>OZ014508.1:160000-5070000 GCA_963966075.1 Aphodius sticticus | reverse complement strand
CACACACACACACACACACACACACACACACACACACACACACACACACACACACACACACACACACACACACACACACACACACACACACACACACACACACACACACACACACACACACACACACACACACACACACACACACACACACACACACACACACACACACACACACACACACACACACACACACACACACACACACACACACACACACACACACACACACACACACACACACACACACACACACACACACACACACACACACACACACACACACACACACACACACACACACACACACACACACACACACACACACACACACACACACACACACACACACACACACACACACACACACACACACACACACACACACACACACACACACACACACACACACACACACACACACACACACACACACACACACACAGACATTTTTTTGTACCTTGGTCAAAAATGTTCAGGGGACCCAAAAAGACATATTTCCGCTAAAATCTCAAAAATTTTTTTTGGCATGGTTACAATACTTTACATACTGCGTATGATAAAGTAATGATGAATGGACAAATTAAGTACCCCTTCATGTCTAAAAAAAATCATGAAAACGCCTCCTAATGGACTATCGTAAGTAAACTTTAACATATTTTTGTAAACAGAAAATAAGCGTAAACTCTATGCATTATATACCCAACAGATGCTTGGAATGTGCTTAATCGAGTGATTTTTATTTCAACTCTCTATGACAATTTGAAACAAAGTTATTTCGTCTAACGCAAACACATACCAATGTCAAACATGTCGGATTCGCTGACACAAAACTGGTCGCCATTTCTGAACTAAATAAAATAATAATAAAAAAAATGGTTTTGCACTTCCAGAAGATAGGCAAATTCAATAAAAAAAATGAATTTTTTCTAAAATGGTCAAGCGACCAACTTATCTTTTTCTGGACTATTTCTGTGTTTGAAAGCACATAACTCTAAAACTACTGAACAGAAAAAATTGAAATACAGTGGTCATACTCCTGAATCATTTCTACATAAGTTGTATGACTGTCAAAATTGGTTTCCTCTCGGTGTAAACATGAGCGCGAGAGAAGTGAAAAAATGTACCCGATTTTTGTAGTTTTAAATTAACGTTCATCTTTGCGATTTATTTTCACTTAAACCACTTACTAAAAAAATTTCAGTTTTTGTTCAGGTTGCATTTTAGAGTCTCTTCTACAGATTGGCCTTTTAGTTTTCTTTAGTTTTTATGTAATAAAGGCTGCGAACAAGATTTTGATGGAAGCCGAAGTTATCATGCAGATAATCCTTATTGACTATTTGCTAATTTTTAAGACCGAAATAAACATGAACATTATTTTGCGCAGTTCGGCTTCCCTCGCTGGTGGGTTTTGATGCGAGGCAGTCGAACGCAAGGTTTTGACGCGAGCAGTAAATCCGTTTGAATCCGTGTTTGTAAAATATTGTTGGGTATAATTAATTCTACATCTAAATTCATTATTTATATTTAACTCGCACTACTATGCAAAATTCCGAAATTAAATTGTTCTGAAAATTGTTCTAAGTTGTTTCGTGTGCGCTGCACGAAATTTATCTCATACATATCAAATCGCTTTAAAAATTACTTAAAAATTATTGTGCAATTCTGTTTCTACAGTCGCATTAAATAAAATATGACGATTGATTACGTGCATATCCCGATATCGTGCTAATATTCGTTACTGAGATATTCGCTTCCATGAAAATCTTGTACGCAACCTTTATTACACAAAAACTGAAGAACACAAAAACGCCAATCTATAGAAGAGGCTTATTTCGTTCAAAGTGCTCCTAAATTTGCAAAAATCAATATTTCAAATGTTTCCTTGCAAGTAATGAGCTCTCAAAATTCACATTGATCGATTCATTAGTAAAGTCACAAAAAATTCACAAAAAAACCTACTCATTTTTGCTTCAGACTAGTTATTACCCCCTAAGTGTAAAGTAATTTTGCACATTCAAACGCAACAATATTATAATTTTAATTACCTCTCTAGCACTGCTAAAACAACACTTATCGCTTGCCAACTTAAACTAAATTACAACTTATGTTTATATTCAGAGCATTTAAAATTTGATTTATCCGCAACACTTACGCCACCTTGCGGGAAGACCTGTAACGATACCGATCTTCATATTTCTTACAGCTGGTCCGAGATGTCGTCGTAAAACTGATTAAGAAAATTTACGACTTCGTAAATTGCGAATAAACAAACGCCGCTTCCACATAAGACAAGAATATAAGTCAAGGGCATTGCTTCAAGAATATAAGTCAAACAGACGACATTGTTTCAATGTTTCCTTATGGTTTCCTTACATATTCTCCCGCGTAATAAAACCAACATTGTTGTCGCAACATTACAGTCTCGTTTAGAAATGGTACTTGACTTTATTGGTCGTGAACAAACTAAAAAAAATATGCCGTAAACGTGTAATAGGTCATAGGTTACAAACCTCGACATTTGAGCGAAATACCACTTTACACTCATCTTGGATCAGTTTTTAGCACTACGAATACCAAAACTAACGGCCAAAGGCATATTTTCGAAAGGTTAGATTATGATTTAATATGCAAATCCGCCGTTATTTTTAAGTATGCATTAAACCCTCATCAACTCCGATCATAAAGTTATTTTTACGTAAAATTAAGCGTCGTTTTTCTGGAAAACTGTTTATAATTCAATATTGTTCAGTGTAAACATGGTATAAACTGTTTGGTCATCCTGGGCACGTGAAGGTAAAAAAACGAAATTATTATTTATAACTTTATTTTGAGCATGGCCAGGCTCACAATCTAAATTTATAATAACGGTCCCGGTGGACAGGTAAACCTTTCGCACGTATCCTTAAACGGGAGAAAAATGCTTCGAAAAGGTCCAAGTGTATTCGGAGCACGTTTTAATAATGAATGCATTCGACGATATTACCAGAGAAATAATTTACATAGCCAATGTCTGAATAAAAAATGACCACGTTTAGTGAAATATGTTGGAATACATCTCTAAACAATACTAGTACTAGTACTGCTTAGTTACTTAGTTACTTCTAAGTTACACTTAAAAATGTCAATTAGTAACGCAAAACAAAATGGAAATGACTGTCAATAAATAGACTTCAGGTCAGGACACCGGCATGCTTCGCAGTAGTCTGCGAAGAGATTCTTGAGGTATGCTTTCCTATTCCTCAATCAGGGCTTGTGGCAGTTCCTGTATGGTTAGTGGTGGATTAGGGGCTTGCGAACAGTTCGGTCAAGCTGATCCCACACGTGTTCAATAGGATTCACGTCAGGACTGAACGCCGGCCATTCCATGACATGAATTCCTCGTTCTTGTAAAAAGTTTCTGCTGTTGCCCGCGGTATGTGGCTTCGCATTGTCCTGCATTAGGATGAAATTTTCACCGACACCATGTGCAGCAGGCACCACATGGTCCTCCCAAGATGTTTTCGATATAAATCATGGCATTTAGTCTACCAGGAACCACAACAAAATCAGTTCTGTTGTCCGTACTGATTCCAGCCCAAACCATCACAGATCCACGACCAAATCTATCCATTTCCTGTATAGTAGCGGCTGCGTAGCGTTCACCAGGATGTCTATATACACGTACTCGATCGTCGCAACGTGTTAAACGAAATCTGGACTCGTCTGTAAACAGTACAGGCGTCCAGTGACGAAATTGCCAATCTCTGTAATCCAGAGCAAACCTCATTCGCGCTGCTTTGTGATGCTGCGTATGGTGTGGTGCACGGACAGGTCTTCTTGGTTTCAAATTCGCTTTTGTTAATCTGTTTCTAATAGTTTGATCAGAAATTTTTATTCCATGTGCTCGTCCTAGGTCGTTTAGGAGGTCTCGTGCTGTGACAGTACGCTGATGTAGAGAGGAAAGGACAAGAAATCGGTCTTGATTTTGAGTAGTTTTTCGATTTCGACCTTGTCCAGCTCTTCTAACATATTGGCCAGTCTCCCGAAACCGATTCCATAAACGCTGAATAACAGAAGGGGAAACTCGAAGGTTCCTGCTAACATGTCGAATAGAGTGGCCATGCTGAATACGGGCGACAGCACGAGCAACTTGCACTTCACTAAGATGCCTCATTTTACTTCTAATCAACGAAAATTGACAACTGACTTCATTTGTCATCTTTAGTAGGCCTTCATACGTGAATTCAAAGCATACTTGACATTTTTTCCATTTTGTTTTGCGTTATTAATTTACATTTTTAAGTGTAACTTAGAAGTAACGAAACTAATTTTTTTGAGCAGTATACAATGTACATAATACCAAATAATAATAATAAGAATAAATGTTAGATTCTTGGAAGAAGACAAAACATTTTCTTAAATGAAAGAAACGATCTGTTATTAAACGCGCTGTTCTTTGAGCTAAAATGCGGATGTTGATATTTAGATATTTTGTGTCCATTATTTTTAAAATTAAGGGGAAATCCTCATGTAGAGGCCTGTGAAACTAGATGAAACTGGTTGGAGGCTAAATCAACATTTAGCTAAAACTGCAGTTGAAAATTGACAAAATAGATAATGTAATTATTGAAAAGTTTCAATTATTATGAGGTCCAGCCTCCAATAAAAAGTATTTCCTTTAAGGGAAAAATAAAACCTTTTTAGGGATATATTTAATCTCCAACGTTTTAAAAATAGAAAGTATTTTACACTACACAACTTCCGCCTTTTTTAAACTTCCTTTTAGTAAACAAAAAAAGTTAAAAGAAAATCCATATATTTCTTCACCCTTTCCTAGCATGGACGCATGCGCAGTGGAGGCATTTGTAAGGTCTGCCAACAGTGCCAACGCGAGACATTTTGTTTTGTTTCAACGTACCGCAGTAACGTATACGCTTATTCTCACAGTGACGCGCTACGCTTTGTACAACTGGTCAATTTATGTAAATTAATTAGCACTAACATTCTTACAGCAAAAAAATATATTGCAGAAATAAACAGGCATAAAGGAAACAAACAACATAACCTTACAAGCTTTTGGTTACACCAGGTTGGCTATTCTGAAATAGATAAAGAAGTATGTCTAGTATACCCTTCATTTTGTTACTTAAAAAAAATCTAGTTACTACGAAGTAGTTTAGAAAAAGACGAAAGTAGTGTAGTGTAAAATAGCCTTAAGCTACGTTTACATTAGGATAGTAAGCAGTAGAGTTAGTAGGTAGAGTAAGTACTATCCCGCTACTAGCTTAAGGTAAACAAGAAGAGCTAGTATGAGTGGAGTACTAAAGATAGTAACTGGTATAGTAGAGTAGATAGCACATGTGACTACTACACTATCCACTTGCCTTCCCCCACCATAGTCCGCACTCTACTCTACTCCAACTCTACCGGTGCACAGTGTAATATTTTTCAAATCTAGCGGAACTTAAGTCGATACCATTCCCATTACGTGTTTAGTGATGTATTAAAAATTATTTGTGTATATGTAAGGTGTTTTCTTAAGAAAGGATTTATTTCTACTGTTTTGTTCATCTTATAATTGTACAGGGTGTCTTTTTTAATAATTTTTTTTTAATAAATGTAGTAGTCAAATGTGTTTGATAGTATAACTGCACCGGAAAAATATTTTATGAAAAGGTTGAAAAGTGTCGAAGAGATCAAACAACTCTGATATAATCAACTTCCGGTTTGAACGGGAAGTTAGTAACATTGGCATTGATACCAAACATCATAAGGAAAGTGTAGTATTGTGAGTTATAATAGGTAAGCTCTTTGAAAATAAAGTTTTATCAGAAACTTTTTTTCGTCACTGAGGACAGTTAATGTCGACCGGAAGTTGCTGATATTGGTATTAACTTGAGAAGCAGCATAGGAGCGTTCATACAAAATGTATTTGTTTTGAAATGAGCTATCGTATGATCACACGCCTACTTCCCGGTTGTTGTTTTAAAGTTGGTATCAACATAATCAATTTCCAATTCAAACCGGAAGTGACAATACCATACCGACTCTGTTTCTTCCCCTCGAAACCTTTCAGCTTTTATGGAGTTCTTTAATGATTTTTGATCATATTCAAACCAATTGCAATGCCTTTCATTCTATGTATTTATAATTGTCTGAATTATTTTTAGCGACATAACTCACAAACCGAAAACCGATTTATTTCGGATATTTAAGAATCTCTATGCAAAGGTCCAATAATTGTTGATTTAGATATATTGAAAGTTCTTCGAGGTTGAGTATGTATAAATCTGGTTGATCGCCGAAAATTCCTCCGAAGTGTAAGGTATAAAATAAAGCACTTATTGATAACCAATAGTGGCCAATAGTAACCAATAAGTGTATTATTTTACACCTTGCACTTCGGAGGAATTTTCGGCGATCATCCAGATTTATATCTTTAATTTATATCGCCACGAATACAAAATCAGGGATAAGCAAAACTAATTGTGAAAAGCGAAAAAATACGTATATACAAATGTGTTCCAAAAAATACTCACTATTAATAGACAAAAAAAGCTGTTTCCGTTAAATTAGTAATAATAATAATAAATAATAAATGTTCATTAAAAAAACTAGACTAGAGAATTGTTTAGGACACCCTATACATTTTTTTTATTATTGTAATTATAAACAATCTTCACTAACATAAATTATAGACTATGTTCACTAGCATATTCATCGTCTTCCTCGTCTGAATTACTTGCTCCTGGAATATCTCTATAAGAGCATGACGCTTTCTCGCAAAAGAGCTTGTTGTTTTCGCGGAAGATAAGTTTGTTTGCTCGAGAGCAGTGGATCAGAAGATATAAGGCACCTATTTAGCACATCCCTGTTCGTGTATTATTATTTATTATTAGGCTATAACGCATTACTTAGTATAGTTATTATTTTTAAGTAATCAAACCATAACGTGACTTCTGATATTACCAGAACATTTTTATCAAATATTGAATGTGAAGGATTTGCAATTTCATAATAATAAATTTATTTAATGCAGGCATGGTTTACGTACATATATAAAAACACACAACTTTTAAGTCATAACCAGGAAATTATTGAAGAAATTTATTATAAACTGTCAATGCCTTTTAATTCTACTGGAAAAGGTGTATAGTGAACTTATAAAAACTTTTCTCTTATTTACCTAATAAAGAACCAAAAAATCGAACTATTATCTATGTCGATAACAAACGAGGATACCTAACTGTTGTTCCTCCCAAAAAGAGACATTTTATTCCACTTTTACAATTGTCTTATGGTTGCCAAATTCTTCTTTAGTAACTACAAAATGTATACACCCTGTATATGCAGGTGTATTAAATCATTAAACCATTTGTAAAAAAAAACTAAAAACAAGTGTTATAAGAATGCATGTATACTAGGTTAGGTAATGGAAATATTTATTATCACTATAATCTCCAAATTTGCCAAAACAGTTCAGGACGAAAAATAAAAATATTATGATTGGGGCAAATATGGGCAACCAATTTAAACTAAATCTAATAAAGCAATAGTTTAAGAAGATAATTAAGAGATTTTTACGTTACATACATGCTTCTACATTTTTATAATGAGTTGCAAAGTGAGATATTTTCCGATATTTATAAATCAGGAATTTCGCTAGTAAAGAAACAAGATATTTACTACCATATTTCCATATAGTATAGCACAAGGAACAAGAAAAGAAAGTAGTATATTTTTTTCGTAGGTGACTCTTGTATTGAAGATAATCTGACAATCACAGTACAAGCCTGTTTAATAGTAATGATGCAATCCATCACCTTTTCCAATTATTATACCAAAAACTGAGTTATCAGGTAAGAAATTTCTATTGAAATATGAAAGCCTGGTGTGTTCGGGATCGTGTTGTTAATTCAAAATTTTGTTTCTATCAAAATTACAAATTTGACTTAAGTACCGCTAGAAATAGAAAATATTACACTGTGCGGTGTAAACAGCGGTGTGCGGTAGAGTAGAAATGCGGGTTATTAACATTTAAATTTTGTTGTAAACCATTTGTTCTACAAAAACTAGACATGGAATCTTGCTTAAAGAACATTTTACAAATTAAATTTCTCATTCAAACATTCTCTGTCTGTACTCTACTCTACCTATTATTATTTTGGGTGTAAACGGCTACTCTACCGAACACGGTAGAGTAGAGTGACTTGGATAAATAGTAAGTGTACTCTACTACTTACTATCTTAATGTGTCTTTTCTATTCTATTAGTGTCTAATAGATGAACTGACAAAATATAGTATAAAATGTGATTTCAATAGTCTGTAAAAAAGATCCATTAGCCCAAATGGAAACGTCAGATCACTACATAGCTGTCCAATCCTAACGATTTAAATTCAGAACACAAGCACACCGGACCGATTTAAACAAACAATAGGATCCGTTGATCAAAGAGACCACCATTGTAAACACACACACGCACACACACACGCAGCTGGCAACGTTGTCGAAATAAAAATCGCCTCCGAGAACAGGGCATAAAAAACTGACCAGATTGATATCTGCAAAATGTTGTGGTGTATTTCTTTTTTCGTCAATAAAAAAAGCTGACTGGTGAATGTTTTAATGTTCATAATTCACAATAGGCTATTTGACTGTTATTGGAAAACCATCTTAGTGTGTTTATTCCTTCACTCTACATTGTAAATGCATTATTTTTCGTAATTATTTCCTCAATATTTCATAAAAATCAGCGTTAAAAATTGAATCACAAAAAGTCCCGCCAAAACGATACTTTCTGTTGTGTGACGTCACACGATACTAGATGTCAAATCGGCCCATATGGTCTGTCAGCATCGGCATCGTCGCCGTTTGGTAATTGTGTTGTATGATGTGTTGTTTTCACAATTTCTACATAAAAATGGGTTATAAATGGTGTATATATTCGCAATGCAGAAATACGTCAAGAAAAACTCCAGATAAACTATTTGTAGCTGTTGCGCAAGATTTGAAACTGCGAATAAAGTGGTTGGCTCGTAGAAATCCAAATGAGATAATTAGCGGCCAAGACAAGTGTTTTTGTTGTGAAGATGACTGCGACATAAGTAAAACTGACTAGAATAAGTTATCTATCGTATTTTCGAACCAGGTATGATCTGATCTGACAGCTTAAGGTTAGGGCTATCCTAACCTACAAAGTTATGCTTACATGGCACTTTAGTGCTATTAAATTCAAACGGGAGAAGCATAAGAGCGCGTTCGGATAATCGGGTAGGGTACGGTGAGAGTGACGCGCTGCATAATAGGCGGACTAACGTCATACGGCGTTTATCTGCATATAAGAGAGAGACAGCCGACCCAGGTTATCTGAGCATTGCTCTCCCCTTACTCCACCCTGACAAACCGAACTAAGCGTACTAACGAATGACATCACTGGAGACTGAGCCAATTACAGAGCGTTTTCAATCACGTTATAAGACGTGAATAAAATTCAATTTTAATTTCTGTTTTTAATAGAAATAAAGCATACTTTTTTTGAAAAGTAATAACATAGTTTTCTTAAACTGTAATCTATTAGGATGACTATAATACAAGCCATATTTTTAATACAGTTGTAATACAGTTTACCCTATTGTAAACGATGGCTGGCAGACACAGTGTTGTGGCTCAGAGGTGGCAAAATTCACCCCCGTGCGTCGGCCGGACCGGTCGATAAGGGTTGGTCTGGTGTACCGGCGTCGTCGGGGGCTAACGACCACCAAAGTGCAACGAACGTTACACTGTCACACCGTGTCGGGAATTCACGTTCAAATAATTCGTCTTTCGCAACTGGAAAATTGGATGAAATGCAGTTTATAACGACAAGCGTCGGATTTTACCCCGGACCGTTTTAAACGTTTCTAGGTTTATTGGTTTTACATAGACTAGCCGTAAATACTGTCTAGCGCAGCCTTTCTCAACCTGTTACAGTAGTTTTGCTGTGAGATTTCAAAAATATCCTGTAAAATTACGGTGGTATTGCTGTAATTTTACAAGGATATGTATGTGGAATATGTGAATTCTGTAAAAATGATATAGCTGACTAATCCAGTCAAATTGTGTTTTTACCAGGAAAGTTGTGGGGTAATTTTAATCTCTTCAATTTTCTCGTTTATTTTCTGGAAGTGTTGAATCCAAATTTGAGGTTTTTTCGTTCGGAATTTCAACTTTTTTCTAACTGAATTTGTACATTTTCAGACTTTTTTTGCACTTTCATTTTGAACTAAGAGATTATTTACGAAAAGTTGATACATACAGAGCTATAAGAAAAAAAACATCAAAAAAATGAAAACTGTTACCATGTTTTGCATTTTCTTCAATGGTGCATCACGAAATTTTGTTACTTTATCATACGTAGTAGTATGACAAAGTATTGTACCGTGACAAAAAAAAAGTTTTGAGATTTTTTTGCAAATGAGGCGCCATTTCTGTAATTTCGTCAAAATAGTTGAATAACAAATTAAAGATGAGGAAATTTTGAATAATTTATGATATTTTTTGGTAAAATAATAGTTTAGCTGCATGAGCAAATTCTATTTGATCGAGATCGGTCGTGTCTGCATTAATATAAAACTAGTTAGCCAGGATTTATCAGATATTTTGATTCTATTGATGGTATTGTCAATACATCAGAGTTTGACACAGTTCGACACTGCTGTATGATAGTATGCTAAAGTCATATATCTGGTGATACTGGATTTTTTATAGCATTATTGTTGCAGTCTGTGTTTTCTGTAACACAGATATTTCTCTCTGTGGATAAACTTTTTTCTTTCAATTCCTTCTAATGTTACAGCCCTTTCAAGTATTACCAAAGCAAGTCCATGTGAAACATTTTACTCAGGATGACATTTACGTTCTCAGAAAAAAGTGTGGAAATAAACACCCAAGTAGACAATATTTGTACACCTTACTTTCAACTATAACAGATGATTTCTATATTTTCTCTTAAAGTTTGATAAATAAAAATTCTGGTCTTTCCCTAAAGGCTAGCTTCCATTATGAGCAGCAGATTCAAATTAACGGTTTCTTCTGTCACACATTTGGAAAGGGGAAAATATTGAACACAAATTACATATACTAGATTTTGACCAATAATTCTGCCAGGAGTTGTTGTTTTCCAGAGATAATTTTGTTTCTATGTAATAAATAATTTTAAGTAATCTTGTCACTTGAAGTGAATAAATAACGTGCTCATGGTAAAGCAAATACTACAATTTTCGTAGTTTAAACTTGCAAACTGATACATTTACTTGAAATACCGTAAACTTGGGTGACTTTAGTCCACTTTTGAAATTTGAAGTCTGGTAACTTTTAACAGATTAGATATAATTACTCATACTTGTGCTATTTTTTGGGTCTTTGATAGTACTTCAAAAATCTCAAAACACTAATATTTCCAACGTCAGGATATACTTCTTTTATGTATATATATGGGTGGCCAAAGTCAGAATTCATTATTGGGTCACTTTGGCCATACTACTGTTTATCATGCCAATGAAACGATAAGCTAGTGTATGCTCGAGTTTGGCCACCAAATATGTTTTAAAAGTGTTCAAGAACAAAATATGTTAAAATCTATTTTAACGACTATTTTAAAAAATAATGCTAACATGTTATGCATTGCGGAAATGAGAAAAAACACGACTATCGGAAAATGCCAAAATTCAATATGGCGTCCATAAGAAAAACAAATGTTGGCCATGATTACGCCGCCATCTTTGATGTTATTTCAAATTAGAAAATAAGACTGCATTCCTTGTTAAAAAGTCGCTGTAGAATGTTTTTGTTTCAAATGTCTAGCTACGTTTGGTTTTGAATAAAAAATTAAAAACGATATCTTAACATTTCAGTTTTTTGCGGATATCTTTAAAATGAAAAATGATAGCTAAAATTTCTTTTCAGATAATTGTTCAACACAAAAATACGAAACTTTGCCAAATTTAAACATAGCCTCTATCTCCACTAATAAGCGAGATCTAATAAGCCTCGAAATTGAATCACCCGGTATAGCTAGACATAATTTTGTACTTCTGGTATAATGAAGAAACCTCCTTTGGACGGGACAGGTGTTTTTATTGCTTGTAAAATGTCATCTTTGTCATACCACAGAAATGTCATCATTTGATGGCCATTTCCACTGAGAATGCCCGACTTTACTTTCCTCGATTGACTACACCGAGCACTTTAACTACGCGGGTATTGCAGAAAGATATTCCTAACAAACCACAGGACTAATGTTATCGGCGGCAAATCATAGATGCTGATAGATTACTCAACACAAACAAAGTTGTTCATAGTAACAAAATTGGTCAATTTTCAAAGCTATCTTCTGAACACTGCCACAAAAAAAATAAATTATCATCTAACTTACATTAAGCACCTTTGTATTCAATATTGTATCTAAAATATAAATAACCAAAAATACTCGCAATGTTTGAAATATTAACAAAGATCTAAACAATATAAATAAATTTTCGAATAGTGGCCAAAGTCACCCAGGGCGGCCAAAGTCACCCAAGTTTACGGTACCTAAAAGCAAATATGTACTTCTTTTATTCATACGACCCACTACAACACTAATCTATCTAACTAATCATAACTAACTCGTGTAATAAAATCCCAACTTTAGACTAATGCGCAACGACATAATATTTAATGTTACAAACAGACCAGACACGGTCGAGGTCGCAGCCAACGACATCTGCGCGACAAATGCAATTTTTTGCTGGATTTTCCAAGACCTCGTCGTAAAAACACTCGAGATTTACACTTCCCAAGTGACGAGCTCCCCTCTCGCTCCCCTCTTGCCCCTCTCTCGCTCCTGGCGATATTAGATTTACCAGATTCTGATGGAAACGTCTCCAACGTAAAGGAGTCGAAAGTAAAATGAAATTTCAATGCCGAGGTGAGAAAAAATACATATTTCGCGACCGAAAAGTTCAAGTTTTACGACGCTTAGCTTGGCCGTGACTGCGCTGAAAACAATCGACGTACGGTAAAGCCCACGATGATCAAATGATGAAATTGTGAAAGCACGCATAATATGACGAGAGTTGCGTAAAATGTTTCTATAATATTTAGAGAGTCATTGAGAAAAGTGTATGTATATGTGACCGACTTCGAAGAAAGGGAATCTTATTCTTTAACCGATTCATTTATCCCACATCAATCGGACAAAATTTGGCGAAGTTAGATAGAAGATTCCACAAAACTATATTTTCGCGGGAGGAATCAATATTAAAGGGTACTGTTTGCGTACATCGTTGTCACATGATGTATATTTTCATTTTCCTTATTTAAAATAAAATTCACATGAATAATTTATCAACTGCACAATATCAATAAGAAATCGACTTAATCAAATATTTTCAAACAGACATGTGCGTTCGAGATATACAGTTGAAAACATTATACTCGAGAAAAAGCGTTCAAGTTTGCGAAACGCAGAAAAAACATTCGGTTCATAGCTGGCGAATTTCTTCGGCATCGAATTTAATTTTAATTTGTTTTCGGAGACATCAAATAACGTCGAATAACGTTGTAAATGCTGCACAGAAAAATACATTCTCATGCCCACAAAAAATTGTTTTCGAGCACTATGCCATATCACCAACGAAATATTATCGTGGTAAGTTTTAGACTACATATGTATGACTGGAATAAGCAATAATAATTTATGTTTTTAATTCAAAATGATGCATACTAATTAATATGATTTTGAAAAACAAATACACTTTAAATCTATTTGTAACCATTATCAACAACCGTAGTATTCAAAATACAACATATCTTTTTAAACATTTTTAAACACTATTTATTGATATTTATTGATTCTCCAGTAGCTCAAGAATCATACAAACTCATTTTACCACGTTTATTTTTGAAATGGCTAAAACTAAAATCAACAAATTGTGAATTTCAAAAACTTTTCAGAAATTGCTTGCCTTTTTCGGGTTTCTTCACTTTTCACTGTTTAGTACCACCGATATTATAGTATGCAACTGCAGCAACGAAACAGAAATATAAATGGCGAAATCGCCACACAGTGACAAGCCGTAATACTAAGATAAATTTCTCAAAAAAATAATAGATAATATACTACTAAATTATAAATTTTGAAGTTTTGAAGGTTTCTTATAATTTTGTAGTGCATAAACAGCTGCGGAACATGCGCAGACAGAGCACTTGCCTAGCAACGTGAACTGTGCCTTAAAACATACTCAACCACATCTCAAAGATGTTCATAACTCTGAAATGACAACGAAAAAAATCAAATAAACTGAGTAATACCCCTGAAACATTTCTATATAACATGTATAACTTTCAAAACTGTCTGCTCTTAGGTTTAAACTTCAACGTGAGACTTGTGAAAAATCGTAGCCGATTTTTACAAACTTGTTTACAACCAGTATTACATAAGAACATAAGAAAACAAATGCTAATCAATAGACAAGATTCCAGATTTTACTCGATCATGATCTGACATTTTTGCAGTAAGAGGTTTAGAAGAAAAAAAATGGAAAGACTAGTGTTAATTTAAAACAGTTAAAGCTGCAGAAATCGGGTACCTCTTTACACTTCTGTCGCGCTCATCTTTAAACCGAACCGTAGAAAATTTTGATAGTGATACACTACATATAGAAACGATTAACTAATATATCACACTTTATTTTATTTGCTTTTGATAAGTAGTTTCAGAGTTATGAGTCTTCAAACACATGTTCTATACTATCATTTAGCGCCGGGCAGCGCTGTACTCTAGACGCGTATTTCTCGAATATGTACTTCATTTTAGCGGTAAGACCCCTTTCTTCCGAGCAGGTCACATATAGAGAAAACGCCACTCGTTTAAAGTGGCAACAATTTTCCTGCAAGCACTTCAAAGATTACCATTATATAACAGAGGTATACAAACTTACTTAAATAAAACCTATGTTGTGGTGTTCACCATATGTCGTTGGCATTCAACAGTTTTCAGCGTTTTTTATGCAAATCTCAAACGTACATTGGCAATTGGCGATTTTGATTTCGTAACTGTTCGTTCTTCCGTGGTCTTGAGAGGCCATCAACAATACGGTACATTCCCAACCGGTTTTATTTTACTTAATATGGTAATGTCGAATGGTAATCGCGTAAAAATTACGATTTGTCCGCAAACCAACTTTGATAACGGGTAATTTCGAAACGGGAACCTGGTTACCATATCAGCAGCGTTATCTTCAAAGTAAAATGGCTTTTATTTGGCTTTTACGCAGTAGGAAATTGAAACCGCAGATAAGTTATCGCGTTTGAGGAGAAAAAATAAATAAATATTGAACGTTTTCTGAAGGAAACCGTAGAGTTTGTAATATTTACAAAGCGCTCAACGTTGATGTTTGACGATCATGACACATTTCCTAGGAGATAGTCAATATAGCAAGCCAAACGCTTATGGGTTTGTCGATTTTAAACACTGGACTTGAAACTTTTAACGCTTTTTTCTCGAAACGTCAATTTTTCAAGCTTTGATTTCAGTTAAATTCTGTCATAGCAATAAACCAAAATGCCTGCTACCACAATTCATTATTTTAAACGCGCTCAGCAAAAATCGAATGCAGGGCTTTGATAGTATTGGCTCCTGAAGGCGCATAACTCTAAAACTACTAAACAGAAGAAAATGAAATAAAGTGTGTCATACTCGTGAATCATTTCTACATAAGTTGTATGACTATCAACATTATTTGCCCCTCTGTATAAACATGACCGAGTGAAGTAAAAAAAAATGCACCCGATTATTGCATTTCTAAATTATCGTTGGTCTTTCCGATTTTTTCTTCTAAACCGCTTACCACAAAATATTTCAATTTTTGTTCAGGTTGCATTTAGAGTCTCTTCTATCGGATGGCGTTTTTGTTTTCTTCAATTTTTAAGTAATAAAGGTGGCAAACAAGATTTTGATGGAAGCGGATATCTCAGTGACGAATGTTAGCGGGACAACGCAGTTAGCACGCACATAATCCGTATTTACAGCGATAGATATTCCTTGAATTTCATAGCATTCCGACTATTTGTTAATTTTTAAGACTGAAACAAACATAAACAATATTTAGCGCAGATCGGCTTCCCTCACGTGTGTTTGGAACGCTTTGACGTTTTTAGTGAATACGTCTGTATCCGTTTTTGTAAAACATCATTACTTAAAACTAATCCTACATCAAAATTCATTGTATATTATATTGTAATCACGCTACTATTTTAAATTCCGAAATCGTTCTGATCGTAATTAGTAAATGATCTAGTACTGGTACTAGTACTGTCCCAGATATGTTACAATAGGGTATTTGACTATTATTGGAAAACCATCTTACTGTGTTTATTCCTTCACTCTACATTGTAAATGCATTATTTTTCGTAATTATTTCCTCAATATTTCATCAAATTCAGCGTTAAAAATTGAATCACAAAAAGTCCCGCCAAAACGATACTTTCTGTTGTGTGACGTCACCCGATAGTAGATGTCAAATCGGCCCATATGGTCTGTCAGCATCGGCATCGTCGCCGTTTGGTAATTGTGTTGTATGATGTGTTGTTTTCACAATTTCTACATAAAAATGGGTTATAAATGGTGTATAAATCCACAATGCAGAAATACGTCAAGAAAAACTCCGGATAAACTATTCGTAGCTGTCCCACAAGATTTGAAACTGCGAAGAAAGTGGTTGGCTCGTAGAAATCCAAATGAAATAAATAGCGGCCAATACAAGTGTTTTTTGTTGTGAAGATTACTTCGACATAAGTAAAACTGACTAGAATAAGTCATCTATCGTATTTTCGAACCAGGTATTATCTCATCTGACAGCTTAAGGTTAGGGCTATCCTAACCTACAAAGTTAGGCTTACATGGCACTTTAGTGCTATTAAATTCAAACGGGAGAAGCATAAGAGCGCGTTCGGATAACCCGGTATTGTACGGTGAGAGTGACGCGCTGCATAATAGGCGGACTAACGTCATACGGCGTTTATCTGCATATAAGAGAGAGACAGCCGACCCAAGCTATCTGAGCATTGCTCTCCCCATACCCTACCCTGACAAACCGAACGCGCTCTAAGCGTACTAACGAATGACGTCACTGGAGACCAGTGACGTCATTCGTGGAGCCAATTACAGAGCGTTTTCAATCACGTGAAATGACGTGAATAAAATTCAATTTTAATTTTTGTATTTAATAGAAATAAGGCATAGTTTTTTTGAAAAGTAATAAATAGTTTTCTTAAACTGTAATCTATTAGAATGACTATAATACAAGCCATATTTTTAATTCAGTCAAATACCCTATTTACCGTTACGAATGACGTAGTACGCGTTGACGAAATTTATATCATTATAAATCGCTTTAAAAAGTTTTAGTAGTTTAGTGTTATGAGCGTTAAAAGACAGGAGTCAATATTATCAAAACGAGAGATGGCAGTTAGGGCGATTCTCTCGTACGGGGTCACAATATTTATGATTCCATATTATTTATTTATACAAAGTTATAAGCAATGCTTCTGTTATGTACTTTATAATCCTCTTTCTACACCACCGAATTATTGACCAAAATTCGCTTTTTAAACTTGTAAATTTTATTAAATTATGCATGTATTGGTTTGTATTGGTTTTACATTGAATCCTACGTTTGGTTTTAAAAAAATTGCAGTACAGATTTAAAATTATGACTACTAGTCCTCAAAACCTACCAATCTGCCACGTTTTCAACAAATTAAATATATATTTTTTTAAATAATCGAGTTCAAATTATAAAACAAAATTGTGTTCGTCAATTTAGAGTACCAATTCATAATCAGCGCCCTGGAAAATACCGAAAAAAAAAAACGACAAACCAGATATTCGTGGTTAGAAAAACATCTAGTCTAAAACAAGACGTCTGTTTCAAATATAGACCGTATGAGTTTCAAAACAAAGAAATCTTTCAACACCTAACCACGAACAGATGGTCCGCTTGTCATTAGTAAAAATCAGCTTTGATATACTAAACTAAAACGACTGTTCCCGTCAAAAAAATCGAAAAGAGGATTCACAGCAGCCCAATTACTTAATACCATCCAGCCAAATTATTTATAGACACCAGTTTAGAACAAACTATGTATAACCAATTTAAATTTATCTCTTCCGTAAATCATCATCCAGTTTATAAAAAAAAACACACGCATACACACCGGCCCATCAGTTTTTAACAAATTTTCTGTTACGCGTATACCACTTCTGAAATCAACAGTTACGAAATCCGCCTCCCGCTCCACCTCCTTGCCGTTTTCTACGTCAGCCATAACTCATATTTATTAAGACGCAGCGGACAGCTTAACGATCGCAAACAATTATTAACCCAGTTCATGAATGCTCTTTAAACCGATGCAATACGGTTGCCATCGTGATTTACTCGTGCACTTTGCGTCAACTCCGCAGATAAACGATCGTTTGATGCTGTGCTGTGCTGTCCACGGTATTCCAACTCCACCACTTAATTTATCATCTGGATGAAGCATCTCGTCGGACGCATGGAAGTAAGGGGAAGGGGAAGGTCGGGGAGGGGAAGAGGAAATGACACTTGACCGAGTTTTCCGGTGCGCAGATTAGACACGAAAATGGCGAAGGAAAAAAGCGCTAAAGAAGCGTAAGGGCTAGTTATGCTAGAGGGTGGGTATTTTTAGGAAGACGCTGTTGCTTGGGATTGTTCTTGGGTTTCTTGAGTTCTCGTGGTGTAAGGTTATAGAGGTCATACCGTGGGTGTGAAGGTGACAACCTTCAGTCGTTCAGTTTAGAGAATTATCTTTTGAGTTTTTGAGATTGTAATGGTCTGGGTAATTTGAAATGGCAAATTTAATTATTGGACATTGGGTGTAGTTGCTCTTAGGTTAATTACAGATTACTTTTTGTATGATTGTT
This sequence comes from Aphodius sticticus, assembly GCA_963966075.1. NCBI lineage: Eukaryota > Metazoa > Arthropoda > Insecta > Coleoptera > Scarabaeidae > Aphodius > Aphodius sticticus. The sequence continues at coordinate 5,051,055 of OZ014508.1, read as the reverse complement.
CATAAGGATTACCTTACAAGTAATAAGTAACAATTAGGTACGTGATTGGAAGAATTTAGCAAAGTTGCAACCCAATAGGTTTCAAGGTGGTAACAATACTTGACTTTTGAAATGGAACAAAAAATCTTCGAGAATATAAAGTTTTAGATGGCATTTCTAAGAAGAATGTTGGTAGAGTGTCTTGCAAACAAGTTTTATTTTTGTGAGGAATTTTGAGAAGGAAGAGCTGGTGCGTAATCAAATTGATAAAATAAGAATGCCTTTAAGATATGTGAACAGATATTAATGGTTCCGGTCAGGAAAATTGACGTATCTTTAGTTGAGACGATCAACGGTTTCCTTTCAAGAAAACCGCCAGTATTCAGTTAGCTCTGAAGGAGCGAGCAACATTATTAATTTAATATATGTGACCCCGTACGTGTATGTGACCCCCATAACTCAAAAACTACTGAACAGAAAAAATTTAAAAAGTGTGTCATACTCCTGAATCATTTCTACATAAGTTGTATGACTATCAAAATTGTTTAGCTCTCGGTGTAAACATGAGCGCGAGAGAAGTGAAAAAATGTACCCGATTTTTGCAGTTTGAAATTAACGCTCGTCATTCCGATTTATTTTCTGTTAAACCACTTACTACAAAAATTTCACTTTTTGTTTAGGTTGCATTTGAGGGGTCTGTATGCAAAACGCGACATGTCACAAAACCGTAAAAACGAGTTACGCAAGTCTTTGGATTTGTCTATATTTTTGGCACCTTCTTGCAGCTTCCCAACATAATTTTGAGTGCAAAATCCGACAGAATGATATAGAATTCATCATTTGAAAACCATAGTGTGACATGTTCTTGATCATTCTGTTGCAAACTGCGACATGTCCATGTTAACAAAATTAATACAGAAAAAAAATATGTTGAAGTATCGCATAATTCTTATTATATCACCAAAATCAGTTTCAGACCTTCAATTGTTTTCAACTTATGGCATCATTGGCAAATTTTTTAAGTGACTACTCTTCTTAATTTACTGTTATTGACATAGATATATTATTTTAGTAACATCAAAATTATATTACATTAAGGTATATCTATTATTGTTGATCCCATACAATTTGTACAGTATCTAAGGCAAAGTTATTAAAGAATCTATCAAAATAAGAGAGTAAAAGGAGTAGCTATTTCAAAATATGTTCATGAATGTCATCTTTCAAAAACAATTGAAATCGGTAATTGAATTTTGTATAAAAATATATTGTAATGAAAGAAAATAAATTTGTTATAATATCAAGCAGTTTCAAATTAAATTAATTAATTCCATACTTTTTCCACAAATTCTACATAATTTATAACATTTTTGTTATCATTGATTGTGTTTGCTTTGGTTTAATTAAATGCATACAATTATATTTATGCTTTAAAAGACACCACATGCCTATTTTTAGATTTATTACGTTCGACAATTTTGTAAACTAAGACATATCCAATACATCCCTTAATATTTCTTAAATATTGTCTTTGTACGTTCAGATAAATTTAACCAATTCAGGGTTGCTAATATAAAATAAACTCCTCTATTAACCTACACCCCTCATTTACAGTCACTTCTTTAGATTGGCGCCTTTGTTTTCTTCAGTTTTTATATAATAAAGATTGCGAACAAGATTTTGATGGAAGCCAATATCTCAGGAACGAATGTTAGCATGACAATTTAATAGCATTCCGACTATTGGTTAATTTTTAAGACCGAAATAAAGATGAACAATATTTTGGACAGTTCGGCTTCCATCGCGATCAGTGAATCCGTTTGGATCCGTGTTTGTAAAATATTATTGGGTATAATATTGTCCATCTAAATTCATTATTTATATTTAACTCGTGCTAATATTCAAAATTAAGATGTTCTAATCGTATCGTACTAATAGCAAATAATCTTCCACTGTGCCAGCTACGTTTCCATTTACCGTTTCGATTGACGTAGTGCGCACTGCACGAAATTTATGTCATTCATATCAAATCGCTTTAAAAATTACTTAAAAATTATTATGCAATTCTTTTTCTACAGTCGCATTAAATAAAATATGACGATTGATTACGTGCATATCCCGATATCGTGCTAATGTTCGTTACTGAGATATCCGCTTCCATGAAAATCGTGTACGCAACCTTTCTTACACAAAAACTGAAGAAAATAAAAACGCCAATCTATAGAAGAAGCTCTAAATACAACCTGAACAAAAATTGAAAATTTTGTGGCAAACGGTTTACAAGGGGAATAAACGAACGTTAATTTAAAACGAATCAATATTGTCGAAACTAAAGATGGATCAATAATGTCTAATTCAAACAGTTGCATTTGACACCACTGCACTATTAAACCTAGTTTTAGAAATTTATTTGGTCCCATGACACGGCTTCTCGCTTTAAACTTTTCGCCCCAAAATCCCTTATCTGATAAATTATTCTCTTAACGTGATATTTATCGCCCATGAAGTTGACCGCGCAGCGCTTAATTTCTCCCCGGTCCTCTCTCTAGTGATTTAAACCAGAGTCTCCAGCCTCAATGAATTGGGTCTTGCCAATGCCTGGTTATATCTCACTCTCGGGCACTTGTATACGCTTAAATTGGCTTCGAAAGTCCTTACTTTGAGTCTCATTAGTTGCACCGATATGTGTCGCCACGCCAAAAACTTTATCCGCGCGTCTATCTCCAGTCCGAGTCACTTCAATCTCGTTTTCAATTCGCATTTGCATCCGCATGCATTATGTAGTAGCTAGTAGCAATTTACGTAAGCATATCCATGTAGATATTTGTCTGTTGCTTGCTTTTGGCATGGTGGTGAATTTCTGCGTCCGAAAAATTTGTTAGCGTGAACACAATGGCGGGAAACTAAGAGGCATTCATACGCAAATGGTCGCGTTTATAGTATACAGGGGGCGCTAGTGTCAAACTTCGACGTTGCTCGTCTCGGTGGTTTACCGGACTCAAATGTTACCGCGTTCAAGTTCAAAAGCTGCGCTATTATTATTGTGCTCCGGCCTACGGAGCGCGAGCTTACAAAGTTGCGCTTTTGTGGGTTTGAGGTGCCTGCGGAAAGTTGATGAAATGGCTTGTGAAATAAATTAGCACACGCGTCTCTGGTTTTATTGTTATGGTATTTCGTACAGTTATACATTTCTGCATATTTTACGTTACAGGTTTTTGGACAAGAGTTTTGGATTTCATATAATCCTTGCAAAAGTCTGACAGGAGAGCTTTAACTAAGCTTGAAACATGGGCGGAGTTTCTTGGTGCTAGTGTACTTGCTTTCAGAAACAAAATAAACAAAAACTTGACAATTTTGTACACCGGATTTGTGTACAGAAAATCTATCGAAACCGCCTAGTCACTTTCAATTCCAATATGTAATATCATAATTTCCTAAAGGTTCAAAGTTCAAGTTGGCGATGGTTCGCGCCCAAAGACAAAGTGACACTTGCTCCCTCCACCGGTTCTCTATATGAAGTTTCTTTTGTGATAAAAATAGAGGCTTTGCTAACATATATCTCATCATTTTACTAAAAAATGACGAATTTTGAAATGTGTTACTTTCCTTGAGTATCAACGGCATGATATACATACAGGGTTCGTCAAAATTACCGGAACACCTAAATAATTCTGCAACGTAGACAATTTCGAAAAAATTTTCAAATAAAATTTGTATAGCTTTAAACTAGCTATCGTTTAAATATATTTTTTTTATATAGGGTGTTCCCTTTTTTCTGGAAATATAGTACCTTTCCTTTTTCAAATAGAACACATTTTTCAATTGTAAGATTAATTCTAAGAGAATGTTTTGTAGGAATAATTTTTTTATAAAATGTATCATTTTTTAGTTATAAGCAATTACAGTAGACTCTCCTATAACGCGGTTCCTATAACGCGAAATACTACAAACGTGCTAAAAATTTAGCGACTACATCTTCATATAACGCGATTTTCGTACAACGCGCATGCGTCAAAACTTGGGATCCTCAAATTCCTATAACGCGTAATATTAAACCGCGTTGTAGGAGAGTCTACAGAGAATTAGACAATTATCAAACATTATTTTTATATACAAAGTATCCATTTTATTCTGGAACTTTGGTAACCATTCCATTTTTCTGAAAGAATCCTGTATATTTTTACTTTATCATAAGTAGTATGACAAAGTACTGTAATCGTGTAAAAAAATTGGTTTTGGCGGAAATATGTCCTTTTGAGTCCCCTGAACATTTCTGACCAAGGTACAAAAAAATGTCTGTGTGTACTAGTTTTTATGGCGACGATTCCGGAGAAACTACTAAAGGTATCGGGACGAAACTTCATATTTTAGGAGTTTCATGACTAAACTTAGAGCTGAAGGACGTTTTGCTCAAAAGGGCCCAAAGGAACTGGAGATTTACTCTAAAGAAAAAAATAAACTAGTTTTTAATAAATGATAACGACTTTAAATAATATCTTAAAGAGAACTTAGAAATCTCAATTGAAACAGTTAGAAATACTATCCGACCTCTTTATTTATATTTTTACTCGGCTATTTCAAAAAAAGTAGCAAAAAAAAAAATAGTTAAATAATAAATTAAAGTAGCGGAAATTTTGAATAACTTCTGTCTATGACATTTTTTTGTAAAATTAATAGTTTAGCGGCATGAGCAAACTTTAACTTTGAATGTCATGCATCGCTCGTAACTGCATTTCAACTAGTTTGCCATGATCTGACAGATAATTTGATTCTATTGACAGTATAGTCAGATAATAATAATAATCCACGCCTTAACATCCCCCAACAGCTTTCGCCACTACGGGGGCATCGGCAGGCCCGAATTATTATTATTATGGCCCGCGTCTGTGGCACGTCTTAAGTTGTTTGGCTTTCAGCATTCGCCAGGGAGTAAAGGAAAACCACAGAAAAGCCTTTACTCTGAAAGCAGATCATGAGGCTCGAACTCACGACCCCCAGACTGATAGCCAAGCGCTTTACCACTGGGCTACAGTCTGGCTACAGTCTGATCATCAGCGTTTGACACTGCTGTACAGTATGATAAAGTCATGTGCCCCTGGCCACATCAGATTTTTTATAAGTAATAAATCAAAACTCCTGAACTTCAAATTTAGAATATTCTCCCACATACATAGACATTTCATTTAATTTGGCAATTAGAACAATTAATTTAATTCTATTTCATTGTTTTGTGATTTTTCATTGATTTTTATATACTTTTTATCCGTTAATCTTAGAATAAAAAACTGTAAAATATACAGAGAGCTCTATTAGAAAAAATGTATATTAAAAATATATTTAGGCGATAGCTTGTATAAAACGAAAAAACTTTTATTTGAATTTTTCTTTGAAATTTTTGCGGTTGAAGAATTATTTAGTTGTTGATGTAATTTTATCGTCTACTGTGTGGCGTCCGCACACAATATACACGCTCAAGGTCACATTAGCGAATAAACCAAATCAGCGACTTGTCATTGCGGTTTCTCGCACCAAAACAATTTTGTCCTCATTTCTTTGACACTTCTGTTGTGCGTAACGTAAAATCTCTTTTTTTAAAAGTAATTATTTAGTCCTATCTATCGTCGTCAATTTCACATCGTTTCACACCGCTCAAAGTATATCGAATGAGATCATCAACACCTCGTTTTTTATTACGCAATACAAAAAGCACGACTATTGTTATTGGCAAATAACAGCCGAATCCGCGGGTAATTCAAATTAGATACGGAGTTCTTACCGCTTCCTCAAAAGATTAAACAGCGTGGGTTGGATTGTAGAACTTACCTGGAAAGAGAAGGAAAAATTGTTAATAAAATAATAAAAAAAACGAACGGAACAAACAAAAAAAGTTTTATCATATCGGTGATGGTGATAAAAACAAACAGTAGGGACGGTAGAGGATGTTAAAATATAACTTTTTGTTCCCTGAAAAAGAGATATGCGATCTGGTGTCAACAAAACTAAACAAAACAGCAGTGTGTGCCATGTGCTTCATATTATTATCGTATCAAATGGCGACAGATGTTCGGAACAAGCAAAAATGCAATAACAACAAAACTATGCCGACTAATTATTCGATATCCGTGCATGTTTCAATAAACATACGTTGCTACATTTTCAAATTAATACTTAATGAATAAAATCATCAGTTCGAATAATGCTTCCGCGCATTCGCATTTTGCCATTATTCAGCGAACTTAATTTCAAAATTTTACCACCCCATGAAATAACTTTAATTTCATGTCAAATTACTCCCGCAGTTGTTATTAAAATTTTTATTACAGTTCCCTCAGAATTTTGATTAAAATTCTACGTCAGCTTGACGTAACTCCACTATTTTGCTGTGACCTACACCCTACACCCTAAGGCTTTGGTGGGGTTTAAAACATCAGCTTACTGCGATCGGACAGCTCAGCGCGTTGCCCTTTAAAATAATAGGATTTTGCATCCACAGAGGGCTGGAGCCGTAGAACTCTATCCGTCTTCATTTTCAGGGACATCCCCAAAGGGATAAGAGCTGCTTATTCAGTTGCCTTAGTTGGCGTACGTTACAGTGCCCTCCTTTTTCGTTTTTCGTCATTGTAACTCAACTCAAGTCGACGAATGAGGTTCGCGTTTTGAATAATAAATGAGACGCTTATATGTTCGTGTTTGTTAAAGTCCGTATATTGTGCGCCATTTTAGAGCTATCATTGTATATTCTATCCCTAAACCCTGTAAGAGGCGGCCACAATAAACTTTATAGGCTACGTGAAACCCTACTAAAGATGACAAATGAATTCAGTTGTCAATTTTCGTTGATTAGAAACGTCATTAGAAGTAAAATGAGGCATCTCAGTGAAGTGCAAGTTGCTCGTGCTGTCGCCCTTATTCAGCATGGCCACTCTATTCGACATGTTAGCAGGGACCTTTGAGTTTCCCCTTCTGTCATTCAGCGTTTATGGAATCGGTTTCGGGAGACTGGCCAATATGTTTGAAAACCTGGACAAAGTCGAAATCGAAAAACTTCTCAAAATCAAGACCGATTTCTTGTCCATTCCTCTCTACGTCAGCGTACTGCCACAGCACGAGACCTCTTAAACGACCTAAGACGAGCACATGGAATAGAAATTTCTGATCAAACTGTTAGAAATAGATTAAAAGAAGCGAATTTGAAACCAAGAAGACCTGTCCGCGCACCACGCCTTACGCAGCAGCACAAATTGGTCGTGGATCTGTGATGGTTTGGGCTGGAATCAGTAAAGACAACAGAACTGATCTTGTTGTGGTTCCTGGGAGACTAAATGCCATGAATTACATCGAAAACATCTTGAAGGACCATGTGGCGTCGGTCAAAATTTCATCATAATGCAGGACAATGCAAAGCCACATACCGCCGGCATCACCAGAGACGTGGAAGTCAGGTCATGGAATGGCCGGCGTAAAGTCCTGACCGGAATCCTATTGAACACGTGTGGGATCAGCTTGACCGACGTGTTCGCAAGCGCCATAATCCACCACTAACCATACAGGAACTGACACAAGCGCTGATTGAGGAATGAGAAAGCATACCCCAAGAATCTCTTCGCAGACTAGTGCGAAGTATGCAATTTTTTTGAGCAGTGTATTGCGATTTTACCTTAGAAAACCTTGGATCAATAATTCTTCATAATTTGAATTCGCCATAATTCTTTATAGCATTGCACACAGTGGTTAGATTTTAAACGGTTTCCATGCAAAACTGCTTTGTTCTTGAGAAATTCTCTGCAAAGCGAGCGAGCGAAATGCATTCATAGCCCAGACGCAGTCTAGGACTTTCATAATGCAGCCACGATTTGGCCTTGCAAATTTTTGCAATGCAGATCTAGTCATGGTAATTGGTCCGTTTCCTTGTTTCGATATTAGACTTTTTCTTTATATCGGCAAACAATATCATATTTTGTTCGTATGGAAGATAAAACTGGAGCCCTTAATAGTCTTAGTCTAGACTGTGTCCTTGAAGGAGCAAATTCTTAATAGAAACATGATTTATTAATAAGTTCTTGACGAAACCCTTTAAGCTCCCTCAGATTATCCTGGATAATCCTTGTCCTTACACAGGCAAATAAATTACGTCCTCAAATTATCGAATTGAAACGCAATATCTTTAGCACAATTCAGAAGTGGGATCACCATTCCTCAAACCATCAAGGAATAAACATCAATACGTCGAGCTGCTAACATCCTATATGTCTGATAGACTATTCAGAATAAAACAGATCGATGAATACTCGGAACTAAAAGAAACAAAAGCTGGGGTACCCCAGGGTAGCTGGGGTACCAATTCTCTATCTACTATATACAAGACCTACCACAGCTGGAAAATGTAACAGTCGCCACATTCGCAGATGACACGGCTCTAATGGCAGTGGGATCAACTATTGGAGAATCTACTAGGAATCTTCAACAAGCTAGTAATAAAATATATAAATGGACCAAAAATGGAAGACCAAGCTCAACGAACTGAAATCTGTCCACATGCACTTCACAAATAAAAGAATCGAGGACATACCTCATGTCAAGATTAACGACGCAATGATTCCATATGCGAACACTGCAAAGTATTTGGGTATGACTCTGGATACAAAACTGAGGTGGAAAGAACACGTTAAGAAGAAAAGAGTAGAGCTTGGCCTCAAATACAGAGAACAGTACTGGCTTCTGGGAAGAAACTCTCAGTTGTCAGTACAGAACAAACTACAAGTTTACAACCAAGTACTAAAACCGATTTTGTTATACGGCAACCAGCTTTGGGGTTGCGCGAAAAACTCCAATGTGCAAGGAATCCAGACTTTTCAAAATAAAGTACCAAGGAATTATGGTTAACGCTCCTTGGTACATACGGAACAGTGACCTGCACCGTGATCTTGGTGTCCCACAAGTCATCCAAGAAATAAAAAGATTCGCCACTAAGCATGAATCTCGCCTAAGTCATCACGTCAACGTAGAGGTCCAGCAGCTACTGGACAACCAGAATCTAGCGAGAAGACTAAAAAGAACTAAACCCTTCGAACTAGTGAATCAGTGAAATGTGTAAAAAGCAGAGCACAGTGAGTGAAGTGTTAGTGCTTGTTGTTGGGGACAAAGTAAATATAGGACATCCGTGGATAGCCTATTACAGACAAGTACCTTGTTTTAAGAATTCAGATTTAAATTGATGTTTAATCCTTTAGATTAGTTTCAATTAAAAAAAAAATCATCGAATTAAAGCTCAATATCTTTAGCCCAACTCAGAAGTGGGATCTCCACTTCTCAAACCGTCAAGGAATCAACGCTTCAGCATCGATTTTCTTGAAAACACCTTCCATATGATCGGAAGTAAGCAATTTCCGAAGAGCTGACTTCACTTCACAGCTTTACGCGACAAATAACCTTCATCTTAGATGACTGAACACGAGTCCGTCCAATCTGGAGCGTGACGATATTTGGATGGACGCCGATTCGCGTTTAACGAACCTGAACTCGCTCCAGGTGACCTTTCCAGAGTATGCCCCGGCGAAAGGTCGTAACTACCACCCGGTTGGCATTTCTGCGAAGCGAAATGTCCCGACTTGCACATCCCTCTACCGATGTAGATGCGGATCATCAGCGGGACACGTGAACTGACTGACACCCGTGGGAGTTCATTACCATGTTAAAACGAGAAGTATGGTGCGGAGGAATTTGCTGTTGACACGTTTTACGTGTTGGAGACAACGATACCACTGCAAGTGATGGCTTGTTAACTTAAATTGCCAATTTATAATAGTGGCAAGTTGTCGACCGTTTTTGGAAACTCAATATTTGAAATTACAGGTGGTTAAAAAAACTTCAAGATGTCCAAAGTTACTGTGATTGACTTTCAGGTCTAAGGAAGCAAAAATAAACGAAAATCTAGCAGTAGTATAGCTATGACAGTTCTAGACCAGTTTTACGTGTTATTTTAAAGGCGGGAGTTCGTTACCATGTTAAAACGAGAAGTATGGTGCGGAGGAATTTGCTGTTGACACGTTTTACGTGTCGGAGACAACGATACCACTGCAAGTGATGGCTTGTTAACTTAAATTGCTAATTTATAATAGTGGCAAGTTGTCGACCGTTTTTGGAAACTCAATATTTGAAATTACAGATGAAAAAACTTCGAAATGTCCAAAGTTACTGTGGATGACTTTCAGGTCTAAGGAAGCAAAACTAAACGAAAATCTAGCAGTAGTATAGCTATGACAGTTCTAGACCAATTTTACATGTTATTTTAAAGGGGGGAGTTCATTACCATGTTAAAACGAGTAGTATATTGCGGAGGAATTTGCTGTTGACACGTTTTACGTGTTGGAGACAACGATACCACTGCAAGTGATGGCTTGTTAACTTAAATTGCCAAATTATAATAGTGGCAAGTTGTCGACCGTTTTTGGAAACTCAATATACGAAATTACAGATGGTTAAAAAACTTTAAGATGTCCAAAGTTACTGTGGTTGACTTTTAGGTCTAAGGAATCAAAACTACACGAAAATCTAGCAGTAGTATAGCTATGACAGTTCTAGACCAATTTTACGTGTTATTTTAAAGGGGGGAGTTCATTACCATGTTAAAACGAGAAGTATAGTGCGGAGGAATTTGCTGTTGACACGTTTTACGTGTTGGAGACAACGATACCACTGCAAGTGATGGCTTGTTAACTTAAATTGCCAATTTATAATAGTGGCAAGTTGTCGACCGTTTTTGGAAGCTCAATATTTGAAATTACAGATGGTTAAAAAACTTCAAGATGTCCAAAGTTACTGTGGTTGACTTTCAGGTCTAAGGAAGCAAAACTAGTTACAGGTTTCGAAAAATTGTTCCCCTAATTTTTTGGAGGAGTGTAGGTATCGTTGTAAATCGTTACACACATTTAATAGAAAAGCACGTCATCATTTCGGTATGGCAAAACTAATTCGTCGCGTTGATAGGTCGATTGCCATCGCGTGAAAACAGCATATCGGATAAAACGTTTTCCCTCTCGTGTGTTAGAGCTATATGGGTACGTCTAACACGTCAACGCTTTTACATCGGAAGTATGGCTTTTACCACCTCGCAGATGGCAACTTTCAAAGGATACTCGGGGTTCGCATACTTGCGTCTCTTCCTAGACTAGATGAACGGACGATTTCTCATTTTTCCGATAAAAAAACTCCCGTTTTCATCGGAAAAATGAGAGAGAGAATTCGAGTCCGGTAAACCGATCCGGAAATTACGGACTCGAAATCGCTCGAATGCCTGATCGGCCGTTTTGTCAATTACCGGGCAAAATTACGTCGAGTAATTAGCTGTCCAGTGGACACAATCTGAGCGCAGCGCCGAGCTTTCATGGGAAACCGTAGCGACGATTAAAATGGAAGATGGGGAAAAAAACGGAAACGGCCTTAAATGTCTCGAGAGATACCAGCAAAAAGCGCTGCCATTACATGGTGTTATTGCGATCGCGACACATGCCGAAGATGGGGCAACATGGATCTCGTTGAAAGGCGATCTTCAAGTTTCTTTATTAAGTAAGCCACGCCTCTTGTTTCGACGGAGAAGGCGACTCAAAAATGCGGTAGAAAAACTTTTTCTTCTTATTTGCAGATCAGTAAAGATACAAGAAATTTCTAGTGACTGACTTGTCAATAGTTAGCATTCCGACATAGAGCGTAACATTAGAGAAATAAAGCTATTCATTTAAAAAATATTAACATTTTAACATTTTTGTTTGCGGAGTTCTCCTAGTCTTAATTTTTAACATAGTGTGAGCTTAACGCAAATTTAATAAAACTTTCTTTAATAAAACTTATCAGTGACCTGTTTCGCCTCTATTATTCGATTTTACCCCTTAATATTCCACATTCCATCAAAACTATGAAACCACATTGTTTACGTAACTCCAAACATCCGCCTATCCAACAAATTTCCCGAATTCGCTGACTAATCCACTGAATCCTCGTCAACAACTAAATTTAAAACCTATTTTATTCACTTATCAGTTCCTGGACGACTTTTTCAAACAGATAACCAACCAACCAATGCGTGTAGCTTCACTTTTTTTCGGTGCGCATGTTTGTAGACCCATCAAGATATCCAGCGACGCGATTTTGTTTGCGTTCGGTTTTTCGAAGTGGACCCTTATCGGTGTGAGCTTTTCATTATCGTACACGTTTACATTGTGACAGTGGTAGGTAGGTAGGCGACAAATGGCGTTTATCCAGAGTCCCTTATTAAAAAAGGCCGTCAACTTCATCGAGTGCACTGCAAACACGTTATTATTCACGGCATGGCGGATTCAATTACCTATATACGCGATAGATGGCGCTATACCAGCCCCGTTCGCCATGGCATAGATGGATTAATTATACATCCAGATAAATTATTCAACGCGTCTGCCATTATTATGTGCGTTTCTAGGTAGCTGTATAGCGATTCGTATATGTGTGTGTGTATGTACTCTACAGCGTGTTCCGCTTTTGACTGACAGCTCGCTAGCGTGGAAAGTCAGTTAAATGAATTATGTGTGTGGGCTGTAGGTAATAAATATTCCGTAGGGTGTTCATAGGGGCTGCTATCTCGCAGATAAGTGTATTAGGTAGCCTTTTTCACGAATGAACCCTTTACAGAATATAAAGTTAAAGAAAAAGTTGCAAAAATAAAGAAAAACTTGATCCAGAAATGAATTAGTATGCTGTTTATTAACAGCATCCTACACAGTGACATAAGAAGGACATTTATCATTTTTAACTGCTTATTTGCAATTTTAGTCGATTTCTTTCGTACTAGAGGACCATTCTATCAGAAGACCTGTTATTTTTGAGATTGAATATTCAACAAAAGTAATTTATTTTATCATAGGTGAATTTGAACACCGATATTAGAAATAATGTGTAATAATGTAAAACCGTTCACAAATACAACGATAAAAAATAAACAAAATACAAACAATTTAAAAAGAATATCTGAGTAAAAAGCTTTATATCGACTTATTGGTTTCTTAAATTCCTTAATAAGTTAGAGCCGTTTAAAATTGCCTCGTGTTTAATATTTCAAACGGCTTTAGCTTTCTAAGGAATTGAATAAAAAAAGTCCATATGAATCTTACGCAGAAAACAGTTTTTTGGAAGCAAAGTGGGACATTCTATACAGTGAGCGCGTAAAGTATGGCAACATGAGAAAATATCCGTGACGGTTCATTATTCTAAAAAAATCCTCGAACACGTCGATTTTTAATTATTAAAATACACATTTTCGTGAAAAGTTCAATTTCCAACCATCAATTGTTGCTGTGTTATGACGTCATCGATACTTTTTTAAACGCCAACCCTATTTTATTCTTACTGATTTTGTGAGATCATTTAATTATTATCTAAACCACATGGGAAATATTTTATGGCCTTACATAAGAAGATTTTCAAAAAAATGACAATTGAAAATTGTAAAATATTGATAATTTGAGGAAAAATAGCTTTTATCAATTGAAGATAAAATTGTGTTTAGGGTAGAGTTGATTGTCCTGAAAGCTAATCTGGGCTCTAAAATTTTCTATCGCGCAAGGTTTTCGAAAAAAAGTGGTATGAAAGTGTAAAAATAACGCTATTTTGGTAATTTTTACAAATTTCTACCAGCTGAACCCATTATCCTAGAAATCTCAAAAAGGTCTCACAGTAAACCTTAATCTTTGCACTTTTATCTGAATTCAATAAACAAACAACAGTTATATCAATATTACTCGAATTTCCAAAAAGATCCTTTCTAAAAAAATTTCTTAAGTAATGCGATAAATTTTGTGAATTACCTTTAAGACAATTAACAAATCTATCAACATTTCTATCGTCGACGTCATAAGACAAAAAAAAAAAAGGTCGGAAATTAAATTTGTTTTAAATATGTATATTTTGATAACTAAGAAGCGACGCGTACAAGAACTTTTTTTTTAATAACAAACCGTTTCAGAGATTATGTCATGTTTCCATATTTTACGCGCTCACTGTATAAATAATGCCATATTATGTTCAATGACAACAACTTTATAACAACTTTTCTATCAGTTGAGATGTATGTAGCTATAAAAAATAGCACAATATTTATATTTCCATTAAAATTATGTCAGAAAGCAGATTTTTTATATATAATAAATATATAATTATCAGAAAAATGGTCATGGAAAAATTAACTCATACAGTATTTCAAGAAGTTGAAGAAATAATAGCTTGAAGATAGAAATAAAGATAGAAATGAGAACTATGAAACCAAGTTCAGTAGCTAGTTGGAGATCTTTTTATCTTTATTATATTACACACTTTATTTTGTATCTAGAATATAGAAAATATTAACTAAGCAATTAATCAATTTTTTAATCTTTTAAGACTTTTATCACTTTATAACAGAACCCAACCCAATATCCTAGAAACTTCAAAAAGAACTCTCATAGCAATCGTTTAACTTTAGACCTTCAGCTGAAACGTCAAAAGTTTGTTCACAAATGTTTTTGAAAAATTTACAACGGTTCTTTAAGTGCACGGACACACAGTTAGCGACGCTGATAGCAGTGCGTCGAGCGGTGCCGATAGCGGCGCTGGTAGCCGAGCGTTTGAATACACAGGTGCTTATGGTCATGAGCGGCGCTTCGAGCGGTGCTGATTCCGCTGACTGTGTGTTTATTGCGATAAGCACTTGTGTATTCAAACGCTCCGCAACCAGCTCCGCTGTCAGCACTACTATCAGCACTGCTATCAGCGTCGTTAACTGTTTGTCCGTGCACTAAGAGGTGCGCGGGCGGTTAAAAAAACAAAACAACGAAAAACGCAAGAGAATCATAAATAAATAGAATAAAAAAAATAATTCTTTTTTGTTAATAACAAAGTCTACGTAGGCTGAAATAAAATGTACAAAATCCAAATATAAAAGCACCTTTCTTCACAATACGATATTTTCGACTTAACTTTAAAAGCGGTTAACTTACTAGTTGTGCTTTAAGTTCCTTGGGACAGACTGGTCCGAGCCACTGGTGCAAGTTGATATACCGTTTCGGAAGCATCTTCAGGCAAGTCGGCGCTTGCCTATAATCCAACGGGTCGAGTAAAGCAGCCGGCGCCTGTATAGGCGAACCACTCTCTTGCAGAACCACCATAGTTTTAGATAAGTTTAAAAACAGTCACAGATTTTACAAACTACACATATCACAGAAAAGAGGAGTGAAAAGTCCTATAAATTTCCGTTTTACAAAACGCGGATATGTCGACTCTAGACTTCACTAAAATAGGTAAGTAGACTCTTCTATAATATTTATAAGTAACAAGTCATAAGCACTAGTGGTCCTTCCGTTATTTAGTTTTTAGTTTCTTCTTGTTTAGTATTATTGTACTGTTTTAGGACTTTACGAGATCGATTTGTATCTTTGGTATTGTCCGTTTTTTTTTAAGTAGATAAAGGCACTGATAGAGTTTCTTTTTTAGTTTTCAAAACACTTCTTCCCGAAATAAAGTACCTCAGATATCACAGACTTGTGCGCTATTAGTTGTACCTGCGGAGAACAGAAGAACCCATTGTATAAACGAGTTTGACAAACAAATCGGAGGCTACCATGTTGAGGACGTGAGGACGTTTAAAACAAAACGGTAATCGCGAAAACTGTCTCTTGTTTAGATGCTTCCACTCACGCCGAGTGTGTGCGAATAATCGCTTACAGTCAGTAAAGGAAGGCGAACAAAGACATCAGGCCGCGTTGACGAAAACATCCGTACGTGGTGAAGCCATTACACTAATTAAAGCAGCATGCACGGGCGTTGAGAACTCGTCAAAATGCTGTTTTACGCAAGTCTAGTGTACGCTTCCGACCCACAAACGCGCGATCAGCGTTATTATGTATGTTCTACAACCGACAGTTCAATATTTGCTTTTATTGCAATTCTATAATTACACTCAACGCTCGTGCTTATAAAGTCGTGAATTTCCGTGCCGACGACGTTGCGATAAGTAATATAATAGGTTTTATGGAAAGTATGAACTTGAAAAATACAATTGGTGGGGTTAAAAATACCATGGAAAGAAAAATAGACGGCATACAGAATTAAATAAGACCATGGAAACTTTTTTAATAATCCAACTTTTGTCAAACGTGTTTTTTTTCTTTCAGTTTTTTGTTTGTTTTTTTCTTTAACTAATAAAGAATGGTTGAGTTTTCAGAATTAATAAACCGAATATCCTAGAAACTTCAAAAGGATCTCTCATAGCAAACGTTCAACTTTGTACTTTCACTTGAAATGCTGAAAGTTTGTTCACGAGAGTTTTTGAAAAGTTTACAGCGATTCTATAAGAGGTGTGCTTCCATAAAACAAAACGAAAAACGCAATTGAATCAGAAGAACTAAAACTAGAAATTTTGGAACGAAAAATACATGGACAACCTGTCAAGTAATTTAAGATTTCCCGTTTAGCGCAGTTTTTAAAATGCGATATTTTAAGGTTCAATAAATGGTGCAATAAATGGTTCTTTGATTAAAGAAATTATTACTTTGTTGAATGAAATCAACTGAGCGGTAGGCTTTCACCGGTCTACTATTTATACTCAACATAAGGCCGAACTGCGAGGAGAGTGTTTACAGCGCCATCTAACAATACAGTTGGATGATGTATTCACACTAAAAATATATTTACTTGAATCAAAATATGATTTCTTTGGCGGAAGTAAACCTATTTTTAAGCAAAAGCAAAAATATTTCTTTGAGGGGAAATAAATCTCTTCTTGTATAAAAATACAATAGGGTATTTGACTGTATTAAAAATATGGCCTGTATTATAGTCATCCTAATAGATTACAGTTTAAGAAAACTATTTGTTATTACTTTTCAAAAAAAATATGCTTTATTTCTATGAAAAACTCTCCAGTGATGTCATTCGTTAGTACGCTTAGAGCGCGTTCGGTTTGTCAGGGTACGGTATGAGGAGAGCAATGCTCAGATAGCTTGGGTCGGCTGCCTCTCTCTTATATGCAGATAAACGCCGTATGACGTTAGTCCGCCTATTATGCAGCGCGTCACTCTCACCGTACAATACCGGGTTATCCGAACGCGCTCTTATGCTTCTCCCGTTTGAATTTAATAGCACGAAAGCGCCATGTAAGCATGACTTTGTAGGTTAGGATAGCCCTAACCTTAAGCTGTCAGATCAGATAATACCTGGTTCGAAAATACGATAGATAACTTATTCTAGTCAGTTTTACTTATGTCGAAGTAATCTTCACAACAGAAAACACTTGTATTGGCGGGTATTTATTTCATTTGGATTTCTACGAGCCCTCTTTCTTCATTTTTAAATCTTGCGGAACAGCTACAAATAGTTTATCCGGAGTTTTTCTTGACGTATCTCTGCATTGTGGATTTATACGCCATTTATAACCCATTTTTATGTAGAAATTGTGAAAACAACACATCATACAACACAATTACCAAACGGCGACGATGCCGATGCTGACAGACCATATGGACCGATTTGACATCTACTAACCGGTGACGCCACACAACAGAAAGTATCGTTTTGGCGGGACTTTTTGTGATTCAATTTTTAACGCTGATTTTTATGAAATATTGAGGAAATAATTACGAAAAATAATTCATTTACAATGTAGAGTGAAGGAATAAACACACTAAGATGGTTTTCCAATAATAGTCAAATACCCTATTGTTTGAATCGAACTTGGATTTCTTTGGTGTAAGTCTTTTTAAATCAAAACAAAAATATTACGTTAAGGGAAAGTCATTTTTGTTATTCAATGTAGTACACTCGAAAACCGCTATGGAACTTTGCCGCTCAAGTGCGGCAAAATACAAAATACAATTTTCAAATAAACTAAGATCACCAATTTGATTGTTTGTTTATAAGGAATATCAACCCGTTGTTATATCTAATTCTAAAAACGATAAATTGAGAAAATTGTAAATAAAGTATACCGACGAGTGTAGTTTTATTTTAGTATGTTGGTACGCATGTGACATCTACAGTGTAATGAATTTGAATTACTTTTTTATTTTTGACGTTTCGTCGAAGTGGTACCAACCTAACATTTCTTATACAGAGAAATATAATCATTTTTTAATTTTTTTTTTAAATACATATTTACTCAGAAAGCAGCACAAAAAACGTTTTATGACACTCCTGCCGAAAACTACATAGCCCGACTCGCTCACATGCGACGCTCCGCTGTCGCCGTCGCGCCGCATTACCGCTCGTCGCGCTATTCCGTACTTTCGGCCCTTGTGACATAACTATAGCGTCAAAGTAATATTTTTGATCCAAAAGAATACACTCAAAAGAATATATTTATTAAAAACAACAAATCTTTTCTATCTGCTTATGTTGGTCAAATTTTTTACTTGCTTATTGAAATAATTTCCGAATGAGCACATTTTGCAGTAAAATAGCAATACTTAGAAAATAAATAGCAATATCTTTCTTACTGCTAAATAGGCAATCTTTTCAAATAACTTGCCAGGTTATATTGGCATTTTTCGTTTGCATATTACGACTTAAAGTAAGCTAAAAAGAAAAAAATAAATAATTCATGAATCCGATAAAAAAAATTCTAAATGTATAGTTGTACCTATTAGATTTATTTATGTGACGAGTTTGACAAAGTAATTGTTTTCAACCATGAATATCATACAGAAAAGACGTAGATATATCAATGTCGAATAAATGCCTATGAAAAAAAATGTAAAAAGTGTAAATATTGGGGTTTTCTTTAAGATACTTTTGATGTTTCTAAAGCATTGGGCGCGGCTATAAACTCGATATTTTTTTAAAATATCATGTTTCCACAAAAAAAAACATAGTTGTCATAATTGTAATTACTAAAATCATCGCAAAAAAGCTAACAAGAAATTTGTATCAAATCGAGCTTGTCACTAAACTTAAAATTTAATAAAGGAAATATAATTATATAAATAAATATAAGTTGTCTGATTCGGAATCCACTAAAAAGTAATTTTTTTTTCATTTAAGGCTCCGTTCTGAAAACATCGCAACTCGGAAACGAAATATTTCGTTACGATGTTTTTTTTTTGCTGGGAGTGGTCAGCCTGTCCCCCACCAACGTCAATCCGTAGTCACCAGTTATAGGCCGTGTTTAAAGCGCCTGACGTCTGCTGTCTACACCGGGCAGCAGTAATACGGGCAAATAACTACATTTCTGGCAATTATGCTTAATTATCGCAATTATAATGTTATAATGGGTTAAAATTGTACTTAAATAAAAAATCTATTTTTGTATCATGAATCGGGCTAGATGTTTTATAAAATTTCATAAACTTTGAACAATAAATAAGGTTTTTATATAAAAACGGGTTTTAGGAGAGGTAGAACTGGGTCTTAAAGAACTCTCAATTACCTCAAAAGTATCTACCCACGTCAGCAATTAACAGTAACGACTATCAATGCATTTTCACAATTACTTATTTCCTTATTGATTAAAATGCAACAAGTTTTCTTCCTTCCAACAGAATAATTTCCATTTTATATTCGCCCGGCGGCGCATACATCGGATTAACTAACACCGACCTAAGGAGGAAAGTTCACGGGAAACTTTGTCAACTCTGCCATGCCATGCACGGAGAATGGCTCTAAAGTTGACACAACAGTCGTTTCGCCCGAAGGCAGACACAGCCCGAACGCAAATCGAGTCTCAAGTCCGCGTCGGAACAACTTTTGAGTAAAATGTCTTGTTTTCAATCCGCTTACGTCGTGTTTGAACCGCCAAAAACTTTTCCAATTGAAATTTTCCACCACGCGTGGCGGAAAAGCATACACAAGTTCAAGAACTAAACGATTAGAATTGCAGATCCATAATATTGTTCCCTATGGCTTCAAAACCCAACAATTCAAATCAATATTGCTGATTGTGTAGCAAGGATTGTGTGAAGGAAGAAACAAAGATATTTGCAAATGTGCTCGACACACAGCGTCTGGCGAGACAGTCAATATGCACAATAGAGGTTTCAAAAGAGGCTCGAACAAGCCGTAGAAACCAGCAAATTTTTTCAAAATGAATTCTACGTACCATAAGAAGGAATACTGTAAGACAATGGTATAGCAGATTAGGAGAAAAATGCTATAAGTACTCGATATATCTTCGATATGACTTCATTATTTGAACGAACTGTCATCATATCAGGACAAGGTATCAATGCATATGTGTAACACAAAAAAAACTGAATTTATAGTTGAAACTAGTTCGTAGAATTAGCCCCTAAGTCGACTTATTGCGCGGGAGCATCATTCTTGACTGTAAGTACAATAATTCAATACTGCCTTCAAGTGCAATTTTCTTTGTATTCATGGTTATGTAGATAATTGTTTTACAATGGATATTCTTCCTGGAGATTTGTACTTACTTAATGCACTTTAATAATGACGAAAAACATAAAACATTTCGTTATAATTTAAATTGGAAAATAGCTGGTTCGTATTTTTAGTATTCGTTGTTGTTTATTTGACTGTAAGTTACATATTCCACTCAATCCTGCATTATGCATTAAATATGTTGACAAAGAGTTTTTTTGTGTCACTGATTCTAAATCTGTACCATTTTTTTTTTCTCAAATTAAAAATGGCGGAGTCAATATGGCGACCAAAAACTAGCAAATTCGTGCGAAACTTGCCTCCTGTGATACGCCAAGCTCCGTGATTCCTAATATGTCAGATTTAAATAATTGAAAATGGCGGATTAAATATGACGACCAAAAATGTGAAAGCTATGGATTCGCATGGGACTTATTTCCTATCGTATTTTAAGCTTCCTGATTCCAAATCTCATGTCGGATTTTGTAAATTGAGAATGGCGGATTCAATATGGCGGACCCAAAAACAAAATATATTCAGATTTACATGAAACTTTTTTCCTGCGACATTTGAGGATCTCTAATTACAAATCCGTTTTCAGATGTTCAAAATTCAAAATGGCGGATTTAGTATTGCAAACCAAAGTCCAGAAGCTGATCGGATTTAATTAAAACTAATTTCCTGTGATATTTAAGCTGTCGATTTCAAATCTGATGTCAAATTTTCAACAGAATTCAAACGCTGATAAATCGAATTGAATTTACTTTTATAAGCATTTGGAGAAACGCACAATACTACAATAGTACTTGCTTGTGTGAAAACGATTCATAAAATGCAATAATATACAGGATGATTTTTTAATTCATATTTTTTCAACTACACTTATATATTTAAGCTCTCTCACATGTTCATATAAGCCCTGAAAAACTGGTGCCATTTAACATTCAACATGTCACATTTTAAAGATATTTAATTAACTACATATAAAAAATATTGAAATATGTTTATAAGTTAAAAATCATTAAATTTTTACTTTATCATACGCAGTATGTAAAGTATTGTAATCGTGCAAAAAAAAATGTTGAGATTTTAGCGGAAATATGTCTTTTTGGGTCCCCTGAACATTTTTGACCAAGGTACAATAAAATGTCTGTGTGTGTGTGTATGTGTGTGTACCCGTTTTTTGTGGCGACGATTCCGGAGAAACTCCTAAAGGTATCGGGACGAAACTTCACATTTAGAAGTTTCATAACCAAACTTAGAGCTGAAAAGCTTTCTGTTGAAGAGGGTCCAAAGGAACTGGAGGTTTAGACTTAACATTTTTTAAAGATTTGGCAAATAAGCCGCCATTTCTGGAATTTCGTCGAAATAGTTAAATAATAAATTAAAGATGAGGAAATTCTGAATAATTTATTACTATGACATTTTTTGGTACAATCAATAGTTTAGCTGCATGAGCAAATTCTATTTCTACGAGGTCGGTCGTACTGCATGAAAACTAGTAGCCAGGATTTGTCAGAATTTTTGATTCTAATGACAGTAGGTAGTCTTGATGTCAAACGCTAATGTTTTGACAATAACTTCTGTCAATATAAGCTGCGTTCGCATATTGCATTACATTTTTTACACCCAATAACACGTAAGTGTCATTTGGACGGTGTACCCGGTATCAACAGAGTACAATATCCGAACGCAGCTTTAATCGACATATCTGTCTAGTTCTACTAGTTTTATTTTAATTCAGACATGGCCGATCTCGATCAAATAGAATCTCATGCAGCTAAACTATTAATTTTATATATAGTATGATAAAGTCATGTGCCTGGCCACATCAGATTTTTTTAATCCAGGGTCGGCGTACTGGGGCTTCATCAAGAAACTATTTTAAACAAAAGTTGATAGCTTTGATGGGAGCAAACAGTGATTGTATTATCGTATCTTACACCGGAAGTGCTACAGTAGTAAAACATTTAGAAACAATCAGAGAAAATAGGTTGTGTGAGGTATCATACGAAATCTCTTTTAAAACCAAATCAGTTTCACATCAAACTTCTTTTAATAATCGTCGCTGAAGTGAGTATATGCTTTGTGGATTTGCAAGAGTTTTCCTATGGAACATTACACAATTTACTTTATCTATGTTATTATTGCCTACTAATTCTACTAAAACCTACCATTATTTGTAACCTTTGAACTGGTATAAAATACTTTCTCGCTCCTGCCGTTACGCCCAAGAGTTTTCACCATGGTATAAAATGAATGAGCTTGAATGTATATTTACTTACTTTCTACGATGTGCAAAGTCGTGTAATATTGCAGAAAATAAGTTTTATGCAAATCGAACATTCTCGGTCGCCATATTGATTCCGCCAGATTGAGTTTGAAAATTCTGATATAAGATTGAGAATCAGGAGACTTGTAATATTACAGGAAATAAGTTTTATGCAAATCGGATATATTTTTACATTTTCGGTCGCCATGTTGGTTCCGCCATTCTAAGTTTTGATCATCTGATGTCAGATTTGGTATTAGAAGTCTTGTAGTATTGCAGGATAAAGTTTCATGCAATTCTATGGTTAAATCTTAATTTCAACTTGAACATTGTTAACAGTCTTGCTCCAAGTCCAATTTTTAGATAAAAACTGTAATTATTAACTAACTTTCATAGCCAGTTAACACGAAAACGGTTTCTTTTAAATTGTTTCTAAGCTGTTGTTTTAACTGTAAATGCAAGACGTTCGCGGTTGTTGTACTCCACAAAACAATTAGCCACTTCCGGAAAAACTGAACGGTACAATCCAACTACAACCATGGGAAAAAAAGCCTATAAACAAAGAGCGTCCAAGTTCGTAGAAGGTGATTTCTCACGAATGTCGAAACTTTCAGGTCAGATATTAATGACAGTAAATTCAATCTCCGCCACTGGCGGTGTAACCTTTCCGCCAAGACGAGGGGTCGAACTTTTAGCCACCGGAAAAGGGTAGCGGTCATCTATCACACTCAATTTTTCTGACACGACACTAGCCAGAACTTGTTATCCTTCGCGAAAAAAAAACTCTTAAAATTCAAAACAAAATATTTACCCAAAAGCGACGCGTGATAGAAACCTTGACACCTCGACCTTTTTAATATGCAAAAAACTTTCGATTGTAACGGGTCGCATAACAGATGACACAGTAATAGAAGAAGGAATTATTATTAATTAGGTACCTCGTTTAAGCATATTGAGAAATTTTTCGGGAACATAAATACCAGTGAAGTGAATGAAAACTAATATTCTGAACGCTAGAGATTTAAAACTGCCTCATAAATAACTAGGAAGGACGGAAATAGTATCGAATGAACGTCAAAGTACCTTGTGTCTCGCTTCAGCTTCATTACTTCAGCCTATTACTTTAACACCGAAATATTTCAGCACAAAGAAAAGTTGGGTAACAATAAATTAAAACTTAGACAATCATAAGTTTCACTTTGACCTTTTCGATCATTAATTTAGTAGTGAAACTGCCAGAAAACACGTTTCTGTACAGTCTAACAAACACCCTACCGAGAAATGCGATAAACAAACTGACATTTTACGCTTTTGAGATGGGCCAATGAGTAAACCAATTAGCAGGGTTTAAAATAAGATTTAATGACGCTACAACGGAGCAGGAAACTACATCTCCACATATAACGGTAATTCCACCATTACAGTTTTCAACGAAAACTTTATTTAGTCCTACAGTGTAAACACTTTTGATAATATTTTCATGTAGTCATAAATTATGTTCAAACAAAGCAATTTATCATGCTTTTCCTTTAAACAGATCTTAATTTATTTACCCAAATTTAGCACCAAAGATTTTTATCTTAATTCTGCCTGAGAAAAGAGCAGCACGTTTAGCTTGCGGAAGCTAAAATGATAAGAACTTCGTTAATTGCGTATTAAGTCACGAAGTGCCCTAAAGAAGCTCGTAATCTCTGGCTTATTTAAGCTTTAGATTAACCGCAGACGTGAGTGGAAACGACAAGATTCTTCGCGAATTTATTTTTAAGTGTTAACTGACAAACAGCGTGATAAATCCTCCTCAACAAACGTAGCCTCCGTTAAAATAAACAAGAAAGGATCAATCAGTTGATCAATTGGTTGCATGCCACCGACACAGCGCTCATTTTCAATTTCTTTTTATATAATATTTAATTTGTAGACGTGATGATGGCCTGAAGACGATCTTCTACAAACCGAAACCTATACACCAAATCATCCTTTATTAATTTCCGAAAAACTCCATCACAAAATCTCGTCTGCATCCTCGGAGCGTCTGTTTTATTATCCTTGCATTGTCCTTGGTTGGATCCCGCTCGAGATTTATAGAGGGAGAGTTTTCAAAAGTCTTGTAGAGGGTTGCCGTGACGCGACAAGTCTGATAGAACCAGCGTCGTCGACAAAGTCGAGAGATTACCCTGCGTTTGTCAATGGCTTCATTACGGGTTCCGATCTGACAAAACAACGAGAAACACTCGAGAGGAAAGTGGTAGGCGACAGACAACCCCGGGGCGGTTCAACGGCATCCCCCACGTATTCAAAATCTCGTCTGTTGAAGCTGGAAACGTCACGGTCGCTTGGAGGGTTCTTTTAGATAACCCATGGTCTGGTCGATGTAGTTCAGGTATTACGGTTTTGGTCAAAAATGAACTGTGGATGTTGATTTCCCAGGACAGGGTTAAGTTTTGAAGAGAAACGTTTGCACTTGGCACCATTTCCTGGATTTGTCCTTAAGGAACTTAAGAAATAAAAATGCAATACACCCACAGTTAAGGATACTAGTTTTGGAAAGTAAAGTATGGAGATGTCTCACAAAATCTCTCAGTTTGTTATTAGAAAAATACCTCGGAGATGTCGACTTTTAGTTATCAAAGTACACATATTACTATCAAACGTAATTTCTGACATTCAATTGTTTTCTACTTATGACGTCATCGACGGCTTTTTTAAATGGCAACCTAACATTTTTTGCACTAATTAGAATATAGATTTGTTAATTAATAGAATTGTTAATTGTCTTAATTGTAATTTACAAAATTTATGACATTACATAAGAAAATTTTCTAGATTTTTTCGATTTCGATTGATTTGATTTATTTCAGGTTATTGCGTTTCTTTTTTCGTTGTTATCCTTATGGATTAGTCTACACACTTAGAATTGCTGTTTGTTTTATTGTTTTTTATTAAGTATTCTTCAAAAACATTTGTGAACAAGCTTTTAGAGAGGCTTACTTACAAAATTTTGTGACGTAGCATTGAAAAAAATCGAGAAAAAAAGGAAAAACGTTTCTTTTTTAGCGTTTTTTAGCTTATCACTCAAAAACTATTCCGCAAAAACCTATTTTTCCACTCTAAAACACTAATTTATTATTAAAGGCTGTCATATAGAGCAGTGCTCCGCAACCTTCTCCCACTGTCCTGCTCTCGCTCACGGCAGTCACATAGCTCCGTTGCGCATCCACTGTGCCGCGGCACAGTGCTTACGGAGCAATGATATAGAGTATTCTTACTTCCAATACAATGTAGATTGCTTTAAATGATTAAGGGCCGATCTTACAAAGCACGTTATACCATGGTATAACTAAATATTGGCATAAATACCAGTATAAGTTGTTATTACTATGACAACACAAATATTTTAGCCAATGGCAGGCGGCATAGCACTATTTATACTGGGAATAACTATTCTACTACTTATACGTACACTTGTAAGATCGACCCTAAGCAATCTCCAGCACCTACTTTACAAAAAACATTTACAAAATCACATTGTATTCAAGTGCTGTGCAAATATAATTCCGTAATAATTGTATGTCTTTTCATTTCATTTATTTTCTCCCAGCCTTCCGCAGTAAAAAGAACGCCGAAAAAATAAAAATAAATATTTTTTTTTGCATTTTCTTCAATTTTGTCACATAATTTTGTGAAAACCTGATTCTGATTCAGCACTCCAAAAACAGGAACCCTTTTGACCACAAATTGACTGTATTATCAATATTTTACAATTTTCTATTGTCCTTCTTTCCGAAAATGTTCTCATGCATATGCATAATATGCTTTTGATACAATTTAGACAATGACAATGATCTACTAAAACCAAGAAATAATGGGGTACCCAAAAAAGTATCGATGACGGCATTACTATTATTATTATTTTGATTACAAAAACAATTGACGGTCGAAATTTAATTTTCCACTATTGTATAAGGAGTCACCTTTAGAGTCTTGAAAATTTACAGGGAACTTTAAAAAGTTATCCGCTTCGAATTTTTTTTTCTAAGGAGGAAGGTAGTTTTAAAAATAAACATCTGGACTTGACTGACACCAGAGCAATCGAAACAAGTTGTTGTCGTTTTTGGTCAAGACTGACAATACAGGAACTGGTGCACCAGACACTTTTCTCATCATCATCATCTCGGATATTAACGCCATTTAAGCATGGGTATTGCAAATTGTGCATAGCAATTTCCTGCTTTCTAAACCTCTTTTGTAGTAATTAGAACAACCGTTCAGAAAACAATTTTCCTGTTCCTTTTCCCGACTGACTTTGGATGACGCTATGGGCACTAATTGAAGAAATGAATAAAGGAAATAAGGAAATAGTGAATAAAGAAATAAAGGAAGGCAGGAAATAAGTAAAGAAGGAAAGCAGGGAAGGAAGAAGGAAAGAAGGATGGAAGGAAATAAGGAAGGAAGGAAGGAAGGAAGGAAGGAAGGAAGGAAGGAAGGAAAGTAGGAAAGAAGGAACGAAGGAAAGAAGGGTAGAAGGAAAGAAGGGTAGAAGGAAAGAGGGACAGAAGGAAAGAGGGACAGAAGGACAGAAGGAAAGAAGGAAAGAAGGAAAGAAGGAAAGAAGGAAAGAAGGAAAGAAGGAAAGAAGGAAAGAAGGAAAGAAGGAAAAAAGGAAAGAAGGAAAGAAGGAAAGAAGGAAAGAAGGAAAGGAAAGAAGGAAAGAGGAAAAGAAGGAAAAAAGGAAAGAAGGAAAGACAAAAAGAAGGAAATAAGTCTTTTGTTGCAATTACAACCACAGTTCAGGACACAATTTTCCTTTTCCCGACTACGTCGTCTGACGACGCTATTCACCAATAAGCGCAATTCATCATTTTCTTATTAAACTGGATACGCTGCAATTATCGCCAGTTGCGAAAGAGATATTACTGTATATCATACTGATTCCTTTCTTCTGCTCTATTACCAAACTTGCGCAAGACGCTCCATCGGTCTCATGCAACCAACCAAATCCCCAACTGATCCCCAACCCAAAACAACCAACAAACCTACTCAACGTTATCATCAAATCCAAAGTTTTAAAGCTCCTCTCTGAATATAATGGACAAGAACAAGAACCAGAACAAGAACAAGAACGACACATCACACTAATCATCACTGGCCATCGGTCGCGTTCGACGCACTTTTCTCTTGGTGAGGGCGGCAGGTCGACGAAATAGGTTTGCACGAAATTTGCGAGCTGATTTGACTCGCTGGAGGCATCCCGAGAGCGCGTACGAGCGACGAGAGTCGTTTGTTCGGTCGCGGTGGTCTGCGCGTAACTGCAAGAACCTGGAGACGGACGGCGCTTCGCGGTGCCCCTCCACCATCGACGGTGGACGCGAGGAAGCGATTCAGCATTCGTCGGCGTGCGGCGTCGCCGTCGTCGTCGCTCGTGAAGAAATGAGGAGAACGAGAAGACGGGCCGCCGCGGTCACCGCACTCTCGGCCACGCTTCCGTGGGCACATCTTGCGCTCGGTGCGCTGTTGGCGTTTGTTAAGACGTGTAGAAGTATCACTGGTTTTGGATGTCGTAAGTGGTGTGACTGAACTTTTGGATTTCTTGGGATGGGGGATTTGGGAGACTGGCGATTTTCCAGTCGTTGGTTTTATGGTTTTAAATTGTACCTTCAATTATTAAAAAAAAGTAATATACTATTACCTACGACCGTATGTAGAAATGTACCATACCTCATGGACTGCTTCATTCGTATATCGCTAATTATATAAGAAACATGTGCTTTTGGTCGTACTTTTGCATCTGTAATTGTCAGTCGTAGGTAAAGTTATGTACAATACTCAAGCTGTAACGCATATTATGTGCTCGTGAAAAATAACACACTCTTGTAATGTAATATACTATAATATAAGCTAATATACAAACAATAAATTTTTTAATATGAATTTTCAAAGACTATGACGGTCGTGACAAGTAAGAAATCGAGTAATTTAAATCGAAATACAACATAGTTTTATGAAAGAATAACATCACCACACATGTTTTAGAACCAACATAATAACAAATAAATTTAAAAAATATATATACTTAAACAAAATAAACTTACACAAATCAAAACTAAGAAACTAAATATTATACTAATGTTAGCCTGGAATTTTATTGTCTTTTTGTTATACTTTGTTATACCTTATCTTTTCTCTACCTCTATTTTTAATTTAAAACAATGTAAAAACAAAAAATCTTATTTCTTCGATCCTTTGGTGATAAAAATTGATGATCGATGTTTTTGTGTTCAGAGTATCACCTCGATTGAATATTTTGTCACAAAAATAACGTAGGGCGACATTTCAAATTCGAAAGATGACGTCATTTCCTGAAAAACCGGAAGTCATACGAAATTATTTTGTTTTTCTTTTACTTTTAGGCTTTTTGTATCGTAAGATTTGCGTCTGTCTCTTTCTTTTAGTTTTCTTGCGTTTTGAGCTTCTGTCGTTGATTCTATTCATATATCTAATTTTATTTATTTTTATTTTATTAAATTTATCAACGTTTGTCTGAACTTGTGTTAATGCCTTTTTTGTACTTAGAACTTCATTACTTTTTCGGTTTCAAAGTTCTTTTTTTCCTTTCTCTTTTCATCTTCATTTGTTTTTGATGTTTTTTTGATGAATTTCTGCTGTTTGATGTCCTTTCGTTAAACTTATTTTATCTTTTTTTGTATGTTGTATTTTTACCAGTACAAAGTTCGAATTACGAAGTTTGAACAGTGCCAAAAAAAAGACAAAAATAACCAGAATAAAACGAAAACAAAAACAATGATAAGAAAAAATCAAAAACGGTAAAGGAATGACAAAATATTAAATAAAAGGGAAAAGTTTGAAATAAGGAAATCAATTAATTTCCTTTACAATCAAGAAAAAACCCCAGTGAAGTTTTAATTAAAAACCTATTAAATTCTTTAATTTTGACAAGTTGTTACGTTTCGAACCGACAAGCTTAGTTTTCCACTTTCTAACCAAAATATAAAACTTGGTGGACAAAAGCTGCCTCATAATCCATCGGTAATATTCTAATTTCATAAAGAATTCTTTCCCCTTATTATTATTTATAACCAGAAAACCAATTTTACCATATGGCCTAAACTTTCTAATCCATACGACTTTACAGCCATATTTAGAGTTTATATTCATTCAGAATTTATCGGTGCTTACCACCGTCCAACAAGTTTATAAACTTCAGGCCGGTACTGCGTTTCAGTCTGCTCTGGACCACATGTTGATTTTGAATGAACGTAGTACGTTTCTATTTTCGTATACTCCGAGAATTCTGAGACGAAGAAAAAGCTATTTTGTCACGGCAGAATATTTTGTCGGTTCAAACGAACCGAAATGAATATTGATGATGATTTGTGTCCCCTGCTACAACGAAAAACCTAATGAATAACGCAAAACTGACCGATTTCGAAATAGAAATCAGTCATCTTCGATAGAAAATACTTATTCAAATTCAAAATGTTTAACGACAAACTTTGTTAAAGTAATATTACAATAGCTCAGATGGGAGAGCATTGTGCTAGCGACGCAAAGGTCCCTGGTTCAAATCCAGGTTGTGGCTGTAATTTTTGATATATTTAAAATTTACATCCCGCCTGTATGTCACCATATTTTTAACTTATTCAAATTATTTTAGCGTTTTGCGAGTTGGTGATTACATATCTGGAATAGTAATTCGTTGAACTTTGAACGAGACCATAATCGATTCAATTGTGACAGATGTTCGTAGAGGAATTATTATTAGCGCCGGCAGACTCCAAATCACTCTACCAGTAATTGAAGTTTCGATTTGCAACCGCGTAGAGCGGTGCGGCGCTGCAAATCGGTCGAAAGCAGACATAAATTCAAATCAGAATTAAATTCCTGCTACTGTGGATTCGAACGAGATTTAGCTGACGTGGATTGGGTTAGTCTGCCATCCGCTTGCCTATCCTATCCGAAAGAAGATTTACCTAATCCAATATCGACAATTATGTCTGTTGACAGTCCCACCATGTAAATAAAAATTTGCTTCGTCAGAAAATATTATACGCCGCAATACGTAACATGGATTGCGAATACAAATATTAACCTTTTTGAAGTCAGGGAGTACTTTTGATCATAAGAAAACTTGGCAGAGCACCAAAATGAAAGAGACCAAAACAAAGACATAACTTTTACTAAAAATTAAACTGATTATTACAGGTGCCCGCTTTTTTCCCGCAAAATTATCAAATCAAAAAAGAAATCAAATTCAGTCATTCTGAGTAAAATGTTTTATATGCACTTTCAATTCCTTAAGAAGTTACAGCCATTTGAAATGTTAGCAAAGACAAGTAAAAGATAGAGTATATATCAACCAATACGAAAAACGTTATTGATTGTTCAAAGTTTATGAAATTTTCCGTGTAACTTCTTAGATAAATAACGAGTTGAGCTGGATGAAAAATAATTTTTTGAAAAGATGAACATTAATTTTACTTCTACATCGTTGGCATTTTTCAAATATAAAACATCTAGCCCAACTCATGATACAAAAATAGCTGTATCTTTTTAATGAATTGAAAAACTAATACTAGAATAAAATTTATTTGTGTCGAAAATCATTAAATGTACAAGGCATTCGTTAGAGACAATTAAATTAAAATTGAATTGGCAAGATTGTAAATGAACATCTCATTTTAATAATCTAAATTTATTGATGTTTTTTAATTATCAAATAACCGCATAAAATAGATATAATAGAGATAAAATAGAGAAAAAAACAGTATGTCCTTCTAAACAGAATGGTACATAAAACCACACTAAAATATATTGTAATTAACGCGTCTTGTACATAAATCACGCAAATAATGTATTGTAATCGTGTTTGCTGACACTTGGCAAAATCTCGTCATCTCGTTGTGCAAATTATCACTAGAAATATGTTCTGTATTTATAGTTTAGATTACTCTGTTGTGATTTTGTTCGTTTTTGTTTCATTAGGTACCTGAATGCGAAAGATTTAGAAATAAACAATAAATAATACAATAAATACAATAAACAATACAATGAACGGTCAAAAGTGGTGAAAATCGTTTCAAGGTCACCATAGATTGAGCAGTTGGTAGTATATTACCAACTTCATAAAAAAGCGTTTTTCTCGTTTCGCACCGACCCTTAATTTGATACAAAAAAAAACGAAAAAAAATTATATTTGCGTATAAATTTCGAAAATATAGGTACGAAATTTTGAAATTTTATTCTTTAAGCGAACTCTTGTTCGTTAGTTGTTTTGATTTTCTGGGTCCACAAAATTTTGTTCGTGAACTATCCTATTATAAATACCACCACCTATTTGGTGTATTGTGATAGGAAAGAAGGAAAAATGGAAAGAAGAAAACAAAGAAAGAAGGGAAGAAGGATAGAAGGAAAAAATGAAAGAAGGAAAGTAGGAAATAAGGAAAGAAAAAAATAAGGTAAGGAGGAAAGAAGTAAAGAAGGCAAGAAGGAGAAAAGGAAAGAAGAAAAGACGGAAAGAAGGAGGAAAGAAGTAAAGACGGAAATAATGAGGAAAGAACGAAAGAAGGAAACAAGGAAAGAAGGAAAGAAAGAAGGAAAAAAGAAAAAAATTAGAGAAGGAAAGAAGAAAATAAGGAAAGAAGGAAAGAGGGAAAAAGGGGAGTAGGGAAAAAGGGGAGTAGGGAAAGAAGGTAAGAAGGAAAGATGGAAAGACGGAAAGAAGGAAATAAGTAAAGAAGGAAAGAACGAAAGGAGGAAAGAAAAAAATAAGGAACGAAGGAAAGGGAAAGAAGTAAAGAAAGAAAGAAGGGAAGAAGGAGAAAAGGAAAGAAGAAAAGACGGAAAGAAGGAGGAAAGAAGTAAATACGGAAATAATGAGGAAAGAACGAAAGAAGGAAAGAACGAAAGAACGAAAGAAGGAAAGAAGGAAAGAAGGAAAGAAGGAAAGAAGGAAAAAATTAGAGAAGGAAAGAAGGAAAGAGAGAAAAGGGGAGTAGGGAAAGAAGGTAAGAAGGAGAAAAGGAAAGAAGAAAAGACGGAAAGAAGGAGGAAAGAACGAAAGAAGGAAAGACGGAAAGAAGGAAAGAAGGAAATAAGGAAAGAAGGAAAGAAGGAAAGAAGGAAAGAAGGAAAGAAGGAAAGAAGGAAAGAAGGAAAGAAGAAAAGAAGGAAAGAAAGGAAAGAAGGAAAGAAGGAAAGAAGGAAAGAAGGAAAGAAGGAAAGAAGGAAAGAAGGAAAGAAGGAAAGAAGGAAAGAAGGAAAGAAGGAAAGAAGGAAAGAAGGAAAGAAGGAAAGAAGGAAAGAAGGAAAGAAGGAAAGAAGGAAATAAAGAAAGAAAGAAGGAAAGAAGGAAAGAAGGAAGGAAGGAAAGAAGGAAAAAATTAGAGAAGGAAAGAAGAAAATAAGGAAAGAAGGAAAGAGGGAAAAAGGGGAGTAGGGAAAGAAGGTAAGAAGGCAAGATGGAAAGACGGAAAGAAGGAAATAAGTAAAGAAGGAAAGAACGAAAGAAGGAAAGAAAAAAATAAGGAACGAAGGAAAGAGGGAAAGAAGTAAAGAAGGAAATAAGGGAAGAAGGAGAAAGGGAAAGAAGGAAATAAGGGAAGAAGGAGAAAGGGAAAGAAGAAAAGACGGAAAGAAGGAGGAAAGAAGTAAAGACGGAAATAATAATAATAATAATAATAATCCACGCCTTAATAATGAGGAAAGAACGAAAGACGGAAAGAAGGGAAGAAGGAAAGAAGGAAAGAAGGAACGAAGGAAACAAGGAAAGAAGAAAACAAGGAAAGAATGAAAGAAGGGAAGAAGGAAAGAAGGAAAGAAGGAAAGAAGGAAAGAAGGAAAGAAGGAAAGAAGGAAAGAAGGAAAGAAGGAAAGAAGACAAAATTAGAGAAGGAAAAAATTAGAGAAGGAAAAAATTAGAGAAGGAAAAAATTAGAGAAGGAAAAAATTAGAGAAGGAAAAAATTAGAGAAGGAAAAAATTAGAGAAGGAAAAAATTAGAGAAGGAAAAAATTAGGGAAGGAAATAGGGAAAAAGGGAAGTAGGCAAAGAAGGTAAGAAGGAAAGAACGAGGACAGCAGTAAAGACGGAAAGAACGAGGAGAGCAGTAAAGACGGCAAGAAAGGGGAAAGAAGGAACGAAGGTAAAGAAAACAAGCAGAAAAATGTTCTTTAAAACACGATACCTTCCTCAGCTTTTTTCTTATAATCTCGTTAAAATTGTTCATTGGTTAGTGGTAGAGAGCCGGCCGACGAGATTTAAGTTTTAAATTGATGGGGACTTAGTCATCGGGGAGAGACGTCTAAAAGTTGGGAGCAATAATTATTTATCGATCGCCCATGTAGACGGAGACCTGAGCCCTAAAACCCGCCAGTTATTTATTAAGTTCGACTGCTTCCGGCGTTCAGCCTCATCCCAGCCATTTCGCGGTCGGTTACGTCAAATTTACGGCGACAGTGCAACTTTTACACACGCTTTCCAACATATCCACCTTTAAAGAGCTATATAACATTTATAAGGACTCTAAAGAAGAAAAAAATTAAGAACCATAGTATAAAAGATATCGATCGGGTCAGAATTTAAATTGACAGTTAAAAAAGAACTATTAAAAAAACAGTTAATCCTGACCCGACAATATGTTTTCAGGTGAGTTGAACTAAACAACTTATTTTCTATAATACAGAACGGCGGAAAAGCACCACTACATATTAAAAAAGCGGTAATATAAACATAGTTTTCTAATCTCCTGAACTGGAGCAAAACGCTCAACGGTAGCGTTAATTAATAAGGAACTTGCAACACTCATACGCCACGCGTAATAGCGTCAAAAACTTGAAACGTCCGACAGTCGTGTGAACCCACAATATTCATTTTCCTGTTCGTAATTATGTAAGGAAGTCCACACCTGAGTCTGAGTCTATTTTAAGTCCAGATTATACTTTTAAAAATACTCGCCCAAGAGATACGAGGCGCGAGCGCACAGCTCCATAAAAATACCACCATAAGACGCGAGTTTGGTGCGATAGGGCATAAAAATAAACAATGCCAGATGAGTACGGCTTCGGAAGAATTTTAAATTCAAATCAGTTTTCTCCTTGTAATTCAAATATTAATTTCCATCGGTTTGGTTACGGTTTGGCCACGAAATATTTGTTTGACAGCGGATAAAATGAGATTTCATTGTTAGAGATTTAAGAGATTCGAGATGACGTTCTTTCCGATTCCTTCCGTGGAAAATTGCAAAATCCGATGGTGAGTTGGAGTCGATGGCGTGAGAATCTCTGTTGAAGAAACTCGATTATTTATGCAATATTTACGGAACGATTTACAGTTAAAATTGTAGCTGCGGCCACTCGAGCGTTCAGTTTATCGCAAGTGTTTGAAAGGAACTTCAAAACACCAGCGGAATTGACACCTGGTAGTTATATGGTATAAAAGAGCTAATTAAGTGTGATAATGTAGGAGAAAATAATCAAAATAATTATAAATATTATAAATTATAAATATTTTTTTCTATTTAGTTGAAATTCATGATCAATAAGCACCAAAACTTGTATTTTGAAATTTTCTTCAGGCGTAACTGTTTAATTTTGTATCTTGATTGTTTGGTTTTCGCAGATTCGGAATGCTGGAATCTTATTCTTAACCATGCAATTTAATAGAGTATTTCTAGACACCAGACATGTGCGTTTCCAGATATAAAATTGTAAACATTGTATTCGAGAAAACCTGTTTCGAGTTTTTGAAACGCAGAAAAAACATTCGTTTCATACCTGGAGAATGTCTTCGGCACCGAATTTAATTTTAATTTTTTTCTGAGACACCTAAATAACGTCGAATAACGTTGTAAATGCTGCACAGGAAAATACCTTGTTCTGTCCAGCAAAAAATTGTTTTCGAGCACTACGCCGTACGGCCAACGAAATATTCTCGTGCTAAATTTTAGACTACAAACAGTGCGCGCCTAAAGTATGGAAACATGACAAAATCTCAAAAACGGTTTGCTATTTTAAAAAAATCATCAAGCACGTCGATTTATAATTATCAAACTACACCCTATGATATCAAATTAATTATTTTACCTTCAATTGTTTTTAACAGATGACGTCATCGACATTTTTTAAACCACTTCTAGAAATAAGCAAAACCTTACTTAGGTCTAGAAATTAAAAAAGAAAACATGGATAACAAAAATAATAACAAAAAAAATAAACCGACCACATTTAAAACAATGTGTTCTTGTCAATGGTTGAGAATCCTTATAAACCATCTAGAGTAGTTGCAGTAGAAAATAATGTAATAATGTTTTGTAATCAATTTTTTCTTTGTTAACTTTTAGACCTAAGAAACAAAGGTTTTTGTGAATTTCTAGATGTTTTTCATATAATAATGAAGACTAACAGAAAATGTCAAAATATACTGGGTGTTCTATTTCAAATTCAAAAGTCTGAGGTTTTATCTCAGAAACTGTTAACGTTGCATCAACGATAATAACGCCAGTCGCTTCACATGGTTGCAAAATACTTCATTCCAAAATGTCTTTCAAAATTTATTTTGATAATTATAAATCGACGTGTTCGAGGATTTTTTAAAATAGCAAACCGTTCTTGAGATTTTGTCATGTTTCCATACTTTATGCGCTCACTGTATGACTGGAACAATAATAATAAATTATTAACATTTATATTATCTTTATAAACTTTCAAAAAATCGCCTATCGTTTTGACGGTTGCAGTATGCAAAATCTTATAATTTTGTAGTGCATAAATAACTGCAGAACATGTGCAGTCAGAGCACTTGACTTGATTAGCAACGTGAATATTGTGTCCTAAAACATACTCAAACATCACCTCAAAGATGTTCATAAGTCTGAAATGACTAACGAAAAAAAAAAGCAAATAAACTGCGTAATACTCCTGAAACATTTCTATATAACATGTATATAGCTCATAGGTTTAAACTAGAACGCTAAACAAATGAAAAAACGTACCCGATTTCGACAAAATTGTTTACAACCATTATTATATAGAAACAAAAGAAAATATAAATGCCAATCAATAGACAAGTTTCCAAACGTCACATGAAAACTTGATTTTTGCAGTAAGACTCCCTTTTTTCGGAGCGGGCCACATATACGTAGCAATTAACATACATCAATTAACATACTGTTTGTTTTTTTCCCTAATTATTCATATAATTAGGATCCATATTCAGATGTTTCAGGCGCGGCCGCTTTGATTTTGAGGTAAGGCATTGAACAGTTTGTTATCTTCACATATTCAGATTCTGGTCGATCTGGTGCAATTATAAACCAAACAAAAGACATTCGCAGACAACTTGGAAGTTTTTGCCGACGAACGGCATCAATTTTATTTCTGAGAAAAGTAATTATAATAAATCGATGTATGAATACATATTCGAGAAGAATTTCAATGTGAAATTAATTTTAGAGTTCAGGGAATGTCATTGTGGAAACAATCAAGGAGATTTTCCTCAAAACAAAAGTTATAGAGATATAATAAGTCCACCTAATAAAACTGGCATGCGACCACGCTTGATATTCGTGAATACAATGGCTGTCAAAAAACTGGACGTACTTCACTCCGACCTGACATAAAGGGCCTTCACGCGAGCTGCTCGTCTTCCGGATTTTGTCATAGGCTGTATTACCTAATACACTGAGGCTCTTCGTACGTTTGATTAAAATCGTACACGAAGTTAACAACGGGCGCTAAAATAGGTACCACGGCACGAACAAATAATCAATAATGTTGTTGTGTGCTTGAAAAATAACAAGAACGACTGAATATCGACACTATAGAAGTACAAATGAATCAATATCATGAAAATGTATTCGCTGCGTGGTGAAAACATTAGTTATAAGTCAATTCAAACTACCATACTGTCAATTCATATATTAATTCTTCGTCAAAACTGAATCTTTATTTTCTGCTCGTAAAATTATTTTTTCTACTTTGCATTCACAATGCACACATTGTAACACTGTTTTCAGTGTTACAATTAACACATGTAATACCGAAAACAGTAACATTTTTGTCTGATTGGTACACAGTGATATCAAATGCCATATGTCAAATGTACAATACATAACCCAAACATAACCACACACTGCATCTTCTTAATCGCTTGCAATCACATAAACTGCGAAATATCAATATTCTATACATATTTAAACATGGGTGTAGCCTGCTATAGTATGGCCAAAGGATTGGGGCTTTCTTAGTTTTGCTGTGTTCATCAAAATACGCCAGCATGACGTTTACGGTGATGTTTTACGACTCTAGTAAGTGATCGTTATCATTCTTTTCAACTAAACATCAAATCCCCTTTTCAGATATAATTCAAGGACCACATTTACTTTAATAAAGTATTATGCGAAGATCAAACCTACATCGTAGATATGAACGATTTAAATTACTGCTGCGAGATTGTATATGCGCAATAAATGGTTTATCAGCATACACGTACGAAGCTATAGTACATTTAAAGTGTAGAGGATTTCTTAGTTTATGTAACGTATAAGTTTTCGGTAATATTTTGGACGCTTGGATGCTTGGTTCAATTCGTATTCGTTTTTGTCCGTCGCTTTCGACTTCGTGTTAGTTCTGGTTGTGTGCAACGTATTTGTATTACCTCCATCACATGTAATTTTACTAAGTATAATTTATTCTAATAAACTACTTTGCCGAAATTAGAATTGGGTTTCAATTATAAGTGCTAGTAAATATATAAGCCGCAACGGCTACGTAGCGGAATTAGATAGACACCGCTATTGAACGTTAAGCGTTATAACAATTTTTTAGTAACTTCTTGTTCTTCGAAGTAATTAATCGGTCACCGCCAAACACTTCTATTCTGAATTATATACTCATGAAACCACTATTTTAAAGTTTACTTTTTAGGTTAAGTTTCATGTATTTATCACAGTAGGGTTAAAAGTGTTGCCCCAAGCTCCATTATGATCATCGTTGCGACCTCGCTGAATATTTATTCAAACTTGTAGGCTAAAGTAGAGTAAAATTATTCACAATTAGATTTTGTCATGATTTTATCTCATCGATCTCATCTTTAACGAAGTTGACAGTTACTACAGTGCTGCCACGTGGTACCCGCAAAATACCCTAGATTCTAATTTACCGCGATATAGTAACCACAATTTCTAAATTTATATAAAATTAATAACGCAAAGTAGAAAAAATAGTATATTACACTCGTTTTATAAGACGTATTGGCGCACTCGTTCTATTTGGGCACTCCTCGCTACGCTCGTCGTGCCCAAAACAACTCGTGCGCCAATTTGACGTCTTATAAAACTTGTATAATAATATACTATTTTTTAATCAACATGAGATGTCACAAAGAAACGAGAAACTCCCTTAAAAAGTTCAGTACATTTGTAGAAGTTTTCATGCCATGGCGTAGTTTTAACTTCGGAGTTTTGCTGTTTAAAAAGGCAAGGCTGTGCTAGAAAAACTACCATCAAAATTTTGGCAAAAAAGCTATTTAGTAGTTCTTTTTCATAGATTTTGATATTTCTCTAAAATTCAAAATACCAAGTTGGCATATTGTGATGTCGCAATATCTACATATAATTAGGGAAATGTTTGTGTAACATTGTCAGGTAGTACTTTGATTTTAACTCCCACTATTGTTATTAATGTCTTTGACAAAAGTAGTTTGTCAAAGACATTAATAACAAGTAGTAGTAGTTTGCCATTTTTATTGGATTGTGCAATCGCATTTTCAACTGAAATAATTGCCCTAACTATTCTATTTTTCCTGGTCTATTTACATCATTTTTAAGTTTGGAAAAGTTTCTATTGTTCTTAGCCCAGGCGTCACTTGTCTTTTTCCCTATAGCGAATTTTTATCCGCCGTTATGAAACACATGATATAAATACACTTCTCACTTATGTTTGCCGTGTGTCCGTGTTACATTGTTTTCTGGTTGTCCGTCACAGGTTTTGTTATTTTGAGCGATAAAAATGGATAATTCCACAAGTAATAAGTGAGATATTATGGTCATTTTAGAAAATGTGGCAAAGTGGAAAAGTGGACTACTGCTATCGCTCTAAGACTAAGCTGGACATTAGATGCCGAAGGTCAAGAGCAAATTGACCTACACAAGCTTGTTTGAAGGTCACTATGAGCACTTTTTAAAATTTTTCGGTAAGTTGACTGTTGACTGATTGAACATATCGTTATATATTATTAATTTTGTGAAATTCCCTACTAGAGATAGATGCAGGCCACATTTCATCATAGTACTACACATTATGAAAACATGTGGGTAGCGATAATCCAATTTTCAACTGCAAAATTTGTCAAAAATTTATTAAATTTCTTTATATTGAGTTACATTACGTATCAAAATGATTGTACTCAATTAGTATACACCCTGTATATGCATAAATATGGAACTAAAACGTACACGTTTAATGGAACGTGGGATGGATGAAAACGTTTTTCCCAAAACAAGTAAATCATATGAAGCCGCTATTAACGCGCACTCGTTTCTAGTGGCCTGGTGAGCTTTTATCATCCAGCTTTTGCGATCCTTTTTTGTTTTTTCGATGTAGATGTACAGAGACTAATCAAACCAGCCCAGTGAACCGTAATTCTCTGAAACTGGCTGTTGGAAGCGTTGTGCGCCATGTTGAACATGTAAATGCATGAATGGTTCGCTGTACATGAAGCTTCATTTGCACAGAGAGGACACGTGACGTCGACAAATCGAATATATTGCAACGAGGTGTATTTTGGACAGTTTAACAGACAATAAACTGTGGATATCTTTCCAATAGGCAATACCAGTAGTTCGTATGGTGAAAACGTCGGAGAACGTCAAGAGAAATGCAGCAGTGCAATTTTGTAGTTCAACAGCGAAGCGTGAAATGGATTACATACTCCCATGATTGTTTCATAGCGGTAAGGAGGTTTATGGAATTGACACAGTTTACTTTCGAGTTTACCGTATCCTACACACAGAAAAGTGATCTCTCGAACGAAGAGAGAATTACTTGGCTGCAGTAGTCGGTAGGTTCGTATATACGCGAGAGATTATTGACTTCAACCAAGAAGTTTTATTTCTTGGAATAATTACTAGATTTAAGAAAGTGGTTACTCTGGTGAAGTAAGTAAACAGTCTTCAATGAAGTGTATATTTTTATTCCCGGTAAATATTTTTAGCTACTTAATGTAAGAATTTTAGAGATTTGGCACAAATACGTTTTCTATTGCTAATTAACAAGATAGGTATGTTATATTTACTTACTCGTTCTAAAGTGTTGCGTGCGTTACATCAAACTATTCAGTGTTAAAACGTTTATTGTACACTAATCACAAGGCACATCCCCTACGGGTACTTCGTTGTTGTTTTCGTATTAGGTTAGGCTCCTTTACGGCGCCAGCACCACGCGCGGGCACGCGAGCCTTGACAAAATCACGGTGCGCATATTTATTCCAGAGAAAGGGATTACTTGAAAGAAGTGAGAATCACTTCTGTTAAATAATTGGTGGGCTTTTATTCAGTAAACAATACTTACTTATATTAAATGTCTTATATTTTCTTGGATCAAGTAACTACGCGCATGGATGGATTTACTATTACTTCGTTAGAGAAATTAACATTTTTGAGACGAAAAATTCAATTACTTCTTTCAATACAATATTGGTTCTTATAAAGAAAGAATTTATTTGTTGACAGAATTTATCTGAGAAATTATTTTACTTATATTGAGTATGTGGCATTCCTTGTATACAGTGCTTCCCAAAAGTAGCTCTGACACGTCGATTTTTATTTTTAAATTACTATCCTGACATACACTTTTCAGCCCCCCACCCCTTCGCCCCTAAGGGGTGACAACCCCAACTTTGAAAAATCAAATAGCAAAGTACACCTTGCGATACCTCAATTGATAATTTTTTTATTCTGAATACAACGAAAAAAAGATTATCAAAATCAGTTGATAAATAACCGCGATATTTACCAAAATGTATTCAAAGAAGAACGTCAATACTCGAGTAAGCGCTGTTGAAGCGGGCATAGCAATATCGTTCAAACAATTGCAACTTGTTTTTACTTATGTCAAACACAATTCAGATTTTTCGTCATTGAAGAAATAGTAGCAAAATGAGATTTACAGAAACCGGAAGAATCGAAGTTTTAATGATTGGGTTTGGAGATAGAAGTCGGACGCATGACGAAGTTCGTGTTTTGTTCAATGAAACGCACCCGGACCGTCCGCCAATATCGGAATCTACAGTAAGTCTAATCGAAAACAAATTTTTCGATCTCGGTCATGTACGGGATAAGCCTGAGGCAGGACGTCCATTGGCCTTAATTGAAAACCGACAATTGGATGCTATTTTAATGGTGCAAGAAAATCATTCAACCCTTACGGAGGCTTCACAAGTTAGTGCGTCAAAACACAGTGTCCAGATTATTTCGAAAACACAAATTTCACCCGTATGAAGTGCACTTGGTACAAAAATTGTCCGATGATGACTTTGATCGACGAGTGCAGTTTTGTGATACAATAATGGAACTCTAATGAAAATCCTTGCTTAATTAGAAACATCGTTTTTTTCTGTTGAGGCAACATTTTGTCTGAATGGCACCGCCAATAAACAAAATTGCCGTTACTGGGCTCGTCAAAATCCGCATTGGATGGTGGAAGCGAACACACAATATCCTCAAAACCTTAATGTGTGGGCTGGTGTGGTGGGTTCTAGAATTATTGGACCAAATTTTTCGACAGAACACTGAATGGTGAACGTTATCTGAACTTTCTACGAAATGAACTACTACCTACTTTAGCGGTGTTGTTTTGTGATAAGTCGAGGTTTTGCGCGCGGGTTTGGATGGATGTTTGAATTCAAACGTTGGCATGTTTTGTGTTAAGTTGGTATTTAACAGACGCTCGGAGTGGCGCTGCAGTCGCGTCAGGATTACCGCGCAAGCTTTTGGCGCCAAGGTGTCTGGGAAGATGTAAAGAGACAAGCAAACAGCCTCTTTGGCATCGGGCTTTGAAGGTAGACGGTCGTGCGTCAAAACGCGCGCCCAAGCGTAGGGCCCCAATGGGGGCCAAGTTATAGAAACTGTGCTGTCTCGTGTTTCTTGTGCTCACCGAAATATTAAGGTATTTATTTGTTGTCTGTACTTGCTGATTTGTCCATCTCTGCCAAAGTATATCATATTTGTTAGTAGGGATTAAAAGTCATATTTCATGTAAGCAGTTCTGCATTGTTGTATATATTTTTGTTAATAGATTTTATTGTGGTTTTCTTGGGCATATTCATTTTAGAATAATATAAACCTGTCCCTTTTATGGTAAAGTATTTAGCCCTGCATATAGTGATTAATAATTAGTGAGTTCAAACTTCTCTGACAAAGTCTCAGAGAAAGAACTCAGTGTTGTAGCCTCCGTAAGAGAGAGATAATTAATTCACGCTACCGTAAGATTAATTAAGATTAGTTTGTTTAAATCAGTTAGTACCTGTGATTGAAGATGGCGGACCAAGCGTCGCTTGAGGCGAGTTACCCCCCTTCAGTTTAGAGTTGATTAAAGTATAATAGTAAATATTGAGAAGGGTGTCCGCCCCATCACAGTTTCCCAACGCAGAAGATCCTGATAGACACAAGGACAGAATTTGGTTACAGCAAGACGGTGCGCCTCCACATTATGCGCGACAAGTTCGAGAATACCTCGATCAAGTATTTCCTAATCCAAATATTTTCAAATTTCCTAATGGATTGGTAGATGAAGGCTCATTGAATGGCCAGCAATATCGCCAGATTTAACCCCACTAGATTATTTTCTTTGGGGCTATTTAAAAAGTAAATATTGAGGCGTTAAAGGAAAGAATTCCTGCAGTAATTCACTTAATGACTCCAGGAATGTTCGAAAACTCGAAATAAAATGTTAGAAAATGTTCAACAAGCGTTTGGGGATAGATTAGGGCATTGTCTCGTCGTTAACGCGCAGCACTTTGACAATTAATGAAGGATTAGTTAATTAAATTTTGTTATTCCTCAACTTCGTGTATAAATAAATTTTGATAAATATCGCCGTTATTTATCAACCGATTTCGATAATTTTTTTTTCTTTGTATTCAAATTAAAAAAGTCTATCAATTGAGGTATCGCAAGGGGTACTTCGCCATTTGAATTTTAAAAGTTGTGGTTACCACCCCTTAGGGGTGAAGGGGTGGGGGGGGGGGCTGAAAAGTGTATATTAGGATAGTAAGTTAAAAGTAAAAATCGACGTGTCGGAGCATTTTTCTCAAATATTTTTATTTAAGATTTTATAGAATTTATCCGTTACCTTTTGGAAGCACTGTATACCTAACTTTCTACATCCAAGTAAATATGCATTTGAATCTAGTAAATAAATTCGAGAAATTATGTTTCCTCGTTCCAAATGATCACTTTTCTGTGTGTAGCAAACAACAATTTCGCCCGAGAAGTAGCGAGTAGAAATCTCCAGCTCCGATATGCCGAGCGATATGAAAGACTTATGAAGCCTCGAGCTGAAAACGGAGATGAACCTCCCTCTCTGAAGATGCAAATCCCTAATAGAGAAAGCAGCAAATTGACACAGCTCCTTTCAAGGAAGGCTCCATTTTAGGGCAATCATTTGCACGTATAAGGCGAAAGAAAAATAAACAATTCTCCCCTCGTCGTCGGTAGAAAAAAATCACTTATGAGACTATGATGGAACGAACGCTATAAAAAAAGTGGAAGCACGCTAAATCCTTAAGACATACGAGCGGAGCTCACGCGAGAATTTTTCCAATTCGATCAGAAATAGACCACGGCAACCCTCTAGAAAAAAGGAGGAAAAACTCCCTCTCATTTCGTTTAATAATACGATAATTAACCTCGTTACAAAATAATTACTAAAAGAAGTACATGTTTTAAAATAATTCATGGCTTGCGCGTTTCAAGCTGTAACCAGCTAAATAAGCGGTAATTTTGCTTGGATTCTTGCTGAAACATAGAACTTTCACTGCTCACAAGCGCAGAAAAATGATCGCTCTAATAGTCGAATATTTGTGTTATGCAAGTATCATTTTAAAAGCAGTTAAAGACAGGGATCTATAGCATCATTGTTGTCCCTGGATTACGTAAACTGAAAACAAGAGATGAGAAGAATTGATGTAAAATTGCTAACTTTCACCGTCATATGCAATGTTTAATATTTTGCGTTTACCCTGAACCACTAAGAAGAAAACATTTGACAAAGAAAATTACAAAGCAACTTGTTAGTTTCTACTTTGATAATAACTTTTATAATTAATAGATTACAGTTTTTT
The DNA here is from genome assembly GCA_963966075.1 of Aphodius sticticus. Taxonomy (NCBI): domain Eukaryota; kingdom Metazoa; phylum Arthropoda; class Insecta; order Coleoptera; family Scarabaeidae; genus Aphodius; species Aphodius sticticus. Next base: position 5,006,079 of record OZ014508.1, on the reverse strand, counting down.
TTTGTCAACAGAACAAATTCACCAATTCATGCATTCGCAATTCGTACAAGTCATTATACCGGTAGAATCAATGATGTAAATTTGAGATACACACAGAAAAGTGATCTCTCAAACGAAGAGAGAATTACTTGGCTGAAGTAGTTGGTAGGATCGTATATACGCGAGAGATTATTGACTTCAACCAAGAAATTTTATTTCTTGGTAAGTAAGTAAACAGTCTTCAATGAAGTGTATATTTTTATTCCCGGTAAATATTTCTAGCTACTTAATGTAAGAATTTTAAAGATTTGGCACAAATACGTTTTCTATTGCTAATTAACAAGATAGGTATGTTATATTTACTTACTCGTTCTAAACTGTTGCGTGCGTTACATCAAAGTATTCCGTGTTGAAACGTTTATTGTACACTAATCACAGGGCACATCCCCTACGGGTACTTCGTTATTGTTTTCGTACTAGGTTAGGCTCCTTTACGGCGCCAGCACCACGCGCGGGCGCGCGAGCCTTGACAAAATCACGGTGCGCATATTTATTCCAGAGAAAGGGATTACTTGAAAGAAGTGAGAATCACTTCAGTTAAAGAATTGGTGGGTTTTTATTCAGTAAACAATACTTACTTATATTAAATGTCTTATATTTTTTGGATCAAGTAATTACGCACTTGGATGGATTTACTATTACTTCGTTGGAGAAATTAACATTTTTGGGACGAAAAATTCAATTACTTCTTTCAATACAATATTGGTTCTTATAAAGAAAGAATTTATTTGTTGACAGCATTTATCTGAAAATTATTTTACTTATATTAAGTATGTGGCATTTCTTGTATATACCTAACTTTCTACATCCAAGTAAATATGTATTTGAATCTAGTAAATAAATTCAAGAAATTATGTTTTCACGTTCCAAATAATGACTTTTCTGTGTGGACCCATATCTGAATGTTTGTAAAAAATGCAGATTTTCAAGTAAACCTTTGCAATTTTAGCTAATGCTCAATAGCATTTCTGAACTTTAACCAATTATGATTATTTTTTAGAACATTTAGAACAAATTTATTAAGAGTATAACACGCCCTGATTCACAATCTTATATAAGAACTTTCAAATTCAATCTGACGAAATCAATATGGAGACCAAAAATTTTCGATTAGCATAAAACTTATTTTCAACAATTTTGCAATATTATTGCTGTTGGGGCTTATATCGTGAGCTTAAAGGTAAAAGTCACTAACTAACATTTTGTTACATTTTCTTGAAACACGAATTAATTGTGGTCAAATGCTTCTAAATGCGCATCTTGTACAAGGAGGCGATCAATAAGTGTTCTAAGTACTCGAAAATGCATTAATTATCCAGAAAATATCATTATATTTGTTGGTAATACATCTTAAAGTCAGTTTTTCGTAATTATTTTAGATGTTAGTTAGTGACTTTTACCTTTAACCCGACGATATGATCATGTGAAAGAGCTTAAAATTATATGTATTGATTGTCGAAAAAATATGAATGTAAAAAAAATCACCCTCTATATTGTTGCATTTTATGAATTTAGTATAGGTTTCACACAAGCGAGAACTATTGTATTATTGTGCGTTTTTCCAAAGTTTTTTTCTAAATGCCTAAAAAAGTAAATTCAATTCGATTTATCAGCCTGTGAATCCTGTTAAAAATTTGATATCAGATTTGAAATCGGCAGCTTAAATATCACAGGACAAGTTTCAATTAAACCCGACATTTATTCGTCTTTGCAAAAGACGCAAAACGACAAATTTAACACAAAAATTATAGTTTTTTTATATAGATTTTTTTCACATTATCACATATTCCTTTAAATTTTTGTACTTTTGATTAAAACATACTTGTTTAAACAAAATATATGTACTTCACTGCATAGGTACTCGATATTATTTGAATTATTAGTGATTAATTGTTTTGTTTAACGCATTTAAAATAAATAAATATTTTATAGTTTGGTACAAGAAAAAGTGTCCTTCGTTATCGTTTCTGATTGGAATTGAAGTTGGAATTGAAGTAAATATTAACTATTTCCTTTAACATAGATTTTTCAAACATATGCCTTTTGCACGAAATAAATAGATTTTTTATAAACCAATAAATAGTATTAAGAAGACTAAGAAAGAGAACATTCTTATGGTTAATCTAACATTCTTATGGTTAAAGTAAAAAAAAAACAATCTTACGGTCAAAGAAGATACCAAACAAATGTGCTAATCTAGCGACCCTGTACAATACAACAAAGTATTCCAAACTTACGAGTACGTTTTTGCGAGAAACTTACCAGCCTATATTAAAGGAACGCCTATTTTTGTTAAATTTTGATGTTAAGTAGCTTTTGTAATCTTTGATGATTTCTGATCTGATCGATATTCTCAACATTTTGTTTTTGGTTCATTCCCATATCTGCATTTTTTTTAGAAGATACATAATTTAAAGTAAACCGTTGCAATTTAAAATGCTGTTCAATCTTGCAGCGAATGTTACTTGATTAAAAGTGTTTTTACTATTGTTTTTAGTACCAACAACGAATTAATTTAAAGATAATGACCAGAAATTTACAGATAAACAGATGGATAAAAAACTAAATTATACTAAGCGAAACTCAACGTGTATGTGATACTTTAATATTGTGTGATGAAATAACAGCACTTGTTGAAATAACAGCAAGTCGACATAGGAATCTAAATGATACATTTCAAAGTTCGGTTTTGATCCTTGCAGCATATTCAGCCTGCCAGATTTGCCAGTGTTTCTGGTCCAAAAACAATGCAATATTTTACTTACAAATGTGTATCTCCTACAAAAATTCAGATATTGGGATGAATTACAAAATAAGATGCAGAGAATTGATATGGTTTTTGTAACTGAGCACTTGAGAACATGCGAGAGAACTACTTCGTTAGTTACCCCACATGATGTCTCAAACTTAGTCGAAAAACACCATTTTTTTAATAAGCAGAAACATTATTTTCTTTATCTTTCAAAAGTAGGTAAGTTTACTTAACATGTTCTGAAAAAATAGTGGAAATTGGTCAAAGAACACAAAAGTCATTGATTCCAACAAGGTTGGTTATCTATATTAATTCAATTTTGCCAAAAAAAAATACAAACATCCATTACGCACATAACAATTAGTATTATTCATAAATGTACAAATATATCAAATTCCACCATTAGACAGAATGGGTAATTCATAATTTTTTGTAAAAAATACTAATTTCGAAACCCGGTGGCGACCCCACAACGTTGTTTTCAAATTATAAAAATATTAATGAACGATTTGAAAAAAAGTTTTTTATATTTTTTAGCAATTCTGTAAGAAAAAATGGTTCAGATTTAGAAACAGTGACAAGAATCAGTGGATTTTTGACAATTGCAGCATTTTCATTATATTAGGCCTTTACTGGATGTGTTGTTCCAACATAATTGTAGAATGTCTACATTCAGTAAATATTTCAGTACTTTGCCATAGAAAACCATGTTTAATTTAAAATTCAAAGCTTGCGCGCTTATTGAGACACGCTTTATGACAATATTGCAGAAAATAACTATGTCGTTAAATTTCTTCTATCTCTAAATAACTTTACAAATCTTCAGACGTAGCTTTACAAATACCGCTGCACAAAACTTTGCTTCTTTTTGCATTTCCGCTCCACCAAATCAATCCGCTGCGCCGTCTCATCACATCAACAAACAATAAATTCCGATCCGCGGCATAAAATTAAATTCCTCTCCCTTATAGCGAAACGGCGAAATTACATCTTCCTTTTCGCTATTCATAGGAATGCACACTTCGGGCACTCAATCCAAACAAAAATTCCACGACAATCAAACGTTTACTATCTTGAAAACGCTCATATATAATACGAGGGTGATTAGTATCGTCACATCATATACATACGTGTGGAATATCCTCTATATTATATGCTTGTGAAGCCAGTATGTCGTGTGAGAATACTCGAGTTGGAGAAACAAAAAAAAAACAACAAAACAGGGACGCAGATGGTTTGCAGCAGCCACACAGTCTTGGTGTTGTCTCTGTTCCTTTCCATCACTTTGCGTCACTTATTAATTCATTTATGGTTATGACTATGCTCATGATGGTCTATGGCGCTTGCATAGTGTAGTATATTGAGCACATGTGTCGAATAGGAACAGCATAGGCGACTAATGAGTATACTATTTCTAGACAATATCTCAATTATTTCGCTTCATTCGCTTCATTTCATATATTTCATTGTTGTAGACTTTATGATAATGAAAATATTTGCACAGATGGTTGCAGAACAGAATTCCGAATAGCATAATTTTTATGCATATGCATAAAAACGTTTTTTTTTTTTTTAAATCGAGATTTTGGAGAGTTTAGAAAATTTCAGCTCTACCAGCTCAACAACTTCCGCTATGTCTCGTGTAAAAGTATATTTCGTTTTACTTTTTTTGTAACACAGTGTAATGTGACTGATAAATACAAAAATACGAATATCCATTGTCGCGTTTTGCAACTACAATTCAACCTCAAGGGATTTAAGAAATCTATTGACACTGTAGTCGTGGAATATTAATCTTTTCATGTATGGGGTATAGATATAGTTTACATCGTGAGATGTTAGACCTTGTTTGTCAACCATGGAAAAGCGTTGTTTTGAATATTCCGGTGTCGGTTGAAAGCGATTTTTACGAGGAATAACGAAGTTTATCGCGGTTCATAACATTTTAGATGTCAAAATAAAATTGGTCGAAGCGATGAGCTATTTTATGGATTATTGCGAAAAACCGATACGCTGCTTATCGTAGCTCAATAAAGTCGCTTTATCGTGGGAATAATAACAATAATAACCCTTTCGCTAGCTAGCCGGGATATTTATGGAGTCAATTAAGGAGACGCTTTATGTGGAAAAGCGACGCTGGGTAATCAATAGCGTCGTGTTAAAATAAGCGAAAGTAGGCAAAAGCTTGGAGAATGACTATGACAATGAAAATTATCTTTCAGAATTGCTTTCAGGATATTTTTTTAAATATAAAAGTTTATATAAAACTGTTGTTCCAGCCAATAATGTAAAGATATTGGTGGTATTAATAAAAAACTTTATGATCAATATTTAGAAGTAAATAGGATTATCTGGCAATTCTAAAGAGTGTATAGAGTAGTTTGCAAACCAGTTTTTCTTTTTTATGACGTTTTGAGAAAGAAGAGAAAAGAAATTGATGAAATTGAGTTCGTGACAATAAAATCAAATATCATTACTTAATTTGGCATAAACAAAAAAACTCAAAAGATCGCGAACCGATGGAGCAATCTTGATGCTTTCAACAGACGAACGTAGAATGTATGAATGTAGAGAATGAAAAGACGAAAAAAATGAGCCCTACACGGACTCGATCGGATTAATATTAACGGAGAAAATTCGTAAAAACTGGAAAAATCTGCGTGTTTCTCAATAATTCATAACTCCGCCATTATCAAAGTTGTAGCGCAGGCTTTTCGCGAGAAAGTAGCGATTGATCGGTACTTTGAGTGTGCACAACCCAGGCGTTGTCCGATGACTAGTTTTTGCACAATTGCGGAATTTTTCAGGAATTATCTTTCGGCGAACCTGGGTACGTCGGAAAACGGCCGCGCGCGACACGGGGAAGCGCATGCCTGTATGTATAGTAATACAAGTGCGAATTGAAAGTGACTAGGCGTTTTTGATAAATTTTCTGTACTGAATACGAATCAGGTCTGAAAAATGGCCATTTTTTTCCAGAAAAGCTTTTCTGTGAGAGTTTTTCAAGGATTTTCTATAATCCAGTCCATCAGTTATAAATTTTGCACATTCTCAAAAAAAAAGCAATGATAAAATCTTGTCCAAAAAGCTGCGACGTATATTGGGAGGTTCTGCTCACCATATTTAGGAGTATCTGCTCCATGTATTAGGAGCATGTACTTACCTAAGCTAATGAGCTAAGATAAACCAGTTAAACATACGTTCTTCGTAAAAAGTGTATTTTCTAAAGATGCGCCATTTCCAAAGAAGTTAAAAAATGATATTACTGACAGGAAAGTTTGACCAGCAGTCATGAGAACAACGCAAAACGTTTTTTTATTTCCAAATATAGCGCATAAAAAGCAATGCCAGAAAATGCAAACAAAAACTAAAAACGGATTATTCTGAAAAACTAGACTCAGAAATTACCTTCAAATTCAAAAACCAAACAAGTCCAAAACGCAAAAAACACGAATGTCAGAAACTGTTCACTTGTCTGATTTTCCTTTTGCTCAATGTTTTTCTATTTTTTTTTTAGTACAAAATTATTATTATTAAGGTACAGACAAAGATAAAAGAATATAAAGATGCGACGCTTCGGGTCGGCTCCGTTGATTTAGTGGAGTCCACATTTGATGACCTTGAACGCATGTGAGCTTTAAACCGTTGACCAAACAAGACGGGAATTGGCGGGACTTTTAAACTAACGAATACAATGCACGATGGGCGGCAACGTTACCGACATTAGAGGTTATGTAATGCAAATGAAAACAAATCAATATTCACATATATAAATAAAATAAAACGTATCCGATAGTCACCTAAATTGAATATTAAAAACTGACCACTCATTAAAATGCTTATTAAAACATTACATACACAATCTTGCACAATCCAAGGAACGTAAACACCAAACTAAGGTTATGTCACCCGCTAGTATACAAACACAATCAGCTGTTGGTAGCCATCTTTTCGTTGACCAAATCTATCTCACTCTCGAACGGCGTCTTCTTGTCTAGTGACGTATCTTATAATTCTCTTATCTTTGGTACAGATTACTTCAATTACCACATTGCCTCTGATTTACTTTGCTTGCTAATAGAAGTGCCTGCTCATAATGTAAGAAGTCTCTGTTTCACATGTTATGAAAATGTTGGAATTGAAAGCGACTAGGCGTTTTCGAGATTTTCTGTGTTGAATACGAATCAGCTTTAAAAATGGCCATTTTTTCCAGTTAAAGCTTTTCTGTGAGACTTTTTCAAGGATTCTCTATAATCCAGTTCATCAGTTATAAATTTTATACATTCTCCAAAAAAGAGCAATGATAAAATCTTGTCCAAAAAGCTGCGACGTTATATTGTGAGCTTCTGCTCACCGTATTTAGGAGTATCTGCTCCATGTATTGGGAGCATGTATATATCTAAGCTAATGATCTTAGACAAATAAGCTAAACATACGTTCTACGTAAAAAGTGTATTATAGTAAAAAGTCAAAAGTTGCACCATTTCAGAAATTATTAAAAAATGATAACAAAATTTACCTTCAAATTCAAAAACCGAAAAAATTCAAAAACGCAAAAAAAAGAATTCCAGAAACTGTTCACTTGTCTGATTTTCTTCTGATTTGCTCAATGTTTTTCCATTTTTTTTTATTTTTTAGTACAAAATTATTGTTATTAGGTTACAGATTACTTAAATTACCTCATTGTCTCTGATTTGCTTTGCTTTGCTTTCTAATAGAAGTGCCTGCTCAAAATGAAAGAAGTCTCTGTTTTATTTGATTTGTTTGCTTCTCTCTGCAGTACGCTGCGTAAATCAACAAATGCGATGTTTGCATTGATCCCAAGTACGGGCAGTGAGCCGAGGCTTCAATCCCGAGCCGCTCACGACCCCTTCCGACGACGTGACGTACTGCGCGGTGTCCCAAAATTATATCGCACATTTATAACGCTATATATAAGTTAACGAATAACTCAAATGTGCTTCTATTTCAATAGTCGCAGTAAACAAAATTTTACGATTTACATTTTACAAATAAAATATCAAACTTTACTTTAATAGAAATTTTTTAAATTTAATAGAAAACGCCGTTTGAAACTTGAACGGCTTCCAATGACGTCATGGTTATTGATAATAGACAACGTGAGATCGGTGCGATGTATAAACAAGACGTGAGATCGGTGCGATGTATAAACAAAATTATAGATCTAATTTTTTTCACTTGAAAATTCCGGATTTTCTTTATCATCATAATACCGGTTCAACCCTGGTAAAAGGGTGCGATCACCACTCCCCCACGTATATATTAATTAAGTCTCCAGCGGCGTGCGCCTTGCGGCGACGTGAGGCAGAAGCGTCGCGACGCCCGACACGAAACATCGCGTGACCTACGACGACGCCGGCGAAGACTGCACCCAAGGTGGGAGCGGCGCCACCCCCGCCCCGCACACCGCAATGGGGTGTGTTTATTGCCGAAGGGGTGGTTTACGACTCAAAACGGTGACGCAGTTTCGCGCGTATTACCATGGATGACATTTTTCCGCGTCGCTGCTGCCCTCTATGAATATGCTGAATATCAAAGAGGACATTACGGGCTGTATACTGCGAACGCCGCCAATAAACAAATTATCCGCACCATTATGTTACCCGGTACGTAGTATGTAGTAAAAGAAAGGCTATGAATTTTTAATGCGCGAGCTAATGAATGCAATTAGAGTAAGGGTAACGGTTTGTGACGGATTTCCAACAAGTTACAGGCGGGGTGATGTATGTTTTGTGTACCGACGTGTTCCGCTTGTTTTATTTATAATGGAGTCAATACAGGTTTTCACCAGGGAAGGCTAAAAGAACGAATCTGATTTTAATCTATTCACGTGTATTTAGGAATTTTAACAACAACCCTCTGCGGTGTCGTTATTTCCAATTATATGAGTCATTACACCTTTAAACTTTCCTTAAAATGTAGTACCAAAAAAACCCTTACAATTACAAGCACAGTCCTCGCTGAGTTTTTGAGAAAAAAACTCGTTTAAAGAGTACAGTGCATTCCAAAAATAATTGAACCCTGCGTTTGAAGGCTCATAAGAGTTTCTGTTTTAAGTGGTTGGCGTTTGTGTTTTCTTGTTGTTTTATATAACAAAAGTTGTAAACAAACTTGCAAAAATCGGGTAAGTCATTTAAACTTAAGCCCAAACAATTTTGATAGTTACACAATATGTCTTTTTATCAATTATCAGCACATTTGTGTTGATGTTTGAGTATGTTTTACAATGCACAAAATCAAACAAAAAAACTCTTTCAGAAAGCAGAAATTCTTAATTATGTCTAGTTGTTGAGAAAAAAATCAGTTTTTAAGAAGTGAAATAAATACCCTGCTAATCGATTAGATCTATAAAACACTATCTTTTTTGCTTATACCTAAACTTTTTTTATAAATGCCCATCCAAATGCCTATGGGTGATACGACACATATGTATGTAGTTAATAAATAACAAGGTCTGATTAATAATTAACTTTGCTTAATTATTAATCCGACTTTTCTTGCTAATCAATATTGATTTCTCATAATGTATTCTAACCAATGTATTTTCCCAGTTTTTGTTTTCAAAGTAAAAAAAAAAGTGACAATTAATAAATAATAAGGATAGAAATAGTTAAATGACTTGCTTTATTGCAGAAATATTCCTAGTAAGTTAAGAGGAATCAGTACTGCTGGTACGTCCTATAAAATAAGCATCCATAGTCAGCTTAATATTGTATCAATTCTCTCCTGTTATACATCAAATTATAGATAAAGGTGTATTACTTGCTGTGGTAATGTATATGGATTACTTGTTGTTGTTGTATTCCCGCCACGTGATAAAAATATAACATATTCATGTACTCGAAGAAGTAAAGTTTTGAGGGGAAAAAGCATGTAAGATATTGATATTTTTACGTGAAATTTTGTACACTTATAGAGGAAGGTGTAACTTAGACCTATTATGTGGTACTTTTTTCAATTTTAACCGGAGTTCTTCGTAAAACAATTCCAATATCAGCCAATTTTATGTCATATTCAGAAATAGAATTGTCAAAAACGAACGGAACTATCAAAAATCTACCACTAGAAGCAAAATTATATATCTTTTAGCTTTAACTTGGTGTATTTCTTTTACGATTATGTGAACTAATTGCTGAGAAAAAGCCTCAGAACTTTTGCGTGTTTTGCAAGCAAACCGTAGGGGGTATGGATTCCCCTTAAAATGACAGAGTGTTTCTACCGGAAAAGATGAGGGGTAGTTTTTATATCTTCCATCTGTTGTTTTCTGGGGTGCTGAAACCAACTTTGAAATTGTGCTAACAAAACTTTATGACGCTTTAAAAAAAAAAAAGACAAAACAATCTCATTTTTTGCGTTTTCTTTTTGCTTATAACTCAAAAATTGTCAACTTTTCGTAAATAACCTATTGCTATATTCACTATTTAGGTTTTTCTCCGACATACCTTTCGGGCTGAAGGGAAAGTTGAAAATTGACGTCTGTCTCCGTAAAAACCCACTTTTTCCCCTCCAAAACACAAATTTATTATTAAAGCCTGTAATTTAGTGAATTCCTCCAATACAATGTAGACTGCTTTGAACTATTATGCCATCTCCAGTATATACCATAAAAAAGCATTTTTAAAATGTTTACCTTTTTTGCATTTTCTTCAATGTTGCGTCATGAAATTTTGGTAGCAAAAACACAGATTCGCATTCAACACCTCAAAAATCAAATTAAATGGAAGAAATCAAATTATATACTAAAATCATCAAAATTAACAAGTTGTCTTTCTATGTTTCTTTAGTGCAAACTGCATAGTTTTATAATATGCAATAATATTTCTTCACAGCAATGTTATGATCTTTCGGTTCAAAAGTGAGGTGAAGACAGGACTTTTTTTAAAGTAGTTTTCTTGGTATCAGTTCTTTACTTACACTTCTTTACCCCAAATCAAAGCACAATGATTATAATGCTTAATGCTTAAGAGCAAATAATTTATTACAAATTACGACTAAACACACGCACCATGTTGTTACGTGACTCTCACAGCCCAATGACAACGTCCTCCCGAAAAAACTCGTCTTGTTAGTAAAACAAAACTTAAAAGAAGTCAACTTTCAACCTAGTAAATAAAATAATCAACGCAGTGTTTGTATTAAATACACAATGTCCCGATTTAACACTTCTATTATACAACCACCTCGACTCGACTACCACCAGCCACCAGATGGCGCTGATGGGATTGCCCGAAGACGCCCAGACAACAATAAAACCTCGACTGTATTAACCGTATTAAATATGCGTCAGCTTACAACTTTGGCAGCCCACACTTTCCGAGAATAAGAAAGAAGTCTTCAGGAATAAATTCGGAGATTTTAATAACCACTCACTCCCGTCTCCTTTGAGACTGGCAGCACCAGACCCGACCGGTAAGACGAAATTCATAAAGACGGATTAAGCTTTTTCCCTTCCTCCTGGCCCTTTTGTGCGGCTTGGAACCAAGGAGAAAAGAAAATCCCCCTCAAATCTTCTTTTTTACGAAGTCGCGTAATTGTATATCCAACAAAAAAAACTTTTATAAAATGAAAGGAATACATTTTTAATCAATGCTAAAAGGTGGCTTGATGTCAACGATAACTATGAGCAAGGTTTTGCAATGTTTTGCTTTTTAAAATGTTCTTGTTATGGTGCGTTGAACTTAATATTTACATACCTTACACAAGCATACTTAGCGATCATCAAATTACTTATGCAAACGGCGAGGTTACTGGCTGCACTTATTTTTTATCGATTTTACTATTATTAGATAAGTGCACGTTAGTGCGTCCATAACGTCATGGTCTCATTACTTCGAACATTGGATACCATAAGACAGGCAAGTGTCACGTGACCGCGCGCAGGTCATTTGTCTTGAAAATGTCAATTAGGTATTTTTGCCGAGATAGTGACAATGGCCGAGACGGTCAATTGTCGCGAGGAACTGAAGCGTGGCAAGTAGAATAGCGAAAATAAGCATTTCTTTTAGGAGTCCATTGAGTAATTGCTCGTGTTAAAAAGTTGCCGCCCAAAGAAGTGTTTTGGAGGAAAAAGTTAGAAATGTTGTAAGTTTATTCTATGATTATTTTGCATAGTCTCACCGAGGTCAAAGCTAAAATAACTAAATATAAGTCACTAACGCTCAATCATCGTCAAAATCACAAAACAGAGAACCAGACTGATAATTAAGTTACTCTCGTCGTAGAACCCATCCAGTATATAATGAAATAAAAGTACGAGAGTTCGCTGAAGAGAGACAATGAAGAAGAGTGCTACTCAACAACATTTGACCCTTTGGAGGGCATCGCGGCCGGGATTGTCTTAAAAACTAGGATGCGACCCCAGGGCAGAAGGAAGCAGAATTCCGGAAGTGCCTATGCCGCAAATTCAAGATAGTAACTGCACTCGCAGTGCAATAAATGTTACATCGTACATAGTCAGGAATGAGGGAAACTTTTCCGAGGGCGGTCAATTAGCGAAAAATACTCCTTTCGCCGTGCCCTGGGGCACTAATTAGAATCCTGCAGGGACTACTATTTACACCAGCGCCGGTCTGGGTATGCGGACCACAACAGAAACTCTTCTTCGCTCTCTCTCGGTATATAATAGGCAGAGGGATGCTCCTGCGGTAAAACCAATTAAGGACAATCACTGCTCAACAATCTCCAACCTTCGCGGTTGCAAAATTGATTTATCCGGAAAACTTCGGAGCGAATTCGATTCTGGAAGCGTCGGAAAAGTTCCGGGGAAAATGCCGCTAAGAGGTCGTTAAAGGAATGTGATGAATTTTGCAATGCCAAAGTAGGTGCACCAGAGTATAAGTTATAGCTGTTTGGGCAGGTAATTTTGATGAATAATAGGGTTGCCTTGCTATAGAAGTGGATTTTGCTTTGTGACGCTTTTAGGCAATTGTTTAGCAGGTTGAGCATACAGTATGTATCACAGAAGAAGACGAAGAAAGAGAAGAAGAGAGAAGAAGGAAGATAAAGGCAGACGGAAGAAGGGAGAAGGAAAAAGATGGAAGAAGAAAGAAGATGGAAGAAGAAAGAAGATGGAAGAAGAAAGAAGGTGGAAGATGGAAGATGGAAGATGGAAGAACAAAGGAAGACGGAAGAAGAAAGAAGATGGAAGAAGGTCGGTGGAAAAAGAAGGGAGATGGAACCGGTAGCAAGATCGAAGAAGGAAGATTGAACAACAAGGAAGATGGAAGGAAGATGGAAGAAGGTAGATGGAAAAAGAAGGGAGATGGAAGAAGAAGGAAGATGGAAGAAGAAGGAAGATGGAAGAAGGAAGACGGAAGAAGGAAGATTGAAGAACAAGGAATATGGAACATTGAAGAAGAAAGAAGATGGAAGAAGAAGGAATATGGAAGAAGGAATATGGAAGATGGAAGAAGAAGGAAGATGGAAGAAGAAGGAAGATGGAAGAAGAAGGAAGAGAGAAGAAGAAGGAAGATGCAAGAACGAAGAAGGAATATGGAAGAAGGTAGATGGAAAAAGAAAGTAGATGGAAAAAGAAGGGAGATGGAAGATGAAGGAACTCGGAAGAAGAAGGAAGATTTAAGAACAAGGAAGATGAAAGTAGGAAGATTGAAGAAGGCGGAAGATGGAAGAAGGAAAAAGAAGGAAGATGGAAGAAGAAGGAAGATGGAAGAAGAAAAAAGAAGGAAGATGGAAGAAGGAGGATGGAAGAAAGGCAATGGAAGAAACAGGAAAATGGAAGAAGAAGGAAGATGGAAGAAGAAGGAAGATAGAAGAAGAAGGAAGATGGAAGAAGAAGGAAGATGGAAGAAGAAGGAAGATGGAAGAAGAAGGAAGATGAAAGAAGAAGGAAGATGGAAGAAGAAGGAAGATGGAAGAAGAAGGAAGATGGAAGAAGGAAGATGGGAGAAGAAGGAAGATTGAAGAAGAAGGAAGATGGAAGAAGAAAGAAGATGGAAGATTGAAGAACAAGGAAGATGGGAGAAGGAAGATGGAAGAAGGAAGAAGACGGAAGAAGATGAAAGAAGAAGGAAGAAAAGGGGAGAAGAATGAAGAATAATGAAGAAGGAAGACGAAGGAAGAAGAAGAAAGAAGGAAGACGACGGAAGAAGGAAAAAGAAGGCCGAAGGACAAAAAGGAAGAAGAAAAAAGAAGAAAGAAGACGAAACAAAAAGGAAGAAGGAAGAAGAAGGAAGGAGAAGGGAGAAGAAAAAAGAAGGAATAAGGAAGAAGAAGAAAAAAGAAGCAAGAAGACGGAAGGAGGAAGAAGACGGAAGGAAGAAGAAGGGAGAAGAAGCAAGAAGGAAGAACAAGGGAGAAGGAATAATGTTCTGCCGAGTTGCACGTAGCCGATTTTTAACATTTCGAATATTTTCACATTTTTCAGATTTTTTTCAGAACATATTCAACAAAACAATCGGTAATTGCAGGCTTTTACAGAAATAAATTTACACCTCCAGCATGAAACATAGCTAAACCGCATTCCACAATTATTTCCATTATTCCGGCTTTTCCCCATATTTCGAACGCACTCATTGAAACTACATTTCAAATTAATAAACCCCACTTCATTATACAAAGTACCCAGCCAGCATAAAACCCCAACCCCATTGTTGTTCAATTCCATTTCAATTACGCGTTAAATATTAAACCAGGCCAATTCGTTTCGACCGAAAAATATTCGCCAAACAAAAATCTACATCCAAATATCGCTCCGAAAAGCCGAGACAGGACAAAATTCGCGATCCATTTAGCAAACTGTCAAACGGCGTGGAATTTAGGCCTAACTCTGTTACCGAATTTGCGAATTAATGCCGTAACGACATTTCGGCGCCATTAGACGACTCGTTAATTATGCACGGCGTATACAAAGGAGCGAGCAGAAATGCCTCAATCGTAACGGAAATTTAACAAGTCCACCCCACAATGCGACAGGGGAAGGGGGGGGGGGGGGGTTGTTCGACAATCGTTATTGTTTGCTTTTGTCAACGGAAATTACATCATAGTTCATCAGGCCTCGTTTGATTTCTCATGGGTAATCATATAATGCATACTAGAGAAAGAGCCAGTGAACTTTTTAATCACCTGACTTTATACCGCTTCAAATTTTGCACAAATGCACCTTGTAGCTGTGCAAAGTACATGCCAATAAGCGGGCAGGCCTACGCCTGTTATAAATACCCTAAAACCCACCCCTAGCGGTCACAATTTAGAAAAGGGAACGTATTCTGCGAATTGTGGGCTACTTTTCACTTCCCGCCGGTAATTCCACAATAAATATCACGAAACTTAACGCAAAATTACACAATGGTCAACAAGTTTGTACACCATAAAGAAGCCATAATTACATCAAACAATTAATCCATTACAATATTTCAATATTAATTAACACCATGACATCCAGATGCGCATATCTCTTCATCTCTCCACCAAACAACGTTCAACTGGTAAAAATAAGTCATCGGGCACCTACCTGTACGTCAAAGTTGTGCTGTTGCTGCTGTAGAACCGCGCTGTCGACCTGATGAGGTTGTGGTGGCGGTGCATACTGATGCTGTTGGTCGTATGGTCCATTGGGAGGCTGCTGCTCCGCGAAATGTTCGAATTGTTGATTGACGGAGTCTGCCAGAGTGACGCCAAGATGAGGGCCTAGTTGCGGTTGCAAGTGTTGTTGCAAATGCATGGGCAGAGGTTCCTGTGTGGGTTTCATTATGACCACGTTTTGTTCTAGGAGGCCATTCTTGGGCAGGTCTTCCTCGGCTGGAGACGGTTGTCTACTGCCGGGAGTACGGCTGAAAGGCAAAGAGAAGAAACATTAAGATTAACAATCGTGTCTTTGAAAATATGTTGTTGAATGAATGACCAAAAGTCAAGAGTTGACCGAATTGTGTTTTGAACAATATGTCGCTTTCTATTGATCAGTTAAAATCACTTCTGTGAAATTACAATACTTTGCCTGTAAAATTGCAAAAATATCCCGTAAAATTACAATGATAATGCTGTAATTTCACAGGAACGCTCTAATTCGCATTTTTAATTATTTTTCATGTTCTTATATCTTTTAACTTTAATAAATTATCAAAACAATAAAAAATATCTATATGAAACATTTTACTCAGAATAATATTTGTTCTGAAAAAAAATGAGAGAAAAAAACATCTAAGTAGGAAATATTTTTACAGCCTAATTTTATGTATAACAGATGATTTCTTCTATACTTTCTCTTGAAGTTGAAGTTACATAAGAAAAAGTTCGCTCACTATTAACAGGGTTACCCAAAATTACCGAAAACCTAAATAATTTTTCAACCGTAAAAAATTTCCAAAAATTGTTAAAACAAAAGTTGTTTGGGTTTAAACAAGCTATCTTTTAAACATATTTTCAATATACAGGATGCTCATTTTATTATAGAAAATTGGTAACATTTCCTTTTTTTAAATGGAACATATTATTACATTTTTTAATTCTAAGATTAATTCTAAGAATGCTTTAGACGAATCTTTTTTTATAAAATGCATTATTTTTTAATTAGAAGGTATTAACAAAAAATAGTCAAAATTACCGGAAAGCCTTAATAATTTAAAAAACCGCAAACAAACTCGAAAAAAAATTCGAATAAAAGTTTTTTGGGCTTAAACAACCTCTCGTTTAAATATAGTTTTAACATACAGTGTGTTCGTTTTATTATGGAAATTTGCAGACCATTCCATTTTCTAATAGAACACCCTATAAATTTTTATTTTTCTAATTCTAAGATTAATTCTAAGAACATTTTATAGAAACAAGTTTTTTTGAAAACGCATTATTTTGGGGTTATGAGCAATTAAGCAGTTTAAACATTTAATAATAATTCTATTTAATTGTGTTGTTATTTACTCTTGACTATTTTTAATTCTCACCCGTTTGGCTAAAGTAAAAGTTCATGAGTATTGATTAATTACTTATAACTAAAAAATTTAAATTTTGTAAAGAAATAATTCCAACATAACATTCTTAGAATTAATCTTAGCATTTAAAAAATGGTAAATTTACAGGGTTTTCTGTTAGCACTCGAACGTTTTGCAGCACTCGCCTACGGCTCATGTTGCAAACTTCGTTCTCGTGAGCAATTGCTTACATTACTTGCTCATAGAATAATATACTGTAGCAATGAAATAAATCTTAATTATTTTGCATTGTTAATCATTTATTAGAACCTAGAACTCTGCTACTTAAATGAATTTTCTGTATTATTAAAAGTCTGGTTATTATGTCAATAATGACAAATATCTACAGTGCCCGGCAGCAACTTGGACCCAATTTTCAGAACATTTTATTCTTTATAAAAGCTTCTGGAGCGTCTTAAGACCTAAAATGCAAATATTATAATGTAATTATCTACTTGCATGTACTGGGTGTTACCAAAACGATAAAAAACTCTTTAACAGTAAAGTACTTTTGTTTTAAAAGCTATGGAAATATGTTATTTGAGAAAAGTGCTTAGAAATATTAGAGAATTAAATACAAAATTGGAACGTCAAATGTGACTATAATTTCGTATTTAATACCTTCTAATATTTTGAAATATTTTCTTCAGATAATATTATTAGACAATAATACGTCATTTTCATCTTTTTAGCGACACCCGGTATATGATTATATATATTAGGGATTATTTCAACTTTTAGCATACTAAAAGTTGAAATAATCCCTAATTATTACAGGGTGTCGGAATTACGATCATCAATACTCCATAATTCCGTCATATATATTGACAGGCATCATAGAAGGTGATGAAAAAAGATTGAATGGTGCAACACTAGCAGCAGAGAGTAGCGATTTTGGCATTAATACACACCTTTGGTTAATTAGTCCTAACAGTTTTTCGGAAACAAATTTCAAAAATCTGCTTATTATGTCAATAATGATTAATTAATGATTAATATCTATTCTGTTAAGTCATGTCCAAACTTCTGTATTATTTTTTAATAATTACATATAATTCTTTAAAGGTGTCGTTTTTTTATAAACATTATTCGAAGTATTTGAATCATTGTCCCTTATTTATAACCATATTACTTCCCAACCTACCCAGTAACATGAACTTCTTGCAATTCAAATCCAAACCAAAGTTATTCATCCAAAAATTATCCAATATACAAAAATTCAGATGGGTTTAAATTTTTCTGAAGTAAAAGAAATCCTTATGTTACACCACAGATCTTTTTCTTTTAATTTTTCATCTGTAGAGTTACAATAAACATACAACTGATACAAACATTAGTTTTAATTGTATGATATCTTAACCACGATCCGACAAATATTCCATTCTAATAATTGAACTAAATTGAAGTTAAACTAGTCGTTATAAGATTGACCTTCCTCATAAATATATAGACACAACAACCAGCCGATAGATTTTATTGAAGAGCAAAGTTGCAACCAATTATTCTGCTTGCACCAGCACGTCATAATTTACTTTTTTTTTCGAACCAGCAAAAGAAATTCAATCCAGCACAACGAAACTTACACTTATTCATCAAATAGCGGAAACTCTCAGGTTACATGTTAAAATCAATCTAGCGATAATTGGCATTATCATATAACGGTAATTCAGATATAACGCCAAGCAACGATTTCAAATTTCCAATCCAATAACTGATTAACCTAAAAGCGACGCGAAAGCCCATGAATAATCAATAATGGCGCGCGAAAACAAACACACTAAACCAAACTGCAAATCTATCAATTTGAAAACTATTTGACCATTTCCAGAGGCTTGTGTAACGTGTAAGCGGTCGACAATTACGACAATTAGTCGCTCAACCGTTATGTAAATAATTACAAAGGAGAAATTGTCCGAAAACGCCATTAAATACCAAATAACTAAACACCAACGCGACGTGTTGCTGCGGTTTGTTAGAGAGATAAATTATTCAAAGTAATTAACAAGTAATTAGCATATGTAGAAAAATTTATGTAGGTACCTATACGGAAGGAAATACATACAAATATAAACAATTAGTTACTTTCGATAAGAAAATTTCCCAACAATTGTTGACAAGGCAATTATTATTCAATAAAAATGCTTGTTTTTTTTTAACAATATCTTGCTTTCTATTGATTGTTTTATACACAAATAACATTTACAAATTACCTTAACTGTGAATATACTGTACTTTTCAGGTAAAATTACAAAAACATCCTGTGAAATTACTATGATAGTGGTGTCATTTCACAGAAATATGCTGGTATCAAATTACCAGCGATGTTGCAGTCGACAAGGTAAGCACAAATAACAGCAAATTCTTGTTTTACAGCATTTTTACGGCTGAATTATTACTACATTTTCTGTAACTTTCCGATATTTCTTTGTTTTTTGTTTCCAATTCCTTAAAAAGTTACAGCCGTTTCAAATATAAAGAAGAAGAGAAAATTGCTTAAAAACTTAAACAATTAAATATCGGAAACATGTTGACACAAAATTTTGTTGTCCAATATATTGTGAAAACCACACAGATAGAAATTCTTGTTTAATTCACATAAATATCTGTTTGATGAGAGGCAAAAATATATTTATTTGCTACAAAAATAGTTATTTATGTACCAAAGGCATTAGACGGATGTTTATACCCCTAGGGTGGGTAGTTTAAAAAGCGCGAGCCCTCTCGCTTTTAAGTCGCCCGAGGTACACACAAAATTTTATGTCCTACTACTAATACTACAATCGTTTCGTTCCTCCGTTTGAAAAATATTAATAAATATTTTGACGTTATCAAGTAACATGCGTATCTACGGAGTTGAATAACAATACAAACAATTCGGAATTGAGTGACAATACAGACAATTAATTGTCAAACTTATAATCTTAATCGCCAATAATTGACATAGACGATTTAAAAATTACATTTTGAATGACAAATATTTGATATATTTGACATAACCATTATACCCTAGGACGCAATAAGAATCTTTATGTACGACTCACATATAATAAGTTCATTGCATACGTATCCATGACTATATAACCCCCATCATTATATACTGCCAATGATTATAATGACACTAGCGTTGTATAATAATGACAGTTCGTTCAAATAATGACTTCATTGTTTGAACGAACTGTCATCATTATACGACGCTAGTGTCAAAGTCTGTCAAAACCTACGTGGATGGCAGTTATGTGACAGTTCGGCTAGCCATCATTGACAAACACATTTAAAATATTGATATAAAATGGAATTTGTGAGTCGTAGATAAAACGTCGTATTCGACTCGCACACAGCGGATATAAATCGCTCGCATGTTTAACGCTCGCCTACGGCTCGCGTATAAACTTCATGCTCGCGATTTATATCCTTAGTTATGTGCTCGTCAAATAATATACTATTGTTGCCCTAGGGCGCAAAAAGAAGCTGTTTTCGTCCCGGTATCTAAGATGTAAAATGTAACTTTATGATCCTTTAGGACATAAAATATATTTATTTGCTAAAAAAACTTGTTTATTTGAGTCAAAACAATATTACTTTACTGCAAAGAATTGTTTTTGATTTATTTAAGTTAAACAACAATTTCTAAATGTCCATATAAATTTTCGGCCACAAAATTTGTACTTGTGTCATTTTTAAAATACATGACCAGATCCTCTAATATTAAGCTATTCCTCTAAAATGACAGTGCTATCACACTAATTTTACAGGATATTTTTGCATAATCACAGAAAAGAACGGTAATTTCATAGTAGAAGTGATTTTTACTTTAAAGTTGCACAACAAATTTTTGTAGTCTAAGAAGTGTACAAAACTTTATACTTAGAATGACATTTGTAAAGCAAAATCTCAATCTTTTAATTGTCTATAAGAAAAATGTCTATACATTTTTAGTACGAGTTGGCATTTTCAAGTTGTAGGTTTTTACTCTTGCAAATCTCTTGAAATTGTGAAAACTACTGTACTTTCCCTGTAAAATTACAAAAATATCCTGTGAAATTGCTATGATAGTGCTGTAATTTGACAGAAATATACTGATATCGAATAACCAGCGATGTTGGAGTGATGCGAGCAATTTCTTTTTTACAGCATTTTGCTGGTGACTATCACATACACTTTCTGTAATTATAGAGATATTTCTTTGTGTCTAAATTTATTCGATTTTTTTTTCAATTCCGTAAAAAGTTACAGCCGTTAAAAATATTTCAAAAAATATGTCAAAATAAATAAAAAGAAAAAAAAATTATTTAAGTAATCTAGTCACTGTTATGTTAGTCAATATTATGTGTAATAAATTACAGACCAAATGCTGTAAAACAAAGAATTTGCAGTTACCTGCGACTTTTTTATAATACATAATATGATTCCTCTAATATTGAGATATTCCTGTAAAATTACAACTATCACAGTAATTTTACAGGATATTTTTGCATAATCACAGGAAAAGTACGGTAATTTCACAGTAGAATTAATTTTTACTTTACAATTTACTAAATAAATTTTTGTAGTGTCATGACGCGTTTGAAACTATTTACTCAGAATAACGTTTTTTTTTTTTTTGAAAAAAATACAACACACATTTCTTGTAGTTAATTTTTTATTTAGAATAAAAATGTAGGTAATCTAAGTAATCGTTTACTTACACGTTACTTGTTATGCCCTACCAAAAGCGTACCTACACAAAAATCCAGCTAAGTTTGAATTTTTCCTAAGTGAAATCATTTTAGTAGCGTATCTCTTACGCGTTCCATTAGTTTTCAAAATACGTTTCTGCGTGTCGGCAGACAGATACGACGAACCTGAACAAACAAAAAGCGAGAAAATCGCCGAGATTACGTTGCCCTAAGCAAACCGAAAACGGCTGTAAAACAAGCTATTTTCGTGTACGTGTTTGATCGGGCTCGCCCATAAAAACACACGACTAATAACGTTAAGCCTTAAATTGCTGGAGCACTAAACTAAACCGCAACATCGAGACAATTTTACCCATAATTACCACATAAAAGATCTTCATATATCTTACAGCAGACGTGCCTAGTATCGATTTTAGCTTAAGAGGGGCATTTATGCTAGTGAGATCGACGTCGGCCTTGAGTCTGTAGTACGCCGAGGATGTGCTTCCATCTAACGGTGAACCGTTGTACTCAAGTCTTTGTATATAAACAAACATACTTATTTAAATTGTTAAGCCGATTTCTGCACTTTGCCAATAGGCAGCTATTGTAGTTGTTGTCAACTGTTAGTTATTATTGATCTGAGCTGTTGGTACTCTTCTCCCTTGTCTCGGTCTGGACTTTATTACAGAAACCTTCTTTACAGAGCTCCGCGGTGACAGTTCGTAGTAATTCGACACAATTGCATAAAAAGCAGATCAACTTGACAACGGCTGGGTCAATTTTAAAGAGCTATGTCTTAAAATGTCACCCATAAATTAGCTCCTGTTCCGGGATTAATGCTATTGGCTTAATCACCATGAAAGCATATTAAATCAACCAGTATATTGTGTCAAAAATTAGCTTCTCTTCTCTAATAAAAATAAACAGAAATCGAAATTTCTAAAGCGCTGTTAAACTAGATGAGATCAGTTGGAGTCTAAACCAACATTTAGTTAAAAGAGTTGAACATTGACGATGTTTTACAAGTTTTTTTCGTTTTCAAATCGTTATAAATAATATATTTATTTAAAAGTTTTACGTATTATGAGATTCAGCTTCCAATAAAAAGTGTTTTCTGTAAGGGAAACAAAGAATAACTAACACAACCCGTTAAACGATTAAGACTGTTTCAAGGGCTTATTTTATACACTTCAAGGTTTCAAAATATGAAGAAAAAAATTTACTTTTTCAACCTATTACATGAGAACCTCCCCTTAAGTATTTACTCTAGATGCTCTAAAACAGAATGGCATAATGCTCGGACTACAAAAACGTTTCTCGGTTAGCAAAAAATGTCTTCACGACTATGAGCAACAGTGTCGGAAATAATAGAGCAGAAACTTCTAAATCACCAACGCATAAACGACAGCCATAAACCGTTCATAAATGCAACAATTATTCAATCGGAAAACCACTAATCAGCCGAAAATCACCTGCCAAACAATAGTAGGATTCCATAGTGTGGCGAATTCAACGTTTTCGCAAACCGCTGGACTAAAAAGTGTATTGGAGTGAAGAATTGTGGTTTAATTTTTTATTAGACTGTACCTAGACAGATAAAAAAACAATTTATGTTTTCAGTTAACATTTACAATTTAGTTCTTCATTTGCTGAGTGAGTTAAAATGCGACATTTTCAGGTTGATAAAAAGCGTTTGTTTAAAGAAATGATAAAGTAAAAAGCTTTTTATTTTGTTCTACCACAATAAATTTACATACCATAATTCTTAATAGAAAAAAAAAATGAATCATTCTTTTGAGTCTACACTGATAAAAATGAGTGCGAATTTACAAATGAAATTTACATTTCTTTCAGTAAACCTACCCTATTTGTCGGCAATTTTACCATATATTTAAGGAAAAATACTAAATATCATTGAAAATGCAGTTACATTAATTGTACAAACTGTAGTTAAATTGGCTAACAAATTTGTAAATTTCATAATAACAATTACTTCAATGGAATAAAATTACAAATCTATACATTAAAACTACTGTCTGATATGTAAATTTACCCTCTGCTCGTGCAATTTTCCTTTCTAGATGGTAAAGTGCTACCGAGATAATTTTTATCGCGCTTGCGCAATAATGCGATATACAGTTCGAGTTCCGTTCGCCATCCGTTTGGTTGTGTTTACAGGAGCTAAGTTAGAGTTTTATTGAGTGCGATTGTTATATACAACTAATCTAACACTATTAGTGCCTCTGTGACTTATCCTTTATCGGTGTCGTGTGGAATATTTGCCCCATATGGTTCTATAGTATTAAAAGATATAATATTGGTACATTCATCTCTTTGTATATTATGGAGGACTTTGAAAATATATACTACAAAGTGCAGGTAAAAGTTTGCAGTCTTGATATGTATAATTTCACTTTCACTAATTGGATGTTCTTTTTAGGATACAAGTGTTGATGATACTGACATTCTACAAATTCAAGGACTTGTGTGGTGTCCATAGGTAAGATTTCGTTTATTGTTCTTTCTTGTACATGCGGTCTTACAATCAAATTTATTACTAACATGTATAACACATATCATTTCAATCACCAATATAAAAAAATACTTTTCTATAAACGCTCATTAATAACTTTACACACACTCGGTACCGCAAAGGAAAGCAGCTGCTGACATTGTTATACCCTGTATATGATATATGACTCATGTACATCTTATTTTGATTTCAGGTGACACATTTTGGACTATATTATATGCTGTGGTTGGATTATCCCCAGGTTATCTTACTCTGGAGACGGTTTAGCTTTTTAAAAATTATTCCAAGTCAGGGTTCAAAAACGAATAGGGATAAAACCAAATCCATTGAAAGGTGATCAAACTTATTATGAAAATAAATAAGTAAATGTTTGTATGCAGTCTAAGTAAGTGTGACGTAAGTTTACCATAGGCATTTCAACTTAATATTGTTGAAATAATATTTAATTTATATTTAAAAGATATGTTTCTCTCTGTTAAGCAGATCGATTTATTTTATTATACGATATGTAGATAAGTATAGTCCATGGGTTCTTATTTTATTTAATTTTCTTATGATTATTCTTATGATTTTGTCAAGAACTTCTATTTATTTAATGTTAAAAATATATATATATATATATATATATACTCAAAACTTAATTGATTATTCTTTTGGATTAAACTAATAATTGTGGTATGTAAATTTATTGTGTTAAAACAAAATAAAGCCTTTATTTTATTTGAGCCACCAGTTAATATGTTGTTATCGATTTCAAATTTTACAGGAAATTATTATATAATTAAAAATAAGAACCACCCTAGTGTACACAAAGATGTACGTAAGTAATAAAAATGTCTACTCGTTAGTCTATTTTGTCTTGTGTGTGATTCAAAATCTCTTCGGTGAACACCAAAACGATAAGTAAATGTTTTGGAAGATTTTTTACAGTGCATAGTAAAATGCACACCTGTTGGATTCAATGTTGCCAAACGTATGCTTCTTTCAAATCGCTCCTGAAGACACAAGAATGACTCATGCAACATTATATGTCTGTTTCTACCTATTTTCCGGAAAACATCGCCGCAGTTAAATACAGTTTTCACACTAATAAATGTGTTTCTTAAAAACAAAAAAATCTTTTCTATACGTTTAATAATCTTTATAGGCATCTAAATGACCGGCTAAACAATACTGGAACCATAACAACGAACAACAGGTTGGCAGTAAGTGTCAGAATTTCTTATCGGGGGCAATAATAATAAATTTACATATGGAAAACAAGTCACGGCATCCTCGATATACATATTCAATTAAGTAGAAGTCAGAAACATCAAAAAACCGATTTCGAGCTACCAGCGCCATCTTACGGGAACACCAAACATCACAACCCAAATGTATACAGTTTATTTCAATACACCATCAACCAGATTTAAACAAATAATATTTGAATTGAATTGAGATTAAGATATAACAAAATAAACGTTCAAAATACTCAATAAATTAGCCACATATTCATAAATGAGACAAACTAGCAGTACGGCGCCATCTACCGACCAGTTCCCTCAACCACCATCGTCCACACCGAGCGCTCTGCAAACGACAAAACCCGATGGTTCGCGACTCTACTACCGCCGGTGATTCCTCCGTTCGTCAGATGGCGCGCGTCGTGCGATCGCGAGCGCTCTCGTGGCGGCCGGCGGCGCGGTGGTGGGGGGCGTCACCTTGGCAACCGTCAGCGAGCACATGTCATTGACACGACCCAAGGTAGGAGCGGGACCTTGGGCGAGCGCGCCGACTCGCCGGCGTAGCTGCAGGAACGCTCGGAGGCAGACCAACACCTCCAGCATGCTGGAGGAGATAACAGGGCAGAAAGGAGCGCGGATCGGAGTCGCCAGACCGTTTCGCAGACGGCGCGGGCGAGAATAAAGCGAACAAAGCCCGTGCGTGTGTTTCCGGAACGGGAAACGACCGGAAAGAGACGGGGGGGCACGCGAAAAAAATAAACAAAACAAGCGCTGCGTGTGTGGTTTGAGGATGTAGGATCGTTGTTTGTGGGTTGGTTTTTTTGGGGAAGTAGTCGTTAATTTTTTGTGGGTTGTTCTTGATGGGGTGTCGGTGGGGGGGGGGGGGGTATAATAGAAACAACGACCTAGGGTAATAGGTTTTGGAAAGAGTGGTTTGCCTATTGCGTCAGAGCTTAAATGGCTTGAATTGTGCACTAATTGGTTGGACAAATTGTTATGATGATGTTATGAGGTTGTGAAGAATCTTCTTGGTTTTACTTTCAAAATAAAAAGTACTTGTTATGTCAAAAGTTAAAGCTATGTAGAAAAAAAAAATGGGTCATAAATTCCTGATCAAACCCATTGGCAAAAAAATATTTCCAACACAGGTGAAAGTAATGACAAAATCTCAAAAGGTGCGATTTTGGCTATGTGGCTTATTGTCTCCATTTTTCTTTTTTCAAGAGCTACTCCTTTCAAATGTTATATACTGGCGTAACCTTTACAATATTTTGCATAATCTTTTAAAAAAATGTGGTTGCTATATGTTGTCAAAGACAAGAAAAATAAATTAATTTTCTTTTTTAAATTAACTAGATACAATGAATTTGCATACCACAATTATTATCTTAATAAGAAAATAATCGCTCAACTGTTGAGTAATCAGAGCATTTTCTGCACAGAATTCCACTTACTAAATTTGTCAAAAATACAATAATGAATACAATAATGACCACCCTAGCCATAATCGTTTCAACCGATGCTCCTATGTTTTGCTTCCGTAAAATCTAAATTGGAAGGAAGAAATTTTAAGTTATGTTTAGTTTCTTTCTCTTTTAAATTTTTGCGTTATTTTGGCAATGTTCTTCAACACGACCGGGTGACCGTTTAGTTTCAAATATTGTATTTTTGGCAAATTAAGCAATTGGAAATTTGTGGAATGGTGGATATCTGTGTAGTCAACAAGTTTATTAACAGTTATTTTTATTCAGTCCATAATTGTGATGCGTAAATCTACGTAGTAAATAAAAGTTATTTTTTGCCACGCTTGAAATACAGCAAATTTATCCAAAACTGATTCTGGCGTAGACAATAATACGCAAATGAAGTGAGATATACTCCTGAATCATTTCTACATAAGTTGTATGACTGTCGAACAAGATTTTGATGGAAGCCGATATCTCAGTAACCAATGTTAGCAGTACAACGCAGTTAACATTGTTTGCCTTTGATTTTGGTATTTTTAGATTAATAAGATGTAGATCCATTTTGCAAAACTTGGTATTAAAACAACCTCTTTATTGCAAAATTATTTATTTAATTTACTTCATACATGTTTCGCCTTTCAGTGAAATCTGCAAATCGTACACAATTAGGATGATAAATAAACGGGAGACAACAAACTTACAGTCCTAATATTCTAAAACAACCAAAAAGTAGGACATTAACGCTCGTCTTTCCAATTTTTTTCCTCCTAAACCGTTTGCCACAAAAATTTCAATTATTAGTCAGGTTGCATTTAGAGCCTTTTCTATAGATTGTCGTTTTTGTTTTTTTTTTTCAGTTTTTATCTAATAAAGGTTGCGAACAAGATTTTCATGGAAGCTGATATGGCAGTAACGAATATTAGCACGATAACGGGATATGCACGTAAACAATTGTCATATTTTAATTAATGTGACTTTTTCTACAGTGGAATTGCATAATAATTCTGAAGTAATTTTTAAAGCGATTTAATACGAATGATATAAATTTCGTGCAGCGCGCAGTACGTCAATCGTAACGGTAAATGGAAACGTAGCTGGGACAGTGGAAGATTATTTACTGTTTGTACGATACGATCAGAACAATTTAATTTCGGAATGTTGAATAATAGTGCGAGTTAAATATAGATATCTAAGGAATTTAAATGTACAATTAATTATAATATTTTACAAAAAAAGAACGGATTCACTGAAACGTCAAAACTTCGCATCTCGTTCGACTGCCTCGCACCAAAACCCACAAGCGAGGGAAGCCGAACTGCGCAAAATATTGTTCATGTTCATTTCGGTCTTACAAATTAACAAATAGTCGGAACGCTATTAAATTCAAGGACGTGTATCGCAGTAAATAAGGATTATTTGCATGCTAACTGCGTTGTCCTGCTAACATTCGTTACTGAGATATCGGCTTCCATCAAAATCTTGTTCGACAGTTATACAACTTATGTAGAAATGATTCAGAAGTATGACGTACTTTATTTCAATTTTTTCTGTTCAGTAGTTTTAGAGTTATGGGCCTTCAAACACAGGAGTCAATACTATCAAAACTAGAGATGGCAGTTAGGGCGATTCTCTCGTGCGGAGTCACGTATAATAACGAATTTCCAAAGTTTATTTTATATTAGTGCCAATTGTGGTCTATCAATTTCTCAAAACTGTTTTCAAACTTACTCTATTGAGACTTATTGAGATACTCAAAACTTCGAGTTAAAAATATATTCCAAGATAGAAATAGACCAAAGAAGTAAATTGTTTTGTGTCTAGGCCTTTTGTTTGTAAACTAAAAATAGATGAGTTGGTTATTACTTCAACGCTATCTATCACATTTAGACGCTTCGCACACGGTAAAACATTTTTTAGTCGTGTTGCGGACTCAAAATATGACTATACGGACATACCGTAATGATGAAATAATGAATAAATAAGAAATAATTAATTAATCCATAGATTTGTCTTTTTTGTTTATGAAATGTCACATGGTCATCAACAAAACCACATGGTCAAACAAAGAAACAGGGCAAAAAATACGCCATTGGTCATTGGGCGACCAACATGGTCTCCGGCGACCAACATGATCTCCGGCGACCAACATGATCTCCGGCGACCAACATGGTCTCCGGCGACCAATACATCACAGAAAAACCTAAATACCGGTCTCCGGAAACCAACACAAACCAAAACCCCATTAACCTTCCAACAAAACAACAAAAACAACAAAAAAAAAGCACAATACTCACTTGAATCCTTTATCGTCATCGGACATTTGGCCATTCTGCACCACGGCTTGACCGTTGACTTCCTCTTTTGGGCTCTGCGGCTTCTCCTTGTCCTTATCTTCTAGGTGTAGGGCGCGTATCCTGGGCTCTAGGCCCATGTTATCCTTATTCGTGGGCGAACTGCCCAAAACGTATTCCACCATCTTTACGCCAAGGCCTCCAGTGTCCGAACCACGCGGCGACAGGATGTTTCCTGTATCTCCACCGGGATAACCACCGCGACGCCCCATAGCTAAAGGCGCCGATACCGCATGTTCCACTGAAAAGGAAGAAGAGAAAAATAATGAAGATAATAACACTTTTTCTTTGGTCAATGTTAAAGGACCAAGCGTATAAAGATCAATATACATAATTTCCACTCCGCGATTATAGTGACGCTCCGTAAACCGTAAAGTTCGTACTCGACCGCAACGAATTTCATCTCCTGCGTGTTATGTCTGACGCTTTCCGACGTACGCGCGCGTATGGCGCCATCTGTACGTGTACCGGCGAGTGAATAGCTGTTTCCAATAATTTGTAGGTTAACTGCTAGCATTTTGATAGTTTGTGGCAACGAGAACGCAGGACGAGAACGACTTCAGAATGAATTGTTGCTGCAACAAGCCCTGCGTCCAAAATTTATTATATCTACCACGATCTACCACTGATTAATACAATCAACTATAACACTGACATGTGAGGTTATGTGCCGTTGTGTATATACTTCTCCGCTAGATGGCGCTCAATTTGTTTGAGATCATTGCGGCACTATAAATACTAATTTCGTCGTCCGGAACGGCATGCAAGAGTTAGAATAATAGTTAGATTATAGAAGCAAGTGGCAATCTGGTTGTCTGTCTAGCCAGAAACAGATATGCATTAGGTATTTTCCTAATTAATTTAAGATGAGGCTCCGACGAGTTTTGTTGTTGGCATTCTTAGGAGCAATTCGGTCTATCACGCTCAAATAGAAGGAAATAATATTTGGTTGAGAAATCTTACGACAAACCTACACAACGTGTTTCTTATCGAGCTTATCAATGCTCGGGCTGGAGCGTTGTTTGTAAACACCTCGAGGACGCGCCAAAAAAAAAATAAATAAACGTCTAAGCAAATACCACATGGCGCTAAATGGTGACAAGATAATGAAGGTGTTGCTTATTTTATTAGTTTGTGATAAAATAAGCGAGTTTATGACAAAGCATAAGGTCCTTTCTAGCGAGGCTGTGTCGGTCCCATCATTGCAATCAGTATTCTCACCATTTTTTAAATATAAAATCCGACACTGGCTTCTACGAACAGATTAAATAATAAAATTAAATTGAGCATACATGGAACGTAATTAATTCTTAGAAAGAAAGGAGTTTTGATAAATTGTTCACGAAAAACGAAGATAAAAGATATGAATTGGTGTATGAGGTCTTGGATAAATGTAATTTTGTTTTTGGATTTGTTCCCTTAAAACAAATATTTCGTTTTAAATCATTTTGTTTTAAACATGTTTAAAACATTTTGTTTTAAACATTGCTTTAAACATGTTTAAAAACAAATAATTTGTTTTAAACATGTTTTAAAACAAATATTTTGATTTAAACATGTTTTAAAACTAATATTTCGTTTTAAACTATTGTGTTTTAAACATGTTTAGAACAAGGAATCAACCTTATTTAAAACATGTTTTTTTGGGTGATTTAAACCATGTTTTTTTTTTATGTTTAAAACATGTTTTTTGCAAAGTGGTTAAAACATTCTTTCGTTAAAAAACATTTTATAAAAAAAGCTTGTTTGTATCGTTTTAAATTAAAAAAAAACGTTTTTTTTTTTATAACAACCCTGGCGACGTTGTAGAATCAATTGTTCCGGAACGACCTCTGTGCGCTCTCATATGCCTTCTAACATCAGTACTTTGTGCAGAAGCATAGTCACATCTGCTGGATTTTATCTTATGAACTAATTTATTAAAAATTTATTAGAATGTGGAAATCATTCGATAATCTGATACTGTATTTTTAGCAAGAGTTGGCTACTGTATTTTCAGCC
This sequence comes from Aphodius sticticus, assembly GCA_963966075.1. NCBI lineage: Eukaryota > Metazoa > Arthropoda > Insecta > Coleoptera > Scarabaeidae > Aphodius > Aphodius sticticus. Next base: position 4,975,110 of record OZ014508.1, on the reverse strand, counting down.
AGAGTTGGCATCTGCATTAGATGACGCAAATTATTTCAGAAAACGTCAAAACGTCATTTTGAAGTACAACGAAAAATGGTAAAACTGACACACCATTTCCATCTTTTAGTTTGAAATTACGGATTCACAAACACTGTCAAACAATTCCGTATTTGAAACCATTTCTAGAACGTTTAGAACCGATTAAGTAATAGCTGTTCGATGTGGACTTGAACAGGACCGGACTCCAGTTGACCTATTTTTATATTATCGAAAACATGTTAAGTTATACGAAATTTGATACAAAATAGTTATTTATGAGGAACAACTTAGCTTGTAATGCCATCAATAGACCATCAATTTCTGTCATCAAAAATTAACAACGTGATGATTTTGGGATGCTTTATTGCAAAGGAAAATGAAGGAATGAGATTTTGGGCATTGCACAAAACACTTAGTGATGATACTGATGCACATCATGCAAATATAAACACAATCATCTAATCATCGATCAGAAGACCTCTGTAAACCTCGTCTTCAAAACTGACATTGCGTCATCGGCCAATCACAAAATGACTTGTCCATAACTTTACATAGGCGCTCAACAAGCATGGGCAACTCTCAACATCAAAAATACCCAACGCGCGCATCACCCCAGCAGCACAATCTGACACCATCTCCTGCAAAAGGCTTAATAAGTTGACCAAAAGCTTTAAAACGTTGACCAAAAGCCTTAATACGTTGACCAAAAGCCTAATACGTTGACTAAAACCCTTAAGACGTTGACCAAAAGGCTTAATAAGTTGACGAAAAGCCATAATACGTTGTCCAAAAGCCTTAATACGTTGACCAAACGCCTTAATACGTTCACCAAAAGGCTTAATACGTTGACCAAAAGCCTAATACGTTGACAAAAAGGCTTAATACGTTGTCCAAAAGCCTTAATACGTTGATCAAAAGACTTAATACGTTGACCAAAAGGCTTAATAAGTTCACCAAAAGGCTCAATACGTTGACCAAAAGCCTAATACGTTGACTTAAAGCGTTAATACGTTGACCAAAAGCCTTAATACGTTGACCAAAAGGCTTAATAAGTTGACGAAAAGCCTTATTACGTTGACCAAAAGCCTTAATACGTTCACTAAAAGGCTTAATGCGTTGACCAAAAGCCTAATACGTTGACCAAAAGCCTTAATACGTTGACGAAACGCACTAATTTGTTGTCCAAAAGTCTTAATACGTTGACCAAAAGCCTTAGTACGTTCACCAAAAGCCTAATACGTTGACTAAAAGCCTTAATACGTTGTCCAAAAGCCTAAATACGTTGACCAAAAGCCGTAATATTGACCAAAAGGCTTAATACGTTGACGAAAAGCCTTAATACGTTGACTAAAAGTCTCAATACGTCGACCAAAAGGCTTAAAACGATGACCAAGAGAAGCGAATCACACGAATCGGACGAAACCGAATGAAACCAAAGCCCGCCGCCGAGGTTTGGGGCGCGCGAACCGCGGAAGCGGTAATTTACAATGGGAGACGTCTGGCGTCGTCGCCGGTGACGGATGGGCGTGCCGGGCGTCGGCACCGGTCTCCATGGACACGCGGGCGTCTGTTGCCCGGGCAACCACCCGGCCAGACTACGTGAATTCAATCAACCCGACCGACGGCGACGGCGACGCTCCCGCCAATTCGACGTAGACGAAACGATCGACGAAAACGTTATGGGCAATTTTCCATTTCCCGGACGTTCCATTCGATTATGTCGTAGGGATAAGATTATTATGTAGATGCGATATTTTTGGCTTCCTGTTCAAATTTGGTTTTCGAAATGAGGATAATCCGTGTTTTTCTGGAGGAATATATCCATGTTTAGAAAATGTTGAACAAAACGGTTTTTTTGATAACTTCAAGCATTAAAAAAGGTGTTTTTGAAAATTGTGACATAATCATCCTTACCATCCTTATCACGTCTTCAAATTCTTTGACCGGATGTTTTTTTTTTACTTCCTATTCAAATATGTCTTTCCAAAATAACGATAACCTGTGCTTTTAGGAGCCTATTTCGACCTGTAATGCTTTATCTCTATTCTTCCCAACTTCTTCAGTAATATAATTACTGAAGAAATCTGGTATCATGGTAAGGTACAGAGCACCCCAGCTAAGATAAAGGATCTTTTGCCTATCCCAAAGGATATCACACCACTCCTGAAGAACGAAGGAGTATACAAGTTAACATGTGAGTGTGGAACATGCTATGTAGGACAGACAGGACGAAGCATCGAATGTCCAGTCAAGAAGCACAGTAGAGACACCCGGTTAGGCAAGATTCAACAGTCCGCTGTTGCTCAACACTGCCACCAGTCGGGACACACAATCGATTTCGATGACAAGTAGATGTTGGCAAGGGTGGGTAATTATCATCGAAGGCTTATTAGAGAAGCCATCGAAATTTACAAACATCCTGACAACATCAATAGCGAGGACGGCACTGACATTAGTAGGGTCTGGAAATCGATCCTAACGCGGTCAGGTGGAAAAACACTTGAGAGCGGTAGCTCCAGATGTGTGCAGTGAGGTGTAAATTTTAGGTTTATAAGGGAGATTTCGTTGGCAAGTCTTCAGTATTCAGTTAGCTCCGAAGAAGCGAGCAACCTGGTTTGCGAAACGTCAGCATTTACGAATCTTGGCACACGACGCAACCCGGAAGCAGTTTAGTTTGTAAATGATTCTGGCCGTGAAATATGAAATTCTAATGAAAGTAAACGCACTTAATAACATATTGCACTATGATATATTTGCAAGTAATAAAAAAATAACACCAAGAATACAAAAAAAAAACACAGGTGGCAGTCTTTTATATGCCTGATAGTATTTAGAATAACAATATAAATTCTAAATATAAGGAATAGTAATGTCTAATTAATGTGTATGAAGTTCAAGTGATTAAAATTCGATAACTCAGTGAAATTTCAACCGATTGTAATAAAAAGACTACTATTGAACGCAAATTTAAATGTGCTTTTAATAAAATTAAAATATATAGAAAAGAATATTACAGATCGAAACAGGTCTAACATAAATGTAAAACTTCTGAATAATTTTAACTGTGATATTCTGATAATGGCATCTGCTTCCTCTCGCAAATATCACTTCTTAATTTGTTATAAACAAAAAAACCTCAAAAAATCGCGTTTCTTTTTCGTTTTTTTTTCTTATAAAAGCTGAACCGATGGAGCAATATTGATGCTTTCAACAGACGAATTGTAGAGAATGAAAAGACGAAAAATGAACGGACTCGATCGGATTGATGTTAACGGAAAAAATTCGGAAAACCCACTTCTTCAATCATTTCTCTGTGTGGAGTGGAGTGCAGTCAAATAAAGAAAATCAATGATCTGGATGAATACTTACTGTACAATGCCCATTCCCAAAAACTTTAAATTAAAATCAAATTATTTTTTAAAAGTTGTCGGCCGAAGATATTTGGGAGAAGCTATGCGAACTGGAAACATAGTCCAACATATTCTAAAAGGCAGTTGTAGATTATTAAAGAAGCTTAGCTTTTCCCAGATGAATCTTGTTGAACATACTTATACTTCGGCAAAATATTGGTTCAAAATGGAAACATATTTACTTTACTAATTACAGTCTAATCGCAGACATGGTCTTTAAAGTGCTCGTCTTCAAGCTGTTCCTCTCCGTTTTACAATTATGATTTGAATTTACAACGCAGACAATAAGCCGCTTAGCAACTAGTTGCAAAATTTTCAAGCAGATTTTTTGGAAAATAGTCAATTAATTAAATTTCATTAATATGTCGTGCTTCTCATTGAGGAAACGGGCTTATAACGAAGGAAATATTATATACACGATTACGCAAATTTTGGTCATAATATGCTGTGCAAATTTTAGGTTGACGAGCGATCTTCTTCTGTGATGCCATTAAGGTGGTAATTTGCAATTAGCTGTTACAGCTGGTATTATATGAAAGAATTCTTATCATTGTAAAACTGTTTATAAACGAATAAAAGTAAAAAAATATTTGTTAGCTACCTACAATTTCGTTTTTTATTTTTTTATTTTACTTTGTGGGTAGGAGTGGGGCCCCCACAGATTATTTGCCTAGGGCCCCAACTATCCTTAATCCGCCACTGCTTCCATGAGACTTTTACATATATATACCAAAATGCTAAAATCTTCTTCTATTCCATTCCTCATCTCTTCATCGCGTTTGATGAGATATTTCCAGAAAATTGGCGGAGCGATCTGTGGCAGGCTGAGGTTGTAAATGTGGTAGGTATGATATCAAGTTTTTCCCAAATAGTAAGTTCACAAAATGCATTTATTTGTTTTCCTGTAAAAGTTCCTATTGCCTGAATTATTAGGAATTATATCGTTTTTACTTTATCATACGCAGTATGTAAAGTATTGTAATCGTGCCAAAAAAATTTTTCGAGATTTTAGCGGAAATATGTCTTTTTGGGTCCCCTGAACACTTTTGACCAAGGTTCAAAAAAATGTCTGTGTGTGTGTATGTGTGTATGTGTGTGTGTATGTGTGTGTGTGTGTGTATGTGTGTGTGTGTGTGTACCCGTTTTTTGTGGCGACGATTCCGGAGAAACTACTAAAGGTATCGGGACGAAACTTCATATTTAGAAGTTTCATAACCAAACTTAGAACTGAAAAGCTTTCTGTTGAAGAGGGTCCAAAGGAACTGGAGGTTTAGTCTTAGCATTTTTGAAAGATTTTGCAAATAAGCCGCCATTTCTGGAATTTCGTCGAAATAGTTAAATAATAAATTAAAGATGGGGAAATTCGGAATAATTTATCATAATGACATTTTTTGGTACAATCAATAGTTTAGCTGCATGAGCAAATTCTATTTCTACGAGATCGGTCGTACTGCATGAAAACTAGTAGCCAGGATTTGTCAGATTTTTTGATTCTAATGACAGTAGGTAGTCTTGGTGTCAAACGCTAATGTATTGACAATAACTTCTGTCAATATAAGCTGCGTTCGCATATTGCATTACACTTTTTACACCCAATAGCACATAAGTGTCATTTGGACGGTGTACCCGGTGTCAACGGAGTACAATATCCGAACGCAGCTTTAATCGACATATCTGTCTAGTTCTAGTAGTTTTATTTTAATGCAGGCATGGCCGATCTCGATCAAATAGAGTCTCATGCAGCTAAACTATTAATTTTATATATAGTATGATAAAGTCATGTGCCTGGCCACATCAGATTTTTTTTATTTAATTTCGAGGCGCAGTAACTTTAAATTATTTTGAAGCAATCTTGATGCTTTCAACGGACGAATTGTAGAGAAAGAAAAGACAAAAAAAATAAACCCTACACGGACTCGATCGGATTAATATTAACGGATGAAATTCGGAAAAACCGGAAAAATCTGCGTTTTTTCAAAAATTCATAACTCCGCCATTTTCAAAGTTGTAGCACAGGCTTTTCGCAAAAAAGTACCGATTGATGGGTACTTTGAGTGTGCACAACCCAGGCGTTGTCCGATGATTAGTTTTGAACGATGATTGCGATTTAAATTTTTTTATGCAGTATCTGTCGGCGACCCTGGATGCGTCGTAGGTGGTCCGATTTTAATTTGTTTAACGGATTTCGAAAGTAAAAGTATTGTGCTACGAAACGTCAATTCTGATTTTGCGTTAAAATGTTGCGAAATAGGTGAAAATGATATTTGCGAGTCGCAAATAGACCGTCGGTTTTCTGATACTATTTTTGTAACAAACTCAGTCCTTTTCTGCTCTACTGCCTGGTCTAAAAAACTGATTTTCTTCTCTTGGAAATCGAATACAAAATGGCGGAATGAATTTTTATACACATGCAAGGACCCACAAATTGGTTTTTAGAAATTTCTTCTATACCATAGCTCTACAACTTACATCACATATATTTCGTAAAAAGTATATTTCTATTATTACACAGTAGATTGTTTTTAGAAGGAATTTATCCATGTTTGCAAAATGAGTTCTTTTAATATCTTTCAGCAATAAAAAAGGATTTTTGAGAATGGTGTCATCCATTTTCATCTCTCACGTCTTCAAATTGTTTGAACATGATGTGAATCTTACCTAAGGTATGTGAATCTGAAGACCTCAAACAGGGCATAACGTAAATAGGTCTCGTCTTTCCTTGTAGAATGGTAATTGTAGCCTTTCTACAATCTCTTATAACGTCAAAACAGTGAAAGGTTGTAAAGACTTCCACGATACCCCAGGGGTTAGAATAATTCAATTTAACAACCTGCCGGAACTCTGCCTTTTACACTATCTCCGGATTCGATAACATACAGAGATTGCCTTAATTTTATGTATCGTATAGTTATCCTTTTAAAGGTTTCCTCAACAGGTATTTTAAAAACAGATCTAGGAACGACAAAATTCGCTTTCCATTCACAAAATTCTTCTTTGTATCGGCAATATCATCAAAACTTGCGTATTTTTATTAAAATATGCAAAAGAGGGATTCACATTTCTTTCTAATATGTATCTATTTTCATATAGATTGTCATTATTGACGTGTTCTGCTTCTTGAGAATAGGATTCTCAAGAAGCAGAACGCGTCAATAAGACACCTAAACAATCCCATCCCGAATCCACAAATACGAAAATAAACAAAAGGTCGCCGGATGGAAATTCAAATAAACGCTTTCCTCGCCGATCGAAAAACAATTCTATTTCCACGAGATCGAACGATTTAACAAGCGCGCCGCGGCGAGCAAAGCATCACGAATACTATTTTTAAGCAGCAGAGATCAGTCAAGTGTATACAGAGTAACAGCTGTAAGTGAAATTACTGGCATAAACAGAGATAGGAATACGCATACGTGAACGTAAACGGGCTCGCGCTGCTCCACGCTTACTATGATCATTCATCGGCGCGCATAACTTTTCTTCTGACGCAACGACGATTATCCGCGATCGACCGGCCAATCGATTTGCTCAGAAATGGTCAATATTATTCGCGTCGCGTTCGCATTCGGCGGTGGGTAAAATCGCGCGCGAATGTCCGGAAGTCGCGTCCAGATAAACATCTAAACATTGAGCGGCGTTCTGGTCGCTCAGAGGCTTACAAAACAATCGCTAGGTGCGCTTCCGGTGGGTTTACTTCGGATTTGCGAACGTGTTTCATGGGAAATACTAAAGGAAAAACGATATCGTTCAATAAAAAAGCACGTTGGGTTTTGGTTAGTCAAGATCAGAAGTGAGATTGTACCAATACGTAATTTTTATACATTTTTAGAGTATTTTATACCCACAAATCACACACAAACGCGACTTAAAAAAGTTCTTTTAATCCGTCGTTAAATTTTTTTTTAAATTCACTAGGTACACTAAATTTTGCATACCACATTTACTATCTTTAAAACAATAAACGATAAACTGTTGAGTAGATATCAGAGTATTTCACAGAATTCCAGTTACTTAAAAGTTGGGGGTTTCTCAGTAGATTTTTAATATTTTTGTTTGTTTTTGACACATCACTGAATTACAACTAAAAAAGTACATCATAATATAATTATACTAATACAAGCGCGCTGCTGTAATATGCGCGCTTCCCCGCGTCGGCCGCCTACCCCTACTACTCGACCGCTTTGGAGCGCGCGGCCGTTTTCGGTCATGTTTGCAAGCATTTTCACCTATTTCCCAACATTTTAACGCAAAATCAGAATTGAAGTTTTGTAGCACAATACTTCTACTTTCGAAATCCGTGGAAAAAATTCAAATCGGACCACCTCCGACGCATCCAGGCTCGTCGAAAGATATTGCATACAAAAATTCAAATCGCAATTGTGCAAAAACTAATCATCGGACAACGTCTGGATTGAGCACACTCAAAGTACCCATCAATCGCTACTTTCTCGCGAAAATCCTGCGCTACAACTTTGATAATGGCGGAGTTATAAATTTTTTAAAAAAACGCAGTTTTTTTTTCGGTTTTTTCAAATTTTCTTAATTAATATTAATCCGATCGAGTCCGTGTAGAGCTCATTTTTTGTCTTTTCATTCTCTACTATTCGTCTGTTGAAAGCATAAAGATTGCTCCATCAGTGCAGCTTTTATGAGCGAAAATCGAAAAAAAAGCAGTTTTTTGTTTATAACAATATAAGTAATGGTATTTGCGAGTCGAAAACACATACACACAATACATCTACGGACTGTTCCATGTGACCTGGGACCGTCGCCTTCCTGATACTATTATTGACACGCGAAAGACTCTATTGTCTGGTCTTTTTGCACATTTAAATTCGTCATGCGTTCAATACTCGTATTTTTATTACAAACGGTTGAGTTATCAAATTTTAATCACTCTTCATACACATTAATTATACATTACTATTTACTTATATTTATAATTTATAGTGTTATTCTAAATACTATCAAACTGTATTTTTTTGTACTTGGTTTCTTTATTAACTGCAAATCAGTGCAATATGCTATTAAGTACGTTTACTTTCATTACAATTTCAAGTACTTATATTCCGGGTATTGCCTGGTGTATGTAACACACTATTTAATTTTATCTAGATTTTGAGAAAGAAAAACGTATTTTATTTATATTAGTATCAATTATGATGTATTAATTTTTCACAACTATTTTCAAACTTAAAGATTATTAAGACTTAATACTAAAACCGTCGAAATTAAAATATATGTTACCAATGGAAATTGTACAAAGAAGTAAATAGTTTTGTGTGCAGGCCGGTTGTATTAAAAAATTGAAAGTTGATGCGATTGCAATTCATAAACTATTTATTTCAATCTATCATATTAATACAAAGTATGGAGTTATACTTTTCTATGTTAACTAAATTATGAAAACTAAAGGTGTTTGTACGGACATATCGTAATTATAAAATATCAAATATACAAGATGTTTCTTAATAGCATGCTAGTATTTAAGGAGGTTATTCTTGGGTCCAGTTTGAGGGGAAAAAATCATATGAACATAATATGTCCTAAAAGTCTTTAATTTTGAACTACAGGGTGTTAAAGTTTTAAGAAAAAAATTCTTTTTTTATGATAACTTTGATACGACTCTAGATATTTTGTGAAACGTAGTACGCATCTTCTATGCATCACAAGGCATTTTCTGGTGTACAACATATTTTATGTTCTTGCCAGTGGCGTTCGTGCGAGGTTTGTACTGAATCATTTCAAAATTATTTTTTAAATCCTCATTCCTTACCAATTCTGGTCTCTTGATTTTTTTTTGTTTGACGTACGGTTTTTGCAAAAAAGTCAAATTCATTCATTTGCATTGCATCTCTTAACCTCTTACGAGAAAAAACTATTTAAATAAAATACAACTTTAAACAAAAATTTATTTAAGAAAATAATATTTAAACGGTTAAATTAAAAATTTGAAGTAATTGATTAGAGTCGTACCAAAGTTAACATAAAAAAAAGAGTTCTTTCTTAAAACTTTAGAACTCTCTAGTTCAAAAGTTAATACCTTTAGGACATATGTGCATAAGAATTTTTTCCCTCAAAATGGAAAACTACACTAAATGGGCAATCTATTAAAATAACTATGCAGGTTATCCCCTTTTTTTCGTTTAGAAATGACAACTCAAACAATCCACAGCATGACGCTGACTTTTTGGACACCCTGTACAACGTTTCTTATACTTTTTTCCTTCACTACCACCCACATCCATTAAACCCACGGTACGAGTGCTTATGCATACTTTATATTTAAAGTAAGTATACCACCACTCCTTTCCACTCACTCATGTTTCCAATATTGTCATAAGTTATAAAGCGTGTTTTTCGTCGCGTAGAACAACAAGAAGAAGAGCACACGTGCAAAAACAATAGACGGACGACGGCGTAGAGGGCGCCACCGTTGTTGATGGATGTGCATTAGCGGGCTGTTTGCGAAAGTGGCGCCCCCAAACCGTCACGCGATGTTTTCGATAATAAGATTGCCAGCGCGCCTCCGTTATATGCCTAGGAAAGAGAGAGAGAGAAGAAAAGCTCTTTTTCGTTCGCGTGCGTTCGTTTCGCAAAGTTCGCAAACCGAAAACCAACTCTCCGCTCTGTCAAACGTTCTGCATAATCAAGTTGCCTCAGACTTCGACGACCCTGATGGCAGAGTTGGCCTCCGATGTCGATCGACCTTATAAATATCAATTTTAGGATGTTTTATAATCATCGATTTTGAAGGTAACTAAATTTATATGAACTTATATGAGCTGAATATTTTGTGATTGATTATTATCTTTGTTATGTTCTTCTCTGCCTATAGAATTTATAAGCTACGTGAGATCGGTGCGATGTATTAACAAATTTATATCATAATATAATTTTGTTAATACATCGCACCGATCTCACGTAGCTTATAAACTTTGAGATGACCGGAATTTTAATTGGAATAAAGCGGGACAGTATCGCGGGATAGCTTTTTTTCTAAGATTGTTTGGGTTCACAGATTTTCCTTTCTTTTGAAAAACATTAAGAGAATGTGTGTTATTAAACTTTTTTGCTTGTGATAAAAAAATATCTGTTTAAACAAAATATATTTACTTCATTAACACTCAATACTCGATATCATTTGTATTATTAGTGATTAATAATTATTGTTTTGCTACATTTATTTAAAATAAATAAATTTTGTTAATTGTTTGGTACAAGAAAAAGTTTATTTCGTTATCATTTCCTTTCAGGATTCAAATTGTAAATTGAAGCTATTTCCTTTAACATTACTTCTTCAAATATATGCTCTTTGTACGAAATAAATATGTATTGTAAATAAATACATTTACCTACGACCGTATGTAAAAGTCCCTTACGTCATGGACTGCTTCACTCGTATATCGCTTATAACAAACAAAAATTGGTTTTATTACATTAAAAGTGGGCTGGATATCACTGGCTTTAATGTAAATAATGGGCTACGTAAAAATATGTCATGAAATGCCTAACAAACTTGAACGCTCGGTTCTTGCGATACAAGACCTCGGCAAAAAAAAAACAACACCACCATTTGTTGTACAATCTGTTTAAATATGCACAAAATTTAGGCATGGCTTTCTATATAAAACATTTATCTTGCTGCACACTATTTTCTTTCTAAATATCTCGGAATAATGTTTTTGGCACTTAGTTCGTTATTTAATTCAAAAATATTTAATTGTCGCAATATTTCTCCTTTATTTAATGTAAGTGATTGGATCTGTAATTGACGGTCGTAGGTAGAATTATGTACAATACTCGAGCTGTAACGCATATTATGTGCTCGTGAAAATTAACAAAACTCGCGGCACGTTTGTTAACTTTCCACTCGTACGTAATATGCTAGTTACAGCTCTAAGAAAGATAAATTATATTCTTATAAAACAAGTCTTAAGATCGAAGATGATAACAAAATATGACAAGAAAATTAAAGGAGTACCTATTTTGCTAAAGACAGTAAAAACTTTGATTTTAAGTAACTTTTGTATTTTTCGACCAAACACTTTGTACAGTCAGGTTCCAGTAAGGCTGCCTTTCTAGATCAGTTCAATTTTGTCCTTTGATTTTCGTAAAAAAATAAAATAAAAATGACTATATATAAACATAAATCCTTTTTACAGATTACAAATACAATTTTAATAAAACGTACCAGATATGAAATATCTACTATTAGACTGCATAGAATATTCTTTTACCTATAATTTGGTATATTAAACTAAGATTCTGTGTTTCGTGTTAAGATTCTGTATGTTCTTGATGTGCGTCTAAATGGAGGGGGGTACTAATTCCAATAAAACTTTGAAATTAATAAAAATTGTACATATGTATTATCAGTGAAATTTTGATTTCAAATGAGAGAAGAAACTGCTTTTATAGGTAGTCAGTTAGCTTGTTGTTGAGAAATTAATGAATACTAAGTTTATATTTAGTGTGGTATGTAAGATACTTAAAACGAATAATTGTAAAAAAATAGTAATTTTATAGTTATAAAAATGTTACGAATGATTTGAAAAAGATGTTTGAACCTAATAACAGCAGGTATAGTTTATTTTTCTTAGCAATTCTCTAGATATGCTGTAAAAAATAATATTTCCTAAAAAGCGGGAACGTTTTTAATACCCTATTTTGTTTACTAAATCGATAATTTAAGTTTGACAAGTCACCATTTCCGACTCCAGCATACCAAACGTACAAAAATCGACAATTTAGCCATAAGGTTCCTTTCTTCGAATCCGATTACCTATTACGATGTAAATAAACAAAAAGCTACTAACCTGGAGCTGCCCATGTCGGATCTCGCCACACTCCTTCCACGTGATTCAGATGGTGTAACGCCAAGCCCTTTCCGTCTTTGCCCTCCAAGCCCCAAAGCTTTTTCGTGGATGGAGCGATCTGAAACACCAAAAAAAAACTCACTGTAAAACTTTTCCAGTTCTCCCCAAACAAATCAAAAAGAACAAAACTATTTTAAAAAAAAACCCACATTTAAAACCTCCTTTGTGTTTACCGCGTACATTCTCCTAAAGTAGTTCGATTTATACAAGAAACTTTATACAATTTTTATACAATATAAACACCTATACACGAATATGTACAGAAAAATACATATGTGCAGCTATTTACACGACGCGTACTGTACAAAGTTTTTAAACTACAATGATCTGGAAGTTTGGGTTAGGGGCCCTTGTGACGTCAAACACCCCAGATGGGGGTATGGGGTGACTACCTACTTATTTTACTACCTGATTGGCTGTAAGGGCCAAGAGGGGGTCTTTTAAACCTACCTAAGTGGTCTTTTTGGCTATTCTAAAAAGAAGCTGGGCAAACTTTACTACAGTAAAGGATCAGCTAGGATAATATTTTAAGACACAAAAATTACCTATTCAATCTTCTGTTGGATTAATTGTATTTTTTAAAATGTTATAGACCAAAAATTTCTAGTAGACCTAAATGTAATGTTGTAAAACGTTCTTGTTTACGCTGAATAGGGAATGGTCCGGAAGTCAGTACCTGTGCTTTTGTTCGAGGAAACTAAATATTGGTAACCTGGAGTGTGGGTACAATGACCGCTATTATTCAAAGAAATCCAAGTGAAAAAACTTGCTTCTATGCAAAGCATTATGGAGAAAATGTATTTATTAATTAAAATTATCACTAGATATTCATAATAAGACTACTTTTAAAATTTTTTTTTCGTTATACTCTTTTTTCTGATAAGGAATTTCGGAGACATTGGACATAAAAAAGTTGGCGTGGACAACATTAATGAAAGAAAACAATAGTTACAATAATTATGAAGCTGATTGTCAGAAATTAGGCTAATAATGCATAGTCGCAGATTTGTTTGCGATAAAACTCAAAGTCATTGGATTCCAGGAAAATATTCAAGAAAAAAATTTTGGGACAGCATTGATAAAGGTATCACTCCGTCTGCTGAGAAAAAAATTATTTAAGTTTCTGCTGATTACTTCATTTTTCATTATTAAAAATAAGTCATAAAATAAAAAAAAACTACACAGATAGAAATTTTTGGTTAACTGAAATAAATGCGCGTTTGAATAGAGGCAAAAGTATATTTAATTGCTGCAAAGAATGTTTATTTGAGTCAAATACCATTCGTAAATAAATCAAGTAATAATGTTTTGACTCAAATAATAGTATATTATTATACAAGTTTTATAAGACGTCAAATTGGCGCATGAGTTGTTTGGGATGAACGAATGCGCCAAGATGTCTTATAAATCGAGTGTAATATACTATTTTTTCTACTTTGAGTCATTAATTTTATATATATTTGGAAATTGTGGTTACTATATTTAGAATATAGGGTATTTTGCGGCTACCGTGTTGTAGCACTGTTGGTTCTGTAGTAAACTGTCAACTTCGTTGAGATAAAATGATGACAAAAACTTATTGTGGATAATTTTACACTACTTTAGCCTACAAGTTTTAATAAATATAATTAACGGGGCGCAACTATGATCTCAATAGAGCTTGGGGTAACACTATTAACCCGCAACGGCTACTGTGATTAATAACTGTTTATTTTCTTTATGTTTCAAGCAACAAATGCAGAATAAGATGGGATAAGATCTGATACACTGAGTGGTCTATATTTTTATGCAGGACCGTGTTAATTTGTGTCGTTTCTTTATATAAATATTTCATTTCAGTCAAATCGATGAATTCATAATTTTGATTTAAAATATAATTTATGTAATAAAACTGAAATTATTTATAATAAGATACAAAGAAAAATTGAGAACCCTTACATACACGGAGTTTTAATTATAGATATTAAAACTCCGTGTATGTATATTATGTAGGTATATTTATTATCAACCCAATATTTTTAGTAACAGATATACTTTTTGATATTTTTCTGATAATCAAATAAGGAAAAGCATCCAGTATAGTTTTTAAACTTTGTTGAATATATTAAATACATCATATTATTTAAATTTGCCACTTAAAACTAATCTATAAATTGTTAATTAATAAATAGTTAATTGTTGTTAATTATATAAATGCAACTTTGTTTGATTGTAGTCAAGATTGTAGGGAAGAGGGTTAACCGCAGTCCTTGGACCCCTATACCATATGACTCCCCATAGTGTGTAGATTCATATCCCGCTTCCCTCCAACCCCCTCCCCCACCTTTCCCACCCCACCCTAGCGAATAAGGTTGACCGCAATCCCAGAACCTAAATACCGTATGCCTCCCCATTGCGTGCGAATTCATTTTTAAAATTTTAATGATGACGTCATTTCTGGAAAACCCGGAAGTCATACTAACCTCAAGACCATCCCATAAATTGGCATTTTCTGTCTATTAACACAACGTTCCTTCGGCGTCAAAAACGCAAAAAATAAACAAACGTACCTATGCCGTGGGTCACCCATTATAACGACTTCAATATTGTCTTCAGAGTATTAATTTATTGCTTGTTAATGTATTGTAACTATAAGGTTAATATAATGCTTATAAGAACCATAATTATTGTGAATAAATTTACAAAATATTAAAAAAAAGTTTTCATGTTTTTACATTTGGGCAAATAATAAATCATCATTGTCCTTAAAGTACGTACAAACATAAATAATGCAGTATATATGATAAACCATAGATAGATAACTAAACTTTTCATCGGTAGTACGTACAATGCTAAAACAGAATGAAATAAAGCGGACAAGGTCGACATATTGGTGATGTGCATTGGCACAGTTGGGTCCCGCTACGCGAAGCACTCCGATGGCCAATGATGGCCCCTATAGGCACTGCGTGTGGGAGCACCTTCACAATGTGGGCATTGTGAATGCAAAGTAGAAAAGCATTATTTGCAGCAAATAAATATATTTTTGCCTCTCGTCAAAGAAAGATAATTGTCAAATATCAAACGTAAGCACACATAACCATAAACTACCTTTTTAGAATCGCTTCCAATCGCATAAACTGCGAAATATCTATATTCTATACATATTGTAACATGCGTGTACCATTCTATAGTATTGCCAAAGGGTTGGGACATTCATTGTTTTACTCTGTTCATGCAGGACGATTTAACCAAAGCACTTGTTTTTTACGTAGTATCTGAAACTGAAGACCTTTCGTGTTTTTTTGCTTTTTTTTTAATTTCCAGAAACTATACTCAATTCACAATTTCAGTTTTCATATCCAAATTTTCCGTAAAAGAGCAAACCCGATTCAGGTCATAATAACACCTCAAAGTGATGTGTTAACACGTCACGTGTGGTTATGACATCACGTGCTAACACGTGTTAACAAGAGTAAACTCGTCACGTATGAAAAATGTGTTCGCGGCTTAACTCCTACACATTCGATATTATCTATATCGATATTATATATCTATATTATCGATATATATATATATCCCAATTTAGGTTCATCACGGATGGGTTGCCGCGGTTTTTTCCAATCACACCCGCTTCGGGGGCGGTTGCTATGACCGCAGTCGCGGCGTCCGACGGCGTCGGCGACCGGCCGGGCGGCGCGGCGGCGGTGCGGTCCGTCTATCGACCGGGGCGAACTAGCGAGGTCTAGGCCAAAGACCTGCGGGTCGCGACCTCGCCGAAGCGGCGGTTCGCCGCCCCTTACTTAGCGGGCGCGTCACACCCTGCACCAGAAGCTAGGCTCCGTTCCCGAGGAGACACCGTAACCGGATTACGTCTTCTCCGATTACGAATAGACGCGCCCGGTCTAGCCTAGGTGGTAGTCCGGGTGCCATGCCCCGCTTAACGCTCAACGCTCCGCGCGTTCACCACGTAGAGCCGGATATGTCGCATAGCGTATTGACCGCGTAGGGACGTCTACGACGACAACAAGCGCCGCGGCCGGCTTGGCGCATTATGCAGAGCTTAGCGGACGACGCGACGGATTACAAATAATAGCAGTGAATATGAGAAAGGTTCCAGAAAAGGTAAATTTAAGGTACAAATCTGACAAATATTGGACAAAACAGTGATGAGTTCGCAATATTATTTTTTTTTAACTAGAGAAAAAATACTCTTGATTATTAAGGGTAGGGAGTTGGGAAGCAATTCTCTTGGGCAACCGTGTACGGCTCGGAGTTAATATTTCGAGACAGACCAATCACAGCGCGCTAATTCGGGTTGGGATTGGTGCGTTTAAAAAATCTACGCTAGCGGTACAAAGCAATTCTTTAAATTGTCTTAATTATAGTGGAAACATTTTATGGACTTTTGAAAATTGTAAAATAGGTATACTCTAGAGAACGAATGAAACGAATATGAAAATACGCTTTGGATAATATTATTTGTCCTAAATACAAACCCAAACTAAAAAGTTTCCTCTCGCGTAAGATTTGAAAAGAAGAGAAATTAAAATGTCAAAAAGTTCGATCTTTACAATCGTTACAAATTGATGCTGAACCCAATGTCCTCGAAAAATCAAAAGAATGTCATAGTAACCCTTTAATTTTGATTTTTTACCTTAAATATTGAAAGTTAGTTCACAAATTCTTTTAAAACATTTATGGCGATTCTTGTTCGTGTGCGGACGCTTCCATTAAAAACAATCAAATGAAACAACGGAAAACGCAATTACCAGACGTGATATGCAAGTTTCAAGCCTAGATTCGTATTCAGCGCTAAGAAATCTACCGGAAACGCTTATTCGCTTTCCATTCACAAACAAAAGTTATCAATTTTCCATAATGTTCAACTGTCAAAAAGGACAATCAAGACAGCGTGAAACGACGTAGAATCGCAAAAACATTAGTGAATCAATTATACCACATTATCCTTTGATTTTTTCGTTTAGGAAAATCCTTGATGATAAATTTTGCCCGCTCCAGTGTGGTATTTTTATTCTTACAAACAAGTGGGTGAGATTCGAGCAATGAAGGATTAAATATCTTAAAGGAGGCTGGAACTTTAAAAAACAAATGAAGTTTTTTTAAGCAATTTTGTTCAGTTTCAATCCATCTAAGAAATTATATAAACTTTGATAGCCTCCAACCATCTCGAACATACAGTGAGCGCGTAAAGTATGGAAACGCGACAAAATCTCAGGAACGATTTGATATTTTAAAAATCCTCGGACACGTCGATTTATAATTATCAAAATACACCTTATGATATCAAATTAAATTTTTTACCTTTAATTGTTTTTAACAGATGACGTCATCAACATTTTTTTTTAATGACAACCCTATATTTTTTTAATGAATTTGACAGATCTTTTAATTGTCATAATGGTAGCATAATATTTTGATGGTCATACATAAGAAAATTTGCGAGAAAAAGTCAATTCTAATATCAAATCAATTTTTATACCTTCAATTTTTTTTAACAGATGACGTCATCGACATTTTTTTCAAATGATAATCCTATATTTTGTTTAATGAATTTGACAGATTTTTTATTTGTCTTAACTGTAGCATAATATTTTTATCGCATAACATAAGAAAATTTTCGAGAAAAAGACAATTGAACGTTATGAAATAAAAGTGACAAAATCTCCGGAACGGCTCGACCGAATTTAACGAAATTTTGGAGTTAAGTATTTTGCAGCCATGTGAAGTCAGTCACTGGCGTTATTATCGTTGATGCAACGTTTACAGTTTCTGAGATATAACTTCAAACTTTTGAATTTGAAATAGAACACCCTGTATATTTTGACATTTTCTGTTGCAGTCTTCATTATTAATCAAAAACATCTAGAAATTAACAAAAACCTTTAGGTATAAAAATTAACAAAGAAAAAATTGATAACAAAACATTATTACATTTTCTACTGCAACTACTCTAGTTGGTTTATGAGGATTCTCAACCATTGACAAGAACACATTGTTTGAAGGTGATCGGTTTATTTTTTTGTTGTTGTTATTTTTTGTTATCAATTTTTTCTTTGTTAATTTTTAGACCTGAGTAATAAAGGTTTTTGTTAATTACTAGATGTTTTTGATATAATACTGTAATGTCAAGATATACAGGGCGTTCTATTTCAAATTCAAAAGTTTGAGGTTATATCCGTGAAACTGTAAACGTTGCATCAACGATAATAGCGCCAGTGACTTCACATGGTTGCAAAATACTCAATTCCAAAATTTTATTAAATTCGGTCGAGCCGTTCCGGAGATTTTCTTACTAGATTTTCTTAATAACCTTCAATTGTCCTTTTCTCGAAAATTTTCTTATGTTCGCATAAAAATATTATGCTACCATTAAAACAATTAAAAGATCTGTCAAATGCAGTAAAAAATATAGGGTTGGCATTTAAAAAAAATGTTGATGACGTCATCTGTTAAAAACATTTGAAGGTAAAAATAATAATTTGATATTATCTAAGTAACCCAAAGATAGTAAACAAAACTCGTAAGTAACCTTTACAAATCGCGTAAAAAACACGTAACACAGCTGTCACCACAATAACAGTTTTCCACCTCCCCACAAATTATCTTACCACTCAACGAACGTCACAATCGTCCAGATTGTGTAACACCCAACCGTAACAGACCTAGTCCATAAAAAAAACAACAAAAAACGCGAAGAAAATAACACGCGCAATACTCCTTATTGCAATCGATATCCCTACAACGCGTGCAAAACCGTCATTTCTAAGACACATCGCATGACCTCCCCGATTCATATCGACAAAACCAAGACAAAAAAAATCAAACAATGACATCGTCATCGGCCCAAAGTGACGACTTGACGTTATCGACCAAATTCGACAAAACATTCCTACGCTTCCTTTTGGGGTGTTTGTTTTTCCCCGACCTCGAACTATATACACGGAGGGAGGGGAGAACCCCCCCAATTTTATTAAGCCGGACTTAGATATACGTCACGAAAAACGACGGCATGGCGCCGCTCTACACAGTGGTCGATTTTGTACTTTTAGCTTTCAGCAAGTCTAAAGTTTCCGGGGTGGTAAAATGATTAGATTTTAAGTAATTTCGTTATCTAAGAACATGCTTATGGCATTTTGGATTAAAGTGGACCATAGTCCATAGCGCTAACATAATTTTGAACGGCTAGATTCACATTATCTACAACTGTGCGTCATAGCCAACATTAATCGCGCGTATGTCAGCAACCCTAACCCGCGTGGTGACTCAGGGGATGACTGTTGTGAAGGAGCGCTGAGATTGACGCAAGGGGTGAGTTGTAAAAAGGCACAAGTACGCATCTGGTGATGCCCATGGGGAGGTTTACCCATGGCAAAGTGAAAATTGAAGGAGTATCAATTACCTACACATGGCTGGTATCCAAACGATCATAGAAACGACAACTAATGATTCTTCTGTATTAACCATAACGAAGCAGAAAAATAAACTGAATGAGGAAGACTCTCCTTCTCTAATAGCATTACATTTCGTTCAAGAAATTCCAAAACTAGAAGAAGAGCGTTACAAACTGCAATTAGTAAAACGCATATGCCCAGAATTTACAAAGAAAATAAAATTAAACCATTTAGGGTGGATCTATCAATGCAAGGTGCAAACAGTAACTACTGGTTTAATTTAAGTTAACTCCTAACTATGGGTTTACCGGTTCATCAATGGCCGGGTTAACCCTAACTACCACTTAAATCGTGGTTTACGGCGGCGCGCGCATACAGTGATGCACGTAGAATGGCGCTGTGAATATTCTAACCTAACGTTACGTATCTTGTGCGATTTTATCTATTTACTATAGACATGAATCTTCTGATGATCCTTGCCGATTCGATGCTGGTGAAGAAATCAGCGATTTCCACTATCCACAGAAATTTTACTTGGTTTTATCTCGATTGATGGGAGTATACAATGTCCATCATATATGTAAGTTCAGTTTTTATTTGTATGTGTCTGTCTGTTAAATGATGTTTTTTTTTTTAGAAATCATGCTGTTTCCTCTATTAAAAACTTCTGCTAACTCTCCGAGTCTACACTACACAGGGTTTTAAGAAGCAGACGTAGCAGTTCCTCGTGTAATAAGGACAATAGACCATACAAACATAGGTACACAATCTCCAGGTATGCAATACAAACACGTATATAATTTTTACTTTTATAAAATTACAATTCTTATAGGAACTGACAAAGCTGAGATTTTTAGAAACGGTAGCTACATCTCGCTAAACGTCCCGACTGTGCCTTCGCCTAACCTAAATCCAAACAAAATGATCACGAAACATCAATTTGCGTTGTAGTATTGTCCAACGGGGTCTTAAAACACACATTTCCTGTTTTCCATTGAGCTTACGCCTGATACTACAAACTTGGTAGGAACTCTTGCAACATTAGTTGGGCATAACATTGCCTGCGACAAAATGAAGAAGTTTCTCCGCAAGATCTGTATGTTGCCGTTATACCATATGAAGCGGAGTGTAATGCTAGGGCACAGATATTAGCCAAATATTTTCCCACACTCTTGTGGTGTTTTATTGTGTGGAAAATAAGTACTAACTAGCTATAATGTAACCTAAGTTGTTGGTACACAATGTGCTCTTATCTGCCACTTAATTGATATAAAACAGTATTGAACACGGATGAGTAACGGTGAGTATTAATTGCAAATACAGAAGACTTTTGACAATCCGGACTAACCTGTAGTCTAACTAATCAAATAATATGAAAACATGAAAACAAAATTTCATTTTTCAAAGATTTTACCAATTCTTATTGAGGTTTGCCACGTAATGTTAGATCAAAATAAACACAAGATTAGGCATATTATATTAAACATAATATAATTTAAGTATATAACTTATCAAATGAGATATAATATAATCACATGTGCGTAATAGTCTATAGAAAATAAAATGTACGGAAAACAACATAATATGAAAATTCGTAAACAAAGAAAATGTCGAAGATTTGAAATTCAACCAACAATGCGGTAACCGATGCGTGCCGATGCACCGCTGACAGCGAAGCGCTATATATCACCAGAAAATTAGTAAGATCTTCTTTTTCTATGATTGGCGAGATTGGTTTTCCATTCCCAACCTCTCCTTAGCCAGTAGTCGCCTAACTAGAAGTTTATACTGCATTGAAAGACCCGACACTTTCGTAACTAGGAGTTAACGTAAACTAGTTTGTTAACTACAAGATTTAACCTTGCATTGATAGATCCACCCTTAGACCACGATTGAGATAGACTTTGGATGCCGGCGTTGATGTCAAACGTTTCGATGTCTTTTCAGCAAGACGGTTGCAAAGCTCGCCATTGTGATCGAATGGTTAAATTTACAATTTTCCTAAAAATAGATTGGACGAAATGATTTTTAATTTTTTTGTTAATAATTCTTTGTTCTCTTCGTCACCTGATCCGGCGACATATTGTATATTAATCCGATAATATTAATCAGATCATGAGTCATCTAACAACAGAGAAAAAAACATTTTTCTATGAATGGTTCACCACGATATAAACGACCACTAAATGGGAATGAATAACAAAATTGACGTATTACCAGCACGATGGAAAACAGAATTTGCACCATCTGACCGTTTCACTTGAACCTAATGAAAAATCAATCCAGGCATTGGCAAGGAAAATCTCACGAGTACCTAACCTCTCCAGTACTCGTACCAATTGACGGTCGGAAATGAATTATGGATTTCCAATTGGAATTCAACGCCTTAAATTTACGTTCGAGTGATACTCGACCAACTATGTACCTCACAACCCTCCCCCACCACTTTTCTTGAAATATTAATTGCCATATTATTAATTGAATATCACAAGGTATCAAGGAAAAAATATGAATAGAATAATATAGAAATTTGACAACGCACAATCTTGTCTATAAACCATATTTCGTAACAAAAAAAAAATCATCCAATCGATACTATTAACCACTTATATAAAACGAACTATTTTCTTATCTAAACAATGCAACACGTTCGTAATGCGTTGCTTCCTCATTATTACAGATGGCAGCACTCCAATTAATTTATACCAATAAAAATAAGTCGTTACGGCTAGTTATCGCGTAGACAACACACAGCATAACCATAAAAAGCCGGCTATATAAAAAATGAGAAACAATCTAATTCAATAAATCCTAATTAAGCGGGACCTTCGCTCTACGACCACGGCAGAAGATCAGAGCCCGGTAATTTTCGTTAATTGGATTCATCCCACGAAGTTAGACAAAAAAAAATTCGATGTTCAAAGTTGAATAAGGCATGCCACATCTATGTAGGTACATATCTATATCCGTTGATTTATTCCTCTATGATTTATTCTTTCATATTATACACAAGCACGAGTCATGGTTACACAATAATATACATATACAGAGTGTCCATGAAATAACAGAGCTAACTAAGAAAGGGCATATGCCCTACGATCACAGAAACAATTTTTGTCAAATAACGTGTTGGTTAAATTGAAGCATTCTCGAGAAAATTTAAACATGAAAAACTAGAATGCAGTTTAAAATCCGGAATATATAAATTAGAACCGTACATTTTGATTTTGATCTTACTTATCATACACCAGTTGCGGTTTACCACTGTACTTGTTAAGATATGGTATAAAATATAGCAGTGAAAATCAGTTTCATTTATTTCTTTCGCTAAAGTTCTTTTTCCTGTGAGAAAGTTGTAATTTTCCTATTACCAAAGTTCCAAATCTATTATACCTGTCAAACTCGATTTACTAATTGAATCACTTAGTATTAAAAGGGACTAAGTATCATTCTGGTCATCTTGAGTAATTAGAAAAGCTGTTTTAATTTATGAATAAGCTAGTTTTAGTAGTGTTTGTTTATGATATGTTATAGTAATGAAACAAAGCAATGTCTTGTGGACATTTAACTACATTTTATTGTTTGTTTTAGTTTAGCTACTTATAATTCTTTTTAAAAACGCAACATTAAAAAACCGAGTTTATATGAGCCGTTGAAAACCATAGTGGTATAAGTCACAGGGAAAGCATTTAGAGATAAATCGCTTTAAAGTTAATGCATTATTGAGAAATCCTGAAAATAAAAATAAATACTTTTTTGTGGAATGTGCCTTAGGATAAAGCTAACTTGAATTTTTAAATCAAAATTAACTGTTTTTTTGTAACTGTATCTTTTTTTGCAAAGAATTTGAGACTTAGACCACTTTGCCTTCCAGCAATGGTACCTATGTAAAATAGCTAATAAATTATTAGACTTTTAAATCAAAAACGTGGTGTCATTTTTTATTAAACAAAATACAAAACTAATTTAAATTTATAAAATAAACAAAGAAAAACTAGATATTATCTTCTTCATCTTCAACTACTTCAAGCGGACCAATATCTTCAACATTTGGATTTCCAATAATGTCTCTAAAGTATTGTTGATGGACGGGAGGAATAAATTGAAAAAGATCTTTAATATCTTTCTTCTTTTTGTCATTGACAGGAAGAACATTATCATAAAGTAATGGCAATTCAATATTTTTTATGAGTTTAGGAACACCTTTTCGATTAGGAGCTATGCTAATAGAATGAAAAGGATAGTCCTCATTCAGTGTTTCCTTATAGAAAATCGTATAAGGTTTGTTTTTCTCAAAATGTAACCACATTATCTTCAGCCACGATACTGGATCATTGTCTTCATTTTTCTTTCGCCGGGTGACTGATTCTTCCAATAATTTTGTGGAATAAAAGTCACTTCTTTTCATTTCAGTAACGAAAAATGGGTTTTTGGGTCGGGTCTTCCTTATTATTGCATACCAGTCTTCGGGCACGTATTTGATTCTGTCTTTAGCATACTTTTCTATCTGACCAAAATCACGGTCGTTTGGTAAAAAGGAATGACCGGAAACCATAAACTTATGGTCAATTTCCTTTATATTATTATCTGTATCTTCCAAAAGTTTGAGCCAAAAAAGGCATTGCTTAAAATTTCGGTTCTGTCCACCGCAAGCATCGCTGTAAGCTATGATGTGATTTGCATGTTTTGCGTTGAACAAGATGTGTTTGCGAATACACGATCCGATTTCTTGGGCACCGCGAGATGCTGTAATCTCATCCCATACATACATAAAAGATCTCTCGCTTTCAGCCAGTTCGTGTATGCCCAAGTTGTAGACATACATGTTTCTTTTGTAATATGCTATGGAGCAAGTTAATGTTGGATAGGGCAGTGCCTTTTCTAGATCAAAGGTGAAACTATAAACTTTTCCTCTATTCAAAATTGTCGTTCCTTTGTCTCTTGCCATACTCTTTCTTGCATTTTCGGCCTTTCGTAAATGCAAGGTATGTTCTGCCTGCAAATTTTGTTTTTCATGCTCATTGGCAGCGCAGACAATCTTAGCCTTAAATACATCGCATCTCACACACGTGTCTTTTGAGGGAACGTGGAAGTGCAAGTTAAAATCGCGATGGAAAATCCTTCTATATATTGCTTCTGATACAGGGACGCTTTCTTCGTTTTCACATTTTTCCTTGTATAGGTTGTACATTATTCTTATGTTTAAGTCGGAATCAAGAAATTTTCGATTGGGGTTATGACTGAATGTATAGTGCGATTTGTATGCAGGAAAACTATTAATGTGCACATGAACACCCTGTACTTTTTCTTCTGCTGTCTTATTTTTTGGCTCATGTTTGCCACGTAAATCCTCACCCGGCGAGGAGGTTCGTGCTCTTTTAAGAGCCCTTTCCAGTCGACCATTCGAAATTTGAAGGGTTTGCAAGAAGTATTGCTTACATACGTTAACGGAAATGCTGTTATTATTTACCCAATAACAATTTGTGACAGTTTTCCCTGGATTGGATCCGTCCCGCGTCCGGACTCTTTTAATTGCATTTTGTTTGACTAATCCACAGATAAATGCATTTTGTACATTTTGTACATCCTCCAAAATGCCTCAAACAATTTTTTTCTATCAAGCTCGGTTATTTTATCAAAGCATTTTTTCTTGCAATTGCAGTTCGAATTTACAAATGTTTTTCCCGGAACATTTTTCCCAGAAGTACTGGTGTATTCCTCTCCTGCATTCCTTCGTCGTTTTCGAACTGACTTTATATGTTTTTCTGGTTCTCTAAAACGTTTTCTTCCGACACGTTTCTGGCTTCCAATACCATCTGGTTGCTGAGCTATTTGATCTTCCTGAATTTCCTGCTGTATATCCTGATTTTCCTCATTTTCCCGAATTCTAGCAGGGGGGACCCCATTATATTCTCCTTCTTCATTTTCATCTGAAAACATAGTTGAGGTTATGTTTATTTTTAAAATGATTTAAAAATGACTTTGTTTTACCTGTAGAAGAGTTATCTGTTTCCTCTGGCTCATATTCGCTTTCACTAGCACTGAAAGGCTCACTTAAGGACCCATCCGAACTCATTTTATGGAAGTTATTGCAAACATAAATAAAAAACAAAACCTATAGCATTTAAAACCAGAGTGGTCTAAGTCACAGTTGTACCAGTGTGGCTTTCAACTCTATGCGCATAAAATTTCCAGGCAGAACAACTAGCGCCATCTCTCGACAAACTAATGAACATATAGGGTTCAGATTTGCCTAGAAGGTAGATTACTATAGTATAATGAATTTCCAGTGGTTAACTAAATAAACTCGTTTTTGTGACTTGGACCATTCTGGTTTTCAACGGCTCATATAACGAGTTATATAGGATGAGCCATTTGGGTTTTGAGATGGATTTTTGAAAAACCATGAAAATCCGAAGCTTGGATTGGTTGAAAAGTTGTAGCAAATATTATTTTTCATAAATTGCAATGTTATTGAATGAATTCATCAATACTCACAACAATAAGTTATGCTCCTTAACACTGAAACAGAAAACTACGAAATTAGACAAAGGACACTGTCTAATTTCGTAGTTTTCTTTTTGTAACTTGTTTTTCATAGCATGTTATCTACGCATCTTCACCATCTTTAATTATCTTAAAACCAATTGAATCGGCAAGTTAGAAAACAGTACAAGTCCAAAATTGGCCATTTTGAACTGAAATAGCCAAAATGGTCACTATGGTTTATTCTGTCGAATAGACCTAAAGAGGATGCTTGGGCGCAATAAGCAAGTTCAGAACAAAGATTTTTTCTCCCTCAGGCAACGCGTTTCTACTCAGTTTCCACTGATATGTCAGTCGTAAACATTCGCCAACTTTGCATTCAAATCGTTGTTGACTTGAGGTACGCCGAAGTAATCAATATGAATATCAATATCAAAACGATAGATAATATAAAGAAGTCCTCAAGTATGTATGTAACTGGTGAAAATTTAGAATTTTACTACCACGTGACTTCGGAACCGACTTCCACCGTAGAGGAGGAAATTTAATTAATTTTGGCTATATAATCATCAAACTCTATAATATCATACTATATCATATCGCCATATATAGGGTTAATCAAAATTACCGGAACACCTAAATAATTCTCCAACCGTAAATAATTTCAAACGATTAATCAAGTCAAAGTTGTTTTGCTTTAAACAATCTATTGGTTAAATATATTTTGAATATACTTGAGTTACGTTAGCTTGTTTCTGGGGATTTGGTAAACTTTCCTGTTTCAAATAGAACAGCCTGTATAATTTTACATTTTTTTTTTTTGTTCTAAGAACCTTTTGTTAGAATCCTTTCTTTATAAAATGCATAATTTTTGAGTTGAGCAATTAATCAACAATAGACAAAATTACCGAAATAACTAAATTAAAAAAAATGAAAAAATTAAAAAAATTTATCGAACAACAAATTTTTCTGGGTTTAAACTAATTACCGTTTATTTTCCGTTAATTATCGATTAATTGCTCATAACTCAAAGATGATGCATTTATACAAATAATTATTCCTACAAAAAACTCTTCTATTACAAAAAGAAAATGTTACATATTTACATACTTTTTTATAGGTCTGCTTTTAATGCAAATATAAATAAAATATGTATTACATTTAATTCTCTGTGAATTACTTTATATTTTGTCTGTTGGCACAAAATAGCTAACTGTTATACTTTTCAAGATATACCACCGACAAAATTATTTTGTTAATTTTCTCAGAACTAACTTTTTGGACTTGTATTGTTTTCGAAACGACCGGTTCAATTGCACTATCGGATTTCCCAGTAAAACATGATATAGTAGTGTTCCAAATTTGTAGTTCTATTTGATTTTTAGTTAAATATTAAAAAGTAAATCATCAAATTTTGGATTTGGTTGTCATCTGTATCGGCAAATAATAAAACGCTAGTTACTATGGCAATAGAGTACAACTTGATAGATTTATATGGAATTATGACGAAGCAAAAAACAAAATTTTAAAATTATACTAATATGTATATTCTTACAATCATTAGGGGATTATATTTTTACAATCAATAGGAAATTAATTATCGATTAATTGCCCATATCTCAAAGTTTATACAAAAAATTATTCCTACAAAAAACTCTTAGAATTAATCTTATAATTAAAGAATGTAAAATGTACAGGATGTTCTATTACAAAAAAAAAATTTTACATATTTTTATTTTATAGCTTTGCTTTTAATGCAAATATAAAAAAATATGTAATACATTTAATTCTCTGTGAATTACTTTATATTTTGTCTGTTGGCACAAAATAGCTAACTGCTAAACTTTTCAAGATATTGGTGCCAAAATTAACAAAATAATATTGTCGGTGCGGAAATATTATTTTGTTTTCAAAATAAATAATTTTTAAAATCATAAAATTTTGTATTTGGCTGTCATCTGTATTGGCAAATAATAAAACGCTAGCCACTATGACAATAGAGTACAACTTGATAGATTTATATGAAATTATGATGAAGCAAAAAAACAAACTTTAAACATTATAGAAGTATTTATATTTTTACAATCAATAGGGGATTATATTTTTCAATCAATAGGAAATTCTTGTCGAATACCCATTCAGGCTTAGATATTTTACCAAGCTAGCTAGCCAAAGCGACCCAACCGAACAAAAATTGCCGCTAGAACATCCAACATACAATCACCGACGCGCCATTTCACGGATGGCGCACCAGAAGATCACAGATCGTAACAAAGTGGAGAATGACGTCGAACCGCGAACGACGTACGACCGCCCGACCGACGCGACGATCGCGAATATGCAGAACCGCGATGGAGCGGAGTGTCAATGCCCCACTGCCAAGGCCAAGCCCGCGTCTCCCGCCCGCGCTGCACACAACAACACCAACACCAGCACACTCTCCGTCCCCGACTCCCAGCCCGCCAAACCAACCTGCAGATACAGAATCCGCAGCACCGGGCGCCCGCGACTCTCCAGTCGAACGCAATAGCCAGCCGTTCGTTTTCGCGAACCGAGCAGGCGGCACTCAGCGCGCTACCTACGATCCTACGATACCTACTTTCGATTTCTGGCCGGAATACTCGTCGCTACCGGGCGCGTGTATAGTGTGTTTAAGCGCGCGGCTGCCGTTTTCAGAAGGTCTAGCTTGTGTGACACGATTCTCGCTTAAATGTCAAAATTGTAATTGTAAAGTAAATCGCATTGCGACAGGAGTCCGCATGAGCAGGTCGGATTGCGTAGCCAGAAGTCTTTTGTTGCCGCTGTGGTGGGTTTGTGGCGTGTTTTGAAATACGCTGAAATGCGGAGTCTGCTTAATCACTGTGTTTTCACTCGTCAAATTCTATAACGTTATAGATCTATAGCGTATAGGTTTCGATAAGAAACGTTTATAGAACTGTATAACCACCTATAACCATCCTATAACTCTCCTATAGAAATGCAATTCTGTGACCGGGGGGAAGTTAGCCATAAAAGTTATCCATAAAACTTTTTTTCATCCGATTTTAATGAATGACACATTTTTGGAAAGCCCTTAACGTACTGAGTCTACAGTAGTTATTGCAGAGGGCGCAATTCATAACTACTACCTAAAAAATTAAAAAGAAAGTAATTTTTTGCCTAAATTGGCACATTTTTACAATCGCATATCTCCGTTAATGCTTTACCAATATTACGACATCTCTTACAGCAATCAAAAGTGCAAATGTAGACCATACTTCCATAGTTATTGCAGCCCAACTTTCCACTAATAGTGGTCTAAATTAGTGGTCTAAAAATATTCCTGAACTTAGACAATTTTTATCCAGGGATGCGAGTATGGAAGCATACACCGTTCCAATAGAACAGTGAGCATAACCCCTTTTTATCATCCGATTGTAACAAACTATACACCAAACGAAAGAGGAAGGTTGTCTGTACTTATGCAAATTATTGCAGTCCAAGTATCCGCTAATTAGTGGTCTAAACAAATTCATGAACTTTGACTATTAAGTTCAGGAATTTTTTTAGACCACTAATTAGTGGAAAGTTGGGCTGCAATAACTATGGAAGTATGCATTTGTACTTTTGATTGCTGTAAGATATATCGTAATTGGTAAAGCATTAACGGAGATATGCAATTGTAAAAATGTGTCAATTTAAGCAAAAAATGACTTTCTTTTTAATTTTTTAGGTAGTAGTTATGAATTGCGCCCTCTGCAATAACTACTGTAGACTCAGTACGTAAAGGGCTTTCCAAAAATGTGTCATTCATTAAAATCGGATGAAAAAAGGTTTTATGGATAACTTTTATGGCTAACTTCCCCCCGGTAATTCTGTGCACATCTCTTAGCGACAGGAAAATGGCGGACGGCCGAAACAGCTGATCGGACTTGCTAAGCGTCACCCCGTTTGATTTTGGCGGTTTACGATTTCTATCAGTAGTGCAGGCAAATTAAGTTGAGGGTGGGTATTAATTGTAGACAGGAGTTTTATCATTGGAAATGGTAAAGGGGCTCATAGTAAAAGTAAAAAAAAATAAATGCAGGTAATGGTGTGGTATAGCGTTTATTTGGGGGGTTGAAAGCGGGTGCAAAGTATATTATTGCATTTTCCGGCGAAACTTGACGTTTTATTCAAAAACGTCCTATACTAACTAAGTTGTAAATCATAAAAGAATCTACAACATTCATATGGGTCAGTTTTTATTATGACTTCCGAATTTCCGAGAAAAATGCGAATGCGAATGCCAAAACGAATTTTAGGTTTTTTATTTTTCGTTGTCGCAATAATAATCCAATTTTAATCAAATTTTGTGAAAGCGTGCCCTCTTATACATTAAATAGGCATACATTTTTTTATTACACAAAAAACAAGAAGTTTTTGAGATATATAATTTTTTCCGTCAGTCAGATTTTTTTTGAAAGTAATTCTGTGGGGAAAAATCGTCGTACACAGTTCTTCTGTGACTTTTTTGTTGTTTTTACATTTACTTATTGATACAAACATGCTCAAAAATTGAAAAAACTCCAAAACGACTTTTGCAACAGTGAATTTTTCAGTAATTGTTCATTATTTGTTTAAATTTTTAAGAAAATTGCAATACTGGTTACGGCATTCAATTATACGGAAAAAAATACAAAGGAAACTGTCTCTCATATCTACACTAATCATTACATTAGAATAAGAAAATCTACAACTTTTGTAGAGGTTACTATATAACATAACCTCAAAACTACCGAGAAAAATTGCGAAAAAGCTGGGCAAAGTTAGTCATTAATCCGTTAACGAAAGTCCGTTAATTTGTTACAAATGTAACGGAAGTTAACGTTAGTTAACCGTTAACTTTTTATAAAAATAAATAGGTTATGTTGAGTGCCGATCTACCGGTGAGTATGCAACCCAAATAACTGCGGACCTTCCTTGCGGTTGCATATGTAAATTGCGTTAGAAACTTTTCAAACTAGGTCAGTGGTAACTAAAAAAACTACATTGTGAGATACAAAGATGAAAAGCTCAACTAAAGCTACTTTTACATCTATGCAGTTCAAACCTGCACTTTCAACCACAATAAACAATGCAGTTTTAATAATTCGCGCGCATGCTTTATATACGGACGCCACATCACACAAAGTAGTACGTCACACAAGTAAATGAAACCAGGTCCGAACTTGCATATAATGCATATACAAACATTTGAAATATTTATTGATATTTCCGATTTAACGGACTTGAATTAACGGATGATGAATGTAGCGGAAGTTAGTCAGTCCGTTAATGGTTTTGAAAGTTAACTTAAAAGTTAATTCGTTCGAAAAATTTAACTTCGTTAATTAACGATTAACGGATTAACGCTTTTCTGCCCAGCTTTGGCTATAATGTAACAGAAAGTGAATGTAATTAATAAATCAATAGCAAAAATGCTATAAAAAAACTTCACTGGTGGTTTGATACCACGAAATTTATGTGAAATTACACCATTATCACAGTAATTTTACAGGATATTTTTGTAATTTTACGAGCGAAGATAAGTAATTTCACAGTAGAAGTAATTTGTAACAACTGCGCTCTTTAGCGGAAATATGTCATTTTTGGGTCCCCTGAACATTTTTTACCGAGGTACAAAAAAATGTCTGTGTATTTGTGCGTGTGTACCCGTTGTTTGTGGCAACGATTCCATAGAAACTACTAAAGGTATCGGGACAAAACTTCATATTTCGATGTTGATGATTACGCTCCATACGAATAAAATTGCTTTGATTTTCGGACCGTCTAGTTGTAAGGAATGCTTATTATTTTAACTAATCCACGTCATGTCTTTTTTTATATCAATCAGTCATGAACTCATGAGCATTTTTATCAGTCCTCCAAGTCAGTTCTCGTTTCTCGTCTCCTTCGACATTACATATCGGTTTTTAACAAATTTTTCTTTTCAGTTCTTTATTCGTCCTATTAACCATACCTAGATATTGCTATATGTTTCTATCTTCAATAACCACTCTTTAAAACTATGTAATTGATACGGATTCAAGACCTAGGATTCATCGAAGAAACAACAACGCAATCATAGTCTGTCGATGTTCTCATTGTTTGTTTCCGTCTGGTTATAGTTTAATCTACATTAGACTCCCAGACACAAACAAAACACGATCAGACGGCCACAATTTGGCCACGATTATGCTATTATTATTATGATACTTATACCTATTTAATCCTAAGGTCAAACGCTTATAATATACCTCCTCTATAGGTCTAATATAAACAAATGTTAATACATCAAACAATGGGCCAAAGGCGTATAACGTTGCGGTTTGTAGTTCCTAAATGGTTATTGGCAAATATTATTTTATATTATACATACATATGTGCTTCGCAAGGACATTCGTCCGTGTTTTTTATCGAGGTAAGGTCACGCTTGAGAACCAAGAGGATATTAACCGCGGTGTTCAGTTTTTGATGAGATGATGATGCTATTATGTGGTTTAAAACTTTAAGTGTTTTTAAAAGTGTTAGTTTAAAAGTGGACCGCGCCGTTTGATCTAAGGTCGACGCTTAACGAACGCGTTAATTATCACTTGGTAAAGTTTAACTTCTATGCAAATATTAAACGGGAAGTTTATATGGTAAATAATGGTGTCCGGCATTTCAACTTTTTGTTCTGACAGAACGTGGTTGAGATATAGGCCAAGCGATAGAGCATAAAAAAGTTGCTAATAGGTAATTCAAAACAGGGACCAACAGTGAGTTCAACTGCAATTATTGTACAAGTTTTCAAAAAATCCGAAAAGTCATAAAGCTAAATCTGTGTTGTTGTTCTGTGACTGTGGGTCATCAATGTTTTTATTATACATATATTGCGTTGTAGTGTTTGAACATGTTTGAACGTCAGTCACACAATTTTAAGAGATCAGTCTTCTTTATGTTTTATTTTGTAGTAGCCAAACGGACGCACTATGGCGAAAATACCAGAAAAGCTGCTGAAAACCTAATATAATGAAAATTCTGCAAAAAATCCACTTCAGTTACCAAAACAAGGTGCCAATGCATATGCTGAACACAAAAAACTTGATTTCTAGTTGAAACTAGTTCGTAGAATTAGCCCCAAAGTCGACTTGTTGCGCGGGAGAATCATTCTTTACTGTAAGTACAATAATTCAATACTGCCTTCAAGTGCAATTTTCTTTGTATTCATGGTTATGTAGATAATTTTTTTACAATGGATATTCTTCCTGGAGGTTTGTACTTACTTAATGCACTTTAATAATGACGAAAAACATAAAGCATTTCGTTATAATTTAAATTGGAAAATAGCTGGTTCGTATTTTTAGTATTCGTTGCGTTTATTTGACTTTAAGTAGTGGAAAAGTTGCATATTCCACTCAATTCTGCCGAATGGTGCAGACTACCAGATAGGTAGTACCTTAGCTTTAAGATAGTATGACAATGTCATCCGACTTCATCCGATGTTATATGAAATGAAATATATTTCTATTGAGTTGCAAAATAATATACATCGCAGTATCAACCCGGAGACTGAATAATGTGGCAAAATTCACCATCTTGGGCTATTGTAAAATATGCATTAAATATATTGAGTTTTTTGGTCTCATCGATTTTAAATCTATCCATTTTTTTTTTTTCAAATATAAAATGGTGGAGTCGGTGGAGTCAATATGGCGACCAAAAACTCGCAAATTCGTGCAAAACTTGCCTCCTGTGATACCTCAAGCTCCGTGATTCCAAATATATCAGAGATTAAACAATTCAAAATAGCGGATTAAATATGACGACCAAAAATGTGAAAGTTATGGGTTCGCATGAATCTTATTTCCTATCATAATTTAAGCTTTCTGATTCCAAATCTCCTATCAGATTTTGTAAATTGAGAATGCCGGATTTAATATGGCGGACCCAAAATCAAAATATATTCAGATTCATATGAAACTGTTTTCCTGCAACAATTAAGGATCTCTAATTCCAAATCTGTTGTCAGATTTTCAAAATTCAAAATGGCGGACTTAATATGGCAAACCAAAGTCTAGAAACTGTCGGATTTTGAAACTTATCGCATGTAATATTTAAGCTGTCGATTTCAACTACATATATAATTTTAAGCTCTTTCACATGCTCATATACGCCCAGTGGCGGATATAGGGGGGGGGGGGGGGGCGCAAGGGGCGCGCGCCCGCCCTTGGCGCGAATTTGTTGGAACGGCGGAGAAGAAAGCGATTGTGATTTGTGTTCCGCTTTTGGCGGGACAGTCCCGACTTTGCACATTTTGTCCCGCGTCCCGCGGAGTTCTAAAATAGTCCTGTTTTTTAAGAAATAGTATTTTACTGAATTTTTACAGAATTACTAAAAAAAATAAAAATCTTTTTTTCAAATCGTTCATTAATATTTTATAATTTGAAAACAATGTTGTGGAATCGCCACCGGTTTTCCAAATTAGTAATTAAAAAAAAAAAATGAATTACCCATTCTGTCTAATGGTGGAATTTGATATATTTATTTGTATGAATAATATTAATTGTAGTAATTTACGGATGTTTGTATTTTTTCACAAAATTGAATTGATGTAGATAACCAACCTTGCTGGAATCAATGACTTTTGTATTCTTTGACCAATTTCCACTATTTTTTAGGAACATGTAAAGTAAACTTAGCTGCGTTTGAAAGATAAAGAAAATAATGTTCCAGCTTATTTAAAAAAAAATGATGTTTTTTTTTTTTTTTTCGACTAAGTTTGAGACATCATGTGGGGTAACTAACGAAGTAGTTCGTTCTCTCGCATGTTCTCTAGTGCTCAGTTACAAAAACTATATCAATTCTCAACATCTTATTTTGTAATTCATCCCAACATCAAGAATTTTTGTAGGAGATCCACATTTGTAAGTTAAATATTGCATTGTTTTTGGACCAGAAACACTGGCAAATCTGGCAGGCTGAATATGCTGCAAGGATCAAAACCGAACTTTGAAATGTATCTATGTCGACTTGCTGTTATTTCATCACACATTATTAAAGTATCACATACACGTTGAGTTTCGCTTAGTATAATTTAGTTTTTTATCCATCTGTTTATCTGTAAGTTTCTGGTCATTATCTTTAAATTAATTCGTTGTTGGTACTAAAAACAATAGTAAAAACACTTTTAATCAAGTAACATTCGCTGCAAGGTTGAACAGCATTTTAAATTGCAACAGTTTACTTTAAATTATGTATCTTTAAATTATATATTAAAAAAATGCAGATAAGGGAATGAACCAAAAACAAAATGTTGAGAATATCGATCAGATCAAAACTATCCCTATAATTTACTCCGTGTAATCGGATGTAAAATATGAATAAAAAATTATGAAAGTTATAAAAGATTACAAAAGCTACTTAACATCAAAGTTTAACAAAATAGGCGTTCCTTTAATATTGGCTGGTAAGTTTCTCGCAAAAACGTACTCCTAAATTTGGAATATTTTGTTGTATTGTACAGGGTCGTTAGATTAGAACATTTGTTTGGTATCTTCTTTGACCGTAAGATTTGTTTTATTCACCATAAGAATGTAATTAATCTTTCTTAGTCTTCTTAATAGTATTTATTGGTTGATGAAAATCTATTTATTTCGTGCCAAAGGCATATATTTGAAAAATCTATATAAGGAAACAGTTAATATTTACAACTTCAATTCCAATCAGAAACGATACCTAAGTACTTTTTCTTGTACCAAACTATAAAATATTTATTTATTTTAAATGCGTATAGCAAAACAATTAGTCACTAATAATGCAAATAATATCGAGTACCTATGCAATGAAGTACACATATTTTGTTTAAACAAGTATGTTTTGATCAAAAGTACAAAAATTTAAAGGAATATGTGATAATATGAAAAAAATCTGTATACAAAACTTTAATTTTTGTGTTAAATTGATCGTTTTGCGACGAATACCCCCCCCCCCCCGTACACACGACGCTACTGTCCCGCTTTGCTACAACAAAATTCTGGTCACCTTACCCATAGCTCAAGATGTCTTTTAGCGCCCCCCCCCTTGATATTTTTCTGTATCCGCCACTGTATACGCCCCAACAGCAGTCTTGTAATATTGCAGAAAATAAGTTTTATGCAAAGCGAACATTTTCGGTCGCCATATTGATTCCGCCAGACTGAATTTGAAAATTTCTAATCATATTTGAAAAGCTGATATCATATTTGTAATCAAAGACCCCAAAAACCTCTTATGAGCATGTTTAACATATGTCTTTCAAGCTTATTACGAGTTTTGGCCACGATTTCGGCATTTCTCGCCACTGTGTGGCGCCCAAATTTACTTTAGTTTGTCTCGAGGTATGACTAGAGGTGCAATTCTAAGAAAAAACAATACCAATCACATAGTTTAATTCTCCAATTAAACCTTCCAACTCCAACAAAAAGTCCAGGCAAATCCAGAAGTAAAAATCAATGACGAAGACACTAGAAAAACGGACATCTTTACGCACATCTGGACCAGTCATAGCCTGAACCCATCTAGGCCTACAACAACACAGGCACAGCTGATCGATGTCTCCTTCCAGTCCTTCCAGCGCGTTCCTCAGAGCTCTTCTGTTTACCCACGCTATAAACGTGTTATAAACTTGGCAACAACGCCTCGAAACATGTGTATCGCGCATCCTTGTCGCACTTATTCTCCGAGGGGTTACCCCAGGCACCGGTCTGCCTCTCCCCTCCTGTTCGTCAACGCATGATTCCCCAACAAAACATCTGTGTTTTGTTCGTCTCTTGCAAGCCTAGCCTACCACTTTCGTCGGAGAGACGTTTCGATCATTCCTTCTCTTTGTCTTTTACACCAGCACGCTAAACATTCTTCACGATTCAGAGCACGTACATTTGATGGAGTCTCTCGACTTGATGGAGTTGGTGAGTTGGTTCATCCAGTCCACGGTCTATGCGCTTTTCGTTGTCTTAGTTGCCGTTTTGGAAGCATCGCGGTGAAGATTTATGGCACGCTAATGTCGATTGTGTAATTGGTTTTGGTGATTTTCGGGTTGCGTTCGTTCTTTTCGATTTTTAGTTGAAATAATTTAAATGTAGTTAGAAAATGTGCAAATGGGAACTGCTGAAGATGTCCGCTAATGTTGTAAAATCGAGTTACAATGATTTGTCATCAAGATAGTCGATAGAATGGTGTTTAGGTGGCGAATATCAGGAAAATTTAAAAACTATTGAAAAATTATGCCCGACTTTCATCATTAATTCCTCGAATCTCACTCACTTAATCGCAAAACTAAAAATACCACATTGTAGCCTACAAAATTTACTATCAAAATGATTGTTGAACCTATACGAGAAAATGAACGGTTACTTTAGTACAAGCAATTATAATTGATTCAACTAATTTTTTGCAATTTCAAGTCAACTGATCGTTTGACATTAGGACGGGCATTTCTAATGCCTTCTGACCGGTTGACGTGAATGCAAAAAAATACTTCTTTTTCGTTAATTAAAAATGTTCCTATTAACTATGATTCTAAACATTTTAATATGTTACTACCAGACCCATAAGCTTATCGAATGGTATCAGTTTCATCGACTACATTTAAATTTCCGAATCAAAATCTAGAATGAGTGGACTATTTGGTATTATGTCAAAACAGTAACAAATCACCCAGATTAGAATATTGATCGGTATCAGACATAATATTTTTGAAAAATGCAGCCCGTTGGCCGACAAAACACAGATTTCTATATTTGAAACCAGCAATTGGCAGAACTTTAAAAATGTAAAAAGGTATCAAGTCATCCGTTGGTTGTCAAGAAAAATGCCCTCAAGCTATATGACTTTTCTTCGAAAGTGATACAAAGTGAGAGATACAAAATTATTATGATTTAGGGGTAACAACTCTGTTGCTAACGGGCAACAAGAGTGTGACTAGGCAACACAGTGTGAAATGTTGAATAACCCATTAATTATTGTGACAATATTGAGTATTGACTGCCAGAGATACACATTATTGTGAAGTGATGCTAAAAATTGACTTTTTCTACTTTGCATTCACAATGCACACATTGTAACACTGTTTTCGGTGTTACAATTAACACTTTGTAATACCGAAAATCTGCGAAATATCAATATTGTATACATATTTAAACATGGTTGTAGCCTGCTATAGTGTGGCCAAAGGATTGGGGCTTTCTTAGTTTTGCTGTGTTCATCAAAATACGCCAGCATGACGTTTTCGGTGATGTTTTACGACTCTGGTAAGTGATCGTTATCATTCTTTTCAATTAAACATCAAATCCCCTTTTCAGATATAATTCAAGGACCACATTTACTTTAATAAGGTATTATGCGAAGATCAAACCTACATCGTAGATATGAACGATTTTAATTACTGCTGCGAGATTGTATATGCGCAATAAATGGTTTATCAGCATACACGTACGAAGCTATAGTACATTTAAAGTGTAGAGGATTTCTTAGTTTATGTAACGTATAAGTTTTCGGTAATATTTTGGACGCTTGGATGCTCGGCTCAATTCGTATTCGTTTTTGTCCGTCGCTTTCGACTTCGTCTTAGTTCTGGTTGTGTGCAACGTATTTGTATTACCTCCATCACATGTAATTTTACTAAGTATAATTTATTCTAATAAACTACCTTTGCCGAAATTAGAATTGGGTTTCAATTATAAGTGCTTGTAAATATATAAGCCGCAACGGCTACGTAGCGGAATTAGGTAGACACCGCTATTAAACGTTATAACAATTCTTTAGTAAGTTCTTGTTCTTCGAAGTAACTAATCAGTCACCGCCAAACACTTCTATTCTGATTATTATACTTATGAAACCACTATTTTAAAGTTGTTAACTTCTTAGGTTAAGTTTCATGTATTTATCACAGTAGGGTTAAAAGTGTTGCCCCAAGCTCCATTATGATCATCGTTGCGACCTCGCTGAATATTTATTCAAACTTGTAGGCTAAACTAGAGTAAAATTATTCACAATTAGATTTTGTCATGATTTTATCTCATCGATCTCATCCTTAACGAAGTTGACAGTTATTACAGTGCTGCCACGTGGTACCCGCAAAATACCCTAGATTCTAATTTAGCGCGATATAGTAACCACAATTTCTAAATTTATATAAAATTAATGACGCAAAGTAGAAAAAAATAGTATATTTTACACTAGTTTTGGCGCACTCGTTCCATTTGGGCAGTCCTCGCTACGCTCCTCGTGCCCAAAACAACTCGTGCGCCAATTTGACGTCTTATAAATCTTGTATAATAATATACTATTTTCAAAAATTTCTGCACGAGTTTATTTCATGTGTCAAAATGTAAACTATCTCAATTAATTAGTCACCTTTTCGCGTTCTGTAGCGAAGAACCCATACCCCTAAATCACAATAATCGATCAACATAATTTGCATCGACTATCAATGTTTTGACATACATTAAGAGGGGAAGCTACGAAAAAAAAAATGTTATGACTCTGTTATAACAACAAAAATTGTTGAATACTGTTGCTTCATATCTCAGATTGTTAGTAAAATAATAATAATGGTTGTATTTATGTATTTTGAAATAAAAACAAAATTATTATTTTAAAGAAAAGTATTTTTGTTAGTATCCAAAGTTAGTAATCTGTACAAGCAAATATACAAAGAGTATTCGAGGAAATAATTACTTTTTGAGCCAAAGAAATATTTTAGATCCAAAAGAATATATTCAAATAAATATGTTATTTAAAAACAAACAATCTTGTGAGCCTTTAACTGAACAAGGGAATGAATATAAATTAGGGTGTTCTGCTTTAATAAAATATTTATAGTTGTTCTATAATTTTCAAGTCAAACTGAAGCTGATTAATATATGTAATACTTTGGTAATGCTTTCGAAACATTATGTACTTAAATTCATAATATAGATTGCTTAAAAACACAATTTAATAGTTTTTAAATATTCGCGTATATTTATTAAATAAATAAATATCTTCAATTTTTGTTTTAAATTTGCAACGTTTAAAACAAAATCATTAAAACCCGAGTTTTTCCAACGGGTTCTAAGATAACGCACTTTATCGAAAAATACTTCCTTTTTTGCCACAAAAAGTACAATTTCGATTGCTTTTTCTCACATTTGTGTGCCGTAGACTTCTGGTTCGACAATCGACATCCATGAAAACAAAACTCATGAAATGTCACGTCACAACATGATCACATCTACTGTGACAAAATCAGTGTTATTAGATCTTATTTTTGACAAGTATTTTTTTTGTGTAGAAATTATTTGGTATTGAAAGTAACTATTGTTATTTTTTTTTTTAATTTTACCTACAGTGTGTCCCACTTAAGGGTGTAACACCTTCATATCTTTTTTATTTTTAGTTAAATTTAGTAATTTTTTTTTTCAAATATAGAACCCATATTGCTCTATTTACTGCCAAAAAACCAATTGCCCCCTCTAAATGCAAAGCACCTTGTGATGGTAAAACAAATGGCAAAAATCAAGAAATTACGTTAGGGATTTTTTTATCGAAAAATTTTACTAGTAATAATTGTTCAGAATTGCCCAAAAACCTTAAATGCAAAATTTCACGAAAATTAAAAAATATTGAAATTTTTTTGAAGTCCGTAAATATTATTTATATAGGCAGCTGCACTTAAAAAAAGTGTGCTGTGGAAATTTTGTTTGAAATAAAACATGAACTGTCAAAGTGCTTTGTTGTATTGTGTCGTATTTAATTATTGTCTGAATAATAATGCTTACACTTGCCGAAAAAGTGGAAATAATAAGATTAGTCGGTGATAACGCGCGATCAGCAAGGGAAGCAGCTGAAGAGTTTAATAATCGCCATCAGGGTCGTCCTCGAATAGATCACGTAAGAGTTTGGCGAATTAATACTGAAATTAATAGAACGGGCACGGTAATCAACATAAAGAAGAAACGATTGAGGGTACATGTTGGTGAAGACCAAATACTTGACTTTGTAAGACGTAATAGAAGGATGGGCTTAAGAAGAATGTCAGCAATTTTAAACGTATCAAAAAGTAAAATTTGGCGATGCATGCGTCGGAATAAACTACATCCCTTCAAACCTTTATTCTTACAAACATTAGAAGAAGGAGACAAAGAAAGGCGACTGGAATATTGCCTTTGGTGCCAGGGAGAGTTCTTGAATAATCGTAATTTTTTTAAAAACATTTTATTTTCCGATCAGGCCACATTCACTACTAATGGCACAGTAGCCATCAAAACACGCGGCATTGGTCTGTTGACAATCCACATTGGGTTATAAATTGTCGACGCCAGTATTCAGAAAAAGTTAACGTGTGGTGCGGTATCCTTAACGAGCGACTGACTAATTGGACCATATTTCTTTGAGGGAAATTTGAATGCGGAGTTTTCTGCAATTTTTGCAAAATGAATTTACAGACGAAATCGAAAATATTCCACTTATTAGGTATAATAACATAATATTTCAACTTGATGGAGCTCCAATTCACAATGCACTGATTACGCAAAATTGGTTAAACGACAATTTTCACCGGAGATGGATTGGAAGAAATAGTCCATTAATTAATTGGCCTCCGAGATCACCCGACCTAACGCCCCTTGGTTTTTTTTTGTGGGGAGCTCTAAAGAACGAAGTCTACAAGACTCAGCCAAGAAACAGAGACGAACTGAAAACCCGCATTCGACAAGCTTGCGCTGTTATTTTCATTAACTCTCCGGAAAGTAGTTAAACATAATGAAAGGCGCATCAATGCATGCATTGAAGCTGATGGAAGTCTAATAGAACAAAAAAAGATCTAATTTGTACTTTGTATTTATTATGCTGTAAATTTTCTGCGAAATTAAAGAGAAAAAAAAATGAATCGAATTTTTATTAATAATTTTATTTATTACATTTCCATTGAATAATAAAGGCTATTATGCAAAGAGTAACCTACAAACATGGCAACATCTTATTTTAATTAAATACGACAAAGCTAGTTCAGGTTTTATTTCAAACAAAATTTCCACAGCACACTTTTTTTTAAGCGCAGCTGCCTATGCAAATAATATTTACGGACTTTTTAATTTTCATGAAATTTTGCATTTATGGTTTTTGGGCAATTCTGAACAATTATCACTAGTAAAACTTTTCGATAAAAAATTCCCTAAACTGATTTCTTGATTTTTGCCATTTATTTTGCCATCACAAGGTGCTTTGCATTTAAAGAAGACAATTGGCTTTTTGGCAGTAAATAGAGCAATATGTGTTCTATACTTCAAAGAAAAAATTATTAAAATTAACTAAAAATATGAAGGTATGAAGGTGTTACACTCTTAAGTGGGACACACTGTATATAACTTTTTTGTTATTTTACAAGTTTAGAGAGAAACGAGCGTAGAAACGAACAAATTTCTCAAAACGAATTCCAAGAAGCCACGGAAGGAATACTGTATGAAACTAGTATCGCAGTTCAGCAGAAAAATATAGTTTTGTGGTAAAAAAATAAACAATGTTATTCAGCTAAAACTCTTCCACTGTGCAGCAGAGATATTTTTACACAACGCACATTGGTGTGTGTCTGTGTGTGAGCCGATAGGGCAAGTGCTACAAATTTCATGAAGGGAGAAAATGAAATTCTCCTAGCCACCACTCTACTATCTCAATTATTCATTGCCTCGCATTGTTCTTTTCGAGTGCTTTTTGTCCGACTTCGCATCCAAGTTTCTCTGGCCGTTAACAAATAATTAATTTGCAATCTTGCACTCGATAGAAAAGTACATTGGAAACTCAATTTATTAACAATTTATTCGACAATCCAGGCACGTCCAGCAATTATTCTAATGCCCTGTGGATCAATTATTTCTCAGTTGAACTTTACCAATGAGTTTAGCAATTATGAAAAGACGTTGATATATATTTTTACAGGATATTTTAGAGTTATTAAGTTAGTTTATAATTTTCGTTCCGTACGTCACAAAACCCACAATACAATAATACGGCGTAGTTACAAAAAAAAAAATAGCATGACGACATTAAAAAGCATTAAATTGTGAACACACGTCGCAGCGTTTAAACGTTTATCGCCCCCTTTTTGGCGCAGTTAATGCCGGCGAAATTGATAATAAACTCTCGCATGAAAATGTTTACATAACCAGTTGTGCAAAACTATGTAACCGCGGCGATAACAGAAGTTTTACTTGTGCAGCAAGTCATGCACTGGCAAACGGACAATGGCGCTCCCAAATTTCCAAGAATAG
This sequence comes from Aphodius sticticus, assembly GCA_963966075.1. Lineage (NCBI taxonomy): Eukaryota > Metazoa > Arthropoda > Insecta > Coleoptera > Scarabaeidae > Aphodius > Aphodius sticticus. The sequence goes on along the minus strand of OZ014508.1, from coordinate 4,931,653 downwards.
ACATTAAATTTAATATCTTATATCCCTTGTGTTGCACTAGATTGCATGAAAAATACAATACTCTTATTCACTATTTGGCACCAGTTTAGGATAATTAATTATTAAAAAAGCAAAATTTGACGTTTCACGTTTTTAGGATGACTAGTAGCAGTTGACCTACTCCCTCCGCGATCTGCTAAGTGAGCCGTGTGAAGTACCGTGTTTGCGTCGTTCCTGGTTGTCCGCGTTGGATTTTGTTACTTTGTGCAATCAAAATGGATAATTTGACAACTAGTGAGTAGACATGATGTTCATTTACGGAGAATGTTCGTCGAGTACAAAGCACATCATTTTTTTTAGATGTTCACGCACCTCATTACTTAATAATCACTTTATTATTTATTAAGTTTGACCTGGATTCAGACGTATTCCTACACAGAAAAGCAACAAGCTATGTTGCAAACACCTACGTTTTCTAAATTTAATTTGCGTCACACAACATAGTAGAAATAATAAATATGTTCCTACTTCCTTTCTTCTTGATAAGGTACCTACATTAACCACTACGCGACATTTGACGTTTAAGCAAACAAACAAACGCGGAACGGATAAGATTTGATTGCGACCTTCAAACGTACTCTCCAAATGGACGAACTGCTTTGTCAACCGATACATATGTATCCTATGCATATATACGTACAGTATAGAAATATGTAGATACCCCGCAGATCTGTTTATTCAAAACCTTGCCCCATTTCTGAGAACGCAGAGGTGTCAGCGTTTTTTAGATCTTGGAGGAAAATGCCACTCGTTCGTACTACATAATGTAATAATCAACGCAAAACTACAAAATATTTTGCAAAAGTCATAAAGAAAGTTATGTTGCAATCTATGACTACAGAAATCCACACTATCAGTACCTTTTGTGACAGTGTCGAAAAAAATGGAGTGAGAGGAGTTAAATTGAACTCATCCCTCTGTGACGGGCGTGACACTTGAACAGCTATAATGTAGTATAATCGCTGTGCATGGTCTGGTGGGAGACGTTGTATAGTCAATGATTTCGGAACGACCATTGTGCGCTCTCATATGCCTTCTAACATTGGTACGTTGTCCACAAGAATAGTCACATTTGCTAGATTTTAATGGTTTCTCGTCCTTGTGCTTTACGAGCGCGTGTCGTGTGTTTTACTAAATCAGTACTGTCGATTTTTGCGACTATTCTTTCACAGTGGATGAATTTGGAACATTATTTCTACCGAAAATTTACGCAATTTACGAATTGTAGCAACTGAAGTTTTACCATTTTGATAGCAATATTTAACAATGAGGACACGTTGTTGTCTCGTGCAGCGCTCCATATTTACTAACTCCCATCTGTATTCTATCGTCTTGTCTCACTTGTTGACCTTATCGAATCATGACAGCCAAAATAGCGCGCAATTCAAACCTGGCGGTTTACAGAATACTTGTGATTTATTTATATGTATTATACAGTTTATGGAAGATTTAGCTCTTTGTTGTTCAGCCTTTTATAGATTTATGAGTCCCCAAGCCTAACGTCTCATTCACCATTTTCTTTGGATTAATCTTTTTGCCATTTGTATGCATTGTGACGGGTGTGACATTACTTTAACTACATTTTAAGAAGGGCGTTTAAATTATGAATCATGTTTAACCTTATCACACAGAAATTTCATTGTTTTTATTATTTATGAACAACATTTGTCAACACGATACAATAATAAATTCTTCGAAGAAGTTAGCGATGTATTGGCGTGACATTATTATCATATTTTCTTTCTAACTTAATTTTTGCTTGAAAATGAAACCCGAAACCATTTCATGTTAATTTAGTATAGGCTTTCGGTAATTCTGACTTAACAAAGAACATACATAATCAACTAAGCCATATTGCAATAGCCTGATGGCAGAGGGTGATTGCTCTTGCGACTTCGCTCGCGTGTTGTCACTTTTGAATATTGTCGTGCACGTTCATCGTGCACAGTATTTTACGACCTATTCCATTATAAATCAACGAGCGTACCGACCAGTCAAAGAAAGGAGCAAGCCAGAGCGTACGTACCACGCTGTACGCCGCCGTTGGTGCTGGTGAAATGGACGTTTCAATACCACGAACTGGATCTAGAGGAGTCGCTTTTGGTTTCTTTCTTAGCTTACATCCGTCGGTCAAGGGCAACCTCTCCAAGATCCCCAGATCGACAGATAGATATAAGCCGTTCAGCACAAAAGCCAGAGCGTCGTAATAGAACCAGTAACGAGGTGACTGGCGTCTTTGTACGATGGTTTTTATTGTTATTTTTGAAAGAATATGCCTTACTGATACTCGTTTTATAAACGAAATGTCAATACTATTGTCAATACTATTGAGGTTAGACTACGTGAGATCGGTGCGATGTTATTGATTGTTTTAGGGCTTGTGGTAGTTGAAGTATGGTAGAAAATCGGCAGACTGCCGAGATAAGATTTTCTTGCGCTTGAACTATTGCTTGCAATTTTATCATGAACAAACCAACTCAAGATGCCATCTTACATGGTGTAGAATCAATCGTTTAGTGACTTCAACTCAAAATATCAAAAATGCACTGCTCAAAAAAATTAGGGGAACATTTTTTCGAAACCTGTAACTTTCTAAATAATAGTTCTAGCTCTATTTAACTAAAGAAAATTAGAAAAACAATGTCACAACTCTTAGTTGTACTTAAAAATGTAAATTTATAACGCAAAACAAAATGGAAAAAATGTCAAGTATGCTTTGAATAATTCACGCATGAGAGCCCACTAAAGATGACAAAATATGAATTCAGTTGTCAATCTTCGTTGATTAGAAACGTCATTAGAAATAAAATGAGGCATCTTAGTGAAGTGCAACTTGTTCGTGCTGTCGCCCTTATTCAGCATGGCCACTCTATTCGACATGTTAGATTATATGGAATCGGTTTCGCAAGACGTGGCCAATATGTTAGAAGAGCTGGACAAGGTCGAAATCGAAAAACTACTTAATATCAAGACCGATTTATTGTCCTTTCCTCTCTACGTCAGCGTACTGCCACAGCACGAGACCTCCTAAATGACCTAAGACGAGCACATAGAATAGAAATTTCTGATCAAACTGTTAGAAACAAATTAAAAGAAGCGAATTTGAAACCAAGAAGACCTGTCCGCGCACCACGCCTTACGCAGCATCACAAAGCAGCGCGAATGAGGTTTGCTCCTGATCACAGAGATTGGCAACTTGGGCACTGGACGCCTGTACTGTTTACAGACAAGTCCGGATTTCGTTTAATTCGTTGCGACGGTCGAGTACGTATATAGACCTGGTGAACGCTACGCACCGCTATTATACAGGAAGTGGATAGATTTGGTCGTGGATCTGTGACGGTTTGGGCTGGAATCAGTATAGATAACAGAACTGATCTTGTTGTGGTTCCTGGTAGACTAAATGCCACGAATTACATCGAGAACATCTTGGAGGACCATGTGGTGCCTGCTGCATATGGCGTCGGTCAAAATTTCATCCTAATGCATGACAATGCAAAGCTACATACATAATGTAAGGAAGTGATTCGTGCTCGTGGAGGGCATACAATGTATTAAACCTCACCAATCCACAGAAAACCCGACTGTCATCGATACTATGACAGTCATTTCCATTTTGCTTTGCGTTATTAATTTACATTTTACAATTTGATTTGCCTAGAACTATTTTTTAAAAAGTTATAGGATTCGAAAAAAGTGTTCCCCTAATTTTTTTGAGCAGTATATATCTTACTAAATGACTATATGTAAGCCATCGAATGTACATTTCAAAATTTCTGGGTGCGTTCTAATAAAGCCTCATTAACTCCCAAGTTAGAACAGGACTAACGTTATCAGCACTGAAGAGGGCGTTTAATGGCTGGAGACATGCCCAAGAATGGTGCGGCTATTTTTGAAGGCGCGCCCATGAAAGCATTTAAGTGTATCGCGAACAATTGAGTCCATCCACGCACCCAAGTCTGACTTCTGTCATGTCATAGGAGAAATGACGACAAAAAAAAAGATACAGCGACGAGATTTTGTGTCAATTCCTTATAGGCTGGTACGTGCTGGCATCCACTTTCTCGCAGAGCTACCGTAAACGCCAGCACAGTCATTTGCATAAATATGATCGATTTAGAAAAATAGTTGTGGAGTTGGTTAAAGTCGTTTTTACATTCGGGCAACAGTGGCCAAGATGTAGGTATTTTGTAGGAAATTTGACTAAAATCACTTAACAAATGATTCTATACCATGTAAGATGTCATCCTGAGCAGTTTTCATCACTGTGCGTTGGTTTGTTTATGATAAAATTGCAATAAAAGTGGTAAATATAAAATTTATCGAAGACATGTGGCTGTCAGACTAACCTCTCATTTCGTTTCTTGGCAGTTAAAAAAATATCTTATCCAGCGTTTTTGTCGATTTGCCACTCCGGCATACAACAAGCCCTACAATTTTGTTTATACATCGCACCGATCTCACGTAGTCTAACCTCAATACCAATGCGGCTGTCAGATAATATCAGATAAGTTACCAAATAACTCATTATATTTGCTTCCCATTGATGTCATTAGAAGAATATCTCATTCAAATTTCAAACGGCGTTTTCTCTTAAATTAAATTTTGTCATTTTATTTGTAAAACTAGTATCGGTAATGCATTATCCTCTAAAAATATGTTATTTAAAAACACGGTAATATAGCCAGTCTGTTGCCTTGGTCTCAACAAGTCCTCAACACTCATGAGGAGAGATGCACTCTCGGACGTCACTTTCGCAAGATTTAAGTAAACTGTTATTGTATTCCATTTGAGGATGGTTGAAATTTCAATTCCTCATAGGCAGAATACTGCTATCATGTAATAATGCCGTAATATCTCTCCATATTCTAAAGATAAAAATAAATTACAAAAATAACTGTTTTTTGCAATTCACTTTTCCTAATAGTATTATATTTATATAATAAATATATAAAATATTTAAATACTTTAAATAAGTACGTAGGCTTTCACGGCCAGAATCATTTAGAAAATTTCTTCCGGGTTATGCCGTATTCTCTGAAGAAGCGAGCAAATGGTTCGCGAAACGTCAGCATTTACGAATCTTGACACATAGCATAACCCGGGGGCAATCTATTTTCTAAATTTCAATATTTTGCTACAGAAAACCAAGTTCAATTTAAAATTCAAATCTTGCCCTTTTTGTTACTGTAGAAGTGTTGTACTGTCAAACACGGTATTTATTTGCTCCCACGACACGCTGGTTATTATCTGGTCAAATTTTGCAAAGGCAATTTTTGCAAAATCCATAATTTAACGTTTGTATTGTCCAAAACCTACATAAACCGCATCAATTACAATACAATTCAATACCCCCTCTAAAATCTGATCAAACCTCCGTTTTCGACACAACTCACAACTCCAGAATTTTCAATACATTGTAAATATATTCATCCACGCCGGATCCACGCAAGGCCTTGCCCGGTCACGTTCCACGCTTTAATATTCGTGTCGCACAAAAGATTCTGTGAGCAAGTCGTACGCAATAGACCGAACGTTCGTCGGACGTTTGAAAATGAACTCAAATCTCAACGCAATAATTATGTTCGATTGCTGGCCATGATCAGTTCCATTCAATCTGATTTGCGATCATTTAGCTAAATAGGCCAAGCATTGTTTTTTGACATAATGACTACCAGGAAGCTATGTCAGGAGAAGCTGGAAAACCCGGAAAATTTAGCTTTTTTAAATTCATAACTCCGCCATTTTTGACTATTAACAGCTGTGTAACATGTACTTTAAGTGTGAAAAACCTGGATTGGGTCGGATTAATAGTTTTCGCACAATCGTCATTTGAATTTTTTTGGCAATATTTTGCGGAGAGCTGGAAGCGTTTGAGGTCGTCCGACTGCAATTTAAAAAACGGATTTGGAAACTAGACGTGAAGAGCAACAAAACGTCTATTCTGATTTTTCTATAAGACCCGTTTAAGTGGGTAATAAACTGCTGAAAACATGAGCGAAAACGCCCGCGCCCGCTAGAGTGGTCGAGCGATGGGGGAAGTGTGCGATTAGAAGGGAAACGTATATATAGTAATTGCTTGTATTACTATAGATACGCGGTTTGGAGCGCGCGGCAGTTTTCGGTCATGTTTGCAAGCATTTTTCACCTATTTCGCAACATTTTAACGCAAAACCAGAATAGACGTTTTGTAGCACAATACTTCTACTTTCGAAATACGTAAAAAAAATTAAAAGCGGACCACCTCCGACGCATCCAGGCTCGCCGAATCATATTGCATACAAATATTCAAATCGCAATTGTGCAAAAACTAATCATCGGACACCGCCTGGGTTGTCCACACTCAAAGTACCCATCAATCGCTACTTTCACTCGAAAAGCCTCCGCTACAACTTTGAAAATGGCGGAGTTATTAATTTTTGAAAAAACGTAGATTTTTCCGGGTTTTCTGAATTTCCTCCGTTAATATTAATTCAATCGCGTCCGTGCAGAGGTCATTTTTTTCGTCTTTTCATTCTCTACAATTCGTCTGTTGAAAGCATCAAGATTGCTTCATCGGTTCAGTTTTTACAAGCGAAAAGCGAAAAAAAAGACGCAAAAGACGATTGTTTGAGTTTTTTTGTTTATAACAAATTAAGAAATGATATTTGCGAGTAGGAAACACATCACAATACAACTACGGACTGTTCCACGTGACCTGGGATCGTCGGCTTCCTGCTAGTGTTTTTGTCACGCAAAAATCTCTATTGCCTGGTCTAAAAGTGCCGTTCGATTGCTCGTTTGACAGCTGACTCTAACTGATTCCACCAATAGGAAACAAGTATTTCAAATTTGCGATCAAAAAGATCCAAATCTGATTGAATTGAACAGATCGCGGTTAGCAATCGAACACAGCTATTAATGGCTTGAAGATCTCTTTGAGCATTCGGCTTCGATTTTGCAGATGCAAGAAGGTAATTTGCGAACCTCCAGCCTGTTATGTATATAGTAATACCAACCTAGGAGAGGCGGTAACAAGGTGGCCATGAATTACACACGCGGCGACCGAAATGGTGTGGTCGCTCGCCTGACGGCCTCAAGGTCCCGCATTTTTTAAAAATAAGGCGATCGACATCTCTCGGACCTCTGTGCCACCGCGAGACGACATTGGACGGGTTTGTTGGTGTTTCGGCCAAGGGTACGTTTTTCCGCCTTGGAGGATTTTTGTTTTGTATTGGATTTTTTAATTGTGTTGGCTTTAATGTGGGGGTCAAAGTCCATCCAATGAGACGAGGTGCGTTCCTCCTCAAGTTTGCAGAAACTTAAAAAATAGTACTTGTTTGTCTGTAATATTATATTAGCACTTTTTATGTTCATTCAAGATACAATCTTGAAAAAAATAAAACAAAAATAACTAAAAAAGCTTGCAAACGCCCCATCGTGTTGACGTTTTAAAAATATCTCAAAACATATCATTCTCGCCCTCTAAGGAAGCAAAGTGGGGAAGAATTTAGTTTTTTTTGTAATTGTCTTTGGTAATTTTTCTAGATTTGTTTCTTTCGATTGTTTTGTCTTTAATGTCAAAGTCCGCCCATGAGAAGAGGCGCGTGATCGTCAAGTTTGCAAAAACTTTTTGTTTGTCAGAAATAATATCAGATATTTGATAATTTGAAAAGTTGCAGGCCAACTACAAAAATGTTTACCACTTTTTATGTTATGTTTTTTGCTAGTTTTTGTTATCTTGGAAAATTGAAACAACTAAATAAGCTGGCTTGAAAACGCAATATCGTGTTGACGTTTTAGACGATATCTCAAAACCTATAATACCCACCCACCCTCTTAGGAGACAAAATAGGGAAAAATTTAGTTTTTGCTGATTTTTTTATTGAGTGATTTTGGGATTGATTTTGGCAATTTATCCCTGCTAAACCTAATGCCATAGATACCACAAAAATATCTCATAGCAAATCTTTTTTTAATCTAAAAAGCGATGCAGCATCAATATTTTACTAACCTTCCTTTTGTAAAAAAAATTCTTATGCCATAAAATGTTCATGTTACTAATTAAGATAAATCAAAATCGGTAACAAAATAGGAGATTGGCAACAAAAACACAATGTTGATGAAGTCATAGGTAAAAAATAATTGAAAATCTAAAAATTAACTTTGCTATAAAATGTGAATTTGGATTATCAAAAAGCACAGGGTCCAGGGATGTAAAAAAGTGTTATGTATTTTTTTAAATATAATATAACAAACCATCAGAGGCATCACCGTCAAATTTTATACAGTGTGTCCCCAGATGGAAGTAATGTTTTCTCGAATAATGTTATTTTTCACAAAGAGTTTTGTATTTCCTAGAAACACCATAGGCATAGTCAGAATATTTATTAAACACCCCTAAAAAAACAAGAAATTGTTAAAGTTGCTTAAGAGCAAGTTGTTACAATTAAATGTAAAATGGCATAGAGAAAAGTTGCTCAGATATTAAATTGGAGTATTTTATATAATATTTTATCTTTTGTGCTTACTTATTCGTTTGATCTTAAGTCAACTGAGGCACTTAAGATCAAACGAACACTGTGCTTTCAGTAAAAAGGAAAATGTAAAAATCAGCATTTGTTTGGTCAGAATCTTTGTCTTGTTTTCTCTTGACAGATTTACTATTCTTTCTAAACTCCATCATAAGACGCAAAATTGTACATTATATACGTTTAGTTTGGTATATTCCTTTTAGGATTCTGTGAATAAATTAATATGTTTAATTATAAAAATAAGCTTTGAGACCAAACATGCTGAATTTTTACAATAATAACTTTTCGTGCAAGAAACTCGTAAGATATTATTTACGAAATAAGTTCTGTATTGATGGTACTTCTAAATAATACCACTAATTTCTAATTCTTCAATGTCTGCTGGAAAATATTAACTTTTAGCTTGATGACTTTTGACGTCACATGCAAAATGTGAACAAAAAAAAATTTTTAGACAGATTTTTCAGACTTTTTACCCGTATCAGAGATTAAGATACGAGATTACAATTTCAAATTGAAGCATACAATTAAATTTCATAGTCCAGTCATTTTATACGCAAAGTCATTAACCATCGTGAATAATTCGCCCCCCGCCTATGAAAATAATAACCATAGAATCAGAAAATACCCTGAATATCATATCAAAAACTTACTGATTTTTGATATTATTATGGAAATTAATTAAAAACTATCGGTGATTAAAAAATTCGTCATGAAATGTTTGCATCAATAATGTATTAAGCTTAGCAGAACAAATTATAAACCATATTAAAGACGAGAGATGGGAGTATATGATAAACCAGAATTACTAAAAATATTGCAAGATGTAGGTTTGGGAAAAGGTAAAAAAACGAGTTTTCAGAAATGAGATATTATGGTAATATCTATTCTGCCAAGTCATCTATCATCAGCAAACTTCTGTATTTTTTTACAGAAGTTTTTTAATGACAACTTCAAACCTAAAATTATTACACTAATAGCTAAATGTTCGCAAAATTTCATATAAAAAAGATCTTGCTTTTTTTTTGTTTTTAGGGTGGTTGCAAAACTAGAAATTGTTAAATTTACTTAAGAATAAAGTAACAGTTCTTCACAAGTAAAGGTAAAATGTCATAGAGAAAAGCTGCTCAAATACTAAATTGGAATATTTTATATGAACAACATAAACTATGGAATAAACAACGCATTGCAGGGGCATTGTTACCAATTAATTCATTAAATTTCGTCCACTTGTACCAAGTTCTAACACGGTATAATAAACCCCGATCTGATCGGTTACTCCTGTCATTTCTAAACGACCTTGTCTATATTAAGTAAACGCAATTGAACGATTTTAAATCGGTGTTTCACCTGCCAAAAAATCCATTCTTAATTGCTTATGGAAAAAATGGGGAAGGCATTTCGGTCGCGCGGAGCGCGACTGTCCCCCTAAATGGACCATTCTACGTTGCGTGAGTTTTCGAAATCGACGAAAAACGACCTCTCGGGCGTTTTTGCTTCAAAATTTTCCGAAACGCGAGCGATTTTGGTGAAAGGACCTCAACATTTCAGTAGCTGTTTATTCCGCGTCGTCATGGCTGCGAGCTAGAAACGTCAAAAACACAACCATAACCTATTCACATTGGTATGTACAAAGCTAAGCGATTTCATTATCTGCGGGGGCCTAAAGCACAAACTCCGTAGTCCGTACCCACAAATAATGTTTGAGAAACCTATAACCATGTTGTACGTATAATAATAATTATTAATTCGTGATTATTTGACTTTGCGTTAATATTTGTTCGAAGAATGTGTATCCATCCAATGAATGTTATTTGTGAAAAGTTCGCGTCTCCAAACCAACGTGAAAGCACCGCTCAGAACCTATTTTAACCTAATACGAATACAACTCTTGAGAGGTTACATATTAGATGGCGCCACAAGATATTTCTGCTACTAGCGCCCCTAGCGGACGTGAAATATCGTCACATAACCTATAATTATACATAAGTTTGAATGAACACTATACAAAATTTAGCTGCAAGACCAAGAAGTAGTAGAAGATCAATAGGGTGTGGAATTGATAGAGGCGCCTGAAAAAAGCCTCCAATGGCTCGGAATATGGTCCCCAGCAAAATTTTGTTGCAAAGGCTGATCACCCACTTCAAACTACTTTGAACTGCCCGTGGTTCTTTCGAATGGTTTCTCCAGATTAAACTAAAATACAGTAAGAGAATTATATGGAATTCATCAATTTGTTGGCAACATTGAGGTTAGTTTTGAGTTTAGATTGCGTAGCTTTTGTTAATTTAATATTTTTGCAGGTAACGTGGTATGATGAAAAGAGTACACACGCAGAGGAAATGGTTCCAGGTCTTTCCGAATAACAGCAACTTGCTTTGCGTAGACAAGCTACCATAACAAAGTGGCAAACAATTATTTATTTAAGAAAAAACTTGACCCAAAAGATATTGGACGTGCCAAGGGAGTACCGGAGAGACCAAGGGGCCGCAGTCGATAATAATCATTGTTGACAGTAAAGGGATATATTTTTATATTGCAGTTTAAAGTGCCTACCTGTACTTTAGATTTGGCTATGACGCAAGGTTACTTAAAATAGATAGGTCTGTCTGGTAACATATAGCATACATCACTCAGTTTACCACATGAAGTTAACTGGTATGGAATTTAATGTTTACGTGAGCCTATAAAAAAATACTAATAATTTTAGTTCATTGTTTTCTGAATGATTTATTGGAGATGGGTGATAAAGCTGTCTAAGCTGCAAGCCTTCTAATACCTATGAATTCAAATAAATGTGAATGGGCATATCAAGTGGTATGCAAATTTTGGTATCTTTCGGTATGACGTTAAATTTTTGTAAATATTTATTTAGTTCATGTGGCGACGGCAACCAAATGCATTTTTTGTCAGTGAGGTGCAGGCAATAAATCTTAAACAATTAAATGGGTTGAATCATCTCAAGATTAGATAATATTAATTTCAGGTATTAGTTTTGGGTATTATATACCTATTGTATTATTACTAGATCTATCATTAAGATTTCTATCATTTTCATTTGTTAACTAAATTGAAAATTATGCATTGAATCCAAGTTTGTTCTAAAATTTTGTGTTGTAAATAATACTATTTAGTTATAAAATAATTAATTAGGGTTCTTCAATGATTACTTTAAATGTTGATACTTATTCTTGAGTTTTTTGTTTATAGTAGACATAAATAAATTTTAAATTAAATATTTTCACATTATTTTCACATTATGTGCTCTTGCTTGACGACGGTACTCTAACATATTTCCCGTTTGCTTTATGAAGGAGGAAAGGTCTGGTATACAAATTTATAAATTTATTTTATATTTTACGTTTTATTTTTATTTAAAAAGTGAGCATCTGGCTGTATAGTTTTTGTCCAATATCAAAACAAAAACCAGAACTATAAAGTATCAAAAATATTATGCTAATGCAATATTTTACGAAGGAGGAAAGGTAGATACTGGTATACAAATTTATAATTTATTTTATATTTTACGTTTTATTTTTATTTAAAAAGTGAGTATCTGGCTGTATAGTTTTTGTCCAATATTAAAACAAAAACCAGAACTATAAAGTATCAAAAATATTAGGCTAATGCAATGTTTAGGTCTTCCGCACTTGGCATAAAATTGAGTAATTTGAACAAATTTAGCTTATTTTTGTAGTTCATTTAAGTCGGTATTGGGAAAAATAAATCATTTTTTTTAAAACATTTTTTTTTGCAAGTGACAAACATCTTTCATATTAACTGAAAGAGAAAAAATGACAAATCAATTTTAATTTTTTCAATAACGTTATCTATAATCTATATACGGTATACTGTAATTGCTTAGCCAACCACATGCTATTATATAAAAAGCAGTGCACTGTTGCCAGATTGGGGGATTTTTTCTCACATTTGGGCGGTTTCCCTCCAAAAGTAGTATCTTTACCTTAGGGATAAAAGAAAGTTTTGAGGGTAAACTAAACATTGTAGTTGTTAGGCCGATACATGGGACATAGGACTATCACAATTTATTTTGACAGCAGACTCGCCAAATATTGAGTAACAGAGGAATTTGTACCTCATGGCTGGTTATGTACCCAATTTTCAACATTTATTAAACCTAATTTTATTGGCGGTGGCAACTGTTTTTTTTTTTTACTTTACCGAATTCACTGATCTACCTAATAGGCGGTCTACAGGTCCACTAGTATATAGTTATAACGTTCCCGAACGAGAGTGCAGTAACCAAATCGCGCTCAATCAACACGGAGCGTTGTTCCCAAACACAAACCAGCCGTTCATATCAATTAATAACGAACATTATGCGATCAATCACATACAGAATTATTGAAATAAAAAACAGACTTTTTTACCGATATTTAGTTGTAGTCCGAACAGATATCTACCGTTATCTCCTATGTTACGCTAACCAAACATCATACACCCTTGAAATATGTACCTAGATGGATTTATTTGGGCGCCAATTTCGATAGCGGATTTTGTTTTGAGTAAACAGTGCGCCTGGCTATCGATTTCGATTATTTGACTAACCACAGGCGACCCACAAAGTTTCTATTTATAAGAAAATTCGCGTGGCTCCCACAATCGAGTTTCGTGCAAAGATTGCATCCATCTAGAAATCAATAACTCACCACGCATGCAAAGTTACTCAACAGCTCACAAATTTAAAGTTTTTTAGAGTTGAACAAAACGAGGAAAATACGGGTTTGCCCTAAATAAAAACATGTCCAACGGTACGGTGAAAGAGGGGGGCATTTCCGGTCGAAAGGTCGACGTTATGAATTATTACCAACACCTGCCGTCAACGGTTATCCAACACTCCACTTAAAAAAAAAAAACAATTCGAAATTGACAGTTTGAATTTCGTTCATACAACTTTTACAATATTTCGGTCGGTTGTCAGGATTGTAATGGTGCCTACGTTGGGCAAACGGGGAGAAAATTGGCAAAAAATGGATTTATTGGAACATTTTGAGATACAGAAACATAAAAATAAGGTCATTTTTATGTTTCTGTATCTCAAAATATTCCAATAAATCCATTTTAAAACCCTTATTACACTTATGAAGTAATTAAGTGTTGTTGTAATTAATATTATGACCTGTCAAATTTTTTTTGAAGAACTACTGACCTGTTAAATGATCAAATTGATTTTCAATATAAAGCCCTTTTTTCATACCTTTAGACGGTTTGCTAATTTTCTCCCTCTGCATTCATAACCCCACCCCCTTTAATTATATAAAATAATTTTATATCTTTATTTGTTTGATTTGTTTAAATTCATTATGGTTATTTAGTGATTTTTGCTTCGTTATTGTAGCCATTTTTGGTCTGTTATATTTTGATTCTGGTCACGTGACCGCGTCCTTGTCGTCAGCTGTTGCTATAGCAGACCACTGTTGACCGTTGTGCGTCCATGTTGTTTACGTTCTCGTCTGAATTACCACGTTTGTGATTGTTCACAGGGCTTTTAATACACCGACCATGATTAATTCGATATGATGTTTGACTGTAAGTTTGTTTAATTAATACATTTTAATGTGTTTTTTGTACGTATATAATTTATAGATTTCTACACGCTGATGATGGGCTCATAACCCGAAACGCGTCCGAAGTAAATTGAATCCTTTTTTGCAAAAAGAGGTTTTTTTTTATTACATTCTAATTTTACAATATTTTCTTCATTAATCATTATAGAATGACTATTTGTATCGTATAACGGACACGTACGACAAAATAGGATTATGTTTTAATTGATGGATGAACTCGATGGCCATTGTTCGGAATCAATTGTCTTCCGAAATAACATCGAAGGGTCGACAATGATGATTTCCGACGAGGTAAGCGGTTGTGTGTGTAAGCTGTGGCTAAAATTACCATAGTAAAGCCACGGTTTTGGAACACGTTTAGTCAATGGATGGGATAAACTGGGACAAGTCCCATTAGTTCGAGCATCTAGATCGGAAGGCACCCATTTCCGGTCGAACAGGAAGCGTGGGCGTATAGAAAGGCACTAAGTAAAAACCTGCCCACACCTTGTGGCCTGTTGAAACATTAAACGCTCAACGGTATTTTGAAATATTTATGCTTATTAGCGGAATATTAGTTAAACAATCACCCTACACCATAAACGTTCGAGGCAATTCGTTTTTGAAACCAGGTGGTTGGATGAAGTTTTCCCTAATCATTGGAAAGGATGATAAGACATTTAGAACAAATTATATACGCGCTACGTCCATCATTTGAAAAAAGGCATCAATTTCAAAATATAACCTTTTTGTTAAATAAGAAAGCTACACAAAATTGTCTCTACTATTAAAATATTTTTAATCGTTTTCGTTTCTCTTGAAGTAATAAACATCATAAAAATTTTATAGATAGCATGTCTATAAAATATTTTATTTGGAAAATTATACTTGATTTGCTTGTATTTATATATTTGTCGATTTTTATGATGTTTATTATTTGAATAGAAACGAAAGCGGTTAAAAATATTTTAATAGTAGAGACAATTTTGTGTAGCTTTCTTATTCAACAAAAAGGTTATATTTTGAAAGCTCATTTGTTTAAATTTTTGTTTCAGAAGCTGATGGAGCTGTCAAAATTAGGACATCTTTATACAACGAACCTAGTACATAGTACTATTGGATTTAGTAGAACTTTAAAGATGACGAAGAAACCATATCTAACATATCTTTTATCTCCCTAATTTAAATAAAAAAAATTATATTTTTTCTCATTAAAATAATAATTTATTCAAACGAGTTGACATCAAATGACAAATTGTATTGTTTTACAGTCTGTTAAATTTATATGCTGCGAATTAATAATACCGAAAGCTGATGAATTAAACAAAAATCATTAAAATGAAACAAACAGTTTCGTCAAGATTTGCTTTGTAAATTTCCACAAGAATGCCCTTGTTAGTACGCAGTGAATTCTGCACTTATGTAATTAACAATACGTCGGCATTATAAAATAAAACCTTGCTTGTTCGTAATCAAATTATCAGTTTGATTTGAAAAAGCTAATGTGCAAATAAGGCGAACTAATCAAAAAAATAGCTATGCCCATTCGGTACGCACATGCAGCAAGTCCTCAAAGAAGATTTTCACGTATTAGAAAATGTTGCGATGCATCAATGTCCGATGCATTTACCGTTGAAGTGCAACTCTGGCGGTCCGAAATCACAAACGAATATTGTACAAATTTCAATGGATGAAAAATATTCGGTGAACGAACTTAAAAGGAAAAATAAATCACTCATGGCATCGTTTAGACCAATCAATAATAAAAATTTTCGATATGTGTGGCAAATATATTTGCCAAATATTTAACATGTGGAAAATATTTGATATTTGGCAAGTATACGAATATGTAGCCCCGGCTTTAGGTAAATAATAATTAATTATTGCTTCTGTTGTTTAATTTTCTATAAATTTTAAAATCAAAATCAAATATTTACAACCTCAAAGACATCAAAGACGATATTGATTGAGCTAGAAGCATCTCTTCACCAACATCCACAAAAGAACATATTACAAACGAAATTTACAACAAAAAGATAGTCAATGATAGTAACTTAATTATAACTAAAGGTGATATAAATGCTGGACTTAATCCCATGCATGAATAACTATGTAAATAAATTTAAAACAACATTGAAGCCTTGTGAAAATAGATTATTAAACTTTAATGTTAAAACAAAATATTCTTGATATGAACCCTTCTACTCCTAAATTATATAGTTTAATTAAATTGCATAAAACAAACTAAACTATTCGTCCAATAGTTACTTCCTGCAATACAGTTGCTCATTAGCTTGCAAAAAATTTTAACAACTTTATTACTAAACATTAACAATTCAAATCCAAATGTTTAATTAAAAACATTTTTGATTTCATAAATAAAATTTAAAAAAATCCAAATTTGATTCTTCATCTTTTATGGTATCATTAATTGATATTGTAATCTCTACACAAATGTGTCCATAAGAAACAATTACATAATTTTGACTGTACATACTAACATTAATAATATTATAGATTTGTTGAACATTGTATTACAACTAAATTTCTTTCAAAGGTTTACTTGCCAATATATTTGTTGATAAAGAAAATAAAATGTTTGATAATAATTGACTGATTTCTTGAACAAATTAATATCTCCAAATTACAATTTACATGGGAAAAGGAAATTAATTAATCAAATCAATAGGCTTATCAGTGGAGAGAAATTCAGATCACTTTCAATACAATATTTAGAGAAAACCTACATATACAGATACATTAATTCCAAATTCCTCACAACATTCACAGAATATTAAATATTCGGAAAGAAAAAAGAAAATTGAAATAGTTTAAAACTGATTAAAATAAATAAACGTTTAAACTTAAAGTTATTTAGTCACGACCGTGGCTACTACGGTCACAACCGTGGCTAGTACAGTCACGACAATGGGAGTTTAGCACATTTTCGGTGTTTTCCGTACTCCAGTACACCCAGTATATAAAACTTGACATCTCCATTTCTCCACTAGCATAGTTAAACCGAAAACCAACGTTTACAGAAATCATTAGACCCCACGAAAATACAAAGCAAAACCTACAAGTCATCTTCAAACAACTTCAGCAAATTAACCACAACGGGTTGCCGTCAAAAAAAAACAAAAGGACAAGAAGGAGACGAAGAACGAGCTGGCGTAGAAAAGCCGGACGAAGCCGACGACGAACGTAAACAATGGAGAGCGGCCGGCGAACCGGCAACGCCGCTCGATCTTCCTACAGAGTCAGCGTAGACGCTGCTCGCAGCTGGAAGCAAGAGAGCCAACCAGCCAGCCACCCGCTGCCCGGCGAACCGGCTTTCGAGCACGACCACAATGATGCATATATAAACAAGGCAGGCCGTGCACCCCGGCCCACCTTGAGAAAGAAGAACATGGCTGCTGCTATTGCTACTACTTATACTTATAGTACCTGCAAGACGGTGGCTGGAGATGACAAAGGTTGTTGTTAATGCAGAGGAAGAAGTAAATATAAATAATATAATGCAATAATATCACATGAGTAATAGATAGGAACTGTGATCTACCCGGATTGGCGATCCGATCTACCGGGATCGGCGATCCGATCTACCCGTTTAGGCGATCTCAGCCCAGTCATTTTAGACTAAATTCAACCAAACCCCTGAAAAAAAAACGAAAGTAAATCTGCAAATTGGTATATACCATCTATTTACTGTTTTGAAAAACATGCTCAAAGTTCTCTAAAAAATCAATCGTGTCTGCGTCATGCCTTTTTGGGGTATTCTACTCTAAACTACCATGACTTGTAAATAGAAGGTCTTTACCAATTTGCAGATTTACTTTATTTTTTTTTCAATGTTGTAACTCAATACGCCTGGGCTACTGATCTACCCGGATCGGCGATCTACTCTACCCGGATCGGCGATATGATCTACCCGGGTCGGCAATCTGATCTACCCGGGTTGGCAATCTGATCTACCCGGTTAGACGATCTTAGCCAAGTCATTTTAGTGTAAATTCAACAACCAAACTCCTACAAAAACGAAAGTAAATCTGCAAATATATGGTATTTAATGCCCTGAACAACATACTAAAAGCGTTCTAAAAGGTCCTGTGTCTGCGTCATGCTTTTTTGGGGTATTCTACCCTAAACTACTAACCTCATTTGTAAATAGAAGGTCTTTACGAGTTTGTAGATTTACTTTTTTTTTTCAAGGTTATATGATCTACCCGGATCAGCAATCTGATCTACCCGGCTCGGCGATCTGATCTACCCGGATTGGCAATCTGATCTACCCGGTTAGGCGATTATATCCCAGTCATTTTAGACTAAATTCAACCAAACTCCTAAAAAAACTAAAGTAAATCTGCAAATATGAGTATATCTGGTATTTAATATCCTGAACAACATACTAAAAACGTTCTAAAAAGTCCTGTGCCTGCGTCATGATTATTTGGTGTATTCTACCCTAAACTACCCTCAGTTGTAAATAGAAGGTCTTTACCAATTTGCAGATTAACTTTTTTTTTTCAAGTTTAAAACCTAATATGCCTGGGTTGCCGATCTACCCGGATCGGTGATCTGATCTACCCGGATCGGCAATCTGATCTACCGGGTTAGGCGATCTTAGCCCAGTCATTTTAGACTAAATTCAACCAAACTCCTAAAAAAACGAAAGTAAATCTGCAAATATGTGTATATCTGGTACTTAATGCCCTAAACAACATACTAAAAACGTTCTAAAAAGTCCTGGGTCTGCGTCATGCTATTTTGGAGTATTCTACCCTAAACTACCCTCACTTGTAAATAGAAGGTCTTTACCAATTTGCAGATTCACACTATTTTTTTTTTTCAAGGTTAAAACCTAATATGCCTAGGCTACTGATTTACCCGGATCGGCGATCTGATCTACCCGGATCGGCGACCTGATCTACCAGGTTAGGCGATCTTAGCCCAGTCATTTTAGACTAAATTCAACCAAACTCTAAAAAAAAACGAAAGTAAATCTGCAAAAATTGTGTATATCTGGTGTTTTAATATCCCGGACAACATACTGAAAACGTTCTAAAAAGTCTTGTGTCTGCGTCATGCTTCTTTGAGGTATTCTACCCCTAAACTATCCTCACTTGTAAATAGAAGGTCTTTACCAATTTCCTGATTTACATTATTTTGTTTTCAAGGTTAAAACCTAATATGGCTAGGCTACTGATTTACCCGGATCGGCGATCTGATCTACCCGGATCGGCGACCTGATCTACCCGGTTAGGCGATCTTAGCCCAGTCATTTTAGACTAAATTCAACCAAACTCCTAAAAAAACGAAAGTAAATCTGCAAATATGTGTATATCTGGTACTTAATGCCCTAAACAACATACTAAAAACGTTCTAAAAAGTCCTGCGTCTGCGTCATGCTATTTTGGAGTATTCTACCCTAAACTACCCTCACTTGTAAATAGAAGGTCTTTACCAATTTGCAGATTCACACTATTTTTTTTTTCAAGGTTAAAACCTAATATGGCTAGGCTACTGATTTACCCGGATCGGCGATCTGACCTACCCGGATCGGCGACCTGATCTACCCGGTTAGGCGATCGTAGCCCAGTCATTTTAGACTAAATTCAACCAAACTCCTAAAAAAACGAAAGTAAATCTGCAAATATGTGTATATCTGGTATTTAATGCCCTAAACAACATACTAAAAACGTTCTAAAAACCTAATATTCCTGGGCTACTGATCTACCCGGTTAGGCGATCTCATCAACTGGGTTAGGAGATCTGATCTACCGGGTTAAGCGATCTGATCTACCAGGCTAGGCGATCGGGTAGATTAGTTAGAAGAATAGAACCTGTTGCTGGATTGAGTGTTTTATCAAATTTCTCCCAATATTTGTTTTAGTTTAAGAGTCGTGGAGAAATTGTGAAGGCAAGTCTTCAAGATTTACGAGGATAAGGCTCTGGTGTGGACTGCATAACACACCCTTTGCGTCACAGTCGAAAAATACCGGTGGGGTGGCGCTCTAGTCGTCACCCTCTCTCTCTATCTTTCTCTCTATTCCCCTCTATACCTCTCGCTCACAAATCGTGTGGGATATTTACCATGTCGGGTCCCATGTCTTTCATATCCTATTCCTTGCGGAGCATAACACAGAAATCCGCGTGCACCAGAAACACTTCAATACCCAAAAAACACTCCAAGAGAGACGTTTCTACGAACTTCCTCTTTCACCAAACTAACAAACAATTAAGTCCCGATAGGCGAACGCACAACAACAGACGAGAAAACACGATGGACCGGCGTCGCGGACGCGCTACTTACATGTCAGTAGGCGCGGCATTCAGCGTCAAACTGAAAGAGGGACCAAACAAAGGACCGGTGCGGACGGTGCGCGTGCGCGACGCCGCAGACCGTGTGCTAGCCGAGCTATCTGCGTGGTGGTAGGTATGGGAAGGTACGCGTAGGACCGGCCGCGAACGGCGAGGACGTTCCGAGTGGACGAAAACGCCGGTTCGGTGTCTGCGGAGACCGGAGTGCGGCGAGACCGGCGAGATGTTTATTGTTTACTCGCAAGGTATCTCAAGCGTAAGCTTCGGTTTGAGCGCGGGTAAATCACATGCGACCAGGCAATAGAGATTTTTGCGTGTCAAAAACACTAGCAGGAAGCCGACGATCCCAGGTCGCGTGGAACAGTCCGTAGTTGTATTGCGATGTGTTTCCTACTCGCAAATATCATTTCTTAATTTGTTATAAACAAAAAAACTCAAACAATCGTGTTTTTTTTTTCGCTTTTCGCTTGTAAAAACTGAACCAATGAAGCAATCTTGATGCTTTCAACAGACGGATTGTAGAGAATGAAAAGACGAAAAAAATGACCTCTGCACGGACGCGATTGAATTAATATTAACGGAGGAAATTCAGAAAACCCGGAAAAATCTACGTTTTTTCAAAAATTAATAACTCCGCCATTTTCAAAGTTGTAGCGGAGGCTTTTCGAGTGAAAGTAGCGATTGATGGGTACTTTGAGTGTGGACTACCCAGGCGGTGTCCGATGATTAGTTTTTGCACAATTGCGATTTGAATATTTTTATGCAATATGATTCGGCGAGCCTGGATGCGTCGGAGGTGGTCCGCTTTTAATTTTTTTTACGTATTTCGAAAGTAGAAGTATTGTGCTACAAAACGTCTATTCTGGTTTTGCGCTAAAATGTTGCGAAATAGGTGAAAAATGCTTGCAAACATGACCAAAAACTGCTGCGCGCTCCAAACTGGTCGAGTAGTGGTAGGCGGCCGACGCGGGGAAGCGCGTATCTATAGTAATACAAGCGCGCTGCGCGTGTGTATTACTGGATATACGCTTCCCCTCTAATCGCACACTTCCCCCATCACTCGACCACTCTAGCTAAATGTGGTATACAAGTTTGTCTCTTAAAAAGTAAGGACAAGTTCGTGAATGGGCAAAATCGGTTCACTTTTTTTAATATTTTACGGTGGGGGGTATTTTAATTTCAGCACGGCTGAAGATATTTTTTTTACTAGTTAGCACAAGTTAGCAGTTAGTTTTAAAAGTGACTATTCTCTCTCTGTTGGCAAGCATAATAGAAAGTCAACTTTTAGAGAGTACACATTAACTATAAAATGTTAAATTTCAAAATCTATTTTCGAAAATAAAACTTGGATAAAGTGTAATCGGTATTTATTACCAGAAAAAAAGATTTTCTTCTACTTTGATAAATCATTTCCGCGAATTTTTATAACGCGTCAAGTATGGAAACATGAGAAAACCTCCGAGATGGTTGGTTAATTTTGAAAGTAGTTTGAATTTAATCGTCAAACACGTCGATTTTTAATTATTAAAATACATATTCCTGTGCGAAGTTCAATTTTCGATCGTCAATTGTTACTGCATTACGATGTCGCACTGTCGAAACTATTTTTGAAATCCAGGCGGAAACAATTTACAGCCTACCATAAGCAAATTTACGACAAAATGACAATCGAAAGTTGTAAAATATTGATAATTTTGTGAATAATGGATTTTGTGAATTTGTTCTGAAGACGAATCCAGACTGCAAAATGATGTAGATGTTTGAGAAAATTAAGGTCAAATGTAAAAAAAAAAACGCGATTTTGGTAATTTTGATTTATCAAAATTACCAAAATCGCGTTTTTATACCAGCTGAACGACTTTAATCTTTGCATATTTTACTAAAATCCCGAATGTTCACAAATGTTTTTGAAGCATTTACACAGCGATTCTTTAACGGTGCGAACGGTTTCATAAAAGAGACGAAAAAAAATGCAATAACCTGACGTGATATGTAATTTTTGATCTCAGATTCGCATTTAGCGAAAATAAATCAATCGAAATCGCCTATTATTCTAACCGGTCCTTTCCTCAAAAATTTTTTTATGCATGTCCATAAATTTTGTAAATTACCTTTAAGACAATTAACGGATCTATCAATGGCAGTTCAAAAGTATGGGGTTGCCATTTGAAAGTGTCGAAGACGTCACAACTCCAAAACAATTGAAGATCGGAAATTAAATCTCAGTTGCGGCAACTCAAAAATTACCAAACAAATGTTTTGTTCCATTTGTGTTTTATGAAATACTTACTTTTTTGAGAAATTTTCTTCAAAACCATTGCAACAATGTTTTCAAATTTATTGTACTAACTTATTAAATGACAAACTAGTTTCAGACAAATTTCGCACGAAAAAGAGTAGGAATTTCAAGAAACACTTTAAATCTCGTAGCTCAAAACGGGCAATTTTTGCTCATACATTTTTTTGCTTTTTTAATTTCTAAAATTACACTAACGATTATTATAAAGACGAGAAAAAATAATTAAATTTTGGAATTGATATTCCATACATTCTAATGTAATTTGCACTGAACGTATAGTGTGAATCAAGTGATTCAAACATTTCCAGAAAGAAATAAAATTAAAATCATATAATATACATAGTAAAGGCGGGAAAGTTTAAAATTTGTACACGCAATTCATATGTAGAAATTAAATTGAAGCTTCGCACTTTTAGTTCCTGTAGACACCGCCAGCACGACCAGACAATCGTCACGACCGAACAAACAATCAACTATCGGCCTTCCACTATTCACAAAAAGACCTAAAAGACGACCACAACCATCTCCAGAACGTGCAACTTCAAACCCGTCCTCAATACAAAAATGAAACAGCAACACCAAAAAAAAGACGTTAATAACATTGACGATTAATGTCGAAACATGCTTTAAACCGGATTAATTTCCCGTAAATTCGCGAAAATATAATGCGGCGCTCGCCCACGGGCCGCTTTCACTTACGCAATCCCCAATAATCCCCCTTTTGTTACCCCTAAAAGCGGAGAACCCCCGTTTCATAATACGGAGGCCTTCTCCCGACAGTCCCGTCCCGGCTCAATCCCGATAAATCGTTCACATAACGCGCTCTCTCCCGCTGAGCACATCTGCTCCCCATCCTTACGACTAATTAAATCAACCAGGGTAGGTATTTTGCTACTGTTGCATAGCTACATCCGTCTGTAATAAGATAGGCAGCAAGGCCACCATCATCTCCAGTATTTTATCAAAACAAAGAAGCTCAGTGAAAATGAGATAGAAAAAAAATAGATAGATAAATTGCATTTTTCTACTTTGCGTTCATAATAGATATATTATAACACTGCTTTCAGTGTTATAATTAGTAAATTGTAACACTGGTCTTAGTAACTTTTATGTTTGCAAAATTTTCAGGTTTTATTTTCATCGTTGTTTTAAAAAAGAAGAATATAGCCATAATTTTTTAGTTTGTATTGTGAGTTATTTGATCTTGTCGCATTAAAACAATATCCTCATAGTACAGTCGATGAACAACAAAATACTAATTAAATTTAATATTAATAAAGTTCAAAAAATAATAAGGAAACACGAGTTTTTTATTGTTATCTCTTACTAATAGTTAGAGTAGGGCGCCATGGAAGTATTTTAATTGAAAAAGGGCGCCGCGACTACGAAAAGTTTGGGAACCACTGAATAATAGAATATTTACATGAATGATGATTGATTTTATAGGTATGTATTTTAATTTAATTTATATTTTAGAGGTTACCTAACAATTGCCAGAAGGAACTTAGGGGATACTTCCTTTGGCTTTTACCTAGGATGTATATCTATACAAGTAAAAAAATAATCTTATAGTCAAATACAATTTTATATTCGTCGACTATTAAAAAAAGTTTGTTAAAACTATTAAATGTACAATGGAAAGATTACCACAGTTAAATTAAATGATCATTGTAACAGAATTAAATTAGTATTCAATAAACGAGAAAACCTAAAACCTAAAACTTTTAACCACAACTACCAGAATTTAACCAGTTGTCGTATTAATGAACCCCTTCAATTGAAACTTGTGGTTATACATATCCCAATAACCTAACCTCACAATTCAGAAATGCACTCAGACGCGAAGTCACAAAGATTAAGAATAACAACAAGAATAATTCATTTTACGCAATTTTACTGAGCAGCTATCTTGTGTGGACGTTTGCACAAATTTAATTTTTGCGTAAATTGTTTCCACAATTCTTCGACGTTACGGGCTTCCGTAAACGGAGTCGAGTGCGTCGCAAAAGAACTTTATTTTTGTGAATAAAATTAACCATGACGGCATAAATATGGATTTTGTGTAGTTCTACTCTCGCAGATACTCCTATAGTTGCTACGTAGCAACTTGCTACGTAACAACTGCGTTACAGAATTGGCCTAAATATCTTCTATTCTGTCAAAAAATACTAATTCATTGTTTATCATGTATCTACATCTTTCGTCTTTAATATGGTGTATAATTCGTTCCGTTAAGCTTAATACGTTGGTAGTTATCGATGCAAATATTTCATGACAAATTTTTTAATCACCGATAATTTTTAATTAATTTCAATAATGATATCATTCTATATCTTACGTTTTATACGAAAGAAAAAATTATTCAGAATTATGTAGACGTGATGTTTTTGAGAGTATAATTTTGTCGCTTGTTTTCGGACCATAAACCGTAAAAAAAATAATATACCTACAAACAAAAAAAGCTTCCTACAATTTTAAGCATCATTTTATCCATCACATTATCAATTCATTATTCGCTCCTATGGCCCGACAATAACTATAACATCCGCTAACTAGATGACGAGGTTGCTTTGTCCATTAACAAATCTACCTGCTGATCTTTAAAAACGAAGCAAAAAAAAAGATAATAAAAAAACCAGTAGCCTTGAATCGGACAGAAAATATCTCTAGTTTTAAACGACCAGCCGAATAGGTTAATGTACGTATAAAACTTATAGAGCGTAATGGTATTTGTTACAGTCAGGGTCAATAAATCACAAAGAAGCAAACATTGACAATCGACTATCGAATCCAATAATTACAATAATAATTGCAATTTTATCATTTCAAGATGTGCTGTTTGAATTTCTTCATTTCCCATAACCGTGAAGTCCGAAACGAAAGGAGAGCTTATGACCGGCAATGAGCGGGTTCTTGGTTCAACTCCAGGTGGAGGCACTTTTTCTTTTTAATTTTTATTTATCATGCATTTCTTAACCACTTTTTAAAATACAATTTTAGCAATTTTTGATGCCAAAAAAAAAATATTTATCCATAGAAAAATATATATCCATATATATACAGATTTTGTTATGTCTTGCGACAAGTTTTTCTGGTTTCTTTATGCCGGACGACCGTGGTCAGGAAAGAGACAACGGCCCTCCGTGCTTCGAATATAGCCGAAACGACATTTGAATTAATTCAACAGACGCACACCGGCCTTGCACCTTGGCTTACTAACCTCGTTCGTCGCTTGTCTTGGCCCAAAAGTGTGTGGCCGCCGTTACATCATCTCTCGATGTTGCAAGCAAGCACAAAAAACACCGAGAAGGGGAGACAGACAGACAGACACAAGTCGAAAGCACTTTCTCTGTCGCTTATGTCTTACTTACGTCATAGATTTTTCAGTGTTTATCGCGCGCGATACGAAAATCAAGATTGCGTCCGCAGAAATTCAAGATATACGCATCAAATGCCCTTAAAGATATGGTAGCCAGGCGCACTATGGCAAAAATACCAAAGCCATCTTAGTGTGTTTATTCCTTCACTCTCCATAGTAAATGCATTATTTTTCGTGATTATTTCCTCAATATTTCATAAAAATCAGCGTTAAAAATTGAATCACAAAAGTCCCGCCAAAACGATACTTTCTGTTGTGTGACGTCACACGATAGTAGATGTCACATCGGCCCATATGGTCTGTCAGCATCGGCATCGTCGCCGTTTGGTAATTGTGTTGTATGATGTGTTGTTTTCACCATTTCTACATAAAAATGGGTTATAAATGGTGTATAAATCCACAATGCAGAACTACGTCAATAAAAACTCCGGATAAACTATTTGTAGCTGTTCCGCAAGATTTGAAACTGCGAAGAGACAAGTGTTTTTTGTTGTGAAGATTACTTCGACATAAGTAAAACTGACTAGAATAAGTTATCTATCGTATTTTCGAACCAGGTATTATCTGATCTGACAGCTTAAGGTTAGGACTATCCTAACCTACAAAGTTATGCTTACATGGCACTTTAGTGCTATTAAATTCAAACGGGAGAAGCATAAGAGCGCGTTCGGATAATCGGGTAGGGTACGGTGAGAGTGACGCGCTGCATAATAGGCGGACTAATGTCATACGGCGTTTATCTGCATATAAGAGAGAGACAGCCGACCCAGGTTATCTGAGCATTGCTCTCCCCATACCCTACCCTGACAAACCGAACGCGCTCTAAGCGTATAGTGACGTCACTGGAGACTGAGCCAATTACAGAGCGTTTTCAATCACGTGATAGGACGTGAATAAATCGATTTTTGATTTTTAATTGAAATAAAGCATATTTTTTTGAAAAGTAATAACAAATAGTTTTCTTAAACTGTAATCTATTAGGATGACTATAATACAAGCCAGATTCTTTATTCAGTGTACATTTTTAATACAATTTACCGATTTTTAACTACCGTAATTTTCGGCTTAAATTACCGATGGTAATTTATCGTCAATTTAAATTACCGTTGGTAATTTATTAGTAATTTAGCGAAAATTGTAATTACAGTTGTTAATTTACCGGTATTTATAAATTAATTTCAAAAACCTTCCATCAGTACTTGCGTGAATTGTACCCCACCACTCCTAAGCAGTCTACAAGTGCACAGTTGTTTGTGCTTTGCCTGGGAGGTACTTAGGGATGTACGAGCGTAATTTATCGGGTAAATTACTAAATAAATTACCGTCATTAATGGTAATTTCCGGATTTTTAATTACTCAATTCAGCGAAGCCAATAATGCGCAATTTAAATCAGAAGCCATCTACCTACTATCAAATTGATGATTTAAACAAATGTTCTGGTGATCCCGATAAAATGTGATCATTGTTTGTGAAACCGGGCGTTGTCGTTTTGTGAGTCGGTAATAAATTGCAGTATTTTATACTATAATTATTGAAATTCGGATATTTAATTTGATATGGAATGGATCAAATTAGTTATTATTCAACAATAAATTCCTTATTCATTTCAAATTATTATATTTTCCGAGACGCGTTAGTAATGCAGCAAAAACAAACATGTGCATACTTCGTACAAGGATATTATTTCCTTGTCGAAATTGAAATATAAAAAGACATCTCGTACTATGTCTCGAAAACAATTTCTTTCGACAAAAAAATGTATTTTTCTGTGCAGCATTGACGGTATGAGTATGTTTTCGTCAAATATTCGAGCAACATTCGGCGTAGTTATTTTACAGCCATAATGGAACACGTTTTTGCCCAGCCGGCCGGTCCGCTTCGAGAATTTGAAACGTGTTTTATAAGTGCACATGTTTTGAATTGAAATAACATTTTTATACTCTAGGAATTTGTAAGCGTTGACCTATTTATAAAATATCTATCTCAATTTAATTTGCTTAGACGAATAATATACTGGGTATTAAAACAACTTAACATTTTTTTTTATTTCAGCAACGAATTAAATTGAAAATTCTAATACTTCTAATACTAATAACTTCTAATACTTTTGTTGGAGTAAAACTCCTTGTTTTTTTTTAAATTATGGATTATATTATCTAAATAGACACAGGATCTAACGATGCTATTAACTTAACAAAACCGGTTACCCAAAGAATTTTTAAATGAAGATTTGCAAAGAAAAACTTGCTTGTTGATTTATCAAATATATATGGCGACCAAAATCTCGCGAATTCGTGCGAAACTTGCCTTCTGTGATACCTCAAGGTCCGTGACTCCAAAAATGTGAAAGCTATGGATTCGCACGAAACTTATTTCCTATCGTATTTTAAGCTTCCTGATTCAAAATCTCATGTCAGATTTTGTAAATTGAGAATGGCGGATCAAAATATATTTAGATTCCCATGAAACTTTTTTCCTGCTACATTTGAGGATCTCTATATCCAAATCTGTTGTCAGATTTTCAAAATTCAAAATGTCGGATTTAATATTGGAAACCAAAGTCTAGAAACTGTCGGATTTAATTGAAACTTACTTCCTGTGATACTTAAGCTGTCTTGTAATATTGCAGAAAATAAGTTTTATGCAAATCAAAAACTTTCGGTCGCCATATTGATTCCGCCAGATTGAATTTGAAGATTGAGAATCAGGAGACTTTTAATATTACAGGAAATAAGTTTTATGCAAATCGGATATATTTTTACATTTTCGGTCGCCATGTTGGTTCCGCCATTCTGAGTTTTGAACATCTGATGTCAGATTTGGAGTCAGAAGTCTGGTAATCTTGCAGCATAAAAGTTTCAAGCAATTCGGAAATTGTTTTCATTTTCGGGCGCCATATTGACTCCGCCATTTTGAATTTTAAAAATCCGTTATCAGATTAGGAATGAGGAGTCTAGCAATATCACAGGAAATAAGTTTCATGCAAATCGGACATATTTTATCGTTTTTTATCGCCATCTTGGTTCCACCATTTTGAATTTTGAAAATCTAATATCATATTTGGAATCAGAGACCCCAAAAACCACTTATGAGCATGTTTAACACATGTTTCATATAAGTAGCCGTAACTTTAAAATTCTTTCAAACTTCAGTTGTTTGTTTTGCTATGTTATATACTATTGAAAACAAAAGAAATCAAAAGATCTTGACAGTTTGTTTATCACAAGATTTGACAACTATCTTGGCTAGATTTATTATAAGGTTATGTTTTACCTGTACGATTATTATATCATTATGATAACATAACTTTTTCGATTAACTTACGATAAACAATTTTTTTTCTATGGACATGCTTGTATAAAATTTAATCTAATCGCAAATTAAACATCAAAACCCTTTCAATATGTATGATCTCTGCAATATCAAGAAAAAAAAATATCAAGAATTTTTAACGAAAACAAACATCGGTGACCAATAAAATAAATACATGTCACATAACTAATTCTTCCACAAATTAGCATTAAAAACATCATTATCCAAAAATTCAGATCACCTATACTTAAAAACAAACATTGAACTATCTCGTTACCTTATAAACGAACATAACCTCACATAACCTATAAATTCTCGACACAAACGCTAGTAGAAAGATAGACAAATCTCCTACCTGCGGTTGCTGAGCGGCTTGTCGCATGATCTGCGTCTGCATATTCTGCGTCATGTACTGCGGGTGCATCTGCAGGCCCCCCGCCATCTGATGGTTCGTCATGTGATTCGTCTGCAGGTACATAACCTGCTGCTGCTGTTGCTGCTGCTCGTGGCCCATATTCTTGTTCTGGCTCATGTCGTAGAGCGTCATCGTAGGACTGGGCCCCATGTAGGACATCGTCGGCTGCGTTGTCATCTTGTTGCTATTGATGGGGTACTTCCACTTGTCGTAATTCTGAAAAGAAAGGTTTCCGTTTGGATTTAGAAATTTTATCTCGAGAATGGTTTTGTTACAAATTATTATAAAATACTTCTTATTGATTAGTTAGTGTTAGTTAATTAATGTCCTTACGATATGTTTAATTTAGTTAATTTTATATCGTTAAGATGTTATATTGTTATTTTATTTAAGATTAGATTATCTGCGTAATGTTTATATGTGTAGAATGATTATAATAAATAACAGAGTAGAGTTTTACGGTAAGTAAATATAAAATTATTGTCGAAAAAACATGTCTGGAGTGATATCAAGTCATCACAAATATAGAATAAAAAAAGGACTACATCTATCAAATATTTCACCACCTCTCTTTAGTTTCTATCAAAGAATTAAAAAAAAAATGACAGTACAAAAGGTGAAATTAGCCTCAAAGAAAACCTTAAACCTTGTGTGTATATTTTAGGTCGCTAGAATTTTTTATTCAAAATTCTCTGGAGAATTTAAAAGACAAGTACGGAGTATATATGAGGCCGTTACATATTTGCAAAACTTCCTCTTTGCTACTTGGTTTACTTTTCAGGAGCAACATAAAACGTTTTAGCGAACCTGAAAATTATTTTTTCGTATTATTTTATTTTGGTTTCTGTAGTTTACCAGGCACTTATAATAAATTGAATGATTCTAAACCTGAAAGTATCACAGATTTTGAGAACAAAATGAGATTTTGGTGCAAACAGAGAGTTTTGCAAATAATAAAAATAAATCATTAAAGAAAGTTGTTGAATTTTTATTGAAAGATCATTATACAGTAAGTAATCTGTAATTAGTATTCAAAAAAAGATTTTCAAAAAAAAAAAACTTATAAAACTCCTTATTTATATGCCAACGAAACTTTAAAAAAGCAATGAAAGGATTAAATGTCATTTTCGTTTTAACGCAAGTCTTAATCCTGTTCATGCAGTATGTTCTTGTAGAAGGCGAGTTCTGGTAATTGTCGCCAATTCAACCATAATGATTAACCAACAAACCAATAATAGTTTTTTTGTCGCCTTTAAGCTCTTTGCCTAGTAGTATCTCGCATGGTTGGATGGATGAAATTGAACAATTTTCTTTAATTCCTTTAGCTGGCGTTACTGGCGTAATTAATCTCGCCCTGTATTAAAACAGTATCCTCTTTTTTGAAAAAAATGAAACGTTTTGCCTTGCTTTTGAAATGCCAGGCTCCAGGAAGCTTTACATTTTTCCTTGTTTCATTCTTCCAGTCATCTACCTTCCAGTCAATGCCAATTCTTTTGACTGGCGTGTCTACTTATGATGTCATCATAGTGGCTGGATTGTACAATAACAGGAGCTTTTTTTTTAATTTCTCTCTCTATAACCCAAAAACTCGATCAGGAGGGATAAAGGAATGTCCTACGATTGGAAATGTGATCTCAATTTTTTTAATGTTTGGTGGTGATTCATTAAGAAGCCAGTACGCTAACATTGTCATCATAGCAGTGTCTTTATTTTGACCACCGTAGCCGTCAAGAAGTTAATTCTTGTGACTTTGTATCTATAGGATACAAAAGTAATTCCTACTTTCATTAATTTGGTATGTCCTAAAATGTTCTACTTTTTAAAACGTACCTAAGCCTTTTTTTTAACATTCCTAGAGTAGTTTTCTGGTTGTCGCTCTTTCTTGCGTTCCTTTTCCTTTGGGACAGGGTAAAATTTCACATTGAGTATTTATCTCATCCATGCTAACAAATCGCAACAACAAAACTGCCGTTAAAAATCACAACGCACTAGAACATTGATGTTTAGACTGAAACGAATTTATTTTCCTGCATGAAACAAAAAAAAAACACCTGTTTGCTCTGTGAACACTAGCGCGCCAAGCTATTGGTTGAGCTATAGACAGCCAGTTTTGCAGATCAACGTTCAAAGCAAACAGAGAGTTTTGCAAATAACTTACACTTTAGCATCAAAATTTAGGGAATGAATAGGTTGTATCTAAAAATTCTGACAAAAGCAATCGATTCCTCATTAAATAATTATGTAACTTTGCAAAAATGAATTTTTGAAATTTTGGCGATTAGAGACTTTTGCAAATAAACAAATATATCATACAACAAAGGAATTTTTTGTTCAATCATATTCTTCAAACTTCACCATATATTTTTTAAAAAAATGCTCAATTGAATTCTAATCTGGGAAGATATGAATTTCTTTTTAAGTTTTAGTACAAAAATAGTAGTTTTTTCAAGTGTTTTTTATGTGGAAAAAGAAAATGGTTGCGTTCGAGTGAACAAAACTTTTATTATTATTTAATTTAAATTATTTTATTATTTATTAGAAATGCCCGTTCTAATGTCAAACGATTGTTTGATGATTGTTTGGTTGACATTAAAAATTTCTGTTCTAATGTCAAACGATCGGTTGCACAATTGCCAAAAATTAGTTGAATAAATTATAATTGATTATACTCAATTAACCGTTCATCTTCTCGTATAGATTCCAGAATCATTTTGATAGTAAATTTTGTCCGCTACATACAATTTTTCAATGGTTTTTATTTAATAACATATTTTCCTATTCACTATGACACTAAACATTTTAATATTTTACTACTGAAATACTGAAACCATAAGTTATCGATTGGTCTTTTTCACTGACTGCAATTAATCTTCCGAATACATTGTACTTATATCAAAAATCTAGACTGGACTAATCTGGCTATCCGAGGATCAACAAAATTAAAAATACTTGGCGGCAATCTTTTATAATTACATATAATGGTGCATGTGGTACTACTGAGACAATCACTGTTGCCACCATAATAATTAGTAATTATACCAGGTGATTATAATTAGTATTAAAAATTAAATTTCCACATACAAAATGCCATTTGAAGTAAAAATAAAAGAGTATTTTTTGCCTAATTTCCGAATTATGTGACTTTTTTTCTGGTCTACTGTTTCAGTACAAATATCTAACAATCGGTATCATCAAATGTCTGAAATTTTAAAGTATTGAAACTTGAAACTTTAAAAACAATTTTATATGTTTTGGGTTCTAGACATACAAAATGCTATTTTAAGTAAAAATAAAAGTGTATATTTTCTCATATTTATAATCAAGTTTTTAAAGTATTGAAATTTTAAGTTAAAAAATTTAGTATGTACTGGGTATTACTTACTATTAATTTTTATAATAACAAAAAATATTTAGAAGTTACTACCAGTGGCGGACTGGCCTGGTGGTGCCAGGTTGCCCGATGGCAAGTGGGCCCACCCTTCAGTGGGCCCCCCGTAAGACAATATGTTGAAAATATTAATAATATATTTATTTATACTGAAACTTGCACGAGAAATAAGAACCAATAAGAAAATTGCATGGTGAGTTTTAAGAAACCCACTTTGGGAAACAATAAAAATTCTCCAAAAGGCCCTTGTCAAGAGAACACGTTAAAATGTATTACTATTTGAACTTGAAACTTTTTACTGGACGTTTATCTTTCATAAAAAACAAGTTTTTTTTTTAAATTTGGTTGACCGGCTTCTGGCAAAGATATTATTCATCCGAAATTGAAATACCAATACGTCACAAAGTACAGAATTGTTATGGCATGACGTGGTAGTTTTTACAAAAGAAATATTTAAAATAAAAAAGTCAATGGTATGATGTACAAAATTAAAACTTAAATCGGATAATTGATATGCAGGAAAACATTGTGAAATATTTGCTGAACATATGAAAGGGACCAAAATAAATCAAATAAATAAAATTTTACTTGGGTACAAAATGAATCACTTATACAGAATGTTCTTTTATACACGCAATAAAAATAAAATTAAATTTATTTATGAATATGAATATATGAATCACTTATACAGAATGTTCTTTTATACATGCAATAAAAATAAAATTAAACTTATTTAAAGTATATGTAAATTTAAAAAAAAAATACAAAATAAAATTAGAAACAAAGTTGCGCATTTTTGTGTTGCTCAATGATATAAAAAGTAATATGTATATCTTTTTCACTTTTGAAGATATAACATTGATGTACAGGTTGTTATAAAAGTTATAGATAATCATTCGCCCTACAGCCAGAAAATATTTTCATGTTTACAGGTGTCCCACAACAACGTACCCAACAACTTATGTTTGTTTAAATGGAACACTAGGTATATTATTGCAATTTTTGATGAAGATTTTTAGCCTAATTGTTTTGACTTCAACTTGTATTAGGCTATTATCAACTGTTCCTGAGATATTGTGAAAGGATTGTCAAAAATATGCATTTTCAACAGTATTCTAAGGTAATTAACAAGAATAAAGAAATAAAAGCTCATTTTGGACAGTAATAGTATCGCATTTTTTTACAGTTATTATTCATTTGCTAAATAAATTAAATTCTAATATGACTTATCCGGACTAACTCGAGATTTGCTAAATGTCAAATGACAAGAATTTTAAATGGAACAATCTGTATATCTTGACATACTTCGAAAGATCGATCAACTTTCCTAAAATGTCTAAGTCGGTAGGTCTATCGTCAACACCTAAAAAGTTATTAAGCATCTAATTTAACATTTATGCGCATACAAAAAATATTTCATAAATTAATATAACATATCTAGTTGCCACGACGAAATTCAGCAATCGCACAAATGTAATGATTATTCCGCAGCAAAATTTAGTCATTGCAAACTGCTACACACAAACGAGCAATTTATG
This sequence comes from Aphodius sticticus, assembly GCA_963966075.1. Classification (NCBI taxonomy): domain Eukaryota; kingdom Metazoa; phylum Arthropoda; class Insecta; order Coleoptera; family Scarabaeidae; genus Aphodius; species Aphodius sticticus. Next base: position 4,896,881 of record OZ014508.1, on the reverse strand, counting down.
ATCATCCAAGAATTAGTTTTATGAGTACCAGTCGAAACTTATTTAAAATTTTTATTTATTTACGTAATGTTCTAAACTATTTAAAGAATTTTAATAGATCCTTGGGGTTGGTTGTAAATCGCCAGTTTAATTTATTTATTTTGGGACATGTTAAGGAATAAGTTTATGGGGATGTTCCAGTTACTACTGATAACAAAAACAAGCAGTGCTTTGGTAGCAATGTGGTGTTCTTCAGAAATCCTAACATTTCTGTACTCTCATAAGTATAAATAATTAAATAAATGGATAATTGTAAACTGAATGAATAATTATTATTTCAGTACGATTGTGAAGAGTGCACATATCAACCCTGTCAGGTCAATGCGTCTGTCTTTCTTCACATTCTCGGTGGAAATATTACATTTTCCATGGTTTCCACAAAAATATTTTGATGCCTCCTTATTACTATTACTTATTATTACTTATTACTATTCTTCATGTTCGCTATAGTAGTTGTAATATTCCCATAAATTTCTTCCGCAATATGTCTACAGGTGTAACAAATCAAACTCGATTAAATCAGGCGATCTAGTTTTTCAAAGCGTTGGACCACCATGAACAATTTAATGTCATTGATAAATATTATTTAAACAATTTTAGAGTGATATATAAATTAGTAATTTTTTGAAGAAAATAAGTATCACAAATTATACGTTTGAATAAATCAAAATTGCAGAATGCTATTACTAAAAGCTGCTGCATGAAAAGATGAATTATTCTAATTGAGAGATTGTTGAATTTCGTCGAACAATCTGGATATTTAATATTAATTTATGAATATTGTGCATAAGTTACAAATGTCACATTAGATGCTTAATAACTTTTTAGCTGTTGACGATAGACCACCGAGTTAGACATTTTAGGAAAGCTGATTTATCGATCTTAGATATTGTATTTATTCGTTCTATTTCTTATTTTTAAGATTCTATTTCATAATATTTTTGTAAGTTTTTCTTTGTAACTCTTTCATTTTTAATTTTTTTCATTTTTTCTGATTTTTTCAAGGAATTGAGAAAACAAATAAGTCCTTATAAAAAATTTATTCAGAATGACATTTGCTTTCTAAAAATAATTTTCGGGGAAAAAAGTGGGACACCTGTATCTATATACCGGCAGCATAAACAAAAAAATGGTGGGCCCCCCTTAGCTTCTTGGCAACCAATATTTTTGGACCCAGTCCGCCACTGGTTACTACCGACTCAAAAAATAGTTATTTAACGACAATGAATTTTGAGTCTCCAATTATTATTATCTTAACATAAACAAGAATAATTATTTTGAATTTACATATTTTCTATAACAAACTTTTTGTAGATATCAAATTAGGTACTTAATTCATCAAAAATACATTAATCGAAAATAAATTAGTACCCCGGCCAACAAAAGACAAACAAAAGAAACAATTGACAACTTATTATGATATGTTTTGTCCTGTAGCATCTGAATCATAACAGCAAAAATTGAAAAAAATAAAACTACTTTTTGCACTGTAGTCTAGTCATTTTAGACGCAAAATCATTGAACATCGTAAATGAATATTAAATTGGTATGTATTTTCATAAGCAGGCGAATTATTTGTCTACCAAAATCTAAAATGACTCGACAATGTACTGGGTTTCTCAAAAACTAGACTCAATTAACAATTTCTGAGGCAGAACTTGTGAATTGAGTTTGGTTTTTGATAACACAACTGCGTATTGTTTTAGAATGTTTGCGTTTCTTTGTTTTCTTTTGTTTTCCCAACAACAAATAACAATTCTTGTTTTCAGATTCAGAGTCTACGGAAAAAATAATTTATCGCATAATGCATAACACTTGTCATTTTCTTATTATTTAGATGAATAATGGGATTTGTGACACATTTAAGAAAATGGAAATCTGTAAAATTTAAAATATCTAGAAAATAAACTGCGTCCGGGTTATGCCGTGTGTCAAGATTTGTTAATGCTGACGTTTCGCGAGCCATGTTGTTCGCTTCTTCAAAGCTAATTGAATACTACAGTATTAATAATATTAATAATACAGAATTCAATTAGCTTTGAAGAAGCGAACAACATGGCTCGCGAAACGTCAGCATTAACAAATCTTGACACACGGCATAACCCGGAAGCAGTTTATTTTCTAAATGATTCTGGCCGTGAAAGCCTACGTACTTATTTAAAATATCTTCTACATCCAGAAACATATTGATTTTTTTTTGGGATTAAGTTAATTATTATCAAGCGCAAATTTGTAGTAAAAAGAAATACAAATGTCTTCTTTACGTACAAAACTAGTTCCCAAAGAAATGTAACTTTACCGATAATAGATATAATTTTAATTCCTTTAGAAAAAGTCATTCTTTATAAATAGAATACTCCACTGCTATCGACAGAATTTTAATTCAACATAACAACTGTTCAAAAATTATTTATGGTTAACATTTTGCAAGAGAAAATTATTAGTTTTTTTTATAATTGAATACAAAAATGTCTTAGCGAAAAGTTGTTTTAAATTCAATTCCATGCTCAAATGTCAAATTGAAAGTTCTAAGACATCTCAAATACGGTACATAACCAATTTTGTAAAAATTTGCGGGAAACAAAACTAGCGCTAAAAACACCAAGTCGACATGTAAGCAAATTAAAGAGTTATTTGTTTGTTTTGGTATTACATAACCGTAAAATTTTAAATTGCACAACCAAATCATAAAATAGTAAAATAATCATCGTTTCCAGAATCACGTTTTCAAATTTCTTAAAAATTTATTCGCAAAATTAAGCATTTCGTCACTTTTTGACATCGTAACTCTACAATCTACTGCCTAGTGATTACCGCGTAATAAACAAACATTTACTTAAGTAACATCGTTTTAAATAAGTACGTAGGCTTAATAACATCATTTCAAACCTTTTCTATATAATCGTAAGATTTTGATCTGCTTCCGTTCAATAAAAAAATCAATTTTTACAGCTCGCTTTTGTATTTCTGGCTTTATTTAAGTATAATTCCTCTCGACGGAGTCAAAAATACTTACTTCTATAACGCTGTCATCTCCTAACGCCCAACGTGCTTGTTTCTGGCCAAACGTCGGAAACTCGGGATCTGGCGGCCGCTGAAACTCATACCCGACGGCTGCATCGTCTTGGGTGCGCTGCGGCTCCCTGTCCATGTCAACGCTTAACACACTTCCATCACCACCACCAAGCCACTTCATTTGTGTCTCTACAACAAGAGCATCGGAAACATAATTAAACGTTTGTTGTACACGCAACTTAAATCGACTGTTTTTTTTTTGGTAGAGATGCCATATAATTAAAGATAATTAAACGAGAGGTAGTTACTTACGAATTTTTAGCGTCATTTAGTACCGGTATTAATAAATAAGAACAAAATCAATATAGCGGATCGCTTGAAATTTGTAGGTTAGTTATTCGCATAGCAGAAAAAACGGTAATTGACGTCGCCGATTTTGCCCGCCGATGAATTACTTTGCGATTGAAACGCGTGCGAACATCATTAGCTACGTTACGAGTGACTTATTGGTGGCAATATCTTGATTTAAAGCAGAAACATCAAAAACTGTTTACTGGATGACATTTCAAATCCCGGTACAAAAACAAATGGCTACTTCGGTTTGACAGCTACGATACACACAAAGAAATTGGTCGATTTTCGTCGCGAAAACGGAAAGAAAACTCGCTGGCCGGACGCGCATCGTACCTGTGCTTATTGTGGTTGATTACTTATCATCAACACGACGTATTATCGCTGATTTTTTATCTTCTCTACGTCGGCGTCCGCTACGCTAAAGATTTTCCCACAAACACCGTACTCGAGCACTTATTTTTAACGGCCGGCAAGCGCACAACACAAAATATTACCACTAACTATACACTTGACTATATACAATATACAATTAATACACGATTTCCTATTTACGCCATTTATACAAGTTGATACCAATAGATTTAAAACTGAGAGCGATTTGTTAGCAATCCTATCGCCATCTTACGTGCGCGCGCATACCAAACAGAGCAACCACATTTGCGCAGCATGTTTAAAATTAATGAGCGCGTCCAGATAATTTTCGCGAAAACCTATATTATAAACAAACAAATAGATTTTCCTAATCTAAAATGATCAAAACTATATTCAATAACACCTGAATCAAATTCTAAGTAAATCACCTTGACGATAATTCAGAAATTGTCAATTTTCCATGTCAATTCAAATAGGGCGTGAATTTAGCGAACTGTGGATGCGCAGAAGTCATATTGGTTGCATACACGTTAGGGGTTTGGATTTCTTTTAAAGATCTTTTACAACTGAGGATGGACCGTATTGGGGCTACCTATAAATTAAACTGAAGAATGCTAAGGATAGCCACTCTTTTTTCGGCGGAGGATGAGTTTGCTAATGTTTAATCGTGTTCTTCGACAAGATTTCTCAAGTCATTGGTAGACCCTACGAATTATGAATTTGTTTATTAGTTCTTGTTTTTCGTTATTGTTAGTGTTTGTAATTAATGTTTTGTGTTATCAAGAGGAATCTGATGGATACCATTACCAAAAGGCTTATCCACAAGACGTTATGGTTGATGTGATTAATAATTTTGGATTACATCTCTTAAAGGTAATACTTTTTTCTTAACTAAACTTTTAGCGAAATATTTTGTGAAATATTTTTGTGTTAGTTCTTACTTTTCTATTACCATGGACAAGTTTTATAATTAATTGGATACCTCCTCCTTTTTGTATTCAAATAAAGATCTTTTGTCGATATGTGACAATTTTCCTATTGTAAATGCAATGCATAATGATGGTGTCCTTGCCCAGTATGTCATTTAATATTCTCATTAGGCAAAAAATGGATCTGTGTGACATACACAATTATTTTTAATCAGGGAAATTAATGTGTTTATACCTCTATTTCTATTTTTAAATGTATATAAGGACAAACCCATCATATGGTGTTACATAAAACGGTTGCAATCCATTTACGTTACAATTATTCAGTGAAAATGAAATAGAATTGAGCATTCTCACTTTTGCGCGTGAGAATTGTTTCCATAGTAATCTCATCATTCACCTTCAAGATTGTTCACATCATTCCAACCGTGGTCTTTAAGATCTTTGCTCTGCTATACGCAAAAAGGAAATGATATCACCTAATTTGAATTATCCTTACCTGTTTTATGGTGCTTCTAATTGTTTTCTCGGTCTGACGAGCAGGAGAATCTTTATTTTTGTTTTCTTCTTTTGCGAATATAGGCTCATAATGAAGGGAATAACAACAATATGGCTTTGTCTCCTTATGGAGCGACTAGCGTTTTAATAGCTCTTGGAGAGGGTGTCCGAGGATTTGCTGTTGAAGAAATCCAGCATGCTGTCCACATTCCACAGGACATCTCTGTCGTAAGGATTGGATTGCGTGACATTCACAGGCATCTCAAGGTACTTAGGGCAATTAGACTCCAGTTTTTATGTGTTGGAATGTGTCTGTGAACAAGAATATGTGTTACTGACTGGATGTCTGTGTTGTCTTTTGGAATCGTTCTGGAAATAATTGAGATCTATTAAAAGACCTACAGAGACATTATCTAACAACGGCTTTTCCACCATATCTATGTAATGGTACTAGATATGACACTGATAATTTATGTCATGTTTATAGCTATAATTTTAAATTTCATTATCTAATTGTCCAAATATATTGCTTAAACATTGCCCGCACATGTACATAGAACTGCTTATGTTAATTAAAGTTATTCATATTTTTAGTTTGACACCCATATGGCGATATTCTAATGAAATGGTGTTGTTGTTAGTTTTGTATGGTATTTTTGTGAGCAAAACCCGCATATTACCGAATACATATATGCTAGAAAAGTGTAGACTTCGGACTGTTTGATACAAACGTCGCGTCGTTGGAAATATTATGCCTAAAACTTTGTATAGAAGTTCTTTTGGTGTAACATTAAAATTTGCAAGCTCAATCCTATTTTGATAAGTAAAATATTAAAGTGGACATGTAGTGTTGCCATTTTTCAATAATCATAAAACCAATTAAAATTGATTATCAAAATTTGGCAAAAATATCCCTTTTTACACTTTTTACTAGCCAAAAAAGAAATAATGCGTTCAGATCAGCTATTTCTGCCAGAACGCATTACTTTTTTGAAAGATACCAAAAGTGTCACTGGTTTCAGTCAATCTGTGCCATTTTTTCCCAAAATGTGAGTGAGACAATAATTTGTTTCTTTTGATAGAAGTAAGTACGCTGAAATAAAAGCTTGAATCTTGAAGTTGTAATGATATAATCACCTCTGCCAAACTAGGGCTGCCAGGTGCAAAAATGGAATTCACAAGGCATGCGTTTAAAAACGCTGGACAAATGCCAGACTCCAGGACAATGTTTGATTTATTATAAAGTAAAACATAAACGTTAGTAAAATTAGGTTAAAAAATGAACAAACTTATTCAGAAACAAGCTGATTTATTATGCCAGCTTAATTTTTTATGCTTTACACAATATTGCAAGTTCCTTCCAGTTTATACAGTGAACGGCAAAAGCATAGAATACATTCATTAGTTTTTTTATGGTAATACCCTCTCTCATAAAATCTCATATAATTTTCAGAAAACAGTAAGGTTAAAATTAAAAAATAACCTGATTTTGGCAATTTAAAAATTGTATTCCAGCTGAAATCCTGAAAGTCTATTCACAAATGTCATTGAAGATGAGGAACCAATAATAATTCTTGAAGTCGTGTGCGAGCGCTTTTTAATCATAAAACGACAAAAACACAAAAACGTGAAAGTAATCGAATCGGTCGATTCGAAAACACTACAAGTCCAAAAAGTGAGTTCTGGGAAAATAAACAAAATTATTTTGTCAGTGCAACATCTTGAAAAGTATAGCAGTTAGCTATGTTGTGCCAACAGACAAAATATAAAGTAGTTCACAGAGAATTAAATGTATTACATATTTTATTTATATTTGCATTAAAAGCAGAGCTATGATTAAAACAATCATCATGGACATGTACTGTTTTTGAACTCGACGGAAAAACAGCGTACATTTTTTAAAATATTTGTTTATTTAAAGCATTTAAATAATATTTTTATTGTGATGTAGATATGTATAGTGTTTTTGGCGTCAACAATAAATTCCTTATTCATTTAATATTATTATATTTTCCGAAATGCGTTAGTAATGCAGCAAAAACAAACATGTGCATATTTCGTACAAGAACATTATTTCCTTGTCGAAATTGAAATATAGAAAGACATCTCGTACTACGCCTCGAAAACAATTTCTTTCGACAAGAAAAATGTATTTTTCTGTGGAGCATTGACGGTATGAGTATGTTTTCGTCAAATATTCGAGCAACATTCGGCGTAGTTATTTTACAGCCATAATGGAACACGTTTTTGTCCAGCCGGCCGGTCCGCTTCGAGAATTTGAAACGTGTTTTGTACTTAGTGCACATGTACTTACGATGTTTCGAATCGAAATAAAATTTTTATACTCTAGGAATTTTTAAGCGTTGACTTATTTATAAAATATCAATCTCAGTTTAATTTGCTTAGACGAATAATATACGGGTATCAAAACAACTTAACGTTTTTTTTTTATTTCTGCAACGAATTAAATTGAAAATTCTAACACTTCTAGTACTGTTGTTGGACTAAAATTCTTTGTTTTTTTTTTTTTAATTAAGGATTATATTATCTAAATAGACACCAGATCTAACGATGCTATTAACTTAACAAAACCGGAGAATCTTTAAACAAAACCCAAAGAATCAAAGTGAGTTCTGAGAAAATTAACAAAATAATTTTGTTGGTGCAATATCTTGAAAAGTATAGCAGTTAGCTATTTTGTGCCAATAGATAAAATATAAAGTAGTTCACGGAGAATTAAATGTACTACATATTTTATTTATATTTGATTAAAAGCAGAGCTATGATTAAAACAATCATCATGGACATGTACTGTCTTTGAACTCGACGGAAAAACAGCTTACATTTTTAACAATACTTGTTTATTTAAAGCATTTAAATAATATTTTTATTGTGATGTAGGTATATATGATGTAGGATTTGCATGAAACTTATTTCCCGTAATATTTGAAGATTGATAATTAAAAATGTCATGTAAGATTTTTAAAATAAATTCAAAATGGCGGATTACACATGATTAGTCAAAATTACCAAAACACCTTAGTAATTCTTTAACCGTAAAGAATTTCAAAGAAAAATTCAAACAAAAGTCTTTTGGTTTTAAACAAGCTATATATTTTCAATATACGGATGTTCATTTTATTCTGAAAATTTGGTAAACTTTTCTTTTTCTAATAGAACACCCTGTATATTTAAAAAAAATTATTCTAAGAGTTTGTAAGAATAATTTTTTTTATAAAATGCATCATCTTTGAGTTATGAGCAATTAACCGATCATTAACGGATACAAAATAAAAAAAATCAAGAAAAATAACTAAACTATGAAATAGCATAATAAATTAAATATTCAAGCTGGCAAATTAAATAAATGTGTATGTATGCGGGAAAACATTCTTAATTTGAAGTCCAGGAATTTTGATTAATTGCTTATAACTAAAAAATGACAGTATTGTATTTAAAAAAAAAATGATTTCTATAAAAGAATTAATCCTAGAATTAAAAAATGTATGTTACCAAATTTCCAGAATAAACAATAGTATAATAACACAAATTTTTTTCTCAGTTGGAGAATTATTTAGGTTTTCGGTAATTTCGTATATTTTTGATTAATTGATCATAACTCAAAAATAAGGTATTTTATAAAAAAATCATACAAAAGATTCTTAGAATTAATCTTAGAATTAAAAAATGTAAAGCTATACAGGATGTTCCATTTGAAAAAGGGAAGGTTACGAGATAGAATAAAATGAACACCCTGTACTTATAATAAAAATATATTTAAACGATAGATTGTTTAAAACAAAACAACTTTTACTTGAAAAATTTTTTGTAAATGCTTACAGTTGGAAAATTATTTAGGTGTTCCGGTAATTTTGACTAACCCTATACATATATTGCGATACGATAGAGTAATATATAGACTTTGATGATTGTGTACATAATAGTATTACATTTCCTCTACGGTGGTAGTCGGTCCGGAAGTCACGTGGTAGTAAAATTCTCAATTTTCACCAGTTACATACTCGTGGACTTTTTTAATATTATTTATCTTTTTGATATTGATATTCATATTGATTACTTCGGCGTACCTCAACAACGATTTGAACGCAAATTTCGAAGTTGGCGAATGTTTACGACTGATATCAGTAGAAACTGAGTAGAAACGCGTTGCATGAGCGATCAAAAAAGCACTGTTCTGGGACTTGTTTATTTCGCCCAAGAATTCTCTTTTTACTTTATCATACGCAGTATGTAAAGTATTGTAATCATGCCAAAAAAATTTTTTGAGATTTTAGCGGAAATATGTCTTTTTGGGTCCCCTGAACATTTTTGACCAAGGTACAAAAAAATGTCTGTGTGTGTGTGTGTACCCGTTTTTGTGGAGACGATTGCGGAGAAACTACCAATGGTATCAGGACGAAACTTCATATTTAGAAGTTTTATAACCAAACTTAGAGCTGAAAAGCTTTCTGTTGAAAAGGGTCCAAAGGAACTGGTGGTTTACTCATAGCATTTTTCGAAGATTTTGCAAATGAGCCGCTATTTGTGTAATGTCGTCAAAATAGTTAAATAATAAATTAAAGGAGAGGAAATTTTCCATAATTTATGTAGATGACATTTTTTGGTAGAATTTATAGTTTAGCCGCATGAGCAAATTCTATTTCATCGAGATCGGGCGTACTGCTTTAAAACTAGTAGCCAGGATATGTCAGATTATTTTGATTCTAATGACAGTAGCTAGTGTCAAACGCTAATGCCTTGAAAATGCTACTGTCAATATAGGCTGCGTTCGGATATTGAATACCGTTACACTTTTTACACCCAATAACACGTAAGTGTCATTTGGACGGTGTACCCGGTGTCAACGGAGTACAATATCCGAACGCAGCTTTAATCGAGATATCTGTCTAGTTCTACTAGTTTTATTTTAATGCAGACATAGCCGATCTCGATCAAATAGAATCTCATGCAGCTAAACTATTAATTTTATATATAGTATGATAAAGTCATGTGCCTGGCCACATCAGATTTTTTTCTTATTCGATAGAATAAATCATAGTGAATATTTTGGCTATTTCAGTTCAAAATGGCCAATTTTGGACTTGTACTGTTTTCGAACTCGCTGATTCAATCATTAACTGTCATTTTCTCGCTAATTTTTTTTATTTTCTTGTAAACGTAACCGTGGCCACAGAATACGCTAGTTATGTCTTTTGGGACACTGGTTTATGGAAATAGTACCACATACAACAACTAAATGACAATATTCATTACGATATCGAAAATATAACCTCACTAATTGTTCACAATACCATGAAAAATGCAAAAAAATCATATTTTATGTTTTTAAATGAAACGATTAACGTCTAACCTATTACCATATTACTGTCAATTAGGTTTTTAAATACATCAATTATTTTTTAAATTTATGGGTACTCTTAATATTTAACATTGCATCTATCAATCTTGTATACACCTATACCTATATATTGCAAAATACATTTGCACACATGTATACGTCCCACATTCCACATTTCATGTCAATTCGTTTGCAATTTTTAACAAATACCGCGACATGGATTTATTATATTGTGCAATTTCCTTTAGCACTAATCACAATCCACATAAACATAGTATCGGCGTCGTTTAAAATTTACAACCAAAACATAACCAACGTAACCAGAGTATCTAAAATCAACCAGACATAATCACCCATACAGTTATAATCACCAAAACACCTGATTAGACCCCGGCAAACAAAAAAAAACTCATTAAAAACTACACCGAACTATTTTTGCAATCGCCGGACCGTTATAATCGGTCAGACCCAAGTATCAATTGCACTAACGTACCTACATATATGTATTACCATCATTGTTTAGAGATGATTAGCTTCGGATGTTTGGACCGTATTGTGTTCGCGACACGTCCTTCAAATAGAAATCGAAATGCAATTGTCACGCTCTTGTTAAATTCCAGAGTTATTTCATACCTAAGGAAGGATTTCTGGCTGGGCTCACACTTAGCAACGAAAAGGTACCATTAAACGAAGAATACAAAGAGATCTTGAGGTTCTACGGCTTTGATTTAGACTCATTCAACAATCCTTTGTATCCTGACATCAATGAGGTGACCACCAGTGGCGTGGTCTTCATGGGAAATGCTACTGAAGGTGTTATGACAACTACAGGGTATACAACCACTTTTCTTCCAACTGAAACTACGACAATGGTAGGGGAAGGAGTTAGTATTTTGTCTAGTACTCTAACGACAACACTCACACCACTAGGGAGTACTATAATACCTGAAGGTACCACTCAAGAAGGTACCACGACAGAGAAATCAACAACGAAAGTTTATACCAGAAGCACCGATGCTGTTTCTAAAGTTATGGTTGAAGATGAAGTATCAACATTATCTATTTCCACACAATCGAGTATTGAAACCACCTTACCACCAATGATGGCTACTGAAGACAGTACAATGAAGGAATTAACTGATAGTCAAACTATTCAAGTTATCACTGAAGGTCTATCATCAACCATAAGCACTACAACATCTAAAGTAACGCAAGAATCAACTGATACTCCAATAACTACACAACTAGGAAGTACTAGTTCACCAGAACGGGAGGTAGAAACTACTAGTACAAAACTTACAACTATTCAAGCAACAACTGAAGGTCTATCATCATCCATAAGCACTACAGATGTGTCAACATCAAAAGTAATCAAAGAATCAAGTGATAATCCAACAACTACACAACTAGGAAGTACTAATTCACCAGGAAATGAGGTAGAAACTACTAAAACAAAGCTTACAACGAGTCAAGCAACAACTGAAGGTCTATCATCATCCATAAGTACTACAGATGTGTCAACATCAAAAGTAATGAAAGAATCAACTGATAGTCCAATAACTACACAACTAGGAAGTACTAGTTCTCCAGAAAGTGATGTAGACACTACTAAAATAGAACTTACAACGATTCAAGCAACAACGGAAGGTCTATCATCATCCATACGCACTACAGATGTGTCAACATCAAAAGTAATGGAAGAATCAAGTGATAATCCAACAACTACACAACTAGGAAGTACTAATTCACCAGGAAATGAGGTAGAAACTACTAGTACAAAACTTACAACTATTCAAGCAACCACTGAAGGTTCATCATCATCCATAAGCACTACAGAAGAAATCACAACATCAAAAGTAATGAAAGCATCAACTGGTAGTCCAACAAATACAGCACTAGGAAGTATTAACTCACTAGACAAGCAGGTAGAAACTACTACCACAAAACCTACAACTATTCAAAGCATCACTGAAGGTTCATCATCATCCATAAGCACTACAGAAGATGTCACAACATCTAAAGCAACAACAGGTCTTCTCACAACTGAAAACCTATCTTCTATTGGTACAGATACCAGTACAACTTCTTCAATTCCTTCAATAACTGGAGAAATCGAAGATATGTCCATAACCAGTAGTAGTGAATCATCTAGTGATTCTTCTTCTGCTTCTTCGTCTTCTTCATCGTCTGACGATGTCATAATCACAACTAGTGTAACGCAAAGTGTGACTAGAGTGACTACAGAGTACCAAACAAGTACCAGTGAAGATAAAGTGACATCTACTGTACAAACAACTGAACTTGATGATTCTTCTGATCTCATAGCAATAAGTACGGAAGCAACCAGTAATGAAGTTGTTGATTTCTTGACATCGACCATCACACCAGATACCACAACTATAGCTTCGACTGAAGTACCAGAAAATACAACAGTGGCGTCTTCTAAGCGAAAGAGACTGTCTAGATCTGTGATTGATTACATCATAGCTAGATATTACGATAACCAGTTGATAGGAAATCCGAAGATTAATTACGAACCAAATGACAGTCTCTCGTTTTTGATGTATGGGAAGATTAAGGAACCAAATATTAATTTTATGACGTACGACGCGGTTCTGCCAATAGCTTTTATACCAGTGCTAAACTCAGTTGCTCTGAGTTTTCCTTTAGATAGTAAGGAATACTATTTACTTCTGATTCTACCAGTGGAAGAGACCGGTATTGACAGGTTAATTCATGATATGAGTCATACCACCAGTCTGAGGGAGGTTATCACTGCTCTGAGGTATGCCCATGTGAGGGCAGTTATTCCTAGCTTCATGCTGAAGGGTTATGTCATTCTAACTCCAACACTGCAGAAGGTAAGTCTTGAAGAAGTTGTGGATTCTTGGATTTTAACGAATTGTTTGGGGTTTCAGTTAGGAATCCAGAGGATTTTTGAGCCAAGACAAACTGATTTCTCGCTGATGACTAGGGAGAAAGATGTGTACGTCACGAATGTTGAACAGGCTGTTACTGTCACCATAAGGAACTATGTGGAGCCTGACAATCTACCAAACTACAGTAAGTTGTTGGATGTTTTTTATGCTTAGAATGTTGTGCTAAAAGTGTTTTCTGATATTAGTGGCGTCAGTTAAGGTTTTAATAATAATAATATATAATATAATATAATAATATTCTATTTTATACAATATAAACAATGAGGTTATGTTTACATTTCTTCTTCTTTAAACACAGGGAATTTGGTGTGGCTTTTGACGCATATGTCACAATATTAGGCACCAACCTGTGTACAGTCATGGAAATAAGTAACTTCGTATCGCTATCGCAGGATTTGAAAATAGTATGTCGGTTATATTATATTCGTGTACTGTTCTACCTCGACCCGGCCGGTTCGCAAAAAGTTGTCCGTCACGAGGTGGTTTTTCGATGGATGTAATGTAGCGGGATTTAGTTTATTTTTAGCGTGTCCGCTCTTTTCCTTAACGTGATATCTTCATTGCAATGTAATAAATGAAATATGATCACTACAGTTAAGTTTACGAGTAGGTAATGCATTTAATTAAATATAGAATTACTTTTATAATAATATTAATAAACATGTTTGATAATATGATACGAAAAGCTCATCTTAAGATATTGCGTAATATCATGACACATTATATAAATTTATGTTAACTAATACACATATTAATTACGCAAGTAAATGCCTTTGTCCAGCAGTAGGATGACGGGCTTAAGAAAGTAAGTAAGTAAATGCGCAAATCAACTTGATGCCAAGGATTATCACTAAATATAGACTATTTCAGAATTGTAATATTAAAATATATTCACTAAATGTAAATAAATTCTCTAAATTTAATTTAAATTTTCATTTAGGACGAGCATGTATTTTGTATGAAGGACAATGGAAATTTTATATCTGTATTTGCTTTACAGCAGTTAATGTTCAATTATGTTTCATGACAGCTAATACATGCTTGACAACCAAAATAATTTAAATTATAGCAATATATACAGGTGTCCCACGTTTCTTCCGCAAAACAATTTTTTTCAGAAAGCAAATTACTTTTCGATTCATTAAAAAGTTACAGCCGTTTGAATTATTAACAATATCTTATTTTAAATGGCTCCAACTTCAGAAGGAACAGAGAAAACCAATAAGACCATATGAAACATATTACTTTCTACTTTCTAGAAAAAAAAAACAAAACATTTTGCTATTTTCTTTTGTTCATTTGTAAAGCCAAATTATTAAAATTTTACTTACAATTAATAATTTTTTATTGTTGTAATATGTATTTATTGTGTTTCATTTTTGGTTTTGCATTGTTTGATAACTAATTAATTTTTTATTTTTCTTTTTTTGTTAATATTTCAAAGAGCTCTACAGAAGTTTTATTGTAATATAGTTCTAGTTCAATAGGCACACATTTTTCATTTACTATATATTAGCTGGAACATTATTGGAAATTTTATTTCTTAATTTGTTTTCTAAATAAATTAAGAGGCGTGCATTAACAACGATAATAAGTTAAAAGTAACATTTTGACTTATGAATTGTTTACTGTAAGGTTAGCTAAAATGCATATACATTAAAAATGAAGGTCTTTTTAATTTCCGAACAATATAAACTATAACTGAAAATGTTTAACGACATACTTTGTCAAAGTAATATTATAAGTTAATAATATGGTAACATACAGGCGGGATGTAAATTTTAAATATATCAAAAATTACAACCACAACCTGGATTTGAACCAAGGCCCTTTGCGTCGCTAGCACAATGTCAATAGCTCAGATGGGAGAGCATTGTGCTAGCGAGGCAAAGGCCCCTGGTTCAAATCGTCAAGTTGTTGGTTTCTCTTCCGTATAGCTTTTATTGCATATGATTGTGAGTAATTAATATGCAAAAAAGCTATACGTAAGAGAAACCAACATCTTTTCTTTCTGAAGCGTCTCCTTTTGGGAAATTATATACCCGTTACCAATACAATTTATACTCATCCCAGGTCAAATTTGATGAAATAATTTTTATGTTGTATAAATGTTCTTTTAGATGGTCGTATATTTTGGTTTATTTTTTTTTAAATAATAATTATAACATATTTACATTCCATCAAAATTCGTCGAAAATGTAGAGCTTGCTTCCAAAAATTTTTGTAAATTAGTGATATACATAATTGTCATTATTTTCAGTTGTCAGATATTTGAAACATATTCCTGTAAAGTAAATACAAAATAATGATATATAAAAATAGTAATGATACATTCATGCTATACAAAATACATACTCCTTTCTGTTTATTAAGTTAAACACTGCAAAATATCGTTGAAGCTAAATATCTCGAAAACACCAGTAAATCACAATGAACAAATTACCATAAATACAAATTTAAAGCAATTTAATTTTAATTTATTTCTATTTTGTGAATAAATGTTAATACATATGTCAGTTCTGAAATAACCTGAACAGTAAAAATATTGACAACAAGAAATTGATTTTTGTATTTATTAACACAAAAAAAGCTATTAGATGCAATAAGGTTGTATAATTTGTTGTGTTTTATGCAATATTTTGAAATGAGTTTTCTTTTCATGTAATCGAAAATGTTTATGTTCATTAATATAAAATTAACGTTATATTTAATAAAAACACAATTACATTGCAATGTAAGAATTACATTAATTAATTATTAAAACAATGTAGGTAACCTCTTTATTGCAAAATCGTTTATTTATTTACTTCAAACATGTTTCGCCTTTCGGCATCTTCAGTGAAATAGTCCTAATATTCTAACTATTGTTTTAATACTAAGTTTTGCAAAATGGATCTACATCTTATTAATTAATTACACATTAAGCTAATAAATAGAAACATATAAATCATTATAAACCAATTCGAACAAGGTTTCGCAAATAATAAATTTCCGATATACGAGTTGAAGCGTAAACGGACAATTTTTTGCACTTAGCGACCGAGCGCTCGACCAGAATAACAAAAAACTTGTACTTGGATGTATCATCGACACACTGCTAAAATATTTATAGAACTTACTTTATTCCAAGAGTGTACACACATATTCGAATGTGTTACATCAGAAAAACAAAAATAAATAAATCCACCAGCATTCGACATCAAAATAATAAAATGGTTTTGTTTAACGACCAGTAGGTTACAAAATGTATAATATTTATTATCTTTTCGAGTGCTACAGCTACAAAATACCATATTGTAAGATTGAAATTGTAAAAAAAAGACAATAAGTTAACAAATAATAACACAAAATAATTTCACAATAAACTTATTTTGCAGTAAAAACGCAATATTCTTTATTTGTATAGTAAAACATAGCCAGTGTTATACCATTTTAAAAACTATACTAAATGAGTAATCTTTTAAAATAACTTTGTCCATTGATTTGCTATAACTCGAAAACTGCGCAATATTGCACATAAATGAATGATCCTTGAATGTTTTAATATCTATTGTTTGGTCAGATTTAAACATAAAATCATCAAAAGCAACTGTTTTTTTTCGGAGACTTCAACGGTATACCACACAACAAACCTGCGTAAAAATGAATTAAAAGTGGCACAACTGACAGAATTTAATAAGCAGCTTCAATTTGAACTAGGCATCAATATTAAAAATGTCACAACTTTGTGAACACTGAGTGGGACAAGGTTTTACAAGCAGGCAACATGGTATATTACCCCTGCAAATCTACGTCCAGCTACAATTTTCAAGACTAATTATGGGAATGATTTCTCTAAGTCTTGGACATTTTCTGGTTTAATGAACCTTGAACAAAGCCAAGGGAAAACGACCAACAAGACAATCCTTAAGCGATGCACTAAACGATTTTTGCGCAACGTAATTGTTCCTTGATAATGGCGCACGTTATTGTTCCGATGCGTTTTTGTTTTTTCAACTATCTCTCCTCTCTGAGGTGCGAATTACAAAACAAGTCGTTAAGAAATACTTTTGGCGACATCTAATGCGCGCTAATGTTTATAAAATAAGCATCCTGTCCCATATTTGTTTATGGTGGTTAATGATGGTATTTTTCGGCGTTTTGCAGGAAATTTGCAACGTGCGCCACCTGTCGAGTTTAAGGCCGATCATCCGTTCTTGTATTTCGTGATGGACACTGAAATTCACGTCACGCTGATGGCTGGCAAGATTGTCAACCCACTGAATTCAAGAATTAGGTGATGAAGGAAGTGTTACTTTCGGTTTTATACATGTGATGTTTATTTAATTATATACCGTTGAATTAAATAATTAAGAAACATAGCATTGTTTTATTATTCCTTCTAGTGTATGTAGGTTTGTAGACGTTGGCCGAGGTAGCTACAGAATGTACTAAATAATTTGAATAGGTTACTCAACTCAAGTTTGAGTATGTGCTAAGTCATGGTGTGGTTAAATCAATATCATTTTAAGGACACCTATAAAATATGATCTAAAAAGTAAACTCTCTTTTGAAGAAAAAAAAATTTACGTATTTACCGAAATATTGAATTGTTAAACTCAAATGATCGATTTAACTCACTTTGACAAAGTCTTTTTGTTATTCAATAAAAAAGACATAACGCATTGAGATTCTGGTTTGTCAAGTTTGTTGAACATGCATTACAGATTTTAAGTTGATCGGTCCAATAGTTTTTGAAATACGGGGTCATTATAAATGATTGTAGTCGAAGTAGGCCATGATATCAAATGTAAATATTTCTGGTTGCCGCTCAATATAAATGGTTCTACACGCAAAAGTTAAATTGGTTGCATAACCTATTTCAAGTTTGACAGTTGTTTGGGTATAGCGGCAAAAATTTATTAACATGGGCATGGCTTACTTCGACTACAATCATTTATAATGACCCTGTATAATGTCAACAGTCGCGAAAAAGCTGTTGCGAGATAAATGCGTTTAAAGTTTCAAGTCATATCGAGTACTTTAGCATGTTTCTGCTAATCAGTTTTTAGTGTGCGCCAAAAACTGGGACCATATGGGAAACTTTTTTATTATTCATTTCTCAGATTATTTTTTGACGTTTCTTAAAACCAATGAAATGCTTCTTTATTTGTCACAAGGGTAAGTTTCAACCAATTATGTCATTATTATAGTGGGAATAAATCTCTTGTGATTATTCTCGGGAATAATCACTGTAGCTTTTATTTGCCTAGCAACTGTCTGATACTTGTCAAAATAATTACTTAATTGTGTCAACGCGAAATAGGTGAAAGTCATCGGTTTAGTACCTTTTCTAATGCAGAAATTACAAAAAAGATTTTAGAAACTACTTCGAAAAATACTCTAATAAGTAATCAGTCTATATGGAGACAATGTAAGACCTTCACCAAAGAAAGAAATTATATTCTGGATCAATCTACTACAACAGCTACTCTGGCATTGATTTTAAAAGATTGGGCTTATAACATGAAAAGAAAAGACGGAAATGATTATAAAGAAGCAGTAATAAAGACAATGTGGAATAAAACGGCAAAATTAGTTCAAGAACTTTACTTTAATAAGTATAACAGGTCCTTTGATCCTTTCCATGATATAAAATTCAGAAATGCTCGGAATGCAAGAGATGCAAAAAGAAAAATTTTACAAAAACATCCTGAAAAGCACAAACAAAGTTCTGTGGCACTTTCTAATACAGAATTGTTGCAAATTTTTAACTATTGGGACGAAGATACACCTTGTGGATTGCAAAGAAAGTTTTTTCACGTTGCATCGTATGAACTAGGTTGGAGGGGAGGAGAAGCTACGAAATGTTTAGTTCATTATTTTAAAAGAGAAACCGACATAAAAAGATTAAATACTGGCCGCATTGAATACAATCCCATCTTTACAAAAACTGCACAGGGTGGAGCACAAAGGTGCGCTAATAGTAAATGGTTGACTCCAAACATAAATAACCCAGATATTTGCCCTGTTCGTCTTTTTGAAAAACTAATGAGTAAACGTGAAGAAAATATTAAAACCGAACGCTTGTTTCTTACTCCAAATCCGGCTTGGCAAACTCATGGTTTTTGGTATAAAAACGTTCCTGTGGGAATAAATTCCATTTCAAAATGGATGAAAGAATCCGCAGAAAAAGTAGGTCTAGACAAAGTTACTAAAAAAATAACTAACCATTCTGCCAGATCAAGTGCAGTAAGTAACCTTTCAAAAGCTGGTGTAGGAGAACAAGAACTAATCAAGGTCACTGGTCATAATTCTGCAAGTTCGATTATACCATACTTACAATTGAACCAAGAACATCATTCAAATATAATAAATAATCTTAGAGAAAATACGCCGGAGGAAACACTTAATATAACAAGCAATTCCAAATCCTCAATAAATAATGACTCTCGAAATATTTTTAATAATTGCGTTTTTCATTGTACTAATTTAAATTGTTAATTCTTTTAATATATTCACAATGTGTCAACGATATTTTCATATATTGTAAGTAATAATTAATTAAATTAAATTTTTCAATAATTTTATGATAGTTTTATTGATCTTTTTTATTGTAAAAATTTGTGAATCAAAAAATAATCTAGTCAAATATAACTCGAGAGTTCCATAAATTAGAAAATAATTTGACAGATTTTGTTCAAACTTGTTGCCATTTGGCAATAGTCACGAGAGCCCGCAGGGCTCGAGAAACTAAAAGCACTTTACTCTTATTATTAATTCAAATTTTCTGAACCAGCCTGTATATGGCTAACAAAACTTAAAGTGTGATAACTGCATTTTTGGTTTTAGGCCAAGCAGAAACTTTTTAGAAGAATAAAATTTTCTGAGAAATGAATAATAAAAAAGTTTCCCATATGGTTCCAACTGTTTGGCGCACACTGGTAAATATCGGCCCGACAAATTAGGTATTCTCAACGACAATTTGTGCACCACAAAATATTTACTCAGCACGATAAATTTGGCATTCCCCAATAGAATAGTTATTGATTAGTTACTTAGTTACTTTTGAGTTTTAATTATACAATTTTGGTTTTATTAAACTTAATTAACAGCTGTGGTGTGGGGTATGGAAAAAATTAAATTTAAAATATTGTATTTAAATAAAGAAACAAATAAACAATAAATTCAAGTACTCATTACATTTGAATTATTGTCTTGAATTATTGTGTATTTGAAAATTTTAGTCTTTTGATTTGGTATAACATATGTAATATTTATTACCCACTTCCAGAACTTTTTTATTTAATTGTAACCATATGCTTCGGTCCAGTCCTTTAATGAAGTTTTTTGTTATGAGTAAAATTGTTTATAGTAAGGTGACAATACATCTCGATATCAAAGCATTTCACATACTTGCAAGTATTCAATTTGCCAAAAATACAATAGTCGAGCTAAAAGTGACTATCCTGGCCAACAATGAACAAAATCGAGCAAGTGAAAACTATTTTTAATAGGGTTTTCTACATAGACTGTTCGATTGCGTTTATTGATGGCACTCAGCTTAGATTATTGTATTTTTGACAAATTAAGTATCGACTTGGAAATATGTGAAGTGCTCTGACTCATAAGTTAAATGATTATTTTTCTTGTGTAAGTTACAAACTGTGGTGTGAAAATTTATTGTAGTAAACAAACCAAAAACTTTCCTTTTTAATATGACTGTGTTGACAGATTTCACAGCAATTGTATTGATATAGCTGAACAAATTGAGAGGGCCCTACATAAAAAAATAACAGTACAAAAAATAAGCACCACCCAAACTGACATAATCAGAAATGTTCCGGGGTGTTTTAATTATACGGTCGAACTTGAACTGTAAAAAAGTACTATAAGTTGATCTTTTGCAACTGACAAACATTTTAGTTAAACAGATCATATCAATCAAACAAGCAATTGCCTACAACTGGTCCATTTCTAGTTGTATTTTGTTGACACTATTATCTCTAGGTCAAACCATATATAATTTATAATTATAACTCACCTGAAGACTGACTGATCAACAATTACACACAGAATAATTTTCAATTATTCCCAACGTCCTTCTTCGAACTTAAAAACAAACTATGTACACATAACCACACTTTTAACGGTAGCACACTTATGTGTAGGAAGCAGTTTTGTACGATTAGCCTATCGGCGCTGCTTGTCATACTGCTGTCATTTGAGGTTAAATCACCTAGTTTGCTGATTTTATCGTTGAAATACAAATATTGTCGTTCATTTACATTTCTTGTCGTTAAAACATATTATATTATGTCGTTTGTTTACATTTTGCTGTCGTTAGAAAACATATTGAGTGTTCATCCACACACCTATCCATATATTCTTGTAGCAATAATAGAATAATAATACATCAATACATCATACAAAATCAAGCCTAAAACGCCAGCATTCCAACAAGATCAACAGTGATTACGCAATACAATGAGACCTTACCTTATACCGGCGATTTGTCTCTTCAAAATCGACGAAAATCGAACAAAAACTCAACGGGAACACCATTAATAGCGAATATCACACATTTATCACGTTTTTTAAAAGCAATAAACCGATAGTTTTGATAGCAAACATAGAGAGACGCGTAAAAATTGGAAGACGCTAACATTTTATTACGTCACGGGGTCTACAAACCGTTTGGCACGGACGAAAACAAAAACACGGACCGACTGCAATAGGGTATTCCGGTGTTTTTGAAATTGTCAGTTTTTACAAAGTATGGGTGCTACTGTTTGCTACTTCACAAGTAAAATATCAAACATTGTTTTAAATTAAGAGAAATCGTTGTTTGAAGTTTGAATTAGGATTGGTCTTTGTGACGTCACAAAGACCGCTCAAAGTGAGCGACTTGACAACGTTGCTATAATTAGGGTGCACGTAGTAAATTTTTGTCTTCTGTTGTGTCAACGTTTAGAATCGCTCGTTTGTTGACACCTGCTTTGGTTATTGAGGTTGTATCAAACACTTGTTCAAAATGTATAAACTCCAACGCCGACATTGTTCTGTGCCGGGCTGTAACAGCAGTAGAACAGTAACTGCTGATAAGATTTTCTTTACATTGCCGACTAGCGAGATGAGAGATGTTTGGCTTCAAATTTCAATGATCAAATCATCTCTCAAAAAAGTTACCTTTATTGGTTGTCAAACAACAGGGTCGCCAACCGTCAACTTGGCCGATCAGCTGTTCGAGAGCTGTCCGCTGTTGCCACCGCTACTAGGGATCGGTAATCATCGTGTAATTCCGAGGGTGGTCGGTGAATTCAAACGAAATGCACTTTTAATTGCAATTATCTCATAGAAAAACTAAATCAAAAAGCTCATAGCTTCACTTTATGAATTCTCATAAATTGTACAATAGGTTAAACCGAATATCTGCTTAAATTTTGACATGACCGGAATACCCTATTGAACATTAACACAGCATAGTAGGGACGGATATTATTAGTGCGATGCTTGGATAAAAGGTGAAGCCAGGTAACTGTTGGGTATCATTTTGAATTGGTTGATGTATTATTGGAGATAGTTTTACTAATACTGATTCTATGCGTGGTGTTAGAATTAACCATTGTTTATAATATATAGTTTCGAAGTTTAATGAATCGTTTGTGTGTTATATTATCAGATATGTATACTTATGTCCTCTGCATGTGTACTTATTAAATTTGTGGTGCAATTTTATAGTTTTTTTGAGATGTTACTTTTAATAAAAAGTAATTTCCTATTTCTTTTTCTAACATTACCTAAGATTTCGATTCCATATCATCAAAAAATACACATTTTCCAAATGCCTTATGCTATATCAGTTTTAACAAGAAGAAACGTAACGTGTCAATATCTGGTCCTCAAAGTTTATAAGAAAGTAACTAAATAACTTCGTTATTACAGGCAATGATTTAGGACCTTTGAGGGATCTCATAGCTTTTAAATTAACATCTTTTACGTCTACAAACCTTCTGCTTACTTTCTTCATCACAACAAAGTAATTGCTATGGTAATGGCAATAGCTTTTCAAAGGCAATGTCATCCTCGTAGACGTTTCTCGTTCTGGTTTTGATCTGACGATGTGCGTGCGCATTTCTCCCAGGACCACCCAGGACTAAATTAAGTTGGCAACTGTGCTTTGTAAAAAGCCTAATTAGTATCAAATGAAATGTAATTGATAAAAGATAAGTGTGAGAATGACATGCATTCATTGAAATCTGAATAATTATATGGAAGTGAACATGAAAACCAAAATACCTACTGTGCTTTTAGGTTAGGACAGTTCAGCAAATTTTCCAAAGTACCTAAAAACAGGTACACTCGCGGCAAGCTTCCTTGAGTTGGGATACGCAGATACAGAATACTTCATGATTAAAGCCGAAATTGGTAATTTTACATGGAATGCGTGTTTTCTGGGGATTTTAAGCAATATTATGTTTGATTATGTTACCAGATTTGACAGCGGCGCCAAGTCTTCTGCGCATGTTGTCTAGCGTTTTGGGTCACAAGTAAAAGCCTCTATTAAATAACCTAAAATTGTTTACTATAGGTAAAACCACGAGAGCTGAAAGCCAGCTGTTATTTTGCTGATCCGTTACAGACCATTCCCGTGCGTTAGAAAGAAACAGAGTGCTTTTTCATGCGTCTGTTCTTACGTTTCTAGGCGATGACTCACCTTCAGCTCTCGTAGTTTTACCTATAAATATCTGTTTCAACGAAAGTTTGCTCAGGGCATTGTTTTCCCTGCTCCACAAACCTTAAACTCAACAATTTTCTCATGTAATGCCATTCCATTTGACCACCATTCAATTTAAAAATAGATCTACTTACTTTTGGAGGAAAATAGACCGTCCATGTAACGATTTAACAAAAAAATCTTGTCAAAAATGTGGTGGCTATGGGGCTTCAATTTCCACTATTTTGTATCATAATGGAAGTTATTAATTACCTTACTTACATTCCTGCAGCTATGTAAATTATCACGATAGTTTTACCAAAAGGAAATAAGAAAAACAATGTAGACACTTCGAATATTAATTTATTTTTTCGTTGTTTTCGGTGTGGTAATTAAGCCTAACTAATTATTCATTTCACCGCAAAAATAACGGATTTCCCCTTATTTTTCTTCATTTTTTTTCACAAGCAGATTCACATACAGCTCTCAGGCATCCAAAATCAGGAGGTTTTTTTTTATGATACTCAAGTTCTAGAGAACTGTCCATTTTTGCATGCATTTGTAGCACCCTACGTCCAAATTCTGTTATCGTGGACGTCGTGGCCAAATTCTATGCAAAAATGTCTTCATCAGAACTTAGTCAAAAGCAGCAACTTTGTTGTGTGGCTCTGATGATTCTGGTGCCTGACAAGAAACGATTATACATATATTATATCTCTCCAAAACTTCGGGAGAAGTTATAGGTTATGTTGCCTCAAGATTGCTGGATAATTTCAAGGATTTTGGCATTTGCAAGGATTGCACTGCAAGTCGCATGGTGCTTGGCTTTCGTCTCTATTCCTCGGCGGTGGACAAAGCATTCTTCTCTTCTTCTGTTCTTTCTTTGCCTTCCTCTTCTTCTTCTTCTCACAGTACGTCTCCTTCTTCTTGTATAGGCATTCTTTGTCCACGAGCGTGTAGCATCCCTTCTTGACATTTTCAATTCTTGCGTATGCTGGTATTAATAATTTCTTGAAGAACTGTAACCAAACTCAATAACCAAATTTGTCGAGTTCATGCGTTGTTGGACTTACCTGGACGTACGAAATTCCACCGTCCACCAAAATGCTCGGCTGGAAGTCGGGAGGATCACCCAGTTCCGGCACATACCGATCCTCGCCGAATGTCTGGCCGATTAAGTCGAAACCACAAAATCGATACATGGATACTGGAAATTTGGAATGTTCGAAGCCGAAAAATGGTTTAGATGAGTCGATGCAGTGACATATCTGACTGATACACTCAAAAGCCTGTCAAACTATTGATTGCTATTGATTACTTGATTTGAGGATTGAGTCCGAAACTGTCACATTTTTGTCGTTTTCGACGTACCATCGCGATCATAAAAATAGGCCCCAATAGCTCAGTTGGTGAGAGCATTGTGCTAGCGACACAAAGGTCCCTGGTTCAAATCCAGGTTGTGGCTGTAACTTTTAATTTATTTAAAATTTACAGAAATTACAGAAAAAATGTTACAACTCTGAGTTACTTCTAAGTTACACTTAAAAATGTAAATTTGAATTCACATATGAAAGCCTACTAAAGATGACAAATGAATTCAGTTATCAATTTTCATTGATTAGAAATTGCAGCTCGTGCTGTCGCCCTTATTCAGCATGGCCACTCTATTCGACATGTTATCAGGAACCTTCGAGTTTCCCCATCTGTTATTCAGCGTTTATGGAATCGGTTTCGGGAGACTGGCCAATATGTTAGAAGAGCTCGACAAGGTCGAAATCGAAAAACTACTCAAAATCAAGACCGATTTCTTGTCCTTTCCTCTCTACGTCAGCGTACTGCCACAACACGGGACCTCCTAAACGACCTAAGACGAGCACATGGAATAGAAATTTCTGATCAAACTGTTAGATTAAAAGAAGCAAATTTGAAGCCAAGACCTGTCCGCGCACCACGCGTATGAGGTTTGCTCTGGATCACAGAGATTGGCAACTTCGTCACTTGACGCCTGTAATGTTTACAGACGAGTCCAGATTTCGTTTAACTCGTTGCGACGGTCGAGTACGTGTATATAGACGCCCTGGTGAACGCTACGCAGCCGCTACTATACAGGAAGTGGATAGATTTGGTCGTGGATCTGTGATGGTTTGGGCTGGAACCAGTATAGACAACAGAACTGATCTTGTTGTGGTTCCTGGTAGACTACATGCCATGAATTACATCGAAAATATCTTGGAGGACCATGTGGTGCCTGCTGCATATGGCGTCGGTCAAAATTTCATCCTAATGAAGGACAGTACAAAGCCACATACCGTCGGCATCACCAGAAACTTTTTACAAGAACGTGGAATTCAGGCCATGGAATGGCCGGCGTGAAGTCCTGGCCTGAATCCTATTGAACACGTGTGGGATCACCTTGACCGACGTGTTCGCAAGCGCCCTAATCCACCACGAACCATACAGGAACTGGCACAAGCCCTGATTGAGGAATGGCAAAGCATACCCCAAGAATCTCTTCGAAGACTAGTGCGAAGCATGTCACGCAGGTGTGTGGAAGTGATTCGTGCTCGAGGAGGGCATACACTGTATTAAACCTCACCAATCCACAGAAAACCCTACTGTCATCGATATTATGACAGTCATTTCCATTTTGTTTTGCGTTATTAATTTACATTTTTAAGTGTAACTTAGAAGTAACTAAAAGTTGTAACACTGTTTTTGTAATTTTCTTTAGTTAAATATATGCCGTTGAAGTATAGCAAATTTGGTTTGCCTAGAATTATTATTTAAAAAGTTAGAGGTTTCGAAAAAAGTGTTCCCCTAATTTTTTGAGCAGTGTATCTAGAAGTTAAGATATAATATATGTACTTCTTAAAATTGTGTTTGTTAAACAAATTATATTGATTAGAGTAGAACTATCTTAGTAAAATCTAAAGAAATAATGTAAAATCTGGCAACCGTAGTGATTAGCCGTCGCACATGCCAGCTCTGGCTGAAAATAAAGTGGTTTTTCACTGACATACGATAGATGGCACCACTGGCAAATCATAAGTATTTTTGTATTTAATATTTCGATTATAAGGTTGCTATGAAGTTACGTCACAATCTCAATTTTTTCTGATAAATGTCAAAAAATAGGTTGAAGATCTTACCCGTTTCTTTTTCATTTTGACACTGTTGGAACCGCCGCTGTCACCTTACTATTTTCCGGGCAACCACATCACTTGTTTCACAATCAAATTAACATTGCGTATAAAAAACCAGTAAATTATCTATTGTAAACCATGTCGCTTTCCGAGGTAAGCCAATCTTATTAAAATCATCCGAATTTCAACAATTAAAAACCGCGCCATAAATATTGAACTCGTGATTACCAACCGCGATTACCAACGGAGTTGTATAAACACTTGACAGCTGTCAAGGTTTACATAATTTCCTAATTTTAAGGTTAGAATTAAGATATTGTACTAAATTCTGTACAGAATGTTCGCTAAAAGGGTAAGATATTGTTTATAGGCGATACAATACGATACATAAGGTTTATATAGCTTCAATGCCTTGTTCCTTAGGTCTTTGTCAGGGCTCTTATACCTGCCGCTGTTGTAATTGTCGAGAAAGGCAAAGATTTGAAATGTAGACCGAGCGAACTACCCATTTACACGAGTGATGGCCCAGTGCAAGTCAACAAAGTCGAGCGACCACCACCGACTTTCGTCGAGCAACAAATTGGCAGCGTCAGACGGCAGATTTTCTCGATGGCCCACGAAGTAACCGCACTTGAAGATAAAGCAGTTGATTTGTATGAAAATGCTTATGGTCAAGTTGAGTGTAAGTTTTAACGACTTAGTTTTACTCTAGTTTTATTACGTTGTATTTTATTTGATTTTTTCGTAGGGTTAATAAATTATTTGGGAGAAGAAGATAACACTACTCCGAAATATGGGGCTATTGCCGTTGGCGGTTTAGCTGGTTTTATTTTGGCTCTGCGAGGTGGTAAGTTTAGGAAACTTTTGTTCACAAGCGCTGGCGCACTCGGAATGGCTGCTATTTGCTATCCGAAGGAGGCTGCCGAATATTCGAAGTTGGCTAAAGAGGAGGCTGTTCGATATGCCAAAATTGGTTATAATTTCTATCATGGAGGTACGTATTTTGGTGACGTTATAACACAAAATGGGTGGCTAATATCTCTAAAATTAGAACTGAAAATGTTTTACGACATACTTTGTCAAAAAGAGTCCCCATATTATCTAAAATTGGAGTAAGTTGTGATTTTATTATGAAGTTTGCATGACACAATTATGACAGCGGTGACAATTTGAAATTAAGATTTCCTAACCTTGAAAACTGACATACAGAACCTCTGTCCGAGAGAAGTTAGATACACAGGTTAGTGACTAATAAAATAAATAATAACAGTAGTTATAATAAATATTCCTGCAAAACTGTTTTTTATTAGGCACCAACCTCACTTTTGAAGGTGGTCAAATAAAATAATTTGACACCTGTCAGTGATAATAATTATGAATAGAAAAATAAATCATAGCTTACTATAATTGAGAATTTAATTGAAAAAGTTGTCTGCAATATTTGAACATAGGTTTGTTCGAGCAGCAGTAAAAAAATTACCCGACTAGTTGGGTATTCTTCTACGCATACGCAATAGGGTATTCCGGTCATGTCAAAATTTAAGCAGATATTCGGTTTAACCTATTGTATAATTTATGAGGATTCATATAGTTAAGCTATGAGCTTTTTGATTTAGTTTTTCTATAAGATAATTGCAATTAAAAGTGCATTTCGTTTGAATTCACCGACCACCCTTGGAAATACACGATGATTACCGATCCCTAGTAGCGGTGGCAACAGCGGACAGCTATCGAACAGCTGATCGGCCAAGTTGACGGTTGACGACCCTGTTGTTTGACAACGAATAAAGGTAACTTTTTTGAGAGATGATTTAATCATTGAAACTTGAAGCCAAACATCTCTCATCTCGATAGTCGGCAATGTAAAGAAAATCTTATCAGGAGTTACTGTTCTACTGCTGTTACAGCCCGGCACAGAACAATGTCGGCGTTGGAGTTTATACATTTTGACCAAGTGTTTGATATAACCTCAATAACCAAAGCAGGAGTCAACAAACGAACGATTCTAAACGTTGACACAACAGAAGACAAAAATTTACTACGTGCACCCTAGATATAGCAACGTTGTCAAGTCGCTCACTTTGAGCGGTCTTGGTGACGTCACAAAGACCAATCCTAATTCAAACTTCAAACAACGATTTCTCTTAATTTAAAACAATGTTTGATATTTTACTTGTAAAGTAGCAAACAGTAGCACCCATACTTTGTAAAAAATGACAAGTTCAAAAACACCGGAATACCCCATTGAGATTTTGCCCCTCCAAAGTTCCTTTGCGCATGCATAGAAGAATACCCAATAGTTGGGTGCTTTTTTTACTGCTGCTCGAACAAACCTATTATTGGGAATTTATGATATTATGTTTGTTAGTACATTTATTTGGTAATGGAATTGACAGTTACAGAGCAGTAAGTTAGAAAACTGCAACAAGATTTAATTCTGAGAGACTCAAGAAAAGTACTGAATATGAATATTGGTATATTTGTAATCTGTTTCTAAACTAATATAGGAATAAAATCCAAAGCCAGGTTCATACAAGAGACAAATCACCAGAAAATCTTGATTCCTTTTTTTTTGGTAAATTTATGAATTACTTTGGTAAAGGTAATAAATACTGCGTTTGTACCACAACATTAGTTATTTTAGAGTTTAAAGTAAAAAAATTAATAGGATAAAAGACTAAAAATTGATCAGCTGGTAAATTCACAGCTGTCAGACGTTGTTTTGACTGATTAAAAAAACTTCTAAATTTCTGAAACTTCTTGTAACTTAAAAAAATCATATCATCTTTCTCATGGGTTAGAATGGTATACTATGGCTTTTATATTGTGTATTGATGCATCAACAATAGTTATTGTGAATTTCATCAAGATTCCTTGGTTCTTTTTTTAATTGTGATTTTTTTAGTGTTACTATTCACATTTTAGTACTTCTGGTAACTTCAAAAAATCATACCGTCCTTCTCATGGGTTAGAATGGTATACTATGGCTTTTATATTTTGTATTGATGCATCAACAAAAAATTATTGTGAATTTAATTAAGATTCCTTGGTTTTTTTTTAAATTATGATTTTTGTAGTGTTACTATTCACATTTTAGAACTTCTGGTAACTTCAAAAAATCATATCATCCTTCTTATTGGTTAGAATGGTATACTATGGCTTTTATATTGTGTATTTATGCATCAACAATAATTATTGTGAATTTCATCAAGATTCCTTGGTTATTTTTTAAATTGTGATGTTTTTAGTGTGGCTATTCACATTTTAGAACTTCTGGTGACTTCAAAAAATCATATCGTCTTTCTCATGGGTTAGAATGGTATACTATGGCTTTTATATTGTGTATTGATGCATCAACAATAATTATTGTGAATTACATCAAGATGCCTTGGTTCTTTTTTAAATTGTGATTTTTTTAGTGTTACTATTTACATTTTAGCACTTCTGGTAGCTTCAAAAAATCATACCGTCCTTCTCATGGGTTAGAATGGTATACTATGGCTTTTATATTTTGTATTGATGCATCAACCATAATTATTGTAAATTTCATCAAGATTCCTTGGTTCTGTCTTTGTTTCTGTCCCTAGAATTGGTCTATTTTGACCAATCCATCTTTGAAGAAATTGTAAATTTAACAATTCGGTCACAATGTTTGAATGGTGAATTTAAGTTGTTCATTAATTCAGTTTCTTTTTCACTTCTTTACGATTTATACAAAACACATTTAAAAAGAATTTACGCATTATTTAAACGAAAAAAAAAAAAGTTAGAAAAAACTGGAGTGTTTTATTTAGTCCAATAAAAGTATAGTACATGACACACACACTTACCACACAAATGCTTTTCTAGTGAAAGCGGAAGACCCACCATTAGAGTTACCGACGCTACCAAAAATGCCTAGAACTCTATCGGAAGTCGTAGCTATATTTTCCACATCTAATCAACCCGATTCAGTTCTAGGAGATGCGAAGGAGGTCAAGAAGGGAGAGGGAGAGGAAGAAGAGGTACAGTTGCTTGGCTTATCCGTGGGGTTATCGTCAGCAGCTGACGGTGGCGCCCAAAACGTTGCGCAGGGCGTCGCAAAACTCCATGAGAAATCCCTTCACGACGATTGTCACTGTCCCGTCGGCACCTGCCTTAACCCGCAAGACGAGGCCCCACCCCCACCCGCACCTGCGCCTAGCAAATAGCTTCGTGTCGATTTTTCCATTCCGTTGTTATCCTGTTTTTCTTTTTTTTGCTTATCCTGTATTGTAACGTTGTTTAAAAATGAGCCCAGCCCTCGGAAAGATTGGTCTAATAAAAATCCTTTGTTACCATCGTTGCTTTCGTTTGTTTTTGTAATTTTTCTGTATATTATTTCAGGATTAGCATCAGTGTTTTTTTGTTGCTGAATATAGGTTATTTTTTATTTGTATCGCACTTGTGCTAATCCTGAAGTATAACATTTGGTTATTTATTGATAACTTATTTAATTATTTGATAGTGATCTTAATATTTTGAATATTTGCAGGTTAAAAAGTCAGCAGCTCCTTCGTCAGCGGCAAAAAAATAAAATGGCTCCATTTGCATGTTAATAAATAGTTTTAATTGTGTGAATTTGTGTTTTATTATTGTTATGAAGTGTTTTTATAATAAAAACGTCCTTACCTGTTAATTATTTGGTGACCTAATTATGATTTACTACCTCTTAAAATTTTGCATCCCTCAGTAAGTTTTTGTGCAATATTTTTAGTAAAATCACGCAGTAAAAAATCTTTGACCAAACTTTCAAGAGTTTCAGTTTCTTTTTAAAGTTCGCTACGAGACACTAGGTTTCAAAATTTGTCAAAATTACGTCCTTTTTCATTGGCACCAAACGTGGTTTTTGATTTTGAATTTATTTAGTCTGGATTTGCTTTCAGCGTAAAGAAATCTTTGTAACACGCATACAATATTTGCATTCAATTCGCGAAATCCAAGTTTCTCAGGAGAACTTTTTGTGCTACGATAAAGAAAGTAAAAATCAGGAAAAATAGGGCATTGCCATTTCAAAAATTGAGGACCTTGGTGCAAGAAAGGGATGTCATTGTTTGCAATTTTTTCAGGGGAAGCATAAGAAAGAAAAATAAAAAATCTGGTTTTTGTGTTAGTTTTTTGATTTACCAAAAAAATATGACCTGGGGTATTTTATTAGAAAAATCAGCATACATTTTGAATTATTTATTATTTGGTGGAATAACGGGAGTCCCAAAGCAACGCAAAATACAAATTTCCCAAAAAACACCTGTAGATACTTAGTTGTAATCAGATTAATTTTTATCCCCATTTGTGTTATTTCTTCTTTATTTAAAAATTTTTTGAAAGTGTTCCTAAGTTTTTGAAAATTTTACAAAATTGTACCAATCTTCCAAATTTATTACAACTGGCAAATAATTTACCAAAAATTTTCCAATCTTTGTTGATCATTTAATTCATTGTCACCGGAAATCTGTTTTTTTTAATTTTGCCGAACTTTTCAAATAAAATTTTTGAGGATCTTTCAAATTTTTGAAAAATTTCCAAATCTTTTTGTTGATTTAATTATTTTTTTCCAAATTTAGGAAAATCTTCCAATTTTTTTCTTTATTATAGGTACATAGTATTATAAAGTATTGCAAACATGCCAAAAAAGAAATTGAGATTTTGGCGGAAATATGTCCTTTTGGGTTCCCTGAACATTTTTCACTAAGGTACAAGAAAAGTCTCTGTGTGTGTGCGAAGTTTTGTTCAAAAGGGCCTAAAGCTTTCTGTTGAAAAGGGTCCAAAGGAACTGCAGGTTTATTCTTAGCATTTTTCAAGATTTTGCAAATGAGCCGCGATTTCTGTCATTTCGTCAAAATAGTTAAATAATAAATTAAAGTAGAGGAAATTTTGTATAATTTATGTCTATGACATTTCTTGGTAAAATTAATAGTTTAGCTGCAAGAGCAAACTTTTACTTTGAAAGTATGCATAGCAGTTGACTATGTTGGTCGCTCAGCGCTCTGTGCATTATGTATATACAATAAATAGCTTAGTGAAGCGTTAGTAGTTTTTATTCGAACCAACGCTAACGCGTCTACACATATTAAACATTCTATTTGATCGAGATCGCTCGTACCTGTATTACAACTAGTTTGCCAGGATTTGACAGATATTTTGATTATATTGACACTGCTGTATAGTATGATAAAGTCATGTGCCTGGCCACATCAGATTTGCTTTTTATTTATTCATGCATTGTCACCGGAAATCTCTCAACATGCAAAATTTCAAACCGATTGATTTTTTTTATTGCTTTATGCATTGTCAGATATCTGCCCATATGCAAAATTTCAACATAATTGGACAAATCTTCCAAATTTAGAAATTTCGTCAATTTTTTTATTGATTCATTCATTGTTATAGGAAATCTGTCCACATGCAACATTTCAACTCGATTGAAAATTGGGAAGTAGGTAAAATATCGATTACAAGATTTGAACGTAAAAAACAAACATAGTGAAGTTAGTATAAGCGGAGTAATAAGAAAGCGACAGATCGCTTGGTGCAAAATAGGGATAAGTCACGATGACTTATCCTGTTCTTGCACAAAATTTGTGAAGGGGACGAGTCAAAGAGGCTAATAACTTCGTTATTTATGGACTAATCCTCCTGAAGGTCCTCAATTATTGATGTCATAAGTAAGAAATGATAAAATATGGAAGTTAAAATATTAAAAAGAATAACATAATTCTTTGATTTGCAAATTTGTATTTTATTATTAAAAGTTGACATGTCCGTAGATTTTTGAAATCGACAAACAGTTTGAATATTAATTAACTTATTTCATATATTTGCTGCTCACTGCATAAAGAACACATTTTTAAGGTAAATTTTATAATTTTGATAATAGCCATGTCTTACAAAAACCAAAATATCAAAATAAAGCTGACACAAAAAATCAGATTAGATTAATAAGTTTGTCAATTTTTGGACCTAATTTTACTATTGATATACTTTATGTTATAACAAATCAACTATTGCCCTGAAATGTTTGGATATCCTGCTGTTTTTAAACTTCTGTTCTGCAAACTAATTTCTTGGGTATGGCAACGCTAGATTAATATATTTTTCAGTTGAGGATATCATCATGATTGAAATTCTTGCAAAAATAATTTAGGTTCCATTTAAAATTTCTAAGATGATGTCAGTTCCTCAAAAGCAGAAGTACACAGCAACGTAACAGAACCGCAAGAATATCTCAAGAACAAAATGTCCCCAAATTAAGAATAAAAATTACCTAAAAACTTTATTTTTTATTTAATTTTACTTACCTTACCTTCACTAACTGTCACATTCTTCAAGTTTTTGTTTTGTTTTGCAATTAAGGTATCTTTTGGCAATATTGCAAAATTTTGTCACCAAAACGGCTTGGCCGATAATATTATCTATATAATTTAAAATGACCACCTTTCTATAAAACTTTATTGTACTCAAATAAGTCTCTGATTACAATTCAAAGACAAAACCGAGGTGAAATTACAAATACTGCAAGTTTGCAAATTACATAAAATGGAAAAACTTGAAACCTATGTATGAAAAAACTTACAACTGTTAAACGAATTATTATTAATAATCCTCCTGTACATAACAATATTTTCTTTTCTGTATAACAATAATAAAAAAAAAATTGCTCTGCGTTATATCACTATACTTGAAAGTTATGGTACAACGGGCAAACAATATTGATAACTCAGTACTTTTTCAGCAACATTAATAATTATTATAGTACACCTAATAATTCAACATCAATAGGTTCTTACGACTATCATAAATTATTACAAAGACGATGTTCATAAATTTA
Organism: Aphodius sticticus; assembly: GCA_963966075.1. Taxonomy (NCBI): domain Eukaryota; kingdom Metazoa; phylum Arthropoda; class Insecta; order Coleoptera; family Scarabaeidae; genus Aphodius; species Aphodius sticticus. Next base: position 4,861,691 of record OZ014508.1, on the reverse strand, counting down.
TTATTACATTCATAAAAAATATATCAAGGAACATGTAAATTACATTCAGATGCATATTACAAAAACTGGAATTGTAGCAATATTGTAGTTTCTGCACAGATCACAAAAATACGATTCACAAAAAAATATATATATAAACAAGAAAAATACAAAACAAAGAGCAGGGGGCAAACTGGATACCAATTTCTTTTGTTACTTATTCGAATACGAAGTTATAACTTACTTATGGAGAACTGAAACATTCACGATCATATAAAGACGTAGGAATAAATTATTTTTAAATGCGAGAATCTAATTTGCCGCACACATGATGTCGGTTTATGGCTACGATAAAAAATAAAAATAAAAAACTAACCTTTGCATCACATCGCATGATTATCACATACCAGAGCGTTTGTAAAAGTATTTAAAGACACAAAATGTTCAAAATTATTTTTTGAAGGGACTTCCTAGCAAAAACTATTAGGAAACTTTTCAACTTTCAGCTTTCTGGTTTTTATTTATTTATAAGTTTGTACAGTCCATACTGGATGATCCACACCATAGGGACGGCTGTTTAATTTTTGTATTTGAGGTTAAATAAAAACTTAATGAAACCATTAACAAATACGTTTAAAATATTTCATATAAAATGTAATTTATGAGTCGTAGATAAAACGACCTATCTGGTTCACAAGTAAAATTAAACAAAAAAAAAATGAATACATAACCTATAATACGGTACATTACTTATATTGTAAAAAAACATTGACGGTAAAGTAGTTTTCTTGTGTGAAAAGTATTGTATTATCCTCAATACTGACGAAAATTTGAAAATCTGTGGTTTATTTATTTTGATATTATAACCTGCCTTTTACAGATGTGATATTTTACTAAACAAAACTACGTTTATTTATGCAAAGAAACTCCTTCAGCATCAAAATTTTGACAAAATAACTACTGTACCGTATTCTAGAAGTTATTTTAAAAACTATTTTTATAAGTTCAAATTTTATGATCTCTCTCATTAAAACATTTTCAGCAAAAACAAAAACATGAAGAAAATAGTTCTTACTTTATCATACGTAGTATGTGTGTTATCTTATATATATATGTGTGTGTGTGTGTGTGTGTACTCGTTTTTTGTGGTGACGATTCCGGGGAAACTACTAAAGATATCGGGACGAAAATTTATATTTAGAAGTTTCATAACCAAACTTAGACCTGAAAATGTTTTTGCTCAAAAGAGTCCAAAGGAACTGGATGTTTCCTCTAAGCATTTTTCAAGGATTTTGGAAACGAGCCACCATTTCTGTAATTTCGTCAAAATAGTTAAATAATAAATTAAAGTAGAGGACATTTTGTATAATTTATGCCTAATTTATGACATTTTTTGGTAAACTTAATAGTTTAGCTGCATGCGCAAATTCAATTAGATTGAGATCGGTCGTGTCTGCATATTATAAAACTAGTTAGCCAGGATTTGACAGATATTTTCATTCTAATGACAGTAGGTAGTGTCAAACGCTGATGTTTTCACAATACCTACTGTCAATAGAATAAAAATATCTGTCTAATCCTGGCTAACTATGTAGTATGAATGTTATGTTATATGTATGTGTGTGTGTGTGTGTACCCGTTTTTTGTGGCAACGATTCCGGAGAAACTAGTAAAGGTATCGGGACGAAACTTCATATTTAGAAGTTTCATGACCAAACTTAGAGTTGAAAAGCTTTTGGTTCAAAAGGGTCCAAAGCCACTGGATGTTCACTCTTAGCATTTTTTAACGATTTTGCAAATGAGCCGCCATTTCTGTAATTTCGTCAAAATAGCTAAATAATAAATTAAAGTAGAGGAAATTTTGTATACTTTATGTCTATGACATTTTTTGGTAAAATTATTAGTTTAGCTGTATGAGCAAATTCTATTTGATCGAAATCGTGTCTGCATTAAAACTAGTTAGCCAGGATTTGACAGATATTTTTGCAAAATTTCAACTCGATTGGACAATTTTACCAAATTTTCAAAAAAGTGGATTTTGTGAATCATAAGTACATAGACATTAAATAATTAGACATTCTCGATAGATTTATTTGCCAAAATTGCAAAGTATAAAATTATGATTTTTCTATAACCAACCATATTTTTTTTATTTATAATTTTAACCAGTTGGTATCAATATATTTGGAAAGATGTTTCCTGAAAAACAAAAATCGAACAGCTCTTTTTCCGTAGTGGATCACCCTGTACAAGGAGATGCCTCTAATACTTTTACAGCGCACCCAACCCACCATGCTAATGTAAATTTGACACACGATAACTTCTTTCGATCAACAATCGAACGGAAATCATAAAAAACAAAAACGAAAACTAGCCGCGAAAAAAAAAAGCTACTTATTTGACTTTACTCCTTACTTTGATAATTTCGTCTATCTTAATCTGCCTCTGCTTCTTGCATCTATTCTCCGTTCCGTTAATACTGCTCCTGGTACTGTACCTAGCGGACTTATTAAACTCCTGCTGTAACTTTCTCGCAAATTCCAAATCCCTCTTTTCCTGCGTGTCTCTCTTATCCTGCGTGTCTCTCCTCACTTTCTCCTTGCCATTTTTCTCCGTAACGACATTATTATTGGATAAAACTAGATCACAGTCCCGTCGTGCTTGATTCGTGCCCGTCGCGGTCTCAAAACCGTGAAACGGGGGACTTTCCGGCCGATCCGTTTCGCTTGCCGTACGACTCAATAGGCGCGTGCTTTTCCTGGTGTTCGCTATAGGTTTTGGCGGGCTGTTGTCCAGTTTCCGTGGAGATTTTTTTATGCCGTTCAAGGTTTTATTCGGGTCTTCCGTTGGCGGATCTTCGAATAATTTTCGTTTGCGACCGACGCCTTTTTTGCTTACGGATGAGTTTGTCGGTTTCTCCGCGGTTGAGTATTCGATTATTGGGGACTTGTGTAGCCGGACAAATGCGGAGACTGTACTCTGGGCAAAGTCGTTTTTGCCTTTAGGTGTTCTGAAAATAAAGGAGGTAAATGTGTGTTAATGTGTGTGGTTATTGATATCATGTTTGTTTCCTATGCAAGTAATAGGGTATTTGACTGTATTAAAAATATGGTTTGTATTATAGTCATCCTAATAGATTACAGTTTTAGAAAACTATTTGTTATTACTTTTCAAAAAAAATATGCTTTATTTCTATTAAAAACCAAAATTAAAATTGAATTTTATTCACGTCCTATCACGTGATTGAAAACGCTCTGCAATTGGCTCAGTCTCCAGTGACGTCATTCGTTAGTACGCTTAGAACGCGTTCGGTTTGTCAGGGTAGGGTATGGGGAGAGCAATGCTCAGATAACCTGGATCAGCTGTCTCTCTCTTATATGCAGATAAACGCCATATGACGTTAGTCCGCCTATTATGCAGCGCGTCACTCTCACCGTACAATACCGGGTTATCCGAACGCGCTCTTATGCTTCTCCCGTTTGAATTTAATAGCACTAAAGTGCCATGTAAGCATAACATTGTAGGTTAGGATAGCCCTAACCTTAAGCTGTCAGATCAGATAATACCTGGTTCGAAAATACGATAGATAACTTATTCTAGTCAGTTTTACTTATGTCGAAGTAATCTTCACAACAAAAAACACTTGTATTGGCCGCTATTTATTTCATTTGGATTTCTACGAGCCAACCACTTTCTTCGCAGTTTCAAATCTTGCGGAACAGCTACAAATAGTTTATCCGGAGTTTTTATTCATGTATTTCTGCATTGTGGATTTATACACCATTTATAACCCATTTTTATTAACAACATACATCATACAACACAATTACCAAACGGCGATGATGCCGATGCTGACAGACCATATGGGCCGATTTGACATCTACTATCGGGTGACGTCACACAACAGAAAGTATCGTTTTGGCGGGACTTTTTGTGATTCATTTTTTAACGCCGATTTTTATGAAATATTGAGGAAATAATTACGAAAAATAATGCTTTTACAATGTAGAGTGAAGGAATAAACACACTAAGATAGTTTTCTAATAATAGTCAAATACCCTACTGATTTACTATACAGGGGTTAGCCAAAATTACCGGACACCTAAATAATTCTCCAACCGTAAGAAATTTCCAAAAATTGTTCAAACAAAAGTTTTTTGCTTTAAACAAGCTATCTTTTAAATATATTTTCAATATACAGAGTGCTCATTTTATTATAAAAATTTAGTAACATTTCCTTTTTTTAAATACATTATTACATTTTTTAATTCTAAGATTTATTCCAAGAATCTTTTAAACGAATAATTTGTTTATAAAATGCGTTATTTTTTAATTAGAAGCTATTAACCAAAAATAGTAAAAATTACCGGAACACCTAAATGATACTCCAACCGCAAACAAACTCGAAAAAATTTTCGAATAAAAGTTTTTTGGGCTTAAGCAACCTCTCGTCTAAATATAGTTTTAATATACAGTGTGTTCGTTTTATTATGGAAATTTGCAAACCATTCCATTTTCTAATAGAACAACCTTTAAATTTTTAGTTTTTAATTCTTAGATTAATTCTAAGAACATTTTATAGAAATCAGTTTTTTGAAAATGCATTATTTTTGACAGTTTGTTACCCGTTTGGTTAAAGAAAAAGTTCATGAGTATTTATATTGCTTATATAACTAAAAAAATTAAATTTTATAAAGAAATAATTCCAACATAACATTCTTAGAATTAATCTTAGCATTAAAAAAATTTTAAATATACAGGATGTTCTGTCAGAAAAAGGAAAGGTTTGCAAATTTCCATAATAAAATAAACACCCTGTATATTAAAAATATATTTGAACGAGAGGTTGTTTAAATCCAAAAAACTTGCATTTGAAACATTTTTTAATTTTTTTACAGTTGGAGAACTATTAAGGTGTTCTGGTAATTTTGACTATTTTTGGTTAATAGCGTAGAAATAAAAAATAATGCATTTTATAAATATGATCCAAAAAAAAAGTTCTTACAATTAATCTTAGAATTAAAAAATGTAGTGTGTTCTATTTAAAAAAAAAAGGATAGGTTACCGAATTTCTATAATAAAATGAGCACTCTGTATATTGAAAATATATTTAGACGATAGCTTGTTTAAAGCCAAAAATTTTTTGTACGGTTGGAGAATTATTTAGTTGTTCCGGTAATTTTGGCTCACCCTGTATAAATTATTTCAAAACGAAAATCGAAACAGGATTTAGCTACGATAGCAATGTGAAACACAAAATTAGAATAACAATATTACAAGACTATATCATAAAAATTTTTTATTTCACACATGATGTGTCACAAAGTTTCTCTTTAATAGATTCACAAGTTTTTGAATTATGAAAAAGTTCCAAAGGTTTCAAGAAGTTATTTAGAACTTTTACATACCCACAAGTTTTGCATTCTATTTAAAAAATCAAGTTGACTTGTAACATCACATTTTTCATTTATTAATATTTTATGGTGACAGCAGATATTCCCATAACATAACCTTAAGAGATATTTATTATCAAATTCTGGTACAAAAAATAGACCAACTAGACCGGCAGACCATAATTGTAGAAAATTACATATTACATATTTATATTCAAATGGTTTTGTTAAGCTGATATTAATTTCTATACAGGATGTCCCACTTTTCTCCTCAGAAAGATTTGTATAGAAAGAAAATGTCATTCTAAGTAAAACATTTCATATGGACCTAACTGTTTTTTCAAATGCTTAAAAACTTACAGCCGCTTCAAATATTAACAAAATAAAGGAAAATAAATAGTAAAATACATATCAAACAATGCAAAAACGAAAAAAGAACCCAATCAATACTATAACAACAATAAAAGTAAGTAAATTTACGTAAAAAATTCAAAATATTAAAAAAAAAGACTAAATAGACAAATGAAGGAAGGAACAAAATACATCTGAAAGTTTTTCGACATTTGTTTCTCTACAATTAAATTTTAATTCTGAGCAAAAAGTTTTATATCGACTTATTGGGTATATCAATTGCTAAAGAAGTTTGAGCAATTTAAAATACAGTTTTGCTGTTATTTCAAATGGCTGTAACTTTTTGCTTAGTGTGACATTTACTATCTGGAAAAATGTTTCGCGGGGAAAAAGTAGAATCAGGAATAATAATTCCCAATCTGTTTTTATTTTCTTCAGTAGAAGTTTTATTGAGTCAAATAAACAGCATCTGATGTTGCTGACACTATTTACTAAATGTATTAAAAATAATAGTTGTTAGTTATTTAGGATATAATATATTAGGATATTCTTTAAAAATTGATGATATCAATGCCAACTGTGTGTCTAAAGAGTCTTATAACAGTTTTATTTTACATGATTACTTATTGTCAAAAAACATTTGCCCTCTTCAAATACCCTAAGATACCAAATAAAAAAAAAATCAAGGAATAAACATTTTTTCAGGATTTAGCAAAAACTTAATATTAATATTTTGTAACAATTAAAAAATATCAACGGATGTCTTCTAATCTCAAAATCTCATTCATTACGATATTTACGAACTTAAAGGTTTTCAAAAGCAAATTTACATATGTTTAAATTTTCAGAAAACTATAGATTATTGCCATTACGACGTACTATATTTAAACATTAATTGGACAATTATGATTGATGAACAAATGATTTCTTGATTTTTCCATGTATTTTGATATCGTAAGGTGCTCATAATGTTCAAATGAAAGAGTCCCATGATGTCACAATAAAACAAAAATTAAGAAATCATATAAGGTATCTTTTTTATCAAAATGTTGTCTTGTTTAGTAATTATCGTTCCGAATTACCAAAAACTTTCAAATACAGTCATAAAAATGAAAAAATTGGCAACTTTTAACTTTTAAAAGTTTTTTAAAGGGAAGATCCAATATTTTTTAACTATAATAAAACTATGACCAACTAACTCAGCAAATTACAATGTTACATGTTTTTATTTCTATATCAAACTACTAATTTTTATTTTTAAAAATAACCCATGTTTCTATTAAGATTTCTTGCTTGTGCAACTACATCCTTTATGTATATGCAAATGCTAATTCACTTTTTTATTTATTATTTTACAACTTATGTAAATACTCTCAAAGTAATTTGAATAACTTCATCGTAATGTTTGTCATATAAAACTGCATAAGTCTAAAGTTTAAGACGCTATAGTAACCTTGACATTTCACAACTCAAAAATCAATTTAAAAACAAACAATGTAACCAGACTATTCAAACGGAATTTGTTATAATAGGGTATTTGACTATTATTGGAAAACCATCTTAGTGTGTTTATTCCTTAACTCTACATTGTAAATGCATTATTTTTCGTAATTATTTCCTCAATATTTCATAAAAATCAGCGTTAAAAATTGATCACGAAAAGTCCCGCCAAAACGACACTTTCTGTTGTGTGACGTCACCCGATAGTAGATGTCAAATCGGCCCATATGGTCTGTCAGCATCGGCATCGTCGCCGTTTGGTAATTGTGTTGTATGATGTGTTGTTTTCACAATTTCTACATAAAAATGGGTTATAAATGGTGTATAAATCCACAATGCAGAAATACGTCAAGAAAAACTCCGGATAAACTATTTGTAGCTGTTCCGCAAGATTTGAAACTGCGAAGAAAGTGGTTGGCTCGTAGAAATCAAAATGAAATAAATAGCGGCCAATACAAGTGCTTTTTGTTGTGAAGATTACTTCGACATAAGTAAAACTGACTAGAATAAGTTACCTATCGTATTTTCGGACCAGGTATTATCTGATCTGACAGCTTAAGGTTAGGGCTATCCTAACCTACAAAATTATGCTTACATGGCACTTTAGTGCTATTAAATTCAAACGGGAGAAGCATAAGAGCGCGTTCGGATAATCGGGTAGGGTACGGTGAGAGTGACGCGATGCATACTAGGCGGACTAACGTCCTACATAAATTACGATTATTAAAAAATACTTACCCGATTATTAAACTTGCTTTACTATAACTCGCAGGAATCCTCACAACCTTCCCATGAGAACAACCCTTATGAATATCAACCGGCAAAAAGAAATAACACGGCGCCAACGCAACACTTTTAAGCTGCCCTTCCGAAGTTGACGTATCTTTGCTCGTAGCACCATTTTTCGCATGCGCTTTCTCCAAAACATCTCCAGGCTTCGTAAGAAAATACAACGGCGGTTTATAATCCTTACCAACCGTCTTCTTCGACACAACTTGCGTCCTAACCTTTTGTTCACTAGTCGTCGCCTTTTGCGTATCTACCAAATACTTATCGAGCGGTTTTGATTTCTTCGGTGTAATCAATTGCATTTTCGCAACTTTTTGATTAAGCTCCTCTGCTAACTTCCTCGCTACCTCTTCGTCTTTCCTCAGCGCTTGTTGCTGCTTCTCCCGATCCAATTTTTCTTGTTCCTTAAGCTTCGTTATTAACTCTTCGCTCGCTTTTACTTCCGCCAGTCGCTGACGTTCGATTTCAAGCAATTCTTTCCTACGCTGTTCCTCGTATTCTTTTCTAATATCTCCTGGACTCGATAACCTAATAGGAGATTCTGAAACACGAATCGGAAAGTTAGAAATTGTGTCCGTGTAACGGTTAGGATACGCTACCTTCTACTAGGTCATCATCTATTCCGTTCAGTCTGTTCTGTACCAGCTTTGGAAACGACTTTTTTATAGCTAACCATAGCGGTTCGTTGACGATTTTGTTCTCTTTTGTGGCAACCCTATGCCAGGAACCAAATCTCACTCTACATAATGGACATGTAAGGTTTGCATTCGCGACTGTGCCTTCAAAACAAGAGAAACAAAAACCGTGGTTGCACGGCAATGTTACCGGTTCTATTAGAATATTCCTACATATCGGGCACAGTACGTCATTTAACGCTAAGTTACCATAATCCTTATTAATAACTTTGACAGATCTATACGTTTTTCTTGGTGCCATTTTCTACACATCTGTGAAATTGGTAGGGAATTGAGTCGAACTGTCGCAAGTGCAGCACAACACGCAGGGTTACGCGTTAGGACTAAAAGTTAAGTCACTAGAATCTTCCGCCAGCATCTATCACTGTTCCACAAATGATTTTTGTAACTAGTATCTCTCTTAATCTGGTACTGAACTGTACATATAGCGAGAAGTTAGCCATATAACTACTTTAAAAATCTTACAATTTTCGTAATAATTTATTATTATTCAAAACATGAACGGTATTTTATAGAAATACTTAACAAAACGGTATTCAATACTATACGCTACAGTTTTATGTGGTCAGTTTCAACATTTGTCCTAAAATTGTGCACTTGTTAGTGAAATAAATGCCTTATTACTTATTACCGGTGATATAAGTTTCTGTAAATGATCCTAAAATACAATAAATACTACGATTATCTTATCTAACATCAAACAATAAATAAAATACATCAAATTGTTCATGGCGCAAGTCAAGTAGACAGTGGTGGATTCTTCAATTTGACATATTCAATACGAAAGAAAATGGGACGATTGTTACTGGTATTTTGTGCGTTATTTTTGTCACTGTGCATAGCGCTAACGAATTCCGAACAATCTAGTGATGATGTGCCGTTATCGAAACTATCGCAGAACGTTGGAGCGCCAGTTTTAAAAGTGTTATATTGGTATGTAGGTTAGGTTTGCCCTCATCTTGGACATAAATGTCTTCATTTTGATGTTTTAGTTATTCCTGCGGATACCGCAAAGCCTTCGATGAGTACGCATCGATTATACAGCAGAAATACCCTCATATCATAATCGATGGAGGCAATTACGAGCCTCCAGGTCTTAGTATGTTCCTGGCGCGTTTGCTTGTAAGTATTTCTTAATTTAATTATATTGCGTTGCAATAGATAGGCAATAGCCAATAGGTTGATAAGCTGTTTAAGTTTAAGCTTGTATAATGTATAGATTTTGTAAAATTATGATAAAATTTCTTGTACGATCTTTGTGTGCGTGGATTCCAGTGTTCGGTTTTTCATATTATAGCGTAAAGAGTTTTTGGTGGACAGGTCTAATAATTCTGTAAGATCCCATAGTCAATCTAGTCACTTTTTTTAATCTTAAAGTTGGCGAACATGTAAATGAAATAGGTTTTTCTGTTCTATACAATTGACCTATGGTACACTCTTTATGTTTGATGCAGTTTGTGATTGGCTATTCAATTATTGTATTTATAGATGTTATTTATAGCTACTTAATTAGTTGAAAAATATGCTTAAATTAACAAAAAATTGCTTGAGTATAACAGAAAAATACAGCAGACATTCCAAACACTAATATAACAGATTATATATTATCATATGATTAAAATTGTTGGTTATTTGTCATTAATTTTATTATTATTCCGTACTTATTATTATTACGTACTGATATATATATATATGACATACGCCTCAGTAGCTCAGATGGGAGAGCATTGTGCTAGAAACGCAAAGGTCCCTGGTTAAAATCCAGGTTGTGGCTGTAATTTTTGATTTATTTAAAATTTACATCCCGCCTGTATGTCACCATATTATTAACCTATAAATTTTAAAATCTTTTTAAATTATTGCTTATCAACCAAGCTACTTTTTAAATTAGAATGTCAAAAGCAATACACCACATTAAAGATAAAGAATGTAACATTTTCAATTTTTTTATTTTTGAAAAATTGGTGAAGGAATCTGATGAGAGAATTTGTACCAGACAATTGTTCACTTTTGACAACAGTCAAAGATTAGTTTGATCAAACTATAACTGTTTCTTTTGTTTTTAGGGTATTCTGAAGTTACTAGTCATTGTATGCATCCTCGGTGGTGTGAATGTCTTCACGTACATAAACCAGCCGCAGCCGTCTTGGTGGCAGTGGTGCCTTGAGAACAAAATGTACTCAGTTCTAATGTTATTCTTTCTGTCTAACATTTTCGAGTCTCAGCTGATACAGTCAGGTGCCTTCGAGATCACACTGAACGACGTGCCGGTCTGGTCAAAACTGGAGACCGGCAGGATTCCGCAGCCTTCAGAATTGTTTCAAATCATCGACAGCCAGATGCAGTTCACGGCAGAGGTAACCAGTGGTGGCTTTGATAAATAAGACATAATATTACGTTATTACTTTTAATGTGTGGTCGGGCAAACGTTTTACGTTTTTTTGTCGTAACAAACACCTTTTACATAATCACCTCATTCTACAACTATGATGATCAAAACCATTCCTTTATAGACGAAATTGTAGTTGTTGTTATCAAGTGCGATATTTTTTATTAATAAATGATTGTCTACTGTGGTTGTTGTTTGTTTTGTTTGATTTTTAATCCTTAGTATAACTCGAGCTGAAATTTAGGGAAAGAATTACAAAAACGGGGCAAAATATTGACGAAATAGTTAGCCTAATCTCAGAGGAATCGAATTTTGAGCAACAGATGAGCGCATCCTGGGCAATTGTGGCGTCTCCGCGGAGACTGCAAGCTTGACAAGCATGCTTGATCAATCAATTTGTACAAGCATGCTGTAGCGTCTGTAGGACAATTTTGTGCAAGCATTATGATTGTACAAGCTGGATTATGATGATGGATTGAATTTGAATCATGCAAGCATGTACAAAAGCGTGCTTGCACATTTTATGTGTTTTTTTAAATTCTGTTAATCTTTCGTGGGGGGTTATAGCTTCTCTTTTGATCATATCCGTCTTTTTAATTAAATGTATTACGAGTGACAAAATCTTCAGATAAGTACCTTCATTCATTGTGAAATAATTATGCATAATTATGCCACTCACGAGGGTATATCTTCAATTTACTCAGTAAATTAATATGGGAATACGTTTTTCATTTCATCAACCACTCTTTACACCAAACATTGAGCTTATTATACGCAGGTAGAGATAAATTGAGCGCCGCAGAGGTGTTTATTTTACGTTGTTATAAAGTATTTTGTTTGATATTTGTCAAACGGTTAAAAAAGTTCATGTGTTCATATAGTTTATAGTTTACATAGTTAGTATTTATAAATATGTTATATTCTTTATATAAAATATTACTTATTGTATATTTCCTGAGGAAGCTTTTGATAAAAGCTTTTAAAAAAACTGAAACTAAAAAACTTTAATAAGATTTATTTGCTTCCGTTTCCCAAACAAATTAAACTATTAAATAAAACAATATGCATATTCCCTGCTAACGTAAAACGAGATTCCCTGCTTCAAGCGCCACCTCGCGGTTGAATTTCTAGTCGCCCGGTTTTGCTTTTGATAGCGGCAGCCTAAAATTTCACCGCAAAAAATACAAGAAAAACGCACATAATATACTCGCAACAATTAATATTAGTGTTAATAAGTGTTCGGTAGTGTGCGAGAAGCCGTGTGAAACATTCCATCCAGCATGTCACGCGAAAATAGTGCGGTAAATACAATTTGTAAATACAATACAACAAAAAAGTGAGATTATGCATAATCCCTGCTAAAGCTACGGACACACATGCTTATTAGTACCACGAAAGCATGCTAGTTTCCAGCACTTGCTACTTAAAAGCATGTGTGTCTAGACATTGCTAGTGTGCGAGAAGCCGTTTGAAACAATTTATCCATCATGTCTTTCTTCTGAGTTTAAGAGAAGTGGGGTTAGTTTAGTGCTACCTGGCCTTGGGTCCAACGAAAAAGGCCTAAAAATCATTTAGGAACGGGGTTAGCTCCTTTGAGAAGTAGGAAAACGATTCGTAAGTATTTAATTTGTTATTTCTCTGCATGTGCAATGGAGATTTTTGATGGAAAAGGCTTCATAATGTTGAAATTTAGTAGTACAAGTAACCCAAAGTTGTTTTTCAATATAAACAATGGAATGTTTGACGTTAAAATGCCAAATTGGTTTGTTTCATTAAAAGAGAATTTTTCCTTCAACAAATACAAAGTTTTACAAAACACGCAAAATGCAAAAGATATGTTAACACCAAACCTCTGTATTTTGTGTTAATTCTAAAACCAGGAAACGGGCGCGATGTTTTTGCGCATATTTGGTAACGTCTAGCACTATGGAATTAAAGAAAAGAATTAAAGGTCGAAAGGTGTTTAATTAGGGTACTATTAATTAACATTAGGTGTGTCGGTACTCTCACACTATATCTAAATGATTGTTTCACTAAATTATAGAAGAATATTATGCATTTTCATAATAAGGTGTGTCTAACATCATTTGGCCGGAAGTGCTTAGCGCTCCGCATTGAAGGGGTAAAATGCATGAAATATGACAATTTCGTCATGAAAAAGCACGTAATTTTAAAATGAGGTCTCAAATGACCAATTGTTTTAATGAATGATTATGTGAACAACATAACAAATACTTTAGAAAATTGTTAATATAAAATTATATGTTAGAAGAACACGTGATCACTTGCGCAATTAGCTGAGATACATTTTAAAAAGTGGTTCCTCTGAATACACCAAGACTGAATTATTAAACTTGTGCTTCACAGTCTTCTACAACGAGCTTCCATTATGAGTATATAGAGAACCAAAGGAATTCAGGGATTGAAAATTTTTGGACTTATGTTGTATACGATCTTTTGAACTAAAACAGTTTCAGGTTTCCATTTTCCATTTGAAATTTGAAAGTTGACACAATTTCCGGTAAAACCGGAAGTAACAAAAACCCATATTTCATTTGGTTCTCCATTTATATATACACTAATTTTGGTTTCCGTAAAAGCCAAGGTGGGTATTTCATAACCCATTTCATAACCTTCTGAAGAACTATGTCGCAAATGGTCTAGTTTTAATTGCACACTATTGTTAGTTCTTCTTATATAAATTAAATTATTAAATATAATGCTCAATCATGTTTTCAAATACTTGGGACGCGGAATGGATCACCCAGCATATTATAAAAGCACGTTATACTTGCTTTTGACGTATTTTCAGAGGCATAATTTGAAAACGCCAACTAGTACTTAAAGGATGTATACACATTTTATGTATATGTCGTAGTCTTATTGTAAAAGCAGTCATATTATAATACGCCTAGGCTTTTTCAATACGACTAGGCGTATTGCAATATCACTGAAATAATCGAGGATCTCACAATTTGACTGACAATTTAAGGCGTATTATAATACGCCTGTTGCTTATTAGGCTTATTGTCAAAATTCAAAAGCGCGGGATTACTCTGGATTCTGACTGGTTATTCTCGTCGTATTGTAATACGACTGACGGCTTGTCAGGCTAATTATGGGCTAATTGTGTGTTGTTATTGTGACTACTTACTGTTCAGTTTCTCTGTGCAATATTCGTGCAAATTATTGGATTAAAAATGAGTGATGACTCGCAAGGTGTATTTGTTAACAAAGGCAACTATTATAAAGAACTTGAAAAGTTTTACAAAGGTGACAAATTGTATAAAGAAATATTACCATAACCTCAAAATTTACAAAGTTTTAATAGGGAGTTTTAGTTGTTTTGGCAAATTCAAACGGTTAACCATAACATAAACGAATAAGTACCCGCTATTTGACAGATCGAGAAAATAGTTTTCGTGCGTTAACGTTAACCAAGCGACCACCCATCCTAATGAAGGGATTAATATTCCAGAGGATAAAGTAATTTCCTTAAGAGAAGCTTTAAGATTATTTTCAAAATTCGAAGGACAGGGATTCAAAAAGTGTTCTTGCAAACCAAGCAAGTCACAGTGTCGTAACAATAAATGTTTGTTTTAAATCCCATATGAAATGTACAAGCAAATGTCATAAGAGTTTACCATGTTGTAATAAATAATCTAAATCTATAATTATTTATTTTTTGTCCTATAAGCGATTTCCATAATTTGCCTGGCATACTGCTAGTCGTATTATAATACGACGTATTTTATACAGTCAAATTCTAAAAACAATCGCGTTCAGATTCTTTTGAACAATAAGACTAAGAAGCGTCAGGCGTATTATAACACGTCTGAAATAATCAGTCATATTGTCAGATTTTCATTTACTTTGGTAGTTTTACAATACGCCTAGTCATATTAAAAAAGCCTAGGCGTATTATAATAAGACTGATATTATAATAAGCCTACGACATATACACTGTTTGCTTCTGAGGGACTTTTTTTTTAGACAAATTTTTTTTAGTATGAAATGGTGACGTAATTTTAAGGACTATGCCATTAACTGTTTTGCAGCATTTTCGTCTTGTGTTATTTTGCATACACTTTGAAAAATCTCTATCGCTTTAAGGTAGTGAAATGTTTTTTTTTTCACATTTTTGTGTGTTAATAGCCATCCATGGTCGTGATCCCTGTATGCTCGACAACACTTACTTATTATACATTGATATTCATTGAATTCCAAGTCATTTTGCCGCCTTTCTATCGTTTATTAATGTATGATTAATATTTTTAATTAATAATTGTTTGTAAATATATTTTGTTTCTGAATCATTGAACTCTTATTCTATAATTTAAGACTTTCTATGATTTTCAACCAATATTGTAGCCTTTTTATTACTTTTTAATACGTTAGGAGAAATTGTTGTTAATTTCCTATAATAATTTCTAGCTCGTGGTCATCGAGCGTCTGATACAATATCTTAATGACAAATTGATAAGCAATAAAAAGGCAACAATATTATTTTCAAATTTACCCCGTTAACGAGAAATAATAACTAAATGTAGAGAAAAGTGGATTAATTTGAAAATTCTGTGTTAAGGATAATCGGTG
This sequence comes from Aphodius sticticus, assembly GCA_963966075.1. NCBI lineage: Eukaryota > Metazoa > Arthropoda > Insecta > Coleoptera > Scarabaeidae > Aphodius > Aphodius sticticus. The sequence continues at coordinate 4,845,999 of OZ014508.1, read as the reverse complement.
ACGAATTAATATTTTTTTTATTTTACTATTATACTTGAACACTAGTAAGGCGACAGTGTTAGGTCAACTACTAACTTTTGAAGGAACTCATATACGGAAATGTATTGTGTCAACGCTGGAGAGAGTCAGGAAATGGTACCAATATTACAAACAGCATAGAGAATCAATTGTCATGTATCATAGGATCACCCTTTTAATACCAAATAACTTTCGTCTGAAATTTTTTATTATTTAACGTTTTTGAAGCTGCCTTTTCATTAACCGAAGTTTTGTAATTTTAGTACCAATTTTGGCCAATAATGGGTTATATTTAAATCTTTTTAAATTATTTGATTTTCAAATAGTTATTCTATGATAGGTAGGTACTTCATACAACCTACTTTACTAAAGCAATTTCTAAAGTTGTTACAATATCCCGGCTCTCTGCAGTTCCTAAACGGCGTCTATCTGGACATGAGTTCATAATCAAAAGTTGGTCTACTATCAAAAGTTGACTATTATACCTTACCTATATCTATATTTCTACGTTATTAGTTTAACACCCAGTGTAATTAAGATAAACTGCTCAGCGGTGCCATAAATTGCGAAGTAAAGGAATCTAATAAGTACGATAAAATAAAAGTGCATACAACAATATTTATTTTGGACTACAGCGCAAAATTTAGATACCGTATCTTGTCATCTTGTGGATCTTTCGCGACTGTTACGAGAGGGCAATATCGTAATATCTAATAAAACTGACATTGGTAACAATAGCCGATAATAATCGGAATAATCATCATTTATCTAGTAATTTTTTTTTCATCCTTCACTATACGAAAATGTCATTTTTGCAAATTTTACGAAATTTTACGTGCTTGTGCAAAAGATTGATCAAGCATGCTTGTCAAGCTTGCAGTTAGGTGTGTAGCCACCTTAAGAAGACCAATTTGCGAGGAAGAGCTGCTCGGAGTGTTCCCACTCCAAGTATTTTTTCCAATGGGAATTAAGCGATGGTATCATACGGTTATTTTTCACGAAAAATTAAAAGAAAGCGCTAAATCCACGATCCGCAAGTCCACGCAGCAGCAAAACGGGATTTTGGAGGCAAAACGCGAAAATCAAAATATTGTAGCTTGTCCAGAATTAAGGCCACATGGTATTTGATTTAATATATCTTTCTTGTTGCTTGGCAGAAAATTTGGTGTCCAGAAGTATGCTTACCAAACAAATTTTTGTATCACTATCAAAATATAACACACGCATACATATGTTAACTAAGATTTATTATGGCAGTGTTTTACAGTAGAAAAGCTAACAATATTAATCTACAATTATTTAATCCATCCTGTTTTCATTAATGTAATAGCACCACCGATCGATTTCGCACTTAAATAGTAAAAAAAGAAACTTAAATTTACATAGGAATCGTAGCGATCTGAACTAGAATAGGTATCTGTACACAATAGTTTGCTTTATATGTTTGGCGTCTAATGTTAGTTAGTTTTTCTGACAACATAACGCGTATCGTTAAAAAAATATAGTACACATAGTGAATCACCCTAAAATAATTAGCACAGCTAGAATAAAACGTTATGGCACCACTCTATCACGACCGATTTCCTTCTCCTCTATGCCTCAGCCTATGCCTTGGTCTTGGTCTCCTGTATGGGAAGGTTTGGTAAGGATTCCCAGGACTTACACCGCCAGCTCTTACGTTTGGCCTCACGTAAGTACTTGGAACAATCTCTTCTTCAGCTCTTCTTGGTAACACAACCTGTGGTATCTTTCGAATACACACAGCACACCGACTGATGTGCGATGTTAAATCCATTCCTTCCTTGATGGTCTTTGGTATTGGTTTCCTGAACATATTATAATCCTCTATAATACTTAACCAATAAGATAGGATCGTTGTGTAGTAATTGCATCGTCCATGTCCTTGACATTCAATGAATAATTTCGGCCTAAACTCTTCGAGGCAAGAACCTGGCGAGACCAAACTCTGACCAGACCCATCAGCAGCAGCATCAACTTGCTAGAAAGTTATTTGAATTTAAATTAGAGTTGTGAACTTTAGGAAGAAATGAGGAAGGAGAAATGAGGAAGAAGGAAGGAGGAAGAATGAAGAAGAAGGGAGAAGGCGGAAGACGACAGAAGAAGGAAGGAGGAAGAAGGAAGAAGAAGGAACATTGAAGATGGAAGAAGGGAGAAGAGGGAAGATTGAACAAGAAGGAAGATTGAAGAAGAAGGAAGATGGAAGACGGGAGAAGAAGGAAGATTAAAGAAGAAGGAAGATGGAAGAAAGGATAAGAGGGAAGATTGAAGAAGAAGGAAGATGGAAGAAGGGAGAAGAAGGAAGATTGAAGAAGAAGGGAGAAGAGGGAAGATTGAAGAAGAAGGAAGGTGGAAGAAAGGAGAAGAAGGAACATTGAAGAAGGAAGATGGAAGAAGTGAGATGATTGAAGAAGAAGGAAGAAGGGAGAAGAAGGAAGAAGAAAGAAGATGGAAAAAGGGAGAAGAGGGAAGATTGAAGAAGAAGGAAGATGGAAGAAGGGAGATTGAAGAAGAAGGAAGATGGAAGATAGGAGAAGAAGGAAGAAGAAGGAAGAAGAAGGAAGAAGAAGGAAGAAGAAGGAAGAAGAAGGAAAAAGAAGGAAGAAGAAGGAAGAAGAAGGAAGAAGAAGGAAGAAGAAAGAAGAAGGAAGAAGAAGGAAGATGGAAGATGGAAGAAGGGAGAAGAAGGAAGGCGAAAGACGAAAGAAGAACGAAGAAGGAAGGAGTACGGAGGAAGGAGGAAGAAGCAAGAAGGAGGAAGGTGGAAGAAGCAAGAAGAAGGAAGGTGGAAGAAGCAAGAAGAAGGAAGGTGGAAGAACCAAGAAGAAGGAAGACAAAAAGCAGGACGGAGGAAACTAAAACGAGGAAGGAGGAAGACAAAAAGAGGAAGGAGGAAAAAAAGAAAACAAGAAAACTATATGTAGTTGACTTACGTACCATTAAGAAACTGTATCCTCTCCATAGTTCCTCCCATCCACCTGGACAGTCAGGTATGGCAAGACTTTGACTGTGAATGGCAATAAGTCTCGTCGGTGCTTCACAAACTGAGCATCTGTTGAAATTAGAATACAAATAAACTTAAATACTCTGGAGTTTCACTGAGTTTCTTACCTCGAAATGTATCGACTGAGTTCGACGGCAGGAATTGGCGTCATCATGGCCGGCATCGGTTCATTCGTTGACAACCAGTAACTGTAATCGTTCGATTGTGCGTAATCGCAAACGTTGTTCAAATTGCAGAAGAGATAAGGCATCGTGTTGAATCGCCTCAAGCAGCTTCCCGGTGAGCCTAAATCTTGACCCAGACTCTTCTTATTACCGAGTATATGCAGGAAGGAGTAACCATCCCACAAGTTCACCGTTCCTCTCGGGCAAATGGGAACCCTATCAGACTGCGAATGTCTAGCAAAGTAGAAACCGCGACTTTTCGGTCCCGGTGCGGGAGGTGCTGCTTGTCCTTTAACACCAGGTCGTCCTCGTTGTCCGACAAGCCCCGGTAGACCTGGGCGGCCGTTGTCGCCTGTCATTCCCGGCAATCCTGGTAGACCAGGCAAACCATCACGTCCGAAATCACCAATATCACCGACGCTACCTTTGAAGCCTGGCAAACCAATCTTGCCATTGGTTCCTGTGAATCCAGGTAGGCCCATCTCTCCCGGTTCTCCGGGGAAGCCTGGCAGACCGGCTGCTCCGAAAAATCCTGCTTCGCCGTAATCTCCTTTTTCTCCTTTATGGCCGGTTCTTCCTTGAAGCCCTGGGAGGCCTTCGTCGCCTGTCATACCACGGAAACCTTTCTGGCCATAAATACCCGGTCGCCCGAATGATCCTGGTTCTCCAGCCATGCCCTTTGGTCCACGTAATCCGGGAGCTCCAGGGTACCCAACATCACCAGGTTGCCCCTTGAAACTGTCCGCCGCCCAACCTGCGTCACCACCCATACCTTTGCGACCTGGCGCTCCGGGGTAACCGGTTAAACCTGGTTGTCCAGGTTTGCCATTATTGCCAGGTCTGCCAGCAAATCCGGCATCACCCTGTTCTCCTTTTACGCCTGGGAAAATGTCACCTGTTGGGCCGCGACTACCTTGCGCTCCTACAAATCCGTATTCACCAGGAGCTCCTTTTTGTCCTTTAAGGCCTGAGATTCCGTCTCTTCCGTGTATTCCGTCCCTCCCTTGCTCTCCGCGTTCTGGATTTTGTCCGGGAAGACCAGGAGCTCCTGGGAACCCTTCATCGCCCACACCTCCTTTTGGCCCTGTTAACCCGATCGGGCCAGGTAGACCTTTGAAGCCGAAATCGCCTCTTACACCTTTCACTCCAAATACTGCGTCGAAGCCTCTGTCGCCCATTTCTCCCTTTGCTCCGTCAAAACCGTCCATGCCCTGCTCGCCAAAATCTCCCTTTTCCGCTTGCGCGTAGCTCGAGAAACCGGGATAACCGACATTTCCTTTTGGACCCTTGTGACCGGGCTGTCCTGTTATTCCCCGGTATCCTTTATCGCCCATCATTCCAGGTCGTCCCATTGGGCCAGGATCGCCATCCATTCCGCTTTCACCTTTCAAACCAAATGGACCAGGGTAGCCAAGCTCTCCAAGTTGACCCTTCATTCCTGGTATACCATGTTTTCCAGCAAATCCTTTAGCGCCATCAAATCCAGTATCACCTCTAAGTCCAGGTAGGCCTGGTTCTCCGACATCCCCGTAAATTCCTGTCGGTCCTTGCCTGCCATAGGTACCATTTATACCTCTGTCACCTTTTTGTCCGGGTTGGCCTTCGTCACCGAAGATGGTGCTTCCAAGATCACCAATTTCTCCCGGCAAACCGTCTAAGCCGTCCAGACCATGCGCACCTGGAAGACCTCGTAGTCCCTCTTCGCCAAATTCGCCTTTGGGGCCGCTGAATGATGATTCCCCTTTCGGGCCTGACCTTCCTGGGTAACCCATGTCTCCGCGTAGACCAGGAATACCTGGTTGTCCTGGTAATCCATCGTACCCAGGGAATCCAATGTCTCCTCGAAGTCCTTTAGGTCCATCTAGACCAGGTGCTCCCGCTGGACCTGGTTCGCCAGGAGGACCGTCGTAACCAAAGTCGCCTATGTCTCCATCCGGTCCTGGACTGCCATCCATCCCCCTCGATCCAGGCCTACCGTCAAACCCAGGATCACCACGTTCGCCATTTTGACCTCTTGGGCCCCATTCGCCTGGTTCTCCTTTCTGTCCGTTAACACCGAATGCTCCGTTTAATCCATCGTCTCCTTTAGCACCTGGGTCGCCAAAGATGCCGGAGTAACCATTCCTACCAGGCAAGCCTGGTGGTCCAGGTGGGCCTGGTATCATCGCCCCCCTGTAGCCCTTTCGTCCTCTAACGCCAGGATATCCGATTAATCCAGGAGCGCCTTTTCCTCCTTTGTATCCTTTAATTCCAGCAGGTCCAGGGCGGCCATAGGCTCCATCCGGCCCAAAATCACCACGTTCACCTTTCGGTCCTATCACACCAGTTCTTCCTCTTTCTCCATTAAGAATGCTACGACCTTCGTCTCCTCGATTACCCTTCATGCCTCTTATGCCTGGTGCACCGGGTATACCAGAATCTCCTTCTTGGCCAGGGTTACCTGGTAAACCGGGTGATCCGGGCATTCCAGGAAAGCCTTTTAATCCCATCGGTCCCTCGCGCACAGGACCTTCGTAACCTGGTATTCCTGGAGGACCTCTCAGTCCCCAGTCACCTTTCGTGCCCTTCGCCCCATTTAATCCCGTTAATCCTGAAATACAATTTCGAAATTGTTGTATGGTGTCCAGGTGGACAGTGTACAATAGTAACTTACCAACATCTCCTGGGAAGCCTTTTATTCCTTTGTTGCCTTTGATGAGTGTAAGGGGCACCGGCAGATCTCCAGTCTCGCCAAATTCTCCAGGTTCACCAGCTGGTCCTTTAGCTCCCCTGTAATAAAAGGCAATTAACTTTGATTGTTTGATGATTGACTTATTTTAAGTTACTTTATTCCGGGGTATCCTCGATCGCCTCTCAAAAATTCTTTAGGCGTTGATGCTGCGGCGGAGTCTCCCTTCTGCCCGGCTCTTCCCGGTAGTCCCGGTCTGCCTTCTTTACCGGGGTAGCCAGGTTCGCCAATGTCGCCGTTTTCTCCTTTGAGGCCAGACAGTCCGGTAGACCCCCTAGGGCCAGGTTCACCGTGTGGTCCTCGTGGGCCTTCGTTGCCAGGGAATCCCATGTCACCGACATCCCCAGATAAGACAGAGCTATGACCTGGAAATACAAGTGTACCAGGCTGGCCTTTCGCACCAGGTGACCCCTCGAGTCCCTGCCGTCCCGCTGGCCCGGGTTGTCCGAACGGTCCAGGTCTGCCCGGTCTTCCTTTGTTCCCGCGATCACCACGTCTACCCGGCAATCCAGGATAACCTTCCTGCCCTGACTCTCCGTCTCGTCCACCTTCACCTCCTTCGCCTTTTTCTCCTGGAGCACCTGGTCGACATATTCCACAGTCGTCGCCGTGTCTACCCTTCATGCCCGGTAAACCATCAAAACCGTTAGGCCCTTGATCGCCAGGCTCGCCGGCGAAACCAGGAGGGCCAGTTTCACCGACAGGTCCTTGGATGGATATTCCTTGACCGGGGAAACCCTTTGGTCCAAGATACCCGGGCTCACCTCGATCTCCTGGTGGCCCAGCGTAACCATCGATCGCTGGAAGACCGTCGGGTCCGGCAGGGCCTATCACGGTGTAACCTGGAAAGCCTTTTTCTCCCATGGGTCCCGCAGGTCCTGATGGTCCTACATCGCCACGTCGACCGTCGAAACCGGGGAATCCGAAATCGCCTTGTTCGCCCTTTATGCTGAGTCCTTTAGGTCCGTCTCTACCGGGTTGTCCTGCCGGCCCAGGGGCTCCTGAGGAACCCATAGGGCCCGACAATCCCTTTCTTCCTGGCGTACCAGCGGTTCCTTTATCGCCAGGGAACCCGTCGGGTCCTTGACGACCGGGAGCGCCCTTCTTTCCGTCGATGTCGAGATTTGGATTGTAAATTCCAGGTGGTCCTGGTATGCCTTGTAGGCCTGGTGACCCTTTTCTTCCCAGTTCGCCGAGGAAACCCTTAAAGCCATCTTCCCCGTTAGCGCCGGCGTATCCTGGAGCGCCTTTATCTCCTTTTTCGCCCGAAGGACCTTCCGGACCCAGTCGTCCTTGCTTACCGCGTGAGCCGTCCTCGCCGGGTTCTCCTTTCAGACCGGATACTCCCGGAAGTCCAGGTATGCCCTAATGAATGGATTTATTAGTAATGTGGGAATGTGAAAAACTGATGGGATCAAACTTACCAATGGTCCTGGATTTCCTAGGTCACCGGTTTGTCCCTTGTATCCGTACTCCCCTTGGTCTCCGAAGTGACCCTTCGGGCCCTTCAAGGTAACAGTTATATTCGTTACAGACTCATCCGTTCCTGGATCTCCAAAGATTCCAGGACTTCCAAGTTCTCCTTTCATACCCTTATTTCCGTATCTTGGTAGGCCTGGGTCACCGCGTTCACCAGGTGGTCCTATTCTACCTGTGTCACCCTAGAAGTTTTATGGACGTTGTTAGTTTTTATTCCCTAAAATAAAGAAGTCAGAAGAAGTTACCGTATCTCCTGTCGGTCCTTGAGGACCAGCTATGCCGATCCGTCCTTGGGGCCCTGGATTTCCAGGTCTGCCCGCGTAACCAGGTGGTCCCCACTCCCCTTTAGTGCCAACTGAGTTGCCACCACCGTCTCCAGGGTCACCTGGGAAACCTCTGGGTCCTTCTGGTCCAACTTCTCCACGGCGTCCGTGGATTCCAGGTGTGCCCTTCATGCCAGGCGTTCCATCTGTACCGTTGCAGCCGTCTAGACCGATGGGGCCTCTCACACCGGATTCTCCTGGTGAGCCCTATAAGTATATATTAAATTATCGCATTTTGATTTATATTTTTGATTGGAAAACGTATCAAAATCTTAAGAATACTTACAGAATTTCCTGGTATGCCATCGTACCCGCCTAAACCATCATCTCCCTACAATATTAACCATAATTTATTGGTTTTTGTGTTCATTTTAGTTGGTACAAAGAACTTACCCTGTAGCCCTTTTCTCCTGTGCCTCCATATTCACCTCCCGCTCCCTTTTCGCCTTTGAATCCTGGAGGGCCGTCGTAGCCCACGTCACCATAATCGCCAACTCGTCCTGGCATGCCCCGTAAGCCATCTTCACCCCCTTTCCCTCTGATTCCGGTACAGTTGCACTTGTAAGCATTTGCGCAACCTTTGCATGACTGAAATAGAAGAAAAAATAATTAGCCAGTTATTCCTGACGTTCAATCAAAAATTAATCAATACTATATTATAATACAAGTTTTATAAAGCCGGGGCTACACATTCATATACTTGCCAAATATCAAAAATTTGCCAAGTATACGATTATTTGTGAAAAGAAAAAACCAGTTCTATTCGATTCGTATCGAGTCCACCTCAAAAATATATTCGACGGTCGGCTGTGCGGACGGGTCTTTTTACGACGAATACTTGGTATTTGCAATATCCAGTTGAAGTGGATATAGCAAGTGCCTAGGCGACAAATATTGGTTTCATTTATTTGCACTCGATGAACATTTTAGTACGCTGTTTAATTTTTCCATTTTTTAACTTCGTTTTGTGTGTAGTAGGTCATATACGTAGATTGACAATAGATTTGTAATTATTAGTAAGATATTTGATTTTTCTGAAGGGTGAAAACCGCCTAAAATTGTAATTTTGTGAAACCGTCAGACAGACAGTTTTCCGGAAACCGTCAGACAGAGATTAAAAAAAAATTGTTTTTACCTGTCCACATAAACGCAATGTTATTTCTTTCCAAGAAAAACGTACACCATATACAGAGTGCATCGTAAGTTGATGGTTTTTTATGAACAATATAGATGATACTCATTTGTGAGCTTTCAAAATATGACTTTTTTGTTAAATAAAAAAAGCTACACAAAATTGTCTCTACTATTAAAATATTTTTAATCGTTTTCGTTTCTCTTCAAGTAATAAACATCATAAAACTTTTATAGACAGCATGTCTATAAAATAATTTATCTGGAAAATTATACTTTATTTGCTTGTATTTATATATTTGTCGATTTTTATGATGTTTATTATTTGAAGAGAAACGAAAGCGGTTAAAAATATTTTAATAGTAGAGGCAATTTTGTGTAGCTTTATTATTTAAGAAAAAGGTTATATTTTGAAAGCTCATTTGTTTAAGTTATTGTTTCAGAAGCTAATTGATTTCAGACAATATTAGGACATATTTATACAACGAACCTAGTAGTACAATTGGATTTAGTAGAACTTTAAAGATGACGAAGAAACCATATCTAACATTTCTTTTATGGGCGATATCTTCCTAATTTAAATAAAATAATATATATTTTTTCTCATAATAATAATTTATTTAAACTAGTTCACATCAAATGACCAATTGTATGGTTTTACAGTCTGTTAAAATTAGATGCTGCGAATTAATAATACAGAAACCGCATGAATTAAACAAAAAATCATTAAAATGCAACAAACAGTTTCGTCAAGATTTGTTTTGTAAATTTCGACAAGAATGCCCTTGTTAGTACGCAGTGAATTTCTGCACTTATGTAATTAAAAATATGTCGGCATTATAAAATAAAACCTTGCTTGTTCGTGATCAAATTATCAGTTTGATTTGAAAAAGCTAATGTGCAAATAAGGCGCACTAATCAAAAAAATGGCTAGTGCCCATTCGGTACGCACATGTAGCAAGTCCTCAAAGAAGATTTTCATGTATTAGAAAATGCGGCGATGCATCAATGTCAGATGCATTTACTGCTGCAGTGCAACTCTGACGGTCCGAAATCACAAACGAATATTGTACAAATTTGTTGGTATGTCATAGATTTTTTTGAGTTTTCTAAAAATCAGCCGGTAATCAAGAATGGATGGCTTAAGACGAACGAGTTGTTTTGGGCACAACGAGCGCAGCGAGTAGTAGTTCTCCGGAATCGTCGCCACAAAAAAACGGGCAAATGTGTTCTCCTAAATATGGCATCTAAATAAATGCTTGTGCTTATTTCACTGTTTTGTTCTACTAATTTATCTAAAGGGTAGTCTACTGCTTCACTAGCTAACAAATATTCAACAACGACGATTTTTTTGTATAAGTCGTTTTGCAGGGTCTACAATTCTTATATGTCGTGCAAACAGTTGATAGTGCGATGGGTATGTTTAATTTTCAGTACAGTCAGACATGACACAGTTTGTCAAATCTGATGACAACAATTGGGAATACAAAAAAAATTATTATCCCACCAAAGTTGTCGTAAGAAGACTGCCTCCGAATTTCCAGTTAGAGGTCTTTATCGACCAGGTCGGTCCACTTCCGGAGTACAATTACCTGAGCCACGTTGGAGGAAATCCAGAACGGCCTTACTCATTCTCAAGAGTCTACATAAACTTCGTACACTGGATCGACGTACTAATTTTCAAGGAGAAGTTCGATAACTATGTCTTCATCGATAAAAAAGGTGTGTATGAACTTAAGATAACTTAATTTTAGCTAAATAATTTGTATTTTAGGTACAGAATATCCAGCTATAGTTGAGTTTGCACCGTTTCAAGGGATACCAAAGCTACAATCAAAGAGGAAAGACACGAAAAGTGGTACTATAGAAACTGACGCTCACTACATAGAATTCCTGGAGATGAACAGTGCTAAGGCGAAGACTACAGAGAAGATGGAGTTTGATTTGGTGGGTTTGAAACGTGATAATAAATTTGCGATAACTCCACTTCTGAAGTACATAAATGAGAAGAAATGTGAGAAGAAGAAACTGAAGGAGGATACCAAGACTTTTCCTAGGAAGCAGCAGGATAATAGCATGGTGTTCGTGAATAGTAGGGTCAGGAAGAATCAGAAATTCAAATACAGACGGCCGAAATTCTTGGGGACCCTGTATAGCTCGTAGATTGACTGAGAAACCAGATGTGGTGGACGACCACGCTTTGGCATGTTATTCTTCTTACTTCCTCAACTGTGTGTGATGTATAAATTTTAGATCCGATGTTTAAACAGATGTATACTAATTTAAATCGGCAGTGTTTTTTTTTTTCGTTTCTTAGAAGCGCCGTTATGCAAATAACTCGCTGGCATCTGGACTTCCGCTCAGTGTTTTATTAGCTCAGGCCTTATGTTAATGATCGGCAAAATTCGGTGTATTTCGATTATAAATATAAATAGTGGCGTTTTATTTTTGTTGTTGTTATGTTGGTGTATTATTGTTTGAACATAATATACAGGGTGTGAATGATTCCTCGCTACGCGTGTCGATGGAACGAGTGCGCCAATACGTCTCATAAATCGAGTGTTAAATGTTATATACTATTTTTTCTACTTGGCGACAATAGTTTTACATATATTTCGAAAATCGCGGTTGTCATCCCACAATCTAGAGTCGTTTTCTCTTCAACAGGTAATAATTGTGGCAAAATTCCCAAATACGATTGAGGCGAGCCGATTGAGATGTCAGCCTTATTTGATACTTGACGTTAAGAGCAGAAAGTTGGAGACTAATAGAAAACAATTTTATTATTGATTTTTAAGAAAATTATATTTTCTATAAAATCTGGAATGTCTTAAACAAAAATGAAAAAAAAAAAATAGCTAAGGTAGCTAACTAACTGTTATTTGAAAAAAAAAATGGATATATTTATTTATTATTAGGGTCCTTTTGGGTGCTTTTATTATCAATTAACTTTTTTTTAACAATATCTCAGAATACGGCGCGAAGCCGACGAGCCACTTCATTGACAGCTTATGTTTATATGTAGGTATAGATACAGGTGATTTATAACTCGTTAGTTCTTTTTCAATCGCCTTTAGTTTTCGAGATGTTCTAAATCTTTAATAAATTAATAAACAAATAAATAAAGGTAGATGATGGATAAATAAATATTAACAAAGAATGCTATTCCGAACATGTAGGACAAATAACAATTTTTAGCGTTACTTAATAATATTATTACTCGTTCTTTGTTTATTAATTTCTCCGCGCTCAAGTAACTTTCAAGTCACATATCTCCAAAACAAAGGCAAAGAAATGGTGCAAATAGAAGTTATTTAGCATTTTATTGATAATATATAATCAGGCCCGCCGCCAGCCACTTGAGCGCCCGCGTGCATAACCAACTATGCCGCCCCCGTCTCAATCCTTTGCGCCATGTTTACACGAAAAACTGCACTAAAAATATCGTGTCATTATTTTCCACGAATATTAATTATTTTTGTACAAATTTTAGTTTCACTGCACAGAGGTGTGTCAAAAGCAAACAAAGAATAGTCAAAATCATTTTATTAACTTCACGACAGACTGACTGAACTTATCAATATATAAATAAATATGTACTATGCGCGCCAAAAAAAAATCGTACAGCTAATTATTCCATCGTGTAATACTAGCTTGTTTTTATTTGTATATGTTTATCTATGACTCACATATAATAAGTTCATTGCATACGTATCTATGACTATATAATCCCCATCATGATACGCGCCAATGATTATAATGACACTAGCGTTGTATAATAATGACAGTTCGTTCAAATAATGACTTCATTATTTGAAGGAACCGTGTATACGAATGTACTGTCAAAGTCAGTCTAAACCTACGTGGATGACAGTTATTTGACATTTTGCCTCGCCACCATTGACAAATACATTTAAAAGATTTGATGTAAAATGGAATTTATGAGTCGTAGATAAAACGTCGTATTCGACTTGCACACCACTGATATAAATCGCTCGCATGTTAAACTTCATGCTCGCGATTTATATCTTTAGTTATGTGCTCGTCAAATAATATACTATTAAGTAAGTACGTAGGCTTTCACGGCCAGAATCATTTAGAAAATAAACTGCTTCCGGGTTATGCCGTGTGTCAAGATTTGTTAATGCTGACGTTTCGCGAACCATGTTGCTCGCTTCTTCAAAGCTAATTGAATAGGTATATAAGGGAGACTTTCTGGGTAGGTCTTCAGTATTCAATTAGCTTTGAAGAAGCGAGCGACATGGTTCGCGAAACGTCAGCATTAACAAATCTTGACACACGGCATAACCCGGAAGCAGTTTATTTTCTAATATACTATTATTTGCTTGTTTCATACTTATAATAATTAATGTCAGAATGACAGACAGCGTATAGGTTATGAAAGAACCAGTTACAAAGCTAAAACAAATATTTTCCTGATATTTGGTTACATATGTGGTGTACGACTTGTTTTTGGCGCGCATAGTAGATATTAACAATATTCAATAATAATATAACTTTACAACCAGCACATAAAGTATGGAAATATGACAATATGGAACTCTACAGCAACTCGACCAAAATATTGAAATCTTGGATTTGAATATTTTCTGACTCAGCAAACTCAACAACGAACGGTTGGAAAATATATAAATCCAAAATAATAATGTATAATTGTATAATTGTAATACCTAAACTGTTCAGTCGTCAAAAGCAAATATTTTTATTCTTGCTGTGCGATTTCATTAAATTTTTCATAGAAAGACATAATAAATTGTCTCTAATTTCTAGGAAAGAAAATTGATACATTTTTATTTATTCAAATTAGTAGCCAAAATAATTAAAAATTCATTTACTTAATATTTTTTAACTTGCAGCTTGTAGCGACCCTACATGTTATTATATTTTTTACTTTTTTATATTTTCATTTTCATTCAAATTTTTACAATTATAACTAACGTTACTATGTATTTTAGTATATATGAAATAATATTGCAATTGCATATCGAAACAAAAATATTAACGAATCAAGCTTTTCGAAACCAGCTTTAGCTACGAGCGGCAGTTTCGCTCGATCCGTATATCGAAAATATATTATATAAATACGAAACTCATATTCAAGCCATCGATCGATGTATATACAGAAAACTTAAAATGAAATGGAACAGAGGTGACCCTTCGGTTTTATGACTACCAGGTAGATTTACGACGACCGACAATCTCCGACCTACGTTTGGTGTACCCTAGCTGCAAGCATGTTAAAATCTTATTTTCTTTCGGTGTACATACATACATAGGAACACAAAAAACAAAACAAAACGGAAACTGAACTTTCCTTGATTTTACACTTGCGAAATCTGCCACAAATTCTGATGTATCCCAGCTATTTAAGATTTGATGTTCTATTGAAACAATAGATAAATTATTGAGCCCTATCTTGGTGAATAGTTGAGGGTAAATATTTTTTTATAATTTTCAACTTGGAAAAAGATCTTTCAGGAGATGCCACCGAAACCGGCATAGTAAGCAATATTCTCAATTATTGATGTAAAATATTAAATGGAAAACTAGGGTGATAGAAAATGCTGCATTAATTTCATTATAAAAGTCGCCGCCATGAATGTCTGCCTGATTTCTTGAATCATAACAGATGATTAACAGATTTGAGTTGCAAATATTTGCGAAGATTTAGCATTCCTCGCTGGTATATAATTAAATAACCTATTGTCAAAAAACCCAAAGACTCATCACCAAGACATCATTCATCACGCTGTTCGTAATCAAAATGTTTTGGCCTTCCTTTTAGGCGCAATGTATTTATAGGTGGAAAAACTAGCGAGCTAAGGAAATAATCAGTTTCTTTGCATACGAGATTACTTCGGCACTCCCATGTATATAGAACTGCAGCGCCGTATTTCACCCGCCATCTACTAGCCTGTACTGGACATATTGTCATCAATACAGTTAGAAGCCAATTGGCTGTGTAGATCATAAATTTATTGGGATTATAAAAGAAGCCATAACTGAGGAAAAAATACATTTTATAAATGAAATGGTCTACTGATAAATGAAAATGAGTTTGAAAATGACGAGATTTCTACGTTTGCCGCCCCCTTGAAGGTGCCGCCCGCGTGCGGTGCACGCCTTGCACGCCCGCTTACGGCGGGCCTGTATATAATATTGTACGGATTAATTGTTGTATACCTTCACTAATTGTTATATAAGCGAATTATTAATAACAAAATAATATAACATAGACAATTTATGTTTCTGCAATACATCCTCTTATTATTGTTTTTCTTTTTTGTGGACCAAAGCTTTCGCAGTGCAGTAATTTTCTCATTGTGAACAGGTGTCCTTGCCGGGTGTCAGTTGTTAAAAAAATAACTTTTTTTACAATGGCGAACTGCTGCCAAAGTAGGGGAAAGAGCATCACACGATTGTTTTTAAGATATCTAATTGTGATGGTGATGTACAACTCGCTACTATACTATACTATAGAATACACTGCTAAAAGTCTGGTTGCATACGCTATACTTTGTATTTTCAGCCGTATCATAAGCTTAAATATATGTTACTGAATTAAAAAGAGGAGCAAAATATAGACAGGTGGTCTGAACTTATTGCCATAAATTAGAATTAAAAAATAAATATTTTTTATTTAATTTAATTAGTGTACGTATATTAGTAATATTAGTAATTAGTATAAGTTAATAATAAGGTGATATACAGATGGGTGTAAATTTTAAATAAATTAAAAATTACCAAATAATAGTATTACTTTGTGACAGCATGTCGTTAAAACATTTGCAGTTCTAGTATAATTTATAATGGTAATCCTATAGTTTGACTATTATTATGTATTATATACTTAGTTTATTCCATAAACTTGTCTTTATTTCCTGGAAATGTTAAAAAACGTTGAGTTATTCTAACGATTATGCAATACCTTGCATAATCGTATTCACTAATACATACGTAAACAGAACGTCAAATCGGAGTAACAAATTTCAAGTTTTTTGCAGACTAAATTGAAATGATTTTGCGTTCCATCAATAAATTAATTTCTGTACAAATTAATACCTTACGTATTTTTCTAAATATGTAAACAAGACTTCGAACAAAGAAAAAGCGCACTGTTTTAACTTAACTAACTACATTTAAATTATGTTCGCTCAATGTCGCATACGCTCGTGAATATACGGGATTACTATGTAGAGGGCAATCTAGACCATAGTGTCTTTTCATAACGACACCGAAAGCGGTTTCGCTATGTTACGCTAACTGGCCAAATGGTAAGGTTTTTGCTTTCTACTGCAAAGGTCCTGGGTTCGAACCTAGATTGAAACTTTTTTCTGAATTAATGTGTGAAAAGATATACTCCAGAATTCGAGGTAAATAGACTAATATATTCACATTCTGATCTACAATGAATTGTTTTCGTCCAGATTTCTAATCGTTACCATGAAAATATCACATGTTCATCAGAAACAAAAATCCATGATGTTTAAGCAGACTTTCTAAGATGTTCATAGGCTCCAATGAAAACTTTATTAAGCTCTATTATAAATTAAACAAAAAACAAATGAATTAAACATTAGATTAGCGAGGAAACGCTGGAATGTTACTGCGCAGGAATGTCTACAATATATTCAATGATTCAAGTAATTGCAATACTGTTAGACATTTCCATTCACACCAAACAACAATCATCAAAACGCAGTAAACCACCACACATCATTAGCTACGTGCAAAACATTTTAAACTTTTAAAACGTTTTCGTGGAAGTAATCAAAGCAATCGATTGTAAAGCTTATAACTTTTACAAATGTGGCAATACACCTCCTCGAAAAAGAAACTTCACATGCGTAGGTTTCTTCAAAATTTGATAATATAATTAGTCTTGAAAATCACTTGAAGACAACATACTGGAACAAACAATAAACAATGCATGTTCTACCGAGGCAATGATTGATGTAAAAAAGATCCCTACCACATGGAGCACATCACGCCAAAACAATCACTTATCGATAACCAACTATTAATTCTGTTGCGTGCCAGAGTAATGACGTTTCAAAGGATGAACGTGACCACTGGGTGCTATTTTCCTACCGCACAATTACGGTCTTTTAGGTTGGTAATTATTCGGAATGTTGAGGCGGCGTGATTTGACGCTTTGGGCGCCATAATTCGGTGTATTACCATTGGTATAAAAGGCAGTTGCCCAGTTGGGAATTTGTTCTGGCCAACTGTTGTCCCATTTGGATTATGTCAAGTGGATAAATTGGGATTTACGAATTTGGTACTAGCCTTTTTAAATACACTGCTCAAAAAAATTAGTCATAGTATCGATGTTAGTCGTGTTTTCTGTGGATTGCTAAGGTTTAATACAGTGTATCCCCTCCACGAGCACGAAGCACTTCCTTACACCTGGGTGGCATGCTTCACACTAGTCTGCGACCGGCTGATTTTTATAAAACTCAAAAAATCTATGACATATCAACAAAATTTTTACAATATTCGTTTGTGATTTCGGACCGTCAGAGTTGCACTGCAACAGTAAATGCATCGGACATTGATGTATCGCTACATAGCATTTTCTAATACGTGAAAATCTTCTTTGAGGACTTGCTACATGTGCGTACCGAATGGGCACTAGCTACTTTTTTGATTAGTTCCCCTTATTTGCACATTGACTTTTTCAAATCAAACTGATAATTTGATTACGAACAAGCAAGGTTTTATTTTATAATGCCGTCATATTTTTAATTACATAAGTGCAGAATTCACTGCGTACTAACAAGGGCATTCTTGTGCAAATTTACAAAACAAATCTTGACGAAACTGTTTGTTGCATTTTAATAATTTTTTGTTTAATTCATCAGGTTTCTGTATTATTAATTCGCAGCATCTAATTTTAACAGACTGTAAAACAACACAATTGATCATTTGATGTGAACTAGTTTAAATAAATTATTATTTTAATGAGAAAAAATATATATTATTTTATTTAAATTAGGAAGATATTGCCCATAAAAGAAATGTTAGATATGGTTTCTTCGTCATCTTTAAAGTTCTACTAAATACAATTGTACTACTAGATTCGTTGTATAAATATGTCCTAATATTGTCTGAAATACATATCAATTTGCTTCTGAAACAAACACTTAAACAAATTAGCTTTCAAAATATAACCTTTTTGTTGAATAAAAAAGCTACACAAAATTGTCTCTACTGTTAAAATATTTTTAACCGCTTTCGTTTCTCTTCAAATAATAAACATCATAAAAATCGACAAATATATAAATACAAGCAAATAAAGTATAATTTTCCAAATAAATTATTTTATAGACATGCTGTCTATAAAATTTTTATGATGTTTTTTACTTGAAGAGAAACGAAAACGATTAAAAATATTTTAATAGTAGAGAATTTTGTGTAGCTTTTTTATTTATCAAAAAGGTTATATTTTGAAAGCTCATAAATGAGTATCATCTATATTGTTCATAGAAAACAATCAACTTAGGATACACTCTGTATATGCTGTACGTTTTTCTTGGACAGAAATACCATTGCGTTTATATGGACAGGTAAAAACAACAATTTTTTTTTTAATTTTTGTCTGACGGTTTCTCGAAAACTGTCTGTCTGACGGTTTCACAAAATTACAATTTTATGCGGTTTTCGCCTTTTAGAAAAATCAAAAATCTTACTAATAATTACAAATCTATTGTCAATCTTCGTATACGACCTACTACACACAAAACGAAATTAAAAAATGGAAAAATTAAACAGCGCACTAAAATGATCATCGAGTGCAAATAAATGAAACCAATATTTGTCGCCTAGGCACTTGCTATATCCACTTCAACTGGATATTGCAAATAATGAATTCAAAGCATACTTGACATCAAATTTGATATGTGTAGTAGACAATTTTGTTATTTTTGGAATATGAACCAGCGTCAACTTTTTTTTATTAATACGATACGTCAATGCTTGGACTTATATTTAAATATGACTCTCTTTTATTTCTATATATGGCCGTCTTTCTTTCGCCCACGTTTATTAAGTATTCAGAATGCAAGCAGGATTTATGTCAAGTAACAAGATTTCACGGTACCGCCGTATTGTTGTGTTGACCCATATACACTGTAACTTATCCAACTTTATACCATGTGAATCATGCACGTCGAAGTCATTACATTTTTTATTTTCCGTTACACCGCAGCAATATTGTCAGAAAGGACCACGTAAATTTAAAACAGAAAATTTACTCACGAGTGACGTTGCAACGTGTACATATTTGCAGTAAAGTTTATTACGAACGTTTACCTCAGTTCCGAAAATAAGTTTGTAAGTCTCAGAGGAATTTCTGCAGTTAATTTTCATTGTTATGTTTCTATTAATAACGATTACCAATAAGTGTATTATTTCCGTAAATTTTTTAATGTATTTTATAAGATAAGTAGTCCAGCGTTGAATAATTCATTATTATAATTGTGAGTAAATTGATTAATCTCAAGTTGCCCTGTAATTTAAATACGCTATCGGAGAGAGTCATTATCGGTGGTACTGTTAAGTTTTGGTAGCGAGAGATTACATCAGATAAGTTGATTAACTTTAACCAATTATGCATTCGAAATGCGTGTAAAATGAGACATAATTATAGTAATAAATCTGGGATTGGTCTGAATTTATTATCGCTGTGACAGGCGTGGTATCAATTATTTTAAAAATTAATTACGATATGCAACGTGGTTTTGTTTTGATTGGTATTAAAATCTTCTTAATATCTTCTATTATTGTGTCCAGTATGTATACACGATGTCCCAAAACTCAACGTCATGACGTGAAGGGCTAATAGGCCAATATATAGTTGATTACGCTATGCTTTCTTTAGTATTTGCTTATCTTGGATTATTGTACTTTAGACAAATTAAATAATTAAAAATCTGAAATTTTCTTTTATCTACATAGGAATGCCCACCGATTTTTGGTTTGTGCAAATTTATTGTAGTTTAAAATATAAATACACAATTAATCAATTTTTCCTAGCTTGGACACATGGAAATTGCAAGTTTTTCAAACAAATTGCAATAGATAACAATACTAGAAACAGAAGGCTGAAATTTTTGCAGAACATCAACAACAGAAATCTTCCAGCCCCACAACATCGAATCAGAGCCAATCACGAATGACGATATAACCTATGAAGAAGAAGCCATACAGCTAGTTACTCCAAAGGAAGTTGCCAGAGAAATCAAGACAAACCTGAATCTAAGGAAGGCACCTGGATATGATCATACCACACGAGAAGTTCTTAATCAATTACCTAAAGAAGGTATTATATATTAGCTGACGTTTCTATTAAATGTATCGTTCAGATTTAAATACGTCCCCCATGTCTGGAAAGTAGCAGAAGTTATCATGATACCAAAACTAAGCAAACCACCGAATGAGCTCAAATCATATCTGCTTCTAAGAGAATGAAACCTATCATTGGAAGAAATGAACTAATTCCTAATCACCAATTTGGTTTTAGAGAAAAGCATTCCACTATAGATCAAGTCCATTGAATAACAGATATCATAGAGAAAGCATTAGAAGAAAAGTTTATTTGCTCAACAATCTTTCCTGATGTGACACAAGCTTTCGATAAGGTTTGATACACAAACTAAAGAGTATGCTACCTTTACAATACCTCGAGCTGCTAATATCCTATATATCTGACGGACTATTTCGAATAAAATAGATCGATGAATACTCGGAACTAAAAGCAGTAAAAGCTGGGGTACTCCAGGGTAGTGTATTGGGACCAATTCTCTATCTACTATCTACCACATTCGCTATCTCCAGCACATTCGCAGATGACACTGCTGTAATGGCAATGGGATCAACTATTGGAGAATCTACTAGGAATCTTCAACAAGCTAGTAATAAAATATATAAATGGACCAAGAAATGGAAGACCAAGCTCAACGAACTGAAATCTGTCCACATTAACTTTACAAACAAAAGAATCGAGGACATACCCCATGTCAAGATTAACGACGCCATAGTTCTATATGCGAACACTGCAAAGTATTTGAGTATGACTCTGGATACAAAACTAAGGTGGAAAGAACACGTTAAGAAGTAAAGGGTAGAGCTTGGTCTCAAATACAGAGAACTGTACTGGCTTCTGGGAAGAAACTCGCAGTTGTCAGTAC
Source organism: Aphodius sticticus (assembly GCA_963966075.1). Lineage (NCBI taxonomy): Eukaryota > Metazoa > Arthropoda > Insecta > Coleoptera > Scarabaeidae > Aphodius > Aphodius sticticus. The sequence goes on along the minus strand of OZ014508.1, from coordinate 4,824,922 downwards.
AGAACAAACTACAAGTTTACAACCAAGTAATAAAACTGATTTGGTTATACGGCATCCAGCTTTGGGGTTGCGCGAAAAACTCCAATATACAAGGAATCCAGACTTTCGAAAATAAAGTACGAAGGAATATGGTTAACGCTTCTTGGTGCATACGGAACAGTGACCTGCACCGTGATCTTGATGTCCCACAAGTCATCCAAGAAATAAAAAGATTCGCCACTAAGCATGAATCTCGCCTAAGCCATCACGTCACCGTAAGAGGCCCTGCAGCTACTGTACAACAAGAATCTAGTGAGAAGACTAAAAACAACTGAATCCTTCGAACTAGTGAATCAGTGAAATGTATAAAACGCAGAGCAGTGAAGTGTTAGTGGTTCTTGTTTAGGACAAAGTAAATGAGGCGATTATTTGCAAAAGTCTCTAATCGCCAAAATTTCAAAAATTTGTTTTTTTTTGCAAAGTTACATAATGATTTAATGAGGAATCGATTGCTTTTGTCAGAATTTTTAGATACAACTAATTTATTACCTAAAGTTTGATGCTAAAGTGTAAGTTATTTGCAAAACTCTCTGTTTGCTTTGAACGTTCATCTGCAAAACTGGCTGTCTACAGCTCAACCAATAGCTTGGTGCTCTAGTGTTCGCAAACAGGTGTTTTTTTTTTGTTTCACGTAGGAAAATAAATTCGTTTCAGTCTAAACATCAATGTTCTAGTGCGTTGTGATTTTTAACGGTAGTTTTGTTGTTGCGATTTGTTAGCATGGATGAGATAAATACTCAATGTGAAATTTTACCCTGTCCGAAAGGAAAAGGACGCAAGAAAGAGCGACAACCAGAATACTACTCTAGGAATGTTAAAAAAAGGTTCAGGTATGTTTTAAAAAGTAGAAAATTTTAGGACATACCAAATTAATGAAAGTAGGTATTACTTTTGTATCTATAGGATACAAAAGTAATTCCTACTTCCGTCACAAGAATTAACTTCTTCGCCGACGGCTGCGGTGGTCAAAATAAAAACACTGCAATGATGACAATGTTAGCGTACTGGCTCCTTAATGAATCACCACCAAATATTAAAAAAATTGAGATCACATTTCCTATCGTAGGACATTCCTTTATCCCTCCTGATCGAGTTTTTGGGTTATAGAGAGAGAAAATAAAAAAAAACTCTTGTTATTGTACAATCCAGCCACTATTATGACATCATAAGTAGACACGCCACAGTCAGAAGAATTGGCATTGACTGGAAGGTAGATGACTGGAAGAATGAAGCAAGGAAGAATGTAAAGCTTCCTGGAGCCTGGCATTTCAAATTTAGCCAGGCAAAACGTATAATTTTTTTACAAAAAACAGGATACTGTTGTAATACAGGGCGAGATTAATTACGCCAATAACGTTGGAACAGGTTAAGGAATTTGTAAAAAAAATTGTTCAATTTCATCCATTCAACCATGCGAGATACTACTAGGCAAAGAGCTTAAAGGCGTCAAAAAATCTATTATTGGTTTGCTGGCATCATTACTGTGGCAATTAGCGACAATTACCAGAACTCGCCTTTTACAAAAACATACAGCAGTAAGAGGATCAAGACTTGCGTTAAAACGAAAATGACATTTAATCCTTTCATTGCTTTTTCAAAGTTTCGTTGGCATATAAATAAGATCTTTTTTAAATTTTTTTTTTATTTGAAAATCTTTTTTTGAATACTAATTACAGATTACTTACTGTATAATGATCTTTCAATAAAAATTCAACAACTTTCTTTAATGATTTATTTTTATAATTTGCAAAACTCTCTCTGCACCAAAATCTTATTTTGTTCTCAAAATCTGTGATACTTTCAGGCAGGGTTCGGAAATATTCATTTATGAACGTTCGCGTACGTACATTTATGATTTTACACGTGAACGTGAACGTCTCAATATTCTCTGATGCGTTCTCGTTCGCGAACGAGAAGCATAAAACAAGTCCAGATCGTTCGCGTTCGCGTATGTTAGGTAGCAAAAATTTCTGCTGTTGTTCGTACGCGTGTGTATTGGTGAGTCACACAGCGTGCGTTCATATATGTAGCTATAAGTTGCATCGATACGTTCGCGAACGGTCAGTGCTGTCGTTCGCGTTCATAGGTGAATGTAAGTGCTGCGTCAAACATTCGCGGAAAGTTGGTGTGGTTCTATTCTATCTTCCATGCGTTTCAGATTTATAAAAAGAAGTTGCGGGAGATTATCAGAAATTGTTCAGAACTTCCCAAGGATCAAATCCACAACCACTATTTTTTTTCACAGCCCTCACCCTCCCCTGCAGTACCCAAATTTACAGTTTTACAAAGTTACGTCATTTCATTATTTTTTTTGTAGAAATTACTATTATTGGATTATTGACATTTGACAGTTTTTTTGTCATTTATAAACTAATTTAAAATTGTTTAAACAATTACTTTTTGTTTAAACAAAAATATACGATGTTACGAACACATTTTTCCATTTTTTGCAAAAATTAATGAATTCTTGTTTTTTTGTCACTTATTAACTAATTAGCAATTGCTTAAACAATGGCCATTTGTTTAAACAAAAATATTTGATGCTACGCACATATTTTTCTAATTGTGCAGAAATTATTAGATTATTGGCTTTTTTGTCATTTATTAACTAATTTGCAAATTTGTTCAAACAAATACCATTTGTTTACAAAAATATACAATGTTACGGACATATCTTTCTATTATATATATTATATATTATATTTGAGAAATTATTATTAGATTGTTGGCATTGTTAGTCATTAATTAACTAATTTGCAGTAGTCAAAATAATAATAATTAGTGTTGGAACCACATTATTGGTTTGACCGATGGCGTAAAACCTCCAAAATTAGAGATCAGAAATCCTACAATAATTTTTGCCAAGAAATACGTACTAACATTGTATATTATTGTTTATACAAATTTATTTGTTCAAACAATTGCACATTAAGTAACAAATTACAAAAACATGCCAACAATGTAACAATAATAATTTCTACAAAAAGAAAAACAGAAAAACATTGTAAATTTTTGTTTAAACAAATAGTAATTGTTTAAAGAATTGCAAATTCGTTAATAAATGACAAAAACTCAATAATATAATAATAATTTCTGCAATAAATATAAAAAATATATCCGTAATAATGTATATATTTGTTTAATCAAGTAGTATTTGTTTAAACAATTACAAATCAGTTAATAAATGTTAAAAAAAATGCCAATAATCTAGTAATAATTTTGTTTAAATAAATGGTATTTGTTTAAACAATTGCAAATTAATTAATAAATGACAAAAAAAGCTAATAATCTAATAATTTCTACACAATTAGAAAAATATGTGCGTAACATCAAATATTTTAGTTTAAAACAAATGGTAATTGTATAAACAATTGCTAATTAGTTAATAAATGACTAAAGAAAATAATAATTTAATAATGTTTGCAAAAAAATGGAAAAATATGTTTGTAACATCATATATTATTGTTTAAACAAATGGTAATTGTTTAAACAATTTGAAATGAACTAGAAATGAATATACGGACATACCGTATCTAAGATGGTGATATCCAGGCGGGATGCAATTTTTTAAATAAATCAAATATTACAGCCACAACCTGAATTCGAACCAGGGACCTTTGCGTTTGTAGCACAATGCTCTCCCATCTGAGCCTCAGTAGCTCAGATGGGAGAGCACTGTGTAAACGCAACCAATTGCAAAGAAGTTTAATGACAAAGAAGAATAATCTAATAATAACGTTTTCTCAAAAAAAAGAAAACTTGTCCGTAATATTGTATATTTTTGTAAGCAATTGTAAATGACAAAAAATGCCAATAACCTAATAATAATTTCCTTTAAAAAATATGTCCGCAACATTGTATATATTTGTTTAAACAAATGGTATTTGTTAAACAATTGCTAATTAGCCAATAATTTAATACTTTCTGCAAAAAATGGAAAAATATATTTGTAACATCGCATATTTTTGTTTAAACAAATGGTAAATGTTTAAACAATTTTAAATTAGTTAATAAATGACAAAAAACATGTCAATAAGTCAATAATAGTAATTTCTGCAAAAAATAATAAATCACGTAACTTTGTAAAATTGTAAAATTGGGAAAAATTTTGCCTCATTTTTAGGGTACTGCAGGGGAGGGTGGGGGCTGTGAAAAAAATAGTGGTTGTGGATGTGATCCTTGGGGAGTTCTGAACAATTTCTGATAATCTCCCGCAAGTTTCTTTCTAAATCCGAAACGCATAGAAGATAGAATAGAACCACACCAAATTTCCGGGAATGTTTGACGCAGCACTTACATTCACCTATGAACGCGAACGACAGCAGTGAACGTTCGCGAACGTATCGATGCAACTTATAGGTACATATATGAACGCACGCTGTGTGATTCACCAATACACACACGTACGAACAACAGCGGAAATTTTGTCTACCTAACGCACGCGAACGCGAACGGTCTGGACTTGTTTTATGCTTCTCGTTCGCGAACGAGAACTCATCAGAGAATATTGAAACGTTCACGTTCTCGTTCGCGTACGAACGGGAGGGAATGTTTCCGAACCCTGCTTTCAGGTTTAGAATCATTCATGTTATTATAAGTGCCTGGTAAACTACAGCAACCAAAATAAAATAATACGAAAAAATTATTTTCATGTTCGCTAAAACGTTTTATGTTGCTCCTGAAAAGTAAACCAAGTAGCAAAGAGGAAGTTTTGCAAATAACGGCCTCTAAGAAACTCTACACGAGAAGGTAGAAACATTATACTTTTTAAAACTCCATTTCTAGTTTAAACCGTTAGCGAAAATTATCATTTGAATAAACACATCTTTGAGCCGCCTTAATTCAGCAAAATTTTGACCGGAGAATACAAAACTTGAACCACTCCGTTTTTCGTTATCAATCAAAGCGTCCGCTTTTTTTGACACGTAAACAGACGCCTTATATTTCTTAGATGTCCATTTCACTCATGAATCCTGCACAAGGACTATTCGTTGACTTGGACGAAATTATTGCTAGATTTGTGTGCGTCCATTTGATATATTAGATTTGTTTGTTGTTTATCGAAATGTGCCACAAAACTTTGACCGTACGAAAAAAACACCATCCGGATGTGCGTGTCGAATTACACACCGAGTGTTTTTTCTCAACGTTCAAATGTCCGCAGGTCACCTAACAGAACGTGGGGTTTATCGCTCTGTCCTTGGCGAATTCGCGGTAAAAAAAGTCCTCCATGCCGATAAGAAGACGGTTGAGGTCACTGGTGCTATCATATATCACGCTGTATGTATTTCAGAGCGCACGCTTTACAATTAGACCCGATTGTTACAATAATTGAACACTGGCGACTGACGTGGTGACGTCATGGCGAATATAGGACACAGTTTTAAAGGGACCGAAAGAAATGTCTGTAATTAATACTCGACTGCACTGCAGTAATTTTACGATCACATTTATTATTGTTTTGGTTTTGAACAGCGGAAAACATGTGCGAGAGTTATGCAATTGTGGTCGGAAGGCTTCAAAGATTTCACGAAATTACAGATTCGAGGCTGGATTACTCCGTAATAACTGTTTTCAGTCGTCGGTGTTAAGAACTGCTTCCTGATCACGCATACCAATGGAAGATGGCTTAATTTAATGGCGCCTTTAATGAACTTCGTCCGTAACTTGTCATTACGTGCATATACGACTTTCCCGATATGTCATTTGTCGCGATAATTGTTGTTTCTATTAATAAATTTGCGATTTTTCTTTAAAGTATTTTCATGGTAGTTCTGCTATATAATATGCTGTCCTACTATGGTTAGTTTTGACCATTTTCTTTGACAATTTCTTGTCAAATGTTTAATGAAAATTTGGATGAAGTTTCCATGAAAGTTCTGCGAAGTGTCAAACGTGTTTTAAAATTAGTAGGTAAAGGCATTTGTTTGTTTTTGGTCAAAAGGAACAGGAGAAATTTTGGTAAACCATGGTATGTTGTTTGTATACAAGGTAAAATGTTGAAACATAGTTTTTTACTGTTTTCTCTTGCTTCTTTTTACATAATGTACAACACTTCTTGGGCTGTAGATTTTTTGTATTTTTTTACAGTGTTTTGGAACTGATAACAACATCGTCTTTTATTATACTAACATTATGACAGTTTGCGTTCACTTGTCTGTCGGTCAGGGCTTGGCTGTTGATTTTCCACGAGAAAATATTTATTTAACTCAAATAAATATACACATTTGGATACAAACTAAAATTACTTTCTTTTAAAGTAATATTTTCGTTTTGATTTAGCATTTCTTTACACCAAGGAAATCTAGTAAATCTCAAAGTAATATTATTGCTTTGGCTTAAAAATAGGTTTACTTCCGCCAAAGAAATCACATTTTGATTCAAATAATATATTTTTAGAAACTTAACCTAAAAAGTTAACAATTTTAAAATAGTGGTTTCATAAGTATAATAATCAGAATAGAAGTGTTTGGCGGTGACTGATTAGTTACTTCGAAGAACAAGAACTTACTAAAGAATTGTTATAACGCTTAACGTTTAATAGCGGTGTCTCCCTAATTCCGCTATGTAGCCGTTGCGGCTTATATATTTACAAGCACTTATAATTGAAACCCAATTCTAATTTCGGCAAAGTAGTTTATTAGAATAAATTATACTTAGTAACATTACATGTGATGGAGGTAATACAAATACGTTGCACACAACCAGAACTAAGACGAAGTCGAAAGCGACGGACAAAAACGAATATGAATTGAACCGAGCATCCAAGCGTCCAAAATATTACCGAAAACTTATATGTTACATAAACTAAGAAATCCTCTACACTTTAAATGTACTATAGCTTCGTACGTGTATGCTGATAAACCATTTATTGCGCATATACAATCTCGCAGCAGTAATTAAAATCGTTCGTATCTACGATGTAGGTTTGATCTTCGCATAATACCTTATTAAAGTAAATGTGGTCCTTGAATTATATCTGAAAAGGGGATTTGATGTTTAGTTGAAAAGAATGATAACGATCACTTACTAGAGTCGTAAAACATCACCGTAAACGTCATGCTAGCGTATTTTGATGAACACAGCAAAACTAAGAAAGCCCCAATCCTTTGGCCATATTATAGCAGGCTACACCCATGTTTAAATATGTATAGAATATTGATATTTCGCAGTTTATGTGATTGCAAGCGATTAAGAAGATGCAGTGTGTGGTTATGTTGGGTTATGTATTGTACGTTTGACATATGGCATTTGATATCACTGTGTACCAATCAGACAAAAATGTTACTGTTTTCGGTATTACAATGTGTTAATTGTAACACCGCAAACAGTGTTACAATGTGTGGATTGTGAATGCAAAGTAGAAAAACATTATTTTTATATCGATTCGAGACGGCATATGTGGATATCCAAACACGTTTCAAGTTTTAGAATCGCTGATGGACAAAAAACTTGTTATTTCATGACCGTAAAATAAATTCTTCCGAGTTTTGAATATGTGAGGAATATGCCGTCAATGCTCCGCTGAATAATACTTTTTTCTACGTGCAAGAAATTGTTTTCGGGTTAGTACGTTTCAATTTCGACAAGACAATATTACCTAGGTATGAAGAGTGTCTTGTAAAGTATAATAATACATGTGGAATGAATTAATAATGAATGAATTTATTGTTTCATAATAATAATTATTTCGATAATTAATCATCCGACTGTAGTTAATTAAAAAGTGTTCTCTAACATTTAGAGGCAATTTCTTTACCAGAATTCAATGATGTTTGTCAATATACAATTAGTGAATATATGATAAAATATAGGGCAAATCAAACTGATTATTGAGAATAACTACAAATTAAGCAAATAAATTAATCCAAACGAAAGAAAAGAAACAACGTAGTCTCAAATTTTGAAAAGCAAACACATCATAGGTTGAGGCCCTATTACATACATATGGAAGACACACTGTATATATTATTATAAATTTAATGAACATGTGGATACGATGTGGTTTCATATTACGGTACACATTCACGCGTGCACTTTTTCTTCGGAGTTCATGCCACAAGATATAGCAACCACATAGTATTCACACACGTATACGTATGTAGCTACATTTAATTTTGATGAATCTGCAGTTTCTTTCGTGGTCTGTATATACGATACGGATAACGGGGAACTGAACTTCTCTCTTTTCCTTTTTGACAACCATACTTTGATGCCATTGCCATGTGGAAATAATGAACAATATATTGTCAATTATTAGGGCTTACATTGTATCGATACAAACAAAACCTCTGGCAGTAATTTCTATGGCAAACCGAATAATATATTATAATAAAAATGACGATATATCGAGCATGTGGTTCAAAATAATTGTCTACAGATGAATAACGAATCATTGCAATAAACTTGAGTGCAGACCAGGAAATGTTGTTATTGCGCGTCCATCAAAAGTGACACACTTCTGTGGCACCAATGTGAGCATGCAGCGCTCTTAGTGTTAAGTGTCTGCATTACTTAACATAAGAGTTTTTGCAAAACCAAATCGACTTACACGAGAGTTGGAACAATTAATGGGGATATATCTCGTGATAAATATACTTTCCAGTCAATAAATCAATACATGGCATTAGAATAATTTTAATCAAAATCATTCGAGTGAGTAATTTCCATTGACGTAAATTTACAGTTCCTGTAGTTAAGAAATTCCTATAAATTCCCTAGTTTCGTGTTACATAATTCGAGGAGCAAATTTTTCATCGATTAAAAACACAACATATAATAACAATTTATCATAATAATTTATAAAAAAAAAAAAAATAAAATAAAAATAAATCCTGGAATCCCGAATAAATAAAGCTACATCTGGTTCAATAGAAACCGTTTTTTGCTCAACTGTGAATTTTATTATTTTGAATTTAAGCCGTTTGAGTACTAGGCCGACGCTGTTCAACATTTTAGTAGCACTTGTTAATTTTTATATTTATTTAAGATAGTATTAATATATTTTGGATATTGGCAACAATAAATCTTCAGGAGATCTTCAGGAGATCTACTATAAAAGTAATTTACCAGTCTGACCAACATACAATAAATGACAACATGAACACGGAATAGAATAAATAACCCTAGAAATTAAAAGCAATGACGTTTTATGTTTTATCAAAAGAAAATCAAACATCAATTTTTAACAAATTATATTTAGCAAATCTAAGATTATTACATTTTATAATTTTAGTCAAACTAGATATTAAACCCATTATATAATAAATTTTTAAAAGCAAAAGAGGTTGTTGAAGAGAAATAACATTATTGTTATGACTTGACCAAGAGCGAGAACCAAATAATAAACGATTAAGAAAATGTTTTGGAAAACCCTTATTAAAAAAATTTGATAACAACATTTTTAAATTGTTGTGTGGGATGATATGAGACAACAATAATATATCTACCAGAATTTGTAACTTTTCTAAACCAATCTAAAAGCAAAATATTTTTTTCTACTTTGCATTCACAATGCACACATTGTAACACTGTTTTCGGTGTTACAATTAACACCTTGTAATACCGAAAACAGTAACATTTTTGTCTGATTGGTACACAGTGATATCAAATGCCATATGTCAAACGTACATAATACATAACCCAACATAACCACACACTGCATCTTCTTAATCGCTAGCAATCACATAAACTGCGGAATATCAATATTCTATACATATTTAAACATGGGTGTAGCCTGCTATAGTATGGCCAAAGGATTGGGGCTTTCTTAGTTTTGCTGTGTTCATCAAAATACGCCAGCATGACGTTTACGGTGATGTTTTACGACTCTAGTAAGTGATCGTTATCATTCTTTTCAACTAAACATCAAATCCCCTTTTCAGATATAATTCAAGGACCACATTTACTTTAATAAGGTATTATGCGAAGATCAAACCTACATCGTAGATACGAACGATTTTTATTACTGCTGCGAGATTGTATATGCGCAATAAATGGTTTATCAGCATACACGTACGAAGCTATAGTACATTTAAAGTGTAGAGGATTTCTTAGTTTATGTAACATATAAGTTTTCGGTAATATTTTGGACGCTTGGATGCTCGGTTCAATTCATATTCGTTTTTGTCCGTCGCTTTCGACTTCGTCTTAGTTCTGGTTGTGTGCAACGTATTTGTATTACCTCCATCACATGTAATTTTACTAAGTATAATTTATTCTAATAAACTACTTTGCCGAAATTAGAATTGGGTTTCAATTATAAGTGCTGCCACGTGGTACCCGCAAAATACCCTAGATTCTAATTTAGCGGGATATAGTAACCACAATTTCTAAACTTATATAAAATTAATGACGCAAAGTAGAAAAATAGTATATTACACTCGTTTTATAAGACGTATTGGTGCACTCGTTCCATTTGGGCAAAACAACTCGTGCGCCAATTTGACGTCTTATAAAACTTGTATAATAATATACTATTATCTAATATCTAAAAAAGAAACACTAAAATTGTTTTCTTTTTCAACTGTAAAATATAATATACTCTGCATTGAATATGAAAATGCGTTTTGGATAGAATTACTTGCGTTGATGACGGACTCTCGGCGTAAGGTTTTCCAAACAAGAAATCAAATTCCCTAATTTTCTCCATAATCGAAAATTTTCAGATCTATCATAGTAGTCGTACATGTCCAAATATTTTGATAAGTAAAGTCTGGCAACCCTAGTCCTGGATGGTTCCTCCAGTAATCCTCATACCACTAGCGTAGCAGGCGTTTTAATAAAACTAAATAAAAACACTACTAGTTTTGTACACTAGCAATATTTCCTTTAGTATCTTTCCTAGCAATATAGCAACTTTTTGACCATACCACGTGACTCCTTCATTTGCCCAGCAGTTATTTTCAGGTGCTTCAGATTGATTGAGTTATTGTATCGCTTCAGACATGAAATTTGCCCGTGAATGGACAGCGGTAATTGTCGGATTAATTGCAAACATATGTCTCACGCGTTCGGACTCAACTTTCTCTGAGAAAGAATGGCCCAAAAATTGCAGTATCTATATGAAAAGGTCACGAGACGGGCGTATGTAGTATAGTGACACTATGGAGCGTGCCGTTGCAATTAGCAATTGGTCGCAGGAGCCTTATTCGGTAATGAGGTCATCATCGTCCTTGATGATAATAATTTATTGGTCTTCTTGCTTGATTTTGTGCTTTCATGGTCTCACCTCTTGGGTTGTACACTTCGTCGTATTTACTTACTACATAAGGTGCTAGATCTCGTAATTATTTGTGACACGATACATGTGTATGTACACAGTGATCTAAAATGACTGAGGACAAGTTGAATTTCCCGCCAATTTCAATAATTGTGATGTTGGCAATGGTTGCAAATGACAGCTGTTATTTTGGTCCAGTGGCGTAGGTGTTCCTTCTTGTAAAGGGATTCATTCTCTGCTTAGGTTAATTTAACTTAAGAAAACTGGATGAACTTACCAGCATAATGAAAACTCCTGAATATTATGTATTTTTAGAAAGACTCTTCAAGAACCCAATAACAAATTAATTGAGAAAAAAGATGAAATATCGTTGCAGAGGAACGTAACCCTTACTGACGAGTTCACATGGTATCTGACAGTGATAACCTGTATCATGCACGCATACCATCTAAGTAATTATGAAAAATTATGAATAAGTTATGTTGGTGCAGGGATATTTGATAATGTTTTGAATCCTGAATATGGATGATGGAAAACGGTCAAAATATAATATAATGCAAAAATTAGGACAATGTTGAGAAATCTACAATTTGACGTATGATCAGGGTCCAGGGATGTTGAGTTACGGTAATTAATTTTTTTCGTAAATTACCGTTGAAATTAAAATTATTAATTTAAAATATTAAATTACCACGTACTTTTTGGTACACGTAATTTACCAAAATGGTAAATTACGCTGTTTAAATTACCGGGTAATTAAAAATTCGAAATGGTAAATTACGCCTGTTTAAATTACCTGGTAATTAAAAATGTTAAATTACGCTGATTTAAATTACCGGGTAATCAAAAATTCAAAATGTTAAATTAAACAGATCACTGTAAGTTACGATTACTACTAATGTTAATAAAAATGTTTGGTAATCTTAAATTATTATTTTGTGGATAACTAGCTATCTCTTATCTTTTGCCTGATTTGATAGTACTAAAACCTTAGCAAAGACTACATAGAAATACTATTTTACAGAACTACTACAAAAACAGGAAAATCAAACAGAATAATAATAGTAAGAAAATAAACAATTTAATTCTGGCTACATTCACAAAATAACTCCGGCGAAAACTACATCCCAATAAGTGTGGTACAATATGTAAAAAGGAAGCAAGAAAAATCCTTCAAAATGTCAAAATCAAACATGGCGCCCATAAAAAAAAACTAAAATTTGGCCTTGGTTTCTCCACCATCTGTAAAGATAACTCAAGCACGCATTTGGATTTGTCGTGGCTATGCAATATTATCGTTGAAAACGTATTCTCGCGAACATACTCGGTATGTTGAAGTATGTTGATACGGTTACCTCATAGATAAAATATATATATAATAATATAGATGGCGTACTCGGCACTTTTTTCGTTGACACTGTTTTTAGTTCTCCCCCACGCACCACAACCGCGGCGCCACTAGTAGCATTCCCGCCATTGCTATAAACTTTAAGAAAGATTTTGTCTGCGTTCTTTAAAAACAGAGTATGTAGAAATAACAAATGATTTTCGCAAATCATATCTGTTTCAACATACACTGTTTTTAAAGAACACGGATGATTTGCTGGCATGTTGATAATGAAATAACATATTACCAATTAAAAAAATATTTGAAAACACTAAGTACTATCAAAACAATGTACAAAAATTACACCTAAAATCGACGGTGCAGTAAGAATTAAAGTTTATTTATTATATCGATGGAATGTAATTGTGAAAATATTTTGTATAAAATTATTTATGAAATATTAATAAATAAACTCAATATTTTCAAATAATTAACACATTATACCAGATGCTTAATAATTAAATCTGCAATTTTTTAATTTTAAGAATTTTCTGCTTCTTGGCGTGAATTTTTTGGAATTTTTTATATGCAGCGGCTTTGAGGGGGTCATTAATTCTTTGATTTCTCACATCATTATCTTTTAAAATTTTATTAATATTTTTCACCCAGGTAAATATATAAAATTTTACAAAAAGATTACAAAATAATTCAAACAAATTATGTTTGTCACATAAAAAATTTGCAAAATTTTTAAATGGTTTTAACGTTTTAAGCAATTTTCTTTTAATAAAATTCTCATTTGCAAATTTTGGCAGAGTTTCGTGCATAGTTTTACTGCACAGTCCAAATAAATCAACTAACAGCGAACTTGGCCGCAGTAATGCATGAGGACTGTATGCACGTCCTTCTATAAGAGTGCTGTGTTCCAAATCACCAGAAGCCACCAGATATTGTTTGCATGTTGCGCACTTTAACTTGTGGACTAATTTTCGCACCATATAGCCCGCAATATAGGTATGAGTATTTGCCGCTATAAGGCTCCTTCCGCTAAAATTTCTTTCTTGTATAATTTCAATGCCGAGTTACTCTTCTATCCCATCGTCTTCCATTTCTTCAAACGTCTCATCCGAATTTCGTTGAAGGATATTGGCAAAGAAGTTTTTTAACTTTTTAAAAACAGGTTGACAATATTGACTTCTTCGCAGTTGGCCCCAGGCGAATGTGTAGAAGTGAAGTTATTTATCACCAGCGTTTTATAACTATTCTTAAATGCAGTACATGTTGGTACTTCCAGTAGGTCGTTCCTACCAATGGTAGATAACCATATCTTCAACAACTGAAAGAATTAGCATTTATTAATTATATTTATAAACAAAAAAAAAAAAGTTCGTATGTCATCTATTCTAAGACCCAATTCTTTCCCTAAATGACCCTTGCTCAGAGAAAGATGCGTCTTAGAATTGTAGTTTTGAGAATATTGCTTACTTACCGCTGAATCCTTTGGGAATCGGTGCATGGGCACGCCTTTGCCCTTAGAAGGGCAATTTGGCACACAACACGAATTTACCATTACTTACTTAACATAAGCGGAACAAAAAAAATCTGCTGAAACGTAATTCTTTATTGGTTAAATTATGATAAACTTCAAAAATGAATGATGTGTCAACCATGTGTCAATGCCTAAGGGTTGACACCGTTGACATCACCGTAGGCGGATTTGCGCTATCAGCGCTGCAGGTGCCCGGAGGGGCAACTAAATTTACCGTCAACGTTGGCGTATTGTAAATTAACACAGCATGGGTTACCTGTAGTCAGTGGATGACGTGATCGTTTGCTTACTTTCGGTTACATCGCGAGAATACGAATAGTTAGTTCTGTCAAGTTACTTATGTCAAGTGACAAATGTATGGATGGTGTAGGTTACTAACGTAACCTAAATTTTCATACTTCATAGTAATTGTCAACCGCAGATGAGGAGGGTGGTTATTTTTGCGTGTATAAGAAAATGTTGCACTTAAGCAACAAGCAATTTGTAATAATGTATAAATAAAAACCTCTTTTCCTTTGTTTTGTGGAGTTATATTAATTTTAATACAATTTTCCACTTTGTACCAAACTGGACACATTAAATATCACATAATAAATCTTAAATATATTGCAAAAACACTTAAGCAAAATATAGCATTCTATTTCTGATGGTTATTTTTCACGTATGTTTCAAATTCTTCAATCCCATTGAAGCTCTCCCTGGCCAGCAACTTTCTTTTGAAGGTCCCTAGGGGTGTTTGTAGCCTGTTCTTTGGAAGCTTATTAAGGAGCTGATGATATGTCCTTGGCTGGAGTTGTTTTGGTTCTATGGTACGGTATTGTAATAACTTCTGCGTTCATGAGAATCCGCTGGGTGGCCGCACTTTTTCGTGTCTGAGCTCAGAGCTCGTCTCTAGCTTGTAGAAGTTGTTGGTAAATGTATGCCCTCATTAAAGTAATGCAGTGTGTTGTTTGGTCGGCCTGCTGAATTGTTCTTATCGTTTCTCATTTCTGTATAGTATAGCAAGACGCACCCCATAGCCATATACCAGAGGTCATTCTGCTATGGAAAGCCATAATTCGAGAAGATGATGAATAGCATTTGCATTCTGAGATGGTATTCCTTTGGATGACCTCAAATGGATTTGAGCAACTGCTTCCTCTTCCGTTCCTAAAAGTGTTGGTTCTATTGATATCATCTAGTATTTCTTCCTCACTATAAGGGTACATTTCAACGCAAAACTAAACTATGACTGATCTGATCAAAACTATGACTAAACTGATCAACAACTGTCACCGTACTGCCATCGTAAAGATAACCAATTTCAAATATCGATGGGCTTGACGTAGCATACTCTTGTCAGCAGTCAGGTAAGCTTCAGTAACCACAACCAGCTTACTCAAGGTAACTGTGACGTCACAAGTTTGTCGCGAGAATGACATACTACACCTTACTTCAGGTAACTTGAACTAACCGTTGCTCCCGAGAAAACGCCTAATATCTACTGTTCTTCTTTGCCAAAAGCAGACAAATTGCATTGCCTTCTGACACTGGATTAAAACATTCAATTATCGCAAGTATGGTATGTTTTGAACCTTCACAATAAAATTTGTTTTTTAAACAATTCTTGTATTTACTGAATATCATTGGAGATCTGAGTAATTGAAAATTAGTACCGTTTTTCTTTTGGCCGACAATGTTTACATACCATGACATTTTGCAAAAATATATCTTCACCTGTATTAATTATAATAAATTATGTATAAGGTTTCTTTCTTGCAATCATGAGTAGAGTAAAGCAAAAGTTTTGTAGCAATACCAATTTTAATTTAAATTTCGTGTTTGTTTTGGAATAACTCAGTATTATTACAGTGTACCTATATGTATTAATTGTACAATGTAGTGTAGTCCCACATCGGTTAAGCTCGCAAAAATAAGGTCAATTTCTGTTGGTCTGGTCTGGTGTGCTTACATTAGCTTCGGAATGACTCGTAGGCCCAAATTGCATAACAGACGAAATCTGTTGTGTGTTGCAAGTCGGACATCTGTTCCCTTTTACGAAAGAATTCATTTTTTTCTCGTTTTCGTTTACACTGCCTCCCAGCCTTCAAGAGATTCGTTCGGTCGCCTCCATCTTCGGTCATATCTATTTTCCGATCGTCGATTTTTTAATAGCGGAAACGGACGAGTTTATAAACAATAAATTGGAAAATAGTGCCGCGGCTAATTTTATTGACGGTCGGCATACAGAGAAGGAGGATTGAATCATTACTTTAAAAATAGTCCGCATTTTAACGAGATCTCGTAAATGTTGGTGGCATTTCTTGCTTGCATCGACCATCATCAACCGCTTGACACGCCCGCGACCGTTAATTTCTTTGCACTCGATTCGCGAATGTTTCACAGTAAATCGAGATTTATTTCCGTCCACTCGATCAAGAGTTTGTCGTATATTTTGGGTGCTGCTGTACGTATTGTCTCCTAATCGTAATTAAATTTTATGGATGTTGTATCAAAGCTTTAACAATCTTGACGACAATTTTCGACGAATTAATTTTTTATGGTCCACTAATTATTTTTGTTCCAAGGAGAAGTGCATAAAAGTACCGAAAGGTGCGTTGTTATAATTTTAGTGGTTTTGATTTTATCAAATCATCAGCTTAAGTGGAGAAAGAAAGAAGATAGGTACTTAAATTGTTCTAGTAAAAATTAATATTGATCTAAGAATACATATGATTACATTAATTTATAAACGATATCATGTATTACTCCCAAATGTTGCAAAGCATCTACCATATGCCCTCTGTAGAGAAAATATTTATACCTATATTTATTTATTTAAGATTATCCAATGATTATTATCCATGTCAAAATTAATAAGAAAAAGATATCTATATGACTAAGGTGGCCAGAATTTGATTGAGGCAAAGCGGGACAGAAGCAATGGGGGGGGGGGGTAGTGATTAAAACAAAAAATCGTCAACCAAGTCCATAATCGACAAATTTAAAGATTTGAACAAAAATCTGATGTGGCCAGGCACATGACTTTATCATACTATATATAAAATTAATAGTTTAGCTGCATGACATTCTATTTGATCGAGATCGGCTATGTCTGCATTAAAATAAAACTAGTAGAACTAGAAAGATATCTCGATTAAAGCTGCGTTCGGATATTGTAATCCGTTGACACCGGGTACACCGTCCAAATGACACTTACGTGTTATTGGGTGTAAAAAGAGTAACGGTGTTCAATATCCGAACGCAGCCTATATTGACAGTAGTATTTCCAAAACATTAGCATTTGACACTAGCTACTGTCATTAGAATCAAAAAATCTGACATATCCTGGCTACTAGTGTTAATGCAGTACGACCGATCTCGATGAAATAGAATTTGCTCATGCAGCTAAACTATAAATTCTACCAAAGAATGTCATATACATAAATTATAGAAAATTTCCTCTCCTTTAATTTATTATTTAAGAATTTTGACGACATTACACAAATAGCGGCTCATTTCCAAAATCTTTGAAAAATGCTAAGAGTAAACCACCAGTTCCTTTGGACCCTTTTCAACAGAAAGCTTTTCAGCTCTAAGTTTGATTATGAAACTTCTAAATATGAAGTTTCGTCCCGATACCTTTAGTAGTTGCTCCGGATTCGTCGCCACAAAAACGGGTACACACACACACACACACACACACACACACACACACACACACACACACACACACACACACACAGACATTTTTTTGTACCTTGGTCAAAAATGTTCAGGGGACCCAAAAAGACATATTTCCGCTAAAATCTCAAAAATTTTTTTTGGCACGATTACAATACTTTACATACTGCGTATGATAAAGTAAAAAATATTTAATGTATTAGGTAATTAAATATCATTAGGCTTTTGAGTTAATTAAATATTGCTGGATTTAAGAAAAAAACTCATTCCTTTAACATAAATCCTATGTTATATGTCCTAAATGATCATAAAGTGACATTTTACATCTTAGACGGCGGGACGAAAACAGCTTCGTTTTGTGCCCTAGGGCAATAAAGATTCTTATTGCTCCCTAGGCATATCATATAATATATCAAAATTTTGTCATCCAAGCTGTAAATTTTAAATCGTCAATGTCAATTATTGGCGATTAAGGGCTAAGTTTGTGTGTGCATAACTTCTTTAATATAAACCATTCCCATCATGTTTCTACTGCTTATTGAAAAACAAGGTATTCTTGTTTATCATGTGTGATGTCGCCAGGCCCTTGACTTTATCATACTAAACAGCAAACGCTGATGATCTGACAATACTGTCAATAGAATCAAAATATTTGTCAAATCTTGGCCAACTAGTTGTAATGCAGATATGAGCGATCTCGATTAAATAGAATATTTTGATGTGTGTAGTCGGGTTAGCGCTGGTTCGAATAAAAACTGCTTACGCTTCACTAAACTATTTATTGTATACAGGTTGTCTCACGGAACTGGTACATTAGAAGTTTCTCATGTTCTACTATTTCTGGAAACTTTTGGAAAATTTTGGAATTATAATTAGAAAACTAGAAACATAACCAAATAAGACGATGTTTAGTTCATCATGATATCTTATACAGGGTGCTTAAAATTTACAACACCATAATTGAATTTTCAAACGTAAAAAACTCATTTTTTTTCAAATCTTATTTCCTATCAATCAATATTAGGGTTCCCTATATCTATCTTTAATAGTTTTTGAGATATTGTCACTTTTTCTTTAAATCCATTTTGAATACTTCTGGGTTGTATACGAGGCCTTCATATTTTGGCAGAGAAAGTATTTCATTATCGATAACCTTTCACAACATGATTTTTATAAATTGGCAATTCTAAGTGCAGTATTGAAATAATAAAATGTATTTGAATAAGGATATTTTCATACTTTTCATGTCGTTTTTGGCACATTTGCAGTGCTCGGGATTTATCGTGTACGCCCGATGGTGGTCGCTGCTAATGCACTGCTACTTATACAAAAATTTCTCTACTTTAATTTTTATTTAACTATTTTAAATGATACTACGTATGATAAAGTAAAAACATAGTCACAAGTCAAGTTTAGTTATTCTGCATGGTCATCAGTTGGTCCACCATCCCTCGCAGTATTGCTGTTGTTTTATGGGACATCCTGTGTAAAAGCCAATAACAAATCCTTGTCAAGTGAGCACTTTAAAACACATTTGACATTGCATATTCCTCAAGGAATAGCAACATTGCCGCTCAAACCATTTTTAGATCTTTGCGTGGGATCTTTTGATTTATCGCTATTTCCCTTATATGACGTCGTTATATAACACCCACAAACAATCCAAAACAATCGTCTAATCGTCAACATCGTACAAGATTTCATGATTTTCTATCGCTTTTTTTTAATTCCTGGTCCACATTTCAATCGTCATTAATTTTGACCCATATATCAACAACAGCTATAAATTTATAGTTCGTGTACCTTCGTAGTTTACGACTAGTTGTTTGCAAACATTGATAACTTTCTATGGCAGTATAGAGTGCGTTTAATATGCCATAAAGTTATATCTGCGATTTGTTTTGTAGGTCGATAGGTTTTTAGATATACATAGATCATCATGATTGATGACTTGAATGAAACGAGAATAGAAAAATTCTAAAAAAAGTATCCTTAATTGTCCTTTGAAATCTAGTTTATCTTCTAACCCATTAAGAAATAATACTGGACTGCATGAATGCTAGCCGTCCAAACACCAGCATTGTTCGCCATTATATTAGGTAAATTCAATGCATACACATGGACGTTTTTGTTAATGATGTCGAAGAATCGTTATACAAACTAAGTCTTCACCTTTCAATCTAAAATCTCGTTACACATCAAACTTAATCTCCATTTAATTCCTCTTGATGTCCAATGACATCTTCAGGTAGTTGGTTTACAGAACATAAAGACCGCCCAGAATGTGGTGTATAATCTATGGTATGTGTGAAGAGTACGTTTCCCAGATGGCAGACGGTATCAGTGACGGACCCTCAAAACGGGTTGGATGACCCAAATGTTTGGATAACAACTAAACGAAACTGTAGTAGCTCTGCCACCGTGTATTTATTTGTATTTATCTTGATCGGTCTGGTGAGATCTTAAGATATCTGCGAATTGAAAAGAATTGTTTATGTTCACTTCTTCAACAGATATACTGTAGGCTCTACAGTAAGAGCGTAAGCACACACAGAGAAGTGATTATTTGGAACGAGAAAACATAATTTCTTGAATTTATTTACTACATTCAAATGCATATTTACTTGGATGTAGAAAGTTAGGTATATGCAAGAAATACCACATACTCAATCTAAGTAAAATAATTTCTCAGATAAATGCTGTCAACAAATAAATTCTTTCTTTATAAGAACCAATATTGTATTGAAAGAAGAAATTGAATTTTTCGTCCCAAAAATGTTAATTTCTCCAACGAAGTAATAGTAAATCCATCCAAGTGCGTAGTTACTTGATCCAAGAAAATATCAGACATTTAATATAAGTAAGTATTGTTTACTGAATAAAAACCCACCAATTATTTAACTGAAGTGATTCTAACTTCTTTCAAGTAATCCCTTACTCTGGAATAAATATGCGCATCGTGATTTTGTCAAGGCTCGCGCGCCCGCGCGTATGGCTGGCGCCGTAAAGTACGAAAACAACAACGAAGTACCCGTAGCGTAGGGGATGTGCCTTGTGATTAGTGTACAATAAACGTTTCAACACGGAATAATTTGATGTAAGGCACGCAGCAGGTTAGAACGAGTAAGTAAATATAACATACCTATCTTGTTAATTAGCAATAGAAAACGTATTTGTGCCAAATGTCTAAAATTCTTACATTAAGTAACTAGACATATTTACCGGGAATAAAAATATACACTTCATTGAAGACTGTTTACTTCCTTCATCAGAGTAAGAACTTTCTTATATCTAGTAATTATTCCAAGAAATAAAATGTGTTGGTTGAAGTAATAATCTCTCGCGTATATACGAACCTACCAACTACTTCATCCAAGTAATTCTCTCTTCGTTCGAGACATCACTTTTCTGTGTGTGATTAAGATAACTTCTCGGTCTGTGCTTTTGTTTTGCTCAGGACACTACTGCTTCGATAATAATTCAATGACAACCGTGATATCACATACCATCTGGCTCCTCTGATTTTTCAATTATATTTTATCACCTCAATTCTTCACAGTCACATTTATATTTGCCATCGGACATTTCACACCTTCCCAGCTATATAGTATCGCCGATAGGCAATAAAAAGGCTAACATCTGTCAGTTTCATTGTATGCAGAGTTGGTACGCCAATATGCATTTCAGTTGCAATTAAATTGTTTACAAGAATAATTTTAACGACATTTCGTTCTTTAGATGTGCCAATTAGTATCGATTGCCCACATATCTAACTTAGCCTATTTTCGATGCGTTCGGCCTTGACAGAGTTATGAAATGTTAACCTATTTTCAATTGTGCTACTCTTATCTCCTGTCATCATAGTTGGACTTTATCCTACTGTAATTTGTTACAATTTAACGAAACGCAAGTCACAACACTGCTGAAAATAATCTATAAACAAGAAAAATCTAAATTTATTGACTTTGTTTGGTCACAATCTTTAAGGGAAAATCTAGAATTGATTATCTTCGTCAGTGTTATTATTTGGCTCATAGCTTATTATTGAAGAAAATTGCGTGGACATGAAATTCTTCCGGCGTCCATCAAAGTTTATCGTTGATAGTTTATCTCTTGCGCCATGGATTTCTTTAGTAAATCCGTGGCGCATTCTCGTCTAACGAAATGATACCGGGTGGCACACGATTAGACGAATTACGTGTACCAAAGGTGTAATTCCGACATGCTGAAACGCTCGTATCAATTGCCTTTACGGTTACTGAAACAAAAGTCATGCATGTCATTACACCATTATGGAAATGCAATGCGCATACGCTAAGTATATGTTTACGCTTACGGTATTCGATTGGGAATGCTTTAATTTTATTATAATGTTTGATACGGCATGTATGTAACCTTCTATGATAACTTCAGATACGTTTTTTATATACTATTATAAATTAAAAATTATCGGTACGACCTGGATTTGAACCAGGGACCTTTGTATTGCCGGTCCAACGAATACTTATTTTTAAATAGGTTTCGACTGGTACTAAAAACACTAATTCTTGGATGATCATAAATTGTTCGTTTGTGTAATTCATTGTAGGAGTTTGCATTGATTAAAAGTTGCTGCATGAACAGAAAAATCATTACAAGGCCCACAAAAACAGAAAAAATGATATAAAGTATGTCATACTCCTGAATCATTTCTACATAAGTTGTATGACTGTCAAAATTGTTTTCCTCTCGGTGTAAACATGAGCGCGAGAGACGTAAAAAATAAGTACCCGATTTTTGCGGTTTTAAATTAAGGCTCGTCTTTCCGATTTATTTTCTCTGAAACCACTTACTACAAAATTTCAGTTTTTGTTCAGGTTGTATTTAGATTTTAGAGTATCTTCTATAGATTGGCGTTTTTGTTTTCTTCAGTTTTTATGTAATTAAGGTTGCGAACAAGATTTTGATGGAAGCCGATATCTCAGGAACGAATGTTAGCAGGACAACGCAGTTATCATGCAAATAATCCTTATTTACTGCGATACATATCCCTTGCATTTAATAGCATTACGACTATTTGTTAATTTGTAAGACCGAAATAAACATGAACAATATTTTGCGCAGTTCGGCTTCCCTCGCTTGTGGGTTTTGGTGCGAGGCAGTCGAATGAAATGCGAACTTTTGACGCGATCAGTGAATCCGTTTGAATCCGTGTTTGTATAATATTGTTGGGTATAATCAATTATACATCTAAATTCATTATTTATATTTAACTCGCACTACTATTCAAAATTCCGAAATTAAATTGTTCTGATCGTATCGCACTAATAGTAAATAATCTTCCACTGTCCCAGCTACGTTTCCATTTACCGTTACGATTGACGTAGTGCGGGCTGCACGAAATTTATATCATTCATATTAAATCGCTTTAAAAATTACTAAATAGTTATTTATGTTACAAGTGCCGAAAGTACGGAACAGCGCGACGAGCGGTAATGCGGCGCGACGCCGAAGGCCGAGTACAACGTTTTTTTGTGCTGCTTTTTGAGTAAATATGTATTTAAAAAAAAATTAAAGAATGGTTATATTTCTGTATAAGAAATGTTAGGTTGGCACCACTTCGACCAAACGTCAAGAATAAAAAATTAATTTAAATCCTGACAGATTTATATTTGTTCATTACACTGTAGATGTCACATGCGTACCAACATACTAAAATAAAACTACACTTGTCGCTATACATTATTTACAAATTTCTCAATTTATCGCTTTTAGAATTAGATATAACAACGGGTTGCTATTCCTTATCAATAAACAATCAAATTGGTGATCTTAGTTTATTTGAAATATGTATTTTGTACTACTAGAGCGGCAAAGTTCCATAGCGGTTCTCCAACCTCGAGAGTGACAGCACAAAAAAATTATAATTCAATTCTTTTTCTACAGTAGCATTAAATAAAATATAACGATTGATTACGTGCATATATCGACCTAATATTCGTTACTGAGATATCCGCTGCTATGAAAATCTTGTACGCAACCTTTATTATACAATAACTGAAGAAAAAATCGGGGACCTTTTCGCATTTCTCTCGCGCTCGTCTTTACACCGAGAGGCAAACAATGTTGACAGTCATATGACTTATGTAGAAATGGTTCAGGAGTATGATACACTTAATTTAAATTTTTACTGTTCAGTAGTTTATAGTTATGCGCCCTCAAACACAGGAGTCAATATTCTCGAAACGATAGATGGCAGTTAGGGCGATTCTCTCGTGCGGGGTCGCATATAGCTATTTTAAGAATATAAAAAAAAGAAATTCTAAGGAACGACAACCATGAGCAGAATTTTGCAATGAGGAAAATAAGTGTTGCGAGTGGCCAGCAAAGAAGAGGATGATGAGCAATTCGTGAATCAAATAATCTCGACGGTTCTATCAGGGCTCCATGGAGGTTGTTGAAACCGGAACAGCCGTATCTGTGCAGTTCCTAGTGCTGATATTACGAGTACAGGCCAAGCGCGTGCCTGATAAATTCACCATTCACTTGTGCGTACTGCTCTGAACACACACACACACAACATTTACATATTCATTTATTCACAAGCTCATTCAATGCTAACTTTATGTCAACGTCTGGTACACGAGCACTCTTCCCAATTTATTCCCATTGGAATAAACAAATACGTAACGGGACGTCTTTGGCAGAATACTTGAATATCAAAATAATCCGCAGGAGGAATTTTAAGTTTGGTTTAAGGTTGAGTTGAAAAAGGGCTTTGGAAACCAAATATACCTACTTCATGTATTTGTATTAGATTTGCAGCTGATTGTGCAGAAAATATATGAGAAAGGCATGTTCGAGACATAAACCGTAGAATACAAAAAAAAGGAAAACTATTTGAAGTCGAAAATTGGCCATTTTTACCCGAAATAGCCAAAATATCCACTATGGTGTATTCTATCGAATACGGCGAAATAAGCAAGTCCAGAACAGTGGTTTTTGCTCCCTCATGCAACGCGTTTCTACTCAGTTTCTACTGATATATCAGTCGTAAACATTCGCCAACTTCGTAATTTGCATTCAAATCGTTGTTGAGGTACGCCGAAATAATCAATAAGAATATCAATATCAAAAAGATAGATAATATTAAAAGTCCTCAAGTATGTAACTGGCGAAAATTTTTAATTTAACTACCACGTGACTTCCGGACCGACTACCACCGTAGAAGAGGAAATTTAATACTATCATCTATATAATCTATAATATTTTTTATAATAATTTAATACTAATACTCATAATGTCATATCGCTATACAGTAGACTCTCTTATAACGCGGTTCCTACAAACGCGCTAATAATTTGGCGAGTACATCTTCTTATAACGCGATTCTCGTACAACGCGCATGCTTCAAAATTTGCGATCCTCAAATTCCTATAACGCGTTTTCATAAAACGCGTAGTATTAAACCGCGTTGTAGAAGAGTCTACTGTATACAGTTGGTCAAAATCACTCCAAACGTAAACAATTTTAAAAAAATTTCGATTAAAAGTCGGTTTGCTGCTATTCTATCGTTCATTTATTCTGGAAATTTGGTAACCTTTTCTTTTTCAAATAAAACATCCTGTAAATTTTTTAATCCTAAGATTAATTCTAAGAATCTAAGAATCTTTTGTGACATTTTTCTATTAAATGCATCATTTTTGAGTTATGAGCAATTAATCAAAAATAGACAAAATTGCCGAAATACCTAAATAATTCTCCACAAAAATCAAAAACTTTATCAAACACAAAATTTCTCTGGGTTTAAACGAACTATCGTTTATTCTGGAAATTTGGTAGCTTTTCCTAACACACCCTGTACATTTTTACATTTTTTTAATTCTAGGAATAATTCTTAGAATTTTTGTAGAAATCATTTTTACTTTATCATACGCAGTATGTAAAGTATTGTAA
Organism: Aphodius sticticus; assembly: GCA_963966075.1. Lineage (NCBI taxonomy): Eukaryota > Metazoa > Arthropoda > Insecta > Coleoptera > Scarabaeidae > Aphodius > Aphodius sticticus. The sequence goes on along the minus strand of OZ014508.1, from coordinate 4,799,188 downwards.
TCATGCCAAAAAAATTTTTTGAGATTTTAGCGGAAATATGTCTTTTTGGGTCCCCTGAACATTTTTGACCAAGGTACAAAAAAATGTCTGTGTGTGTGTGTGTGTATGTGTGTGTGTGTGTGTACCCGTTTTTGTGGAGACGATTCCGGAGAAACTACTAATGGTATCAGGACGAAACTTCATATTTAGAAGTTTTATAACCAAACTTAGAGCTGAAAAGCTTTCTGTTGAAAAGGGTCCAAAGGAACTGGTGGTTTACTCATAGCATTTCTCGAAGATTTTGCAAATGAGCCGCTATTTGTGTAATGTCGTCGAAATAGTTAAATAATAAATTAAAGGAGAAGAAATTTTCCATAATTTATGTATATGACATTTTTTGGTAGAATTTATAGTTTAGCCGCATGAGCAAATTCTATTTCATCGAGATCGAGGGCGTACTGCTTTAAAACTAGTAGCCAGGATATGTCAGATTATTTTGATTCTAATGACAGTAGCTAGTGTCAAACGCTAATGTCTTGAAAATGCTACTGTCAATATAGGCTGCGTTCGGATATTGAACACTGTTACACTTTTTACACCCAATAACACGTAAGTGTCATTTGGACGGTGTACCCGCTGTCAACGGAGTACAATATCCGAACGCAGCTTTAATCGAGATATTTGTCTAGTTCTACTAGTTTTATTTTAATGCAGACATAGCCCATCTCGATCAAATAGAATCTCATGCAGCTAAACTATTAATTTTATCTATAGTATGATAAAGTCATGTGCCTGGCCACATCAGATTTTTTTAATACAATACTATCATTTTTTATTTAGAAGCAATTAATCAAACCTCCTGAACTGCAAAAATTAAGAATATTTTCCCACGTACATACACATTTCTTTTAATTTTGCAGCTTAAATATTTTTTAAATTCTATTTCATAGTTAATTTTATCCGTCAATTATCGATTAATTGCTCATAATAACTCAAAGATGATGCATTTTATAAAAAACTTAGACGATGGCTTATTAAAAATCCTGTTTGATTTTTTTTTTTGGAATTTTGTACGGTTGTAGAAGAATTATTTTGGTATTCCGGTAATTTGGACTAATTTTTATTAATTGCTTATAAAAATAAAACTGACGAAGTTTATAAAAAAAAGATTTCTACAAAAAATTCTAGTATTAATCTTAGAATTGAAAAATATCTATGTACAAAATCTCCAGAATAAAATGAACAACCTGAATATTCCAAATATATTTAGACGATATCTTGTTTAAAACCAAAAAAACATTTGATAGAATTTTTCTTTGAAATTCTTTACGGTTGAAGAATTACTAAGGTGTTGCGGTAATTTTGACTAACCCTGTATAATCGGGCATTTCGAATTTATTTTGATGATCTGACATCATCATGAATCTTCAAATATTACAGGAAATAAGTTTCATGCAAATCCAAGGTTTTTTACATTTCGGTCACCATATTGATTCCTCAATTTTGAATTTTAAAAATTGGATATTGGATTTGGAGTCTAGGATCTTCAAATATCACGGCAAATAAGTTTCATAAGCACCCGACATCCTTCTAAATTTTGTGGTCGCCATATTGAATCCGCCATTTTGAATTAAACAAATATGACAACGGGTTTGGAATTAAAACCCCAAAAACCCTATACATCATAATAAAAATATTATTTAAATGCTGTAAATATACAAATATTGTTAAAAATGCTGCTTTTCCGTTGAGTTCAAAAACAGTACATGGTTGTTTTAATCATTGGTTTTGCATTTAATGCAAATATAAATAAAATTTGTAATACTTTTAATTCTATGTGAACTACTTTATATTTTGTCTGCTGGCACAAAATAGCGAACTGCTATACTTTTCAAGATATTGCACACACAAAATTATTTTGTTAATTTTCCCAGAACTCACTTTTTGGACTGTTTTCGAACCGACCGATTCATTTAAAGATTCATAGTAGATTCATAGTTTATAGTTTTGCTAATGAACAATTTTCCGGAAGAGCACCGTTCGGAAATTACAGAAAATTCAAAAAGAAGCCGAAAGTTGATATCAAGTTTAGAAACAACGTAGGGAAAGTGGTCGTGTGAGGTATCATAGGATAAAAAAACCTAAAATTTTGATGCTAAATTTTGGTACAATATAAAGATTTTTTCTGTATACCACTTGATGTTTTCCAAATCTGAAACTCCATTGCTTTTTGTTAAAATAATGCAACAGAAAATATTATTAATATGTGCACAAAAGCTATAAACGAACAACAAAGTTACCAACAAACTAATATTTATATATTCCATTGTACCTTGCAGTGTATAAAAAGATTGTAAAAACCTTTTATTGTCAGAACGTTTTTCCGTAGTCTTAAATAATCCCAAACCGTACCTTCTTACACCAACCGAATGCATTCGACCAAAGATTATTATACCTACACAGTGCGTATTTTATTACAATAACTATTATTACGACTTTTACGACCACAGCTAAAACAAAATACGTGACGCATGCTCAGAAATAATAACGCTTCTCAGTGATTCCGAATACATTATTAGAGCCAATAATAAAGAGTGATGTACGCACAAGAATTATAATCACTTAAACAATGTTAATTTCAAAAATAAACCACCGCCTCTTTTTGGCTAAGTCATTTGCACATAGGCATACACATTGCAGATGTTTGTCATACCGCGGTTCGTTTGTATAAGCTTTATTATGTAACAGTTTAAAATAGCTTGCGGGACAGATGTCAATTCGCTTATGCCCTGCAATGCAACAAAATCTAATTATTATTGATGCGAATTATTGTGCAACATTCTTCGTTGGTGTTCTCCAGCTATAAAAACAGTGTCACCGACTAAAAATAATACAGCCAAAGGCCGTGAACTTGAAGGCAAATGTTTGTGTTTGAGTGAAGCTCAAACATTAGCGAAGTCGACTGTCTTTTCTAATTTTGCACCTACGACTGTTTATGTATACGTTAGAGGTTCAAACGGCCGCTCAAGTCAATGACTTGATCGATTTGGTTATGCGATATCTATAAGCGGCGAATTGATATTAATGAAAATATGCAGCCTACGCTAATTCTGAGAGTTGGGAGCTATTTTAGCCCGATTGAGTAATTGATGACATAAATACGGATGTTTATATGGTTTGCGGTTTCTCGTAGTGTTTGTTTACCGACACATTGGGTGTTTGGTTTCATTAGGAATTAATTTAGTTGCAAATATCGATTTGTTCGATTTGATTTGTTTTGAAGGAAGTATTGTTTTTGATGTTCTGCTTTTTGTGGATGTTATCGTGAGGATTAAGTGTTGAGTAAGTATTGAGTTCGAGTATTCAGTATTGAGTAATATTCACGCATGTGGTATTTTTTCCCCACACACATAAAAGTGATCTCTCGAACGAAGAGAGAATTACTTGGTTGGCGTAGTTGGTAGGTTCGTATATACGCGATAGATTATTGACTTCAACCAAAAAATTTTATTTCTTGGAATAATTACTAGATTTAAGAAAGTGGTTACTCTGGTGAAGTAAGTAAACAGTCTTCAATGAAGTGTATATATTTATTCCCGGTAAATATTTTTAGCTACTTAATGTAAGAATTTTAAAGATTTGGCACAAATACGTCTTCTATTGCTAATTAACAAGATAGGTATGTTATATTTACTTACTCGTTCTAAACTGTTGCATGCGGTACATCAAACTATTCCGTGTTGAAACGTTTATACTATAAATCACAATACACATTCCCAATAAATCACAAGGCACATCCCCTACGTGTACTTCGTTGTTGTTTTTGTAGTAGGTTAGGCTCCTTTACGGCGGTAGCACCACGCGCCCCGCGCGTGAGCCTTGATAAAATCATGGTACGCATATTTATTCCAGAGAAAGGGATTACTTGAAAGAAGTGAGAATCACTTCAGTTAAATAATTGGTGGGTTTTTATTCAGTAAACAATACTTACTTATATTAAATGTCTTATATTTTCTTGGATCAAGTAACTACGCCAAGTGCGTGGATTTACTATTACTTCGTTGGAGAAATTAACATTTTTGGGACGAAAAATTCAATTACTTCTTTCAATACAATATTGGTTCTTATAAAGAAAGAATTTATTTGTTGACAGCATTTATCTGAGAAATTATTTTACTTATATTGAGTATATGGCATTTCTTGTATATACCTAACTTTCTACATCCAAGTAAATATGCATTTGAATCTAGTAAATAAATTCAAGAAATTATGTTTTCTCGTCCCAAATAATTACTTTTCTGTGTGCAGGGTGATGTTTTCTACTAAAGTGTTAAAGGTAAAGCAGTTAACGCTATTTGGCGTGCTTTAACATTTCTTTCTACTTTGCGTTCGTTATAAACTAATAACGAAACCGCTTTCAGTGTCGTTATGAAAACACTAGATCACAAACTTTTAGTAACTTTTAGTTTTCCAAGATTGATGATATTGACGTCAAGTGTCAAATAAGACTGACATCTCAATCGCTATTGGCTCGCGTCAATCGTATTTGTGAATTTTACCACAACTGCAATTTTCGATTTTTATGTAAATTTAATATCGCAAAGTAGAAAAAGTAGTATATAACACGTTTTATAAGACGTTTTGCCGCACTCGTTCCATTTGGGCACTCATCGCTACCCTCGTCGTCCCCAAAACAACTCTTGCGCCAATTTTTGTCTTACAAAACTTGTATTATAATATACTATTATGAAACCCAGTGTAAAAATACCCATTTTTAACACTAGTGATGTCATATCGCTTAATGGGCTAATGTAACACGTTTGTAGACTATTTGTAATGGTATAATTTAACACGTTTGTCAACACGGCGTATTGAAAACCAAATTTGTCATAAAAATTGTCAATTAACTCTAGTTCTTAAAAGGAAAGCAGTCCAAAGTGCAAGAAATTCCGTCGTTTTGGCAAGTTTTAGCAGGTATAGAAAAATTAAGAACAAAATAATGTCAATTTAGGTCTCAAAATTGTTAAACTTTGTATATTTATTTCGTCGTTTCAAACAATAATCGTTTCAAAGTATGGATATTCCACCCAAATTAAATTTTTACTTTAGAAAAATTTGCAGTAAATGCAAAAGCGGTGGTTTGTCAATAATTCGTAAACTATAGTAGACTCTCCTACAACGCGGTTTAATACTACGCGTTTTATGAAAACGCGTTATAAGAATTTGAGGATCGCAAATTTTGACGCAATCGCGTTGTACGAGAATCGCGTTATATGAAGATGTAGTCGCAACATTTCCTACAACGCGTTTTTTCGCGTTGTAGGAACCGCGTTATAGGAGACTCTATTAAAAAGTGTGGTGGTTGGTACACCTGTTGTAAACTGTAAAGTCAATAGACAGGTCACTTTTGTTTATTGTCATGCAGCTGTTGCATTTTTTTGGAGTCTAAATCTTCTTTTGCTTGTTTCTTTTTGCTAATTTAGATAATGTTTTTCAGGAAAATGGCTTCCTTATGTTCATTTTCTTCATTCAATATTTAGTTCCTATTGGAGTTAGAGAGTAGTAAAATTTACAAACTTTTTATTTTCATATTTATTATTATTTTCTAATGAAATGTGATCGGTCAGTATTTAGATATGAATTATTACTTTTTACCTTATCTTTTTTTCCTATTTGGTCTTTTTTCAATCTCTTGTTTTTTTATTTCGACTTTTACCCACGAGGCATTTACAGTGTCTCCAACTTTTTTCCCGTAGTACTTTTTTTCAGATAGTAAATGTCACACTGAATAAAAAGTTTCCAATAGCCGTTTGTTTATCAATTTGAATAAATTGATAATTAAATTGAATTTGTTTATTCAATTTATTTTCATTGTTTTGATTTTTTACTTAAATTTATATATTTTAGTTGTTGTTATGAGTATTGATTGTAGTTTTTCATCGTTTTCGCGTTTGTTTTATATAAATTTACTTTTTATTTTGCTTTATTTTATTAATATTTCAAGCGGGTGGAACTTTTTAAGGATTTAAAAAACAATTAGATCGATTGATATGAACAGATTTACTCAGATGACATAAACTTTCTAAAAATAATTTTTGGAAGGAACAAGTAGGACAACCTGTATATTAAATAAGTTATGTTGTCAAGCATTTCTAATTAATACTATGTTTGTGTCTGGTAAGATAAGGGCAACCAACTCCCCAAACGCAAAAGACTTTTAAGAAGAAGAAGAAATTTATAATTGTGAGTTTTCTTTCCCCTTTGATTTGCTTTTAGTTTTCTCCCTCCGCAGTGGTGTCAAAAGAAATACAACTACAAATTAAAACCATTATTTTTTTTACCACTTTTCCAAGACTAGAACTAAATCTACTTTATTTTCAGATTTCAGATTCCACGAAAAAGAGAAAAACCTAATGAAAACGCACCATTTGAAATTTAGAGATAGCAATAAGAAAGTAGACTGTGCGAGACATCATACGAGAGTTCTTTTAAAACCAAATTAGTTTTGTCTGGAACATCATGATGTAATGTTACTAAACAGAGTTAAAATATAACCGAATTTTGAAGATATTATTACCATTTTTAGAAAAATCAACATGTTATAGTATATTATCGTCAGGGACGTTAAATAAAAATAACTTAAATAATTTAAAATAGAACTTATTTGGATTTTAAAGGGGCTATGGAAACCATGAAACAAAATTTTTAACATAAACGAACATAACCAATCAACAAGATTGGAGAATTCAGAGAAACAACATTCAGAGAATTATAATAGTGCACATGACTTCATTTTGTTACTACTACAGGTAAAAGTTAGTAACAAATAAGCGTAATACCATATTTTCAGTAATAGCGCTATTCCATCAAAGCTTAGATTTCATAATTATATATAATTTACAACTTTGACCATGACTTTATGACAAGATACCTCTATAAGAGAAGCACACCCACATGAATGCATTTATAGCAAATCAACAAACAAATGTAGTAATACGACTATTTTGAAGTACAGTTTCGCACCAAAGTATTTCCATTGACTTTACAGAAAACTATAAAAAGTTTCCAAAAACTACTGTATCAGCTTACACTGTATATCAATACGTCATGAATATTGTTAATCAATCATTCATTCATACTTTTACAAATCGACGCTATTAATATGATTGATTACTTCAGCTATAATTAACAATTCACTAGACCGCTAGTAGTCAACCGTTTTGATACTAAACAAACCAATTTTATTCATGAATCAATTCCGACATAAATTACGATTTGTAACCCGATACAAAAAAATTTCGTGGGCTAGCCTCAACGTTTTGTCTTCCTACGAATGTAAAAAAAAATAAAACCCACATACTATTGCACGAATTTCATGTGTTCTTTGAACCAATTGACCTTAACACGACTTCCAAAGAGTACAATTACGAATACAGAGACGATTTTGTCGGTATATGATTTTATCGGTTGTGCCATTTTGCGATGATCTAATTTTTTATCTTCTCAAACCGGATGGAACGTTGTTGCAATTTGGACTTATCGTCCTGTGTATTATGGTAAATCAAAGTTTGTTGGGAGATAATAAAAATTCGGGGGCTGTCATTTCCTGCCCCAAAATGTCTGTGTGTGTATGTGTGTGTATATATTTAGGAATTTATCTTGCGAATGTGGTACATTGCGTCTAGGACGCCATTGTGTGCGTTAAATTTAACAGTGCAATAACAAATACGTCGGCCGGGATTGCAGCACTTTGACCCAATTGCAAGAGCGTTGTTTATGTTTGGTTTCAGAACGCGAATGCGTTCGTTTACGCATAAATAAACTGGCGGACTGACCGGAATTTTGAACTAACGGAATATGCCAATATTCAAAGTCATTACTCAATATCTAGCAAATATTTGGCGTAAATTGAATGTTTAAATTTATCCTAGTGTTATTTTGCTCGTTGCACTACTATAAACTTTGTTTATAATTTAATTTCAGATCATTTCTTGTCTGACAACCATTATCTGCTTTCAGATGTAATTCGGATTTGGCGTTTGTGGTTAATAATTATTGCGCTGTCAAACTTTATTTTGTTTATGGTGTTAACAATCTTTTCTCAACCTTTTTACTCTTGCGGAACCCTATAAATTGGGTTGAAACCTGGCGAAACCCTAACAAAAAAAAATATACAATGTCCTTCCCAATGTCATTTCGAGTATTTTTTTCGAAGAGCAAAACGTGTAAAGCAGTTTTTCAAGTAACCAGATACAAGTCTGTAAAGAAACGCAGTTCAATGATTGAAAATTACTTACTACTGTGAAATTAAAATACTTCTATAGTGAAATTGAAAAAATGCCTTGTAAAATTACGGTAGTATTGTTGTTATTTCACAGGAAAATGTATGTGGACTATACAGGGTTAGACAAAATTACCGGAACACCTAAATAATTCTTCAATCGGAAGAAATTTCCAAAAATTGTTCAAACAAAAGTTTTTTGGCTTTAAACAAGCTATCTTTTAAAAAATTTATTTTCAATGTACAGGGTGAATATACATTTCCTTTTTTTAAATAGAACACCCTTTATATATTCACATTTTTTAATTTTTAGATTAATTCTAAGAATTTTTACACGAATCATTTTTGTAAAATGCATTATTTTTTAATTCGAAACTATCACCCAAAAATAGTCAAAATTAACGGAACACCTAATAATTCTCCAACCGCAAACAAATTCGAAAAATTTTCGAATAAAAGTTTTTTGGGCTTAAACAGTCTCTCGTTATAAATATAGCGAATATACAGTGTGTTCGTTTTATTATGGAAATTTGCAAACCCATTTTCTAATAGAACACCCTGTAAATTTTAATTTTTTTAATTCTAAGATTAATTCTAAGAACATTTTATAGAAATGATTTTTTTAAAAATGCATTATTTTTGAGTTATGAGCTCATAGATCACCCTCTATATTTTACAATTTTAATATTAATTCTAAGAATTTTTTGTAGGAATTATTTTTTTGTATAAAATGCATTATTTTTGAGTTATAAGCAGTTAATCAAGCCACCTGAACTTCAAATTAAGAATATTTTCCCACGTGCCTACACATTTATTTTAATACGACAGCTTAATTCTATTTAATTGTGTTATTCTCTTGTGATTTTTTTTTTATTTTTTATCTGTTTGGTTAAAGTAAAAGTTTATGAGTATTGATTAATTGGTTATAACAAAAAAAATGAAATTTTATAAAGAAATACTTTCGACATAACATTCTTAGCATCAGAAAAATGTTAAATATACAGGATGTTCTGAGTAAAAGGAAAGGTTTGTAAATGTCCATAATAAAATAAACACCCTGTATATTAAAAATATATTTGAACGAGAGGTTGTTTAAACCCAAAGAACTTTTATTTGAAAAATATTTTGTTTTTTTTTCAGTTGGAGAATTATTAAGGTGTTCCGGTAATTTTGACTATTTTTTGTTAATAGCATATAAATAAAAAATAATGCATTTCATAAAAATATGTGTCCTATAAAAAATCCTTAGAATTAAGTTTAGAATTAAAAAACTTAAAAATATATAGGGCGTTCTATATAAAAAAAAGGATAGGTTACCGAATTTCTTGAAAATATATTTAGACGATAGGTTGTTTAAAGCCAAACAATTTTTTGATATTTCTTACGGTTAGAGAATTATTTAGGTGTTCCGGTAATTTTGGCTAACCCTGCATATGTGAGTTCTGTAAAAACAATACAGAAATATAGCTGGTATCCAATAACCAGCGATGTTACAGTTAATTCTTCTTTTACAGCTGTTTTGGTAGTTTATTACGTACATATTTTGTAACATTGCAGATATCTTTCTCTAGGTATAAACTTATTTATTGTTTTCATTTCCTTCAAAAGTTACAGCTCTTTGAAGTATTACTAAAGGAAGGAAAAATAAAATATAAATCAATCAATGCGAAAACGAAGAATACAAACAATACATTTTACAAATTATTAAATAAATAAATGCATTAGAAAATAAAAAAAAAATATGATTGGTCAAAATGAAAAAAAATAAGAAACATTTATTCTGAGTAAAAAGTTTCATATGGACCTATTGATAACAAGCTAATATTCCTTAAGAAGTTAGAGCCATTTAATGAATACTGACTAATATTAATAATATTAGTATTAATACTAATATTTTGTTATTGTTTTATGGTATTGAAAAAATAGATATGAAACATTTTAGTCAGAACAATAATTGCGTTGTGAGGAAAAAAGATCTGTGGGAATAAACACCGAAGTAGCAGATACACTGTACACACTAATTTGATCTATAACAGGTGATTTATATATTTCCTAATACAAGGCAATTTATAACTCGAGGTGAAAATTAAATGTACACCAAGTTATAAATAAAAAATGTGAAGAACTTTTAATTTTTTTGCATTATCAAAATTAATACTTACTTCAATTTAATTTAATTACTTTTTGTTTAATTAAATGCAGTCACGAAATTTTAAATTTCACTTTAGTTACCTGTCCGCATAAATTTTCGCCTAGAATTGGAAATCACCTTGTATATTAATTGATTTTCTATGAATGGGACCGACATAATTTTTGTCATAGAAGCTGAGAACTTGTCTGGTGATAGGTTAGTAATCTTATCTGTAATGCAAGATCATATTGAAATCCACCACCTACAACTCTGTTTTTCTCCTAAAGTACCATTATGAGCAGCAGATTCAAATTATAGGTTTATTTTGTCACACATTTGGAAAGGCAACAATATTGAAAATGAATAATGTTAGATTTTAACCAATAACTCTGCCAGGGTGTTGTTTTCTAGTGGTTATTTTGTTTTTATGTATTTTGTTTACATGGAACACTTAGTTCAAGTATCGTGAAAATGATTACATCAAGTTAAAGAATTCGAACTGATAAAAATAGAATTCACTTTGTTTAATAAAAAAAACATTTTTTTAAACAGAATTTGTTTTAACAACTTTTTTTGTTCTAAAAAATCAAGTGGGATAATATAAATTTTTTCAATATTTATTTTTTACATCTTATAAGAAATCCCCTATATAGGTACAGTAACTAGCATAACTTAACAAAATAAATCCTTCGTATGGTCAAAATCATGCCAGCTAAGGAATCAGTAATCACATTGATAATAACGAGATAGTAAACACACAGGTGTAAGAGTTATGTTACTCCTTACTCGTATCAATATTTGCTAATACATATGCATTCTATGGTCAAGCAAATACACTTGACACCGATACTATTTCATAACTCATAGGAAATTTGTCGTAGAACTTCCCACAGGCATGAACGTATCAATACTTTCCGCTTTACGTTCTTTTCTGTCTTATATTTAACATAGAAGAGCAGTTGCAGGAATGCCAGTCATCATAAATATAGACTGAAACCTGAAACCTTGACTACAGGCGACAAAATGGCATCGTAAATAGAATAATTCTGTGAGTTATGCATAATTTATTATAGTAGGTACGTTTTTCCGTTTAATATAATAATAATTATAATAATAAAGTTGTTAGGATGTGCTTAAAATGTGCACTTAAAACATCCACACACAAATAACAAGGTTATAGCTACTTCCGGTAAAAACGGAAGTTGCCAAAGTTGTGTTTACAATATTGTATAACGAAATATATATTTAAAAAATAAATTGAGGTTGAATTGAGAACTAGGGGAACCAAAAAAAACGATGCTATTTCCTCAAATAGCAGAGATTTCGGGAAATTACCTGGAGACTTCTATGATCGGCCACGACACAAACCTATTATTTAAAAATTATTTATTACGTCTCATAGATTCTATGTTTTGTTTCGTATATTTAATGTTCCATATATTCGTCGAATTCAGAAAAACTAATTTTAAATTTAGGCACCCATCTAAATATTACAATGTAAAGTTTGTTTTTAAAGTTTGCGCTGTTAATTTCGATTGTTTTGAAAGCTGTGAGACCTTCGTAGAGCGATTGGTATCGGCGCGAATCGGCTTAAAACAAATTGCGGCAAATTGTAGATCGATAAAATCGGACGTGACGCATTTGTTTTTGCGATTGCTGCACTTGCCCACATCGAACAGTAGTATAGAAGTGACGTAATCTACGCGCCTACTGTATTAAATGAGCGCCATCTGTCACATAGGCGAGAATCAATTTAAAATTTAACCTAAAAACCAGTGGCGTACTGCTGCAAAGCGCATACTCTATAGGAGAGTGACTAGTATTATTGATCACTGCAAACGGAATGTATTTATGTTTAATTTTATTATTGGCGTATTTTTGATTTTATCGCACATCATGAAAATTTAAGAGACTCTATAAAATAGTAATAGTAATAGTATATAGTAGTATTTATAATGCGATATACTGCATTCCTATTTTGGTTCACATATATGCGTAGAATAAATTTAGTTCGCATACATTAGTGTTAGTGTTATAGTTGTTCTACATAAATAGATTTATGGCAGTGAGTCACAGATATGATAGCATGATGTAGTACTACTTTTTATTCCTAATTAAAATTATACATAGGCCGGGTATTAGTTTAATTTACTCTGTTAATTTACTTCTTACAATAATTGTTTGTAGAATTGTTTCATCTTACAAAGGAAACAAAAAATTGAAAAGGATTATTTTATTTATATTATTTTGTATAACTTTAACGTATGCACCTAATTACGACGTATATATACAGAGTGTCCCCCGATGAACCTAACTATCCCTATAATGGACGTAATCTTTAATTTCCCGAGAAAAAGTCATTCTTTATAAAAGTTTTGGATGTCCTAAAAAGTCGAAAACCATTGTTAATATTTTGATATACTATTCAGGATGGTTAGAAAACACAAAATGTTAAATTGGCCGAAGAGTAAACTATCGGTTTTTCGGAATTAGATCAAAAATTTTATAGGTACCTAAGTTAGTTTGAATTAATTTTATGCTCAAATATCAAACTTCAATGTTCTATTTCAAATTTTACATCTCGGACCAGTGAAAAGACATTTCATAAAGGCTAGCAAAAAATTTAGAGACCACAATAAATTATGATTGATCAGTTGATAGTAGTAACAGCGTATCCAAGCAATTTGTTGATAGAACCTACAGAAAAATTATTTTCTCTGACGAAGCGACGTTTACCACAAATGATGTTGTTAGTTCACAGAATTGCAGATATTGGTCTCAAGAAAATCCAAATTTCCGTATTACAACCAATTCTCAAAAATATAAAAAAGTGAATGTTTGGTTGGGATTTATTACAAGAAAATAATTGGACCATACTTTTTTGACTGTACTGTAAACCAAAACACTTATTTTGATATGTTGGAAAATTTTTTGCTAACCTACTTTGGACGAAATCAACTTACAGCTCAGGTGTTCACTATACTATCAACACGACGGTTGTCCTGCTCATAGCGCATATCAAGTCAGGGATTGGTTGAACAGACATTTTCCAAATAAGTGGATTGGACGATTCGGCCCTATAGGATGTCCACCACGTTCACCTGATTTAACGCCGCTTGATTTTTTTTTCTGTGGGGTTATTTATAACAAAAGGTGTATGCGAATAATTTTCATGAAAATGTAGACATTCTAAAATTAAAAATTAGGGAAGCAGTAGACGACATAAATGAATAAACAATTGATTTGGTATATCGGGAGTTTAGAGGAAGATTGGAAAAATGTGTAGCTGTAGGAGGGGAACATGTGGAGTAATGTTTTGTTAAATTACTTTGTTATAAATAAATAGAATATAAAACTTAGAATACAACATTGAAATTTGATATCTGGGTATAAATTTAAATATAAAACAACTTTTACCTATAATATTTTTGGTCTAATTCCGAAAAACCGATAGTTTACTCTTCGGCCAATTTAACATTTTCGTGTTTTGTTTTCTAACCAGCCTGTATGGTAAATCAATGGCTTTCGACTTTTAGGACACTCTTTATAAAACTCTTTATAAAGAATGACTTTTTCTCGAGAAATTAAAGATTACGTGTGCTGTCTAATCAACAAATCGTATGTCCTAAAATATAGTTAAACATTGTAGATTTCTTCTTATATAATTTGGGATGTTTACCTTTAATTTTTATTAAAAAAAACTAATAAAAATATGCATATATCCACAAATTAGCTTCTTCTTTGGAGTTCTCAGAAGAAACTAGAGTCACTTCATGCCTTTAATTCATATAGGAACTTTTTATCTTAGTTAGGCATAGCTTGTAACACCCTGTATAAAATGTCGATACCTCTTGGGAATCGTTCAGTTCGTTCACCTTTTGATACCCGAGTCGTTATATATCCCTGTTGCAACACAGGAAACGCACATAGCATCTGACCCATTTTCTTCAGCTATTTTTACTAAAATCGGTACACAAGTGCTGTGCCGCTGCCTCATTGTTTACACCAATTGGTGGGTCGACCTCATCACATGTTGTATTGGCACTGGTGCGCCAACCGAAACCAATCAGTATACCCCAAATTAGCAATCGTAAATTTGTGTTTACGACGTAGAGTTTTCGGCAGCAAGATTGCAAAATTATGATAAATGTAAATATATACATACAATGTTTCAATAGAGGCAAAGAAATGTTTGTATGCTGATAAAAATGTATTCGTTTGGTAACAAAATTGTTAGTTGGTTTATTTTACTTAAGTGAATAGGTATTACAAATAAATTCAAATAAATATGTTCCTTAAAAACAAAAAATCTTCTCTATGTGTGCATGGTAGGACAGTCGTTGAATTAAAAGTCAAATTGTGGTCGTTGTAAATTAAAACAACTATGACATTAACTATTTGACTATTTTACACTACACTACGATCGTCTTCTTCTAAACTTCTAAACTAGCAAAACGTTCTAAATATGTAATTGTATAGTTCGAAATGCCGTGAAATTATATTTCTTCATTTCTTTTACTTGGCATAGACGCATGCGCAGTGGAGGCATTTGTAAGCTCTGCCAACAGTGCCAACGTGAGACATTTTGTTTTGTTTTAACACCGTAGCACTATGGCGAAAATACCCGAAAAGTTAGCCAAAACCACATATAATGAAAATACTGCAAATGTCAAAAATGCACTTTAGTTACCAAGATTCGCGAGGGAGAATCATTCCTTACTGTAAGTACAATAATTCAATACTGCCTTCAAGTGCAATTTTCTTTGTATACATGGTTATGTAGATAATTTTTTTACAATGGATATTCTTCCTGGAGGTTTGTTCTTACTTAATGCACTTTAATAATCATGAAAAACATAAAACATTTCGTTATAATTTAAACTGAAAATATCTGGTTCGTATTTTTAGTACACACAGAAAAGTGATTATTTGGAACGAGTAATCATAATTTCTTGAATTTATTTACTAGATTCAAATGCATATTTACTTGGATGTAGAAAGTTAGGTATATACAAGAAATGCCACATACTCAGTCTAAGTAAAATAATTTCTCAGATAAATGCTGTCGACAAATAAATTCTTTCTTTATAAGAACCAATATTGTATTGAAAGAAGTAATTGAATTTTTCGTCCCAAAAATGTCAATTGCTCCAACGAAGTAATAGTAAATCCATCCAAGTGCGTAGTTACTTGATCCAAGAAAATATAAGACATTTAATATAACTAAGTATTGTTTACTGAATAAAAACCCACCAATTATTTAACTGAAGTGATTCTCACTTCTTTCAAGTAATCCCTTTCTCTGGTATAAATATGCGCATCGTGATTTCGTCTAGGCTCGCGCGCCCGCGCGTAGGGCTGGCGCCGTAGAGGAGCGAAATCTAGTCCGAAAACAACAGCGAAGTGCCCGTAGGAGATGTGCCTTGTGACTAGTGTACAATAAACGTATCAACACGGAATAATTTGATGTAAGGCACGCAACAGGTTAGAACGAGTAAGTAAATATAACATACCTATCTTGGTAATTAGCAATAGAAAACGTATTTGTGCCAAATCTTTAAAATTCTTACATTAAGTAGCTAGAAATATTTACCGGGAATACAAATATACACTTCATTGAAGACTGTTTACTTCCTTCACCAGAGTAACAACTTTCTTATATCTAGTAATTATTCCAAGAAATAAAACTTCTTGGTTGAAGTCAATAATCTCTCTATTTTAAGCTTCCTGATTCCAAATCTCATTTCAGATTTTGTAAATTGAGAATGACGGATTCAATACGGGCCGACCCAAAATCAAAATATATTCAGATTTACATGAAACTTTTTTCCTGAGACATTTGAGGATCTCTAATTCCAAATCTGTTGTCAGAGTTTCAAAATTCAAAAAATGGCGGATTTAATATTATAAACCAAAGTCTAGAAACTGTCGGATTTAATTGAAACTTATTTCCTGTGATATTTAAACTGTTGATTGCAAATCTGATGTCAAATTTTCAACAGAATTCACAGGCTGATAAATCGAATTGAATTTACTTTTATAAGCATTTAGAAAAACGCACAATCGTACAATACTTGCTTGTGTGAAAACTATACTAAATTCATAAAATGCAACAATATACCGGGTGATTTTTTTATATTCATATTTTTTCAAAAATCAATACATATATAATTATAAGCTTTTTCACATGTTCATATATGCCCCAACAGCAGTCTTGTAATATTGCAGAAAATAAGTTTTATGCAAATCGATAATTTTCGGTCGCCATATTGGTTCCGCCAGATTGAATTTGAAAATTCTGATATAAGATTGAGAATCAGGAGACTTGTAATATGACAGGAATTAAGTTTTATGCAAATCGGATATATTTTTACATTTTGAACATCTGATGTCAGATTTGGAATCAGAAGTCTTGTAATATAGCAGGCTATAAGTTTCATGAAATTCGGAAATTGTTTACATTTTCGGTCACCATATTGACTACGCAATTTTGAATTTTGAATCTGTTATCAGATTAGGAATGAGGAGTCTAGCAATATCGCAGGAGACAAGTTTCATGCAATATACTTTATCATTTATATCGCCATCTTGGTTCCACCATTTTGAATATTGAAAATCTGATATCATATTTGGAATCAGAGACCCCAAAAACCTCTTGTGAGCATGTTTAACAGCTCATGTGTTTCGCTTTGTACAATTGGTTTAATTTGTGTAAATTAATTTGCACTGTCATGTTTAAAGCAAAATATGACATAAATAAACCGACATCAAGTAAACATAAACTTAAATGCCTTTGCTTGCACCAGGTAGGTTATTCTGAAATAGATAAAGAAGTGTCTAGTATACCCATCTCTTGTTAATTTAGAACTGCTTTTCTGTTTATTCAAAACGAGAAAAAGACGGAAGTAGTGTGGTATAAAAATGTTATCGCAGTTTACGAATTTGATATCAAAACTGTCAACAAATCTAAACGAATTTTCACAAAAAACTTGATTACAGTAGACTCTCTTATAACGCGGTTCCTACAACGCAAAATACTACAAGTGCGCTAAAAATTTTGCGACTACATCTTCATATAACGCGATTCTCGTACAACGCGCAGGCGTCTAAATTTGCTATCCTCAAATTCCTATAACGCGTTTTCATAGAACGCTAACATTAAACCGCGTTGTAGGAGAGTCTACTGTACTTGAAATCAAAAAACCTAATTTCTTGCACTTATTTAAATGCTATCTATTGTAGTAAAAAATGCATCAATAATTTCCGTATAATTATAAGAATCTCTACAGAATATGCACTGAACACTTCAAAGATGCCACATATTTAAAAACCTCACGCCACATTTGGAAAGTATTGCTACAATGCGAAGAATCTTAATTTCTCAATACATCATACCGCTGAGTTATTGCAAGTGTTCTTCGGGAGCGACATGTAGATAATTATGACAGATTGCTCGGCATTAAATCAAAACCTATCCGACACATGCGCGCTCCTTTCAAAATGCCGCGTCTGCAGAATGCCGTCCGTTAGTGAAAAACTAAACTAAACGCTATTTTTCCTAAGAAGTTGCATTAATCCTCCTGTGACCATTTGTAACCTGTCAACAGTAAATTATACGCGTCCAATTACATGTCACGTTTCACGCCAATAGACCTAAATTGACCTCACTGCTACGCGCACAAATCTGTACTAGCATAATCACACAACGTTAAATTCGTTAGTAACACGCTTAATAACAAACAATAAACTGCACTTCCTCCTGTATAATTTCGGCGCCACAGAACGCTTTGAAAATATTTTACGATTGCACAGGATTATAAATATCAATAGTAAATACACTAATTTTAGTACCCGGCTTGTTATATGGGCCAATAAAGAATATAGGAAGTGTCATTATTGGAAATAGTTGGAGGTTGTTTTCTTGTTATTTTCCAATGGTGTTGTAAACGAAATATCTGATACAAGAATCTCAACTTTTGTTCTTCGCTGTTATTTGGGATTTATCTTTTCATTTCTTCATTTCTTCTGAATGTGATCACTCGAGAGTGATCTATAAATATCTCCTTCGATGATGGTAACGTTTATATATACAGAAAATGAATTGTTTGTTATTTTAAATTCTTGCTTAAGAGCGTATACTTATTACACATCCTTTGGTGGACTGTATATTGAGGTTCAAAAGAGAAGACCTCCTGGCTGGTGGCTCGCTTACTTTATAGCCTATTAAATATTTCTTAGAAGTGTAGCGAATATATCTATGATGAAATGGGTACGCCAACGAATCCTAAGTTATACCAATTGAAATGATGCCTCACAATGCAACTGGATGCATACGAAGTTTTTGTTCTTATGGATGATTGTCACAATAGATAATTATCAACAATCTCTGACTGAAGTGCATTTTTTATGTGCTGGCTAATTATGTATGTTTGATGAACATGGGGATCAAATGTCAAGAGCTGCTGTAACCATCTGATCTTTAAGAAATAAATGTGCAATACAAATGCGTAAACGAAACATCCAATTAAAAATTGTAGTTTTTGTGTAAATTCACCAAATGAATAATAAAATGAAGAATTGTCTTGAGTTTTCAAAGATGTCAACGTTTGTCACTTTATAATCCGATGAAGCAAATGAATTTGAAGTGAATATATTACAAAGCCGCAGATTTGTCGTGCAACGTGAAGGAGCGTGGCTTCATACAGATATCAGCTCCAGCAATTATGTTACGCAAATTAAAAACGAGGGAGCAGCTAGGAATAACTCATATAAATTGATGGACGTCAAACCCCTTTTGTTGCAAAGAATTCAAAACCAAACGAGCAGTTAACAAAAATTCTCAAGAACATCGTAAACGAAGAAGAAAAAATAACGTTAGATATAATTGTTGACTAAATTTTAGTACCACTATTAATGTAAGATATCATTGTATTGAGCAATGTTTATTAATAATATATAAGATATATATTAGATGTCCCACTTTTTTGCCCACCCCGCAAGACTGATGTTGTTGAAATCAATATACACTACTAAAAAAAATTAGGGGAATACTTTTTCCAAACCTGTAACTTTTTAAATAATAGTTCTAGGCAAATCAAATTTAGTATGCTTTAAGGGCATATATTTAACTAAAGAAAATTACAAAAACAATGTTACAATTCCCGTATGAAAGCCAGCACTTCGACATGTTAGCAAGGGCCTTCGAGTTTCCCCTTCTGTTATTCAGCGTTTATGGAATCGGTTTCGGGAGACTGGCCAATATGTTAAAAGAGCTGAACAAGGTCGAAATCGAAAAACTACTGAAAATCAAGACCGATCTCTTGTCTTTTCCTCTCTACGACAGCGTACTGCCACAGCACAAGACCTCCTGAACGACTTAAGACGAGCACATGGAACAGAAATTTCTGATCAAACTGTTAGAAACAGATTAAAAGAGGCGAATTTGAAACCAAGAAGACCTGTCCGCGCACCACGCCTTCCGTAGCATCACAAAGCAGCGCGAATGAGCTTTGCACTGTATCGTATCACAGAGATTGGCAGCTTCGTCACTGGACGCCTGTACTTTTGACAGACGCGTCCAGATTTCGTTTAACTCGTTGCGACGGCGACGGTCGAGTACGTGTATATGACGTCCTAACACGAAGCGTGTGTTGCCTATACAAACGATAGCCAATCTTATAATCACTAAATATCCTACATATTTTGTCGGAACGAACTGCACCGTATATAACGAAAAGTATCAAATTTCGGATCATCCCAATCCGACTGCATTACAATCCAAACATTGTAAACCTGCAGAAATGTGTCTATTTCCGTTTCCCATCAGTTATATCAACAGTACGTGCCCAGTACTACAATACTCCAATGTTTACACAGTTTTCACAGTTAACCTTGAAACATTTTGGAATTTCAGTTAATGTGATCTCTTACAGGAAGTCAAATAGCACAAGATAAATCGTTGACAATCTTTACCTTAAAGTTTTGTTCCTCTTTTACATATAAAATAAACTTGCTACTTTATAAAAAGTGTTTCAAAGACTTTTCATGTTCCTTCTTTTGCTTTTGCATATCTAGTTACTCTAACAGTACCAACTAAATTAATGCAGTCTGCAAGAGCTGTTAAACTTCATCCCAGAACTATGTATGAATATTCAATTAATCGAATAGCAAGACGGACGTCATGCTGCATCCTGCAGGAGACAACAACACAATCAGACGTCCGCGTTGCGTGCCCCACGATGTGAACAAGCTTTGCACGTAGGATCTTCGGTCGGTCGGTCGGTCGTATAGGTACCTATTCGCGTAAAGAATCGCGGACATTTATTTTACCGATGCCCTCTCCGGCGGGTGATTTATGTACTTCTGCGTTCAGGCGAGTCTCTCTTGTACTTTACGACGTTCGATCTGACATAAATTCAGCGACGTCTTCGGGAGCATCGTCGTCCCATCGTGTGTCTCTGTGTGTACGTCGAACGGTGCCATGTTGCATGCCCGGCAAGCATTGACGATCTCGTTGCACATAATTCATAACAGTCACTGGGTGTTTCAGTGGAATGAATAAAAATGTATTGTTTTTGTGATATTTGTAGATATATATATACAGGGTGTTATTAGTATCCCGGCGGTCGATAGTCATCAAATCGTTTGAGAAAGAAAAAATGTTTTATACAAGACTTATTTGACTCATTAGTTTCTATAACATAAAATTATTTTCATTTATACAGGGTGTTGCATTTAGGCATGACGGAAACTCAGTAATTTTTTTTAAATGGATCGCCCTGTATATCATGCCATATTATGAATTCTAAGGAAGTTGTCTTTCCAACTGTGTAAGTTGTACCTGTGTAAAGTAAATAGTTCCTGAGATATTCAATCGTTTGTCGAAAAATTGGCAATTGCAGGCCTTTCTTAAAAACTACGTTAATACTACATTTTTGCAGATATTGTCCTAAAAACTTTGTCACATAATAACTAAACCCATAGCAGATGCTGATGCCATGAAAAATTTGATGCGTTATACAGGGTGATTGTAGCATGCACTAGTTTTTAAACATTTTTAAATGGCTTTTTCTTGAGATTTTTAAATGGAACACTGTATATTATTTGCTAGTTGAAATGTCCCAAAAGTTCTTTGTAATTTATATTCACTATATCGTTTTTTTTTACTAGTTTTTGTGATATTTGGAATTTATATAGTAGGATGCTATTTAGTATCTTAATATTGCTTTGTATACAGTGTTCTGGGTAGCATGATGTAAAATATTTAAAGCGTTATAGAAGAAGCCATTTAGAACCTATTTAACTAGATTTATTCATATAAAAAGTATTACGGTTACCAAGGTATTACACAATTTTATAAGTATGTTTTACAATTTTTACAAACGTACAGCTAGCGAACCTGAAGACCTAGTAACTTCAGTGGGGCTCCGAAGTAAGCCAAAGACAGTGTACTTTTAGAGGGATTATCGTGAAAGATTGTTCACCTTTGTGAAAATTATGCGGGGACGTTTCATTGTAATAGTATGTGCGCTCAGACACAAAAACAAACAGAAACGCTAAAACTTGTGTTGATGAGCTACGTTTGAGAACGAATTTGTATTCAGTACAAAAAACAACCAACAATATCTACTTACTATTGTTAATTGATAAATAGGTTATTTTTCTAGAGAGAAAATTTGAAATTGGGATAATATGAATGATAAGTATGAGTAATATTGATAATGTGAATGGAAAGAGGGTAATTTGGAAGTGTTTTTAATAGATTTTTTTGCTATGAATGAAAATCTGAATCTAAAGATCCCTATCAGTTTGCTTTTGTTGCATATTTGGTTTTTGTGTGTGAGTACATAAATCACATCAAAGAAAATCTGATTTTCAACATTCAGAAGTCAACAAATTTGCACGATAGTTAACCTAAAAGTTCACGGTTAGGGTTTATTTTAGTAGTAATTTAAATTTTTAAATCGCGTGTTCGGTTGTAATACGGTTGACGGCAAAATATACTTATAAAATTTCATATAAACTTGTTTATATATTGATAACGGTAATACTTTGTATAAGGTTCAAGCTGGTTAAATTGTTTCTAAATTATCTCTTCTATCGCCACGTGAAGACTTTACATCAAACTACCAAATACCTTATTCACAGCAATATTAAAATTTACAATTGCATTGCATTTTCTTAAAATTGTAAATATCACAAAAAATAATAACATTTGGTGTATGACATACTACATGTAAATTAGAGCGAAATAAAGGGTTACTACAGCCAACACATATTGTGTTCCATTTAAAAAACTCGAGAAAAAGCCATTTGAAAAACATCAAAATTTACTAAGTTCAACTAACACTCTGTATAGTGTATCTAAGATCTTTGGATACTATCATCTACCTACTGACTTTGACTATTGTCTCACATAGTTTAAAGGCAAAATCGGCAAAAATTTCGCTTTTACATAGTTTTTAAAAAGATCCTGCAACGGGCATATTTTGGAAAAACAGTTGAATATCTCTGGAACTATTAACGCTGTGACTTAGCAACATACACGGTTGGAAAGACAAATTTAGTAGTGTTTATAATATAATAAAATATACAGGACGTTCGATTTAAAAAAATGTTCATACTTTCCGTCACACCTAAATGCACAACCCTGTATAAAGGAAAATAATTTTTACGTTATAGAAAATGGCGACCATATATTAACTATCGACCGCCGGGATACTAGTAACACCCTGTATATTATACCTTATAGTTCAGTTAAATTAAGACGGAAAATTTGCTTGGAAGTTTATGCTTCTCGGATCGCGTAATATCATCAAAGGCTTGCAGATCTAGCATTACTTCGGTTTATGGTTAATACCTATTTTTCCTATTTATTCTTACTAGAAGTGCAACGCCTCCTCTTAACAGGTGCAAATTTACGACAATCTAAAATCTTTAGCCTACATCAGGCCATCTCTTTCTTTCTCATTCTCCCCTATTCAGCGGTGCTTAAATGGCACGCGATCGCTTAACTAGACTGCGGACAACCGGTAGTTAAGCTTGTTAAAACAGTTGAAGAGCACGTATGAACGGACGATCTAATGAATAGGCGAAACATTTGACGTTAATGCGGATTAATTGCAAGAATCACGTAGGTGTTGACGTAGATCTATTAGAGATAAACGCCCGAGACGAACGAATTAATTAGATTTTCACTTTTGTTGTACGTTTTGTTTTCTTTATAATGCATTTTCACGTCATACTTTACGTGTTTGGAATATAGATTTGGATTCTATCTCAAAAGGGAAACAGATGTGGTATTGTGGTAAGATATTTCTGTTTAATTGAATATTTGGTAAAGGATTTCCGCAATTTTGCGGTTTTTGTATTAGTTCATAACCATGGATAGCTATTGAAACAGAGGAGTTTTTACGATCAAGTGCCTTTCAAATGTTTTATAATGTTCCTTGCAATAATGGCATGAATCCGATACTTGCATTTTAATTTCTGAAATAATTCGAAGTATTTAACCTAGTATTAATTAGAAGATGATTTTCTTAGGTAATTTTTAATTACTTACAATTATCTGTTACATAAAAACAAAATAACCTCTAGAAAACAACAATCTGGTAAAGTTATTGGTCAAACTCTAACATTATTTGTTTTCAATATGTTTGCCTTTCGAAATGTGTGACAAAGTAAACCTATAGTTTGAATTTGCTGCTCATAATGGTACTTTTGGAGACGAACAGAGTTGTAGGTGGTGGATTTCAATGTGATCTTACATTCCATATTAGATAACTAACCTATCACCAGACAATTTCTGAGCTTCTATGACGAACATTATGTCGGTCCCATTCATAGAAAATCAATAAATTAACAGTGATTTGCAATTATAGACGAAAATTTATGCGGGCAGGAAACTAGAGTGTAATTTCAAATTTCGTGACTGCATTCAAGTAAATAAAAAATAATTAAATTTAATTGAAGTTAGTACTAATTTTGACAATGAAACAAATTTAAAAGTGCGTCACATATCTTTATTTATAATTTGGTATGTCCTTGCATTTAATTTTCACCTCGAGTTATAAATTACCTTGTACCAGTTCAGTTTTCAACATTGTGTTTGTATGAGCAAGCTTTTTCTAATTTAACAAACTTTAAGAGAACATATAGAGATCATCTGTTATAGATAAAATTAGTGTGTACAAATATCTTCTACTAGGGTGTTTATTCCCATACTTTCTTTCTCAGAACGTAATTATTGTTCTGACTAAAATGTTTCATCAGGACTTATTTATGTTTTCAATACCTTAAAGAATAACTAAATATTAATAAAACGGTATTTTAAATCGCTCTAACTTCTTAAGGAATATTAACTTGTTATCAATAGGTCCATATGAAACTTTTTTGTCAGAATAAATATTCTTTTAAAGAATTTTACATTTTTGTTCTGGTGTTCTGTTTTAATTTAAATTATGCAATGCGGTAGTTTGCTTTCTTTTTTGTTATTGTTTACTTTTTGCCTGCGTGAGTCTAAACTCACTATATTAATTTAATTTAATTTTCCAGTTGCTTTCAGCGATTTGTTTTTTTTCGTTTTCTGAATATTCTGCTTGATTCTTTATTTTTGCAGTCGATTCATTAAGCTTGTTTTACTATTTCCACACACAATTGCTTTTCAATTTTAGTG
Organism: Aphodius sticticus; assembly: GCA_963966075.1. Taxonomy (NCBI): domain Eukaryota; kingdom Metazoa; phylum Arthropoda; class Insecta; order Coleoptera; family Scarabaeidae; genus Aphodius; species Aphodius sticticus. The sequence goes on along the minus strand of OZ014508.1, from coordinate 4,774,123 downwards.
GCTCTTAACTCATTTTATCCTTATTTTGTATATTGTTGTATACTTTTTTAATTCCTAATATGTTTCATAGATTGCGTATTATTTAATTGATTCTGTAATTACTTTCCTTTCCTTAAATAAAGATTATTATTAATTCATTTATTTAATTATTTGTAAAAGGTACTTTTTGTATTATTTGTTTTCGCATTATTTGATTTGTATTTTCTTCTTCCTTCCTTTGGAAATACTTGAAGGAACTAAAAAGGACAAATAAGTTTATACCTAGAGAGCAATATCTACAATGTTACAGAAAATGAATGTAATAAACTACTAAGAAAAACTGTAAAAGAAGAATTAACTGTAACATCGCTGGTTACTGGATACCAGCTAAATTCCTGTATTGTTTTTACAGAATTCACTAATTCCACAAACATATTCCTGTGAAATTAGAACAGTATCACCTTAATTTTGCAGGGCATTTTTTAAATTTTACAAGAAAAATACTTTAATAAAAATAAATACTGCACAGTAGTGCGTTTCTTTACAGACTTGTATCTAGTTACTTGAAATACGTTACACGTTTTTCTGTACGCTAAAAAAATACTCGAAATGACTTAGAAAGGACATTGTATATTTCTTTTGTTGGGGTTCCGCCAAGTTTTGCCAACTTCGAAAATACTGTTTTTCTTTTTACTTCATAGGTAGCGATTTCTTCAAAAGTCGCAAGAATTAAAATATCTCAAAAACTGTTAACTTTTGGATGATGCATTTTGGGCCAAATAGGTCACAAATGAGCTCTACTATAACCTGTTTAAACGAATACGTTTAGTTTCCAATAACCCTTTATATATCAGTACGGAACTAACACATTTCCCACCTTAAGTGGTGCATTCCGCGTTGCCGGCGTACCAAGAGCACCATATTAAAAATACCTCACGCATTCGTATTTATAGTTTACGCGGATGCGGAGGGTTAAGTTTATCCCGGGAGGTTAGAAGCAGGTCTTGCGGCCGTCCTGAACTCCACCTCTATGCCCACACCATTTGCGTCACGTGATAATCTTCGTCTAGCAGACTCTCTCTGGAGGAAGAACACAAAACCTCGTGTACGTGTGTTTATAAACAGTGGTCTATACATAGAAGATGAGAATAGAATGCGTTTCGGACCTGTAATCCAGAGAACGCGTACCTGGCATATGCCAGTTGACAGCCAGTTATGACAAGGAATCCGCAGACCACATACATCCTGAGATGCATGACATGACCCATGCATCCATGCAAAACAACTATCCGTATAGTGTTTTGTAGAGTTTCAGCACAAAAGTGATATACAAATATGCTTTTTTTATTTGATTACTTGTCTGCGAGACCTGGGGAATATAAAAACTGCTTCCGAGAGACTTCTTTGAAGGCCCTTACGAAGCTATTCAGACAATTCGTGTGAAAAAAATTAATTGAATTAAATAAAAATTTTAAATATTATTAATTATATAAACTGTAAGGCCACGAATGCATACGAAAGACTCTCCGTAAAGACAAGGAAAGGATTCGGAGTTGGGAAAAAAGAATCAAGAACTCTAGCTGGGTGTTCAATTGGTAGCACCACTTTTGTGGATACGTGGACGTCTTTTAAATAGTGGTTTATGAAGCCAATCAAGGACGAGCTGGCTTGTAAATTAAAGAACGTCGAAGCAAAAGAAAAGCCACCTAAAATATCAATTTTTAAATGTCTCTAAATATTTCGGTATCAGCTCCATCAGCAAAAGTTATTTTATGTGTATTAATTTAGTGTATAGTGTATTATCTGTTTAAAACGAATATAAAAAACAAATGAAAATGCTAAAATATCTGTTGTGGAGGTAAAACGTGGTATATACAATATTCATAAATCACTGATAAAACGGAGAAATAAAAATGTTATAGGTATAAACCAGGGCTGTGGAGTCGGTAAAAAAACTGTCGACTTCGACTCCGATTCCGACTCCAGATAATTTTGGTAGTCCGACTCCGACTCCAACTCCGACTAGGGCAAAATTTTATTTGTTTCCAGCTAATTTAATGACAGAAGAATTAAATCTGACATAATCTAATTGTAAATAAAATCAAAAAGGCCTGTTGATCGGACCACAAAATTATGGCCATATTTAAAAACGACGCTTTTTTATATTTTCAAAATATCTCTGAAATCATTAGAACTCCAACTGTTTTCTCATTAGAGAGCACATAATTCTGAACTAGTTTGTCAGTTGAACCGATGTTCTACCTTTAATAATAACAAAAGTAATGACAAACCACTGTATAGTACAAAGTAAAATTTATTTCAATGAATACAAAATTAAGTGCAACTCTTACTTCTGTTAGTGGTAATGACGTCACAATTCTGGTTGCAACGAGTATGACTTGCATACATGGATATTCCTACATTCAACTTAAGGTAGAGTTTAAATCGGAAATGCAGTTATAATTTTTAATCGGCTATTATACATATATTATGCATGTTTAAGTTTATGCATTAAAAATTACGTTAGGCTGAAGTTTGTACCTTTGCTAATAATAAAAAAATATATCTGGCTAGATATTCTGTCAAGTGTAGGTGACGAAGTCTGCGAATATCGGTGTTTTTTAGTTGATCGCAAGAAGACTACGACATAGCCACCAATAATCTTAAAATCCGTAACCTACACTCGACAGAATCAGTAACAATTTAAAATCTCTACATATTTTGTTAAATACAAAATATGATGTGATACCCTTGATTATACCATCATATTTTATAATCAAGGGTGATACTTTTGATAAATTTGTTCATGTGGCGAAAAAAAGAATCAATTTCGGTTAAACGTTTAAAGTTATCAAACATTAAAGCTAAAATTGCAAAGTTTTACTAGCAAAGCATTATCTTTTACAAACATTCAGATATTGGGACAAATAAAAATAAAAAAATGTTGAGAGTTGATAATACGACTGTGATACCATCACGTTGTTTCTTCTGGCACAAAAGCTGTAGGAAACAATTTTTTCTTCTTAGAATTGCAAGGGAATATCATTAAGATACTTTTTGCAACATTTAATGAATTGTTCAAGTGTTCTTGGTGGCCGAACGAATAGAAGCAAATTCTCGTAATTTTGCTGAATAAAGAAAACCACACGTTGACGCTTCACTTTGGAAAGTTCTAATTCGTCTATAAGTATGCATCGAAGTCCGATTTTACATTTGTAGATGATCGAGCTATCATAATTAGCATATTGAAGTTGGTTGTTGGAAATTGGAAATACATAAACTATATATGCGACGCGGCAAGCGATTCACAATAATCATTTTGCTAATCATCACACCACCGAACGACCTGTGTGTTTTGTAGTTAAATTATATTAACTTTGTAAAAGACCTAATAATATGTTTAGTTAATCGTTTAGTATCTATTGAGGCAACGGCTATCTCCCATGTCTTTTTGTACATCATTTAAACATGGACCCGGAGTCGGAGTCGGTACATTTTTTCCGACTCCGACTCCGACTCCACAGCCCTGGTATAAACACAAAAGTGAAATTAAACAAATTGAAACAACGTGAGCGGGATTTTCAAGCAAAAGTTATTGCAAAATTCGAAGAGGAAGTTTTAGAGTTGCTATCAATTACCAAAAGAAATGGTCGGTGGCTTTTCATAAATTCCCAGTATTTGATGATATGACAGTAACTAAAATTCCGGTTGTTCATATGCATAAAAATAGAGTTATTTTATGCACCCCGATGAATTGACAACCTCTAATTGTACGGAACTAGTAAGTGGCAAAGCCTAAACAGCTGAATTTGTTTATGATTATACCGCCATTCCGTACCCATTTTGTAAAATTGTATAATTTTGTAGTTTCTGAGGAAGCCGGAGATTACCGAGCGAAACGCAGGCATGTTGAAGAAAGCGCAGAGCAATAAACTACCGTAGACTACATAGCGAGACTTTCATTTTCTATCATGTTAAAAATAATTTATATTTCCTATATATGTGCGTTCTTGTTACTTTATCATACGTACTTAGTTTGATAAACTACTGTAATCGTGCCGAAAAAAAAATTGGGATTTTAGCGGAAATATGTCCTTTTGGGTTCCCCAAACATTTTTGACTAAGGTACAAAAAATGTCTGTATGTATGGGTGTGTGTATGTCTGTGTGTATACCAATTTTTTGTGGCGACTATTCCGGAGAAACTACTAAAGGTATCGGGACGAAACTTCATATTTAGAAGTTTCATGACCAAACTTAGAGCAGAAAAGCTTTTTGTTCAAAAGGGTCCAAAGGAACTGGTTTACTCTAAACATTTTTCAAGGATTTTGCAAATGAGCCGCAATTTCTGTAATTTCGTCAAAATAATAATAATAAATTTTATTTTTCAAAAACAATAAGTTTACAGAAAGTCAGACAAATATAATAGTTAAAAATTACAAAAATGAAATCTCATTATCCCACAAAAAAATGTAAACAAGTAAGTTACAAAGTTTTTATAGCCGGTGAGGTCGAGAACTCTTCTACTGAATAGAAAGCATTTCGTAATAAAAAGTCTTTAAACCTGTGTGCGAATCTACGTGTCGTTAGAGACTTTATGTCATTTCCCATACTATTGTAAAACGTTATTCCTTGATACACAGCAGAACGCTGGGTTGTGGTCAGTCTGTGGTAAGGTATTCTTAAGGTATGCTCTTGCCGCGTTAGGTAAGAATGTATATCTGCCTGACGTTCAAACGTGGAATAATTAAAGTGGAAGAAATTCTGAATAATTTATGACTATAACAATTTTTGGCAAAATTAATAGTTTAGCTGAATGAGCTAATTCTATTTGATCGAGATCGGTCGTGTCTGCATTAATATAAAACCAGTTAGCCAGGAGTTGGCAGATATTTTCATTCTAATGACAGTAGGTAGTGTCAAACGCTGATGTTTCGGCACTACCTACTGTCATTATAATGAAAATATCTGTCAAATCCTGGCTAACTAGTGTTATTTTACTACAGACACGACCGATGTCGATCAAATAGAATCTCATGCAGGTAAACTATTAATTTTATATATAGTATGATAAAGTCATGTGCCTGGCCACATCAGATTTTTTAAAATATTACCATAAAGTGATAAGTTTCATTAGTGAATGGAGAGTGAATAAATAACTAAACATTTTTGCATTTTAGCTGGTATAAATTTGCAAAGAAAATGCCCGCGACTAAAATACATCTGATATAAAATGTTATGGAGAAAAGGGTCCACTAAAATTTTTTTAAAACTTTTTGGGCATAAACTTTATTTTTAAAGTATTACCTAGACGTTTTGATGAAGGTACGGTCATATTTCTTCCATTGTATTCCATCAAGAGAAGTTGACTAAGCACTTCCAGCCAAATGGGGTTAGGCACACCAAGTTATCATAAACGTCCATATATTCGTATATAACTGAGAAATTATAGTTTTCTTTCTGAGTTCAAAATCATTCAAATATAGTGTGACGGTAGTAAAAAAACACCTTTTGGCCGAGTTTGCTTAGGCACACCAGCCGTTTCTTACTCTCCACATTATTTCACATCATATTTTACATCTACTTTATCTATGGACTATCATCAAGTGCCAACCCAGCATATATTTGACAAAACCTGCACACCATCATCAACCATTCTTGGTTTCAACCATATCCAAGTCTTTACCTGATTTATTCTCTTGTAAAGTATCTAGCAATTGGTAGTATGCTATCATACTCCTCTTGTAGATTGTATATTGTACACCCCACATCAATACAGAAATCTTTTTAGAAAACTTTAGAGTCTTGTATCCATATCGCAGCATTCTACAACCTACACATTTCCTCGCTTCTCAGCTAAACAGCGAATCTGTTAGTGAAAACACGATGTTAAGTTGCCTTGCCGGTACAACAAGGTGCCCACTACCATTTATATATTGTGACGGCAGTGCAATGCATTAGGTAAGCGGCGGAGCGGAAACAGGGCACATTCTCAAGTTCAATGCTGTGGCAGACAGCAAGAAGTCACGGCTCTCCTCGAAGAGACGCAATTTACCGTTCAACTGAAGAGAAAGTTACATCAGCAGTCTGCTAAGCTAAGGTAAAGTCCTCTCTCGCGCGCGTACGTTGGACAAATTGCATTTGCGATCGCTGTCAATGTACCTTCTTCGCGGAGAGACGCACAAAAGAAAGAAGAAGAAGAAGAGGTCTTCTGTTTGCTGTTATTGTAAACGCGAGGCGTTTAAATTTTTTCGCTCGGTAGGTTTCGGTTTCTAGACAGAGAGCGGCGTATAATCAATCTGTGTGGTTGCTTGAGTGTCTGAGGACCTTAAGCGTTTGGTTGGACAAACTGGTTCCAGTGAATAGAGCCCTTATATAAATCTGGTTTAAATTTGTAACGGAGTGACATGTTGCTCTTGGCTCGTCGTGGAAGGTCATAGCGATTCGGATGACACAATGACTTTTAATCGGTTGAACCATGACCATTGGTATTGGTTGATGGGTTATGCTAGAATCACGTCTTCTATTGCAGATCAATGAATTGTATATCACTTTTTTTTGCAAAATCGACTTGACCATCGACCATGAATTATTATAATAGGTTTTTATGATCAATGTAACAGTAAAGGAATAAAGAAAAGATGATGTTACGATTCTGAATTTTGTATAAATAAAAAAACCTCAAGAAATATATGTATAGAAGAAATGTTAATACTTTTTTCTTATTTAGTCGCCATGTCAGTTTTTTAGGGGGGGGGGGTTATCTTATCTATGAATTCCTCTAATAAATTATTATTCCAAATTAAAGAGTAAATTTTAAGTTTTTTTTTTAACTGAGGAACGTTCAAAGCGTTCGGAACAAAATTGGCGCATGAAAGTTTTTCCTATGTAGTATTTGAAAGTTTCCGATCTCAAATCTCATATCTGATTTCCAAAATTCAAAATCGCGGAAGGAATGGCGACAAAAAAATGTGAAAAATATATTATAATTAATTACATGAAACTTATTTCCAATAATATACAATGACCAGTACAATTAAAGGAACCCTTAAACAAATTTACCTAAACTTTTATGTTCAATAACTTTGGTAATCTTTGGCCGATTTTCATTATTTTTTTTCTAGACACTGTAAAGATATTTATCAAGATTATCATACGCCTTTCAAAATTTAAAAAGAAATGTTACAGTTGATTATACTGTAGGAACCAAAATGATGTTTTTGGTATAAATTTGAGATACCAGGTAACTAAGCTGCTTGTAGTGGTTTTCAAGTACTCAGTTACAAAACAATATCATTTCTTAACACTGGCTAATACTCTTACGGCCGGCATTATAAACGTCGAATAAGAATTTACTAGCACAGTAGGTACATATAAATATTAATAATAATATTAATAAAATATTATTCAACATTTATAATTATAATATTTTATTTCAAAGTGTAGTCTAGTTCAATTGTGTTTGTGGTTGAGTACGACAACTAAAATGTTAGTTTTTTGTTGATATCTTTAACATACTTGTATTCGCTAAATCTCTCCACGTAACACAAACATGTATTTTTAAAACTAGGTATACCTATAAGGTGTAAAGTAGAGTAAAGTAGTCTATAATTATCTGCAAGTAATTTGAGCAATGTACGTGTAGTAAGTTCAAATTTGGGCGCGAACAAGAGCGTCCATATACCGTAACGGTTTTTGGAGAGGGCGTGAGTATCGCATTCTGGGGGTGCGTGTGACGGTTAAAACGCGGAAGACTGTCTTCTTATTCTAGCCATCATGGGGTAAAGACGTGTAAAGAGCAGGGGCTCTATAAGATAACTGTGGTGTCTCGTGTTTCTTGTGCTCAACCGAAATAATAAGGTATTTATTCGTTGTCTGTACTTGCTGATTTGTCCATCTCTGCCAAAGTATATCAGATTTTGTTAATAGGGATTAAAAGTCATATTTCATATAAGCAGTTCTGCGTTGTTGTATATATTTTTGTTAATAGATTTTATTGTGGTTTTCTTCGGCATATTCATTTTAGAATATATAAACCTGTCCCTTTTATAGTAAAGTATTTAGCCCTGCATATAGTGATTAATAATTAGTGAGTTCAAACGTCTCTGACAAAGTCTCAGAGAAAGAACTCAGTGTTGTAGCCTCCGTAAGAGAGAGATAATTAATTCACGCTACCGTAAGATTAGTTTGTTAAATCAGTTAGTACCTGTGATTGAAAATAGCGGACCAAGCGTCGCTTGAGGCGAGTTACCCCCCTTCAGTTTAGAGTTGATTAAAGTATAATAGTAAATATTGAGAAGGGTGTCCGCCCCATCACATACGCAGACTTCTGCAATTAAAAGAAGAAAAACTTTCTTATAAACTACATACAAAAAAAGATGTTGACAAGAAAGATTGTACGTAAATTTTAATTTAAAATGTAATATTGCGCCCAGTATTTGATTTTGTGATGTGATTGGGACCTTTTAGTTACCATATGTGACCCCGCACGAAAGAATCGCCCTAACTGCCATCTCTCGTTTCGATAGTATTGACTACTGTGTTTGAAAGCCCATAACTCTAATATATACAGGGTTGGGCAACTAAATGGAATATTGCCTGCACAGCGTAAATTATTAGTTTTATTAAAAAATTTTAAACATAAAAGTTGTTTGACTATTTTTTCCCCAAATTTTCACAAAATCTAATTATGTCTAAAGAGTAAACTGAAAGTATGGCGACTATGACGTCATTTTTTTTAAATGACGACGTATGACTTGATACATCGTTGGATATCTCTATTTCTTACCTTTACAACCGTATAACACATTCCCCCATACTCATAATAAATCAACTGTCAATTTTCATGGTATACACGTGGTGGTTAATAGTACAATTTGTTGTTAGTTTATAAAATGGCTAGATTAACGGAATGTGAAAAAATTGAAATTTTAATGATGGTAGGTTATGGAGACCATAAACGAAAGCAACAAGAGGTTTGCGATTTATTCAATGATGTCCATCCCGACAGAAATCCCATTACTCAGTCAACCGTCAGCAAAATTTTAGCATGCTTTAATGCTACTGGAATATCGCATACGTGGCGATTCTAGAATTCGAACCAAATCAGCAACCAACGAAGAAAAGAGCTTGGATGTTTTGTTGTCTGTCCAAGATTGCCCTCAAACATCTACCAATCAACTAGCTTTAAATATTGGAATAAGTCGTCGATCTGTTGGAAGAATTCTTAAACAAGCAAAGTACCGTCCATATAAAATTCATTTAGTGCACGAGCTATCCGAAGATGACCACGATAGAAGGTTACAGTTTTGTGAACAGATGACCGAGCTGTGTAACAACAATGAATTTGTTAAGAAGATTCTATTTTCCGACGAGGCAACATTTTGCTTAAATGGCACTGTTAATCGTCACAATTGTCGTTACTGGGCGGCAGAAAATCCACATTGGATACAGGAGGCGCATACCCAGCATCCCCAAAAAGTTAATGTCTGGGTTGGTATTTTAAATACCCACATTATTGGTCCATATTTTATAGACGCTGACTGGGCAGAAATATTTAGACTTGCTGCAACAAAACATTTGTCCTGATATCCAAAGAATTGAAGACATCAACACGGTTTGGTTTCAACAGGATGGAGCACCTCCTCATTATTCCGCAATAGTCCGTGAATTTTTGAATAATTTATTTCATTATCGTTGGATTGGTAGAAGGGGGACAATAGAGTGGCCCCCACGTTCACCGGACTTAAGCCCATTGGATTGTTATTTATGGGGTGATTTAAAAAATAGGGTTTATAAAGATAGACCGGATAGTTTAGAAAACTTGAAGGAACAAATCCGACGTGAGTTAATACGCACTCCAGCGCAGGCCTTGTCTAACTCACTACAGGGTTTTATTGACAGACTTTATTATTGTCAAGAAGTAAATGGTGCTCAGTTCGAACCTTTGCGTTAGTTTCATTATTTAAATTTAAGTTCGCTGTACTTAACTTAAGTAAGCAACCTGTATTTCCTTTCTCTTTTCTAATAATAAATTAAATTATTGATCTTTTTGCGTTTTTTATTAATTTACATTTGATTTATTATGAATGTGGAGGAATGTATTATTCGGCTGTAAAGGTAAGAAATAGAGCTATCCAACGATGTATCACACGTCATAAGTTGCCATTTAAAAAAAATGACGTCATAGTCGCCATGCTTTTATTTTATTATTTAGACATAATTAGATTTTATGAAAATATGGGGAACAAATAGTCAAACAACTTTTATGTTTAATAATTTTTGATAAAACTAATCATTTACTCTGTGCAGACAATATTCCATTTAGTTGCCCAACCCTGTATATATATATATATATATAACTACTTAACATAAAAAGATGAAATAAAGTGTATCATACTCCTGAATCATTTCTACATGAGTTGTATGACTGTCAAAATTGTTTTCCTCTCGGTGTAAACATGAGCGCGAGAGAAGTGAAAAAATGTACCCGATTTTTGCAGTTTTAAATTAACGCTCGTCTTTCCGATTTATTTTCTCTTAACTCACTTACTACAAAAATGTCAGTTTTTGTTCAGTTTGCATTTAGAGTCTCTTCTATAGATTGGCGTTTTTGTTTCCTTCAGTTTCTATGTAATAAAGGTTGCGAACAAGATTTTGATGGAAGCCGATATCTCAGGAACGAATGTTAGCAGGACAACGCAGTTATCATGCAAATATCCCTTGAATTTAGTAGCATTTCGACTGTTTGTTAATTTTTAAGACCGAAATAAACATGACCAATATTTGCGCAGTTCGGCTTCCCTCGCTTGTGGGTTTTGGTGCGAGGCAGTCGAACGAGATGCTAAGTTTTGACGCGATCAGTGAATCCGTTTGAATCCGTGTTTGTAAAATATTGTTGGGTATAATTAATTGTACATCTAAATTCTTTATTTATATTTAATTCGCACTACTATTCAAAATTCCGAAATTAAATTGTTCTGAACGTATCATTTCCATTTACCGTTACGATAGACGTAGTGCGCGCTGCACGAAATTTATATCATTCATATCAAATCGCTTTAAAAATTACTTAAATTATTATGCAATTCTTTTTCTACAGTCGCATTAAATAAAATTGACGATTGATTACGTGCATATCTCGATACCGTGCTAATATTCGTTACTGAGATATCCGTTTCCATGAAAATGTTGTACGCAACCTTTATTATACAAAAACTGAAGAAAACAAAAACGCCAATCTATAGAAGAGGCTCTAAGCGCAACCTGAACAAAAATTGAAAATTTTGTGGCAAGCTATTTACGAGGGAAAAAAATGGAAAGACGAACGTCAATTTAAAAGTGTAAAAGTCGGGGACCTTTTCGCAAAATCTTCATTGGAGATTCTATTAATGTTAATCCAAACTTTGTGTAAATATATATTGTGTAAAAAGCATTCTCAGCGATAAGAAGTTATTACGTTTCGAATGTTTAATTTCGGCTGTCTCCTCCAGTCACCTCGCTTTTTTTTCCTTTTTCAAAAAAACTCATACCGTTAAGCAACGAATTGGTGGCCCTCATCTCGCGTTTCACTTATTTTTTTAATCTATTTGATATGCAGTTTCTCCTCGCAATTCGCAATTGTCCAATTAAAACTGGTCGCCATTAATCAGTGCCCGATGAAAAAGGCGATATATATATTTTTTTCTCGCTGAGGTACAATTTTGCATACGACTGCGGGCGACCAAAGCAAGGGGCCCGGCGAGACGGGCCTGTTTATTGCACGCGAAAACGAAAAACCATGACACCGAACGAAGTAACGGGAAGCAGACAACCGAGGAGATATCGTCCGCGAAAGTAACCGTTAAAAAGATTTATTCGCCCTTAATTGTTACACGAACGGGTAAATAGGACGATATGATCGCAAAACTCAACCATACTTGTTCTGTTGGTCTTAAGGATTATCGACATTGGTGGTATTGTGTACCAAAATCTTGACATTATGCATTGCATGTCAAATTTGGATAATAATTTGAAATTACATAGATTATTTTTTGACTTTTCTTAAAACCAATGAAATGCTTCTTTATTTGTCACAAGGGTAAGTTTCAACCAATTATGTCATTGTTATAGTGGGAAGAAATCTCTTGTGATTATTTTCGGGAATAATCACTGTAGCTTTTATTTGCCTAGCAACTGTCAGATACTTGTCAAAATAATTACTTAATTGTGTCAACGCGAAATGGGTGAAAGTCATCGGTTTGGTACCTTTTCTAATGCAGAAATTACAAAAAAGATTTTAGAAACTACTTCGAAAAATACTCTAATACGTAATCAGTCTATATGGAGACAATTTAAGACCTTCACCAAAGAAAGAAATTATATTCTGGATCAATCTACTACAACAGCTACTCTGGCATTGATTTTAAAAGATTGGGCTTATAACATGAAAAGAAAAGACGGAAATGATTATAAAGAAGCAGTAATAAAGACAATATGGAATAAAACGGCGAAATTAGTTCAAGAACTTTACTTTAATAAGTATAACAGGTCCTTTGATCCTTTCCATGATATAGAATTCAGAAATGCTCGGAATGCAAGAGATGCAAAAAGAAAAATTTTACAAAAACATCCTGAAGAGCACAAACAAAGTTCTGTGGCACTTTCTAATACAGAATTGTTGCAAATTTTTAACTATTGGGACGAAGATACACCTTGTGGATTGCAAAGAAAGTTTTTCACGTTGTATCGTATGCACTAGCTTGGAGGGGAGGAGAAGCTACGAAATGTTTAGTTCATTATTTTAAAAAAGAAACCGACATAAAAAGATTAAATACTGGCCGCATTGAATACAATCCCATCTTTACAAAAACTGCACAGGGTGGAGCACAAAGGTGCGCTAATAGTAAATGGTTGACTCCAAACATAAATAACCCAGATATTTGCCGTTCGTCTTTTTGAAAAACTAATGAGTAAACGTGAAGAAAATATTGAAACCGAACGCTTGTTTCTTACTCCAAATCCGGCTTGGCAAACTCATGGTTTTTGGTATAAAAACGTTCCTGTGGGAATAAATTCCGTTTCAAAATGGATGAAAGAATCCGCAGAAAAAGTAGGTCTAGACACAGTTACTAAAAAAATAACTAACCATTCTGCCAGATCAAGTGCAGTAAGTAACCTTTCAAAAGCTGGTGTAGGAGAACAAGAACTAATCAAGGTCACTGGTCATAATTCTGCAAGTTCGATTAAACCATACTTACAATTGAACCAAGAACATCATTCAAATATAATAAATAATCTTAGAGAAAATACGCAGGAGGAAACACTTAATATAACAAGCAATTCCAAATCCTCAATAAATAATGAGTCTCGAAATATTTTTAATAATTGCGTTTTTCATTGTACTAAATTGTTAATTCTTTTAATATATTCACAATGTGTCAACGATATTTTCATATATTGTAAGTAATAATTAATTAAATTAAATTTTTCAATAATTTTATGATAGTTTTATTGATATTTTTTATTGTAAAAATTTGTGAATCAAAAAATAATCTAGTCAAATATAACTCGAGAGTTCCATAAATTAGAAAATAATTTGACAGATTTTGTTCAAACTTGTTGCCATTAGGCAATAGTCACGAGGCAACAAGTTTTCAAACAATCTGTCAAATTATTTTCAATTTATTCTCACTCTCTTGTTATATTATTACTGATAATTTCTAATTTAGAGCGCTACTACCTGGTTAACAACAGTCTTTGATCTATTTTCATGTGGGGTACATTCATTGACTTGACTTGAGCACAATTCTTTGAAGTCCTCATGGTAAGTTAGGGTTATATAACGCAGAACCACCAAGACGAAGTTTAACGAGGTAACAATTTCATTATTACAGTTCCTATTTTTGACTGTTAATGTTTCCTCATATTGTGGACTTCTGCAGACTATTCCAAGGTTTTCAATAAGAAAATTTATTAGTGTCATTAAAAGACTTTTCTTAAATGAAACATGTTGTTTCCTATATCTTTATTCAATAGTTTTTAAGATATTGATAATTTTCTGATAAATTTTGAAAATGCACCTAATAGTATATTAGTACCCTTTATCTATGATATTTTAACATCATTTTTTACCAATTGGCATTTCTAAATATATTTCGACATTTATAAAAAGATCTTGCCCTCACATTTCTAAATATGCATAGGTACATAATAATTTAGAAGTAATATTGTCGCCTATTAGTATAGGTAACAAAACCTAAAACAAAATATATTTCGGAAATTTTGGAGTTTGGGTTGGCACATTTTTATTTTATTTATCTATCACCTCTGTCATCTCGCAAATATCTGTCAAAATATCAAGGCCTGTTAATATTTAATATCAGATATATTTTATTAAATTTAAATAGACGTATGAATAACTCAAAAACTTTCGAAGGTGTTTTTGTTGAATATACTGGGTGTCCAAGAAACCAGTATATTCTATATATAAAATTCCATCAAATTCTATATATTTGGCATCAGGATTTACTCGATCCGAGCTTTTAACCTAAAATCCTCTCAAGTTAACTGTCACTTCCGGTTCCCGGAACTCGATATCAACTTTCTTATTTTAAATGGATTCATATATTTTTTTCTATATTCACTATTTTTGTTCACTCGTATCAAAAACACTTTAATCAGGTTTCCCTATACCTACATGCCATAATTCTTCAGTTATTTTGATTTTCCTAAATTTTTGTTAATTTTTTGCGGTATACTTGTTTCAACTCTCTTCGATTTAAGATTGAACTAAAAATACTAAAATACAATCTGTCAAAATATCCGTCTGAGCATATGATGAAGCTTTTAAAACGGCTTTACAAAATGGTGAGGTCACGGGCACAAGTAACTTAATATGAATAGGTAATCCTGGCTACATTCAAGAAGAAGTCATTTATTAAAAGTATAAAAGTATAAAACAACATAAATATTTGCTTTAAGAAAACGATTGTTTTGATTTAAGAAAGTCGGTGTTTTGAAAATAATGTGAAGGATACCGATAGATGGCGCTTCGGTTTGTCGTCGTAAGAGAGGTCTCCTAAAGGGTATATAACCGAATACATGTCTATGCAACATCAAATGATTGTGCTATTATATCGTCAATGTACTTGACGTAGAAATGTCCAACAGCTCTAATATTGATGGAAATAGACTAAGAAGGGACACCGGTGTCTTCTTTCTTTGGATGTGTTAATTGCATTACATGTAAAATATTATTGCTTTCATAATAACATGTTCATATTTAAAAGAAGTAGGTGACAGTTTATTCCAAGAATGTGAGCTGATTTATCTATAATTACCCAACCTTTTGATTTAACAGAACAAATTCTTAAGTCAAATAAGTATAGTATCCATTTAAAATTATACAATCTTAAAGTAAGACAACCGGTCAAAACAACGGTTTTCTTCAATGAGTGCTATATATTCTTGCGTATATATAAAACAACCGTTGTTTTGAATTCACAAAGGTTGCATTGAATTGACACAATGTTTCGTTGTGTGTAGGCGATATTATTGATATTATTTACAAACATGATCTTCCGCAACCAGATGGTGTTACCGTTGCCACTTTTGCTGATGACACTGCTATCATGGCAGTAGATACAAATATTGAAGGAGCAACGCTAAAACTGCAGAATGCTGTCAACAATATTAGTGATTGGATGCAATGATGGCTAATTGCATTGAACGAAACCAAATCCGTTCACACAAATTTTACCAATAAGCGAATACAACACGTTTCAGTGAAAATAAATAACACCACCGTACCCTACTCGAACACCGCAAAATACCTCGGTATGACGCTGGACACCAAGCTTCGCTGGAAAGCACACGTTAAAAAGAAACGAGAAGAATTGGGCATAAGATACAAGAAAATCTACTGGCTTATTGGTAGGAAGTCGGCTTTGACGACATAATAAACTCCTACTTTACAAGCAGATACTTAAACCTGTGTGGACCTATGATATCCAACTGTGGGGCTGCACTAAGCCAAGCAATATCGCCATCATTCAACGCTTCCAAAATAAGGTGCTAAGAAACATCGTGGGTGCACCTTGGTATATAAGAAACTGAAATCTCCACAGGGATCTTGAGATGGAATTAGTAACCAACGAAATTGGAAAGTTTGCAGAGAATCATCAGAACAGACTTCTCCAGCACACGAATGTTGAGGCAATCCAGCTTCTTGACAATTGTGACAGTCTGCGAAGACTCAAAAGAACTAAACCTTTTGAGTTGGTGAAGTGATGTTAAAAAAGCAGAGCACAGTATTATGTGAGTGATAGGTGAACAAAGCAGAGCAACGTGCAGTGTGTGAGGTTTAAAGCGTCAGCATCCAAACTAAATTTACGTTACACCAATGGGAAACACTTTTTATACGTAGCAATTTAGGTAAGATTAATATAGCTGGACAGTCATCCGACTAGGTGTTATACACAAGTACCTATGAGGTGCTGTTAATTAAGAAAAAAAAAATTGATGCCAATTCACGTAATACCATAACTCATAAGAGCAAAAAGAAAAGTATTTCCACACATTGCATTTTTTCCCCGCCTAAAATAGGCATATTGTGTGCCGACAAATTTAACTCATAATTTGAATCTTGCCATACATTCTCCCCTTTCACACATGTGGCTAGTGCCCATATTCTAAATTAGTTTCTAATTAGGTCAGACAGCCAGATTTCAACACGTGTCAACTCCAATTACACCATCCCAAGATGCTCTCAGTCCATCCCATACAATTTCCCTTCCTTATTGATCAGTTATAAATAGTTCACAACTTCTTTCGTACAAGGAAGTCCATAATTCTTCTTCTCCTAAATACAGACCTGAAACCTTCACAGAACCATCAAAATTGGTCTCAACCAATTAAAAACCATACACTGCTCACTCCTTTCAGAATTACCAACCGCATAAGCAATGCAAAAGGAAAACCACGACCATCAATGGTCGGTTAGACCAGACACCGCTACTCATTTCTTGCATAAGACCACACAAATTAGATGTGGTCTCTTCTGTGAAGATGCTAGTCTACTATAGTGGATTATATAACTGCTGCGGTACCAGATGGGTGAGTCACGGTGGTGAGTCCAGCAAGCAAGCCTTGAGCAAGGCTTGAGCAAAGCTTGAGTGGAATGTGACCGGCAGACTGGACGGGTTTATAAATTATCGTGGCTGTCTTCTTCGTCGGACCATTGCGTTTCGCGATAAGTTGAAAATCACGGTTTCGTACCGGTCCGGCGTACTTATTTTTAGTGAGAGGATGGACCATTTTCGGGAGATAAGGACCAGGCGCGCGTGTGAATGCAAATGGCCGAATAAGTCACCTGGAGATGGCGCAATTATTGTTGAAAAAAAAAAGAGGATATTCTGAGGTCGAGAGATGTTGGATTGATGTGGTGGTTTTTGTTGAAAGGTTGGATGTATTGTTTCATTCTTGGGTGTTATGTGACCACGCACGAGAGAACCGCCCTGACTGCCACCTCTCGTTTCGATAGTAACATGCAAATAATCCTTATTTACTGCGATACACATCCCTTGAATTTAATACCATTCCGACTATTTGTTAATTTTTAAGACCGATATAAACATGAACAATATTTTGTGCAGTTCGGCTTCCCTCGCTTGTGGGTTTTGGTGCGAGGCAGTCGAACGAGATGCGAAGTTTTGACGCGATCAGTGAATCCGTTTGAATCCGTGTTTGTAAATTATTGTTGGGTATAATTAATTCTACATCTAAATTCATTACTCATATTTAACTCGCACTAATATACAAAATGCCGTAATTAAATTGTTCTGATCGTATCGTACTAATAGTAAATAATCTTCCACTGTCCCAGCTACGTTTCCATTTACCGTTACGATTGACGTGGTGCGCACTGCACGAAATTTATATCATTCATATTAAATCGGTTTAAAAATTACTTAAAAATTATTATGCAATTCTGTTTCTACAGTCGCATCAAAATAAAATATGACGATTGATTACGTGCATATCCCGATATCGTGCTAATATTCGTTGCTGAGATATCCGCTTCCATGAAAATCTTGTTCGCAACCTTTATTACACAAAAACTGAAGAAAACAAAAACGCCAATCTACAGAAGAGGCTCTAAATGCATCCTGAACAAAAATTGAAATTTTTGTGGCAAGGGGTTTACGAGGAAATAAATGGAAAGACGAACGTTAATTTAAAAGTGCAAAAATCGGGGTCCTTTTCTCATTTCTCTCGCGCTCATATTTACACCGAGAGGCAAAAAATCTTCACAGTCATACAACTTATGTAGAAATGATTCAGAAGTATGATACACGTTATTTCAATTTTTTCTGTTCAGTAGTTTCAGAGTTATGCGCCTTCAAAAACATGATATATTTCCTAATTGGAAATCGTTTTAAGTTTTGAATGGAATATGAAAATGCGTTTTGGATAGAATTATTTTACTTTCTCCTGAAATCCTGAAAGATCCGTCACAAATATTTTTTTGGAGCATTTACAGCTCCAAAACTGTTTTTGAATCTTTTCATTAGTGGTGATCTATAAAAAAAAAACAGCGAAAAACGCAACAATCTGACGTATGCAACTTTCTAGCGCAGTTTCATATTCAGCGCAAATAAATCTACCGAAAACGTCTAATAGGGTATTTGACTATTATTGGAAAACCATCTTAGTGTGTTTATTCCTTCACTCTACATTGTAAATGCATTATTTTTCGTAATTATTTCCTCAATATTTCATAAAAATTAGCGTTAAAAATTGAATCACAAAAAGTCCCGCCAAAACGATACTTTCTTTTGTGTGACGTCACCCGATGGTAGATGTCAAATCGGCCCATATGTTCTGTCAGCATCGGCATCGACGCCGTTTGGTAATTGTGTTGTATGATGTGTTGTTTTCACAATTTCTACATATAAATGGGTTATAAATGGTGTATAAATCCACAATGCAGAAATACGCCAAGAAAAACTCCAGCGGTAGCTGTTCCGCAAGATTTGAAACTGCGAAGAAAGTGGTTGGCTCGTAGAAATCCAAATGAAATAATAGCGGCCAATACAAGTGTTTTTTGTTGTGAAGATTACTTCGACATAGGTAAAACTGACTAGAATAAGTTATCTATCGTATTTTCGAACCAGGTATTATCTGATCTGACAGCTTAAGGTTAGGGCTATCCTAACCTACAAAGTTATGCTTACATGGCACTTTAGGGCTATTAAATTCAAACGGGAGAAGCATAAGAGCGCGTTCGGATAACCCGGTATTGTACGGTGAGAGTGACGCGCTGCATAATAGGCGGACTAACGTCATAGGGCGTTTATCTGCATATAAGAGAGAGACAGCCGACCCAGGTTATCTGAGTATTGCTCTCCCCATACCCTACCCTGACAAACCGAACTATTACCATTCAATTAACAAACAAATCAATCATTCCAAATTTTTCTCTGCAAGTTTCTCCTGGAATATGTTCTGATCTTCCGCAATAAATTTGTACCTATGCTTCCATACTACCATGCTACCATACTACCATCAAAACAATTATGAGATTTATCGTAATCAGTTAGAGAAATATGGGGTTGTCATTTCACGTTGATGACATTTGCGGACACACTGTAGTAGACTATTTTACGTTATAATCAGTTAGCATAAAACCTATAAAATCGTTCCAAGTACAAGTCGATTCCGGTCAGTTATCTGAGAAATTCATGAAACGGTTATCGCATCTGGCGGTCACCATCACATTTTTTTTTTATTTCACAGAAATTTGTTTATCTCGGTGGAATAACAGACAGATGACCCGGTCCATTTTAGCTGTGAACCGCTTTATCTGCACACGCTTGTGCGTAATGTATAAACAATATCAAGTCGGATTGGGGGGGGGGGAGGGGATTATAAAGAAATTACGTCATCGAAATAATAAATCCTTGTAGCCAAATTTCCAATGTGCAAGTCGCATTGCGCAATGCACTCTAGATTCGAATTACATACGCTTCTTGCAATAAAATAAGATGGCTTCACGACCTGAAATAAATATATGGGCGATGACAGAACGATCAAGTTTTGTGATCTATGGTTTACGAGTATGTGTTCCTCCCTTTATAGAGTCATTGACATATTATAATACCGTTACTTCCATGTATCAAATGATTTGAGGAACAGTAAAGTATTCCGTGAACTATCGCAAAGTGGGACCACTTCCTTGTCTTTTTGTAGGTGTTGAAAATAAAATAATTCATTTTTATATGTTTAAATACTGGTGTCTTACAGATCCGTTAGAAATTTAGAATTTTTCCACTATTATATTATTTATTTATATGAAAGCTTGCAATTATGATCTAGACGCTCTGAACGTCTAAATTATCTTCCAAGATGACTGCCACTTCCGGTGTACTGGTTAATATCAACTTTGTCACTTTTAAATGGAAATTTGTATATTTTTGTTTGTCATTTCTTGGTTCGACGTATCATTATACATCCGACTTTAATAATGGTTTTTATATTTAAATGCCACATTTTTGTCTTTTATTTAATGGAACAGTTTCGTAATCCAGGTTGTATATAAAATGTATATACGAAAATATAAAGACTGGTTTCTTAGACCACTCTGTATATTCAATTAAAACATCTTCGTAAGTGAAAATTATGAACTTGGAATGATTTGTAGAATATGCCCATCCTGAGGCAATAAATTAATTAGCTATACAAAACTGGTTCCGTGCACTATACAGAGTGTTTATTAATAACATGCTAATATTTAAGGAGGTTATTCTTGGATCCATTTTGAGGAAAAAATTCATATGAACATATGGAGGTAACATATGTGTAAACATATATAAAGGTTTTTGAACTACAGGGTGCTAAAGTTTTAAGAAAAAAATCTTTTTTTTATGATAACTTTGGTACGATTCTAGATATTTTCGTGAAACGTAGTACGCATCTTTTATGCATCAAAAGGTATTTTCTGCTGTACCACATATTTTTTTTATTCTTGCCAGTGGCGTTTGTGCGGGATTTGCACTGAACCATTACAAAGAGAAAAGTGATACACCACTGCTTTTTCTCAAAGTAAAATTTTTTTGAAATCATGATGATGATTTCTGATCCTTTCTGAGCAAATCTGGTCTCTTGATTTTTTTTTCGTTTGTCGTTTTCGTTTTACGGTTTTTGCGTAAACAAATAAAATTCATTCATTTGCATGTTGTTATGAAATTTGTTATTATCAAGGATTAAGGAGCAAGTATACCCCACTACAGGCACCAATGGAGCCTGATGGGGAAGGCCTTTGCCCAACAATGGGATTTTATTTGATTTACAAACATTTACTATTGATTAATTATATATATATATATATATATATATATATATATATATATATATATATATATATATATAGATGCGATATTTTTTGTTTCATATTTGTTATACTCAAATAAAGGCTATAAATAAAAAATACCCCACTAATGAAAATGTTTGTTAGTGTTTTGAGAAAAACTATTTGCAATGGAAACTAACCACAGGTGATATAGGACGTAAAAAAACGCATGTAACAAACGCTAACGTCAAAGGTGTCTTAGAAAAACCAATCTTTTTCTAAATCGCGGGTTCGAAATCACGTAAAAACAATAAATAATTCAAACTAAGTTGATAGGTAAAACCTTTCTATTTTTTATGTTCTATTTTGGAAAGTAATTTTCATAAAATAATAATGTATACGAAAAAAATGAATGTCGTTATTTAATATTTTATTAGTCTTATATACTTTCCAATATGCAATACTACATCAGAAAACCACTGTAAAAATTTCATATCTCTACAATGCGTATTAACGCTAGGATTTCGAACCTACGGTACACTTCCGGTAGACTACATCGTTAACGTATCTAGTAGGTAAGAAGCAGATTTTGTTTTGTAAACAAAAACAGTTTTGACAGCTGTCTACCTAGTCTAGTTGTCACGTATTTAAGTTCATCAAAATTAACAATACAGATTTTCTTCTTAACACCCTGTAGCTCAAAAGTTAAGACCTTTAGGACATATGTTTATATGATTTTTTGCTATCCCTGTATATACCGGAACACAAAAAATAATTTGCCAACCGTAACGTATTTCAAAAATTTGTTTAAACAAAAGTTTTATGGTTTTAAACAAGCTATCGTTTAAATATATTTTCAATATACAGGATGTTCGTTTTATTATAGAAATTTAGTAACCTTTCCTTTTTTTAAATAGTACTCTCTATATATGTATTATTAAATTTTTTTAATTCTAAGATTAATTCCAAGTAGTTTTGATAGAAGTCATTTTTTTATAAAATGCGTTATTTTTTAATTATAAGCCGGAACATCTAAATAAATCTGCAACTGCGAAGAAAATAAAAAAAAATTTCAAATGAAAGTTCTTTGGGTTTAAACAACCTTTTGTTCA
This sequence comes from Aphodius sticticus, assembly GCA_963966075.1. Classification (NCBI taxonomy): domain Eukaryota; kingdom Metazoa; phylum Arthropoda; class Insecta; order Coleoptera; family Scarabaeidae; genus Aphodius; species Aphodius sticticus. Next base: position 4,751,705 of record OZ014508.1, on the reverse strand, counting down.
AATATATTTAATTTATTTACTTTATTATGGAAATTCCTTTTTCTAACAGAACACCTTGTATATTTGACATTTTTAATGTTAAGATTAATTGTAAGAATTTTATGTCGGAATTATTATTTATAAAATGCTTTATTTTTACTTATAAGCAATTAATCAAAACTCATGAACTTTTGCTTTAACCAAACGGGTGAAAAATAAAAAATCCAAGAGAATATAACAACACAATTAACAACGCATTTTGAAAATACATTTTCAAAAAAAGTTCTTTGAATTAATCTTAGAATTGAAAAAATTAAAAATATACAGGGTGTTCTATTGGAAAATGGTAAGGTTTACAAATTTCGATACTAAAATGAACACTTGTATATTAATAGTATATTATTATACAAGTTTTATAAGATGTCAAATTGGCGCACGAGTTGTTTTGGAACGAGTGCGCCAATACGTCTTATAAAACGAGTGTAATATACTATTTTTTCTACTTTTCGTCATTAATTTTATATAAATTTAGAAATTGTGGTTACTATATCTCGCTAAATTAGAATCTAGGGCATTTTGCGGGTACCACGTGGCAGCACTGTAGTAACTGTCAACTTCGTTAAGGATGAGATCAATGAAATAAAATCAAATTCTGAATAATTTTACTCTACTTTAGCCTACAAGTTTGAATAAATATTCAGCGAGGTCGCAACGATGATCATAATGGAGCTTGGGGCAACACTTTTAACCCTACTGTGATAAATACATGAAACTTAACCTAAAAAGTTAACTTTAAAATAGTGGTTTCATAAGTATAATAATCAGAATAGAAGTGTTTAGCGGTGACTGATTAATTATTTCGAAGAACAAGAACTTACTAAAGAATTGTTATGACGCTTAACGTTTAATAGCGGTGTCTACCTAATTCCGCTACGTAGCCGTTGCGGCTTATATATTTACAAGCACTTATAATTGAAACCCAATTCTAATTTCGGCAAAGTAGTTTATTAGAATAAATTATACTTAGTAAAATTACATGTGATGGAGGTAATACAAATACGTTGCACACAACCAGAACTAAGACGAAGTCGAAAGCGACGGACAAAAACGAATACGAATTGAACCGAGCATCCAAGCGTCCAAAATATTACCGAAAACTTATACGTTACATAAACTAAGAAATCCTCTACACTTTAAATGTACTATAGCTTCGTACATGTATGCTGATAAACGATTTATTGCGCATATACAATCTCGCAGCAGTAATTAAAATCGTTCATATCTACGATGTAGGTTTGATCTTCGCATAATACCTTATTAAAGTAAATGTGGTCCTTGAATTATATCTGAAAAGGGGATTTGATGTTTAGTTGAAAAGAATGATAACGATCAGTAACCAGAGTCGTAAAACATCACCGAAAACGTCATGCTGGCGTATTTTGATGAACACAGCAAAACTAAGAAAGCCCCAATCCTTTGGCCATACTATAGCAGGCTACACCCATGTTTAAATATGTATAGAATATTGATATTTCGCAGTTTATGCGATTGCAAGCGATTAAGAAGATGCAGTGTGTGGTTATGTTGGGTTATGTATTGTACGTTTGACATATGGTATTTGATATCATTGTGTACCAATTTTAGACAAAAATGTTACTGTTTTCGGTATTACAATGTGTTAATTGTAACACCGAAAACGGTGTTACAATGTGTGCATTGTGAATGCAAAGTAGAAAAAACTATATTTAAACGAGAGGTTGCTTAAATCCAAAGTAGTTTTGAAAAATGAATTAATATATAGGGTGTTCTATTTAAAAAAGGAAAGGTTACCAAAAATATATTTAAACAATGCTTGTTTAAAGCCAAAAAAACCTTTTTTTGAACAAATTTTTGAAATTTCTTACGTTTGGAGAATTGTTTAGGTGTTCCAGTAATTTTGGCTAACCCTGTATGTATTTCTAGGGCAGCGTATTCACTCCGACGTAGTTTGTTTAAACTAAAAACACGGTTGGCTATCACGTCCAGAATCATTGATAAAATTAATATTACATTTGAAGCTATCCATATGGTGCAAAATTCTTAAATGACGTATATCGACGTCTACTGCAGAAGAATTGCTGTAAAACCCTCTTCGGTGCATGTGCTAGTGGACCATCGTGAAATTGGTAATAATTATGTCGCTCTTCTTCTTTTTAACCCGTTTTCTCGAATGGCTTAATAAAAGTTAATTCTTTGGCGTTATATTGGCCCGCCAGTATGGCAAAAATTAAATTATTATCGCTGTATTAAGCGGTCCGCCGAAATCGATATCTCGGTTGATAATCAATTAATCAAAAATTCGTATAGTACCGTAATGAAGCCGACAAAGGGTGCGCAAACCTGATTTATCCTTTGCGGTTTCGCTTATAATGTGAGTGAGGATGCGCAATATGGCTTAATATTCTGATGTATGGTGGGCAGTGAAGATATGTGTGTAACCTCATAAGGAACCAGTCAAAAAATCTGCCCGTGTGTGATAAAAAGAACCAGATGTGGATCAGATGGATCAGCAACTTCATAATACACAATTATTTTTGCATTTTCAGCATTAAAATAAAAGACTAAATACTAACTCCTGAATATAGTATGCATATAGTTGCTTATAGAAACAGATTTAGTTTCAAAAATCGAAGCAAGGCTTTGGCTACCATTTGAATACTGTATTTTGTTATAATCTGATGACAGGAACCGTTGACTTTCTTCAACTGTATGTCTGACTTCATATACAGGCTAAGCCAAAATTACCTAAATAATTCTCTCCGTAAGAAATTTCCAAAAATTGTTCAAACAAAAGTTTTTTGGGGTTAAACAAGCTATCTTTTAAATATATTTGTAATATACAGGCTGCTCATTTTATTATAGAAATTTGATAACATTTCCTTTTTTAAATAGAACACCCTATATATTATTACATTGTTTAACTCTAAGATTAATTCTAAGAATTTTTTATACTTATAATTTTTTACAAAATGCTTTAATTTTTAATTGGATGCTATTAACGAAAAATAGTCAAATTACCGGAACACCTAAATAATTTACCAACCGCAAAACAAATTCGAAAAATTTAGAATGAAAGTTTTTTGGGCTTAAACCATTCCATTTTCTAATAGAACACCCTGTAAATTTTAATTTTTTTTAATTCTAAGATTAATTCTAAGAACGTTTATAGAAATAAGTTTTTTTGAAAATGCATTATTTTTGACTTATGAGCAATTAAGCAAAACTACTGAACTACCAATTATGAATATTTTTCCACATACATTTATTTTAATGTGATAGTTTGAACATTTAATTTAATTCTATTTAATAGTGTTGTTATTTTCTCTTGATTTTTTTTTATTTTTCACCCGTTTGGTTAAAGTGAAAGTTCATGAGTATTGATTAATTGCTTATAAATAAAAAAAATCTGATGTTGCCAGGCACATGACTTTATTATACTATATATATATATATATATATGTATATATATATATATATATATAAAATTAATAGTTTAGCTGCATGAGACTCTATTTGATCGAGATCGGCCATGTCTGTATTAAAATAAAACTACTACAACTAGACAGATATGTCGATTAAAGCTGCGTTCGGATATTGTACTCCGTTGACACCGGGTATACCAACCAAATGACACTTACGTTTTATTGGGTGTAAAAAGTGTAATGCAATATGCGAACGCAGCTTATATTGACAGAAGTTATTGTCAAAACATTAGCGTTTGACACCAAGACTACCTACTGTCATTAGAATCAAAAAATCTGACAAATCCTGGCTACTAGTTTTCAGGCAGTACGACCGATTTCGTAGAAATAGAATTTGCTCATGCAGCTAAACTATTGATTGTACCAAAAAATGTGATTGTGATAAATTATTCAGAATTTCCTCATGTTTAATTTATTATTTAACTATTTCGACAAAAAATGCTAAGACTAAACCTCCATTTCCTTTGGACCCTATTCAACAGAAAGCTTTTCAGCTCTAAGTTTGGTTATGAAACTTCTAAATATGAAGTTTCGTCCCGATACCTTTAATAGTTTCTCCGGAATCGTCGCCACAAAAAACGGGTACACACACACACATACACACACACACACACACAGACATTTTTTTGTACCTTGGTCAAAAATGTTCAGGGGACCCAAAAAGATATATTTCCGCTAAAATCTCAAAATTTTTTTTTGGCACGATTACAATACTTTACATACTGCGTATGATAAAGTAAAAAATAAAATTTTATAAAGAAAAATTCCAACATAACATTCTTAGAATTAATCTTAGCATTAAAAAATGTTAAATATACAGGATGTTCTTTAAAACGAAAGGTTTGCAAATTTCCATAATAAAATAAACAACCTGGAGATTAATAATATATTTGCACGAGAGGTTGTTCAAACCCAGAAAACTTTTATTTGAAACATTTTTTGATTTTGTTTACAGTTAGGGTGTAATTTTGACTATTTTTGGTTAATAGCATAAATAAAAAAATAATGCATTTTATTAAAATATGATTCCTATACAAAAAGAATTAATCTTAGAATTAAAAAATGTAATAAGATATAGGATCTATTTAAAAAAGGATAGGTTACCAAATTTCTATAATAAAATGAGCACTCTGTATATTGAAAATATATTTAGATGATGGCATTTTAAAGACAATTTTTTTACTTTATCATACGCAGTATGTATAAAGTATTGTAATCGTGCCAAACAAAATTTTTGAGATTTTAGCGGAAATATGTCTTTTTGGGTCCCCTGAACACTTTTGACCAAGGTACAGAAAAATGTCTGTGTGTGTGTGTGTGTACCCGTTTTTTGTGGCGACGATTCCGGAGAAACTACTAAAGGTATCGGGACGAAACTTCATATTTAGAAGTTTCATAACCAAACTTAGAGCTGAAAAGCTTTCTGTTGAAGAGGGTCCAAAGGAACTGGAGGTTTAGTCTTTGCATGTTTGAAAGATTTTGCAAATAAGCCGCCATTTCTGGAATTTCGTCGAAATAGTTAAATAATAAATTAAAGATGACGAAATTTTGAATAATTTATCACTATGACATTTTTTGGTACAATCAATAGTTTAGCTGCATGAGCAAATTCTATTTCTACAAGATCGGTCGTACTGCATGAAAACTAGTAGCCAGGATTTGTCAGATTTTTTTATTCTAATGACAGTAGGTAGTCTTAGTGTCAAACGCTAATGTTTTGACAATAACTTCTGTCAATATAAGCTGCGTTCGCATATTGCATTACACTTCTTACACCCGATAACACGTAAGTGTCATTTGGACGGCGTACCCGGTGTCAACGGAGTACAATATCCGAACGCAGCTTTAACCGACATATCTGTCTAGTTCTAGTAGTTTTATTTTAATGCAGACATAGCCGATCTCGATCAAATAGAGTCTCATGCAGATAAACTATTAATTTTATATATAGTATGATAAAGTCATGTGCCTGGCCACATCAGATTTTTTTAAAATTTATTTAAAGTGCAAATATGCGTTATTTTCAAAAAAATGGGAAACAAACATAATAGGTATCTGAATTCTGTCAACATAACTATCAAAGTGAGCTGGATAATACTTTTTGTTGTTTTGATGAACCATACTTAATAAAAATTGATTGCAACCTTATGAGTTTAGTGTAAACAGTCGAATTTGCGTTAAAAAAAACATAAATTAAAGTAATAAAATTGTGCAAATATAAAAACTATTTATAAATATGCAAGTAAGAAAACATGACAAATTATTAAAACACACATATTTATTAGCAATATTCATGACCTAGCTACACCTATTTATAACGAACCAAAATTTTAAATTCTCAAGAAAAATTACTCTTATTTAAAGTAATATTTTTATATTAGAAGAGATTTCTGTCCTTGTGCCTGAAATATGCCTGAAAGGCATATTTCTGATTTGGTTCAAAAAATGCGTATACTTATAGTCAAAAAAATCAAATTTTGAATTAAATAAATATGTTGTTAGTGTGAAATCCTCATCAGATTTTTGCTCTACTGTACCTCCCAAAAGTTCTTGTCATCAAAAAGTCCAAATAAATTTTTCTATCAATTATTAATTAGTGTAATCAAAGAACTCTCTATTGCAACCTTAAAATAATTGCATTTTAACTCAACCAATAGTTACGTTAATTTAAAAATCATAATTCCTTCACCCAACACAATAATAACTAATTCAACTAAATAAATGTCGTTCTTTATAATATACAAATTGTAATTTTTGCTGACAACATAGATTTTTTTATACCAATAAACGTTCTGCATACAAAACAAATGCATTTTTATCCCCAAAGAAATATTTTTTTGCCTCTATTGAAACAACATACGTATACTGAAGAACACAAACTAAAAAACCCGAAGAAATAATGAATGAAACAAACTATTGCTGTCCCCTGTATATACGAAGCATATAACTACTCAAGGATAATTGTTTATTACCCTAACGTTTATTTACTATAATACTTTTCTGATCAATAACAAGCTCTATATACTGTCGCGGATGATTCATTCAGTTATTGATGAACTTGCAGACGCTGGCTGGACCAATTTACAAATTCCGATCGCCATTCAACCGTCTTAATCGTTTCCGTAATATTCGGTTTTATCTAAACAACCTAGAGGCCTTCATAAATTTAATGGGACAACCATATTTATACCTTATTTATGGATTTTTTTATGTGTGGCAGAGTTTCTCGAATGCACCGATAGTACAATTTCACTGAACAGAATACGAGTTATCAAGAAAGAAGAGTTGTCATTGCCATTTCGATAACTAGAGGAAAAAGTGTCATCACGTCCTGTTGATAATAACAAAAGATTTTAGTGTATTACGTAATGATGCAAACTGTCTATGTGATTGTAATAATGTGTTATATCATTGTTAGGAATGTGCTTTGGTTTATTTTTTGATAAATAATCAACATTAAAATGCAAAACTTCCAAAACACCAGCATATACAAATATTTAAAAAATAAAATCAAAATCTTCCTATGTTTTGATGACTTTTAGGCTCTATGTAGTTGAAGAAAGATACTAATGAGAAAAAAATTATTTGCTCACATGATGATACTTGATTACACATTGTCAACAAGAAAGTAATTATAAGTATGAATTTGCCCATTCATACATAGTGATATCATAAAATATAAACAATCCAGTTTCATGTAATTTGAAAGTCAACCTCTGGCACCGTAAGGTCAGTGTTATACATTAAAGATACCACAAAAATAGATCAGGGCAAAAAAAATAATCTAATCATTATTTTGGCACGTAACCGTTACATAATGTCAAACAAACTTCCAACGGTTAACTTTCCTGACACCAAAACAATTCTCGAATCTTCAAGTTTATACAAGAGTAGTTCTTCATTCATGAAATAACACAACGTACTTACTTGAAACGGAAAGACACTATCTATATCGGATATGTAAAAGGAGGTCACTGTCCCCAAATTAATTCCTTGAAAAATAAATAAAATAGTACATGGGATCTTGTTTTAAATGAACGCTGAAAATTTTTTGAATTGTTTTGTTGATATAGCGAGCACGCGTTCTGAAAAATGTGGTGAAAGATCAGTTAATATGTCAAGGAATTTGTTTCCTGATAGTCGACGAAAACAGATTGGGCAATAGAGATGACCGAAATGTGTTTTCGGTAAGGGTGTTATTTCGAGATAAGAAGCCGACGAAACGGCCTTTGGTGTTCTCAATTTCCGATTAGAGATTTTAACGGCTGTTGTAACTGCTTGTCTCTTTAAGTGATATCTGTCTTTACAACTAAACCAGTAGTTTATATGGAAATTAGAATACTTGCGAGTATATCATTAAAACGTTTAGAAGCGTAAATTCTTTTTGAAATAATCCGAAAAAATTACAAACCAGTCATTTACAAACCAGCACTATATATATATATATATCTAAAATGATTATATTTAGATGATTTTTGGAATCACCATGTTTTTTATATTTATAACAGTAATTTAGCCAAATACTTAGCTGGTTTAATGGTTAATGTAGGTGTAGAAGCACTTTATTGATAGAAAAATCAATATCTTTATGAAGAAGACTAGTTATCTCTGCAATTGTTTATTTTAGCACTGGTGTGTGCTAGTAATTTTTTGTGCAGAACGATGCGTAGAATTCAAAAAATTAATTAGGTACATGGTGCTCCATTCAAAAAAATTAGCTTTCTTACGAAAAACTATTTGCTATATTTTGTTGCACATTATGACCACTCTGTACACAATTTGGATATGGTAGGTAACCAGGCTAATAGAACGCTTCTTACTTAATCATAATCTAAGTGTGCGCACTAAAATTAAAAACAGGTATTGAGATATGCAATTTTCCTTAAACTGCTGTTTTTCCATAATAATGCCAATAAGTCAAAAAGTATAAAGTTTAAGATAGGTAATGTTATTTATCATTGTCGCAAAATTTTGCGAGGAATTCAAAATTGTACCGAAATATAGGTTGTTCCATTTAAAAAGCAAGTTTGGGTTGGTACTACCTTATGGAACACCCTGTATACACGCTAATAATTTTAAAATGTGTGCCTCGGCGTTCTGTATATACGAGTGAAATCAGTTTAAAAATATCTTCGTTAACAGAGGCACAATCTTCCGAGATCGCACTGTTGGTACACCCTGTATATTATATTGCTATTATATGCTGTTATTGTATTACTTTTTAATCAACTTTGACTCATCTATTACAAACAAATGCAAATGATAATTGTTTTTACTTGTATAGTATAAATAATTGTTCACAAATGTATGTACTGCTGAATACTGAAATAACTTTTGTGAAAAATCTATCTACTTTCTGGTAACAAATAATTTAAGTTCCATTTCTAAATTATTATTCTAGACTATTGCTCTGTATGATTTCAATTCTGACCATTCTCATCGCATATTTATAATAAATAATATTAAGGCAGATTCAAGAAATATTTTGAAACAGAAAAAAAAATCATTTGGTAAGATTTTTGTCAATACGTAATAATGTTTGATGGGGAAGGAATTATTGTAATAATATTAGCACACAGATTTTAATCTTAGCAACTTTAAGCTGGCTGTCTATGCAATAACTCAAAAGAAAGGCATTTTTTTCACTTTTCTGAGGTCGTATTTTGAGTTGTGTTACTTGTAGAAAGGGTACGATATGTTTATTTTATTTCGATACTAACTCCGATTCTTGAAAAAAGCCGAACCCATCTCCATGATGGTGCTGCAAAATCAATTTTTTTTTACTTTTAATTTACTGGGTTAGGCATAGAAATAACTGCACCTACAGACTAAATTAACAACTTTTCCACATAAAGGTGTATGATATAAATTATATAATCATACAAAGTGCTCTTAAGAAAGACCATGTACTTAGACTCCACGTATTTTGAATGAGGTAAAAGCAAATATGTACTTTTTGATTTATAGACCCAATGTAAGTTTATTGATTGCGGGATACTTTTGATATCAAACAATTTACGTTTAATAATCTAATTTTGTCTTTTTTAATATTTAAACCAATCGGTATTAGAAAGAAACAAATAATGATGTACTTTAAACTATGTGACATTTTTTTAATATAGGTAGTATAGACCCTAGTTTAGAGACCCCTGCTCTAAAGTATGCAAACATGAGAACATCCATTAGACGGTTTTGTTAAATAAAAGATTAAACATTGCCAAAAAAATTAAACAATAAACGAAATTGGCAAAGTTTGCAAATCTGAACCTACTAGCTGAAATCAATGTTTAAGAAAAACTTAAAAATCTCAAAAGGACTAAGAAGACTTTAAGCTTTATATTATTGTCCGAAGGCCTGAAAATTTGTTCACTAATATTTGAATTTTTTGAAGTGGTACGTACGTGGGCGTCTTCATAAATGAAACGACAAAAAAAAGCAATCATCTGGCGTGATATGCAATTTTCAAACCCGTATTCGTATTCAGCGCAGGTATATCAATCGCAAAAAAGCTTTAAACAAGTTATCAACATCATCCTAAATCGTTTTTTTCTCGAAAATGTTCTTATGTAAACCTCAAAATTGTCGCAACAAGTTGCAGCAACAAAAATGTCATCGACTTCATAGGCGACGGTTTACTTTTTGAATTTATTTCGTAAAAAACATGTGTCGTCTTTTTTTCAATATGGCGCTCATAGTAAACAGAAAGATTATAATCGTTTTTTCATATACATAATATCAAAACAAATTAGTAAATCCTTTGTTTTAAAAGAAAAAAAAGTGACTTTTGATTCCTTTAGAACTTGCGGTTCTTATACTTTAATTTAATTTTTTAAATGTTAAAAATTGATAAAAACACAAAAAGTAAAAATAATAATGAAATTGGCTGTATTTGCAAATCTGTATAAGTTGAAAAGAGTGTCCTAAAAACCTTAAAAGCGTTTATATAGCGTAGGTCATAGAAGATTTTAAATTTTATATATTTTTACTAGAAATCGCGACAATTAGTTCACATATATTTTTGAAGCATCAATTCTGTAACTTTTAGTACGATGGCGTCTTCATAAACGAAACAACAAAAAATCTGATGCGGCCAGGCACATGACTTTATCATACTATATATAAAATTAATAGTTTAGCTGCATGAGATTCTATTTGATCGAGATCGGTCGTGTCTGCATTAAAATAAAACTAGTTGACCAGGATTTGACAGATATTTTGATTCTATTGACAGTAGGTTTTATCAAAACATTAGCGTCTGAGACTACCTACTGTCATTAGAACGAAAATATCTGTCAAATTCTTTCAGCTCTTAGATTGGTCATGATACTTCTAAAGATGAAGTTCTAAGTATGAAGTTTTTTAAATAGGTAGTTTCTCCGTAATCGTCGCCACAAAAAACGTGTACACACACATACTATCTATTTTTCAATATGACACTCATAGTAAACAGAAAGTTTGTGATCGAATAATGCACTTTTCATATACATAATATCAAAATAACTCAGTAAATGTTTGATTTTAAAAGCAAAAAGCGACTTTTGATTCTTTTAGAAATGGTAATTCTTATATATTAATTTAATTTCTTAAAGAGTTAAAAAAATTGAGAAAAATACAAAAAATAAAAATAATAATAAAATTGGCAGTATTTGCAAAACTGTACAAGCTCACACCAATGTCCTAGAAACCTTAAAAGCGTTTCTATGGCATAGGTCAAAGAAGATTTTAAACTTTACATACTTTTACCTGAAATCCTGAAAATTAGTTCACAAATATGTTTGAAACATCACTTTTTTAAGTGGAACGGGAGCGTATTTATAAAAGAAACAACAAAAAAACGCAATCACCTGACGTGACATGTAATTCTAAAGTCCGCATTCGTATTCAGCGAAATAATTTCATCGACTTCATATGTCAATTTATATTTTGATTTATTCTAAAAAAAAACGTGTCGTCTTTTTTTAAAAATCTTATAACAGTCTAAAAGGAGTTTTGATTCTTTAAGAAATGATCGTTCTTATACTTGATGGTTAATATGTCCTCTAAAGCAGTCTCTGGGGTATAAAGGATCAAAGATAGCTTAGGTACAGATAACAAATTAATGATAAGGTATTACAACGTTCCATCTCGCAAATCAATTGAATATTTTTAACCACCCTTTTTCAGATTTCACAAATCACATCGATGTTGATACTGATAATCTCTTCGAGATTAAACATTTTTTTATAAAAGTCATAAACAACACCAGAATTTTTCTGGATCACTGATAACGATCTATAATATCTACAGAACCTATAAAGAACTAGAATTAACAAAGAAAAAACAGTTATAATCACCGCCAAAAAAAATCTAACAACAATTTCTCTCCACCACAATAATTTCTATGATTATTTCTTTGAAATAACCAATCATCTACCCTCAAAACTAACCTAAACCTCAACCTCAAGACCGACAGGTAACATACCTGAAGCCCTCGAGAATGACTCCGACCAACAATCGCGAATACCAAGCGCGAGGAACCGCAAAACGGTCAACAAAACGAAAAAAAAAGAACTCAAAAAGAACTTACCGATGCTTCGCCGCTACTCACAAATATTACGATAACGAAAACCACGGCAATAAGCCGCGCCGGGCTACAGCCCGTTTGCAGCGGCATAGCTTACTGCTCCATGCCAACTTTTGAACCGGAGTCGCTGGAGCAAGCCCCTCTCCAGAAGCTCAATTCTAGCTCCGGACATCGCCTGAAAAATTGAAATTTACCAATAAAGGAATCGTTCGATCGTCCTGATTTTTTCTGTAGGGTTAGAGGGTGTATTGAGGTATGTTCGTGGAAATTTTCAAGTGTGGACATCGAAGGGTTGCGGAGATATTCGCGGTTTTGTGGGGACTACTTTTTGTGGCGCTGTAGAAAAGTAGGGTCGTTTGGCGTAGGAGCGGTCTGAGAGATCTGACTTGACTTAAGCGCTTTTTAGTGGCGCGCGATACCGCGTGTGCAGCATCACAAGGAGCGTTGTGTAGTGTCTTCGAGTCCCCTGCCAGGGGAAGGATACTAGAATGGTGTACGTGCACGGATTGCGGTACGTAAATTGTTTTTATTTTATTTAAATATTAATTTTATTCACCCTGAGTAATGTCTAGATAATATAACAGCAAAAAAAGCTCGAAAAGTCCTTCCGAAAGTTTTTTTTTCAGGAAATTCTCCGATAAATCAAAAATTAAATAATTTCGGTTCGTCAAAAAGATGATTCCTGAAAATTAGTCTCTAGATTAATAACAGGTCGTTATTAAGTTATCTTTTATTTGTTTAATTACTTCAATTACTTCCGTTTCAAAGATAAATCAGAAAAATCTAACTTGCCACACACCATGAAAAGTTTGGATTACATTTTGCGCATATTATTAAGTTATAGTGCTTTGACGAGTAGATCGTAAAAAGACTGCTTTTTAGATAGTCTCCAATAATATAAAACGTGTAAGGTTAAACTTTTTTCCGAGATTTTAGAGATTGCCTGAAAATATTCGGAATTGAAAACTTTGCAATTGCGTTTTTTATTTGGTTATTCACATACCAAATTTATTTTTCCGAAAGTTTAGACTTATAGTTTCCATAGCTTTATTTACCTATCACAAAAACAAAATACTTGAAAACAATTTTCTTCGCGAGTAAAACTAATAGCGAAATTTATTAATTAAGTAATTGTTTCAGCTGAAAAGAATTTAGGGCATGTTTTATTTTTGTATTTTTAAAACGTACGAGGAAAATGCCTATTTTATAATTATTTTTTTCATATACAGGGTGTTGTTCCATAAGATTTAAGATTCAGATAAAACTTTTTGATGTTCTAGGTTATCATTCTTTCTATATATACAGGGTCTGAAAAGTTTCAGATGTATTTTGTTTCTTCCTTCATTTGCTTACTTAATTCATTTTTGTTACTTCGAATTTTTTACTTAAATTTATTTACTCTCCTTCTTATAGTTTTCGCGTTGTTTGATATGTATTTCTGCGTTTATTTTTCTGTATTTTATTATTATTTTAAGCGGCTGTAACTTTTTACGCATTTAAAAAACAATTACATTCATATGAAAAGTTTTACTCAGAATGACATTTACTTTCTAAAAATAATTTTTGCGGGGAAAAAGTGGGACAGCTGCATATGAATACATGCAAATTTGATTTATGCTTAATTCGACCTTACATTATTTTGCTCAGCGAGTACAACATGTGTATATACTGGATTTTTAGGTTTTTCGCTTTCAAATTTTGTAAAAAAGTTGCTGTTTAGATAGTTGTTTAGATATAAAACGTGTAAGGTTAAACTTTTTTTCCGAGATTTCAGTAAAGATTTGCCTGAAAATATTCGGAATTAAAAACTTTGCAATTGCGTTTTACTTGGTCATTCACATACCAAATTTATTTTTCCGAAAGTTTAGATTTATAGTTTCCATACTATTATTTACCTATCTCAAAAATAAAATACTTGAAAGTAATTTTTTTCGCAAGTAAAACTAATAGCGAAAGTTATTAATTAAGCAATTGTTTCGGCTGAATACTGAAAGGAATTTAGTATTTTTTATGTATTTTGTATTGTTGAAACGTACTACCAAATACAAGACAAATGGGTAGGCACACATTTTATAATTATTTTTTCATATACAGGGTGTTACATAAGATTCGAGATTCAGATAACCCTCCTTGATTTTCGTATTTTGATCTTCTTCTTAACATTTTCTTTCTCTACAAGTTTGCAAAAATGGTTCTAAACGACCCTTTCAAAAATAGTACATCCCACTACCAAACACCCTATATACAGGATACCGGTTTAAAGCCGTTTGAATTAATAGCAAAACTGTATTTTAAACAGCCATAGGAATTGAAAACCCCAATAAGTCGACATGAAACTATTTACTGAGAATGGCATTTACTTGTAGAGAAACAAATATCTAAAAAGTTTCATATGCATTTTGTTTCTTCCTTTATTTAGTTTATTTTTTATACTTTAATTTTTGTACTTAAATGTGTATAGTCTCATCGTTGCTATGGGTATTGATTGTGTTCTTTCTTGGTTTTCGCATTGTTTGAAATGTTTTTTTTTTATTTCGCTTTATTATGTTAATATTTCAAGCGGCTGTAACTTTTTAAGTATTTGAAAAATAATTAGGTTCGTATGAAAAGTTTTACTCAGAATGACTATTACTTTCTAAAAATAATGTTTGCGGGGAAAAAGTGGGACACCTGTATATGTATATGCAAAATTTGATATATGATTAATTTGACCTTACATTACTTTGCTCAGCAACTCTGACATGTGTATGTGTGCTGTACTTTTGTAGCTGAACGAGTAAAACTATTCAAGTTATTTCGTATTTTATTTGCATAATTTTTATTTTAATTTTACAACATGAAAAAGCGAGAAGTAAAAAGTGAAAACTATTTCTTTGTAGCTAGTCTTAGATACACACTCCAAAGTATTTCGCAATTTTGATTTTTTTATTCATTGTTTACAGGAAGATTTCAGTTGATTTAGTTCAGTTCATTAACAAATTCGAAAATATCAAATTTGAGTAGAAATTCATACAATCAATATAATCATTAATAATTATTAATAATAATTAATAAAAGTAATAATTATTATTATATAATTATCATTCAATCTCGTATAAATTGACCATAATCAATCAAGAAACTCGATCAATATCAAAAAGAAAATACGATGCTAGGAGGTAGGAAGATACCATTTTAAATGAAATAAAGCCAAGAAATCGTGAATAAATGGAAACGCAAATGACAGATAAA
Source organism: Aphodius sticticus (assembly GCA_963966075.1). Classification (NCBI taxonomy): domain Eukaryota; kingdom Metazoa; phylum Arthropoda; class Insecta; order Coleoptera; family Scarabaeidae; genus Aphodius; species Aphodius sticticus. The sequence goes on along the minus strand of OZ014508.1, from coordinate 4,736,411 downwards.
CCTTGGAAAAGCATTTTTTTCAATGTAATTAAATAATGTTTAATGTACAATACTGTTCTAATCGAGTTATTGGTGACTGATTGGGCAATCTATTGCCCAAACACAATTTATTTTTGTTTTATAATAATAAATAAATAAATAAATAAATAGTTCAGGTGAATAAAAAAGTGACAGTTGTCAAAATTACACGATTTATTACCTACTCATTCAAGGGAAAATCTACCAGACATTCACTTGTGAAAAAGCCAAAAATGGGTTTTGAGTTCACATCTACTTGCATCCGGTTAGATTAGAATGTAAAACTTGTAATATAAAAAGTGTAAGTATTCAATAATATCTATTTCAAATCAAAATGATAATGTTTTTAATAAAATAACTGGTTATTTTTTTCATATTACTTCTAGTATCTAAAACGGGGTTTTAAAATTTAAAGACCGGTTTTTAGATGGCACGTAAAACATGTTGTAAAACCGGTTTTAAACTGACTGAAAATCTTTAGTGTGTATAATATTATATTATTAAATTCTAATATTATATATTGTATTAAATCTATAAATAATTTTAAAATAATACAAATAATTTTTTCTAAAACTGTCGGCTTTTTTAAATAGAACATCCAGTAGGGATTATAAACAAACCCAGCTTTAAAATTGTTGTAGAACTAAGTCAAAAGTAGGTAAATTTACCAGGAGAAATATATGAATAATATTAATTTGACAAATATGTTTAGAAGTTGTACAAAATATCACATATAACTAGATACTCTAGACCTCTAGGTTCAATTTTTAAATACCACCCTCTATTTTTGCTAGAAGTCATACAATATTTCAAATAGAGTACCCATGTTATAACCACATGACACTACAATCTTGGGTCTAATAATTACGATACTAAACACACTTTAGCATGGAAACTTCAATGACAAACACTAGACAGATGCATCCCCACATTATATGCACCACCAAATCTCTCAAAAAAAATATATCTATTCTTCCATAATCTCAGAAATGTTTACATTCGTTCACACCAAACCTTTAACAAGTTCCTTTGACACTGTATTTTTTCTCCTACAGCCTTGTTTGACTTAATACTTACACACTCAACGCTTGTATAAAACCATGTTTAAGATCACCGATAAGGCCTAAATTTACATCGGCCGTTAGTTGTTTAGAACTTCGAAATAGCTTGTTTAAAATACTCGGAGGCCAGCAGATAAGATTGATTTCCTTTTTCGGTTAATTAATGATATAAATTTAGCTCGCTCATGAGAGGATAACAAAATATTACGCAAGCGTTTTTCTGGGCGAAGTTGTGGTGACATAATTGGTCATTTAACGTCATACGTGTGCGACCGGTGCCATGACCTATGATACTGTATCATCTAGGACATGTCAAATGAGATAATTTTTTGCCCTAGCACTTGTCACATATTATCATCATGTGTTGTCGCAATAGATTCTACAAGATCGTTCGGATTCTAGGGTTAGATTCTTTGGTTGAAGCCGCTTGGTTAGGCTGATGTGTGTGGGATATTTATAGAGCGGTTTACATGAAAGTCATGGTGGTTTTAACTGGAGCATGTCATCCTATCAAATAGTCGGAATTTAAGATTGGGAATAGAAATATATAGGTTTTTTTTTTCGTGTTTAAAGTCATCCTGTGTTTTGGTTTGTTATAGATGCGAATTTAATACCCTTTTACTATTATATTAATATTCTACTGAATTTTAGTTAGTGTCTGTAAATATCGTACATATTTTGAAAAAAATACAGTTTGTAAAAACCAAGTCTGAATAACAGTTTAAGTTTAGGAATATATTGATAACTTTTGTTTGGTTATGCAAAGAAAATAGGCAATTTTGATTGATTTATTTGTGTTCCTAAGAGTTATCAATATTGGACAATTTTCAATAGACTGTATTAAAAATATGGCTTGTATTATAGTCATCCTAATAGATTACAGTTTAATAAAACTATTTGTTATTACTTCGGTTTGTCAGGGTAGGGTATGGGAAGAGCAATGCTCAGATAACCTGGGTCGGCTGTCTCTCTCTTATATGCAGATAAACGCCGTATGACGTTAGTCCGCCTATTATGTAGCGCGTCACTCTCACCGTACCCTACCCGATTATCCGAACGCGCTCTTATGCTTCTCCCGTTTGAATTTAATACCACTAAAGTGCCATGTAAGCATAACTTTGTAGGTTAGGTTAGCCCTAACCTTAAGCTGTCAGATCAGATAATACCTAGTTCGAAAATACGATAGATAACTTATTGTAGTCAATTTTACTTATGTCGAAGTAATCTTCACAACAAAAAACACTTGTATTGGCCGCTATTTATTTGATTTGGATTTCTACGAGCCAACCACTTTCTTCGCAGTTTCAAATCTTGCGGAACAGCTACAAATAGTTTATCCGGAGTTTTTATTGACGTATTTCTGCATTGTGGATTTATACACCATTTATAACCCATTTTTATGTAGAAATTGTGAAAACAACACATCATACAACACAATTACAAAACGGCGACGATGCCGATGCTGACAGACCATATGGGCCGATTTGACATCTACTATCGTGTGACGTCACACAACAGAAAGTCTCGTTTTGGCGGGACTTTTTGTGGTTCAATTTTTAACGCTGTTTTTTATGAAATATTGAGGAAATCATTATGAAAAATAATGCATTTACAATGTAGAGTGAAGGAATAAACACACTAAGATGGTTTTCCAATAATAGTCAAATACCCTTTTGTCCTTTACTCGAAAATTTTCTCATGTAAGGCCATAAAATTTTTCCGCTACCATTTAGAAAATTAAAAGATCTATTGGAATGAGTAAAGAAAACGCGGCTGCTATTTAAAAAAGTGTGCGATGGCGTCATAATTCAGTAACAATAATTGACCATCGGAAATTGAAAAATGTATTTTTGCTCATACTTATACGCCTAATAATAATGATAAGATAATAATAATAATAATAATAATCTTATGCGTAAAAACCAAAGAAAATCAAATTTATTTGTGTTCAAAAAAACAAGAATCGAAAGTAACAAATATTTAAATATGTTTGTATTCTAACTTCTTCAGGAATTGAAAAACCTAATGACTCGACGTGAAACTTTTTACTCAGAATGGCATTTACTCGCAGAGAAACAAATGTCTAAAAGGTTTCATATATTTTGTTTCTTCCTTTATTCGTTTATTTAATTAATTTTTAATATTTTGGTTTTTTTTACCTAAGTTTATTTACTTTTACACAGATAGAAAAGATTTCTTGTTTTTAAGAAATAAATTCTTTTGAATTTGATCAAAACATATTTCTTTGACGATAACAATATTTAGTTCATTGAATACTCTAGTTTATTTGCTTTTCAAATAAATATATTTGGAAACAAACAAAAATTATTTTCCTTGAGTAATATTTTGATTTAAAGACATTTCTTTACACCAAAGAAATCTAAGTTTGATTCAAACAAATATATTTGTATACAAGAAGAGATTAATTTCCCTTAAGGAAATATTTTTGGCTTAAAAAAGTTTACTTCCGCCAAAGAAATCATATTTTGATTAAAATAAATATATTTTTAGTGTGAATATCATCCAATGAATACCTCATCCAACTGTATTCTTAAAAGGCGCTGTAAACACTCTCCTAGCAATTTGGCCTTATCTTGAGTATAAATAGTAGACTGGGGGACGTATGTTTAAAAGCCAAGAAGTATTATACAGTGTGATTCATAACCAGAGGTAAAAATGCAAAATTCGTTTCTTTCCAATCTGCCTTTTTTTTTCGAGACAGTTCACAGAAATATTGAACAATAATTTATTAACAATAATAATCATCTTTTGCTTTTACTAAATCTTCGAAATAATAATAAAATTATTTATTTTCCTGTACATTATCTTTCTCTACCTTGCCTTCTCTGACATTTTAGTTCAGAGCATTTTGCAGATTTCTAATTTTACTTAGTATGCCAAAAAGATACAATAAACTAAGCTAAATAAAAACTTTTTGAAACGATGGTCTTCCAAAAAATTATTTTGAAAAACATCAAAACATCTGAAAACTGCAAAATTTTTAGAAACAGCATAGATAAAATATTATCGTGCGAGGTATCTTAGTAGAGCTCTTTTAAAATCAAATAAATTTCGTTTGAAACATTTTTTTCTGTTCTCTTTAAATTCCTGCAGCTTCCAAACAACTCGTCTCCGTAATGATTACTCCTTTAAAAATTGATCCTGATTTAACCCTAGAAGTTTGTAATACTCATTTATTTACTTATTAAATAATATTTAATCAAGAATATGGTTTAGAAGTCACTGGTTGAAGTCAGTCTGTTAAACTATCACATTACGTTCTGAGAACAAAATATAAATATGACCAAACAATCGATTGGTGTTAATGAACTAACCGCAAATGGACCACGTCATCATCGTCAATATAATTCAATGCAACTGCACACAGCATACTGAGAAAACTCCACACACCGTTTACTGTTTTATAATAACATTTCATTCACTGCAATACGACTATCTAAATAAACACTAAAAACGCAATAAAATAAACAAGATTTAATTGAATATGCATACCATTTACGAAGCAATTCGCCATTTGTTCCAATTTGAGAAATTATCATCAACATTAGCAAATTCGTTCCAGCTGGTTTTACATTTTGTTCATGTCGGGCTATTTGAGATGATTTCAGCGTCAGAAAGCGGATGTAAGTCCAGCTGATAAACAAAACAGATAAATTTCTATGAAGTGACATTCATAGACAAGCTTCACTTGATATCTACCATGTTATGTACGCTTTATGGTTGTACACAAAAGTTACGATGTATTTGAAAAAAAAAAAGATAGTAAAGTGTGCTTTAGATGCTTATGAATGAACTTCTAAAGATTCTGTTAATTCTATCTACTATTCCGGAAGTTAGAATACTTCCATGAATGAAAAAGGCAACTGGGCAATTGAACAATTTATAACAGATTTAATTAATGAGTTGATAAATACAGGAGGATAAACGTTTAATATCGATACAATTTCTAAAACATTCACGTTCCAAATTTTCAACAATACACACAGAAAAGTGATCTCTCGAACGAAGAGAGAATTACTTGGATGAAGTAGTTGGTAGGTTCGTATATACGCGAGAGATTATTGACTTCAACCAAGAAATTTTATTTCTTGGAATAATTACTAGATATAAGAATGTTGTTACTCTGGTGAAGGAAGTAAACAGTCTACAATGAAGTGTATAGTTTTATTCCCGGTAAATATTTTTAGCTACTTAATGTAAGAATTTTAAAGATTTGGCACAAATACGTTTTCTATTGCTAATTAACAAGATAGGTATGTTATATTTACTTACTCGTTCTAACCTGTTGCGTGCCTTACATCAAATTATTCCGTGTTGAAACGTTTATTGTACACTAATCACAAGGCACATCCCCTACGGGTACTTCGCTGTTGTTTTCGTACTAGGTTTCGCTCCTTTACGGCGCCAGCCCTACGCGCGGGCGCGCAAGCCTTGACAAAATCACGATGCGCATATTTATTCCAGAGAAAGGTATTACTTGAAAGAAGTGAGAATCACTTCAGTTGAATAATTGGTGGGTTTTTATTCAGTAAACAATACTTACTTATATTAAATGGCTTATATTTTCTTGGATCGATTTACTATTACTTCGTTGGAGCAATTGACATTTTTGGGACGAAAAATTCAATTACTTCTTTCAATACAATATTGGTTCTTATAAAGAAAGAATTTATTTGTCGACAGCATTCATCTGAGAAATTATTTTACTTAGATTGAGTATGTGGCATTTCTTGTATATACCTAACTTTCTACATCCAAGTAAATATGCATTTGAATCTAGTAAATAAATTCAGGAAATTCTGTTTTCGCGTTCCAAATAATCACTTTTCTGTGTGTACAAACAAAGGCATCTCTTTGCAAAATTCCAAAATGAACATGCTCAAAAATCCGACTTACCCATTTCGTCTACGACACAGTGACACTGCCGCAAATAACAAAGGTGTAAATACGCGAGAATTAGCAGAAAACAACGCCGAAATTTGGGCGACGCGCCCACCATATTGAATACCAAGCGACTGGCAATCTCATACTATCTATAGCTAACTGCGAACCAAGAATTCCAAAGCCTGCTTGCTCCAGTTTTTTTGCGAAATGTGTCGGTCGGGTTCCATAGAGTACATTCGTAGTTTAGAGTGCGATGTTATCTATTGAGAATTGAATTGATTGATTTTATTATTATTTATGGATGAAAATAAGTGGGAAATTTTGAAGGTTTCCTTGATAGATAAAATTACATTGTAATTTGCGCAGTTTAATGTTTATTAATTAATTTTCATCGACTAGTTATAACGTCTTTTTCTTCCAGTTGTGAATTTAGTAAATTAAGCTGTTTTGGACCACTTTTCTACACAGATAGAAAAGATTTCTTGTTTTTAAGAAATATATTCTTTTGATTTATTCTTTCGGATCAAAACGTATTTCTTTGACGCCAACAATATTTATTTAATTGTACAGGGTGGGCCAAATTCGATGTTACTATACGAGATCTCGGTAACTATAAGAGATATTGAAAAATGAGTAAGGTTGTTGTGTCGTCTTTTTTTGAGAGAAACTCAATGGTGAAAACCAAAATTAGCTATCGTCTTTTGTTTTCGAGTTATAACACAAAACTCGATTTTTCGCTATTTTGATACTTGTCGATATCTTTGTTGTTTGTTAAATCAGACGAATGATATTCGCACGTTCTTGAGACACTTTTTCGATTAGAATTCAGTGGAATTCACAGATTTTAAATATCTCTAATAGTTTTGTAGATATAACATAAAGTTGTGTTTTTTTAAATGGAAACCATAGCTGGCTGTGACTGAAATAAATAGAGCCTCTTTTCCTCTTTTCAACGATATATAACATGCTGGTCCAAAATAATCAAAAAGTAACGTTTTATTGAATAACATGAAATTAGTATATATCAGAGGCATTATGATTATTGTCTTCGAGATTTCTTTGAGTAGGCGTATGTCACTAGTAGTTTGACACTACTAATCAGTGAAATTAGTAAAATTTCATTCTTTTATTTTAATTGTAAATTACGGAATGCCGTGTGAATAGTATGAAAAATGCGCAATAATCGAATACTTTATTCAAAGTAATAGCAATAATTGTGATATAACATCCGAAACATAATTCAATCGTTATCCAGGTAGTACACGACCGCACAAACTTGTTTTTGGGATTAAAAGAACATCTCATCAATTAGGGTTGATTAATATGCCAAAAGCCGAACATTGTGATATGGAAGTGGTATGCTGAAGAAACTGTCATGAAAGTATGTAGCCGTGATCCTACAATTTCCAGTCGTCAATCTTCACTTTATATCGGCATGTCGAGGGTATAACTGAAAGGTTAAACATTGCAGGATATATTGTTTTATTCGAAGTAACATAATTAGATAAATACCTGAATAAAAAAATAAAAAATAATATTACCTCCTACAAACTACTTTAAACATTTTTCAAATAGATATCCATTTTTATTGATGCATAAATTATATCTCGTCGCAATACTTCGAAGAGCGTTGTTTATAAAAATATTTGGAACGGCATTGATACATTCTTCAAAATGCTACCTTAGGTCCTGAATGTCGTTATGTGATTTTTTATATAATTTGTTTTTAATGTGCCCCCAAAGAAAAAAATCCAAAGGTGTAAGATCTGGTGATCGTGGTGGACACCACACTGGTCCGTTGTTTCCAATCCAACGGTTTTCAAAATTTATATTCAATAATTCCTTTAGCCTTCTTATTTTGTGAGGTGGTGCCCCGTCGTGCTGGAAGTATATAGTTCCCCTCTCCATTAGTGGCAAATTGTCCAAAAATTCATTCACAATATGATGGTTTGCAATATCATAGTACCGGTCGCCATTAAGATGTTCCTCGTAAATATGGTATGCTAAAATACGCTCGCCAAGCACGGCACACCAAACACTAAAACCAAAACGTCCTTGGTTTTGCACGTTGACGGTACGGTGACGATTGACATCAGACCAATAGTGCTCCTTGTGCATACTAATTTCATGTTATTCCATAAAACGTTACTTTTTGAATATTTTGGACCAGCATGTTATATATCGTTGAAAAGAGGAAAAAATGCTCTATTTATTTCAGTCATAGCCAACTATGGTTTAGATTAAAAAAAACACAACTTTATATCATATCTACAAAACTATTAGAGATATTTAAAATCTGTGAATTCCACTGAATTCTAATCGAAAAAGTGCCTGAAGAACGTGCAAATATCATTCGTCTGATTTGACAAACAACAAAGATATCGACAAGTATCAAAATAGCGAAGAATCGAGTTTTGTGTTATAACTCGAAAACAAAAGACGATAGCTAATTTTGGTTTTCATCATTGAGTTTCTCTCAAAAAAAGACGACACAGCAACCTGACTCATTTTTCGATATCTCTTATAGTTACCGAGACCTCCTATAGTAACATCGAATTTGGCCCACCCTGTATATTCTAGTTTATTTGCTTGTAGAGATTAATTTATTTGGAATATTTATTTAAGTTAAATAAACATATTTGGATACAAACAAAAATGACTTTCCTTTAAAGTAATAATTTCTTTCGTATTTAAAAATAGAGATTTATTTCCTTTAAATAAATATTTTTTATTTGGCTTCAAAATAGGTTTACTTCTGCCAAAAAAATCATAATTTGATTTAAATAAATATATTTTTAGTGTGAATGCTGTAAACTCTCTCCTCGCAGTTCGGCCTTATCTTGAGTATAATTAAAAAAATATAGACATTTTCTTGGGCGTTCAAATTCCTCCTTTATTTTAGTTGTTTTTGCTGCAAATGTATTAGAGTTTTACTATAATATTATTATCGAACTATATTTTAGTTGGTATGTAGTTGGTCTGTACATGTCTTACTTATTTTGAAAAAAAGAATTATTTGTAAATCGACCATAAATCTTAATGACAGTTGACATTTAGGGATATATTGATAACTTTCGTTTGTTTGTGCAAAGCGAATAGGCGTTTTCGTTGATTTATTTGTGTTCCCTAGAATTATCACTATTTGACAATTTTCAATTGTTCTTTTCTCGAAAATTTTCTAATGTAACACCATTTGGACAATTAAGAGATCTACCAGAATAAGTATAGAAAATGGGGTTGCTATTTAAAAAAGTGTCGATGACGTAATAATTCAGTAACAATTAACAATCGGATATTGAAAAATGTGTATTTTCTCATGTTTCCATACTTTTCTTGTGATCACAATAACAGAATGATCAAAAGTGACAAATATTTGAAATATGTTTGTATTAGAATTTCAAATTCTAAAGCATTAAAACTAAATTTTTTAAACATGAGATTAATTTATTTGGAATATTTATTTATGTCAAATAAATATATTTGGATACAAACAAAAATGACTTTCCTTTAAAGTAATATATTTTTTAAGTAAGTACGTAGGCTTTCACGGCCAGAATCAATTATAAAATAAACTGCTTCCGGGTTATGCCGTGTGTCAAGATTTGTTAAAGCAGACGTTTCACGAACCATGTTGCTCGCTTCTTCAGAGCTAACTGAATACTGAGTTCAGTTAGTTCTGCATAACCCGGAAGCAGTTTATTTTCTAATATTTTTTTTTATTAAAAAATACGTTTCTTTACACCAAAGAAATGTAATTTTGATTTAAACAAATACATTTGTTGTATACTAGAAGATATTTAATTCCTTCAAATAAATATTTTTGCTTTGGCTTCAAAATAGGTTTACTTCTGCCAAAGAAATCATATTTTGATTCAAATAAATAAATTTTTAGTGAGAATATCTCATCCAACTGTATTGTTAGATGGAGCTGTATACTCTCTCCTCGCACTTCGGCCTTATCTTGAGTATAAATAATAGACTGGTCAAAGCCTACCGCTCAGTTGATGTCATGCGTCTGGCTAAATTGCTAAAAAGGCCGTGTGATCGGCAGTATGGAGCACAGTGCATGCAGGTTCAAGTTCCCATTCCGAATCAGCGTACACTTTGCTACCCTAACCTTGACTATATGTCGGTCTGGAAAGACCAACCACTGGTCGAGGATGTGCGACATCCCTAAAGGCGGTGACACGAGGAAATTTTGCTCTACTGTACCCTCCGAAAAGTTCTTGTCAATAATAGGTTTACATTAATTCCTTCAACAAACTAATAGTTTCTTTAGTCAAAGAACCATTTATTGCAACCTTAAAATATCGCCTTTTAACTCAACAATAGTTTCGTTAATTTAAAAAGTTATAATTCTTTCACTCAACAGGATCACTATTATTTGAACTAAATGAATCTCTTTCGTTATAATATACAAATAGTAAATTTTAACTGAAAATTAAAATTGTTTGACACAAATAAACGTTCTTCCTGCCAAACAAGTATTTCAAACAAAAGCATTTTATCCGCAAAGACAGTGGCGGATTAACTAAAGATTATCTATTCGAAAACAAAAATTAAACTGTTTTTATATATATATATCTAATTGTAACAAAAATTAAGAAAATTTATAAAAAGTTATGCAAAAATATTTGAAATAACACAAAACAAAAATTTGAACAAGTACATAATGTATAAATACACCAACACAAAAATATATTATTAACATCATATTATATTATAAAAAGGAATAGCATAAAATGAAGCGCGTTGGAACTGAATTTCAAAATAAATTAAGAAAGATTCCATAAATTTTAATATTTTATTATTAAGTTTTAAATTCTAAAATAATCAAACTAACTTTTATACATTATTATAATTTGAAACATGTTGAACATTAATTTGTTGTAATTAATATTACGGCTAATTATTACTATTATTTGCTCGTAATGCGAATAGTATAATTAATTCAGGTTAGGATATTTTTTTGGAAAATAACCTAGGCCCGGATTGGAACCAAGGACCTCAGGAATTTCCAAGGTCAGAGGACATTTATAGGCGAATTTGTCACTTCAATGAACGGCATTCTTTCTTTCATATTTAAAATTTGTTAGTTTGCTTTGCTAATCTTATGGATATATTGATAAAAAACGTTGTTTTTTAGGTTGACAAGTTTCCGGAGGAACTAAATTTTAAAAAATTCGTGGGATGATGTATTGTAGATTGACTCGCTATCCTGTATTTAGTGCGGGTACACCAGAATGTACCCTCAGGCTAAGGGCTCACTATTTGGCACTGAATGAAGATCAGTTTAGAATTTTTTGTTATGATTATCACCAATTACATTACTAACGTTTACGGTAAAACTTTGTTTTATTTTGAAAGTGTTGTTAGGCGATGCTTTGTCGTAATATAATGTTTGCTTCTTTCTTATTCCTACAATAAAAATTTAATTTGCGTCTTTAAAATAATATTTCTTTGCCTCTATTGACACACGTGGTTATTACGTGGTTAATTTATATTTTTTTTTCCTTTTTTTCAGGTTCGTGGCGTCCATCATAGCGCTGACGTCTTGTGCATCAGCGGTGAGTTCTTTGTGAAATATGATACCTCCCACGACCACCTGTTGCTACTCTTCCTACCCTCCCTCATACACCATTCATCCCTACGCACTGGCCTATGTAAACAAGGCGTAACAGATCTTTGCCACTGAAAAAATCTTGCAAAGCCTGCAAAATTAGTTCTCGTAGTATTTATTTTTCAATTTATCATAGTGACAGGTCGATATTGTAGCAAATTAGTCGATGATAGCTTCCGGCTTCAGTTTTAAACTGTGAAATGTTGTAGGTTATATAGGGAGAAAATATTAACACATGCTCTGTTGAATGTGAGAAAATGAATATACTGATATGTAAGCGTAATATGATGTAAGGAACTTGAAGCTCGACGCCAATCGTATGTTCTGCTGATGTTTGATGTTTGTATTTATGTGTTTATGATCGCATTCCATGAAACTTGTACTATTCCATAGTAATTCTGTAAAGTAAGGTATGTAGATAAATAAGTTGTGATTTACGTATTACTTTATGAATAATATTCGTTTCCAACTAGTTGTAATTAAATATTTCATGCTAAATAATGAAATAAAAATAAATTGTGAGTATAACTAACTCTAGTATGACGATTTGTGTGGGATATATTTTTTTAAAACGCAGAATCTATGACTAGCGCTATTTACCACAAAACTAGTAACACTTCTGCCCTTTTCGTACAAGAACATTTTTGGTGTATTTTTTTTTCGCAGGATATTATTGAAAATAATACGTAGACTTAGTTTTCAAGAGAATAAGTTAAAGTTTCAAGTTTGGTATAAAGTAAAATAAAGTTTGTATTAAAATGAGGAAAAATTTGATTTTTTGACATTTTGCTGTTTTAAAACAAAATATTTAAATACTATCGACATTTTATTAAGTGACACTTTGTTTTTCGAATGGCAATACATGTTTTTCTTTCCGTTTCCTAAAAGAGCGTAGTTAGTTTCAAGTTTGGTATAACAAAAATAAAGGTTGTATTAAAATGAGGAAAAATTTGATTTTTTTGACATTTTGTTGATTTAAAACAAAATATTCACTATCGACATTTTATAAAGTGACACTTTGTTTTTCAAATGGCCCAATTTTTCTAAAAGAGCGTATTTGTCACGCATATGTTAAAAGTTAGAAAACTAATTTTTATAGGTAAAAGTAAGTAGCAAAAAAATGACTTCCAAATAGTGAGCTAGACTTGATTTGAAGTTATATCTTATGTTAATACAGTGCAATTAGAAATTTGAAATTTTATTAGAGCCTGGACCCCTCCATACAATTTCTTTTTAATTTTTATAAAATTCTGGACAGGAAAAGTTATATTCAATTTCTTAAATACATTCAAATTTAATTTCCTACCTTCAATTGCTTTTGACTTATGACGTCATCGACACTTTTCTAAATGCCAACCCCATATTTTTACTTTATCATACGTAGTATGTAAAGTATTGTAATCCTGCCAAAAAATTTTTTTGAGATTTTAGCGGAAATATGTCTTTTTGGGTCCCCTGAACATTTTTGACCAAGGTACAAAAAAATGTCTGTGTGTGTGTGTGTGTGTGTGTGTGTGTGTGTGTGTGTGTGTGTGTGTGTGTGTGTGTGTACCCGTTTTTTGTGGCGACGATTCCGGAGAAACTACTAAAGGTATCGGGACGAAACTTCATATTTATAAGTTTCATGGCCAAACTTAGAGCTGAAAAGCTTTCTGTTAAAAAGGGTCCAAAGGAACTGGAGGTTTAGTCTTAGCATTTTTGAAAGATTTTGTAAATAAGCCGGCATTTCTGGAATTTCGTCGAAATAGTTAAATAATAAATTAACTTGAGGAAATTCTGAATAATTTATGACTATGACATTTTTTGGTACAATCAATAGTTTAGCTGCATGAGCAAATTCTATTTCATCGAGATCGGTCGTACTGCATTAAAACTAGTAGCCAGGATATGTCAGATTAGATGTCAGACGTGATTATAATGACGGTAGACAGTGTCAAACGCTAATACTTTGACAATACTACTGTCAATACAAGCTGCGTTCGGATATTGAACACCGTTAAGGTGCGCTTGCATTAGTGCTAATGGCAGTGGTAGTAGACGCCATTATAGTATTTCTAATAGAATTTCATCACGACATGTGAGAAACAGTATAATTTCGTCTGCTACCACCGCCATTACCTACCATTGCCACCAATCGGAACGCACCTTCACACTTTCTACACCCAATAACACGTGTCATTTGGACGGTGTACCCGGTGTCAACGGAGTACAACATCCGAACGCAGCTTTAATCGAGATATCTGTCTAGTTCTACTAGTTTTATTTTAATGCAGACATAGCCGATCTCGATCAAATAGAATCTCATGCAGCTAAACTATTAATTTTATATATAGTATGATAAAGTCATGTGCCTGGCCACATCAGATTTTTTGTACTGATATTGATAAATCTATTAATTGTCTAAAAGGTAATTTACAAAATGTATCGCATAAGAACATAAGAAAGTTTTCGATAAAGAAACAGTTGAAAATTGGGGTAATATTGATAACTTTTGTTAGTTTATGGAAAGCGAATAATGTTTTTGATCTGAGCTCAAAAGTTCACGTCATGTTTTTTTACGATTCTTTTATGGAGTGATCCGCACCCACCTTAAACAATCGCTGTAAATGCTTCAAAAATATTTGGGAAAAAACTTTTGGGGTTTCAGGTAAAAGTACAAAGATTCAGGTTTACTATGAGACCATTTTGAAGTTTCTAGGACAATGGGTTCAGCTGCTATAAATTTGTAATAAAAAATACCAAAACACCGTTTCTTTGAAATTTTTTTGAGAATCTTGCGCTATAAAAGATCTTTTAGACCAAATTTGTTCAGAGCGATTAATTCTACCCAAAATGCAATTTCATATTCAATTCACAAAAGCTATTTTTCCTAAAGTTAGGAATATTCTACAATTTTCTAGAATTTTCTTTTGTCTTTTTCTAGAAAATTTACGTATGTAAACAAAATATTTGCGATACAATTTAGACAATTAAATGATCTACCAAAATCAGTAAGAAAAAATGGAGTTGCCATTTAAAAAATAAAAACTCTCAGAGATTTTCTCATGTTTCCATAACGCGTTCACTGTACATTAGGGTGTTAAATTAGGGGGAAACGTTTTTTTCGAAATTCAAAACTTCAAGTTGAAAAAGGTTGTCCCTGTGGACCCTCATATACCACACAAAAAAATGGCTCAAGTGAATAATATTTAGGTCTCCCGCCGGAGGTCTAGGTTATGATTTTCTTTAAAAATTCGATTTTTTTCATATTTTTTTAAGTAAAATTTTGAGTGGGTTTTCTTTTTCTAAGCCCACATGTGCGCACATAATAAAAAAAATTAATGACAAATAAAATTTATCAACATTGTTGTTGCATTAGAGTAATATATTTCTGTATACGGTAATTTCACACCTTCTTGTTAAACTTTTGTATTTGAAAAAGAAAAATCACTTAATCTTTCATTGAAAAAAAAATTTAATTCTTAAAGCATATAATAAACTTTAGGCATACTGCGGGAGACCTAAATATTTTTCAATTGCGCCAATTTTTTTTCTAGTTAATGTAGGTCCATAGGATACTCTTGAGGTTAATATGACTTCCGGTTTTTCGGAAATGACGTCATCATTAAAATTTTTCAACCTCAAGAGTAATCTAGTAATATCTAGTAATATCCCAAAGAATGGCATTTTTTTTTCTATTAACACTTTCCCAAATTTCATTCGTCCAGCTTTATAAACAAAAAAATAAACGGGAGTACCTATGGCGTGGGTCACCCGGTATACCTATCCGTAAATAATCATTATTTTGAATTAAGTATTCAACAAAAACATCTGTCCAACTCTTTTTAGGAACTCAAAACCACGATAGTGGGCCAAAATTAGCAAAAATGTCTCCCCTTGTAATGGGGCGCACGTAGTTTGAGAACTGCTGTATGCAAGAAAAGTGGTAAATACCTATTTTGTGTAGAATTTTATAGACATTATCTTTATGCAGGAGCTGAAATTACGAAATCGTTACCGTTTTGCGGTAAAATGCAAAAAACTTCAAACGTGCACGTTAGTAGTTTTTGAGTGTGCCAGGTTCTAATAGAATAATATTGTCAATAACCAGCAGACCACTTATATTTATTTATTATTATTATTATATATTGTTTAAATCTTTTTTTATGAAACAACAAACTAAAACGTAAATATCGTAAATATTTGTTTGCAAAAAATAAATTCAAACGATTTTTTTTTCATTAAAACAAAAAATCTTTGCCATCTATTTATTCTCAAATGTAGGAAGGTGCCACAATACATGCATATATTAACCAATTTGTAATACTGAATTAATGAAATCAATAAAATTCAACACATTATATCCAAAATAATATCAATTCTTGATAATAAACCACTAACAAAATGGCTCAAAAACTTCAATTCTCACAATACTAGAGCACCCCAAAAACCAAACCGACAATTCAATTTAAAAACCAGCCAGAAATAATTCAAATAATTCAAACAAACCCAGCAGGCGTCTCAAATAAACTACGACAGCGTAACATTTTAATACACAAGATTAAACCATTTTACGTGCGAGACCCACGCGCTTTTATAGACGTAAAAGGAAAAAGTCCGCCTATTCACCGGCACAATCAAAAGCGCTTCGTGCATATTTTGTTATTGGTTGGTTACCTCAGATACCTGCTAGAGTGCGCGCTCTACACTTCTACAGTGTTGTTACACTGTCTTTCGAGTCTAGATAATTGTATGGCTGTTACTTAATTGCCCTATTAGCGGTAGGTGGCGGTTCAATCGTGATTTCGACCTACATGATCCTACAATCGAATTGTTCGTAGGATCCAAGCCTTGCCTTCTGTGCAAACTTGAACCTGTAGACAAATAAGGCGAATATTTGTGATCAGGTGTATGTGTGTGTTCACTTTAAATTTGAATATAATTAAAAACACCTGTGGTTTATACAGTGTAAATTTGTTTTGTGGCTTCAGAAAATTAAGGAATAATATATTATACAGGGTGAGGTATTAAGTATCCCGGCAGTCGATAGTCATCAAATCGTTTGAGTAAGAAAAAATATGTTTTTCTACTTTGCATTCACAATGCACACATTGTAACACTGTTTTCGGTGCTACAATTAACACTTTGTAATACCGAAAACAGTAACATTTTTGTCTGATTGGTACACAGTGATATCAAATGCCATATGTCAAACGTACAATACATAACCCAACACAACCACACACTGCATCTTCTTAATCGCTTGCAATCACATAAACTGCGAAATATCAATATTCTATCCATATTTAAACATGGGTGTAGCCTGCTATAGTATGGCCAAAGGATTGGGGCTTTCTTAGTTTTGCTGTGTTCATCAAAATACGCCAGCATGACGTTTACGGTGATGTTTTACGACTCTAGTAAGTGATCGTTCTCATTCTTTTCAACTAAACATCAAATCCCCTTTTCAGATATAATTCAAGGACCACATTTACTTTAATAAGGTATTATGCGAAGATCAAACCTACATCGTAGATACGAACGATTTTAATTACTGCTGCGAGATTGTATATGCGCAATAAATGGTTTATCAGCATACACGTACGAAGCTATAGTACATTTAAAGTGTAGAGGATTTCTTAGTTTATGTAACATATAAGTTTTCGGTAATATTTTGGACGCTTGGATGCTCGTTTCAATTCATACACAGTTTTTACGACAGTTTTTGTCCGTCGCTTTCGACTTCGTCTTAGTTCTGGTTGTGTGCAACGTATTTGTATTACCTCCATCACATGTAATTTTACTAAGTATAATTTATTCTAATAAACTACTTTGCCGAAATTAGAATTGGGTTTCAATTATAAGTGCTTGTAAATATATAAGCCGCAACGGCTACGTAGCGGAATTAGGTAGACACCGCTATTAAACGTTAAGCGTTATAACAATTCTTTAGTAAGTTCTTGTTCTTCGAAGTAACTAATCAGTCACCGCCAAACACTTCTATTCTGATTATTATACTTATGAAACCACTATTTTAAAATTGTTAACTTTTTAGGTTAAGTTTCATGTATTTATCACAGTAGGGTTAAAAGTGTTGCCCCAAGCTCCATTATGATTATCGTTGCGACCTCGCTGAATATTTATTCAAACTTGTAGGCTAAAGTAGAGTAAAATTATTCACAATTAGATTTTGTCATGATTTTATCTCATCGATATCATCCTTAACGAAGTTGACAGTTACTACAGTGCTACCACGTGGTACCCGCAAAATACCCTAGATTCTAATTTAGCGCGATATAGTAACCACAATTTCTAAACTTATATAAAATTAATGACGCAAAGTAGAAAAAATAGTATATTACACTCGTTTTATAAGACGTATTGGTGCACTCGTTCCATTTTATTCCCGGTAAATATTTTTAGCTACTTAATGTAAGAATTTAAAGATTTGACACAAATACATTTTCTATTGCAAATTAACAAGATAGGTATGTTGTATTTACTTACTCGTTCTAAACTGTTGCGTGCGTTACATCAAACTATTTCGTGTTGAAACGTTTATTGTACACTATAAATCACAATACACATCCCCAATAAATCACAAGGCACATCCCCTACGGGTACTTCGTTGTTGTTTTGCGTACTAGGTTAGGCTCCTTTACGGCGCCAGCACCACGCGCGAGCGCGCGAGCCTTGACAAAACCACGGTGCGCATATTTATTCCAGAGAAAGGGATTACTTGAAAGAAGTGAGAATCACTTCAGTTAAATAATTGGTGGGTTTTTATTCAGTAAACAATACTTATATTAAATGTCTTATATTTTCTTGGATCAAGTAACTACGCACTTGGATGGATTTACTATTACTTCGTTTGAGAAATTAACATTTTTGGGACGAAAAATTCAATTACTTATTTCAATACAATATTGGTTCTTATAAAGAAAGAATTTATTTGTTGACAGCATTTATCTGAGAAATTATTTTACTTATATTGAGTATGTGACATTTCTTGTATATACCTAACTTTCTACATCCAAGTAAATATGCATTTGAATCTAGTCAATAAATTCAAGAAATTATGTTTACTCGTTCCAAATAATCACTTTTCTGTGTGTAATACGTACCTAAGTCGATTCTTATGTATCACAACGATACTTTTTTTTACTGATTTTGATGGATGTTTTTCAAAGTCTTAATGGTAGAATACAAAGTTTGTTAGTTTTTCCAGAAAAATACAATTGAAAATAGTGAGACATTATCTATTTATTAAAGGCAACACAGATTTTTCTGAATTGAACGCGAATATCCATTTTAGATAAATTTCTTTGCGTTGAATACGAATCCGGACTCAAAAATTTCATATTACGTCAGGTTTTTGCCAGAATGAAGAAACAAAAAAGTTGGTATGAAACTTTTTGCTGATATTTTCCGCATCGTTCTAGAAAGCAATAGGCATATAAACGTATTACTTATAATTTTTTAATTCCTAAAGAAGGGAGAGTCGTTTAAAAGTCAATTTGATTGACTGATGATTTTGCGTCATCGTCTATACAGGGTTAGTCAAAATTACCGGAACGCCTAAATAAATAATTCTCAAACCGTAAACCATGTAAACAAATTTTTCAAATAAAAGTTTTTTTCTTTAAACAAGTTCATTTATTCTGGAAATTTTTTAACCTTTTCATTTTCTGATAGAACGCTGTATATCATTTCTACATGTTTTTATTCTAAGATTAATTCTTTTTTGTAGAAATCACGAATATGGATCATTAATTTGGCAGTGTGAATAATTAATTTAATTCTATATCATTATTTTGTTATTATTCTTGATTATATAGCATATTACTCAAAGATACCTATGCATTTTATAAAAAATGATACCCACAAAACTCTTAGAATAAATTTTAGAATCTAAGACTGTAATATACAGGATGTTTCAAAAGTTTACAAAGTTTCCATAATAAAATGGACACCCGATTAAAAATATATTTAGACGATAGCTTGTTTAAAACTAATAACTTTACATGTCACTTCACTTTACATGTCCAAATAATATTTCACGTGAATTATATAGTCTACGACAAGCATTCGACTTGAAAATCCGTCAGGGCTTACTGTAATCATAGACTGAGAAGATTAATTCTTGTTCTTATTGGAGTTCGTTGCTCAGGTGGTGCAAGGAGTTATAGCGTTGAGTGGTCCTGTCAGGGGGCACAACCCGTCATAAATCTTTTATCCAATTGACCATCTCCAACGACAGTTGAGGGAACGCTTTAATGAGATTTAAATAATTCTTTTTCTTCTTGGTTTGGTTGGACCAAGGGATCGAGTGGTGAACACGTAATGGATTTTGAATTAAGCATGCCCTTGGTGCATGGTTTAGTGCTCTTGGGGATTATCTGTGACCGAACACTGTCAACATCAATCATAAATTGTTCGTATAGATAGATAGTAAATATATGTAAACGTTCAACTTTGTGCTTTCACCTGAAATGCTGAAAGTTTGTTTACAAATAGTTCTGAAACATTTATAGTGATTCTTTAAGAGGCGGTCGGACGCTTCCATAAAAGAAATAATGAAAAACGCAATGCACAAAAAAAAATTCGAAAATATTAATAATTTTTGGTGTTCCTTAACATTAGACAACCATTTCTCTCTGTGCTCTTCCATATATTTATAAGAGAGAACAGGAAAGTCGTCTGCTACAACCGAATACAATGCAACTTTCTTCGATTCCAGTACGTCTACCACAGGAAAATCATCATAACATTAATAAATCAATAAAAAATGAGTATCCCGAAGGAAACAAATTTCGATCATCTGTTTCACATGCTGTAGTTCGGAACCGGCCAATAATTAGTACCCATCGTATGGATTGTACCGAAACAAATGACTTTTCATTATTTCTCGCAGCTGTAGAACGCTGGTTGTATATAAAAGCGAGTGCATGGCAGCTCAATTTACCTTTCAAGATTTAACATTACAATTTTCTTTTAATTGGATCTCTTGGGCGGTTCGTTCAACCCGTTCCTCGGGAGTTCTGGACCCACGAAATAAACACCGCGGGCAAGCGAATTCAACGAAACTGCATGCTCGTTGTGCACTTCAGGTTTACGCAATGAATATTTAAAATATACTTTTTTTGTATAGTATTTTTATAAATTAAAAAAAAATGTACGGGTATAAAACTTGAACCCAGCGCTTAAATAAAAGACAAGCCTTTAAATTTTCTTATTCACTATTGACATTTTAAGCAGATTTCTAAATTAAAAACGCCTCAATAACAGACAGTTATACTTTAAACAATGCGTTAATGCTCTACTTTTATAAAACGATGCCTAGCTTGTTTTTTTTAAACAAGAAATAAAAAAAGACAAACTGGCTGTTGAGTGTATCAGTTATAATCCCACTTAATGTCGGTGTTTTTGAGAATCGTGCAACACGTAGAGACGGGCAGGAAGTAATTTGGAAATTCGCCAAGTCTAATTTGTAACGATTAATGCTTGCTTACGGACCAGTGACAACCGTAGAGGTTTGTGTATTGTAAATCTCTCAACATTGTGTCAAGATCGTTTAATTTCAAATCTTGGATTAAAGTTAAATGTTTGATAAATGACGGATATTTTGTAAAACAATATTTTGTAATTTTGTTGCTGTTTAAGAATCAGTTACGTCTTAATTTACTGAAATTAAATAATATTTTACCTAGTTGGCCTTTTGCGCGTGTTTTGGCACCAGGTGCAATACAACTGCGGTACTATACATACAGGGTTCCCACTTTTTTCCCCGCAAAAATTTTTTTTAGATACAAAATGTCATTCTGAATAAAAAGTTTCATATGAACTTAGGGGTTTTTTCAATTCCTTAACAAGTTAGAGCTGTTCAAAATGAAAATCAAGCATTTTTTTCAGTTGTTTTATAGGGGGCTTTGATACGCATTTATCAAGAATGCTTTAAAAATAATACTTCAGGTTGATTTTATACGTCACATTGCTGTCATTCTAGTAATTCTAATAACAGGATTGTTATTGCATTTTTACAAATAATTATAAATCCGAACAATATTATGCCCAAAAAACAGTGAATATGCCGATATTCATTTTATTTATGGATACTGCAATGGAAATTGTCGAAGGGCACGGAGGGAATGCCAAAGAAGATTTCCAGCGAGAAGATTTCCGGATGCTGCAGTGTTTAGTAATATTAATAGAATGATTAGAGAAAATGGAATAAGGGGAAGACCAGTGGGATATCACAACCAAGCAGCTCAAAGAGTAAGAAGAGTTAATGCAAGAGTTTCGCATGCTTTTGACGAAAACCGTAATTTAAGTGTAAGGCGTGCAGCGCGCCATCTGAGATTGCCGAAAACCACTGTATTGAGAAATTTAACGCAACGATAGACGAAAGGCATTCCGTTCAAAAAAAGTGCAAGAGTTACTGCCCCAAGATATTCGAAACCGGTTAGATTTTTGTCGTTGGTTTGTTGATAGTTCACAAGAAGTAAGAAATAAAATTATCTGGACAGATGAGGCAACATTTACTCGTCGTGGAATTACAAACCGCCGTAATTTTTGCGTATGGGCCCACGAAAACCCTCATACAACGACAGCAGTATCTTATCAGCATGAATTTAAAGTAAATGTTTGGGCTGGTCTGGTGGTATCACATCTGATTGGGCCTCACATCCTTCCCGACAGAGTGGATGCAAATAGTTTTCTGTTATTCTTAGAGAATAGTTTGATAGATTATTTGGAAGATGTGCCAATTAATTACCGACAAAATGGATGATTTCAGTTGGATGGCGCTCCAATTCATTACGCAAGACAGGTGAGGTACTGGTTAAATAACCATTACAACCAGCGTTGGATTGGTCGCGCCGGGCCTGTTCAATGGCCACCGCGTTCGCCTGATATTACTCCTCTGGACTTCCATATTTGGGGATACGTTAAGTCAGAAGTGTACAAAACACCGATAAATACAAGACATGCATTACTACAAAGAATTCAAGCCGTTTTTGATATGCTTAAAACAAATGTGGAATCACTACGTAGTGTGCAAGAATCCATAATAATTCGTTGCCAAAAGTGCATAGATATTGGTGGAGGTCATTTTGAACAATTTTTTTGATGTATTTTATTTTCTTCTTCGTTAATGTATTATTTATTACTTATCCAGTTTTTGTTTTTGTTTTGTTAGTGTTTGTTAAATAGGTATTATTTATGAGAAAAAAATAACAAATAAATTGCTACTGAACTTATTACCAGTTATTTGCTTTTTTTGCTGTACGAACCGCCAGCATAAAACGGGTGATTAACATCAACCAATAACGAATTCACCAAGTACCCAAATAATATAATTGACCATTTTATTCGTCTGATTTCTATGAAATGGCGTTAATATAAGATTTAAAAGCCAACTCAGAATTATTTTGAAAACAATTTTTGTCAGTTGTCATTATTTAAAAAATGCTCGATTTTCATTTTGAACAGCTGTAACTTGTTAAGGAGTTGAAAAAACCCCTAAGTTCATATGAAACTTTTTATTCAGAATGACATTTTGTATCTAAAAAGAATTTTTGCGGGAAAAAAGTGGGACACCCTGTATATAGATAGTCCGTAAAATCTTAAGACCCAAGAAAAAAAAAGTGCTCCAAAGTGTTTTTAAGATAACAAAGACGTGTAATTTTGTCACAGTGTAGAAATTATTAGCACTATTCATTCATCTTCCTTTTATTTCTCAAAACCTAACCACAAATTCAATCTCTTGAATTCTCTCACACACTAAGCGCTCTTCACAAACCGTCTCACAAACACTCCTCTCCTTATATTTCAGCAATACTATTCAGCAGACAGGACAAGTATACATGGGCGTGCGCAAGCCCAGCACCCGCGATATTACCCACAGCGCCAGCCTCCACCTAGTTCGAGCGCCGAAAACTATTCCTCGAACTACGGTGCGACGAGAAGCGGCTACGAAACGAACAGGAGCCAACAGCAGCCCCCATATCCTGGAAGCCCCTACAGGAGCACCAGGCCGAATCACTCAAATTTCGACATATTCGAGGCACCCAGCAGCGCGTACGGACCCAAAAACGGCTCCGAACGATGCATTCCAAAGTGTTTCGCAGAGAAAGGCACACGCGTAAGGATAACAGCTCAAAAAAAAAAAAAAAAAAAAAAAAAAAAAAAAAACGTTCCGTATTTATAATTGTTCTTCATCAACAGGGTATGCCAGGTATACCAGGTGTCCATGGTGAGAAAGGTCAAAGAGGTTTTCCAGGAGTTGAAGGAATAATGGGACCGAAAGGTGACAAAGGCGAAGCAGGTCCAGAAGGTCCAAGAGGTCCGAAAGGCGAACGAGGAAAGACTGGAGTTCCTGGCTATCCAGGAGTACACGGTATCCCTGGGATAGTTGGACCACCCGGTGCACCAGGTCTACCCGGGATGGATGGCTGCAATGGAACTGATGTAAGGATTATTATTCCTTTCAATTCCTTTCTTGACCTACATTGTACACTTTTAGGGAGTACCAGGTCCACCAGGCGACTACGGAATACCTGGCCCAAGGGGTCTACCCGGAACGCCTGGTAACAAGGGTTATAAAGGAGAACCTGCACATTGCGAGATCACGTTAAAAGGACAGAAAGGTGAACCTGGAACGGACGGAGGACCCGGCTCAACGGGCCCCGAAGGCCCAGTAGGACCAGAAGGTCCTCCTGGAATTACAGGATCCAAGGGAGAAATTGTAAGACCAACCAGCCATTAGATTCATTCAGATAATCAAAGTCAAGGCTACAATTACTTGTAAATTGTTTTAGGGACGCGATGGTCCTCCAGGCCATAAAGGTGCACCAGGTACATCCGGAGTGGTATACCACGGAGAGCCTGGCCAAAAGGGAGACCAAGGATTGAAAGGCGAGACGGGACCAGCGTATTCCGATCTGAACCCCCACATCATCGGCCCTAGGGGTGACAAAGGCGACAAAGGTCTCGCCGGCTATGGAGGAATGAAAGGCGACAAAGGCGAAATAGGACCTCAAGGTGACGCCGGATTTAATGGCGTCTCAGGCTCAAAGGGAGAGAAAGGCTTACCAGGTTCCCCAGGCCCTAGGGTAAAACATCATCCTCCCACACTGTCAATCAACACTAATCTATTAAATTCTTCAGGGTCGTGACGGTTACCCCGGTCCTCCTGGTCCATCCGGCCAGAAAGGTGACCGCGGTTTCGATGGCATTCCTGGTCTGGACGGCCGCCCTGGTGGAAAGGGTGAACCCGGACGAGACGGTACGAAGGGAGAACGTGGATTGCTCGGACCTCCTGGTCCTGGTTGCGGTAAGAAAGGGACGCCGGGACCACCGGGAGATATCGGTCCGATGGGATATCCTGGACCCCCGGGTCCAAAAGGTGAAGACGGCAGGGACGGCCCGACCGGAGACAGGGGTCCCGTTGGACCTATTGGAGGGCCTGGTCTCCCAGGACGACCGGGAAATGAAGGTCCAGCTGGGGACAAGGGCGCTAAAGGCGACGCTGGAGCACTAGGAATACCGGGAATCGATGGCCCAAGGGGATACCCTGGCGCAATAGGGCCTCCAGGTCCGCAAGGTTTTACTGGCGAGAAAGGTCTGTCAATTGTGGTATGTATTTTAATGAAAAACTCTGCGAACTGTGTGTTATAATGAGGATAATACAAACAGGGCCCGAAAGGATCTGACGGAATTCCCGGACGCGATGGAGAAAAGGGTCAGAAGGGCGAACAAGGGTATCCAGGATCACGAGGCGCCCCTGGGGATGCTATAGATGGTATTCCTGGTAGGCCTGGTGATCGGGGATTCACAGGAGACAAGGGAGATAAGGGAAGGCCGGGATTGGATGGTTCACCAGGTTTCCCTGGATCGAAGGGAGACAGAGGAGGTCAATGTATAGACTGTTTGCCAGGGTTTAGAGGAGAAAAGGGTGACCGAGGAAGGGACGGAATTCCCGGTCAACCAGGAGCTAGGGGTCCACCAGGTAGCCCTGGAGTTAAGGGAGAGTTGGGAGAAGATGGCATTGTTGGACCAGCCGGGCCTCCCGGACCAAAGGTAAAACATTACATGTTGATCTATTTATCCGATATTACATATACGATGTTACTTAGGGAAACGACGGAATGACTGGAATTCCGGGCTTAGAAGGACAACCAGGAAGAGACGCATTTGTGCCTGAAAATTTGGTCAAAGGAGAAAAAGGCGGAAAGGGTGATCGTGGTATTCAAGGTCCACCAGGGATTTATGGTCCGAAAGGCTTCCCTGGCCCAATAGGCCCTCTAGGTTTTCCGGGCGAACCTGGCCCGAAAGGTGACACAGGCTTGAGAGGTTATAACGGACAAGATGGTGCAAACGGTAATCCTGGTTATGACGGACCGAAGGGTGAAAAAGGCGACAGTATTAAAGGTGATCAAGGTCCTCACGGATACCCTGGCGGTCTTGGAGAGAAAGGTACTCCTGGTTACAAGGGAAGGAAAGGAGAAGCAGGCAGTTGCCCAGTACCTGCTAACTACACACAGATGAAAGGTGAGATAGGCGCAAGAGGAGACAAGGGAGAACCGGGTCAGATTGGCTTAGCTGGCCAACCGGGAATGAAAGGCGATCATGGTAACACGGGCTTGAGGGGCGAACCGGGAATTCAAGGTCCACCTGGACCTGTCGGACCTCGTGGTCTACCAGGACCGAGAGGCGATAAAGGAGAGACAGGCCAAATGGGATTCCCTGGCGAAAAAGGACTTCCTGGTCAACATGGACGCCCTGGGCCTATAGCACCCAAAGGAGATAAGGGAGAAGCTGGTATCCCAGGCATAGGCCCGCCGGGTCCTCAAGGTCTTCCAGGCGAAAGGGGTGAAAAGGGTTTGATAGGATTGCCCGGTAAACCAGGATCGTCAGGGTCTTCTGGTATGCCCGGCTTACAAGGCGAGAAAGGCGACATGGGCATACCTGGCATTAACGGAATGCCCGGTATATTAGGCGAGAAAGGAGACCAGGGACCAATCGGGCCTCCAGGAATACCAGGACCCCAGGGAAGACCAGGGATCAATGGACCGAAAGGTGAACCGGGAATGAAGGGCGAATACGGGAAAACAGGCTTACCTGGATTCCCAGGATCTAAGGGCGAAGCGGGCATTCCTGGAGCGGAAGGTCCAAAAGGTTTCCAAGGAGGGCGCGGTCATCCAGGCACTCCCGGTAACCCAGGAATGGACGGAATGCCAGGTACTAAAGGCGACAAAGGAGACCACGGCTTCCCGGGACAACCTGGACGCCCTGGTCCTATCGGACCCATCGGATTAGTCGGCTTGCCAGGTGAAAAGGGTGACATCGGTCCCTTGGGAGCACCAGGAACGCCTGGACCAATGGGAGAACGCGGATTAAAGGGAGACCAAGGTTTCGTCGGACTAATTGGAGCTAAAGGTGAACCCGGTGACGTTTCGGAGAAAGGACAGAAAGGAGAGCCAGGACCACCAGGTATCCGCGGTAACGATGGAAGCCCGGGTAGAAATGGAATGCCAGGATTAAAGGGCGCAGTCGGTATGCCGGGTATTGGAATGCCAGGAATCCGAGGCCCGAAAGGCGAACAAGGCACATCTGGATTAGACGGATTACCAGGAACTCAAGGACCAAAGGGTCAGACAGGGCCGCAAGGTTACCCAGGCGTGAAAGGCGAAAGAGGCTTCCCCGGTGCGATGGGCATTCCAGGCATGGACGGAAACGATGGCTTGTCCGGCGAAAAGGGTTCACAAGGTTTCCCCGGCCCCATGGGACCAATCGGTCTCAAGGGAGACAGCGGTTTGCCGGGACGGTCTGGCTTAGATGGAATCAAGGGCGAAAGAGGTTTCACCGGGGACGAAGGTTTAATTGGTCTGCCTGGCGAGAAGGGCGACTTTGGAGACCGAGGCGCACCAGGTCCTGTAGTAACAGTTAAGGGAGAACAGGGCGAGCCAGGCAGGGCTGGAATACCAGGGTTGAGCGGTAATAAGGGAGATCGAGGTTTACCGGGTCTTGATGGAGGAATCGGAGCGAAGGGTGATCGAGGATTCCCAGGCGAACGTGGTGATGTAGGACCTTTTGGATTGATTGGTGAAAAAGGTACGTTCTACTTTATACTATACATCACACCTACTAAATGAATTAATTTTTAGGAGATCGCGGCTTGCCTGGTATTGTGGGTGCTCCAGGACGCACGGTGAAGGGCGAAAAGGGATTACCAGGTTTACCAGGAAGGCACGGCAGGGAAGGCGCTAGGGGCGAACTGGGCGAGAAGGGAGATAGGGGACTAACAGGATTAATCGGCATTCCGGGAGAGAAGGGTAGCCCTGGGCCGTTTGGTCCTCAAGGAATAAAGGGCGATAGAGGAATTGCGGGAGAACCAGGTAGACACGGTCTCGACGGACTTCCTGGGACACAAGGATTCGAAGGACCGCCCGGAGTTACTGGGGAGAAGGGAGACAGAGGACCACCAGGTTTGATCGGGGCTCCTGGCCAGAAGGGAGACAGAGGTGCGACTGGTTTGATTGGTATCAGTGGTCTCGCTGGCGAGAAAGGAGACAGAGGTTTCGATGGAAGACCGGGCGAACAAGGCCCAATGGGACCTCCAGGCGACAAAGGATTCCAGGGACCACCGGGAGCACTCGGATTCGTCGGTTTGCAAGGCGAGAAAGGCGACAGAGGGGAACGCGGTAGAGTCGGCGAGATTGGTGTTGCAGGCCAGCCTGGAATACAAGGGCCACAAGGACTTCGTGGACCTCCTGGGCCTGCAGGCTTAGACGGAATTCCTGGTATTGACGGAAGTAAGGGCGACCGGGGTTATCCGGGCAGGGATGGAGCTGTTGGACTTCCAGGACCTGTTGGGCCGAAGGGAGATAGGGGGTTGGATGGAAATGACGGTCTACCAGGACCGATAGGACCCATAGGTGTACCGGGAGAGGCAGGACGACCATGCGACCAAACACCAGACTATCTAACAGGAACTTTATTGGTCAAGCACAGTCAAAGTACGGATGTGCCGAAATGCGAAGCTGGTCATATTAGGCTTTGGGATGGATTCTCGTTATTGTTCGTGGAAGGAAACGCAAAGGCTCATTCGCAGGATCTTGGTTACGCTGGGTCTTGCGTGAGGAAGTTCTCCACCATGCCGTTCTTGTTCTGTGATTACAACAACGTCTGTAACTATGCAAGTAGGAACGATAGGTCGTACTGGTTGTCTACTAGCGCTCCTATACCAATGATGCCGCAGGATGGTGACCAGATAAGGTCGTTCATATCCAGGTGTGTCGTCTGCGAAGCTCCTGCTAATGTTCTAGCTGTTCATAGCCAAAGCTTGTCGATACCTGACTGTCCCAATGGATGGAGTGGGCTATGGATTGGTTACAGTTTCATTATGGTAAGCATTGTCCATGGATGATGTCTATAGTATATTATTTATTAATTGTGTGTTTGTTTCTTCTTTTTGCAGCACACTGCTGCTGGTGCTGAGGGTGGTGGCCAATCACTGTCTAGTTCAGGTTCTTGTTTGGAAGATTTCAGAGCTTCACCGTTTATTGAATGTAACGGTGCTGAAGGAACATGTCATTATTTCGCAAATAAACTCAGTTTCTGGTTAGCTACGATAGAGCATCATCAGCAGTTCCAGACGCCACAGAGGCAGACGCTGAAGGCTGGCAACGTCCGAGATAGAGTTAGTAGATGTCAAGTATGCATAAAGAACACGTAATCCTGTATTCTGAGCGTGCGTCTAAAAATCTTTAAAAAGCTTAGTCACAATAATAATTTAATGATAAAGAAAAACCGGAGGCACAGTGAAAAACATCTTTTGACGACCGAGATGAGATTACGGTGATAGAGAATAAAAGTTATTTCATCATTATTATTAATTATGTATATTGCTGTGTTCAAACATGAGTGTTCCTTTGCATAGTTGTCGATGCTTAGAAACTGATGTGATAAATAAGAAACTTGTTCAGAATGGTTGCTAGGCATCATCAATAATGTTATTTTTAGTAATTTTGTATAAATTTAGCCTTTTATATAACTAATACTGCCGTGCCATGTTTATAAACCATTTACGCATGTAAAGAGATAATTTGTAAAATATAGTAGTAAGCTATTGTAAAAGTTATGGCAAGAAAATATATATTTTCGTTAATAATACATTAATGGAATAGTAAAGTTTTTTTATTTTTTATCTTAGTTTCCTTTGTGCGGTTAGAGTTCTTTTGTAAAATGTGGCTTAACTTCACTCGTATAATTAAGGATATGATTACTTAATTAATAAATTAAATGGTGCTATATTATTCTTAACTTAATATATTGCATAGTCTTTGTTTAGTGTTCCCTCTCAGATATATTTTTTTATATTATTCGGAGTAAGCACGCAATAAGGTTTTTTTGTTTGTTTCGTATTTTACATTCCTCAAAATTTTCCCAATTCGCTCTAGTCACGTTGGTTTTTGTTTTTCTTCACCAGAGCTTCACAATATCCTCCCCCTACTCCTTCGGCGACATTGTTTTAACTGTTTTCTTTTTGTTTAATAAACACTGCCATGTAAAATAAATATTATATAAAGGTTGAAAGTATTTTATTTCTTTTTAAGTTTGCCTGTCCTAATTTTTCACACGGAAAACAAGAAAGACAGAAAGGTTAATTTACAAGAATAATTTGCAGATGTTATACTCTATGATGGGTGACATCACTATTTTGTGATGTGTGGTGTTGGTTACACTTAAAAATAAAACGTTTTTTTAATTATTTTTTTTTTGATAAAAGTTTTATAAAATTATAGATAAAATGTGTATAAAAATCACGCCGATATACAGCACAGGACTATAGAATTTTCATTTGGTAGCTATTCACTTTCAGAAATATCCCTTTGTTAGCATGAGTGCTTCCATCGCCGCTTCAGCAACTGTTTCAGAGATGGCGCCATGGTTAAGTGTCTCATTTGAGATGAAAAATATATGTGACATTTGATTTTGCGCTTCATTGCCTTGAATTTCGTGATAATGAAATTTCTGTGTTACAAAATAACCAAAACGTAATACGTCCTTGACAGTTTTTAATGATTGTTGATTCTTCATTAACTGTTTCGATTATTATTATTTCCTGTGATTATTTGTTAACTCTTCTGAATTATCTCTTTATTAACTTTTGTGATTAAGCAATAATCTGCCCGACGGCGCATCTATAAATAACGGTTTATTATTTGAAAAAGTCCTTGGACACATATAGCCTTATATAAAAAAAAATTCGAGAAAAAGACAGCTGAAAATTAGGGTAATATTGATAACTTTTGCTTGTTTATAGAAAAGGAATAAGTGCAAAGATTAAGGGGTACTATGAAACCATTTTGAGGTTTCTAGGACAATGGGTTAAGTTGATATTTTGTAAAATTTACCAAAACGCAATTTCATATTTAATTTCCTAAATCTATTTTCCCTAAAGTTATCAATATTTATAAATTTTCAATTGTTATTTTCTCGCTTTTTCTTGTGTTTTGCTTCTATTTAGACAAATAAAAGATCTACCAAAACAATTGACAGGCGGAAATTAAACTGTTCACAAAGCTGAGTAATTTAATAATTAAAACTCGACGTGTTTCAGGATTTTGTAAAATAACAAACCGTCTCAGAGATCTTCTCATGTCTCCATACTTTACGTGAATATTGTATGTAATATTTTTAACTAAATAAGAGCTACTGTATTTTATGGAAATATATGAGACTCATGTTAAACATAAGATCTCTGGCAAGTCAAGATAGAAGTTAAAACGTTAAAACCAGCCATGATTTCACTATATTATAAAAACAAAGAATCACACAAAAATATTGAAAGTTATAAGATTTGCAGAAATTGATACAAAATATGATAGTTGATACCTGAGCATTAAACTAAATTCAAGACAACTTTTCTTTCTATGACATTTTAGATTTAATTGTGAAAAACCGATAGTAAATTACAGAAACAAGTGTACTTTTAATTATCCTTTTAGTTTACGGGCACCAAAAAGAAAACGACGAAAACTGTCAATCGAAAAACTTCACGGTTGGGTGTTTCGAAATTGATAATTCCCGAAGACTGAGGGTCTCACCGTTTAATTGAATTAATTGTAAATTTGCAACGCGCTCTGATATTGAATTAAACGCAAATTAGCATGCCAATGTCCCGCTAGCACAGCAGCGACTGCATCTCCCGCCACAGAATGGCGAAACTGTCCATTGTGCACAGAACAGTGAACAGTGAACAGCGTACAGTATTACACAGGTTCAATCATCGTGATTGTGATTGTCAATTTGAGGAAATGAAGGAACCGTAGTTAATTAACGTGATTTGCAAAAATTGTCCGGCATTACAGAGTGTCCCATAAAGATATGCGTTATGCAGTCTGAAAAATATGGAATGCGAATGCAAATTTAAGATTGTATCATCACTTGAGTTGAGATACCTATGTAACCGAAAGAAAAAAAATCCGTTGCTATTGCTTTATAATTTATATGGTAGCTAATTGCCTAGGATAAGTATTTTTTATTTTATTTTAATTTTGTAAAAACTTTAGGTCTCCATTTGAGTGTTTTTTCCATTGAGTATCCATCTTGCTCCTTGGCTATATCGTACTGATGAGGACTAATAGTCCGAAACACGTGTCTACGGTTGCTTCTTCGATTTTCGTATGACGGAATTGCCCGACAAATACCTTTCTCCTTATATATATATATATATATACAGGGTGTCCGGAAAGCAATGGGACCCAGCTTAACCGTATATTCTTGATGTCTTGATGAGGTGTTAAAGATTTTTAAGAAGTAAGTTTATTGTTAAGAAAATTTATTTCTTGTTTTGCGTATATTTCAGAAAAGAAACGGTCGATCAAGCTGAAAAGTGGTACCCTTAGGCTTTTGGAGACGCCAAACATGATAACAGTATTAGGATATTGCATATTGTAGAGGGAGCTGGCGGCAGCTTTTCTGGGGGAATAATAGTGTGATACTTTTATTATTATTATGACTTTGGGCGGGACGACTAAAAATTATGATACGGACGTTAATTTTACTTAAAAAATGTTTACCTATTTTATGGCGATAAAATCCACCGTTTTCAAGAAAAACGCAATTAAACATTTTGTGTATTTGCTAAAAGCTATCCATGCCGCCACACTAATGTGCAGGCGTTGCTACCACTGATTTGCCACAAAGACTGAAACTTTGGACAACGTTCTACCTACCTTATTAGAAGACATCCCTTTAAACCTGCGTGGGAGTGTATGGTTTATGCACAATGGTGCTCCCGCTCATTTCCTGCAAACTGTGCGAAACTATTTAGACAAACACTTTCCGCACCGCTGGAGTGATTATCCTTGGCCACCGAGAAGCCCAGACGTCAACCCATTAGATTTTTTTATATGGAGCTATATGTAATCTATTGTATACCGGCAAGTCTACTAATACTAGGCAAGATTAGCAAAGAACGATTATTGACGCAGGAAATGAAATTAGAAATAACTTTGAGTCATTTTTTAGAGTACGACAAAACTTAGTAAAACGTTGTGAAAGATGTGTTGAACTAAACGGTGGACATTTTGAAAACCTTATAAATTTATAAATAAAGAATAAGTAAAAATTAGGTTTAATTTTTTATAATGACATAGCTTTCAGCAAATACACAAAATGTTTAATTGCGTTTTTCTTGAAAACGGTGGATGTTAACGGCATAAAATAGGTAAACATTTTTTATGTGAAATTAACGTCCGTATCATAATTTTTAGTCATACCGCCCAAACTCATAATAATAATAAAAATATCATAATAATACTACTCCAGAAAAGCTGCCGACAGCTCCCTCTACAATATGCAAATGTCCTAATACTCTTATCATGTTTGGCATCTCCAAAAACCTAAGGGTACCAATTTTCAGCTTGATCGGCCGTTTCTTTTCTGAAATATACGCAAAACAAGAAATATATTTTCTATCCTTATAACTTCTTAAGGAAGCCCTTTTTACTATGATATTTTTGGTTTAATCGGTCCCATTTGACATCAAGAATATACGGTTAAGCTGGGTCCCATTACTTTCCGGACACCCTGTATATATATATATATATATATATATATATATATATATATATATATATATATAAAGGAGAAAGGTATTTGTCGGGCAATTCCGTCATACGAAGATCGAAGATCGAAGAAGCAACTGTATACAAGCAACGATCTTCGATCTTCGATCTTCGTATGACGGAATTGCCCGACAAATACCTTTCTCCTTTATGTCTTACCGTCGATTAACCAGCTTTCCTATATATATATATATATATATATATATATATATATATATATATATATATAAAACTTTGAAATAGTTAATACAAGATGGCGGTAATTTTTTTTAAGTTAAAAAACTACAGCCACGCCTGGGATATATATATATATATATATATATATATATATATATATATATATATATATACCGCCATCTTGTATTAACTATTTCAAATTTTTATATATATATATATATATATATATATATATATAGGGGGAATTGCGAAACCAGTTCTGAAACCAGTGTTTCCACGAAAATATTTTGAAATCACCACCTTATTCAATTCTTCAAGTTGGCTATCGTAGTTGTAATATCCCCGTAATTTTTTTCCTCAATGATGATTAATAATTATTTACCTGTTGACGATAGACCTATAGAGTTAGATATTTTAGATATTTCCTTGTTAGTTACCTCAGAAAAATTTCTTGAAAAATGCACGTTTTTGACATTAATGTCACTATATCTGAGTAACAGTTGATAATAGCGGTATACAAGTTGATGTCCAACAATTAATAATTAAAACCAAAACAATTAGGAAAAGAATCTCAAAAACTGCAATAACATACCTAGTGTCACATTTTTCCGATTCCTTAATCCCGGGACCTACTTTGTTCCTAGAGTGGTACACCCTGTATTATAAAGAATATACATCCTCATAACAACCATAACCATATGGCTATTTGAATGAAGATGGTAATCGCTCAGCTACTATCTGAAGCAAAGCCAGGTTTGTCATGGATTGCTGCGAAGTTAAACCATACGATATCGTTTAGAAGCCATGTGCTGATGGACATGTGTGTCTGGCGAAGTGTGAAGGATTGGTAGAAAAGTCAACTACTTAAAAGTCGTTAAACACTAATATTGTCGAGAAGACGTTGGTGCCTAGCGAACTGTGGACACGGCACGTGCAGATGAGGGTTGGACACATGTCGTACGCACCCCACGCTTGCGGTAAGGGTCATCCCAACAACTTGTTAGGGGTACTAGAGCGCATCAAGGAGTACCCGCCATTTTCCGGAACGTGTACTAGAAGCACGTGTGCCATATTATCAACCATGAATATTAATGTGTTATATTGTAATTTTTAATCCGTTGCTGGCGGTTAAATAAATACATACGGTATTATGTTTAAGATGAAATCTCAAGTGTAGGGCGCAATTTAAACTCTCAAAGATAACTAAACTAACCTTAACTATACCTCAAAAATATGGTTCTTTTGTCAATTTAGGATCATCCAAATTTAATTCGTCTGGTTCCAAAAGTATTATGGTATTTTTTCAAACTGCTATTCGCAAAGAGTTTGACCTTGGATATTCCAGCTTGACCTGTAGTTGTTTATTAATTGAATTAATTAACTAAATGAATTAATTGAGATAATAAGCTTTACATTAAAGTTGTATTTCAAAATTTCAGAAAGACGTTTGGAAAATTGTATTATTATTTTAATTTTATTCATAGTCATAAAAGGATTATAACGAATCAAGGAGTCTCTAAATTTTATTGTTTAACTTATTTTTTTCCACGAATGTACTTGAAACATTATGTGGGTTTCAAAAATTGTGGTGGTAAAATGGTTCAAGTGCATTTACTGTATTAAAATGAACTTTATTAAAAGGAAATATTAA
Source organism: Aphodius sticticus (assembly GCA_963966075.1). Classification (NCBI taxonomy): domain Eukaryota; kingdom Metazoa; phylum Arthropoda; class Insecta; order Coleoptera; family Scarabaeidae; genus Aphodius; species Aphodius sticticus. Next base: position 4,700,864 of record OZ014508.1, on the reverse strand, counting down.
TGACAAGTTACCTAAATTATCGACGGTGAAATATATAAGGAGAAAGGTATTTGTCGGGCAATTCCGTCATACGAAGATCGAAGAAGCAACCGTAGACACAGTGTTTCGGACTATTAGTCCTCATCAGTACGGTATAGCCAAGGAGCAAGGTGGACACTCAATGGAAAAAATACTCAAATGGAGATCTAAAGGGGGTGAACAATGTCGCCAATTTGGTGCTTCAGTTCGTCATTAGGTCTCCATTTGAGTGTTTTTTTCCATTGAGTGTCCATCTTGCTCCTTGGCTATACCGTACTGATGAGGACTAATAGTCCGAAACACTGTGTCTACGGTTGCTTCTTGGATCTTCGAATGACGGAATTGCCCGACAAATACCTTTCTCCTTATATATCTCACCGTCGATTAACCAGTTTTCCTTTTAATTTCCATGGGCTATGGTGTACCTGGGGTGTACCAGTAACCTCCGGCGCGACGTCACTTCTTGTCTTCGAATCCTGAAGATGTTGGGCCTGAAGCACCAAATTGGCGACATTGGTCACCCCCTTTAGGTCTCCATTTGAGTATTTTTTCCATTGAGTGTCCATCTTGCTCCTTGGCTATACCGTACTGATGAGGACTATAGTCCGAAACACTGTGTCTACGGTTGCTTCTTCGATCTTCGTATGACGGAATTGCCCGACAAATACCTTTCTCCTTATATATCTCACCGTCGATTAACCAGTTTTCCTTTTAATATTTTTAGAGTTTAGGTTTTTAGTAGTATCAGAACTCATGTTACTTTATGTGACACTATTTAACCAATAGTAAATATACTAGGAAGTAGCATCATAAGCTGCGTTCGGATATTGTACACCGTTACACTTTTTACACCCAATAACACGTAAGTGTCATTTGGACGGTGTACCCGGTGTCAACGGAGTACAATATCCGAACGCAGCTAACATTAACGACTTAACTCTCGTATACTGTTGGAAGTAATAGGGTTTAAGTACACTTGTATTCTTTTACCACTAACACTATTAGCAAATATTTGAATAGAATTTTAAAGACCACATAAAAATGGTACTAAGGGAGTTGCCATGCATTATTTTTCCCCAAAAATAGGGTATATTTTAAGCGTAGTATACTGTACTTAACTCAACTTTTTTAAAAGGTTCACTTAAGCCCTTTTACTTCCAAGCCCATCAATTGAATTAATTGAATAAATAAATACAAATAAATCATGTGAAACTTATTGCTTATTGTTTAGAAAGTAAATTCTACGTAAAAAAAATGTCAATATGGACACTTTATTATTCCTTGAGCCGTTTAAAATTAAATATTGTAAAAATTTTGTGATTATTAATTAAATTTTGTGATTAATCCGGGTAGCATTCATAATCCCGGGCATTATAAATATTGCCCTGAATAACTGAGAAATACGAAAGAGCGAAAGAATGCACGCTGCCAAAATAAGGCGTATGACAAAACCGATTTTAATTTGCTGAAATGAATATCTATTTCATGATTATGCATATTTATTTAATCGATATGCAGTTTCAAACTGCATCAATACTTAGACGACTTAGATGGCTTATTAAGACCATCTAGCTAAATTCGTTCATCTCCAATCGCATAGAATTTGCTAATAATATTATCAATGACCTTTGCACTTTGTGGTCAGAGTTAAAACTAGAACTTACATGGATAATTCAAATACTCTCAAAGTAAATAGTGAGTGGAACATGCAAATCAAGACGTAGGAAACATGCTTAGTTCGTGGTTGGACGATATCAACGCACTTACATGGTCCGAAGGACTACGCTTTCCTGAATTTATGAAAAACAGAGCTCATCATACATAAAATATCATCATATCATAAAATATAATCCATATCAAATTAATGTTGGAGACAAAGTAAAAATCGGCTCTGTACCCAGGCAAGCTCTGACTGATATGAATTTGCAGGAAGATTTAGAAACATTGAAAAATTCAGAATAATTTACAATCTAATTTGCAAATAAATATGCATTGACTCAAATAAATCTGTTGTTTCAATAGAGACAAAAAATCGGACATTTTAAGATTGCCATAAATGGTTCTTTGATTAAAGAAATTATTAATTGATTGAAGGAACTAAAAGGGACTTTTTATTGACAAGAACTTTTCGGAGGGTACAGTAGAGTAAAATTCTGTCGTCGCCTTTTGGGTATTATTATTTTGCCAGATGCACGACGTCAACAGATCGGGTCGATCTGTGATTAGAGACCTTACAGCGCCATCTAACAATACAGTTGGATGAGGTTTTCACACTCACAATACATTTATTTTAATCAAAGTTTGATTTCATTGACGGAAGTAAACGTATTTTGAAATCATCATACACTGAGTACAATTTCTGCAATTCAGCTGCTAATTCAGATACCCGCACCTACACACAGAAAAGTGATCTCTCGAACGAAAAGAAAATTACTTGGCTGAAGTAGTTGGTAGGTTCGTATATACGCGAGAGATTATTGACTTCAACCAAGAAATTTTATTTCTTGGAATAATTACTAGATTTAAGAAAGTGGTTACTCTGGTGAAGTAAGTAAACAGTCCTCAATGAAGTGTATATTTTTATTCCCGGTAAATATTTTTAGTTACTTAATGTAAGAATTTTAAAGATTTGGCACAAATACGTTTTCTATTGCTAATTAACAAGATAGGTATGTTATATTTACTTACTCGTTCTAAACTGTTGCGTGCGTCACATCAAACTATTCCGTGTTGAAACGTTTATTGTACACTATAAATCACAATACACATCCCCAATAAATCACAAGGCACATCCCCTACGGGTAGTGCGTTGTTGTTTTGCGTACTAGGTTAGGCTCCTCGGCGCCAGCACAATGCGCGGGCGCGCAAGCCTTGACAAAATCACGGTGCGCATATTAATTCCAGAGAAAGGGATTACTTGAAAGAAGTGAGAATCTGTTCAGTTAAATAATTGGTGGGTTTTTATTCAGTAAACAATACTTACTTATATTAAATGTCTTATACTTTCTTGGATCAAGTAACTACGCACTTGGATGGATTTACTATTACTTCGTTTGAGAAATTAACATTTTTGGGACGAAAAATTCAATTACTTCTTTCAATACAATATTGGCTCTTATAAAGAAAGAATTTATTTGTTGACAGCATTTATCTGAGAAATTATTTTACTTATATTGAGTATGTGGCATTTCTTGTATATACCTAACTTTCTACATCCAAGTAAATATGCATTTGAATCTAGTAAATAAATTCAAGAAATTATGTTTTCTCGTTCCTAATAATCACTTTTCTGTGTGTACCCAGAGAATACACTGCTTTATCTTCTTTTACTTATTTGCCCTTTCGTGGATGTTTTAGCGTGGACTTTGCCGACTATTGAGATTCACACCGAAGGGTATATCATTAGCCCAGCATCTTTATGTAACACCAAACCACTCCCGCCGTTGTATTCTTGTGGCCGATAGCTGGCGTTTAGTTGTTTGTGAAAGCGATTAATTTCGTACCTCGAGAGTATCTGGTAAAGAACACATTTCAACGAAATTCCGACCTTTTGTCGATGCCGTTCAGAAATTATATACAATTGTCAAAAGATTTGTGAGAGACTAGCGGCGTTATGTTATTATTAAGTCGGCTTTCGGAACCGTTCTCCTACCGAGAATTTTTTTATGTCCCGTGAGAATTTTATGGGATTTTTGGGAGACGCGTGAGGAATGATCTCGTCGACTTTCCAAAAGATTACACAGGATACCGGTGCTGTTTACCGGTGTAAAAATCGGTGTAAAAGGATTCGAACGTACATCTGTTATTTACCGAACAATTGAACTGTTTGTGCTACTGGTGCAGGTTACTCAGTTTACGTACAATATAATATTTCTTTGGTCTACAACAATATTCTCAAAAAAATTAGGGGAGCACTTTTTTCGAAACCTGTAACTTTTTAAATAATAATTCTAGGCAAATCAAATTTGGTATACTTCAACGGCATATATTTAACTAAAGAAAATTACAAAAACAATGTTACAACTCTTAGTTACTTCTAAGTTACACTTAAAAATGTCAATTAATAACGCAAAACAAAAGGGCAATGACTGTCATAGTAGGATTCAGGTCAGGACTTAACGCCAGCCATTCCATGACCCGAATTCCACGTTCTTGTAAAAAGGTGATGCCGACGCCGACGCACATAGGGGTATTTCGATTAAAAAGCTGGCCAAAATTATATTTCGTTCGAATTGACCTAATCAGAGTTCGTAAGTATCGTTAAACGTTCCTTTGTATATAATTACATATAATTAAATGTTGATAATACTTCTTTGTTTTACATTTTTGATGCTGAGATAGGTGCAGTATATAATATATAGTTTTTAGTAATTTGTCTTATTTCATTATACCATTATTATTATTAGTTTTTTTAATGATTATTATAAATTAACATCAATTTATTAACCCATATAGCATATCGGAGAGGCATGCTACATAAAAATACAAATTTAAACATAAATTGTAACATAAGGGAACTATGAAAAACAAACGTAAAATTTTTGTGGTTGTAAAGTCTACAATATTATTTAAGTTCAAGTTTTTTTTAAATTTATTTGATGATTTTCTTTTAATAAAATGTTTATCATAAAGCATCAAATAAAATGTAGTACACATCATATCATTATTATTTTTAGTGTCTTTTTATTGATTATTATAAAATATTATCAATATATTAACCCATAGCATATCGGAAAGGGGTACTACATAAAATGCAAATTTAAACATATATTGGAGCATAAGGAAACTATGAAAAATAAACGTAAACAATAATTGCTACAAAAATTAATTATTATCAAATTCTGATTGATTACCTAAAATAAAAAAATCTGATGTGGCCAGGCACATGACTTTATCATACTATATATAAAATTAATAGTTTAGCTGCATGAGATTCTATTTGATCGAGATCGGCTATGTCTGCATTAAAACAAAACTAGTAGAAGTAGACAGATATGTCGATTAAAGCTGCGTTCGGATATTGTACTCCGTTGACCCCCGAGTACCAGTCCAAATGACACTTACGTGTTATTGGGTGTAAAAAGTGTAATGCAATATGCGAACCCAGCTTATATTGACAGAAGTTATTGTCAAAACATTACCGTTTGACACCAAGACTACCTACTGTCATTAGAATCAAAAAGTCTGACAAATCCTGGTTACTACTTTTCATGCAGTACGACCGATCTCGTAGAAATAGAATTTGCTCATGCAGCTAAACTATTGATGTCATAATGATAAATTATTCAGAATTTCCTCATGTTTAATTTATTATTTAACTATTTCGACAAAATTCCAGAAATGGCGGCTTATTTGCAAAATCTTTCAAAAATGCTAAGACTAAACCTCCAGTTTCTTTGGACTCTCTTCAACAGAAAGCTTTTCAGCTCTAAGTTTGGTTATCAAACTTCTAAATATGAATTTTCGCCCCGTTACCTTTAGTAGTTTCTCCGGAATCGTCGCCACAAAAAACGGGTACACACACACACATACACACATACACACACACACACACACACACACACACACACACACACACACACACACACACACACACACACACACACACACACACACACACACACACACACACACACACATACAGACATTTTTTTGTACCTTGGTCAAAAATGTTCAGGGGACCCAAAAAGACATTTCCGCTAAAATCTCAAATTTTTTTTTTGGCCCGATTACAATACTTTCATACTGCATATGATAAAGTAAAAAATCTAAATTCGCTGTAGGCAGTGAAAGAATTTTTTTGAGCAGTGTATATAACTAACGAAAAATGTTTACTTCAAATCATAATTTCTTTGCTGATATCAACAGTCATGTTTAATTGACCTAAATAAAATATCTCACTGAGACAGAATTTTTACCTCTCTTGTTTGAAAATTTATTGTAAGGCCAACTATTCAACTGACTCTGTCTTCCTTCATCACTTTTCTGTGTGCATCTGCCTACAGACAATTAGCACTTTAGCAGAAAGAGCAAAAGTAAGAGTAAAACCCCCCTGGAACTAAAGTAAAAATTAAATAAAAACACTGCAAAATACACAAAACAACAAAAAAATTAAACCAATTATTCTACAACGTTCACTTTATCTTTGAGATAATATACAATACTGGAGGCGACGATACTTGAATAATTTCTTGTGTTGCACGACAAGCAAACATACTTAACCGAACAAACTAAGGAGACTGCGCCTAATTAGGATAATTATTCGCTGAAATGATTGACAGGCAACTGTCTTTAAAAGCGCCCTTTTCGCGTTTTCCATTCATACCCAGTCAACTTTTCGAAAATGCATCGAAATTACCGATCGAGCGTCGTAGTTATACCGGGTGTTTTGGCCAATTAACCGATTGCTGCCTGTCGACCATTACGCCTTGCTTTATATAGGTCACAGCTTTTAGAACTCATGAATTTTTATGCTGATGCATGCACAAGCGGAAAGCGCCTTTAGCCAGCACGCTATTCAAAATTACCATGTCTTGAGCACTTTGAGTGGGTTCGTCGTCTAATCTACCGTTGATGTCTGCGATAAAAAATTGCATTTTTTTGCAGTTTCTTACTTATATCTGATAACTTAGAAAATTTTTAGATGATTGAGGCTAATTTATCTATATCCAAAAGTTCTTAGTTTTTGAATTATTGTACAATATCAATGCCAAATAAGAACCCTTACGTAAATAAATCGGCTCACAGCTGACTCTTTTAAGGGTGCGCACCCCTCAATTATTATTGAACGTGACAAGAAAAAAAAGTTTTTCTCTTTTTAATGGTATAGTAGTAGCAGCAGCATAAATTTGGAATGTAAATGAGGATGTGGTTAGTTATTAAGATTATGAAGGGCTGGTGCGTGGTCCTTAAACACGATTAGCGTGTGTGTGGACAACTCACATATTTCCTGCTTAACTGATCATCCAATTTCCTTTCAGCCATACTGAAGGGGATTTTATGTATTTTAGATTTAATCTTTACTTAACACCCTTACTTTTACCAGCAGTCGACATATACTTATAAACGTGCTTAGTATTCAAACTCGATTAGAAAAATCAATTACAAAATATTGGGTATGTCGTCTGTCATATTATTATTTTCGGTATGACAAGCCCCATCAATAACTCAAAAACGAAGGAGTTATGAATAGAGATAATATGGGTTCAAACAACTCATAATCGTCTGAGGAATCAGAAACAATTAAGAAAAGGGCAATAAATGCAGTTTTAGATCGGAGACATCAATGCTAGGGTAGACGACGAACCCACAAGCGCCTTCAATTTCCTGTTGAAGGATGTAATTTTTGTTAAGAGACTTCTGGAGAGGCACTTAGCAATCGAGAAAATCTAAATGTCTCGCTAACGACATTTTTACAGCTATTTTGCATAAACAGCATTTTCATGGTCCGACTGTAAAAGTTATATTCGCGAACAAGATGTTAACATTCTGGTAATCTTAACTGTATCCATAAAACGGGCAAAATTAGTACACAGCGAATTCGTTTCTGACATTTGCGGCAACCGCCGAATGCCGCGCTGCAATAATCAATTTGGCTTTTTATGTGTAAATTACATGTGACAGGTCTAATTAATTACAAAAGTTTAAGATTCACCTGCGCCGATGCCGCGGCTTTGGCACGGCGAAGCGAGCTGGAAAAAAGTGGCGGACGGCTTCCGTGAAATTAAGCGACCATAAAATAAGCAACGGTTACAACAAAATTACTTCTGCAATTACAATTACTGTCTTCAATTTATCAAAAACGCAAAAGTGTAACGCGCCGCTCGCGCGTTCGCGAGCGTTCGCAATAAGTACCGCGAACACCTTTCCGCTTCATTGCGTCGTTCTCTTTTGCAAGAAATGATTTAATTATATACCAGTGGGTTCGTCGTCAGACCTATCGTTGATGTCTCCGGTAGAAAATTGTAAGTTTTACATGTCTGGTATCGGTTCCTGATTCCTTAAGCGATTCTGAGTAGATTGAGCACAATTTAGCACTATTCAAAATTGAAAATTTCTGGGTCTTTGAGTTTTTCATAAAATTTCTTAAACTTCTATGTCGTAAGTACAATAGAATTTGGATGCATACGAACCAATTCACTGATATTGTGTAAATCATCTTCCTTTCAAAATTGAAACACCCAATTATAAAGGTTTTAATTATAAACGAGTGGGTTCGTCGTCTAATCTATTATTGATGTCTCCGATATAAAATTGCATTTTTATACTTTTGTTACTTGTTCCTGATTCTTTAGACGATTCTGAATTCATTGACCCCAATTTATCTCTATTCTAAATTCGTTGGTTTATGAGTTATTGCATCAAATTTCATAAACATTGCTTATTATTTGAATATAAAATTAATATTCGTACTAACCAATCCGTAGATATCCTGTATATCACCTTCCTTTAAAATTGAAACAGCCAAAAAAATTATACAGGTTTTAATTGAACCGATGAGTGGAAGAACAGAGTAACTCCAAATTAAGCGTTTTTGGGAAACTGAAGAAAACTGTGTAGTTTGGTCAGAACAGAAAAGTTGTTGTAAATGTCATTGGTAGTTGTCCTGAAGTTAATTTTTCGGTCATAATCTACGTAATATTCAGTCAAAACAATATTACTTTACTCTAAACAAATGTTATGTGACTCAAATAAACATTATTTGTAGCAAATAAAAGTATATTATTATACAAGTTTTATAAGACATCAAATTGGCGCATGAGTTGTTGGAACGAGTGCGCCAATATGTCTTATAAAACGAGTGTAATATAGTATTTTTTCTACTTTGCGTCATTAATTTTACATAAATTTAGAAATTGTTGTTACTATATTGCGCTAAATTAGAATCTAGGGTATTTTGCGGATACCACGTGGCACTACTATAGTAAACTGTCAACTTCCTAAGGTTGGGATAAAATCATGACAAAATCTAATTGTGAATAATTTTACTCTACTTTAGCGTACAAGTTTGAATAAATATTCAGCGAGGTCGCAACGATGATCATAATGGAGCTTGGGGCAACACTTTTAACCCTACTGTGATAAATACATGAAACTTAACCTAAAAAGTTAACAACTTTAAAATAGTGGTTTCATAAGTATAATAATCAGAATAGAAGTGTTTGGCGGTGACTGATTAGTTACTTTGAAGAACTAGAACTTACTAAAGAATTGTTATAACGCTTAACGTTTAATAGCGGTGTCTACCTAATTCCGCTACGTAGCCGTTGCGGCTTATTTATTTACAAGCACTTATAATTGAAACCCAATTCTAATTTCGGCAAAGTAGTTTATTAGAATAAATTATACTTGGTAAAATTACATGTGATGGAGGTAATACAAATACGTTGCACACAACCAGAACTAAGACGAAGTCGAAAGCGACGGACAAAAACGAATATGAATTGAACCGATCATCCAAGCGTCCAAAATATTACCGAATACTTATACGTTACATAAACTAAGAAATCCCTTACACTTTAAATATACTATAGCTTCGTACGTGTATGCTGATAAACCATTTATTGCGCATATACAATCTTGCAGCAGTAATTAAAATCGTTCATATCTACGATGTAGGTTTGATCTTCGCATAATACCTTATTAAAGTAAATGTGGTCCTTGAATTATATCTGAAAAGGGGATTTGATGTTTAGTTAAAAAGAATGATAACGCTCACTTACAAGAGTTCGTAAAACATCACCGAAAACGTCATGCTGGCGTATTTTGATGAACACAGCAAAACTAAGAAAGCCCCAATCCTTTGGCCATACTATAGCAGGCTACACCCATGTTTAAATATGTATAGAATATTGATATTTCGCAGTTTATGCGATTGCAAGCGATTAAGAAGATGCAGTGTGTGGTTATGTTGGGTTATGTATTGTACGTTTGACATATGGCATTTGATATCAATGTGTACCAATCTTAGACAAAAATGTTACTGTTTTCGGTGTTACAATGTGTTAATTGTAACACCGAAAACAGTGTTACAATGTGTGCATTGTGAATGCAAAGTAGAAAAATATATTTTTGCCTCTATTCGAACACGTATTTATTTGAGTTAAACAAAAATTTCTATCGGTGTAAGAGATAGAATTATAATTTTAATACTTTCGAACAGATAGGGACATTTTATACAAAATGGCTATCTTAGTTTGAAATAGCAAATTTTGGACTTGTTCTGTTCTTCCACTCACCGATTCAATTATAAAGCAGTGGGTTCGTCGTCTAATCTATAATTGATGTCTCCAATAGAAAATTGCATTTTGTTCACTTTTGTTAGTTGTACGTGATTCCTTAGGCAATTTTGAGTCGATTCAGCAAAATGTATCTCTGTTCGAAATGTCATTATTTTTTAGTTGTTTCATTATATTTTGTAAATACCGATCATTTTTTTTCCGTTTTGATAATATTGACTCCTGTATTTTAAGGCCCATAACACTAAAACTACTGAGCAGAAAAAAATGAAAAAAGTGTTCCATTCTCAGGATGCTCCAAACTTTTAAATCCGGAAATAATTTGTATCGATTTTTATTTCTCAATTTAATACTTATATACATAAGTCGGTTAACACCTGTTCACCAAAAATTCTCGAATTTTACGCGACGAGACTTGTCGTAAATAGTACTATAGCGACCGGTTTAACTTGCACCACATTGTGGTACACTCTTGGAATTAAGTAAGTTCTATAAATATTTTAGCAGTGTGTCGATTATACATCTAAGTACAAGTTTTTTGTTATTCTGGTCGACCGCTCGGCCGCTAAGTGCAAAAAATTGTCCGTTTACGCTTCATTAAAGATGACGTTAATTTTATATTAATAAACATAAAAGTTTTCGATTACATGAAATGAAAATCTCATTTCAAGATATTGCATCCAACACAACAAATTATACTTACAACCTTATTGCATCTAATAGCTTTTTTGTGTTAATAAATACAAAAATCAATTTGTTGTTGTCAATATTTGTACTTTTCAGGTTATTTCAGAACTGACATATGTATGAACATTTATTCACAAAATAGAAATAAATTAAAATTAAATTGCTTTAAATTTGTCTTTATGGTAATTTGTTAATTGTGATTTACTGGTGTTTTCGAGATATTTAGCTTCAACGATATTTTGCAGTGTTTAACTTAATAAACAGAAAGGAGTATGTATTTTGTATAGCATGAATCTATCGTTACTATTTTTTTATATTATTATTTCTTATTTACTTTACAGCAATATGTTTCAAATATCTGATAATTAAAAATAATGACAATTATGTATATCACTAATTTAAAAAAATTTTTGGAAGCAAGCTCTAAATTTTCGACGAATTTTGATGGAATGTAAATATGTTATAATTATTATTTTAAAAAAAATAAACCAAAATATACGACCATCTAAAAGAACATTTATACAACATAAACATTATTTCATCAAATTTGACCTGGGATGAGTATAAATTGTGTTGGTAACAGGTACCTATAATATTTCCCAAAAGGAGACGCTTCAGAAAGAAAAGTTGTTGGTTTCTCTTACGTATAGCTTTTATTGCATATTAATTACTCACAATCATATGCAATAAAAGCTATACGTAATAGAAACCAACAACTTGACGATTTGAACCAGGGACCTTTGCGTCCTTTGAGCTATTGACATTGTGCTAGCGACGCAAAGGGCCTTGGTTCAAATCCAGGTTGTGGCTGTAATTTGATATATTTAAAATTTACATCCCGCCTGTATGTTACCATATTATTAACTTATAATATTACTTTGATAAAGTATGTCGTTAAACATTTTCAGTTATAGTTTATATTGTTTGGAAATTAAAAAGACCTTCATTTTTAATGTATATGCATTTTAGCTAACCTTACAGTACACAATTCATAAGTCAAAATGTTATTTTTAACTTATTATCGTTGTTAATGCACGCCTCTTAATTTATTTAGAAAACAAATTTAGAAATTAAATTTCCAATAATGTTCCAGCTAATATATAGTAAATGAAAAATGTGGGCTTATTGAACTGGAACTATATTACAATAAAACTTCTGTAGAGCTTTTTGAAATAATATTAACAAAAAAATAAAAATAAAAAATTAATTAGTTATCAAACAATGCAAAAACAAAAATGAAACACAATAAATACATATTACAACAATAAAAAATTATTAATTATAAGTAAAATTTTAATAATTTGTCTTAACAAATGAACAAAAGAAAATACCAAAATGCTTTGTTTTTTTTTTCCTAGAAAGTAGTAAGTAATATGTTTCATATGGTCTTATTGGTTTTCTCTGTTCCTTCTGAAGTTGGAGCCGTTTAAAATAAGATATTGTTAATACTTCAAACGGCTGTAACTTTTTAATGAATTGAGAAAGTAATTTACATTCTGAAAAAAATTGTTTTGCGGAAGAAACGTGGGACAGCCTGTATATATTGCTATAATTTAAATTATTTTGGTTGTCAAGCATGTATTAGATGTCATGAAAGATAATTGAACATTAACTGCTGTAAAGTAAATACAGATATAAAATTTCCATTGTCTTTCATATAAAATACATGCTCGCCCTAACTGTAAATTTAAATTAAATTTAGTGAATATATTTTAATATTACAATTCTGAAATAGTCTATATTTAGTGATAATCCTTGGCATCAAGTTGATTTGCGCATTTACTTACTTACTTACTTACTTAAGCCCGTCATCCTACTGCCTGTATGTTACCATATTATTAACTTATAATATTACTTTGACAAAGTATGTCGTTAAACTTGCCTAATTAATATGTGTATTAGTTAACATAAATTTATATAATGTGTCATGATATTACGCAATATCTTAACATGAGCTTTTCGTATTATATTATCAAATTTCATGTTTATTAATATTATTATAAAAGTAATTCTATTTTTAATTAAATGCATTACCGACTCGTAAACTTAACTGTAGTGATCATATTTCATATATTACATTGCAATGAAGATATCACATTGAGGAAAAGGTCGGACACGCTAAAAATAAACTAAATCCCGTTATATTACATCCATCAAAAAACCACCTCGTGACGGACAACTTTTAGCTAACCGGCCGGGTCTAGGTAGAAACAGTACACGAATATATAACCGACATACTATTTTCAAATCCTGCGATAGCGATACGAACTTACTTATTTCCATGACTGTACCATCGGGGACGTGATTCCCCATTACAGTCATGCCAAAGTACCGGCATGTATCGGCACTTAGTTTACGTTTTATTTTACGGCATCGGCCGGCCCCACAACGGAACCGAAAAGCATTCTCGCCAACATTATTAAATTCGCATACCCATTAAATTTAATATTTATTAAAATGATCGAGTGATTCTATGAAACCCGCTCCCAAAGATGGACGAAAACGAACAAGAATGAATGACGTGACGGCCGATTTCAATAAATATTCCTCCGGTCCTCTTATATAAATTGATTTTATTGAGCAATTTTCTTGAGATATTACATCAAATTAAATTACCGGGGCGCGCTACTCGCTTTTTTCGCCGGCATCAATTCAAGCTCAAGCAGTCATAATTACTGAACGGCCGGTATAAACGCTAAATGTATTTGATATCGGTGCAGGATATACGATGTAATTGTAGCTAAATGACAGTGTAATAATGGCGATTAATTATTTATTAACTGACATATATGGACATCGGAATGCACAGATTTTATAGTGGTTAATTTAATTATCGTCTCGTTATATTCGCGGGAATTACGTAATTAGGAACAATTACTTGATTATCTATTAGTCATTATTTATATTGAATATGGCGATTTTCTGCAAATTTGTTTGTATACAAATCAATGCCCGTTACAAAGCTACCAAATACCATAAAGACCTTTCGAATTTATCAATAGTAAATATGTGCCTCACTGAACAGGGAACATATTCCAAAACCTGGTAACCATAAAAGATGTCACCAAAAATTTTTATAAAACTGATTTTATATATGAGTGGGGTGGAGTCACCAGATGGTGTTTGGAGTGGGGGTAACGAAGTGGAAGGGGTAGGGTTAACATAGGGTTAAAATATAAAGACCCGTCCCAACAGACGACAGTATCTTCTTAGCACTTGGTTTGATAACTTAGTCCTGAAGATGCCTCTTGCAACAGAGCGCGAAACGTTGACTGCTTCAAAGTCCTCAACGCGGTTTCCACCCGGAAATCAATATATCATTGACTCTGACCGCGGAGGTCTACAATCTAAATATATAGTTCTTATATCTACCCAACCATTACAAAACGTCCAGTTACTTGCCTTAACAGACAGGTTTAAATAATAAAATTCCAAAATTCAAATTTCGTAATCTGATAATTCAACTATATAAGTATAACAATCTACAATAATGAAAGACTCGACCATTGAAGACTCGTTAAAACATTGAATTTACCACTTTGAATGCATTTTTATGCAGAAGTGGCCTGCATATGGTTGCACCTTACCTATACTGACGCCAACTTCAAGAATTTAAATTATCATACTAGTACAGGATCCGGGTGTTGATTTTAACTGCTCCACATGTATCACTGACTCGCTTTATTTCTTCTTAATTCAGTAACATTTTCATCTGCAATCAGAAGAAGCAAGAAGCATCTGCCTTGACCATGAGTCCTTACAATTCACAAGTAACAGGTGATACGGCTTCCTTATGACTTATTACTTATTACGTCACATGGATGCCTTCTTCAACATCTCAAAGAGGATCTCAACTCAATTTGCGCAGCAACTGTTGAGCCTGGCTTGCATTCCTCGAGATATAAAAGAGTCTGCTCGTTGCGGAGAATCACGCATTAATTGGACCCTAATTTGCTTAATTAAATTGATTATTTATTGTGCTCTATAAGGGTTGGTGGGCAACCGTTACGCCAAATATGTCCGGTCAAGAGAGTATACGCATTTCTACGTGGAGTTACTTTCACATTATTAATGTAATTCGGTTATCGAGTTCGGTTGGTTATTTTTGAGTTGAGGCTCCTTTAATTAGCTGAAAATTACCTGCTTCTGTCAGAGGGTGGTACCACTGCCAAATTAGAGTTATTGCGATTATGTGTTGCTGTGGACGCTCAGGTTTTTGCGCCTTATGGGGCGATATACCTATTTTAAATTATGCCATAGCGTATATTCAATTACAACTAGTAAAAATTATCTTCAGTCGTGCTTAAGTTAAAATACCCCCACCGTCCAATATTACAAAAAAAAACTAGTGAGCCGATTTTGCCCATTCACGAACTTGTCCTTACTTTTTAAGAGATAGCTTGTATACCAAAAGTATATGTCTGCCACGCCTCCTTAAGGGTGTTACAAATGTTGAATCAAACTCAATATACCCCCACCACATTAAATGTGGGGGGTATAAAAACATTCATAACGTGTGTACATTTCAAAAAAACTTGTGGGTTTTTCTAAAATTGTGTTTAACTGAAATTTTCATATTAATAACCGTGTTGTTAGTAAAGAGTTTTTTAAGTATTGTTTTCTAATGCTTGCCTACAGTAGAATAGACAAAGAACGGTCCTAAAGCACTACCCTGTAGTACTCGTGTTTTTATTTCTTTTTCTTCTAAAGGCAGAGAAGACTGTAAATTATGAATGCTACTTATGTTAACAAAAGTGTTGGTAAATAAAAGTCATTATTTTGTAGATAACTAGCTAGGGATATTAAATATCTGTAATTGATTGTTCGATAAGTTACCGCTGAATTTAAAATTATTAATTTTAAATATTAAATTACCACGTAATTAAAAATTCAAAACGGTAATGGATATTTTCTTAAATTAACGGGTAATTCAAAATGATTAATTAAGTTATTATTAAGTATAGGTGTTAAGTATAGGTGTAAGTATAGGTGTTAAGTTACCGATAACAGTAAGTTATGATAGCTACTTATGTCAATCAACAGGTAGGGTACAGCCTTAAATATTATTATTTTGTAGATAACGACCGATCTCAATGATGACTACAATAAAATAGTATATTATTATACAAGTTTCATAAGACGGAAAATTGGCGCATGAGTTGTCAGAACGAATGCGTCAAGATGTCTTATAAATCGAGTGTAATAATACTATTTTTTCTACTCTGTCATTAATTTTATATAAATTTAGAAATTGTGGTTACTATATTTAGAATCTAGGGTATTTTGCGGGTACCTTTTTGTAGTACTGGTAGTACGTAGTAAACTGTCAACTTTGTAAAGCTGGGATAAAATCATGACAAAATCTTATTGTGGATAATTTTTCTCTACTTTAGCCTACAAGTTTTAATAAATAATTAGTTAAAAATTAACCACTTGTTAAGAGTCATGAGGTTAACAACAGTGGTTAACTGTTGATGGTCATGCGCATTCACTACAAAACAGTGAATCAGCTGATCAGTACCCTTCGATGTCCTGTGTACACAGAAGTTAAAAATATGCAAATTAATAATGAATAGGAGTATCTGCGAAAGTACCGTAAACTTGGGTGACTTTAGTCCACTTTTGAAATTTGAAGTATGGTAACTTTTAACAGATTAGATATAATTACCCATACTTGTGCTATTTTTTGGGTCTTTGATAGTACTTCAAAAATATCAAAACACTAATATTTCCAACGTCAGGATATACTTCTTTTATGTATATATATGGGTGGCTAAAGTCAGAATTCATTATTGGGTCACTTTGGCCATACTACTGTTTATCATGCCAATGAAACGATAAGCTAGTGTATGCTCGAGTTTGGCCACCAAATATGTTTTAAAAGTGTTCAAGAACAAAATATGTTAAAATCAGCAATAAGATCACGACAAAACTATTTTATGACTATTTCAAAAAATATTGCTAACATGTTATACATTGCGGAAATGAGAAAAAACACGTCTATCGGAAAATGCCAAAATTCAATATGGCGCCCATAAGAAAAACAAAAGTTGGCCATGATTACGCCGCCATCTTTGATGTTATTTCAAATTAAAAAATAACACCGCATTCCTTGTTAAAAAGTCGCTGTAGAATGTTTTTGTTTCAAATGTCTAGCTACGTTTAGTTTTGAATAAAAAATTAAAAACGATATCTTAACATTTCAGTTTTTTGCGGATATCTTTAAAATGAAAAATGATAGCCAAAATTTCTTTTCAGATAATTGTTCAGCACAAAAATACGAAACTTTGCCAAATTTAAACATAGCCTCCATCTCCACTAATAAGCGGGATCTAATAAGCCTCGAAATTGAATCACCCGGTATAGCTAGACATAATTTTGTACTTCTGGTATAATGAAGAAACCTCCTTTGGACGGGACAGGTGTTTTTATTGCTTGTAAAATGTCATCTTTGTCATACCACAGAAATGTCATCGTTTGATGGCCATTTCCACTGAGAATGCCCGAGTTTACTTTCCTCGATTGACTACACCGACCACTTTAACTATGCGGGTATTGCAGAAAGATATTCCTAACAAACCACAGGACTAATGTTATCGGCGGCAAATCATAGATGCTGATAGATTACTCAACACAAACAAAGTTGTTCATAGTAACAAAATTGGTCAATTTTCAAAGCTATCTTCTGAACACTGCCACAAAAAAAATAAATTATCATCTAACTTACATTAAGCACCTTTGTATTCAATATAGTATCTAAAATATAAATAACCAAAAATACTCGCAATGTTTGAAATATTAACAAAGATCTAAACAATATAAATAAATTTTCGAATAGTGGCCAAAGTCACCCATGGCGGCCAAAGTCACCCAAGTTTACGGTACACAAAATCCATATTTATGTCGTCATGATTAATTTTTAGTCACAAAAATAAAGTTCATTTGCAACGCACTCAACTCCGTTTACGGAAACTCGTACGTCGAAGAATATTATGGAAACAATTTACGCACAAAAATAATTTTGGGCCAAACGGAAACTTTTACAGACCTGCCGCTTTAACAATCATCCTGATTCACCGCAAAATCTTACCGTGTACACATAGGTGGCGCCATATTCGAGGTGCCATTCACACCAATCCCGGTCAAGTATTTGTAAAGGACCGTCCAGTGTTTATTTACAACCACTCGGGTCCGTTTATCCAGCATAAAAGCACCGAACAAATTTTATGAATGAACCTGACAACCCGAAGAGTGGCAAAATCCACACAGATTCACACGTCGTTAAACTTTGGAGTGGCCAGGTAGAAATAAGCGACGCAATCGCCAGATCGAAGTTGGCCAGCTAATAAACGTCATTAAAAATGCAAAATATCTGCATTATCGACCGTTAATTAAATTGTAAACCTTGAGGGGTGATTCAATTAATTAGGTTGGTTGTATCGATTTGGCGTGATGCGAGCAGAGAGATAGGTGTCATTTCCTGTGGCCCTAGATATGTCTTGCAATCACCATAAACCTGCGACAAGGGCACTTCAGCAGGTGTAAATGGCCTGTTGTGTGAATTCGATATTCCCATGCACGATTGCGTCCGTGCTGTGTGTGTGTGTCTGTGTGTACAAATACGCCCGACAACCATGAGAGGCCTGAGTGGTGTACATTTGTCCTCAACTAGATGTATTCCCATGATCCCCTATGTCCGGTTCGAACGAATGCTATAAATACTGTTCGTTAACTACATAGATCAGCAGCTTAGATAAGCCGAGACCGCTCAAAATTGTTATGGCGAACCGTTTGTGGGGTATACAATATTATGCTGGATTGCTGGATTGCCCACCCTGGCTCTGGCTCAATTCTGTCAAGTCTAGGTGACGGATCTTAAGAATATTGTGGCTACGTCATAGTCTTCTTGCGGTTAATTAAAAAGCACCAATATTCATAAAAATCGTCACCACACTCGAAATAATTGAGCCGGACATTTTTTATTAGCAAAGGTTCAAAGTTTACTCTAACGTATATTAGTCGATGACATTTCCGTCATTATAAGCCCTTTTCATCAATGTGAAAGGCAGCATGTTGATGAAATTGAATGATTTAATTTTCCAAAAGATCTTCCAGATTGCTTGATTGCGACTAGTTGCTTAGCGGCTTGTTATTTGCGTTGTAAATTCAAATCATAATATAAAAACAGAAAGGAAAACTTTGCGTGAAGGCATGCGCTTTACCATTTTTGCAATTAAACTGTAGTTAGTATAGTTAAATACGTGTCAATTTTGAACCGATTTTTTGCCGAAATATATACTGGTTTCTTGAAGAAGCTTCTTCTGGGAAAAGATTCAATTTTAGTTTACGTTTCTTAAATTGCTGGTAGTTGTCGAGCAGATCACTCAAGTCTTGATGGACTCCAAAATGTGGTTCCCTTCAGATCTGATGAGATGACATTCATCAAAATTTTCTCGAATTTGTTCTAAAACAAATCTTAGTAGGATACCTAAGTATTCAACTAAGATGCAACTTTGTGGACATCTTATAGCGAGGGTACAATCTTAAATAAATTTTAAAATGTTTTGAGATAATGCACTGTGCACTGCCTGTGACTTTTAATAAACAATTTCAGAAACCCCTGGTGTACTTCAAATATACTTGGATCTGCATATCTTATTATAAAGGTCGGCTAATCGATATGTTGCAAATCCGGAGTGAAATCTATTATGATATTAGCTTCTACTTTGTTCTTCTTCTTTTTTGCCGTTTTCTATCTACTTTGCTTCTTTAACTTGTTTTAGTATGTACTTTCCTAACTATTGAATAAATCGACAAATTGAAAAAACATTTAGTTGAGTACAAGTATGATACATTTCCACGTCCACAATTTGCGTAATCAACGGTTTTGAAAACGTTTTGCTTAAAATAATCAAAATTTCGTAATACGAGAAAAACCATTAATTTTTAAATCATTATGGGAAAATGTCTTGGCCGGGGGCCCCCCAAAGCCCGGGACCCCTACACACATAAAAATACGGAGTTGGATTTAACACCGATTCAACACCGCTATGGATCTCCCTCGCGACCGTTTGCGCATGTAGTTAAATCAGACGGAGTTGAATTTTTACAGAGCTCATTCACTCTTTTTATAGTTATTATTATTTGTAACGGAGTTGAAAATATATGTTTAGGGAAATGCAGGTTTACTCCTTTATAGACATAAAATAATCTCCCCGCGTGTCAAACTTCCGCGTTCCGGAGTGCAAAAGTTCTTCTGTAGTAGTGAAATACATCCGTGGAGATGTTACGTAACTCCTTTATTAGTGTTAAAATTACCCTGTTGCGGGGTGCTTTTCTTTTATTGGCGAAATTATTCTTTCCCTAAAAGAGTTGTTTGTGTACGTAATGAAGTTAAATATGTTCCAAATAGAGTTGTTTTTTTTTTCAGAGCGGTTCTTATCTTTATTAGGAATATGACGGGGACCAGTAAAAATCAAAAATACATTTTAACAATTTATTTTTCGAAAAAACTGACTAAGTACATATAATATAATTGGTAACTATATACATATCATTCGCACACTACTTCATAAAAAAAAAAACACAAAAATCGACATGCATTCTGTATTAGGTACAATGCAGTGTCATACTCGGTATGAAGGTACCACAAATGCGGCAACAAACGTACTGCGCATTTGACTAGCCGGTATCTTCACAAGCTTTTTTCTATAGTACATTAGTAGTGTGCGTAACATTTTTATAAACTACAAAATTATAAAAGCATGTGAGCACAACGAATAAGTAATGTACATGCATACATATGTCTACGTACATACATACATATGTCGTAATATAAGTAAGTTACCTGTAGTATTAATTGTGTCGAAATTTACTACATCGTTGATAATTCTGACCCATTTTTTTATTTGTCCGTATTTAACACGTATGAAAATACACTGCTCCATTTGAAGTAATAATGCACTTACATATAATATATTAAATGTAATGGAAATGAAAAACTCACTCTCAATTGCACCCCGCAAACGTCGGAGTATAAGTGACGACCACAACACACTGCGAAGCAAACTGCAAACCGTCTTGGTGGCGACATGTTGACGCCTGTTGTTGTCAAACCGTAAGTTTTTGCCTTTACAGTATAAATCTTACCTTTTTGGAGATTATTCACTCCAAAACGGAGTTAGAAATCAATATTACACAGGGAATTAATGTTTACTTTTAGGAGTTTTATCACTCCGTCACAATGTTCAGTCATATCAACTCCAAAAAGTGTACTTTCTCTCATTTTGTCAGTTATTTCAACACCCTGCATGGTGTTAATTTTCATTTCTCAGCTCCAGTGAAAATTTTCACCATTTCGGATATAAACTATTTTCAACTCCGTGCTGTGTAGTTAAATTAACTCCGATATTACGTATATCAACAATTTTTAGAACACAATCAACTGATTTTCGGAGAAAAAATCACTTTTTTTTGTGTACAACTAACTACGTGCAAATTCTCTCCGTAAAATTTTTATGTGTGTAGGCACGTGCCTCATTGCCTTATGGGTAATCCGCCTCTGGTTATTAACTACGGGGATTGTTATTATGGATTATACCAGAAAAAAAAACTGGTGTGTTCTGTAAAGCAAAATTGCAGCTATTGACCTTCGTCTATCCTGCTGCAAGTTTTGGTATTTTAGTTTGACTTATATCTTGCGGTTTGCTTATTATCACGGAGTAGGAAGGGAGGAGTTCGCAGATGCTATCTATACATACGCTTTGAAATCTGGCCCAAATGACTGCATGATAAGTACCGACCGAGAACGGCAATATTGTGGACATGCGCAGTGCGCACATTTTGCTATCTCTTTTCTCTCATTCATTAATTGACCTATGTGAGTTGCGGCGATTGTCATTGTGTGGCGAGGTTATGTTTCTAAAAATTATCAACAGAATGCTAAAATTGTTGAAAGAAGTTATGCAAAATTTTGTTTAGCATATTTACTAATGAAAGCTTTACAAAAGAAACCATAATCAGTTATTGCATCTGTACAGGTAAGAGTTTTGTATTTAGTTAGTAGAGAAGACAAATGATATAATATTGATAGTCAATGATTTAGCACATCTGATGACGGTGATTGTAAACCATTAAAGTCAGGTTTCGACAGTCAACTGTCAACTGAGTGCAGTTATGACCACTTCCGGTACATTCCGGAGATGAAAATTGTTATAATTAAAGTCTACATGGCTTATTTTATGTTAGTTTCTTCCCGAATCTCTATAACATCATATAACCAGGAAATGAGCCTAGAATAAACCGGTTATTATTACAGATATAATAGTATAATACCATCTATTGGTCTTTTTAAACATTTTAGGTGTATTTGCAGCTATAATTATTTTATCATATGCTCATGGTATCAGAATTTTAACACACACTTTATTTCTCAATGCCAACTCTGTCAAAAACAACTCCATTGGTAATTTTTAATAATGTAAATTTTTTTGCTGATGTTTTCAGTATATTGCGACACGGAAAACCGGATACTGCTACAACAGTATTTTGTATTAAGTATATTTTTGTTAGGAAGCAAATTTATATTGTAAACTAAATTTATAACAAAAGAAAATTATTGATATCTTACAATTCGCTTGAACGGCTATCCCAAAGTTACACAAACGAGAGAATGAGACCCATATAATATATTTCCTACTGTATTATTAGAAAATATCACAGTCGCCACTTTCGCAGATGACACGTTTTAAAATTTTTATAAATTTAAATTTATTTTTAATTTAGGTATCTTATGTTAGGTACGTCACTTGTTATTTAAACCAGTCAGTACATTCACCATAAGAAAATTGCTACCAAATTTGGTCAGAAACGAATTTGCTTAAGTAATTCGCCACAATTTTGCATCGCGAATCGCTTATTTATTCGCGGTAATGCGGAAATAATCGTAAATGACGCGTAACGGCAAAACAAGCACTTCAATTGCATTAAATTTATCCGTACCGCTCTCCGCATTGCCGAAACAGAAGAGGCGAACGAACGAACGACCGTTCTTTCGACCGAAATGTCGTCGTTTCGTGTACCGACAAAAAGGCAATTGTAAAAGGCAGGATATATCCGCAGATGTCCAGCTAATATCACGGGAATTACGTGTGAATTGTGAGACAACAACGGGAGGATTCTTTTCAGAATCCCACATCTCATTAAGGACCGCGCTGCGGCCGAAAACGACTGTTCACCTGTTCACCTGTTCATATTTAAACCTTTTTATTGTCAATTATTGGAACACGCGCCATGTTCTGTACGCGTCCGTAAATAAGAAGACCAAGAGAGCGAGGTGGTAACAATTCCGAATCGAATGCGGTGCTGCTGCCCTCTGCGGTGTTCTTTTATTCAAATCCAAAGTCATGGAGTACGATAGTAAGCTGAAACGTTAAGGTGGTCTCTGGAATGACTTGAAAATATACGGTTTACCTATTAACTGTGTTAGAGTGAGCAACTTTTTAATACTTGAGACGTCGAGACGAAGTTTGAGCTGTCTCAAAGCGATTTATTTCAAAATGTGGCATAATTCAAAAACGAAGCAATTTGCGTATAAATAAATTATATGAAATCGACTAAAATCTATAGACTGAACAAATTGTCAATAGATTGACAGTTTTGTCAATGGTTGAATAACAATTTTTATATTTACGTGGAAAGTGCAGTTTGTGATTGAAAAGAAATGTTTTGGGTTTTTGATAGATTTCTTTGGGCTGATTACGAATCTGAACTTAAAAGTTGCGTCGGGCGTTCAGTTTTAGGTTTTTATTACTTTTTGGTGCTATACGTACACCACTTCAAGAAAAAGGCAGGGTTTTTATTACTGGGAATGGTAAAAAAACAAATGCAAGCCGTGGGTGTTACAGGGTTAAGTCTTTTTGGGGGCGTGAAACGGGGTGCAAAATATATTATTGTTTTCCTGAGAAACTTGAAGTTATATCAAAAAGTGTCCTACAGAAAAGTTGGAGATAATACAATAAATATACAGGGTGAGTCACTAGAGTCGCGGTGGTAGATATAGCAATTATCTTTAGAGATGGAAAAAATATTTAATACAAAAGTTGTTTGGCATATCATTTTCTACAACGTAAAATTATTTTCATTTATACTGGGTGTTGCATTTAGGCGTAGCAGAAAATAAATTAACTTTTTTAAATGGAATGCTGTATATTATAACATATTATGATTGCGAAGAAAATTGTCTTACTAATTGTATCAGGTGATATTGACGTAAAGCTAATAGTTTCTGCAATATTCAATTTTTTATTAAAAGAATGGCCGTTGCAGGCCTTTTCCGAAAACTACGTAATAGCGTCATTTTTGCAGATATTTTCTTACAACTTTGTCAGAAAATAACCAATACTAATAGGGAGGTGATAGTGCCCAAAGAAATTTGATGCGCTATACAGGGTGTTCCTAGCACCTAATCAATTTTGATATTTTTCAAATGGCTTTTTCTTGAGTTTTTTAAATGGAACGCCCTGTATATTATTTGCTGGTTGCATTTCCCATTAACTTGCCTTTAATTTATATTAAGTGTGGCATATACATATTTGTACCCGTTTTCGTGATATTTGGAATTTAAAGAAAATGTGTAATAAAGTATACCAATACACTGCCTTAATATTACACCCTGTATAATTGAGTTAGTTTTTTTCATGTATTTTGTTATAATATAAATAAATTATAAATGTTGGTAAAGTTAAAAATGCTATTTTTTATAAAGATACATTTAAATAGCAGAGTTACGCTAATATTTTAAGTTAGCTTAGATTTACTTAACCTCGTTGTCATGGAAACAAAAACAAATAACAGACGTGTAGTTATTGCTGTCAACAGACTTAATATAGCTAACCAACATTTGTAATCTCTGTTAACGATGAATTTTAATTATACTAAAGAGGAACTGATAAATATTATTTACATCTATGGAGAAGCCGGCAAAAACGCTCTACTGGCCTCAAGAATTTACGCTCAGCGATATCCCGAAAGACGGCATCCCGATGCAAGAACAATTAATAGAGTTCGGGAACGTTTTGAATCAACAGGTACTATTACTTACAAAAAAAGAAAAAGAACAAAAGCGGCGACACATGAAGAGAATGAATTTCTGGTAGTTGCTAGTGTGGTAGAAAATCCATACTCAAGCACTAGACAAATAAGAAATCAAGGAATAACCCAATCATCTGTGTCCAGAATAATACGGCGACACAAGTATCATCCATATCATGTGCAACATGTACAGGAATTGAGCGAAAACGATTTAAAAAAGAGATTAAATTTTTGTAATTGGGCAGCTGCTAAAATTCAACAACAAGCAAATTTTTTTGGCTTTTTTCTTTTTACTGATGAAGCTACGTTTCATAAAAATGCGTATGTTAACCAACATAACTTCCATTTTTATGCAACAGAAAATCCTCGCGTTATCAGGCCTTTGGACCATCAACATAGATGGTCACTCAATGTATGGGGTGGAATAGTAGGTACCAATTTGCTAGGGCCTTACTCTTTTGAGGGTTCCGTAAATGGTCAAAGGTACTTACATTTTCTTAACAACCATCTACATGAATATTTAGATGATTTGCCGCTTAATATTCGCCAAAACTTAATTTTCCATCACGACGGAGCCCCACCCCACTTTAGTCTGAACGTAAGACAATTTTTGAACAACCAACACCCCAACAAATGGATTGGAAGAGGAGGCCCTACGTTATGGCCGCCAAGATCTCCTGATCTAAATAAGTTGGATTTTTTTTGTGGGGTCATGTTAAGGAATTAGTATACCAGACACCACCTACCACACAAGACGATATGAAGATTAGAATAAGAAATGTTTTTGCTGACATCAGAGAAAATAAGAGAGAGATGTTAAGAAATACTTCGAGATCTTTTACCCATCGGATTAATGCTTGTAGAAGACAAAATGGAGGGCATTTTGAACACCTACCAAATCAATAACTACTTGTTGTTTTATCTTTAATTGTTATAGTTTTTTACTAGTTTTATGTTAATGCTTATCAAGTTTAAAAAATAGTTTAATAAATGTTATTAGTTGTGGTTTCTCTTAATTATTTGTTTTTATTTAATTTTTAGTTGTCTCAAATTATATTAATTTTTCATATTGAGTAACTAAATGGTAATTCCATGTACTTTTCAATTTATTTTGAGCAATTCTGTCAGTTTTTTAATTGAACAAAAGTATTCTTTTCCTTTCTATGTTCTCTTTACAAAAAAAAAATCATTAAAAAAGAACCATGTTATGCAGGGTGTAATATTAAAGCACTGTATTGGTATACTTTATTACACATTTTCTTTAAATTCCAAATATCACGGAAACGGGTACAAATATGTATATGCCACACTTAATATAAATTAAAGGCAACTTAATGGGAAATGCAACCAGCAAATAAAATACAGGGCGTTCCATTTAAAAAACTCAAGAAAAAGCCATTTGAAAAATATCAAAATTGATTAGGTGCTAGGAACACCCTGTATAGCGCATCAAATTTCTTTGGGCACTATCACCTCCCTATTAGTATTGGTTATTTTCTGACAAAGTTGTAAGAAAATATCTGCAAAAATGACGCTATTACGTAGTTTTCGGAAAAGGCCTGCAACGGCCACTTTTTTAATAAAAAATTGAATATTGCAGAAACTATTAGCTTTACGTCAATATCACCTGATACAATTAGTAAGACAATTTTCTTCACAATCATAATATGTTATAATATACAGGGCATTCCATTTAAAAAAGTTAATTTATTTTCTGCTACGCCTAAATGCAACACCCAGTATAAATGAAAATAATTTTACGTTGTAAAAAATGATATGCCAAACAACTTTTGTATTAAATATTTTTTTCCATCTCTAAAGATAATTGCTATATCTACCACCGCGACTCTAGTGACTCACCCTGTATATTGTAAAAATTACTCTACACTTTTAACTCATTTTTAAATTTAAACAAATTATCAATTGGGGGGCCTAGAAGTAAAAGGGTTTAAGTGCACTTTTTGTGGTTGTGAGATAATAAGCTTTACATTAAAGTTGTATTTCAAAATTTCAGAAGTAAGTTTGGAAAATTGTATGATTATTTTAATTTTAAACATAGTCATAGAAGGATTATCACGAATCAAGGAATATCTAAATTTTATTGTTTAACGTATTTTTTCCACAAATATACTTGAAACATTATGTGGGTTTCAAAAATTTTGATGGTAAAATGGTTCAAATGCCTTTACTGTATTAAAATGAACTTTATTATAAAGAAATACAAATGACAACGCAATTTTTGTATTCGTAATCGAAATATAATATAACGGCGTCATCTTTATGAGTACTCCAATAAATCATATTTTTCTTGTGTCCTTTTCTTTCAGCTATTGTTACATCATGTTTTCTATCTATATTTGTATAAAAGGTTGATGGAGTGGTGGAATATATTTCAACAATGTGATTTGGTTTCTGTACTTTTATGTTGATTGATGTTTTATTCAAAGGCTTGCATAGAAAACCGGAAAGACGAACGTTCAAGTGTTGAGGTTTAATATTACTATTTAGACTATTCTTCTATCCAAAAAACACACATACACAGGATTTTTTTTTTACCTGGGTCAAAAATGTTCAAGGGATCCGAAAAGAGATTTCCGCTAAAACCTCAAAAGTTTTGTTTGGCACGATTACAATACTTTACATACTACGTATGATAAAGTAAAATTATAGTACATAGTCCAAAGTTCCCCAAACCATTTATATAAATCCCAAATATTTTGTCACCTACAAGTTCGCTATATTTTATAAACGTTTTGGGCGCCATGAATGCAAGATTCTAGAATGAAAACAAATTCTGGCATTGGCTATATCCAATTCCCGCTGTAATACTGCCCAATACAGTCGCTGAACTAATATCCATTAGAGCCGACCCAAGTTCGTCACTGCTAATTGTCTCTTCCTGTCCACAAAACCGACATTTTAAATAAAATGTTCATTTGAGTCCTGTTCTGGTCTCTTTGTCTCATTTGTAATTAAATAATTACAATATTGTTCTTTTAGATTATCTATACATATATTTTAACTTAGCTGGTACGTAGTCGTCTTTTACTAATTCGTCTAGAGGACAGATGCGGATGTTTAGGTATTTTGCCACGACTTCTACCCATTATTAAACAAATGTACCTAACACCTAGCAGGTATAACTACACTAAGTATAATATCATACAGTATGACTTTTATCGTGTGTTAAATTTGTAAACCGTGCGTATAAATGTGAAATGCGAGAACTCGGTTCTCCCGATTCAATATACGCTACGGTCATAACTTGTGAACAGTCTAATCTAAAAATAGCAGTAGGCGTGGCGTAGTTATAGGCGGTGTTTAAAACTCCTAACGTCTGCTGTCTACACCGGGCCCGTAATATAGGCAAAATACGTTTATAAAATTGTTGTGAGGAACAACAAATAGCTCTAACCATCGTGCAAGGATGCCCTGAAATCATTTTTAATTATTTTCAAAACTGATGTCAAAGCACCATTATTATGGATGCAACAGGTAATCTGGATAAATGATTATTACTACATTTAACTACGGCGCTACTTTTGCAATCTCATCTAAAATCTTTTGTTCAAATTACCTTTTTCAAATTTCTGCCGGATTACTTTTGTTAATCGTCTTCACTTTCGCTTGAACAGTGTGTTTTGTAATTTTATTATTTACAATATGTATGTAGGTAGGTACTTGGTCAAAGACCTAATGGAATGTTAAGTTTTATTTGTTTACTGTCTACTGGAGCAACGTCCATCTCGCATGTTTTTCTTTTTCTACAATAATGAAACCTGGACTCGGAGTCGGTACATTTTTTCCGACTTCGACTCCGACTCCTCTGAAATTTGCCTGAACTCCGACTCCGACTCCGCCTCCGACTGCACGACTCCGACTCCACAGCCCTGCTAGGAACTAGCAACAACATTAATGCTTTATGACACTAGCGCGGACGCTATCATGTGACTTAACTCTCGTATACTGTTGGAAGTAGGAGGGTTTAGGTACACTTGAATACTTTTACCATTAACACTATTAGCAAATATTTGAACAGAATTTTAAAGACCACATAAAAATGGTAGATACTAAGGGAGGTGAAATTTTCATGAATTATTTTTCCCCCAAAATAGGGTATATTTTAAGTGTAATATACTGTAATTAACTGTTTTTTTAAAGTGCACTTTAAACCCTTTTAATTCCAAGCCCCTCAATTATTATATTGAATTAAAAAATAAATAAATTAAAAAATAAATAATACTATGCTAATCTTTATCTTTTTTGCAAATTTGTTATTTAAAAGCGTTATTTAAGACATAAAAGTCATGCTTTCACAAAATTACATCAAAATTAAATTATTTTTGCTATAATGAAAAATAAACAAAAATTCAATTCG
Organism: Aphodius sticticus; assembly: GCA_963966075.1. Lineage (NCBI taxonomy): Eukaryota > Metazoa > Arthropoda > Insecta > Coleoptera > Scarabaeidae > Aphodius > Aphodius sticticus. The sequence goes on along the minus strand of OZ014508.1, from coordinate 4,671,452 downwards.
CATTTTTGTCGGAAATTTTGAGATCATACTGTTGATCTACAACTTTTCTGAACGAAATTTTTACTTTATCATACGCAGTATGTAAAGTATTGTAATCATGCCAAAAAAAATTTTTGAGATTTTAGCGGAAATATGTCTTTTTGGGTCCCCTGAACATTTTTGACCAAGGTACAAAAAATGTCTGTGTGTGTGTGTGTGTATGTGTGTGTGTATGTGTGTGTGTGTGTGTGTGTGTGTGTGTGTGTACCCGCTTTTGTGGCGACGATTCCGGAGAAACTACTAAAGGTGTCGGGACGAAACTTCATATTTAGAAGTTTCATAACCAAACTTAGAGCTGAAAAGCTTTCTGTTGAAAAGGGTCCAAAGGAACTGGTGGTTTACTCATAGCATTTTTCGAAGATTTTGCAAATGAGCCGCTATTTGTGTAATGTCGTCAAAATAGTTAAATAATAAATTAAAGGAGAGTAAATTTTCTATAATTTATGTATATGACATTTTTTGGTAGAATTTATAGTTTAGCTGCATGAGCAAATTCTATTTCATCGAGATCGGTCGTACTGCTTTAAAACTAGTAGCCAGGATATGTCAGATTTTTTGATTCTAATGACAGTAGCTAGTGTCAAACGCTAATGTTTTGAAAATACTAGTCAATATAGGCTGCGTTCGGATATTGAACACCGTTACACTTTTTACACTCAATAACACGTAAGTGTCATTTGGACGGTGTACCCGGTGTCAACGGAGTACAATATCCGAACGCAGCTTTAATCGAGATATCTGTCTAGTTCTACTAGTTTTATTTTAATGCAGACATAGCCGATCTCGATCAAATAGAATCTCATGCAGCTAAACTATTAATTTTAGTATGATAAAGTCATGTGCCTGGCCACATCAGATTTTTTGTTATAACGTCGACTTTCGCCGGCAAAAGCAATAGTATATTTTGCACACCCTTTCAACCCTCAAAGTTAACCCTATACCACCACGGCCTAGCATTTGTTTTGTACATACATAATAAGCCCCTTTACCGTTTCCTTATTATTGGAAACGGTAATTCTGTCTACAATCAATAGTGGTTTTGGCTTCTAAATCAGTTAATTTGCCTGCGCTAGTCAGTAAAATAAAGATACGCTTTACAATGATTGTATGTAAAATTACAACGAGTTATTTAGAGGACGTTTTGCACTTTCTGGGACCCTGGGTTCCTCCGTCATAAACTCTAAAAAATTGACAAAATTAAGATTCTTTGACATTTTGATTTATTTTTTTAATACTTTACACATAGTCGATGTTCACTCAGAGTTATCAATAATATTTTCCTAATTTCCGGAATTTTATTTCATAGAAAAATGATATTTTTATACATAAAGATGTCAAATTTGAGCGAACATTTTTTAAAATACCAAAACACAAAATTTAATAAATTTACTCCATATTTTGCCGTAGTCTTCTTGTGTAAACATTCTTGGCAGACCAACCCTTCCCAAACTGTATATTTCATCCTGACTAACCCCATAACAACAATAACCACCCCTCGTACAAACGTCACTTTGCTTTGTGTTTATTTGAAGCATCTACCATCAAACAAACGATAATTAAATTACTTATTGAATCGTGGAGTGTCTGCAGGTATGAGAACATCATGCGGAACACCCCAACTTCAATATGTGGTGGGCGTCTGTGCATAGGTACGTGCGTACGCGTGTCCAGTACACGTCAACCAGCTGATGGGGACACGAGTTGCCAATTTTACGCATAGTGCGCTCAGAAGTCCTACTATGTTGCTCGGCATTGTTCAGCACGAGGTCTGACGCATGCCATAATGCCTCCTCACAATTAAATTTTACAGTTTGCTAAATTGTTTCGGAGCGTCAGGCAAGAGAGGGAATCTTCTAGGGATGCCCTGTAACGGATTGAGCGGATGTCGAGGAAAGTGGGTTATAGGAACAATAGGCCGTATACTGTATAGACAACAGATGCGCGTATGCGAGAGGTGCATGCAGCGCCGTGCTGCGGCGAAGATGCGCACAATGCGTTTTGCCTGGGTCGGGTATTTTTATCCGAACAGTTTAATATATGAGTCTCGTTTATTATGTCTCGCGCTGAACATATGCAAACGCCATTGATACGCCGTGCTTCCGGAGTCGTGCAAACATATGCTCGGGATTTTTTTGAAGCGAGTTGCTGAGCGGAGTTTCGCGCATTGACATGCGTTGGCATTAAAATATTTTTGTACTACAGTCGAAAAATAATAAAAAAATATATAAATTTAATCTAGTAAATATTTCCTAAAACATTACAACTTATTATTATATTGTTTTTAATTATTTCGAAATGTTATGAGTAAAGTAAACGCCCCAAATTCAGACAAGTTAAGGAATTTTTGTTACATTTGTAACTGTAGAATTTATATTTCTGTGGTGCTAATGACTATGTTAACTTGTTTTAAACAAATGTTCTCTTTTTCTTGGCTCAGCTTTTTCTTCTTCCTTCTTTGTTATTAAAAATATTCTCTCCAAGCATTAGAGATAGTGTTACAGAAGAACAGTTTCTTTTTACTTTATTTGGGCGTTTCTGGCCAGAATAATGATTTTTTAATGGAGATGGCATGAGTTCAACTGTTATCTCCAAAGGTGGTGTATTAATGCCAAAATCGCCAAAATCGCAAAATCGTAATTCCGATACCCTGTAATAATTAGGCATTATTGATGTCCGTAATTCCGACACGATTTGGACATAATGCGCACAATTTATTGTAGTATAGCAAACGAAGTAAAATATGTTATTTTCTTGTGTAAAAACAGCAATAACGCCATATCTATTACTTCTAACTATGTACACAATTCCGACACACATGTCTGATTTACGGACGTGCTATATTTTCATGTACCTAACTCCGAAACCCATAAATTTGTAAATAATAGTGGTTAAAAGAGTAGTGCACCGTATTATTATGAAAACACGCCTTTTTATTAAAATCAATAGCTTGCAGTTAAAAGTTGACCATTTCCGAGATATGTTCCTTAGAATGTTAAGAAGTATATGTATTACCCATCATACCCAGCATCATACTTTATAGTAACAAAATCGTTACTATAAACTATGATGCTCAATTATGTTCTCAAATACTAGGGATGCGAAAGCGTTCACACAGCACATACGCTGGTTACACTTGCGTGCTTATGACGCTTTTTTAAGACAACTTAAAAACTCGTACATAATCGATGTATAATTTTTTTATATATAGAATTGAAAGACTTAGAAACTTTCTAATAACACTCATTGTCATTCGATAAATAGACAGCAAGATAATGTTAAAACATAACCCAATTCGGTCATTTTTGACCGTGAGTAACTCGTCACGACGACACGATATCGATGGGGACTTTTTACACGTTATTTGAAATGCCTCACCAAAAGTGTGTACAAATGTCCAGAACTCTTCAAAAGTAAAATCTCTATTTTTACTAGGCTAATCAGAATTAAAAGACGTAAAAAACTAGTTTTATCGAACAATAAATTCCTTAATCATTGCATATTATTATATTTCGCGAGACGAGTTAGTAATGCAGTAAAAACAAACACGTGAATTTTACGTAGGTACCAAGATATTATTTTTTCGTCGAATTTGAAACACATAAGAAATCTCGTACAGACCCGATAGCAATTTCTTTCAACTAGAACAATATATTTTTCCGTGGAGCATTGACTTATTTATAAAATATCAATATCAAGTCTAGATTTGTGAGAAAATAACCATAGGTTGGCATTTTCTCTCTGTTTTTTCACTGAACTGAATAAAATTTTTCAATTAATTGTCGAGCAACAATTTAATACATATTTATTTTTGATATTTCCCTGCCTAATAATCACCGACTAATAATCGTTTAATAATCTTAATTACAAAACCACGTGGCAATCAATCAAACCCATCGACGTCTCGATACGAAAGAATACTTAAATTTGCAAATGTCGAGCAGCTGTTTACTGTAAGAATCGAAGACAATGAACACCAGTTCGTCTACCTCGCAATCGTCAGAAGACAGCAGCACCCCCACAGTCCTGGCAAGGAGGAAATTGAGATATTATAAAAATCGATCATGTGCTGTGCGAGCATCAGATACGATCTTAATTAGAAGTGGACGGAAGAAGTGGTGGTTATTTAATGCACTCGTGGCATCGATTAGCTTTTTCATCGTTTTTTCTGTTAATTTTTCGTTGCTAGGGTGGCAACCCTAATTAACGAGGCTCGTGTCTGAACTGTTCCACGTTCACCCGTGCACTTTTTAAACGCTTTTTCGTACGCGTTTGTCCACTTATCGCTGGCGCGCGCGATCCACATTGGACGATAAATAACGTTGATTTTAATTTGGTATTTTAATGGAACGTTGTTATGGCAGGATTTATTGTGCGTCGAGTCGAGATATTCGACATAAATAATGTCTCATTATGTATATTGCGGTCGTAAATACGAATAAGTGTGCTCTTTAAATTCCCAAATTGTCATCGATCATGTAATTGTCTTTATATTCTGTATACACTATACAGCCTATTATTGTTGACATATTCTTTTTATAATTTATCGTACATTTTTTATGTAATAGTTCATTTAAGGTTAATGTAAATTTATTATTTTTGGTGTCTTGTTCTAAAACTTTTAAGTTAGTTTTCTATTTTGTAAAAAATCGTCAAAACAACCTACACACAATAAAAAATATCTGTCTTCGGATTCAGATTCGATTAAAAAAGCATAAAAAAGCAACTGAATCGCTTAATATTTAAAGTTGCTAAGTTATTTTTAGATTTTTAGTGTTTCCCGTTTCACAAAGCTAGCTAGCTAAAGCGTCTATTTTTAAAATCAAGAATGTAATGTGTCCTATATCCTGCAGCGCCTTACTGATTTGCACGTTTGTTATCAAAAAGACTAGTTAGCTCCACATTGAGCTAACTCATTGACATGATTTTCTTAAAACCTAAGAATACTGCTTCTTTTTAAGAGAAAAAAGTAAAAAAAAATGGAACTCTGCGTTGATTTCAATAGTCCAATTTAGAGGGGTGGAAGTTTGACATCCCCAAAAATATCTTTTTTCTATGATTGGGTTGGACTCCGTACACGATGGGAAGTCATATGGAATAGGGGGTTCGGCGCGGAGCGTTGTATCCGATACAGCTGGTTTAATATAAAATGTATTTTATGAGTCGTAGATAAAAAGTCGTATTTGACTCGAACATAACGGATATAAATCGCTCGCATGTTTATACACTCGCCTACGGCTCGTGTATATTCTTAAGAATGTGCTAGTCAAATAATTCTAAATTAATTCGTAAATAGTTTTTTAAAACTTTAATGTTATTTTCCCGATTTTTCCAAAAAAGATCCTTTTTTGTGATGCACAAAATATCTGGTTCGGCATCTTCTCGAATCAAGCGGGAAGTTAATAATATTGCCATTGTTGAAACCTGTCAAGTTTTGTATAAAATAATTTCTCGGTGCGCACGTATTTTTATACTAATTTCGACCATACTAATACAAATGACTCACCCCGTATTTGTCTACGTCTTAGTACTGGGAGTCAAATTTTGGCACTTTTAATGAATGATGATAATGGTATTAAAAAAGCATGTTTTCTTTCATTTATTTTTAAAAGTATTTTTTGTATGATAAAGTATTGTACAACAAAAAAATTGAGATTTTAGCGGATTTTGATTCTAATGACAGCAGCTAGTGTCACACGCTGATGTTTTGACAATACCTAGTGTCAATAGAATCAGCATATCTGTCAAATCCTGGCTAACTAGTTTATTAATGCAGACACGATCGATCTCGATCAAATAGAATCTCATGCAGCTAAACTATTAATTTTATATATAGTATGATAAAGTCATGTGCCTGGCGACATCAGATTTGTTTTCACTTTATCATACATAGTATGATAAAGTATTGTAATAGTGCCGAATAAAAATTTTGGGATTTTACAGAACTATGTCCTATTGGGTCTCCTGAACATTTTTGACCAAGGTAAAAAAAAATGTCTGTGTGTTTTTAGGAACTAATTTACATTACTGATTTAGTCTATGTTGTGGAATAAAAAGAAAAAGAACATTATCGACGACAAGTGTTATAGCAAATAGTTTACAATAACTGTACCTACTCTAGTGAAGAAGAATGTTGAATTAAATTAGCATTTTTCCTGTTTTGTGCCTTTTTAATGTTATAATTAAGTTTTTAATCTTCAAATACTTAGTACACAGATATAACTTTTTGTTAAGTCAAATAAATATTTGTTTGACGAGAGGCACAAATATATACATATATTTGCTACAAAAAATGTTTATTTGAGTCAAAACTATATTACTTTACTCCAAACAAACGATTTTTTTGATTCAAATCAATATTCTTTGTAGCAAATAAATATATTTTTGCCTCTATTTAAACACGCATTTATTTGAGTTAAACAAAAATTTCTATCTGTATCTAAACAATAAAATGTTTTGCATCATTAAAACAACTCGTCTTGAGCCCCTTGTACGACGTACAAGTATGCCCGTTTTAGCTGGGTAAAGAACCGCCCTAATGCACAATATCATGTCAATATTACAGATATTTGAATCGCGAATATTTGAGTGTGTCTTAATAAGTTATTAATAAAAATGCCTAGTAGTCATTTAATTATCACAATACAACTACATAGAAATAAATGAGTTACCTACATACCTTAACATTCTTCCAACATGTCGTACGTGTCGGTTCAATGAGTTATCTTCATCACTTGTTGTCACTAGAGCTGATATGCACAAAAAGTACCGGAATAATATGATCCGTAACACGACACCATAGTACTTGACGAACTGCGACGCTAGAACAAAAATATTTGCAATAAGTATGACTAAATTAACTACGTAGCAGTAAAACACCGAACTAGAATCTATCGCCAAGCGTGCATAACTAAACTGAATAAACATTTGTACATTTTCGTGCATACACGAAACTCGTAGGCTCGGACAAGCCGGACAAGTTTTTGTGCGTTTCACAAGTATGAGAAAAGTGGTATTGGTAATGTTAGGAATGTGAGTAATACACACAGAAAAGTGATTATTTGGAACGAGAAAACATAATTTCTTGAATTTATTTACTAGATTCAAATGCATATTTACTTGGATGTAGAAAGTTAGGTATATACAATAGGTATATCAATATAAGTAAAATAATTTCTCAGATAAATGCTGTCAACAAATAAATTCTTTCTTTATAAGAGCCAATATTGTATTTAAAGAAGTAATTGAATTTTTCGTCCCAAAAATGTTAATTTCTCCAACGAAGTTAATAGTAAATCCATCCAAGTGCGTAGTTACTTGATCCACGAAAATATAAGACATTTAATATAAGTAAGTATTGTTTTCTGAATAAAAATCCACCAATTATTTAACTGAAGTGATTCTCACTTCTTTCAAGTAATCCCTTTCTCAGGAATAAATATGCGCATCGTGATTTTGTCAAGGCCCGCGCGCCCGCGCGTAGGGCTGGCGCCGTAAGGGAGAGAAACCTAGTACGAAAACAACAGCGAAGTACCCGTAGGGGATGTGCCTTGTGATTTATTGGGGATGTGTGTTGTGATTTATAGTGTACAATAAACGTTTCAACACGGAGTAGTTTGATGTAACGCACGCAACAGTTTAGAACGAGTAAGTAAATATAACATACCTATCTTGTTAATTAGCAATAGAAAACGTATTTGTGCCAAATCTTTAAAATTCTTACATTAAGTAGCTAAAAATATTTACCGGGAATAAAAATATACACTTCATTGAAGACTGTTTACTTACTTCACCAGAGTAACCACTTTCTTAAATCTAGTAATTATTCCAAGAAATAAAATTTCTTGGTTGAAGTCAATAATCGCTCGCGTATATACGAACCTACCAACTACATTCTCTCTTCGTTCGAGAGATCACTTTTCTGTGAAAAGTGTAAATATGTTCATATTTAAAAGAAGTAAGCGAATGTTTAATCCAAGAGTGTGATCTGATTAATCTAACTACCCAACCTATTGATTTAAAAGAGCAAATTCTGAAGTCAAATAAGTATAGTATCCATTTAAAATTGTACAATCTTAAAGTAAGACAACCGGTCAAAACAACGGATTTCTTCAATGAACGATATATATTCTTGCGTGTATATCAAACAACCGTTGTTTTGGCATAACAAAGGTTGCTTTGAATTGAGATAACGTTTCGTTGTGTGTAGCCAATTTCGCCAACTTAGGATTCGGTCTAGCTTTCTTCAGATGTTAAATTAAAAAAAGTTGAATTGAAAAACAAATTTCGCTTTAAAAGGACGTTTATATGATACCCCACACAACCTACATTTCCTATAATTTTTGAATGGTCGGTAGTGACATCACCAATTTCCGGTTCAAACCACATGTTGACCAAATTCCCATTGTTCGTCACCCAAATGGCTCACCCTGTATACTTTTTTGCACCAAATGTATGAGGTGTTTTACTCGTGTTTTAAAAATTAGTATTTTTAAATTAGGACAAACAATAAACTGTATATAAATGGTCACAAGATTGCATTTTTCTTTGCTATAACATATCATAAACAAAAACTGTATTAAAACTAGCTTTCAGTTTTTTTCCTGAACGTCTATGATGTCGTATAACAAAAATAAACGCTCTCTTCAGTCTCTTGTCAACGCTCTCAGTAAACAAAGCCCTCTCTTCAACCAAAAAAGAGATTTTATTAGGATATCTTTACAAAAGTGACACTACATTTTTTATTATGTCTAGCTAGCAACGGGTGGACCTGCGTTTCGTCTATATTTTCCACGATAGAGTTAAGACATCTGTGAAATTGCAGTCAACCGAGTATATTCCATCCCTATGCCTGATATTTCCAGGCCTTTGAGCACGGCTCGTAGTCTAACGTATCGTTGATGTCTCCCAAACAAAATTGCATTTTTTGCAAATGTTTGGTTCTTTCCGACTTTTTAGGATACTCTAAAACGATTGAAGCCTACTTATCTCTTTACAAAATTGCATGGTTACTGAGCTACAGCAAAAAAAATCTTTAAATTTTCAAATTATTTCTCCGTTTAAAACATCATCATTAATAACAGACCACCTATCGAATACCGATCATTCAGGCACACCTTCCAAATAGAATAGATGAGATTCCGATTAACCCATCACGCGACCACGGAGACCTAACATCTTCCGACGCGTGACTCACCATCCTACTCTCCGAAGAAGAATTATTTAATTAATTCATCCACCGCACGGTTATAAACGCCGCTCATAGCAGTGGGAGTAATTGAGCTCGCTCGGCAATAGCCTCAACTCCACCAAAAAAAAAATAAATGAAACAACATAATTAATACGGTGCACAATAAGCCTCGAGCGGGCGGCCGCATACTGTGTCGGATTCTGTGTGCAGCCGTATTCGGAATATTCGGCATATTTCGTATATCCGTGTATATTAACGGTCTATGTTTAATTAGTTCGGTCCGGACCTGTAAATAATCAAACAAACGGCGCATGAAAGGGACCCCGTGCTAGCGAAGTGAAGTAAGTGTTAAGAAAGTGTACCTCTCCACTACATATAGAGTGCAGGTGCTCACTATGGTGAGCGCACCTGTAGAGCAGGTGCCCCACCCTCTTGCATGTGTGTAGGAATATGTCCGTGTCGGTGTGTAAGGAGACCGTTGTTGTTGGCGGGTACCACACGCACGACGTTTCACTGACTGTGTATCTACAGGGTGGGCAGTAGGGTAGTTCGAATTCCAATGAATTGGTTCCGACTATTGGGTATAATGTGGGAAATTTGCAATTTATTTATACACGGAAATTAAAACAATAATTGGAGGTTGATATAGGTTTAATTTCTTTGAATAGAGTGTTTTTAAAGATTATCGTGCAACGGTTTTTTATTCGGAATATGCAACTCTCGGCTTGCTAAAGTTTACAGTACGAGCGATCATAGGTACCATGTGAAGGTTGGTGCATTTCAAGCTTCCCCCTGTCCCTACCATACTTCTTAACCAATAGATAACCAATAGATGGTCAAAAATAGGTAAAAATGTTTTGGTAGAGATTCATTCACAGGACATTTAATAACGCCCAACACTTTATTTATTTAATTTAACTAACTTTATACTTCGTGAATTTGAGTCTTGTGGTTTGTGTCTTGTGTATGAACACTGGGTCTCCCACTATTTTTCACGATAAAATTATTTTTAGAAAATAAATGTCACACGAGTTTTCATATCCTTAAAAAGTTACAGCCGCATGAAATATTAACAAAATAAAGAAAAATAAACAATAAAATACATCTCAAACAAAATAATTTTTGTAATAAATTCAAAATATTAAAAATAAATTAAATAAATAAATGAAGGAAGATACACACTACATATGAAGCTTTTTGGACATGTTTCTCTACAAGTCAATGTCATTCTGAGTAAAAAGTTTCATCTTCTTGACTTATAAGGAATAAAAAAAGACAAATAAATCCTTATGCGACTTTTTGCACAGTGTGACATTTATTTATAGAAAAATGTTTCGCGGGAGAAAAGTGGGACACCATATATATAGGCAAAACCGGGAGAGGTGAAGATTACTCTCGATTTCAGCTGTTATTTTCGACATACGTTACAGATTATTTCTAAATATTGACGTGTGTTAAAACGAAATAGCATCCCTTTCATACGTCTGCTGTATAATTTAAATGGGCAAGACCAAAAAGTACGTCTGTTCTTAGAACAGATGACAGCGGTACTTGCAACCTAACCTCCAGTCTATGACCTCCAGTTATTATAATAACACAGCGCGAACGTGTGAATTAAATGTGAGCAAAATGTTTTCGTTGAAAGGAAATGCCCTAAATACGAAATCGATGGTAATGGTCATGAACGTATTAAATTATTTTCGTCGCACGTCTGAAAATGTAGGCGAGACAATACTTATGGAAGTAAGTCATTTTATTTAAGTTGTTACCTCAAAAGACCAATTTTATTTTATTTTTTTTTAATTTAGAGGACTGCTGATGCTTGTGGTGTTATCGTTTCAACAGTATATCGTACAAAACTAAGATTTCAAACGGCAGAAACAGAAGGTACCTCAATATCTTCACCGCAGAAGAGACGTTGTCGACCAAAGTTTAAATCTGTCGATGTTGACGTTTTTACAAAAGCTGCTATACGTCGCAAAATTTACAATAAACATAAGAAACGTAAGTAACATAAATTATGAATATTGCGGAATGCTGTGTTTTATCCCGGTACAAAATCTGTGCTCCGTTGGTGGTATATACGCAAGGCTTTAAGAATATTAAAATAATAGAAACAATGATTAACAAATATTTTTGTAGTACTTCCTGTTACTGTACAAAGTCTTGCACAGGAGCTTCGGGAAGATGAGGTGTTTGATTTTTCCGTGACAAGCCTTCGACTATGCTTGCAATCGATTGGATTTTCGTATAGTATGGATGACGGACAAAAAGGATTACTGGAGCAGCCAAATATCGTCGCATTAAGAGCGAACTTTTTACGGGGGTATATAAGAAATAAACGTCTAGACCACTCAGAAAAGGAGGATGAGATTGAAGAACATGTTTTTTTGTTATATATATATATTTTATTATTTATGTCTGTATATACTGGACAATGTTGTCGAAGAAGACCATGTTTTTTTTAAAATATAATATATATTATTATGTATGTATATATGTTATATATTTTATCAAAATAAAGTAATTTTCAGTTCATATTTCTTTTAATCCATTATCAAAACACGTATTAAAAACATAACCTCACATTTACAACAAACTTTACCACCGTTTTGTGAAATACTTATCCTGAAATATTCAGAAATGAATTTAAAAACATATTTAATAATGTCTACACAAACAGAAAAGAAACTCCAAGTTTAAGCACTCAGTCACAAAATGATTATTTCTGAGCTAATTCCAACCGCACAAATACACTGTCTTAAATGGGCTAGTTGGTATGTTTTCACTTTGCTTCTGTTAAACATGGTAATGATGGATATATAAATTAGATAAGATATTATCACAATTAAATGACCAATGATAGTATTTTTAGTAATTAAATATGTATTAATCTTTAACGAACTACCTAGTAGGCAACCAAATATACACAGCAATAGAACCAATCCGCGCGGTACGTCCATATCTTGGTTCATACGATTTTAAGCGATGAGTCAACTTCACCTCTCCCGGTTTTGCCTATAGTAGACATCAGTTGAATTTATTTTGTTGTGACTCACACAACAAGTAACATGAGAAAATCTTTTCGACACATTTCAGCGTAAAATTAAATTTTAAATTAAAATGAAACAGAGTCATGACCTCATCAATATCTTTTTTAATGCTAATTCCATATTTTGCTTACTGATCCAAAATCAATCTATCCAACTGCATCTTTGTTTGTCTTAATGGTAGCGGAAACAATTTCCTATAATCCATAATAAAAATTAAAATTAAAAACAATCTAGGAAACATGGATTTTTTAATAGAATATGAAAATATGTTTTGGAGAGAATTATTTTCCCTGAATCCGGCCACTTCACGCTTAAGATTGCGGCAATTTTTACAAATTTATGGAAGTTGAGCTCAATATCCTAGAAACTTCAAAAAGAGCTCATAGTAAACCTTACACTTAGTTCTTTTACCTGAACTATAGTTCATAAATCTGAATTTACAGTTATTCTTTAAGTGGTGTGTAGGCGCCATCATAAGAGAAACTACGAAAACGCAATAACCTGTCGTTACATGAAATATTCAATTCTTCTGATTCGTATTCAATGCAACGAACATACAGAAACCGCCTATTCGCTTTCCATTTACAAACAAAAGTCACAGTATTCCCTAATTTGTAAAAATACCTTCTTCTCAACATTTTTCATAAAATGTCATAAAATGTATATGCTAGCATTAAGAGGTAGATCATAATCAGTAAAAAGAATATGGGGTTTTCATTTAAAAAACGTGTCGATGACGTCATTAGTCAAAAACAATTAAAGGATGAAAATAAATTTAATATAAATATGTGTTTCCATAGTGTTACCTTTTTTTTTATTTAATACTGTATATACTATATACATACGTGTCAAATTGATAACCTTCTTTCTCCTTTTTTGAAATCGGTTAAAAATCGCTATAAAGACCAAAATGTAGCCAAATCTCAGTTCTGCACATTTGATAGATGGGACCTTATACATTTCTCTAAATAGCCTTACATGAAATACTACATTTTGTGTATGTTCTTCTCAAAATATGATGTAAATCAAATCTTAAAGCATTCTCAAATAAGAGCTTAAACCTTGAAGGCTATGGAAGCTATATGAGGCATACAAAATCTGTAATAAAATTACATGTTTTTTATCCTACGCTTTGCGAAAATTTAATTTTCGCCTCTCTATGGAGACCCGAAAGATGCTGATTGCCCGCCAGGCCTGTAATGAACACTTTTCAGCGCTAGCCACAAAAATAATTGTACACAATATTCCCAACAGATGGCGACCGATTAGTCTGTCCAATCAAAACACAGCTTTAGAATCGGTTTGACGTTTGCGATTAAAACGTCAACGTTGTTTATTTATCAAACGCCATTTGTCAGTGATTAGTCTTTAGAAACGGGTGACTTTATTACGATATTGTTGTGTAGGAGAAAAACTTATGTGTGCACCACGAAAGTGATTTTCCGGGCCTCAAGAAGTGCCCGGAAATCTTCTCTCCTCTCGGCCCGGAAAAGAACCACCTTCTCGGCTTGAAACACAATATACTATTGCATAACTTTAATACTCCAAACTTTTAAGGAACAAAAAAGTCTGATTTAAATAGATCGTTTTTATTTGAACACTGATAAAATTGAAATCCGATGACAATTTTCTGTCGCGTTTAATCATTAATTATTTTGTAGAGTACACCATCTACGAAAAATGAAATTCCGTGTATCATTATTTCAAATTTTAGTAACAAAACTCTATACAAATGTAGTAAACAAAGCGGCACTACTGCAAATGTTGTCAGTTTCTCAGAGACAGAAACCAAAAGACTGCTGTTCCAAAAATAGTGCTTGCATAGCATGTTCTATAATAAATTATTTGCAGCAAGATACACGTTTTTAAATAACAACATAACTATTTAAAAACGTGTATATTCACAACTCATATTTTTCATTAGGTAGAACGATTTGAAATGAACGCACTGTATACAGACCAGTATAAACCGTAACCGATGAACCTGATGGTGATGATCTTGATGCCGGCGGTTGCCTGAATGAAAACCGCCCGGCTCATTAGTCATTAACCCTACAGTGAGTGCCGCGTAAGCACCAACGCGTTTAATTAATTTGATTAAAGGTGTACCATAAATTATGACATCAAACTGTACATTATTCTCCACTTGGCCAGTAGCCGCTCGCATCTACTCCTGTATATATTATTTATACCTGTTATAACTTAAGTTTATACAACAATGACAAATTTGAAAAAGAAAAGTACCTATAGCTATATTTCACTAATTTATCAACTACCTAGATAAAATCTTGTTTTATATGTTTTCCTATCTCTTTTCATGTCTTTAAAAGTTTTAAATGTTATTTTTTAAGGAAAATATGTTCGGTTTTTTGAAAAAGGCAACCGTATTGACATCATAATTCATTCAAAACAAGAGCAACATCTTCATAATATACAAGCACCAACACGGTAGTTAGTTTGCTTCGTTAATCACCAACAATACTCCAAGTAAGGAAAGAAGTTCGGCAATATCGGCAATATCTTAATTATTAGTGATTAATGAACATTCGGCCATAGGACTTGCCAAACTGTACACGTTATGTATTTTTTAATTAGCGCCGCTACATCTCGGTCGGCACTTTGCTTCTTTGCGAGTGACGCCGTGCCGGTTTCAACGCGGTCCGCTTGTCGTAAGTTTTCGTTCAGGATTCCCAAAATCCTCGGACGTGCATAAATAATCCGGTTAACAGAGTGCGGCATTTGGTCCTCTTTGCCCGGAGGCGTTCGTTCATTAATAACGGCACACCGGACCAACTGACAACTTTCGGGGATTTTTCTTTACATCTTCCGCCTTTTAAGATAATTTATATCGGTTTTCCTGGTATGAGAGACACTGGTTGTTTTGCGATTTGAAGATGCCGAATAAGTTAGGGAAAGTTATAACTAGAGCAATAAAAAATAGGGTCTAACAAAACTGTTTTAAACGCCTATTATAATATGGTCTTTAAAAATTGAAAAGTGCGTCCGGGTGTAAATTCAAGAATACCTGCGGAGTAATTGAGCAATTTGCCAATATCCAAATGTTTCTTAAAGCAACTTTTGTGAACTTTAACTGATTTTGATTATTTTTTGAGCACATAAACAAACTTATGCACAATTTCGGGAAAAAAAGCTAAATTTGCTTTTTTTCTGTTAGTTTTTCTTTAACTGAACAATTTTTTGTGAACTCATGATATTCCAAAGTTTAACTTATAAATCTGCGCTTTTGACAAACATTCACACACAGAAAAGTGATTACTTTGACACAAGTAAACGTAATTTCTTGAATTTATTTACTGGACTCAAATGCCTAATCAGTTGGACGTAGAAAATTAGGTATATACAAGAAATGCCACCTAGCCATTCTAAGCAATCTATTTTCTCAGATAAATGCTTATTCTCTACAAATAAATGCAATTTATCGATACAAAATACAAAAATTAAATTTTTTCAAAGAAGTTTTCCCGTTTAGGTAAAAATTATTCTGGATTTTTGTGAAACAACTTATGTTTTAAATCTATAAAATACTTGCAGCAAGTTAGATAACTTCTTAAGGCAAAAAAGTAACTCTGCCTATTGAAGATGCTAAAACTATTTGCTGCAATAAAAATATGCACTTCACTGAAGACCAGCGTAATTTACCTCGTAAATTACCAAATTAATTACTGTAATTAATGGTAATTTACAGATTCTTAATTACCGTAATTTACAGCTTAAATTACCGATGGTAATTTATCGTCATTTTAAATTACCGTTGGTAATTTACTAGTAATTTACCGTTGGTAATTTACTAGTAATTTACCAACAATTTTAATTACAGTTGTTAATTTATCGGAATTTAAAAATTAATTTCAAAACCCTTCCATCAGTACTTGCGTGAATGCACCCCACCACTCCTAAGCAGTTGACAATTGCAGTATTGTTTGTGCTTTGCCTCGGAGGTACTTAGGGATGTAAGAGCGTAATTTATCGGGTAAATTACTAAATAAATTACCGTAATTAATTGTAATTTCCGGATTTTTAATTACTTAATTCAGCGGAGCCAATAATACACATTTTAAATCAGAAGCCATCTAGCTGTTAAATTCATGATTTAAAGAAATAATCGGTAATAAATTACAGTATTTTATACTATAATTATGCTGTTAATATAATTTACCAATAGCAAGTTAATTACGGAAATTTATAATCCTCAGCCAGATTGCTAGTTTTGATGTTGATCTAAAAGACTCCATGCCATCAGATTATAATGATTCGTAATAAAACTCATAAAGTGTATACCTGATGTTATTTATTGTGAACTATTCGGCTACATGTTTCGAAACATTTCGTTTCGTCCTCAAGCCGTGCTGCAAAACAATTTAGGATCAGTTAATTATAGGGTTTAAGACAAATCAAGCAATCGCAAAACAAAAAAACTGGATTAAGGAATTAACGTCAATCTTGCTACAATAAAAGCATGTGGTGAGAGAAGGTTATATTTACAGCCAATACCACGTTCAAGTCGCTCAAACGGATTTCTTCACCCGATCTTCACCCGATTTCTTCAGTACTCTACCGATTCTCTCTGATAGAGTACTGAAGAAATCGGGTATCACGGTAAGGTACAGAGCACCAGCTAAGGTAAAGGATCTTTTGCCTAACCCAAAGGATATCACACCACTCCTGAAGAACGAAGGTGTATACAAGATAACATGTGAGTGCGGAACATGCTATGTAGGACAGACAGGACGAAGCATCGAATGTCGAATCAAGGAGCACAGTAGGGGCACCCGGCTAGGCAAGATCCAACAGTCCGCTGTTGCTCAACACTGCCACGAGTCGGAACACAATGGACACACAATGGATTTCGATGACGCGAAGATGTTGGCAAGGGTGGGTAATTATCATCGAAGGCTCATTAGAGAAGCCATCGAAATTTACAAACATCCTGACAACATCAATCGCGAGGACGGTACTGACATTAGTAGGGTCTGGAAATCGATCCTAACGCGGTCAGGTGGAAAAACACATGGAGCGGTAGCGCCAGATGTGCGCAGCGAGGTGTAAATTCAGGTATATAAGGGAGACTTTCTTGGTAGGTCTTCAGTATTCAATTAGCTTTGAAGAAGCGAGCAACATGGCTCGCGAAAAGTCAGCATTAACAAATCTTGACACACGGCATAACCCGGAAGCAGTTTATTTTCTAAATGATTCTGGCCGTGAAAGCCTACGTACTTAATTTTAAGTTTGCTAGATTGCTAGTTTGCTAGATTGCTAGTTATCTACAAAATAATGACTTTTATTTACCAAACATTTTTATTAACATAAGTAGCAATCATAACCTACAGTGATCGGTATTAACGCCGATTTAATTTGACATTTTGAAATTTTAATTACCCGGTAATTTAAAACAGCGTAATTTACCATTTTTAATTTTTAATTACTCGATAATTTAAGCCAACGTAATTTACCATTTTTAATTTTTATTTACGTGGTAATTTAATAATTGAAATTAATAATTTTAATTTCAACGGTAATTTACGAAAAAAGTAATCCCTGCTGAAGACTATTTACTTACTTCAACGGAGTAACAACTTTATTAAATCCAGTAATTAGTTCATGAACAAATTTCTTGTTTGAAGTCAATAATCTGGCGTATATACGAACCTACCAACCACTTCATCCAAGTAATTCTCTCTTCGTTCGAGCGATCATTTTTCTCCAAATGTCCAAGAAACAAGTTAAATCCAGTTTTCGGTTTTGTGGTTAAAATCAATAAAATCAAGCAGTAAAAACATTAAAAAAACATCGTTGGGTTAAAGGCAAAAAATGTTTTTTACAATTTATTGAAAACTATATTTGTTTGTTGATAAATAAAAAATCAATTGCCAACTGACCACCCAACTTGATTTTAATGCCTTCAGAGCATCTAATAATAGGGCTATATATGTTCTTCATCAGTAACGATACCTAGGTAGATATTTTTAATCAAATTTTAGTATTGACAAGGTACAACAAGGTTTTTGCCGAATTCATATATGTCGGTAATTATAGTTGTTTAATTATATCATCAGCTCTATAAATAAATTCTATTTATTTTAAATCAACTTCGCAGTTCTTAACAATAATTATAAATAACTCGCAAAATTGTTAGCTTCGTGTACCAAAATTACCGGGATTATCACGGAAAAATTTTAAAGACGTGTTTTTAATCACTTCAAATAATTAAAATATCCATTCCAGTTCCAAAACTACATTAATCTAATATTATTTTAAAACTAGATAAACACAATTATTAGAAATTGTGACAAAGTAAGAATGATCGAGGACAACAAATTAAAAAAAAATAATGTAATTGGTACAAGCAAAAGCCGACAAATATAATCAATATTAATCATTTGTGTGTTTAGTAAACATCTGCCCATTTTCTTTTAGAACGAATTATCTGACAATGAAATCATTCCCACATTGTTACAGCTCAATAAATCGACCTAATAATCGATTATTCATTCGCCCATCCATTATTGTATCATTACCAATTCTGTCCGAACACTTCGATTGTTATCTGAGAATTGTGTGACGTTGCCACCTTATAGAATGCCCTCAGTCCAGGCCCTTTAACGTTCCGACATTTAATGGAATACACAATCTTCGAAAACAATGAGACTCCCGCCGCATATCAATTAAGAATGAAACTTATTATAATGGAATTGACGCTTTGAAACGTTCAAAGGAAAAGCACTTGTGGTTAAGTGAAATATTTTGTGGTCAGTTGTACCAATTGTAATATTTTTTAATTAGGTAAACCGTTTGAAAAAAAGCACCTGCAGTGTGGAGTAGTAAAATAGCGATAAAGTTGCTTCCTTGGATTTATTTTAATTACACTTTTATAGGTAGATATAGTCTAGTCTATTATAGATACGTATAGTTAGGTTGATTTTAATAAGGCTTGAGAAATACTGGGTTTTAAAATATTGAAACCTCGTGAAAAAAGTTGTCCATGGTCCGACTTAATTAAAATTGAGCTGAATACGAATGCGGGAGTTTCCTACCACGTAAATTTTTCCACAAAGGTTGAGGTAAGAAAATAAAATATAAACAAACTTCCAGGATAGGTAAAAGTTCACAGTTTATGCTTACTTTGAGATTCCTGTTTTGAGGCGTTATTTAACGTTCAAAATTGATAAAAATTTTCTAGATTCGATTTTGATAAATTAGGTTTGTTTAAATTGACAAAATTTATCTAGAATGACTGGACTAGAATATTCTATAAACAATAATCATGTCGACATATTCCTCGCTACTGTACTTAGGCATGTTATCTTAATATCATGTAAGAATACTAGCAGCTACTATCAGTAACAGGTACTGTCACTTAAAATGTGATATATTCAAACTGTCATAAAATTTCCAATTCTAGTTTCATGACAAAGTCTCTCAACAAGTTAACACCCATTATTTCATCATTTTAAAGATAAGCAAATAGCTGTAACTTTTATGTTTATAACTTTTTCTTCATTTTAAATTATATATATATATATAAACATTGTATTAGATAACAATCAGGAATCTGTAATTTAATGATAAAACGTCTCTTACTAGCATAATTTGGAAAGAATGTAATTTCCTAGTTTACGTGTAAAGTTTACTAAAAAAAGATATATTATGACTCACCCAGTATAGTTCAAGTCGCCCAACTCACATACAACGACATGCAAAAATAGATTATATTTGTATTATACAGGCTGTCCCACTCTTTTTCCCCGCAAAACTATTTTTTACTTCTCTTTGCAACTCTTTAAAAAGTTACAGCAGTCTGAAGTACTAGCAAAACCATATTATAAATGGTTAAGGACTCGAAAAAAAAAAAACAATGTCTAAAACTCCTTACTCAGAGTTATATTAACTTGCGAGAAAAAATCATTAAACAATTTCATATTCATTTGTTTATTCAATTTATTTACTTTAAATAATTTTGTTTACTTTTTATTGTTGTAATTGGTCTTTATAAATAGTCTTTCTTCATTTGATATGTATTCTATTTGATTTTCTTTGTTATTTTCTTTACTTTTTCTAAATTTGAAATGGCTGTAACTAAAAAAAAATTGGTATGCTTTAAGGGTATATATTTAACTAAAGAAGATTACAAAAACAATGTTACAACTCTTAGGGCCGATATATTCACCTATCGTCAAAGTTGTCGTTAGCCAGATTACGCTAACGTTCGCGTTAAAAATGATTCTGTCTTTTCACCGATCTGTAAGTTATCGTCAGGCAACGAGGACGTAAACATCGCTAACGAATGTTTTTCGGCAGTATAGTATCAATAGTCGGTAAAAAAAGGTGTACTAAATCAACACTTGGATCATAACTTGGCCTAATTGCCGCTAGATGTAGCGCCGTAAATGACATTGATAGACATTGACAAAACGTAACCAAAATTCATTCGCACCCATTTCTAACCGCATCAATTAAAAAAGACAATCAAAAGTAAAAAGAAATGGTATGAAAGACGAATTCAGCAAATTCGGCCATATTAACTAAATAATGACTTCAATTAATGCAGTACCACGTACGTACGTAAATATTTGTCAGTTTGATTTTTTGTTTGACATTCAGCAAATGCTCTGTGACCAATCAAAGTGTTCGTCATTAGTTTACGGCAGGTTCATTCGATCGCTAAGTAAATTTGATCGTTAAGCGTATTTACTTCCAAGTGTCACTTAAAAATGTAAATTAATAACGCACAAAATGGAAAAATGTCAAGCAAACTTTGAATTCACGTATGAAAGCCTACTAAAGATGACAAATGAATTCAGTTGTCAATTTTCGTTGATTAGAAACGTTAATAGAAGTAAAATGAGGCATCTTAGTGAAGTGCAAGTTGCTCGTGCTGTCGCCCTTATTCATCATGGCCACTCTATTCGACATGTTAGCAGGGATCTTCGAGTTTCCTCTTCTGTTATTCAGAATACATACAACTTTCAGCGACCCGACATATTCAACCTACGGTGTGCCACAGGGAGCCAATATACATTCCCTGTTGTACATCTTATACACTAATGATATCACAGAAATAGGTATGGAAGGAAAACTGTACATTTATGCAGAATGATATCTGCATTACATGTGCAAACAAAGACGTCAGAAAGCTCCAAAACTCTATCAATGCAGACATGCTCAAGCTACAAACATGGTGCGAGAATAATATACTGACAATAAACGAAGCCAAGTCAAACTACTTCATTTTCAACCCGACCAAGACAAAAATAAATATAAAAGTCAAGATTAACAAAAGGATAATTAAAGAGACAGCAGACACAAATTATCTCCGACTCCGAATTCAAAACACATTGAAATGGGACAAACACATATCAAAAATACTACACAAAAACTCCACTACGATAGCAAAAATATACAAAATAAGTAAATATGTACCTGACCACCTCAAGAAAACCATATACAATGCACTTTTCGTCTCAAATATAACATATTTACTAACGATATGGGCAAATACAACACAGACAAACATAAACAAGATACAGAGACAACAAAATAAAATATTGAAAACTCTATATAACATACCAAGACTGACCCCAACAACAGACCTAATGAAAACAACACACGAACTAACGAGTTTACAACGAATAACTCTCAATAATCTGCTGTTATTATTCAAAATTAATAATAACCTGACAAAAACGGAGATTGTACTTCTGGAATCTAAAGACATCCACAACTACCAAACAAGAAGAAAGTCAAACCTTAGAACGCATAAATATAAAAGAAGCAAATACTCACAAAATAGAACCACAAGAGCAATAGACACATACAACAACATACGAAAGCTTTAAAATCAAAATTAAACATATGCTTATACATGATCAACTGATGAGATGATCGACAGAGCGTGACCAACACCCACACCTTAAACAATAGCTCTAGACCCTTCAATACTATCCACAGAGAAGAGGAATACTCAACACTCTGACGGAAGCATGAAGGGAGGAAGAGTACGCACATCTACATAATTTATGTATATTGTATACTCGCTTTATAATGTATTGAAATATTATATGCATTATCAATAAAAACCACTAAACTTAAAAAGAAAAAAAAAGGAGCGCGATGGAGGTTTCCTCTGGATCATAGAGATTGGCCAGTTTGTCACTGGACAGATTTCGGTTAGCTCGTTGCTACGGTCGAGTACATGTGCATAGACGTCCTGGTGAACGGTACGCAGCCGCTACTCTACGTGGAATTCAGGTCATGGAATGGCCGGCGTCAAGTCCTGAACTGAATCCTATTGAACACGTGCGGGATCAGCTTAACCGACGTGTTTGCAAGCGTCCTAATCCACCACTAACCATACAGGAACTGACACGTCCTGATTGAGGAATGGGAAAGCATACCCCAAGAATTTCTTTGTAGACTAGTGCGAAGCATGCCACGCAGGTGTGACACCAATCCACAGAATAACTGACTGTCATCGATACTATGACAGTCATTTCCATTTTGTTTTGCGTTATTAATTTACGTTTTTAAGTGTAACTTAGAAGTAACTGAGTTGTAACATTGTATTTGTAATTTTCTTTAGTTAAATATATGCCGTTGAAGCACTTTTAATTTGCCTAGAACTATATTTATAACGTAAAGGATATAATTTTTTGCCTGGTTATTGTAAACTACTGTATTAAAGGATATTGGGTAACAACAGGCTTCTAAATAAACTTCTAATTAATCTTGACTTTGTTTATTTCGTTCAATATTTCGCACACATTTGTTGCTTCATCAGGAACTAAAAAGTAACGAGTTAGGAAAAAACAGCAGTACAGATTCACTACGATATTACCTCAATAACAGTCTTACAAACTTAAAGGTCTAACGGTGATACATCGGTGAAAGAGCACGACAAAGCCAAAACAGAACGGAAAAAAAAGGGGGCAGCAACACGGGCATCAGTTCTTAATTTAAGATTGAAAATCACGACGACGGTGGTATCTAGCATTAACTGTAAGAACAGAAACAAAAATCAAACCACATAACCACAATGTTTCAGATGTCATCTGCAGAAAAAACAAGGTTACCTTTCTAAAAACACGACTTTAACAATCCCCAACTTCAAACAGACACCAATAAAACCTCGGGCATCTTCTCAACACAATCAAATACAATTATCAGCTTAAACGAAACTTTGTAAAACAAAACGCAGTATGACAAGGCACGCACAATTGACAGGAAAGACGGCTTCACAATGAATACAGCTGTAGAACGGGTGGCGCCACACAACACCACGCACAATACTAACACTACCAAAACATACACTGTTGAAACACGTACTTTTGTGACCTAGAAAACTACGTCACTCAAGTTTCCCAGACCCAGTGTAGATTCGTTTATCATTCCTCTGTGGTCGTAGTCAAGGTTTAAGAGATAAGTGTATATTGCGCTAAGGTCCTCCGTGTCTGATCGCATATTCATTGCAGCCCCAGTCCCCTTGATTCCAATCATTTCGAAAAAAAGACGCTCTCGAAGATTGCGCCTCTTATACAAAACCCTACTTTCGTCAAAGTTGATGTTATGGCCCGTACTGGTCGCATGTTGGGCTAGTGCACTGGTTTGCTTGCCATTTCTGATGTCAGCCTTGTGTTGTTTCAATCTTGTCTTCAGCCAGTTGCCCGTCTGGCCCACGTATTCAGAATTGCAGTCCCCACAAGGAACCCGGTATACAACCCCAGAGAGATAATCAAACGGTGTCGTGCTTTTTAAGTTAGTAAAGAAATCTTTCACTTTACATAAGTTGTAGTGAGCTACTCTGAGGTTTTCAATTTTAAACAACCGGCTGATTTGTTGTGATAAACCCGGGATGAATGGTAGTCTTCTGTAAACTGTTGGCTCTCGGACTGGCGCTGTCATATCTATTCTCCTCCCCTCACTTCCCGTGGCATAAATGAGTTTCTTCAACAAAACCCCCGGGTACCCATTGTTGAGAAAAATCCTGTAAAGTTTTCTCTTGTTGGTTGCATGAAAATCACGGTGCGATAGTCTTAAAGTCGTGTTTTTAGAAAGGTAACCTTGTTTTTTCTGCAGATGACATCTGAAACATTGTGGTTATGTGGTTTGATTTTTGTTTCTGTTCTTACAGTTAATGCTAGATACCACCGTCGTCGTGATTTTCAATCTTAAATTAAGAACTGATGCCCGTGTTGCTGCCCCCTTTTTCTCCGTTCTGTTTTGGCATTGTCGTGCTCTTTCACCGATGTATCACCGTTAGACCTTTAAGTTTGTAAGACTGTTATTGAGGTAATATCGTAGTGAATCTGTACTGCTGTTTTTTCCTAACTCGTTACTTTTTAGTTCCTGATGAAGCAACAAATGTGTGCGAAATATTGAACGAAATAAACAAAGTCAAGATTAATTAGAAGTTTATTTAGAAGCCTGTTGTTACCCAATATCCTTTAATACAGTAGTATATTTATAACGTTACATGTTTCGAAAAAAGTATTTCCATAATTTTTTTGAGCAGTCATATGAGAAATTTTGTTCAGTATGTCATTTACGTTCTAAAAAAATAGTTTTGAGGGAAAAAAAGTGGGACAGCCTGTATGTATATACGTACAAAGTCAGCCCAAACTATAACTTTTCAACTATCTATACATCAGAAGTGTTAGCGGTCGCTCATAGAAAAATGAGCTAGCGTGATAGTAGAAGTGGTAGCGCGGTAAAATCACTTAAAAAATACTTTAATTGTCAAAACAAAAATAAACGAAGCCGTACCCCTAAAATTTGCATAAGAACTTTAATCAAAATTCAGAATACCCGCGCAATTTTCGGATAAAAAGCACCGGTCAAACTTAAATTGGAACCAATCGTCATTAAAATAATCGATTTATAATCTTATATGCGCAATTCCGAGCGAAGGAGTACACCAAAATGTTTACGCATCGCTATCAGCGGTCGTAAATATTGAGGAGTCATTTCGGACCGACGGCAAAAAAAAACGGGAAGTAGCATGCGCCTGTCGTTAAATGGTTCATAAAATGATGATCTACCGTGCGATTATGCAAATGAAAAAAGTTGATTTTATCGAATCTCGTACGGAGGCAAGTCGGAAATGTAAATCAAGTTGCCGTGAACGAACGGGGAGCAGCGCCATCTGTCCGTCCGCGTGACATGCGAAGCCGCCTTATGCTCAACGATTTGGCGCTAATCTAACAAAGGAGAGAAAGTTTTGTCCGTTCTGAAGTCCGTTTTGCGTACTTATTGCTGTTTATACGTAATAATTTATTTCGTGCGAATCGATGACATAAATTTAACGTTATATGCGGATAATACACTGATATAAATTACTATGTGGATACGGACTGATGCTCTTAACGTGAATATTGTAATTCACGGCTTTCTGTGGTACTTAGCTTAAATAAACGCGTGGCACCTGCCTTTTTTCAGCTGAGAAATTGTTGTTCTTTCTACTTCCTTTTATTTATTAAAGGAAAGGATGTCCATATTTGTGCTTGAATATTCAACAAAAATTGAGTCATAATTTTCAAAATAATGACTACATTTTTTGAGATGTTCAGTACGATATTCAATAATTATATTGTAATGAATACAAAATTAGTTTTTCCTTTTTCAGTTATTGTACCAAAGGGAAAATAGGCCATGTGAGTTATCATTGCATTAATCTTTTAAATCCTATTAAATTTCGACCGGAACGTTTTTTATTTATCGTCGCTGAAGAAAGTTAAAACTAATATTCGAACATACTAATTCAAATGGGTCACCCTGTGTCTCTAGAACAATTAAAGATAGACCTACCACTTTTAGGTTTTTTACCCTTATAATTAAACGGACTTTATGTTCTCTGAGTTTGAACACAACGATACGCGACACCCTGTATAAGACGCGGCGCCTCCGCCAATATTGACTATCGCGAATATTCGCTGTTTTTATACCCCCACTTTTAATGTGGTGAGGGTATATTGAGTTTGATTCAACATTTGTAACCCCCTTAAGGAGGCGTGGCAGACTTATAGACTTATATATAAATACGGATTTGATCAGAATTGAAAACTGAATCGATTTATGTCCGTCTGTCTGTCCGTCTGTGTACACGATAACTGCCGTAATTTTGAAGTAATTGATCTGAAATTTGGTATACACGCTTATCTCTTAAAAAGTAACGACAAGTTCGTGAATGGGCAAAATCACTACACTTGCTTTTTTTGTAATATTTTTCGGTGGGGGTATTTTCACTTCAGCACGGCTGAAGATAATTTACTTACTAGTTGTATCTAAAAGATGTGTATTATGAAAGAATTCTGAAATACGTATCACCTAATCTAATCTATCTAATTTAATACAAAGAAACGTAGGACATTAGTTTCATAAGCTATAAATTAACGAAGATAGCAAAAATCGCGCTTTTAGATATCTCCTTTGTCTTCAAAAAATGCCATAGCTTTTGTAATGTCCTACCGATTTTGATGATTGTTTCAGCACATAATAAGGAAATTCATCAACATTGTTATTTCGTTTGGAATTTTAGCAAAGTTTTAAAACGTTAGTAATTTTACAATTTGACAGTTTTAGTTTGGTAGTTTATGAAATGCCCGCGCATATACTGACAGCTTTTGGAAGCGTAAAGTTTAATATATTTGTAATGTTTACGAACTCGCGAGATATTTTGGTACCTGTTTTGGTTTCACACATGACATTGTCAACTGATGATCAATTTCTACGATTGATAATAAGAATTATCACCAATTTCAACTGAATGAGATACATGTTGCTCAATAAGTTACTTTGTTAATGCTGTCTTAATGCTACGACAATATTTGAGTTAAGTTAATAAATATATATGCCTGCATTAGTTAATTTACATTGTTATCCTAAATTATAAATTCGAAAAACAATGATTATTTATTTAATGATTTGAACTTTGAAATAATTAGACAGTTGGACTATGGAGCGCAACAATTTCAGCATTATCTAAATTCATTACCAACTATTATCATCATTAGTACATTTTCTATTGACTTCATAACAAACTATACACTCCTTTGGTTCATCTATTTTATAAAGGTCCTATCGCCCAGGTTTACTAAATTATTGGATCTGGTTAAAATTTTTCTAGAAAAAAAAATGAACACAATTATGTCCAATTATGCACCATCTAGATCATTACTATTACACCATATTTCATTATAATATTAGAGATCCTAAAGTTACGTTTGAAATTTAAGTGTCAGCGTGCAGTAGGGTTTTAAAAAAAGTACATCTGGATCAAATAATAGGTTCCAAATCACGAAAAAGGCACAAATAACATCGTTTGGTTTGTTTTTTATTCTACCCCGAAACGTCATTTTTATAACAAAACAATGCTTACATAAAAAAATAAAAATACTCCAAAAGCGTATTTTTAATGATGTATCAAAAGAAGACACTGTAAAAATCCTTACGATAGGATTTTGACCCTACGTTTAAGATTGCCAGATCTCAGGTACCTATTTGATAGAATATTGATCAAATATTTTAATAGAATCTCATATCTTATATTGAGTTACCAAAATCACATAAATTTTAAGGAAGCCTTTTTAAGCTCTTCCAGAAACGTTCAGAAAGGCCTTAACCTATGTTGTATGTTGCAAAATTTTAGACCACTTTGTGACTATTAAATGTTAGTGAACATATTTTGATTATCTACAGTCGGATGAATAATTATCGAACTAATTATTATCAAACATTTCATTCAATATTAGTTCATTACACTTGTAGTATTATATTTTATAAAACATACCGTATTATTATATTTTACTACATACCAAGCTATTATTATTTCGTCGAAATTGAAACGAAGTATTAAGATATTTCGTACTAATCCAAAAACTATTTCTTGCCAGTAGAAAAACTATTTTTCTGTGAAATATTGACGATATATGTTTTCCTCAAGTATTCTAACAAAATTCTGCGTAGAAGTTATTTTACGGTCACAAAATAATAAGTTTTTTTGTCCAGCAGCGGTTCAAGAACCTGAAATGTGTTTGAAAATCCACATGTGCGATGTCTCTAAACGATATCAAATTATGATACTTATTTTCAAGTATAGTTGACTTATCTTCAAAATATTAATCTCACATTCCAATTTGCCAAAATTAATAGAGTAATATACTGGGCGTAATGAAACTGACCCGAAAATTTTTGACTTGATTTCTTAAATAAAAAAAATCTAATTTTCAATAATATTTCGTTACATGCTGAAAAAAATAATAGTTTGACTTTTTATGAATGACGATTCCAATGTATAGTTATAGTTCTAAGAGAGCTATCCTATGATATCTCAGACAACTACTTTCCCTTTCCCTAATGGTACCTTTCAATTCCTTTAATAAGCAAAGTACAAAAGATCATACCAAGAAAAGCATACCAACCCCAAATTAATAAACCCCAAATAAAACAGCTGTACACACAGAAAAGTGATTCTTTGGAACGAGAAAACACAATTTCTTGAATTTATTTACTAGATTCAAATGCATATTTACTTGGATGTAGAAAGTTAGGTATATACAAGAAATGCCACATGGGTACTCAATTTAAGTAAAATAATTTCTCAGATAAATGCTGTCGACAAATAAATTCTTTCTTTATAAGAACCAATATTGTATTGAAAGAAGTAATTGAATTTTTCGTCCCAAAAATGTCAATTTCTCCAATGAAGTAATAGTAAATCCATCCAAGTGCGTAGTTACTTGATCCAAGAAAATATAAGACATTTAATATAAGTAAGTAATGTTTGCTGAATAAAAACCCACCAATTATTTAACTGAAGTGATTCTCACTTCTTTCAAGTAATCCCTTTCTCTGGAATAAATATGCGCATCGTGGTTTTGTCAAGGCTCGCGCGCCCGCGCGTAGGGCTGGCGCCGTAAAGGAGCGAAACCTAGTACCAAAACAACGAAGTACCCGTAAGGAGATGTGCCTTGTGATTAGTGTACAATAAACGCTTCAACACGGAATAATTTGATGTAAGGCACGGAACAGGTTAGAACGAGTAAGTAAATATAACATACGTATCTTGTTAATTAGCAATAGAAAACGTATTTGTATAAATCTTTAAAATTCTTACATTAAGTAGCTAAAATATTTACCGGGAATAAAAATATACACTTCATTGAAAACTGTTTACTTCCTTCGCCAGAGTGACCACTTTCTTAAATCTAGTAATTACTTCAAGAAATAAAATATCTTCGTTGACGTCAATAATCTCTCGCGTATATACGAACCTACCAAGTAATTCTCTCTTCGTTCGAGGGATCACTTTTCTGTGTGTACGCACAAACCATCTTTGAAATACTCTTACAACTTTACGCAATAACCACGGTATCTTATACCAACCACCATGCGCAATAAATAATAAAATAAAAAACAAATTAAAATGGTTTCTTAATTCCATGCAATATTCATTAGGACGACACTCACTGGCGGTCGCTTCTTTACACCACCGACACAGGCGGTGAGAATTTCCGTTACTTCGCTTGATCGGTTACATTTTCCCACAACGAGAAAGGCAATTAAAAAACCTACAGGTAGAGCGAACGCGCGCACGTGTTCGAAAAAATGCAAATCGGGCTTTTGAAAATTGCACCGGTGTCGATCGGTGTGGCCAGAACGGAACAAGCTGGATATAAGAGCGAAGAATTAATTTGTCAATCCGCAGTATTTATTGGTTATTGGTGTAATTAAAATGAGAATTAAAAAGAGAGGAAATGGTGGAGATATTTGCTATTTCTTCGTGTTGTTTTCTTTGTTTTTACGTGGGGACGTTGACTGGTGGTAGTTTAATAGATGCGGGGCCTCCTGATTGTCGTCGTAGATGTGGTAGTTGAGGTTCCCCAAGATACGTGTATGTCTTGAGGATGTCGCACCAATGTGGGAAGCCATTCAGCACCTGCGCGTAATATTGTGTTTTATTATTTTGCCTCGCACGTCAACTGACTCTGGCAAAGGACTATTAATGAGTTATATTCTTTACTTGATGATAATATTCTTTTATCGAGAATATTTGTGGGTGTTCCTACGATAAGACGTAGCTTTTCTTGATTAATTTTGGCACAACAAATAAATTATTATCCTTATCCGTTTTCGAGAATATTGTCATTTTAACAGTTGCTACTAGGAATACGTCTATCAGAAGGAAAGTCGTTTTATTAGATTTTATTAACTTGCAAAAGAACAAGAGCAATACATTAAGTTTACAGCCTGGTTTGGAATGAAGAAAAATGGTTTGACTTCGACAGTCGTTGGATTTACAATAAATTTTCAAACTGCCTACCCAGTACCATTCACCACGTTGTAAACAGTTTTAGGCTCTATTAACTGACAGTCATGTCGAATTATTTCACTAAGATCATCTAACTTGTTAGGTCAATTTGTGTACATACATGAATTTGATCGGACTGTTACACAAATACTTTATAATACGAAGAATAAACCGAGAAATCCGATAAAAATTCGTTGAATTTTTTTTTCGTTACATCGCCACAAAAATTCTAGGAGCATTCGTTCCGCCTGTCCAGTTTAATGTATATGTTATTGTAAAAGCCCGAAATACGGTCAAACCTAGGATTAACGCGTTAGTCCTATAGGTTTGACCAATTTGATTTGGTAAATGTCCGAAAAATTCTATTATGCGTTTAATGTCGGGCTTTTACCAACCTACATTGTTCAATCTTAGGATTTAGCTCATGGTATTGGTATACGCTAGTTTTAATAATTCACCAAACCAAAAGTTACCGCAAATGTTTTTTAAGCTCTGTGCGCGGAAGTAGTTTTGTTATGAGTTTGTGTACTATAATGAGTAGGTAAATTACATTATCACTTTGAAGTGGGTACGAGTGGGTACCGCAAGAAAATATAGGTACTTTTATTTTATTAAATACCACACAACACACGTTGATTCTTAAAATAGAAATAAAGATTGCGTAACATTAACCAAACATAACTGTTTTTTATTTCACAGTCGATTATTATTTTAAATATAATAAAAGTATTTTTTAAGGAATTTCTTTGGCATGTATTTATCGAAAATCAACACTAAAACGACTTGAACACACCAGCATGCAAACAAAAGCAACAGCGATTACGCAATAGAATAACATCTTACCTTATACCGGCAATTTGCCTCTTCAAAATCGACGAAGAATGAACAAAAAGTCAATGGGAACACAACTAACACCAAATGTCACACATTTATCACGTTTTTAAATCAATACACCGATAGCTTTGATAGCAAACATAGAGAGACGCGTAAAATCTTTAAGACGCTAGCATTTTACTACGTACCGGGGTTTGCAAACGGTTTAGCACGGACGAATACAAAAACACGCACGGACTGCAAACGCACATTGACACAGCATTTTGTTCTTTTATCCACTACATATGTGATTTTTTGTAGAGATACCCCCTTAGCAGCAATTAAAATTTTGCAATTTTAAATGGAGTTAGGACCTTGCCGTAAATGTTACTTAATTGAGAGTATTAATTTATCTCTTGTTGATTTAATAGCACGCAGCCGAACTAAAATTGCATGCGTTAACTTTAAAATTTGATCCTCAGGAATGAGGCATGATATTTGGCTAATTAACCATATATAAAATTAATAGTTTAGTTGATTAATAGTTTAATCTTAATTTTTAATTTAATAATATCCAGAGTGTTCTATTTAAAAAAGTCTGATGAGGCCAGGCACATGACTTTATCATACTATATATAAAATTAATAATTTAACTGCATGATATGCTATTTGATCGAGATCTGTGTCTGCATTACAATAAAACTAGTAGAACTAGACAGATATTATGTCGATTAAGCTGCGTTCGGATATTGTACACCCGTATTGACACCGGGTACACCGTTCAAATGACACTTACGTGTTATTGGATGTAAAAAGTGACGGTGTACAATATCCGAACGCAGCTTATATTAACAGGTGTGGTCAAAATCATGTCAAAACATTAGCCTGACATTACCTACTGTCATTAGAATCATAATTTCTGACATATCCTGGCTACTAGTTTAAATGCAGTACGACCGATCTCGATGAAATAGAATTTGCTCATGCAACTATACTATTGATTGTACCAAAAAATGTCATAGTCATAAATTATTCAGAATTTCCTCATCTTTAATTTATTATTGAACTATTTCGACGAAATTCCAGAAATGGCGGCTTATTTGCAAAATCTTTCAAAAATGCTAAGACTAAACCTCCAGTTCCTTTGGACCCTTTTCAACAGAAAGCTTTTCAGCTCTAAGCTTGGTTATGAAACTTCTAAATATGAAGTTTTGTCCCGATACCTTTAGTAGTTTCTCCGGAATCGTCGTCACAAAAAACGGGTACACACACACAAAAAGACCCAAACAGACATATTTCCGCAAAAATCTCAAAAATTTTTTTTTGCACGATTACATTACTTTACATACTGCGTATGATAAAGTAAAAAAGAATAGGTTACCAAATTTCTATATTAAAATAAGCACCCTGTATATTGACGATTGACGATAACTTGTTTAAAGCCAAAAAACTTTTGTTTGAACAATTTTTTAAATTTCTTACGGTTGGATAATTATTTAGGTGTTCCGGTAAATTTGGCTAACCCTGTATATTGAAAATATATTTAAACGATAGCATGATTAAACACAAAAACCTTCGTTGGAATTTTTGTATACGGTTAGAGAATTATTTAGGTGTTCCGGTAACTTTGAGTAATTTTGAAAATTAGAATCAACCTGCATAGTTTATTTAACATTTTTTTGTAATTGTTTGACAAAGTTGTAAGATAATAGATACAAAAATGTAGTTTACGTAGTTTTTAAGGTAGGCCTGCTGTTGCCATTTTTTGACAAACAATTGAATATCTATTGAAAACTATTTACATGACAGGTACAACTTTATACAGTTTGGAAAGACAACTGCCTAAATAATCTTGACAACTTCTAAATTCTTGACGCCTAAATGCAACATCGTGTATAAATAAAACTAATTTCACCTCGATTATATTAACTCATCTTGTATAAATAATGATAAACTCAACATAATTTTCTGCTAATCAAACTGGTAGGTTCATCAACAACCAAAATATTCAATTTTGCGCGTTACCCCTAAAATCATAAAAAAAAGCAATAGTATCTAAAAAAAAGCACAACGTTTAGAAAATCATCGTCTGCGGAGGGCTTTACCCACCCGTGCCCTACACGCTTAGATCGAGCGCGCATAGGGCGAATGTCAGCGTCATCTGGTGAGCGGCACGTGCGGCTTGCGTTCTTCGTCAACGGTCGTCGAGACTCCTCATCCGTGTCCTTATCCAGCCAACGTATATCTATAGATATACGTTGATGTATATACCTATATATACACCTATATACATAACACTGGCGAACAGAAGCGACAGCAACAGCCGTCTTCGTTCTTTCCTATGGTCTCCACGAACCATCCGCAGTTCGATGGGACCCCAACCTAACTGCATCGGGACACAATTATGCGTCAATTTACGTTGGTATTGTGTTCGACGTTGCGGAAAATAATGGCCGTCTTATCGCATTGGAATTCATATGGTACAAACGCGTGACCATCCATGGATAGAGGCCGGGTGATGAATTCTGAGAGTGACGTGATAACTACCGTCTGTTAAGATTCCAACTAATTGCCGGGACATATGGTGTTTAATTGTCTGTTTGGAGGAATTGTACATACGTACTGTACGGTTGATTGTGTGGCATGGTGTGAGGTTATGGTCTGTTGCAGAGAGTTGTCTATTGATGCTTATAAACGACGCATAAGCACTTAGGTAGGTCAAACTTGCCACGTAAAATGTACTCCTTGAGGATTGCTGGGGAATTTCATACACTATACACATCACCACTTCTTTGCACAAGTTTTCCCGCCCTGCTACTTTTCAGGATTTAGTAAACCATTTTTACAGTGAAAACCACAGATGGCTATGGACTAGGACCTAGGACTATTAGAAATATTTAAAATCTGTGAATTCCATTGAATTCTAATCAAAAAAGTGCCTCAAGAACGAGAACAAATATCATTCGTCTGATTTAACAAAACACAAAGATATTGACAAGTATCAAAATAGCGCAAGCCCGTTTCAAAAAAAAAAAGACGACACAACAACCTTTTTGATTTTTCGATATCTCTTAACGTTACCGAGATTTCCTATAGTATCTTGGAAATGGGCCAGCCTGTACATTCATATTAAAGATTTACTTTTTTTTGTTTTTTATGGTTGCTCTCGCCATTTCTTGATGTGTGTTAAAGTCAAAATTGTTCAATACTTTACTGCTTGTAACTATCATTATATTATTAACTAGTAAAGAAAAATGTATTATAAAATATCATTTAAATATTACTATATATAATTATATACACTGTGGGCAAAAAAAAAACGGTACAAATTTTCAATTACTCATATTTACAAAGATGTTAAGTAAATTCAAGCATTTCTTTGAAAAACTAATGTTCTGTTGCTTTATGTATGGCTATGCAATATTTCTTATTTCTTCGGGTGAATTTAATATGAAATGAAAGGTGTAATAAAATTAGTAGGAAATGACATTTGGTTTGTTTTGGTCAAAAGTATAAGTAGAGATTTTATTGCATCGTACACTTTTAGACTTTTTTCAGTACACCGGCTGAAATTTTTGAACATGTCTTATTGTGCTGTTTTTGACTCAAAAAGGCAGGGGCTGTGGACGTTTGCAATGGTAACATTGAATAGGCACGAAAAATCCAATTGCGTACTTGAGTTATCTTCAAAGATGATGGAGAAACCATGGCCAACTTTTGGTTTTCTTATGGGCCCCATACCTGATTTTGAAATTTTTGCAGGATTTTTACCTGTTTTACACATTGTACTATGTACTACTACGCTTATTGAGCTGTATTTTGTTTTTGTTTTTGAAGTGTTTTGGAACTAAAATCAACAAAATTATGGCAGTTTGTTTTCACTTATCTGACGGTAAGGTCGTTTCTGTTCGTTTTTCACGTAAAAATTACACAATTATGCAAATGAAAAATATCGAAAAACAGGAGCAACACAATGTATTCAGGTTTCAAGCTGAACATGACATAAAAAAGAAAACTTTGTTTGAAGTCAATGGTGGAATTAAAAACCTCTTTGATCCTTTGAATAATTTTATTTCCTTAGGTTCAAAGGATCAAAGAGGTTTGACTATACATACAACCTTTGAATATTATGGACTCGACTATTATTTGTTTGAAGTGATATGATATACTCAAAAAGCGTTGATTCCAGCTCCAATTTAATCTTTGCAAAAACAAACAAAAGAAGAACAAGTGACATTCGTCTAAAATTTACAACTAACAACAAGAGTGAGATACATCACAATTGAAACTGACGAAAAGACCACCTAAAATGGTAAAATCAAACGTGCCGCCTTTAACAAGACATTGCAAACGTCCAATTCCACTGTTCTTTTAGTAAAAACAACTAGGAGAATGTGCAGGCCTAATAGGCCTGCTGGTCGACCTATGTAGATCGCCGAAGCGTTAAGAGGGAAACAAAAAGCCCGGATGCTGCTACACGCGCGACGTGATTATCTCGTACGTTCGAAGCGGTTACGGGGCGCCATCTATTGCTTCGTAGCGTAATGCCAACAGCGACATGATGATGTGCCGCCGTCTGGTGACCGCGTCGCGAAGCGCGCGGCCGTTGCCTAGCAACCTCGATCGGTTGCCATGGCGACGCGCTGACCTGTACACTCCTAAAGCATAATCCATAAATTTACCCGAATCGAGGTAAAAAATAACGAAAACTGGGCCGAAAATGGACGAAATCGAAGGCCTAAGCGCTGTAGAATCAAATTTTAAGCGGAAAATTGGCGCCTGCGGCGCCGATTTTCGCTTCTCTGAGGAGCAGACCCTTCCCCCGATTCGCCGATTTTCGTAAACTTCTTGCGCGGACTGTGTTAGACTTTTAGTATATAGTAGGGATAGGGATAAAAAAACATTGTTCAAAAATTTCAACCTGTATAAGAAAAAAGATCATCCTGTACGATGCTATAATCTTCCACTGTCCTAGGTACGTTTCCATTTCCGTTACGCACGCTGCACGAAACTTTTATCATTCATATTAAATCGCTTTAAAAAATTCTTAAAAATTATAATGCAATTCTTTTTCTACAGTCGCATTAAATAAAATATGACGATTGATTACGTGCATATCCCGATATCATGCTAATATTCCTTACTCAGATATCCGCTTCCATGAAAATCTGGGACCTTTTCCCATTTCTCTCGGCTCATGTTTACACCGAGAGGAAAGCATTTTTGACAGTCATACAACTTATGTAGAAATGATTAAGGTGTATGACATACTTTATTTCATTTTTTTCTTTTCAGTAGTTTTAGAGTTATGAGCCTTCAAACACAGAAATAAATACTATCGAAACGAGAGATGGCAGTTAGGGCGATTCTCTCGTGCGGGGCAACATATGGTGTTCATTTTATTATATAAATTTGGTAACCTTTTCTTTTCTAATAGAACACACTGTATATTTCTTCAAACTTCAAATTAAGAATATTTTACCACGTACATATGTACATATTTGTTTTTTAATTTGGCAGTTTAAACGTTTAATTTCATTGTTTTGTTAGTTTTTTTTCTTGGGTTTTTTTGTTTTTTCATCCGTTTGCCTTAAATAAAAGTTTTGATGAATTGCTTATAACTCAGGAATGGTGCATTTTATAAAAAGAGATTCCTGAAAAAGAAACTTAGACTTATTCTTATAACAAAAAAATATAAAAATGTACAGGTGTTCTATTTGAAAAAGATCAGGTTACCAAAGTTACAAAATAAAATGAACATCCTGTGTACTAAAAATATATTTAAACGATAGCAAAAGAAAAGCTTGTTTAAAATCAAATCAAAATTTTTTAAAAATCTTTTTGCGGATTTTTTTTGCGGCTGGAGAATTATTTAAGTGTTCCGGTAATTTTGACTACCTCTGTATACAGAGCAAAACTAAGGTACTATAATACATACTGATATACTAAAAAGACATTATGAAATGTTAAAAAATTACTGCGTGTTACTGTATAATGTATCTAATTTTTCATGACGTCAGCAATATGTGTAAACATATAATATTTACGTAATTTTTAATAAAGGCTTGCAACTTCCATTTTTTTGTCAAACAATTGAACATCTTAGAAACTATTTGTGGGTTTTTTTCGTGACGCCTACAGACAAGATGTTGTATAAAATTTGTTTTTTCAAACCCTTAAGCTGACACTCTGTGTACATGCTCTTGAAAATTTGAGAATAAAAAGTGATATTTTATTCTTACATAATATTTCAAATGGCATACCCTGTATATCATATTCATCATTAGAAATAAATTGCTGCTTAAGCCAGAATTGTACCAGGAGAATTGACTAAACTTATTCTCGTAATTCCACACAGCTTTTATCTCCAATCTTTTCTTCGTATCTCCCAAAAAGATCTACCGCCCGTTTTCGCTCACCGGGGTGCTAAATCATTTAAGTCAATTCCGTGCCCTTTCTCCCTTAAGAAAAAAAAGGGCTAACGATTTCTACTAATGAAGAGAGAAAACCTGCCGTTAAAACCGAAAGTATGGCCAACACCATGTGCACCCCATCTATCGAAAGGGAATATGAATGTCGAAATCCCGATCGAGTGAAATTGCTTCACCCTGACACCTGTTATTGGGCCCTTATAGATCAATCTTCGACTGAGTCCCTGGGCAGTAAAAGGATAAATTATAGCCTCGTGTTTATTATTCGAAGTTATAGTCACGAAGAAAGAATGAGAATGTTAAACAGACACAGAGTAGGAATAAAAGAATTTTAATAAGTGCCTTTTATACCTTCGTTATTGATTCATCATCTCATGAAGTAAATTAAATATTAACTAGATAATATTGAACTCCACGGAACTACATTTTACAGTAATTTCCACCCCAAAAACCTGTTATTACCTCTTACAAATAAATGACGATAAATTTCGTCATTTTATAAACGTAAACATATAAATAATAAATGAACGTCCACATAATCCATATAATAATAATAACGTTGCGTTTGGATGTTACATTATTAATAGAGCGTGTTAATTATTTAATAGTAACCCCTTCTTGTATGCAGATGCAGTTCGTTTTTATTGCCCTTTAATATTTAACATCGTGCCTTCTTATGCTGCAATGAGTGAAACCTTTTAACATATAGGGGTTAAAATTACCCCGGCTATCTTATTTATGGCGAGGATCGTAAATAGTTTATATTGATTTAAAACTGATAATTTTATTCCACGCGTAATTCAACGTAACCCCTTTTATAGGGGTTGAACATCTGCCCAATTGTCGTAAACGTGGGTGCGACATCTACCGAGGGTTTTAGAACCTAGTATAGTTACAAGTAACTTGTATTTTTTTTATTACTGATCCTTGGAGATGAGATATTGTATTCACGCTATAAATTGTCGATTGGTTCAGAGATATTTCAACACCTGGGAGCCATAACACAAACATGTCCGAGAATAGGGTATTTGACTAATTAATTATAATTATAAAATACTAAATGAGTAAACCAATGCCTGGTTGAAATTCAAATTGTTTATATTCAACAATTTAAAATTGATGTTGAACTCAAATAAAAACCTCCTTGATCCTTGCAAGTTTATTTATTTACTGTAGACATGTTTCGGTGGACACCACCATCATCATTAGTACGTACAAACTACAAAGGAAAAATAGCGAAATAACTAATGAAAATGAAATCAAAAATCTCTTTAAAAAAACTTACGTCAAAAATTATCTAAACGGGTCATGAAAAGATTCGGGAACAAACTAATTTGGACGAGCACAGGAACAACGCAGTGTCAGTCACATGGTTTGAAGTAAAACACATAATCACAATCAAGAACATCAAAAGTATGGAGACACAGTTAGAATTAATTTCAATACAGAGCGTGTTTCAGGTACGTGTGTATCGCGTGGCAGCTCGAGGCCGAAGAAAAGCCAGTAAGAATAAAAAAATTTAACTTAAAGCGGGTAACAACGAATTCAAAATACAATAAAAAGGGAGGGGGAGTGGATGGAACACAAAAATCAATAAGGGTTTGTAAATAAAATTAGTTTGATAATTAAGAAGAAAGGTATTAGGGACTTGTTTTGTATCGTTCTATTTCAAATTGTTGAAGAAGGTCTAATTTATAACCTTTATCACATTTGTGAAGTAATTTAACATCTATGTAATTAATAATATGCCCAGTTTCAACTATATGTTTATATAAATTAGAAGTACTTTGATTACGATGCTCTCCAGTCCGTTTCGCCAGAGCCCTGCCCGTCTGACCAACGTAGCAGGCTTCACATGTATAACAATGCACAGAGTAAACACCATTCTCATCCAAAATTGGTCTAATAAGCTGACGCTGCCTTGAAAGTAAATTGAAAATTTGGGTTTAAACGGGTTTAAACATTTAAAAGCAGGCAAAATATTGTAGGGTTTTAGGAATTTGGTTAATTTATGACTGAAAGGACAATATGTAAAAGGTTTATATGAAGGCGATGGATCGGGTGGATTTGTTTTAGTATAAAGAGGATCTATTTTAATAGTGACATCATGCAAAACTTTGTTAATTAGTTTCTTTGGGAAATTATTTGAAATGGCTAAATTATGAATGAACTTCATTTCAATCAGTCTATTTTCATGGGATAAGGGGTAGATAAGGGCTCTTCTGTAGAAAAAACGCAAGGAGGCAAGGCAATGAGAAATCGAGTGAAAGGAATCGTAAGGAATGATTGTAGTGATTGACGTTGGTTTTCTATATATATATATATATATATATATTTATATATATATATATTGAAGGATAGGAGATCATTGTGTCGGGAAATGGACAAATCAAGAAAGCTTAACTGTTCATTAACCTCAACCTCAATAGTAAAATTGAATTTAGGATGCAAATTATTAATATAAGATAACATATCATGGAGGGTAGAACGATCGCCCTCCCAAATACAAAAGACATCATCGACATAAATTCCCTTGTTGTTTGTACGTACTGATGATGATGGTGGTGTCCACCGAAACATGTCTACAGTAAATAAATAAACTTGCAAGGATCAAGGAGGCTTTTATTTGAGTTCAACATTGATTTATTTCCTTGCACAATGGACACTTATTCATAATTTAAAATTGTTTATTCCCACTTTCAATGTGTTTTTTTTCCGAATTTTAAATTATTCAATCTAAATTTGAAGTTGAAAAGGTATAGTACCGACTGGTAACATACTTGTTAATTGTAAATTTGTCACATGTGTAGAGTTTATGTCACGAACCCCTGATGTATATAGTACCCTTATACTTTTATTGAGACCTAGACACTCAAATAAATAAAACAAAACCCGAAAACAATCAATCCCACCCTATAACGACGTTGTCTGTGGCATCATCGTCGCGTGTGAATACAAATAGAAACCACTTCACAACAATTACCGATAAAGCAGCGCGCATCCATAGCATCCATAGGTGAATCAAATTGGCGGTGAGACCCCTGGCCGTCGAGCCCAGTAATTAATAGCACCATGTGCGCAAATCAATGACCCCACCTGGCCAAGCCGCCCGCCGTCCGCCGCCCCGCCATCCACGCCATGTGAGGGTAAAACAAAAAGTATGTGGGCACGAGCACGAGCGCGACTGAATAACCAAAGGAACGGACACGGGTCATCACCATTCAACGCAGCAGACGTGCGCTACTCTCTCACCTTTATAATTCGACGATGGCTTCCACCATGCTGCTGCCTGCGTTGCTATTGTTTACATAACGCCACTACTGTTTTGGGCGAGGGTGAAATGATTTGGAAAGTTTGTAGTTTTATGTGGCGGTATTAACGTATTTCCCTAACTTAAAATATGGTTGCTGTAAATTTTGTCATAAAATGTTGTCCAACTATGCTTTCAACAGTACCTCCAAATCTAGCAAACTTACAAATTATGCGTTATATTATAGAAGAGAAAGTTAAGGTGGAACGAACACCTTAAGAAGAAAAGACTAGAGCTTGTCCTCAAATATAGACTAACTGTACAGGCTTTTGGAAAGAAACTCTGAGTTCTCAGTACAGAGAAAATTACAAGTTAACAACCAAGAATTTAAACCAATTAGGTTATACGACATTCAACTTTGGGGTGGTGCTAAAAAAATAAATATACAAGGAATCCACACTAAAAAAATCCAATAAAGCACTAAGGAATATGGTTAACGCCCTTATAGGCCGTGATTGTTAGCTTCAGAAATTGATAGTTGAAATGGAGTGATCAAAAGAACATTTGTACAATTAGCACAATCTATGAAGAAGTCATAAAACTAGTTTTTCTCTGAAAAATCATGCAAAATCTCATGTACTTGGCACATAACCCTACTTTCCGTAGTCCAGGTTACTCTAACTTTAGATGCGAATACCTCAGCAACCAAGGTATCCAC
This sequence comes from Aphodius sticticus, assembly GCA_963966075.1. Taxonomy (NCBI): domain Eukaryota; kingdom Metazoa; phylum Arthropoda; class Insecta; order Coleoptera; family Scarabaeidae; genus Aphodius; species Aphodius sticticus. The sequence goes on along the minus strand of OZ014508.1, from coordinate 4,629,642 downwards.
CAAGCTGGGCTGGAGTTCATTGGAAAGACTGTAATTTTCTCTGTAATCTAGACTGCACTCTTCCAAATAAAGAAATATAATTACTTCTCTCTGATCAACTGGATTCAAATCGACTCTAGATGATAGACGCTAGATTATTCAGCTAAATTTGGGGTGTATCCTGAAAATTCAAGGGTAGGAATTCAAGAATATTAATTAAACGCTAATAAATTATACGAAACCAGTAACAGACTGGTGTACTTAATCACGAACCGCACGACTTTCAAATCATCAAAATCAATTGAACTTTATAATTCCTCAATTCTGAGCAGCAATAAATGCCACTCACGATTGAATCGACGCACGCAACCTAGGGAAGAGACCAATTTGTGCCGAGGGTGAAAAATGTATGTGGGTGAACAACGGACGACCGCCGCCAGGTTATGGGGGTGATTAGTAGCGTCATCTGCTTTCAACGGTCTTCTTTTATCGAATTACAATCACACGCGTGGATTGGCTGGAAAGCCAGTCGCCAATTTTTATACGGCATCTTTAAAGGGCAACTCAAGAAGAGCGCAGGAGTTGAATTTTAAATTAATTAAATTTGTTTAATGGAAGAATAAATGTTTTTAACACCTTTTGAATCAACAGCAGCAATCAAATATTATCAGGGAGCATAAACAAATAAAATAACAAAATCAAATATTTTTCCTCAAGCCCCAATAATATGATTTTGGGTAAAATCAAGATAACATAAATACATAAATATTCATTGAATAAAGTTTCTTGAGTAACTGATGTTGTACCACAGATGTTGTATCTGTCAAAACATCACCATCAAGACAGAAGGTAGTTCTATTAGATTTTAGAGTTATATAAATCGAAAGCAATGAAGTAAAATTATTGTGGTTACCTGTAGCCTATTGCAATTGAATTAATCTGGGCATACGTACAAAATAAAATTGCAAAAAGCTACAGTGCATTTGAAATTAAAGATATGTTAAATTTATGTAACAAAGCACCGTTTCAAAAGGGATATGGCAAAATTGTGTTGAAATTTTGCAATACAATTTTTGGTTGTGAAAATCAAAGCCAATACATTGATAAAGATCATATTGTTGACTCAATTGCAGAAACAATTATAACCAACTTGCATGAAGATGATCATGATGATGAAGACGAATTATTACACTACAACGGCAACAATACAGATAATGAAGAGTGATTTTTGATAATGATAAAGAAGTTGCCGCGATAGTTCCAATGTTGGTGGTTCTTCTGGAACTGCACAATTCGTTGAAAGTTTAGGACAAATACTTGTCGCAATTGAAACATTTGCCGAAAATTCCAGACCGTTTGTTTTGGAACCACCAGAACCACCAGGAACAACTACGTCATCATCATCAACTACTGATTTATTGCAGAAATAATGTTGTGAAATAATAAGTATCCAATTCCACAAATAAAAAACAAATCACGTATGCTATTTTCAAAAATAAAACCGAACGAGAAAATGACCATAATATTGAATACGGTCCTGAGAGTTTATCGTTTGAAATCGTCGCGCGAAGCCTCGCATCGTTTCCGGCGCGTAATCCCCTTTCTCCGAGGGGAACCATCCTGCGCACAGGATCGATTACATTCATTTCACTCATAAAATTTCGCAAATAACTTTTATGTTATTAATACATCAATGGATGAGTATCACATTAAATAAGGATTGATTACGTGATAACTGCGTTGTCCTGCTATCGTTCGTTTCTGAGATATCCGCGTCCATAAAACAGCTCGCTTACAGACTTTGTTACATACAAAACAAAAAAAATAACAGCGCCAATCTATGGAAGAGACTCTAATATTGTATCCTGAACAAAAATTGAAATTTTCTCGGTAAGCCGTTTGGAGAAAAAAAATCGGAAAGTCGAACATTATTTTAAAACCGCAAAATTCGGGTACCGTTTTTTACTTCTCACGCGCTCGTGACTAAACCGATGGGCTGAAAATTTTGATAGTCACTCCTGTTATGTAGAAATGATTCAGGAGTATAACGCACTTTATTTCAATTCTTTTTGTTCGGCCGTTTCAGAGTTACTAGCCTTCAAACACAATTAAAAAATTGGACGCAATGGCACCAGTTTTTCGAGATGCTTTAATTCTTATTTCTTTTAATGGCAATGTCCGATAATTTCATGGTCCTTTTTTCAGCAAGGTGCAACATTAATTGCGCCCAAACGGCACATTAACTTTTAATTAATTCCGCACGTACCTTCCCTGTCCCAATTATTGCAATTGGCCTTTAGAGATGCTTAAATAATAATATTTCTCGAAACCGCAAAGTATAACGAAGCTGAATCTTAACTAATGAACGATATAAAGATTCTATATGATGCCTACTTAGATTATGTGCGTAAAATGGCATAAATAAGCACACAGTCGTGTGTGTCTTTAATTAAGAATGAAGATACGATGCGAGTACGAGTAAAACATCTGAAGAGGAAGAAGGAACAAAAAAAAAACGGCGTTCAGTTCGGATAACATCACTTGTGCAGCTTTACTTTAATTTTTTTAATATTAATAATCATCATCGGTGCGGCCTTAATGACACGCCGAAAATCATCCTAAAGGCCGTAATAAGCGGCGTGCGCTCTCTCGATTATATCGTCAAGAATCTGAGCTTTTTTTCCAGTGGGGACAGGTGGTGTCGATCGTCGTCTAATTTGAGTTGAGTTGAGTAAACTTTTAAATTACCCCTAATGTGTATTTTGTAAATGGTTGGTATTATCATTGCGTATGTAATAATTATAGTTCTTTTTTTATAAAAGGTTAGATTTTGAAATTTTATTGTTTCTTTTTATTCAATTCTTTTGTTATTCCTGTCAATTAAGTCAAAATCGAATTATGTACCTCATGGAAGTACCTGGTAAAAATGAAATGAGAAAAGTTCTGTGATTTAATACTAGATTTAAAGTCATCATTAAACATTCTGATTTAACATATGTATTTTTAATGTTTAGTATTTATTTTTCTATGTTGGTACTTGCGACGTTCTAGTTTTCTTAAAACAGGAAAATGCCGATACAACCGACTCAACTGCAAAAATATAAAAAAAATGATGTTTTTAAGATTAAGTTGTTTATTGTTTTTAAGAAACATATACATTGAATTAGTGTTTTGCATCAAACATATTTCATGGCACAAAAATATTTACTTTGAATACTCTAGCTTGTTTGCTTGTAGCGATGAAACACAAATTACTTTTTCTACTTTGCATTCACAATGCACACATTGTAACACTGTTTTCGGTGTTACAATTAACACTTTGTAACACCGAAAACAGTAACATTTTTGTCTAAGATTGCCAGGATTGGTACACAATGATATCAAATGCCAAATGTCAAACGTACAACACATAACCACACACTGCCCCTTTTTAATCGCTTGCAATCGCATAAACTGCGAAATATCAATATTCTATACATATTTACACATGCGTGTAGCCTGCTATAGTATGGCCAAAGGTTGTGGCTTTCTTAGTTTTGCTGTGTTCATCAAAATACGCCAGCATAACGTTTTCGGTGATGTTTTACGACTCTGGTAAGTGATCGTTATCATTCTTTTCAACTAAACATCAAATCCCTTTTTCAGATATAATTCAAGGACCACATTTACTTTAATAAGGTATTATGCGAAGATCAAACCTACATCGCAGATATGAATGATTTTAATTACTGCTACGAGATTGTATATGCGCAATCAATGGTTTATCAGCATACACGTATGAAGCTATAGTACATTTAAAGTGTAGAGGATTTCTTAGTTTATGTAACGTATAAGTTTTCGGTAACATTTTGGACCGAATTCTGTTCGGCTCAATTCGTATTCATTTTTGTCCGTCGATTTCGACTTCGTCTTAGTTCTGGTTGTGTGCAACATATTTGTATTACCTCCATCACATGTAATTTTACTAAGTATAATTTATTCTAATAAACTACTTTGCCGAAATTAAAATTGGGTTTCAATTATAAGTGCTTGTAAATATATAAGCCGCAACGGCTACATAGCGGAATTAGGTAGACACCGCTATTAAACGTTAGGTGTTAAAACTTAGCATATTTATTCTAATAAACTACTTCACCGAAATTAGAATTTGGTTTCAATTATAAGTGCGTGGAAATGTATAAGCCTCAACGGCTACCTAGCGGAATTAGGTTGACACCGCTATTAAACGTTAAGCGTTATAACAATTCTTTAGTAAGTTCTTGTTCTTCGAAGTAACTAATCAGTCACCGCCAAACACTTCTAACACTTCCAAACAATAAGATTCTGATTATTATACTTATGAAACCACTATTAAAGTTGTTGACTTTTTAGGTTAAGTTTCATATATTTATCACAGTAGGGTTAAAAGTGTTGCCCCAAGCTCCATTATGATCATCGTTGAGACCTCGCTGAATATTTATTCAAACTTGTAGGCTAAAGTAGAGTAATTTTATTCACAATTAGATTTTGTCAAGATGTTATCTCATAGATCTCATCCTTAACGAAGTTGACAGTTACTACAGTGCTGCCACGTGGTACCCGCGAAATACCCTAGATTATAATTTAGCGCAATATAGTAACCACAATTTCTAAATTTATATAAAATTAATGACGCAAAGTAGAAAAAATAGTATATTACACTCGTTTTATAAGACGTATTGGCGCACTCGTTCCATTTGGGCACTCCTCGCTACGCTCGTCGTGCCCAAAACAACTCGTGCGCCAATTTGACGTCTTATAAAACTTGTATAATAATATACTATTAAAGTAATATTTGGTTTTGATTTAAAAATACGTTTTCGTGCGCCAAGGAAATCCAATTTTGCTTAAAACAAAAAACAATTTTACACAAGAACAGATTTCTTTTCTTTAAAGGAATAACTATGTCTGCCTTGGTTTAAAAATACGTTACTTCCGTCAAGTTCTCAACGTTTTAGGTTCCGTGTACCACCTAAAAAATTTCACTTGGTAAAAACTTATTCTCATCGAAACCAATAACAATAAAAATTACCTAACAAAATTTCATTTGGTATACAAAAGTGAAATAAAAGAACCCTTGGGGTTATTTTGCTAAACCAATTTTTTTTTTTAAATATCATGATCTGTGTCAATTAGTTTCAAGCTCAAATTTGGCTCAATCATTAATTTTGGCTTATGTTTGTTGTTTAAATATAATATTGATGAAAACCCGTACCTACATAAATTTAACATAAATCGTGGCGTAAAAAGGCATTAAAAGTCTAATATCATAATCTCCAGTTTCTTTAAAATAATTCTTCCTCTGGATCCAAAAAACGGTGATTGTAATAATTTTAAATTCTTCTATTAGCGCTGTGTGTGAGTCTATCAAATGATCTTAAAAGTTATTTTTCTATTAGGTTGTGAGGTTTGGTATTTACACACCTTTTCCATTTCTGATCCAATTTTCATAGATTTGGGAAAATAACTATTGTTTTTTAAAGAGGTGCAATCAATACTTTTTTTTATCCGACTAATTCATCATTGATGTTTCCCATCTTTCTTGAAGGGAGCCTTCGAATGCTGGCAATAAACTACATTTATTTCTATTAACTTCTTTTGTAATTGACTCGATTTATTTATTGGTAATTTTATCTTCAACGATAATTAAATGAACCTGTGATCCGGCAAAACTAAATTTAATTCATACAGCTTTCCAAAAATATCAGCTAAATATGCTAACCGGGCCATCCACAATTCGCCAAAGAAAGAATTTTTGAATTCGAAATTAGCGTTTTCAAGAAATACTTGAACTTCTGATTTAAGTTCGAAGAGCCGATTCAAAACTTTACCTCTCGAGAGCCATCTATCATCGGATGTAACAAGAGTGACTTCTGTTGCTACCCATCTCCTGACATAATATTAAAAACATTCGTGAACTGAATGCTCGACTTTTAATAATATTGACTGCAATTATTTCTTTGTTAAAACCCGAGCTCCATCAGTGCAGACACCAGTGCATTTCGCTCATGGAATGGAATTGTTAATCATAAAATTACAAAGAAATTTGAACATTTCACTAGTTGTTCTTTCGAGCAGAGGTTTACAAAATAATTATTCCTCTGCAATTTTCTTTTCCACCTCGAAGAGGTCACTTCGAGGAAAACGTACCTTCAACAGTGAATATAACTAGAAATGAATATACGGACATACCGTATCATACGGACTTCTATCTCCTGACATAATATTGAAAACATTCGTGAACAGAATGCTCGACTTTTAATAATAATGACTGCAATTTTTATTTGTTAAAGCCCGAGCTCCATCAGTGCAGACGCCAGTGCATTTCGCTCATGGTATGGAACTGTTAAACATAAAATTAGTAAGAAATTTGAATATTTCACCAGTTGTTCTTTCGAGCAGAGGTTTACAAAATAATTATTCCTCTGCAATTTTCTCTTCCACCTCGAATCGGATAAAGACTAATAATTGATAAAAATTAATTATGTCAGTATTTCATCTAACTGTAGCGCAAAACATTAAGTTTGATTTATATTTTTAACCACACTTCCTTTTACACAATGTGTCATTTGAAATACGTCTGCGTACGATTATCTGATTTTACCGCTATAATTTTGGGTCAAACAATTTAACAATATCATCTAAGTAAATATGATTTTAAGTTTGGTACCTTTTGCGTACCACCTAGAAGTCCTTCCCGTACCACCGGTTGAGAACCCCTGCTCTACATTATAAATAGTAACATACAATTTTATAATATATAAGGAATGGTTTTATACGCAAAATATAGATACAAATTAAAATATAGTATTTTACTGACTACAATAAATTCCGTATTTGCAGTATTCTAAAGAATTTTATTGTAAAGTTAATAAAAGTGTATCTTAATTTTTAAAATATAACCCCATAATTTTAAATACTCGTATTTTTGTTTCAGTAATTTAGTGTTCTATTGAATGCTATAATAATTTAACGTTTCATAAAAATTAAGATACAGAACTATAATATTTCAAATTCAATTTCAAATGATACTTACAATACGTGTATTTTAGCATTTATTAATTGGAATATGTGTTTCTAACATACACCTTTATAGATATTAAAACACTTTTGGTTATAACACATTTTTTACTACACAGTTTTCTCAGTGTACAGTAGGGAAAAATCTCCAAGTGTCACCGCCTTTTGGGATGTCGCACATCCTCGACCAGTCGTTGGTTTTCCCAGACCTACATATAGTCAAGGTTAGGATAGGAAAGTGTACGCTGATTCGGAATCGGAACTTGAATCTGCATGCACTGTGCTCTATACTGCCGATCACACGGCCTTTTTAGCAATTTAACCAGACGCATGACATCAACTGAGCGGTAGGCTTTCATCAGTCTACTATTTATACTCAAGATAAGGCCGAACTGCGAGAAGAGTGCTTACAGCCCTATCTAACAATGCAGTTCGATGAGGTATTCACACTAAAAATATTTATTTGAATCAAAATATGATTTCTTTGGCGGATGTAAACCTATTTTTAAGGGGTAATGCCACTCTAGAATTTTGGAAAAATCAAAATGGCATCTTAGAATTAAGGTACAATACATTTCAAAGGAAAAAAAATGTTTATATGCCTGTTTGATGAACATACGGCCAAGTGTCTAGCCGAGCGTACATGCAAAAAGTTTAGCGTGATAGTTTACAGCCTAGAGACCTATACGCTCTTATCTTATTGGGAGGAATTACATCCGTGGTGTGAAAATAACATAAAATATTATAAAACACAAAGATTTTGTGGAAATATCCTCGTTACGTTCGTTGAACTGACGCTTACCGCACAATGTTACAGCTGTCTGATGTAACGTGTGTTGTTCTTGATTAGTTGGTAAAAAATAGCAGAAATAATTAGTGACATTACCGGAGTATATCGTGATCGAAAGGAGTCGAAAGGAAGCAGCATATTTTCAAATAGAACTAAATATGACAAGCATTGAATCGCTTGGAACTAGAGTCGCCTCTGCCTGATAACGTATCCACAGTGCACACCTGCAAAAAGGTAATGTCGGTTGAAGATTATTACAACGTTGAAATGAATGACGTTTAATTATCATCTTTTGAACTTTGTCGCTGTGTCTTCTGCTAATTCAGAAGTTGTAGTGTGTAAAACGTACAAATCAAATGCGAAATTGGCCGAATGTGGCAACCGTGACTTTAAATCGTGGTTTCTTGTGAGAATTTTGAACAAACTTTCATTCTGATTTGCCCATTTGTTCAAAAAGGATATGAAATGAATAGCGGAATTATCCTTGCCATGCGCATAAGAATAGGTGTAGATGGAATTGAAAAGTTTTGCGCATTCAGGGACCTTCCTCGTCAGACTTTTCACTCATTTTACGGTAAAGTTGTTCGCACCATTTTTGTCGCAACAGAAGCAGTTTGCAAACAAAGTATATACAAAGCAGCAGAAGATGAGAGGGCTAAAAGTCAACTGAAAATAGTAAAAAAAAGGATGACGTAACTGTCTCGTAACGATGGAACATAGAGAAAACATAGCTTTTCTTCTCTGTGGCGCTGTCAGCTGGAGAAATGTTGTTGATATTCTCATAAAATCTAAATACTGCAGAGCTTGCAAATTTTGGAATAAGAAAAGTAAATAAGAAAAGGAATGCATAGATCACGTGCAAAAACTAATGGCACTCGTCCCCGCCATTTGACAAAATCCAGTTAGGGCCTCGAAGAAAAGGGGAAGTTAACCCAGAAGCCTATAAATGAGCTTTCAATTTATGATGGACTAGCCATTCGTCGTAATCATGATTCAATTGATAAAATGAAGAAAATTAAGCTGGGCGACACTGTATCATAAATTCTGACCTATGAAATGCCGCAGCACGAGAATTGTCCACCTGGTGATTTCATTTTAACTTACAAGTGGCAAAGTAATTGTGGATATTGCAGCAAGTATAGCCATTTGTGTTGTCAATGATGCATTACCCAGCCTTATGAAGATTATGGAGGTATTATGTATGAGCATCGGCCCAAACTGCAATAATTTCTGCGCGAAGGCTGACGCACGGCGCATCATGTTTTCAGAGCCATCGCCGACTGATACTGCAAAACAGGCCCGTCTGTCGTTAAAATCAAACAGAAAGAAACAAGAGGAGGAAAATGTTAATTTGAAAAGATGATTATATGGTCCAGGCATCGCCGACTATAGTAAAATGTAACATTTCTATACATCAAAATTACACAATACTTTAAACGGTTTTCTTAAAACCTCATTTTTCAAACTGGCCGGAACGATAACTTTAACTGATCTCCGTCAATTCACTTCATATTTTATATGCAGCTTCAGAACAATATTATCTAGAGAAGTACGTACGTTTACGATAAGTTCGAAACTTTTTTGTTATAAACAATTTTTAACCGAATTTTGTACCTAATTGTACCGAATTTTCTAATTTCCGCACTTAGGTACTTCCCGAGATAATCTTATATAGAATCAATTCTTTTTTTTGTTTTTATGGCTAAGTGAAAAACTGCGTGCAAAATCTTTCCGGCCGTGCAACCCTGTCCGCCGGGAGAGGTTTCCTTTGATGTCCTCTAAGGGCGGTCGCCCATATAGCTGGTGTGGCGGAAGTGTGATAGTGACGTGGCAGTGATATGGTTCATTGGCCAATGTAAACAAATGCATGAACGCCCACCAAGGTGATGCGGCAGTGCTATGTAACTGTCGTGGTACTGGATCGGATTCCACTCGTTTCTCAATGCTTAATCTCGAGTGGCAAGCGCGCCAAGCGCCTCTCGCCCGTCGCCGCTCCTGTCAATAACTGCAGGCTCAGCTTCGTGTGCTCTTTCGGATTGTTTACTATTTTTGTTTTTTTTATGTTTATTGTGTTATGTAACAATCGTTTTGTAATGAGCAACATATAAATGCAAGAAATAATGTATGTGATAAACGACAGAAATATTTTCATAGGTGAGTAAATATTAAAATCATAACCTATACCTATCTGATGACCTGTATTTTTCAGATTCCATTCAAGCCACCCGAATATATTAAATATATAGAATAATAAGAAGCAAACATTGGAACTCTCTAAATATAGCAAATTGTGTTGTGCGTTCTCGTGCTAGACAACGACTATGACAATTATACTACGTTCAATAGGTTGGCTATTGAACATAGCTGCACCTGCATCCAGTGTTTTTTTAATTTCTACCACATATACAACAAAAACGCAAAAGACATCCCAAGACTCATTTTGGTCTCTAAATCTTGATCTCAGGCTCTTGCGTTGATATGTCCAAGCCTGCCGTAAGTAATTATTTTCTTAACCTATATTATTTCAAGGTTAGATTTCACGAAGCAATGACAACATTGTTTTATTTTCAGATAATTCAATCCTACAAACCTCATCAATAAAATTTGAAACGGACCCTGTAGAGACAGAGACTGTCCGAACTAAAGGGAAAAATATAACGCTCCAATAAAAAGTTTGCCGCAGAAGATATCAACGTTAAAGTGATTAATCGTTAAGTTGAAGAAGCAATTGTGTGCCACATATTAGAATATTTTTTACTGTTTCTTCTAAAATGCACAATTAACAAGATTAAGTTAAATGGGTTCTAGCAGAAACCACTACAGTAATTTATTAAAAACTCCTAGAAAAGCGTATATAAAAGTTTAAACATTTTTCTCAAAGGAAAACCTACTGTGCAGTCAAATAAGAATTTACATACTTATTTTTCATTAAAGATAGTATATTTTTGTTAAAATTAATAATTTTTGTAATTATTTATATTTGTACCGGTAAATTTACCAATATCAGATTATTCTCAAAAGAAAAAACAATAATTGAATATATGTATTACATTAGTAATTGTTTTTTTTTATAACGATCCTATCTCCATACATTTTCAACAATTAAGACTTATTGACTACTACAATAACTGTCAAACAAATATTTTCTTTCTGTACCTAACTAGTAAATTAACTAAAAAACCTAAAGTTAAATGGCATAACATATTATTTATGTACAGTTCGATCGACATAATATGTAATGAATGTTCATATTTAGGAAATTGGTGATAATTCATACCAGTATCGGAATTAGCGCCATCTAGCGAACGTACCGCGCACTCATAATATTACAGTTTACATACATATTTGACTCTGACTAACCAATTAGTAAGTATTGGCGAACTGTACGATTTTTTATTTCGCAGTGTGATATAGGAATAATGTGGGAACGTAATGCAAGATTTAATTTTATGTTTGTTCTTCATATGTGTGAAATTAGTATGAGCGGCATGCGAAACAATTCCATCTAGCGGACTATTACGATATTACAGAATGAGACACGGACGCAGTGAAACAGCAAGCGTTGCGTGCCGGCGCGCCACCTAAGTGGGCGTTGAACCACGCACTCGTCATTTCACAATCTAGCCACACTTATACCTCCCCAATATCACTTGCCACTGCCACAACCACGCTTCCGCCATACCACCTATATGGGCGACCTGCCTTACGCTCCTATTTTTTAATTATTTTTGTTTTTTTTTATTGTGAATATTCCTCAAAATATGAACAATAAGGGGGTTTAAAGAGATTTTGTAATTCATTTACTATATTGTAAAAAATATACCTACAAAATCGGCTATTTTTTTCTAGAGTAGCATTACCCCTTAAGCCAAAGCAAAAATATTTCGTCGAGGGAAATAGTTTTTTTTTATTTTATACAAATATATTTGTTTGATTTCTTTGGTGTAAAGGAATGTCTTTTTAAATCAAAACAAATATTGTACTTGAAAGGAAAGTAAATCAATATTTAAAATAAATTAATCTGTTAACTAATTCTGTGTACAGAAGTTATTAAAAATGTAAAAAAATATTAGGTGTCCGGTTTTTGTGAACTAGATTCCATAATCTCCAGAAATATCACAAGAAGCAAGAAACAACCAAAAACAAAACAATAAAACAAAAACAGAAACGCAGTTTGGTTATATCGATACACCCAGACTCCAGAGAGATAATCGCCAATATTCCATAACAAAAATAATTACACCTCAGAAAAGTGAAACCCCATAATTAAAATAACAATTTAATTGTCTCAGATCTTATTTTGTGCCAATCGGCACCATCTGTACACATAATAATATAATAATTTTCCTTTGTCCGAAGCTGGTCGGGCCCGTCTTTTTAAGTGTGCAAGCAAAAATCAAGGGCCATTCGGACCGGTTAACCTATTTACGGTAATTATTGCAATCATTTTTGCCGAAGAGAAAAAACATGCCAAAGAATCCTTTTACTTTTACTCGCGTGTGAATCGTGATAAGCCGTCTGAAAAGTTTTCGCTCATTTTTTCGTTCGTTTGTTTTTCGACTGGAGGGTGTGCAACTGACAGCCACTTATGGAGCACGTGATCTAATTGACACATTACTTTAAACGAAATATTTAATTCGAATCGTTTCACAGAAAACAGATGTCGCGTCTGGTTTGAAAATTATGTAGTTAGACGTTCTTAATTTGAACTAAGAACTAAGGCAATTGTGGTTTTGATTATAGGTATTTTAGTAAGGGAAAAAGAAGAATCGTTTGGACCACACACGGTGCAGGAGATGCAAATTGAATAGAATATAATTATATACCAACTAAGAAGAGAAGTAGGTAGGTACAAACAAAAAATGTTAACTGACTAATGTTTCATATAAAAATGGGCGCCATTGTTTGCAATTTTGACGCTTCCTCAATTCTATTGCGGTGTTATTGAAATATTTGTGATACAGTTGATACAGTAATGCATTTAAAAATCAGGTTTTCTGTTTGAAGTCCAGTTTGAATTGGGTTGATTTATAATTGGTCGATGCTTTTTTATTTTATATTGACAATATTCATTGTTTTCATGTGAACAATTCGAGAACATTATTTGGAATTTCATTATGCAAATATTGCGTTTAAATCGGGGTTAAAATTATATTTAGAAATTAGATAAACAGCTTTTTCTAATAACTTAATTATCCGGTATCACTAATCCACAGTAAAATATTGCAAATTGGCCTTGTTTGTAGTCGCAATAGGCTGGGTTTATACCATACATTTAACAAAAGTGTGTCACACTGAACATACCTACTAGAAAAAATATGATTTTATTAAGTTAGTTAAACTAACACGAACTAAGTTTAAATACATTTGCTTAGTTTAGTCATACTTTTCTTGAATCATCTTGAATCAATTTTTTTCCATTATAAGTTATATCTTTTATGCTTTTATTTTTACGTACTGTGCACAGATAGAAATTTTTGTTTAAGTCAAATAAATATTTGTTTGACGCGAGTCAAAAATATATTTTATGTCCTAAATGATCATAAAGTGACATTTTACATCTTAGATACCAGCAAGAAAACACCTTCCTTTTGCGCCCTAGGGCAAAAAAGATTCTTATTGCGCCCTAGGGCATAAAGGATTGCCATGGTTAAATGTCAAAGATATCAAATATTTGTCATTCAAATTGTAAATTTTAAATCGTCAATGTCAATTATTGACGATTAAGTTTATAAGTTTGACAATTAATTGTCTGTATTGTCACTAAACTCCGAATTGTTTGTATTGTTATTCAACTCCGTCGATACGCATGTCACTTCATAACATCAAAATATTTATTAATATTATTCAAACGGAGGAACAAAACCATTGTAGGACATACAAATTTTTTATGTACCTTGATGTTTATGTTACCGGCAAAGTACGTTATGCAGTCATACCTAGGTTTACCTAGGCAAAGTCCGCATTGCCGGCCTTTTTTAAGCAAAGTCCGAAATTATTCGATATTTTGGACATTGCCTACACTGTGGTACGACAATCTTAGGTTTGCCAAATGTGTAGCAGGCAAACTCCGAAATAACCTGCCGCATTACTATCATACTGTCAATATTCTATGTACGAGTACGAGGCCCGATCGCAAACTATAGAAGAAAAACAAATTAATTTGTATTAATAATTTATTGCCTCTTACAGAACAATCACAAATAAAATAAACTTTCATATTAAAAAATCTGATGTGGCCAGAGTTTATCACATGAGCCATATGAGTTTATCATACCATATATAAAATTAATAGTTTAGCTGCATGAGATTCTGTTTGATCGAGATCGGCCATGTCTGCAGTAAAATAAAACTACTAGAACTCAGATATTTTGATTATATTGACAGTAGGTATTGTCAAAACATCAGCGTTTGACACTACCTACTGTCATTAGAATCACAATATCTGACAAATCCTGGTTAACTAGTTTTAATGGAGTACGAGCGATCTTGATAAAATAGAATTTGCTCATGCAGCTAAACTATTAATTTTACAAAAAAATATCATAGTCATAAATTATTCAGAATTTGCTTTACTTTAATTTATTATTTAACTATTTCGACGAAATTCCAGAAATGGCAGCTTATTTGCAAAATCTTTCAAAAATGCTAAGACTAAACCTCCAGTTCCTTTGGACCCTTTTCAACAGAAAGCTTTTCAGCTCTAAGTTTGGTAATGAAACTTCTAAATACGAAGTTTCGTCCCGATACCTTTAGTAGTTTCTCCGGAATCGTCGCCACAAAAAAAGACGGGTACACACACAGACATTTTTTTGTACCTTGGTCAAAAATTATTATAAATTCTATACATCTCAGATAGATGCAGTTGAGGCTGTACAAAGAAGATTCCTTAAATATATGTGTTTTAGGAGTGATGGGATATATTCTCCACGAGGAGTAGATGGCAGCCATCTTCTGGCCAGTGCATTGGAGGTGCGTAGAGGTTTGGCGTCTGTGTGGTTTATTTGTGGTCTCATGCGTGGTCATGTTGATTGCCCCCTTATTCTGAGTAATATTTGTTTAAACGTACTGTACTTGAATACCCCTAGAACTAACATAATGAAAAGTTCACCGATACATAGAATGTGCGACAATTTTAATCAGTTGCCTCAAGTGCCCGATTTATTTAGTGCATCCGTCTCATCAGTGCTGCGCTCTGTGGAAACACAGTATAATGTATTGTAAGAAAAGGGGGGAAAATGTATCAATTACGATAGTGTTTCTTGACTTGGTTTGCATAATGTTGTGAATATTGGTTGTTTTGTAATTCCTTGCTTATGTACGTACATATAATGTTGCTTGGGCGTGTGGCGGTTGTGGGATTATATTTGTAGGGTTGTAGGATTGATGTGTTACTTGAAGGTGCTATTGTCATTTAATACATTCTTGATTATTATTATATCATGTTATCATTAGGTAAATACTTTCTAGTATGTGTCCTTTTTTGGTATATCTGTATACTATTGGGCTTTAAATAAATTATTATTATTATTATTATTAAAAATGTTCAGGGGACCCAAAAAGACATATTTACGCTAAAATCAAAAAATTTTTGTTTGGCACGATTACAATACTTTACATACTACGTATGATAAAGTAAAAAAAAAGCAACTGAAAAAATTGAGGTATAATCAGATACAACCTTAAAATCAGAGTGGTCTTTTTGGGTAGAATGAGGGCTTCTGCATGGTACACTTTTTACAGAGTACATATTATACAGGGACCCTTATACAATACATTTAGTGTTAATTATGTCACTTATTAGTATAGGGTTTCGAATGGTGACACTTGGAATTGCATAAGAATTAGTGGTGCCTTTTTTTTGGTACAGTTACATCTTTGAAACCCTTGCCCTCCAAATGAAAAACTGTGCCCACTAATTTCGCGAAGTGGTAGCTCTATTTTCGAGACGTCTTCAATTTTAAGAAATTATTCCTTGCAACTTTGGATTTGGTTCCTTTTGAATTTCGGAGTTTGCCGGCTACACATTTGGCAAACCTAAGATTGTCGTACCACAATGTAGGCAATGTCCGAAATATCGAATAATTTCGGACTTTGCTTAAAGTAGGCCGGCAATGCGGACTTTGCCTAGGTAAACCTAGGTACGACTGCATAACGTACTTTGCCGGTAACATTTATACCATCGGGCGACTTAAAAAGCGCGAGGGCCGATAGGCACGAGAGCCTATCGTCTGTCACCCTCGGAGCATAAACATCCGTCTAATGCCCTTAGTACATAAATAACTATATTTGCTGCAAAGAATTTTTATTTGAATCAAAACAATAATACTTTACTCGAAACAAATTTGACACAAATAAATATATATTTCCCTCTATTCAAACACGCATTTATTTGAGTTAAACAGAAATTTCTATCTGTATAAGAAAGCAAAGTGGCTAACAGAATTTCAATGTGCATAGTGATAGCATTGAACAAAGTCGTTTAAAAATAAACGTTTGCTATTATTGAACGTATTCGGACAATTTTTACTTTATCATACGCAGTATGTAAAGTATTGTCATCACGCCAAAAAAATTTTTTGAGATTTTAGCGGAAATATGTCTTTTTGGGTCCCCTGAACATTTTTGACCAAGGTACAAAAAATGTCTGTGTGTGTGTGTATGTGTGTGTGTATGTGTGTGTGTGTGTGTGTGTGTGTGTGTGTGTGTGTGTGTGTGTGTGTGTGTGTGTGTATGTGTGTGTGTGTGTGTGTGTGTGTGTGTGTGTGTGTGTGTGTGTGTGTGTGTGTGTGTGTGTGTGTGTGTGTGTACCCGTTTTTGTGGCGACGATTCCGGAGAAACTACTAAAGGTGTCGGGGCGAAACTTCATATTTAGAAGTTTCATAACCAAACTTAGAGCTGAAAAGCTTTCTGTTGAAAAGGGTCCAAAGGAACTGGTGGTTTACTCATAGCATTTTTCGAAGATTTTGCAAATGAGCCGCTATTTGTGTAATGTCGTCAAAATAGTTAAATAATAAATTAAAGGAGAGGAAATTTTCTATAATTTATGTATATGACATTTTTTGGTAGAATTTATAGTTTAGCTGCATGAGCAAATTCTATTTCATCGAGATCGGTCGTACTGCTTTAAAACTAGTAGCCAGGATATGTCAGATTTTTTGATTCTAATGACAGTAGCTAGTGTCAAACGCTAATGTTTTGAAAATACTACTGTCAATATAGGCTGCGTTCGGATATTGAACACCGTTACACTTTTTACACCCAATAACACGTAGGTGTCATTTGGACGGTGTACCCGGTGTCAACGGAGTACAATATCCGAACGCAGCTTTAATCGAGATATCTGTTTAGTTCTACTAGTTTTATTTTAATGCAGACATAGCCGATCTCGATCAAATAGAATCTCATGCAGCTAAACTATTAATTTTATATATAGTATGATAAAGTCATGTGCCTGGCCACATCAGATTTTTTTAGTTCCACTATGTAGTAGCGTGGTTATTATTTTTCAACTTTTAATTATTTTCTGTAAATTTAAGTAAAATAGTTTTAAAATAATTTAAAATAATTTTAGCTTTACTGCAATAAATTTATATACCACTGTTACTAACTTAATAGGAAAAAATAATCAATTAACTTCTTGAGTCTCAGAACTATCAGAACATTTTACATATTTTCAAGTATTTCATTTGTCAGAAATACATAAATCTTATAAAATTACGTGGCTATCTTGATCAACAATGAACCAAATCTAACAAGTGATAAATGTTTCTGGTATGCTCCTTTTTTGTACAATCTGAAGGCAGAAATTTTGACATGAGTCTAATTTTTAAGCTGTACCAAAAAAAACTGCAAAAGGTCCAAAAATGCATTTTATCTCAAAAAACTAGACACAATTTGGAATTTCTGCATTCAGATTGTACAGAAAAATGCACATTAGAAATAGTTTTCCGTTATCTGATTTTAGTTTTTGTTTTTGATTATTTTTCTTTACCTACATTAAGCTAATAACTATGGAGAGTAAAAAAACAAAAACTTTTACAAACAAAAATTGATCTTATTCTCGATTTTGAGCTCCTTTGGGACGAGTTAATATGTTTTGATACATCTCAAATTTCAAATTTTAACAAAAGTTTTATTTTGATAGGTATATAAATAAGGATCACTCTAATATGTACTATCTATGAAGAATAATATTTCTAATTAAATATTTTAACTTTTTGTTAATGTTTATTTACGCCAAAATTGTTTTAAGTAAAAATTTACAAAACTTCCAATATTAGCAGTACTAACAATACTAGAGTTTATTTCACAAGTGGCAGTAAGCCGCTGACATAATGCGCAAACGTTCCTACGCATTGACATGTGTTAGAATGAAATGAAGAAGATTGCTATTTCATTCTAACACACGTCAATGCGTATAGGAGCGTTTGCGCGTTATGTAAGCGGCTTACTGCCACTTGTGAAATAAACTATATCAATTCTATTAATACCAATAAAACAATAATTTTTTCAAGGGCCACTCCCTTACAGAATATTTAGGGTTCGCTACCGAAAAAGTTAAGAAGAACGAATTAAAACAAAATAAAAGAATAATTTGTATTTGTTTTAACTAAAAACCCATTTTTTTACCACAATTATTAGATTAAAACAAACATCCATAAATTTTGGAGTGCAAGTTTTATTATCCAAATTTCACAAATTTCCTATTACTTAAACTGGACAAATTTAATAGATGTCACTAAATGTTACCAACTCAAGAAATTGAACAAGTGAAACTGATTCTTGTGTCCCTTTTTTCGTAGTAGGTATCTGAATCTGGAAACAGAAATTGTGAATTTAGTCTAGGTTTTGAGATGTTAGTCCCAAATTCAGACACTGTTCTAAATTCCGACATATTTCTGTTTAGTTAAGATAAAATAGTTTAGATAAAATAAGAAATCTACAACATTAAACTTTATCTTAGGACACCCGGTTTGTTGATTTGACATTACACTTATCAGACCACAATCGTTTCTTATTCTACCAATGTTCTAACGGTCAGAATTTAACCTATAAGTTTGACTGATCTTGATAATTTAGTGCTGTGCTAAAAGTTATTTTTTCCTTATAAGGTAACTGCAATTCGACTTCTTTTTAAATCGCTACAGGATAACAGTAATTAAGAAAATTCTAATAATATCTAGTTAGGCTGACTAAAAATGCTTTATATTTTCATAATAATACGGCGTACTACTCTTTTAACCACTATTATTTACAAATTTAGGGGTGTCGGAATTAGGTACATGTAAATATAGCACGTCCGCAAATCAGACATGTGTGTCGGAATTGTGTACATGATTAGAAGTAATCCATATGGCTCTATTGCTGTCTTTACACAAGAAAATAAATATTTTACATCGTTTGCTATATTACAATTAATTGTCGGAATTACGGGCATCAATAATCCGTAATTACTACAGGGTGTCGGAATTACGATCATCAATAGTCTCTAATTCTGTCATAAATATCGACAGGCATCATAGGAGATGACATAAGACAGAATGATTATAGTGATTATAGTCACATAAAGTTACGTAAAAATTTTCAGAAAAAAAAGTGTCATCGACATAAAGACAATAACGTCGCACATGAGGCAGCAACATGGTGATCGCAGTTCTCTATCATCCAAGTAAAGCTGTAAATACCTGCACAATGTCAATAACACAACATAAATATCGTACAATAGAAAAAAAGACAATGTCAAACAACTTCACCAATTCATATCATCCAATCCTTACACAACATTATTAAATTATACCAGATTTAATCTCCAAGGCAGGCCTTTTAAACACCACAACAATTCATAAATAAAACCTCAAACCATCCTCCAATCCATCCAATAATCACCCATCATGGGCGTGAGATAAACCACATCAACATCCATAGATATCCAAACACACCGCATCTCCTCTCTACAAATTACGTTAAAACCAAACCGTTTACGCAACGTAATAGCCCAACGACACCAACGAATAGCACACTAATCAAAGCTAAGCTTTCCCACGACAAACCAATGGAAATCCAGCATTTAACCAGTCCAGCCTTTGCAGCAGATGAGCACCAATGGAGACGAGACGCAGGTGAAAAGTGGGCGGGGAAAATGCGCACGTGCCACAATTTGGATCGCGTTACCTGTGCTGCGATATACCTGGTGGGGTGTGAGATGTACCATGCTATGCCATATACCTGATCGCGTGCCTTTTCATGAAGCCAGTCAGGTGGGACAGCCCTACGTGTGTGGATGTGTGAACCACCCTATAAGAGGATTGAGAAGACGATCCGTCTTCTTCTTGTTTTTACTTTTTGATTTTTTTGTTGTTGTTGGAGTGGTTGTATTGACCAATTTCGGAAACTGTTGCTCTGTGATGAACTGTGCCTGATTTTTGTGATAGGGGTGTGATCTAGTGCCTTTAACTTTGACTATAGTGAAACTGATAGAAGACGGTTGAAGATTGAAGATAAACCGACAAGAAGGTAAGGGTTAGAAAGTAAGATTGAGAAAATTAGGGTATGGAACGTCCTTAATTGTATATTACAAGTAGATTGTTTGGAGATGGCCTCAAAGAAGGCTCAATTTCGGGTGATGTTTGCAGGAAATCAGACGAAAGAAAATATTAATAAGAGCATATTTCGACAATTTAACAATAACCGTAAAAACTGGAAAACAATGCTGTATTCTTAGGTTGTTGAAATCCAAACAACCAGTTTGTCTTAAAACAATGTTTTAATCATGTTGAAAAACAAGTATTTTGTTTTAAACGGTTTAGTTTTTAAAACGTATTTTAAACTTTTAAAATGTGTTTGTTTTTAAACAACGTAAAACATGAACTGTTCGAAAATATCAAAAATATTGTTCCATTTAAAGCAGTTTCTTTCAACGCCACTTTGTTGCGTTTTGGAAAATCAGCCCTTAGAGTTCTTGACAAACTACTCTAAAAATCATTCCTTACAACTATTCCAACTTTCTTTAAAGTAAGTTTCTAAATTTTGAGGATAATATTCGTTATTTTTTGAGGTCCTGTATTATATTGTTCTTGTGTTAATTCAAAATTTCTCAGTTGTTTTGCGAAATAAACTGGTTTGGTTTATTTTAAAGCGTATAGCTGTTCAGATTTTTGTGTTCGAAAATTCGAAAATGTTTACAAAAAATTCAATCCCCGATCTTCATTTGTTTTTTTTTTACTTATGACGTCATAATTTTTTTAAAACTGTTCAGAATAATGTCGATAGGTCTTTTAATTGTCTTAATGGTGGCCAAAGTTCTTAAATGTTCTAAAACAAATATTTTGTTTTAAACATAAAACATGTTAAACAAAATATTTGTTTTGTTCAGTTAGTTTTAAATGTAGTGTTTTAAACGTGTTTTAAACTACCGATATTTGAACAGCTTTTGTTGTTTTTTTTTTATAAAATATAGTTAAACAATATAACAGTGGTAGCAAGTAAAATAGGGAATGAAAAGATGTCGATTAAAATGCTTACAAATAAAATAATTGCGACTTTAAAACATGTTTAAAACAAGTTTTATTCTCTGTTTGTGTGTGTTTTAAAATACGTTTTATTTCATGTTTCAAACATGCTTTTTGTGTGAAGTGTTTAAAAACATTGTTTTGTTAAAAAAAACATAATTTTATAGAAAAAACACGTTTGTTTTGTTTAAAATAAACAAAAATGCTGTTAATAACAACTCTGATAGTGGCATAACAACTTTATAGCATTACATTAGAAAATATTCGAGAAAACGACAATTGAAAATTAGAGAAATATTGATTACTCTGGGGGAATATGGACTTATGTGATTTGTGCGCAAAAGTTCATCACGTAAGGTTGTTGAGATAAAATGTAGGTCAAAATATCAAAAGAAAAAAACGTAATTTTGCAATTTTTGTTGACTTATGCGCGCTTGAACAATGTGGTGTCAAAGTAAACTTTAAATTTTGTGCTTAAAAAGTCCTAAACATTTTGAATGTTTAAGACTGACAGCAAAAAAATAAATAGCAAAAATGCAAAAACCGAACGTCACAGGCAATTCTGGAGTCCGTATTCGTATTCAGCGCAAATAAATCTACCGAAAATGTCTATTCTCTGTCTATTCACAAAATCCATTTTCCATAGATATATACCTATATTTTTTTCATTTTTAATTATCTACTTAATTGTTTAATCAACTTTTGGGAATCAGGATTATGATAGAAAATCGTGAATTTTTATCCACCGGGAACGTGCAGTTTCAATGAAAAAATTTGCATTTTGGTTTCATAATCTATATTGGTCCAGTAGGTCCCCATTTTTTATCTTTTATTTTTTTTTAACAGGACTCTGTTAATAAGTTCCTTCATATCCATATGCATTATGTACTTATAATAATTCCTGTGAAATTTATAGATCGATGAATACATTAGTTTAATATTATTAAAAAATAAAAATAAAAACATTTTTATTTGGTTTTACTACAATAAATTTACATACCTACTACTGTTATTAACTTAATAGAAAAGAAACAACTAAACACACTAAAACAGTTAACTTTAGCGTCTTGATATCAAAGCATTTTACCTATTTTTTCAAGTATGTACTTAATTGTCAAAAATACAATAATCTATCCTGACCAACAATGAACAAAATCAAACAATTGAGAACTGTTTCTAGTATCCTTTCTTTTTCGTATAATATCTAGTCTAAAAGTTAATGGATTATTTTTTAATGGATTTTTGGATTAAGCCAATGAAAAGTGTTTAAATTTATTGTGGTCAAATAATACAAACTCTTTTCTTATTATTTAAATTTTATTAAATGGAACTTATTCTCGATTTTGAGCCCGTATAAAAGAACAAATTGACAGGGCCTCGCAGAAAAAAAAATGAACGTTATATTAATTAGTTCTGCATAAATTAAGACCACCATAATATACAGGGTTTTCCACTTTCTACCTCGCAAAGATTTTAGAGTTTAGATGTCTAGAGTAAAAGGTTTCGTATGTACTTATTTGTTTTCTTTCAATTCTTTAACAAGTTAAGACGTTTTGAAATATTAATAAACCAGTATATTATTTTACTGTTTGTATATGACACTATACAGGGTTAGCCAA
Organism: Aphodius sticticus; assembly: GCA_963966075.1. Taxonomy (NCBI): domain Eukaryota; kingdom Metazoa; phylum Arthropoda; class Insecta; order Coleoptera; family Scarabaeidae; genus Aphodius; species Aphodius sticticus. The sequence goes on along the minus strand of OZ014508.1, from coordinate 4,606,705 downwards.
AATTACCGGAATACCTAAATAATTCTCCAACCGTAAGAAATTTCAAAAAATTGTTTAAGCAAAAGTTGTTTGGCTTTAAACAATCTATCATTTAAAGATATTTTCAATATACAAGGTGCTCAATTTATTATAGAAATTTGGTAACCTATTTTTTAAATGGGACCTGTATCTTATTACAGTTTTTAATTCTAAGATTTTTTATACGAATCATTTTTTTTTTGTACAATACATTAGGTTTTTATAAAGCTATTAACCAAAAATTGTTTAAAAAATTATTTAGGTGTTTCGGTAATTTTGGCTAACCATGTCCATTACCAAAAATCAGCAAAAAGAATTATTTGGATTTATTTGATATATTCATTTGTTCATTAAATATATTTTTATTTTATTTTTACTTTTTTTACTTTATCATTTGTGCTTTTTCTACGTTTTTGATTGATTTATATAAATTTTATCACTTTATTTTTCTTCGTTATGTTAATATTTCAAATTGCTGTAACTTTTAGATCAAGAAATTAAAGGCAATGGGAAATAAATACTCTGCACTTCGTACTCTGTACTTCTTATCATAATGCAAAAATTATATTAATCTACTAGTATTCAGATTAGGCAATAATAAGCCAACACCCAAAAAACTAGAACACAACTAAACATTTAATTTTTCCCCACAGTACAAGCTTCAATTATCTTACAATTAAGAAATTCAACACATTATTGTCTACATCAAATCAACTCACTTTGTCACCATGACCAATTTATTATAAATATGTATAATACGCATACTGTCCTATATGAAAATCAAGAACTATCGGCAATTCAGAAATTTGGTTTGCACATTGTTCATTGTGTATGTTGGTGCATGCGGGTTCTCCAAAGGTCAATGTTAAAATTAGCATTATCGAAGGATTTCAAACCGTTGTTTTTTCCTATTGTAATGAGTTCATTAATTAGGCCAGACAGTGTTAATACTCACTTTCCCTGCCCGTTCGTCAGATAACAAACCAATATGTCGGCACAACATGTATGCGTAAACAACAATCTCATACATAATTTATTGCTTCTGATGTAAAATATGTTTTTTTTGAGGTCGACACCAGCAGACAATAAAAATTAAATCCGTACAATGGAATAGGTTTTTTTTTTTCGTTCAACAATATGTATAACCATGGGCGTATCCAGCTCAAAACGGCAGGGGGGGGGGGCACATCAGATTTTTTGTCATAGAAATGATTACTATAAGTCTAGTGGAATGTTTATAAATATTTGTCAGTTAATTTACATTTGCTTAAAGAAATTCCACCCGGAAATCAATATATCAAATTCTATTTGTTTAAATAATTCGTCTTTCTCGAAAATCAGTTTTCTGAGTTCGAAATGGCAAAATTATTATCTTACAGTGAGATTATTCATTAAAAAATTTCTTCCTGTTGTTTAAACGATCAATTATTATTAATCTTCAACTCTTTTTCTAATTTTGAAAGAAAAGTCAGTTTTCTTTGTGAAATTAACTTATAAATTTCATGTTCGAGATATCTAACAAACCTATTATCTATATTATCTAATAAACCCACAATTGATTATACAAATTTTGTTCGTAATTTACTAAAAATTCATTTTTTTTTATATCGGTCTGGCCCACTGTTGTTCTCAAGTGGCAGCATTTATATTTTGGGATGATTTTTTCAATATGATTTATTCGAAAAAAATTGAAATGATTTGAAATTCTTTTTTTTCGGGAAATTGGGGAGTACATTTCTTTTTAAAATATTAAATTTACTAAAGTCAACAAATTATATTAATCACATTTCTCTCTCCATTTCTTATTTTGATTTCCTACCACTGTGTGTGTTGATTTGTTGCTGTCTGGAAACTGTTGCCTGTACTCTAATTTGATGAAATATTGAAAACGAATATTATTTTATTATTCAAACACTGGAAATCATCTCAAAATATAAATGATGTCACTTCAGAATAACAGTCGGCCAGACCGATCTAAAAAAAATTAATATTAGGCGAATTGCAAAAAAAAAATTGTTAAAGAAATGGCATTTGTTCAAACAATTGTGGGTTTATTAGATAATACAGACCAGATATCTCGAACATGAAATTTATAAGTTAATTTCACAAATAAACTGACTTTTCTACCATTATTAGAAAAAAAGTTGAAAATAAACTACAATTGATTGTTTAAACAATAGGAAGAAATTGTTTAATCAATAATGTCCCTCTAAGGTAATAAACTGCTATTTGGAAGTCAGAAAACAGAATTCAGACGGACTTTCGAGAAAAACGAATTATATAAACAAATAGAATTTGTTTAAACAAATGTAAATTAACTGAGAAATGTTTATAAATATTCCACAAGACTATAGTAATGATTTCTATGAGAAAAGAAAGAACTCCGAACAATTATTCGAGAAATACCAAAAAATGACTTCTTCCCAGGTAAATTTGAGCCCTCGATCAAAATTTCGAAAAAAAATACGTGTCCACTTTTTTGGGTTTGGAAACGATTTGCAGGGGATCGGTGCTTTCTAAATAAAAATAACCACCCTAGTGTACATAAGGTAAAGAGTGCTAAAATACTAAAATACGAAAGGGGGGCAGCTGCCCCCCTTGCCCCCCCCCCCCTGGATACGCCCATGTGTTCAACTAAACTCTAGAATCATTTTTAACAACAACAAAATACAAACAAGTTTACAACTGAAGATATAAAAGAATACTAATGTGTTATTTAAATATTAAATCTGTACGTCACGCTTAAATTTAAAACGCCGACCGTAAAGAAATGCTTATAATCGATGTCAAAAGATCATCAATCACCAATAATTTATTTACCAATAATTCCCCATGAAGCAATAACAATTATTATTATTGAAGTTATAAAAAAAAGCTACATGCATAAAATTTTGGAGGTCGGAGTAATTATTATTTGATTTTTTCGTGGTAGACGTGCATAATAAAACGGTAATTAAACATTGCGTCATGCCTAAAGAATATTTCACGCTGGTTTGCATTGAAGACGATTAAAAATCTAAGTAGATCATCGACATTTCAAAGACGTGATTAGTTCTTAACACTAATGTACATTGATTACGCATCTCACATTGGTATAACTGTAAAAGAGGTAAAGAATGCATGGTTATACTGTATTTGAATGTTTGACCAGATGAGACCGAACATTATAAAGCTATAATGCCGATTTGAGATAAAACGTGATCGATTATCGCGCCATTTTTAACGGAGAACGAACGACATTGGGAACACCAAATGTATAAAATGTAAATCAAGGTGACAATCTGTAGAATGCGTTGATGGGATGCACGAATGTTCTCCAACTTCGTTTTATATCTTATTATATACACAGGTAGAAGAGAGTTGTTGGTTTTTAAGAAACATATATGCTTGAATTGATCCTCTTTGATCAAAACATATTTCTTTGGCACAAAATATATTGATTTCGTTGAATACTCTAGCTTATACTCGTACTCGTATTAGATTAATTTATTTGGAATATTTATATAAAATATATATTTTGATACAAACAAAAATAACTTTTTTTTAAAGAATTATTTTATAGTTTTGATTTAAAAATACGTTTTCTTTACTCGATAATTCGAGTAAATTAAAACCATGGCGATTCGGATATGTTATCAGTGTTATCACCGTCTTCCTTCCGGCCTTATATAGCAAAAGGTGGTTGCTTTATTGGAGGAGAGTGAACTAACGCGCCATCTATACGTACCCTTTCTAATAAACCACATATACTTTACACTATAAATGGTATCATACAATATTATAATGTATAAGGAATGGTTTTATACGCAAAATATAGATACAAATTAAAATATAGTATTTTATACTGAGTACAATACATTCCTAATTTTCAGTATTCTAAAGAATTTTTTTCTACTTTGCGTTCGTTATAAATTCATAACGAAACCGCTTTCGGTGTCGTTATGAAAACACTAGATCACAAACTTTTAGTAACTTTTAGTTTTCAAAGATTGATGAAATTGACGTCAAGTATCAAATAAGGCTGACATCTCAATCGCTATTGGCTCGCCTCAATCGTATTTGTGAATTTTACCACAACTGCCAACTGTTGAAGATAAATTTACTCTAGATTGTAAAATACCTCAATTTTCGAAATTTATGTAAAATTAATGTCGCAAAGTAGAAAAAATAGTATATAACACTCGTTTTATAAGACATATTGGCGCACTCGTTCCATTTGGGCACTCCTCGCTACGCTCGTCGTGCCCAAAACAACTCGTGCGCCAATTTCTGTCTTATAAAACTTGTATTATATCATACTATTATTGTCAAGGTATTAAAAGTGTATCTTAATTTTTAAAAAGTAACCTTATAAAATTTAAATACTCGTATTTTAGTTTCAGTAACTTAGTGTTTCTATTGAATGCTATAATAATGTTTAAAAAAAATTAAGATACAAAATTATAATATTTTAAACTCAAATTCAAATGATACTTGATTATTGATACTACAATACCTGTATTATAGCCTATTAAATGGAATAAGTGTTTCTAACATATACTTTTATAGCATTCTACAAAAACGATTCATCCCAACCAAGAAAAAATAATCATTTAATCCAAATATGTACTATAAAATGGTCTATAAATTACATGTCATATTTTTCAAATGTTAATTCCTGGTAGATTTTCCGTTGAAAGAGTATGTTGGATATTTTGTGTCTTGTGTCATTTTGACTAATGGCACTTTTTTGCCGTTTTTCAACGTATTTTCTAATGACTAGTCTCTCTATTTACTTGTGTAATAAGGTTGAGCAAACTTACATCTTTCCTTGAGTTACCTATAGGTTTATCATAACAAACAATACCTACAATATTTATACTGTCATTAGAGTCATTTTCTCATTATATTTTTACTAGAAAGCTGATTTGTCACAGTCAAATAAGCAATGATCAATTTTTTTCTTCTGTAAAATGTACCCAGTTTTTGTTGTGCCACTAGCATAGCAAATCTTATAGATAAAAAAACCCTACGGAAAATCCAAAAGTGAACGAAAAATCTGTACATAGGTTATTTGATAAACCAGAAGAAATAAGGAACTCGCAAAAGTATTCAATTAGTTTCGAAGAAGCGAGCAACATGGTCCGCGAAACGTCAGCATTTACAAATCTTGACACACGGCATAACCCGGAAGCAGTTTATTTTCTAAATGATTCTGGCCGTGAAATACGTACTTAATGAATAACTATACTATACTATACTGCTCAATTATAATTACACTGATATTTTTCGCAAAATTTGAAAAATGATTTTGGAAAATTTGGTATTTGAAAGCTGGGATTTTCCGGTTTTTAGATAAACTGTATTAGTACAGAGAAATTAACAAAAATATGGGGAATAAATACAATAAACTAGTTATTGTGGGGACAGTGTTGCATTTTGTCTCATTTTTCTGTAAGACGGCCACGATTTCGTAATTTTAGCTTCTGTCTAAAAATAAAGTTTTAAAAATGTTTAAAAAAAGTTTGCAAAAGAAGATATTCACCTCATTTTCTTGTATACAGCTGCTGTCAAACTACAATATAGGGACACTTTTTGCTGATTTTTGTTCACTATCGCGCAAATAAGTTTATGAGTTTTCAAAAAGAGTCTAACTCTAGATGATTTTGTATTTTAGTATTTAACAATTGACGGAATTAAATGTAAATATAGAATTATTAACAAAAGGAAATGTTGATATTGGAATACCCCTGTATGATGTAGCTTGATAATTACTGCCGCTGGCATATTATGAGTTTAATAATACTAAAATAATAAAGTATTATATTATTATATATTATAATATATAACTTGCCAATATTGGGGCGCTTGCAGTAGTTTGAGAATTACTGTATTTAAGAACAGGTGGAATAAACCTTTTCTGAGCAGAATTTTCAAGGATTAATTTTGGACAGAAGTTACAATTGCCACAGCTTGACCATTTTGCGGTAAAATGCGAAAAACCGCGAACGTGCACGTTAGAGGTGGCTTTTAGGGTTTCCAGGCTCTAAGAAAATTTGCGGGCGCCATAGAATATTGAAACCCAATAATCCCCAAATACTGTATTGAATTTATTTCCCTTAATAGTCTGTTTTATGTATAATTTTATTGTACTATATGAAGTGTTTTTGAAAGGAAAATAAGAAAGTATATGAAAGATATTGTTTTGTTGAAAAATATGAATGAATATTCCAAATCAAGCAAATTTTCTGAGGATTTGAAATAAATTTTAGAAAATGGGTTTGTTCTTTAACATTATTGGCCGATTATTTAAATTAAATTTTCAGGGAACATTGTTTAAATATAGTACTAACTAAAATTTATAATCGAAACAATTAATTATTTTTTCTTGACAAGGATTATGTTGCCCCTTAAGGGCATGTAAATTGTACACCTCCAGCCCCCATCACTCTAAAAAATAATTCGTTTATCATTTATCTGCATACAAATTCACCGAATTTTATCGCAACCTGTTTTCTACAAGAAAATTCACGATTTTGTTCTATAACCCGATTTAGGTAATAAAACATATATAAATAGTGTCAAGCAACGTTAAGTAAACTAACTTACCTTATACTGCCTGTAGTCTTGTAGGGTTGTTCATCTCCACATACCATTCCATAATATTTTCACCTTAGACTATCAAAACTTAAGAAATACAAACAGATATTTAGCGTGCTTTATGTCTTCTTACTTTCCATGAAATCTTCCAGGAAGGCAATAGATAACTATTATTGATTCGTTACTAATAGACAAAACTTGTGTAGTTTAAAATTAGACGTCATTTGTAATTGAATATCAACATTTTAACAGCGTAAACGGTGAAAATACCATGACTATACGATTGTGAAAGACACGGCCCTCTCTACGCTGCCTATAAAAAAAAGAAAAACTAATAAAATTTCACATTATTCACAATAAACAATCAGAAAACAGAATCGGACCACTATAATTCAATATTGAACTACAAAAACAAACAAAAAATAATCTAAAAGTTTTCCAGTTTGAAATCATTTAACTACATTAATGCATACTCCGTTTGTGTTCATTCTTTTTTTGAAGTTTAACAACACTAAAATCCAACCTAATCGCCGTACATTAGGGACAGTATAAATCAATGCGGTCAGCACGTACATTTAATGCTGTTTACGTCCGTCTGCTGCCTAAAAGCACCGAGGCACACGCGACGATTTTGTCTATCGATTCCCGTGATTGCCGGACAGACAGGAATATAAAACCGAGGGTCTTCCAAAGTACGACAAATGTAACGATAATGAGACTTTGGGCCGAGCCATCCGATCCACCTTCAGGCCATTAGCTGTCTAATGCATTGTATTAATATTCCATGGGGACATTATTGGTCATATTCCCTGATCACATTTAAATCTGTACGATTTCCAGTTGTGTAAGAGATATATTTGTCCCACCTGGTGTTGATATTGAGAACCAAGTATAGGTACTGATATACCCAATATTTCGGTGATATATATGGCGATTTTTATTAGTTAAGTAGCTTTTGTCCGATGATGATAGATTATAGTCCTCTTGCTAAAAAATGTTTCAATTACAACAGATACCATTTTATGCAAAAATTTTAAGAAATTTCGTTGATTTTTTGAGTTCCAATAAATGGAATCTTACAAATTATATTCTAAAACAGTTTATTTGGTTGGTAAACATGTTTGATTAAAAACCAACAATTAAAAACCAACAAAATGAACACTTTTTAGGATATTGTAGTCAAGTGGCAAAACTATGCAAAAGTTGCCAAAATCGTGCTTTTTGACATTTTAACCTCACTTTTTTGTTCATCTTTTTCTTATGTGAGGCCATAACAAATTCCCCCCCCCCATCATTTAAGGGCAGGTTATCCTGTAATCTAAAAAGACCTAAAAAGTAGCTAAACTTTGGGACAGTTTTTTAAGCAAACTGTACGTGATTACAATATTTTTTCTTCTCCTATATATTTATTATACTTCAGTGTACAAAAAGGAAAATTGTGGCAGAAAAAAACTATATGCAAGAAGTGGACACTGTTGTAGGAAGTATCAGATTCTACGCGGCGTGCTTTTTTCAACGACGTGCACGATAGCTCCTATAAAAATAAACAGAAATCGAAATTTCAAAAGCGCTGTGGAACTAGAAATTAGTTGGAGGCTAAACCAACAATTAATTAAAAAGGTTTAAAATTGCCAAATGGCTGCTATTTGTTTTTAAAGTTCGATTTTGTACCACTTTTTTACATTTTCAAATCGTTATAATAATGTAATAGCGTTATAAATAATGTAATAATGTTTCACTTATTATGAACAAAAAAGAATAAGGGAAAAAAGAAAATATGTCAGTTTTGAAGATCGTGTTCCCAGAAAAACGCGTCTGTTGTATCGCTGTAATAAACTCTACAAGAGAAGGTAGAAACATTATGCTTTTTAAAACACTTTTCTATATGAATTCATTCAAACATAATAATTTACCCAGCATAAACATCTAGATCTATACGTTCTCTATACTGTGTCCAAATTTCACATTCCTACCTTAAAGCGTTACCGATAATTATCATTTGAATAAACACATCTCATTGCGCAGGCTAAGTGCTGGAAATTTCGACTGGAGAATACCATAGGGCGGCGGGGTCGGGAACCTTTCTAAACCAAAGAGCCATTCAAAACAAAATCCACGAAATATAAAATTTAAGGAGCCCCACTATTCAATTTATCCTTATAAACGTTAAGTAACTTTTTAAATCTGGACTATACTTCGTGCATTTTAATAGAATTTCGGCTTTCAAAGTTGCATTAGTCAATCTGCTCTTGTATTTATTTTTAATAAAATTAATGGAAGAACAAAATTGTTCACAATTGTATGTTGAACCAAACAGGGTTAAAATTCCAAAAGCAAGTCGTTTGGTATTTGAATAACTACTGGAAAAGAGTTCCAGCATTTTAGTATGATATCCTGTGGTGTTTCCTCCATAATTGTCTTGATTTTTGTTCTACCATTTCACCGAATTTTTGAACCCATATACACTTATTTTGAATTTCTAGAAGCTCCATTTGTAGGTCTCCTTTAGATATTCCGGGAAAAGCTGCGATTATTAATTTAAAATTACACTTGTGTGGATGCAATATAAAATTCATCAACTCCTGATGTTTTCTGAAATATTGAAATCTGCTAATAAATGAGTCTATAAATGATAATCATTTCAGTGAATATTTTACAATCAATTTTTTCTTGATTTATTAAACTCAACCTATAATTCCGTAGATTTCAAAAAATACAAATTCGTCATTGGTAATATCTTCCAAAAATAATTTTAGTTTTTGCTTAAATGTAATAACTTCTTCTAATAATTGCAACGCTGTATTTCTCTTTCCTTGCAACTTCAGATTCAGCTTATTAAAATGTTCAGTCATGTCAAGCAAAAACAAAAATTTTGAATCCATTCAGGATTAGAGAGATTGCAAATTTTCTACGTTATAATTCTTACAAGTTAAGACAATTATTATTTCTTTCAAACATTCGTAGATTCGTTTCAAAGCTTTAGCCATCTTACAGATGTAAACAAATGTCCATTACTCTTTTCAGTTGTGGTAATAATCTCAATGATTTTGCAAGTGAAGCTTCCTTATGCAAAATACTTGATTATGTTGTAGTTACTGCAAATTTTTACTTAAATTTGAGAGCCGCACTTTTTGCAACAAAGAGCCGCATGCGGCTCCGGAGCCGCCGATTCCCGACCCATATAAAAACGTAAAACTTTCGAGAATCAAAATACTGTTTCAGGGACTTATTTTATGCACTTCAACGTTTCAAATATGAAAGAAAAAAATTTTAATTTGTTCAACCGAGAACAACTGAGAACCTCCCCTTAAGACAATTAAAAAAATCTACTCAAATCAGTTAGAAAAATACACTGCTCAAAAAAATTAGGGAACACTTTTTCGAAACCTGTAACTTTTTAAATAATAGTTCTAGCCAAATCAAATTTCGTATACTTCAACGGCATTTATTTAACTAAAGAAAATTACAAAAACAATGTTACAACTCTTAGTTACTTCGAAGTTACACTTACGAATGTAAATTAATAACGCAAAAAAGGGAAATGACTGTCATAGTATCGATGACAGTCGGATTTTCTGTGGATTGGTGAAGTTTAATACAGTGTATGCCCTCCACGAGCACGAATCACTTCCTCACACCAGCGTGGCATGCTTCGCACTAGTCTGTGAAGAGATTCTTAGGGTATGCTTTCCCATTCCTCAATCAGGGTTTGTGTCAGTTCCTGTATGGTTAGTGGTAGATTATGACCTGAATTCCACGTTCTTGTAAAAAGTTTCTGGTGATGTAGGCGGTATGTGGCTTTGCATTGTCCTGCATTAGAATGAAATTTTGACCGACGCCATATGCAGCAGACACCACATGGTCCTCCAAGATGTTTTCGATGTAATTCATGGCATTTAGTCTACCAGGAACCACAACAAGATCAGTTCTGTTGTCTATACTGATTCCAGCCCAAACTATCACAGATCCACGACCAAATCTATCCACTTCCTGTATAGTAGCGGCTGCGTAGCGTTCGACAGGACGTCTATATACAGGTACTCGACCGTCGCAACGAGTTAAACGAAATCTGGACTCGTCTGTTAACAGTACAGGCGTCCAGTGACGAAGTTGCCAATCTCTGTGATCCAGGGCAAACCTCATTCGCGCTGCTTTGTGATGCTGCGTAAGGCGTGGTGCGCGGACAGGTCTTCTTGGTTTCAAATTCGCGTCTTTTAATCTGTTTCTAGCAGTTTGATCAGAAATTTCTATTCCATGTGCTCGTCTTAGGTCGTTTAGGAGGTCCCTAGGAGGTCCCCTCGAAGGTCCCTGCTAACATGTCGAATAGAGTGGCCATCCTGAATAAGGGCGACAGCACGAGCAACTTGCACTTCAATTCAGTTCTCTACAATATCCGATTTTGTTTGAATAAAATGTATAGCATCGAACCCATGCATTTTTTTTCAACAAGTATTCGTTTGGCAAGTAATAGAAATTACTCACTCGCAAGATTTTTTACTTTTCACCATTAAAACGAAACTATAAACATCCAATTTTGCCAGTTGACGCCATATAAGCTTCCTAATCTATTATACGCAGTCTATTTACTATTCCCTAGATGGCGCTGTAGAAAATCTTGGGTGTTTAGAATAACCATCGGCAGGAAAAGCGACATTAACATTTTATTAGCTCTGGTTGACGCACAATCGCAACATAATAAGTGTCACAGCTGTCGGTTATGGTACTTTCCTTTTCTTTAAACGCGGGTCAACTTGCCTAATGCGGAACGTGAATATACATACGCGGACTATTCTAATGGCGCGTACTTATTCTAATCATTGGAGTTTGATGTCCGGATCATATTATATCGACTTTCTTTGAGTGCCATGAAAGTTTCCGCTTTAGGCTCAAGTAACGAGCCTGAAAAGCACTGCTAGCTGTTTTAGATTCATACGATGTTAGGTATATATGGATTTATATTTCTTGTTACAAATATTTTATTATTTATTACGATTATTATTATATCTATGAAAAAAAGACAAAAACATCAAAACTAGACGTTTAATGAAGTGGTAAAATTTATACAAGCGTGAACAGATATTTTATCAATCCTTTTACTTGCCAGCAAATACGTCAAACACAAATGAAGAGTTGAAGTAAATAATGAACTGAAAGTGGCTTTAATGTAAATAACGGGCTACGTAAAAATATGTCGTGAAATGCCTAACAAACTTGACCGCTCGATCTCGCATGAGTTTACTTTCGGCGTATTTTCGTAAATAGCGCGCTAAGTGCCTTTACTCAGTGCCAGTAGTTGCTCATAATTAAAAAATATGCATTTTATAAAAAAAATAATTCCTGCAAAAAACTCTTAGAATAAAAAGAACGATTCGAAAAACATAAGGTTTGCAAATTTCCATAATAATGAATAATGTATTAAACAAGAGCTTGTATAAACCCAAAAAACTTTTATTTGAAGCATTTTGACACTATTTACGGTTGGGGAATTATTTAGGTGTTCCGGTAATTTTGACAAATTTTGATATATAACTTTTGCATACTTTTAACTCAAAAATGATTCCTATAAACTATTCTTAGAATTAAAAAATGTAAAAATATACAGTGTCCATTTGAAAAAAAAAGGAAAAGTTACCAAATTTCCATATAATACAATATATTTAAACGATAGCATGTTTAAAGCCAAAAAAAGTTTTGTTTGAAATTTTTTAAATGTTTTACGGCTGGCGATTTATTTGCGTGTTCTGGTAATTTTATTATTATAAAAAGGTTCATGTTATTTCTGTTTTTTATTTTAGAATTACATTTTATTTTGATTTTTAATGAAAAGAAAATGTACGATATTGTTGGTATCAATACTGTGTGATACCTTGAGTGGTTTGTGACAAAAAATATCAAAGCTTGTTTTTGTTTTTCTTTTAAATAGTAACTCAAAATAAGAGGAAAACGTTGAGTGGATTTTTGGTCCTTTTCAGGTCCTTACTTTTTCAGGTCTTTACTTTTTCTGAAGGAAGTTACTAAAATAAGTCATTTTTGATGTAAACTTTATATAAACATCTTTAGATTAGAAAGTTTGCACAAAAAAAACAACAGTTTTTCAGTACATTTGCAAAATAACAAATAAACGCATTTTTAAAGAAAATTAATGACTATAAAATTGAGCAGAACTATCAAGTTCTGCATGGCTTTAAGTAAACGAGGTCCCCATGTATTTTTTCGAACAACGGACACTGTATAAAGTCTACTTGGTCAAGTAACTTATTTTTATTAAGTTTTACTTTCTAGTATAAAAAAATATCAACTTAGCTTAAAATATGTATAAATAAATATTATGGCACTTAGCACCTTCTACGAATTTTTGTATTTGCTTTAGATTTGTTCTTGCGATACAAGACCTCGGCAAAAAACAACACCAACATGTGATGTACAATTTGTTTAAATATGCACAAAAAATTAGGGATGGCTTTCTATAAAACATTTATCTTCCTGCACACTATTTTCTAAATATCTCGGAATAATGTTTTTGGCACTTAGTCCGTGATTTACTTCAACTTTTCAAATATACAAAATCTGCATTAAAAACCCCAGTCTAAGAGATCTTAAAAATACGAGGGAAATGTATGGATAAAAATCAGTGATGATGATTAAACAATAATTATTTTCCCAAATTCAGATGTGTACTGACTTTGACTGTTTTAGTTGCTAAGCCTAGGCGCCCAGTAAGGATTCTTTTTATCGCCGTGGATAAAAATTTGCACCACGTATATGGGCGCAGTTTTTTACAAACCGTGTGTTTCATAACGGCGGATAAAAATTCGCTGTAGGCAAAAAGACAAGTAGCGCCTGGGCTAAGAGCAATAGAAGCTTTTCTAAATTTAAAAATGACGTAAATGGACCAGGAAAACCAGAATAGATAGGGCAATTATTTAAGTTGAAAAGGCGATTGCACAGTCAAATAAAAATGACTACCAGAGAAATTTTAAAAGGTAAAGCTGGATGTGTTCCTTACAAATAAATATACAGTATATCTCCACGGATTGAGGTACACAGAGGAAACAAATTTTTATTGTGATATTTCAAAAATGCCAAACTCCTAGTTGTGGGTTATTCCGCAGTAACGTGTCACAACCGTCACGCCCGTTTAACGACTATACATAAGCAATGGGGGCTTTTATCATTATTTTGATGCAACATTATAACAAAAAGACGACCCATGTTTCAGAATTGTTGTAGATAGATGTTCAAACTGATAAGTTTTATAAGCTATGATTCTATTCTAATAAAGTTAATAAATAATTCTAGTTTTTATGTGAAATTAGGCTAGCTACTATTATTTTGATTGCATCATGTGTAGTAGCTAGAATAAGCATATAAATAGGCCTTGTCAAAGACATTAATAAAAAATAATGGGAGTTAAAATCAAAGTACTACCTGACAATGTCACTCAAACATTTCCCTAATTATAATATGTAGATATTGTGACATCACAAGATGCCAACTTGGTATTTTTAATTTTAAAAATATATCAAAATCTATGAAAAAGAAGTTCTAAATAACTTTTTTTGCCAAATTTTGATGGCTTGTTGATATTTGGTGTTAAAAAACTTTAATATCATTAAGTTAAGGAAGAACATTATCCACACATAAAAAAATCACAGTTTTCCTATCTTTTTTTTTCAGAATGCCACGTGTTGCCTTACTACAACATTATCGCCCAAGGATGGACTCGCCATCGAGGTCACCAACTTCGTCACCAGCCAGTAGTCCAAGAGCTGGAACTTCTTCGCGAAGTGTCAGTCCATCATCGCCAAGATCTCCTATGCCAGGCAACAGGCATAGCGCTTTCTCTCTAGTCTATCCAAGGGATTTCCACCCAAAGGACTATTTATCAGTCAGAGGTATAACCCAAACAAACAAAAATGATGAAGCCTTGAAAAACAAACAATAATCTTTCTTTTGCAGAAATGGGTGCCTTCATGTACGGAAATCCGCTGTTACAACACGCCTACCCACCCTATATTTGGCCACACTTGCCAGGATTATTTCTACCGTATTCACCAACACAGAGACCACCTGAAGCCATGAGTCCTGAAAGAATTACCTGCGTGGATAGTGGACTTACACCAGAAAAATCAAAGACAGGTAAGCTTGTAGAAAATAATCTTCATGCCAATGACGTAGCAGGCGTTTGATTTAATTCCAAAACGTATCTGCAATCCTAGCATTCCATGTCTTATAATGATCATTGCTTATTAGTCTTACACAGATAGACAGTTTTGTTAAAAGTGAAAAAATGTACCCGATTTTTGGAGTTTTAAATTAACGCTCGTCTTTCCGATTTATTTTCTCTTAAAGCGCTTACTACAAAAATTTCAGTTTTTGTTCAGGTTGCATTCAGAGTCTCTCCTATAGATAGGCGTTTTTGTTTTCTACAGTTTTTATGTAATAAAGGTTGCAAATTAGATTTTGATGGAAGCCGATATCTAAGGACGTGTGTTAGCAGGACAACGCAGTTAGCATGCAAATAATCCTTATTTACTGCGATATATATCCCTTGAATTTAACAGCATTCCGACTATTTGTTAATTTTTAAGACCGAAATAAACATGAACAATATTTTGCGCAGTTCGGCTTCCCTCGCTTGTGGGTTTTGGTGCGAGGCAGTCGAACGAGATGCGAAGTTTTGACGCGATCAGTGAATCCGTTTGAAGCCGTGTTTGTAAAATATTGTTGGGTATAATTAATTCTACATCTAAATTCATTATTTATATTTAACACGCACTACATTCAAAATTCCGGAATTAAATTGTTCTGATCGTATCGTACTAATAATAGTAAATAATCTTCCACGGTCCCAGCTAGGGCTGTGGAGGCGGAGTCGTGGAGTAGGAAATTAAAAAAGTCGTGGAGCAAATGTGACAAAAATTACATAAAAAGTATGAAAATATCTGTATTCAAATACATTTTATTATTTAAATACTGCACATAGAAATACTAATTTATAAAAATGGATTTAAAGAAAAGGTGACAATATCTCAGAAACTATTAAAGTTAGATATAGGGAATCCTAATATTGATTGATAATTCAATTATTGTGTTGTAAATTTTGAACACCCTGTATAAGATATCATGATGAACTAAACATCGTCTGATTTGGTTATGTTTCTAGTTTTGGACCACCAATCATGAATCTTCTAGTTTCAATAATAAGCACGATATTCAATTTTAAACGTAACCGCGAAAATTGCCAAAAATGTGGTAAAATCAAAAAAACTTAAAATAGTGATATTTAGGTATAGGGAAACCTTATCAAAAATGATGTATTTTAATACGTAGAAACCAAAAATAAAATGAAAACTATATCATTCCATTTAAAATAACAAAGTTGATACCGACTTCCGGTGACCGGACGTGACAGTTAACTTGAGAATATTTTAGCTGAAGACCTCAGATCGTGTAGATTCTAGCTCCAAAATTTCAAGTTTCCAGAAATAGTAGAACATGAGAAACTTCTAATGTACCAGTTCTATGAGACACCCTGTATACCTGTTTTACAAATATCTACTGTAGCAGAATAATATTGGAAAGCAAATACTGGCAGCGAATAGTGGTATACCGTAGAACTAGCCACAACGCATGCGCAGTCGCGTCTCGCTGCCAATACAAACATTGCAATTTCACAACATTGCGCAATAACAAAAAACCACAGATAATTAAGTTATTCTAGTCACGATTGCGCTGGAATTCTCAAAAAATAGCCGCCAGCCACAAGGGGTCCACTATGCGACAGAATAACCGACGCGACGGACATTAAAAATTCCCGATAACCGCACAAATTCCGACCGAAAATTTGACATAATCAAACAAGCGTCAAAACGTACTCCCACCCGCAGTACCAACTGAAGTAGGCGACCCAACGCATGCGCGGTCGCGTCTCGCTGCCAATACAAACATTGCAATTTCGCAACATTGCGCAATAACATAAAACCACAGATAATTAAGTTATTCTACTGACGGTTGCGCTGGAATTCTCCAAAAATCATCGGCAGCCACTCGGGGTCACTACGAGACAGAATAACCGGCGCCACGGACATTAAAAACTCCCGATAACCGCACAAACTCCGACCGAAAATTTGACATAATCAAAGAAGCGTCTAAACGTACTCCCACCACCGGTAACGACTGATGTTGGAGATCAACGCGTGAGCTGTGCATGCGCGTTAAATAGCAAAGCCTGCTACGAATTTACAGCGATGATTTCGACTGTAATAACCTACAAATATTTTGCTTAATTTTGATTGTGAATAACTTTCGTCATCTTGGACCGATTTCGATTATTTTTTCGGCACATTGTAGAGAATTTCATGGAGATCGTTACGTACTATTGCAATGTTTGGGGCTGCATCACTTATAAATCAAAGTACCATTTTATAGAGTCGAAGTTCAGACACAGTTTAGAGGAGTCGGAGTCGGAAAAAATGTGCCGACTCCGACTACGAGTCCAGGTTTAATTCTTGTAGAAAAAGAAAAAAAAATATGCGAAATGGGCGTTGTCTCAGTAGACAGTAAACAAATAAAACTAAACATTCGATTAGGTCTTTGACAAAATACCTACCGACATACGTATGTAAATAATCAAATTACAAAACACATTTTACAAATGTAAGTGAAGACGATTAACAAAAGTAATCCGGCAGAAATTTAAAAAAGGAGATTTGAACAAGAGGTGTTAAATAATATTGAGTAGTAGAGCCGTAGTTTAATGTAGTAGTAATCATTTATCCAAATTACCTGTTGCATCCATAATTATGATTATTTTAAGCTTCTTTGTAGGAGAATTTGGTTGGAGCTATTCTGTTCCTAACAACAATTTTATAAACGTGTTATGCATTTAATTCTGTTTTTATTAGAATGAATTTTAGAAAGTTCTCTGGAGAAAACAATTTTATACTTGATGATGTCAAAGATATTTTGAATAAACAAAGAAATTACATTTTGTAATTATGTGGTCATAATTTTTTTGTTTGTAGTCCGATGAATAGGCCTTTTTGATATCTTATAGGCCGTTTATTATTTACAATTACTTTGACAGTTTAAATATGTTTGCCAACAAATTCGATGGAAACAAATATAACTTCCGTTTTGCTTATGGTTTCTGTATTTGTTTGTGAGTAATTTGATATGCACAAGCCATATGTTTAATACAATCAGATACAATACTAGAGTAGAAATTTAATTTATTAAATTTGTTTCTTTTCTCCTTTTGTTTTCATAGCTTTAATATTATTTACATATGTAAGATTTGACATAATTATTTGAACATATTTTTGTATGCAATTTTTCTGGAGTCGGAGTCGGAGTAGGAAAAATATCTGGAGTCGGAGTCGAGAATTTTTTTACCGACTGCGCAAACCTGGTCCCAGCAACGTTTTCATATAGGTACAGTTACGATTGACGTAGTGCGTGCTGCACGAAATTTATATCAATCGCTTTAAAAATTACTTAAAAATTATTATGCAATTCTTTTTCTACAGTCGCATTAAATAAAATATGACGATTGATTACGTACACTGCCGCTCATGGAAGTTCAGACACATAGTAAACATATAGGAAATAATGATAAAAGCACTGATAACGTAGCAATAGGCACCTCTATTTCTACCAAATAGCGAACACATTCTTAACGTTGATTTCCAGTAACATACGACATCATTAAATGTGCTAATTTAAAATAATTTTTATATTTAATTATTATGCAACATTTATGCTGTTTTGTAACTGGTTGTTGGGAATTTTCTAGTTTCCATTGAAAATGATTAAATACGAAATAACAAATAGAGTCATAAATACTACATCTCAGACGCATGTTGCGACCCCCTTTTTACCAGATTTTTGCATCAAATGCTCGAATTCGTATTCAAACGAGTCTGTGCCTGCAATCTGTAGTCTGCACAAAATAACTCTGTCACGCAGAAGACATCATGCGACGCGGAAAGCTAACAAGCAAGGAACAGCGTTCTGTAATTATCGCTTTTCATCAGGAACGATTGTGAGTTCGTGAAAATGCAAGAAATAAGTCAACGATAAGTGAGTCAACGATAAATAACACTCCACACCAATATGAAGAAACATGGAATTTGGATGACGTGTTCGGCAGGGACTATCACGAATAATTTCCCAAGCGGATGAAGAACGATTAAAATTAATTTCTAAGTAAAACAGAAAATTGACCGCACCTAAAATCACCTCTGAAGTCAATCGCGATCGTGAAAGACCAATGTTCGTAAGCACAGGGAAACGACGTCTCCAAGCGGAAAATCTGCATGGACGCGTTGCCATACGAAAACCATGAAAACCTAGCGTACGAAAACCACGAAAACCTAGCGTACAGCAACGCGTCCATACAGATTTTCCGCTTGGAGACGTCGTTTCCCTGTGCTTACGAAAATTGGTCTTTCACGATCGCGATTGACTTCGGAGGTGATTTTAGGTGCGGTCAATTTTCTGTTTTGCGTAAAAATTAATTTTAATCGTTCTTCATCCTCTTGGGAAATTCTTCGTGATAGTCCCGGCCGAACACGTCATCCCAATTCCATGTTTCTTCATATTGGTGAAGAGTGTCACTTATCGTTGACTCACTTATCGTTGACTTATTTCTTGCATTTTCACGAACTGACAATCGTTCCTGATGAAAAGCGATAATTACAGAACGCTGTTCCTTGATTGTTGGTTTTCCGCGTCGCATGATGTCTTCCGCGTGACAGAGTTATCTTGTGCAAACTACAGATTGCAGGCACAGACTAGTTTGAATACGAATTCGAGCATTTGATGCAAAAATCTGGTAAAAATGGGGTCGCAACATGTGTCTGAGATGCAGTATTTATGACTCAACTTGTTATTTCGTATTTAATCCTTTTTAATGGAAACTAGAAAATTCCCAACAACCAGTTACAAAACAGCATAAATGTTGCATAATAATTAAATATAAAAATTATTTTAAATTAGCACATTTAATCATGTCGTATGTTACTAGAAATCAACGTTAAGAATGTGTTCGCTAATTGGTAGAGTGGTGCCTATTGCTACGTTATCAGTGCTTTTATCATTATTTCCTATATGTTTAGTATGTGTCCGAACTTCCATGAGCGGCAGTACATATCGTGATATATATATTTTTATTATTAATATTATTATTATCGTGCTAATATTCGTTACTAAGGTATCCGCTTCCATGAAAATCTTGTTCGCAACCTTTATTACACAAAAACTGAAGAAAACAATAACGCTAACCATGTAAAAAGTAAATTGTTTATCCGACGTTTATAATACCCAGCTTTAATACGACAGAAATCATTTCATCAGTTGCCAGTAATGGCATCAAATAAACGTCATGTGTAACTTTTCCAAAGTGGTACCGATTGTACAACTCTTATAATAATTGTTTAAACGCTCGGAAAAGATTGGGATTGCCTGGAAACTTTTAACGACATAATAAACCAATTTTCTAACTTTTTCCTTACATTTCAAACGTTCGTAATTGTATCTTACGATCGATTATACTTGTCAACACAGATTTTTTCCTGATCGATAACAACAGAAGATTAAAAGTCTGTGTTAAATAAACGAAAAATAAAATTTTCTTTTTTTCATTTTTCAGATGATGAAGGTCCTTTGAATTTATCAATGAAAGGCAGATCCAGGACTCATAATATCTGGTCTCCTGGGAGTTTATGTGAGCAGGAGATGAAGACGAATGACATGAAGCCTGATTCTAGTGTTGGCAATGCTGTGAAAATGACTAGCCTGTTGGAAAATAGGTGGAGATGGGATGGTCAGGACAAAGAAGTACAACACAAGGCGCCCACGATTGGACCGAGTGGTGAAAAAACTTTTACGGTAAGTTTTTTCGTTGTTTTTGGTGAATTATGAATATGTTGTGCATATTGTAGTACAGGAAATGGGAGGGATGTTTTATCAAAGATTCACGTATGAATTATGGGGGCCGAAAATGTACGATATACTTGGGGAAAACTTATTTTTTTGTTCTTTTGTTGGTTCTGGGACACGTAATAATATTCATTATTGAGAAGAGTCGTTTGGAGTTTGGTCAGATTTTTATATTGTGTAATATTCCTACTTTGCAATTACATTCGTTTTACAGAGCAGCAGAAGGTTGTGTTTTGCATTATGAATATACAAATTGTTAAAAGGAAAAGAACATCCATATTATGCAAAGAATTTAATATTCAATGAGTTACGGAAGTTTTTAAATAAGAACTCAATGTAGTAAAGATGAGGTACGATACAATGTGTTTGGGTACAATGTATCAGCGCTACGTTTTATTATTGAATACTTTATCGTAACATAACTGCACACAGAAAAGTGACCTCTCGAACGAAGAGAGAATTACTTGGATGAAGTAGTTGGTAGGTTCGTATATACGCGAGAGATTATTGACTTCAACCAAGAAATTTTATTTCTTGGAATAATTACTAGATATAAGAAAGGTGTTACTCTGGTGAAGGAAGTAAACAGTCTTCAATGAAGTGTATAATTTTATTCCCGGTAAATATTTTTAGCTACTTAATGTAAGAATTGTAAAGATTTGGCACAAATACGTTTTCTATTGCTAATTAACAAGATAGGTATGTTATATTTACTTACTCGTTCTAACCTGTTGCGTGCCTTACATCAAATTATTCCGTGTTGAAACGTTTATTGTACACTAATCACAAGGCACATCCCCTACGGGCACTTCGCTGTTGTTTTCGGACTAGATTTTGCTCCTCTACGGCGCCAGCCCTACGCGCGGGCGCGCGAGCCTTGACGAAATCACGATGCGCATATTTATTCCAGAGAAAGGGATTACTTGAAAGAAGTGAGAATCACTTTAGTTAAATAATTGGTGGGTTTTTATTCAGTAAACAATACTTACTTATATTAAATGTCTCAAATATTTTCTTGGATCAAGTAACTACGCACTTGGATGGATTTACTATTACTTCGTTGGAGCAATTGACATTTTTGGGACGAAAAATTCAATTACTTCTTTCATTACAATATTGGTTCTTATAAAGAAAGAATTTATTTGTCGACAGCATTTATCTGAGAAATTATTTTACTTAGACTGAGTATGTGGCATTTCTTGTATATACCTAACTTTCTACATCCAAGTAAATATGCATATGAATCTAGTAAATAAATTCAAGAAATTATGTTTTCTCGTTCCAAATAATCACTTTTCTGTGTGTAGTCAATCACAAAAGAAAAACGGTACCTGAACGGTGTTTTCTTCATGTAGGACGAACCCTTTAATGTTTACAAAAATTTTACAAAAGAATAAATTAAAATTAATATAAGTAATATTAAACTTGAATAAAATTATCTCATCATACGAAACTTAATATTTTTTAACACGCTGGGCACCGTGTTTGGAGGGGCATTTTTCGTCAACAAGCATTTCTTTGTTTTAAAATGCAATGATAATATCTACAGATTGGCTCAAAAAATTAAAATTTATTAGGACGCATTCCTTTGCAATGCCAAAAACTACATTTTTGGAAGATGGAAATTTAAACGTAACTTCTTAAATTCATTATTATTGAATACCTTAAACAATATTCAAGCATCTATTGACAAACATATACAGGGTTAGTCAAAATTACCGGAACACCTAACTAATTCTTCAACCATAAACAAATTCAAACAATTTTACAAACTAAAGTTTTTTGGATTTTCTGTCTTTTCTTTTTCAAATAAACTTTTTGAATTTTTTTAGCATTATTATATAAACAAGCTAATCGGCTAAATATATTTTTAATATACTGTTCTTTATGGAAACTGTAACCTTATTTTTTCTAATAGAACACCCTAATTTTTTTAATTCTAAGATCTTTTTGTAGGAATCATTTTATTTACACAATGCATCATTCTTAAATGATAAGCATGTGATCAAAACACATACACTTTTAATTCAACAAACAGATAAAAGAAATCAAGAAAGAATAATCGAACAACTAAATATAATTAATTAAATTTTTAAATTGTCTAATTAAAATAGATGTGTATGTACGTGGAAAAATATTCTTAATTTGAAGTTCAGGGATCTTACAACTAAAAAAATTTGTAATAAATGATTCCTACAAAAAATACATTAATTAATCTTAGATTAAAAAATTTAAATTATACATACTGGGTGTTCTATTAGAAAAAGGAGAGGTCACAAAATTTTCATAATAAAATGAAAAAATATTGAAAATATGTTTAAACGGGATCTTATATAAACCCAAAAAACTTCAATAAAAAAATGTTTCCTACAAAAATTTTAGAATTAATCTTACAATTAAAAAATGTAAAAATATACAGGTTGTTCTATTTTAAAAATAAAGGTTATCAAATGTCCATAATAAAATAAAGACCCTGTATATTAAAAATATATTTCAACGATAGCTTGTTTAAACCCAAAACACTTTTGTTTGAACAATTTTTTAAATGGTTTACGGTTGCAGGATTATTTAGGTGTTCCGGTAGTTTTGACTAACCCTGTATTATGTATGGACCTATAATAAAATTGTACGGTAATACAACAATCTATATATGTATTTTGATTTTTTATCTATCAATATTTTTGTCCCTCGGTTTAAACATGATGGCGAGAAAAGTGAAAAAAGGCTTTCTACAAAAATGTCAGATTTCAATATCCACATTTCTCTAAAAGATACACAGTTTCAAATAAAACTTAGCAATATTAAGTTTTTTGCGTATGATAAAGTATTGTAATCGTGCAAAAAAAATTTGAAATTTTAGCGGAAATATGTCCGTTTGGGTCCCCTGGATATATTTGACCAAGGTCCAAAAAAATGTCTGTGTGTGTCTACCCGTTTTTATGGCGACGATTCCGGAGAAACTACTAAAGGTATCGGGACGAAATTTACCGGGGGGGAGTAGCCATAAAAGTTATCCATAAAATTTCTTTTCATCCGATTTTAATGAAGGACACATTTTTGGAAAGTCCTTAACGTACTGAGTCTACAGTAGTTATTGCAGAGGGCGCAATTCATAACTACTACCTAAAAAATTAAAAAGAAAGTAATTTTTTGCTTAAATTGGCACGTATTTCCAATCGCATATCTCCGTTAATCCTTTACCAATTACGACATCTCTTACAGCAATCAAAAGTACAAATGTAGACCATACTTCCATAGTTATTGCAGCCCAAATTTCCATTAATGAGTGGTCTAAAAAAATTCCTGAACTTTGACTATTTTTATCCAGGGATGCGAGTATGCGAGCAAACGAAAGAGGACGCTTGTCTGTACTTATGCAAGTTATTGCAGTCCAAATTTCCGCTAATTAGTGGTCTAAACAAATTCATGAACTTTGACTATTTCTATCCACGGATGCGAGTATGGAAGCATACACCGTTCCAGTAGAACAGTGTCCTCTTTCGTTTGGTGTATAGTTTGTTACAATCGGATGATAAAAAGGAGTTATGCTCACTGTTCTACTGGAACGGTGTATGCTTCCATACTCGCATCCCTGGACAAAAATAGTCAATGTTCAGGAATCTTTTTAGATCACTAATTAGCGGAAACTTGGACTGCAATAACTATCATAAGTGGAGACAAGCTTCCTCTTTCGTTTGGTGTATTGTTTGTTACAATCAGATGATAAAAACAAGTTATGCATTGGGTTTTTCTGAAACGATGTATTTTCTATACTCGAAAGTAAAAATATTCAAAGTTCATGAATTTTTTTAGACCACTAATTAGCGGAAACTTGGACTGTAATAACTTGCATAAGTGGAGACAAGCTTCCTCTTTCGTTTGGTGTATAGTTTGTTACAATCGGATGATAAAAAGGGGTTATGCTCACTGTTCTACTGGAACGGTGTTTGCTTCCATACTCGAATCCGTGGATAAAAATAGTCAAAGTTCATGAATTTGTTTAGACCACTAATTAGCGGAAACCTGGACTGCAATAACTTGCATAAGTACAGACAAGCGTCCTCTTTCGTTTGGTGTATAGTTTGTTACAATCGGATGATAAAAACAAGTTATGCATAGGGTTTTTCTGAAACGATGTATTTTTCTATACTCGAAAGTAAAAATATTCAAAGTTCATGAATTTTTTTAGACCACTAATTAGCGGAAACTTGGACTGCAATAACTTGCATAAGTGCAGACAAGCTTCCTATTTCGTTTGATGTATAGTTTGTTACAATCGGATGATAACAAGGAGTTATGCTCACTGTTCTACTGGAACGGTGTATGCTTCCACACTCGCATCCCTGGATAAAAATAGTCAAAGTTCAGGAATTCTTTGGGCTGCAATAACTATGGAAGTATGGTCTACATTTGTACTTTTGATTGCTGTAAGAGATGTCGTAATTGGTAAAGCATTAACGGAGATATGCGATTTTAAAAATGTGCCAATTTAAGCAAAAAATTACTTTCTTTTTAATTTTTTAGGTAGTAGTTATGAATTGCGCCCTCTGCAATAACTACTGTAGACTCAGTACGTTAAGGGCTTTCCCAAAATGTGTCATTCATTAAAATCGGATGAAAAAAGTTTTATGGATAACTTTTATGGCTAACTTCCCCCCGGTAGGAAATTTCATATTTAGACGTTTCATGACCAAACTTAGAGCTGAAAAGCTTTTGGTTCAAACGGGTCCAAAAGAACTGGATGTTTCCTCTCACCATTTTTTTAGGTTTTTCCAAATGAGCCGCCTTTTGTGAAGTAGAGGAAATTCTGAATAATTTATGTCTATGATATTTTTTTGTAAAATTAATAGTTTAGCAGCATGAGCAAATTCTATTTGATCGATATCGGTCGTGTCTGTAGTAAAATAACACTAGTTAGCCAGGATTTGACAGATATTTTCATTCTAATGACAGTAGGTAGTCTCAAACACTGATGTTTTGACATAACCTAGTCAATAGTATCAAAATATCTGTCAAATGCTGGCTAACTAGTTTCATTTTAATGCAGAGACGATCGATCTCGATCAAATAGAATCTCATACAGCTAAACCATTAATTTTATATATATTGTATGACAAAGTCATGTGCCTGGCCACATCAGATTTTATAATCTCTCAATATTTTTTGTCCCTCGGTTTAAACATGATGGCGAGAAAAGTAAAACAAGGCTTTCTACAAAAATCTTAAATTTTTTAATCTTATAGATTTCATTTCTTCGTGAATATCAGTTATGGCGATTTTTATATTCCATGTCACATATTAGACGAATAATTAATTTAATATTATCTAATAATTTAATAACATCGTCATTTAAAATTCTGCAAGGAGAACGAACTAGACGTACCATCCAGAAACTATTACGCCAATATAAAATATAAATTTCACCGATGTAATAAAATAATCGATTCTCGATTCTGCTACGTTTGCACAAATCTGGTTACTCGATGCGATCGGATAGAACCGTCTGGGCCGGTTAGAACTTAAATTTTTAATCCCGGTACACGTACAAGCGCTGAATATTTTATAACCGCCGGTTTTGACAAGAATCAATTCCAGATCTGAGGGCGACTCGAATACGGCAAAACATGGTAGAAAAACGAACCGTGTGAAGTCGCGCATGCGGTAAAAACACGGTATTTTTAATTAATCTCGACTCGTAAATATTTAATTCCTTCGGCAGCGCTTTGTTGGCTTTCCTCTGTCGGGTCTGTCCACAATCCTACGACATAAATATTACTTCCGTCTCCTGAAACCTGAAAATATATACCCTACCGTTTTTAATTGTGGCGGATAGATACGAGGAATTATTTAGATCGGTAAGGGATGATTTGGGGTTGGCTTTAATTATTCCGTAATTACGAAAGAGGCTCATTTGCGTTTCCGTTTTTCTTTCGGTTTTCTAGGTATACAGAAAGGTTTGTGTCACGCCATCGTAGTTGAAATATTAATTTGGAATATACTTTGGTTTTGTCGTTGTCCGTTATTCCCGGCTGGCTGCGATGATAGTTTACTCATTATTCTGTTTCCACCCGGTCGGGTTGTGTACATAAACAGTAGGGCGCACGAGATGTCAACATTTAGTTGTTTGCCTTTGTTATAGATAGGCCGGCGTAGTAAGTAAAAAACACACATAATTAAAAAGGACTGTACTCAAAACATTAGCAAGGTGATCGAAGTAATTACGACAACAAAAAAAGAAGTAGATATCTATTCGACAAGAAGTTTATTATTTCGTGTTGTTACTGAACAATTTATTTGCAATCAATTAGAGACCCAAAAAAGGTGAGCTTTCCTTTACTAAAACTATTTTTTTAACCAGAGTATAATGTGACGGTCGTGGTTGGTTTGTAACACTTGCCACGTTACCATCATTGGCCAAACAATTCTATTTTGCACTAAAATTGGTGATAATTTTCGATGTCGGAGCACAGATTACCAATTACTTAATTTGGCAAAGATACAATAATCAAAATTTTCTGGTTCTTATTTAGTAGTATCTGAATATACCTAAGAGCAGATATTTTTAATTGTGTCTAGTTTTTTGGAGATACGCACTTTCTTTTGGGTTTTCTTTTAACTCTGTTTCTTTCAAAAACTAGACTTCATTCATTCACAACTTCTGTTTTCAAGATTCTACGAAAAATAGCACACAAGAATCAGTTTGACAGTTATCTTGTTCGATTTCTTTAGTAGTTGTTTAATAAATCAAATTTAAATAATAAGCATAGTTACAACAACATTTGCACATCAATTTATGAATTTATATCATGAAAATACAAGATCATTTATAATCCAGTCAAATTGAGTTTTTACCAAGAAAGTTGTGGGGTAGATTTGATGCATTTTGAGGTGCTGAATCCAAAGCTGAGGTTTGCTAAGAAAATTTTGTGCCGCAATATTGAAGAAAATGCAAAATAGGTAAACATTTTCATTTTTTCGTAAATAACCTGTCATTTCAAAATGAAAGTGCATGAAATTTCCTATAGGTTTTGTTAGAATTTCAGCTTTTTTATAACTGAATTTGTACAATTTCGTACTACAGTAAATCGTCAAATCGTTTCCGAGGGCAGAATTTTTTAGCAGAATTTTTTGTCCCAGCAAAAAAAATATTTTTTGGGGTGCTGAATCCCAATTTCAACTTTGCTACTTCCCACGGATGTGGCTTCACAACGAAAATCGCAAAAAAACTCAAAATTTTCGACCTTTTTTCAGTTTTTGCGAAAAAGTGATAAAACTATGCACTTTTCGAGGTAGACCATCCTATACAAAAATAAAGGACATTAAAATTCCTATCAGAGCACCCCTGAAATCCACTTTTGGTTGAACGGTTTGGCCGCTAGAGCGCGCTGAAAGAAGGCCAAATTTTCCTACTTTATGTAAAACCCACTTTTCGAGTTAGTTAAAAAGGCTACCCACAGAAAAGTGATCTCTCGAACGAAGAGAGAATTACTTGGCTGAAGTAGTTGGTAGGTTCGTATATACGCGAGGGATTATTGACTTCAACCAAGAAATTTTATTTCTTGGAATAATTACTAGATTTAAGAAAGTGGTTACTCTAGTGAAGTAAGTAAACAGTCTTCAATGAAGTGTATATTTTTATTGCCGGTAAATATTTTTAGCTACTTATGTAAGAATTTTAAAGACTTGGCACAAATACGTTTTCTATTGCTAATTAACAAGATAGGTATGTTATATTTACTTACTCGTTCTAAACTGTTGCGTGCGTTACATCAAACTACTCCGTGTTGAAACGTTTATTGTACACTATAAATCCCAATACACATCCCCAATAAATCACAAGGCACATCCCCTACGGGTACTTCGTTGTTTTCGTACTAGGTTAGGTTTCGTGGCGCCAGCACGTGCCAGCACCACGCGCGGGCGCGCGAGCCTTGACAAAATCACGGTGCGCATATTTATTCCAGAGAAAGGGATTACTGGAAAGAAGTGAGAATCACTTCAGTTAAATAATTGGTGGGTTTTTATTCAGTAAACAATACTTACTTATATTAAATGTCTTATATTTTCTTGGATCAAGTAACTACGCACTTGGATGGATTTACTATTACTTCGTTGGAGAAACTAACATTTTTGGGACGAAAAATTCAATTACTTCCTTCAATACAATATTGGTTCTTATAAAGAAAGAATTTATTTGTTGACAGCATTTATCTGAGAAATTATTTTACTTATATTGAGTATGTGGCATTTCTTGTATATACCTAACTTTCTACATCCAAGTAAATATGCATTTGAATCTAGTAAATAAATTCAAGAAATTATGTTTTCTCGTTCCAAATAATCACTTTTCTGTGTGTAGCACTGTAGCATCTTAATACTTATTTTGGCCAAACCGAGTAGCCGCGAGATCGGGTTGATATCTTATGTCACATTAAGCTATAGGTAAAACCACGAGAGCTGCAAATGAGTCATCGCTGAAAATCGTAAGAACAGATGAATGATAAAGCACGCTGTTTCTGTCTAACGGATGGGCATGGTCTGTAACTTATCACCAAAATAACACCTAAAATCGATGACTCATTTGCAGCTTTCGTGATATTACCTATAACCTATAAACGAAGCCGCTAAGTCAAGAGCAGTTAAGCGTTGCAGACTTAATGAAAAACACAAAAAAATATATAATACATTAAGTATTAATTAAAAAGAGCAAATATATAGTTGTTAATAAATAAATAGTAAGAATATAGATCTTTACTGAATTTTTGGTGAAGGGCTGCTCTTGACTTAATAATGTGAATAATGTGACTTAATAATGTGACATACAATTTCAACAGGCTCTGGCAGCTACACAGTTTCGCCTAAATGACTGATTAAGTTATGCAATTTGTAGGGAATTTCATGTAGTTTTATCAGAATCTAAGCTTTTTGTAATTACACGCACATTACTTAAAGCAGGAAAATTTGCTCTTCTTTCAACGCGCTCTAGCGGCCAAACCATTCAACCAAAATAATATACTTGAGGGTGCTTTTTATAGGAAATTTAGTGTACTACCTTTTAGCAAAAAACTGAAGAAAAGTCGACAATTTTGAGTTTTTTTGCGATTTTCGTTGTGAACCCATATGCGTCCGAAGTAGCAAAGTTGAAATTCGGATTCAGCACCCCAAAAAACATATAGAATAAAAGAAAAAAAACTTCTATATTGTTTTCATGGCCAAAACACCATTTGACTGGATTATTATAGTTTTTTTTTAAAACTACCTGTACCTTTATACGTACGATCTCAATAAGCTATGTGCACATTGTGCACAGAACTGGGAAACATTCAGTAGTTGACAGCAATAATAAATTAGAGTTTTGGAGTGGAAAAAAGTGGGTTTCATGCACTTTCATTTTAAAGTGAAAGGTTATTTCCGAAATTTGAGTTTCCGAATTATAAAAAAAACTGCAAGAAAACGAAAATATTTATTTTCTTTGCATCTTCTACTTAGAAAAAAAAACATGTAAAATGAGCACAAATTGACTATATTATGATAATAAATACTGTACTAAACAATGCTGGTTTTAAAAGCAAGCAGACTATTTCTAGATGCTTAAAACAATCGCTTATTAATGGAGACCTTCAACCTGAGAATCTCTACTAATTATTAAAATTTATTAAAATATCTTAACTTTTTGAAATATATAAAGTATGCAGGGTAATGGTTAATTTTAAATCACAATATACCTTTTGTAATTTGTATTTATTGCAATAAAGAATATTACGGTATGAAAGATATTTGCAGTGTGTTGGGTATTTAATAAATAAACATTATGGCGTTTCTTATTTTGTCCAAAATTCTGAACCGCCGGTTCCACATTTTAGAGGACTGGAAGAGTAATTGCAGAAGTTTTTTTTTATACTAAAACAATATTAATACGTCGCTTAAGGTTGTCAAGTTAAGAAAAAGCAATAAAATTTGTATTTAAAAATTAAATTTGTATTTAAAAAATAAAAGACAATAACTACAGTAAATTTGCATACTACAATCTTTATCTTAATGAAAAAAATAATTGATAAACTTTGAAATCTAGAGATCAGAGCAGTTTACAGATTTCCAATTAGTTAATTTGTTAAAAATGCAATATCTTCAAACCAATTCTGTGGGGTTATTTGCGTCAACACTCTGTTGGAAACGTAATCTGTGGTTTGTGGGCTACTTTTCATTTGCTGCCGGTAAACATCACCAAATACTGCTATTATTTTTCACCGGCTGCATGAATCACCTCCACTACTATTTTATCCACAGTCTCACGTATATAATACATCTTTTGTTTCAGTGTCAACAGTGCGGAAAATCATTCAAGCGCTCCTCCACCCTTTCAACGCATCTGCTGATACATTCAGACACGCGACCTTACCCCTGTCAGTTTTGCGGCAAGCGTTTCCACCAAAAATCCGACATGAAGAAGCACACCTACATTCACACCGGTAAGTTTTCACCACGCTACCAACCTAACAGAATTTTCGCTTCGCTACACACGACACCACTTTTTACACGGTCAATATTTTATGCAAGTCCACCCTTATAGCTATATACCCTTACAGCCATATACCCTTACAGCTACAACCAAAAACCTAGGGAGAGAAAAAACAACAACTAAGTCGATCAAATATAGACGAATCGCGTAAATATTTAAGGAAGCCAGTCAATCACTATTCTCTCTAAACTTTTGAGTGTGAATTATTTATTTGGTAATGGCTCGGCGCGAGAGTCATTATTACGGTAATTCGAAAAGGATTTTCTTTCTTGGTGGGTAGGAATTATCTGGTAAAAGTCGTACTTTAGTACAGTTTAGATGGATGGGGTTTTCGGATTGCCCTAATGGTGGCGTTGAAAGTTGGACTTGATCGACGATTATGGGGAACGAACTTTTGCTACGAGGTTCTCCATTTCTGAAGGGGTAATGCTAAGCTGTAATGATTGAAGACATTATGATTTGCTTGAATAATTTAGTTGGGTTGTCACCGTTGTTGAATTGGAGGTCAACTCGGATATCACTGTATTGGCTAGGAAAAACTTTAAGGGAAACTGAAATAGTTTTCCTTTATATAAACTCTAAAAAATGTTTTATGTGCTAAATTAATTGTAGAAAATTAATAAATACCTTGATTTTAATAAAATTTCAAACAAATAATCCTTTTTGCAGAACGAGATTAGACATAGCAACTAAACGGGCAGCAATAAACGAAAAAACGAATGGAAAAACTATTTTACTGTTAATGACAAATTTTACAGGCTTGAAGACGGTTTAGGAATGGCCTAATCTTCTCTACAAACTTAAATTTACTTTTTCTACTTTACGTTCGTTATAAAGCCATAACGAAACCTTTCGGTGTCGTTATGGAAACACTAGATCACAAACTTTTAGTAACTTTTGGTTTTCCAAGATTGATGATATTGACGTCAAGTGTCAAATAAGGCTGAAATCTCCATCGCCCATCCATTAAAAATATATTTAAACGATAGCTTGTTTAATATCAAACAAGTTTTGTTTGAAAAACTTTTTGAAATTGTTTACAGTTGGAGAATTATTTAAGTGTTCCGGTAATTTTGACTAATCCTGTATATAGGAAACCCACTGCAGTACCTAACATAATCCCTTTCGTTGCCATTTCAAGCGTAGCTTAAAGTACCCCCTCAATTACCACTCCAGAATTGATGAATTAAATTACACTTATAACCTTGCTTCAAACAACTCAACAACTGTCTTTTACAACAAACCATAAACACGACTGACACACTTTATATACCTAAAAAAACTCCAGACAAAATATACAAACCTTTCACTTACAATAACGTCAATTTAAATCTTTTAAAACAAAATTTTATCCAAATTTTACATTTATCCCCCTTGTAAAAGCAGTACCACCAACTATAATTTACTTTCAAATTTCAAAAACACTCTAAAATAGTAATGGCTGTCTGGAGTCTACTCACTCAAATGCTCTAACTGTAATGCTGTTTATGTAGGTCAAACCGGAAGGAGGTTGGCAAAATGAATAGGGGAACACAAAACTAGAAAACATTTATCAAATTTCAATAGATCATTGTACAATATACAATGAACATACACTACTTCACAAATATAATAAAAAATAACTCGAGATAGAAAAGAATAAAAGAAACCACAATATATAATAATATAGATGATGGTAGTACAGCTATTAGGATTCTGGGACATTTTACGTCAGTAGCATAGTTATAGCTAAGAAATTTGTTGCCACTTTAACCAGACAGACCATAAACAGACAGATTAACCAAAAAAGATTTCAGATTCTCCTAAAGAAAACCAGCTTTACGTAGTAAGTTCTTCACAGCTGGTTAGACTCGAACAAATATTAATGAGCGCTGAAAATGCATGTCAACCGATTCAATTCACTTAATTGCTGATGAATCATAAATCTGAGAGAGCAGCGGCGCGGCATGGTCGGTCAGCCTTACCAATGTAATGGTAGGGCAGAAGCGACCCTTAATAATTTATGAAAGCCAGGGGTGAGTTCGCTAATAGCAGCTCGCGTGTGTCGCGACCCATTGTGACCACCGACAAATCGTGTACATGTCCCCAACTGACAACTTTAAGCTCCACTGCACTGCTACAGTACATACACCATACATAAAGTTTTTCGTTTGTTATTAAGATACATATTCTTTTCGATCAAAACGTACTTCTTTGGCGCAAAATTTAAATGATTAGGGCGCTTGCGAACACGTCGGTCAAGCTGATCCCACACGTGTTCGGTATGTGGCTTTGCATTTTCCTCCATTAGGATGAAATTGACCGACGCCATATGCAGCAGGCACCACATGGTCCTCCAAGATGTTATCGATGTAATTCATGGCATTTAGTCTATCAGGAACCACAACAAGATCAGTTCTGTTGTCTATACTGATTCCAGCCCAAACCATCACAGATCCGCGACTAAATCTTCCCACTTCCTGTATAGTAGCGGCTGCGTAGCGTTCACCAGGACGTCTGTATACACGTACTCGACCGTCGCAACAAGTTAAACGAAATCTGGACTCGTCTGTAAGCAATCTTTGTGAACCAGAGCAAACGTCATTCGCTCATTAGTTTTTCGATTTCGACATTGTCCAGCTCTTCTAACACATTGGCCAGTCTCCCGAAACCGATTCCATAAACGCTGAATAACAGAAGTGAAACTCGAAGGTCCCTGCTAACATGTCGAATAGAGTGGCCATGCTGAATAAGGGCGACAGCACGAGCAACTTGCACTTCGCTAAGATGCCTCATGTTACTTCTAATGTTGTTTCTAATCAACGAAAATTGACAACTGAATTCATTTGTCGTCTTTAGGAGGCTTTCATACGTGAATTCAAAGTATACTTGACACTTTTTCCATTTTGTTATTAATTTACGTTTTTAATTGTAACTTTAAGATTACAGACTGGATTTATTAGAACACCTTGATATAGAAGAACATAAAATAAAGCATTTTTATGTTAAATTATTGTCTGATTTGTGCGTTTTGTAAGATAAAAATGATAACTTCATGTGTCACTATTCCTTCTCGTATAAAAATTGATGCATCAATCAGGCCACCAATTTAATTTGCGACTTAATTAGGTAAAGACACTGCATGAATATGCATTTTCCGTCTCGGTGAACGTCGCAAGGTGTGTAATGGGGTGCCCGTGTTAGATAACGACGAAATGAATACACATGTGCTCACGAGGAGGAAATATGTTAAGCGGAGGTCTTTTGTACGCCGCCGACAACAGCTTCCGCTTTGGGCACGCGCTCGGCACGCCCCCTACACTCGCCTGCACACGCGAACTCGCCATACAACCCTATACGATAGTAATTTGGACTGATGATGCACTTTTCTATTCTATTTTAGGTGACATCATTAACTTTTTATGTTGTATTGTCAAATAACTTATGTTTTCAGTTGAAGTTTACAATTTGTATATTATAACGAAGAGATTTATTCAGTTGAAATAATTATAATTGTGTTGAGTGAAGGAATTATAGTTTTTTAAATTAAAGAAATGGTAAATAAAGTAAATATTGTTAGCGTCAAAGAAATGTCTTTTGGTCCAAAAGAATAAATTGAAAAGAATATCTTTCTTAAAAACAAGAAATCTTTTCTATATGTGTAGTTTTTCTAAAATGGCATTCATTTAATTGGTATTTTGCTAATGGGAAATGAGTTATTTCTTAATACAAAAGAATAAAACCTGTCGTCATATGTTATTAATAACAAAATAAAAGGAAAACGTTTAATTCTTCCGAAGGCCAACAGCTTTATTTATCATTCGCAGCTTTTATTAAAATATTTCACATCGTTTTTTTGTCAGATATTGTCGACCGTTGTTCATTTTACATCGCCTGATTTATAACACATATCAGCACATTTCGATCTCGTATGTGGTGTGCTAATAATTATTTTTTTTTCGTCATATCCGCCGCACATTTTTATCTCACGAAATCTGGCAATCGCGTTTTGATTTAAATTGCACCAATTAAGCTGATGGCTTGCAGATGGCACCACTTTGATGACGTTTGATCGAGCCTGCAGCTTTCCAATAAATTATACCGTATGTATACTTTTTTCACAAGTTATTATTACATGCAAATAATTGATGGAATAATAATATACATACAGTACTAGTATACAGTATATAAATAAAAATGAATATGAAAGGCCTTATATTATACATAATTGTCGTTTGTTCTTCCACTTAGGACAATAAAATTGTCTCATACAAAATTTAAATAGCATATCTACCTTTTAGTCGGACATATCACTTAACCCAAGAACATATGTCGAAATAATTGTTAAATGAATGAATAGTTTAGGTCATACAGCTAAACCGTGTGTTTAGAATGGTATTGTTGGCCAAATTGGTTGAGGAAATTGTCATCAATCTTCTTTAACAACAAGTAATTTGTGGAATAGAAAAAAAGCACAAATTACCAGAATAAGGCTGGCCCAAAGTAAATATCATAATGGGTACCTTTTGGCCATATAAACCATAAATTCCTCGATGTAGAACTGATCATTTGGGATGAAATTAAAGTGGTTGAACAACTCTTTTTGATTACCTAATGCCTTGATTATATGTGTTTTTATCTACTGGTAAGTAGATGTTTGAAAAAAAAATTATAGGAAAAGCACATGGGGCAATAGGTCTAAATTTTGTAGCAGGGGTAAAGTCTATTAATTGTCCTATACAAGCTTTGTCGTAAGTGCAATATTATTTGCTTTTTCTGTAACTATATTTAAAAGGTATCTTTCAATTAATTCCAGGTTAAATTTTAAAAACATTTGCAATCTGAGAAAAGTCTTTTTTTCGTTTCTGTTGCTATTATTAAGATAGGCTAGTCATTTTATTGGGTACACAAATAAAACACTCGACTATGAAAAAATACCATTCCCTTCAGAAGAATGTCCTAAACATCACATCGGAATGTTTGGTTACATTATTATTGAAGTTAATTAAATACTAAATCAGTGATTAAAAACGAGCTTTCAGAACTGACTCGTAAGAAAAGGATTTTTGCATTTTTCTCAGAAGTTTTGAGGTTATGTTATATAGTAACCTCTACAAAAGTTACTGACTTTTTCGTGATCTACAACTTTTGTATTGGATACTTTTTGATTCTAAAACAAAAACTGATTATTTTGCTTACTTATATAAAGCTTTATAATTTGAATTTAATGATTGTAGTATTACTGTAGAAATGAAAGACAGTTTTCTTTTGTATTTTTTCCATACAATTGAATGGTGTAATTAGTTTTTTAACTTTCTTAAAAATTTGAACTAATTATGAACAATTACTGAACAATTCATTGTTTCAAATGTCCTTTTTGAGTTCTTTTCAATTTTTCAGCATGTTCTTAAATAGGGACTATTATTTTTTACTTTTATATCAAAAAGTATATGTAAAAGCATACAAAATGACCACTAGATGAACCATGTACGATGATTTTTCACCACAGATTATATTATTGTAAAAAAAAAAATTTTGACTGAAAAACCTGAATATCTCAAAAACTTCTTGGTTTTTGTATATAAAAAAAATGTATGCTTATTTAGGACATACTTAGGCATGCTATCACAAAATTTCATCAAAATTGAATTTCTTTTGCGATAATGAAAAATAAAAAACAGGAAAGTTGTTTTTACAAGTTCACTTGAAAAGGCACAAATCAAAATCAAATTGGCACTAATCTAAAATCATATTGGCACTAATCAATATTAAAATAACAATTAACAAAATCAAAATGAGAATTAACAAATTCAAGTTGTTATTAAATAATTTGAAATTAGCAGTATCGTACGATTAAATAGAACTAAGTAAATAATATTATTTTTACTATATTTTAAAACAATAACATGGACATATTAAATAAACAACATTTGCTAAATTAATTGATCAGAAAATAATATTCTCCTTATTTAATGCTGCTGGAATATATCTTTGAATATGAGCTATAAATCTTGCACAGTTGGCCACATTGATTGTGTTAATATTATTCTGAATAATATTTTCTAACCGGCGCATTCTGTATTCAGTTTGGGAGATATTATGCCGATCTTCTCCTGCTAAAACATCTCTTAGGTTATCTGTCAAATCTGATTTTACACTAGCCTTTAATACAGACCATGCTTGCTCAATCGGATTTAACATGGGACTGTATGGACTGAGTCTTATTAATCTATGGTGAAAAAATTCCTCTTCTGCAAAAACTTCTTCAATAGAAGAATGACAAGGTGCATTATCTATGACCATAACTAATGGTTCTTGGTATATATTTTGGGCGTTTCTCAAACATTGTTTCACAAATTCGTTTGCTTCTGGTTTTTTAAATGATCCCCGTGTTGGCTCATAATGTATTAGACCAGAAATACCTATGCATCCAATAAGATGTATATTTGCGCCTCGGCTACCGGCTGCTACAAATGTACATCGACTTCCTTTCTTAGAACGTCCTTGCGTCCGCAAAATAAACATATTAAAACTAATTTCGTCAAGATAAATTATTGGCAAATTCTCTGCTTGAAGATTAAGTAATGTTCTGACATATTCTAACCTTTCTGTTTTATTAGCTATACTGTAAATTATTGCTGTTGGCTCTTTCTGGCTCTCGACGTACTTGTTTTATTGTATATGTTACGGTCATAGTGATAAATATGTTATTATTAATAATTACCGGTTATTATTAATAATAGCCAAGTGGCGAGGTTAAAGTGAAGAATTTATCACATGAACCGGCTATTATTAATAATTTCCAGCATGCTGTGGTCAATGTGATATATTTCAATTCGATATTGCATTAAGGTGATGTTACAATATAATAGAGCCTCAGATTTGGAATTCTGTTAGTATCTACATAATCGCCACACAACGAATCTATTCACTGGGTTTTCAGTGTTGGGCCTTTAGTGACGTTAGTCCTGACTAACTTATTTAGTTACTACTCATGACTAAAATAAGGAAGATTATCAAATCGAGACTAAAAAATGCCAATAAAAAAAAATACAAATTGCATGCACGAGTGTGTAACTCTTTGGGGCATGCTTATTTGCGCAATTCTTAAAAGCTAAGTAAGTAATAAATTAGAAACTCGGTTTGTATTATTCTGCAAAGGCATACATACGTACATAGTGCTTTTGTATTTTGCAATTCGTGGCAAGAAAAATTATTTTTATTTATAACTTATTATTTATTATCTCTTTTATACAAAACTTTAAAAAAATGTTTTATATTTAATTTTGAATACAAAAGTCCTTCTAGACGTTTATTTTTTTTTGTGGTAGTACAACAATTACACCATTTATATAGGAAAGATAAAGCAAGATAAAGTTTGTAACAATAGGACGTCATCTTCTTTTGTTTTGTTCACAAATGTGAACTGTACCTGTATTTTATTTTTATTTTATTATTTACTATGAATATTATTTAAAAATATTTATTTAAATATTTATTTTTGATTTGTAAGTGCACAAATGTGATACAGATTTTATTTGAGTTACCTACTGTTAATTTTATTTATTAAGAATATATTTTATTTTTAAACTGATTCCTGGACTTGAGAATTATTTTGTGTTTCTGTTATTGTTATATTTTTTCATTAATCTAAATAAAAAAATGTATTTAAAAGTCTTTTTTGTTGGTAATAAACACTTTTATAATAACCGCCTTATAAAACAGATTATATCCGTCAGATATTAGATATCCTTACGGTAGGCACAGGTAATGGACAACCTAATGTAGGGAAGATTGGGGCAAGTTGTTACAATGTTTAATCATTTATTTATAAAATAGTACTTTTTTGTCAAACACCAAAAGTAAAAATACCGTGTTAGGAACAGCACCATACAAAAATGTTTGCATCATTTGTGCGGTGCAATTTATGTAAAAACATCTATGTAAACTAGTCTTGCCTATTCTTGCATGTATTTGCATGAATATACAATATTGAAGAAATTATTATTAAATGCTCAAAATTTCAAGATAATTGGGATTTGAGAATTTACTTAATAAATTGTAATTGTACATTTACAAAAAACTACCCACATGCATTAAAAATGGGTGCTATCGATAATAAAATGGTTAAATTGTTTGAACACTCTGTATGTTCTTTTTATGTTTTCGTCATTGAGCCGTCCTTGGGTGTATACCAAATATCATTACCATTTATATCCAGTAGTTGCTAAAGTACAAGGGAGACAAAAGAAAACATTCTGTATTAACAATGTTTTGTATTATTCGTAATTTTGGTCATTGGGCTAGCCGTACTGATGATTTGCGTCGAGTAAATAAATATAATAGCTTACATAGTAATCAAAATAACTTAGCTAACTTCTTTGAAGACTGTATACATAAGATCTTTTGTAAAAAGTAACGTTTTTATCACTTTTACCGTGCCCGTTAGGAAATTATTAACAATAGCCGGTCCATGTGAATATTTAAGTGTTTCTAATCACATTGACCAAATGATGCGGTTATTATTAATAATAGCCGGTAATTATTAATACAAACCACATTTATCACTTTAACCGTAACATATAGATAAGACCGTCGAGGTATCTACGAATACATCTTTTTGTGATATTAATTACATATGATTGTAAAATATTTTCTTTTAATTGGTTGAGAGTTATCTCTGGATTACTTTCAATTTCATTTTAAAAAGAACTAAGCGTCACTTAAAATTTGGGATATAACATTATTTTTGCAAAATTTCCATGAAAATTTTTCTTTATAAAGTAAAATAAACGTATTAAATAACGTATTTATTAAAGAGTAGAAGTAGTTCTCCATAATAATTCGGCCTAAATCGGAAACAATAATACACACAATAATTACCATAAGACATATGGATTTTCTTGCCTTATGCCATCAAATCATTTGAAATTTTCTTAATGGCATTGCCTGAATTATTCAGTCGAAACCAGTCTTAATGATGAAAGAATCCAATCATCGACAAATAGCGTACCCCACATTTGCACTCAATATCGAACTTCCCTTGAGTCATAATGACAATTCCAATCATAATAAAATTAATAGACGTAACGTTATATGGAACTGTTTATTTTGATTTCCATTTCCATGCTAGCGTAACAACTCTTTTCATATACATTAAGCTTCGTACTTAATGAATTAAGAATGGTGCACCTACAAGCTATAACAGGACTTGAGGATCGAACACAATAGCACGGAGAAAGCAGAACCAGTCTTTAGCATGCACATCACCGACGTAATGGTATGTCTTACATGCATATCTTTTGCAAGACCTATACGGAAAAACATCGCAAAATGTCCTCGTCATTATTGACATTTTTTAAAATGTAAATCTGCCTGACGCAGCAAGCATGTATTAAAATTAATAACCGCAATGTAAATGCTTTCAATTGAGCCATAAGATCCCAACTATCATTTGTATCTGTCATGTCAGATTTATAAATTACGACGACGCTGGTTTCTTTTTTCGTGTGTTGGCTTTGTCGTTTTTGTTGCGATATTATCTGTTGATATGTATGCCGTATTAAAATATTCAAGTCTCGAAGTGGTCTTCCTTGTAAATCAAAATTTTCAGGTGGCCGGGTCGTGCAATTACCGGCAATCATCGGTCGATTGAAATTGCAAGCGACAAGGTAAAGATGGCGTTATTATCGATTTGATTTATGGACGTTTATAATGCATGCACATGTTCCTGCTGTCGAAAAAAGGAAGCCGACAATCGGCGGATGCGTACGTTAAAGGAGCTTTTGCTAAATTATCCGGTTGTCAGGGTAAAATAAATGAATGAAATTAAGTTTTTAGCTAGGTTATTCTTTTCTACTCGATGGATTTACCTTAGATATTCACACTATTCTAACTCTGGCGTCGTTTGGAAATTCTCTAATAATAATAAAGCAAACAATATAAAAAAACTACATGGAATTTGCTTAAAACATTTGATAAGGATTTCAAACAAAATTGTCACAACTTTGATGGTGTAATTCAAGCATAATGGCCCAACATTACTATCAAAGTTAATCTACGTTAAATAAAAGAAAAGGCTTTGCATTAGTATTGAACTGTA
Organism: Aphodius sticticus; assembly: GCA_963966075.1. Classification (NCBI taxonomy): domain Eukaryota; kingdom Metazoa; phylum Arthropoda; class Insecta; order Coleoptera; family Scarabaeidae; genus Aphodius; species Aphodius sticticus. Next base: position 4,565,564 of record OZ014508.1, on the reverse strand, counting down.
AACTGAAAAAAGATGGCAACATTTTGTACATCATGGGATAAAGGAAATATCAACGTTTTGACAGCATGTCTACAAGATGAATTATTAAACTGTGAATTATGAAATGTTTGTTCAGACGACTAATATTCCTCTTTAATAAAATAGGGTAGAATTGCTGCATGAATTTAGTCAAGCTTGAATCTTGTTGAGAAACTACATTATGTTGAAACTACCTTAGAGGTTTTAATTGTTGAAGTAGAGTGCATGGATTGCATAGTCATACAAATGCAGAAAGTACTTCCACAATATAATAAATGATCAATGACAGATTTTTATATGTTTGTGAATTGAGTTTTTTTTTTATTTATCCAAAAAGGTTTTGATTTATTTTAGATTTTAATCGATATTTGTATTTTCTTTTCAAATAAATAAGACAATTTTCGTGTTGGACTAAAGAAAACAAAACGGAAAATTGTTACTGCCGGATTTCAAATAAAAACAATCATAAGCTTTATTTTTCCAGTAAACTCTGGTTTACACAAATAGAAAATTTTGTTTAATTCAAAATATGCATTGCAAAGCTGGGCACAAAAGCGTTAATCCGTTAACCGTTAATTAACGAAGTTAAATTTTTCGTTAACGACTTAACTTTTAAGTTAACTTTCAAAACCATTAACGGACTGACTAACTTCCGCTACATTCATCATCCGTTAATTCAAGTCCGTTAAATCGGAAATATCATCAATAAATATTTCAAATGGTTGTATAGGCATTATGTGCAAGTACGGACTTGGTTTTGTTTACATGTATGACGTACTACTTTGTGTGACGCGGCGTCCGTACATGCGCGCGAGTTGTTTTGTTTTTAGTTGTTTCAACTCCAACCCCCTTAAGCCCCCTTTACTCCATTCTGTGCAATTCAAACCCGCAATTAAATTCTTCAAGTCCAAAGTGATATTTTGTTTTACTCTATGAAAGATTTTAAAATTACCAAGTTACATGGAATTAGGATCAGTTCGATCAGTTCTAAATATGTAAGTGCGTGCGTTTATAACAACAATCTAGGAATTTTTTTCTAAAACGAAAATTTGGTGACACCACTATGTATAAACGCTAAACATAACCTATTCCGCATTTTGTTATTGTTTGCTGTGATTTAAAAACTGTGTGTGGAAGAAAAGTGTAATCAATAATTTAATAGCAAAGCATGGAGGTTATGTGTGCTACCAACTGTACCTAGTTTGAAAAGTTTCTAAGGCAATTTTTACATATGCAACCGCATGAAAGGTCCGCAGTTATTTGGGTTGCATACTCACTGGTAGATGGGACTCAACATAACCTATATTTTTTTTATAAAACGATTAACGATTAACGGTTAACGTTAACTTCCGTTACATTTGTAACAAATTAACAGAATATTGGTTAACGAAGTTAACGTTTTCGTTAACGGATTCATGATTAACGAAGTTAACTTTCTGATTAACTTTGCACAGCTTTGATGCATTGACTCAAACAAATCTGGTGTTTCAATAGCGGCAAAGCAATATTTCTTTCCAGATAAAAGTGGATTTGTTTGAAATATTTATTTGGTGGAAAGAACGCTTATATGTGTCCAACAACTTGTGTTTACAGTTCTTCTTGTCTACAAATATATTTGTTTGAATCAAACTTAGATTTCTTTGGTTTAAAGAAATGTCGTTTTAAATCAGAACAAAAATATTACTTCAAAGGAAAGTAATTTATGTTTGAATTCAAATATATTTGATAGAAATGAATATTACAATTAAATTAATATCTACAAGCAAATAAACATGAGTACTCAATGAAGTAAATATTTTTGGCGTCAAAGAAATATGTTTTGATCCTAAAAAACAGATTCACAAGAATATATCTTAAAAACAAAAAATCTTTTCTATCGGTGTACCATAAAACCAACGAATTATTCTTGGGAATTAATTAGAAAATTAAAACTACCAGGATCAATGATTAATCAAAAAATGTGATATATTTAATCTGAGCATCTAACCTTTTGATTTAAAATATAGAATTTTTAAATTATAAATACGCTATCGTTGGTTTAAAAATTATTTTTCTGAAGTCAAAAGTTTATTATATATGTATTAATGTAAAATTATTGTAGCAAAGTATAGAGGACTTTAGCATAGTACATAATATTGTGTACAAGGTGTACCGTAAAAACGCTTTTTTGGAAAATCTAAATTTCAAGTTGATCAAAAGTTGTCTCTTTTAAAGCAATTTTAGATGGTATAGTGAACCAAGGCTGGTGTTCTTAATCCACTTTTATGTGAATTCCTTGAATTCCTTTTGTAGAAGTGTTTCCCCGAGACAAAAAAAAACATAAACTGTCCCACTACGAAGCTTTTAAGCACGGATTCATATTCAAGGCAAGGAAATCTATCAAAAACGCATTTTCACATTCTTAGACCATTGTTTAAAAAGTGGTTGTTTTTGTGGAGCGACAATATTGTAAGTTTGTGAATAGAAAGTGGCTAAATTTCCAGTTTTCAAGTATTTACATTTGTACAAAGTTACTTTGAGACCTTTTTGAACTGATGTAACTTTCAAATTCTACCTCCGCTATTGGATAGTTTTTAATTTAAGAAAGTTCAAACCTTGTTACATTAAACAAAACTCAGTTACATTAAACTTGGCTCAAAATAAAAGAAATATTAGTTTCTAATATTCATACAGTTTTCATTCATTTTCATTTTCAACTTTCAGTGTTTTAAGTCAACGTCTCTCAGTTAACATAATTAGAGACTTGTTCCTTACTTAACATAAACCGTTACTTTTCAATTTTTATAGTAGGTATCACACACTCCTCTGCTCATGATATATATCTTCCACAGTCGACATAGGTAATTTAGTATTCAAAACGAGGGATAGAGAGAGAGACCCAATTAAAATCGAGTTAGGGTGGGCCCGTTAGGTTTCCCGACGTCACTCGCGTCACTTTTATGTCTTCATAGAACGCCATCGCGTCCACTTACCACTCGGTGGGAAGTAGGAAGTATATACAACTCCGCCACTTTTCCTCATGAGCAGTGTGCAGTCCCACGTACCGGCAATGTGTAACACCTAATCGTATTAGCGCCAAACAAGGGCTAATTAATAAGATAGCGGGAACTTTTATATGGCTTTCTGTTGCATTTTTACGCTAAACTGCTTAGGTCTATATGCTATATACCCATGATAAGATTATAAACGTTGCCACTGGGAAACGTCGAGTGAAATTTGAAGTATGTTCTTATGGGATAACTGTTGTTAATTAAAATTATTGAATACCGTTAGTAATTGTTGAGATTTTTACGTAATCTATAAGGCGCATTTCACTCACACGTTTTTTCAATTGGATTTAATCGATTGCTGTATTTGGTTGGTTTTTATTGGATTGCTTTTTCTTGGTTAAAGAAAGTTTTTCTTTTGCTATGACTTCAAATTTGTCTTATAACAGTGGCCGACAAGGTCTTTGTAACTTTAATAATACTATACTTTTTTAATGTATATGTAACAGTTATAAAAGAGAATCTTTCTGACACGACTTGTTATTTTAAAAAAACACATCAAACAAGTCGATTTTTAATTTTTAAAATACCATTTTAGTGAAAGAATAAATTTCGCATCGTTAATTACCTTTGCCGCAATCGACAGCTTTTTTACTGGCAACCCCACATAATTTTACTAATTTAAGTTGATCTATATATTAATCATTTTGTTCTTTATTGTAGTATCAAATTTTTGTAGATAAACCGTTAACTGCAAACAACATTTTGCTGTAAATTTCACTTAATTGACATTAATTTATCTGAACTCAGTTTTAAAGCCATAGGTATATGGCTTATCTAAAATTGTACATGGTATATCTAAAATTATCACCACTTTGCTTTTAATTTCCTGCCAATATATGAATTTTCGTAAAAGGTACAAGGTTTTGTAAAGTTTAACATTGTCTGTACAACCAAAAAGATTGAAAAAACTGTATTTTGCAATGCAGGGTTAATATGCCGTAATCCCAGAGGATCGAATTTTAAAACGTATTCGTTTGAAACTACGTTGACTACGCGCTGATATTTCAAAAAAGGTTGGCACATACATTAGAAGTATGTAGTAAAAAGTACACTGTAAGTATTGCTTATTAAAATTAAATTTCTACCCATAGGCTTATCCGTGTCGGGTGATTATTTTTAAATTAAATCATTGTTGGTATTAAAAATAATACTCTCAATAGGGTATTTGACTATTTTTGGAAAACCATCTTAATGTGTTTATTCCTTCACTCTACATTGTAAATGCATTATTTTTTGTAATTATTTCCTCAATATTTCATAAAAATCAGCGTTAAAAATTGAATCACAAAAAGTCCCGCCAAAACGATACTTTCTGTTGTGTGACGTCACCGGTTAGTGATGTCAAGATGTCAAGATGTCAAATCGGCCCATATGGTCTGTCAGCATCGGCATCGTCGCCGTTTGGTAATTGTGTTGTATGATGTGTTGTTTTCATAATTTCTACATAAAAATGGGTTATAAATGGTGTATAAATCCACAATGCAGAGATACGTCAAGAAAAACTCCGGATAAACTATTTGTAGCTGTTCCGCAAGATTTGAAACTGCGAAGAAAGTGGTTGGCTCGTAGAAATCCAAATGAAATAAATAGCCGCCAATACAAGTGTTTTCTGTTGTGAAGATTACTTCGACATAAGTAAAACTGACTAGAATAAGTTATCTATCGTATTTTCGAAAGGTATTATCTGATCTGACAGCTGAAGGTTAGGGCTATCCTAACCTACAAAGTTATGCTTACATGACGCTTTCGTGCTATTAAATTCAAACGGGAGAAGTATAAAAGCGCGTTCGGATAACCCGGTATTTTACGGTGAGAGTGACGCGCTGCATAATAGGCGGACTAACGTCATACGGCGTTTATCTGCATATAAGAGAGAGACAGCCGACCCAAGTTATCTGAGCATTGCTCTCCCCATACCATACCCTGACAAACCGAACGCGCTCTAAGGCGGACTAACGAATGACATCACTGGAGACTGACCCAATTACAGAGCGTTTTCAATCACGTGATAGGACGTGAATAAAATTCAATTTTAATTTTGGTTTTTCATAGAAATAAAGCATTTTTTTTTGAAAAGTAATAGCAAATAGTTTTCTTAAACTGTAATCTATTAGGATGACTATAATACATGCCATATTTTTAATACAGTCAAATACCCTATTGAGTAACATTTGCTTCAACGTTAAACAGTATGTCAAATTGCGCAGGTTTACTTGAAATAATGTATATGTATCTTCTACACAAAAACGTTTACTAATTCTACTGACGTAATTGGCTGCAAATTTCAAACTATTCAGAGGAGAAAAGGGAAAATTTCAAAAAGGTTTGGGCTTTTTAACATTATATTTTTTCCATCAGTTGTTGCACTGTTGTTCACTAAAAACTGGTTAAATCCCTTTTTATCCGGATTTTATTCAAAGGATTCATTTTAGAAATTTTATCAATAAATCATTTAAACTTATATGAGAGGATAGTTTAATCAAATTCCATGGACAGTGTCAAATCATCTATAATTTGAATAATTTTAAAAATAAGGAGAAAAGCAAAATAAAAATAGCACCAAATGATTTAGTTTTTCTAATTCGTGCAGATTCTTAAGCATTTTAGGCTACTTAACAATAAAACAGCATACACAGTAAAAAAATTACAATAATGTGCGTGGTTCCACGTACGTCAGGCGTGATTTGACAGCCATATAAAAAAGCAATGCGATTTTTACATTAATAATGATGATTGAATAGCGGGGTAATTCTTTCCATTTTTTCATGTAGTTATGTGAAATTACTCTATTGTGTAAACGAAATGCTTACTATTCTATCTCTACTGATAAATCTTGATGAATTTCTTTTCAAAATCCCGAAAACAAAATAACAAAAATCAACCATAGTTTAGCAAAGTTGGTATTAGGTTCAATTGTGGAGGTCTGTGGGAATCTGATTCTTTTTATGTTTTTTAAACTTTGTCTTCCACTGGAAAGTCCGGTTTCAACACAAAAGAAACATTTTTGAACTTTGTAACTTTAAAACATTAAAAGGACATACAAAATAGACAGTCATTGGCCGGTGCTTAGGCCGGTATTCTCACTTTGAAGAGTTGGCAACCCTACTGGCATTGCACGCATAAAATTTGATCCTGAAGGATGTGGAATAATATTTGGGCTACATGCCAAACCACAATTCCACCAGTTTTCTGGTAGCACAGATATTGCAAAGCCTTACTTGAAACTCCATTTCCTCCACGAAAATTAAAAAAAAAAAATTCTATTTAAAAAAATCGTGTTTTTTTTACGCTTGTAAAAACTGAACCGATGGAGCAATCTTGATGCTTTCTCCAGACCAATATAGAGAATGAAAAGACGACAAAAATTAACCCTGCACGGACTCGATTGAATTAATATTAACGGAGGAAATTCGGAAAAACCGGCAAAATCTGCGTTCTTTCAAAAATTCATAACTCCGCCATTTTCAAAGTTGTAGCGGAGGCTTTTTGCGTGAAAGTAGCGATTGATGGGGACTTTGAGTGTGGACAACCCAGGTGTTGTCCGGTTTTTGCACAATTGCGATTTGAATATTTGTATGCAATATGATTCGGCGAGCCTGGATGCGTCGGAGGTGATCCGATTTGAATTTTTTTACGTATTTCGAAATAAGTATTGTGCTTCAAAACGTCTATTCTGATTTTGCGTTAAAATGTTACGAAATAGGTGAAAAATGCTTGCAAACATGACCGAAAACTGCCGCGCGCTCCAAACCGGTCGAGTAGTGGGGGTAGGCGGTCGACACGGGGAAGCGCGTATCTATAGTAATACAAAGGGCGCGTATTACTATATATACGTTTCACCTCTAATCGCACACTTCCCCCATCACCCAGTAGTTTATTCCCCACTTAAACGGGTCTTATCGAAAAATCAGAATAGACATTTTGTTGCTGTTCACGTCTAGTTCCCAAACCAGTTTTTTAAATTACAATCGGACGACCTCAAAAGCATCCAGCTCTCCGCAAAAATATTGCAAAAAAAATTCAAATGAGGATTGCGCGAAAACTATTAATCCGACCGGATCCAGGTTTTGCACACTTAAAGTACATGTGAATAGCTACCGCTGTATTTCACCTGTTAATATTAAAAAATGGCGGAGTTATGAATTTTAAAAAAAGCTAAATTTTTCCGGGTTTTTCAGCTTTTCTCCGGTTCTAATTATCCTATCGGATCGTTTGACTTGTCATTCTCTTCGTAACTTAATTCTCTACAGTTCATCCCGTTGCACCGTTAAGATTGCTTCAATAGTTTTCCTTTTACAATAAAAAAAAGTAAAAAAAACGCGATTTTTGTTGATAATTGTTTTTAAAAAATTAAAAAATGGCATTTTCGAATAGGAAACAGTGGGAATATACTACGGACTGTCCTGCACAGGATGGCACATGCGACTTCTTGCTAGTCTTTAAAAAACAATCGTTTGTAGCTCTATTGCTTGGCCTAGGTTAGGATGTCTCAAACTTACACCACAAAACACCAATTTGGTTCTTCCCGTATAATACCTAATCTCTATTGCATGTACTATTTTATGACGAAATATCATGTGAAAAGACAGCTATGACAAACGATTTGTATCCCTTTTCCTGTTTCCGAAAAAAAAATATTCTCCGATCAAAAATTCCGTTTGCAAGTCAATTAAAACGCGTAAAACATCGAACTTTCAAAGAAGGAATCACCACCATACATTATCGGATAAAGAACGGTGCAGATGTGTGCGTCAGCCGTCGGTAGATGGCGTAGATGCGGGCACACTCATCGCATGAATATGTTACGACCATGCTGAAGCATCCTGCAGAACGTTCGGGACAATTAATTGCGATATCCGTTAAAATTGACGCCCGAAGGTAGCCGTCCCGAAGTCGGTACCGAATCTTAATCACATTATTAATTGTGCAATCGATTTACACGCATTTTTTCCGGGCGATTACCGGAGAAAGTCCGATCGGTCTTGCTTACTGATCACGCTGATCCTCCCAGCCATTTTCGGCTGTGCCAGTAGCTCGATCACCATGACTACAGAGGATGCTTTAACAACCGTTAATCTGTAAAATTTCGTACGTTTTTTGGTCTAATAACTTCACGAAGCAATATTTTGCAAACTTTTTTTGCACGAAAGGAATGCAAGGTCGTTTCGATAGAGGTGTCTTGCAGATTACCGATTAATTTTAAAGAAAATGGTTGAGGACCAAAATCATTCTTTTATAAATTACTTAGTTAATAAATTAGCGTTGTAAGAATATCAAATTTGAATTTTCGAGTACCTAGTCTTGCATGTGGGGCCCCAAAGAGACCAGAAGCAGTTTTAGCAACCCTTTTAGAAACCCTTGATTATGTTAGATGAGAAAAACTGTATGAATTCCTCGAAGATTTTCAAAACGTGTGTAAAATAAAAATTCCGATCTGCAAAATGCTGTAAATCTTTCAATATCCTTATTATTACAGAGTGCGTATAAAAAGAAACGTGACCAGTCAATATATTTCTTTCTAAAAAGTTCACAAGAAAAAGATTCCAATAAAAGTTTCAGCAAATTGCTTAAGCTACCAATTTGAAATACTTAGAAATGAATCACTCTTTATATTCAAAGTATTTCAAATTGTGCCACGATAGATATCCTTTTAACATTGTTTAATTGATTTCTTTTAACATTTAATCGGCTTTAACATTTAAACGACTGACCTCAGGGACATGCGGTTTTCGTAGTTTTAATTTGTAATTTAAAAATAAAAAAAAAAAACAGGAAAAGTATACAGGATGCTATATTAAAATATGGAATTTGGTCTGCTTCTTAAAATGCATGACCATGTATATTCAAAAGTCATTCAAATTTCTAGCGTGACATTCTAAACACAAAAACATATCGATCATCAATTTTTATCACCAAGGCAACGCAAAAATAACTTTTTTGTGTATTAATCTAGGTGGAATTGGTGAAAATAGTCGAAAACTGCGTGATTTAATTGGTTTTTGACCAGTGAGTCATTTGTTTCGCGGGTACCCAATGGCCACACTGTGATTATTCGATGGAGAATGTCTTTCCGATTACAATGGCACCAGATACTTGATATTTTGTTGAAATTCGTAGCGTACAAATGTTGAAATCGAAACAAATATTGACCTAATGATAAAAATTAGCGTACAAGTCAAAGTCACTCAATGGTTGGTACTGAATGTTTTTCCTCAAATAATCAGTGTACTTTCATCGACTAGTCCATTGAGTGCATTTGACGCTAACTTTATATCCTGACAATGATCATTAGGTCAATATTTTTTTCGATTTCCTTGCTTCTAACAACGCTACGAATTTCAGCAAAATATCAAGTATTTGGTATCATTGTAATCGGAAAGATGTTTTCTATCGCATAATGAGGGTGTGGCCATTGGGTACCCGTGAAACAAATGACTCACTGGCCAAAAACCAATTAAATCACGCTAGAGGGCACCAGTAATGCAATGTCGGCCAAAATCGATTTAGTTAGTGTTTATTTAACAATTTTCTACGATTTTCACCAATTCATAGCCACCTAGATTAATACACAAAAAAAGTTATTTTTGCGTTGCCATGGTGATAAAAATTAGCGATCAATATGTTTTTGTGTTCAGAATGTCATCCTGATTGAAAATATCACAGAAAGAATATAGGGTGCCATTTAAAATTTCAATGATGACGTTATTTCCGGAAAACCCGGAAGTCATATTAACCTCAAGAGCATTCCAGAGAATGGCATTTTTTGTCTATTAACACATTCCCAAATTTCATTCGTCCAGCTTTATAAACAAAAAAAATAAACGGAAGTACCTATGCCGTGGGTCACCCGGTATAGCAGAAGACGAATTTGAAATAATTGTAATTTTTTGATAATATGGAATCGTAGTCTATTCTATGCGTTTACTAAGAGTAAAAATTATGAAAACGACAATGTTAAAAAAAAGAAAGAGGAAATTCCAGGTTATTAAAAGAACATCTCCAAAAAAACTATGAAACTGCATCACAAATTTAATAAGTACATATTTAGAGGACATATATATATATTAAAACAAAACTATTGAAGCGGGAGTATATCTAGATTCCATAATGTGAACAATTATTTATATTTATTTGTTAAGAATACCCTTTTATTTATTAAGATAATATAGTTTACTTGCTATATTTTACCCGCTTACCACAAAAATATAAACATTTTACTTCCATGCGTTTTTGTCTTCTTAAATTTTTATGTAAGTCAAGCTTATTTTGCTGTTAAAAATTAACAAATAATATAAATATTATTAACAATATCTATTAGATTGGTGCTTAAAAAATAAGGCTTGAATAATTTAACTTTAAAAAGTGGAACACCGAGACATTTTGGTAGTTTGGATCCAGTTTATTTAAGCATGTCACGTGATGGTGACTTAGTTACCATATTTGTAATGTACAGGGACAAACTATCGAACTTATGAGTCTTTCCTTTTAAGTAAAAAACCTCTGCTTCTCAGTATGTTTAATCGAATCAGAAATTATATACTGATATCAGTTATTTGATTATTGGATCTTGTAAGCAAGCAAAGTGAAAAGTCTTACCCCATACATTTGTTTAATTCTAATCCATACATTAATAGCAATTGATACAATCAATTTTCTGTTTATTTTCCTCGTCTCACGAATAACTCCCACAATTTATTAATTGCATCGAAAACGTATCTTGATTTGTCGCTTACGATATAACCACAGCCAATAGAAACGAGTCATAGCTTGTTACGTATACTTCATTACACCTTTCATTTATAATACCGCTAGCCAGCCAATTTTCAATTTCAACATTTCCAACCTTTTTATCGACACAATATCATTGGAAACTCGATGTCATTAGAAGTAGTGATTGACGTACTGCACGTCTAGATGAATTTTACGACACAATAGACACAGGCAATTACATGGCAGTTACGGCAGCCTTATTAGCATTAGCGATTGTTGAATGTCAAATTATACAGGATGCTATAATATCAATAAACGACGCGATTAATCAATTAAATTAAATACGGGGGAAATTCTCTGAAAATTATGTTGTTTGTGTCAGTGAAACTTTTTAATCTTCAATAAGTGCGTGTTAACTTTTTTTAGTGTTATGCTATTGCTTTCGATAGCGTAATGATTGATTATCGTGACATACATAGTCAATTACTTAACAAATATTTTGTTTCAAACGCTTTAATACGATTTAGCTTTAGTACTGTAATGGAAATAATTAATCAGTTGCCACTGATTGTATAATGTGTTAAATAATATCGTTAGTGTTACGAGTTGACAAGTAATTGTTATTATAGGTTAATTCCGTATGAAATCAACACAGTTTTGATTCCTCACCACCTTGGTGAAATTTTGATGAAATATGGTAAAATAGGGTATTTGACTCGTATTAAAAATATGGCTTGTATTATAGTCATCCTAATAGATTACAGTTTAAGAAAACTATTTATTACTTTTCAAAAAAAATGTGCTTTATTTCTATTAAAAACCAAAATTAAAATTGAATTTTATTCACGTCCTATCACGTGATTGAAAACGCTCTGTAATTGGCTCAGTCTCCAGTGAGGTCATTCGTTAGTACGCTTAGAGCGCGTTCGGTTTGTCAGGGTAGGGTATGGGGAGAGCAATGCTCAGATAACCTGGGTCGGCTGTCTCTCTCTTATATGCAGATAAACGCCGTATGACGTTAGTCCGCCTATTATGCAGCGCGTCACTCTCACCGCACCCTACCCAATTATGCTAACGCGCTCTAATGCTTCTCCCGTTTGAATTTAATAGCACTAAAGTGCCATGTAAGTATAACTTTGTAGGTTAGGATAGCTCTAACCTTAAGCTGTCAGATCAGATAATACCTGGTTCGAAAATACGATAGATAACTTATGCTAGTCAGTTTTACTTATGTCGAAGTAATCTTCACAACAAAAACTACTTGTATTGGCCGCTATTTATTTCATTTGGATTTATACGAGCCAACCACGTTCTTCGCAGTTTCAAATCTTGCGGAACAGCTACAAATAGTTTATCCGGAGTTTTTATTGACGTATTTCTGCATTGTGGATTTATACACCATTTATAACCCATTTTTTTTTTATGTAGAAATTGTGAAAACAATACATCATACAACACAAGTACCAAACGGCGACAATGCCGATGCTGACAGACCATATGGGCCGATTTGACATCTACTATCGTGTGACGTCACACGACTTTTTGTGATTCAATTTTTAACGTTGATTTTTATGAAATATTGAGGAGATTATTTTTTGACGTTTCTTAAAACCAATGAAATGCTTCTTTATTTGTCACCAATTATGTCATCATTATAGTGGGAATAAATCTCTTGTGATTATTCTCGGGAATAATCACTGTAGCTTTTATTTGCCTAGCAACTGTCAGATACTTGTCAAAATAATTACTTAATTGTGTCAACGCGAAATGGGTGAAAGTCATCGGTTTAGTACCTTTTCTAATGCAGAAATTACAAAAAAGATTTTAGAAACTACTTCGAAAAATACTCTAATAAGTAATCAGTCTATATGGAGACAATTTAAGACCTTCCCCAAAGAAAGATCAATCAATGGATCAATCTACTACAACAGCTACTCTGGCATTGATTTTAAAAGATTGGGCTTATAACATGAAAAGAAAAGACGGAAATGATTATAAAGAAGCAGTAATAAAGACAGTGTGGAATAAAACGGCAAAATTAGTTCAAGAACTTTACTTTAATAAGTATAACAGGTCCTTTGATCCTTTCCATGATATAGAATTCAGAAATGCTCGGAATGCAAGAGATGCAAAAAGAAAAATTTTACAAAAACATCCTGAAAAGCACAAACAAAGTTCTGTGGCACTTTCTAATACAGAATTGTTGCAAATTTTTAACTATTGGGACGAAGATACACCTTGTGGATTGCAAAGAAAGCTTTTTCACGTTGCATCGTATGAACTAGCTTGGAGGGGAGGAGAAGCTACGAAATGTTTAGTTCATTATTTCAAAAAAGAAACCGACATAAAAAGATTAAATACTGGCCGCATTGAATACAATCCCATCTTTACAAAAACTGCACAGGGTGGAGCACAAAGGTGCGCTAATAGTAAATGGTTGACTCCAAACATAAATAACCCAGATATTTGCCCTGTTCGTCTTTTTGAAAAACTAATGAGTAAACGTGAAGAAAATATTAAAACCGAACGGTTGTTTCTTACTCCAAATCCGGCTTGGCAAACTCATGGTTTTTGGTATAAAAACGTTCCTGTGGGAATAAATTCCATTTCAAAATGGATGAAAGAATCCGCAGAAAAAGTAGGTCTAGACACAGTTACTAAAAAAATAACTCACCATTCTGCCAGATCAAGTGCAGTAAGTAACCTTTCAAAAGCTGGTGTAGGAGTACAAGAACTAATCAAGGTCACTGGTCATAATTCTGCAAGTTCGATTAAACCATACTTACAATTGAACCAAGAACATCATTCAAATATAATAAATAATCTTAGAGAAAATACGCAGGAGGAAACACTTAATATAACAAGCAATTCCAAATCCTCAATAAATAATGAGTCTCGAAATATTTTTAATAATTGCGTTTTTCATTGTACTAATTTAAATTGTTAATTCTTTTAATATATTCACAATGTGTCAACGATATTTTCATATATTGTAAGTAATAATTAATTAAATTAAACTTTTCAATAATTTTATGATAGTTTTATTGATCTTTTTTATTGTAAAAATTTGTGAATCAAAAAATAATCTAGTCAAATATAACTCTAGAGTTCCATAAATTAGAAAATAATTTGACAGATTTTGTTCAAACTTGTTGCCATTTGGCAATAGCCACTCGATATAATAGCCCTGCGGGCTCTCGTGACTATTGCCTGGCAACAAGTTTTCAAACAATCTGTCAAATTATTTTCAATTTATTCTCACTCTTGTTATATTATTACTGATAATTACGAAAAATAATGAATTTACAATGTAGAGTGAAGGAATAAACACACTAAGATGGTTTTCCAATAATAGTCAAATACCCTATTCTGCTCCAAGCAGATTATTACCTTTGTTTGAAATGTCAAATTTTGGACTTGTTCTGTTTTTCCACTCACCGATTCAAGTGAAATGGTTTGAAAACTATTCAATAAACAGGAGACGGGAGAGGTTTGGATTGAAGATTAATAAACACCTGGGGGGGGGGGGGGCAACATTATTATTGTAAATTAAATTTGACCTCTAGATTCTATAATAAAACATTTTTTTTTACTTTTCATTACGATTGACTACAAACAAAAACCAGTTAAATCTTCGCAATTTTTCGAAGATTCAATTTCACCTTACAACATAATAAATCACCGATTATGATTACCGGGTACATACGTCACATCTCTCTCAATTTTTTCGCCGATTATCCTCGTCCACTTACGCAATTATCAATACGAATCTCGAGTCTCCAATTTCGGTATTTTAGCCTGCAGCTAGGATACGGGATGACACGATTGAACAAGCAAGGCTTTATTATTAAATCCATCGGCCATTGTGCTATGGAGAAGTCGTAATAACAACGCACATATAAATACGTAGCTCATAAATTCACCATTGCCTATCGCTGGTTATACAGCAGAGTAAAAAGTGTGTCAGTGGCAATAATACTTATCAAAAGGCGTCAATCATGAGATAATATAATATACGGGAGAGATCCGTTCGGTTATTAACACTCGTTAAGTTTGTTTATGGGCCTAACAACGACGATTACATAATTACCCCATCGTTTTATTTATATGCAAATTTGCGATTGTTCGGCGATTTCGAAAAAATCCTCGCAGGCGTCCTCGATACTCGTCAGCGGTTGTCTGATATCCTGGTCCTTACGTGCATAACACAGTGGGATAAATATATATATACAGGATGTTCCAGGCTAGAAACAAAGCACGTTAATGAGCTAAAGAAATCGAAAAAAACGTTTCTAACGTACATAAAAGTTGTAGATAATCATTCGCTCTACAGCCAGAAAAGATTTGTATGGTTACAGGGAGACCCACAACAACGTACCAACACAAACTTATGTTTTTTTTTCTATAAATAGAACACTAGGTATATTATTGCAGTTTTTGATTAAGATTTTTATCCTAATTGTATTCACATCAACTTGTTTTAGGCTATTATCAACTGTTTCTGAGATATTGTAAAAATATGTCAAAAACGGGCATTTTCAAAAAAACATTCCGAGATAACTAACAAAGATAAGAAAACAAGTGAACTCGTTTTGGATAGAGAAAAATATCACACTTTTCGATAGTTATTGTTAATTTGAGATTCTAGTATGATTTATCCGGAATAAATGGAGATTTGCTATATGTGAAATAACTTGAAATACTTTGAAAGATCAGTAAATCAACTTTTCGTTTTAAGGTTCAATAAAAAGGTTCTTTGGTTAAAGAAATTATTTGTTTCCTGAAGGAATTATTGATAGATTATTATTATTGACTAGAACTTTTCGGAGGGTACAGTAGAACAAAATCTCCAAGTGTCACCGCCGTTTGGGATGTCGCACATTCTCGACCAGTGGTTGATTTTCGCAGAATTACATATAGTCAAGGTTAGCGTACCAAAGTGTACGCTGAATAGGAATCGGCCATTAAACCTGCATGCAGTATGCTCTATTCTGCCGATATTACGACCTTTTTAACAATTTTGCCAGACGCATGACATGAGCCGAGCGGCAGGCTTTCACCAGTCTATTATTTATACTGAAGATATGGCCAAATTGCGAGGTGAGAGTTTACAGCGCAGTATAACAATACAGTTGGATGAGGTATTCACACTAAAAATGTATTTAAATCCCTTATTCCATAGATTTTTTTTGTAAAGAGCCGTTTTTATTTTAATCAAAACAAATATTACTGTAAAGGAAAGTAATTTTGTTTGTGTCCAAATATAATTATTTGATTTAAATATACCGGGTGGTCTTTTTAACTGGATACTTTTAAACTTGTAGGACGCAAAGGGGAAAATGAGATGGCGATATCAGTTTCATTGCAGATGGCGCTGCAATCGGTGAAAATGAATACCCAACTTTTTTTTATAAACTTATCATTTTACGCTAAATAAGAACAATCTTTTGTCTGAACATATTTTTCGTACGATGCGTCTATCAAAAGTTATTGACGATGGAAGTTTGTGGCGCCTGGGGTAGTTACGACCGCTGCCACTGCATGGGATGCGCTCGCCGTCTGGCAGTCAAAGGGACGACTGAGTAGACACTCATGGTACAACGTAGGAAGGTATGTGCATAACGGGGACACGTTTTGGTACCTCGCGCGTTGCGCCGTCATGCGCATAGGGTTTGCTTACGCAAAAAATTTCAGATAAAAGATTCTTCTTATTTGGCGTAAAATCGTAATGTGATAAAAAATTTGGGTATTCCCATTTAAAAAAATTAAGTTAGCCTTATTTTCACCGATTGCAACGCCATCTGCAATGAAACTGATATGGTCATCTCATTTCCCCCTTTGAGTCCAGACACTTTTGTCGTGACCCACCCGGTATATTCCAAATAAATTAATCTCTAGAAGGAAATAAGCTAGAGTACTCAATGAAGTAAATATTATTGGCGTCAAAGAAATATGTTTTGATCCAAAAGAATAAATTCAAAAGAATATATTTCTTGAAAACAAAAATCTTTTCTGTCTGTGTAGGTCTATCGTCAACAGCTACAATGTCATTAAGAATCTAATTTAACATTTATAACTCATGCACAATCATTCATAAAGTAATATAAAATATCTAGTTGCCACGATGAAATTCAACAATCACACAACTGTAACACAACACTGTAACGTAACTGTTCGCAACTTCTGTTGATGCAGCAATAGTCATTGCAAACTGCTAGTATGAATTACACAAACGAACAATTTATGATCATCCAAGAATTATTTTTAGTACCAGTCAAAAATTATTTAAAATTGTTACTATTTATTTACGTAGAGATCTAGTTATTAATAAGTACCTTGGGTTGGCTGTAGTGGTCTAACGCCTTAGCCAGCTAAATCGTCACAATAACAAGGAGTGCACCGGTAGAAATGTGATTCTGTAGAAATCCTAATATTTCTGTACAATTGAAACAGTGTCAGCATTCAGCAATACTCTCATAAGAATAATTAATTCAATAAATGGATAATAGTTAACTGAATAAATAATAATTATTTCAGCACAATTTTCAAGAGTGCACATACGAGCCTTCTCTGGCCAATGCGTTTAAGTCTAACTTCGAATTCTCGGTAAAAACAATACTTTTTCTATGGTTTCCACAAAAATATTTTGAAAACGTAAATTTGTTCCTCAATATGTCTCCAGAATAACATATCAAATGGGGTTAAAGCAGGCGATCTAGTTTTCCAAAGCGTTGGACCACCATGAACAATTTAAAGTCTTTAATAATATTTAATCTAGTCTTTAATATAGTTTAAACAATTTTTGAGTGGTACATAAATTACTAATTCTTTGACTTTGGAGAAAATCAATATCCCAATTTTACGTTTGTGTAAAAAAACTGCGGAATGCTATTACTACACGAAAAGAAAAGCGTTTGCGTGAAGAGAAGTATTATTACATTTGTGAGATTGTTGAATTTTGTCAAACCATCTGGAGACATTTAATATAAATTAATGAATGCTTATTAATTAATGGATGCTGAAAACTTTTTAGCTGTTGACGATAGACCTACCGAATTAGACATTTTAGGAAAGCTAATTTATCGATCTTTTGAACTGTCAAGATATATACGGCGTTCCATTTAAAATTCTTAAGTTATTTGACATTTAGTAATTCTCCAGTTCGTGATAAGTAATATTAGAATCGCAATTGGCCACCCTGCAAGGATGAAAATTATTTTCTATCTGTGGAGAAAATAATTATCTACAACTTTAATATATGAAAGAAATGCGTATTTCTTGTTTTTGTTTCTGGCATGTGACACCATGTATTTTAGGATATTGACCAAATGTTGTAGCTGTGTAACATACATTTTGCAAAGTTTGCCCAAATTACGCTTTTTGACATTTGGCATATTTTGACCGGGCATAAGTATATTTAACAGTAAGAATTGAACAATTGAAGGTAGAAAATTGAATTTTACACAGAAATGTGTTTTTGGT
Organism: Aphodius sticticus; assembly: GCA_963966075.1. NCBI lineage: Eukaryota > Metazoa > Arthropoda > Insecta > Coleoptera > Scarabaeidae > Aphodius > Aphodius sticticus. Next base: position 4,547,304 of record OZ014508.1, on the reverse strand, counting down.
TATAAAAAAATCAACGTTGCAAACAAAATCTTGAAAGAAATATTTGCCAGTACGTTATAGCTCTGGTCCCACTGTGCTTCGTCCTCGTCATCACAGTCTGATATCAAACTCTTCTCTCGCTGCTTTGCGTGCACTGGCACCGTAAATATGCACGTTGGGCAACCAGCGTGTGTAATTGCTAAAATGATTGCCCGCTGGAGATCGCATAAATTCATATTCTGTTATGCCCTCATGTCGCATATATTCGTTATTTTGCGATTTCGTCCCGACTGTTGTTGATAGTCGACTTAATATGAGTTACACAGTTGCGCGCCATGTCCATTTTCGAGGATAAACGTGGAAAGGATGTGGCGTTGCCTCAGCGAACGCCAAAGGATTTCTAAACAATTTGAGATAATTGGAACGCCTGGTATTGATATAAGGCATTGAAAACTTCTATGGGTAGCACAGGTCTTTAACTAGGGCTAAGATTACTCGCATAAAATTAATTTTCAAATGGCTGGTTTAGAAATAATAGTATATTATTAAGCAAGTTGTATAAGACGCCAAATTGGCGAATGAGTTGTTTGGGGCACGAGGAGCGCCAGCGACGAGTGCCTTAAATCAACGAATAAGCCAAGATCATGACAAAATCTAATTATTAATAATTTTACTTTACTTTAGCCTACAAGTTTTAATAAATAATCAGCGAGGTTGCAACTCGACATGACAATAGAACTTGGGGCAACACTTTTAACCCTACTGTGATAAAAACTAACATGACACCCAGTGAATAAAGGATATAGATATAGAAACATAACCTAAAAAGATAACTTTAAACTATTAAGGTATTATTTTAAGTAAGGATTTGTTACTTCGAAAAAAATTACAATTTGTTAATTGTAACACCGAAAACAGTGTTACAATGTGCGCATTGTGAATGCAAAGTAGAACAATTAAATTTATTCATTTGAATATTTAGCTGAAATCGTTGATTAAAATCGAAGAGTTTTCAATCTGTCATTAAATCAATTTTATTATCAAACGGTTCACAGTGTGAACAATTCTTAGAAACTGACCGAAAGTAAAAAGCATTTTAAATTTTGTTCAAACTCGGCAATCTAAGGTTTGAGGGGTCGCCGATTATAAATCCGAAATCAAAAGATGAAAAAACATGGCCGATTCAATATGGCGGACATATTTTCGAACCACTTTCAATTCAGCATTCAGCAGACTTCAGTATTTGTGGGTATAGCTGATTATAAATCCGAAACAAAAAAAAAATTAAAAAAAAGCAAAATGGCGGGTCAAGTACAAGCGGACATTTGTTCCAAAATTATCATTATCAAATTTTTCTATCATAGTAAACATAAAGTGTAACAAAGCATCTATACCTTTTCAAGTTCAAATTGGCACTAATCAAAATCAAATCGGCACCAATCAAAATCAAATTGGCACTAATCAAAATCAAATTGGCACTAATAAATACCGAAATGACAATTAACAAAATCAAAATGACAATTAACAAATTCAAGTTGACAATTATTAACAAGTTCAAGATGTCATTAAATAATTTTAAATTAGCAGTACCATACGATTAAATAGAACTAAGTAAATAATGTTATTTTTCTACTTTGCATTCACAATGCACACATTGTAACACTGTTTTCGGTGTTACAATTAACACATTGTAATACCGAAAACAGTAACATTTTTGTCTGATTGGTACACAGTGATATCAAATGCCATATGTCAAACGTACAATACATAACCCAACATAACTACACACTGCATCTTCTTAATCGCTTGCAATCACATAAACTGCGAAATATCAATATTCTATACATATTTAAACATGGGTGTAGCCTGCTATAGTATGGCCAAAGGATTGGGGCTTTCTTAGTTTTGCTGTGTTCATCAAAATACGCCAACATGACGTTTACGGTGATGTTTTACGACTCTAGTAAGTGATCGTTATCATTCTTTTCAACTAAACATCAAATCCCCTTTTCAGTTATAATTCAAGGACCACATTTACTTTAATAAGGTATTATGCGAAGATCAAACCTACATCGTATATACGAACGATCTTAATTACTGCTGCGAGATTGTATATACGCAATAAATGGTTTATCAGCATACACGTACGAAGCTATAGTACATTTAAAGTGTAGAGGATTTCTTAGTTTATGTAACGTATAAGTTTTCGGTAATATTTTGGACGCTTCGATGCTCAGTTCAATTCGTACTCGTTTTTGTCCGTAGCTTTCGACTTCGTCTTAGTTCTGGTTGCATGCAACGTATTTGTATTACCTCCATCACATGTAATTTTACTAAGTATAATTTATTCTAATAAACTACTTTGCCGAAAATAGAATTGGGTTTCAATTATAACTGCTTGTAAATATATAAGCCGCAACGGCTATGTAGCGGAATTAGGTAGACACCGCTATTAAACGTTAAGCGTTATAACAATTCTTTAGTATGTTCTTGTTCTTCGAAGTAACTAATCAGTCACCGCCAAACACTTCTATTCTGATTATTATACTTATGAAACCACTATTTTAAAGTTATTAACTTTTTAGGTTGTTTCATGTATTTATCACAGTAGGGTTAAAAGTGTTGCCCCAAACTCCATTATGATCATCGTTGCGACCTCGCTGAATATTTATTCAAACTTGTAGGTTAAAGTAAACGGCTGGCTCAAAAATAAATCAAATTATTCATTTAAATTTTATTATTTCACGAAAACGCTTGTTTACCAAAGTTAGTAACGTTCTCCTATTTTTGTTTCAGGTGAGAAACCCCACAAATGCGTCGTCTGTTCAAAAGCGTTCAGCCAATCATCAAATTTGATCACACATATGCGGAAACATACCGGTTACAAACCCTTCTCCTGCGGACTTTGTGAAAAAGCTTTCCAAAGAAAAGTTGACTTAAGACGTCACAGAGAATCCCAACATCCCGCATCTTCTGATTCAGTAATGACAACACTGTATCACGCATCAGACTTGAAAACGGAAATGGAAATGAAGCAAGAAGTGACCAGTAGTAGCTAAAATACTTAAACCATAGCGAATTATGCAGGAAGTACTCCATTAAGAGATAAAGCCCCGTGCAGGAGTGCCATTTTTTTGAAGATGCCATCGACTATTTGCCATGTAGTTTGAGGTTATTTATTCCGTCCACGAAGTGCCTGTTTGTATACAAAGTAACGAGAGGTCCAAGAAAAAACCGTCCAGTTCTATTCGTTGTATAAATAGCGTTAGTAAACTAGTAGAGAATAATAATCTATTTTGTTATTTAATTCGATTGAGTCAGAGACAATTGTTTATATATAAATATTGTTTAATAGTCTCGAACAAAAAAAAAACTTGTATATAGTAGTAGCAAAGTTGGGATTAAGGGCCAGTTCTAGTCTATAATTTGACGCCAGTAAAAATCGTGTTGTAAAATTCTTTTCCAAAAAATATCGTGTATTTTATATTACACGAAACAGAAGTGAAACTTACTTACGCATATTGCCATACGTTATACACTGTTGCCATAGTGACTATTGTAAGGAAGTTTCGCTTTGAATAAACAAAAGAAACGTTACCATTGGAAAGAAAGGTGCAAATAGATATACCAAATCAAATTGGTAGTGACATTACGTAAAATATCCTGTACAAAAAAAAGAAACACACGTGTATATATTTGCACTTTTTGTTTTATTTCCGACAAGTTTTGTTCAAAAGTTTTCCCAAAATTCAAACAATTAGATATTTTAATAAAGAAAAACAAATATGGTGAAGGCTTTTAACAAAACTTTCATGCAGCTTGTAAAGCCAAAGATTCGAAATTAGTTTAAGTTTTCTTTTTGTTTTCTTATTTTTTGTTCTTCATTCCCATGCCGTTAGCACGTAAGGATTTGTTTTGTAGATAAACAATTGCGCAGGTTTGTATCAAATTTTCCTGATATTTAAATATTTCGTTTAATACTGATGTAATTGAAAATGTATCTCTCTGTTTGAATTTGTAATATATTGTATGCTTCTTGAAAATACATGTTAAATCAAACGAAGTTTGTTTTATTTTTATTTACAAGTAGATTCTGAAAGTTATATTGGAGACACAACAGAGTTTTTGGCGTATATTAACTAAAAAGGTAAGTGAAACAATAATATATTATTTTTTAGTATTCTAACTTATGGACGAAGAACTGAATTAATTTCTTGTTGTCATTTTTGTGGTTAACATATTGCAAAAAAAAAATTTTTTATAACTAATTATCATGACAGCAAGTGATGTAAGAAGCTGTCGCAGCAGAAAGGGTCCTGGCTAAATCAGCGGGAATTACGTTTCATCGGTAAGTGACGTTAGATGTCAGTCAAATGACAATGAACAGGCCCGTATTCAATAAAATTTGACTTAATTTTTGGTTTATTTAACAATTAAGTGTGGGTTTCCAAAGATTCCTGCCCAGCAGGAATTATGGATACAGTTTGTAGACCGATGTAACTGGAAGCCGACAAAGTCCAGTGTTGTTTGTTCGAAGCATTTTACGGATATATGTATAGACAGAACAGCACCAAATCGCATCAAATATAGTTTCTAGTTTTGTAAAACATAGTTTCGATCACGATGTGTTTGATAGTCAGAGAATATTATTGATTCAAAGTATTATAAATAGGTACACACATATTCGAATGTGTTACATCTGAAAAACAAAAATAAATAAATCCGCCAGCATTTGACATCAAAATAATAAAATGGTTTTGTTTAATGGCCAGTAGGTTACAAAATGTATAATACTTCTTTTGTTCATATTCATATTCTTATTTATGTTACACTTATAAGATTTATTTAACATCAAGTTAAACAAATATAAGATTTATTTTACATTATTTGTTATAACCTTAATCCAGAGTATTTTTGTGTTTATTATATATTTCGTATAGTCCCATAAGCCACACCTACTGACGCCGTTTTCAGTATAAGAAAAACGTCGTCATAGCGCGTCACATTTCTATACTATCTCGATGCCTAAAACTTTTGTAAAAATACAAAGTTTCAGTTTTATTTTTTTGTGTTTTGAAGTTTCTGTGGGTATGGGTTCAGCCGCGATAATCTCAGAAATATTGTCAAAATCACAATATTTTCCCATTTCAAAGCGTCTTTTTTCGTAAAATTTTGTTACGGAAGGACAACACAATTCTAAAACGGTTCAACACAAAACATGAAATTACGTGTGTCGTAGACCAAATATTATTTCTACATAAGTTGTATAACTATCACCATTTTCTGCCTCTCGGTTTAAACATTTCCATTGTCTTCCTCTTAGACCGCTTACCACAAAAAATCAATCTTTGTTCAAGTTTTAGCATTTAGGGCGATTCTGAAGGGTCCCGTCTAGGGATTGTCGGTTTTTTTAAACCGGTTTTAAACCCGGTTTTTAACAATTCGAAAACTGTTTTTTTTATGAAAGAAAAACCGTTTTTTTTTTTAACCAAAAATAATACGGTAATGTGAAGATAATTATACAAATTATTAGAAACCTTAACGTTTTGATTTAAAATTACGTCTGCAATAAGCATATTGTAATCTACATATGAGCCAGGCGAACATTCATAACAAACCGACAAAAAAATTCTAGGGATGCGACCGATGACACTAGCCGAAAAATTTTAGAAATTTTATTTGATGCTCTAAAAACAATTAAACCTACGTCCATAGCCAGTGAAGGGGTATTTTCGATTGCAGGAAATATTGTTTCAAAACTCAGGACTAGATTGAGCAATCAACCTGTAGATGCTTTATGTTTTTTAAAATCGTATTTTCTTAGAAAAACAAACCTTTTATTATATACTGGTGTATGAGGTATATTTTAGTTTTTTAAGTATGTAAGAAACATTTTACTTGTTACGTGAAATTCTCTGTGAATTTTTATTGCTTTTATGAACCATATTTTATTTTTCTTTGCACAGTAATACATTGTATTTTTATAGAGTAGGTTAGGTTACCATATTTTATTTATTTTTGTTAGAACATACTTATTTATTTAAACGTTTTATTTATTTATCTTCCTATATAAATAAACAACAAATAAATTGGTTTACTTTCCCATATTTTTTTTTCTTTTGTAAAAATTCGAAAACCGGCTTTTTTCAAATAATTTTTCGAAAACCGGTTTTTGTATAATCCCTAGTCCCGTCTCAATTCAAATAGCGAACTGTAGCGAACTTCTCGCCAAAGCTTCGAAGTAAAAAAATCACCAGATGTAGATGGCACTACTATAAACATGTCTGTTTTTATTTCGTATTAATTACGTATGACGTATTGTATAACCTAAAGAAATAAATGTACTGGTTTCTATTTGTACAAATATTCAAACTGGACTGTGTTTGAGTTTCCTAGTCGATGATATAGTACTTTCACAAGCGTCGCTATTGTAAACATGGTTGCCAACTCACTAAGAACACGCACTACAATACTCCAGAGTGCAAGTCTAGAGATGTTCAGAAGAAAATAACTTGTGTTCTTATAGTTAACATTTAATTATATTTTATAATGTATTAGTCCACACCAATATCTGCATAAATAATTTTCGTACATTTTGAAATTTCTTTCTGAGGGCAGTTGCATAAGGACCTTCAGAATCAATTTAATTAATTTAAAATTCAAATCTTACGCTACTTTTTGAGACATGCTTTATAAGGCTATTTTACACTACAATACTTTCGTATTTTTACAAACTTCCTTTTACTAAGTAGAAAAACGTAACAAGAGATGAGTATACTAGACATACTTCTTTGTCGATTTCTGGATAGCCAACCTAGTGCAATAATACGCAATTTAGGTTACTTTATACAGCCTTATTTCTGCAATATGTTGCTGTAACATGTCAGTGCAAATTAATTTACATAAATTAAACCACTTGTACAAAGAGTAGCGCGTCACTGTGAGGTTAAACGTATAAGTTACAAAACAAAATGTCTAACGTTGGCACTGTTGGCAAACCCGACAAATGCCTCCACTGCGCATGCGGCAATGTTAAGAAAAAGTTAAGAAATATAATAGCAAGACATTTGCAACAATACTATTTATTCAGAACCTTTTGCTTGTTACTAAAAAGAAGTTTAGAAAAAGCCGAAAGTAATGTAGTGCAAAATATAGCAACACTTTGATAATAAACTTTAAACTTTGAAAAAGAAAATAAAAATAATAAGAGGGATAAAAACTAAAACAGGTCATTAAAGTGAGCCACTCGCTTCTAGCAGACAAACAGCAGATATAATTATATTTTAAAAGCAGATGTCGACTGAACCGAGTAATTCGAAAAAGGACACCACACAACACAAGGATTGTTATAGATGGAGATTGAAGAGAAACTCATAAATCCAGGACGCGATGTCCAGACGGCGTAATTAAGTGGTACTTTGTGTTTTAGTGCCCCGCGTTATGCCAACATTAAAAATTAAATTGCACCGTCGTTACGGAATTCAATTTCTACGTCTTCAAAAAGGAAATTATTGACAATTTTTTGCGCGGCCACCTCGAGCACCGCGGTCGACGCGGTGCGACCACCGTAATATATTACATCTTAAAGTGACAGAAAAATTGATTAAAATTTATTTGCGAACGTTCCGGCCGACAAGAATAAATATAATCACCTGTAAATGCGTAACGGTGGTCGAACAGAATTTTCTCTGTGTGCTCTGGTGACCTCGACACTTGAGACTATAGAAGTGGCGCTTTGTGGTGTGCGGTTTCCTTGTTTTTGCCGGTTCGTCGTTCGTACCATAGTTGAAGTCTCCGAAAAAAAGTAATATTTTTTTGATTTTTTGATTAAATCTGATTAACCTATAGATTTTTAGACGATTAAGGTTATTTTATTTATGTAGAAAATAGCTTGGTTTTTGAGTTATGACCAGGGTTGTCAGATTTTACTACTTAAAGAGTCGCTGTAAATGATTCAAGAATATTTTTGAACAAACGTATAGGATTTTTGGTAAAAGTACAAAGTTAAGGTTTACTCTTACCCTTTTGAGGTTCATTTACAATTTCATATAACTTGTTTTCGAAAACCTTGAGAGCGTCCCTCCCATTTTATATTCCATTCAGAATATCCATGTTCCCCAGAGATATCCAATATTTACGCTGGTCAAAAAAAAGTACGGGAACACTTTTTTCGAAACCTGTAACTTTTTAAATAATAGTTCTAGGCAAATCAAATTTAGTATACTTCAACGGCATATATTGAACTAAAAAAAATTACAAAAGCAATGCCAGTTTCAGCAGGCACCACATGGTCCACTAAGATGTTTTCGTTGTAATTCATGACATTTAGTCTACCAGGAACCACAACAAGATCAGTTCTGTTGTCTATACGGATTCCAGCCCAAACCATCACAGATCCACGACCAAATCTATCCACATCCAGTATAGTAACGGCTGCGTAGTGTTCACTAGGACGTGTATATACACGTACTCGACCGTCGAAACGAGTTAAAGGAAATCTGGACTCGTCTGTACACAGTACAGGCGTCCAGTGACGAAGTTGCCATTCTCTGTGATCCAGAGCAAAACTCATTCGCGCTGCTTTGTGATGCTGCGTAAGGCGTAGTGCGCGGACAGGTCTTCTCGGTTTCAAATTAGCTTCTTTTAATCTGTTTCCAATAGGTTGATCAGAAATTTCTATTCTATGTGCTCGTCTTAGGTCGTTTAGGAGGTCTCGTGCTGTGGCAGTACGCTGACGTAGAGAGGAAAGGACACGAAATCGGTCTTGATTTTGAGTAGTTTTTCAATTTCGACCTTGTCCAGCTCTTCTAACATATTGGCCAGTCTCCCGAAAGTAGTATTATGTCATAAGCCAGATACAACGGTAAGTCGAAAATTGTATTTTAAATGCAGTGTGACGTAACTATACCTATAATGGACGTAATTTTTAATTTCTCGAAAAAAGTCATTCTTTATAAAGAGCTTTGGATGTCTTAAAAAGTCGAAAGCCATTGTTAATATTTTGATTTAACAGACAGGATGGTTACAAAACACGAAGCTGTTAAATTGGCCGAAGAGTAAACTATCGGTTTTTCGGAATTAGATCAAAATTGTTATAGGTAAAAGTTAGTTTGAATTAATTTTATGCTCAAATATCAAATTTTACATCTCGGACCAGTGAAAAGACATAGAGGTGAACAACGAATTTAGAGACCACAATTATGATTGATCAGTTGCCAGTAGTAACAGCGTATCCAAGCAATTTGTTGATAGAAGCTGATTGAAAGTATGTTGACTTTAGAGCAAAGGGTTTATTTAGTTCTTTGTTACGGCATAGGTGAGGTATCGTACCGCCGTGCTATTGAAGTTTTAACAGAAAATACCCTGAGGTATACGTTTCTGTCAATTTTGTTCGTGAATTGGTTAAAAAATTTCATGCAACAGGAGACGTAAAAAATATCAAGAAAAAAAGCGAAATGGCGAAGATGATGCAGGAGCTATGTTAGCTATTGATTCCGTGAACACTTGCCCCAAAAAATCGTTGAAGCAAAGATCTCGAGAGTTGAACTTCAGTAGTGATACACACTTTAGTAGAAGGAGATGATACTCGTCGATTAGAATTTTGCCTATTAATGGGAGAACGAATTATGGTCGATAGATTAGATTTTCCTACAGAAAAATTATTTTCTCTGACGAAGCGACGTTTACCACAAATGGAGTTGTTAGTTCACAGAATTGCAGATATTGGTATCAAGAAAGTCCAAATTTCCGTATTACAACCAATTCTCAAAAATATTTATTACAAGAAAATATAATTGGACCATACATTTTGACGGCACTTACTTTGATATGTTGGAAAATTTTTTGCTACCTACTTTGTACGGAATCAACTTACAGCTCAGGTGTTTTCCCTACGCTATCAACAGTGGATTGGACGATTCGGCCCTATAGGATGGCCACCACGTTCACCTGATTTAACGCCGCTTGATTTTTTTTCTGTGGGGTTATTTAAAACAGAAGTTGCATGCGAATAGTTTGTATGATAATGTAGACATTCTAAAATTAAATATTAGGGACGCAGTAAACGAAATAAATGAAGGAATAATTGATTTGGTATATCGGGAGTTTAGAAGAAGATTGGAAAAATGTGTAGCTGTAGGAGGGGAACATGTGGAGTAATGTTTTGTTAAATTACTTTGGTAAAAATAAATAAAATATAAATCTTAGAATACAACATTGAAATTTGATATCTGGGCATAAATTTAAATATAAAATAACATTTACCTATAACATTTTTGTTCTAATTTCGAAAAACCGATAGCTTACTCTTCGGCAAATTTAACATTTCGTGTTTTCTAACCAACCTGTATGTTAAATCAAAATATTAACAATGGCTTTCGACTTGTTAGGACATCTAAAACACTTTATAAAGAATGACTTTTTCTCGAGAAATAAAAAATTACGTCCGTTATAGATATAGTTAGGTCCATCGACACACTGTATAAATGTTTATTTCAAAATTTTAAATATATGAAGCCTAGTTTAGACCAAGGCCACAGACGGCAACAGCAACAAGCAACAGAATCAGACCAGATATATTACTGTTGCTGATAATTCAAATAAAATTACTTTCGACCAGGACAGGTCTTTCACAAAAAACCATGTCGCATGCTACGTTACCGACTATTTCCTATGTGTACATGCAACTTGAGATCAAGCAACCTTAGTTATACCAAATCTAATTTAAAAACAAAATAGGTTAAACGTTCAACGGATAAATTACTACACGGATCTGGTATACAAAATAACCAAAGTAATAAACGCAATGATAGCATCATCAATCAGCTGTATGGAGACTCATAATTTCACAATTCTGTTATTTTGACAGAACTTAATTTGCCGGAAAACTCAATTTGGTAAAAGGTAATAAACCCGAATCGGAATTATTCCGGCCCACTGCGGATCAGGCAGTCGTACCAAATATACACTCAAATATACATCTCCTTTTCGATTGCCATGGCTTCCTATTTATGGTGTACCAGTTCTGGGCTGCTGTTGCTGCTGTTGCCTTCGACCAGCTGGGGTCCCTTCGTCTCCTTTTGGCACCCAGCACGAGTCCACAAAAGCGGACAGGTGCGGCGGCGTCTTTTCCGCTTCGGAGAGAAACGAAAGGAAGATGGCGCGCATCTACATATAAGCGGTGTACACAAATCTTATCTGCTCAATTTGATTGAACGGACAGATGTTAATTTCTTTGTATGCGTACGCGTATCGCCGTATAGCGTCCCTGTTACTCTCTATTTATTTTTATTGCCGTTTCGGCGCAACGCTTGTCCACACTTCCTCGGACCACCGCATTTGTCGCCCGGTCCACGTGGTTTGTAGAATAACACTGTGTTACAGTGAAAATATACTTTTGACGAGACATAGTGTAAGTTGTTGAGCTGAGAACTGAACATAATGGCATATACGAAATTTTCCAAAACACCCCCAAAATCTCGATTTTTAAAAAAATAACTGTTTTTGGGTACTTGCTTGTGTATAATAATAATAATAAACTTTATTATGCGATAGACAAAAGATAAAAAAAAAATCTGATGTAGCCAGGCACATGGCTTTATCATACTATATATAAAATTAATAGTTTAGCTGCATGAGACTCTATTTGATCGAGATCGGCCATGCTTGCATTAAAATAAAACTACTAGAACTAGACAGATATGTCGATTAAAGCTGCGTTCGGATATTGTACTCCGTTGACACCGGGTACACCGTCCAAATGACACTTACGTGTTATTGGGTGTAAAAAGTGTAATGTAATATGCGAACGCAGCTTATATTGACAGAAGTTATTGTCAAAACATTAGCGTTTGACACCAAGACTACCTACTGTCATTAGAATAAAAAAATCTGACAAATCCTGGCTACTAGTTTTCATGCAGTACGACCGATCTCGTAGAAATACATCGACAAAATTCCAGAAATGGCGGCTTATTTGCAAAATCTTTCAAAAATGCTAAGACTAAACCTCCAGTTCCTTTGGACCCTCTTCAACAGAAAGCTTTTCAGCTCTAAGTTTGGTTATGAAACTTCTAAATATGAAGTTTCGTCCCGAAACCTTTAGTAGTTTCTCCGGTATCGTCGCCACAAAAAACGGGTACACACATACACACACATACACAGTACACACACACATATATTTTTTTGAACCTTGGTCAAAAATGTTCAGGGGACCCAAAAAGACATATTTCCGCTAAAATCTCAAATTTTTTTTTTGGCATGATTACAATACTTTACATACTGCATATGATAAAGTAAAAACGAAAAATATGAAGCCAAAATAGAAAATACTTGTTCTTTTCTTAAAAATCAACTTTTGCAAGAGAACCACGACTCTTAAAATGGGCTAAGAACTGACAACAAATTATTTGAAAAGTTGGACAGTCTTGTAGAAAATAAAATAACAAAGCAAAACATACAGTTACGTCAGTGTATTTTATCAAGATTTTGGTTGATCGTCGCTACAGGGAATCATTTAAAAATTTGCCATACAGTATGCAAAGTATGTACTGCTTGTACTAATTAAAAATTTGTGCCGGACGTTTTAGCAGAAATTCTTCTTCAAACTCATTGAGAGAGGGAGAGAGGGAGAGAGGGAGGGAGGGAGGGAGGGAGGGAGGGAGGGAGGGAGGGAGGGAGGGAGGGAGGGAGGGAGGGAGGCAGGAAGGAAGGAAGGAAGGAAGGAAGGAAGGAAGGAAGGAAGGAAGGAAGGAAGGAAGGAAGGAAGGAAGGAAGGAAGTAAGGAAGGAAGGAAGGAAGGAAGGAAGGAAGGAAGGAAGGAAGGAAGGAAGGAAGGAAGGAAGGAAGGAAGGAAGGAAGGAAGGAAGGAAGGAAGGAAGGAAGGAAGGAAGGAAGGAAGGAAGGAAGGAAGGAAGGAAGGAAGGAAGGAAGGAAGGAAGGAAGGAAGGAAGGAAGGAAGGAAGGAAGGAAGGAAGGAAGGAAGGAAGGAAGGAAGGAAGGAAGGAAGGAAGGAAGGAAGGAAGGAAGGAAGGAAGGAAGGAAGGAAGGAAGGAAGGAAGGAAGGAAGGAAGGAAGGAAGGAAGGAAGGAAGGAAGGAAGGAAGGAAGGAAGGAAGGAAGGAAGGAAGGAAGGAAGGAAGGAAGGAAGGAAGGAAGGAAGGAAGGAAGGAAGGAAGGAAGGAAGGAAGGAAGGAAGGAAGGAAGGAAGGAAGGAAGGAAGGAAGGAAGGAAGGAAGGAAGGAAGGAAGGAAGGAAGGAAGGAAGGAAGGAAGGAAGGAAGGAAGGAAGGAAGGAAGGAAGGAAGGAAGGAAGGAAGGAAGGAAGGAAGGAAGGAAGGAAGGAAGGAAGGAAGGAAGGAAGGAAGGAAGGAAGGAAGGAAGGAAGGAAGGAAGGAAGGAAGGAAGGAAGGAAGGAAGGAAGGAAGGAAGGAAGGAAGGAAGGAAGGAAGGAAGGAAGGAAGGAAGGAAGGAAGGAAGGAAGGAAGGAAGGAAGGAAGGAAGGAAGGAAGGAAGGAAGGAAGGAAGGAAGGAAGGAAGGAAGGAAGGAAGGAAGGAAGGAAGGAAGGAAGGAAGGAAGGAAGGAAGGAAGGAAGGAAGGAAGGAAGGAAGGAAGGAAGGAAGGAAGGAAGGAAGGAAGGAAGGAAGGAAGGAAGGAAGGAAGGAAGGAAGGAAGGAAGGAAGGAAGGAAGGAAGGAAGGAAGGAAGGACGGAAGGAAGCAAGGATGGAAGGAAGGAAGGAAGGAAGGAATGAAGGAAGGAAGGAAGGAAGGAAGGAAGGAAGGAAAGAAGGAAGAAAGGAAGGTAGGAAGGAAGGAAACTTAAATTATTTGAAGTGCCAAAAATAAAAACTAAAGGTTTGTGATCTATAATAAGTAGAAATTCACGTCAACACAAATACTGACTAAACATTTGAATAGCAAATCCTATTGCCAGCTCTTCTTCTTTTATTTGAGACTACTCGTATTAAGTTAATCAACGAAAGAAAAGTTCTTGGAAATGTTACACAGGGTGCTTAAATCAAGATCGAAATTGTAATTTATAGCAAAAGAAAAAGCATTGATGATATCTCTTACAACTCCCAACGTTCCCAATCCAGGAATAAACTGTGAAGTCAAAGGAGAATAAATAAACCAACTTCAGTCTACATCCAGTATAGAATTTCATTGTTACTCATTTAACCAAACAATTACCCAAGTTCCGACAAATTCCAAATCGATCCGAAGAGTATTACCATTTTCCCGACGCTCTCTGGGCAATTCGCTTCATTAGATCGAAATAGCATCGTCCATCTACGCCATAAGTATTGTAATTTAACAATTCACCAAACCATTCACGACATACCTCAAACAGGAACAATGCCATAAACCGTACCGGAGCTCATTGAAACGCACAACTCAAAGTGGAGACATCATGCTTGCAGATGATTGAACACGACGATTGAATTTGTTTGACAATGCCTCTCGCTAAGTAATCCGGTTTTAATCGTCACCGCGAAGAACAATACCAGAATAATTATACAAAATAGTTGCGTTTCGCGAAATCGTCGTCCCATCTCGTCTCCTCTGCCGCGATGCCGAGTTGCCGAGATGCGATTGGATGATCCCCTATCGTTAATTGCAGCAATGGTTCCGTGAACTAATGAGGCAGGCCCGTAATGGTTTTAATTAATGTCTGAGATTGTCGCAATGGGCGAGCTGCCCTGCCATATATATACCGGCAGTCGCTTACACGGAACAATTAAACGATATCCTGATTAGGTGGGCTTTGACTTGCCGAAGAACAACTGAATGCCTGAACGTGTTTATTGTCCTGCCGGTGTGGCTGGCCGCCTGTGCCGGGGGCACGCTTGAAACAAACGAAACGAAAAAGAGGAGACGGAGGCAAAAAGGAAGAAGAGGAGAATTGAACGTTGTTCGGTCGATCTTTTTCAGCAACGGGCTAATTTGCGACATGTGTCGCGCGGGGCAAAAACGCGGCACGTGACGGATATCTGTGAAACCGCGAACGCACCCGAAATCTAGATGAACCTTTAAAAGGCAAAGGACCGAAATGCAGTGGTATTTGTTTTCAGCGAAGTCTTACCGTTGCAATGGTTGCAGTTTGAAAAAAATACAGCGTAGTTATCTGATACTAGTACCATGTGGGAATTTTTCGTTTAGATTGTTATTGAGATCTCATACACTACTCAAAAAACTAGGTGTAACGCTTTAAATAATAGTTCTAGGCAGATCAAATTTGGTATGCTTTAAGGCAGTGATTATCAAACTGTGCGCCGCGGCGTCTTCACAAGGGCGACGCGAAATATTGTAAAAGTTTCATAATTCCAAGTGCCTTTGTCTAATAAGTTAATAACACAGTTAGTTAAAGAGTACATCAAATGGCGGAAGATAAATATCAAAGATGAATTAATTGAACAAAATAAAGGAGTTGAATTTGGATTGCAGTTAGATGAGGCTACGGATAATAATAAAGATGCTAATTTGATATGCTACCAACGGTATATAGATGTATTTAATAATATTAAAGATCTTCTGTTTTGTAAAAATATCACTGCAGGAGCGAAGGCACAGGACCTGTTCGAGATTCATATCTGAAAACAATTTGATTGTCCTAAATACGTTGGAGTCTGTACTAATGGAGCTCGCTTACAGCAAGCAAATCACCAAATGCACTGCGGACCCATTGCATTATTCATGAATGTGTATCGAAAAAAGTAAGAGGCCTAAATATTATAATTTTTTTTTTAAATTCGTTTTTCTTTATTGAAAGATTAAGTGATTTTGCTTTTTTAAGTAGTAAATGTTTAACAATAACATTTAGATCGCCTGCAGTTTATTTAGATTTATAGAACTTTTAGAAAAATGACCATTTTCTTATAATTTAAAAAATATGTTTTAATGTTGATAAAAGTTTATTTGTCATTAAATATTTTCTTATGTGCATCCATGTGGGCTTTGAGGAAGAATAATCTCGTAATCTGTCATTAAAAAAGTATAAACAAATTCGAATTTAAAGAAAATACAAAGTTTAGGCCTCCTGCGGGAGACCTAAATATTTTTCTAATGGGCCAATTTGTTTGTGGAATATGTGGATCCATAGAGATAACGTTTTATCAACTTGAAATTTTGAATTTCCAAAATAACGTTTTTTCGGTACACACTATTATTCATAGAGAAGCGCTTGCGTCAAAGCATCTGAGTCCTCCACTGAATCAGGTGTTTCAATGTGAATGTGGTAAATTTAATAAAATATCCTCCATTGAAAGAAAGGTTTAAAAAAAAACTGTTGGGGGATATGGGAGTTGAACACTCATCTTTACGTTATAATATAGCAGTGCAGGATGGCTCTCTCGAGGTAATGTTTAAGTACCTTTGAATTGCCGCCAGACATTTTTATTTCCCTTAAAGAAGTGGCATGCAAAGATGCAGAATATTTTGCTGGTGCTGATTTTTTAATTAAACTGGAATATTTATCCAACATTTTTGAAAAGCTGGACTTCCTTAATGTCTCTCTGCAGCAACATGCGCCTTTTGAAATCAACGGAAAGCTTCTATAAAAAAAAGTCTACATAAAAAAGTATGGAGAAGAAAATTGAATAAAAATGCAGATAAAGATTGTTTCTTAATATTACAGCAATTTTTGACGTCAAATTAATGTGATCCTTCTCAAGATATAAAAACCATGTTTGAGAAGCACTTATCACAGCTAATTATCTGCGTAGAAAAATATGTTCCAAATATGTTCGTTAAGTTTGCGTGTATTCAAAATCCATTTAACACTAGTTCCGTCTGAATTTACATCTGCAGAAGAAGAGAATCTTAACTTGTGATAGCAGTTTGAAAACAAAATTTGGCAGCGTGGAATTGACAGTTTTGGTTTTCAATAAACGATTAATATCCCCTTCTACGTGATAACGCTCAGCGGATTTTCGACTTCGTATTTGTGCGAAGCATCAGGGTTTTCGGCAGCCGCTGTAGTAAAAAGCAAGTATAGACGTGGAAACGCAAATGAGGGTGGCCCGTGTTCAGTTTCATCTCCACGATTTGAGAAAATGTGCAGTGCTTAGCAGGCTCATCCATCACATTAATTATTAATAAATACAAATTAAATTTAATATTAATAAAGTTAAAAAAAAATTATAAAGAAACTCGATTTTTTTTGTTATCTCTTACTAATAGCCATCCTTTTACTTAGAGTAGGGCGCCATGGAAGTATTTTAATTGAAAAAGGGCGCCGCGACTACGAAAAGTTTCAAAATTAGAACTTACTCTAAATTAATTTAATTATTTTTTTGTTTATCTAACTGCAGTCACGAAATTTTAAATTTCACATTAGTTTCCTGTCCGCGTAGATTTTTGCCTATAGAATTGCAAATCATATTTATTAATTTTGTATGAATGGGACCGACATAATTTTTGTCATAGGAGCTCAAAACTTGTCTGGTGATAGGTTAGTTATCTTATCTGGAATGTAAGATCATATTGAAATCCACCTACAACTCTGTTCTTCTCCTAAAGTACCATTATGGGCAGCAGATTCAAATTATAGGTTTATATGGAAAAACGCAAGAATATTAAAAACAATTGATGTTAGTATTTGACCAATAACTCCGCCAGGTTGTTGTTTTCTAGAGGTTATATTGTTTTTATGTAAGAGATCCTAAGAAGTCCTTTTTTACCTCCGAATGTAACAACATATACACCAAATGAAAGAAGAAGTATGTCTCCACTTACGCTAGTAATTGCAGGCCAAGTTTTCGCTAATTAGTGTATACGTAAGTCATTTGTTTTCATCAACTCGCAAATAATATAATCAAAACATATTTGTGGGATACCAATTAACACTTGTACGTACTTTTGTTATTAATTTACATGCAGTTTAAGATTGAAAGCTAGACTCACCAGAGGATTCCTTGAAATTCGGCAGTATGTGCGAAGCAGCAACATTTTCCCATCCTAAACAAAAAGAGACAATCATTATTATTAGAACTCCTGGGTGTATCAAATTCATAATCATAATAAGCGTGGCTACATCTCATTCTATATTCTTCCATAGCAAATTCTAACCTAACATTTCAAAACATAACACAACACACTATCGTCAATACCTGTAATTTACCTTATTAAACATTAATAACGCCACAATAATTTGCACTCTTTGATGAACGAACAACACATAATTTAGGCACTTAATCTGCGATTAATTTAGTCTGAATACACCAACATGTCGAAGATATTTTCCACTTATAACTGGAAATTCAATGCTGCGAGCCAACGAATAACAACGTGGGCTGTTTTTCTTGCCGTTTCAGGCAGAGAACCTTTCGCAAAAAAAAAACTGCCTGAGCCGCGCGCAAGCAGGTACATACGGAACGTGTTTTCTGTCCAAAATCTTATCGCTATTGAATTTAGAATTCCAAGCCAAAATAATTGTTGAAAAGTTACGCATTGTGACTGTTATTTGCACCATTTTATTATTAATATTTATGCAATATAATGATATAATTTGCGGTTACTATCAATCGCAATACACCATATATTATGTATTATGGGGAAGAATTCATAAATTAATATAAAATATCTAGTTGCCACGACGAAATTCAACAATCGCACAAATGCAATGATTCGTCTGTCCATGGAGCAACTTTTAGCCATTGCAAACTGCTACTATGAATTCCAAAGACGAACAACTTATGATCATCCCACATTAATACCAGTCAAAATTTTTTTAAAATTTTTATTAGTTAATATTTTGGTAATGTTTTCAATTATTTAAAGAATATTAATGAGTCCTTGTTGTCCTTTGTTGATTTGACATTACACTTATCAACCCACAATTGTTTCTTATTCCACCAATGTTCTAACGGTCCGAATATAACCTAGAAATTTGACTGATCTCGATAATAGGGTATTACGACACTTTTCAAATTCTGTTCTATTACAAAGTAGGTTAGCTTAGCATCACCCTTTCACACGTAAAATGCCAACCAACGCTTTAATTTACGAGAAAACGCGTTTTGAAATTCAAATAAAAATTCTACTTGTGACGTCACAAGGAGGGATTATAATGCGAAACTTGACAACGTCGCGCATAGTTATTTTATGTTGCTGTGGTGCCAACAGACGCGTAGTTCACTCTGTTTACCGTTCGTGTATTGAGGTTAGGTGGTCAGTGATTTTTTAATATATCAACACCAGCAAACACCATACATAATCAACATGAGCAAACATTAATATAGAGTTTGTTGTGTGCCGGGTTGCAACAGCAAATCAGTCGAAACACCAGAATTCAATACAACATTTAGACGAAATGGTGTATCTACCTTGTAGTTTCATAAACACACAGGAATATATTATAAGAAATGTATTGTCAATATGTATTATTAATAAACTTCTATTTAAGCAGTTATTTTTTACTACTAGTCTTTCCCTCTACATTCAAATTTCTTTGTGAACCATGTGATTGGGGGATGTTTCATTACTTTGTCGTTAATTTACTATGAACAATTGCAAGCTGGTTGAATAATATGTATGACAGTATATGATCGTGGGCAAATTTTGCGAATTCACTTTGGTAAAATCATCTTCCACAGAACACATGCTTGCGCTGGTAACTTAATAACTTATAACAACTTACTTAATAAGTAATAACGTTACGATACGCTGTAAATAGTACCGTCGAAGTTTGTCAACACACATACAAACAAACAGCGGTGCAAACACTGTTACAAGAAAATTCCCTAGGTTTTGATCAATTTCTTGGCTACGGTGCCAATTCTACACTTGGCCAATCACGACAGTGATCGGAAAATTCAAATTTTAATTGTAATTTTCTCAACAAATTCTGAATGTAATTTAATTTTAACTTAACAGAATTTCGGGTTATATACTGTAAAATCGCTTAAATTTCCACATGACCGTAATACCCTATTGAGTGTTATGCTAAAAGTTGTTTTTTTCTTTATAAGGTAACTGCAATTCGACTTCTTTTTAAATCGCTACAGGATAACAGTAATTAAGAAAATTCTAATATCTGTTCAGACTGACTAAAAATGCTTTATATTTTCATAACAATACGGTGTACTTACTCTTTTAACCACTATTATTTATAAATTTAGGGGTGTCGGAATTAGGTACATGTAAATATAGCACGTCCGTAAATCAGACATGTGTGTCGGAATTGTGTACATGGTTATAGTAATACATATGGCTCTATTGCTATCTTTACACAAGGAAATAAGATATTTTACATCGTTTGCTATATTACAATTAATTGTACTCATTTTGTCCAAATTCCGACACGAGTGTCGGAATTACGGACGTCAATAATCCCTAATTATACAGGGTGTCAGAATTACAATCATCAATAGTCCCGAATTCCGTCATAAATATCGACAGGCATCAAGGAGATGAAGAAATAAGACAGAATGATGCAACACTACCAGCAAATAGTAGCGATTTTGGCATTGATACACCACCTTTGGAGATAACAGTTGAACTGATGCCATCTCCATTAAAAAATCATTATTCTGGCCTGAAACACCCAAATAAAGTAAAATGAATCTGTTCTTCTGTAACATTGTCTCTCATGCTTGGAGAGATAATTTGTTAGTAAAAAAGAAGGAACCACAAAAGAAAATCCTTCTAGCAAAATAAGAGAAATACAGATGAGGTAAAGAGGGCAGACTGAAGAAGACTAAGCACTTATATACATGCACATATCAGCCCTCTCAAGTAAAGTGAATGCTATTGATTTGAACACCCTGTGTTGTTACACAGGAAGAACTGTACTTTCGCTAATTAATTCAACACGAGAAAAAATATTCTCAAATAGAAAAAGAAGATCTGACAATTGTATTTGCTATTAAAATGTTTAGTCAGTATTTGTTTGTGTGGACATCAATTTACATTTCTTACAGATCACAAACCTTTAGTTTTTATTTTTATACCTCCCACATTTACTGTGGTGAGGGTATATTGAGTTTGCCACAATGTCCGTGTGTCTGTCCGTCTGTGTACACGATAATTGCCGTTCGTGAATGGGCAAAATCGGTTCACTTTTTTTAAAATATTTTACGGTGGGGGGTATTTTAACTTCAGCACGGCTGAAGATAATTTCCTTACTAGTTGGTACTCCATATTGTTAACGCAATACGTAATCAATTAGACATTAAACGAATTTATTCCACGATTGGCAACTTTGGATGTTGTAAGAGATATCAATGCTTTTTCTTTTGCTATAAAAGTAGTTTATTTTACTCTAAAAATTTTTCGTGAAAGAATATAGGCAAGGAGTGGATGCTATTGTAGTAAAATATCAAATAAAAAAATTGACCTTTGACTAATATTGACCTGAATTTTATTTCCCGATAGCTAAACTCCAATTTGAATCATGCAAACATTCAATCGATAGTATCTTACCCAATCTTATCCTATTGCAACTACAAATGAAACACGAAGTGGGAAGGTAATATGGATTCCAATATTGACATAAAGCAAATCGAATTTCTGATTACATCAGCCTGACATAACACCACAAGGACAAGAGATACTCATCCATAATTAACTCTAATTTCTGCATATTTACCCAAGTTTATCTACAATTACAAATCACCCTCAATAATTATAAACCAAACCTATTACATAACATCACTACACAAGTTCGAAATTAACTAAGATACCCTATATATGAACTATATATCAACAGAATAGCATTAAATATGCATTCCTCAAGGTTCGGGCTTCATCGCATTGTTGTATAATTATAAGATTTGCCCCGAGCAAACGGTAGGTTGGCTAAATTGTGTAATTTTCCGCTACAAATTTGATGTACAAGATGTTGGCGCTCAAGGCGAAGACACTGTGACTAATTAATGATTATTAAGAGGGGGCCAATCTTGTATAATATATTTAAATGGTCGGAACGTCGGTCGATTTGAACATGATTTTCGGCTTGAAATGCTTTTTGCATGGACGGCAATGCCTCGTTCGGAATTGAAACAAATTACAAAGAACTCAAGTGGGCTGGACAGTTTTAAGTGCAACATAAATTTTCTTAATTTATCATTAAAACCTGGATAACTGTATGCATGGTGGTAATTAAGTGGGGGATAAAATTAGGGATAACTGAGTTAATGTGTGCGATAGAGGAAATCTCATCTGCTTTAAGATTTAATTCGGAATTGGTGTTAGTTTTGATTTGGATTACCTTCAATATTGATTTGTTTTTTCAAATTTTGCTTTAGGCGTTTTGTTAGGCATTCTTTGGAATTATTATTTTGTCTTTCGTTGTTCTTCGCCGGCGTTTGTGGTTAATAATTATCGAGCTGTCTGACTTCATTTTGTTTGTGGTGTTAACCAGGCATTATTCTAACAAGCAGCTGCACATTTATTGTGCAGTGAGAGTTCAAAATTGTGCAGTAATAAATTTATATATTCGACGTTCGGCTGTGCGGATGAGTTTTTTACGCCATATACTTGGTATTTGCAATACCCAGTCGAAGTGGGTATAGCAAATGCAAAGGCGACAAATATTGGTGCATTTATTTGTACTCGATGAACATTTTAGTACGCTGTTTAATTTTTCCATTTTGTTGTTTCGTTTTGTGTGTAGTAGGTCGTATACGAAGATTGACAATAGATTTGTAATTATTAGTAAGATTTTTGATTTTTCTAAAGGGCGAAAACCGCATAAAATTGTAATTTTGTGAAACCGTCAGACAGACAGTTTTACGGAAACCGTCAGACAGAAATTAAAAAAAAATATTGTTGTTTTTACCTGTCCACATAAACGCAATGTTATTTCTTTCCAAGAAAAACGTACACCATATACAGAGTGTATCCTAAGTTGATGCTTTTCTATGAACAATATAGATGATAGTCATTTATGAGCTTTCAAAATATAAACTTCTTGTTAAATAGAAAAGCTACATAAAATTGTCTCTACTATTAAAATATTTTTAATCGTTTTCGTTTCTCTTCAAGTAATAAACATAATAAAAATTTTATAGACAGCATGTCTATAAAATAATTTATTTGGAAAATTATATATTATTTGCTTGTATTTATATATTTGTCGACTTTTATGATGTTTATTATTTGAAGAGAAACGAAAGCGGTTACAAATAATTTACTAGTAGAGATAATTTTGTGTAGCTTTTTTCTTTATCACGCCAAAAAAATTTTTTGAGATTTTAGCGGAAATATGTCTTTTTGGGTCCCCTGAACATTTTTGACCAAGGTACAAAAAAATGTCTGTGTGTGTGTGTGTGTGTGTGTGTGTGTGTGTGTGTGTGTGTGTGTGTGTGTGTGTGTGTGTGTGTGTGTGTGTGTGTGTGTGTGTATGTGTGTGTGTGTGTGTACCCGTTTTTGTGGAGACGATTCCGGAAAAACTACTAATGGTATCGGGACGAAACTTCATATTTAGAAGTTTTATAACCAAACTTAGAGCTGAAAAGCTTTCTGTTGAAAAGGGTCCAAAGGAACTGGTGGTTTACTCATAGCATTTTTCGAAGATTTTGCAAATGAGCCGCTATTTGTGTAATGTCGTCAAAATAGTTAAATAATAAATTAAAGGAGAGGAAATTTTCCATAATTTATGTATATGACATTTTTTGGTAGAATTTATAGTTTAGCCGCATGAGCAAATTCTATTTCATCGAGATCGGGCGTACTGCTTTAAAACTAGTAGCCAGGATATGTCAGATTATTTTGATTCTAATGACAGTAGCTAGTGTCAAACGCTAATGTCTTGAAAATGCTACTGTCAATATAGGCTGCGTTCAGATATTGAACACCGTTACACTTTTTACACCCAATAACACGTAAGTGTCATTTGGACGGTGTACCCGCTGTCAACGGAGTACAATATCCGAACGCAGCTTTAATCGAGATATTTGTCTAGTTCTGCTAGTTTTATTTTAATGCAGACATAGCCGATCTCGATCAAATAGAATCTCATGCAGCTAAACTATTAATTTTATATATAGTATGATAAAGTCATGTGCCTGGCCACATCAGATTTTTTATTCAATAAAAAGGTTATATTTTGATAGCTCATTTATTTAAATTTTTGGTTCAGAAGCTAATTGATCCGTATTTCAGACAATATTAGGACATATTTATACAACGAACCTAGTATGTAGTACAATTAGATTTAGTAGAACTTTAAAGATGACGAAGAAACCATACTAACATTTCTTTTATGGGCAATATCTTACTAATTTAAATAAAAAAATATATATATTTTCTCATTAAAATAATATTTTATTTAAACTAATTTACATCAAATGACCAATTGTATTGTTTTACAGTCTGCTGCGAATTAATAATACAGAAACCTGATGAATTATACAAAAAATCATTAAAATGAAACAAACAGTTTCGTCAAGATTTGTTTTGTAAATTTCCACAAGAATGCCCTTGTTAGTACGCAGTGAATGTTGCACTTATGCAATTAAAAATATGTCGGCATTATAAAATAAAACCTTGCGTGTTCGTAATCAAATTATCAGTTTGATTTGAAAAAACTAATGTGGAAATAAGGCGAAGTAATCAAAAAAATAACTAGTGCCCAGTACGCACATGTAACAAGTCCACAAAGAAAATTTTCATGTATTAGAAAATGCGGCGATGCATGAATGTCCGATGCATTTAGCGAAATCACAAACGAATATTGTACAAATATGTTGGTATGTCATAGATTTTTTTGAGTTTTATAAAAATCAGCCGGTAATCAAGGATTGATGAAAAATATTCGGTCAACGAACTTAAAAGGAAAAATAAATCACTCATGGCATCGTTTAGACCAATCAATAACAAACATTTTCGATTTTCGTGGCAAATATATTTGCCAAATATTTAACATGTGGCAAATATTTGATATTTGGCAAGTATACGAATGTGTATTGTGTAGCCCCGGCTTTACATGCATACTCATCGGAAAAAAGCCACTCCACAGTCAGCAGAATAGAAAATAAGTTTCTAAACACGATACTGAAAAAAAAACTCTTCCAAAAACTGGCCGCCCCGTCACAACACATTAACCGAACATGTGCAGTTTTATATCTTACTGGAAATTGAAGATACGCCTCATTCAACTCTTCGAAACATTACCTTAGACAATATCCACAGAAAGATTTTTTTGAAAATAATTATTTGGACGAAGTGTCCCCAGGAAGATGAATTGGGAGAAGAGGCCCAATGGAATGGCCGGCTAGGTCCCCTGATCTGACGCCATCAGCCTTTTTTTCTGTGGGGCCCCTAAAAACCAAACAATTTAGATGATCTTAAGGAAAGAATTCGGCATAAGTGATAGTGCATAACGCCTGAAACCATTTTTGACATAAAATCTTCCTAAGCCGAGCCTGGTTATGGGGCAAATTCTGCAACCGTGCAACTCGGCCTGCTACAGATTTGCTCTCGCTGTCTGTTTGTTTTCCGTAATTGCGGGGATGATTGATGACTGGCAGGAGTCATCAGCGAATGGCGCATAACTGGGTTAACACTTGGACAAAAATTACAGTTGTGCCATCAGTGGCGAGCCGACGGCGATACGACATGGCCGCGAGTTAATTGAAAAAGCAAATGTTTTCTTGTTACAAACCATAATCAATCACGTGCTTTTTGCCGAACGGCTAGCTCTGAGATCTAACTCTCTAACCTCGTAGCGGTTAACAACTTAGATGCTCACCATGCCTGTCACTTGAAGAAAGATTGCTTGAATCCAGACAGATAATTCTTGTAATCCAGTAGAGGTTGTTTTAAAAAGCATGTCTTCAGAAATGTATAGGGTTGCCCATGGGAGCCCAAAGGGTGTGCAATGCTTTTTAAATATGAAGGAGAGGAGAAATATCCACAAGAACAAAAGTAGTGAAGTATGCAAGATGTATTGATTATCAAGTTCATACTTTTTAACATGATGTTAAACTCAAGAAAATGCATAAATTAAATATCTACATAGCACTAAAACAATACATTTTATTTCCTTTATGAGCCACATCCACATTTTGCTTTAGTGTGAACATCTCATCCAACTGTATTCTTAGATGGCGCTGTTAGCACTACTCACATAGCGGACTGTCCTTCAGTAGGTAAGAAATAGACTTCCGAGACTGCTGATCAGTTGACGTCTTTGCAAAAAAGGTCGTGTGTTCGGCCTTGTAGAAAACGAAGAAGGAACACAATACCATAACAAACGGAAAATAAATATTAAAGTCAAACATCTCAAAATCTTAAAATTAAATTGAATATACAAACGAAGCCAAGAAAAAAACACGAAACATATTTCAGATTTTGCTTCTACAAGTAAATGTAATTGTGAGTAAAATGTTCCATGTCGACTTATTGTGTTGTTAATATTTCAGACGGCTCTAACTTTTTAAGGAATAAAGAAAATAAATAAGTTCTTATGAAACTATTTACTCAGTCATTTACTATCTAATTTGAGTTTGCAACAACATTTGCTACACCCTTAAGGAGGCATGGCAGATATAGACCTATATATGTGACCCCGTACAACTGCCATCTCTCCTTTCGATAATAGTTGTAATTTTCAGTATTAATTACCCAATTCATCTGCAAGATATACGTGGTTAGTATTAATTTTTATCTCATCAACGTCGCCTGCAATGACACAACGTAAAATCGAAACATCAAAACAAACAAATATTATGGCTTTAGCTAATTTGAAAAATCCTACCGACTAAACTAGATCAGATGGAGCGTTGTAATTTTCAGTATTAATGACCCAATTCATCTGCAAGATAAACGTGTTTAGTAGTAATTTTTATCTCATCAACTTTTCCTACAGTGACACATAACGTAAAATCGAAACATCAAAACAAACATATATTATGGCTTTAGCTACTTTGAAAAATCCTACCGACTAAAGTAGATCAGATGGAGCGTTGTAATTTTCAGTATTAATTACCCAATTCATCTGCAAGATATACGTTTTTGGTAATAAGTTTTATCTCATAAACTTTGCCTGCAATGACGCATAACGTAAAATCAAAACATCAAATCAAGCAAATATCATGGCTTTTACTAGTTTAAAAGATCCTACAGACTAAAGATGGAGCGTTGTAATTTTCAGTATTAATTACCCAATTCATCAGCAAGATAAACCTGTTTAGTATTAATTTTTGACACAAAGACACAACGTAAAATCTAAACATCAAAACATACAAAACATGGCATTTGCTACTTTGAAAAATCCTACCGACTAAAGTTCATTAGATGGAGCGTTGGAATTTTCAGTATTAATTACCCAATTCATCTGCAAGATAAACGTGTTTAGTAGTAATTTTTATCTCATCAACTCTTCCTACAGTGACACATAACGTAAAATCGAAACATCAAAACAAACAAATATTATAGCTTTAGCTACTTTGAAAAATCCTACCGACTAAAGTAGATCAGATGGAGCGTTGTAATTTTCAGTATTAATTACCCAATTCATCTGCAAGATATGTACACGTGTTTGGTAATAAGTTTTATCTCATAAACTTTGCCTGCAATGACGCATAACGTAACATCAAATCATCAAATCAAGCAAATATCATGGCTTTTACTAGTTTAAAAAATCCTACAGACTAAAGATGGAGTGTTGTAATTTTCAGTATTAATTACCCAATTCATCAGCAAGATAAACCTGTTTAGTATTAATTTTTGACACAATGACACAACGTAAAATCTAAACATCAAAACATACAAAACATGGCATTTGCTACTTTGAAAAATCCTACCGACTAAAGTTCATTAGATGGAGCGTTGGAATTTTCAGTATTAATTACCCAATTCATCTGCAAGATAAACGTGTTTAGTAGTAATTTTTATCTCATCAACTCTTCCTACAGTGACACATAACGTAAAATCGAAAAATCAAAACAAACAAATATTATAGCTTTAGCTACTTTGAAAAATCTTACCGACTAAAGTAGATCAGATGGAGCGTTGTAATTTTCAGTATTAATTACCCAATTCATCTGCAAGATATACGTGTTTGGTAATAAGTTCCATCTCATAAACTTTGCCTGCAATGACGCATAATGTAAAATCAAAACATCAAATCAAGCAAATATCATGGCTTTTACTAGTTTAAAAAATCCTACAGACTAAAGATGGAGCGTTGTAATTTTCAGTATTAATTACCCAATTCATCAGCAAGATAACCCTGTTTAGTATTAATTTTTGACACAATGACACAACGTAAAATCTAAACATCAAAACATACAAAACATGGCATTTGCTACTTTGAAAAATCCTACCGACTAAAGTTCATTAGATGGAGCGTTGGAATTTTCAGTATTAATTACCCAATTCATCTGCAAGATAAACGTGTTTAGTAGTAATTTTTATCTCATCAACTTTTCCTACAGTGACACATAACGTAAAATCGAAACATCAAAATAAACAAATATTATGGCTTTAGCTACTTTGAAAAATCTTACCGACTAAAGTAGATCAGATGGAGCGTTGTAATTTTCAGTATTAATTACTCAATTCATCTGCAAGATATACGTGTTTGGTAATAAGTTCTATCTCATAAACTTTGCCTGCAATGACGCATAACGTAAAATCAAAACATCAAATCAAGCAAATATCATGGCTTTTACTAGTTTAAAAAATCCTACAGACTAAAGATGGAGCGTTGTAATTTTCAGTATTAATTACCCAATTCATCAGCAAGATAAACCTGTTTAGTATTAATTTTTGACACAATGACACAACCTAAAATCTAAACATCAAAACATACAAAACATGGCATTTGCTACTTTGAAAAATCCTACCGACTAAAGTTCATTAGATGGAGCGTTGGAATTTTCAGTATTAATTACCCAATTCATCTGCAAGATAAACGTGTTTAGTAGTAATTTTTATCTCATCAACTTTTCCTACAGTGACACATAACGTAAAATCGAAACATCAAAACAAACAAATATTATGGCTTTAGCTACTTTGAAAAATCTTACCGACTAAAGTAGATCAGATGGAGCGTTGTAATTTTCAGTATTAATTACCCAATTCATCTGCAAGATATACGTGTTTGGTAATAAGTTCTATCTCATAAACTTTGCCTGCAATGACGCATAACGTAAAATCAAAACATCAAATCAAGCAAATATCATGGCTTTTACTAGTTTAAAAAATCCTACAGACTAAAGATGGAGCGTTGTAATTTTCAGTATTAATTACCCAATTCATCAGCAAGATAAACCTGTTTAGTATTAATTTTTGACACAATGACACAACGTAAAATCTAAACATCAAAACATACAAAACATGGCATTTGCTACTTTGAAAAATCCTACCGACTAAAGTTCATTAGATGGAGCGTTGGAATTTTCAGTATTAATTACCCAATTCATCTGCAAGATAAATGTGTTTAGTAGTAATTTTTATCTCATCAACTTTTCCTACAGTGACACATAACGTAAAATCGAAACATCAAAACAAACAAATTTATGGCTTTAGCTACTTTGAAAAATCTTACCGACTAAAGTAGATCAGATGGAGCGTTGTAATTTTCAGTATTAATTACCCAATTCATCTGCGAGATATACGTGTTTGGTAATACGTTCTATCTCATAAACTTTGCCTGCAATGACGCATAACGTAAAATCAAAACATCAAATCAAGCAAATATCATGGCTTTTACTAGTTTAAAAAATCCTACAGACTAAAGATGGAGCGTTGTAATTTTCAGTATTAATTACCCAATCCATCAGCAAGATAAACCTGTTTAGTATTAATTTTTGACACAATGACACAACGTAAAATCTAAACATCAAAACATACAAAACATGGCATTTGCTACTTTGAAAAATCCTACCGACTAAAGTTCATTAGATGGAGCGTTGGAATTTTCAGTATTAATTACCCAATTCATCTGCAAGATAAACGTATTTAGTAATAATTTTTATTTCATCCACCTTGCCTGCAATGACACATAACGTAAAATCAAAACATCAAATCAAGGAAATATCATGGATTTTTCTACTTTAAAAAAACCCTACCGACTAAAGACGATCAGATGGAGCGTTATAATTTCCAGTATTAATTACCCAATTCATCTGCAAGATAAACCTGTTTAATTTTTACCTCATCAACCTTGCCTGCAATGACACATAACGTAAAATCGAAATATCGAAACATGCAAATATCATGTCTTTGCTACTTTGAAAAATCCTGCCGACTAAAGTCGATCAGATGAAGCGTTGTAATTTTCAGTATTAATTAGCCAATTCGACTGCAAGATATACGTGTTTGGTAATAATTTTTATCTCACCGCACTATGTTGAAGTGAACAACTCGCTACTTCTCTATGTTAAAAATTGAAATTACAAAACACTGTAGTAACGCGGCATACAATGCGATTAATTACATATCATAATAAAAGAATACGTCAATCAACGAACTGCTAATTTACACATTAAACCGTACTTTAATATCTATATCAAATTAATTTCCGTCTGTCTACCAGCCATGTCTACCTTCGCCATGTCGTAATTAAAAAAACAAATTACAATTCCATCTGGCGAACCATCAACCGAATATTATTTTCACTGCGTACGATGATTCTTCAGCCGACTTGATTTCACTTCATTCTCAATCTGAAAACTCGGAACATAATAATTATCGTATCAGAGCGGCACTGACTGGTCCAAGGATTGCATGCGCAATAACAAAGAATGGGTAGAGGAGCTTATCTTTGCAAAATTTACCCGTGGATCATTACGAGGCGTTCCCGCGGTGTCACACGGCGCGCGGGAATAATTCCGAGTCTCATTTGTTTTTTGCTCGACGCGTCAGCCGAAATTTTTTAATAAAATTAATAACGCGCCGTCGCAGGACCGTATCAGGTCTATCTTGTATCCTATTCGATGTATCAATCAATATCAGGTTAATTTTCTATTGGATTTTGTTTGAAAATACAGGGTGAGTCACTAGACGAGATGGTAGCTATATCTACCATCGCGTCTAGTGACTCATCTTTAGAGAGGAAAAAAAATATTTTATGCAGAAGTTGTTTGGCCTATCATACTCTACATCTCTACAACGTAAAATTATTTTCATTTATACTGGGTGTTGCATTTAGGCGTGGCAGAAAAGAAATGTACTTTTTTAAATGGAATGCCTTGTATATTATAACATATTATGATTGCCAAGAAAATTAAAATTGCATTGGGTAATATCGACGTAAAGCTAATAATTTCTGCGGTTAAAGTTTTTTGTAAAAAAGGGCCGTTGCAGGTCGTTTTTAAAAACTAAGTTATAACGACATTTTTGTATAAAATTTCTTACAACTTAGTTGTATGGTATATAGCTATTTCTACCCGTTTTCATGATATTTGGAATTTAAATAAAATGTGTAATAAATTATACCTTATATCGTGCTTTAATATTACAGCCTGTATAATTTGGTACCTTTTTTCATGAATTTTGTTATAAATGTTGGTTTAAAAATACCATTTTTTTAGGAAGATACTTTTAAATAGCAGTCCAACGATATCCAGCAATATCCCAACAACTGGATTGGAAGAGGAGGTCCTACGTTATGCCGCCAAGATCTCCGGATCTAAATAAGTTGTTTTTTTTTTCATTGGGTGTTAAGGAACTAGTATACCAGACATTACCTACTACCCAAGAGGCTATGAAGATTATAATTAGTAATGTTTTTGTTGACATCAGAGAAAATAAGAGGCACATGTTAAGAAATACAGTTTAGTTATTTAATTTCTAGTAGAATATTTTAGATCTGTCTCAAATTATATTTATTTTCCATATTGAGTCACTTCAATAAAACGGTAATTCAATGTATTTTCATTCCTTTTCAATGCATTTTGAGCACCTTTACCATTTTTTCAACGAAACTAATCTTTTCTTCTCAATACTCTTTTCCGTCGATCGTTTATTTATGAGTATGTTTTGATAATAGAAAATCATTTATGCCAAATATCACGAAAACGGTAGAAATAGGTATATGTCATACTTAACATAAATGAAAGAAAACGTAATGGAAAATGCAATCAGCAAATAATATACAGGGCGTTATAATTAAAAAAACTCAAGGTATCAGAAAAATATTAACCAGATATGCAGTTTATTGATATTAACATTTTTATTGACAGAAAACGAGATTTTTTAAGGACATACTTTTCGATGGACATGGTTTTAGTGTCCTTTCTCATTTTAATATTTGCTTATTCTGTTATCGATATATTTTTAAAAATCTCGGTGATGTTAATGAGCTAATGTTCTAAATCGAGGACGTACATACAGAGAAGTGATCTCTCGAACGAAGAGAGAATTACTTGGCTGAAGTAGTTGGTAGGTTCGTATATACGCGAGAGATTATTGACTTCAACCAAGAAATTTTATTTCTTGGAATAATTACTAGATTTAAGAAAGTGGTTACTCTGGTGAAGTATGTAAACAATGTTCAATGAAGTGTATATTTTTATTCCTGGTAAATATTTTTACCTACTTAATGTAAGAATTTTAAAGATTTGGCACAAATACGTTTTCTATTGCTAATTAACAAGATAGGTATGTTATATTTACTTACTCGTTCTAAACTGTTGCGTGCGTTACATCAAACTATTCCGTGTTGAAACGTTTATTGTACACTATAAATCACAATACACATCCCAAATAAATCACAAGGCACATCCCCTACGACTTCGTTGTTGACGAGTACGACTTGTCGTACTAGGTTAGGATCCGTGGCGCCAGCCCACGCGCGGGCGTGCGAGCCTTGACAAAATCACGGTGCGCATATTTATTCCAGAGAAAGAGATTACTAGAAAGAAGTGAGAATCACTTCAGTTAAATAATTGGTGGGTTTTCATTCAGTAAACAATACTTACTTATATTAAATGTCTTATATTTTCTTGGATCAAGTAACTACGCACTTGGATGGATTTACTATTACTTCGTTGGAGAAATTAACATTTTTGGGACGAAAAGTTCAATTACTTCTTTCAATACAATATTGGTTCTTATAAAGAAAGAATTTATTTGTTGACAGCATTTATCTGAGAAATTATTTTACTTATATTGAGTATGTGGCATTTCTTGTATATACCTAACTTTCTACATCCAAGTAAATATGCATTTGAATCTAGTAAATAAATTCAAGAAATTATGTTTTCTCGTTCCAAATAATCACTTTTCTGTGTGTATGTTCATATATTTTATTTATTTATGTTAGAACATATTTATTTATTTATACGTTTTATTTATTTGTTATCTTCCTATATAAATAAACACCAAATAAATTGGTTTACTTTCTTATATTTTTTACTTTATCATACGCAGTATGTAAAGTATTGTAATCGTGCCAAAAAAAAATTTTGAGATTTTAGCGGAAATATGTCTTTTTGGGTCCCCTGAACATTTTTGACCAAGGTACAAAAAAATGTCTGTGTGTGTGTGTGTGTGTGTGTGTGTGTGTGCGTGTGTGTGTATGTGTACCCGTTTTTTGTGACGACGATTCCGGAGAAACTACTAAAGGTATCGGGACGAAACTTCATATTTAGAAGTTTCATAACCAAACTTAGAGCTGAAAAGCTTTCTGTTGAAAAGGGCCCAAAGGAACTGGAGGTTTAGTCTTAGGATTTTTGAAAGATTTTGCAAATAAGCAGCCATTTCTGGAATTTCGTCGAAATAGTTAAATGATAAATTAAAGATGAGGAAATTCTGAAGAATTTATGACTATGACATTTTTTGGTACAATCAATAGTATAGTTGCATGAGCAAATTCTATTTCATCGAGATCGGTCGTACTGCATCTAAACTAGTAGCCAGGATATGTCAGAAATTATGATTCTAATGACAGTAGGTAATGTCAGGCTAATGTTTTGACGCCTACTGTCAATATAAGCTGCGTTCGGATATTGTACACCGTTACTTTTTACACCCAATAACACGTAAGTGTCATTTGGATGGTGGACCCGGTGTCAACGGTGTACAATATCCGAACGCAGCTTAATCGACATAATATCTGTCTAGTTCTACTAGTTTTATTTTAATGCAGACATAGGCGATCTCGGTCAAATAGAATCTCATGCAGCTAAATTATTGTTTTTATATATAGTATGATAAAGTCATGTGCCTGGCCACATCAGATTTTTTTCTTTTGTAATAATTCGAAAACCGGTTTTTTGAAAATAATAATTCGAAAACCGGTTTTTTCAAATACAAGTTTTTGTATAATCCCTACTAAGAACCTCCAACCAAATGATGTTAGGCGTCCCACAATTTTGGTCATAAATGTACAATAAATGGAGTTCTCAAATTCTTCATATACTCTCGATTATTTTGAGCTGTTTCAACAGTGATGAAGAAAACCTGATAACGGCCAGAAAATCTCATCGAGCAAATTCCATCGGCGCAGAAACAACGGCGCGGAATTCGAGCAGCGACTACTTTAGAAACGATCGCAATAATAAAACGTTTACGTCGTACAATTACATTGTCATAAACGGACTGAAAAATCGTCCAGATTTTCTTACTTCGGATTAAACGATTTGGTCAAAAACATTCGCGCTTCGCAGTGGCAGACGAGCGCGTTCGTTTCGGACCGGCTGAAAAGGCACGTCCGATAAAAACGCACTAATGCAATAAAATTTGAGGCTCGCGCACCTATTACGTCCTCGAATTCGACGGAACCAAGATCCAGTACGGCATTCTCAACGTGCTTCGAAGGGTTCTGTGGAATATATGGAGATTCGGTGGTCAACTTGCCCTAAAAGGATAGTTTTTTGAATTTGGTCGCTACGTTCGGCAAACTCGATCGTTTTTAATCAAAAGAAGAACGAAACATAGACGTGTGTGTTAAGTATAGGATTGAAATTTGACTTCCAAACGTGTCAGACTTATTCAATAGGACCTCAAGGACCTCATTTTAACCTTTAAACATGTTTTTTGTTGTTAACCTAAACTGAAAATAATGAGTATTTCTACAATTTTGCCCATTGGCCCAAGTTGTTTTAGTCTGACAGTTTTTACCACTCAAGTAGACAGCGGTTGTTTTATACTTATATACTTATATACTGTTTTATACTTTTTTCACTTTATATACTTTTTTTATACGTTTTCACCTACACTATCACTGTGAATACACTAAGGGTGCTCCGCTTTTAATAACTCCCGCACTAGTTCCAATGGTTAAATTGTTTCCACCCGACGGCGACGCACTAGCGCACTATAGTCTAGCAGCTGGATGGCTTCAATGTTGTCGTGGTGGAGTAGACAATCCTCGTGCTTCTTAGCAAATTTTGATATTTCGCTAGTTACCATCTCCATGCGAAGGTCCCGATGAAGATTGGTGTTTTTGATGTACCATGGTGCACCAACAATGGCCCTGAGAACTTTATTTTGGAACCTCTGAATGAGCTTGATATTGAACTGCTTAGTGCATCCCCATAACTTTATTCCATACACCCATACTGGCTTTAATAATTGCTTGTATAGTAGGAGCTTATTTTGCACTGACAGGGCTGACCTCCGTCCCATTAGCCAATACATTTTGCGGAATTTTAGGTCGAGTTCGTCCCGCTTTTGCTTGACATGTACTTTTCATCTAAGCTTGGCATCCAGTGTCATGCCAAGGTATTTCGCTGTATCCGCGTAGAATATCGTTCCCATTAATGATGACTGGAATATAGTTAACTCTCTTATTGGTGTAGTTTACATGCGTGGATTTTCCTTCATTTAGTTTGATGCGCCATTTATTTGTCCAAAGGTTGATTTTGTTTGCAGCTACCTGTAATTTTTCAGTTGCTTCTTCGACACTGTCACTAATCGCCACTGTCACTAATCGCCAAAATAGCCGTGTCGTCTGCAAATGTTGCCACTGTGCTTTCTCCCGGAACAGGAATATCATAAGTATACAGTAGGTACAAAAGTGGTCCCAATACATTTCCTTGTGGTACTCCGGCATTGATATTGCGTAGCGAGGAGTATTCGTCATCCTGTTTCACCCTGAAGTGACGGTCTTTCAGATATGATTTTAACAGTTCTGTATATTCAGTAGGAAGCTGCTGTTCCAGTTTCTCAAAGAGTCCATCATGCCACACCCTATCGAAAGCCTGAGCCACGCCTAAAAACATTGCTGAGCAAATTTTCTTTTCTTCAAGAACCATTGTACTACATTGTAGCGAGGAAAAAAATCAAAATTGTACAAAGGCTAACAGTAATATTTCAAAAACGTATCCCGCACGTCTTCCATTTTCAAACATATCATAGACCAAGGATCAAATTCTATTAAGTCAATTGAGAGAAGATTATCAACGCCCAGCCAAAATTGCTAAATAAATTTTTTTTTGAAATACTATCTCTTAACCGAAACGAAATATTTCGTTGCGATGCTTTTTTTTTGCTGGGAGTGGTCAGCCTGTCCCCCACAAACGCCAATCCGTAGTCACCAGTTATAGGCGGTGTTTAAAGCTCCTGACGTCTGCTGTCAACACCTGGCAGCAGTAATATGGGCAAATAAATACATTTCTGGCAATTACATTTTTTTATCGCAATTATAATGTTTGGGTTAAAATTGTACTTAAATAAAAAATCTATTTTTGTATCACGAGTTGGGCTAGATGTTTTATATTTGAAAAAAAAACCAAAGATGTAGAAGTAAAATTAATTTTTATCTCTCCAAAAAATTATTTTTCATCCAGCCCAACTCGTTATTTATCTAAGAAGTTACACTGAAAATTTCATAAACATTAAACAATAAATGACGTTTTTATTTGAAAACGCGTTTTAGGAGAAGTAGAACTGCGTCTTAAGGTACGTACACACCTAACTGCAAACTTGACATACATGATCAATCTTTTGCACAAGCACGTAAAATTTTTACGTTTTTACTATTTGCCTAAATTACAAGGTTAATTTTGTAATTTCGTCCAATTTATGACATTACATTATCACACGGACCACCTAAAACATTGAAAGCGCAATTTGTGTATTTTTGGCAATTTTTTGCAACCCAACATCGTTTATAGTTTCTTAAATAATACTAATTTCCTGAAAAAGCCAAAGATTTTGGCGAAAAATTGAAAATATATTTTGAATTTTCCATGGCACCATATGATTTTGAGGTTTCTAATAAATACTAATTTTCAGTAAATTTAGCTATATGACTGCATTAATCATAGGGCTTGTGGCATATCCAATTACTCAGGCGACCGTAAGAAAAACTTAAAAAAATCATTTGTTTCCAACAAATTCATTGACAGAAAATTGTCAAACTGACATAATAATAACATAAACGACATAAACGCAAGAGTCAAAGGGGTTCGCTTGCTTACCATACGTAAGTGGGGTATCAGAGAGAATCGGTAGAGTACTGAAGAAATCGGGTATCACGGTAAGGTACAGAGCACCAGCTAAGGTAAAGGATCTTTTGCCTAACCCAAAGGATATCACACCACTCCTGAAGAACGAAGGGGTATACAAGATAACATGTGAGTGCGGAACATGCTATGTAGGACAGATAGGACGAAGCATCGAATGTCGAATCAAGGTAGGGACAGTAGGGACACCCGGCTAGGCAAGATTCAACAGTCCGCCGTTGCTCAACACTGCCACGAGTCGGGACACACAATGGATTTCGATGACGCGAAGATGTTGGCAAGGGTGGGTAATTATCATCGAAGGCTTATTAGAGAAGCCATCGAAATTTACAAACATCCTGACAACATCAATCGCGAGGACGGTACTGACATTAGTAGGGTCTGGAAATCGATCCTAACGCGGTCAGGTGGAAAAACACATGGAGCGGTAGCGCCAGCTGTGCGCAGTGAGGTGTAAATTCAGGTATATAAGGGAGACTTTCTTGGTAGGTCTTCAGTATTCAATTAGCTTTGAAGAAGCGAGCAACATGGCTCGCGAAACGTCAGGATTAACAAACCTTGACACACGGCATAACCCGGAAGCCTACGTACTTACTTGACATAATCTAATTGTAAATCTCGAGTACTGTATATTATATACACAGCTTAAAAAATTAGGGGAACACTTTTTTCGAAACCTGTAACTTTTTAAATAATAGTTTTTGCAAATCAAATTTGGTATGCTTTTAAGATATATATTTAACTGAAGAAAATTACAAAAATAATGTTACAACTCTTAGTTACTTCTAAGTTACCCTTAAAAATGTAAATTAATAACGCAAAACAAAAAGGAAAAAATGTCAAGTATGCTTTGAATTCACCTATGAAAGCCTATACCTACTAAAGATGACAAATGAATTCAGTTGTCAATTTTCGTTGATTAGCAAAGTCATTAGAAGTAAAATGAGGCATCTTAGTGAAGTGCAAGTTGCTCGTGCTGTCGCCCTTATTCAGCATGGCCACTCTATTCGACATGTTAGCAGGGACCTTCGAGTTTCCCCTTCTGTTATTCAGCGTTTATGGAATCGGTTTCGGGAGACTGGCCAATATGTTAGAAGAGCTGGACAAGGACTACTCAAAATCAAGACCATTTTCTTGTCCTTTCCTCTGTACGTCAGCGTACTGCCACAGCAAGAGACCTCCTAAACGACCTAAGACGAGCACATGGATTAGAAATTACTGATCAAACTGTTCGAAACAGATTAAAAGAAGCGAATTTGATACCAAGAAGACCTGTCAGCGCACCACGCAGCACCACAAGGCAGCGCGAATGACGTTTGCTCTGGATCACAGAGATTGGCAACTTCGTCACTGGACGCCTGTACTGTTCACAGACGAGTCCAGATTTCGTTTAACGCGTTGCGACGGTCCAGTACGTGTATATAGACGTCCTGGTGAACGATACGCAGCCGCTACTATACAGGAAATGAATAGATTTGGTCGTGGATCTGTGATGGTTTTGGCTGGAAGCAGTATAGGACAACAGAACTAATCTTGTTGTGGTTCCTGGTAGACTAAATGCCATCAATTCAATCGAAAACATCTTGAAGGACCACGTGGTGCCTGCTGAATATGGCGTCGGTCAAAATTTCATCCTAATGCAAGACAATGCAAAGCCACATACCGCCGGCATCACCAGAAACTTTTTACAAGAACGTGGAATTCAGGTCATGGAATGGCCGGAGTTAAGTCCATACCTGAATCCTATATTGGACAAGAGTGGGATCAGCTTAACCGACGTGTTCGCAAGCGCCCTAATCCACCACTAGCCATACAGGAACTGACACAAGCCCTGATTGTAATTTTACTATGACCTGTTGAAATTTATGAAGATTATCAAAAACATTTGAATAGACAAAGACCACGCGAACTGACGACAGTCCTCCAGACCCGATGCGGGGTAATTAACCACCGGGGTAATTAACCACCGGGATGGTAGAATTTCTGCAGAAACAAAAACTAATTAAGTCTTCTAAATCAGGAATGCCGCAGGATCCAACGAATCGACGGGGACGAACGCACACTCTGACAGTATTACCGGAATCCTGGCTTCTTTGGGAAAGATTTCAATTAGGGGTAAGGCGGCGTCCATTGCTCGCGGCCATCGGCACGAAACGGTCGAAATTTTATCGTCACTCCTTCTGGGAATTCCCGGCTATTGTCGAAATTTTTGGGCGAACCGGGGGCCCACACATACGTACAATTGACATAAATAAATCGAGAAGGTATTGCGGAGCACTGGTGTGGCCCTCCGTGAGCTTATGTCAGAAATGCGGCCCGGCCTCAAGAGCTTGCTGGCGGCCAACTCGATACCTTTGAGGACCTGATCGACCGGAGAAGACCGAAAAAGTTAAGGCCCATTCACATTGGTGCTATCAGATTTGGAACCAGTAGCTACATTTGTGTTGTACGTACACTGTTAAAAACCTATGGAAATTTACACAGATTTTACCTATTATATGATGGTAAATTTTCATGAAATAGCTGTAAATATCAATATTTCATATTTTGTTTGTAAATATCCATCAAATGATGTAAAAATACACAAAAAACTCCTAAAAATACATCTCTGCAGGTAAAATAACATATTTTCCATTTGTTTTGTGAATTTACACGAATAAGAACTACTAATATACATATTTTGTTGCTAAAATTACATTTTATTTGTGCGTTCAGTAGTTTTCGTCAATAAAATGTATACACACACAACTTTATTGTAGAAAATACATATTGTGATGCAAAATTACACGATACGTTAAATAATATACTTAAAAAGTGGAATAACACATATATAATGAATATCAAGTACATATTTTAAGTGAAAGAGTATAATAATAAATGTTTAATGTAAATCTAATACATTTTTGATGTATTATTTTAAATGAAGTGTGTATTGTTTTACACAAACTGTGTATTTTGCGTTCGGAAAGTGCATTTTTGCCCATTGGCGCCATTCTGCCGCGTTCTCGCCCAAGCACTAGTCGCTCAGCATTAGTTCGCTTTCACCCTACGAAATTCACGGTAGTTGGTGTGGTGTTCCTATATTGTTAAGGTTAATAAGGTAAGTAGGTATATTATCATCGCACTACGATTCATTAACATAGATTAACAAGCTGTCTTAAGGTCGATGTCGTTGGTCAGTTGTAAAATAAAATTACATCTGATGGCATTGATGATCCTGATGCCACTTTGTTGCAGGATGAGGAATAGAACTTCTGAAGATACGCAGAATCTGCCGGTAATACTTCGCGTTGTAAAATCAGGTAATAATAATAACACTATATATGTATAATGTATACACATATATTTTTATTTTTTTAGGTTTTTAAGGTGCTGTTGGCTTTTTCAATATATTTTATAGCATATTTGCAAGATCAAAAACAAAAAAAAATGCTACACCATGAAGTTTGTACAGCAATATTATGGAAAGATCCACCTGATGCCGGATCAAAAATTACCTACCAAGAAAAGCGTCTCCAAGGCTCTCTCGCTATGTTAAGACTTGTTCGTAGGCTGCACGATGTTGTTTAAATAAGTAGGTATAGCGTAAAATTAGTGGTTTTTACAAAATGAGTCAATATCTTCAGATTATTTATTTCTTCTTAGTTTTTAAACTCAACAATGTCGCGAAAGCAAATTCTTTCTCCCATAAATAATTTTTTGTATGTTGATTTTAGTTTCATATAAGTAAGTAAGTTTGAAATCTATTTTGCTTTGTCGTGTTTTCAGTTAACTGTCTTAACTTGAGTATCCCATTTCTTTCAGAAATTAAAAGTGACGCAAACCTGAATCAGTGTAATCAGTCCTTGTAATCAGTGACTAGAATATTATTGTATTGGAGAATTTTGATAAAAAAAACCAAGATTCCAAAATTTGAGATCAGTTATCTCACTTCTATTTCCTCAGAAAGAGGGGGGGTACAGGTTTGCTAACTCACTCTGTATAATTAAAATTATTGTAAGTATATCATATTTACATTAGAATGTATTTTTATTTTAAACAATACAGATTTTCTAAAGTTAATGTTGTTTAATAGTGTCCTGTATTCTTGGAAGTGACGGTACATGTTGATTTAAAAGAATAATAAAAGTAGGTAAGTGGGTATATTTTAAGTGACATTTTTAAAGTTATAACACAAACATATATTTTTGCAGTAATTAATTAATGAAATAATTAATTAATTGATGATACCTACGTATTTACACAATGGATTGGGTGCAGTTGCTATTAATATTCAAATAAATACTATAGCGAATACACCAAATTCATTGTGTAAATACAGTGGTGTCATTTATGTAAAAATATATTCTTACGTTACATAATATTGCATGTATTTTAATACACGCAATTATGGAAACTGGTTTACATATATTTATGTATGAAACACATTTATATGTAATAATACTTCTGACATGTAAACTGATTTACACATACATATGTAGGTTACATATTTATCTGTATTAATACTTCTGCCGTGTAAATACAAATACATATTTTTATGTATGTTACACATCGATTTGTATTGATACTTATAATTATGGAAAGTGGTTTTACATTGTTTATGTACAATGCACCTAAACGTGTAGAATATACATATTCTCTTTTAATGAATTACACTTTTTTGTGGCTACAAATAACGAGTTAGATATCGTGTAAATTCTGCTAACAGTGTAGTTATAACAAGTAACAAGTTGCAGCTCCTCCGCAACTATCAAACTTGGACCTGGATAATAATAGGTAATTATAATAAAGTATACCTTAAGAAGATTAAATTCTTTCTCTGGCAATCGGAGTCGATTAATTAATTTAATACTCCCGTGGTTCAGAGCCCATGTTAAGCTGAAAGTCTCTCTGCACCTTCATAAAAATTAAAAAGCGTTCGTGTTTTTCATACGAATTCCAAGGTAGGACCAAACTACCCAAAAATGGGTGATATCTATTAGAAATCATCATTCGACAGCTTTGTTGCATGGTTTTAGATTTTAGTAATATTGTCTTCAGCGAGATAAATTTAGACCGTACGACACAACAAACTATAGCGCCTTCTAGCGTCATCTGCTGCAACTTCACAACTATTTCCGGGGAATACCCTTGTCTTACAAATAGGCATCATACCAGATCGGCTATATCGATGCGTTAACAAACAGGGATACTGCGTGATATGTGTTGTGCGGTGCGTGCAATAAAATTTTTATTAATAGTATTACAATTTTAATAATAAGACCTGATATTGACAGGTAAGTACCTAGTTTTATTTAAATAACGAATTAACGTACGATGTGTCTTTTTGAAGGCCTTTGAATTTCGGTTTTTGTGTTAAAAGGTAAGGTGTGTGTATGGCTACTTTTTATAGGATTCTTTTGTAAAAATGCCGAATCGCAAAGGGTCGGGAAGAAAAAAGCATCCACATGCTAATTTATTTGAAAATATTGCTTTAAGTGGATAGACTCCTCAAGTAAAATGTATTTTCTGTTCTAAAGAGAACGCCAAAAATGGAACCCGAATGGCACTACATATGAAAATGTAGCTTTGTCAGACAGAGAATTGATAATAATGAAAACAATGTTCCTGAAAAAACAAATTTTTGAGAAAAAAGCAATTCGCGCTGTATTTTTTTTCTAAAAAAAACATGTTTAAAAAAAACAGAACTTTTTTTTTCTGCTTACATCACTACACATATGTGACCCCGTACGAGAGAATCACCATAAC
This sequence comes from Aphodius sticticus, assembly GCA_963966075.1. Taxonomy (NCBI): domain Eukaryota; kingdom Metazoa; phylum Arthropoda; class Insecta; order Coleoptera; family Scarabaeidae; genus Aphodius; species Aphodius sticticus. Next base: position 4,504,219 of record OZ014508.1, on the reverse strand, counting down.
TGCCATCTCTCGTTTCGACAATATTGACTCCTGTGTTTGAAGAAAAAATTGAAACAAAGTGTAACATACTTCTGAATCATTTCTACATACGTTTTATGACTGTCAACATTTTTTGTCTCTCGGTGTAAACATGAGCGCGAGAGAAATGAGAAAAGGTCCCATATTTTTGCACTTTTAAATTATCGTTCGTCTTTCCACTTTTTTCCTGGTAAACCGCTTGCCACAAAAATTTAAATTTTTGTTCAGGTTGCACTTAGAGCCTCTTCTATAGATTGGCGTTTTTGTTTTCTTCAGTTTCTAGCTACTGTCATTAGAATCAAAAAATCTGACATATCCTGGCTACTAGTTTTAAAACAGTACGACCGATCTCGATGAAATAGAATTTGCTCATGCAACTAAACTATAAATTCTACAAAAAAATGTCATATACATAAATTATAGAAAATTTCCTCTCCTTTAATTTATTATTTAACTATTTTGACGACATTACACAAATAGCGGCTCATTTACAAAATCTTCGAAAAACGCTAAGAGGTAACCACCAGTTCCTTTGGACCCTTTTCAGCAGAAAGCTTTTCAGCTCTAAGTTTGGTTATGAAACTTCTAAATATGAAGTTTTGTCCCGATACCTTTAGTAGTTTCTCCGGAATCGTCGCCACAAAAACAGGTACACACACACACACACACACACACACACACACACACACACACACACACACACACACACACACACACACACACACACACACACACACACACACACACACACACACACACACACACACACACACACACACACACACACACATAGACATTTTTTTGTACCTTGGTCAAAAATGTTCAGGGGACCCAAAAAGACATATTTCCGCTAAAATCTCAAAAAAATTTTTTGGCATGATTACAATACTTTACATACTGCGTATGATAAAGTAAAAATAATCTATTGACTTTTGAGTAGGTACAGATATCACACAAGTTCACAGAAATCGCAGTGACAATTTTATTGACTTTGGGGTTGTTATATTGGGGATGAATCTAGATTGCAAACAGAAGGCTATAGCTATTTAGATTTCATTATTGCATTTTTGACAATCTAAGTAATTGGAAAACTGTGAAAGACTGAAATATTAATTGTAGTATGAAAATTATTATAAAAAAATAAAAATGTTTCTTTTTATTTTATAAATACATATTTAATTAATTTTTAATCTTAATTTAACTACCGGTTCCGATTTTTTAAATTATACAGTACCAACAGTACTGCAACACGGTACCTACCCGCAAAATACCCCAGATTCAAAATATAGTAACCACCATTTCGAAATTTATATAAAATGAATGACGCAAAGTAGAAAATATAGTAGTTTTATAAGTCATCTTGGCGCATTAGTTCACGATTTCACGTCTTATAAAATTCGTATAATAATATACCTACTATTGCAGGACTGGCATAATTTTCACGATAACCATTTTTCCGAAACTTACATTTTCAGAGATTTTCTAAATAGCGGAGCAAATAACACAACTCAAGAATCAATCAATATATGTAACAAACAATTTTTTATGTTGCATAAATTTGAAGAAATTTGGACGTCAAACGGCAAGTAAGATCTTGTTATGTAACACCGTAATAAAGTCTTTCTATGTGGTTTATAATTGCCAACCACAAGAACAAAATTCGTATTGTAAAATAATGATATAATAACGATATTTAAGTGATCCAGAAAGTTTAAACAGATTTTTAAAGACGACACAGTGTGAGTCTGCCTTTACTAAAACAGTTCGTAACATATAGCCAGCTACTCTGGACTTTGGAGTGCCTTCTTAACCGAGCATGCCGATTAATTATGACTTAATAACAGGGTGCGGTAGTTGATTTATTAATCACACCTCGCGGGATCATATCTGCCGCATATGATTGTGATATGCGATACGACAAGCGAGCGAGCAGATAGCAAATCGCAACACCCGATGCGACGGAAGTATTTAATTGCCACTTGTCAGTCCTCATTTGTTCTTCAACTGTTTAGAACCAATCATCAGCATTTCAGCAAGCATTTTCTATTACACAAAACATCGTCTTCTAGTTTCCTCTTTTTAATACCTAATAAAGAATTCATATAATGTAGGCCCCATCTCCAAAAACAAAAAAAATATTGACAAAATAATAGTCTTTTCTAGATCCTGAACTAAAGTAAATATTTTAAAAAAAACACCCTGATTTCAAGCATCCTGCCACAAAATTACAGTACCTACAATCATTTACATTAATTACTAAAATGACAGTTGTAACAGCAGCGATGTTTGGTTTAAATATTAGAGAAGCAGTCAATTTTAGATGCGTTGCTTTGCTTTGCAACGAGAATTAATTGAAGGGCTGTATTCTAAAACACTGAAAAATTAACAGGGAACAATTTTGATAAGTGGCTTGTCGGCATCGAGCTACCTTTGGTGACATACAGCACTAGAATTACATAATTGCCATCCCCTAGTTAATTACAATGTACAGAACTAGAAAAATAATTGAGTAAAATTCAGTGTTGTCGATGTCGCAGACAAAATAAATAAATGTTCCACTCTATAATTTAAATCATTTAAATCATTGGCTTATGGACTACTAAAATTATCCACAAAAATACTAAACAGGTGTTGCAATAAATGGCTTTTCGATTAAAGAAATTATTAGCTTGTTGAAGGAATTAAATCGCTTTAAAACTTACTTAAAAATTATTATGCAGTTTGTTTCTACAGTGGCATTAAATAAGATATGACGATTGATTACGTGCATATGCAACTTTTATTACACAGAAGCTGAAGAAAACAAAAACGCCAATCTATAGAAGAGGCTCTACATGCAACCTGAACAAAAATGGAAATTTTTGTGGCAAGCGTTTGCGATGAAAAAAATGGAAACACGAACGCTGAATAGAACCAAAGCGCTGTAATAATCTTGAACGCCTAGATTCGCATTATACACCACTGTGCGTCATAGGGAAAAGTCTTAACAAGTAAAATATTCTCATATAATATTATAGACAACAATCGAAGAACAATTTTCTCAAATTGGTCGACGATGTTTGATGTAATGTTTTATGCTTTACGAAGCAACCACATGTGTTCAATCCGTTTAATATTTCAGGCTATCGGTTACGATTGATAGGTAGACAGTTGACAGATGTCTTGAAAGAAGTAGAAAATAACAAGCGGTTGGCAAACGGCGGAAACCATTAACTATTGACGTGTGGCAAACATGCAATAAATCGGAGTTTTCAATCCGATCCAGTCTTTAATTAAGAACATCTACGTGAACGTGTCCATAAGTTTAAATAAAACGATCGATCGGATTGGTCGTGATTACAAAGCTTGAAACTGAAACGTATTATATCGCGTGGTTGAATAGTTGAAACGGAATAGCAAAGTTGCACATATACACAATTATGTCTAATAGTCACATTTAATATGTAAGGAATATCTCTATTTTACCTTAGTTAGGATAATTAGAGAAAATAAATAACAATTTTCTAATTAATAATAGGAAATACTTGATATAACGTTCCTTGTTTAAGGCCCCGTTCTGAAAACAACGCAACAAACAAATATAGATATTTGTATACAAGAAAAGATTTATTTCCTTCAAATAAATATTTTTGCTTTGGCTTAAAAATAGGTTTACTTCTGCCAAAGAAATCGTATTTTGATAAATATGAATAAATATATTTTTAGTGTGAATACCTCATCCAACTGTTTTGTTAGATGGCGCTGTAAATTCTCTCCTCGCAGTTCGGCCTTATTTTCAATACAAATAGAAGACTGGTGAAAGCCTACCGCTCAGTTGATTGCTATAAAGGCCGTGTGATCGGCAGTATAGAGCACAGTGCATGCAGGTTCAAGTTCCGATTCCGAAACAGCGTACACTTTGCTACCCTAATCTTGGCTATATGTAGGTCTGGGAAAACACTGGCCAAGGATGTGCGACATCCCAAAAGGCGGTGACACGTTGAGATTTTGTTCTACTGTTCTTGTCAATAATAGGTCCACATTAATATGGATGATATAAATTTCGTGCAGCGCGCACTACGTCAATCGTAACGGTAAATTGAAACGTAGCTGGGACAGTGGAAGATTATTTACTATTAGTACGATACGAGCAGAACAATTTAATTTCGGAATTTTGAATAGTAGTGCGAGTTAAATATAAATAATGAAGAAAATAAACTGCTTCCGGGTTATGCCGTGTGTCAAGATTTGTTAATGCTGACGTTTCGCGAACCATGTTGCTCGCTTCTTCAAAGATAATTGAATACTAATTGAGTATTCAATCAGCTTTGAAGAAGCGAGCAACATGGTTCGCGAAACGTCAGCATTAACAAATCTTGACACACGGCATAACCCGGAAGCAGTTTATTTTCTAAATGATTCTGGCCGTGAAAGCCTACGTACTTACTATAAATAATGAATTTAGATGTACAATTAATTATACCCAACAATATTTTACAAACACGGATTCAAACGGATTCACTGATCGTGTCAAAACTTCGCATCTCGTTCGACTGCCTCGCACCAAAACCCACAAGCAAGGGAAGCCGAACCGCGCAAAAAAATGTTTATGTTTATTTCGGTCTTAAAAATTAACAAATAGTCGGAATGCTATTAAACTCAAGGGATATGTATTGCAGTAAATAAGGATTATTTGCATGCTAACTGCGTTGTCTTGCTAACATTCGTTCCTGAGATATCGGCTTCCATCAAAATCTTGTTCGCAACCTGTATTACATAATAACTAGAGACCGGACATTCACAGAAAAGTACACTAAAATTCAATCTTTTTGCGGAGTAAGCGGCGCACAAGGAACCAGACAAAACAGTACGCTTACAACGTCACTAGTAGGTGCGCTCTGTTGATGATACGCGTACGGTATTATACTACAACACACCAAGCGATTACTCAACGTCTGAGTCGTTGATTCAAGTCAAGTGTGTAACTGGTCCAGCTAGTGGTTTGGGCTTTTTTACGCTATCGAGAGTATCGAGGCGGTTCATTGGCGTTGCCTGCGAAATTGCTGGGGATTTCGGAATAATATATTAACACCTTTATTAATATTTTAAACATTTATTAATATTTAGTATTTCTTCACCTATACTAAATCGTAACTGATTTAAGTATGATTTTGATCTGGCGAGGTCAATAACAGAAGAAACAAAATTTTCCAAAATAAATGCAAATAAATAATTTTCTCGTATATAAACGTCGAATAATATTTTACTAGCGTTGTACTTTTTTCACAAAAACATGTTCTGCTAGTAAAATGTTATTCGAAGTTTATAATACAACGGACTAGTCGACCATCCTTAAAAACTATGTACCTACATATATCGATGAACATTTTGCACCTCCATTGTACAAGCAAAAATCGTGTGCTTCTAAATCTACATAGGTCTGTAGTTTCTTCACTGCTAACAAAGAATTAAAAAATATCTATTTTAATATATCTATCAGCGAAGATACGACACTAATGGTACATATTAGGTCTGTGCTAATACGGCAGTAACAAATACCCCAGTAAAAATATGTGCGGCGCGCCAATGGTGTCCTAAAATGTGTCCTAAAGTCCGGTCTCTAATAATAACTGAAGAAAACGGAAACGAAGAACAGCTTAAAATTTAAAACTGCAAAAGTCGGGTACTTTTTTTTACTTCTCTCGCGCTCATGTTTACACCGAGAGGCAAAGAATTTTGACGGTCATACAACTTATGTAGAAATGATTCAGAAGTATCACATATTTTATTTAAATTTTTTATGGGCCTTCAAACACAGGAGTCAATACTATCGAAACGAGAGATGGCAGTTGAGGCGATTCTCTCGTGCGGGGTCACATATGCATATAAATGCTTTTTTCTTGGTTATAAAGCTCAAACTCGACACAGGTGTTTTTTAATTTTTACTGTAAGTTAAATTTTCAGTTTCTTGGCTATGGCATTTTTAGGACATTTCTTCTTCTTTAGAAACAATGGCCATTTCTATTCTAGAGAAATGCAAATGTTGGTCAATTATATAGATAAAGTTATCTAGGTGCAACTGGGAACACACTGTATAATTTATAAACTGCTAGCAAAGTGTACTTACTAAAACTGTAATCAATTATTAAACAGCGGTACTTATTCCAAGCAAATAAACGGTAAATTTTATCATTAAATATAGGTTAATTATTATATCAAGCATTCAAAATAAATAATTACGTAATGAAAATGGAAGCTCAACATGTTCTGTGCTCTCATAATGGTACAATTAAGTATAAATACGCGGGTCGCACAAGCGAAATCAGAAACATAACTGCTCTTAATTTGTCGGTTAAATCTTATTTACGATGTCATTCAAAAAATTTCATATAAGAAGTCGAAGTTAACGCGAACTAATTTCTCAATTTAAACGTCAATTTATTAAATTTATCGCCGTAAGTGTAAAGCTATGGAGAGGGGCGACAGTTACTTACAGAATGTAATTGCGACGTAATGCTTTTCAGCACATATGCTTATGGTGATTATCAAAATTCTTTAATTGAAAAAATAAATAAATAAAATAAACGGTTGTAGGATAAGACTGGAATACATCCGCCTTTACCTCTACTGTACATGGGTCTTTCGGTTTATTATTTATTAATAAAATACGTTTAGTATTTTATTTGCTCCTTGTAAAAATGTGTGTCTCCAATATTAGTAGGAAACAAATGTCTAGTTCCATAGGTTTTCCAATAAAAAAATTAAAAAGACAATTATGCCTATTTCTATTATTTCATTTGTATTATTTTACTGAAAAACAATTGAAAACCAACTGGACATTTGTGACCTCAAACATTATTACTCAGTTCTACAAGGAATACCTATAACAATCATAGCCAATATATTTTTTATGGGCAATATCATCCTGACCTAAGGTAATGACGTTATTTTATTGTTTATAAAACGCTCCATTTTTTAACCGACTTAAAAAATAAGTAGATTTATACATCCAACACCAGTGGTACCCAATAAATCAAAATCTAGCCATAAACCCTGTAATTGACAATTTTTTATGACAGAACTTGAAAATGTTTAATGTGTGTTTTCGTTTTGCTTAATTCAAATAAAATTCGTATGAACAATTTACCAACTGCACGATATCAATAAGAAATCGACAATTTAAAATATTTCCAAACCACAGACATGTGCGTTTGCAGGTATAGAGTTGAAAACATTATATTCGAGAAAAAGTGTTTTAAGTTTGCGAAACGCAGAAAAAACATTCGTTTCATAGCTGGAGAATTTAATTCTCAACGAATTTTACCAAAATATGTGAGATAAATATCGTCGAATAACGTTGTAAATGCTGCACAGAAAAATACATTCTTGTCGAGCAAAAAATTGTTTTCGAGCACTACGCCGTACTGCCATCGGGATATTATCGTGGTGAGTTTTAAGGTGCTCCCACACGCAGTGCCAATAGGGGCCATCATTGGCCATCGGAGTGCTTCGCGTAGCGGGACCCAACTGTGCCAATGCACATCGCCAATATGTCGACCTTGTCCGCTTTATTTCATTCTGTTTTAGCATTGTACGTACTACCGATGAAAAGTTTAGTTATCTATCTATGTTTTATCATATATACTGCATTATTTATGTTTGTACGTACTTTAAGGACAATGATGATTTATTATTTTCCCAAATGCCTGATTGTCCAAATGTAAAAACATGAAACTTTTTTTAATATTTTGTAAATTTCTTCACTATAATTATGGTTCTTATAAGCATTATATTAACCTTACAGTTACAATAAATTAACAAGCAATAAATTAATATTCTGAAGACAATATTGAAGGCGTTATAATGGGTGACCCACGGCATAGGTACGTTTGTTTATGTTTTGTGTTTTTGACGCCGAAGGAATGAACGTTGTGTTAATAGACAGAAAATGCCAATTTATGGGATGGTCTTGAGGTTAGTATGACTTCCGGGTTTTCCAGAAATGACGTCATCACTACAATTTTAAAAATGAATTCGCACACAATGGGGAGTCGTACGGTATTTAGGTTCTGGGATTGCGGTCAACCTTATTCGCTAGGGTGGGGTGGGAAAGGTGAGAGAGGGGGTTGGAGGGAAGCGGGATATGAATCTACACACGATGGGGAGTCATACGGTATAGGGGTCCAAGGACTGCGGTCAACCCTGTTCCCTACAATGTTGACTACAATCAAACAAAGTTGCATTTATATAATTAACAACAATTAACTATTTATTAATTAACAATTTATAGATTAGTTTTAAGCGGCAAATTTAAATAATGTGATGTATTTAATGTATTCAACAAAGTTTAAAAACTATACTGGATGCTTTTCCTTATTTTGATTATCAGAAAAATATCAAAAAGTATATCTGTTACTAAAAATATTGGGTTGATAATAAATATACCTACATAATATACATACACGGAGTTTTAATATCTATAATTAAAACTCCGTGTATGTAAGGGTTCTCAATTTTTCTTTGTATCTTATTATAAATAATTTCAGTTTTATTATATAAATTATATTTTAAATCAAAATTATGAATTCATCGATTTGACTGAAATGAAATATTTATATAAAGAAACGACACAAATTAACAGGGTCCTGCATAAAAATATAGACCACTCAGTGTATCAGATCTTATCCCATCTTATTCCGCATTTGTTGCTTGAAACATAAAGAAAATAAAATGGGAGATTTTTTTAATGTCACGTGGCAAATATAAAAAACTAAATAATTTTGTTTCCTGTATTGCTGTATATTTGTATTCCTTAATGTATTTAATATTTTCGAACGTACTGTATAAATAGTGACTGAAAAACATGTTTAATATTTAACAACCTTATTAAACAGTGTCCTCTTTCGAGGGTTCCTTTTTTTAATTCTAAGCAACAATGCACTGCTTAAAATAATGGGAGCTGCGGCAACAGCAATGATATCGTCTTCACTGTCCATTTTTAATTCTCTACGGGACGCTACGAGCCTTCTACGATACACAGAAATACCTTGCGCCCAATACCAACGTTGGCCAATGTTGACGAAGTGAATGCGCACACTACGCGCAGCGCGTCACATCACCAACGTTGGCGAGACATTGGCACTGCGTGTAGGAGCTCCTTTAGACTACATATGACTGGAATATAATCAATAATAAATTGTTTGTAATACAATATGATTACTATTAATCATTTTTAACTATTAAAAAAGTGTTCAATTGTAATTACTATACAAAATACAGCATATCTGTTATAACAGTTTTAAACACTTTTTGTTGATGTTTATAGATTCTCCAGTTGCTCAAAAATCATATAAGCCTATAGAAGTTTGTAGTGCATAAACAAGTGTAAATTTAAAACAGTTGAAATGCAGAAATCGGGTACGTCTTTACATTATCTCGCGCTCATCTTTAAACCGAAGCGTAGAAACGCTTAACGAGTATATCACACTTTATTTCATTTGTTTTTTATAAGTTGTTTCAGACTTATGAGTCTTCAAACACATGTATCCATGCTATTATTTCACACAGGGCAGCGCTGTACTCTAATAATAATAATAGCCTTTATTGAGTGTTATAATTGGATTGAAAATATAATGAGTTGATCAGGGCGAAGCTCAGAGCACAAAAGCTCTGCTTTAATCGCTTTTAATCGCGTATTTCTCGAAAATATTATTTTAGCAGTAAGACCTCTTCTTCCGAATGGGTCACATGTGTAGAAAACAACATTGATGTGAACTAAATTGATTCAAAAGGGAATAAACAACATTTATGTCCACCACCAGGTTTATTACAGCAACTAGTGGCGCCTAAATTGATTTGAGAAATAATAAACAACATTTATGACCACTTATAATTTCAGTACACCAGGTAATAACAATAATAATCACGTAACGGCACCTAAATTCCTTGATATAAGTAATTAACAACATTTATGACCACGTGCTGTTTTATTGCAGTGCCTAAATTTCATTCAATAAGTAGAAAACAACATGTATGACCACCTACAGTTTTACTACAGCAACTAGTGGCGCCTAAATTGATTTGAAAAACAATAAACAACATTTATGACCACTTATAATTTCGGTACATGAGGTAATTGCGCTAAATTCCTTGATATAAGTAAAAAACAACTTTTGTGACCACTTGCAGTTTTATTGCAGTGCCTAAATTTCATTCAATAAGTAGAAAACAACATGTATGACCACCTACAGTTTTACTACAGCAACTAGTGGCGCCTAAATTGATTTGAAAAACAATAAACAACATTTATGACCACTTATAATTACAGTACATCAGGTAACGGCACCTAAATCCTTGATATAAGTAATTAGCAACATTTATGACCACGTGCTGTTTTATTGCAGTGCCTAAATTTCATTCAATAAGTAGAAAACAACATGTATGACCACCTACAGTTTTACTACAGCAACTAGTGGCGCCTAAATTGATTTGAAAAACAATAAACAACATTTATGACCACTTATAATTACAGTACATCAGGTAACGGCACCTAAATCCTTGATATAAGTAATTAGCAACATTTATGACCACGTGCTGTTTTATTGCAGTGCCTAAATTTCATTCAATAAGTAGAAAACAACATGTATGACCACCTACAGTTTTACTACAGCAACTAGTGGCGCCTAAATTGATTTGAAAAACAATAAACAACATTTATGACCACTTATAATTACAGTACATCAGGTAACGGCACCTAAATCCTTGATATAAGTAATTAGCAACATTTATGACCACGTGCTGTTTTATTGCAGTGCCTAAATTTCATTCAATAAGTAGAAAACAACATGTATGACCACCTACAGTTTTACTACAGCAACTAGTGGCGCCTAAATTGATTTGAAAAACAATAAACAACATTTATGACCACTTATAATTACAGTACATCAGGTAACGGCACCTAAATCCTTGATATAAGTAATTAGCAACATTTATGACCACGTGCTGTTTTATTGCAGTGCCTAAATTTCATTCAATAAGTAGAAAACAACATGTATGACCACCTACAGTTTTACTACAGCAACTAGTGGCGCCTAAATTGATTTGAAAAACAATAAACAACATTTATGACCACTTATAATTACAGTACATCAGGTAACGGCACCTAAATCCTTGATATAAGTAATTAGCAACATTTATGACCACGTGCTGTTTTATTGCAGTGCCTAAATTTCATTCAATAAGTAGAAAACAACATGTATGACCACCTACAGTTTTACTACAGCAACTAGTGGCGCCTAAATTGATTTGAAAAACAATAAACAACATTTATGACCACTTATAATTTCGGTATATCAGGTAATTGCGCCAAAATTCCTTGATATAAGTAAAACAACTTTTGTGACCACGTGCAGTTTTATTGCAGTGCCTAAATTTCAATCTATAAGTAGAAAACAACCACCTACTACAGGTTTATTACAGCAACTAGTGGCGTCTAAAATGATTTAGAAAATATTAAACAACGTTTATTACCACTTCTAGTTTTAGTACAGCAGGTAATGCCTCCCAAATTCAACATTTCTGACCACCTACAGTTTTATTATAGCAACTAGTGGCGCCTAAATTATTACAATACAAACAATTCGGAGTTGAGTGACAATGCAGACAATTAATTGTCAAACAGACTACCTTAAGACAAACTTAATTGCCAAAAATTGACATTGACGATTTTACATTTACAATTTGAATGTCAATATTTGATGTATCTGACATATAAATCATAAAGGGGCATAAAGTAGAGATTTTTGCCCTGGTATCTAAGATGTAAAATGTCACTTTATGATCATCTAGGACATAAAATAATAAACAACGTTTATGACCGCTAATAACTTTAGTACAGCAGGTAATGACGCCTAAATTTGAAGTAAGAAACAACATTTATGAGCACTTGCAGTTTTACTGCAGTGCCTAAACTCCTAGAATTTCCAATTAGAAAATAATATGGTCATACATGTCATACACCTACAGTTTTATTACAGCAACTAACGGCGTCATTTAAAAAAAAAATAAACAACGTTTATGACTACAACAAATTCCATTTTATAAGTAAGAAACAACATTATGACCCCGGCGTGAGCACAACTTTGCAACTTTTAATTCCAACGTTTCAATCCCCAATATTTATTTCTGGGAACCCGAGAGACATTTTAACCAATGGCCTATACTTTTACAGCACGCCCGAAGGTTGTGATTACGATGCTTTAAAATCATAAGAAGAACACCCACCATCTCAGTTTACTTTGTCATTTTCAATACCTTTGCAGCTCTCAACCACCACAAGACATATAATCACCATCTGCCATGGCTTTGATTCTCAACCAGTTTACTACAAAATTCTCGCCAAATGACGGAGAAAATCCCTAATGTCATGTGGCTAAATTACACACATACACCAACATACACCAGTACTTATTACACGTACAGCAACAAAGTAAAGGATCCGTTTCTAAAGACGCGTGCGTTCCTCGCGATCGGTTATACGCGGGGTTGAAAAGGGGACAGCAATCTGTTGCTGGGGGAATAGTTTGTTGGCCGTCGGGCACCTTAACCAAATAAATAAGGTGAAATCCGGACGAACGGTGTAATAGAGCACATGTTTTTTTATATTATTTCGTTCGCCCTTGCGTTGCTGGCACAAGCGGGCCCTCTGCTAAGTTGGATTGCCGTTTTACCTGAACGCTCACGGATCCCACATGTCGTCCTCCGTTGGTACGTGCTGCACCACCATGTTAGAACATTCACCCGCCCGTCTGTCTGCCAAGGCGCCCCAAGCTCCATTCACACTGCTTTCCGTTGGTGAAAGTGCAGGGTGCTAGTGCTGAGTGATGTAGTAGACCTGAAATGTAGAGAAAAAAGTAATTTAAAATCATTACTTTTAAAAGTATCTCTGAATATGTCAACAAATGTTCCAAATACTTTGAGCAGCCGTTCATAACCTTTTTACCCCTGCGGTTGCTCTTAAGATACGGTTGGAACCCGAGGAAACAAAAAACTACATACAATGTATCCCACTAAAGCGTTTAGTAGTTTAGTACCTACAGTTTACTTATTAGTTTGTATACGATTTTCTTTTTTTCCCAAATGAAACAGATTATGGTCAACTTATTTCCATGTTGCCCTTTTCAAATTCAAACCCTTGAGATATCAAAATAAATAAATCAACAATTATATTAGGGATTTCTTATCGAACATTTTTACTAGTAATAGTTGTTAAACTTGGCACCGTCATAGCTAACTTTTATTGAACAACAAAATACCAATATGCATAAGCGCCATAAAATTAGAAATTCCAAAATATTCTTCTCTCAAGATCCCACTAAAACAATGTTAACGAATTTTCTTTTTGTCAGGGCTCATCCTAACTGGCACGTATTTGGCACACTTGTTTATAGATTTACAATGGTCTACTTTAGTATCAAATATCTGGAAAACAAAGGTTGATCGGATTTTTTTACATGTTTTACTTAGTATTTGATGGTATTTGCTCGCATTTCATGTACATTTGACGCACAATCGATTAAACTTAGTTGTAATTTGCTATTAAAACAAATCGATTTTAATGAATTAACTATCTATTCTAAATTTTGTTTTAAATAAATAAATTATAACAAATGAACAGGGGGGGGGGCGCACTTTTTCAGAGATTTCCGTATTTTAAACAGTTTTAACCTCTTAAGAATTTTGAAAAACCAATAAGTTTATAGGAATCCTTTTACTGCAAATGACTAGAAATGAACAGAAAAGAAATCTGTAAAAAGTTTCATATGGATTTATTTGTTTATTCAAGTAATTTTTATTATTTTTAACTTTTTTACTTAAATTTACTCATTGTAATGGATGTTAATGGTTTTGTTTCTTAGCTTTTATATTGTTTGATATGTATTTTATTGTTTCTTTGCTTTAATATTTCAGACAGGTGGAACTTTTTAAGGATTTGAAGAAACATGAAAATATGAAAAGTTCTACTCAGTATGACATTTACTTTCTAAAAAAAAATGCAGGCTAAAATATGTTCAAAACACGGTTATTAAATACTTCTCAATGTTTTTTTAATTACTGCCGGATTACTTTGTTTATTTTCCAATCATCTGCTTCAGTTTGCAAATACGAATTGTCTAAGCAGTCATCAATTCTGCTTTTTATTTGTACAATTAAAGGAACGACTAATACCTATTTTGCGAAACTTTGATGTTCAATAACTACTGTAATCTTCAATCGATTTTCATTACTTTTTCGGGATATTATAAAGAAATTTATCAAAATTATAGCCTGGATATACAGGCTACAACAAAGTTATGTTTTTAGTCTATTTTCAAGACACTTAGTGAAATATAGTTTTAATAATAATAGTATAGCCAGTGTTTCTGGTAATAAAACAATGCAAAATTTTACTTGAAACTGTGTATCTTCTACATAAATTCAGATATTGGGATGATTCAAAAATCAAAATGATAAGAATTGACTTGTAGGATTTTAACTTGAATTGACTAGAATTGACTTGAATAGGGTATTTGACTATTATTGGAAAACAATCTTAGTGTGTCTATTCCTTCACTCTACATTGTAAATGCATTATTTTTCATAACAATTTCCTCAATATTTCATAAAAATCAACGTTAAAAATTGAATCACAAAAAGTTCCGCCAAAACGATACTTTCTGTTGTGTGACGTCACACGATAGTAGATGTCAAATCGGCCCATATGGTCTGTCAGCATCGGCATCGTCGCCGTTTGGTAATTGTGTTGTAGGATGTGTTGTTGTCACAATTTCTACATAAAAATGGGTCATAAATGGTGTATAAATCCACAATGCAGAAATACGTCAATAAAAACTCCGGATAAACTATTTGTAGCTGTTCCGCAAGATTTGAAACTACGAAGAAAGTGGTTGGCTCGTAGAAATATAAATGAAATAAATAGTTGACCATACAAGTGTTTTTTGTCGTATTTTCGAATCAGGTATTATCTGATCTGACAGCTTAAGGTTAGGGGTATCTTAACCTAAAAAGTTATGCTTACATGGCACTTTAGTGCTATTAAATTCAAACGGGAGAAGCATTAAGCGTACTAACTAATGACGTCACTAGAGACTAAGCCAATTACAGAGCGTTTTCAATCACGTGATAGGACGTGAATAAAATTCAATTTTAATTTGGGTTTTTAATAGAAATAAATAATATTACATCTGTTAGTATGACTATAATACAAACCATATTTTTAATACAGTCCAATACCCTATTGGCTTTGTAGCTCAGTACTTGAAAACCTACACAAGTTACTTGATAATCTTAATAAATTGTTTTACAATTTCCAAACAAAATAACGAAAGTCAAATACCACGAAAGTTATTGAGCATCAAAGTTTAGCAAAATTCGGTTTACGCGTTCTTTTAATTTCGCCGGTTAGTGTAGAAAATTATTCAGTTAGAATGAGCTAGCAACAATTTCTTACATAACCTACATAGTAAATAAAACCATCTAAAACATCTCAAGACAGAAGTCAAGATTATGTGAATCGTCCTTTATCCGGATTGTCTCTCTCTACGATCAAAGCCACCTCAGATGGGCGGGCAACTTTCCCCAAAGAATCGACCTCTCGATATCATTTCTGTTACTACATTGTATCGAATTAACTCGTGCTTCGCCAGACTTTCGATCTCTGTCGTCGGGGGTCGCGCGCGTACTACGCCGACACACAACAGGGGATGATATTCGAAAGTGAATCCGGTGATTCGGCTACCAGACTGGCCGCATCTGCCGCGTCGAACGTCGAGCGGACCGGGCCATTAATATCCGGAGAATGAACGGTCCGGAGAACGGCCGCAGCGAAATGTAGGCACACGACCGACCGCCGGAATAATCACAGGGTCGCCGCAGGAAACCGTTTTAATGAAACGGTCCTAGGAGGGATTCTAAGATTTTTTTTTGTAGATTTTTTTTCCTACCAGATATTTTTTTCGTTTGAGATTGAGTAGAAAAAAGATTAACGGGGGTTGTTTTTTGTTGCTAACAAATTGGTCTGGTGCCGCTAGGTTGGCCTGCTGCTGGGGTGGTGAGAAAAGAAAAGGGTGTATTGAACTTTAGATTTGTTGTGATAACTAAAATATTCTGTGATTATTATAGAAGTAACGTATCTCTAGAGTACGTACCTTCATTTTATGAAAAATGCTATTTTATATATAAATATGCGAAGAAAAAAGTATTTTTAATGCTTTTTTAATTTCTCACAATAAGTTGGCAGCACTGGATAAAATATTCTTGAATAAGGAGTTATGCGGAGATCAAACCAACATTGTAGATATGATCGGGTTCAAATACTGCCGCGGGATTGTATATGCGCAATAAATAGTTTATTGTATATCAGCATGCACGTAGCAAGCTATAGTACATCTAAAGTGTTGAGGATTTCCTAGTTTATGTAACGTATATGTTTTCGGCAACATTTTGGACAGAATTCTGGTCGTGCCATCTGTCAATATCTTGATAACCGTAATCATTTGTATATAGCTAAATATGGTTAAATATGTTCGGAATTACCTCTACTATCACGGTTTCAAGGAATTGCATCAAATTACATATCCCTCCCGTACATCAATTTTCGGATTTTCCTTTACAACGTGATAGAAATAAAATCACAAAAACCGCATCCGCACCTATCCGCAGCAGATTTTGCAGTAGTTGTAACTTGTAATGTCAAATATGTGTACTATAATTTGAACCACTTTCAAGAGCTCAATTAAGCTAAACACTAAACTAAAACACTCAAATTCTGCATAATACTGTTTTTATTATAATAGCGAATGTTCTCGGCCCTGCAAAACAAAATTGTGGGTACATTTTAATAAAAACAATGATGAATAAAAGTTTACACTTGGTTCTAAAGAAGGTATAACAACAATGTCACATTTTTCCTTAACATGCAAAATTATAACCGTTTTCAAGAGCGTCAACTTATGTGCATCTTTGTTTAGCCATAGTAAAATCTAACTTTTGGCTGACAAGGACACGCGCAGGGCTCTGGTGAAAAATATTGCCGCCTTTTAATACATCGGTCCTTTACCTATCCCAGAAACTGGTTTACTTTTTGGAATTTAACAATTTAGAAATTTGATTTATGGCCAGCTTTTTGGGTCAAATACCCCAATGTGCGTCGCTCCCAACTTCGTCTTAGTTCTAGTTGTGTGCAACTATTTGTGTTGCCTCCATCGCATGTAATTTTACTAAGTATAATTTTTCTAATCTTCACCGAAATTAGAATTCGGTTTCAATTATAAGTGCGTGAAGATGTATAAGCCTCAACAGCTACCTAGCGGAATTAGGTAGATACAGCTATTAAACGTTAAGCGTTAAAACAATTCTTAGTAAGTTCTTGTTCTTCGAAGTAACTAATCAGTCACCGTAGGGTTGCCAACATGGTCATTTTGACCCGAAGACTTCGGGTTTGGCGACCATTCTCCGGGCTACGGGTTTTCAGTTAAATTCTCCGGGTTAACGTAATCATCGATCTTTTGAGAAACTGTAGCGACCCCTAAATATTTTTTAAAAATTATGAAAATACAGTAATTGTTATTCTAATCACACTGTTTGCAGCGATTTTTCTCAAAATAAGAAGCACTCTATTCCTCAATCTTCACAACAATTTAGTTTTACTTTTTGAGAGCATGTGACAAACTTTCAAAGTAGCAATTGTAGCATGTTTAGATTTTGTCACATGTCTAGTGAATAAAGTAGGAATTCTGTACCGGTACGACGAACGGAGAAGATTGTATCCTGCCTCGATGATCAGATCATAGACAGAGACAAATCTAATATCAAAATGGCTTTCAAAAAGACGGGTATTATTTAAAAGAATTTAGGAATTTGCTTGTCAGAAATCAACATTCGGTATTGATACATTAATTAACAAAATGCGTTTTGAACTTTCGTTGATTATTTTATTATGTATGTTGTTCAGATGATAAGAAATGTCCAAACAATATGTTTGAGTGTGTCCAAGGCAGTTCACAGAATAGTATCATACTGGTCTGCTGTGATAAGTTGAAATTTGGCGCGAACAAGAGCGTCCATATACCGTAACGGTTTTTGGAGAGGGCGTGAGCGTCGCATTCAGGGGGTGCGTGTGACGGTTAAAACGCGGAAGACTTCCTTCTTATTCTAGCCATCATGGGGTAAAGACGTGTTTTCTTAAGAGCAGGGGCTCTATAAGATAACTGTGGTGTCTCGTGTTTCTTGTGCTCAACCGAAATAATAAGGCATTTATTCGTTGTCTGTACTTGCTGATTTGTCCATCTCTGCCAAATTAAGAATATATCATATTTAGGATTACCAGTCATATTTGATGTAAGCAGTTCTGCATTGTTGTATATATTTTTGTTAATAGATTTTATTGTGGTTTTCTTGGGCATATTCATTTTGGAATAATATAAACCTGTCCCTTTTATGGTAAAGTATTTAGCCTTGCACATGGTGATTGATAATTAGAATGAGTTCAAACGTCTCTGACAAAGTCTCAGAGAAAGAACTTTTTAAAGCCTCCGTAAGAGAGATAATTAATTCACGCTACCGTAAGATTAGTTTGTTTAAATCAGTTAGTACCTGTGATTGAAAATGGCGGACCAAGCGTCGCTTGAGGCGAGTTACCACCTTCAACATGTGGTGTTAACGTTTGGTAGTTGAGCAAAGTCCTAACAGGGGCCCCCTTCAGTTTAGAGTTGATTAAAGTATAATAATAAATATTGAGAAGGGTGTCCGCCCCATCACACTGCCATAAAACAGTATTTCTTTTTAAATCATGGAGATGATGACAGCGATACCTTTATTTGAAAATTTTATTATTAGTTATATATTTGCAAAGACTGAGAGATATAGTTATCATTTTTGCCTAAAGACACATTTATTATGGGGGTTTAAACAAAACGCCCAATTTTGTCGGAATAAAATAAAAATTTAAAATTAATTAGGGAACGTGTAGATAATTACTGCAAGCAAAAACACATGATCCTTGATAAAAATTCTCTCAGTACATCAAAATTATGCTTGGGTTAGGTGGTAATATTGGCACTTTGTCTCATGTTGGTTGTGTTGTAAAAAATTCCACATATGAGGCACGAAAAGAGTGAAAAATAATACATTAATTGAAATAAATTAATTTACTACTAGTCACCAAGCCTTACTAAAAAGTATGTGTCGAAGTCGCACATTGTTGTGGCGGCTGTTAATTTACACCCTTATGTTGCATAATATAATTATTTTTCTCCGGGCCAGAAAAGGCAATGTTGGCAACCCTTCTCTTCTGACACTATTTTTAAGTTAACTTTTCACGTTGTGTGTCTATATCTATATCCTTTATTCACTGGTTGTCATGTAAGTTAGTATCACAGTAGCCGTTGCAGGTTAATAGTATTGCCCCAAGCTGTATTGTGATCACAGTTGCGCCCCGTGAATTATTTAGTAAAATTTGTAGGCTAACGTTATCCACAATAAGATTTTGTCATGATTTTATTCCAACTTTACGAAGTTGACAGTTTACTACAGTACCAACAGTACTACAGCACGATATTTGCAAAATACCCAACATTCTAAATACAGTACCCACAATTTCTACACTTATATAACATTAATGACGCAAAGTAGAAAAATAGTTATTACACTCGATTTATAAGACATCTTGGCGCATTCGTACATTTATGGCACTCGTCGCTGCTGCTCCTCGTGCACCAAACAACCCATGCGCCAATTTGAAGTCTTATAAAACTTGTATAATAATTAATAATATACTATTTTACACTCCTGGAATAAAGGGAGTTTTATTTTTAAAAATTAATTTTTCTAAAACCCAAGTTATTTTTTTCTGGACCATTTCATTAGAATTCTTTCTATACACTTAACTATGTATACTAAAGACACAAAGCTTCATTATTTACACTGGAAGTATTAATTACAAAAACATAATTACAAATTATTAAAGAAAAAACTACTGCATGTATAACAAAAGTTACAAAAGATATGTTGTCCACAAATCTTTTTAAATAGAAGCAAACATGTATCTATTAGCTACAAAGAATATTTATTTGAGTAAAAGAACATTTGTTTGGAGTAAAGCATTCTTTTTAACTCAAATAAACATTGTTTGAAGCCTCTATTCAAACAACGATTCATTTGCCTTAAGAGGGGCGTTTATCCATATACCACTTACATGCAAAACACTGGCGCATAAAAAGCAGATCGGAGTCGAAACTATTGCACTTATGTGTAAAAGTAAGATACTGTTGGAATGTGTAAGCATAGGGCATTGTTCTGGGCTAAATATAAAATTCAACCGCGCTTGCTTTCATCATGAACTTAATTAGAGAAAAGAAGCTAATTTTTGACACAATATACTGGTTGATTTAATATGCTTTCATGGTGATTAAGCCAATAGCATTAATCCCGGAACACGAGCTAATTTATGGGTGACATTTTAAGACAGCTCTTTAAAATTGACCCTGCCGTTGTCAAGTTGATCTGCTTTTTATGCAATTGTGTCGAATTACTACGAACTGTCACCGCGGAGCTCTGTAAAGAAGGTTTCTGTAATAAAGTCCACAGGCCGAGACAAGGGAGAAGAGTACCAACAGCTAAGATCAATAATAACTAACAGTTGACGACAGCCACAGTAGCTGCCTATTGGCAAAGGGCAGAAATCGGCTGAACAAATTAAGTAAGTATGTTTGTTCATACACAAAGACTTGAGTACAACGGTTCATCGTTAGATGGAACCACATCCTGGGCGTACTACAGACTCAAGGCCGACGTCGATTTCACTAGCATAAACTAATATGATCCAGGGACAAAATATTAGAAAACAATCCAGATCTGTGACTATCGTTTGATGATTCAGGTTTTATTTGATTGTTCGATTGCATCGTTTACTCAATGCAAAATATTCAGTGAAACCCCATACAAGTACAAAACCCACGGATTCGTTTACATTTCCACGATAAGCATCATCCCAGGAATCGTTATCTGGATCATCTCTCAACTAGCAACTCCAGAGACACGTTTCGGTCCATGTTCACGAAGAGAATGCTGACGATGGTCGCGTATCTGCTTGAAATCGCAATTAAAATCGGTTAGCAGTCGTTTAATAAGAATGGCGTTTCTATTTTCAATCGGAAACCAATAAAATATTCCATCGATTAGCGCCAATATATATTCTGCCACGGTATGAGGCCGCGGTGTTTGGCCTGGACCACTTTTTCACCCATTCCGCCGGTACACGCGAACCGCACTTTATTACTGCCCCAGGAGTGTTCCTCAACTGTTCCTCAACGTGTGGTCCATGCGTCGCTTTTTATCCCTCTTTGCCCGTTTACAGTATACAGCAATACAGCATATCTATGTCATATCTCATATATTGATTTCTGTGTTTTAAAATAAAGTTATTGGCGTACAAGACCAGCATCCAGTATGAGCCATGAGGATCGTTTTTTGTGCGTGACGTGTTTCCGATTTTTCTGACCGACCGGACCGTCCGTGACCACTAAAGGATCTTTTTCATGAGATTTAATTTCCATTCGGCTAAGGAATTTGTCATTTTATCTGTGACACAGATCAAAACAGGCAGTGGACGGTTGCTATAAATCACGAGTCGCCGGATCAGTTGTATGTATCATTAAGTGATTGAGTGATTTTTGTTGTTTTTGTTGCAAGCCGTCTCGGAGAGTTGGTACGCTGTTCATATTTCTTTAATTTCTTTAAATGGCGCTTCTCCGGCAAGAATAATGTTGCGCTGGATGACGAACGAAACGCGAGACGTCGTAGACATAATATTGGCATAAAGGATGGTCTGCCTCGTGAGTTATAACCGTTCGATGAACAAAACTTGTAAAAGTACTGATGTCACCTGCATAAAATGTTAATAGAATTAAGGGTAAGTAAGTACGTAGGCTTTCACGGCCAGAATCATTTAGAAAATAAACTGCTTCCGGGTTATGCCGTGTGTCAAGATTTGTTAATGCTGACGTTTCGCGAGCCATGTTGCTCGCTTCTTCAAAGCTAATTGAATACTTACGTACTTCAAAATGATTTCAATCTTCACTCTTAGAAACTTATCACTTCAAACAACCCAATTTGTCAAAAACTGAATTTTCTTATAAAACTCGTATAATAACATACCATAGCAAAATCTTTTTATAGTTATCTAATAATTATCAAAATAATTCTTAGTTCACCTTTAGACATTTGCTTTCTCATATAACGTTACTTCCAATAGGGTAGGATCACTTTAATCATTTTTAGGGTAGCCGATGGTTCGCCTATGTTACGTTCTGAATGCATAGACCGCCCATAGAGAAATTAGAGTAGCAGTCTGATGCATTAGATAAACAGATTTCGTCGGAATAGTCAGTATAGTGAATCGACCGACGACACAAGCTGCCGTACAATCTGCCGGTACACCGGTCCGTCGCCTACGCGCCCACCTATCTCAATTAACACGAGGCGCGTCCCATATAAAAGTGTCCCATTGTGCGCGTATTAAGGGACCCCTTTCGGACCGGACAATCAAAGAGTGCCGCTATACGTTCAAATCAGGGTGGGTTCTCGTGTTTGTTACGGTCCGAGAGAAAATAAACAACCTAAGATTTCTTTTTGAAGATTTTCACGAACGTGCTCTACAACGTGATGGGTTTGTTAAGTGGCTACTGGCGATACAACCGATATATAGGTTGTGTGAAAGGTGTTAGGGATGAAAATATTTAGTAATGTATAAATATTAATCGTGCATCATCGCCTTATTTCTGTATTAATCTGCTAATGCTTGCCAATTTAATGCATTTGATGTACCTACACGTGTATAGGTTCTCAGTCTTATTTATTTTTGTTATGATTTGCTTTTTCCTAATTCTTATTATCTACAACCATTCTACAACATTTTATGTTAATTTTTGCAAAAAAAAACGGGTTTCCGGTTTTGCCGGAAGTGGCGTTATCTTCAAAATTAAAAAGAAATTTATGTGTAACATTGTATTCTATATTTTCAGATGAATAATCGTTCGATTTAAAAATAAAATAATGACATCAACATTTGTAGACACCATTTTCGACTATTTTGACCAATTTCTAGCCACTTATAGTCTTAGTCTTAATAAACAAAAAGACGATGTCATTTCTAGACTCACCGGAAGTCACACTAACCTGAAGATTAGCAAAAATAAAAAATGTATTTTATGTATATGAAGACTTTTAAAATTTTATGTCTCCAAGCATCGTAAAAATAGACAGCGAACAATTTTTGTTGGCTTTTCATCCAGTTTCAAACTATTTGTTTCCGGGCATGAGTTTTCTAGCCAATATTGTGTCAATATGTGTTAGTATGGAATACCCTGATTATGGGGTGGACCTTAGTTTGTAATTTTATTTTTTATAATTCAAAGACGCTCTCAATTTGTTCCTGTATATTGATACTCAATTCTTCTTGAATTTGAGGTCGAACAATACATCTTAACCCGTGCCCCAGGGGGGCTTAAAATCGAGAATAACTTACTGTAATAATTTTTTTAACAATGTTGTTTTATTTAACAAGAATAAACTTACATCCTCTTACATACGTCTAGATATCAAAGCATTTAACGTATTTCAAAGTATATAACTTGACAAAAATCAAATAAACTTAGTTTAGGTTATTCTGGCCAATAAAGATTAAAATTGACAAGTGAAAACCTTTTCTAGTATACTTTTTCCGTAAGATGTCAATCTAATCAAATTTTTATTGAGTCTACTTTTTAAAAAAATCCGTGATAAAAACTGCATAAATACAAACATTATTTTGTTTCTGACAAACAAGGCACAATTTTGTTCAAAATTTGTGGGTTCAGATTCAGATTCCACGACGAAACAAAAATATACCAGATGGAGAATATCTATTATTTGAAATACGTC
The DNA here is from genome assembly GCA_963966075.1 of Aphodius sticticus. Lineage (NCBI taxonomy): Eukaryota > Metazoa > Arthropoda > Insecta > Coleoptera > Scarabaeidae > Aphodius > Aphodius sticticus. The sequence goes on along the minus strand of OZ014508.1, from coordinate 4,480,246 downwards.
CTATATTTTTAAGGCTACTTTGTATCAGTGTTCTTATGTTTAAACCAATTTGTTTTAAAACAGTACTTTAAACATGTTTTAAAACAAATATTTTGCTTTAAACATGTTTTAAACAGTTTCTTTTAAATGTTGTTTTATACGTGTTTTAAACTACCCATATTTGAACAGTTTTTGTTGCTTTTCATAAAATATTACTATACTAACAATATCAGTGGTAGCAAGTAGAATAAGGAATGAAAAGACGCCGATTAAAATGCCTATAAATGAAATAATTGCATAATTTAAAACATGTTTAAAACAAGTTTTATTCCTTGTTCAAAACATTTTTGTGTGTGACTTAATACATATTTTATTTCATGTTTAAAACATGTTTTTTGCGAAGTGTTTCAAAACATTGTCTCGTTAAAAAACCATCATTTTATTAAAAAAAAATCTGATGTGGCCAGGCACATGACTTTATCATACTATATATAAAATTAATAGTTTCGCTGCATGAGATTCTATTTGATCGAGATCGGCTATGTCTGCATTAAAATAAAACTAGTAGAACTAGACAGATATCTCAATTAAAGCTGCGTTCGGATATTGTACTCCGTTGACACCGGGTACACCGTCCAAATGACACTTACGTGTTAGTGGGTGTAAAAACTGTAGCGGTGTTCAATATCCGAACGCAGCCTATATTGACAGTAGTATTTTCAAAACATTAGCGTTTGACACTAGCTACTGTCATTAGAATCAAAAAATCTGACATATCCTGGCTACTAGTTTTAAAGCCGTACGACCGATCTCGATAAAATAGAATTTGCTCATGCAGCTAAACTATAAATTCTACCAAAAAGTGTCATATACATAAATTATAGAAAATTTCCTCTCCTTTAATTTATTATTTAACTATTTTGACGACATTACAGAAATAGCGGCTCATTTACAAAATCTTCGAAAAATGCTAGGAGTAAACCACCAGTTCCTTTGGACCATTTTCAACAGAAAGCTTTTCAGCTCTAAGTTTGGTTATGAAACTTCTAAATATGAAGTTCTGTCCCGATACCTTTAGTAGTTTCTCCGGAATCGTCTCCACAAAAACGGGTACACACACACACACATACACACACACACACACACAGACATTTTTTTGTACCTTGGTCAAAAATGTTCAGGGGACCCAAAAAGACATATTTCCGCTAAAATCTCAAAAAAATTTTTTGGCATGATTACAATACTATACATACTGCGTATGATAAAGTAAAAATGTTTGTTTTGTTAAAAATAAAAAAAAACGTTTATAACAACCCTGCTTAGTATGTATGTATATAATTTGTTCAGTAGGCTAGTACTTATTTATATAGAACTACTACTACACGTAAGTGTCATTTGGACGGTGTACCCGGTGTCAACGGAGTACAATATCCGAACGCAGCTTTAATCGAGATATCTGTCTAGTTGTACTAGTTTTATTTTAATGCAGACATAGCCGATCTCGATCAAATCTCGATCATGCAGCTAAACTATTAATTTTATACATAGTATGATAAAGTCAGATTTCTTTATATTTACTAGGTTTAGGCCTAGTAAATTAACAATTACTTTCTAATAATATATCCCGTCATTTAAATTAAAATCACCTGTAATATTCTGTTATAAACAATAATTTACAATGTATCGTTAATATAAAGCACTCACAACCACAAACCGCATCTTCTTATTTACAACTTGCCAGCGTGAGGTAATTACGTCATGTTGTAATGGACGCGCAAGAGTAGACAAATTAATTTATTATTAATTATAATAAGTCTCCACTTCCGCCTTCATGCGGCTCTCCCAGTCGGACCGATAACTAAATATCGAACCGCACAGCCGGACTAAAGTTGGGCCAAATTAATGCCACCAATTATCCATGCAGGCACGGAAGGAAATAAATTGATATCGAAGTAGTTTTTAGCACGCATCGGCCACCGTCCGAGGTGACATTTTTATTAAACAACTGGAACGGGCGCCAGTTGGCAACACACAACAATTCTTTGAAATTGAACCACTTGGATATTCACGTCTCTATTTGCATACATATACAGTGTGTCCCGATGGACCTAACTATACCTATAATGGACGTAATTTTTAATTTCTCGAGATATAGTCATTCTTTATAAATAGTTGTGGATGTCCTAAAAAGTCGAAAGCCATTGTTAATATTTTGATTTAACATACGGCATTGTTAGAAAACACGAAAATGTTAAATTGGCCGAAGAGTAAACTATCGGACTTTCGGAATTACATCAAAAATGTTATAGGTAAAAATTAGTTTGAATTAATTTTATGCTCAAATATCAAACTTGAATGTCCTATTTGAAATTTTACATCTCGGACCAGTGAAAAGTCATTACATAAAGGTGAACAAAAAATTTAGATACCACAATTATGATTGATCAGTTGACAGTAGTAACAGCGCATCCAAGCAATTTGTTGATAGAAGCTGATTGGAAGTATGTTGACTTTAGAGCAAAGTGTTCATTTAGTTCTTTGTTACGGTATAGGTGAGGTATCGTACCGCCGTGCTATTGAAGTTTTTAACAGAAAATACCCTGAGGTATACGTTTCTGTCAATTGTGTTCGTGAATTGGTTAAAATATTTCATGCAACAGGAGACGTGAAAAATATCAAGAAAAAAGTGAAATGGCGAAGGTGATGCAGGAGCTATGTTAGCTAATGATTCCGTGAACACTTGCCCAAAAAAATCGTTGAGGCAAAGATCTCGAGATTTGAACATCAGTAAAAGCCACCTGCAAAGGATCTTTTCAAATCAAAAATTTCATCCTTATAAACCAGTACTGATACACACTTTAGTAGGAGGAGATGATACTCGTCGATCAGAATTTTGCCTATTAATGGGAGAACGAATTATGGTCGATGGATTTTTCTACAGAAAAATTATTTTCTCTCACGAAGCGACGTTTACCACAAATGGAGTTGTTAGTTCACAGAATTGCAGATATTGGTCTCAAGAAAGTGATTGTACCATACTTTTTTGACGGTACTGTAAACCAAAACACTTATTTTGATATGTTGGAAAAATTTTTGCTATCTACATTGGACGAAATCAACTTACAGCTCAGGTGTTCACTACGCTATCTACACGACGGTTGTCCTGCTCATAGCGCATATCAAGTCAGGGATTGGTTGAACTGACATCGTCCAAATAAGTGGATTGGACGATTCGGCCCTATAGGATGGCCACCACGTTCACCTGATTTAACACCGCTTGATTTTTTTCTGTGGGGCTATTTAAAACAGAAGATGTATGCGAATAATTTTCATGATAATGTAGACATTCTAAAGTTAAAAATTTGGGAAGCAGTAGACGAAATAAATGAAGAAACAATTGATTTGGTATATCGGGAGTTTAGAAGAAGATTGGAAAAATGTATAGCTGTAGGAAGGGAACATGTGGAGTAATGTTTTGTTAAATTACTTGGTTAAAAATAAATAAAATATAAAACTTAACATACAACATTGAAATTTGATATCTGGGCATAAACTTAAATATAAAACAACGTTTACCTATAACATTTTTGTTCTAATTCCGAAAAACCGATAGTTTACTCTTCGGCCAATTTAACATTTTCGTGTGTTCTAACCATCCTGTATGTTAAATCAAAATATTGACAATGGCTTTCGACTTTTTAGGACATCTAAAACTCTTTATAAAGAATGACTTTTTCTTGAGAAATTAAAAATTACGTCCATTATAGGTATAGTTAGGTCCATCGGGGGACACACTGTATATGCTTTATAACGGGTTGAATTGAGGAATTGATACAGGAAAGGGTGCGGCGTGGTAAGTATATAAATAAATTGGTGCATGTTTGACGGGGTATAGTCGAACAGGTTGTGTAATCGGGCAAGTATGGTTTACGATTGGGAAGTTGTGACAACTATAAAATTAAATGGGTAAATTTAAAATATATTATAGTGCGTCGTGTTTGTATGCAGAACCCGCATGAATAATGCATAATTTGGTGCATTTGCAGATATGGTGGATCAAGGTAGTACTTATAGAGCTTTTGTGCTCAGGTATTGCGAAAGGCAAAAGAATGAATCAGATTCAGAACATCTTTGATAAATGGCTAGTATTTTTACTTTATCATACGCAGTATGTAAAGTATTGTAATCATGCCAAAAAAATTTTTTGAGATTTTAGCGGAAATATGTCTTTTTGGGTCCCCTGAACATTTTTGACCAAGGTAAAAAAAAATGTCTGTGTGTGTGTATGTGTGTGTGTATGTGTGTGTGTATGTGTGTGTGTGTGTACCCGTTTTTGTGGCGACGATTCCGGAGAAACTACTAAAGGTATCGGAACAAAACTTCATATTTAGAAGTTTCATAACCAAACTTAGAGCTGAAAAGCTTTCTGTTGAAAAGGGTCCAAAGGAACTGGTGGTTTACTCTTAGCATTTTTCGAAGATTTTGTAAATGAGCCGCTATTTGTGTAATGTCGTCAAAATAGTTAAATAATAAATTAAAGGAGAGGAAATTTTCTATAATTTATGTATATGACATTTTTTGGTAGAATTTATAGTTTAGCTGCATGAGCAAATTCTATTTCATCGAGATCGGTCGTACTGCTTTAAAACTAGTAGCCAGGATATGTCAGATTTTTTGATTCTAATGACAGTAGCTAGTGTCAAACGCTAATGTTTTGAAAATACTACTGTCAATATAGGCTGCGTTCGGATATTGAACACCGTTACACTTTTTACACCCACTAACACGTAAGTGTCATTTGGACGGTGTACCCGGTGTCAACGGAGTACAATATCCGAACGCAGCTTTAATCGAGATATCTGTCTAGTTCTACTAGTTTTATTTTAATGCAGACATAGCCGATCTCGATCAAATAGAATCTCATGCAGCTAAACAATTAATTTTATATATATATAGTATGATAAAGTCATGTGCCTGGCCACATCAGATTTTTTTTTTTATAAAAGTACCACCATTTTTAATGTGTGTCATATTTCAGTCCAAATTTCAGTCTGAAATCGATTTCACTTAGTAATATTTTTCCAGGGGGTGCAAAATATAAAACTGCTGCCAGTCCAAACAGCACTATACTTAATACCGTTCAAGTTTTTGTTTAAAAAGTTACTAAGAAAAGTTGTTATACAGGATGTGATATTTTCAAACTGATTTCACTCATATATACAGAACGCCGAGGCGCACATTTTCAAATTATGAGCGTGTATACAGGGTGCTCCATAATTTTATACTTTTTCATTATTGGCATTTTTATGGAAAAACAGCAATCTAAGAAAAATTGTATATCTCAATACCTGTTTTTAATTTTATTGCACATGCTTAGATTATGATTAAGTAAGACGCGTTCTATTAGCGTGATTACCTACCATATCCAAATTGTATACAAAATGGTCATAATCTGCAACAAAATATAAAAATGTTTTTCGTAAGAAAGTTAAGCTTTTTAGATGGAACACCATGCATCTAATTAATTTATTGAATTCAACGCATCGTTCTGCAAAAAAAGTAAGTACTAACATACACTAGTGCTAAAATAGACAATTACAGAGATAACCAGTCTTAAGAAAAGTTGTTATACAGGATGTGATATTTTCAAACTGATTTCACTCATATATACAGAACGCCGAGGCGCACATTTTCAAATTATGAGCGTGTATACAGGGTGCTCCATAATTTTATACTTTTTCATTATTGGCATTTTTATGGAAAAACAGCAATCTAAGAAAAATTGTATATCTCAATACCTGTTTTTAATTTTATTGCACATGCTTAGATTATGATTAAGTAAGACGCGTTCTATTAGCGTGATTACCTACCATATCCAAATTGTATACAAAATGGTCATAATCTGCAACAAAATATAAAAATGTTTTTCGTAAGAAAGTTAAGCTTTTTAGATGGAACACCATGCATCTAATTAATTTATTGAATTCAACGCATCGTTCTGCAAAAAAAGTAAGTACTAACATACACTAGTGCTAAAATAGACAATTACAGAGATAACCAGTCTTAATAAAAAAAAACTATTTTTCTATCAATAAGTGCTTCTACAACTACATTAATCATTAAACCAGCTAAGTATTTACTTAAATTACTGTTTACTCGCATGATTTCATCTTTTTTTTTAATAAATCAAAACATTCTATCACATCTACATTTTAATATTATAATTTAAAATAGAATTTTACTTATATCCTGTATGCTATGAAAAGCTGTGATAAACAAGTTATTAAGGTAACTGTCAGTGGTGGTGATCTTGCTAGGTTAGATTTGTGCTAGTACTTTTTGTGCAAAACGATGCGTAGATCTCAAAAAAATTAATTAGATACATGGCGTTCCATTTAAAAAAATTAACTTTCTTACGAAAAACTATTTGCTATATTTTGTTGCAGATTATGACCAGCCTGTACACAATTTGGATATGGAAGGTAATCACGCTAATAGAACGCTTCTTACTTAATCACAAAATCTAAGTGTGCGCAATAAAATTAAAAACAAGTTATGAGATATACAATTCTTCTTAGACTGCTGTTTTCCATAAAAGTGCCAATAAATCAAAAAGTATAAAGTTTAGGGTAGGTAATGTTATTTTAAGGGATGTAAAAGCGTAATTTACCGCGTAAATTACCGAATTAATTACCGTAATTAATGGTAATTTACCGATTTTTAATTACCGATGGTAATTTACCGTCAATTTAAATTACCGTTGGTAATTTACCGACAATTTTAATTACCGTTGGTAATTTACCGGAATTTATAAATTAATTTCAAAGACCTTCCATCAGTAGACGCATGAATGCGCCAACCCTCCTAACCAGTCGACAAGTGCACTGTTGTTTGCGGTTGCCTGGGAGGTATCTAAACAATCCGCGTGGTACATGATCAGACTCGTGCGTCGTCGTATTGACCATTCGTTATAAGGTCTGTATCATAGGTTAATAGACAATGATAATGTTATTCAAGGTGTCATTTAGCCAATGGAAATGGATCTATGGGTAAAGTCCAATCATGCCAAATCATCCGACATTACTTGTGAAAATACAGAACTAATGTTTTGCATTTAATGAATAGAGAAGTGGAAAGCCCCGTCGCGAATGACGACCAATCCAACAAATCCGATAATGCAGCTCAGAAATCAGAAGCCATGTATTATCAAAATTCATTTTTTAATAAATATACCAGTGTTAAAAAAATGATCGAGACTAAAAAATGATTCAGATCAAAAAGCCTAGGTGTAACGGAGAGTTATTTTATGAATCTGGACAGAATTAAAGTGTTTATTTTCTACTATTATTATTATTCTGTTTGATTTTCCTGTTTTTGTGTTAGTGCTATAAATAGTACTTCTATGTAGTGTTTGCATTGGTTTTAGTACTATCAAATCAGGCAAAAGATCAGAGATAGTTATCCACAAAATAATGATTTAAGGTTTTACCAAACATTTTTATTAACATTAGTAGTAATCATAACTTACGGTGATCTGTTTAATTTAACATTTTGAATTTTTAATTACCCGTTAATTTAAATCAGCGTAATTTAACATTTTGAACTTTTAATTACCCGGTAATTTAAACAGGCGTAATTTACCATTTTGAATAAATAATTAACCGGTAATTTAAACCAGCGTAATTTATCATTTTGAATTTTTAATTACCCGGTAATTCATGCCATCGTAATTTACCATTTTTTATTTTTAATTGCGTGGATTTGAAATTAATAATTTTAATTTCAACGGTAATGTACGAAAAAAATTAATTACCGTAATTTAACATCCCTGGTTATTTTTCATTGTCGTAAAATTTTGCGAGGAAGTCAAAATTGTGCCGAAATATAGGTTGTTCCATTTAAAAAAAACATAAGTTTGTGTTGGTGCTACCTTATGGAGAACCCTGTATACACGCTAATAAATAAAATGTGCGGCTCGGCGTTCCGTATACAGGGTGTGTATAAATTGGCGGAAAAGTTATACGTGGCGATGTTCTTCGTAAAATGCTGAGTAAACAATCTTTATACTAAAATGTTGTAGCGTCATTATTGTGCCCTCAGGAGCCATTTGAAAGAAACATAGATTTGGCAACGCTGAATCCAACAGGTATTCGTGTTACTATGCACTGTAAACAATGGGTCCGTATACCATATACATATCGGCATACTCATTAAACGTATATTCCATGTTGAACGAACGAAAATATAACGTAAAATACAATAACTAATAAACTAATAAACTAATAAACTAATTAACTAATGAACTGTAGGAATAATCACGGTAGAACGGTAGAACTGACGAAATTAGCACAAACAAATCAAATTACTTAATTTGATTATACAATTGTCAAAAGTGACAAATGCCAAAATTAAGTTACCCATGTTCTACAGTGTTGCCGAATGTATTTTTATGACAAAATTAACGAAATACTGAAATTAAAAACAAACTTTTTAGGCAGAAAGATAACATTTAGGAAAAGAAAAATTTTCAATATTGTTCTTTATTCTAAACTGCAGCTTCTCCATCAATAGATTTCAAATAATAACACCATTCAAGAGATCGGATATCATGACTTTGGAGACCTCGTGAAGACTCAAGAAGCACGGTACAACATTTTAGATTATAGGTTGTCTACTCAGAATTTTGCGAAGAACACCGCCACGTGTAGCTTTTCCGCCAATTTATACACACCCTGTATATGAGTAAATCAGTTTTAAAATGTCTTCATTAACAGAGGCACAATCTTCCGAGATCGCACTGTTGAGACACCCTGTATACATTTCCCTTATATAAATTTGTAGTATTTCGCAATCACCACTCTTTACATATTATTTAATGTTAAACTTAATTAACTATATGAAATAAATGAGTAATTTATTTAAAAGAAAGAAATTAATACAAAGAAATCGGGTTATGTCGAATTGATGTGAAAATAATAATATTATTAATAAATTATTAATCAAAAGTTTAAAAACTATCAGTGGTCAACATTTTTAACTTAAAGGTACCTAGGGCAGACATTTCCATAGATTTTGCTGCAATTAATTAATGCAATTAATGCAATTAATGGTACCTAAAAATTCTCTATGCAGGCTGAAATAAAAGACTCATTTGCACCATTTTAACCTACTGAGAATGCACATTTCATACGTTAGTAAAATTCGGAACTTTAACATTTATTATAAACACCAAATTTTGACGATTCAACATAACATAACATTTCCTTAATTAATTATCTCTGACCATAGCACGTGCTCATCGCAACCGCAATGACAAGAGCGTAAAAAGAAATTGCACATGGCCCAGTGCAGATGCACCCATTCCGCACGACTGTATATTTAATGCACCTATACGAATCGCGCACGGTGATTGTCCGCCTCTTTATCTTGCAATTACCTACATTAAATTTATTAAGCCAAAGAGCATTATTTGCTCAGGGCGTCGCCGATGAAACATTATTTAACTACATCGGAGAAAAAATTACCGTATAATTTCCTGTAATTCCTCGCATTTATTTCTTCGACCTCGTCCAGCTCATCGAACAAATTGGCAGCAACTTTTCTTGAGACTCACAAACTAAAGTACGGTGACCAAGACATGATATTCGTCACGACGAAATTAATATAATTAAATCACTGTATAATGACAACAGTACGGGCAATTATGTAAATATCACAGATTGTTTTTTCCTTTAGTTAATTTAGTGATAAAATTACGTTTTGTAATCTTCTTTTTCTGGGCTGTGTACCTACCATTAAGAAAAAGTGGTAGGTATATAGTGGTAGAGAAATTAAGAACAAGTTTTTTTAATTTTTCTCTTTTCGTAATATGTAATAATAATAATTGTAAAAAATTAGTGTGCATATAAATTATCTGTAGACGTACCAGCGTCTGTCTATGTGAATGGCCAACAAGGAATCTAGGAAATGCTTGCTTATATAGCTAGAGGCTAGTTATCTTAGGATTAGATGTTTGCATAATATAATCATGGGTGATTTGATGGCAATTTAGCTTCTGCACGCTCTGTGCCGTGTAGTTTGTTTATTTATAACCCACTCGACTGTCAGAACGAGATGCATACGAATTTAATTTCAATTTGCGAACATGATGACAAATTGCAATTCTTAGAGATTGCTGTCGACATTATACAGGCTAAGCAGAGAGTAGCGTTCAAGAAATTTTGATTTCGCAGCTCGCATCGCTCTGGTTCCCGCGCTGCAAACGTGAATATTGAGTAGTTTATTAGTTGTACTTTCACTAATAATCCTCTTTGGAATCGAAAAGATGCGCAACATCGCTAAATTTTGAACTAATTATGGGAAACTGTGGTAGTAGTCCATGTGCGCTGTTTGAAAATGTTCCAGGGGGGGGGGGCAAATTTTTTTTTTGTATTAAATGGTGACGTAATATTAAGGACTGTGCCATTAACTGTTTTGCAGCATTTTCGTCTTGTGTTCTTTTGCGTAGGTACACTCTGAAAAATCTCTATCATCCATGGTCGTGATCCCTGTATGCTCGACAACACTTACTTATGATATATTGATATTCGTTGAATTTCAAGTCATTTTGCCGTCTTTCTATCGTTTATTAATGTTGGACTAATATTTTTAATTAATAATTGTTTGTAACAATATTATGGAGACTGTGGCGAACTTAATAATAAAATTATAAACCCCTAACCACAACAAGTATTTTAGAACCTAAATACGTATTTCAGCAACTAAGTTGCCATCTTCAGTAGAAACTAAAAAGAAAAGAGATTAGCACTTCATAGTATCTTTACTGGATATTGTCCAAGCAAATCACTAGTGGAAGTGACGTCCATGTTAAAAATTAGCCTATATATACCCATTGTTCGTCACACCTCAGTGAATTTTGATCACTGAAGCGTAAAAAACATGTTTTAATTAAAGCAGGTCAAACAATGGCGAACTAGGTATAGGACCCCTGTCTGAATTTATTAATTTATCTCTATTCAAGTGAATAAAGATACTTTCCAAGCTGTTTAGTTCCCTATTATTTGACACAGCTTTTACAAGTTTTAAGTCATCTACAATTACTTTATGACCTGTGTCTAAAATATGTTGAGCCACACTCGATTTTTCAAAACGATTATATTTAAAATGAGCTACATGTTCTTTGAACCTAGTTAAAATTGTTCTTCGAGTCTGGCCAACGTATTCTTTTTCACAGTCATGACATTTGATACAATATATACCAGATTTATCAAGTATATCTACCTTATCCTTTGGGTTTCCAAGAAGGTTTTTTATGCTATTATGAGTCGAATATGCTATACAGAGATTTTGTGATGTAAAAATACTTCTCAAACCCCTCGTATATGCACAATCGAACGGTATTTTAACATATTTCTTCTTTTCTACAGACAAAGTATTTAAAGTAGATATTTGATTTACATACATTTTTTGATTCTGCTTCTTAATCATTCTATCAACTATTTTCTCAGGGTACCCATTATGTAAGACAGCATTCTTAATAAACAATAATTCTTGCTGATATCTATCTGCGGACAATGGAAATTTCAATAACCTATTTACTAAACAACTAATAAAAGACAATTTTTGTTGAAAAGGATGCTGCGAATCATTAGGGATAAACCTGATTGTGTTAGTATCTTTCCGATACACGTCAATTTCTATTATATTTTTGCTATTCCTGACTACCAGAGTATCTAAAAATGGAAGTTGGCCGTTAACTTCTTGTTCTACAGTAAAGTTAATGGTGTTGAATTTAGAATTCAAAACGAAAAGAAAATCTTGAATACTGCACTTTTTGGTGTCAAAAATGGCAAAAATATCGTCGACATACCTAACCCAAGTCTTAGGGAAATATGGTGCAATAGACTTTACATTGGTTTCAAATCTGCTCATAAACAAGTTGGCAATAAAAGGTGAGAGACAGTTACCCATTGCAGTTCCCTCAAGTTGTTCAAAAAACTTTCCGTTTATTTGAAAACAATTTTGAGACATACAAAGGGCAGTCAATCTTACATATTCATCTATTTCTGACGGGTCAAAGTTGTTATTGCTCAATAATTCCCTAAGAAACTCCAAAGTTTCCGGAATAGGCACACTAGGAAACAGTGAAGCAACATCAAATGAAATCAACAATTCGCCATCCTCTAATTTTACATTGTTGACCTTATTGATAAAGTCCAATGAGTTATTAACAGAGAAGCTTGGTTGAGGAACAGGTAAATTGTTGAACTCATTCGATAACCATTTCGCTAACTGGTAAGTAGGTGAGTTAATACCTGATACAATAGGTCTCACTGATTTACCAGGTTTGTGAATTTTGGGAAGAACATATAATCTAGGTACAGTAGGATTGGAAACTTTGAGTTTAAATCTAGTTTGGCGGGTGATAAGATTAGGACAACTGGACAGCGTACTATTTATTTGACGGACTAGTTTGGGCAGTGGGTTTTTCTTGATTTCCTTATAAGGACCATTTGCAATTAAGTTATCAATCCTATCAAAATAATCCGCTTTATCCAGGATGACCACCTTATTACCTTTGTCAGCCTTAAGATAAAAACAATTCTTCTTCTTGAGTGTTGTCGTCGAATTTTTAACATGGACGTCACTTCCACTAGTGATTTGCTTGGACAATATCCAGTAAAGATACTATGAAGTGCTAATCTCTTTTCTTTTTAGTTTCTACTGAAGATGGCAACTTAGTTGCTGAAATACGTATTTAGGTTCTAAAATACTTGTTGTGGTTAGGGGTTTATAATTTTATTAATTGTTTGTAAATATGATTTGTTTCTGAATCATTGAACTCTTATTCTAGAATTTAAGATTTTGTATGATTTTCAACCAATATTGTAGTCGTTTTATTACTTTTTAATACGCTAGGAGAAATTGTTATTAATTTCCTATAATAATTTCTAGCTCGTGGTCATCGAGCATCTGATACAATATCTTAATAACAAATTGATAAACATAAAAAGGCAACAATATTATTTTCAAATTCACCCCGTTAACGAGAAATAATGACTAAATGTAGAGAAAAGTGGATTCATTTGAAAATTCTGTGTTAAGGATAATCGACGACGAAATAATATTTTTTTTATTTTACTATTATACTTGAGCACTTGTAAGGCGACAATGTTAGGTCAACTACTAACTTTTGAACGAACTCATGTACGGAAATGCATTGTGTTAACGCTTGAGAGAGTCAGAAAATGGTACAAATATTACAAACAGCATAGATAATCTATTGTCATGCATCATAAGATGGCCCTTTTAATACCAAATAACTTTAGTCTGAAATTTTTTATTATTTGACGCTGTTGAAACACCCTTTTCATTAACCGAAGTATTGTAATTTTAGTACCAATTTTGGCCAATAATGGGTTATCTATAAATCTTTTTAAATTATTTGATTTTAAAATAGTTATTCTATGATACTTTATACAACCTACTTTACTAAAGCAATTTCTAAAGTTGGTACAGTATTCCGGCTCTCTGCAGTTCCTAAACGGCGTCTATGTGGACATGAGTTCGTTATCAAAATTTGGTTTACTATCAAAAGTTGCCTATTATACCTTATCTATAATATATTCTATGCTTATTAGTTTAACACCCAGTGTAATTAAGATAAACTGCCCAGCAGTGCCAAAAACTGCGAAGTAGTGGAAACTAATAAGTACGATCAAATAAAAGTGCATACAACAATATGTCATTTTTGCATCTTTTTGGGGACACGAAAGATGCTAATTGCCCGCTAGGCGTTTAGTTAATAACTTTCAAGCCTAGCCGCGAAATTATTTTACACACAGGCCGGGCGGCGACCGTCCTGTCTGTCCAATAAATACATAGCTTTCAATTCGGTTTGATATGCAAGATCCATCTGATCAAAAAGATCAACCTGATCTATGATCAAAAGATCCATCTGATATGATAATAACCGATTTATCGATCAGATCTATTTATCGGTCTTCAATTGTGATCGAAGATCGATCACAAATTTCTCGTCCACTCCTATCTTTTACGTTTTTCGCGTAGCGGTAGTTGGGTTCGAAATCCAGGGGGGGGGGGCAAATGACAAAAGTGTGCAGTTGAGCTTACTTCAAGTGGGACACACTGTATATAAGTATGTAGGAGTATTATTTATTTCACTTACATCAATTATACTCATTATAATTGATTGTATTTTCCTTATTACAATTACTATACAGGGTCCTGCAACTCAGCTCCCGTCTTCTGTAGCTCAGTTACTAATTAAGCTAAGAGTTTGATATTTTGCAGGCTCACCCTGTACTTCAAGGTACATTTCAAGAAATAATTTTTGATTATACAGCGTGTCCCAAAAATGTGCAACGCCATGGTAATATATTTTTTAAATTGCATGGTATATATTTTCTTACACATTTGGAAGCCTGTTATGATTGCCTACATACCACCAAAATTTTATTGAAATCGGTTGAGTGACTGCATCGTAAAAAAATAAAAACAAAAAAAAATTGATTTTGCATCGTTGGCTTTAAAAATCAATAAAAACCACAAATTGCAAAATTTTGCGAGTACACTCAAATCTAAAATACCTCTCTGCGTTATATTGTATGAAATAAATTGTTTTTCAACGCCACGTACGATCTTTATTACCTAAATTTGCCGTTGGAAACGTTGAAAAATGAGTTTTTGGCGAATAACTTTTAAAATATTGGGAATTGTGATGGAGTTGTATTTAGAAACAATGCTTATTTTTTAATTCTGCATCGTTTCACCTAAACAAAATTATGGGTTCCAATTTAAAATAAGAACAATAACACGCTTTGAAGTTTGTCAAGTTTGACACTAGATTTTGGTCATCCTGTATAATTTGGATCAATGACACTTGGTAGGGAGACTACTAGATCTAACTTAATAAGCACGTCGCAAAATTTTATTAACGAGGTGCAGTTTGTGGTTTTTATTGATGTTTAAAGCCAACGATGCAAAATTAATTTTTTTTTGTTTTTATTTTTTTGCGCTGCGGTCACTCAACCGAGTTCAATAAAAGTTTGGTGGTATGTAGGCAACCATAACAGGCTTCCAAATGTGTAAAAAAATATATAGGATGCAATTTAAAAAAATATATCACGTTGGCGTTGCACATTTTTGGGACACCCTGTATAATCAAAAATAATTTCTTGAAATGTACCTTGAGGTACAGGGTAAGCTTGCAAAATGTCAAACTCTTAGCTTAATTAGTAACTGAGCTACAGAAGACGGTAGCTGAGCTGCAGGACCCTGTATATACCCTCTAGGAGACCTATCTTACGACGAGAAATTAAAACGCCATCTATCGGCATCCTTGCCATTATTTTCAAAACAACGACTTTCATAAATCAAAACAATCGTTTTCTTAAAGCAAATACATTATGTTAAGAATGGTATTTTCTTAACATTAGACAACCATTTCCCTATATGTGTACAGAAAAATCATTACATTTGTACGATTGTTGAATTCGTCGCGGCAACTAGACATTTTATATTAATTTATGAATTATTGGGCATGTTTTAAATGTTAAATTAGATTCTTCATAACATTGTAGGTGTTGACGATAGACCTTCCCAGTTAGGCATTTTCAGAAAGCTAGTTTACTGATCTTTCAAAGTATTTCTAGATATACAGGGCGTTTGATTTAGAATTTTAAAGGTATTTCACATATAGGAAACCTCCATGTATTCTGGATAAATGATACTAGAATCTCTAAAGTTGCTAGAATCTATAAAATCTCTAAAATCTCTACAATCTCTCTTACGGTATTCTTCCTAAGTAGCTAATCTGTTTGCGCACCCTATTAGTCAATTGGTTATTGGATTAAATCTTCAGTGCGACCGTACGCACCAAAATTCGCCAAGACCTTAATAAATCTGCTCTGGGAAGCAGAATTTTATGGCTACAGTTGCAGTGGAGATAAAATTGGGCTCACAACGTATCCGGGAATTATTTTCATAATTTAGCAGGATTCCGTTGGTTGGCGTTCGTTGGCTTACGTCCGCTCTGATTGTAAAACGGACCGGACCCGCGTTGTCGGTAAGTAAGCGAGTATTTGCACCTGCTGGCAACCGTCCGCCGCCTTCTTCTCTGGCCCGCTCTGCATTCATACAGGTACAGGTGTTGCGGCCCCGTGGCCCAGAAGTTATTCCACATTATTCCAACTGGATGGATGACTCCGGTCTCGTGCTATACATAATGCCGGTAATTCATTTGACGCCACTCACGACCATGGTTTAAGCTTTAGAAATATTTATTCCTCTGGTTAATCATACTAGGATTGGTTGTTTCGATTTGAAAAAGTTGAGATGAAATAGTAGTCCATAGTTCAGGCCAAGGAATAACAAAAAGGGCCAAATAGCAGAAAAAATTCATGTAGATCCAATGTTGGCAGTTGTAGGGGAAGGTGTCCTGAACAACATATTAAAAGTACCGATGGGTAGGGGTGCCTCTAGCAAAAAAAATGTCCATATACTAAATTAATTGATATACAATTCTCTACATAGATGGTCCCGGTTTTTTGTGGCCACGATTCCGGAGAAACTACTAAAGGTATCGGGAAGAAACTATATATTTAGAAGATTCATGACCAAACGTAGACATGAAAAGCTTTTCTTCGAAAGGGTACAAAGGAACTGGATGTTTGCTCTAAGCCTTTTTCAAAGATTTTGCAAATGAGCCGCTATTTCTGTAATTTCGTCAAAATAGTTAAATAATAAATTAAAGTAGAGGAAATTCTGAATAATTTATGACTACGACATTTTTTGGTAAAATTAATGGTTTAGCTGCATGAGCAAATTGTATTTGATTAAGATCGGCCGTGTCTGCATCAACATAAAACTAATTAGCCAGGATTTGACAGATATTTTCATGCTAATGACAGTAGGTGGTGTCAAACGCTGATGTTTTGACAATACCTACTGTCAATAGAATCGATATATCTGTCACATCCTGGCTAACTAATTTTATTTTAATGCAGACACGATCGATCTCGATCAAATAGAATCTCATGCAGGTAAACTATTAATTTTATATATATTATGATAAAATCATGTGTCTGGCCACATCAGATTTTTTTATTTTAAAATTTACACTGTTACAAAAGCATGGACATTTAAATAAATTTTACAAAAAAAAATATGCTGGCAAATTTGTTTTTTTTTTTTCAATATTCTGTAATTGTCAATAAACCTATGTAAAAATATTCAAAATATCTTATACTCTTATAGAAACACATCTAACCTCACAAAGTTACATATTCTCAATTTGGTTGGTAAGTTTACATCATATATAGTATGTAGTATGTACTAGTATGTAGTACATATGTATAAAACGTCGTTTTATATTGTTTATAAACAATATACTTAAATCTGTAGCATATACATATTCTCATGTGATTAATTACATTTTTTCGTCTCAACAAATAACCAGTCATCTTTTGGGTAATTTTTGCTGGCAGAGTACTTCAAACAGACTTTATCATACTATATATAAAATTAATAGTTTAGCAGCATGAGATTCTATTTGATCGAGATCGGCTATGTCTGCATTAAAATAAAACTAGTAGAACTAGACAGATATGTCGATTAAAGCTGCGTTCGAGTATTGTACTCCGTTGACACCGGGTATACACCGTCCAAATGACATTTACGTGTTATTTGGTGTAAAAAGTGTAACGGTATACAATATCCGAACGCAGTTTATATTGACAGTAGGTATATTGTCAAAACATTAGCGTTTGACACTACCTACTGTAATTAGAATCAAAATATCTGCCATATCCTGGCTACTAGTTTTAATACAGAACGACCGATCTCGATGAAATATAATTTGCTCATGCAGCTAAACTATTGATTGTACCAACAAATTACATAGTCATAAATTATTCAGAATTTCCTCTACTTTAATTTATTATTTAACTATTTCGACGAAATTTCAGAAATGGCGGCTTATTTGCAAAATCTTTAAAAAATGCTAAGACTAAACCTCCAGTTCTTTTGGACCCTTTTAAACACAAAGCTTTTCAGCTCTAAGTTTGCACACACACACACACACACACACACACACACACACACACACACACACACACACAGCACACACACACAGACATTTTTTGTACCTTGGTGATATATATATATATATATATATATATATAATGTTCAGGGGACCCAAAAAGACATATTTCCGCTAAAAACTCAATTTCTTTTTGGCACGGTTACAATACTTTACATACTACGTATGATACAGTAAAAACAATCATGATAACACCAAAAATGCGACAAAACATGTTTTAACACTAAACAGCAACGACAACTTGAATAGCATTCTGTTTTTTCCTTTGTCAAAATCTGAAAATGATTAGGCGCTCTTTGGAGTTGCCTTACATTTGCATTTGAAATTTGCCATGACTTGTTACTTCATTCCTGTTGCTATAGCTCAAATAGTAGTGTCATTAGCTAACATTGCCACAGTATTGTTTTCTGATTCTGAGAAATCGATCTTTTGTTTTCCTTAAGAATACGGTTTTGTTAATATTACAAACGGCTGTATTTTTTCAAGCGATTAAAAAAATAAATAAATTCTTATGGTAGCCTTTTACTTAGAATGATATCATAGGTTTATTTGTGTTAAATGAGGGAAATATAGATTCCTCCTGCAAAAATGTAGTATTGTTCAACACACCAAAATACCGAAATCCCAAAATAGATAATTTATCAGTTAGACCCTTTCAATATCTTACAATGTTATCGCTGAATAATATTGTTATCGATCTAAATGTGTTAGCACGTAAGTTTATCAATAAAAATTCCTTTTCTAACGATCGTTAGCGCCTTGAATAATTCATTTTGCTTCAGCGGCGCTTAAAAGCTCGCCACATAATGACGAACCCACTCGACCCAACCTGAAATAGACAAATTCTATCCAATCTTTTATTTTATTCACCGCGGTGTGGTGATTTTTAATCTAGTATGCCTTACAATGGTAATTACGAAAAGAAAAAATAAGAGGCAGGTGTATCAACTCCGGCGCTGCGTTTTCATTAATTAACGAAATTCGTTTTTTGATACTAAAAGAGTAATTTATACGAGGCGTATATTTATTACGGGCATTCGTCTTCTTGGAGATTTTTTCGGGAACCCGCTGCTGTTCGAGCATATTAACAGATAAATTTTGATCGCGCCCGAGTTATTGGATAGCGGTGCTCGTCGGACTGTTATGGTAGATTCGGTGACTATATCTGTATCAAAATCACCAGGATAAACCAAATTTAAGCACCTGTTTGCGTCACCGGGTAAATTGCAAAATTGATTTAAGCTTAATAGCACGGTATAGTAGACAGGTAATTTTTTATCAGTCTATAATTGCTTTACAAACCGATTTTGTGAAGTGATCCCAATTTCACCCAGAAATGCACATTTTTTTTAAAAATGATGTAAAACATTATTACATAATAGTTTAGTCAAGTCATTCTAGATTTTTGGTATAAGTTGTGTTAAGAAGATTAAATGCAGTCGATGAAATTGATACTAAGAAAATGGATCTGGATCCTATACGAGAAAATTGTTTCAAGGACATCTCAGCGAGGCCCCAAGTAATTTTTAACAAATTCACTACCGTGGCAAGAATATTGAATTTTATTTTTGCGCTCCTGCCATGCCGGTTGGAGACCAAAACAAATCGTTTGAACTATAAATTAATTGATTACTAAATTAACGTAGTAAGAATATCGAATTTTAACTTTAGCATAGTTCTAGAGGCAGTTTTAGCAGTTAAAGTCATTTTTTGCCAAAAGAAATATCTAATTTTGAGAAACCCTTGACAAAGTTGAAGAAGAGAAAATACTGTATGAATACATTGATGATTTTCAGTCGTCACTTTTTCTTTTGTTATGGAAATCTATTCTGCAAAAATAAATTCTCCAAAAAAAGTCTGTAAAATTAAAATTCGATCTTCAAAATGCTTACGTTTAAAAATCTTTATCATTGCACAGTGTATATAAAAAGTAATGTAGCTATACCCTATTCACGATAAGAACATAGTAGTGGGGGTGCAAACTGAGCCCGATTTACACTGGAGCAATATGCTGTCAATAGCTGCAAATTGAAAGGTTATGTCACGACAATGGTGTGCTATACCTCGCACCGCTGATTTGTCAATTAGCCATCGTTATGTAGTGTAGTGCGTTGTATTAAAACATTATATTAAGTCTGCTATCTTTTATTAAATATTAGTACACAATAAACAGTTAATGATATCAATAAAGAATAACAAACAAAGAAATAAGACACTAAAAAAGGAATAAAATATGACTGTTTATTCTCGTATATCTACTAGCAGCAATTTGCTCCGACAACGTCCAAAGCGTCCTCACACGTCTTCCGTTATATCACTGTTTAAAAAAGTAAAAGAAAACACGAAAAGTTTGTCATTTGATAAAAAGGAATTCCTTATTTCATTCGCTTGTAGATGGTTCAGTATCAGACCACAAATCTGATGATGATCCTGTATTGGTTGTTATAATAAACTCTTCCATAATATCTTCAACAATATTGTCCAGTTGATATAATTTGTTTTCTTCGCTGACTACATGTTTGATGCAAGCTTTCCACCGTTCCGCATTTGCAACTTCCAAACCCTCAAGAAGCAGAGGGTTTACCTCCGGCAACTTAAATGTTCGCGGCGATATGATGTTTAAATTGGGCCCAAATTTATTCAATTGGGTTTAAACCGCAGTGATATGGAGGCAATCGTAAGACTTTGCGACCACTTTCCTCCACTAATTGATCGATTACATAGTTGACTGGGTTATCACTTGTATACTTTTTTGCCATATCTAGAAGTTCTACTTTCAACATACTGTTATCTACGGTTACGCCTTTTGAAATAAGCCATTCTATTAATGTCCCTTTTCGCCAAGAGTTGTTTGGTACTTTATCCATCTTCACGGAATGGTAAGGAGCATTATCCATTACAATTACACATCCAGGCTCAAGTCGTGGCAACATATTTCTCATCCATTCCGTGAAGACGTCGCTGTTCATGTCTTCGTGGTAGTCCCAGTCTTTTTTGATTCAAATAACAGAAGGCCGTTATCTACAAAACCTGCTTCCGAGCCGATGTGTAGAACAATAAGACGTTTTCCTTGTCCAGAAGGATCTGTTATACCTCGTGATAACCCACGAACAAATGCTTGTCGAGCGCTTGTTATAGTGGTATCTTTCCAGACCTTTGGTTTTGTGTGACCAGCATTAACCCATGTCTCATTTAAGTAATAGATTTTTTTCCCCATTGAGCGATACTGTCTAATACTGGTCAAATATCTTCGTCTCCATAAAACAATATCCTGTCTTTCAATTAAAATATTTTTCCTGCTTCGGTTCTCCCATTTAAATCCCAACATACGCAATATTTTCCACAAAGTTGTTCGCTTCACCGTAGGTATGAAATCATCTGCTTCAATAGCCTATACAAATTTCCACTTAAATTCAATATTACATAAATAATCATATCATTACCGTTAATACTTTGGAAATAGTTGGTAATTCATTGTTAAAATAGAAAGAATGTACATGTCGCCTAATTGCATTTTTCTGTAATTCATCCAATTTGTCGTAAGTGTTTTCCCGTTTACGTTTTTTGGTTGGAGAACGTAATACTCCAGAAGTGCCCTTTTCCTTTACAATGGCCCACATTGTTGATTCTCCAATACCTACAAGCTTCGAAGCTAATTTTACAGAAGCTGACTTCGAATTTCCAGGTTCACGACTGTACGCGAGATATGCATTGTAGGCCATCAGCCGTTGTCCACTGCAAATTCTAAAGTTTGAGGTAATATCTCAGAAACTGTAAACGTTGCATTAACGATAACAACGCCAGTGCCTTTACATGGTTGCAAAATACTTAATTCCAAAATTTCGTTAAATTCGGTAGAACAAGTCCGGAAATTTTTTCACTTTTATTTCATAACCTTCAATTGTATTTCTCGAAAATGTTCTCATGTAAGGCCATAAAAATGTTATGTTACCATTAAGACAAATAAAAGATCTGTCAAATACATTTAAAAAAATATAGGGTTGTAATTTTTAAAAAAATTTCGATGACGTCATCTGTTGGAAACAATTGAAGGTAAAAAAATTAATTTGACATCATAAGGTGTGTTTTGATAATTATAAATCGACGTGTTCGAAGATGTTTTAATATAGCAAACCGTTCTTGAGATTTTGTGTTGTTTCCATACTTTTCGCGCTCACTGTATATCTGATAAGAGTATTCAGAATAAAACAGATCGATGAATACTCGGAACTAAAAGAAGTAAAACCTGGGGTACTCCAGGGTAGTGGATTGGGACCAATTCTCTACCTACTATATACAAGTGACCTACCACAGCCCACAGCTGCAAAATGTAACTAACAGTCGCCACATTCGCAGATGACACGGCTCTAATGGCAGTGGGATCAACTATTGGAGAATCTACTAGGAATCTTCAACAAGCTAGTAATAAATTATATAAATTGACCAAAAAGTGGAAGATCAAGCTCAACGGACTGAAATCTAACCACATTAACTTTACAAACAAAAGAATCGATGACATACCTCATGTCAAGATTAACGACGCCATAGTTCCATATGCGAACACAGAAAAGTATTTGGGTTTGACTCTGGATACAACGCTAAGGTAGAAAGAACACTTTAAAAAGAGTAGAGCTTGGTCTGAAATACAGAAAACTGTACTGGCTTCTGGGAAGAAACATCCAGCTTTGGGGTTGCCCCAAAAAAATCCAATATACAACGAATCCAGACTTCCCCAAATAAAGTACTAAGGTATATGGTTAACGCTCCTTGGTACATACGGAACAGTGACCTGCACCGTGATCTTGGTGTCCCACAAGTCATCCAAGAGATAAAAAGATTCGCCGCTAAGCATGAATCTCGCCTAAGCCATCACGTCAACGTAGAGACCCTGCCGCTACTGGACAACCAGAATCTAATGAGAAAACTAAAAAGAACTAAATCCTTCGAACTAGTGAATAAATGAAATGTCTGAAAAGCAAAGCACAGTGAGGGAAGTGTAAGTGCTTCTTGTTTAGGACAAAGCAAATATAGGACATCAGTGGATAGCCTAATAGAGACAAGTACCTAGTACAATGGAATTGGTTTCAAAATCTCTATCATCACTTCCATCAAGCCTAAGTCAGCTACATTGTTGTCAAGTGTTCGTCGCATGCCATGGGCATCGGCCAGATACAGACGGGCCGTACACGTCCATATGTACTAAACGTACCGACATAATGGATATAGCAATTAGTGAAACCCGTAGTACCATTTGTGCAATACACATCTCTCTTATTATCTTACAAATGACGTGTCGCCACAAAGCACATATGTTAATAAAGACGACTCGTATGCATGTCCACCGTCCACACACCATGATTCCCTCGCCTCAAGGCTTCGCAGCAGAAGCAACCTGCTAGAAGTCTGCCAGCTACGAAACGGTACTTTTAATTTCATTCTATCCGAAAGAAGAGAGACGGAAATACCGACGAAAAAAATCGTACCGTCATTTGGCACGTGGTCGGTCGCGCAACCCTTTTCTCAAAATGTATTAATTTGGGACATCTGCAAAAAAGGCGAGGACAAAAAAGAAGGAATGAGGAACCAATCTAAGGATGTGGTTCGTATAGTCAGGTACCGTAAGATAAATAAGCCGAAAGAATACATAATAACATAATGATTCTCTTTCGAGCGGCACACTTCTGGGCATCTTGTATTATATCGGAGTGGATGAAAGTAAATTTATTTATGTGACAGTTACGAGGGTTGTTCAACCTGGCCGACCTAACGGTACCTTGCGGTTCGGTCAGGATTCGCCAAACAACTGATAGGACCGACTGGCCCACCCGGTGTATGATAGGGATTTCCGATTTAATCTGAATATTGATTTATTTTAAGGAGGTACCTACATAACTGTGTCGTTTCTTTTCATCAGTACAGATAATACGATAGACACGATTAACTATAAACCGCGACCTCAGAAGCATAAGGTTCTAAGTGACAGTTTGTACAAAAATGAATTTTTTTTGAAACGCAATTTCTATGTTATGCAACATCCGTTGTGCGATGTAGTTTTATTTTTAAATAGAAAACCCAATAATCATAATTAGTTAAGGCTGTATCCGTACAAAGGTATTCAATTGTTTCACAATAAATTAGCGTTTGTATGTTATGTTAATAAGACATTTAAAACTACATGTTGCATCTATCGTCTTACAGATACTGACGTTGTCAAATAATAAGCAAAATCGATAGTTATAAAGAAAATTACAAAGAAATAAATACGCAGAACAGAGTGATCCTTGCATGTAGTAATGATTTATTCTTTTAAACAATGGTTTCCTTCAGTTTTTAGTTGGAACACCCTTGTAAATTATCTTTTCGAGTCAATAACAAAATTAGGTCAACTGCAAAGATATCGGTGACGTTTTTGTCGGATACAATTGAACGTCAGTTATTGAATTTCATATAAAAACACATAATATGAACATCTGCAATTCGGTAATCAGAAATAAGAATTAAACTACTGCAAGACTGCAAAAATAGTTATTTATGTACCAAGGGCGAGGGTATAAACATCAAGTAATGGCCGTGGTACATACAAAATGTTATGTCCTACAATGGTTTTGTTCCTCCGTTTGAATAATATTAATAAATATTTTGACGTTATCAAGTGACATGCGTATCTACAGAGTTGAATAGCAACACAAACAATTCGGAGTTGAGTGACAATACATACAATTAATTGTCAAAGTTACAACCTTAATCGCCAATAATTGACATTGACGATTCAAAATTTACAATTTGAATCACAAATATTTGATATATTTGACATATAACCATGGCAACCCTTAATGCCCGTGCGGGCGTTAAGAATCCTTAACGCCGTTAAGAACCAGTTTTTGCCCCGGTATCTAAGATGTAAAATGTTACTTTATGATCATGTAGGACATAATAGTATATTATTATACAAGTTTTATAAGACGTCAAATTGGTGCACGAGTTGTTTTGGGCACGAACGTAGTAAGGAGTGCCCAAATGGAACGAGTGCGCCAATACGTCTTATAAAACGAGTGTAATATAAAATTTTTTTCTACTTTGCGTCATTAATTTTATATAACTTTAAAAATTGTTGTAACTATGTCGCGCTAAATTAGAATCTAGGTTGTATATGGGTAGTATTTTGCGGGTACCACGTGGCAGTACTGTAGTAACTGTCAACCTTCTAAGGTTGGGATAAAATCATGACAAAATCTAATTCTGAATCATTTTACTCTACTTTAACCTACAAGTTTTAATAAATAATCAGCGAGGTCGCAACTAAGATCATAATGGAGCTTGGGGGAATACTTTTAACCCTACTGTGATAAATACATGAAACATAACCTAAAAAGCTAACTTTAAAATAATGGTTTCATAATTATAATAAACAGAATAGACGTGTTTGGCGGTAACTGATTTGTTACTTCAAAGAATAAGTCATTACTAAAGAACTGTTACCCTACTGTGATAAATACATGAAACATAACCTAAAAAGCTAACTTTAAAATAATGGTTTCATAATTATAATAAACAGAATAGACGTGTTTGCCGGTAACTGATTTGTTACTTCAAAGAATAAGACATTACTAAAGAACTGTTATAACCGGTTAACGTTTAATAGCAGTTTCTACCTATAGTACCACTGGCCTATACAAGTTTACACGCACGTATAATAGAAACCAAATTCTAATTTCGGTGTATCAATTTATTAGAATAAATTATACTTAGTAAAATTACATGTGATGAAGGTAATAAAAATACGTTGTAGGGTGTACCGAAAAACCGTTTTCTTCGAAATTCAAAATTTCAAGTTGATAAAAAGTTGGCACAATTGAATAATATTTAGGTCTCCCGTAGGAGGCTTAAAGTTTATGATTTTCTTTAAAAATTCGAATATTTTCGTATTTTATTTAAGTAATATTTTTAGTAGTTTTTTCGTTTTCAAAGCCCACATGTTCGCACATACCTAATAAAAAAAGTAATGATAAATAAACTTTTATCAACATTTATGCACATTTTTAAAATTATACTAAATCATTTTTCTAAACATTGTATCGAATCTAAATAAACTGCAGGCGATCTAAATGTTGCATTAGAGTAATGTATTTTTGTATACGGTAATTTCACATCAATTCACACAATTTCACACGTTTTGTATTTGAAAAAGAAAAAATCACTTAATTTTCATTGAAAAAAAAAATCTAGTTCTTAAAGAAAATTATAAACTTTAGATTTTTCAATTGCACCAAGTTTTGTTGTTGTATATGTAGATGCATAGGGACAAGTATTTTTCAACTTTAAATTTTGAATCTTTAAAAAAATTTTTTTTCGATACGCCCTAATACGTTGCACACAACCAGAACTAAGACGAAGTCGAAAGCGACGGACAGAAACGAATACGGTATTGAACCGAGCAGAATTCGGTCCAAAATGTTACCGAAAACTTATACGTTACATAAACTAAGAAATCCTCAACACTTTAGATGTACTATAGCTTCGTACGTGTATGCCGATATTTAATAAACCATTTATTGCGCATATACAATCCCGCAGCAGTAATTAAAACCGTTCATATCTACGATGTAGGTTTGATCTTCGCATAATACCTTATTAAAGTAAATGTGGTCCTTGAATTACATCTGAAAAGGGGATTTGATGTTTAGTTGACAAGAATGCTGACGATCACTTACTAGAGTCGCAAAACATCAGCGAAAACGTCATGCTGGCGTATTTTGATGAACACGGCAAAACTAAGAAAGCCCCAATCCTTTGGCCATACTATAGCAGACACACCCATGTTTAAATATGTATAGAATATTGATATTTCGCAGTTTATACGATTGCAAGCGATTCAAAAGAGGCACTTTGTGGTTATGTGTTGTACGTTTGACATATGGCAGTTGATATCAATTTGGATATCAATGTGACCAATCTTAGAAAAAAGTTACTAAAAACGGTGTTACAATTTGTTAATTGTAACACCGAAAACAGTGTTACAATGTGTGCATTGTGAATGCAAAGTAGAAAAATTAAATTATGTCAAAAGATCGCTTAATTTAAGGGGCCTCTACATCCTCCACTGCCCAGGGCCCCCACATTTGTAACTCCAGCACTGTACTCAGTTATCGTGAAAATAAAAGTACCACACCTTAAGGGACAAAATTTACCATCAAAAGGATTCGGGAGTAATTTTTCACGATCCCACGTCAGTCGGAAAGAAATTAATGTCAAACGATTCTTTGATGATATTGACAAGCCATAATCTCTTCATGAACTTTTCTAATACCACAGCATCCAAACACAAGAAACGAGTATTGCCTATCACGAACAAAAGGGAAAACGCATTAGACGACATCACCACTCTCCCTCGTAAATCACAGGTGCCCATTTGGCGTACCGACACCGTACAGGCGGAAGGGTGAAAATTGCATGCTTGCTGACTGTCGGGAATTAACGCATAACGCAGAAGGTAGACGGGAGACGCTGAGGACGACGCGTGCCGCGGCAACTGCCTTTAGAAAGAGAAAGGGCGCGCTCTGGGCAGCATGAGACAACGATCTCATCTCGGTCGGAGGTGCAACCGCCACCTGTCTCTCTAATATCCTCCTTCTGCGTGGCCATATAACCACGTTAACGCCGGCAAGGGCATTGTCTTTCGCTGCCGAGGAATTCGATTTAATAACCACCCAGGATAGACCGTTGAACTAAGCTATAGGGGTTTGCTGGGGATAAGTTATACGATTAAAGTCATCAGGGTCATCAGATAGGGTAGAGGTAGGTGGTAGGTGGTTGCAGGTACAACTGTTGACAGGGCTTGTCCATTCATGGTTGATGGATATTGTTGTTGAATGGTGTTCAGTCTATCAGATTTGTGGATTTCGTCTGCAGTTTGCTTGGTCCTTTAGTTGAGTCGGCAGTGAGCAAGAAAGGTCAACGCAAGAACGATTTTTTTAGTAACGCTGTATAGTTTACGTTGACAATTATGCAGTTGTGTAGAAGCAGAAGTAAAGTATACTCATCTTTGTTCTATTAAAAAAAATGCAAAGCTTAAAAAAAAACTGGAACGCAGAAAACTAGAGACGTTTTGACGTTTTGACATAACATCAGAAAATGTTGTTTTTAGAACCTCTGTTGAGTAGACTTTTTGACTTATTTCGGTATCTATCATACGTAGACGGGAGACCATACAAAGAACATTTTATTAGGTTGTCTTTTACTCTAACGATTTTTACCATAAAACAACCTTTCAAACAAAAAATAATAAAAAAAATCATTCAGTCCTAACTAAAGTACCTATACTATTACAGATAGAAAGTTGTTTAAATGGACAAGTAATGTAGCCATGTATGATCTTTAATATTTCGTTGAATTTAGTTTAAAACTAAAACCAAACACGTTATTTTTTTTTTTAAATATGGACGTCACATTTTTGTTTGTGGTCCGATTAAGATACAGTTTTGACATCTTATATGCCCATTCTTACTTTCAGTTAAATGATGTCATTTAAATTTTTTTTTTAGAATCTCTTAAACTCACATGGTACCATAGGAAATACATCTACCCATATGTCAGTGATAGTAAAGTAATAGTAAATTCTAAGAACTTAGACCTAGAAAGGACATTGTGTCCAGCAACTGCCTTGAATTCAAAATACATCCCTCAGATGCCGGATTTAGAAGAACAGCTAATCAAGCTTTTCCTGTCTATCGTCAATCTACCATATTAATGGTATTCATTAACGTTAACTCAAGTTTGGTCAATTCCTATAAAATGTGGGGCGGGTATTTACCCGCCCCACAACACTGATTTTATTGCATTTTGATATATTTGGATACTTAAATGAATAACTTGTTTTGTCAACAATTGGACTCTCAATTAGCATTAAAAGTAGCTTCGCATTGTAAATAAAAGTTATCAAAATTAATTTATCTATTCAACCTCAAATTGTTTACAAAATAAATATTGAATGGTACCTATCTTAGAAGTTCTTTACGAACTTTTTACACATTTTTTTAAATTTAAAACGTTGATAGTTTTAGATGTCATACACGAATAAAAAAACAACAACTTTTATGACATGGTTCACATAAAAGTGATTACTCGAAACAAGAAAACGTAATTTCTTGAACTTATTTACTGGATTACTACTAAAGGTATCGGGACGAAACTTCGCATTTAGAAGTTTTATGACCAAACTTAGAGCTGAAAAGCTTTTTGTTCAAAAGAGTCCAAAGGAACTGCTGGTTTACTCTTACCATCTTCAATGATTTTACAAATGGGCCGCCATTTCTGTAATTTCGTTAAAATAGTTAAATAATAAATTAAAACAGAGGAAATTTTATACCATTTATTTCTATGACATTTTTTGGTAAAATGTCTAGTTAGCCAGGATTTGACAGATATTTTCATTCTAATGGCAGTAGGTATTATCAAACCGTCAGCGTTTGACACGACCGATCTTGACCAAATAGAATCTCATGCATGTAAACTATTAATTCTATATATAGTATGATAAAGTCATGTGCCTGATGACATCAGATTTTGTCATTCAGATTTGTGTAAACTTATACCTTAAATCAATTACTTATACATAGAGGTACAGTACTAATAAAAAAATATGTTTACGAATTGAGCTGTCATGTCGCGTCGGCGTAATAGTATATTACATTACAAGAGCAGTAACTAGCATATTACGTACGAGTGGAAATTTAACATACGAGCCGCGAAGCGGCGAGTTTTGTTATTTTCCACGAGTATGTAATATGCGTTACAGCTCGAGTATTGTACATAATTTTACCTACGACCGACAATTTCAATAAATTGTATCAAAAATGACAAACACATACAGGTAAGAATATTTGACGGTTAACCAATCAATGTATTCGCGCGACATCTATTGCAACTACGGAGAACTTTGTCTGAAGTGTCGATCGAAAATTTCAGTACAAATTCAACATAAATTATCACGTGCAAGTAATAATATGTTACAGCTCGAGTATTGCACTTACTTACGACCGAAAATTTCAATAAATATAAATTGTATCAAAAATTACAAATAAATAATCAAAATATTCGCGCGACATCTGTCATTATGACATTAGGTCGTGCGTTAAAAACACAAACGCACAGCCAAAGGCACACGTATGTTATAAGCGATATACGAGCTAAGTAGTCCGTGACGTAAGGGACATTTACACATACGGTCGTAGGTAAAATTTATAAACAAAACTATACGAAAACTGGACCATAAATAGTGGAAATTACGGCACTGTTTGAAATCATTTTGAAAGCTATATGGACATGTGGAAGATGTAACATCTTTCATATTCCAGTTAATTCAACATATACCAGCTCATATGTGGGAAATATAGTCGTTTAAGAGCAAAGTTCGACGTCTAACGCATCGTCGATGTCTCCCGAATAAAATTGCAATTTTGTTGTTTTTATATTTTTTCACTATCTAGGTAATTTTAGGACGACTGATTGCTATTTATCTCTATCCAAAATCGCTACGGCTTTCATAAAATGTAATATTTTTCTAAACATTTACCTAATTATTTATAAGCATTAACAGAAATATTATCTGTACTATTAATGTACTATTGCAGTGATCAGAGACAAACTTACTTAAATATCTTGTAAGAAAACATTGAAAAAATGAAAGACCAACCAAAACATGCACGCATAGCCGAATAAATTTTCGTTTATAGTAGATAACGGGATCTCGGTAACTGAGCTGGTGGTAGGTGCATGTAAATTTTAAACGGCTCAATGCCTCGCCGTACGTTTGTCAATCTGTCGAACGGCGGGTGCATGATTAGTCCGTCGGTGCCCCAAGCCATACCTTACCTACGTCTGCGGCGCGGTGGCGGAACACAACATGCCCAAGAAGACGAAGACGAAGAAGAAGAAGAAGAAGAACCAAACCAAACCTCGCAAGCCGAAGCAGCTGATGCTCTCGTTCAACGTTGGACATGCAGGCGGACACTCACCGCGCACCGCTGGCCGCCGCGTCGCGGTTTCGGTCACTCGTTAACTTCCCGGAACATCCACATTCGCATACAAAATGCCATTCGATAAACCCACTTGCATGGTAATTTGGACGGTGCACCGTTTAATTTTATGTCTTCATGGCCCGGACCAGTAATTGAATCTGTTTTGCGGCAGTGTAGCTTCCGCCACATGCGTGCTCATGCGATCTCATTAAGCGCGACGCTCACCAACAGCCCGACAGATACGCGGCGCACAAATCTTCGCTCCGCAGTCGAGACGGATTTGCATAATTCGTACTATGGATTGCTTACAGAAGATTTTCTTATCAATTAAGAAACTTTGTTGCAAACTTCTTTTAAATAACCATCTAAGGTAAGCAACCAAACACTAACCAAACCCAGAGATTAACTATGAAGCACGGTTTGAACCAGGGCTGTGGAGTCGGAGTCACAAAAAATGTACCGACTCCGACTCCGGATCAATGTTTAAATAATGTAGAAAAAGACATGCGAGATGGCCGTTGC
This sequence comes from Aphodius sticticus, assembly GCA_963966075.1. Taxonomy (NCBI): domain Eukaryota; kingdom Metazoa; phylum Arthropoda; class Insecta; order Coleoptera; family Scarabaeidae; genus Aphodius; species Aphodius sticticus. Next base: position 4,448,608 of record OZ014508.1, on the reverse strand, counting down.
CTCAATAGATAGTAAACAATTATCTAAAAAACACCGATATTCGCAGAATTCGTCACAAACTAGTTGAGAATTAAGTGCTTTCTATTGAGAAAACAGTCGAATTTCTAATCATGTCAGAGATATTTTGAAAAAAATAATAAATGTCCTTTTTAATTACGGTCATAATATTGTGGTCCGATCAACAGGCCTTTTTTTATTTTATATACAATTAGATTATGTCAGTTTAATTTTTTTCGCCAACAAATTCGCTGGAAACAAATAAAATTTTGCCGGAGTCGGAGTTGGAGTCGGACTTGGACTATGAAAATCATCTGGAGTAGTAGAAAGTTTTTTACCGACTCCACAGCCCTGGTTTGAACACAGTAAGTTTAGTGGCGGAAAGTGCTGTTTGCTACTAAACTTGGCAGATCCTAACCATTCAAAACTAAACCTTTTACCCCACGGAAAATACTTTCCTATGATTTTGACATGGCAAGTTTAGTGGCGGACAGCACTTTCCGCCACTAAACTTGCCCTGTCTGGAGCCTGTCAAAATGTTCTTCAACCTATTGCACAAGTAAGGAAATGTAATTTTGAGAAATTTCAACTTTATCTATGCTTGCAGTTTCTTTGCTATGAATGACCAAGGGAGATCAAGGACGAGATGGAAGGGTAGAGTCATGAGAGATATCCAACAAAGAAATAATCCAGAATTGGAAAACACAAGACATAGAAGGAGGAAATCTACCAAGCAATGGGGCAGCTGGACCTTCAGAATTGACATGCAGAATAAGTCAAAAATACCAAAACACCTAATATATCTGCAATATATCTTTTTGCCTTTAAACAAGCTATCGTTTAGATATATTTTTAATGTACAAGGTGTTCATTTTATGAACAATTAGATATTATGGAAATTTAGCAACATTTCCTATTTTCAAATAGAACATCTGTATATTTTTACATTTCATTTATTTAAGTATAAGATTCATTTTTTAGAGTTTGTTATAGGAATCATTGCTTTTTTTTTATATAATGTATCATTTTTGGGTTATAAGCTAATAATCAAAATTACCGGAATACGTAAATAATTTTCTAATCGTAAAAAAAAATGAAAAAAAATTCAAATAAAAGTTATTTGGGTTTAAACAAGCTCTCGCTTAAATATATTTTAATTGTTCATATATGTTCATTTTATTATGGAAATTTGCAAACCTTTTGCTTTTCTAATACGTCACCTTGTATATTTTTAAATTTTAATATTAATTCTAAGAATTTTTTGTAGGAATCATCTTTTTTATAAAAGCAATTAATCAAGCTACCTGAACTTCAAATTAAGAATATTTTCCCACATACATACACATTTATTTTTAATGCGACAGTTTGAAGATTTTACTCAATTCTATTTAATTGTGTTGTTATTTTTTCTTGATTTTTTTATCCGTTTGGTTAAAGTAAAAGTTCATAAGTTTTGATTAATTGCTAATATTTATCAAATCCTGGCTAACTACTTTTAATGCAGACACGACCGATCGCGACAAATAGAATTTCCGATCTCTATGAAACAGAATTTGCTCGTGCGGCTAAACTAATAATTTTACCAAAAAATGTCATAGACATAAATTATTCAGAATTCCGTCTACTTTAATTTATTATTCAACTATTTTGATGAAATTACAGAAATAACGCATTTTATAAAAAAATGAGTCCTATAAAAAATTCTTACAATTAATCTTACAATTAAAAAATGTAGAAATCTACAGGCTGGTCTATTTAAAATATAAAAGACTACCAAATTTCCATAATAAAATCAACACCCGTATATTGAAAATACAGTTAAACGATTGTTTGTTTAAAGCCTCTGAAAAAGTTTTGTACGGTTGGAGAATTATTTAGGTGTTTGATTTAATTTTGACTAACCCTGTATACATACAGTGTCTCTTCGATTGAATGGGTACTATTGATTATTATTAGAGCCAGAATGTCGGTTAAGTAGACAAACTAGTGAAGATTTGGGTGTTCTCTTATAATCCTTTCATAAAATTTAAAAAAACAAATAAAAAAACGTAGTTTTTTAAAGGTCTTTTAAAGTTTTTTATGTGACCCGATCAAGGTGCCGTTTTGACATCGTTTTCTCTGGGTCGGAATCAATGAAACGTTGGATCCTAGTTCAAACCCTGCAGTTTATCTAAAAAACAATTTAATGAATATTGAGCTGATTTTTTAAGTGCAATGGAAATTCTGGATTCATACACAAATAGGAATTCAGTACACAAAAAGAATTAATAATCCATACCGTACTTAAAATTGACGCATTTGGGGTTGCTAAAGAACATTCAATTCCTGCACTGGTGGTTTAAAAAAAGGCAGAGCAAAAGAATCAACGCCACCCCCGCCTCCCAAAAAAAACAACACCATTGATACCGGACTTTTAAAATAAATCCTTTTTTAACCCTCTTAAAAATAACCCCGTTTATATATGTGACCCCGCACGAGAGAATCGCGCTAACTGCCATCTCTCGTTTCGATAATATTGACTCCAGTGTTTGAAGGCGCATAACTCTAAAACTACCGAACAGAAAAAAATGAAATATGTTTTAAACTGCAAAAATTGGGTAATTTTTTTACTTCTCTCGCGCTCATGTTTACACCGAGAGGGAAAGAATTTTGACAGTCATACAACTTATGTAGAAATGTTTCAGGGGCATAAACATACTTTATTTAATTTTTTTCTGTTCAGTAGTTTTAGAGTTATGGCCTTCAAACACAGGAGTCAATACTATCGAAACGAAAGATGGCCGTTAGGGCGATTCTCTCGTGCGGGGCCACATATATACAGTGTGTCTCACGGGACGTTGGATTGTATGGGTACTTTTGTTATTATTAAAGATAGAAAGTCGGTTAAATGGGCAAAGTAGTGCATATTTATGTGCTCTTTCATAATCTGTTCAGAAAACAGTTGAATTCCAAATGGTTTCCAAGTTATTTTGAAAAAACAAACAAATGTATATTTTTAGTTATGGTCATAACTTCTTTATTTGTGATCCCATCTAAAAAGCGTTTTGACATTATAAAGGCACTTTTTTGTCTACAATTTGATTATGTCAGTTTAAAATTTCTTTGTCCAATGAATTCGTCAGAAACAAACGAAACTTTTGTTTTTCTTATGGACGCCATATTGGTTTTATACGTTTGGATTCAAAATTTTTTTCTGGGTAATTTGAGTAATTGTAAAACATTTTTTTGTTTTTTTTTAAATAGCTTGGGGACCGTTTGGAATGGAACTGTTTTCTGAACAGAATTTGAAAGATCACATAAATATGCACTACTTTGGCCCTTTAACCGACTTTCTATCTCTAATAATAACAAAAGTACTGTGTGCCGTGAGACGTGTATTTTCCCTGTTATCAAACGACTATTCTTAGTTGATTTGTCAAAAGAATGCTGGAAATTCAATGCAACTATATTGCACTACTTGAAGTCGTCTCTTGTTGGTAGAAGTTGGTAGAAGAAAGTACCATCAAAACATTCCCATAATCTACAGCAAATAGCACCAAAGAATGTGGAACCATAAGCTAAGTATCAGTGGGAAAACCCCATTTAAATTGATGCAATATCAATTTCACACACAACCTGACACAGCAGCTAAGATATCGAAGAGTAATGGACCAAGCACTGATCCCTGAGGACTAGGTTCGTCCAACTAGGTTCTCTGGAAACCAGCCCAAAATTACCAATAAAAGAATGATGATCTCCGAACACGAGCAATCTTCAAGACCATAGGTACGTGAAAATAGCAATCCATACTAGCAAATAATTAATCGAAATTTCGCACTGCAGTAATTAACTGTCATCAAAGTGTCCAGTACCATCTTCCTGTACATAATCTCCGATAATATCGTACATCTGCAATTAACAACAAAAGAACCCTCCGCCGTGCCAGGAAGTACATAAATACTATAAATAAACTCGTTGCCCATATCCTCTACACAGCTTAATAAACCTTCGGCATATCGCCAGAGAAGTAAGCAATTTCGCATTTTCCACATCATATGTCAATGTGCGCGCTCACTCCAGACATTCAATTTATACGCCGCCACATGCCATATGCGGCATTACTAATAATATCACAATTTTCAACATCACCTGTCTTCATATTACTCGCATTGTATTCGACATACCGTAACAGGTAATGCACTTTCGGCACAGCAATTATTATTAATCTTATTGTCATATTGCGAGCATGTGGTTGAAAAATGAAAAACGATGTAATACAAAGTAAGATAAGATCGATGATTGAAAGATGTTTCCAGAATTTTGCACGTTCACTGGTGTAGAGTAGAAAGAGAAGTGGTCCAAGAACACCACCCTGCGGTACTCCATTTTTTATTTTTTTGCTTTAAGGGTAGAGGAAGCCTATTTCTTGTCTTAATATACGTAATAAGTATCTTTGTAGGTGTGGATGCTTCTAAAGAAGTTTTTTATTTTCTTAAAGGTGTTCCATCACCATCCACATGTTTACCGTACATAATTTATTTACGAAATTACCGGAATTACATGGTTTGTGTGCGTTCGTAGTCATCGTTTTAATTCACTTATCATTAAATCATCTATATAAGAGCGTGCGGCCCACACTTAACTATTAAACACCTTCCCTGTGGTGATTGTTTGCTACGCTAGGTATAACGTTGACTATACTTTGGTGCACCTGAATTTTGTAATTTAGTGACTGCTAACTTGCTATGGCGCTGGGGTACCTGCTAATTAGAAGAGGCTCGTCCAACAACACGCGTTCCAGGACAGTGGGTTATAGAACTATTATGCTAACCTAGCCTTATGTTAAGGCCAGTTTACACGAGTAAATATATCACGTCATTAAAATAAAACTAAAATTAAAATAATATTTGCATTATGTTTTAATTTTCATCAAACTTTAGATTTAATCTTAAATCTCGGCAACGTTCGTGCACGTTTGAGTGTAAATGCGCAAGCGCGTTGCAAGCAATGGCTTACTTGATTCAAGATATTGATCAACTTCTTGAATTGAGAATTTAAACTTCTTGGTTTGAAAATTATATACTTAACCGAAACTAATAACTCTGAGATTGGGATATACTTGAATTGTGAGAACAATGAATTCTTAAATGAAAGAAATTGTTTCAAACCAAGTAAATATTAACTTTCATCTAAAGCAATAACCGCAAGTAAATAATTTTCTGACGTTTTGAGAATATACTTCGCTGTGTGTATTTATGTAAGGACATAAATGTTGTAAATTACCATTCAGACAATATTAACAGACTAGTAGAAACTAGTAAGAAAATTATCTTCAGCCGTGCTGAAGTTAAAATATCCCCTACCGTAAAATATTTTTTAAAAAAACAAGTGAACCGATTTTGCCCATTCAGGAACTTGTCCTTACGTTTTAAGAGGTAAGTTGTATATCAAATTTTAGATCAATTACTTTAAAATTACGGCAGTTATCGTGTACACAGACGGACAGACAGACGGACATTTATGGCAAACTCAATATACCCTCACCACAGTAAATGTAGGGGGTATAATAATGAATAAAGTTTTGAGTGTAAATGTCAAAATAAGAGAGGATTTTCATTTACTTAATTTCTCAAAAAGACACTTATCGAATACACTACTCTAAGGCCGGGGCTTCACATTCGTTCCTTGCCAAATATAAATTATTTGCCAAGTATACGAATATTTGTCAAGAAAAAAAAACTGCTCTATTCAATTCGTAGCGAGGCCACCTCTACAATTGATTTATATATTCGACGTTCGGCTGTGCGGACGATCTTTTTACGACAAATTGGTATTTGCAATACCCAGTTGAAATGGGTATAGCAAATGACAAGGCGACAAATATTGGTACGTTTATTTTTAGTCGATGAACATTTCAGTACGCTGTTTCGATTTTTCCAAGTTCTAATTTCGTTTTCTGTGAAGTAGGTCGTATACGAAGATTGGTAGTAAATGTGTACATATTAGTAAAATGTTTATTTTTTCTAAAGAACGAAAGCCGCATAAAATCGTAATTTTGTGAAATATTTTATTTTCCCGGAAACCGTCTCAAACAGAAATTAAAAAGAATTGTTATTGTTATTTTTACCTATCCACATAAACACAATGTTATTTCTTTCCAAGAAAAACGTACACAGTGTAAAGTGTACACTCCGTATCCTAAGTTAATGCTTTTCTATGAACAATAGAGATGAGCATGTCTATAAAATAAGACATTTGGAAAATTATACTTCATTTGCTTGTTGTATTTATATATTTGTCGATTTTTATGATGTTTATTATTTGAAGAAAAACGAAAACGGTTAAAAATATTTTAATATAGAAATTTCTGTGTAGCTTTATTATTTAACAAAAAGGTTACATTAATACAACGAACCTAGTAGTACAATTGGATTTAGTAGTCGTAGTAGATATCTAGTCGCACCATGGTTTTTATTACGAAATCAAAAACAATGTCACAATGTGTTCATTATGAAACTATTTTATTCTGGATTTAGTTTAGAAAAAAAAACCATTATTATATTTAGATGAAATAAAATTTGAAGCAGTTCATAACCATCGAAATGGAAAAGTTTGCCTAGAACCATCAGAACAGACTCATACCTACAGCACAACAATATCGAAACAATCCAACTTCTTGACAATACTGACATAGTGCGTAGACTCAAAATAACTAAACCTTTTGAATTGCTGAAATGACCAACACTTACAAAAGAAAAGACAGGTTGTAGTCCGAAAAGTTGTGCACGTGCTCACTTAAAAATAAACGTAATAGTGCGTAATTTTTCAAGATCCGAAGAACCGTTACGCAGACGGCGCAAAGAAACTGCGGATTATTACTGCTTCGATCGATCAGCATTACAGCATTTACTGCGGCAACAGCAGCATTATTATATTCTTTTGAAGTTATCAACACGCCAGGCAACCAGGAACATGCTAATCAAAAATCTTACTCATCCGAAGAGCAGGATCGTTGGAATGATTTATTCCAACAGGTGCTACAGAGGAAATGCCGTTAAAATTTTATTTACGCGTTTAATTTGTGTAATGATTGATCATTTTTTTCGCCGTGGAATCTTAAGAAGTCAGGCAGAAATTATGGCAAATTAGTTATCAATCTCATGAATGTATAAGTATGTATATTGTCTGATTGTTACTATCTTATAACAAGGATTCACCTGCTCTTCTTTTTTGAAAGACAGATTGTCTTTTCATTATGTCATAATTAGAAGAGAGAGAGATTACCTACAATTTGACGTATGTAAGAAACTTATGAAACGATATTTATACAAGTTATAAACATTTCTTGTGGCAGCAGAGGAATTTTTCACTATAATATGTAGTGTATCACTATCAAAATTCTATATATTTCTATGTTTCCTTAGTGCAGTTGCCTAATATAATATCGATGGTATTATATTAAACAGTGTAAAAGTGAAAAAACCCGAAAAAGGCAGACGATTTCTTAAAAGTTTACAAATGGTAACAATTTGTTGATTTTAGTTTTGGCCATTTCAAAAATACACATTGCAAGAATAAGTTCGAATGATTCTTGAGCAACTAAATCTATAAACACTCTCGTTTCGATAGTATTGACTGCTGTGAAAAAAAAACATTTAAAAATAACAAAAATAAATAAAAGAGTTTTGCAAATACTGCTCAAAACGTTGCCCTTCCATGTAAATTCACATTTCAGCACGTCTTCCCAAATCCTGCCGGACTCTTTGAAAAGTTTCAGGTGTTTCTCGAATGCGATTTCAGGCACCATTTATTTGCTGTAGCAGAAATGCACTGCTGAACTGCACTGCTACAGCGAATAAATGGTGCCTGCAATCGCCTTCGAGAAATTTTTCAAAGAGTCCGGCAGGATTTGGGAAGATTGAAATGTGAATTTACATGGAAAGGCAACATTTTGAGCAGTATTTGCAAAACTCTTTTATTTATTTTTCTTATTTGTAAATGTTTTTTGTTCTGTTAAATAAACTACGCTGACTTTGTAATCGGTTATATTTTTGAGGGAATATAAAACTGAAAAATATAAAAGCTATAACTTTTTAATGAAGCGTCGAAAGCCATAAATGTATATACACTTTTTTGATGGCAGTGACGTCCTCTATCAGCTTTTTATGCCACCTTTTCCAGGGTTGTTGAGTTCTGCTACTTCAAAATCCTTAAAGCAGGTTTTTGTTTTTTTTTCAGACAGGGTAAGTTTTTAGGGAAGTGCTATCCGATACTAAACTTGCCATGTCTAAACCATAGAAAAATATTAGCCATTACGAAAGTCCACTTTTCTATAGTTTAAACATGGCAAGCTTATTGGCAAACAGTACTTTCCGCCGTTAAACTTGTCCTGTGTAAATTATGTTTAAAGCAGATTTTTTTAGTGCAATTAATTTTTCGATATAAAGGCACGTGGAAGAGATAATTTACAGTGATACCAACGTGTGGGCCAGGTCATAAACCGAGCTGCTCGCTTCATTTTTGAAATATATGAATGTATAAAACCGTGACATAAATTACCTACATCTTTAATGTGTTATTGCTCACCTGTAAAGTAACCTGTGCGGATACGATATATAATTTACAAATGTCACTCATTAACCACAGAGGCATGATAATAAAATTTTGTGGCCCGTGCTATGCACATGTATTTTAATTTATTGCAGGTGTCGAATACTGTAATAAGTAGCATGTAGGTTATTATGTATAGGATAGACAACTATAAAATTTTGGGGTATCGTTTGTGGAAGATTGCTGTTTTGTACCCAAATCTTAATTAAATTTAATTTCACACTTTAAAAATTTTTAAAAATTGAAAATAAATCCGTTAGGTTGTTTTAAACCCAGCGTATTATCCTATTAGTCTTGACAAATTAGACTGGGAGATTGATATATTATAAATAAGTCAACGCTTGAAAATACCTAAAGTATTAAAATTGTTATACGATTCAACGCACATGTGTGATTTCGAAAACACGTATCAAGTTCTCGCTGCGGCCTGCTGGACAAAAAAACATGTTGTGGCTCTACGCCGAATATTGCTGGAATATCTGAGCAAAACACACTGCTAGTACCGTTAATGCTCTACAGAAAAATACATTTTTCTAGTTGAAAGAAATTGTTATCGGGTCAGAACAAGATTACTTTTATGTTTCAGTTTTGACGAGAAAATAATATATTGGTATGTAATATGCACGTGTTTGTTTTTGCTGCATCACTAACGCTTCTCGCAAAATATAATAATATGCAATGATTAAGAAATTTATTCCATAATTTTATTAAATTATAAAGCTATATATGTACTTCAATTGTTTTCCTGATCACTTAGAATTTTTGTTTGAGTTTTGATTAAATAAGAAGCACCCTAATAAATCTACACAATTGTTGTTTTCGAGTTCCTTTTTAATTGAGAAGAAAATATCTAATGAGAAAGGGTCATTGTTGTACATTGGCATTAAGTTATTTGAAACACGATTTTCCCGTATAATGTGTTAAATGTCTTTTTCAGCTTGGTCTGAAGACGAGTTTATCCCTGAACCAGTGCAAGCATAAGCAGTGGCGGCTCGTAGCTAATATTAGTGGGGGTGCTGTTCCAGAAATTCTTTTTAAAAAAAAAAAACGTATAAAAAGAAAATTTAAGTATTCAGAAACTTGATGAAATCGTAAAAGAATTTAGGGAATAAAAACGGATTTCTTATTTACTTTACATAAATTGTTACAGTTACACTCATTAATAAATTTATGTAAAAAATACTAAAAATTAACAATTTTCCATATTTTCTTATTGTTTCATGCATTGTCACCAGAAATCGTCCACATGCAAAAATTGAACTCGATGGACAATGGGAAGTAAGTAAAATATCGATTACAAGATTAAATGTAGCAAACAAACAAGTGAAGTTAAGAATAAAATAAAGCACGTAGTCTTGTATTGCAAGGATTTAATTATAAGTGCAAGCTATCGATTTCGTTCCTTGCGGAACATCATCAGGCTCATCTAAAAAGGAATGATTACAATTATGTTATAAAAATATGGTACGCCAGGTGCTCACAGTCTAGGGGAAACTCGAAAAACGCAGCGAACAAAACTCGTGTACAACATATGCGGAGACTGTCACGGTGCATACTGAAGGTTATTAAATTTTCTATGAACGCCCAAGAATTACGCATGCGTGTGGAATTCTTTCATCTCGTGACATCAAATAAAATTTTAAATAAATAAGTGTCGTCGAATTCAGTGATTTCGTTTATTATGTTGAAACCTTCGCTTATATGTTTTTAATTTCATATATCTCATAAAGGTCCATTGTTGTTAATTTTTTGAGATTGTGTAATAGTTTCATGTTGTCTATATCTGTTTTATGATTGTTCTCTTGTAGATGTTTGTTAAATGTTGAAGATCTTTGTTGATTGTGTTCTCTGTATCTAATTTTCAAATTACGACCTGTTTGAGCAATGTAATGAGCTGTACATGCAGAAGTACATGATAGTCGGTATATTCCACTTTTTTCTATTGTTGCTGTTTTGTCTTTGTTGTTTGTTAGGAATTTGGCGATTGTTGTCTTCGTCGTAGTCATAATGTTAGTGTTGTGTTTGTGTAATATATGTTTTAAATGCTTATGCAATGTTGGCTCATATGGTGTGGAAATATATCTTTGTGGTGGACGTGTATGGGGGTAGATTTTATGAACGATGTGTTTTTGTTTTATTGTTGTGTATATTGATTTAATTTCGCTGGTTGTGTAACCATTATTGATACCAATTTGCAGTATGGTGTTAAATTCATGAGTGAAATTAGTTTTCGACAAGGGGATATTCATTAGTCTGTGAATGAGATGTTGGAATGCTGCAGATTTTATTGTATGTGGATGTTGTGACGTTTTAGGTATTATTATATCTGTGCTTGTTGGTTTCCTAAAAATATTGTATTCTAAATGATCTGAGTTTCTAATAATAGTTAAGTCAAGAAAATTTATTTTGTTATTCATCTCTTTCTCGCATGTAAATTTTAATTTGGAAATATTGTTGATTTTTTCTAAGAATTTATCAATTGTATTGTGATCTCCCTCCCATATACATATAACATCGTCCACGTATCTTCCCCAAAAGTGTATATGTTTTTTCTCTGGCAGTTGAAATATTTTATTTTCTATGTTGTCAACGAATAAATTAGCAAGCAAACCACTGATCGGATTTCCCATGGCCACGCCATCATTTTGACAGTATATTTTATCATTAAATTGAAAAAAAATTTGTTTTAGAACCAGTTGGAAAAGGTCAATTAAGTCATTGATGTTATTATCTAAAAGATTATGTTTTTTTTTAATGACTGGTTGAGATAAGAAACTTTTTAAAATGTTGATAGCTTCCTTTGTTGGTATATTTGCGTAGAGATTGACTATATCAAAAGATACCAAAAAAGAATTGTCAGTAAGTTTTATATTTTTAGTTTTGTTAATAAAGTCGTTTGTGTTTCTTATTTCATATTGTGGTTTGAAAATGATTTGCTTTCTCATTATGTAATTTAGTTTACTTGCCAGCCTGTGTGCCAGAGTGTTGCAAGAAGTGACAATGAGTATTATTGGATTATTTTGTTTGTGTAGTTTTATTAAACTGTAGAGTTTTGGGGTCATTGGGTTCATTTCAGTGATTTTGCTTTGTTGCATGTTGAATTTCAGTAAAGTATTTTCACATGTCCTGAGGGTTGACTTAAACATTGCCACATATTTATTTAAAGGATTTTGTGGAATGCATGTAATGTTGTATTCTGTAAAAAAATGTTCTGTCTTTTGTACGTATTCGTCCCTATCTAATATGACTAGACCAGCATTCTTGTCTCCTTTAGTAACAATGAGGTTGTTATTACTAGTTTTGTTTTTTGTGTCAATTAACGTTTTTATGTGATCTTTTTGCCCCTGTTTCGGTTTAACACTAACATTATGACTACGACGAAGACAACAATCGCCAAATTCCTAACAAACAACAAAAACAAAACAGCAACAATAGAAAAAAGTGGAATATACCGACTATCATGTACTTCTGCATGTACAGCTCATTACATTGGTCAAACAGGTCGTAATTTGAAAATTAGATACAGAGAACACAATCAACAAAGATCTTCAACATTTAACAAACATCTACAAGAGAACAATCATAAAACAGATATAGACAACATGAAACTATTACACAATCTCAAAAAATCAACAACAATGGACCTTTATGAGATATATGAAATTAAAAAACATATAAGCGAAGGTTTCAACATAATAAACGAAATCACTGAATTCGACGACACTTATTTATTTGAAAATTTTATTTGATGTCACGAGATGGAAGAATTCCACACGCATGCGTAATTCTTGGGCGTTCATAGAAAATTTAATAACCTTCAGTATGCACCGTGACAGTCTCCGCATATGTTGTACACGAGTTTTGTTCGCTGCGTTTTTCGAGCTTCCCCTAGACTGTGAGCACCTGGCGTACCATATTATTATAACATAATTGTAATCATTCCTTTTTAGATGAGCCTGATGATGTTCCGCAAGGAACGAAATCGATAGCTTGCACTTATAATTAAATCCTTGCAATACAAGACTACGTGCTTTATTTTATTCATATCAATAATTGCAAGAATGGAAAACTTCATTATTTTAAGTGAAGTTAAGATAAGCGTATTCTTCTTGTTTTAATTTGCGCGAAAATATCAATAATTTTATCCTTGGTCTCTGGATGAAAACTGAGGTATTTTTTCTCTATTGAAAGCACTGCAATCGTTGTAAAATACGTATTGCCTTTTGATATGCCATCCGCAGTTTGTAAAATACCTTCCACCAGACGAGGGTCGACACGGTCGGCACTGCGGGGACAACAGTGGCTCTCTGCACTGCTCTCTGTATCCATAACAGGCTGCTCCTGCCACGCTTGCAGCTTCCTATGGACGCATGCGCAGAATAGCCAAACACCTCGCCTACTGGAACTGTGCAACTCACAGTTCCATACAACGATTTTTGATTTTTTTTCTTAAACTTTGGGATGGCTACTGACATTACCGATTAAGGATTATACTTTGTGCAAGTATAAAGAAAGAATTAAAGGAAAAAAGACTCATTATATTAAATGTTATCCATAATATTGGGTGGAAATAATAGGGGGTGCTGCAGTTCCACAGTGCCTATACGCGAGTCGCCACTGAGCATAAAACCCCTATTTTTGCAAAAATTTTGGATATATATTATTCATCTTGTATTCGTTATAATTACTTCTAATACTATGAAGGTTTCCATCGCAAAGAACTTTTATTTAGTACATAAAGGCCACAACGACGTGTTACTAGTTTTGTTATAGATGGCGCAAGTGTCGTGAAAACGAGGGCAACTTCAGTATTTTTTTAATGGAATAGCTTATCTCAGTGTATATTTTTAAATCTTTGTAAAATGTTAATGACTGCCCACTAACATACGGTTGCGATAAATGGTTTATTGATTAAAGAAATTATTAGTTTGTTGATGGAATTAATGTGGACCTATTATTGACTAGAACGCCTTTTGGGATGCCGTACATCCTCGACCAGTGGTTGGTTTTCCCAGACCTATAATATATAGTCATGGTTAGGGTAGCAAAGTGTGCGCTGATTCGGAATCGGAGAACTTGAACCTGCATGCACTGTGCTTGATACTGCCGATCACACGGCCTTTTTAGCAATTTAGCCAGACGCATGACACAACTGAGCGGCAGGCTTTCACCGGTCTACTATTTATACTCAAGCCAAACTGCGAGGAGAGTGTTCACAGCGCCATCTAACAATACAGTTAGAGGAGGTATTCACACTAAAAATTTATTCATTTGAATCAAAAAGTGATTTCCTTGGCGAATTAAACCTATTTTTAAGCGAAATCAAAAATATTTTTTGAAGGAAATAAATCTCTTCTTGTAAAGAAGGAAATAAATCTCTTCTTGTTAGAATCCACATATATTTATTTGATTTAAATGAATATTGCAAATAAATTATATTCTACAAGACGAGTAAATAAACTAGAGTATTCAATAAAGTAAATATTGTTGGCGTCAAAGAAATATTTGATCAAAAAAAAATAAATTGAAAAGAATATATTTATTAAAAACAAGCAATCTTTTCTATCTTTGCAGGTATAATACCTAGTACAAAATTAGTACAGGTACAAGTATTTTTTACTCCACCATATTTCAAAACCAGTCTCCACTCAATAGCAATACACGGCGTGGTTCAATATTTTCAACAGGAATATTTTTAACAAAGACCAACGTCATAAATTCAACACCACAAATGTAATCAACATGTCTGGACCCACATATCATCAACCATGATGGCCACGCCATCATCAACTTCCTAAAATTAATTGACATTACCGAAAAATAACGGTCCATCGCCCGATTATGATCACTTCCTAGAAAAAAAGTCGCCCAATCCTTACCCTCTCCCCGACAGCTACAGATTGGCGCATCTGATGACAGGCTACACCAAAATTAGACGTCCATAACTCTTCAGGCCTCCCCATCACCGTCCAATTATGATTATTATTGCAAGAACCAACGTCCCACACCATCGACCAGAGAGTGCAGCGCTCACCAGACATTGTTAATGCTTCGTATACGTATTTAAAAACGAAGAAAACGGCCCGCCGATGTGATTTATAGTGGGCTCATTATCACTCGTTTAGGAAGAATTAATTGCCCGCGAACGGACGTCGCGATGCACGGTCGATTTGCATAAACTTAATTAATGTTAAAATGAAGATTTACAGATACGAGCGTTAGTTAGCTGGCGCACGCTGTTCGTTTTGACGCTTCACCTACGTGTGAGCATTATATTTGCATTTGTCGTGTTCGTAGATCGCTGTGATAATTGGAGAAAGACCGGAAATGTGCATATTGTATCCCTAAAATGGACGGAGGGTTAACTGGCGAAAAAAATACGAAGACAGGAACGACAAATTTAACCTGATTTTGTTGAGAGAAAAGGTAGGTCTTTAATTAAAAATTACCGTCATAGAAATAAATATTCATAACTATGATTCATACACAAGCATTGCCTAGATAATAATAATAAATATGATAATAATATAACATCAAATTCAATTCTAAGCTTTGATATACCGGGTGGTTCAATTTCGAGGCTCACCATGGGGATCTCGCTTATTAGTGGAGATAGAGCCTATGTTTAAATTTGGCAAAGTTTCGTATTTCTGTGCTGATCAATTACCTGAAAACAAATTTTAGCTATCATTTTTCATTTTAAAGATATCCGCAAAAAACGGAAATGTTAAGATATCGTTTTTAATTTTTTATTCAAAACCAAACGTAGCTAGACATTGGAAACAAAAACATTCTACATTAGCAAGGAATGCAGAGTCATTTTTTAATTTGAAATAACATCAAAGATGGCGGCGTAACCATGGCCAACTTTTGTTTTTCTTATGGGCACCATGTTGCATTTTGGCACTTTCTGATAGTCGTTCTTTTTCTCATTTCCGCAATGTATGACATGTTAGCATTATATTTTAAAATAATGGTGTAATAATCAAAAAACTTTCAGGTACCTAACTGGAGCTTGGTTACAGACCGCCGGACTCGTTGCCCAGCAACGTCAACAATATGCACTTGGATCAAGAGGCGCGCTCAGTGTTGGGTTTGCCATTTAACCAAATAAACCTTAATTGTGGTTGATTGTGGATGTAAAATGCCGCTTACCAATGACGAAAAGCGTGATATGATAAGGGTTTATTATAGTTCTCATAAAAATACCCCAGCGTACAATATTCCTAATATTGGACAGAAATTTAGCGGACCATGGATCGTTTAGTAAACCCCACAATTCTTATAATCCTCATGGAAATGTTGAAAACGATCAAAGAGATATTTTGGAAATAGTAAACGTTAGATTTGCAATGCTTCAAATACTGGTTTTTAGATAAATGACGATCCTCGGATTTCTACGCGGGAAGTAGCCTTTAATTTGGAATTGCCGCAAACACGTGTTTGGAGAACATAAACCGTACAAACCCCACACAAGTCAAACTTTGCAGTTGTACGAAATTATTTGAATCAACAATTTCCAAATCGCTGGATTGGTAATGGTGGAGTGGTGGAATGTCCTGCTAGATCCCCTGATTTAAGTCCTCTGGACTATTATCGATGGGGAACTGTGAACGACGAAATTTATCACGATACTCGCAGAAATATCGAGGATCTGCTGGATCGAATAACAAAATAATGCGGTCAATACTTTTCCGGGTAGAACAGTTAGACGAGCATAACAACATGTAGAAAAGCTGGCTCGGTTTTATGCCTTCAAGAAAATGGCGAATAATTTGAACATTTGCTTAAAAATAAACTTTGTTTTGTATAAACTTGCTTCTTTTACAATCTGAATGCTTTTAATCCAAAGCACTCTGGTCAGTCCGGCGCCCGTGGTCTGTAACCAAGCACCAGTTGGGTACCTGATAAGCACGACAAACAACGAGAAAAAGAAGAAAGTGGTTTTATTATTTTTAACACAACTATCGGAAGATGCCAAAATTCAACATGGCGCCCATAAGAAAAACAAAAGTTGGCCATGGTTACGCCGCCATCTTTGATGTTATTTCAAATTAAAAATAACACTGCATTCCTTGTTAAAAAGTAGCTGTGGAATGTTTTTGTTTAAAATGTCCAGCTACGTTTGGTTTTGAATAAACAATTAAAAACGATATCTGAACATTTTAGTTTTTTGCGGATATCTTTAAGATGAAAAATGATACCTAAAATTTCTTTTCAGATAATTGATCAGCACAAAAATACGAAACTTTGCCAAATTTAAACATAGGCTCTATCTCCACTAATAAGCGAGATCCCCATGGTGAGCCTCAAAATTGAATCACCCGGTATACCACATTTCTAGTTTACGCGATAAGAATATGTCTTTAAATAAATGTGTAAAAATAACGGAAATAGAATAGAAAAACAGAAGAAATAGTAGAAAATAGGCATTTTTTTAGTGCGGGTACACCAAAATGTGCCTAAGGGCTTACTATTTGGCACTGAATGAAGCTCAGATTAGAATTTTTTGTTGTGATTTTGTCAATTTTATTATATCAGTTATTATCTTATTATATTTTCAGTTTCTACTATTCTCTCTCGATAATTGATATTGTCGCCTTTCTATTGCTTATTATTTTTTTTTATTAAGAATTGTTTCTGTAATGTTCTCGCCGAAAAATAATAGTCCACACTTCGAATATACTATTTATTGTCCGCTCTCATGTACATACATTTTATATCTGATTCAACTTTAGGCGTACCTACGCTACATGGGAAACAACTGGTTTCCCCCACTTCTTTATATAACATATAACATTTACACATAAGATCCACACCTCATTGCAACTCGCAACACACCTCATTGCACGACTGGTGAAAAACCGTCAAAGTTAATGTTTAATCGTAACTTAAGAACTCGTTTCGATATTATGAAAAATCAGGATACTAAATTAAATTCTGAAAATATTGATAGAGAAAAACATATAATTAATAAACAAAACCAACAAAAACAGTATTGTAATTATAAAAGAAATGTAGAATTTAGAGTTGGGGAAGAAGTTATGGTAAGAGATTATAGAAATGTGAATAAACCAACATGGATTAAAGGTAAAATTAAAAACAAAATTGGCACCTGTATTTATTTGTGTGAAATATCAGCACTTGAGATGATCTGGAAAAGACATGCGAATCAAATTTTAAACAGTGATAGTTTTACTAAAGGCATAGTTCACTCAAGTTCTGATATTGAAACTAATAATTGTGATGTTAGACCGAAAAGAAACGCTCGACCGCCTGATCGTTTACAATACACTTAAAGATAAATTTTGTATTTAAGAAACATCATATTATAGACTAATTATGTGTACATGGTTGATGCAATGAGGTGTGTTTCTGTAATCCATCAAAAACGTATCTAATATCAGATTAATGTCATTAATTTTATCTTTATCCAAAGCTCTTTTTAGTGCGTTTTTTACTGTACGAACACTATTCTCTGCAGCACCATTAGATGCTGGATAATAAGGTGCACTGGTAATGTGTCTAACATTGTTACTAGCCAGGAATGTTTGAAAGTTTACTGATGTGAATTGTCGTCCATTATCTGATACTATATGTGTCGGAATACCAAATCTAGCAAATAAGGATCGTAATGCCATAATAGTATAATTTGTATCAATTACCTTGGTGGGGTAAACTTCGACCCATTTACTATGTGCATCCAGCACAACCAAAAAATATTTACCAAACAAAGGCCCCAAATAGTCAATATGCAATCTAGTCCATGGCTGCTTTGGCCATTTCCATAAACTTAATTCAACTCTTGGAGGATTATCCCTAGTCATCAAACACTTTTCGCAATTCCTAGAAATATTTTCAATTTGTTTATTAATTCCAGGCCACCAAAAATGCATTCTTGCCAAAGATTTCATCTTGACTATGCCCATGTGTGATTTATGTAATTCTTCCAACACCAAACATCTAAGATTGTGTGGTACAACAATTTTGTTATCCAAAAGCAAAACTTCATTTTCTAAAGTAAATTCATTTTTAAAAGTATAATATTGTTTTAACTCTGTATTTTTTATTTTATTAGGCCATCCAACCTTCGTATGATTAATAACTTTTTGCAACATTTTATCTACTAAGGTAGCTTCTTGTATTTTTCCAAAATCTACAGGTAATTTTCCAAAATAACATACATAATCAAGATTATCGTTCTCATTATTGTTTTCTTCTGAACTAACTGGTAATCTAGACAAACTGTCCGCCAAATTTTTCTCAGACGCTACATATTGTATTTTATAATTATAATTACTTAACATCAGAGCCCAACGTCGCAATCTGTTTGCGGAATATTGTGGAATAGCTTTACTGGGATTAAATATTGCAACCAATGGCTTATGATCCGTAAACAAAATGAATTCTCTTCCATATATGTAATTATTAAATTTAGTTACACCAAAAATAATACTTAACGCTTCCTTCTCAATCTGAGCGTAATTTGATTCATGTTTATTTAAAGTTCTTGAAATAAATGCGATTGGCTTTTGTTCACCAGTTGGCATTAAATGCGAAAGAACAGCACCTATACCGTACGAACTTGCGTCCGTTGTTAACACCAAAGGTAATTCTGGTTGATAATGTGTTAAAACTGGTGCTGACGTTAATAGTTCTTTTATTTTTGCAAAAGCTACTGCACATTTCTCATCCCACTTCCACTCAGTGTCTTTTTTTAATAAATTATATAATGGGTATAAAATTGTCGACACATTTTTTATAAATTTTCCATAGTAATTGACAAGACCTATAAATGATTTCAATTGAGTAATAGATGTAGGAATTGGTGCGCCAGTAATAGCTCTAATTTTATCATCTGTGGTATGTAACCCTTCCTTGTCTAAACAAAACCCTAAATAATTAATTTTCTCTTGAAAAAAACTACATTTTTCCAGTGACACTGTTAACCCTGAATCCTGTAGTCTGTGTAAAACTCTCTTTAATCTATCTAAGTGCTCCTCCTTACTCTTTCCACTAATCAGAATATCGTCTAAATAAACAATGCACCCATCTAAATCTTGTAAAAGTCCTTCCATAATCCTCTGAAATATTGACAGTGCTGTCTTAACCCCATAAACTAATCGCGTATATCTAAACAACCCCTTATGTGTCGAAATTGTGGTTAAATCCTTTGACTTATCATCTAAAAGAAGCTGCTGATAAGCATTTGATAAATCTAACTTTGAAAAGTACCGACCTCCTTGCAATTTAACGAACAAATCTTCAATTCTAGGCAAGGGGTAGTGTTCTATCTTTAATACCGGGTTCAATGTAACTTTATAATCCCCGCATAACCTGACTGAACCATTCTTTTTTAGCACGGGTACAATTGGTGTACCCCAATTGCTAAATTTAACTGGCTCAATTATTTTTAATTTTAGTAGTTTATCTAATTCATCCTCCACCTTATTTTTTAAAATAAAGGGTAGCTGTCGAGGACGAAAAAACTTTGGCATAACATCGTCTGAATTTAAATGCAAAGAAACAACACCTCCATTAAATTTTCCAATATTAGAATCAAAAACTAAATCAAATTCATCTCTTAGTTTAGAGACCTCTTTCTCTAACTCAAAAAAATAAACATCAGAACCAAAATTATCTTCTATACATAAGTTAAACTTAAACATAAAATCTCGCCCTAAAATAGGTGGACCTGCACTTGAAATAACATAAATATCTAAATTCTCATTCTTATTCTTGTAAGAAACCCTTAATTTACAAAACCCTAGCGGTTGCATTTGACTTCCATTGTAAGCGTACAATGTTTTATTACTTCCTTCCAGTTTAAACTTATTGCTACACAATTGATCCCATATTTTCAACGAAATAGCGGTTATACATGACCCAGTATCTAACTGAAATCCTAATGGACTTCCTTCTACCATTACGTTTAACACAATTGGTTTATTTTCTTCTACACTAATACTAAAAACTCCGTTATCTTCGTCGATATAATTATGATTAACCCTCTTTTCTCTACAAACATTAGCTAAATGACCCTTTTTTTTACATTTATGACATGTGACATCCTTATAGAAACAATTATTCGCAATGTGATTGTGCTTACCACAGCGATAACATTTTTTTGAATCATCATCTGGTCGTCTCTTCCTCCATGTCTCTCCTTGTGACGTGGTCTGACGTGCCTGATGACCGTGATGACGTCGCGCTGACGTATCCCGGTGACGTACCTGGCCGGTTTTGGATATGTGATGGACACCTGGTTCCATCTTCACAGAAATGGACTCTGCGGCCGCCATCTTACTTGTTGCCAATGCCACGATGTCTTTAAACTTGGACTCCTTATCTTTCTCCATCAAACTATCTCGAATCGGATCTTTTGTGTAACCTACGATGAAAATATCGCGTAGTAATATTTGAATTTCAGTACCAAACTCACAAGCACTGGCTAAGCTGCATACTCTTGCTGCCCATTCCTTCGCGGATTCTTCCTCCGTCTTCTTCGCGTTGTAGAATTTAAATCTTGCCGCCAGTACTGACTGTGATGACTGGAAATGATCGTCCAGTACGGAAATTAACTGCTCAAAATTCGTATCTTCTGGTGCCTTCGGGAATAGTAGATTGTAAACCAATTTATACGTATCTTCACCCAAGATGTTTAATAAAATTGCCCGTTTCTTCTTATCATTGTCTATGTCGTTTGCCAAGAAGTAATTCGTGAGCCGCTTTTTGTAAATAGACCATTCGCACGTGCTCGCCGAAAATTCGGTCAACGTACCCAGTAACTGCGTTGCTTTTTCGCCCATATTTCTATCTTCCAACTTTCCTCGTCGCCACTTGTAATGTTCTCGCCGAAAAATAATAGTCCACACTTCGAATATACTATTTATTGTCCGCTCTCATGTACATACATTTTATATCTGATTCAACTTTAGGCGTACCTACGCTACATGGGAAACAACTGGTTTCCCCCACTTCTTTATATAACATATAACATTTACACATAAGATCCACAACACACACTACAGTTTCAATGATGTCAATTATTTTAGCAACATTTTAGTGTGCTTCTCACAAGTAAACCTGTATATTTACAAGAAAATCCTGTATATTCAGTATTTTAAATTTGTTGCATTAGTATTTTCCTAAAACATTTCGCGTTTTATATTATTTTTATTATAATTTCCGATCTTTCCGTACCAATTTGTCAAACCTCAATGATCAAAGTGGGCAGTTAATATTAAACGATATCATTTACACGTTGAACGGTGATCATAAAACTCACCTTATATGAGCATAAAAGTGACTTATGTAAATTGCCTCATAAAATCAAAATGAGAAAGGGCATTTGCCGAAAAGGCATTCCCATATCCCGGGGCAAAAATGAGAATGGGTCTTCTTTTAGCAGACCGCTCATTTTCGAGCAATGATAAATACAGAGCGATTTTTTCCAACGCGTCCGCGAGATAGTTATCGAACAATTTTCACGAAATAACAGCCCAAGTCTATACATGGAAGTTTAACCTGCCCGTTCGGCATCACTTATTAAAGAGTTGCTAAAAGAGTTGATTTATTATAGTCATTTTTGAGTGTATGTTTCGAAAAAATCAATTTTTATTGAGTGACGGTTTTTTTTTTGTTTTTTTGGTGTTTCAAATGTTAAATAAGTATTGCCAGTTTAAATTCATATTAGAAGGACATTTTTTAGTTTGCTTCTTTCTGATTCTATTGCGTTTTCGTTGGTTCTTTTATGGAATTTTCATCTGCGTTATAATAATGTTCTTATGTATTTATGTATTATTTTATTATTTGATTATTATTTTAAATATTGGATTAAAAAACAAGGTCAATCCATGACCAATTTTGATTTGGAGCCCTTCTAACCCAATAAACCACTGTTATTTCGCAACAACCTGGCAGAGTTATTGGTCAAACTAACATTATTTGTTTTCAATATTTTTCTTTCCAAATGTGTGACAGAATAAACCTATCATTTGAATCTGCTGCTCATAATGGTACTTTAGGAGAAGAACAGAGTTGTAGGTGGTGGATTTCAATACGATCTTACATTACAGATAAGATTACTAACCTATCACCAGACAAGTTCTGAGCTTCTATGACAAAAATTATGTCGGTCCCATTCATAGAAAATCAATAAATATACAGAGTGATTTGCAATTCTAGGCGACAATTTATGCGGACAGGAAACTAAAGTAAAATTAAAAATTACGTGAAAAATTACGTAAAAATTACGTCAAGTAGGTAAGTACTAATTTTGACAACGCAAAAAATTTAAAAGTTTTTCTCATTTACATTTCATTTTCACCTCGAGTTATAAATTATTTTGTATTAGTGGAGTTTTCAACATTGTGTATGTATGGGTAACCTTTTTCTCATTTAACACACTTCAAGAGAAAATATAGAAATCATCTGTTATAGATGAAATAAGTGTGTACAAACATCTTCCACTAAGGTGTTTATTCCCACACTTTTTTCTCAGAACGTAATTATTGGTCTGATAAAAATATTTTATAAGGACTTATCTATTTTTTCTATACCTTAAAAAATAACAAAATATTAATAAAACAGTTTTTAAATGGCTCCAACTTCTTAAAGAATATTGGGTTGATAAAAATAGGTCCATATGAAACTTTTTGCTCAGAATAAATGTGTTTTACTCAAAATAAATGTTTATCCGTCTGTGTAAACGATAAATGGTATAACTTAGAAGTAATTGATTTGAAATTTGGTATACAGGCTTATCTCTTAAAAACTAAGGACAAATTCGTGAAAATCAGTTCACGCATTTTTTTTTTAAATTTTACAGTGGCGGGTATTTAAAGATAATTTTCTCACTAGTTTAAATACATATGAACGAAATTTTTTTAGATATTGTCTTAGAAGTTTGTCGCGTAATAAACAAAGCCAATAATAAGTAGATGCTCATTTCCAAAGAAATTAGATACGATTAGGGTTGCCAAGTGTCCTGGGTTTTGCAGGACATCCGGGATTCAGCCCTACAATTTTCGCGTCCTGCGTAATATCTCCGCAGGACGCTTAATCTCCTGCAATTTAGGGAGGAGCGCATTAGCAATAAAAAAGTTGTCGGCCTGACCGCGACTTGAGTGTATGTATGTACTATCTATGTACTCTATCTATGTACTCAACCAATCAATCACAACACTATATACTCGGTAAGCCGCGAACCAATGTGAGCCTATGTAGCTATAATATATGTATCCCCTGACTGGTCGGTTTGCCGCTGATAAGACCGTCCCACCTCCTTGTAATGCTTGAGACACGCCCACGGTGCACGTTATAATTCGGTTGCGGCGCGAAAGCGTGTCGCGGTACCCCACACTCTCTTTCAAAATTAAACATATTTACTTTACAAAATGTCGGACGTTAGTTGAAGAATGTTGCTGGTTACTCACTGACAAGATCTTGATGTGGTAACTTCATATACATATTATCTTAAAACCATGTATGTATTTAGTTACGAGTCTTCGAAATATAGGCACCGAATTATCGAATAGTATTGATTTTGACACTCTATGAAAAGAATATAACTACCGTGTACATAAATAACTAGTTGTTGAGTTGACATGCACCAGCTCCTGGTGTTTTTTTATCCACAGAATCATGGTCGGATGCTTGAAACGAACAGCTTGTCGACCATATTAAAGGAAAACTTAAAACATAGAATTCTAACACTATATGCACTTAATAATATTCCAACAAAAGGTTGCTATACGCTGCTGTTCTTGGACATGCGTCCTGGATTTTTCAAACCCTTGACCTGCGGACTTGATTATTTGACCTGGCAACCCTAGATACGATGTACAGAGTCATTCTCGCATGTATTCAATCTCAAATAACATTTAGATGCTTTTTTGTTTTTGTTTCTATGAGCATCCTATATTATCTCCTACCATTAATTCCTCTTGAGCTGTTATTAATTTAAAAACTGGTATAAATAAATAACTATGCGACATAACTAATATAAATGAAAGAAACTGGGCATTAACAGAAAAATATATTAAGTCCACAAATAATTTACAAGGATAAATTAAAATTAATCAAAAATCCTTGTTTAAAAGAATAAAAGATCTATTGATTACCTATGCTTATTATTTGTCAATGTCAATATCTGTAAGCCAATAGATTGCAACATCTAGTTTTCGTAGACACAATTGAATACATTTGCACGGGTACAACGTACAAGTTTCTTTTTCAGTACGTCTAAATGCTACATACTATATAAATAATAATAATATGGGGTTGTAGAAAATGATTGACAAAACAACTTTGATACAAAACGTTTTTTACTTTATCATACGCAGTATGTAAAGTATTGTAATCGTGCCCAAAAAAATTTTTGAGATTTTAGTGGAAATATGTCTTTTTGGGTCCCCTGAACATTTTTGACCAAGGTACAAAAAAATGTCTGTGTGTGTGTGTGGGTGTGTGTGTGGGTGTGTGTGTGGGTGTGTGTGTACCCGTTTTTTGTGACGACGATTCCAGAGAAACTACTAAAGGTATCGGGACGAAACTTCATATTTAGAAGTTTCATAACCAAACTTAGAGCTGAAAAGCTTTCTGTTGAAGAGGGGCCAAAGGAACTGGAGGTTTAGGTTTAGCATTTTTGAAACATTTTGCAAATAAGCCGCCATTTCTGGAATTTCGTCGAAATAGTTAAATAATAAATTAAAGATGAGGAAATTCTGAATAATTTATCACTATGACATTTTTTGGTACAATCAATAGTTTAGCTGCATGAGCAAATTCTATTTCCACGAGATCGGTCCTACTGCATGAAAACTAGTAGCCAGGATTTGTCAGATTTTTTTATTCTAATGACAGTAGGTAGTCTTGGTGTCAAACGCTAATATTTTGACAATAACTTCTGTCAATATAAGCTGCGTTCGCATATTGCATTACACTTTTTACACCCAATAACACCTAAGTGTCATTTGGACGGTGTACCCGGTGTCAACGGAGTACAATATCCGAACGCAGCTTTAATCGACATATCTGTCTAGTTCTAGTAGTTTTATTTTAATGCAGACATGGCCGATCTCGATCAAATAGAGTCTCACGCAGTTAAACTATTAATTTTATATACAATATGATAAAGTCATGTGCCTGGCCACATCAGATTTTTTCTATCTCTAAAGCTAACGGTAATATCGCTTCATAAAAAATCTCACTTTTGTACAAAATACCACTTGTTATTAATTGTAGACTTGTCTCATGTCATCTCTATTTGGTATTAATTATTGAATATTGTATGAAATGAATAACATTCCACGTATGTAATTTATTTTAGAGAATACTGTTGTAATAATTGTTCCAATTGGTAGGTACAACTTTTCAAAAACTATATCGTGTACCCACCAATTAAAATGCTAAATCGGTAATTTTGCTTTGACAAGCACCACCAAATTCCCTGTTTTTAAAGAAGAAGAAGTAAACATAGAATGCAAATATCGTGCTAAACATAACCCAGAGATAAATAAGCTAATTAAAAGAATCGTCGAGTTCGAAAACAGTAAATCCACAGTAAATCCTACTGTTTTCAAACTCGGCGATTCAATTATAGTACGATTTCCTGCACGGTTCGCTAACAATTCATCGTTGTTAAAGTTATTATACGATTTAATCAGCAAATACTTCATCAAAGAAGAAGTAGATGAGATAAATTGTAAATATCGTTGTAAACATAACCCACAGATTCATAACCTAATTAATTATAGTACGATTTCCTGCACGGTTTGCTATTCAATTCATCGTTAAAGTTATTATAATAGTTCATTAACTATTGGTGTATATGAGGGGTACATGCATAGTAATTATTTTAAGTATCTTATAGCTTATACGCATATCAAGTCGGCATAGTAGTCTAATGTAACTCCATTAACACACTTGGCGGGCATTTATTTGTTACCTTACTCCACATAAACGTACAAACAATCCAGTCGGTAAATATTTCCAAGAAGAGTGACGTAGGGGTGATTTTGAGCAATCTCGCTGTCCTCTACGTTGTTTATACAAGTTGGCGTAAAAGTTATCACCCTATTTTCTTAGCTAATAATTCTGGTTATAATCAGAGAGCGGAATTTAATCCACCTGCATCCTCCATTTGTAATTTTCAGCTAAGTCCTAATTTATTATGTTGTTCAGGGCACTAGATAGACGATATTTAACAATTTCCAGATTTACTTTATTTTTGTAAGGTTTAAAAACTAATATGCCTGGGCTATTACGCTTATAGTCCTAGTCAATATTATGTCACGATGAAAATACGGTTCTAATGAAATACACCAATCAGTTCCCAACATAATGTTGATATTCCCCATTCGTGACATGGTATATTTGATACAAAAGATAACAGTATGAACGATCGACTCCCAAGTGATTGTAACACAACGCAATTAATTATTTGATAATCTATTGTCCTTGCAACTGAACGAATAACGTTCGTGATATAAAATTGCTTAATTTTATACATAATTTAGTGAAATATTTCAGTTTATACACGAATTTTAGGGACTCTAAACCAGCGGTAAAGAAGTATTCTAATCGAAATTAGGTGAGTACATAAAAATTCTACTATTATATCAGACATCAATACTATTATTTTATTAAAAACTCCATGTCAATTGTTAGGTTAGCTAGCAGAATATACATATAAGCAGTGCTGTTTTATCCATTCTACTACCAGAGAATTCAAGCTCCAAGTATGGTATGATGCAGAAGCTCATTACGGGTTTTGTAATTGGATTCAAATCACATTACGAGGAATCCTTACGTACTATTTTGTTGATCGAAGAGGATTTCTGGACGAGATGGGACTACTACTTTTCATAATTTCCATGAACTGACAATAAGATTATCGAGGTATGCTGAAGATTACCGATGTTTTATCAAATTGTTTGGTAATATTACTGGAAGACGTCTATAATATTATTATATGAGAAATGTATAATGGGAAATAGTCGACTTGTCAACCACTGACTCCAGATGTTTTTCTTCTCAAGTGCAAAGAGTATGGAGAATTGAGACAACAAACCGCAGATAGTATTGGAATTAGCCCCGAAGAACCGAACAAGCATTACCACCCATATGCATGTGGACTGATGATAGCGAGGATCAACATGTTTGTGATTTTGATATTATAATATAATATTAATAAAGCTATATAATATTATAAATCTTATATTGTCTAATTGTCTTTTATAAATAATATATGAATTACAAATTGGTAAATAAAGAATAACTTATTAAGTGTTTTGTTTTTCTTATACGTCATCAGATCCCTGTGCTCTTGATGTACATACGTATGTAATATCGACCCATGCCACAAAGACTATAGTAACTACATTTAGTTTGTTAGTTAGTTACGATAGTCTTCGTTGCATGGGTCGATATGTATATTTGTTTTTCAGTAGCTAGGCATAAGTGTATTATCGGCTGAGAAATGAGTGAATAATCTATCGTACCAAGAGTAAGTAATCTGTGACCAAAGTTATTGGTACGGGGTTTGTTTTTTAGGAGGTATAATTGTATGATTGCACATAATCTCAATACACTTTCAAATATTCCACATATTCATAGTACGTGTGTTTTTGCAGATATCACTTCATAAACCGTAGATAAATGTTGAAGTTATTTATCATATAAATATATGACAAATATCTCAAATTCTCAACATGGGTTATGTAACGGTTATGTCAGCAATTTATCACAGTAATTTTTAGAGCTACCATGTTATGTGGTAAGCGTTGTAAAGAATCACTAGACCGTCTGATTACGTGTGCAAGAATAAATTGAAACAGCGTTAAAGACGTTAGATCATAAATGTTGACCGCACGTCGGCGAAGTCTATCTTGTTCCAAAGTAGCTTTAGCGAAAACGTCGACATCCCCACGCAGAGACCATTCTCGACTGATTTTTCTAAACTTATCAAAAACAGCCAAGCCTCTGTCGATCAGCTGTTTAACCCCACTCTTAAGTCAAGAGATCGCGAGCGATCGACCAAAATTGGCGATCGACTTGTTGGCCACCCCTGCTCTAAACCAACAATTTTTCTAACTGAACCTATAAAATTAATGCCACAATACGAAAACCGCATTATCATCATTACATTTCCTATATTCAATATTCCACCTAATCCTCTATCCACTAATTACAATAATTCCGTAAAAATATTATGATTACTGGGTATTTGTCTGGTCCCTTTAATACCATTAGCAAAATAATAACGGCGCCGATCTCCTCCGCAAGTATTATTGATGATGTTTATGAATATTTTCTGATTAAATTGACCCTAATGGTTACCATATTAATACCCAATTATGATATTGTCGGCTTATCGTCGGCCATAATCTATATAAAGGTCCTCAAGGGACCCTCAGGCGACTTTTTGAATTATTTATAACCGCTAGCAATTCATCAATTGTTATCTATTTGAAGATAATTACTACTCACGTTGACACACAAAGTACCCACGGCAAGAAACTACATAGATTTGATCTTAAGTAATTTGATTCCAGCAGTAATGTAATGAAGTAATAATATATTTGAGGATATTGAAAATGGTTGATGTCACTAAAGTCATCGTTATAGGTGCATAATGATTTATTAATATAGAGAAATAGACCAGTGCTGAAGCCTTTGAAAATGGTAAAAAGTGAAAAAATTATTTTGACTTAATATCGAAAAAGCACCTAATTTTCAATCGAAAATTCTCACGTCAAAAAATCGGCTTTTTTAAAAAAAGTCGGCGGGCTTTTTGTTCGTTGAAATCTCTACTTTCTGATGGTGTAAAAAAATATACATTACTATGGAAAATGTTATCAAAAAACGCAAAGAAACGAAAAAACTCGAATCCGAATTTTTTTAATCATTATGTACAATTTTGGCCTATTTATTAAAATTTATACTTTAATTACTCCAAAAACGTAAGATTCCATGTTACATTGATAAAGAAAAAATTGCAACTCGAAATATACTACAACCAAATAAGTTAATAAAGTTAATATTTAATAAGACATCTACAATATTTTGAGAAAGTTGTAGAATCTTCTTTAAATTCTTCAAATCTATTTATAAATGTAAAAATGATAATATAACACTGAATCAATTAAGATTTCGCAAATATCAATTGGCAAAAATTAAATCATCCTTCATATTGGCAAATCTCCCACCCACACAAGGTGCAGCAGAAAAACATTCTTACAGGGCATATTATCAGCTTCAAACTTGGCTGGGTAACGAACTGACAGCAACAGATTGGGGCTGGAAGCAACATCAACGTGGGCATTATGCCCTAATCTACAGAAAAGGAAATAATTCCGGAAATATTGCTCAAAACTATTTGCTGCAGCTGTGAAACTGGATGTAACAGTTTAAAATGTGGCTGCCGAGAACATGGTTTCAAATGAACAAATTTATGCTCAAATTGTCATTGTTCTGAAAAATGCTCCAATGTGGATGAAGAACCAATGCAGACTGGACATAATATTGGAGACGAAGACGGTGATGGTCTTGAAGATTTCGAAGATCTACTAGAATCGGAAAGGTTTGTCGAATCTAACGATTCGATATGCCTAAAAGAAAAATAAAAAACCAGGAACTTGGTTATTTGAATTTTTCACATAAATTTTGAGGTTATGTGAAAAAAGTGCCATTTAACTATTTTCCATAGGACTCTGGTCTAAAAATTGGGTCTAAATAGTAAACTAACCTGTCGTTTATAAAAATTTGTTTAGTCACATTTTTTGACTACTCAAAAATTTACTACAATTCCTCCGTTGTCATTAACAAGTGTTTGTGGCGCCATCTGCTTTTTAATGGTCACAACTATCTAATTTAACCTAACATTATTTACCAGCCGGTTAGTTAGATTCCCTTCGCTTATGTCAAATCACTCCATATTTTAGGGTTATGTATACAATTAACCTCATGTATGCAAGTTTATAAAAGTAAACAATCATTTTACAAGTTCACAAAATGAATCTTTTACCTAAAACTAAAGAACAATTCGGCCAAAAGGATTATTGGGACACATTCTTCAAGAAAAGAGGCAATAAGGCTTTCGAATGGTGATAACTTCTTAGGTTAAATTTTATTTTACCTCAACAAATAAAATATTTTTAGGTACGGTGAATATCCCGAGTTATGTTCAGATCTACATAAATACGTAAAGTCCAACAACAGCGTGTTAATAGTCGGTTGCGGTAACTCAACCTTAGGAAACGATTTATATGACGTAGGTTGTAAGTAAGTTTCAAACATGATTTAATAATGCATCGTAAAGCATAATGCGTCATTTTTTTAGGAATATAACAAGCGTGGATATCTCTCACGTTGTCATAAAGCAAATGATCGGTTTGAACGAAAAAACACGGCCGGAAATGAAGTTTTTACAAATGGACGCCACAAGTATGTCTTTCGACAACGGTTTCTTTGACATCGTAATAGACAAGGGTACTTTGGATGCGTTAATGCCCAACGAGGAACCTACGACTATCGAGAAAATAGATAATTACTTCACGGAGATTGAACGAGTTTTAAAAACCGGCGGAAAATACGTTTGCGTTTCTTTGCTTCAGGGGCACATTTTGAATAAGTTATTGAGTGTTTTTCATAAAAGCGGCTGGTTGGTGAAGATTATTAGGTGTCACGAAGCTGAAAATAAAGCTGCGGAAAACGAGGAAAACGTTTTTCCGGTTTTTATGATCGTCTGCAGTAAGATTAACGCAAAATCAACAACGGTATGTTTAATTTTCTTCTAGATGTTTAGAAAAAATACCAGACAGTTATATTTTTATGGTAGAATGTTTTATGGTGATTGTCAGTAAAATATATATATATATATATATATATATATATATATATATATATATATATATACTTACCTGCAGAATTAAAGAAACGCTTAAACCAAACTTAAACTTTGATGTTCAATAACTTCGGTAAACTTAGAGCAATTTTAATTATTTTTCTAGACACTGAATCATTCCTACATAAATTCTATGACTGTCAAAATTGTTTTTCTCTCGGTGTAAACATGAGCGCGAGAGAAGTGAAAAAAGTACCCAATTTTTGCAGTTTTAAATTTAAAAAAAAATTTTTATGGCAAACGGTTTACGAGGAATAAAATTGAAAAGACGAGCGTTAATATAAAAGTGCAAAAATCGTTACGTTTCTTTTTATACACACCGTAATACTTCCAATCAAGTAACATTGCAAAGTTTAATCGCATTTCAAATTGCAAACGTTTACTACATAAAATTGAGTATCTTCTACAAAAATTCAGATATTGGAATGAACCAAGAAACAAAATGTGGAGAATTGATGTGGTTTTGTAATGGAATACTTCAGAACTAGCCCTAGTTCCTCACGTATTCCACAGGGTGTCCTGAAAACACACCAAAAACATCACTTTGGTTTACCTGGTATAATCAGGTGTGAAATGTTTTTATTCAAAATGTCAATAATATGTGATAATCTTGATGAATTTCGTTACAATATCCCACGAAAATAATGAAAATTGGTTAAAGATTACCAAAGTTATTGAACATCAAAGTTTAGGTCAGTGTATTTTTTCTTACGATATAAAATTAATAAGGAATAGGTTGCAGATATATTCTTAGAACTAAGCACGAGTGGTCTAAAGGCAGAAAAACCGGAAAACGTAAGGACGTTGATTTCCAACATACAACAATCATCGTTTTTGTGTTCGCACCTTAAAAAAACTACCGTTAGAGATGACGATGTTATCACTTTTGACGTTTGCCTGAATAGCGATTCATCCCCTAGATATACCGTCTACCTTGTCGACGCACCATTAGAAAGAAAGAATGCCAAGTACGCGGCATTTATAGTGCCACAAGGAAGGTTTGTAGCTACAAATATTTGCATGATTAGTTAAAACAAATAACAAATTTGTATTAAATTAAAATTTTGACACTTTTCGAGTATTTTTTTATTTGAATTTGTTAAGAAAAATAGGTTATGGTATAACTTTTGTTGTTGTTTAGGGAAGCTGAATGGTTATTTTCAACTGTCGATGGTAGGGCTCAACTTGCAAAACTATCGCAACATAATAGGCTACTGGTAATTACGACGCATAGAAACCAGTCTTATGGTACGATGGATGACGTGAAAACTGAGTTGAACGATATCGTCAAGAAACTAGCACCAGTTGAGTGTCCAACAATGGTAAGAAAATAATTAAATAAATCAAACAACTCCTTACAAAATAGTATATTATTATACAAGTTTTATAAGACGTCAAATTGGCGCACGAGTTGTTTGCATTCCTCGCTACGCTCGTCGTACCCAAATGGAACGAGTGCACCAATACGTCTTATAAAACGAGTGTAATATACTATTTTTTCTACTTTGCGTCATTAATTTTATATAAGTTTAGAAATTGTGGTTACTATATCGCGCTAAATTAGAATCTAGGGTATTTTGCGGGTATCACGTGGCAGCACTGTAGTAACTGTCAACTTCGTTAAGGATGATATCGATGAGATAAAATCATGACAAAATCTAATTGTAAATAATTTTACTCTACTTTAGCCTACAAGTTTGAATAAATATTCAGCGAGGTCGCAACGATGATCATAATGGAGCTTGGGGCAACACTTTTAACCCTACTGTGATAAATACATGAAACTTAACCTAAAAAGTTAACAATTTTAAAATAGTGGTTTCATAAGTATAATAATCAGAATAGAAGTGTTTGGCGGTGACTGATTAGTTACTTCGAAGAACAAGAACTTACTAAAGAATTGTTATAACGCTTAACGTTTAATAGCGGTGACTACCTAATTCCGCTACGTAGCCATTGCGGCTTATATATTTACAAGCACTTATAATTGAAACCCAATTCTAATTTCGGCAAAGTAGTTTATTAGAATAAATTACACTTAGTAAAATTACGTGTGATGGAGGTAATACAAATACGTTGCACACAACCAGAACTAAGACGAAGTCGAAAGCGACGGACAAAAACTAATATGAATTGAACCGAGCATCCAAGCGTCCAAAATATTACCGAAAACTTATATGTTACATAAACTAAGAAATCCTCTACACTTTAAATGTACTATAGCTTCGTACGTGTATGCTGATAAACCATTTATTGCGCATATACAATCTCGCAGCAGTAATTAAAATCGTTCGTATCTACGATGTAGGTTTGATCTTCGCATAATACCTTATTAAAGTAAATGTGGTCCTTGAATTATATCTGAAAAGGGGATTTGATGTTTAGTTGAAAAGAACGATAACGATCACTTACTAGAGTCGTAAAACATCACCGTACACGTCATGCTGGCGTATTTTGATGAACACAGCAAAACTAAGAAAGCCCCAATCCTTTGGCCATACTATAGCAGGCTACACCCATGTTTAAATATGTATAGAATATAGATATTTCGCAGTTTATGTGATTGCAAGCGATTAAGAAGATGCACTGTGTGGTTAATGTTGGGTTATGTATTGTACATTTGACATATGGCATTTGATATCACTGTGTACCAATCAGACAAAAATGTTACTGTTTTCGGTATTACAATGTGTTAATTGTAACACTGAAAACAGTGTTACAATGTGTGCATTGTGAATACAAAGTAGAAAAATATAATTTACATATAATTAAAGTTCATTTATCTAACAAAAAAACAAACAAACTGTGATCAGGGTTTCTCTGAATTATTCTTTGTGTTATATTTGTATGTGAAAGTCCAACCAAAATTTATTAAATAGTTTTTTAGTTGTATCGCCAATAATAGTTAGACATTCTCAAGAAATAATAACAACACTTTCATTCATGGAGATTATTTGTCGTCAAAAATTGGAAACTTACGGAACCAGAGGAATAAAATTTAAATGATTTGAAAACTATTCAGTACAATTATATGCGCAATAAATAAAATAAAATGTGCATTTATTGTAGTCATTTGATAAAATATTTGACCGAAAATATTTGTCGAATACAAAAAATATTTGAGCAATGCAAAAAATTACTTGTGCATTAAAAAAAAAAATGTGCAATAAGTTTATATAAACGTATTAATCAGAATAATTAATCGTGCATTTATATACATATTCAAATGTTCCTTTTATAATATATTTGTGCACTTAAATAAATAAATGTGCAATACCTGTATAAAAATATAATGAGCAGCTTAAAAAATGCTTGTTCATAGAAAAAAATATATTTCCAATGGTTTAAATAACTCAGCATTTAAAAATATTATAAGCGCATTCAATAATCTAAATTGTACCATCAGAAAATTATAATGCGCCCTACAAAGAATATTATGTGCATTAAGTTCTGCAACCTGTAGCCCACATATAGTAAGTGCGTAAAAAGTTAGGTAAAATGGAAAAAACGTGATTTTGGTAATTTTTCAAAATTTAGGCCACCTATACCCATTGTCCTAGAAACCTCTATATGGCCTGATAGGTAACCTTAATCTGAATCCTGAATCCTAAAAGTTTGGTCATAAATGTTAAAGCATTTAAAAAAACGCAATAATCTGATGTGATATGCAAGTTTCAAGCTTAGATTTGTATTCAGCGGAGACAAATCAACTGAAAATGCCTATGCGCATTCCATAAACAAATGAGTTATCAATACAACCATAATTTTCAATTGTTTCAACTTTATCTCGAAAATATCTTTCAAACAAGAAACAGATCTATCAATATATATAAGTACACAAAATATGGGGTTGCCGTTAAAAAAAGTGTCGATGACATCATAAGTCGAAAACAATTGAATTTTTATTTAATATAATATGTAGGGTGAGCCATTTGACTTCATTAATAATCGTTAAAATCAGATCAGTGTTAATTTTGATGCGCAGTGGTCTAGTGGTCAATATTTATTGTTTCAATGCACAAGTTTATATTTTTGGGCACAATATGAATAAAATATTGCTCATTATAACATTTTTCATTTAACATATTTATATTTATTGAATGCTCAATATGTATTATTTTAATGCACAAGTTATCCATTCTAGGGCACAATGTGTAAATTTTTATGTAACATATGTACGTTTATTTAATGCACAATATTTAATATTTCAATGCTAAAAGTATTGGTTTTAATGCACATATCTATTTAAATTATGCACACTTAAATCGCACCCAAAACTATTTATCATACCGAAGACAAAATGTTAAGATTAAGATTGGAGAAAATGAGTCAAGTGAATTAATAAACAGCTTTTCGGGACCACAAGGTCCTGTTTTGCGACCTGTTCTATTTAATTTGTACATAAACGATGTTACTTCACTAGTTGAATCTTGTGTAATGCACCTATTTGCAGATGATACACTAATATCAATTGCAATAAATAATTTACCCAATGTAATCAGAAAATTGAACTCTGAACTGGTATCGATATCAAATTGGTATAAAAAAAATAAGTTATGTAAGTACGTAGGTTTTCACGGCCAGTATCATTTAGAAAATAAACTGCTTCCGGGTTATGCCGTGTGTCAAGATTTGTAAATGCTGACGTTTCGCGAACCACGTTGCTCGCTTCTTCAAAGCTAATTGAATACTGATTTGAATACTGAATACAAATCTTGACACACGGTATAACCCGGAAGCAGTTTATTTTCAAAATAAGTTATGTTTGAATATATTGAGCACGCAGAATTGATTGCCCCAGGTTAACTACTTTTAAGTCAATATTGAGTAAATAAAATATCTTGAACGTTAAACAAGGAACGGTATGTATATCACACGCACTTTGGTATATAAAAAATAAATTGCCAAGTTATGTCTAATAATTTAACATACAATAGTCAGCAGCATGAATACAATACTCGGCAAAAGGACCACTTCAGATGACCAAAATATACAAAAAGCAGGACGCAAAATTCATTTTATTACAAAGCGTTGACGATGTTTAACAGCCTACCAAGTGATATTAAATACAGAAGTTCTCTAAGTCTTTTTAAATCATCGTGTCTGGTTTATGTATTAGCTAATTTTAAGTAGTTGATAAGTTTAGTACTAACGAAACCAAATTTATTGTAATTGTTAGTTTCTTTTAACTAAATACAGATCATTATTATTAGAAATGAGACCACTTACCTAGAAATCAAAACAATATAGTGTATAAAAACCGTATCATCAAGGGCAGCCACAATTTTTAGGTCATTTTAACGCATATAACCCTTTTTACCGGAACTATTTGTACCGAGAATCATTTCAAACAAGAGTCGAAACGTCAATCATTACTAGGTTGGTAATACAGACGTGATCCGTGATCAACGCCATCTAGCGGCTCAAATAGGGACTACTCATCAAATTTTTGGTATACCCGCTCGAAACAAGAATTATATTCGAAGTTATTTACTCACCGAAAGCCGGCGGGCCCACAATTTTTCGAAATATCGGTAGCACGCATCTTAATTCACATTTGAGTCACAACAAACGCACTGACGGGTTCAAGTTATCGCGAGGATCTTTGAAAATCCGACCGGGATTCACTTTCGTGCAGACGGCGCGGCCATACTTTTGTACTAAACGTCAAATTTGCAAACTGTGGGATCTTGCGCTGTGTTCGTTAGAAGAACCGCGTTTAGCGCGAAATTTAAAAATGATAAGCCCATCAAAATTTGTTAGTCGCAAGCCCGTATCAGGAATAACAATTTTTGCTGTTTATATTAATTTAAAAAAGACTCTAAACTTCATTAGTCGAATATTAGACAAGAATATAATTAAAAACGGTGATGAATCAAGAATATAAGTACCTACATAATTATTTAAAGCAACAAATGAATATTCTTAACAAATACAAAATAACAAATATATAGTTCTGCACAAATATAAAATTCAATGTTCTTGACACGGTAATGAATTTTTTTTAAGATTGTTGGGACCTCCCTGAGAGGAGCCTAAATGTGCTTGCAAAAATGTTTATTTTTTTAAATAAAATAATATCCTTTTTACAGATTCCATTCTTATCGATGGACACCCAAGTAGGAGAGAGAATACTCCAGTATCAAGGAAACTCAAAATTTTCCGGAGATTATGTCATCGAAGACGTTACCATCAGCAACGATACAAAATACCGTCGATTATATTATCTACAAACACAAATGGTCATACAGTCGGAAGCTAGATTAAAAACAGGTTTGTTCTTGAGCGTTCTCAAAAAAATTTCTCATCTTTAAAAATTAATAAATTTTTTGTTTATAGTGAAATCTCGAAGAGGTAAATCTAAAGACGTTGTGGACCCGATGTATCTAACCTGCAAACACCATCTATACATGAGTATCTCCTCGCAATTTGCTTGCGGTGATCGAAATTCAAGCATCGCTGTCATTGGTTTAGGTGGCGGAGGCCTGTGTACATTTCTACATAGACTTCTACCAAAAACAAAGATAAAAGTTATCGATATTGACGAAGATATGTTGAAAATAGCTACCCAGTGGTTTGGATTTCAACAAAATGAGAAAACGCAAGTCGAAATTATGGACGGGTTAGCATTTTTAGAAAATTCTGTTAGAGATGGTGTAAAATATGATGCGATATTGTTTGATGTGGACAGTAAGGATACAAGTATTGGTATGAGTTGTCCTCCAAAACAATTTTTGGAGGATTCTGTAATAAATAACGTGATAGCATCTTTGAACGAATCAGGAGTTTTTATATTAAATTGTGTTATTCGAGATTCAAATCTACGGGCACCAATCATCAAAATGTTAGAAAATAAATTTGCAAGCATTTCAACGTATAAACTAAAAGAAGATTTGAATGAAGTTATAATTTGTTTGAAAGACAAGATTCCAAAAGAGGAATTGTTAACTAAATTCACAACTGCTTGTAATCAAGTTAATAAATTCCTAAAAAGTAATGGATTGCCTAAAGATGAGTTGGTGGATATTGAAGATTTTTTGGAGATGTAGTACAGAAATAAAAACAAACAAGAAATATTTATATTGTGTTTTATTTTTCGATATAGTTTGTGTAAACAAGAAGTTTGCTTTTTATAGTTAATTTCAACCGAAGTAAAATTATCACAGTACCCTAGGAATATAAAGATGGAAGTAAGAACAAAAGTGGCATAATCATCATCAATGAATAATAAGTAAATAAATAAAATCTCAAGTATAGCTAAGGGGATAGTAGACGCACACTGATAAATACATCAAACTTTTGGTCTTAATTCCTACGAATGAAAGCTAAAATATCGTTTTCTTTGCAATTGTATAATATTTTAGTCTACACATCGATATTATTATGGCATCTGCGTTTTGAATACAATTTCAAAAAGCCTACATGACTAGACATTCGTAAATAAAAACAAATTTAATTTCTCTTTTATCATTTCAGGGTATAATATTATGATATATACTGCAGTTATAAATATATTAACTATAATATTTAATGTTTCAAAGGATTAAATGCCTCAATACGGAAAAACAAGAAAATATTTACATAAATAGTTTTTATACTTAAGCTACGTTTCATAAAATCTGTAGGTATTTTAAAAAATAATCTCACTGGCTTTTCATGTTGATTAGTGACAGATGGGTACCCACTATTTTGAATATTTGAATAGTTGTAAAAACTCATCCCAGAATTCAAATATTTCTGCTTTGCAATTGGTCAAATCGCTTGTAACTAGAATGGCTTCATTGTGACTAACGTCAAATCAAACTTGATTACTTATACTATTACAACACACTCAGCGCGTTTTAGCGATATATATTTCAATACCGATATACATAGCAGATGCCTAGTTTGCAATAGAACAAAAATAAAACACAAATACACTTAATAAAAAAAAGAGTAAATTTGTTAAATAGTCTCAGAAGTGGGATCGCCTCGTTTCAAAACACTTTCTTCAGCATCCGTTTAATCGCCGCCTTCCTATCCTTCTTCGGCGACGGCCCCTTATTCTTCACGTCCTCCACGGAATTATGCGCACTACTCGCGTCCGAGGACAACGACGGACTCGGTTGTCTCCCCGTCTCGTCCAAACTCACCCCCTTCCTATAAATCTCCTTACTAACCCCGTTCGTGCTCGACTTCCGCTTCAACCTAACCTCACTCGCCGTACGCACGTAACTCGGCACGCCATTCCCATTACTCTTATCCACACTCTCGATCGGCTGCATGGGAAGCTCCAACGGACTGATATCGCTCTCTTCTAAAACGAAAGGCACATCCTCGATATCCGTCCCGCCCTGCGTCGAATCCCAATCGATCGAGTAAATCCCCGGCGCGGAATCCATCCTATTCCATCCGCGCGAATGCGGCCGAATCTGCACGGAAGTGTCCGAATTAACGTAACGATGGTACTCGAATTCCGTATCGGTGTTCTCCTCAGTGAGCGCGTCGAAGGAAGACGATCGCCCGATGACGACAGCTTTTTTCTTCTTCTTCTTGCGTTCTTTAACCTTCTTCTTCACGTCGGATTCGGAACGCATCAAGTCTTTATAGGTTCTGCTGGTGATTATTTCGTCGCTGGGGCGGCGCGTCTTCTTCGGCGGGGTGTTGTGGTTTAGAACGTCGATAGATTTACGACGCTGTATCTTAGGAGGCGGCGGATCTCCAGATTGTTTAGCCCGTTCCACTCGTCGGCAAAACGTAAAAATCCCAAAGAGAATCCCAAAGGTCAGCACCAGGAACGAGGTCATCTTCACCCAGCTGTTCTTCTCCTCGAGTAAGACCTGGACCATCGTCGATAACTCCCCGATTTTCGCCTCCAGCTTCTTATTGTGCTCGTCGCGTGTCCTACTCTCCTCGTTTAGCGTATTTAAGGTCTTATCGAGCAATCTCTGCATCTCCTCCACTTGCTTCTTATACCTCCGACTCAACTCTTCCAAATACTGGCTCGAGAGCGACATATTCCGTTCCAACGCTTTTATCCGATTGGATAATCGGAGGAAGACCGATTCTTTAACGTGTGGTGTCGTCTGTTGCATAGGAGGATTCTGTATCACCCCTAGATTGTTCAATTCGTTGATCAACTCGATGTCTTCGGAACTCTCCGTGGCGGCTTCAAACTCTAAGTTGTTATTTTCGTCAACTTCGGCGTCTGCTGTTTTATTCTCCGGTTGCTCCGCGGGTTGCACCGTCTTTTCGTCTTTAGTTTCCGGCGTCAAATGCGTGTTTATATTGTTCTCCGGGGCCAAGGTTTTCGTCGGTTTGATCTGAGAGGCGTACGTCGCGTTTACATCACTCGGAGCAGCGGTCGCTAATTGTATCTTCTCGACGGTCAACTGCTCGGTGGGCTGGACTTCTTCGGATTTATTCAGGACGACCGGCGGGGGTATAATCTTCTCCGGGA
The DNA here is from genome assembly GCA_963966075.1 of Aphodius sticticus. Taxonomy (NCBI): domain Eukaryota; kingdom Metazoa; phylum Arthropoda; class Insecta; order Coleoptera; family Scarabaeidae; genus Aphodius; species Aphodius sticticus. The sequence continues at coordinate 4,407,674 of OZ014508.1, read as the reverse complement.
CGTGTAATTCCTTCGGGATCTCCTTCGTGACGTTCGGGAATTGCTTGCTCACGTTTAGCACCACTTTATTCTCGAGAACCGCGGCGGTGTTGCATAGCGCGGCGATGTAAGACCTGGGGAAGATCGTCCTGATGAATTGGTTCGATAGTTTCGAGTACGTAGTGCGTTTCGATCGGAAGTCTAAGCCGTATTGCGTGCAGGTGTCCGTGTGGTACATCGTCTTCTTAATAATCTCCGATTGGATCAATCGGAAGAGATTGCTCGCTTTGCAACTGATCAATTCGTACACCTCCCCGAAGAGCGTATCGCTGCAGTTATCGCAGACGATCAGATGACTCGGCGTCGTGCAACTGTTTATTAGTTGTGGTGCGTCTTTCGAATCAGCTTCGATGGTGAAATTGGAGGAGTTCTGCTTATTCCCTAAGACCTCCGCGGCTTTCTTAACGATGGAGATTACGGCGTCGGTAGCGGAGGTGAATAAGTTCTTCGGGGCTTGCCCGTTATCCGAATCTAACGTTTCGTCTTCGTCGTCGTCATCAGAAGCGTGGGCTTGGTTTTCTTTTTCTAACACCTCGAATTCGGAGGTGCCGTAAACTCGAAATAAGGAGATCGGGCAGAAATGTTCCGAGCCATGATGGGAGTGCATCTCGACCTTTACGAACTTCCCGAATAACTGTGGATCCAGGTCGAAGCTTTGGACGTCTCTTTCGTCTTTAGCTGTGAAGTGTCCAACGTTTAGCCAGTCGCGGCTGGGGAAGCGATCGCTGACGTAGACGCTAAAGTCCTTTGGCGAAGACGAGAATAGTTCGAAGTTAGCCAGATCGATCTTCTTAGCTTGTATGGCCTCGCATAGCTCCACGATGAACCAAATCCGGTTCTGGCAAGCGTTTAGCTTGTACTCATCCCTGGAAGAGCTTAGCACAGCCCCGGCACTGACAGCTTCCGGATTAGCGGCTACGATCTTCGCACCACAATCCAAGGATGCGTAATTCTTCGACCTCAGCTTAAAATTATTCCCCTTCCCATTCCCACCGTTCACGTGCAAGGAACTATTAACCACATCCTTCTTCTTCTCAGCTTCTTCCATCTGTCTTTGAGCCCATTCAGAAAAAGACGGTATCTCCTCATTTCTGCCAGTGACGTTCTCCACGGCTATCTCTTCTGTCTTCAATTCAATCGCTTCTTCTAGTTGCTCGGTTTTTGGGTTGTCGTGTTGTTCTTGTGAGATTTCTTCAGATCTATGTGTTTCGTCTTCGTGTTGGTGTGGCGAGGTTAGGTTTTTCTGGGGTGTGTCTGGTTCGGTGGGCGTTTCGCTTGCGGAGGTATTCGATATGAGATTTGGGGTTGCGTTCTGACTAGGTTCGACGGGGAGTTCGGCCCGTTGCTGAAGTTCTGTTGTCGCCGCGTCCGATAGTGTGAAGATCGCTGCTTGGCCTGTATCGACGAATCTGCAACGAGAAGAGAAGAAGGATATAAGCATTTGGTTTGGGCGCTCTCGTATGCCTTCTAACATTGGTACTTTGTGCACAAGCATAGTCACATTGGCTAGATTTTAATGGTTTCTCGTCTTAGTGCGTTACTAACCGGTACTTTCGAATTTTGCGACTATTATTTTCACAGTGGATGAATTTGGATCAATATTTCTAACGAAAATTGGACGAAATGTACGAATTGTAGTAATCAAACCTTCACCATTTTATTGATATGTAATATCTCACTCGTGGGCTAACGAATCATAACCAGCCTTTATAAAAATATAATAATAATAATAATCCACGCCTTAACATCCCCCAACAGCTTTCGCCACTACGGGGGCATCGGCAGGCCCGAATTATCATTATTATGGCTCGCGTCTGTGGCACGTCATAAGTTGTTTGGCTTTCAGCATTCGCCGAGGAGTAAAGGAAAACCACAGAAAAACCTTTATTCTGAAAGCAGGTCGTGAGACTCGAACTCACGACCCCCAGACTGATAGCCAAGCGAGCTACCACTGGGCCACAGTCTGGCTAAATATATGAAGTAATAGTCCCTAAAATTTTCCAGAAAAATAGCAAACACTGATGTAGACGACACCATATTATCTCACGGAGTTATTTACATAAATGTGCTATTTAAAACACATTCTTATTGTTATCCCGCTATTATTTAGTATACCGTTTTTATCTTAACAACTGTCTAGTGCTAATTAGCATTGTAATTATGCCTAATGTAGAAACCACAACTTATCAATAATAATTGACGTAGTTTTGTTTGCATGTGTAGCAATGTTTTGAAATGTTTATCCTTAGTATCAACGCAATTATATAAAGACAACAATAATATTGATATTAAATTTAAAGCTTATTTTATATAAAATGAAATAGAAATAAAATGTTCAAGGAATTATCAATTTCGAGTAATTTTATAGAATGATTTAAAATATTAAAATTTAAATAAGAAATTGTACCAAATTTCACAATATGTTATGTTTTAACATTGGTGCTTGACGCAAATATTTTTATAATAAGTAGTAGATATTCAATATACATTCTTGTTTTTAGAAGCTCCGAAGAAATTTCCTTGCAAATTTATATTAAAAAAATTTTGTCGGTTGATATAATATTGTATTAATTTGTTGTATACTACTCTTTATACAAGAGTTGTTTGACTCATTAGTTCCTATAACGTATAATTACTTTCATTTATACGGAGTGTTGCATTTAGGCGTGACAGAAAGTCAGTACTTTTTCTTTATGGAACTCCCTGTATACCATACCATATTATGAATACTAAGGAAGTTGTCTTTCCAACTGTGTAAGCTGTACCTGTGTCAAGTAAATAGTTTCTGAGATATTCAATTGTTTGTCAAAAAAAATGGCAATTGCAGCCTTTGTTAAAAATTATTGCTGTATATTATTTGCTAATTGAAATATCGTATATCTTTTTAATAGTTTTTGTGATATTTGGAATTTAAAGAATAGTATGCTATTTACTATCTTAATATTGCTCTGTATACAGTGTGCTAGATAGCATGATGCAAAATATTCAAAGGGTTATAGAAGAAGCCATTGAAGAAGAAGCTATTGAACTAGATTTATTCATATAGAAAGTATTGCGATTATCAAGGTATTACACAATTTTATAAGTATGTATTGTAATTTTTACAAACGTACAGCGAGCGAACCTGAAGACCTAGTAACTTCAGTTGGGCTCCGAAGTAAACCAGAAACAGTGTAATTTTAGGGGTACTATCGTGAAAAATTGTTCACGTGTGTGAAAATTGTGCGGAGACGTTTCATTGTGATAGTATGTGTGCTCATACACAAATACAAACAGAAACGCTAAAACCAGTCTGGATGAGCTACGTTTGAGAACGGATTTGTATTCAGTACAAAAAACAACCAACAATATCTACTTACTATTGTTAATTGATTTACAATAGGTTATTTTTCTGAAGAGACAATTCATAATTGGAACAATAAGAATGATAGTATGAGTAATATTGATAATGTGAATGGAAAGTGGGTTATTTGGAAGTGATTTAATAGATTTTTTTGCGATGAATGAATCTAAAGATGCCTGATCAGTTTGTTTTTGTTGCATATTTGGTTTTTGTGTGTCAGCGCATAAATCACATCAAAGAAAATCTGATTTTCAACACTCAGAAGTCAACTAATTTTTACGATAGTTAACCTAAAAGTACAGGGTTTAGGGTTTATTTTAGCAGTAATTTGAAATTTTTAATTCACGTGTTCGGTTGCCATACGATAGACGGCAAAACATACTTACAAAATTTCATATAAAATTATTAATATGTTGATAACGGTAATACTTTGTATAAGGATCAACCTGGTTAAATCGTTTCTAAATTATCTCTTCTATCGCCACTTAAAGACTTTACATCAAACTACCAAATACCTTATTCACAGCAATACTAAAATTTACAATTGCATTACATGTTCGTTAAATTGCAAACATCACAAAAAATATTAACATTTGGTGTGTAACATACAAGATGTAAATTGGAGCAAAATAAAGGGTTATTACAGCCAACACATATTATACAGGGTGTTCCATTTAAAAAACTCGAGAAAAAGCCATTTAAAAAACATTAAAATTTACTAAGTTCAATTAACAGCCTGTATAGTGTATATAATATCTTTGGATACTATCATCTACCTACTGGCTTTGACTATTGTCTCACATAGTTTAAAGGCAAAATCGGCAAAAATGTCGTTTTTACATAGTTTTTAAAAAGATCCTACAACGGGCACATTTTGGAAAAAACAGTTGAATATCTCTGGAACTATTAACGCTGTGACTTAGCAACATACACGGTTGGATAAACAAATTTAGTAGTATTCACAGTATAATAAAATATACAGGAGGTTCCATTTAAAAAAATGTACATACTTTCCGTTACACCTAAATGCAACACCCTGTATAAATGAAAATAATTTTACGTTATAAAAAATGACGAGTCAAACAACTTTTGGGGTCACAATCCTGACCCCAACTTTTTCGAAAACCTGTTGGGAAATTTTTGAGTGTGGATTCGTATTCAACGTACAAAAATCTATAAAATAGGCCTATGCACTTTTCCTTCACAAAAATCAGCGTTGCCCAGAGTTAGCGATATTTTCAACTGAACTGTATTTATCTCAAAAAATGTCTCATGTAACGACATCCAATTTCAACATAGTTGAATTTAGAAATAGATTTACTAAATTATCACATTAATCGGATGATTACTGAATTATACGCGAACATAGATAAAAAACTACATATAATCTCATCCTTTTTGAAGTCGGTTAAAAATGATATTATATTGTTTGTTTCTTTTTTTCAGCACGCCGGGTATTTCCTTGTGGCGCCATTTTATCTAAATGACACGATTTGATAATCGCAAACTAATTTGAAGTGCCGCGCATTGTTGTCGACTGATATAATTTGAGATAATAAACGGAATATCAGAATAAACATGGAATGCAAACTCTAATCATTTAAATAGGAGATAATCTATGACATTCGAGAAAACTGTTGACAAATTATAGATTTAAAGAATTAACATGACAAGATCCAACTTGAGGTTTGATAACGAACAAACATTAAACATATCGTCTAATTTAAACATATCGTCTCATTTAAACATTCGACGATAAACATATTATACAAAGCAAAATGTTTTTCAAAGTTCTAAATTTGTACATAATGCAAACATGATACAAAAACTGTTTGCTGTTTACAAGTCTTTTGACCTTGTCACATTCTATATTCACAACTACACGGTGAATTATTATTATCTCACCTTTGTTAAAATCTCGTACGATTTTGACAAGGATATTTAAAAAAGGATCTCTATATCTAACACATACGTGGTGTACAGCGGTTAAAAATATTCAGATATTCAAGATACCTTACGGTAATGCGCATAATTGGCTTTATTAAGAAGACCCGCATAAGCCTGAACACGTATTGTTATTTGTTTTGCTTGCTGCTAAATATAATAATATGAACGAACCGATAGCGATGCGTTCTTCTAATGCTTCAAGTGGCAAATGTCCTCTGTAAAAATAAGTCTGTAAGGTCGGCTCGTCGTTAACCAACTTAAAATAAACGCATTCTTTCTTCTGCGACAATTAGACCTGCAGGATACTAAATCTGTAGCAACGGGTATATCAGTTACACATCGAATATCAAGTTGGTCTGCTTCTAAATATAAATATTCCTTTCACTATGAACAAGGACTTCCGGCTTGTCTTCTATGCAAAGTGTACAAGAGATGTGCACCAGAATTAATGAGTCGATACACTTTCGAGTCACCTTTTTTGTATACTTTATTGAAGCGTTAAAAAGGAAAAAGTAAATGGCAATATTTTCAATCAAAACTGATGTCATGAATTTTTTTGCTATAAAATGTTTTAAGGTACGATCTTTTGGAAGCAATTAGTTCGGAATGTCAAGGTTTCACTATACCGAAATATCAAGCCAATCGGATTCTATTAGGAACTATTTTGAGCGAATCTAGTTGAATTATAAATCCGATGCCAACGATTTGATATTTTCTGTTGTCACTCCGTATGGTATAAATAGCATATGTTTCCTACAATGTTAACGAACCTACTTGATTTGTCCTTGGATTTGTTTGGTTTATACTTGGTATTGATCGAAGGAAAAACCTTCTAAATCCTTCAATTCTCTACAAAAAAAAATGTCTATACATCACTTAAGTAGGACTTGGCGTTTTCAAGTTATACGTCTGAAAGTACGTCAAAAGCACGTAAGACTAAGAGCGTATTTATGTTCTGGGTGATATGTGGCTTTGTATTGTCCTCCATTAGGATGAAATTTTGACCGACGCCATATGCAGCAGGCACCACATGGTCCTCCAAGATGTTTTCGATGTAATTCATGGCATTTAGTCAACCAAAAATCCCAACAAAATCACTTCTGTTGTCTATACTGATTCCAACCATCACAGATCCACGACCAAATCTATCCACTTCCTGTATAGTAGCGGCTGCGTAGCATGCACCAGGACGTCTATATACACGTATTCGACCGTCGCAACGAGTTAAACGAAATCTGGACTCGTCTGTAAACAGTACAAGCGTCCAGTGACGAAGTTGCCAATCTCTGTGATCCAGAGCAAACCTCAATCGCGCTGCTTTGTGATGCTGCGCAAGGCGTGGTGCGCGGACAGGTCTTCTTGGTTTCAAATTCGCTTCTTTTAATCTGTTTCTAACAGTTTGATCAGAAATTTCTATTCCATGTGCTCGTCTTAGGTCGTTTAGGAGGTCTCGTGCTGTGGCAGTACGCTGACGTAGAGAGGAAAGGACAAGAAATCGGTCTTGATTTTGAGTAGTTTTTCGATTTTGACCTTGTCCAGCTCTTCTAACATATTGGCCAGTCTCCCGAAACCGATTCCATAACCGCTGAATAACAGAAGGGGAAACTCGAAGGTCTCTGCTAACATGTCGAATAGTGTGGCCATGCTGAATCCATCATTTCCACGTTTGACAGAAACAGAGACGGCGTGACATCTTGCATCTCTCTTAATTTCATTGGGGGGAAAACAAAGCAAAAGCGCCATAAGAGATCATGTATTTCTGGCTTTCTAAATTAGCTTAAAATAAACCAATTGATACGATAGTGATTCAGCTTGGATTTTTTCTGGGTGTGTGGACCTTATTGAATATGTTTTGAAGGTAATTTTGGAATATTTCACGGTGAGTATTATGCAAAACAAAACGATGCTAAAAAGTGACTTCAGAAAGTGAGGTTATGTTTGAAACGCGTGTTTTTTGCAGGTTTATTATGGAAGATATTCAATTCAGTGAGGATTTTAACCAACTAGGACATGCTTACTGTTATCAAATTCAAATTACATATCGCTATTGACTTTGTTGTATGATCCAAAAACGAACTTTTTCTGCATCGATTTGTTAGACGATCCATTCTGGGATTTTACATTTGTTGGCAGTATCACAAAACAATTGTCTTACCTGAAATTTTATGTAAAGAAGCCTGAAGGCAAGGGAGTAGTCGAGGTAGAATAAATCAATAAAACAATGATTGTAAATTAATAGATTTATTATTTAAAACATCTGAAATGTATGTAGAATATGAGTAGAATAATGTGATAAGTACAATATTACACTTTATTTCCTGATTATATTTGACAGTTTTTGTACGAACGTCATGCAAGGCACTAGGGCTGTTCGAGCGCTCGCTTTTTTCGTACCGAACACAAGTCCATAGAATACCTATGAAATAGAACGCTATGATCCATATTAAATGTTTAGCCACGTACAATAGCGCCACTGTTGGTCTTTCTGCCAAACTAAAATTAATTTAGCGGGAAATTTGAATTAAATATTTCATATTGTCCCCCATTCATTACTAAAAATAAAACTATAAGTAGAATAACTATTAGTAGAGCTCTCAGAGAGATATAAGTACTATATTCTTAGAGCTGTACTAATAGTGACTATAAATATATGCACCAAGCACAATAATAAAAATATGCATTTAATTAAAAACGTTTATTATTAACAGTATATTAAAATAATATAATAAAACAAATTTACAATATTAAACATTTAACAGATCTTAGAATAAAACAAAGAATGGTTACCCAACGCGTACCTGGGTTGTATGTAGTGATGTTAAATACCCGGGTATTTATTACTATTTATTAATACCCAAAGTGGGTATTCATAGGGGTATTTATAAACATTATATTGTTATTAAAAATAGCAGTAAAAGGAAATATTTAATTACTAAATAACGGTTTTTCTTTTATCAGAAAATCAAAAGGTATCACAATATTAAGGTTATTCTTATAAAAATAAAAACATTTTTAAAACAAAGAATAAAAATATCAGTCTCATCTGATGATATATCAACAGCAGACATTTCCCTTTCATCATCGTCCATTCAATCGTACGAATCGTCCATATTTTCTGATTCTGTTATCGAAGAAGATTTAGCAGAAACTTATGATTATATGTTAAGTATGTAAACTTAGCGGCTTTTGTCGTTGTTAATAAAATTATTATTTTGCTATGAATCCAATTAAATGCTGAATGTTTTTATATATGTAACTCAAATATCTTACATTATTTTTAATCACGAGTAGGTACATATCTACAGATTATTTCATCGTTTTCCCCGCAAAACCTTTTTCCAGATAGTAAATGCCACACTGAGTAAAAAGTTTGATATGGACCTATTGGTTTTCTTTATTTCTTAAAAAATTACAGCCGTTTGAAATAATTGTAACATAATTGCAAAACTGTATATTAAATGACTTAACTTCTTTAGGAATTGATAAACCCAATAAGTAGGCATTAAAGAAACTTTATACTCAGAATGCCAATTACTTGTAGAAAAAGAAATGTTTTTATTTGTTTATTTAGTTTATTTTTAACATTTTGAATTTTTTACTTAAATTTATTTACTTTTAATTTTGATTTGGGAATTGTTTGTGCTCTTTCTTACTTTTAGCATTGTTTGATATGTAGTTAATTGTTTATTTTTCTTTTAGTTAATATTTCAAGCGGCTGTAACTTGGAGTTGAGAAAACAATTAGGTCAATATGAAACTTTATACTCAGATTTAGGTGTTTACCCTAAGTAGGGGTAAATACCCATTTTATAGGTTCCCACCCGCCGGGTATTTACCCGGCCCACATCACTGGTTGTATGTCAACACAAATTGCTCACCAAACAAACCAAAAGAATTATCTGGTTTAGTGAATGCGGTCTAATACTAAAGTATTTAATTCTATAAAGTCAGTGACCATTTATACAATTGATATTACATTATCTCCACTAAGATATTTATATATTTTAAGTGAAAAAGAAACACAAAATGGTACGTTTCTAACAAATTTCCGATCAAAACAAACTTAAAAAAGTGTTTAATTCAGTTGTGAGCAGTATGCACAACAGTTTGAGTACAATAATAGTGTACTCCACCAGCAGTATGAGTTGCGTCGGAGAATTATCCCTACAAAATGAACTATTAAATGGACTGAATACTTTTCATTTCTTAGATTCTATTTAGATTAGAATATGTGAGTTGGTCGCTCAACCAGCCCATCCACAGCGACCGCAGGGGTCTAGGTGAGCCACAGACACCTTCTACCAGAGATAGGTATTAAATAATCACGTTAATTTACAGAGCCAATGTTACTCTTATTAGTAATATTAACAGCGTAATTTACCGTTATATTACCTCATAAGAGTTACATAGGCTCTGTATATTACTGCGGTAATTTAACCTCTCTGCGTGCTACCTATCTATACTTCACCATCCAGGTCCATTTCCTTTGGCTCTGCAGGTCTGTTAATTCTACTTGAGCCGTGCTACTGTGCCTGCTTCCGAATCTAAGAAAAATATTATACAACTATTATTATGTATTAACACAATAATTGCGTTTATAAGTACATACTGTAAAGATTACTTACCCGAAAGAAGTAATGATGGTACTGCATCAGCCGTGAGACGTTTGGGATACAGATGTTGAGGTGGCAAAGTGGCATCTGCAGACGAAGCTTGATTTCGAAACACTATCCGGTTTCAGTGCCAAAAGTTCTTGGTTTCCCACGGCTTCAATCCACGCATTAAATAGCGACATTTTCATCTTCGGGTCCGGAAAGCGATGCAGAATTGCATGAGGCCTTCTACATGAGCGCACAGAACACTTTCTCACTTTCGGCGACATTTTCGAAATATTCTATTATGCGGTAATAGAAATTAATTGTAATCTTATGCACTATCAATTGCTGTCAATAGATACAGTAAAATTGATTTATGTCATAAAATTGAAATATCGAATTAATGTTTGACTACCGCGTCGTCTGTCGGTCACCGATCGAACCGATATAATAGAAATCGGTAAAAATGGAACTAGTGGCGCCTTACGAAGTAGTTCTGCGAACTACATATACATGGCGACTAGATGGCGACAAACCTACCATAAAAAATAAACCCCCATGCACAAGTCGGTCTGATTAACTGTCATTTTGTCATACTAACATTTTGTTCTATCATACCACTGCTTGGATACAACCAATGCTTTGACGTTTATTCAAGCCACTTGATTACAAGTAATCGCTCGCTTTTGGTATTGAGACTCGAATTTTAACCGAACAAATGCGAGCCAACTTGAAAAACCGAGTGTTCGGTTCGGAAAGAAACCAGATTTACTTAGCTCGAAATTCGAGACTTGAAGTTTTAGATAACTCGGACAGCCCTACGTGGCACCCAATCGGGATGGTCATCATTTCGAGCACTCTTCGAGCTGGTTTACCTTAAAATGACACATAAACAAATATTTCACATCTATATTTCATATAACTCTTACCTGCAATAAAATGCATACTGCAAACCCTCCAATTTTGTAGTTGGCAGTCAGAGAAGTTTAGATCTCTCTTAATGACCTATAGCTATCGTTCCCTTCTAAAATGCGACAACAACCTGTTGGGATAATTTGGCTTGAGGACTTTTGGTAATAATATGAAAGGAAATTTCCTTATCTCGATGGCTTTTCCAACTGCAGTTAGCCACGCTACAAATTTTGCCCGTTCTAAAACTAACACTAAAGCAAAAACACGCGTTTGAAACATAACCTCATTTTCGAAGTCACTTTTAAACATCGTTTTGAATAATATTCACTGTGAAATATTCCAAAATCAGCTTCAAAACTTATTCAATAAGGTCCACACACCCAGAAAAAAACCCAAGCTGAATCACTTTCGCACCAAATGGTTTATTTTAAGCTGATTTAGAAAGCCAGAAATACATGATCTCTTATGGCGCTTTTGCTTTGTTTTCCCCCCAATGACATTAAAGAGAGATGCAACACACCGTCTCTGTTTCTGTCAAACGTGAAAATAATGGATAAGGGCGACAGCACGAGCAACTTGCACTTCACTGAAATGCCTCATTTTACTTCTAAGGACGTTTTTAATCAACGAAAATTGACAACTTAATTCATTTGTCATCTTTATGAGGCTTTCATACGTGAATTCAAAAGCATACTCGACAGTCATTTCCGTTTTGTTTTGCGTTATTAATTTACATTTTTAAGTGTAACTTAGAAGTAACTAAGACTTGTAACATTGTTTTTGTAATTTTCTTTAGGTAAATATATGCCCTTGAAGTATATCAAATTTGATTTGCCTAGAACTATTATTTAAAAAGTTACAAGTTTCGAAAAAACTGTTATGATGCTCAATCATGTTTACAATAACTTGGGTGCGGAATATTCATTGTAGGGAATTAAAAGATCAATAGGAAGCAACGTATTGTTGAACAACCGAATTAGATGTTTGTTATAAATTATGTACGTACATTATTTGTCATCAGAAACATTCCGACTGTCGGAATTATTTTGTTTTATAGTATTTTAGTAAAATTGTACGCAGGTGAACAGGTTATTTTGTTTTAGTTGTTTACAGAATTAACAAACGAAATATTGCAAGTTCTTCGTGAAGATTCTATTAATACACACACTGGTTGAGAGAATCAGGTTAAGAGAGCGCAAATTCAAATAAACGCAGTGAAACAGCGATAAATATGTATTTATACCATAAATTTTATAGGGAAGTGTGTTAAAGTAGGTCAGTGCAATGCAACGTTCATACATACATCATCGCCACTGATGGCAATAAACTATTTAATTAAAACTCGTAATCGCAATAGCAAATAACCGCAATGTGTTTATCTCTTGCATATGACATCAGCACATCTGGTAAATTTAATGACGCCAATCGCTTAAGTCATTGATAGAGTAATTTCCATAGTAATAATAATAATATCGTCAAGGTTTCAAGTTATTTCATGTGAAGGAATATTGAAGATAGTTTATCTACAGTTTGACGTTTACTCAAGATTTGTTTACGATGTAATCTGGTTTACAAGCTAATTATAAATATGCTATTGGCTTCATATTTAGATATATTGACGTCAATTAAAACTACGCATCATTTGAATATATAATATTGCAGAAAATATACGTTCAAACCCCTAAATCGAACAGAATGTATACTCTGACTATGAAAGTTAATCAATAATTCCAGTTTTTATGTAATAAAGTGAAAATACATCTGATGCCAGGCACATGATATTTCACACCATATATGTATAAAATTAATAGTTAAGCTGCATGAGATTCTACTTGATCGAGATTGATCGTGCCTGCATTAAAATAAAACTAGTTAGCCAGGATTTGACAGATAGCCAATTTTGGTCGATCGCTCGCGATGTCTTGACTTAATGTGTGATGGTGGGTTTAGTCACCTTTACATAGTAGCAAATAAGCCTGACTATAACCCTATTTAAAAAAAAAAAACGGTTCTTAACTAATTGCCCAATATACTAATTGAAGTGAAGAACCTATGATTTTCTATATAACCCTATTGTTAGCGAATGTGGAAGATGAAAGATAGTTTCGAATCAAGAATCAAGTTTCGATCTCACAGAACTGTCCGTTTACCGATAGCAGTTTTTTGCTTATCGCATTGTAACAAAAACCGTTAACAGTAAAAAGTGAGTCTAGTTACTCATGCATTTACAAATAAGCGTGTTTATAATCTTCTATCACTGGCCCCATATCTGAATTAATCCAACAAATAAAATATTTCCTAACACGGCCAATCCTGACTATAGCTTTGCTCTCAAAACCAGTCTCCAGAACTATTGTCCTCAATGATAAACTTGGTCTCAGTAACTCAATTCAAACTTCCATTCGACAATAGGGTATTCCGGTCATGTCAAAATTTAAGCAGATATTCGGTTTAACCTATTGTACAATTTATGAGGATTCATAAAGTTAAGCTATGAGCTTTTTTATTTAGTTTTTCTATGAGATAATTGCAATTAAAAGTGCATTTGGTTTGAATTCACCGACCACCCTCGGAAATACACGATAGTAGCGGTGGCAACAGCGGACAGCTCTCGAACAGCTGATCGGCCAAGTTGACGGTTGGCGACCCTGTTGTTTGACAATGAATAAAGGTAACTTTTTTTTGAGAGATGATTTGATCATTGAAACTTGAAGCCAAACATCTCTCATCTCGCTAGTCGGCAATGTAAAGAAAATCTTATCAGGAGCTACATCTATTAGCATGTTAAGCTATAACCTTTCAGCCCAACAAAATAAACAAATATTCGCAAGGGGTCATCCTTTCAGCTCATGAACATAAACAAATAAGCAAAGGACTAATCATTCAGTTTAACAAGATAAACAAATATTAGCAAAGGGCCGACCTTTCATCTCCAACAATATAAACAAATATTATCAAATTGGTAACTTTTCATCTCAGCACGATAAACAAATATTAGCAAAGGGCTCATATTTCATCTAAAAAATTAAAGAAATATTATCAAAGGGACAACTATTCATCTCAAGAAGATAAACAAATATTAGCAAAGGGCTAACCTTTCAGCTCAACAAAATAAATTACCTACCACGCCAGTAAAGGGCTGACACAAATATGAATTCGCAAAAAGCTAACCTTTCAGCTCAACAAAATAATTAAATTTTAGAAAAGGACTAACCTTCCAGCCAAACAAAATAAATTAACATTTGAGTAAAGAGCTGACCTTCAGCTCGACAAGATAAACAAATATTCGCAAAGGACTAACCTTTCAACTCAACAAGATAAAAATATTAGCAAAGGGATATGCTTTCAGCTCAAACCTAATCAAATATGTTAATATTACTCGTAGATAAACAACGTAGGTAGATAAACAAGTTGCTTCAATACGAGATGAACTCCCACTATCTATTGATAGATTAACAAAAGTCAAAAATTTTTAGAAATTAAGTCTAAGAATCTTCCTTGTTAATTTTCCTGGCAAAAAAAGTGTCGCGAAATCTTAAAATCAAATTTTCAGCCATACTGTGCATTTTTATAATGAACTCTGCAAATATAAAAAATTGAGTCAGGAAATTTATTTTCTTAATAGGTGATAAAAAAATAAAAAAAAATAGTTAACATATATTTTGCATATCTACTACCCATAGCTCGCGGGAGTGCTACGCCTATGACAACAATGTCGATCTCGGCATATTTTAAAGATAAAAGATAGATAAATATTCCAAATAAATTATTCTCTAGCAGCAAATAAACTGGAGTTTTCAATGAATGAAATATTGTTGGTGTCAAGTTGGTCCGAAAGAATACATTTCTTAAAAACAAGAAATCTTTTCTATATGTGTAGGTATATCGAATACATCTTTAACGTTACACTTTGTTAAGCTGTTGGATCTGTGTCAATGATTTCAACTGGTTCTATCGCTATAAACAGTGAGGAAATTGCAATCTATATACGTATTTTTATAATCTCACTTCCTACAACAACCGTCCACACTACGTGGGCATCGCACAGTTGCTTGACTTTTTCGCTTTTCGCAGATTTCACCAACTATCGACACACATGGTGCTTGTTAGAGCATATTATAGATAGATAAACAAGCAAGCAATGTTTCAGCATTCAGATATGTTAATTGCATTGCCAAACTATTGTGTAACTGTGTGTAATCTGGAGTATATTGTTACGAGAATATTGTGTTCTGTACGCGGCTTCAAGTTCACAATAAACATGTGTCATTCCTGTTATCAGTATGAATGAATGCGTTTATTAAATAATGCATCGGTCCAATCGCTCATGAGAAAATGCAGCAAACGCTTATCTGTGTTACGTATATGGCACAATATTGAACATGGGAAACATCAGATTATAGTTATTTGGACGCTTCATGGTCTATATATCTTGCATGAATACGAATAAAACTTTGTTGGACTACTAAAAACAGTTACGGCACGAGAACAATGAATAATATTTATTTATTTATTTCTAAATCGAACTATGCATGTTTTGAAAGTTTCTTTTTATGCAAATTTCGTGCAGCGCGCACTACATTAATCGTAACGGTAAATGGAAACGTAGCTGGGACAGTGGAAGACTATTTACTATTAGTCCGATACGACCAGAACAATTTAATTTCGGGATTTTGAATAATAGTGAGAGTTAAATATAAATAATGAATTTAGATATACAATTAATGATACCCAATAATATTTTACAAACACGGATTCAAACGGATTCACTGATCGCGTCAAAACTTCGCATCTCGTTCGACTGCCTCGCACCAAAACCCACAAGCGAGGGAAGCCGAACTGCGCAAAATATTGTTCATGTTTATTTCGGTCTTAAAAATTAACAAATAGACGGAATGCTATTAAATTCAAGGGATATGTATCGCAGTAAATAAGGATTATTTGCATGATAACTGCGTTGTCCTGCTAACATTCGTTCCTGAGATACCGACTTCCATCAAAATCTTGTTCGCAACCCTTATTACATAAAAACTGAAGAAAACAAAAACGCCGATCTATAGAACAGACTCTAGATACAACTAAAACGATGAAAAAGGATTTTTATTGTCATTTAATGTCATTATGAAAAAGCCGTCCATATGTATATTTTTACTCAAAATAGCATTAACTATCTGATTTTTTTGCTAGATAAAAAGTGTCACGAAAGTAAAGAAAAATTAAAGATATTTTAATTAAAAACAAAACTATTGCTTTACATGAACAAACTGACGCACCTAAAATACTAGTAGTAGTTGCCATCCTAAAGTTATGCGTGTATTGCATAAATTTTCGAGTGAATGGTCATTTTATCTATACAAAATTTCATTAGCATACTAAACGTTATCTCTACAGATAAGCAAAAGTATTAAATGGGAGTTTTGTTTAAAAAACCCCATAGATATCGCTTATATTACTTTATTATGCTGCCATTTTAAAACAATACCAATACAATTCATACTAAACAAAAACTCACACAGTAAACCATAAAATACGTCGCATGTATTGACTTATTTAATGTCAACATACGAATGTTTGTTCAACATGCAAATGAGTATGTTTTCTTACGCGGCCTTGATAACAGTTTGACGCCAATATGTTACCAAAATAACAAAATTATTATGTATTTATACTACTTCGAAAGACAGTAAGCTAAATTCAAAATGTTGATATACTACACACCAGGCCAACCAAAGTTAAACAAAACACAACGTAGTCCGTAATGAAAAAACATCTATGTGTATTGTGTTGACAACAATATACCCACATGTATATTTTTTCATTTTAGTTCGCACAAGCATGAATAATTTATTTGTTTGAACTGGGTTCACAAAGAGTTTGAACGTTTTTATTCGAAACGATTCAACGCAAATATGTTACAGAATTGAACGTTTTTGAGCAGACAACAGAGTTTTGCCCCCCCTAAATCGCGATAGAGTTCGTTCCTATAGCTAACGTATTTCAATCAGTTTCCACAGTAAAATATTTATAACTTCTGCAAAAATGTTTGCATAAATTTCTATCATACCTCAAATTGTAGGTAATTAAGAGACCTAATATCCCCATGACGTTCAGAGTTTTGCCCCCCTAAATCGCGATAGTGTTCGTTCCTATAGCTAACGTATTTCAATCAGTTTCCACAGAAAAATGTTTATAACTTCTGCAAAAATGTTTGCATAAATTTATATCATACCTCAAATTGTAGGTAATTAAGAGACCTAATATCCCTATGACGTTCAGAGTTTTGCCCCCCCTAAATCGCGATAATGTTCGTTCCTATAGTTAACGTATTTCAATCAGTTTCCACAGAAAAATGTTTATAACTTCTGCAAAAATGTTTGCATAAATTTCTATCATACCTCAAATTGTAGGTAATTAAGAGGCCTAATATCCCTATGACGTTCAGAGTTTTGCCCCCCCTAAATCGCGATGGTGTTCGTTCCTATAGCTAACGTATTTCAATCAGTTTCCACAGAAAAATGTTTATAACTTCTGCAAAAATGTTTGCATAAATTTCTATCATACCTCAAATTGTAGGTAATTAAGAGGCCTAATATCCCTATGACGTTCAGAGTTTTGCCCCCCCCCCCCCCTAAATCGCGATGGTGTTCGTTCCTATAGCTAACGTATTTCAATCAGTTTCCACAGAAAAATGTTTATAACTTCTGCAAAAATGTTTGCATAAATTTCTATCATACCTCAAATTGTAGGTAATTAAGAGGCCTAATATCCCTATGACGTTCAGAGTTTTGCCCCCCCCCCTAAATCGCGATGGTGTTCGTTCCTATAGCTAACGTATTTCAATCAGTTTCCACAGAAAAATGTTTATAACTTCTGCAAAAATGTTTGCATAAATTTCTATCATACCTCAAATTGTAGGTAATTAAGAGGCCTAATATCCCTATGACGCTCAGAGTTTTGCCCCCCCTAAATCGCGATGGTGTTCGTTCCTATAGCTAACGTATTTCAATCAGTTTCCACAGAAAAATGTTTATAACTTCTGCAAAAATGTTTGCATAAATTTCTATCATACCTCAAATTGTAGGTAATTAAGAGGCCTAATATCCCTATGACGTTCAGAGTTTTGCCCCCCCTAAATCGCGATGGTGTTCGTTCCTATAGCTAACGTATTTCAATCAGTTTCCACAGAAAAATGTTTATAACTTCTGCAAAAATGTTTGCATAAATTTCTATCATACCTCAAATTGTAGGTAATTAAGAGGCCTAATATCCCTATGACGTTCAGAGTTTTGCCCCCCCCCCCTAAATCGCGATGGTGTTCGTTCCTATAGCTAACGTATTTCAATCAGTTTCCACAGAAAAATGTTTATAACTTCTGCAAAAATGTTTGCATAAATTTCTATCATACCTCAAATTGTAGGTAATTAAGAGGCCTAATATCCCTATGACGCTCAGAGTTTTGCCCCCCCTAAATCGCGATGGTGTTCGTTCCTATAGCTAACGTATTTCAATCAGTTTCCACAGAAAAATGTTTATAACTTCTGCAAAAATGTTTGCATAAATTTCTATCATACCTCAAATTGTAGGTAATTAAGAGGCCTAATATCCCTATGACGTTCAGAGTTTTGCCCCCCCTAAATCGCGATGGTGTTCGTTCCTATAGCTAACGTATTTCAATCAGTTTCCACAGAAAAATGTTTATAACTTCTGCAAAAATGTTTGCATAAATTTCTATCATACCTCAAATTGTAGGTAATTAAGAGACCTAATATCCCTATGACGTTCAGAGTTTTGCCCCCCCTAAATCGCGAAAGTGTTCGTTCCTATAGCTAACGTATTTCAATCAGTTTCCCAGAAAAATGTTTATAACTTCTGCAAAAATGTTTGCATAGATTTTTATCATACCTCAAATTATAGGTAATTAAGAGATCTAATATCCATATGACGTTCAGAGTTTTGCCCCACCTAAATCGCGATAGTGTTCGTTCCTATAGCTAAGTATTTCAATCAGTTTCCACAGAAAAATGTTTATAACTTCTGCAAAAATGTTTGCATAAATTTCTATCATACCTCAAATTGTAGGTAATTAAGAGACCTAATATCCCTATGACGTTCAGAGTTTTGCCCCCCCTAAATCGCGAAAGTGTTCGTTCCTATAGCTAACGTATTTCAATCAGTTTCCCAGAAAAATGTTTATAACTTCTGCAAAAATGTTTGCATAGATTTTTATCAAACCTCAAATTATAGGTAATTAAGAGATCTAATATCCATATGACGTTCAGAGTTTTGCCCCACCTAAATCGCGATAGTGTTCGTTCCTATAGCTAAGTATTTCAATCAGTTTCCACAGAAAAATGTTTATAACTTCTGCAAAAATGTTTGCATAAATTTCTATCATACCGCAAATTGTAGGTAATTAAGAGGCCTAATATCCCTATGACGTTCAGAGTTTTGCCCCCCCCTAAATCGCGAAAGTGTTCGTTCCTATAGCTAACGTATTTCAATCAGTTTCCACAGAAAAATGTTTATAACTTCTGCAAAAATGTTTGCATAAATTTCTATCATACCTCAAATTGTAGGTAATTAAGAGACCTAATATCCCTATGACGTTCGGAGTTTTGCCCCCCCTAAATAGCGAAAGTGTTCGTTCCTATAGCTAACGTATTTCAATCAGTTTCCACAGAAAAATGTTTATAACTTCTGCAAAAATGTTTGCATAAATTTCTATCATACCTCAAATTGTAAGTAATTAAGAGACCTAATATCCCTATGACGTTCAGAGTTTTGCCCCCCCTAACTCGCGATAATGTTCGTTCCTATAGTTAACGTATTTCAATCAGTTTCCACAGAAAAATGTTTATAACTTCTGCAAAAATGTTTGCATAAATTTCTATCATACCTCAAATTGTAAGTAATTAAGAGACCTAATATCCCTATGACGTTCAGAGTTTTGCCCCCCCTAACTCGCGATAATGTTCGTTCCTATAGTTAACGTATTTCAATCAGTTTCCACAGAAAAATGTTTATAACTTCTGCAAAAATGTTTGCATAAATTTCTATCATACCTCAAATTGTAGGTAATTAAGAGACCTAATATCCCTATGACGTTCGGAGTTTTGCCCCCCAATAAATCGCGATAATGTTCGTTCCTATAGCTAACGTATTTCAATCAGTTTCCACAGAAAAATGTTTATAACTTCTGCAAAAATGTTTGCATAAATTTCTATCATACCTCAAATTGTAGGTAATTAAGAGACCTAATATCCCTATGACGTTCGGAGTTTTGCCCCCCCTAAATCGCGAGTGTTCGTTCCTATAGCTAACGTATTTCAATCAGTTTCCACAGAAAAATGTTTATAACTTCTGCAAAAATGTTTGCATAAATTTCTATCATACCTCAAATTGTAGGTAATTATGAGACCTAAGTAGCCTAAGTACCAACAAAGTATGACATACTTTATTTCAATTTTTTCTGTTCAATAGTTTTAGAGTTATGGGCCTTCAAACACAGGAGTGAATACTAACGAAACGAGAGATAGCAGTTGGGGCGATTCTCTCGTGCGTGGTCACACATGTTGAACCTACATTATTACAGAAGCCTTTATGTATAGCAAATGAAAATGTATAAATTCTAGATAATTTTATATCTCACATCCCAAATACAATATTTGTGGACAATTGCTGATTAGTGATTACATTATCATAACATATTGACATCTACATCTGTCATTAACCTCATGGTCATTATCTATTTTGGTTACAGATCAAAACAAGAGACACACGTATCATTTCTGATGTGCTAAAAAATTTTCTTATCAACACAACAGTAGTCATTCTAATACCAGTTATATGTTAAATTTTCTTAGTTACCCCACCGGATATCTCAAACTTAGACCAAAAACATCTTATTTTGTTTGATTTTGTTGGTGAAACATTGTACAAAAATTTTGTGATGACAAAGGTTACAGGAAGGTTGGTTTTCAATACAGAACAATATTATTTTGTTTTGTGCTTTTCGTTTAAAAAAAATGCAAGTATCCATAAATTCTTTTTAGAGATTACAAATGCAATTTTAAAAAAACGTACCAAAATATCAAATATACAAGTAAGATTCTTTATATTCTTGTTTTGTGACTAAATGGAGGGTACTGATTCTAATAGAACTTTGAAGTTTATAAAAAATGGGTATATTATGCTTTTGTTAATTTTATCAATATTGTCAAGTTATATCAGTTTTGAGTCTCTATTTACAAAATTCCATACTCTAAGATTCTCTATTATTCCATATATTGAGCACAGTCCAAAATAAATCTTATAGTGCCTATCCATTTGGAAAAAGAAAATAATTTTAATAACTTTGTCTAATTCATATTTTTTCTTTTTAGCTAACTTTGAAAAATACTAGGATAACCTGGCAAGTTATTTTAAAAGTTTGCCCATTTAGTGTAGTTTTTAAAATTGCTAATTTACTGCAAAATGAGCTCATTGTAAAATTTTTTCAATAATTAAAAATTCGATTAAAACAATTTTGAAACCACATTGACCTGCATGTGCGGAACGGCACGCAGATCACGACAAATTTCCCCGATTAGATTTTCATTTAATTCAAAGGGGCCAATTATTTATTTGGCCGAATTGAGAGCAAATAAATATCGAAGGAAGTACAAAAGCGATCAAAAGATCTTTTTTTTAAAGTCTCGCTTGTCTAGTAAAGTTGTTATTTCTCTATAACGATTAAAAATAGTAACGTAAACTTACTCATTTGATAATCCGGAGTTCTGCGAGGCAACATCGGCGAACATAAACTCCGACTGGCTAAACTTTTCATTGTTTATTTCTTCGAAACTAGATTCAATAGTACTAGGTTCTGTTACACTACCACTAATATTCTCTTTGGCACTAACATTATTTATATCACTTATATTACTTAACGATGTGTTCTCCGTTGTAAATAGAGCCTTGCTACCCTTGCTCTGCTGAATCGAGATATCTTCAGCCACTGAATAACTCAGCAAGCAGAAACTGAAACCAGAAAAGTTGATTGTGTCTTCAGTATTGCAAATATCTAAGTTATTTATGGCTTACCTCGCACTAAATAGTAAGAAAATAAGAGTTAAACGGTCAATTATGTCGTATATCCTCATTTTGATTCATCACGTCCCTAAAAACATCACAAACGATCGAAAATGAGCACGGTGTAGCGTAACACTTTAAATTCCTAGCTCTGTGAATTGTAAACTGACGTGTACTTGACAGTTGATGCATGTTTGAATAATTTTAATCCATGGTTGCAGGCAGCCAACCCTGAAACAATAAAAATATTTAATTAATTAGATGGAATTATCGAAGGAATACTCACTTTGTTACTCTGTGATTTTACGTAGACATTTTAAAATTGCGTGAATGTAAAAAATATATAGCTAAATGCGTAACAAAATACTACTAATAAACTAACAGGAATAAAATGTTATCTGTCAGCTGTCAAAAACAAAAGTTCCCAACGATACCAACCAACTAACGATTACGGTAGTTACAGCGTTCGCCGCTAGGTGGCCGCTGTTTTCTAGATCTGACGTCCAAAGTATTTGGAGGTGTGTTTATCAAAATGGACCGATTATTTACGTTTCCTTTTCTACTATTAGAAGTTCCGAATATTAAACTAAAGCGGCCGTCATGGGTGCACCAACCATCCCCGAAAACAATGTTCGCCTTGATATTATTCTCGTACTTTTTAGTCACCGGAGGTTAGAAAAAACCCGGATTTTATAATTTAACTTTTTAACACAAAATTTACGTTATTCCAGGCATAATCTATGATGTAATTGTGGAACCCCCAAGCGTTGGATCGACTACAGACGAACACGGTCATTCAAGACCGGTAAATTACTCGAATATAAACATAAACGTCGAAAATTAACGTCTTGTTCTTTGTAGGTTGCGTTCATGCCTTATCGTGTGAACGGGCAGTATATCATGGAAGGTTTAGCGTCTAGTTTTCTCTTCTCCATGGGCGGCTTGGGATTTATTGTTCTCGATGGAATACACTCACCGTTAACCCCGAAGTTAAATAGGTTAATGTTGACTGGCGTTGGTTTTATTTGTGTACTTGTCTCGTTCTTTACGACTTGGGTTTTCATGAGGATGAAGTTACCGGGTTATTTGCAATCGTAAACTGAATCTCTTATATGATTTTTGCAATAAATAAACGATTATTTCTATTGGAAAGTCTTTATTTTATGTTCCTATTACATTACGTTAAAATAAATAGATACAAAAAAGGTATATATGGCAGTAATGTCATGGAATAAGAATACTGGTAAGGATTAGTATAATATTGTTATAATATATGAGCATTCTTGAGTAAGTGAGCATCACAACATATAGAGATCAGATGTGGAGACATTATAAACGTATTCTAAATGTGCTGAAAATAAAAAGAAAATTGTTTTAGTAAAGATACAAATGGGTGCGTTTAATTCATATCTATCACACATATTAGTAAAAAAAAAGTGACATTCTTTTCTTATACTGTGTATAAATTTATTCAACTGAAATTTAATTTATTAAAATATATTGCAAATTTATTAAGTATGGCTGAAATAAAGGAAAATATCGCATTTGAACTTTTTCAATGCATTTTCTCAGATTCTTGCTCATTTTTTACTAGTAAAAACATCACATTTCCTCCTTTCCTTTAGTAATTCCGATATCACAATTAAGTTGAGCAGGCAACACTTGTGTTGACCTGGACTTCGCCTACTCCATTGTATTTTGTAGCTAACATTATTGTTTTTGGAGAAATAAAGACGTTTATTATTATTATTTTGAGAATGTAGCAATTGTAATTCAGGTATTGATTTTGTCCCATTGTGCATGATTTCGGTGGTATCAATAGTTATTTTTCGTGATTATTTGTTAAATTCTTTTCCTAGACGAACCTCCATAACAGCACAATTTTGAGAAAAATCAATAAGTATTTGAAAAAACTAGTTTAACATAACTTTAGCTTCTCTAAAATATAATTGGACTTGATAGAATTCTTTATTAAGTATTGTTGGTATTTTTAAACCTTCTTTGAGAAAGATGTGATGGAGATTTGTGGTTAAAAACTAAAAAAAAAACTGTTTCTTCTTTGTGACACACAAAAATGATTAAACAATGTCGAGTATTCTAAAAAGCCTCTCCGCAATACAGCACCAATAGCACCATGCTTTATTTTCAAATGTGACAGCATGGATAAAAATTTGTTTTTAGAATTCACAAGATGTGAATGAAATTGATTCTCAAAACTTGCGTAAATACAATATGTAAAATCCATTTTTGGGAACTGGTCGGTTTCATGAATATGAAATTAATAACGACAATTCAAAATGTAGTTTTTGTTGAGATTTAAAAATTGCTTTGACCACAAAAAAAGACATTTGTCTGAATTTAACCCTTGTATCTTTTCAAATAAAAACGAGAAAAAATTGACCATCCTGTATTTATAATCTACTCTCATTTATTTAGATCTAGATAATTTTTAAGAATGCTAAAGAAAAAAATCTGATGTGGCCAGGCACATGACTTTATCATACTATATATATAAAATTAATAGTTTACCTGCATAAAATTCTATTTGATTGAGATCGATCGTGTCTGCATTCAAATTAAACTAGTTAGTCACGATTTTACAGATATTTTGATACTATTGACAGTAGGTATTGTCAAAACATCAATGTTTGACACAACCTACTGTCATTAGAATGCAAATATCTGTCAAATCCTGGCGAACTAGTTTTATATTAATGCAGATACAACCGATCTCGATCAAATAGAATTTGCTCATGCAGCTAAACTATTAATTTTACCAAAAAATGTCATCAATTTGCTCTACTAATTTATTATTTTACTTTTTTGACGAAATTACAGAAATGGCGGCTCATTTGCAAAATCCTTGAAAAATGCTTAGAGACCTTTAATACTACGTAAGATAAAGTAAAAAAGGAAAAAAGCAACATGAACTGCAGAACCCACAACACTTTTAAGTGAGTAAGCGTGTTTTTAAATTTGGATTGCTTTACCGTAACCCGGAGATTTCGGTTGAAAATCCGTAACCTGGAGTCTTGGCCATCAGGCCAAACCCGGCGTCTCCGGGTCAAATTGACAGTGTTGGCAACCCTATGTCCGAATATCATTTGTAATATCTCATTATCATTTGCTACTATCTGAATACCATTTTTAATATATGAATATCAATTGCTACTTTCTGAAAATCATCTGGAAATGGTGTAGAATTACGTCATATTTTATATATATATATATAGTTTTAATTCATAAATTTATAACAAATTTTAAATTGTAAAAGTGGTCTGTTTTCTTTTGCTGGTAAGATATAGAATTCCTTGATTATATTACAAAATAATACATACTTGGCAAAGTCTGAATTTTTATCAATAATATGTTCAAACTCTGCAAACGATAATGAACCATCATCGTCAAGGTCCGCCTCTTCTAAAATATTCTGGATCAAGTGCCCCATCTCCCTGTCAGAGATTTTATTTTCACCCATCAGTCTTTCAATCAACTGCTTTATATCGGAAGGACCCAACATATCATCACCATCAAAATCTATTCAAAAATATAATTCAATATAATTCAAGATGCACAATTTATGATTTATTATAATATAAATTTACCGAATATTCGAAAAGCATGTTCCGCCTTTACAGATTTTGGTGCAGAGGGACTAAAAACTGACATCATATCCAGAAAATCTTCGAAAGTCATGTCACCATCTCGACTGGAGCTGAAAGTCTTGCAAATTCTATCCCCGAAAGGATTTGCCCCAAGTTCAGGATATTGAAGCATTTTATTCATCGAAAGTTTCACATTTTTATTGTGCCCTACCTTTTCTGGAGCTAAAGCTTTAAATTTTTGGTGAGCACTAAAAGAAATAAATAGTTTTCTTTATTAACTTCAAACAAGCTTGAATATAAAACAAAGAGAACTAGATTTAGCTCATTTAATACTTACAATAAAACTTCTTTCTTTGTAAAATACGTTAAATCCTACAATTCCAAAATAATCAAAAACTATTCAGCAAACTGTTGAATGAAAATTACCTCATAGTCCTGTAGTTCATCTTCAGTAAATTGGCTCTTTCCTTGGCCCATTGATTCGAGTTATTTTTCCTTTGTATCTTTGAATTTCGTGGCTGCTATCGGTAAATAAACAATTACATGGCAAGAACCGACTGTACCACCCACAAACCCGGACCAACTCGTTCTGATTATTGAGGAATACGTCATTTGGACTATTGATTCAAATGCTGGTACGTGGGCTAGGTTTTAGGTTATGTTTTTATTATTTGTTTGGAAGTGTGTATGTTTGGTGGTATAAACTGCAAGGGGTACAGTATGCCGCCAGAAATCTATGCAATACAAGAAATTCCAAAATTATCTCCTTGAAGAAGAGCGTTACAAATTGAAATTACTAAATCGCATATGTCCAGAATATATAAAGTTGGGCCAGATTTCTTCGATGGAAATGTTAAATAACAAATACAATACAAATACAATAAAAACAGAAAATAAGAATTAAGAGAGAATTGCTATTTTTTATTAAAAAATTAGAGCATTATATTTTGTTTTTTTTTTTATTGACGACACTATGCAATCAATTGATTCCAAATCTGGTACAAATATTTACCAACATTTCAAATATTGTTAGCAATAAAATGAAAAAATCTGATGTGGCCAGGCACATGACTTTATCATACTATATATAAAATTAATAGTTTAGCTGCATGAGATTCTATTTGATCGAAATCGGCTGTCTGCATTAAAATAAAACTATTAGAACTAGACTGATATCTCTATTAAAGCTGCGTTCGGATATTGTACTCCGTTGACACCGGGTACACCGTCCAAATGACACTTACGTGTTAGTGGGTGTAAAAAGTGTAACGGTGTTCAATATCCGAACGCAGCCTATATTGACAGTAGTATTTTCAAAACATTAGCGTTTGACACTAGCTACTGTCATTAGAATCAAAAAATCTGACATACTCTGGCTACTAGTTTTAAAGCAGTACGACCGATCTCGATGAAATAGAATTTGCTCATGCAGCTAAATTATAAATTCTACCAAAAAATGTCATATACATAAATTATAGAAAATTTCCTCTCCTTTAACTTATTATTTAACTATTTTGACGACATTACACAAATAGCGGCTCATTTGCAAAATCTTCGAAAAATGCTATGAGTAAACCACCAGTTCCTTTGGACCCTTTTCAACAGAAAGCTTTTCAGCTCTAAGTTTGGTTATGAAACTTCTAAATATGAAGTTTTGTCCAGATACCTTTAGTAGTTTCTCCCGAATCGTCGCCACAAACACGGGTACACACACACACACATACACACACACAGACATTTTTTTGTACCTTGGTCAAAAATGTTCAGGGGACCCAAAAAGACATATTTCCGCTAAAATCTCAAAAAATTTTTCTGGCATGATTACAATACTTTACATACTGCGTATGATAAAGTAAAAGTACATAACGGATTGATTTTCTGGTTCCATAAAGCAATATTTGTTGAGCATGCGGTAAACATTTTAAGTTGATCTGTCCAATAGTTTTTGAGTTATACTTGCAAAAGTTGATATCTGACAATATATGGCGATCACCTAAATTTTAATTAAAAGTCCGCCATTGTGAATTTTGCAATATTTTTGACAGAATTAGATTCAGCGTCATTCAAAACACCTAAATGCCAAGTTTGAAGGATTTATGAGCGATTTGAGACAAGGAAGGGTAGTTTGGGGTAAAATACCCCAAAAAAGCATGACGCAGACATAGGAAATTTTAGGGCTTTTAGTATGTTGTTCAGGGCACTAAATAGAAGGCGTATACCAATTTGCAGATATACTTTATTTTTTTTCAGGTTGAATTTAGTGTAACCTGACTGGGCTGATAGTGCGTTAATAATGTTATTATATAAATTTACATTTAAAATATTTAACTCAATTATTTAGTATTAGTACTATTTTTAAAAAAGGTTTTGGTCGTCCCCTGTAACATAATATAAATTGATGAAATATTTCTGCTGAAGTGCATATTATTAAAATATACATATGATATGGACAGTAAAGCAAAAGTATATTTCCTAGTGGAAAATTATATAGTAATTACTTATTAGTCAGTTTTCAGGTACTTTTTATTAATTTGTTTTAATTTTGTATAACTTGTTCAACATGAAACACAATCTTATTAAAAATAATCAAGACAAACATTGTCGGATCAGTTGTATCAAACCCATACAATATTGGTATAATCGTAAAATATAACATTCGATTCGAGACTCACATATGTGGGATTTCCAAACACGGTTCAAACTCTCGAAAAGCAACTGGCCGGACAAAAACTTGTTATTTTATAGCCGTAAAATAACGTCGTCGCATTGCTCCAGCACTTGCAAAAAAATTGTTTTCGGTTTGGTGAGAGATTTCGTTTCAGTTTTGACGAGACAATAATATATTGGTATTCTAGTATGTATGGCAAAATTATAATAATACATGTGTAATGAATTAATGATGAATGAGTTTATTGTTTGATAATTATTAGTTTGAATACGCATCTAACAAACAATTTTGGTCGAACATTATATATATACAGTGCTTCCTAAAAGTAACGGATAAATTCAATAAAACCTTAAATAAAAATATTTCAGAAAAATGCCCTGACACGTCGATTTTTATTTTTAAATTACTATCCTGACATACACTTTTCAGCCCCCCACCCCTTCGCCCCTAAGGGGTGGCAACCCCAACTTTAAAAATTCAAATAGCAAAGTACCCCTTGCGATACCTCAATTGATAGATTTTTTTATTCTGAATACAACGAAGAAAAGATTATCAAAATCAGATGATAAATAACCGCGATATTTACCAAAATGTATTCAAAGAAGAACGTCAATATTCGAGTAAGCGCTGTTGAAGCGGGCATAGCAATCTCGTTCAAACAATTGCAACTTGTTTTTACTTATGTGAAACACAATTCAGATTTTTCGTCATTAAAGAAATAGTAGCAAAATGAGATTTACAGAAACCGAAAGAATCGAAGTTTTAATGATTGGGTTTGGAGATAGAAGCCGGACGCATGACGAAGTTCGTGTTTTGTTCAATGAAACGCACCCGGACCGTCCGCCAATATCGGAATCTACAGTAAGTCGAATCGAAAACAAATTTCGCGATCTCGGTCATGTACGGGATAAGCCTAAGGCAGGACGTCCATTGGCCTTAATTGAAAACCGACAATTGGATGCTATTTTAATGGTGCAAGAAAATCATTCAGCCCTTGCGGAGGTCGCTTCACAAGTTAGTGCGTCAAAAAGCACAGTGTCCAGATTATTTCGAAAACACAAATTTCACCCGTATGAAGTGCACTTGGTACAAAAATTGTCCGATGATGACTTTGATCGACGAGTGCAGTTTTGTGAGACAATGATGGAACTCTCTAATGAAAATCCTTGCTTAATTAGAAATATCGTTTTTTTCTGTGGAGGCAACATTTTGTCTGAATGGCACCGCCAATAAACAAAATTTCCGTTACTGGGCTCGTCAAAATCCGCATTGGATGGTGGAAGCGAACACACAATATCCTCAAAACCTTAATGTGTGGGCTGGTGTGGTGGGTTCTAGAATTATTGGACCAAATTTTTCGACGGAACACTGAATGGTGAACGTTATCTGAACTTTCTACGAAATGAACTACTACCTACTTTAGCGGTGTTGTTTCCCAACGCAGAAGATCCTGATAGACATAAGGACAGAATTTGGTTACAGCAAGACGGTGCGCCTCCACATTATGCGCGACAAGTTCGAGAATACCTCGATCAAGTATTTCCTAAACCAAATATTTTCAAATTTCCTAATGGATTGGTAGATGAAGGCTTATTGAATGGCCAGCAAGATCACAAGATTTAACCCCACTAGATTATTTTCTTTGGGGCTATTTAAAAAGTAAAGTTTATTTTAATAGACCTGTAAATATTGAGGCGTTAAAGGAAATAATTCCTGCAGTAATTCACTTAATGACTCCAGGAATGTTCGAAAACTCGAAATAAAATGTTAGAAAATGTTCAACAAGCGTTTGGGGATAGATTAGGGCATTGTGTTGTCGTTAACGCGCAGCACTTTGACACTTTGATATATATATATATATATATATATATATATATATATATATATATATATATATATATGGATTTGACCCAGAATTGAAAACTGAATCGATTTAGCTATGTCCGTCTGTCCGTCCGTCTGTGTGTAATTTTGAAGTAATTGATCTGAAATTTGGTACACAAGCTTATCTCTTAAAAAGTAAGGACAAGTTCGTGAATGGGCCAAATCGGCACAAATGCTTTTTTTTATATTTTACGGTGGGGGGTATTTTAACTTCAGCACGGCTGAAGATAATTTTCTTACTAGTCTTATGTAAGGTAATCAATTTTTTACAAAACTATATTACTCATGTTTGTCCTGAGTTTTTGGCATTTGTCCTGTTTTTTTTAACCCTGCTCTGCAAATTCAATTCTTACACCTGACAACCCTAACCTTGGTATTTTTAAATTTGAGCTAAGAGAACTTCTCGTAACTTTTTGCCTTCCGTTTTTACTAATGCAATAATAATGCCATATTGATTGTATATGTATTTAGTGAACCTACTGGACTGGACACGTGCATACTGGTGCATACGGACGGGCGGTTTACGTCATGATTGCCGATCGGTTTTCTTCCATATCGTTTGCTTGAAATTCAATACCATTTCGTAATTCTAGAAAGGTAGGAATTTAATTGCAAACCTATTAAACTAGTATAAAAATTGTCCCGCCTCGTGAAGCGTCCAGAATTTTGTCCAGCTTTTTGAT
Organism: Aphodius sticticus; assembly: GCA_963966075.1. Lineage (NCBI taxonomy): Eukaryota > Metazoa > Arthropoda > Insecta > Coleoptera > Scarabaeidae > Aphodius > Aphodius sticticus. The sequence goes on along the minus strand of OZ014508.1, from coordinate 4,376,929 downwards.
AAATTTATTCTAGTGTCCAGAGATTTTAAAACACCACCCATTAACAAGTGCACCATGCCTATCCGAAGTAAATGCGTATGTGTTTTACTATTTGTAAGCTTTAATAAAGAAGTGATAATTAATTACGTTATAGGGTAAATAGTTTTTAAATTACAAAAACTGTTTGTTATTTATAAGAAATTGCGTAATTACAGACCGGTTTTTAGATTAAGAAACTTTTAATTAGAAATGCTTTTTTAAAAGATGTTTCCTTATTAACAAAATACGGCAGACTGCTGTATGAATTTAGTCAAGCTTGAATCATGTTGGGAAACTACATCTGTGACTACAAAATCAATCAATCAAAAGGATTTACTGGATAAATTAAAAAACAAATCTTAATATAATACTCCTATTTTATCAATATGATAACGCACCACCTATTCTTTCCCCAAACAAATATACTCATCAGGTATGTAAAAGAGTAAGTTACCGCGTAAATTACCAAATTAATTACCGTAATTAGTGGTAATTTACCGATTTTTAATTACCATAATTTACGGCTTAAATTACCGATGGTAATTTACTGAAAACTTTAATTACCATTGGAATTTATAAATTAATTTCAAAAACTTTCCATGAGTACTTGCGCGAATGCACCCCACCACTCAGCAGTCGACAAGTGGCACTGTTGCTTGTGCATCGCCTGGGAGGTACGTAGGGATGTAAGACCGGATTTATCGGTTAAATTACTAAACAAATTACCGTAATTAATGGTAATTTCCGGATTTTTAATTACTTAATTCAACGGAGCCAATAATGCATTTTAAATCAGAAGCCAAGACCTACTATCAAATTCGTGATTTAAAGAAATGTCCTGGTGATACGGATAATAAGTGATCATTGTTTGTGAAACCGGGCGTTGTCGTTGTGTGAGTCGGTAATAAATTACAGTATGTTATACTATAATTATGCTGTTAGACTGTTCATTTTAAAAATTGCTGGTATGTATAGAAAGTATTTTTATTGTAGTCCTTGCTTTCGTTTTAATAATTAATTACTACTATTAAATCTGGAAAAGCATCAGCAATTGGTGGTTATCTACATTCTACAATATAATGACTTCTAAGGGTGTATCCAATTTTTTTTACATAACTTCTGTCATCGGTAAATTATCATTTTGAATTACCCGGCAATTTAAGAAAATATAAGTAACCAATTGCAATTTTTATTTACGTGGTGATTTAAATTTGAAGGTCTTAATTTTAATTAGTTTGCTATATTGAAGATAAAAATATGATGTAGGTAATTACTGAAAATATTTATGTGTGTGCCCCCGCTGGGATCTCAGCGTCTCGCCTAGTGGTATTCAAAAGTTGGTCACACTATATTAAACACAACCAAAATATGTATAATTATGTAATGCTGCAAAGCTCATCTCTATCCATAGACTTTTGGCTACTCTTGCACCTTATTCGTTTTTCTGGAAACGATTTAACATTAAAATTAATTTAGAAACAATATTTCCACCTTTATAACTTACTCTTATCAAGAATTGCTGTACAATTTTTCGGGGTTACTCTTCTAAAGATAGACACAGGATGCACCTCGCATAAATAAGCAAACTTAGCCCTGCAACTAGTCACTTTCCATGTCCTTTCTGAATCCAGGACGACGCAGTTCTTCCTCCTCTGTGTTAACCTTGGTTGACCTGGAGCCCATGCTCTGTACTTGTAGCATGTCAATTGATTCCCAAAAGAAGTTGAGAATGCACCTTTACTTGTCAATATATCATCCAATCCAACGTATGCTATTTTGGACCAAGACGTTATTGAGTTCGAGATCAAAGTCGACAAGGCGTTAGTTCTTGCTTCAGTGACCACTTGGGCTAAAGATCCTCCATTTCTGGTGCAACTTTCTGTGGCATCTGTATAGTTTAGTTTTTCAGTGTAAAGTTTGAAGATGCCAATTGATTTGATGCATGTAGAGTCATCTATTGGATTTAGTTAAGTACATATATGGGTCAATATGGAATGGTCCAGAAAAATAAAAAGTTGCTGGCTTGATTATTGTAGAAAAATTTTAATAATTTTTTGAATGACACTTCCTACGTTTTGGGTGTGGAAAATGTATGTTTATTATTATTTATTATTAGGTATATAATCAAGTTTAAATTAGCTATTGGTTATTAGAAATTGGTTTGACAAGAAACCTTCAAAGAAGAGCGTTACAAATTGAAATTAGTAAATCGCATATGTTCAGAATTTACACCGAAAATTATATTAAACCATTTAAGCCTATGATTAAGACAGACTTGGATGCCGGAGCTGATGCCAAACATTTGGATTTCTTGAGATTGGTAACGAAATATTAAATAACTGAATTTTGTATAAATTTATGGTATTCTCAAATGAAAGCGCCTTTTCAACAAATTGCATTGTTTCTTCACAGTATTGTCGTTGCAGGAGTGGAATGTTAATCAACAGAGATATTTGTATATGCTGCAAAATAATATTTGCGGCATATTTAACGTAAAAAACAAACAAAAAAACGAAAAAAAAAAAAGAAAGAAAGAAAGAAAGAAAAACCGAATGGTTAAATTTACAATTTCCTCAAAAATAGATTCGACGCAGTGGCGGTTCTCCTATGGCCAGCATGCAGCTGCGTAGTCCTGATCTGGCAATTATGGGTTATTTATTATTTTATTTTTGGGGACAAGTGAAAAAAGAAATTACAGTGATTACAAGACGATGCAGAACAATTGAAACTAATTAAGAATAATGAATGCGAAAATTTACACATACGACTGTCAAAAATGTCGGATTCGTTGACTCAAAAATGAAAGCCATTTCCGAACCTAGTAAAACAAAAAAATATTAAAATTGTTTATGTCCTAAATGATCATAAGTGACATTTTACATCTCTTTTGACATTTTTTGGTATTTTTCAAATAATTCTTCGGGGTTTGGGAAAACTTAAGATTACTTAAGGACTTGTAGAGGACTTCCCAGGGAAGAATCTGGCCTATTATTCATATGGATTTGACGCCCCCCCAACCCATCCCCATAGTGCCCTGAAAACTACCCTTAAATGAAAAAATGTACATTCTTCAGATAATTGATCCTTCTAATCATTTCAGTCTCTTTTTTCTCATAGAAATTATGACTATAGGTCTCGTGGAATATTTATAAACATTTGTCAGTTAATTTACATTTGTTTAAAGAAATTCTATTTGTTTAAATAATTCGTTTTTCACAGTATTTCTCAGAAAATCAGTTAGAATTCTGTTTTCTGAGTTCGAAATGGCAAATTATTATCTTACAGTGACATTAGTCATTAAAAAATTTCTTCCTATTGTTTACACAATCAATTATTTATTATTCATTTTCAACAGTTTTTCTAATTATGGTAGAAAAGTCAGCTTTTTTGTGAAATTAACTTATAAATTTCAAGTTCAAGATATCTAACAAACCGATTATCTATATTATCTAATAAACCCACATTTGATTAAACAAACTCCATTTGTTTAAACATATTTTGTTTGCAATTCACTTAAAATTCGTTTTTCTTTTTTAGATCGGTCTGGCCAACTGTTTTTCTCAAGTGTCACAGCATTTATATTTTGGGATGATTTCCATTGTTTAAATAATGAAATCTTTTTTTTCGGGATATTGGGGAGTTACATTGCTTTTTAAAATATTAAATTTCCTACAGTCAACAAATTATATTAATCACATTTCTTTCGCCATTTCTTAGTCTGATTTCCTACCACTGTGTGTCGCAAGATAATCATGATTTGTTGCTGTCTGGAACTGTTCCCTGTACAGGGTGGGCCAAATTCGATGTTACTATAGGAGATCTCGGTAACTATAAGAGATATCGAAAAATGAGTAAGGTTGTTGTGTCGTCTTTTTTTTGAGAGAAACTCAATAATGAAAACCAAAGTTAGCTATCGTCTTTTGTTTTCGAGTTATAACACAAAACTCGGTTTTTCGCTATTTTGATACTTGTCGATATCTTTGTTGTTTGTTAAATCAGTCGAAACACCAAACACTAAAACGTTTCGGTTTTAGTGTTTGGTGTGCCGTGCTTGGCGAGCGTAGCATACCATATTTACGAGGTACATCTTAATGGCGACCGGTACTACGATATTGTAAACCATCATATTGTGAATGAATTTTTGGACAATTTGCCACTAATGGAGAGGGGAACTATATACTTCCAGCACGACGGTGCACCACCTCACAAAATAAGAAGGCTAAAAGAATTATTGAATATAAATTTTTAAAATCGTTGGATTTGAAACAACGGACCAGTGAGGTGTCCACCACGATCACCAGATCGTACACCGTTGGATTTTTTTTTCTTTGGGGGCACATTAAAAACAAATTATATAAAAGATCACATAACGACATTCAGGACCTAAGGCAGCATTTTGAAGAATGTATCAATGCCGTTCCAAATATTTTTATAAACAACGCTCTTCGAAGTATTGCGACGAGATATAATTTATGCATCAATAAAAATGGATATTAATTTGAAAAATGGTTAAAGTAGTTTGTAGTAGGTAATCTTATTTTTTATTTTTTTATTCAGGTATTTATCTAATTATTTTACTTCGAATAAAACAATATATCCTGCAATGTTTAACTTTTCAGTTATACCCTCGACATGCCGATATAAAGTGAAGATTGACGACTGGAAATTGTAGGATCACGGCTACATACTTTCATGACAGTTTCTTCAGCATACCACTTCCATATCACAATGTTCGGCTTTTGGCATATTAATCAACCCGTAATTGATGAGATGTTCTTTTAATCCAAAAAACAAGTTTGTGCGGTCGTGTACTACCTGGATAACGATTGAATTATGTTTCGGATGTTATATCACAATTATTGTTATTACTTTGAATAAAGTATTCGATTATTGCGCATTTTTCATACTATTCAAACGGCATACCGTAATTTTCAATTAAAATAAAAGAATGAAATTTTACTAATTTCACTGATTAGTAGTGTCAAATTACTAGTGACATACGCCTACTCAAAGAAATCTCGAAGACAATAATCATAATACCTCTGACATATACTAATTTCATGTTATTGAATAAAACGTTACTTTTTGAATATTTTGGACCAGCATGTTATATATCGTTGAAAAGAGGAAAAAAAGGCTCTATTTATTTCAGTCATAGTCAGCTATGGTTTCCATTTAAAAAAGCACAACTTTACGTTATATCTACAAAACTATTAGAGATATTTAAAATCTGTGAATTCCACTGAATTCTAATCGAAAAAGTGCCTCAAGAACGTGCAAATATCATTTGTCTGATTTAACAAACAACAAAGATATCGACAAGTATCAAAATAGCGAAAAATCGAGTTTTGTGTTATAACTCGAAAACAAAAGACGATAGCTAATTTTGGTTTTCACCATTGAGTTTCTCTCAAAAAAAGACGACACAACAACCTTACTAATTTTTCGATATCTCTTATAGTTACCGAGATCTCCTATAGTAACATCGAATTTGGCCCACCCTGTACTCTAATTTGATGAAATATTGAAAACGAATATTAATTTATTTATCAAACACTGGAAATCATCTCAAAATATAAACGATTTCACTTCATAATATCAGTTGGCCAGACCGATCTAAGAAAAATTTATTTTAGGCGAATTGCAAAACAAAATGTTTAAAGAAATGGCATTTGTTTAAACAAATGTGGGTTTATTAGATAATACAGACTAGATATCACGAACATGAAATTTATAAGTTAATTTCACAAATAAATTGACTTTTCTACCATAATTAAATAGAAAGTTGAAAATGAATTATAATTGATTGTTTAAACAATAGGAATAAATTTGTTAATGAATAATGTCCCCTTAAGGTAATAAACTGCCATTTCGAACTCAGAAAACAGAATTAGGACGGATTTTCGAGAAAAACGAATTATTTAAACAAATAGAATTTGTTTAAACAAATCGAAATTAACTGAGAAATGTTTATAAACATTCCACAAGACTAAAAAAAATAAGAAAAAAAATAATGAACAATTATTCGAAAAATATCAAAAGATGTCTTCTTCCCATGTAAATTTGAGGCCTCGAAAGGCACCATTAAAAATCAAAATTTCGAAAATGTCTGATTCGCTGACTCAAAAATGACAGCCATTTCTAAACCAAGCAAAAGAAAATCTAAAATTGTTTATGCACTCATAGAACATAGGGAAAGTCATTAATTAAAATTAAAATTTGTCTAAAATTGTCGATGCTTTTGGGAGACTTACCACTTAAATTTCGATAGTAACTGTAATAATCATACGCACTATCGTTGACTAGGTTATGTTCATTAATTTCAGGACACGCCAACAACTGACAAGTGAATTGAAATTTCCCATCCCGCAACTTACTAGCTTCTTGTGGACTAAAATTAACAGCTAACGCATTTCTTTGGCTGGCATAACTCAAACATCTTTCCAAACTACGATAATTAACAAAAGATAAAATAGGCCCTGCAGACCTTCTACAATCTCGCAGTTTGTTAAATCTTCTATTAGCTTGCTCGTCCAAGCACTCAAAAACTCCTCCGACACAACTCAAAAACAAAAACTGAACGCTTACAACGAACACCAATAAAACAAGCATGTTTTGCGAATAATACTGTTTAATTCTGTTACATTTCGATTCCATGGGCTTCGAAGTAAACGCCGGAAGTTGACAGTCATCTCCATTTGCCTTTTAGATGACAGCCGCTGTTGTTTTCAACCGCATGTTGATCACCGCTTCAATTTTGCGAAATACGTCCGTTTCCTCTCCGTCAGTGTAAATCTGACAAGAATGTGATGATAAATACGCAGCAGCAAACAAAATGGTGACATTCTAATTATGACTAATGATACTTTATTGCTATCGATTGCGAATAGAACAAAAAAAACCTTTTAGTATAGCAGGTTTAGTAAAACAACTCCACTGCGAAACCTTGTATCATATATGTCATGTTAATATATAGTAATGGTAATCATGTAGGGGATAATATCGATAACTTCGTTAATGTTTGCGATAGATTACGGCGTTTTTCAAATACATATTTGTAGAAAGAATATGCGTAAAGCCGGGGCTACACATTCGTATACTTACAAAATATCAAAAATTTGCCAAGTATACGATTATTTGTGAAAAGAAGAAACCAGTTCTATTCAATTCGTATCGAGTCCACCTCAAAAATAGATTTATATATTCGACGGTCGGCTGTGCGGACGGTTTTTTTTACGACGAATACTTGGCATTTGCAATATCCAGTTGAACTGGATATAGCAAGTGCCTAGGCGACAAATGTTGTTCTCATTTATTTGCACTCGATGAACATTTTAGTACGCTGTTTAATTTTTCCATTTTTTAATTTCGTTTTGTATGTAGTAGGTCGTATACAAAGATTGACAATAGATTTGTAATTATTAGTAAGATTTTTGATTTTTCTAAAGGGCGAAAACCGCATAAAATTGTAATTTTGTGAAACCGCCAGACAGACAGTTTTCCGGAAACCGTCAGACAGAAATAAAAAAAAATTGTTGTTTTTACCTGTCCACATAAACGCAATGTTATTTCTTTCCAAGAAAAACGACACCATATACAGAGTGTATCCTAAGTTGATGCTTTTCTATGAACAATATAGATGATACTCATTTATGAGCTTTCTAAATATAACCTTTTTGTTAAATAAAAAAGCTACACAAAATTCTCTACTATTAAAATATTTTTAATCGTTTTCGTTTCTCTTTAAGTAATAAACATCATAAAAATTTTATAGACAGCATGTCTATAAAATAATTTATTTGGAAAATTATACTTTATTTGCTTCTATTTATATATTTGTCGATTTTTATGATGTTTATTATTTGAAGAGAAATGAAAGCGGTTAAAAATATTTTGTGTAGCTTTTTTATTCAACAAAAGGTTATATTTTGAAGGCTCATTTGTTTAAATTTTGTTTCAGAAGCTAATTGATCTGTATTTCAAACAATATTAGGACATTTATACAACGAACCTAGTAGTACAATTGGATTTAGTAGAACTTTAAAGATGACGAAGAAACCATACTAACATTTCTTTTATGGGCCATATTTTCCTAATTTATAATAAAAAATATATATTTTTTCTCATTAAAATAATAATTTATTTAACTAGTTCACATCAAATGACCAATTGTATTGTTTTACAGTCTGTTAAAATTAGATGCGGCGAATTAATAATACAGAAAGCTGAGGAATTAAACAAAAATCATTAAAATGAGACAAACAGTTTCGTCAAGATTTGTTTTGTAAATTTCCACAAGAATGCCCTTGTTAGTACGCTGTGAATTCTGCACTTAGGTAATTAAAAATATGTCGGCATTATAAAATAAAACCTTGCTTGTTCGTAATCAAATTATCAGTTGGATTTGAAAAAGCTAATGTGCAAATAAGGCGAACTAATCCAAAAATAGCTAGTGCCCATTCGGTACGCACATGTAGCAAGTCCTCAAAAAAGATTTTCACGTATTAGAAAATGCTATGTGGCGATGCATCAATGTCCGATGCATTTACTGCTGCAGTGCAACTCAGACGGTCCGAAATCACAAACGAATATTGTACAAATTTGTTGGTATGTCATAGATTTTTTTGAGTTTTATAAAAATCAGCCGGTAATCAAGGATGGATGAAAAATATTCGGTGAACGAACTTAAAAGGAAAAATAAATCACTCATGGCATCGTTTAGACCAAACAATAACAAATATTTTCGATTTGCGTGGCAAATATATTTGCCAAATATTTAACATGTGGCAAATATTTGATATTTGGCACGTATACGAATATGTAGCCCCGGATTTGATGCAAAAGCAAACATTTCCGTTCGACGTGCAAGTGGAAGAGCGGACATTTTGTCTTTGGACGAATCAGGTTGCAATTCTTCAATCACATGATCATGTACGACATGTTGTAAGCAAATCAGTTTAATAGTGATATAACTGCACGTAGTAGATTAACTACACGAAATTATTGCGTTTATTAAAATAAAAATAAAAATATGAGAGAATAATAATATAGTGAACTAATTAGATAGCGAAATTACTATTGAACCAAGTCCTCGTGGAAAATTACAGAACGAGTTGCAAATAGCAAGAATGGAAAAGAAAAAAAAGCCAAGACACAAAGATCATTCCTTTTACAATTTTTCGTCAACTAATTCAATTGATAAGTGTACCGACTGTTATAGAAATGCTTTTGAAAGAACAACATATTCAGAAAATAATCAGCAGATGATGATAACATGGTTGTTTTGTCGGATAATGACGGCAGTGCATTAAGAGTGTAGATTTGTTCATTTTTCCATTTCCATTTCTGCTTACTGAGTTTAGTTTTATTCATCTTTTCTGTTTACTGTTTTCCCAAATTTCCTTAGCCGAAACTGATTGGTGTTTAAACCATTAATATAGAGCCGAACCAGCAGATATTTGCAATTCTCAGCTGCAAAACCAGACATATGTAATATTTTAAGCAAAATATATTTTTAGCAATAAGTCAGACATTTCTGAATAAAACACCCACTTCATTAAAATAATAAATAGAAAACTTCTATCAAAATTGCAAGTTGATTAGTACGCTTTTAAGGTCTTGGTAGGTTTTTTTGCGTTTTACTCAAAACTAGTTATATGTCAAATGTCTGCTTTTTGCATTTATACGCTTCAAATAAAATGTCAAACTTTGCTTTAATTTATTTTAATTATGTAGTTATGTTCCGTTATTGTGTTAGCAGCTCAGGCTGACAGCAGCATTGCTATTGAGGTTAGACAACGTGAGATCGGTGCGATGTATAAACAAAATTATAAACAAACTTAGCGGAGTTATCGACTTTTTTATCAGCTACTTAATTACATACGTGGATACTAAAAAAAAACAATTCCCAGATGAGATGATATATAAAAACGAGAGCTAATATACACCTTTCTATTTCTACTATAATAATAAGAAGTTTTGTTTTACCTTTTCAACTTTTGAAGAATACTTTGCCGTTGCCTCCTTGATTTCCATGACATAGCCGAATATGTTGTTCTTAATTTCATCCTCGTCAGTTGCTTTATCGTCTTCTTGAAGCCTGGCTACCATCTTTAAGGTCTCCAAATATAAATACAGTATGACGTCCACGTCTTTAACCTGAAAATGAAGAATTGAAAAGAGAAAACAACATTTTGTTGGAAGAATATTTTTGACGCGGGAAATCTTAGAGAGTTGTTTACCTCTTTCACGAATAATGACGCTTGCCTGTGTGTTTTCGGAAAACCATTGATGACGTAGCCAACGGCCTTGTTTGCTGTCCTCAACATGTCCTCTTTTACGATGTCCACAACAAGCTCCTGCAAAATAACAAAGAAGTTAAAAGAAGTTTAGAATTAAGAAGCTATCTATTGAATATCTTCTTTAAGAATATATTGCATAAGCTATAATTTAAAAAAAAGTCTCTGAACTTTTCAGTGTAAAATGATAGTAAAAATTTTAAAGAACTTTATTTTCTATTTTCTAACTTTATTTTTCATCTTTATTAGTCTTAAAACACGTAAAAGTCCTGAGTGCTTTTTCTGGCATTTGTTCTTCAGACTTCAGATCAAAACAAAATAAGAACAAATCATTCACATGATATTAATATGATATTAAATATTGGTACGAAATACTCAAATTTGTTATCTCAGCATAAAATTAAATTAAATCTAATACTTTAGTCTAGAGCAAATTTAACAAATTCTTGTTTTGCTAGAACAATAAAAATAATAAAAACAGAAGGAATTAAAAATGAGGCATCTTAGTGAAGTGCAAGTTGCTCGTGCTGTCGCCCTTATTCAGCATGGCCACTCTATTCGACATGTTAGCAGGGACCTTCCAGTTTCCCCTTCTGTTATTCAGCGTTTATGGAATCGGTTTCGGGAGACTGGCCAATATGTTAGAAGAGCTGGACAAGGTCGAAATCGAAAAACTACTCAAAACAAGACCGATATCTAGTCCTTTCCTCTCTACGTCAGCCTACTGGCACAGCACGAGACCTCCTAAACGACCTATGACGAGCACATGGAATAGAAATTTCTGATCAATCTGTTAGAAACAGATTAAAAGAAGCGAATTTGAAGCCAAGACGACCTGTCCGCGCACCACGCCTTACGCAGCATCACAAAGCAGCGCGAATGAGGTTTGCACTCTATCACAGAGATTGGCAACTTCGTCACTGGACGCCTGTACTGTTTACAGACGAGTCCAGATTTCGTAACTCGTTGCGACGGTTGAGTACGTGTATATAGACATCCTGGTGAACGCTGCGCAGCCGCTACTATACAGCAAGTGGATAGATTGGTCATGGATCTGTGATGGTTTGGGCTGGAATCCGTATAGACAACAGAACTGATATTGTTGTGGATTCCTGGTAGACTAAATGCCATGAATTACATCGAAAACATCTTGGAGGACCATGTGGTGCCTGCTGTATATGGCGTTGGTCAAACCTGCATGCCACGCAGGTGTTGATTTGCCTAGAACTATTATTTAAAAAGTTACAGGTAGCGAAAAACGTGTTCCCCTAATTTTTTTGAGCAGTGTATTTACTCATATGAAAAAAAATAGCTAATCAAACAAAGAATTATTTATGTATACGACATTATGTTTTAACAACAATACACAATAGTACTACGCGTACTATAAAGGTTCCTGAAAGAATCGACAAAAAAAACAAACAAACAATAACCACAATACCTTCAGAAGACAATTAATAACATAATTGAACGATGCATAACTGAAAAGGTTATAGAAACCAAAAACAGATAACCTATTTCCGTATTTATAACTTTTACGTGAATGTAATTACCTTTATTGTTTCATTACTGAAGAGGTCATATCGAATATGTGAAGAATATGAAAAGAAAAACCAATCTAACGTTGAAAATGATCAAAAAAATATTACCACTTTAGTGTTATCTCAAAAAAAGCAAGAATATAAAGGACCAAGTATAATGACGTGACCGTACCGTAATAACGTAGCGTAAAAAGATCAATGTAAATTATTTCCACTCCGCGATTATAGTGACGCTCCGTAAACCGTAAAGTTCGTTCTCGACCGCAACGAATTTCATCTCCTGCGTGGTATGTCTTACGTTTTCCAGCGTATGCGCGCGTATGGCGCCATCTGTACGTGTACCGGCGAGTGAATAGCAGTTTCCAGTAAGTTGTAGGTTAACTGATAGCATTTTGATAGTTTGTGGCAACGAGAACACAGAACGAGAACGTCTTCAGAATGAATTGTTGCACTGCGTCCATAATTTATTAAAAAAGTTTATTTGACTTGCTTTATTTTCCTATTTTATTCATAAATTTAATAATATAGTTTCTTTTTTAAGTCTCATTATTAATAATTTATAACGTTAACAACATCAATTTTTCCACAAAGTTTGGATGTTACTGCTTATAGTAAATGTGACAATATTATTAATTTGAAGACGTCATTTTGTTAGTGCTCTGCAACAATAACATCATACTTTTATTATTTCCAAACTAATTTTATTTTGAAATTACGGCAATGAGACCACTAGCGATAACGTCTGTAGCGGGGCTAGTTGAACTAAAATTGTATGGAAAAATAAATGGGCTGAGTGGCCTATCTATATTATATATGTATCTTATCTATGCTTGGTCCCTTACTCCTCGAATCAACCAACCTGACACTACTTATCACATATTTAACAAAATTTCTTACATCTGGTATCTTTCTGTTTTTGACATCCAAGATATTCTTGATCGTCAGACCGCGTTCGGTGTCCGCTTTCGCTTCGTTTTTGATGAGTTCGGCGACATTTATAAGCTCGTAACCGAAACGCTCGGTTATAATATAGGATTGCGTTGTCCTTCCTGATCCTGGAGGACCCAGCAGCCATACGATCGGTAGGTTTTTCGCCCTAATTTCTGACATGTCGTACGCATCTCGTCTCTCCTGCTTAGTGATCTTCAATACAAATAAAGTCATGATTTGACGATTTCTGATACTCGATGCTTGCGTGTCTACTTACGTCGTCAATGCATGAAAAGAGGTTACCCATCTTGATCTCTAAGGTATTTCAAATTTCCAAAATAACATCAAACCCAACCTGACAGCGAATGTCATTCAGTAGGTGCCACAAGGTGCCTATGGTCGTTTGAGCTATTTCAGAGCACACTACCTTCATATGCTCGACAATGGAGATTCACCTTCCAATAGATATGTTAAGAGGAATCAGTACTGCTGGTACGTCCTATAAAATAAGCATCCATAGTCAGCTTAATGTTGTATCAATTCTCTCATGTTATACATCAAATTATAGATAAAGGTGTACCTATTACTTGCTGTGGTAATGTATATGTATTACTTGTTGTATCCGCGCTACGTGATAAAATATAACTTATTTATGTACTCGAAGTTTTGAGTGAAAAAAAGCATGTGAGATATTGATATTTTTACGTGAAATTTTGTACACTTATAGAGGAATGTGTAACTTAGACCTATTATGTGGTACTTTTTTCAATTTTAACCTGAGTTCTACGTAAAAAAAATGCAAAATCAGCCAATTTTATGTTCTATTCGGAAATAGATTTGTCAAAAACGAACAGAATTATCAAAAATCTACCACTAGATGCAAAATTATATATCTTTTATCTATAAGTTGGTATATTTCTTTTACGATTATGTGAACTAATTGCTGAGAAAAAGCCTCAGAACTTTTGCGTGTTTTGCAAGTAAAACGTAGGGGGCATGGATTCCCCTTAAGAACCAAGGTAACATAATAATATACTTACTATATACGTTTTTCTATAAATCTTTGAATTGGTAACATTCATAGTAAAAATTTCTTGTAGAAAAATGTACATTCCATGATACACTGCTTAAAAAAATTAGGGGAAACTTTTTGCGTAACCTGTAACTTTTAAATAATAGTTCTAGGCAAATCAAATTTGGTATACTTCAACGGCATATATTTAACTATTTAACTTCTAAGTTACACTTAAAAATGTGAATTAATAACGCAAAACAAAATGGAAATTACTGTCATAGTATCGATGACAGCCAGGTTTCCTGTCGATTGGTGAGGTTTAATACAGTCTATTCCCTCCACGAGCACGAATCACTTCCTCACACCTACGTGGCATGCTTCGCACTAGTCTGCGAAGAGATTCTTGGGGTATGCTTTCCCATTCCTCAGTCAGGGCTTGTGTCAGTTCCTGTATGGTTAGTAGTGGATTAGAGCGCTTGCGAACACGTCGGTCAAGCTGATCCCACACGTGTTCAATAGGATTCAGGTCAGGACTTAACGCCGGCCATTCCATGACCTGAATTTCACGTTCTTGTAAAAAGTTTCTGGTGATGCCGGCGGTATGTGGCTTTGCATTGTCCTGCTTTAGGATGAAATTTTGACCGACGCCATATGCAGCAGGCACCACATGGTCAGTTTTCTTCAGTAATCTACCGATTCTTTCTGATACCCCACTTATGTATAGTAAACAAGATACGATGTAAATGATAAATTAGATACGATGTACAGATTTATTCTCGCACATAGTCATTGTCAAATAACATTTAACGGGTGGTCCATATAGAGGTTTCTTTTTAAAAATTCAAAAAAATGAACAAAAATCAATTTTTTTCGGTATATTATAAGTTTATGCGAAAGAGCAAACATTCCCATTATTTATGGAACACGATTTCACTCATGTGGCTGCCTCGGCTGGCTTCGCAGTAGCGTATCCTGTTAACCCAGTTTTCCAAGACCTTGGTGACGGTTTCTGGCTCTATCTCACGAATAGCTTGCTCGATATGCGCCTTAAGGGCCTGAATCGTTAACGGATTGTTCGCATAACATCGGCTCTTCACGGCACCCCACAAAAAAAATCTAACGGCGTCAAATCGCAGCTCCGAGGTGGCCAATTGACATCGCCGAGACGGCTGATTACACGATTACCGAATTTGGCGCGCAAAAGATCGATTGTGGCATGGGATGTGTGGCATGGCGCGCCATCCTGCTGAAACCAAAGATCGTCCAAGTCCATGTCTTCAATTTCCGGCCACAAAAAAATCGTTTATCATGCCTCTGTAGCGCTCACCGTTGACCGAAATGGCGTTTCCAGCAACATTTTCAAAAAAAAATGGGCCAATGATGCCACCGCTCCAAAATGCGCACCAAACTGTCACTCTCTGAGGATGCATTGGCTTCTCGACGATCACATGCGGGTTTTCCGATCCCCAGATGCGGCAGTTTTGCTCGTTAACATAGCCGCCAAGATGAAAATGCGCTTCGTCAGAAAAGATGATTTTTCGAGCAAAATCGTTGTCCATTCTGAGCTGTTCTAATGCCCAAACTGAGAAGCGATAACGAAGCGGATGGTAGTGTGCCTTCAATTGCTGAGTCAATTGGACCTTGTAAGCGAATAATGCGAGGTCTTTGTGCAAAATTCGCATCAGACTTGTGCGTGAAATGTTGATTTGTTGAGATCTGAACTGAGTCGCACACTCTCGGCTACGGCAGCCACATTCTCGTCAGTGCGCACAGTACGACGCCGCGGCGTGCCGGGGGCCGTGAGTGTTGTCCACTAGCATGCCAGTCTCACGAACTTTTTGCACAAACTTGCGTACAGCAGGCGCGGTGGGTGCCTCATTTCGGCCAAAACTTCTTTTCAATAAAGGCACTGTTTGGGCTACACGACATTGACTTTGGAAATAAGCTTGCAATATTTCCCAACGTTGCTCAAGCGTAAAGCGATTCATTTCGTTCCGCGGAGATATGATACTGATTTTCTGTCAAGATTTCCAGCATGAAAGAGCTGTCACTGTAAAAATAACAGATGATTTAAAATAAAACCACTAGATGGACCACCCGGTAGATGAGATTTTGTTTTGTGCCAAAAATAAACATTCTATATATTCCTTCCTGCTTCTTAAGCTGTTTTTAAATTATATTACGAATGTCATGTAGCTATTTTGACTAGTTTCTGTAATATCAGGAATTAAAAAAAAATAGTGTTCTAATCTGTAACCTTAATATTGTTCTGCACGCAGGTTATTTGGTAGTTTGATGCTAATGGTTAAATTCGGGGTAAACTACCTCCTCCTCCTCTGAAAACTTTACGTCGAACTACTAAACACCCTGTATACAAAGCAATATAAAAGTAACTATTGTCATTAAATTTCCAATCACATAAACTGATAATAATAAGTAACTACATATATGACATATGTACCTAATATAAATTAAAGACACAGGAAACGTTTCTTTTTATCTCGCCTATATCCTGTATAAATGAAAATAATACTTGGTTGCAGAAAACGATGAAGTAAACAACTTTGTTGCACAACATTTTCTAAAGATCTCTAAAGATAACGGTAATATCAACCACTGCATTGCTATGACTCACCCTGTATAGTCAAGTTGGTTCCAACACAGCCAAAACACTGGTTATTGCACGCCATGCTCATGCTCATACTCAACAGATTACTTCGTAAAGCATTTTTACTATTGGCGTACCGTGAACGTTGATTTTTTCCTTATAAGGTTACTGCAACCCAACTTCTTTTTAAATTGCTACAGGATAACAGTAAGAAAATTCTAATAATATCTATGCAGGCTGACTAAAATTGCTTTATATTTTCATAATAATACGATGTACTACTCTTTTAACCACTATTATTTACAAATTTAGGGGTGTAGGAATTAGGTACATGTAAATATAGCACGTCCGTAAATCAGACATGTGTGTCGGAATTGTGTACATTGTTAGAAGAAGTACATATGGCTCTATTGCTGTCTTTACACAAGAAAATAACATTGTTTACATCGTTTGCTATATATTATATATTATTATATATTACAGATAATTGTAGGCATTTTGTCCAAATTCCGACACGAGTGTCGGAATTACGGGCATCAATAAACCCTAATTATTACAGGGTGTCGGAATTCATAGGAGATTATGAAATAAGACGGAATGAGGCAACACGAGCAGCAGAGAGTAGCGATTTTGGCATTAATACACAACCTTTGGAGCTAACAGTTGAACTGATGCCATCTCCATTAAAAAAAACATTATTCTGGTCTGAATCACCTAAATAAATTAAAAGGAAACTGTTCTTCTGTAACACTATCTCTAATGCTTGGAGAGAATATTAATTTGTTAATAAAAAAAAAGGAAGCACAAAAGAAAATCATTCTAGAGAAGTAAGAAAGGAAGCGAAAAGGGAACAGAACAAAAAGCTGCGCCAAGAAAAAGAGAGCACTTAAAATTCCAGATCCAAGAAACATTAAAATACAGATGAGGTAGAGAGGGCAGACTGAAGACGACTAGAAATGAATAAAAATGAATTAAAAATGAATAGCCAGATATCTTTAGAAGAAAATATTCGTTTAAAAAACGTTGGCATAGATGTGGTGCTACTATAAATTCTACAGTTACAAATGTAACCAAAATTCCTTAACCTGTGGGAATTTGGGGCGTTTACCTAAATACCTTAATTTGTCTAAAAATGTATACATAGAAATTGCCTATTAGCTGGCTTATAATAGAAAATTGTTATATCGACCAAAACTATTAACTAGTTGATGAAATGATGTATGATGGGAATGAAAATGTGTCGAGTAGTATTTCTCGGTTTGAGGTGGCTTGTCATCAATAATTTACGACCTGAGCCATTTAACGCCAACCGTGTCACGTGCCAGTCCTGAAAATATGTCAACGAAGGAAATTGTCTTATGATACGATTCATTTGCAGCAGTAAGCCCGAAAATGATATGTAATTTCAAACATACACCCATACGAAGAAATTCATTATTTTTGGTGGAATTGGTGGATTACATTTTAGAGCAGCTTTTAGTTTGATTTGTGATATTCCCAGAACTCCAAATTATATGTCATTTACATAAGAACGAAAGGTAATTGATGACGTTACCATATTGGTGAATACGGAGAAACCTATACAAAAAAAAACTCGTCTTATACAGGGTAATAATAGAATAGTAGAATATGAGAAACTTGAAATTTTGGAATATCTCAAAAACGATTAAAGATAGATATAGGGGACCCTAATATTGATTGATAGGGAATAAGATTTCCTATCGAATAGCGTATCCGTATACAGGGTTGTTCCATTTGAAAAACTGAGTTTTTTGCGTTTGATAATTCAATTATTGTGTGGTAAATTTTGAACACCCTGTATAAGATATCATAATGGACTAAACAGAGTCTTATTTTGTTATGTTTCTAGCTTTGGACCACCAATCATGAAACTTCTAGTTTCAAGAATAACCGAGATATTGAATTTTAAATGTAACCGCGACAATCACCAAAAAAATAGTAAAATCAAAAAACTCAAAAATGGTGGTATTAAAAAGGAAGGTTTGTTCTTGTATTCTTCAACTGTAAACCGATAAAATCATTCATCATTAATTCATTGCACATGTATTATTATATTTTGCAAGACATACTTCATACAATCATACCAGGATATTATTTTCTGGTCAAAACTGAAACGTATTAAGAACGCTTGCACTAAGCCGAAAATACAATTTCCTGCAAGTAGAAAAAAGTATTTTTCTGCGGAGCATTGACGGCATATGTTTTACTCAAATATTGTAACCAAATCCGACGTAGCAAATTTTTCGACCGTACAATAACAAGTTTTTTGTCCAGCCCGCTCGCTGCAAGGTCTCGTGCACTTGAAACGTATTTAGAAACACATGTGCGATGTGTCGAATGTCCATAGCAAATGTTTATATTTTACGTATGTTCAAAGTATATTTGACTTATTTTCAAAATGTTGGTCTCACATTCCAATTTGCAAACATTAATAGAATAATGTACTGTACGCTAATCTGAAGTTACAGCTTAGTTTTAGCGATGTTTTTCATTAAAGCCATATCCGGCCCCATTGGTCTTAGAATCGCCATCAGGAACGCAATTTAAAAATTGCTTTTTCTATTTGGATGCGTAAATACCGCCCCAATCTACCCCAAACACCCCTAAGGGTGTACTAAATAAAAACTCATCATTTTTTGAATGGAAGAAAAACATTTTTCGCCTCATTTTGCTGTTACAAAATTACGTTTGTTGCACACTGAATGATGAAACATAATACAGGGTCTTTCCCGAAGAACTGTCACTAGTTTTTGGTTACTTCCGGTTTCACCGGAAATGGTGTAAATTTTCTTATTTCAAATAGAACAGCCTGAATTTAATAGCAATTTTGAAATCTTAGTTAAATTTTAAGGTAATTGTATGCCTAACATGTGTCATTTTTGAGATATGGAATTTCTTCAGTAAAAAATGACAGGTGCAAGGTTACTTTCAATTATTTATAAATTACTCGCTGTGGCCATTAGACACATCGGAAGAGTTTTTGAAAAAGTTATACAGGGTGTTCAAAGATTTGCATAATAATTTTTAAGTAATTTTTAAAGCGATTTAGTATGAATGATGTAAATTTTGTGCAGCGCGCACTACGTCAATCGTAACGGTAAATGGAAACGTAGCTGGGACAGTGGAAGATTATTTACTATTAGTACGATACGATAAGAACAATTTAATTTCGGAATTTTGAAAAGTACTGCGAGGTAAATATAAATAATAATGATTTTAGATGTACACTTAATTATACCCAACAATATTTTACAACCACGGATTCAAACGGATTCACTGACCGCGTCAAAACTTCGCATCTCGTTCGACTGCCTCGCACGTAGAAACAAAAAATAAAATAAAAATTATATCATTCCATTTAAAATAACAAAGTTGATACCGACTTCCGGTGCCCGGACGTGGCAGTTAACTTGAGAATATTTTAGCTGAAGAGCTCAGATCGTGTAAATTCTAATTCCAAAATTTCAAGTTTCCAGAGATAGTAGAACATGAGAAACTTCTAATGTACCAGTTCCGTGAGACACCCTGTATGCATCGCTCGTGGGAGCGTACTTGAAAATAAGATAGGGAAAGAAGGTTGTGTGAGGTTTCATAGGAAACCCGTTTTAAAAGCCTAAATTAAAGATTTGTTCAAGGGCGTAGCCAGGCGGGGGGGGGGGGGGGGCAGGGGGGGGGCACGTGCCCCCCCCCCCCGCGCTCAAAATAAAAATGCACAAAATTGTATTAGGTACATAATAAATTTACAAAG
Source organism: Aphodius sticticus (assembly GCA_963966075.1). Classification (NCBI taxonomy): domain Eukaryota; kingdom Metazoa; phylum Arthropoda; class Insecta; order Coleoptera; family Scarabaeidae; genus Aphodius; species Aphodius sticticus. The sequence continues at coordinate 4,356,750 of OZ014508.1, read as the reverse complement.
ACACATAAGTACATAACATGTACTGTAAAAGCCAGTTGTGCTTATTTTATGAGAAAATGTAATTTAATAAATTACCGTCGAGTATTGAACTCAAATACCAGTACCTACTTCCAAATCTCAATACAGGTTATTGTTAAGTTGATTTATTGGGAATTAATAGAGGAATTGTTTATGCAACCGACAAGTAAGTTGAAGTAAAAATTTTAGATTGCTTTATTACAAAGACCTTAACCTTATATAATAATATAATGTTATTTGTAATAAAGCAATCTAAAATTATATCTTCAATTTACTTGTCGGTTTGGCAACCAAAACCACATATCTACTTTGTATATTACTGGAGTCTGTGTGATGTGTAGTTATTGAACGCGATAATAAAGCAGTGTTTTTTACTTTATCATACGCAGTATGTAAAGTATTGTAATCATGCCAAAAAAAATTTTTGAGATTTTAGCGGAAATATGTCTTTTTGGGCCCCCTGAACATTTTTGACCAAGGTACAAAAAAATGTCTGTGTGTGTGTGTGTGTGTGTGTGTGTGTGTGTGTGTGTGTGTGTGTGTGTGTGTGTGTGTGTGTGTGTGTGTGTGTGTGTGTGTGTGTGTGTGTGTGTGTATGTGTGTGTATGTGTGTGTATGTGTGTGTATGTGTGTGTACCCGTTTTTGTGGAGACGATTCCGGAGAAACTACTAAAGGTATCAGGACAAAACTTCATATTTAGAAGTTTCATAACCGAACTTAGAGCTGAAAAGCTTTCTGTTGAAAAGGGTCCAAAGGAACTGGTGGTTTACTCTTAGCATTTTTTAAAGATTTTGTAAATGAGCCGCTATTTGTGTAATGTCGTCAAAATAGTTAAATAATAAATTAAAGGAGAGGAAATTTTCTATAATTTATGTATATGAAATTTTTTGGTAGAATTTATAGTTTAGCTGCATGAGCAAATTCTATTTCATCGAGATCGGTCGTACTGCATTAAAACAAGTAGCCAGGATATGTCACATTTTTTGATTCTAATGACGTTCGACACTTTTTACACCCACTAACACGTAAGTGTCATTTGGACGGTGTACCCGGTGTCAACGGAGTACAATATCCGAACGCAGCTTTAATCGAGATGTCTGTCTAGTTCTACTAGTTTTATTTTATTACAGACATAGCCGATCTCGATCAAATAGGATCTCATGCAGCTAAACTATTAATTTTATATATAGTATGATAAAGTCATGTGCCTGGCCACATCAGATTTTTTTATTTTGCAATGGATATAAGAAACTATTTTACTAAGTATTAATTATTATTTGGAAACCAGTGTTATATCGTTGTATGATTGAGTGATTGGGATTACTGGTCCTAAAGAGTATTTCAGTTATAGGATTACGTGATTACAGTGTTATCACTGTATCCGTAACACTGTAATCACGTAATTATTGCAGTTTAAGTGCATATAGCTAAATATTACTTTAGATTAGTCTAGGGTTGTCAGGTTTCCGAAAATAAAAAGCGGGACATTGTTGTGGATTGGTTTTAAAAAAATGAACGCTTCCACTAACATTTAACATTAAACTTTATCAGTAATCATAAACCTTTAAAATACAAACTTCCAGACTAAGCATCTGCATGACTAAGCAAAAATCCTATAATCACATGACGTAAACCATAGCGCCATCTATAGTAAAATGGTGTAAACCGAAGCTACGCCATAAACCTATATATGCTCATTGAACAAAACTTGACTGGATCGGCGTAAAAACTGTAAATCAATCTTTGAGGAACAGAAAATCGGGATTTTGGCGTCCCGCCTAAGAGCTAAGCGGGACAAAGTAACATAAAATCGGGACGTCCCGCCAGAATCGGGACGCCTGACAGCCCTAGATTAGTCTAATTTTGTTGAGTTACGAGTTTGGTCTCGTTTGGCAAATGTCAACCCGTTTACCTATAGTTTGTCTTTTAAGCAATAGATGGCGCTATGGCGGGTCTTGCATTACTTCGCTGTTCGCAAATATCATGGAAATTATGATATATTAGTATTACTGTTCTTGTACACTTATATGTACAATTTGATACATGTCCTCCAAGAATATTTGTTTCGGTAGCATGCTCAGCGTTCATCGCAACATTGCAAATGAAGACCAAGAGCAATTCAAAGAATCTGTCCCGCAGAAGTTTTCCGAAAACAAGCGGAAACTTAACATTACGTAATGTTTTATTAGCATATTTCATGTACATACCTCATACATATATTTTTATAAACAAAAAGATATGCGATAAGAAATATTTATTTACTTAAATTTTGGTATTTTTCTCACCCCTTGCCCCCCCCCCCCTGTAAAAACTTCTGGCTCCGCCCTTGGATTTGTTTACGATTACTGACTTAAACCGTTATCGACAGTATTTTTTAATAGCCCTTATTATTTACTGATTTTAGTAGATCTATTAATAAATTCTATCTATTCCATTTCCTATTCCCTCATCCAGTATCTGAATTTTTGTAGAGATACACCGTTAGGAGGGGCGCTTATGCAAGTGAGATCGACGTCGGTCTTGAGTCTGTAGTACGCCCAGGATGTGGTTCCATCTAACGGTGAACCGTTGTACTCAAGTCTTTGTGTATAAACAAACATACTTACTTAATTTGTTCAGCCGATTTCTGCCCTTTGCCAATAAGCAGCTACTGTAGTTGTTGTCAACTGTTAGTTATTATTGATCTGAGCTGTTGGTACTCTTCTCCCTTGTCTCGGTCTGGACTTTATTACAGAAACCTTCTTTACAGAGCTCCGCGGTGACAGTTTGTAGTAATTCGACACAATTGCATAAAAACCAGATCAACTTGATAACGGTTAGGTCAATTTCAAAGAGTTATATATATACCATAAATTAGCTCCTGTTCCGGGATTAATGCTATTGGCTTAATCACTATGAAAGCATATTAAATCACCCAGTATATTGTGTCATAAATTAGCTTCTTTACTCTAATTAAGTTCATGATTACAGCAAGCACGGTTGAATTATATATTTATCCCGGAACAGAGCCCTATGCTTACACATTCCAACAGTACCTTACTTTTACATATCAGTGCAATAGTTTTGACTCCGATCTGCTTTTTATGCGCCCGTGTTTGGCATGTAACAAGTATGTACAATTTTGCAATTTCAAATGCAGTTTGACCCTTCTGTAACTTTTAACTTAATTGAGAGTATTAAATAGAACATAATGTCAACCTACCATTCTACAATAAGTTACAATAATCTACTTACAATGATTGGCCTGTATACGTGTTTTAATATGTATAACATAAATATTTGAGGTGATCCAATTTCGATATACACTTTCTTAGTTTCTCAGATCGGTAATGAAACGCTTACGTTTAAACTGCGTAACACGCCGTTTAAATTATTCAATAAAGAGACGTGTAGTTAGAGTACCAAGGAACGGTTAATAAGACGTTGTTCAAATACTAGCCGAAGAGGTAATTATATAGCTTTTACATGGCCTTACGACGACAATCAATTAGAAAGACGGCCCGAAACACGCACATTTAATAACTTTCCTTTCATTCCGTTTATGATTTAATGAACGAATTTATTGGTTTTGTTTGTTGCATGCAATGTAACGTTCTGGCTGCTCTGCTAAAGATAATTGGTTAGAAAAACTTCGAGCGTCTAACGACTTGTAGATCTTATAATTACCTACAATTTGAAGTATGACAGAAATTTATGCAAACATTTTTGCAGAAGTTATAAACATTTCTCTGTGGAAACTGATTGAAATACGTTAGCTATAGGAACGAACATTATCGCGATATGGGGGGGGGGGCAAACTCTGAACGTCATGGGAATATTAGGGGTATTAATTACCTACAATTTGAGGTATGATAGAAATTTATGCAAACATTTTTGCAGAAGTTATAAACATTTTTCTGTGGAAACTGATTGAAATACGTTAGCTATAGGAACGAACATTATCGCGATTTAGGGGGGCAAAACTCTGAACGTCATGGGGATATTAGGTCTCTTAATTACCTACAATTTGAGGTATGATAGAAATTTATGCAAACATTTTTGCAGAAGTTATAAACATTTTTCTGTGGAAACTGATTGAAATACGTTAGCTATAGGAACGAACATTATCGCGATTTAGGGGGGCAAAACTCTGAACGTCATGGGGATATTAGGTCTCTTAATTACCTACAATTTGAGGTATGATAGAAATTTATGCAAACATTTTTGCAGAAGTTATAAACATTTTTCTGTGGACACTGATTGAAATACGTTAGCTATAGGAACGAACATTATCGCGATTTAGGGGGGCAAAACTCTGAACGTCATGGGGATATTAGGTCTCTTAATTACCTACAATTTGAGGTATGATAGAAATTTATGCAAACATTTTTGCAGAAGTTATAAACATTTTTCTGTGGAAACTGATTGAAATACGTTAGCTATAGGAACGAACATTATCGCGATTTAGGGGGGCAAAACTCTGAACGTCATGGGGATATTAGGTCTCTTAATTACCTACAATTTGAGGTATGATAGAAATTTATGCAAACATTTTTGCAGAAGTTATAAACATTTTTCTGTGGAAACTGATTGACATACGTTAGCTATAGGAACGAACACTATCGCGATTTAGGGGGGGCAAAACTCTGAACGTCATAGGGATATTAGGTCTCTTAATTACCTACAATTTGAGGTATGATACAAATTTATGCAAGAATTTTTTTAAAAGTTATTAACATTATTCTGTAGCAACCAGCAAAAAAATGTAAGCACCTCCACCAAAACTGGCTACACGTTGTCCTTGGTAACTTAGTAAGACAATACTCAAATATTTACATATATAATAGCCCTGTGTCACCGATATCGTCTAGAATATACATAGAATATAGAGCACGACGAAATAATCTAATATTAAATTCTATGAAAACTTACGAAACCCTTAAACGAACTTAAATATTCGAAAAACCTTAAATAATTCCAGTGTCCCCGTTTAAAATTTAACCACTTTCGGAAAATATATGTGTCACCGCCACAGTTCGTAATTCACAGTTAAAACTTCTAAATAATAAATTCTCGTCCAGTTTTTCGACAGATGTCTCGAAGACCACGCCACTGGTCGCCGGTCGTAAACAGAGTCGACTCGTCGCCATAGTTACGGGCGCGGACCGTAGTGACCACTACAACAACTAAGGTAATGTAGTATCAATTATTTAAATCTCAAAGCGTTTTCCCCAACGCCAGTCTTTCAGTGTTGAGTTTGAGCTTTGCGTGTACCGATGTTTCCGTTCTTTCACGTCCTGAAACTTTACAAGAAAATTTCAGATCGCGTCATTAGTAGATTTGAAAAGTATCAGAGGAAATAAGTTTGAAGTTTTCAGTGCGGTATTGGACAGTATGTAGACTTTGAACTAATGGGTTGTAATGAAAATGCAAGATTGGGACAATATTAGGCGTCTGATGGGTTAAAATTGATGTGCTGTGTTTATAAATGAGTTTTTCGCAACTATTCACGCGGCATCCGCGAATATTTAAAGGACTTTTCGTTGTTGACAACGGTTTTTATTATAAACTGAAGGATTCTGGAATATGGGCATCTGTTTAGACACAGGTAAATAGAAAGCTAAACTAATCTAATCTTAACTAACCTAACCAAATATAATACTATACCTTTTTAAGTTCAAATTGGCATTAATCAAAATCAAGTTGACAAATAACAAATTCAAGTTGACATTAAATAATTTAATTGTCAATTCAAATTAACAACTTAAAATATCTTTTTCTACTTTGCATTCACAATGCACACATTGTAACACTGTTTTCAGTGTTACAATTAACACATTGTAATACCGAAAACAGTGACATTTTTGTCTGATTTGTACACAGTGATATCAAATGCCATATGTCAAATGTACAATACATAACCCAACATAACCACACACTGCATCTTCTTAATCGCTTGCAATCACATAAACTGCGAAATATCAATATTCTATACATATTTAAACATGGGTGTAGCCTGCTATAGTATGGCCAAAGGATTGGGGCTTTCTTAGTTTTGCTGTGTTCATCAAAATACGCCAGCATGACGTTTACGGTGATGTTTTACGACTCTAGTAAGTGATCATTATCATTCTTTTCAACTAAACATCAAATCCCCTTTTCAGATATAATTCAAGGACCACATTTACTTTAATAAGGTATTATGCGAAGATCAAACCTACATCGTAGATATGAACGATTTTAATTACTGCTGCGAGATTGTATATGCGCAATAAATGGTTTATCAGCACACACGTACGAACCTATAGTACATTTAAAGTGTAGAGAATTTCTAGTTTATGTGACGTATAAGTTTTTCGGTAATATTTTGGACGCTTGGATGCTCGGTTCAATTCGTATTCGTTTTTGTCCGTCGCTTTCGACTTCGTCTTAGTTCTGGTTGTGTGCAACGTATTTGTATTACCTCCATCACATGTAATTTTACTAAGTATAATTTATTCTAATAAACTACTTTGCCGAAATTAGAATTGGGTTTCAATTATAAGTGCTTGTAAATATATAAGCCGCAACGGCTACGTAGCGGAATTAGGTAGACACCGCTATTGAACGTTAAGCGTTATAACAATTCTTTAGTAAGTTCTTGTTCTTCGAAGTAACTAATCAGTCACCGCCAAACACTTCTATTCTGATTAATATACTTATGAAACCACTATTTTAAAGTTAACTTTTTAGGTTAAGTTGCATGTATTTATCACAGTAGGGTTAAAAGTGTTGCCCCAAGCTCCATTATGATCATCGTTGCGACCTCGCTGAATATTTATTCAAACTTGTAGGCTAAAGTAGAGTAAAATTATTCACAATTAGATTTTGTCATGATTTTATCTCATCGATATCATCCTTAACGAAGTTGACAGTTACTACAGTGCTGCCACGTGGTACCCGCAAAATACCCTAGATTCTAATTTACCGCGATATAGTAACCACAATTCCTAGATTTATATAAAATTAATAACGCAAAGTAGAAAAAATAGTATATTACACTCGTTTTATAAGACGTATTGGCGCACTCGTTCCATTTGGGCACTCCTCGCTACGCTCGTCGTGCCCAAAACAACTCGTGCGCCAATTTGGCGTCTTATAAAACTTGTATAATAATATACTATAAAAGAACCCTTCCATGTTCTCATAATGCCTTATATAAAAAAAATTGAACCGCAAACTCAAAAATACAAATTTGTATACATAATTATATAATTATACACAATATACATCTTATAGGATGCATATAGGTATTTCTGGTCTAATATATTATGAGCTAACACGGGGATCATTTAAAAAACAGAAGCAAACGAATTTGCGAAACAATGTTTTGAGAAACGCCCAAAATATATACCATGTCATTCTTCTATTGAAGAAGTTTTTTCAGAAGAGGAATTTTTTCACCATAGATTAATAAGACTCAGTCCATACAGTCCCATGTTAAATCCGATTGAGCAAGCATGGTCTGTATTAAAGGCTAGTGTAAAATCAGATTTGGCAGATAACCTAAGAGATGTTTTAGCAGGAGAAGATCGGCATAATATCTCCCAAACTGAGAATGCGTCGGTCAGAAAACATTGTTCTGAATAATATTAACACAATCAATGAGGCCAACTGTGCAAGATTCATAGCCCATATTCAAAGATATATTCCAGCAGCATTAAATATGGAGAATATTATTTTCTGGTTAATTAATTTAGCAAATGTTGTTTATTTAATATGTCCATGTTATTGTTTTAAATTAAATTATTTAATGACAACTTGAATTTGTTAATTGTAAACTTGAATTTGTTATCATTTTGGTTTTGTTAATTGTCATTTTGATACTGATTAGTGCGAATTTGATTTTCATTAGTGCCAATTTGATTTTGATTAGTGCTAATTTGAACTTGAAAGGGTATAGTAGATTAATTCAAAAGTTTTGTTTAATGTAGTTTATAGTACGAGGTAACTGAAATAAACATTCGATTTCTCGGAATATTGTCATATATATTCCTGGAAGGTTCTGAATCATTTCAAAACCGTCACATAACATTTTGTAAAATGATGTTGCACAGTGTTTCTGTAGAAATTAGGTACTATTTTGGTACTGTTGTTTTTATTTAGTGTAGAGGGTCTTTCACCATGAGCTCCCATTAGAAAGTATATAAAGTAAAGATCCAAATGAAGGATTGATAATTTGTGGACTTATGTTGTTGAATACGCTCTTTCTAACTGAAACATTGAGTTTTAGGTTACTTCCGGTTTCACCGGAAGTGGTGTCAACTTTCATTATTTCATATGGAATAGCCTGTATTTTATAGCATTTTTGAAATCTTCGTCAAATTTTACGTCAATTGTATGTTACATACCACATGTTATAATTTGGACAGCCTGTATAACTTTTCGAAAACTCCGATGTGTCGATAACATGTTACCTTCACAATAATTTTGACAAACAACTTTTTTCCAATGACCACAGCAAATAATTTAAAAATAAAAGAAAGGATCTGGCAGCTGTCATTTTAATGAAAAAAAATCAATATCTCAAAAATGACATGTTAGATATAGGGTGTAATATACTATATAACATAAAATTGATCTAAAATTTAACGAAGATTTCAAAAATACTATAAAATACAGCGTGAAATATGAAAGTTGACACCATTTCCGGTGAAACCGGAAGTAACCGGAAGTCTTCAATTTTTCAATCCCTGGTTTCATATGGTTCTACATTTACTTCTCATGTCAGCTCGTCGTGATACATCCTGTATAAGAATATAAACAATAATTTATAAGCTCCTGAGACCAAGCGTACATTTTGTTGAACACTTGGTATTTAATGTCAAATATGTTTACCAACCGAATAAACACTTTTAGAATTATTATTTGTAAGATTCCATTACCATTTTTCCAACTTCTGACGTCGTCCACATCTTTTTATAGCCACCCCTCATTTTTCTTATTGATTCTGATATAGGTAGGTACTCGATCATTGTGTTAATAATAATTTCATTACCTTACGTAAGAAAATTTTCGATAAAGGGACGAAAGTAGAAGTTCAAAAGTTTTCTAACACGTCAAGTGGTGTATTTTCTTTGAAATGTGAGAAATATTTTTCTAGATTTTATGTTGTTTTTACTTTATCATACGCAGTATGTAAAGTATTGTAATCATGCCAAAAAAAAATTTTGAGATTTTAGCGGAAATATGTCTTTTTGGGTCCCCTGAACATTTTTGACAAAGGTACAAAAAATGTCTGTGTGTGTGTGTGTGTGTGTGTGTGTGTGTGTGTGTGTGTGTGTGTGTGTGTGTGTGTGTGTGTGTGTGTGTGTGTGTGTGTGTGTGTGTGTGTGTGTGTGTGTGTGTATGTGTGTGTGTATGTGTGTGTGTATGTGTGTGTGTGTGTGTGTGTGTGTGTGTGTGTGTACCCGTTTTTGTGGCGACGATTCCGGAGAAACTACTAAAGGTGTCGGGACGAAACTTCATATTTAGAAGTTTCATAACCAAACTTAGAGCTGAAAAGCTTTTTCTGTTGAATAGGGTCCAAAGGAACTGGTGGTTTACTCATAGCATTTTTCGAAGATTTTGAAAATGAGCCGCTATTTGTGTAATGTCGTCAAAATAGTTAAATAATAAATTAAAGGGGAGGAAATTTTCTATAATTTATGTATACGACATTTTTTGGTAGAATTTATAGTTTACCTGCATGAGCAAATTCTATTTCATCGAGATCGGTCGTACTGCTTTAAAACTAGTAGCCAGGATATGTCAGATTTTTTTATTCTAATGACAGTAGCTAGTGTCAAACGCTAATGTTTTGAAAATACTACTGTCAATATAGGCTGCGTTCGGATATTGAACCCCGTTACACTTTTTACACCCAATAACACGTAGGTGTCATTTGGACGGTGTACCCGGTGTCAACGGAGTACAATATCCGAACGCAGCTTTAATCGAGATATCTGTCTAGTTCTACTATTTTTATTTTAATGCAGACATAGCCGATCTCGATCAAATAGAATCTCATGCAGCTAAACTATTAATTTTATATATAGTATGATAAAGTCATGTGCCTGGCCACATCAGATTTTTTTTATAGTTGATGCTTGAATTTTAAAAAAGTGTGTTAAAATGACAAAACTGTGGATCTCATGAACTCTTTCATTTTGTTTTGTTTTAAAATGACCAACTTTCTTATATTTTTTTTTGATATATGCGCTTTCTTTCTCTTATATTAATTTTCTTTATCATTTTTTTGTTTGTTGTTCTTTATTTTAGAATAGTACACAAAAAGCATATTAATTTCCTATATATAGTGGTTACACTTCCACTACGACAATATAATTATTTTGCATTCAACTCTTCATTTGCACAGAATGCATAGAGTAATTATCTATAGCTAACAATTTCAACGACCAACATGTGCACAGCGATTTCAATACAAGATTGTGAGGTTCGACAGAAATCACAATAACCATAAGGGTTGGACGTACAACCCTTTGCCACACAATGAAATCGCTTTCTAATGACACCAACAAAACGACTATCTTTGATCTAGTCCGTAGTAAATGGACAATGCAAACATAAGCAAAAGTGCATTCAGCACTGAAAATTGACGGCCCCATTTCATATTTCCTAATAACCCGAGAGATTTATTTATCAGGATAATCAACATCTTTATATTCAAGTAATTTTTGTTTTATGTATAACAAGAAAATTTAATTTTCAGTACGTATTTTGTCGACATTGTGACTCCCAAAAAGCTTTTACGCTTTAATAGCATCTTAATTTGTAAATATGTACAATGTACAGTACTGTATTCTAACAAATTAATGCCTATTTTGTATAATGCATATTATCTTCAACTTCTCCTTGTAATATCTAGTTATAAAAAATGTAGCGATAATAATACACAATAGAAAGAAAGTTGGTAACAAACTTTGATCATCATTCATCATTACTGATGAATCACCTACCAAATTATTTACTAATACGGTAATTATTCACATAAAACTTCCATATAACAATTCTGATCCGTATATCACTGATATCTATTGTTATTATTGTTCTATTATCATTTTAAGCAAATGCCATGAACGACAGAATGTTTCCGACATTAGAGTGTTCGAGATTCCTAAATAATTAATTAGCTAGGTTAGAATCAATGGCCTCGGTCAACATTTCGGAAGTTCAATACCATTTCCATGAAAAATACAGACAGCACGCCTCTTTTAACGTTGACATACCTTTGTTTCAAGAGGGCGCATGATTCTTATCAATAATTCTGTTAGCTAAACCCTATCAAAACACATTCTGGATGTTTAGCGATTGACCAGACTGTTTACGACATAAAAAAATGAGTATTCCAATCCACCTTATAAGACCAGAATGACAATACGTGTTTCAGTATTATTCTGTATCATTTGCTGAATTTTGACGATGTTGGTGTATCCGTATTACTCAAATAAAAGCGTGAAATTATATTTGTTTAATGTGTTGTGAAACATCGTTAGGTGATTATGTAACAAGTCTGAACGTTTAGCAGATAAAACAATTAGGGACCTTACAAGTGTTGGAGTAAATTTTAATGAAATTCAACATGCAATCCTGTTGTAAAGTTAATTTAGTGAAGTGTTCCTTAAGTATTTAGAAATGTAGAGATGAAGAAATGAAGTTGTTGAACGTAAGTGAAAATTTTGTTATTTTTGAGAGACAAAGATTCATTCTTTCATTCATTCAGTCTATGTGCTTCAGTAATATACAGCTCAAAAAATTAGGGCCTGTGTAAGTTCCTGTAGTGGTGGATTAGCTCAGGACGTCGGCCATTCCATGACCTGAATTCCACGTTCTTGTAAAAAAATTCTGGTGTTGCCGCCGGTATGTGTCTTTGCATTGTCCTGCATTAGGATGAAATTTTGACCGACGCCATACGCAGCAGGCACCACATGGTCCTCCAAGATGATTTCGATGCAATTCATGGCATTTAGTCTACCAGGAACCACAACAAGATCAGTTCTGTTGTCTATACTGACTCCAGCCCAAACCATCACAGATCCACTACCAAATCTATCCAGTTCTTGTATAGTAGCGGCTGCGTAGCGTTCACCAGGACGTCTATTTACACGTACTCGACCGTCGCGACGCGTTTCAACTTCGTTTCTTTTATTCTGTTTCTAGCAGTTTGATCAGAAATTTCTATTCCATGTGCTAGTCTTAGATCGTTTAGGAGGTCGCGTGCTGTGGCAGTACGCTGACGTTGAGAGGAAAGGACAAGAAATCGGTCTTGATTTTGAGTAGTTTGTCGATTTCGACCTTGTCCAGCTCTTCTAACTTGTTGACCAGTCTCCCGAAACCGATTCCATAAACACTGAATAACAGAAGGGGAAACTCGAAGGTCCCCGCTAACATGTCGAATAGGGTGGCCATGCTGAATAAGGGCGACAGCAGGAGCAACTTGCACTTCACTAAGATGCCTCAGTTTACTTCCAATGACGTTTCTAATCAACGAAAATTGGCAACTGAATTCATTTGTCATCTTTAGTAGGCTTTCATACGTGAATTAAAAGCATACTTAAAATTTTGTCCATTTTGTTTTGCGTTGTTAATTTACATTTTTAAGTGTAACTTAGAAGTAACTAAGAATTGTAACATTGTTTTTGTAATTTTATTTAGTGATAATGATTCTTTAGTAGTTTTCGTTAAACTTTAGCAATTAATTACTCTGGAAATAATCCATTGATTTCAACGAATTAAAATGTAAAATCACCCGCGGAATGTTAGCTTTTAATGTGCATTTTTGTTAAATGATTGGGTTAGTGGTTGACCCACAAAAAGCTATATTATGCAATGCCAGCAATTCAGTTATTAGAAGAGCTAGGATAGTGTTTCCGAACGTGGGGCCCACGCCCCACAAGGGGGCAATTTGATTGTTCAGGGGGGCAATTCGAAAATGGCACTCGGATTCGTCCAGATATTTAATATAAAAGGAGCGATGGCATCGCTTTTTGAGGAAGCAGAAATAATATATCCAAATTCAACCAAATGTGCAAGCAAAACCATTGTTACCATTTCGCTCTTCATATTTAGATGAATGTGGAGTTATTGCCATAAATGAATTGCTAAAAAAAGAAAGAAATCGGTTGTATATAACACAACGGGAAAACTTGAGACTGAAGTTCTAAATTGGAACCTAACATAAAATCTCTTTACAGCAAGCATCAAACACAAACATCTTACTATATAACAAAAAAAATTAAAAATAATAATAAAAGTAATAAATAATTACTAATAATTAAAATAATATAGAAAAACTTTCATTAAAATTAATTCGTTCTTAAACTTTTATTCTTCATTATACAGGCTGTCCAACTTTCTTCCCCGCAAAACTTCTTTCCAGTTAGCAACAGTCAAACTGAACAAAAAGTTTTATATGGACTAATTAGTTTTTCAATGCATTAAAAAGTTTGTTGTTTATAATAATAACGTATTTTAAATGGCTCCAACTTTTTAAGGAATTAAAAAAAAACAAATGGGCTGATATAAAACATTCTACTCAGAATGACATTTCCGTTCTAAAAAAATATTTTGCGAGAAAAATGTGTAACCTGTATATTATTATTCATTATTAAACACTGTGGGCAAAAATAAAACGGTACAACTTTTACATTACTCATATTATGTAAATTAAAGCATATCCTTAAAAAGTAAATTGGTTATATAGTGAAGATTGAAAACATACCATATTCGCAATATTTGGACGTATCAATCCAATATTATGTTACTTTATGTATCGCAATGCAACATTTCTGATAATAATTCATTCAAATTTCTAATAATGTCGGGTCAATTTAATATCAAATGAAAGGTGTAGTAAAAGTAGACATTTATTTTTATTTCGTCGAAAACATAACATAACATAAATAAAATAAATAAAATAAAAACAACAATAGAGATTTAGTCGCATCATATTATGCAGATATTTTTTAGTACACAGGCTAAAATTTTAAACATCGTCTTTTACTGCACTTTACTCAAAAAAGCAGTGGAGTTGGACGTTTGCAACGACAACATTGAACAGGCAGGACAAATCCAACTGCATTCTTGAGATGATAAATCTTTACAGATGATACAGAAACTATGCAATTCTTTTCTTTTCTGTTTTTGTTTCACAGATAGTACATATTATACTTGTTGGGCTGTAGATTTTTTTTGCAAATTTTTGTTTTAATTTTTTTGACTAAAATCAGTCTATTTCATCGAATTAAAATTATAACGTTTTGGATTTTAGGCGATAAAATGTTAAAATCAAACATGCCGCCTATAACAATACCAAATCTGGCAATGGTTTCTCCACAATCTTTAAAAATATCTGAAGTAGATTTCTCGTGTCTATACAATGTTTTTGTAACAAACGTCCGCGAACATAAAGTAACATAACATTGGACAGAAACGTTCTGTTATATATAATAGCAATTCGTTTTTGACGAAATATTTGAATTGACTAAATATCATGAGTAATTAAATTATTTTTCGTTTATTTGCCCAAAGTGTATAACATATTGTCTATTAAATGTTATGAAAACTTACTTCCTCACCAATTTCCTAAAATTTCTTCAAATATTTCTTCCTAAAGCAAATCATTTAAGTTTCTTCAGTGAACAGCGCAATTTTTTAGTATTAAAAATTATGTATGTGATGCATGGGGGGCATAACAATTTTAGAAAGGCTTAGGTGGGGCATGGCACAAAAAACGTTGGGAAACACTGAGCTAGGATGATGAAGTATTGATCATAGGCTACCTAATAAATCATATGTTTAAAGTTTATTACAGAATCATTGTTTATCTTGCAGTTTCCCTACAAAAGGTCGTGTTGGAGCATCTGACGATGGCCAAGAACACCAGACATTCGTAAATTTGACGACGTGGAAACCGGTTATCAACGCTATATCAAAATAGTCTGGTATTCTAGAATCTAGGGTTAAGTCAAAATGATGTATACTAATTAATATGACCTTGAAAACACTTTAAACCTATTTGTAACTATTATCAGCAACCGTTTTTCACAGTAGTAACTATTCGAAATACAACATATCTTCTTAACCATTTTGAAACACTTTTTATTGATATTTATTGATTCTCCAGTAGTTCAAGAATCACACAAACTCATTTTGTTTATTGTGTTAATGTTTATTTTGAACTGGCTAACACTAAAATCAACAAATTGTGAAAATTCATAAAGTTTTCAGAAATGGCCTGCCTATTTCGGGTTTCTTCACTGTTCACTGTTTAATACCACCGATATTATAGAATGCAACTGCAGTAAGGAAACAGAAATATAAATGGCGAAATCACCACACAGTAATAAGTCGTAATACTAAGAGACCTTTCTCAAAAAAATAATAGATAATATACATACTACTAACTTATAAATTTTGAAGTTTGGGGATTTCAGTTTGCAGAAATTTTATAATTTTGTAGATCATAAACACCCGCGGAACATGTGCAGTCAGAGCACTTGACTTGATATGCAACGTGAATTGTGCCCTAAAACATATTCAAACACATTTCAAAAATGTTCATAACTCTGACATGAGTTAACGAAAAAAAAACAAATAAACTGCGTAATACTCCTGAAACATTTCTATATAACATGTATAACTATCAAAACTGTCTGCTCTTAGGTTTAAACTTCAAGAGACTTGTGAAAAATCGTACACGATTTTTACAAACTTGTTTGCAACATGTATTACATATGAACATAAGAAAACATAAATGCTAATGAATAGACAAGATTTCAAATTTTACTCGATCATGATCTGACATTTTTGCAGTAAGAGGTTTAGAAGAAAAGAAATCGGGACGGCGCGGCGAGTGTTAAGTTAAAACAGTTAAAACTGCAGAAATCGGGTACCTCTTTACACTTCTGTCGCGCTCATCTTTAAACCAAACCGTAGAAAATTTTGATAGTGATACAGTACATATAGAAACGTTTAACTAATATATCACACTTTATTATATTTGCTTTTGAGTAGTTTCAGAGTTATGAGCCTTCAAACACATGTCTCCATACTATTATTTAGCGCCGGACAGCGCTGCGGTGGGACTCTGTGCACTGTCGCTTTCATGCGATATATCGCTTTCTACCTTGGTGGCACTCTGTGCATATTTCGACTATCGTCTTGGTTACCCCTTCTACTACCCAAACATCGCCTAGACGCGACAGCTAGGGAAGTGTCGCCAAAGAGAGAGACATATATCGCTTTTGGTTGGAGAAAGATAGAAACCACGGGCATTGCTTTGCATTCTTAATACATTGACACTGACATTCATATAATAAGGGTTAATCAGCGTCATTAGGTTTTTGTCTGGACAAATGTTCGAAATTAATTTGGCAATCGTTTTTGTATATTCATATAAACAGGGTTTAACAAAATTATTTGGTTAGTTATACATAGGTGGATTCTAGAACAAAAATAACAGAAAAATAAGCTTCGGTAAAGCAACTGTCAACACGAAAAAAAACTACCTCCTGTCACTGTCAATACAAAACGTCCAGTATATGCAACCTTGAAATCTTAAAATTACCAAACATTTGCACCAATAACCCAAAAATTACTAAATATTTCCGAAGGCACCCGAGGGCTTGGCGATGCTGTCACGGAGTACCAATTATGGTGACTGTCGCCGGAGATGATCGGTTGCGATAGTAGAAAGCGATATGTTGATATCGACAATGCACAGAGTCCCACCGCTGTACTCTAGACGCGTATTTCTCGAAAACTTGATTTTAGCAGCAAGACCCCTTTTTTCCGAGCCGGTTACTTATCCATTTTGTCTTGTTTTGTTTATCTGAATATTAAATTACAATACATATTTTTCTTCAAAAATTCATATAGTTTCATAGCTAACAATAACCATAATAAACAATGGAGAAATGTACATAAATAACAACTTTCTTTATATAATACGTACTAAATTACACAGACATAAATCAGCAATTCTTAATCTCGACGAAACCCTTTCAGAGGTGTTTTATTTTGGGAAAATTGCGTCCAAATATAGCTTTTCCAGTTTGTTGGTAAGACATTATGTTCTATGTTTAGCTATACAATGGGCTGGCCATTGCATAAATTAAAGTACGACAGCAGCGGTCTATTAAATTTGCGTGCGAAGACCATGGGTTTTCCAAGGCATATTACCCGCATGGGAAATGTTCAACTATGATTGCTATCGGGTATATCACGAAATTTCTTGGTCGCTCGTTGCTCAATTGCTTTTCACACGGTCACGAAGTGTTTCTCACGCGCGCTCAAGCGCGGTTTATTTATTACGGTTGTTTAATACCTGTTTACCAGAATTTTTACTTACCGTTTACTACGTAGTATACATAATTTTATCAAAATTCTCATTAATTTGGTAGTTTATACATTAAATTATAAATTTTGGAATTTTGGTAGATTCGGAATGCTGTATTCTTTAACATGCCATTTATCTGAGATCAATCGAACAAAATTTGGAGAAGTTATAAAGCGTTGAACAAAACCACACAAATGTGTGACACGAATGAACCTATCGTTGAGAGAAAGGAACTAATTCCTAATCACCAATTTGGTTTTAGAGAAAAGCATTCCACTGTAGATCAAATCTATAGAATAACAGATATCATAGAGAAAGCATTAGAAGAAAAGCTTATTTGCTCAACAATCTTTCTTGATGTGACACAAGCTTTCGATAAGGTTTGGCACGAAGGATTGATACACAAACTAAAGAGTATGATGCCTTTACAATACGTCGAGCTGCTAACATCCTATATATCTGATAGACTATTCAGAATAAAACAGATCGATGAATAGTCGGAACTAAAAGAAGTAAAAGCTGAGATACCCCAGGGTAGTGCATTGGGACCAATTCTTTATCTACTACTGACCTACTACAGCTGGAAAATGTAACATTCGCCACATTCGCAGATGACACGGCTCTAATGGAAGTGGGATCAACTATTGGAGAATCTACTAGGAATCTTCAACAAGCCAGTAATAAAATATATAAATGGACCAACAAATAGAAGACCAAGCTCAACGAACTGAAATCTGTCCACATTAACTTTACAAACAAAAGAATCGAGGACATACCTCATGTCAAGATTAACGACGCCGTAGTTCCATATGCGAATACTGCAAAGTATTTGGATATGACTCTGGATACAAAACTAAGATGGAAAGAACACGTTAAGAAGAAAAGAGTAGAGCTTGGCCTCAAATACAGACAACTGTACAGGCTTCTGGGAAGAAACTCTCAATTGTCAACAAACTACAAGTTTACAACCAAGTACTAAAACCGATTTGGTTATACGGCATCCAGCTTTGGGGTTACGCGAAAAACTCCAATATACAAGGAATCCAGATTTTCCAAAATAGAGTACTAACGAATATGGTTAACGCTCCTTGGTACATACGGAATAGTGACCTGCACCGTGATCTTGGTGTCCCACAAGTCATCCAAGAGATAAAAAGATTCGCCACTAAGCATGAATCTCGCCTAAGCCATCACGTCAACGTAGAGACCCTGCAGCTACTGGACAACCAGAATCTAGTGAGAAGAGTAAAAAGAACTAAACTAATAAAAAAAAACATCAAAAAACAAAATTTATTTTGTGAACGTTATCATGGAAATTAATAAAACAACATATATTAATAATAATTTAGTAAATATGTTAGATTTTAAGTAGATATATTCACTGTCAGAGGTATTTTAGGTCTCATTATCACTGTTTGTGGGTTCATGGAAAATATGTGAATGTTTTAATACTTTCTTTCGGTTTGTTCGAGTATCAGTAAAAACAATTGGGTATTCTACTAAGCATACACAATGGAGGTTTTGGAAGGGTTATTGCGCGTGCGCAAGAGAGCGCAGGAGAAATATGCTTTATGCACTTATTTTACTGCTGCTCGAACAAACCTTACACTAGGCGGCATCAGCATGCGTCATCACCCGCATGCTGGTGATGACAGCGTCCGATGATATGAGAAGTAAATTGAATACGTCTTCATTTGTTTTGACTCGAGATATTTTACGAGAGAAATATTATCTGTACTCTCTCGTGAACTTCTTATTCTTAGCTTCTTGTAACTGGTAACAGGGCATGCTCAAAAATTTGGGGGCAATGAATTAAAAGCTTGTGAACTGTAATACCTAACATTTTGCAAAACTTTGATGTTTTAATAAGTTTTATAATTAATGGATTTAGATAATTTTTGTTAACATTTTGCCAACACAACAAATTCATCAAGATTATCACAAGCATTTGAAATTCGTAGAACTTATTATACCGGTAGAATCAACATGATGTTTTGGTGGACACCTTGTGTTGAGACACCTTGTGAAATATTTCATCAGATGTCAGGGTCTCAAAGCAGTATTATCAATTCTCAATAAATTAGTTTTCTATTCATCCCCATATCTGAATGTTTGTAATAATTGCAGATTTTTAAATAAACCTTTGCAATTTTAGCGTTAATTTTCAATAACATTTGTCAACTTTAACCGATTTTGATTATGTCAACAAATTCATCAAGAGTATAAAGCGCCTATGCCAAATTAAAAAATAAAATAAATCAGCTTGCAGTTCATTACACCGGGAAACCGAAAATAATGGTCTGGTGGCAATTGAGATACCCTGTGGAGAAATAAAGGACTTTGGCGAGATTCTAAAGAAGTCTGTGCAAGGCCAATTAAATTATTCTTTGATTAGTTTTAAAATATTTTTTATATGCGAAATCGGAATATTCATAAATCGCGTATTACAAACAATAAAATGCTGAACAATATTTAAAAAAAAGCTAAAATTGCAATTTTTTTATACAAAATACATTCAGATCAATGCACAAAATTAAATTGTTTTGCCGCTATAACAAGTTGCAAGTTTTTTTTCTTTCAAAATTGATACTCTTGACAATTTGTTTGTGCTGAAAAGATAATCAAAATCGGTTAAACCTCGCAAAAGTTATGGAACATTACAACTAAAATTGTGTTTATTGTTTTACTGCTAAAGCTGTTTTTACAAAATTCAGATATTGGAATAAATCAAAAACAAAAGAATTTGGGAATTGATACAGCGCTTTAACAGTCTACTTAGAAACCTAATCAAGATTTTTTCCCCACAGGATTTCTTACACTTGCACCACCAAAACATGACGTTGGCTCTCCCGGTATAACAACCGTAAGAAGTTACTTTTACAAAATTCCGAAGGCGGGTGATAATCATGATGAATTTGTTTACTATTCCCCGAAAGAATCATTAAAATCGGTAAAAGATTACATAAGTTATTCAACATCAAAGCTTCAAAGTGTCAAATTCCACATTTATCACAAAACATGCCATAACTTCAAAAAGGGCAGGAGGGGCAGCTAATTCTTTATGTTTCTTCAAGAACAATTATTACACTAACAAATATCAAAAAATCAGAGACATGTAATTTCATGTATTTTTTTAAATTGTTACAAACACAATATGTCACAGAATACAGTAAACGTCTTATTATAAAAATGTTCAACGAACTTGTGGGTGATGACGCTATACTAAACAATAAACAAGAAACTTATAACACGATACTAAATTTTGAAATGCTACCAACGAGGTATAGTTGTTGTTTAACAATGATTTCGTCTAGTATCTGGTCCTAGTGTTGGTAACATATTGATAGGCCAAAACTCTTCGCATTTGGTTGTGTTTAAAATTATTTTGTATTTGTATAACGTGCTTACTTTAACATCAAGAATTTTGTTGAAGTTTCTTTGTGGATTCTAGCTTATCAAAACATATCAAAGATGATTTTCCTGATAAATAAACCCCTAGGGTTATTAAGAACAATATGAAACGGGACTGTCAATTCTCAGTGCCGAATGCACTTTTGTTCATGTTTGCATTGTCCATTTACTACGGACTAGATCAAAGATAGTCGTTTTATTGGTGTCATTAGAAAGCGATTTTATTGTGTGGCAAAGGGTTGTACGTCCAACCCTTATGGTTATTGTGATTTCTGTCGAACCTCACAATCTTGTATTGAAATCGCTGTGCACATGTTGGTCGATGAAATTGTTAGCTATAGATAATTACTCTATGCACTCTGTGCAAATGATGGGTTGAATGCAAAATAATTATATTGTCGAAGTGGAGGTGGTACGACTATATATAGGAAATTAATATGCTTTGTGTGTACTATTCTAAAATAAAGAACAACAAACATAAAAATGACAAAGAACATTAATATGTCAAAAAGATTCTTTTTTTTTATTTAACGAATTTGAAAGGAGACAATGAGATCCAAAGTTTCGTAATTTTAGCCTTTTTTTAAATTCAAGGGACAAGCATCAACTATACAAAAACCTATATTCTACTAAAATTCTACTAAACCTAATTATTAATTATTGTAGTAAACTTACGATTAATCTGACATTCTGCTATTTGAATCTTGAACCATAATTCCTGGCGATCCTGTACGATTTTGATCTACTTAATAATAAAATACAGCAAAACAAACAAAATACTTAGAATGTCCTCTTAACTTACAACAAAAATAATAATTTCAGAATACCATGAATAGCAATAGTAAATTATAGAAAAAAGGATACCTATGTTTGATGATACTATATGTTTTGTTCTAAAAGACTACTCTAGCACTTTATGACGTCTCTGCTTAACAAATGATAGCTAACCCACATAAATTATAGTAAATTGTCACCACAACCTTGACCGTAAGCTCAGTGAACTTCATATTCATGGTAACAGGGTTGTTTTCGATATATGCTACCTTAGAACCACATGCCGTGTTCAGCAGTTATGAGTACGATCGATTCCTGTTAATGTTATCAAGCAATTATATTAAACTCCTCTGTAATTCTTAGAACAAAATATCTAGTATTGCTACACGTTGTAGATCTTGACTCGGTTGCAAAAGAAATCGATGGACAGTGAGAAGTCACAACCGTGGCTAGTTATTTAAGGACAGATATATATATATATATATATATATATATATATATATATATATATATATATATATATATATATAAGTGATTGGATTGAAAATTTATGGACTTTTCCGTTTTTTGCTCTACTTCCGGTTTCACCGGAAATTATGTCAACTTTGAACTTTGAACGTTAAACAAATAGCGAACTGTAATGAACATCTCTCCAAGGCTTCGAAATAAAATATTACCAGATGTAGATGGCGCTACTATACACATGTCTGCTTTTAGTTCTTATTTATTACATTTGACGTATGGTATAACCTAAAGAAATGAATGTATTGCTTTCCATTTGTATAAATGTTCAAACTGGACTGTGTTTGAGTTTTCTAGTCGATGATATAGTTAGTACTTTCACAATAGTCGCTATAGTAAATATGGTTTCCTATTCAATATAAACACGCACTACAATACTCCAGAGTGCAAGTCTAGAGAAGTTCAGAAGAAAATAACTTGTGCTCTTATAGTTAACATTTAATTATCTCTATAATGACACATGTCAGGTATAGACCGTTAATTAATTAAGTAATTAATAAATTACCGTAGTAAGAATATCAAATTGAACTTTAGAGTAGTCTTGCCTATGGGACCCCAAAGAGAGTGGATGGAGTTTTAGCAGTTAAACTTAATACTGTTCAGTTAAACTCTAATACTGTACGAGCCTAATGAGAAACCATTGAGTAAGTTAAAAGAGAAAAACGGTATGAATTATTCGAAGATTTTCAGTCGACACTTTTCCTTTGGTGCATTCTATTTTTGAATTCTATTCTGTAAAGATGAATGCTCCAAAAGAGTCTGTAAAATAAAAATTCCGATCTGCAAAATGCTGTAAATCTTTCATAAGTCCTTCTTATTACACAGTGTGTATAAAAAGAAACGTAACCACTCAATATATTTCTTTCTAAAAAGTTGACAAGAAAAAGATTCCTATAAAAGTGTTAGTAAATTGCTTAAGCTACAAATTTGAAATGCTAAGAAATGAGACACACTTTATATTTAAAGGTATTTCGTATTTATGACTGGTTTCATTGTTCAATTTGTAATTCAAAAAAGTAAAAATACTAGGGAAAATATACAGGATGTTATATTTAAAAAAATGGAATTTGGTCTGCTTCTTACAAGTCCATAACCCTGTATATTTAAAAGTTATGCAGTTTCTACCTTAAGTCTTTTTCTGAACTTTTTATTTGGTTACTTTCTTTTAGAAGAAAGTAAATTTTAACACAAAGAAACGTAACGTGTCAATATCTGGTCATCAAAGTCTAGATGACCAGATATTGACACGTTACGTTTCTTTGTGTTAAAACTGATATAGCAGAATGATATGGAATCGGAATCTTAGGTAATGTTAGAAAAAGAAATAGGAAATTACATTTTACTAAAAGTAACATCTCAAAAAAAACTATAAAACTGCACCACAAATTTAATAAGTACATATTCAGAGGACATATGTATATATTGATGATGGCGTATTTAAGAATGAACTATCGCAGTTTTTGAAATATTTAAAATATTAAAAATATATTTATTTGTTAAGAATACCCTTTATTTATTAAAATAATATATTTTACTTGCTACGAATTTTGATTTTTAGATTGTTAAGCTATTTCTTAGTTATTTTGTAACTCTTAAGAATAATCTGTTGTTACTTTAAATAATTATGTAGCTACTTCTTTAAATGTTGTTCTGTACTTGTTCCGAAATGTTATATCAGTGTTATTAGTATACAGGGTGTCTCACGGAACTGGTACATTAGCAGTTTGTCATGTTCTACTATTTCTGGAAACTTTGGAAATTTTGGAATTAGATTTTACTCGATCAGAGCTCTTCAGCTAAAATATTCTCAAGTTCACTGTTACGTCCGGTCACCGGAAGTCGATATAAACTTTGTTATTTTAAATGGAATAATATAATTTTAATTTTATTTTTGGTTTCTACGTATGAAAATACATCATGTTTAATAAGGTTTCCCTAAACCTAAATATCACCATTTTTGAGTATTTTTGATTTTACTAATATTTTGGTGATTTTCGGGGTTGCGTTTAAAATTGAATATCTCGGTTATTATTGAAACTAGAAGTTTCATGATTGGTGGTCTAAAACTAGGAATATAGCCAAATAAGACGATGTTTAGTTCATCATGATATCTTATACAGGGTGTTCAAAATTTACAAGACAATAATTGCATTTTCAAACGTGAAAAACTCATTTTTTTCAAATGGAACACCCTGTATACCGATTGTATACCGCCATTCCATAAGAAATCTTATTCCCTATCAATCAATATAAGGGTTCCCTATATCTATCTTTAATAGTTTTTGATATAGTCACATTTTCTTTAAATCCATTTTGAATACTCCCATTTAATAATGGCCCGGGGGACGAAATTTGATACGAAATTTACAACAAAAATTTAAATAGTGATAGATATTTAGAAATTTTGCATCGGCACATTCTTCGCATATGGTAACAACTTAATCAGATGTTTGACGATAGGTGGTTCGGAAATAGGGGACCCTGGCGGTGGCCACCAAGCTCACCTGTTTTAACACCATTAGACTTTTATTTCTGGGGTCATGTGAAAAGTCAGGTCTATTCCACACCAGTTAATACTCGAGAAGAATTGACTAACAGAGTAGTAGTCGCCATTAATGGACTTCAGCGACAAGAAATCCGAAGAACGACGATGACAGAAGTACAGCGAAGAGTTTTAAAATGTTTGGAGCAGAACGGGCAGCATTTTGAACAACATAATTAAGTTTTAATTTAAGTTAGATATCCCAAATTAAATTATTTTAGTTTTAACAAACCTTTTCAATATTTTTCTGGTTTCCTGCTGTTCCAAAGTTGTTACATTCCTATAAATGAAGAATAAATCGTTTTGTATTTAGTTTGCATTCTTTTGTACTGACAATATCTCAAAAACTATTAAAGATAGATATAGGGAACTCCCATATTGATTTATAGGGAATAAGATTTCCTATGGAATGGCGTATCGGTATACAGGATGTTCCATTTGAAAAAAAACATGAGTTTTTTACGTTTGAAAATTCAATTATTGTGTATTTTTTAATTTAGAACACCCTGTACAAGATATCATGATGAACTAAACATCGTCTTATTTGGTTATGTTTCTAGTTTTGAGCCACCAATCATGAAACTTCTAGTTTAAATAATAACCGAGATATTCAATTTTAAACATAACCACCAAAATCACTAAAAAATTAGTAAAATCAAAAAAACTCAAAAATTGTGATATTTATATAATTGTATTAAAACAGTATCAAAACAATTACACAAATAATAATAATAATAAATATAATTATATTTTTGAGTATAATGATTAAAGTTGTGTTTATATTTTGTTGTAGAGCAAAGCGATGGTTCCCAAGCGTTTGAAGAAGGTAGGGAAACATGGGCAGAAAATAGCGCAAGAAATCCGAGGGACGCGGCTACGCCGGTCGAGGGCCGGTTTCCCATGCACAATGCTGCCAACCTGCAGTTCGAATCCCCCAAAGTACCTGTCATATTTGTCCTTGGTAAGTTTACAATGGCCAGCATCGATTTTTATACAGTCGTGTCGTAAAAGCTCACGTTGTAAGTGACTCCACCAATGAGTCAGCAGTGTTACCATTGCAGTTTATATGACTAAAGTCACTAATATTTATCGAGTATTTATCAGTACCTACTTTTATGATGTCTTAGTATGAGTGGAATATGTTGAATTGGTTGCCTAATTATTGTTATAAGTTCAAATTATTATAATAAACCGAATGTAGATGTATGTTTATTTATTGATAAGTGTGAGTCATGTTTACGTCGGGTTAACGAAAATGACGAAATCATGTGTATTAAAAAAGAAGTGTTGTAACTATAAGTATACAAGATATCGTGAGGTTTAACAGTTTACCAATATCGCAAAGTATTCTTTTGATATTAAGAAATATTGAACTGTGAATTGAAATATAAATAATATCATTTTATGAACGATGTACCAGAATGTAGAACGTTTTTAATAAGATAATAAATATCCTGAAATGGAATAAGTATTAAATATGCCATAAAAAAATACGTCAAAAGCACGTACATAAGTGTAACAATGCATATGATTCCCTGAGTTTGAAAACAGTACAAGTCCAAAGTAAATCCCTATGGACATGTACTGTTTTCGAACTCGGCGATTTATTTATGGTCCGGGCATTTCATTCTGCCTTCCAACTATTTGAAAGCAAGATTAGGAATAATACTTTATAATAAGACAAGTAACAACATCCAGTTAAAAGTAAGTACGTAGGCTTTCACGGCCAGAATCATCTAGAAAATAAACTGCTTCCGGGTTATGCCGTGTGTCAAGATTTGTTAATGCTGACGTTTTGCGAACCATGTTGCTCGCTTCTTCAAAGCTAATTGAATACTGAATACGTAGGAGCATAGTCACGCATCTACCTAGATCGGTGTCGGCAGGCCTATTTGGCCTACCCATTTTACTAGATTAGTGCTATAATTTTAATTATTTTGAGTTGTTTAGCATGTATTAGATCTGATGAAAGATATTTGAAACATTAATTGATGTTAAATAAATGCATAATATAATATTTCAAAAAATTGTGATGATACATTCATACAAAATACATGCTCCATGTGTCTGTTAATTGACACAGTTAAACACATTGAAATATTTTTTAAATGAATGTAGTAGTAATACTCACAAGTAATAAATCAACCTAAATATAAAAATAAATTTAAATTAAATACAAAGAATTTAATGTACATAAATTCTTTGTATTTAATTGTGAATTAAGTGAATACATTTTGATACCACAATTCTGAAATATTATACATATCTTAAATAACAATCATTGGCAACATACTTACGTAATTAATATGTCTATTAGATGAAATAAATTTGATTGATACTTTCGTATCATGTTATCACAATTTTTCTGTTTATTAATATACAAATTAGTTCATATTTAATCAAATGTAGTACCTACACGTAAACAAAACTTTAGTGGACATGATTATTAACCATTATAAACCAACTGGAAATGATTGGACAGTGGAAAATCTACTAAAAATTCCTTATAATATTATATCCATCGCCAATAACCATGTAACGGACCATTTTTTGCAAACTGGCCGAGCACAGAATAACAAAAACCAGTACATGAATAACTTGATCTACCATCTCCACTATATACACTAGAAGTTTGAAATGTGCATTCTTTCTTATCAGTTATTATGATTTACAGTTATTACGTTACGTTGCAATAGCTGTATGTCTGATATCTCAAAGCAAGGATAACCTTCCAGACAAAAATACAATTTTATTGTTTCAACAACTCCCATCTGCTTTATTTGGCAAAATATACAAGACTACTTTATTATTCCATTCCTTTTTTTTGTATTTAATGTCAGTCGAGAGCATTCAATTTGATAACAATAGGATTATTATTAAAGTACATATACATGACAAATATGTAGAATGTCTGCGGTTTCTTTTTATATTAAAACGTCGGAATATTATATTCACGAATAAAATCTACTACCTACATACTTTATTTATCCATATATTAATCTAAATCTGTAATGTTTATTTATAATCTACATCGTATTTATACAGGGTGAGTCAAATCGTTTGAGAAAGAAAAAAATGTTTGTATAGAAGAGTTGTTTGACTCATTAGTTTCTATACCGTAAAATCATTATCAGTTATACAGGATGTTGCATTTAGGCGTGACAAAAAGTCAGTACATTTTTTAAACGGAACGCCCTGTAGATCATACCACATTATGAATACTAAGGAAGTTGTCTCTCCAACTGTGTAAGTTGTATCTGTGTAAAGTAAGTAGTTTCTGAGATATTCAATTGTTTATCAAAAAATTGGCAATTGCAAGCCTTTGTTAAAACCTACGTTAACACTACATTTTTGCAGATATTGTCATAAAAATCTTGTCACATAATAACTAAACCCATAGCTAGATGCTGATGACATGAAAAATTCGATGCGCTATACAGGCTGATCGTAGCATGCACTAGTTTTTAAACATTTTTAAATGGCTGTTTCTTGAGATTTTTAAATGGAACACCTATATATTATTTGCTAATTGAAATGTCCCTTAAGTTCTTTGTAATTTATATTCACTATATCGTATATCTATTTTTACTAGTTTTTGTGATACTTGGAATTTAAAGAGTAGTATGCTATTTAGTATCTAAATACTGCTCTGTATACAGTGTGCTGGGTAGCATGATGTAAAATATTTAAAGGGCTATAGAAGAAGCCATTTAGAACCTATTTAACTAGATTTATTCATATGAAAAGTATTACACTTACCACGGTATTACACAATTTTATAAGTTAAAGTAGGTATTAAAATTTTTACAAACGTACAGCGGCGAACTTGAAGACCTAGTAACTTCAGTTTGGCTCCGAAATAAACCAGAAACAGTGTAATTTTAGGGGGACTATAGTGAGAAATTGTTCACTTGTATGAAAATTGTGCGGAGATGTTTCATTGTAACAGTATGTGCGCTCATATACAAAAACTAACAGACACGCTAAAACCTGTCTTGATAAGCTACGTTTGAGAACGGATTTGTATTCAGTACAAAAAACAACCGACAATATATTGACTTATTATTGTTAATTGGTTTAAAATAGGTTATTTTTCTGGAGAGACAATTCAAAATTGGGATAATATGAATGTATGAGTAATATTGATAATGTGAATGGAAAGTGGGTTATTTGGAAGTGTTTTTATTCGATTTTTTTTTTCTATTAATGCCTATTAATTTTTGTTTAATATTTGGTTTTTGTGTGTGAGCACATAAATCACATCGAGGAAAATCTGATTTTCAACACTCAGAAGCTAATAAATTTTTACGATAGTTAACCTAAAAGTACAGGGTTTAGGGTTTACTTTAGCAGTAATTTAAAATTTTTAAATCGCGTGTTCAGTTGCCATACGATAGACGGCAAAATATACTTACAAACTTTCATATAAAATTGTTAATATGTTGATAACGGTAATACATTATATAACGATCAAGCTGGTTAAATCGTTTCTAAATTATCTCTTCTATCGCCACTTGAAGACTTTACATCAAACTACCAAATACCTTATTCACAGCAATATTAGCAATATTATACATATGGTGTATAGCATACTAGATGTAAATTGGAGCGAAATAAACGGTTATTACAGCTAACACATATCATACCAGATGTTCCTATTAAAAAAACTCGAGAAAAAACCATTTGAAAAACATCAAAATTTACCAAGTTCAGGGAACAGCCTGTATAGTGTATCTAATATCTTTGGATATTATCATCTACCTATTGGCTTTGACTATTGCCTCACATAGTTTAAAGGCAAAATTGGCAAAAATGTCGTTTTTTCATAGTTTTTAAAAAGATCCTGCAGAGGGCATATTTTGGTAAAACAGTTGAATTCCGTCACACCTAAATGCAACACCCTGTATAAATGAAAATAATTGTACGTTATACAAAATGGCGAGTCAATCAACTTTTATATAAATAAACCCTGTATGTTTATATTCAATGTCACATTTTAAAGATAAAAATCGAAAAAAATCGAAAAAATAAAATAAAAAATCAAAGTAGAAAAAATATACCTACATCTTATAAACACACATAATAATATTGAAACAAGCATTTTTCACATTTTCCCTATTCTAACCTAAGTAACAGATTTGTATATTTACTTTTCACAACAACATAATATTTTATATTTTTTCTAGGCGGTCCTGGTAGTGGAAAGGTGACACACTGTGACAACCTTATGCAGGAAAAATATGGAATTGTACATATTAACATGACAGACCTGCTACAACAATACGCCATAGGAAATGGTAAGTACCTCACAATAAAAAAAAAATATTTTATTAAAATTTTCATATCGAGTGGGTTAACAGATTTAGCAACAAGTCAAAAACATTCTTCAAACCATTATGTTAATATTCAGATAAGAAAACATGCACGGAGCGCAGATCTACAGTCTTTACACACATTAAAACATAACCCCAATAAAACATGAAAATCATAGTTCAGTTCATTGATAACACTATCAGAATGCATATTAAAATACTGTTAGTGATCACCGTACTGAATATAGTTTCAGCTAAACTAACAAACCTAAACGCAGAAGTGAGTTACAATGTGCAAAATAAAAATCTCACAACAAAGCATAACTTGACACTAGATGAGTTAAAGCCATTCAAAAGTGTTGTGATCAAAAATACTACGATAAAAGTGCTAAATACAAGTGACGTGTCTTCATTACCAAACTTGGTAACACTGCAGATTATCAACACATCCACAAGACACTTAGAACCTGGTTGTTTTCAAGCACTATCATCACTTCGAAAATTAAAAATAGTTGGCAATCCATTTGACACTATAAAAACAGGAGTTTTCAACAAGCTACCAATAACAGAACTAAACCTAAAGAACAACAAGATAAGAACGATCCAAAGTGACGCTTTTACATCAATGAAAACCTTAAAAACCTTGGATTTATCTAGAAATAACCTAAAAGAAATCGACGCTAAATGGTTGAACGGTACATCTATCAAAACATTAGATCTAGCTCGAAATGAGTTGACCTTCATACAATCTAACGCTTTTCCTAACCTCAAAGATATCAGACAGCTGATTCTCAACCATAACAAGATTGCTGTTGTTGATCGGAATGCCTTCAAAGGGCTGGTGAATTTGGAGATTTTGAATTTGTCGATGAATCAAATCTATACAATACAGATTGGGACGTTTGATCCGTTGGTGAGGCTTCAACACTTGGGGTTGATGGTAAATAAATTAAACTGTCTCCACATGGAGGTTCTGGACTCTTTGGATCATGTTAAGGGTGTGTTGTTGACCGGGAATAGCTGGTATTCGTCTGGTGTCCAAAAGATGTCTGAGAGGAATAAGTTATTTGGGATTCATTTGTACTATAAGGTTTAATAAAAGTATATTTGATGAGATTAAATTCGATTTTTATTTACTTAATGTAATTAACGTTTCTAGTTTAAGCGTTTTTTGCAAAAATATTAATAGCAAAAATGTCATTATCAGATATAAATTGATTGATTTCCAAAAATTTGTTTATAAGTTTGCAAGCCCACATGTTATTGTTGTTTTAGTGGCAACAAACGATAAAAACAAATAATAAAATAACAAAATTGATGCTAAATATTAAATCCTATATCTTTAAAGTTTAAACATTTTTTCTCTATAGCATTTTACATTTAATAGTTAAAAACTGAATATTGTTTACCAAATTTATGAATGTCTTGTTTTGCATCCATTCTGTATGTTAAATAGATATTCTGACTACGGGTGTAGCTCTTTATACAGGGTGTTTCTTAATAACTATGCTAATATTTAAGATCTTTACTTTTGAACTACAGGGTGTTAAAGTTGAAAGAAAAAATTTTTTTTCTCATTCCAAAATGTGTTTAATTACTTTAATTTTATAATTTTACCGTTTAAAAATTATTTTCTTGAATAAATGCTTGTTTAAAGTTGTATTTTATTTAAATTGCTTTTTCTCGTAAGAGGTTTTTAATGAATGAATTTTATTTTTTTATGCGAAAACCGTACGTTAAACAAAAAAAAATCAAGAGACCAGATTTGGTAAGAAAGTAATGAGGATTTCAAAAATAATTTTTATTAATTAAGAATAACCTCCTTAAATATTAGCATGTTATTAAGAAACAGCCTGTATAGAATGACTTACATTGTTTATTTTGCAAAAATATCTTTGTTTAGAAAATTCCTAAAATTAATATAAGCTTTCAATATATCTGAACTAGGTTTATTGTGTAAACTGATGAAGTAAATAACAAATTTATTCCAGATTTTACGTAAATGATTACTTATCTAGATTCACGTTAGGAAAGCTTCGAGTTGACAGAAGAAAATAACAATTCACCATGTATTTAAACTGTTTAAAAACTGATTTCATGAAAAATGCCCAAAACACTTAACAGAATAAATAAATGAATAAATAAAAAAAAACAACAGTAAACAAAATCATTGATATCTGTATGTCATAGGGTTGCAACCTATACAGTGTTTGCCAAAACTACCGGAACACCTATGTAAATAATTATTCAACCGTAAGAAATATATAAAAAAATTGTTCAAACAAAAATTTTTGGGGTTTAAACAAGCTATCGTCTAAATATTTTTTTCAATATACAGAGTGGTCATTTTATTATAGAAATTCGGTAACCTATCGTTTTTTTAAATAGAACATCCGATATATTATTACATTTTTTAATTCTAAGATAATTCTAAGAATTTTTTATAGGAATCTTATTTTTATAAAATGCATTATTTTTTATTTATATGATATTAAACAAAAATATTCAAAATTACTAAATTAATTCTCTAACTGTAAATAAAATCAAAAAATGTTTTAAATAAAAGCTTTTTGAGTTTAAACAACCTCTCGTTCAAATATATTTTTAATATACAAGGTGTTTATTTTATTATGGAAATTTGCTAACCTTTCCTTTTTCTAACAGAACACCCTGTATATTGAGCATTTTTTAAATGCTAAGATTAATTCTAAGAATGTTATGTTGGAATTATTTCTTTATAAAATTTCATTTTTTTAGTTAGAAGCAATTAATCATTACTCATGAACTTTTACTTTAACCAAACGGGTAAAAATGGAAAAAATCAAGAGAAAATAACAACACAATTAAATAGAATTAAATTAAATGTTCAAACTGTCACATTAAAATAAATGTGTATGTATGTGGAAAAATTATCTTAATTTGAAGTTCAGTAGTTTTGCTTAATTCTCATAACTCAAAAATAGTGCATTTTTTAAAAACTTATTTCTATAAACTGTTCTTAGAATTAATCTTAGAACTAAAAAAATAACCATTTACAGGGTGTTCTATTAGAAAATGGAATGGTTTGTTTAAGCCCAAAAGACTTTTATTCGAAAATTGTTTCGAATTTGTTTGCGGTTGGAGAATTATTTAGGTGTTCCGGTAATATTGACTATTTTTAGGTAATAGCTTCTAATTGAAAAATAATGCATTTTATAAATAAATGATTCGTATAAAAAATTCTTAGACTTAATCTTAGAATTAAATAATGTAATAATATATAGGCTGTTATATTTAAAAATAGGAAATGTTACGAAATTTCTATCATAAAATGAGCACCCTGTACATTGAAAATATATTTAAAAGATAGCTTGTTTAAATCCAAAAAACGTTTGTTTGAACAATTTTTGGAAATTTGTTACGGTTGGAGAATTTTTGTCTTTGTAACGCATAAACAACTTTAATTAAAGTTTTTAAAGTTTAATATGGATAAGGTTTCTATCTATTTTCTATCCATCTGAAATAGACCTGATCTGAAATTTTGGTGAAGGCAATTAGAAATAAATTTGCTACAAAACTAGGTCATATAAAAATATTTATTTCTAAACACATGTGACGTCACAAACTACCAGTTTGATATTTTTAAATTGAAGACGAAAAATATTATGGTAAGATGAAAATATATATACTCATGCTCGTGTTCAAAGGTTATTTCGATTTCATAGTATTTATAGATTTTTGGTAAAAAAAAACAAGGTACATACTTACTTGAAATGCAAAAAAAATAACAAATTTGGTACATATTTTCTATAATTCTATTTAAAAAAAAAATGCATTGTGACGTAAGTGTGAACATGTGAATTAAAAAAATCTTGTTTGGTCATAGCTTTGAAGTAGTTTGATTCTAATTGCTGATTCTAAAATTTCAGATCTCTATTATCACACATTTGTCGTGCACGTTGCAATTTTTAATTTTAATTTATTTTTACAATTTTATTTTCTTAAATATCTGCCATTTAAAGATCATTCGAAATTTGCTTCTAAACAATAAGTTTGTCATGTTCAGATAGTGCATTAAAAACATGAACTAGGTCTAAAATACAAAAATTCATCAATAATGACGTATCCTCCCAAAAAGGTTCATCTTCATTTCATTTATTTAACAAAAAATCATATAAAATCTCTAGTAAATTTGTTTAATAGTTCTTCTCATAATATCATAATCACTGCAGAATGAATATGTTTCACAATCTGCAAACAGCAGACTAAAGAGTAATCAACAAGACATAATTAAGATCAAAATATTTGTATATTTGGACGGACGATACAAAACAAATCAGTTAAAATATTCGTACTGAAAAACAGGATTCACGAATATTTACCATGTTATTATTCAGTATTATCACATCGAATTGATAACGTTCTAAAACATGTAGGTATCTCAAAATATTATTGTTTCTAAATTAAGAAATATCTCTCCAAGGAGTGATTGTAAATTTAGAGACAGACAATAATATTTTGTAACTGTGCACCGAAATATTCCAATCATTTAAGAGACAACAGAAGTTTTCTTTATGTCTCTCGACCTTTCGATGATTGGCAACAAATTAACCACATAATCAAATTAATTATTCACATTTTTACCTATTGAATTTATATTTAACTGCAGACAGTTTAGTGCATCAAATCAGTTGCAGTTTCAAACAGACACAGCAAACATGTACAAACTAATACTTGCGTTAGTCGTTTGCATCTTACTTCAAGATGTAAGTGCAATGAGTCCGCAACAACAACAACAACAAGAGTTGACTCAAAAGCAGCGAGAACAGATCCAACAACAACAAACCCAACAACAACAATCCCAACAACAACAAATACAACAACAACGCGAACAACAAGAGCGCCAACGACAACAACAACAACAACTACATCAACAACAACAACAACAACAACACCAACAAAACCAAGACCAACAAACCCAACAACAGCGGGCACAAGACCAACAACAACAAACCCAACAACAGCGTCAACAACAGCAATCCCAGCGTCAACAACAACAACAACAACAAAAGATAAGCGCAAAGGTACGTGATGGCGACAAGCACACCACTCTGCGTGATGTGACATGGAAGGACCTTCAACAGTTCCGCTCCATTGAAATCATTGACACCACAATCCAGACTCTTCAAGAAAATGACGTCAGGGGTCTCCACAACGTGGAAGAGTTGAAAATCAACAACGTTGGTTTGAAAACCGTCCAGCCTGGATGCTTTAAGGACCTACCAAACTTGAAATCTTTACACATGGAGAACAACAACATCCAAGAGATCCAGCAAGGTGTCCTCAACAACTTACGTAACTTGGTTGAGGTGAATCTGCAGAGGAACAACATCAATCAGATCGACAGCAATGCTTTTGATGGTATGACCCAGTTGGAAAAAGTTGATCTAAGGAGGAACAACATCCAAAATATGGATTCTCAATGGTTCTCTGGTACAAATTTGAAGGTCCTGGTCTTATCGAGGAATCAAATTTCACAGATACAATCGAATGCTTTTAAGAACGTCCAGCAATTGCAGAAGCTTCAGTTGGACCACAACCAGATTGGTGAGGTCAGTGTGGATGGTTTGAAAGGTTTGAAACAGTTGGAGAAGTTGGATTTGTCTGCCAATATAATTAGCGATATTCCTGATGGAACCTTTAATGGCATGGTAAGTTTGAGGAGAGTTGAGCTGGCTTTGAATTCGATGGAATGCTTGAGCGATAAGAATCTCCAGGATCTTCAAAATGTTCAGCAGATTGTGATGAATCTGAATCCGTTGAGCGAGAACTGCGTGTGGAAGTTGAAGCACCGTAATAGGATTAATCCTACTATGAATATTGTAGCTTAAACATTTTATGTTTCTGTAAAATTTATTTGTATGGAAATAGTTTTCCCAATAAAAACGTGAACTAATACATAGCATCGTTTGTATTTTTATACCAGAAATGGCTTCTCACCACAAAGCATTACAACATCAAAAACTCATAAAGTAGTAAATTTTAATTCATACAAAAAAAGCATAATTAATTTTTAATTTTTCGAGAAAAAGTAATTCTTTATAAAGAGTTTTGGATGTCCTATCGTTTTTTCGGAAGTAGATCGAAAAAGTTATAGGTAAAAGTTAGTTTTAATGAATTTTATGCTCAA
Source organism: Aphodius sticticus (assembly GCA_963966075.1). Classification (NCBI taxonomy): domain Eukaryota; kingdom Metazoa; phylum Arthropoda; class Insecta; order Coleoptera; family Scarabaeidae; genus Aphodius; species Aphodius sticticus. The sequence goes on along the minus strand of OZ014508.1, from coordinate 4,320,645 downwards.
ATATCAAACTTGAATGTTCTACATATTTCAAATTTTACATCTCGGGCCAGTGAAAAGACATTACATAAAGGTGAACAAAAAATTTAGAGACCACAATTATGATTGATCAGTTGACAGTAGTAACAGCGTATTTAAGCAATTTGTTGATAGAAGCTGATTGAAAGTATGTTGACTTTAGATCAAAGGGTTTATTTAGTTCTTTGTTACGGCATAGGAGAGGTATCTCTTTCTACCTCAGGGTAGAAAATACCCCGAGGTATACGTTTCTGTCCATTGAGTTCGTGAATTGGTTGAAAAATTTCATGCAACAGGAGACCTGAAAAATATCAAGAAAAAAAGCGAAATGGCGAAGATGATGCAGGAGCTATGTTAGCTATTGATTCCGTGAACACATGCCCAAACAAATCGTTGAGGCAAAGATCTCGAGACTTGAACATCAGTAAAAGCCACCTGCAAAGGATCTTTTCAAATCAAAAATTTCATCCTTATAAACCAGTACTGATACACACTTTAGTAGAAGGAGATGATGCTCGTCGATTAGAATTTTGCCTATTAATGGGAGAACGAATTATGGTCGATAGATTTTTCTACAGAAAAATTACTTTTTCTGACGAAGCGACGTTTACCACAAATGGAGTTGTTAATTCACGGATTTGCAGATATTGGTCTCAAGAAAATCCAAATTTCCGTATTACAACCAATTCTCAAAAATATAAAAAAGTGAATGTTTGGTGTGGGATTTTATTACAAGAAAATAATTGGACCATACTTTTTGACGGTACTGTAAACCAAAACACTTATTTTGATATGTTGGAAAATGTTTTGCTACCTACTTTGGACGAAATCAACTTACAGCTCAGGTGTTTATTACACTATCAACACGACGGTTGTCCTGCTCATAGCGCATATCAAGTCAGGGATTGGTTGAAGAGACATTTTCCAAATAAGTGGATTGGACGATTTGGCCCTATAGGATGGCCACCACGTTCACCTGATTTAACGCCGCTTGATTTTTTTTCTGTGGGGTTATTTAAAACAGAAGGTGTATGCGAAGAATTTTCATGATAATGCAGACATTCTAAAGTTAAAAATTAGGGAAGCAGTAGACGAAATAAATGAAGAAACAATTGATTTGGTATATCGGGAGTTTAGAAAAAGATTGGAAAAATGTGTAGCTGTAGGAGGGGAACATGTGGAGTAATGTGTTGTTAAATTACTTTGTTAAAAATAAATAACATATAAAACTTAGAATACAACATTGAAATTTATTGCTTTAGCAAAACAAGGAATCATTCACAACATCAAAAAAAAATCTAGTAGAAAACATGTACAAACGGATGGGTAATATTATACTGCCTCAACTTCCAAATACAGCCTTCGCTCAACGGATTAAAGGTCAAGAAGATCGCTTTGGCACCTTGAAGCGTTTCAAGCATCAAATCACTCAAGCACTCCAGCCTATTCAAGCTCAAATCCAATCTCCTCAAACTTATGGTATCCTTAAAAACACCATTCGGTATATTGGCCAGTCTATTCCCAGCTAGGTTAAGCTTCTCCAAAACCTTTAAACCAATGAGAGCATCTTCAGCAATCGAGCTAACAAAATTCCTATCGATCTTCAAGGTTAGCAGTGAAGATACATTTTGAAACGCTTGAGACGGAATTGTGGTGATGCGATTTCTTGAAAGTACAAGAATTTTCAGTGGACTTCCTTGGAACCATTTAGTATCTATCCCTGAGAGTTCGTTTTTCTTGAGGTCAACAGTTTCAAGTTGAGGCATGTCATCAAAAGCGTTGCCCACAATCGTTTTGATCAAATTTTCGCTGAGGTTAAGATCCACCAATGGCAAATGGTTGAACACTCCATACTTGATTTCTTCTAAGTTATTACCAGATAGATGGAGAGTTTTCAAGCTTGGTAGGTCTTTGAAACAACCTGGTGTTAATGTTTTTAAACCAACTCCACTTATGGCCAGTTCTTCTAAATTATGGAGACCAGTAATATCGTTTTCTTCTAAGATTTCTATGGTTGTGTTGAATATAGTTATTGATGCGTATGATTGTAATTCCTTCAAGGTTACATTGTGCAGAATTGTGTACTTTACACTTCCAGGTTCTTCGCGAACGTAAGCATTGAGGATTGGTAAGCCAGCGTTGGAATAATGAAGAAAAACAGACGCAAAAATAATTATTATTTTGTACATGTTTACGTTGGATGAGGTGGTACTCAACTGATTGCATTTTTGAGTAATTTTATATAAGAATGCTGTTATCGGAAGGTCAAGTGCGCTGATGAAATTTTTTTTATCAAATGACCAAATTACATTTTAAATTTACAAGAAATAATTAAAAATTGATGTTGTTGTTAGATTATTATACAGAGTGAGTCACAAGAGTGTCGGCGGTCGATACTGCATTTATGTTAAGATTGAGAAATAAATAAATAAAACTATGAAGGCCTCTTTGTTGCAAAATAAATATATTATATACTACATGAAGTAATATTCAGGGTTAGCCAAAATTACCGGAACACCTAAATGATTCTATAGCCATAAGAAATATCAAAAAAATTTTCAAACAAAAATTTTTTGGCTGTAAGCAAGCTATCGTCTAAATATATTTTCAATATACAGAGTGCTCATTTTATTACTGAAATCCTTTTTTAATTTTAAGATTAATTCTAAGAATTTTTTATAGGAATCATATTTTTATAAAATGCATTATTTATCATTTATATGCTATTAACCAAAAATAGTCAAAATTACCGGAACACCTTAATCATGCTCCAACTGTAAAAAATTCAAAAAATGTTGCAAATAAAAGTTTTTTGGTTTTAAACAACCTCTCGTTCAAATATATTTTTAATATACAGGATGTTTATTTTATTATGGAAATTTGCAAACCTTTCCATTTTCTAACAGAACAGCCTATATATTTAACATTTTTTTAATGCTAAGATTAATTCTAAGAATGTTATTTCTTTATAAATTTATTTTTTTTTAGTTATAAGCATTAATCAATACTCATAAAGTTTTCCTTTAACCAAAAGGGTAAAAAATAAAAAAAATCAAGAGAAAATAACACAATTATTAAGTAAACGTAAATTAAATGTTCAAACTGTCACATAAAAATAAATGTGTATGTATGTGGGAAAACTATCTTAATTTGAAGTTCATTACTTTCTATAAAATGTTATTAGAATTAATCTTAGAATTAAAAAAAAATAAACATTTACAGTGTTCTATTAGAAAATGGAATGGTTTGCAAATTTGCATAATTAAACGAACACACTGTATATTAAAACTATATTTAAACAAGATGTTGTTTAAGCCCAAAAAAAGTATTCGAAAATTTTTGCGAATTTGTTTGCGGTTGGAGAATTATTTAGGTGTTCCGGTAATTTTGACTTTTGGTTAATAGCTTCTAATTAAAAAATAATGCATTTTATAAAAAAATGATTCATATAAAAAATTATTAGAATTAATTATAGAATTAAAAAATTTAATAATATATAAGGTGTTCTATTTAAAAAAAAGTAAATGTTACTAAATTTCTATAATAAAATGAGCACCCTGTATACTGAAAATATATTTAAAAGGTAGCATGTTTAAAGCCAAAAAACTTTTGCTTGAACAATTTTTGGAAATTTCTTTGAACGAAATTTTCAAAAATTGTTGCAACAAAAGTTTTTTGGCTTTAAACAAGCTATCGTTTAAATATATTTTCAATATACAGGATGCTCATTTTATTATAGAAATTCGGTAATCTTAACTAAAAAAAAACCACACCTATATATTATTACATTTTTTAATTCTAAGATTAATTCAAAGAACTTTTATAGGAATCATCTTTTTTTTTATAAATTTCGTTAATTTTTAATTATAAGATATTAACCAAAAATAGTCAATATTACTGGAACACCTAAATAATTCTCTAACTACAAAAAAATTAAAATAAAAGCAAATAACAATTTTTTGGGTTTAAACAACATCTCGTTTCAAGATTAATTCTAAGAACTATTTGTAGAAATATTTTTTTAAAATGATATATTTTGAGTTACCAGAAATTAATCAAAACTTAAGAATATTTTCCCACATACATACATTTGTTTTAAAGTGGCAGTTTGAACATTTAATTTAATTCTATTTAATTATTGAATTTTTTTGCACTTGGGGTATTATTTAGGTGTTTCGGTAATTTTGACTAATTTTAGTTAAAAAATGTAATAATATATAGGGTGTTGTATTTAAAAACAGGAAAGGTTCCCAAATTTCTATAATAAAATGAGCATCCAGTATATTGTATACGATAGCTTGTTTAAAGCCAAAAAACCTGTATACACTTTATATTTTGTAATCACGCCTAAGTGCAACATCCCGTATAAATGAAAATAATTTTCAGTTGTAGAAAATAATGGGCCAGACAACTTTTGTATAAAACTCTTAAAATAACGGAAATATCGATCACTGAGATGCTAATAATTTAGCCTGTATAATAAAGTACTGCAGCTGTCAAAATGTCAAAAGATATCTGAAATTTTGGAATCAGGAAATGGACTTTGTAACAGAATGTTAAATAGTAATTTTATCACGATAATAATTCATTTTATTTTTACTTCTTCTTATTTTGATATTTATTATCTTTATCAATAACACATTTAAAAATATTATGTTTATTAAGTTACATATCAGACATTCACACACAATATAATGTCTAAAATCTAACAATAAACATATTTGTAAATAGTGCATGGAATTATTTGAATTAATTGTCACCAAATATTGTTTTTTATTGTTGTTTTCAATCAGTTCTCGTGACCTTTTTAGATAACTGGTTTACCATATAAAAGCTGAAAGAAAAAATGCGTTCACTTGAGTAAGTCTAAACCAAAAGTAGACAATGCATCAACTAATATACATATTTCTGTGCTTCCTTCTTCAAAATGCAAACGCGGCTATACCACAGTTCAACGCGTACGTACGTCAAGACCCCGGAAGTGTAAAATACACCATCCTACAAAATGTAACATTAAACGACTTAAAACAATACTCATCAATATCCATCTTCAACACAACCATTGAAATTCTCGAAGAAAACGACATCAGCGGCTTATGGAATCTAGAAGAATTGACCATAACAGGAGTTGGTTTAAGAACCTTAACACCAGGCTGTTTCAAGGACTTACCAAACCTGAGAAGCCTCCATCTTTCTGGTAACAATTTAACAGAGATCAAGTATGGAGTCTTCAATCAGTTACCATTGGTAGATTTGGACTTACGTGAAAATCTGATCAATACCATTGAGAGCAACGCTTTTGATGGCATGCTTCAGCTGGAGATTGTCGATCTTAAGAAGAACGAACTTTCCAGCATAGATGCGAATTGGTTCCAAGGTTGTCCATTGAAAATTCTGTCTTTAAGTGGAAACCGTATCATGGAGATACCATCAGAAGCTTTCAAAAACGTTCCACAGCTTCAGAGTCTCTATTTGGATCGGAATTTCATCACTGTGATTCAGGAGGATGCTTTCAGTGGCTTGACTGGCCTTGAGAAGTTGAATTTGGCTAGGAATAGAATTCCTGATATACCAAATAACGCGTTTATTGATATGTTCAGTTTGAGAAGGTTGGACTTGACTTTTAATAGATTGGAGTGTTTGAGTGACATGGAACTGAATTCGATACAAAATGCAAGGGCGATTTTGATGGGTTTTAATCCTATAAGCGAAGCTTGTGTCTGGAAGTTGATGCAGTATAATATTTGGCATCCATTCCAACACATCTTTTATTAAACTATTTTTTAATTTTGAAAATAATTTGGATAAGTTTATTGCTACTTTTATGAATTTTTCACCTCATTGTTATACCAAAATAAATAAATACTACTGAATAGAAAACTTTTTATTTGAGTTCATATTCATATATGTATTAAGTCTTTCAAAATGCTTATCATCACAGAGTGTATAAAAAGAAACGTAACCAGTCAATATATCTCTTTCTAAAAAGTTGACAAGAAAAAGATTCCAATAATAGGACATTGCTTAAGAGGCTGGTTCAGCCTAACTTCAGGTCTGTTCTGGTTAGTTCTGGTGGTCCCCTATTGGCCCAATTATGCAAACTGTTCAATGCTCCTGTGGATTAATTATTGAATAATGATAGCATCTTATAAGATTACAACAATCTGAATTAACTATTCTAGTGCGCCAAATCTCCATATTTATTAGACCCATGCCCAATTTTAAGCAATTGCTGCTCAAAGATAGACGTATAATTGGAGGACGGGTAATATCCTGATTTCAGGAATAACATTTCAATTATGTATTTTTGCGATTTGCCGCGGTAGTTCCACTTTACGTCAATGTACAATTTGAAAAAATCCAATAAATGAAAAGAAATAAACCCACACCTTTGAAGAGTCGGTGTCGTATTTTCCCAATTTTTCCATCCATGTTCGAGTCTGAACAGTGTGTCCATCTACGATGTTCTCGAGAACTAGTCGTCATTAGACGAAGATAATAGTAATGGGTCTACCTCTATCTACAATATACCACAAAAAAAGGCTGTTACTCGCTAAAATTCACATTTATATTTACCGGGACAGATTTCGACAGTTCTAACCTACAAAACAGATATAATCTGAAAATGTAGAAAACTTGGGAACACTGCACAAAGAAGTATTCTAATCGAAATTAGGAGATTACATAATTAAGTACTATTATATCAGACATCAATCAGGTTTGTGCCTAAAGAAGTATACTATTGTTTTTTAAAAATTCCATGTCAATTGTTAGGTTAGTTAGCAGAATATACATATAAACAGTGCTGTTTTATCCATTCTACTACCAGAGAATTCAAGCTCCAAGTACGGTATCATGCAGAAGCTCATTACGGGTTTTGTAATTGGATTCAAATCACATTACGAGGAATCAAAATCCTTACGTACTATTTTGTTGAACGGAGAGGATTTCTAGACAAGTGATGTGATCACTATTTTTCGTAATTTCCATGAACTGACAATAAAATTATCGAGGTATGCTGAAGATTGCCGATTTTTTATCAATTTTTTTGGTAATATAACTGGAAGACGTCTATAACATTATTATATAAGAAATGTATAAAGGGGCAAAGTCGACTTGTCAACCACTGACTCCAGATGTTTTTCTTCTCAAGTGCAAAGTGTATGGCGAATTACGTTTAAGACAACAAACCGCAGATAGTATTGGAATTAGCCTCGAAGAACCGAACAAGCATTACGACCCATATGCGTGTGGACTGATGATAGCGAGGATCAAAATTTTTGTGATTTCGATATTATAATATAATATTAATAAAGCTATATAATATTATAAAGCTTATGTTGTCTAATTGTGTTTTATAAATAATATATGAATTACAAATTCGTAAATAAAGAATAACTTATTAAGTGTTTTGTTTTTCTTATACGTCATCAGATCCCTGTGCTGTTGATGTACATACGTATGTAATATCGACCCATGCAACAAAGTCTATAGTAACTACATTTAGTTTGTTAGTTACGATAGTCTTCGTTGCATGGGTCGATATGTATATTTGTGTTTTTCAGTAGCTAGGCATAAGTGTGAGAAATGAGTGCATAATCTATCCTACCAAGAGTAAGTAATCTATGACCAAAGTTATTGGTGCGGGGTTTGTTTTTTAGAAGGTATAAATGTATATGGGCACATAATCTCAATACACTTTCAAATATTCCTTTTATTCATAGTACGTGTGCGTGTATTCATAGTACGTGTGTTTTATCATATAAATATATGATAGTTATTTATCATATAAATATATGATAGTTATTTATAATATAAATATATGATAAATATCTCAAATTCTCAACATAGAAAGAACAGTTCACGGTTATGTCAACAATTTATCACAGTAATTTTTAGAGTTACCATGTTATGTTGGTAAGCGTTGTAAAGAATCACTAGACAGCCTGCTTACGTGTGCAAAAATAAATTGAAACAGCGTTAAGTCGGCGAAGTCTATCTTGTTCCAAAGTAGCTTTAGTAAAAACGTCGACATCCCCACGTAAAGACCAATTCTCGACTGATTTTTCTATAGTTATCAGAAACACCGAAGCCTCTGTCGATCAGCTGTTCGACCCCACTCTTAAGCTACAAATTTGAAATACTTAGAAATGAATCACACTTTATATACAAAAGTATTTCGTATTTATAGCTTGTCATTTCCAAAAACGACGAGCAATTGACACGATTGAAATCCTTTTAATATTGTTTAATTTATTTGTTTTAACATTTAATCGTATTGTAACATTTAGTAAGTCATTCAAGTTTCTAGCCTAAAACTAAACTAAACTTTTCCTAAAACTTTTATTATGTTTCTTTCTTCCAAACTTTGAGGACCAGATTTTGACACGTTACGTTTCTTCTTGTTAAAACTGTATATAACAGAAGACATTCGGAATAATTGTAATTTTTCGATGATATGGACTTGGAATTTTAGATGAGTGTTAACTAAGAATAAACATTATAAAAGCGATAATGTGAGAAAAAGGAAGAGGAAATTCCAGTTTTCTAAAAGTACATATTCAGAGGACATATATGTGAATCATTTCTACATAAGTTGTATGACTGTCAAAATTGTTTGCCTCTGGGTGTAAACATGAGTGCGAGAGAAGTAAAAAAAAAGTACCCAATGTTTACATTTTCACTTTTAAATTAACGCTCGTCTTTCCGATTTATTTTCTCTTAAACCACTTACCACAAATATTTAAGGTTTTGTTCAGGTTGCATTTAGAGTCTCTTCTATAGATTGGCCTTTAAGTTTTCTTCAGTTTTTATGTAATAAAGGTTGCGAACAAGATTTTGATGGAAGCCGATATCCCAGTAACGAATGTTAGCAGGACAACGCAGTTAGCACGCAAATAAACCTTATTTATTGCGATACACATCCCTTGAATTTAATAGCATTCCGACTATTTGTTAATTTTTAAGACCGAAATAAACATGAACAACATTTTGCGCAGTTCGGCTTCCCTCGTTTGTGGGTTTTGGTGCGAGGCAGTCGAACGAGATGCGAAGTTTTGACGCGATCAGTGAATCCGTTTGAATCCGTTTTTGTAAAATATTGTTGGGTATAATTAATTGTACATCTAAATTCATGATATATATTTAACTCGCACAACTATTCAAAATTCCGAAAGTAAATTGTTCTGATCGTATCGTACTAATAGTAAATAATCTTTCACTGTTCCAGCTACGTTTCCATTTACCGTTACGATTGACGTAGTGCGCGCTGCATGAAATTTATATCATTCACATTAAATCGCTTCCATGAAAATCGCAACCTTTATTACACAAGAACTAAAGAAAACAAAAACGCAACTTAAACAAAAATTGAAATTATTGTGGCAAACGGTTTACGAGGAAAAAATATTAGAAAGATACGAGCGTTAATATAAAAGTGCAAAAATCGGGTACCTTTTCTCATTTCTCTTGCGCTCATGTTTACACCCAGAGGCATAAAATGTTGACAGTCATACAACTTATGTAGAAATGATTCAGGAGTATGCGATACTTTATTTCAATTTTTTCTGTTTAGTAGTTTTAGAGTTATGCGCCTTCAAATACAGGAGTCAATTTAAATAATTATGTAGTATAAATAATATTCTATGGCGTCAGATTTCGTATATTTCATATGAATGGCATATATTTCAACAGAATCTCGTATCTCATATTGAGTTACCAAAATCTAATATATTTTAAGGATACCTTTTTAAGCTCCTCTAAAAACGTTAAAAAAGGCAATCAAGTCGTTGCTCTTCAAAATTTATTTGCTTAATTTATATTTAATCTTAATAATTTGTTGGTTTTCTTTGATATTTTATTACTTATTTGCTAATTTAATATTGTACAAACATCCTATAAATGTTAGTGAACACTATTTGATTAACTACCGTCGGATGAATAATTATATTATCGATTACTAATTATTATCAAATAATAAATTCCTTCATCATTAATTCGTCACTTCATTACACATGTATAATTATATTTTGCAAGACATACTGCAGTATTACCAAAGTATTATTTTTTCATTGAAACTCCAACGTGTTAAGGAATCTTGTGCTAACCCAAACTAACCTAACAAAGTCCGGCGTAGAAGATATTTTACGGCCATTAAACAACACGTTTTTTGTCCAGCCAGCTAGCGTTTCAAGAACATGAAACGTGTTTGGCAACCACATGTTGTACTATGTATGTCTCGAATCGATATTAAATGTTTATATTTTACGTATTTTTAAGCGTATTTGACTTATTTTCAAAATGTTAATCCTACATTTCAATTTGCTAAAATTAACAGAATAATATACTAGATGTCTTAAATAAAAATCATCATTTTCAAGTGTTTTAAATAATTGTAAATCTGTGAAATGTTCGGATATTATACTCAAAAGTTCATGGACCATTTTTGATTAAACTAATAATTGCGGTAACCATATGTATAATTAAAAATAAACATCATTTTTTGTTTTTTTTAATCCAAAGTTAGTAACTCTTTTTCCAACTTTGCAGCTTGCATTTATAATTTACCTGGACTAAAATTTGTACTGGCGCTATCCTATGATAACCCGCAAAATAACCGTATTCCTCTTCTAATGTAGCAAGTTTTATTCTAACAACTACCTACTGCTTTTAACTAATAATCGCTTTCAATGATATTTAATGTGTACATAGTGGTAATTTTCTTGGTGTTAAACATTAGGAGTCCATCAGGCGCTACCTCAACAAAAAACCTTATAAGCGAGTCCAAAGCTAAAATGGGAATCATTTATGTACTTAGATCGATAAAAAAAACATCCCCCTACCCCTAAGTAGACCAATTGTCCAACCAAACACACTTTCTCTTGGTCCCATTTAACACTAGCTAGTGGAAAAAGACTGAATTATTTGTTTACTTACTACTGAAGGCCATGAGAAGTATCCACAGGGTGATCCATTTCAACATTTTCCACAGTGAATAATAACATATTGCTTAGGAGGAAAAGTTGTTAAAAAAATAAACCCACTCGATATGATTTCGACTGTTTTATTTTGTGTTTTTTTTTCTGTTTAACGTAAACTATACTTACTATATCGTATACCTATACTTACTTACTTCTTACTTACTTACTTCGATAGATGGTTTCAACAACAGTTTACTAAAAGTACACAGTGGTAGGACAGGTAATACAGAGTGTTTGTTGTTTTTATAGCGGTTTTGTTATGGTGTGGCTATGTATATATTATGGGGGTGTATTATTATGTATACACAAGAACCAGACAAACTTAGTCATGTGTTCTATTGGTCATTTTGAACAAAATACTCATACACCGATTAGTTGTATTACTTCCGGTTTTTCCGGAAGTGACGTCATCATGGAAATTTTTCATAATACACTATATTATTTGTGGGATATTTTTAATCAGGATAATTATTCTGAATACAAAACATATCGATCGTCAATTTTTATCACCAAGGTGTGAAAAACTAACTTTTTTGTTTATTAATCTAGATGGCTATGAATTGGTAAAAATAGTAGAAAATTGTCAAATAAACACTAACTAACCCGATTTGGGGGCGTGTCACAAATAGTATAGGATGCTATTTAAAATTAAAAATGATGACGTCATTTCCAGAAAAACCGGAAGTGGAAAACCCGGAAGTCATACTAACCTCAAGAGTATCCAAAAAAATGGCATTTTTTTGTCTATTAGCACTACTCAGAACTTCATTCGTTCAGCATCATAAAGAAAGAAAAATAAATGGAAATAGCAATAGATTCTTTCCAACATGATTTTCTTTTTTGTTTAAGATGGTCCCTAGTACACATGATGTAAGTCGGGTTTTTTCAGGATTTTCTCACCCTCATAGCGTTAATTAGAAAATTCATCGACAAAACGACAACACACAATGTTGACATCCTATATTATACACGTTTGAGTAGAAATTAGTTACACCACACAAATAAATAAAGGAAAAATCCCGTAATATAATAAATAAATGTTCAACAATCACAATATTAACAAATCATCAAATCAAAGTTTGAAAATTTATTATATCTGATTTTTATAATTTTTAGGGATTCTTTTTTATTTTACATTGTTACATACTCAGCCTGTTGTAATACCAATTTGAGATATAGTTCAGATTAGTTCAGTTAAGATAACATTTTTAAGGAAATTCTTGATCGTTTCAGAAATGCAAGATTTCAGCCAACTCTCTAGCAAGACTGTAACTGAAGTCCTAATGTTGGAAATGAAAATGGCGCCAACAGCAAAAACCTATCTGGTATCCGGATATCCAAGAAACATGAGAGATGTGGTAGAATATTCAGATAAGGTAATGTAACACAACTTTACAGATTTTTTAGTTGTCGTAGTGATAGGCACAATTATCTCTATATGTGACTCGCTTGGAAGAAAGGGGTCTTTAAAATAAAGTTTTCGAGGAATACTCGTCTAGGGTATGTGGAGACATGTGTTTGAAGATTCATACCTCTAAAACTACTTAGCAAAAGCAAATGAAACAAGAGACCTCCTACGAGACCTCCTAAACGACCTAAGACCATGAAATAGAAGTTTCTGATCAAACTGTTAGAAACATATTAAAAGAAGCGAATTTGAAACCAAGAAGACCTGTCCGCGCACCACTCCTTACGCAGCATCTCAAACCAGCGCGAATGAGGTTTGCTCTGGATCACAGAGATAGGCAACTTCGTCACTGGACGCCTGTACTGTTTACAGACGAGTACAGATTTCGTTTAACTCGTTGCGACGGTCGAGTACGTGTATATAGACGTCCTGGTGAACGCTACACAGCCGCTACTATACAGGAAGTGGATAGATTTGGTCGTGGATCTGTGATGGTTTGGGCTGGAATCAGTATAGACAACAGAACTGATCTTGTCGTGGTTCCTGGTAGACTAAATGCAATGAATTACATCGAACATCTTGGAGGACCATGTGGTGCCTGCTGCATATGGCGTCGGTCAAAATTTCACCCTAATGCAGGACAATGCAAAGCCACATACCGCCGGCATCACCAGAAACGTTTTACAAGAACGTGGAATTCAGGTCATGGAATGGCCGGCGTTAAGTCCTGGCCTGAGTGCTATTGAACACGTGTGGGATCAGCTTGACCGACGTGTTCGCAAGCGCCCTAATCCACCACTAACCGTACAGGAACTGACACAAGCCTTGATTGAGGAATGGGAAAGCGAACCCCAATAATCTCTTCGCAGACTAGTGCGAAGCATGTCACGCAGGTGTGAGGAAGTGATTCGTGCTCGTGGAGGGCATACACTGTATTAAACCTCACCAATCCACAGAAAACCCGATTTCCATTTTGTTTTGCGTTATTAATTTACATTTTTAAGTGTAATCTGGAACCGCACATGTCTGACTGGAAATATTTTATTAAGTCGATTTCTTATTGATATTGTGCAGTTGATAAATTATTCACGCAAATTTAACTTTAAATAAGGAAAACGAAAATACACATCAAACCATAGGACAACATTTTGCATCTTCTGTTCTTGTAAACAGGTCAACATGAAATAGGTACATTATTTAAATTGTCTCTTGTGTTGTTTGGAAGAAATAAACTGCTGACAATAAGTGATAGGTAACTACATTCTGCGCATGCTGGCAACACTTCGATTATTTGATATCAATGGAAATAAGTAGACAACCAATCATAAAAAGTACATTACCAGCATGAAATGAGCGGAACACCAGTTGCCATTAGCCAGGTCAATACACGATTCTCATGAACGTACCCACGTTTTTGTTTCACGCATCAGACAACAATTATAATTAATGTAACTGAGTAAAAAGACATGACACGGGCTGTACTACAAAAAAAAAGTCATAACGATATATTTTATATAAATTGTTATAGCAGAAAATTGTCAATGATAGTTTGTTTGATAAATGGAACAATATCGTTTTCCTATCTTCTAATAAAATATCCTTTCCAGGTTGACAATATTAAATGAAACATAAATGCGGAACCAGACATTTGACATTATGACTAGTTTTGAGTAAACCGCTAAAAATCTACCAAGACCTTAAAAGCGTACCAATCAACTTGCAATTTTGATGGAAGTTTTCTATTTATTATTTCAATTAAGTAGGTATTTTATTCAGAAATATCTGAGTCATCTTCTGATTATTTTCTATTGGTGTATATGAGGATTACATGCATGGGGACAGTACATGTACAGTCATGGAAATAAGTAAGTTCGTATCGCTATCGCAGAATTTGAAAATAGTATGTCGGTTATATATTCGTGTACTGTTCTACCTCGACCCGGCCGCTTCGCAAAAAGTTGTCCGTCATGAGGTGGTTTTTCGATGGATGTAATGTAACGGGATTTAGTTTATTTTTAGCGTGTCCGACCTTTTCCTTAATGTGATATCTTCAATGCAATGTAATAAATGAAATATGATCACTACAGTTAAGTTTACGAGTAGGTAATGCATTTAATTAAATATAGAATTACTTTTATAATAATATTAATAAACATGAAATTTGATAATATGATACGAAAAGCTCATTTTAAGATATTGCGTACTATGACACATGACACATTATATAAATTTATGTTAACTAATACACATATTAATTACGCAAGTAAATGCCTTTGCCCAGCAGCAGGATGACGGGCTTAAGTAAGTAAGTAAGTAAATGCGCAAATCAACTTGATGCCAAGGATTATCACTAAATATAGACTATTTCAGAATTGTAATATTAAAATATATTCACTAAATGTAAATAAATTCTCTAAATTTAATTTAAATTTACATTTAGGAGCATGTATTTTGGACATCCAATACATGCTTGACAACCAAAATAATTTAAATTATAGCAATATAGACAGGCTGTCCCACGTTTCTTCCGCAAAACAATTTTTTTCTGAAAGAAAATTACTTTTTCAATTCATTAAAAAGTTACAGCTGTTTGAATTATTAACAGTATCTTATTTTAAACGGCTCCAACTTCAGAACGAACAGAGAAAACCAATCAGACCATATGAAACATATTACTTTCTACTTTCTAGAAAAAAAAACAAAACATTCTGGTATTTTCTTTTGTTTATTTGTTAAGACAAATTATTAAAATTTTACTTATAATTAATAATTTTTTATTGTTGTAATATGTATTTATTGTGTTTCATTTTTGGTTTTGCATTGTTTGATAACTAATTAATTTTTTATATTTCTTTTTTTGTTAATATTTCAAAGAGCTCTACAGAAGTTTTATTGTAATATAGTTCCAGTTCAATAAGCACACATTTTTCATTTACTATATATTAGCTGGAACATTATTGGAAATTTTAAAGTTTTCTAAATAAATTAAGAGGCGTGCATTAACAACGATAATAAGTTAAAAATAACATTTTGACTTATGAATTGTGTACTGTAAGGTTAGCTAAAATGCATATACATTAAAAATGAAGGTCTTTTTAATTTCCAAACAATATAAACTATAACTGAAAATGTTTAACGACATACTTTGTCAAAGTAATATTATAAGTTAATAATATGGTAACATACAGGCGGGATGTAAATTTTAAATATATCAACCTGGATTTGAACCAAGGCCCTTTGCGTCGCTAGCACAATGTCAATAGCTCATATGGGAGAGCATTGTGCTAGCGACGCAAAGGTCCCTGGTTCAAATCGTCAAGTTGTTGGTTTCTCTTACGTATAGCTTTTATTGCATATGATTGTGAGTAATTAATATGCAATAAAAGCTATACGTAAGAGAAACCAACAACTTTTCTTTCTGAAGCGTCTCCTTTTGGGAAATTATATACCCGTTACCAACACAATTTATACTAATCGCAGGTCAAATTTGATGAAATAATTTTTATGTTGTATAAATGTTCTTTTAGATGGTCGTATATTTTGGTTTATTTTTTTTTTTAATAATAATTATAACATATTTACATTCCATCACAATTCGTCGAAAATTTAGAGCTTGCTTCCAAAAATTTTTGTATTAGTGATATACATAATTGTCATTATTTTCAGTTGTCAGATATTTGAAACATATTGCTGTAAAGTAAATACAAAATAATAATATAAAAAAAATAGTAATGATACATTCATGCTATACAAAATACATACTCCTTTCTGTTTATTAAGTTAAACACTGCAAAATATCGTTGAAGCTAAATATCTCGAAAACACCAGTAAATCACAATTAACAAATTACCATAAAGACAAATTTAAAGCAATTTAATTTTATTTTATTTCTACTTTGTGAATAAATGTCAATACATATGTCAGTTCTGAAATAACCTGAAAAGTAAAAATATTGACAACAATAAATTGATTTTTGTATTTATTAACACAAAAAAAGCTATTAGATGCAATAAAGTTGTAAGTATAATTTGTTGTGTTGTATGCAATATCTTGAAATGAGATTTTCATTTCATGTAATCGAAAACTTTTATGTTTATTAATATAAAATTAACGTCATATTTAATAAAAACACAGTTACATTGCAATGTAGGAATTACATTAATTAATTACACATTAAGCTAATAAATAGAAACATATAAATCATTATAAACCAATTCAAAGCATTCGAACAAGGTTTCGCAAATAATAAATTTCCGATATACGAGTTGAAGCGTAAATGGACAATTTTTTGCACTTAGCGGCCGAGCGGTCGACCAGAATAACAAAACACTTGTACTTGGATGTATCATCGACACACTGCTAAAATATTTATAGAACTTACTTAATTCCAAGAGTGTACGAGAACAGTACAAGTCCAAAATTGGCCATTTCGAACTGAAATAGCAAAAATGTTCACTATGATTTATACTCTCGAATAGACCTAAAGACAATGCTTGGGCGAAATAAACAAGTCTAGAACAGTGCTTTTTTGCTCGCTCATGCAACGCGTGTCTACTCAGTTTCTACTGATATCAGTCGTAAACATTCGCCAACTTTGTAATTTGTATTCAAATCGTTGTTGAGGTACGCCGAAGTAATCAATATGAATATCAATATTAAAAAGATAAATAATATTAAAAAAGTCCACAAGTATGTAACTGGTGAAAATTTAGAATTTTACTACCACGTGAGTTCCGGACCGACTACCACCGTAGAAGAGGAAATTTAATACTATTATGTATATAATCATCAAACTCTATATCATACTTTATCATATCGCCATATACAGGGTTAGTCAAAATTACCGGAACACCTAAATAATTTTCCAATTTCAAAAAATTTTTCAAGTTAAAGTTGTTTTGTTTTACACAACTTATCGTTTAAATATATTTTTATTATACAGGGTGTTCATTTTCTTCTGGATATCTCGTAACCTTCCCTTTTTTAAATAGAACATCCTGTATAACTTTACATTTTTTAATTCTAAGATTAATTCTAAGAATCTTTTGTATGAATTTTTTATAAAATGCCTTATTTTTGAGTTATGATCAATTAATCAAAAATAGACGAAATTACCGAAAACCTAAATAATTCTCCAACTGAGAAAAAAAATGTGTTTAATTGTTTATTGTTTATTCTGGAAATTTGGTAAAATACATTTTTTTAATTCTAGGATTAATTCTTTTATAGAAATCATTTTTTTTAAATGCAATACTGTCATTTTTTAGTTATAAGCAATTAATCAAAACTCCTGGACTTCAAATTAAAAATATTTTCCCACATACATACACATTTATTTAATTTGCCAGCTTGAATATTTAATTTATTATGCTATTTCATAGTTTAGTTATTTTTTTTTATTTTTTATGCGTTAATGATCGGTTAATCATAACTCAAAGATGATGCATTTTATAAATTAATGATTCTTACAAACTCTTAGAATTAACTCTTTTTAAATATACAGGGCGTTCTATTAGAAAAAGAAAAGTTTACCAAATTTTCAGAATAAAATGAACATCCGTATATTGAAAATATATAGCTTGTTTAAAACCGAAAAACTTTTGTTTGAATTTTTCTTTGTAATTCTTTACGGTTAAAGAATTACTAAGGTGTTCCGGTTATTTTGACTAATCATGTATAATCCGCCATTTTGAATTTATCTGACAAAATCTGAAAATCTGACATGACATTTTTAATTATCAATCTTCAAATATTACGGGAAATAAGTTTCATGCAAATCCTACATCATATATACCTACATCACAATAAAAATATTATTTAAATGCTTTAAATAAACAAGTATTGTTCAAAATGTAAACTGTTTTTCCGTCGAGTTCAAAGACAGTGTCCATGATGATTGTTTTAATCATAGCTCTGCTTTCAATCAAATATAAATAAAATATGTAGTACATTAAGTACATTAATTCTCTGTGAACTACTTTATATTTTGTCTATTGGCACAAAATAGCTAACTGCTATACCTTTCAAGATATTGCACCAACAAAATTATTTTGTTAATTTTCTCAGAACTCACTTTTTGGACTTGTAGTGTTTTCGAACCGCCCGGACCGATTCATTTTATAAATCAACAAATAAGTTTTTGTTTGCAAATCTCCATTTAAAAATTCTTTGGGTATCCGGTTTTGTTAAGTTAATAGCATCGTTAGATCTGGTGTCTATTTAGATAATATAATCCTTAATTTAAAAAAAAAAAAACAAAGAATCTTAGTCCAACAACAGTACTAGAATTATTAGAATTTACAATTTAGTTCGTTGCAGAAATAAAAAAAAATGTTAAGTTGTTTTGATACCCAGTATATTATTCGTCTAAGCAACTTAAACTGAGATTTATATTTTATAAATAAGTCAACGCTTAAAAATTCCGAGAGTATATAAATGTTATTTCGATTCGAAACTTAGTACATGTGCACTAAGAAAACACGTTTCAAATTCTCGAAGCGGACCGGCCGGCTGGACAAAAACGTGTTCTATTATGGCTGTAAAATAACTACGCCGAATGTTGCTCGAATATTTGACGAAAACATACTCATACCGTCAATGCTCCACAGAAAAATACATTTTTCTTGTCGAAAGAAATTGTTTTCGAGGCATAGTACGAGATGTACGAAGTATGAACATGTTTGTTTTTGTTGCATTACTAACGCGTTTCGGAAAATATAATAATATGAAATGAATAAGGAATTTATTGTTGACGCCAAAAACACTATACCTACATACCTATATCACAATCTTAGCTAATTATTCTGGTTATAATCAGAGAGCGAAATTTAATCTACTTGCATCCTCCATTTGTAAGAGCGGTGTTGTTTGTTTCTGGTATGGTTTCTAAATGAATGATGCGTACTTCACAGTAGAGGTGAATATAAAAGTTTTTTACACATATGAACGATTGCAGGTAGATTAAATTCCGCTGTCTGATTATAACCAAAATTATTAGCTAAGAAAATAGCCATAAATAATATGTAAATCGTACTATAATTAATAGATTATGTCTGATGTTTACATTTCAATTCATAGACTCCTTCTTTAAATACATAAATAATAACGCTTTAGCTCCTGAGGACCAAGAAGTCGTAATCTTCACCAATTTCACCTATATAGTACAATAATACCTACAATAAAATACATAAACAAGAATAATGCGTTGTAGTACCTTTTTTACATCAAAAAGGCCGATAAGGTGACTGTTATCATATTTATTGACCTGTACGTCAGACATCAATTGGAACATTCTGCTAAACATGTTGGCAAATTAATAAACCTCAATTTATCAGCATTCTATTTTTGCTTTCTTATCATACAGTAATTTCTTTCGCAATATGGTGATATTTGCACATAAACCACATATACAAAAGTAATCATTATACTAGGTGCCCATTTTAACATATTATTACTTTCTATGTAAAAGAATCCTATCTAATTTATTCTTTTTATATTGACATTAAAACCACTAAAACATTTTTACATTAAGTATAGAGAAAATGGGTGACATTAATCATAAGGTGGTAGCTAACTACCTGTTGTCAAACGTAGCTATGGCTTATTACCTATATTGATTATTTTTGTATGTCGTGGTAATGTACAGTGGTACAAATAAAAATGGTGCTTCAAGGATATTATAGCGGTTTGTGTTTGTTTTTTCAGATTCAAATTATTAATGGCGTCATCTTGATTTCGTGGAGACAGAAGGTGTTGGAAAAACAAATAGATTACGGTGCCAAACTAGGACAGGTCGTACTCTCGCTTGCGAAAATGGAACTGACAAATTTTTATAAAAACGTCATGCCAGTCGCGGACTACTTCGACCACAATAACATGCTCCTAGCGGTAAGTGAACATTAATTACACTTAATTAATAAATTGATGAATTTATGAATGAAAAAGAGTATTATATAAAAAGAAAGACAAAGCAAAAAAGAAGAAAAACCAAGCAAAAAATACAGGATGAAGGAAAAGCAAAAATTGTCAGTAGTCAACGTAGTAGACTGAATTTTTACTGAAACTAAAACTTAAAACTAAAAACTTTTTTATTTATTTTTAAATTAGAAAACCAGTTTTTTAACCTTAATATATAAAAGCAATGCGTTATATTATAAATAACCTTACCATTTTGACTTGAAATAGATACATATTATGGATACTCTTGAGGTAGGACTTCCGGCTTTTCCGGAAATGACGTCACCATTGGAATTTTAAATGGCACTCTATATTATTTGTGTGATATTTTCACTCTCAATAAAAAACATTTTATCACCAAGACAACAAAACAAATAACTTTTCTGTTTAATAATAATCTAAGTGGCTATGAATTGGTGGAAACAGTCGGAAGTTGTTAAATAAACACTAATTAAGTCGATTTTGGCCGATATTGTATTACTAGCGGCCTCCACCGTGATAGAAATTGACGATCGATACGTTTTTGTGTTCAGAGTGTCATCCTGATTGGAAATATAAAATAATATAGGGTGCCATTAAAACGTCCAAAGATGGCGTCATTTACGGAAAACCGGAAGTCATACTAACCTCAAGAGTATCCCAAAAAATTGTTATTTTACAGCATTTTTGCTGTATTTTTACATTCATTTTCGGTCACTTGTCAGACGCTTTTCTCAGTGTATAATACACTTATTTGATATATCGTTAAAAAACTACAGCCGTTGCAAATACTAATAAGGAAGACAAAAGAGAATTGACAGAGCAGTAAAAAAGTACCAATAAAAACAAAATACAAATATAAAATAATAAGTACAATAATTAAGGATTATTAAATAATACAATAATTAAGAATCATTTCGTAACGACATATTGAACTCATCAAGAACTTCAATTAGAACTTTTAGAGCTGTTTAAATTTAATGTAAAAAATTTAATAATTTTTTTGAGGCATTGAAAAAATAAATAAGAACATGTAAACATTTTACTAAGATTATTATTTACAATCTCAAAAAATGTGGGACAAACATCTCTGTAGAGGATATTCTTACACCGTAATTTAACAGCTGATATCTATATTTTCGCTTAAAGTTTGTAAAATAAGAAAAAGCTGGCTCGTGACTACACAATATTATAAACTGCACTAATACAAGGTGATTTATAACTCGAGGTAAAAATTAAATGTAACATTAAATTGTAAGTAAAAAATGCGAAATAAATTGATTTTGATTTTGCGTTATCTGTTATTAGAACTCAGAAAACATTAATCTGTTACTCATACATAGAACACCTTTAGAAGAAGAACAGAATTATGGTTTTCAATATGATCTTACATATACAAGTTCTCGGCTTCTGTAAAAGAATTTGTGTCCTACCATTAATAGGAAATCAATAAATATATAATCAGACTTACAATTCTATGCTTTGTTTCCAAAAAGCGGTCCAAAACTTTGAAGTTGAATTCAAAATATCGTGACAAAATTTAATTTAAAAATAAATAATTAAATTAAATAGAACCTCATGAATCTGGTTGTAGCTTGTACAAAACGTAGCGTGTTACAAATTTCGACCAAACAACTTCAAAGTTCTACCACAATATCGTTACTGATGAAGAATTTGTGTAGACCGATTTTTAAGTGCTCTGAGAACACTAAGATCAAGTTGGTTAGGCTGTTGGCGATTTTTTTAGAGAATTTTTTGTAGGCACCATTTTTTATAAAATGCATCATTTTTAGTTAGCATATAATTAAAACTCCAGAAACTGAATATGTTCCCACATACATACACATTTATTTTAATTTGCAGTTTGAACATTTAATTTTATTTTTCTATTTAATTGTTCTGTTATTTTTATCCGCTTAGTTAAAATAAAAGTTTATCAGTTTTGATTAATTGCTTATAACTAAAAAAGGATGCATTGTATAAAAAATGATTCTAACAAAAAATTCATGGAATTAATCTTAGAATAATTATAAAATGTAAATATATGTGTTCTATTAGAAAACGGAAAGGTTGCCAGTTTCCATAATAAAATAAGCACTCTGTATATTAAAAATATATTTAAAAGCTTGTTTAAAATCAAACAACTTATGTCTGATTTTTTTTAATGTTTACGGTTGGACAATTATTTAGGTGCTCTGGTTATGTTGACCAACCCTGTATACTGGTATGTAACAACGATATTATCAATCAATAACTTAGTAATTGCCCTATGTAGATCGCAGTCGTAATTGGCGATTGTCGAGAAAGATAAACCAAGAATGACTGTTGAATGTCTGTCGACAGTGAATACATATTACTTTTCGCCAATGTACGAGAAGCACCTGTGCGACATTCCGCATTAATGAGGGTAAAATAATACCTACTTTCCAGGTAGTTCTCAGCCGGCCCAAGTAATCAAAGAGCTGTACCAAAACGATACAATAGATTCAGACATCATAGAAAAATAAGATTGGAATAACTTGGAACGATAAGATTTATTTGAAAGAGATAAATAATATATTCTTTAGTTTTAATTAATTATTCACAAATAGAGAAAAAAATACTATCGGATATTAAATTTAATATCAATGTGAACTATTTGTATTTTGCATATAAATTTATTGTGTTTAATATTTTTTAATCTTTTTATTTCAATACTAAATAATTATTCCATTCGTTATCTACTTTTCGGGTTGCATTGATGCTCGAACAGCCCCTTCACCGCACGTGTTTGATGTCATAAATCAGACTCCTGTCGTAAATAATACCTTCGGGTACCGACAAAAAAATGCTATGAGCCGCGTCAAAAATCCACATTGAATGGATCGAAGCGAGCCACTCGCACACACAAAAGAAGCGAGCCACTCGCCGAACGCATGATTTTTATCCGACTATCTGCATGCGTAGAGACTTCTGGCAATTCGAATGTTAGCGGATTTGGGTGAATGTGGCATCCACACTCTCCCGATTCGCGGTCGCTCGCTATGTCTCGCTAGAGTCTGGAAGATGTATAACAAAACGTTTGTTCACAAAAACAGGTTTTAAAAAATTATTAAAACAATCTGACAAAATAATTTTTTAGTTTTAATATTACTTCGTTGTTGTCGAGAAATGAAAATTTTATAAGACGGTTATCCAGATGTTAACAAGTACAATTTTCAATTTTAAATATTTTGCAAATACGTAGCAGACGAATTGTTTGTTCGAAGTGTATCTAAACTAAATGTATGTAAATATCTCAGATTAATGGCGAGCGACATCCCGGCGAAGTGTACAAAGATTTCCGATCGGCCATCATGAAAATCTTGGGCACGCAGGACAACCCACCAGTTTTCAGCAACGGACCTGAAGCCGATCTACCGAACGACGTTACCACCGAACTTTCCACAGCTGTAAGCCCACTTATTTCATTACCATTAACTAAAATTAAATCATAATCAGAACACTCAATTCCATCTCCTAAAATACCACCATTTACCATTCCAGAAAACCCTACCACTAGCAGCCAAACTAAAGAACCCAATAACAGTTGTAGCCAACCCACAAATAAGGCCACAGACCCAAATAATATCGGTCAACGGCACCACCAATGGAAATCCAGCAATCCCAAACCATCGACCAACCATAAAAACAACTGCTCCACCAACCCTGTGGGTTATAGGAGGTCCAGGAAGTAACAAAGCGGTGTTATGCGAGCAGGCTGCTAAGGAGACAGGATGGATTCACATCAGCATTGGGAAGCTGCTGAGGGCGGCTGCTGATTCATCAGATCGAAGGGTGGGGAGCGATGCGTCAAAGATCAGGGAGTGCATAACTAATGGTGAGATGGTGCCCAATGATATTGTCATGAGGATGGTTGAGTCACACCTCGGTGCGAATACAGAAGCTGATGGTGTTATTCTGGATGGGTTTCCTAGAGATTTGACGCAAGCGACTGAGTTTGAGTCGAGAGTAAGTTTGATTTTACATAGATTGTAGTAAGTTATTTGGATAGTTGTGGCAAGAGTACCATTGTTGAACTGTTGTTATAGCTTAGTATCTGCAAGTGAGAATAGGAAGATGTAAAGGATTGGTAACTCCACCGTGTACATCAAAAAGCACTAATCTCTAAATGATTATTAACGAAGGCACAGGTTCTTTTTCTAAAACTTCACTGGAGAAAGCTGAACCTCTATTTTGAGCAGTTTATTTCTTTTAAATTCGCCAAACAACATTTGTTACGTATATATTTACCATGATAGCCAAAAAAGAAACAGTTAATAATAATATAATATAATATAATAATATTATAATATTAATATTTAATTAATATTGATTGGACTTTCACATACAAACACACTGGTCAAAAAAATTAAGAGAATACTTTTTTCGAAACCTGTAATTTTTTAAATAATAGTTCTAGGCATATCAATTTTGTTGTACTTCAACAGCTGTCATGAATTTAAATTAAACCAACCATTCAGCTTCGTGACCTTTTATTAACTGGTTCTATAGAATACGTATACAGCAGGTAAGGTTCAGGTATGCAACCCAATATACATATAAGATATCATAATATATCACATCTGCCTTCCAAAGAAAACAATAAGAATTTTAATCATTACAATAAATCTTAAGTTACAATAAACAATAAACGATTATTCTAATAAGACATGAATTATTTTTGAATCAATTAGAAATGCTCATTAGGATAAATGAATTTAAATTTTTATAACTAAAAAAACAATAATGTAGTGAGCTATTTTCAATTAATTCAAAACTGCATACTGAAAACATAACATTTTAATTTTACAATAATTTATAAATCAAACTTAAAAACACTACAAACTTATTTACCACCAATTAATTATATATATATTTGGGAAGGTGAGTATGAATTATATATGTATATGTGAATTTCTGAATGCTAACAATCCTAAATAAATATCTTCATTATTATCAACTGTTTTCTTAATTAAATTTTTTATACTTTGTGTGGTCCTTTCAGCAAGTCCATTGGTCTACTGATGGTGAGGTGATGCTACCTTGTGTATAAAATTCCATTTTTTTGCAAATTCTGCAAACAATTCACTTGTAATTTGTCTACCAGTACCAGTTATTACAATAGCAGGAATACCATGTCTTGCAAATATGGATTTCATTTTTTCTAACACGTTATAAGCCGTTAAGTTGTTATTTAAATTTATTATTTCTGTATATTTTGAATAATAATCTACAATTAGCAAGTAGGTTTGCCCGTTCAATTCATATGTATCAATGCCTACTTTGTACCAGCGTATTCTTTCTATTGTGTGATTTATCATGGGTTCTTTCATATTAGACTTTTTGGCAACTATTACAAGAACCGACACAATTTACTATATCTTTGACCACTCCAGACCAAAAAAAGAAATGTTTTGCTCTTTGAATATTTTTTGTTATTCCTAAATGACCACAATGAATTAGCTCCAACATTTTATTTCTCCATGATTTCGGAATAAGAAGGATGTCATTTAGATATATTAAATTGTTATTTTCAGTTAAAAACGACCTTATTTTGTAATAACCTGTAACATTAAATGGAACATTCTTGGATTTGTTTGGCCAACCTTGTCTAATAAATTTCTTTACAATTTTCAACTCATCATCTTTGTCACATTCATTTATAAGAACTTTTAATTTTTCTGGGCTAATATCTATTTACTTCGATATGACACAAATTTGTGATGATAGTTTCAAATTCGCTCGTTTTAATCTGTTTCTAACACTTTGATCAGAAATTTCTATTCCATGTGTTCGTCTTAGGTCGTTTAGGAGGTCTCGTGCTGTGGCAGTACGCTGACGTAGAGAGGAAAGGATAAGAAATCGGTCTTGATTTTGAGTAGTTTTTCGATTTCGACCTTGTCCAGCTCTTCTAACATATTGGCCAGTCTCCCGAAACCGATTCCATAAACGCTGAATAACAAAAGGGGAAACTCAAAGGTCCCTGCTAGCGAAATTGACAACTGAATTCATTTGTCATCTTTAGTAGGCTTTCTTACGTGAAATCAAAGCATACTTGACATTTTTTCCATTTTGTTTTGCGTTATTAATTTATATTTTTAAGTGTAACTTAGAAGAAATGTAACTTTGTTTTTGTAATTTTCTTCAATTACATATATGCCGTTGAAGTATACCAAATTTGATTTGTATAGAACTATTATTTAAAAAGTTACAGGTTTCGCAAAAAGTGTCCCAGTAACTTTTTTGAGCAGTGTACCTATATTATTTGCATAGGCTCTCATTGGTTCGCGGGTCACCTAGGGTACCGTGTTGTGAGTGGTCGGTTGACTACATAGAGGTGGATACACTTAAGTCGCATCCAAAATTCCAAGACTAATTAGGAATACTCAAACGATTTAGTAACTATAGACCATCGGGATACTAATAACTCACCCTGTATACTAAATTTTTGACCTCGTCATTTCTTTCCGTTACAATACAAAGCAAAAAAATATTTATTAGAAAAGTTGTATTGGATAATATATTCTACAAGTTTTCTTCAAATAATTTTGCACATGTCTAAAAAATTAAAAGAAAACAAACCTTAAAATAAATATAATATAAATAATATAAAATATAAATACTGTATTATGACCACTGTCCCACTGCATGAAGAACGTCTATGCTAGGCGACAAATCGATATCACAAAACTCTATAAATCATAATGGTGGGACACCGGACGGTATTTCTGGAAAACGTACAGAACGACAGACGAGGACAAAATTTTAACAATAGTTCTCTTGCCCTTGTCCGCTCCTCGTAGATCCTGAATACTTCATAGGCGAGTGAGAAAATTATACCGTCACTATTTGCAAAGTTATAACCACCAATTATCCGGTCATTTGCCATCGATTAGTTATTAATATTGCATAAGCCACAGGCGGTCTGGAAGCGAACAAAACGTTACATCCACTTACTGGCATGCAGCTTTCGGTAAAAACACGTTTCAGTCTCACGAATTCATATTTAAAATTATAATTAAGTCTAGAATGTGGGCAGCAGACAGAAATCTCCTGGGAACTGTGTCATAATAAATTGCGACACACTAATAACAAAATAAAACCCTGTGGTTTTCCCTAAGGAAACCGACAGGGTTTTACGAAACTTATACAAGTGTTCTATTGATCATTTTGTACCTACCTATTATAAATTACACCAGTCGACTTGGTTTTGGTAACTTTATTGACACTATATTTTTTGATATCTATGTAAGAGCATATTATAAACATTTCCTAGTGGTCCCATTTCTGAGAAATTCCGGAAAATCAAAAATTGCTCGTTTGTAGGTACATATTGTAGTTTATTGCCTCTGGAGCATAGTGAATATGATCAACACTTTTGAACATTTTTTCTGTTTTCTATCAGTTATAATGCTGGAAATATCGGCCAGCTAAAGCTGATGGATAAACAATAGCGAAATTATTCAAGATGATCTATTATGATCGCTATGTATACCATAACAATATTTTATTTTATGTTTTTATTTTATTTTTTAACACCCAGTATATTTAAGATCAACATGATCACGAAAATAGCCATTTAGCCCAAATAGACCAGGCAAGAGAGATTTTCGCGTGACAAAAATATTATCAGGAAGCCGACGGTCCCAGGTCACGTGGAACAATCCATAGATGTATTGCGATATGTTTTCGACTCGCAAATATCTACTTAATTGGGGTAAATATAAAAAAATTCTGTTTTTTTTGTTTTTCGCTTTTAAAAGCAATCTTGATGGTCTCAATCAAATTAACATTAACGGAGAAAATTCGGAAAAAAACGGAAAAATCTGTATTTTTTCGAAAACGCCGTCATTATCAAAGTTGTAGCGCAGGCTTTTCGCGAGAAAGATTAGTTTTTGTATTATTGCGATGTGAATATTTTTATGCAATATCTTTCGGCGAGCCTGGATGTGTCGGAGGTGGTCCGATTTTAATTTTTTTAACGGATTTCGAAAGTAGAAGTATGGTGCTACAAAACGTCAATTCTGGTTTTGCGCTAAAATGTTCCGAAATAGGTGAAAAATGCTTGCAAACATGACCGAAAACGGCTGCGCACTAGAAAGCGGTCGAGTAGTGGGGGTAGGCGGCCGACGCGGAGAAGCGCGTATATATGTTACGGTTAAAGATGCGGTTTGTATTAATAATTACCGGCTAATATTTAATAATAACCGCATCATTTGGTCAATGTGATTAGAAACACTTAAATAATCACATGAACCGGCTATTATTAATAATTTCCTAACGGGCACGGTAAAAGTGATAAAGACGTTACTTTTTACAAAAGATCTTTTGTATACAGTCTTCAAATAAGTTAGCTAAGTTACTTTTGATAACTATGTAAGCTTAATAGCTTACATATAATATAATAATTTATTTACTCGACGCAAATCGTCAGTACGGCTAGCCCAATGACCAAAATTATGAATAATACAATTCATTAATAATACAGAATTTGTCTTTTGTCTCCCTTGTACTTTAGAAACTACTGGATATAATGGGTAAAATAATATTTGGTATACACCCAAGGACGGCCCATGACGAAAACATAAAAAAGAACATTTTATACACAGTGTTCAAAAAAGTTAACCATTTTATTATCAATAACACCCATTTTTGTATTTAATGCATGTGGGTAGTATTTTTGTAAATGTACAATTACAATTTATTCCACCCAGTGCTGCCACCTTGACGTCTGTTGAATTCGGTAGAGTCGTTAGTATAGTCGGTAGAGTAAAAAAAAACGGAATTAACGGAAATACAATTACTATGATTTTTGCAGTACTTTTTTTTATTACAAAAAAATACAAACACAAAACAAGATGACGTCCTATTGTTACAAACTTTATCTTGCTTTATTTTTACAATATAAATGGTGTAATTGTTGTACTACCACAAAAAAAATAAAGGTCTAGAAGGACTTTTGTATTCAAAATTAAATATGAAACATTTTTTAAAGTTTTGCATTAAAAAGATTATAAATAATTATAAATAATTGCCAGTGCCATATATAAATAATTAGTAATCAATCGTCATATTTTATTTAATGCGACTGTAGAAACAGAATTGCATAATAATTTTTTTCTACTTTGCATTCACAATGCACACATTGTAACACTGTTTTCGATGTTACAATTAACACATTGTAATACCGAAAACAGTAACCATTTGTCTAAGATTGGTACACATTGATATCAAATGCCATATGTCAAACGTACAATACATAACCCAACATAACCACACACTGCATCTTCTTAATCGCTTGCAATCGCATAAACTGCGAAATATCAATATTCTATACACACTTAAACATGGGTGTAGCCTGCTATAGTATGGCCAAAGGATTGGGGCTTTCTTAGTTTTGCTGTGTTCATCAAAATACGCCAGCATGACGTTTTCGGTGATGTTTTACGACTCTGGTAAGTGATCGTTATCATTATTTTCAACTAAACATCAAATCTCCTTTTCAGATATAATTCAGACCAAGAACCAGATCTTTACTTTAGTAAGGTATTATGCGAAGATCAAACCTACATCGTAGATATGAATAATTTTAATTACTGCTGCGAGATTGTATATGCGCAATAAATGCAATAAGTATAATTTATTCTAATAAACTACTTTGCCGAAATTAGAATTGGGTTTCAATTATAAGCGCTTGTAAATATATAAGCCGCAACGGCTACGTAGCGGAATTAGTTAGACACCGCTATCAAACGTTAAGCGTTATAACAATTCTTTAGTAAGTTCTTGTTCTTCGAAGTAACTAATCAGTCACCGCCAAACACTTCTATTCTGATTATTATACTTATGAAACCACTATTTTAAAGTTGTTAACTTTTTAGGTTAAGTTTCATGTATTTATCACAGTAGGGTTCAAAGTGATGCCCCAAGCTCCATTATGATCATCGTTGCGACCTCGCTGAATATTTATTCAAACTTGTAGGCTAAAGTAGAGTAAAATTATTCACAATTAGATTTTGTCATGATTTTATCTCATCGATCTCATCCTTAACGAAGTTGACAGTTACTACAGTGCTGCCACGTGGTACCCGCAAAATACCCTAGATTCTAATTTAGCGCGATATAGTAGAAAACGCAAACGCAAAGTAGAAAAAATAGTATATTACACTCGTTTTATAAGACGTATTGGTGCACTCGTTCCATTTGGAACAACTCGTGCGCCAATTTGACGTCTTATAAAACTTGTATAATAATATACTATTAAGTAATATTGAAAGCGATTTAATATGAATGATATAAACTTCGTGCAGCGCGCACTACGTCAATCGTAACGGTAAATGGAAACGCAGCTGGGACAGTGGAAGATTATTTACTGTTAGTACGATACGATCAGAACAATTTAATTTGGGAATTTTGAATAGTAGTGCGAGTTAAATATAAATATGGCAGAATAATACAAACCGAATTTCTAATTTATTACTTACTTAGCTTTTAAGAATTGACTGACCCAAAGAGTTACACACTCGTGCATGTAATTAGTATGGATTGGCATTTTTTTTTTGATAAGCTTCCTTATTTTAGTCATGAGTAGTAACTAAATAAGTTAGTCAGGACTAACGTCACTAAAGGCCCAACACTGAAAACCCAGTGAATAGATTCGTTGTGTGGCGATTATGTAGATACTAATAGAATTCCAAATCCGAGGCTCTATTATATTGTAGCATCACTTTAATGCAATATCGAATTGAAATATATCACATTGACCACAGCATGCTGGAAATTATTGATAATAGCCGGTTCATGTGATAAATTCTTCACTTTAACCTCTCCACTTGGCTATTATTAATAATAACCGGTAATTATTAATAATAACCTATTTATCACTATGACCGTAACATATATACTAATACAAGCGCGCTGCTGTAATACTCCACCGCTTTCGAGCGCGCAGCCGTTTTCGGTCATGTTTGCAAGCATTTTTCACCTATTTCGCAACATTTTAACGCAAAATTAGAATTGACGTTTTGTAGCACAATACTTCTACTTTCGAAATCCGTTAAAAAAATTAAAATCGGACCACCTCCGACGCATCCAGGGTGGCCGAAAGATATTCCATAAAAAAATTCAAATCGCAATTGTGCGAAAACTAATCATCGGACAACGCCTGGGTTATGCACACTCAAAGTACCCATCAATCACTACTTTCTCGCGAAAAGCCTACGCTACAACTTTGAAAATTACGTAGTTATGAATTCTTGAAAAAACGCCGATTTTTCCGGGTTTTCTCCGTTAATATTAATCCGATCGAGTCCCTGTAGGGCTCATTTTTTTCAAGCATCAAGATTCCTCCAAAACAAAACAAGAACGATTTTTTTAGGTTTTTTGTTTATAAGAAATTAAATAATGATTGTCCCACGTGACCTGGGACCGTCTGCTTCCTGATACTATTTTTGTCACGAACTCAGTAATTTTCTGCTCTATTGCCTGGTCTAAAACAATGGTTTATACAAAAAAATATTTCTTCAAAATCTCGAGATATTCAAATTTAAAAACAGTTTTGTTTCTTTCTTTTTTTAGTTTAAACTAAAACCAACCATAATACTTCTTGACTGCTCCAAACTTCAACTGGGCCGAGGTAGATTGGATGACAGCGTAACTGCTTTCAGAAGAAGACTAGAAATTTTCAGGCAATCATGTTTACCCATGCTGAAAGCCATGGATAATATAGGAAGGCTTATTATTGTAAGTACCACGGTGTAGTTTACAAGCTCCAGAATATGGTTTGCCTTATAAAAGAGTCTCAAGAAGGCAAGATTTGAATTTCGCGCTATTTTAGCTATTATGATTCGATAGGTCAACGAGTGAGACAGGTCGATAGGAGACAGATGATGGGTGTTAGTAAACATGGAGCGCTGCACGAGACAACAACGTGTCCTTACTGTTAAATATTACTATGAAAACGGTGAAAATGTGGTCGGTAAAATTCGTAAATTGCGTCCAATTTTCGGTAGAAATAATGTTCCAAATTTATCCACTGTGAAAAGAATAATCGCAAAATGCGAAGTACTGGTTCACTAAAACACACGAGCTTTTTTCCAAAGATAACCATGTTTAATTTAAAATTTAAATCTTGCGCTTTCATTGAGACTTTATAGCTTACATATTAAACTAACGATTTTGTTTTTAGGTTGACGGTGACACAGACACGCCCCAAGTCCAAAAAGACTTCAAATCTGTTGTTAAAGAGCACGTAGCATACCAGAAGGACAACACACAGCACCAAAACAGCATACCAAATGGGCATGCCATGACAAATGGTCACGCCGTGCAAAATGGTAACGCCATGACCAATGGACATTCTATAACAAATGGCACTTCTATGACTAATGGCACTACTATAACTAATGGAAATGCTATAAGCAATGGACACATAGGCAACGGGCACATACCAAGCACTGATGAGACCATCTTACATGATCTAGAAGCAGAACCGATAGAAACAATAAGCAAATCAGTCTCGCAAATGACCAATGGCTATGGCCATATGAACGGTCATTTGAATGGTGTGAACAAAGTACTTCAAATACCTGGCGTTGGCAGTGATTTTCTTAAGAATAAATTTGCTGATTTAAATGCAGATAGGCAAGATAATATTAGACAGATATACGGTACTGTGAATGCTGAGAGTCATATTTAGAGAGTATATAGTGGATATTATTGAGCAGAAAGTGATTTAGTATGTGATATCGTCTTTTTAGAACTTAAAATATTAGATTTGTATGTATACCGTGTCCGGCAGAAAGTTGGAAACTAATTGGAAGTTTTGTTTTTTTTATTATTAATTTTTTCAAAAAGTTGTATTCTTCAAAAAAGCTTCTGGATTATCTTAAACCATAAATGCATATACGGGGTGTTACCTAAACTATGAAAAACACTTGAGGGTAAAAGTACATTTATTTCAAAAGCGACGAAAAAATATTATTGTTTCAGAGTTATCAAAACTATGAAAATGGCTTATTGATTGCTCTTGGTAGAGATCCCTGAATTGTCATCATGGTAGCATAAAATATCTTTGGGCTTACATAAAAAATTTTTTTTAACAAAATGCAATTGAAAATTTGGGAAATAGTGATGACTTTGGGAGCATAGATTTTGTGAATGATAAGTGAAGGTGCTCTTGATATTTTTATTTTGCGCAGAAAATGTCTATCAAAAATATCAAAAGGCCTTTGCCATTTCGAAAATCATAATTTCAAAATCGAAAGTTTCGATCATGGTGGATCTATTTTCAGTAAATTAAACATGCGTTACTACCGATCACTGTAGGTCATGAATGCTACTTATGTTAATAAAAATGTTTGGTAAATAAAAGTCATTATGTTGTAGATAACTATACCAATCTGACTTAAGAATGTTAAATTTCAGTAATTAATTCTTTCAGTAAATAGTACCTAAACGATTAACTAAACATATTATTAGGTCTTTTACAAAGTAAATATAACTTACAAAACCGCGTCGCATAGACAAAATGTCTTTCTGAATAAAAAGTTTCATATGAACTTAGGGGTTTTTTCAACTCCTTAACAAGTTACAGCTGTTCAAAATGAAAATCGAGCATTTTTTAAATAATGACAACTGACAAAAATTGGTTTTCAAAATAATTCTGAGTTGGCTTTTAAATCTTATATTAACGCCAATCCATAGAAATCAGACGAATAAAATGGTCAATTATATTAGTTGGGTACTTGGTGAATTCGTTATTGGTTGATGTTAATCACCCGTTTTATGCTGGCGGTTCGTACAGCAAAAAAAGCAAATAACTGGTAATAAGTTTAGTAGCATTTTATTTGTTATTTTTTTCTCATAAATAATACCTATTTAACAAACACTAACAAAACAAAAACAAAATTTGGATAAGTAATAAACAATACATTAACGAAGAAGAAAATAAAATACATCAAAAAAATTGTTCAAAATGACCTCCACCAATATCTATGCACTTTTGGCAACGAATTATTATGGATTCTTGCACACTACGTAGTGATTCCACATTTGTTTTAAGCATATCAAAAGCGGCTTGAATTCTTTGTAGTAATGCATGTCTTGTATTTATTGGTGTTTTGTACACTTCTGACTTAACGTAGCCCCAAATATGGAAGTCCAGAGGAGTAATATCAGGCGAACGCGGTGGCCATTGAACAGGCCCGGCGCGACCAATCCAACGCTGGTTGTAATGGTTATTTAACCAGTAGCTCACCTGTCTTGCGTAATGAATTGGAGCGCCATCCAACTGAAACCATCCATTTTGTCGGTAATTAATTGGCACATCTTCCAAATAATCTATCAAACTATTCTCTAAGAATAACAGAAAACTATTTGCATCCACTCTGTCGGGAAGGATGTGAGGCCCAATCAGATGTGATCCCACCAGACCAGCCCAAACATTTACTTTAAATTCATGCTGATAAGATATTACTGTCGTTGTATGAGGGTTTTCGTGGGCCCATACGCAAAAATTACGGCGGTTTGTAATTCCACGACGAGTAAATGTTGCCTCATCTGTCCAGATAATTTTATTTCTTACTTCTTGTGGACTATCAACAAACCAACGACAAAAATCTAACCGGTTTCGAATATCTTGGGGCTGTAACTCTTGCACTTTTTTTGAACGGAATACCTTTCGTCTATCGTTGCGTAAATTTCTCCATACAGTGGTTTTCGGCAATCTCAGATGGCGCGCTGCACGCCTTACACTTAAATTACGGTTTTCGTCAAAAGCATGCGAAACTCTTGCATTAACTCTTCTTACTCTTTGAGCTGCTTGATTGTGATCTCCCACTGGTCTTTCCCTTATTCCATTTTCTCTAATCAATCTATGAATATTACTAAACACTGCAGCATCCGGAAGTCTTCTCCCTGGAAATCTTCTTTGGTATTCCCTCCGTGCCCTTCCACAATTTCCATTGCAGTATCCATAAATAAAATGAATATCGGCATATTCACTGTTAGTAAATTTTTTGGGCATAATATTGTTCAGATTTATAATTATTTGTGAAAATGCAATAACAATCCTGTTATTAGAATTACTAGAATGACAGCAATGTGACGTATAAAATCAACCTGAAGTATTATTTTTAAAGCATTCTTGATAAATGCGTATCAAAGCCGCCTATAAAAAAACTGAAAAAAATGCTTGATTTTCATTTTGAACAGCTCTAACTTGTTAAGGAATTGAAAAAACCCCTAAGTTCATATGAAACTTTTTATTCAGAATGACATTTTGTATCTAGAAAAAATCGCGGGAAAAAAAGTGGGACACCCTGTATAGTTTATGTATTTCCATTTTCCAACAACCAACTTCAATATGCTAATTATGATTGCTCGATCATCTACAAATAAAAAAAAATCGGACTTCGATGCATATAAGTATGCATCGAATTAGAACTTTCCAAAGTGAAGCGTCAACGTGTGGTTTTCCTTATTCATCAAAATTACGAGAATTTCCTCCTATTCGTTCGGCCACAAAGAACAGCTGAACAATTCATTAAATATTGCAAAGTATTTTAGTGATATTCCCTTGCAATTTGAAAAAGAAAAAATAGTTTCCTACAGCTTTTGTACCAGAAGAAACAACGTGATGGTATCACAGTCGTATTATCAACTCTCATATTTTCTTTTATTTTTATTTGTCCCAATATCTGAATGTTTGTAAAAGATTATGCTTTATTAGTAAAACTTTGCAATTTTAGCTTTAATGTTTGATAACTTTAAACGTTTAACCGAAATTGATTCCTCTTTTCAGCACATGAACAAATTTATCAAAAGTATCACCCTTGATTATATAATATTATGGTACCTATAATCAAGGGTATCACATCTCTTCGTATTTAACAAAATATGTAGAGATTTTAAATTGTTACTGATTCTGTCGAGTGTAGGTTACCGAATTTAAGATTATTGGTGGCTATGTCGTACTCTTCTTGCGATCAACTAAAAAACACCGATATTCGCAGATTTCGTCACCTACTCTTGACAGAATTGAGCCAGATATATTTTTTATTATTAGCAAAGGTACAAACTTCACTCTAACGAAATTTTTAATGCATAAACTTAAACATGCATAATATATGTATAATAGCCGATTAAAAATTATAACTGCATTTCCGATTTAAATTCTACCTTAAGTTGAATGTAGGAATATCCATGTATGCAAGTCATACTCGTTGCAGCCAGAATTGTGACGTCATTGCCACTAACAGAAGTAAGAGTTGAGATTAGTTTCATTTTATTTTGCACTTAATTATGTATTCATTGAAATGAATTTTACTTTGTACTATACAGTGGTTTGTCATTACTTTTGTTATTATTAAAGATAGAACATCGGTTCAAGTGACAAACTAGTTCAGAATTATGTGCTCTCTAATGAGAAAACAGTTGAAGTTCTAATGATTTCTTAAGATTTATAAAAAGGACAGTCTAACAGCATAATTATAGTATAAAATACTGTAATTTATTACCGACTCACAAAACGACAACGCCCGGTTTCACAAACAATGATCACTTTTTATCACCAGAACATTTCTTTAAATCCTGAATTTGAATTTGGAATTTGATTTTTTAAATCCCGGTAAATTACCAACTGTAATTAAAATTTTTGGTAAATTACCGGTAAATTACCAACGGTAATTTACATTGATGGTATTACTTTTTTATTTAAATTACGGTAATTAAAAATCAGTAAATTACCATTAATTACAGTAATTAATATGGTAATTTACGCGGTAAATTACGCTTTTATATACACCAAAATAATGGATTGGTATTTAAAAAAATGTCGATGACGTCATAAATAAAAAAAACAATTGATGGTCGGAAATAGAATTTAATATTTAAAATGTATATTTTGATAATTAAAAATTGTCGTGTCCGAGTAGTTTTTAAAATAATAACCAGCTTTAATTTTAATGAATTTATTTCATATTTTGCCATTGTATTAGATAATAAAGTTTTTGCAACTACGATGAAGACACAAATAAGCCTCTAATATTTCTAAATACTTTTTTCAAATAACAGTTTTGCATAGCTTTGAAACTAAAGATACCTTACTGTTAAGTGTTTTTCATAGTTTTGGTAACACCCGGTATATGCAAGCAGATACTCACTTTCTAATATTTGCATATTAGGTTTAAAACAATTCAGAAACTTTTATGAAGAATAAAATTTTCTGAGAAATTGATATAAAAAAAACATGAATAAAAATGTTTCCCATATGTGTCCAACTTTCTGCCACACACGGTATAATTTTGTTAGTTTATTACTCATGTAAGATCTTTGTGCCTTTATATCTGAAACAGAATCGACATAAACGAAACGAGAAACAAAAAAAAAATATTAAAAACATAATAATCAGTATTCTAGCGGTAATTTTTATATATAGATTACACTAAGTATTTACCTCTATTACGTGTATTAAATTTATATATAATATACAATTAATTAGTTGTTAAGTAAAGTACACTCTGCTGGTCGGAAGATGATATTTTTAGAGATGCAAAAGTTTGGTCA
Source organism: Aphodius sticticus (assembly GCA_963966075.1). Classification (NCBI taxonomy): domain Eukaryota; kingdom Metazoa; phylum Arthropoda; class Insecta; order Coleoptera; family Scarabaeidae; genus Aphodius; species Aphodius sticticus. The sequence goes on along the minus strand of OZ014508.1, from coordinate 4,282,722 downwards.
ATGTTGTCAATTGACTTGATTCAAACAGCCACACAGCAAAATGTTTGCATATTGGAATAAAATCCAAGAAATGCACTGAGTCTTTAAGAAACAATTTCGTCTTTATTTGGCGATAATAAGAAAAAAATCGCTTTTGTTAGACAAATATATATTCAAGTTAACAAAATAGAGTTCTCCTCATTTATTTTGGCTATATTAGTAGCATTTACTAGTACGAAAGATGCCAGAAAGCGCAAAAATATGTTTTAGAAATTTAGAAAAAAAATATTTTAGAACCATAATTTATAGGAAATGTATCTTTCCATGTAACACAATAAAGCTACGAGGTTAATAATAATATGCTAGTACCTTTTTATGCACAGAGAGAAAAAACAGTGTTGAATCAAAGAATCCATTTCTTAAACAAATATATTGACCCTAAAGAGATATTTTATTAACGTAAATAGATTTTTATTCAGTTTCTTACATGTTATGAGTCAAATAAACACATTTTTTTGATGATTAGCTAACAACAACAAAATATTTGTTTATTTGAAACTTTATTTCTTTAATATAAAACAACCTAAATATTTGCTTCAATCAAACGATTGTTTTGATTTAAGAAAGTAGTTTTGAAAATAATGTGAAGGATACCAATAGATGGCGCTTTAGTTTCTCGTCGTAAGAGAGCAGCATCAGTGATTGTGCCATTATATCATCAATGTACCTGACGTAGAAATGTCCAACAGCTCTAATATTGATGGAAAGAAATTTATTAGAACGCTTTTTTAAATTATAGCGTATATTTATTTAAATTAAGTATCATATTTAACAAAGTCAAGAACATGACTAATTCTTTCTATGGATGTAATAGTTTATATCAAAGAAATGTATAAATTTGTGAATATAAAACAGAAGGAAATTTTAGCATTTGGATGGACATTAAATATATGAACAATTAATGTAATAATTTCTAATTTCACTTAAAATAGTATATTTCTTTGGAGTAGAACAAATGAATAGTTTGCTGTATCAAACGAATTGGAACTTTGATACAACTACTAATCTTACATACAATATAATATTTCTTTGTCCTAAAACAATATATGTTAATAACAAATAAATATTTTGCTGTATCAAGCAAATTCCTGCTTTGATATAACTAACCAAAAATGTTTACTTCAAACTAAAGTTTCTTTGCTGATATTCAACAGTCATGTATATTTGACTTAAATAAAGTGTCTGTCACAGACTGTCACTGTCAAAGAAATTTTTTCCTCTGTGTGTGAAAAAAATACAAAGACAAATCAAGCAACCCATATGAATGGTATTTTCTGTTATAGTCCAACCTCTTAAGTATATTTAAGCAACCTTTATTTAGTCGTTATAAATAAAGTGTCAATACTACCCTCATAGATAGCATTTTGGGCTAAAGCTAGTGACTCAAAGATGACATTTTACAGTTCATTTATAACGACTAAAATGTATGTCTGTTTTGCTGCTTTTGTAGCTTAAATTATCTGGACAGATCTCGACTATAGTTATAAAGTATGTGTCATTTTTATTTTCTACAATTTATACACAGTGACTACAAAAAAAGAAATAACACAACCTGTCAATATTTCGTTTACCATCATTTCTACACACTGTTATATGATAGGTGAGTCACTAGACTTTTACATCAAGCTACCCAACACACTGTAAACAGAGCAATATTTAAGGTTATACTATATATATAATAACATACTACTCTTTAATTTGCAAATATTACAATTACTAGTAAAAATAGATATATGTAGTACATACTGAACATAAAGTAAAAAGAACTTAAGGGACATTGCAATTAGGAAATAATATACATGGTGTTCCATTTAAAATTCTCAAGAAAAATCCATTTAAAAATGTTAAAATATTATTGCGTGATTACCCTGTATAGTTTGTAATATTTTTACAACTATAATCCACATAATTGCAACATCCTGTATAAATGAAAATAATTTTTCGTACCTCTTGAGATAAATGCTGTATCGACTACTACGATTCTAGTGACTCACTCTGTATATTAGTAATTTTCCTATTAACTATGTTTCTAAACATTTTAGAGATCAATTTTAATTAAATTTGTGGATTCAGAATTGTAGTTCTAATTTTTAGGGTTTGCTTTTAATCTTATAATAAATAAAACTGCTCTTTTATTTCGACTAACCCTGTAGATGAATAAAATCACTAAGATATTTTTTTCTGTTTTGATAATTGTACACTCCTTGTTAGTCCTGTAGTTTTAGATTTATCATTAGACGTAGTATATAATAAGAATTAATTTAATGCAATCTAATGTGCCAAAAAATCATCATATTTTGATGAATGAGAACTTGAATTGACCTTTTTGTTTATTAAATCTCATTAATCAACTCAATTCAAAATTTGAATACATATTTGTCTCTAAATTTATTGTATATAAGATGTACATAAAAACAAATTCAATTATTAATTATTAGTACTAGTTGTTTTGTTGCTTCGTCCACATTTGCAAGAAGCTATACTTTGTATTGTATTTTTCGAAACGTGGTTAAAATTGGACCAATTTTGTACGAACACTAAAGTAATATTTATCATTATTATTATTATTATTATTGTAAAACCGAAGATATATTTAGCTGTTGTATGTTCTTGTTGCACCTTTTTGTAGGGTAACCGAGCAAATAATCTATTGTTTATTGATGTTAATAATAAATGAACTCACTGCGAGCTGATTTAGTTTTTATTATTGATCCTTACCCTAAAAAATTCCGAATGAATCTATCTAACTAATCTCACGTATAACCTATACAGTGCTTCCCAAAGGTAACGGATAAATTCTATAAAATCTTAAATAAAAATATTTGAGAAAAATGCTCCGACACGTAGATTTTTACTTTTAAATTACTATGCTAACATACACTTTTCAGCCCCCCACCCCTTCACCCCTAAGGGGTGGTAACCACAACTTTAAAAATTCAAATAGCAAAGTACCCCTTGCGATACCTCAATTGATAGACCTTTTTAATCTGAATACAAAGAAAAAAAATTATCGAAATCGGTTGATAAATAACGGCGATATTTATCGAAATTTATTTATACACGAAAATGAGGAATAACAAAATTTAATTAACTAATCCTTAATTAATTGTTCAAAGTGCTGCGCGTTAACGACGAGACAATGCCCTAATCTATCCCCAAACGCTTGTTGAACATTTTCTAATATTTTATTTTGAGTTTTCGAACATTTCTGGAGTCATTAAGTGAATTACTGCAGGAATTCTTTCCTTTAACGCCTCAATATTTACAGGTCTATTAAAATAAACTTTACTTTTTAAATAGCCCCAAAGAAAATAATCTAGTGGGGTCAAATCTGGCGATCTTGCTGGCCATTCAATAAGCCTTCATCTGCCAATCCATTAGGAAATTTGAAAATATTTGGATTAGGAAATACTTGATCGAGGTATTCTCGAACTTGTCGCGCATAGTGTGGAGGCGCACCGTCTTGTTGTAACCAAATTCTGTCCTTGTGTCTATCAGGATCTTCTGCGTTGGGAAACAATACCGCTAAAGTAGGTAGTAGTTCATTTCGTAGTAAGTTCAGATAACGTTCACCATTCAGTGTTCCGTCGAAAAATATGGTCCAATAATTCTAGAACCCACCACACCAGCCCACACATTAAGGTTTTGAGGATATTGTGTATTCGCTTCCACCATCCAATGCGGATTTTGACGAGCCCAGTAATGGCAATTTTGTTTATTGGCGGTGCCATTCAGACAAAATGTTGCCTCATAAGAGAAAAACGATGTTTCTAATTAAGCAAGGATTTTCATTAGAGAGTTCCATCATTGTCTCACAAAATCATACTCATACACACTCATACTCACTTCATACGGGTGAAATTTGTGTTTTCGAAATAATCTGGACACTGTAATTTTTGACGCACTAACTTGTGAAGCGACCTCCGCAAGGGTTGAATGATTTTCTTGCACCATTAAAATAGCATCCAATTGTCGGTTTTCAATTAAGGCCAATGGACGTCCTGCCTTAGGCTTATCCCGTACATGACCGCGATCGCGAAATTTGTTTTCGATTCGACTTACTGTAGATTCCGATATCGGCGGACGGTCCGGGTGCGTTTCATTGAACAAAACACGAACTTCTTCATGCGTCCGGCTTCTATCTCCAAACCCAATCATTAAAACTTCGATTCTTTCGGTTTCTGTAAATCTCATTTTGCAACTATTTCTTCAATGACGAAAAATCTGAATTGTGTTTGACATAAGTAAAAACAAGTTGCAATTGTTTGAACGATATTGCTATGCCCGCGTCAACAGCGCTTACTCGAATATTGACGTTCTTCTTTGAATACATTTTGGTAAATATCGCGGTTATTTATCAATTGATTTTGATAGTCTTTTTTTCGTTGTATTCAGAATAAAAAAATCTATCAATTGAGGTATCGCAAGGGGTACTTTGCTATTTGAATTTTTAAAGTTGAGGTTGCCACCCCTTAGGGGCGAAGGGCTGAAAAGTGTATGTCAGGATAATAATTTAAAAATAAAAATCGACGTGTCAGAGCATTTTTCTGAAATATTTTTATTTAAGGTTTTATTGAATTTATCCGTTACTTTTGGGAAGCACTGTATTTAGTCTAAACAACAACAGAAAATAGATAGAAAAATTCTATACTAGTCATCAGGGCCGGCGGGAGGCGTGTGTAATAAAACGGCGCTAAAGGCTAGATTTTTCAATGCCATTTCAAACCATAAACTGAGTTCAAATATACAAAATCGGCATTCAAAACCCCAGTCCAAGAGATCTTTAAAATAAGTGAGAAATGTATTTATATTATAAATCAATGATGATGATTAAACAATAATCATTTTCACAAATTCAGACTTGTACTGACTTTGCCTGCTTTAGTTGCTAAGCCCAGACGGCCAGTAAGAATTTTTTATCGCCGCGGATAAAAATTTGCACCACGTATATGGGCGCAGTTCTTTACAAACCGTGTGTTTCATAACGGCGGATAAAAATTCGCTGTAGGGAAAAAGACAAGTGAGCTAAGAGCAATAGAAACTTGTCCAAATTTAAAAATGACGTAAATGGACCAGGAAAAATAGAATAGTTAGGGCAATTATTTCAGTTGAAATGGAGATTGCACAGTCAAATTAAAATAATAAACTACCAGAGAAATTTTAAAAATTAAAGCTGGATGTGTTCCTTACAAATAAATATACAGTACGTCTCCACGGATTGAGGTACACAAAGGAAACAAATTTTTATCGTGATTTTTCAAAACTGCCAAACTCCTAGTTGTGGGTTATTCCGCAGTAACGTGTCACACCCGTCACGCCCGTTTAACGACTATACAAACGCAATGGGGGGCTTTTATTATTATTTTGATGCGACATTATAACAAAAAGACGACTCATCTTTTAGAATTGTCGTAGATAGATGTTCAAACTGATAAGTTTTATGAAAAACTATTTTAAATAGCCCTGACGGTCGTTACCAGCACAGCGATCTCATGGTTTTAGTAACCTAAAATTAAAAATTCGCGGAATGACCCTAGTGTGAAGTTTCTATTCTAATAAAGTTAATAAATATCTCTAGCTTTTATGTGAAATTTAGGCTAGCTATACTATTATATTGATTTCAGCTTGTGTAGTAGCTAGAATAAGCATATAAATAAGCCAATAATCGTGTCAAAGACATTAATAACAATAATGGGAGTTAAAATCAAAGTACTACCTGACAATGTCACACAAATATTTTCCTTATTATATGTAGATTTTGTGACATCACAAGATGCCAACCTGGTATTTTTAATTTTAGAGAAATATCAAAATCTGTGAAAAAGAAGTTCTAAATAACTTTTTTGCCAAATTTTTTACGGTAGTTTTTCTAGCACAGCCTTGCTTTTTTAACCAGCAAAACTTTGAAGTTAAAACTACGCCATGGAATAAAAACTCATACAAATTTACTGAACTTTTTAAGGGGGTTTTAGGTTATTTTAAGACATCTCATATTGATTTAAAAAAAAAAACTATTTTTATGATATTGCCTTGAAGTATTTCAATTCTTGTCATGATTAAAAAGAAACCTGTAATTTAGTAAATGTAACTTCCATTGATTCACTAAATAACTTTATTTTCTGTTACATAACTTTACATTATTATTTAATCATCTATGATGGTAAATAATAAATGACAGCGAGAGTTATTGCAGTTGGTGTTACCTTAACCTACAAATCCAAAGCCAGATGCCGCCCTTCAAGCGAATATCGACCGCCCTAAGAAGGTAGCCCACAATTTATAGGTACCAGTAGCGACGACATAACCTAGAAGTTAGCAAACAATGGAATCAGATGCGGTGAGTGTTTAACATTTTGTATACCGATTTTAAATGTTTACTTAAGTAACTAAAAACTAAACGTCAACATTTAAATGACAGTATGTTGTTCTGTTAAATTGATTATTGTCAAGTGAACTTAAATAATTGCTAGTAAGACCACAGTGTTTGACCTACATATATATTTAAAAGAAGTTTTGGAATATAATGTTAAAATAGCAATTTTAGAAGACCTATTTAATGAATTAATAATAGAAAGTAGGTAGTAGTTTTGATAGTTTTAATTTTAAATTTTGCCCATTTGTCTCTGTATTTTCGATTCTAAACATTCTCTCAATAATTTAAATACTAAAAAAATATCGTGAAAAAAATCCGGACATATTTACGTATTATACAGCCTCTATCGTAATTGATACCGGATGTTGTCCTCTTTATACGATATTATCACATACATACGTTTAAATAACTGGCAATAACATAACCTTTGCACTGCAATTTTTATCCAACTATCTCATATGTTGATAAGCTCCTTTCTACTTTCTACTGCTGTCTACGAGATTCCCCTTTATGTTCTTAATCTATACAGGGTGTCCGGAAAGTAATGGGACCCAGCTTAACCGTATATTCTTCATGTCAAATGGGACCGATTAAACCAAAAATCCCATAGTAAAAAATGCTTCCTTAAGAAGTTATAAGGTGTAAAAGATAGAAAATATATTTCTTGTTTTGCGAATATTTCAGAAAAGAAACGGCCGATCAAGCTGAAAAGTGGTACCCTTAGGCTTTTGGAGACGCCAAACATGATAACAGTATTAGGACATTTGCATATGTAGAGCGAGCTGTCGGCAGCTTTTCTGGAGTAATAATAGTATGATACTTTTATTACTAGTATGACTTTGGGCGGGACGACTAAAAATTATGATACGGACGTTAATTTTACATAAAAAATGTTTACCTATTTTATGGCGATAAATTCCACAGTTTTCAAGAAAAACGCAATTAAAGATGCTGTGTATTTAATAACTGTAGTTTATGCAATGTTATTCCATGTGTCAAACGTAAATGCCTTTGTGTCAGTTTGCTTAACGATACTGTATTTAATTGATTATTTCACAGTTCATTACATATTTGTGGTATTTTATCACAAAAAAAAATATGCCTCGGCACAATTTTTTTTCAAACTCGGAAACGACCGATATGGTTGCTGTTTATGCTCAAGAGCAATTTCATGGAGCAGCAGCAGCGGGAAGATACAGGCAGTAGTAAAATCGTCGCCAATCTAATAGAATGCTTTTTTGGACAACGTTCTACCTATCTTATTAGAAGACATCTCTTTAAACCTGCGTGGGAGTGTATGGTTTATGCACGATGATGCTCCCGCTCATTTCCTGCAAACTGTGCGAAACTATTTAGACAACCACTTTCCGCACCGCTAGAGTGATTATCCTTGGCCACCGAGAAGCCCAGACCTCAACCCATTAGATTTTTTTATATGGAGCTATATGAAATCTATTGTATACCGGCAAGTCTACTAATACTAGGCAAGATTTGCAAAGAACGATTATTGACGCAGGAAATGAAATTAGAAATAACTTTGAGTCATTTTTTAGAGTACGACAAAACTTAGGAAAACGTTGTGAAAGATGTGTTGAACTAAACGGTGGACATTTTGAAAACCTTATAAATTTATAAATAAAGAATAAGTGAAAATTAAGTTTAATTTTTTATAATGACAGCTTTTAGCAAATACACAAAATGTTTAATTGCGTTTTTCTTGAAAACGGTGGATTTTATCGGCATAAAATAGGTAAACATTTTTTATGTGAAATTAACGTCCGTATCATAATTTTTAGTCATACCGCCCAAAGTCTTAATAATAATAAAAATATCATAATAATACAACCCCAGAAAAGCTGCCGGCAGCTCCCTCTACAATATGCAAATGTCCTAATACTCTTATCATGTTTGGCTTCTCCAAAAGCCTAAGGGTACCAATGTTCAGCTTGATCGGCAGTTTCTTTTCTGAAAGTATACGCAAAACAAGAAATATATTTTCTATCTTTAACACCTTATAACTTCTTAAGGAAGCACTTTTTACTATGGGATTTTTGGTTTAGTCGGTCCCATTTGACATCAAGAATATACGGTTAAGCTGGGTCCCATTACCTTCCGGACACCCTGCATAACGGTGATATACAGGCGGAAAGTAAATTTTTAAATAAATTAAAAATTACAGCCACAACCTGGATTTGAACCAGGGATCTAAAAATAAATAAATAATGATTCCAAATAAATTAATCTCTACAAGCAATTAAACTAGAGCAGTGTTTCCCAACCGCCGGTCCGCAGAAATATTTTACCGGTCCGCGAAAAATTTCGCCCTTATCAAGGCTAATACCAATCAATAGAAATGCGTGTAAAATATGCACAAAAAGTATATTCCAAATACATACCATCTTCTATTATTCTGAACTAAAGTATTGTAATTGTACGATCACCAGTTTGGTGGTGGCAACATTGCTCACCTATACATACAACATAATTTATAACGATTCGTGTATGCTCCACCCAAGTATTGTGTCAGATCGTTTGTCTTTTATTTTTTCGCGCTCGAACGTATTGTTTTTGAATATTGTGGGTTATAGTGTGTTGTGTGGTATTTTGGAAATAAATTTTCTTTCGTAAAACTTTAAGCCGTACAAAATGGAAGTAGGTACCTAAAAAAAGTCAAATAGCTAAACCTTCTTTCTTGGTAGAAGCAAGGACAATATTCAGGAGAAAAGTACTAATGGTATCGAAATTATGCCAAGTACCAGTGCTTCAAGTGTAGAAGGACCACAGAAAAGGAAATGGGTCGATACTTCTGAATATACAATACAAACAAAAAAGAGAAAAGGTAACTTTATAAGGCAATATGATAAGGTATAAAGTTCGGTTTATTGTACCCTTGGCAGCGAACTATGGCCACTGCCTTTGTGTGTAGTATGTTCAGAAATTCTTTTAAATGAAGCTATGATGCCTTTAAAACTACCTCGTCATTTGCATTCAAAGCATAAAAATGTAACTAATAAGCCACTGGACTTTTTTGAAAGATTACACGATCAGATGAAAATTGAGAAAAGTCAAATGAAAATTATGATGACTACTATAGTAACAAGTGACTGCTTCAAGAGTCTTATTTCGTAGCTCTTCGTATACCTAACTAAAACAAAAAAAAAACCATTCACTATTGGTTAGGAGTTAGTAAAGCTTTGCGTCTTAGATGTCGCTCAAGAAATTTTGGGTCCTCAACAAAATTTGCTACAAAATTAGAGGCTGTACCACTATCGGATACCATAACTCAGAGAAGAATTAATGACATTGAACTTGACACCGACATTGAAATACAAGTTATAGTGGGTGTTAAGTGTCCACTTTTTTAGGTCGAAAAAAGTTTAAGCATGTACAGTGTCAAAATCAATTTTATTCAGTAGTTACATAATTTACACAAGTTTTTAAAATTACGTACTTAAAAAACATTAACAAAAATGGCAGCGTACGGGCTTTTCTCCTCAAAATTCAATATCATCAATCATCAAATACGTTGAGTCGGGTATCTCAGCCAATTCATAACCGATTGATTTGAAATTGGGACAGTCTTCTCCGATACCTACATATACCAGTCCAGCAAGTTTTTTTTATGAACTTTTCTAAACTTTTTTTGATTACAGCTATTTGGTTATAAAATTGTCGAATAAAGAGTGTTCAATTTGTGTTCAATAACATGCCAAAATGCAAAAAAAATACTATTTGCTAACATCCTACGTACTGGACTGGGTTTTGTATCAGAGAATAGGTACATAAAATCGGTCTATGTAGTAATTTTAAATCAATCAGGTGTGAATTGGTTGAGATATCCGACCGTTTTTGAAATGCAAATGATTATAAAGCAAAAGACTATGTTATGTCAAACAGAATAGTCTAGCAGAATATTTGATTTTTGAATAAAATTGATTTTTACACTACTACTAGGCACAACTTAGTATATTATAATTATATATATTATATATTTTGGTGCGAGGCAGTCGAACGAGATGCGAAGTTTTGACGCGATCAGTGAATCCGTTTGAATCCGTGTTTGTAAAATATTGTTGGGTGTAATTAATTGTACATCTAAATTCATTGTTTATATTTAACACGCATTACTATTCAAAATTCCGAAATTAAATTGTTCTGATCGTATCGTACTAATAGTAAATAATCTTCCACTGTCCCAGCTACGTTTCCATTTATCGATTGACATTAAATCGCTTTAAAAATTACTTAAAAATTATAATGCACTTCTTTTTCTACAGTCGCATTAAATAAAAGATGACTATTGATTACGTGCATATCCCGATATCGTGCTAATATTCGTTATGTAGAAATGATTCAGGAGTATGATACACTTTATTTAAATTTTTTCTGTTCAGTAGTTTTAGAGTTATGCGCCTTCAAACACAGGTGTCAAAATTGCTCTATTTATTTTTCAACAGCTCATTAACCATTCATTTGTAATACACGCTAGTAAAACGTCCAAATTAATTAATTCATCTAAATGGAGTTGACGTGTAAGAATACCCTATATACCCAGTGGACTGTGTATAAATTATTTTCGAACAAAACTTCAGAAACTCGTAATTACAGCTTGGAAATAAACACAGCACAAGTGTATCCTGAAAATTTAATGCATACTCGGCTCGTTTCTTACAGTACATACAGGCTGTTTTTATAAGATATTCTGAAGTTATTATTTGTGAAGTGAAATGGTCGTTTCAAAACTAAAACTTACCAATGTAATAAGATAAATATTGTACGCTAGAAATAGTTTAAAATACAGACGTTACAAATGTGTTGTTGAACTTGAAAATGTTTTTTTAATCGTATTCCATTTGAGTAATCTTTAGATAAAACTGTTTTCTGGAACATTTTCAAATAACGCTGATTAGAAATTATTTATTAATCAATAGAAGAGACGCAAAAACCAATCATTGCAAGTCTTTATAATTACTTGTTTACAAATATTGAGGACCCGTGCAAAATTTTACTTTATTTTCGATACCGATATATGATAAACTGATAACTCCTGCATACAGGGTGTCTCACGGAACTGGTACATTAGAAGTTTCTCATGTTCTACTATTTCTGGAAACTTGAAATTTGGAATTAGAATTTACTCGATCTGAGCTCTTCGGCTAAAATATTCTCAAGTTAACTGTCACGTCCGGTCACCGGAAGTCGGTATCAACTTTGTTATTTTAAATGGAATGATATTATTTTTATTTTATTTTTGGGTTCTACGTATCAAAATACATGATTTTTGATAATGTTTCCCTATACCTAAATATCACCATTTTTGAGTTCTTTTGATTTTACTAATTTTTTGGTGATTTTCGCGGTTATGTTTAAAATTGAATATCTCGGTTATTATTGAAACTAGAAGTTTTATGATTGGTGGTCCAAAACTAGAAACATAACCAAATAAGATGATGTTTAGTTCATCATGATATCTTATACAGGGTGTTCAAAATTTACAATACAATAATAGAATTTTCAAACGTAAAAAACTCATTTTTTTCCAATGGAACACCCTGTATACCGATACGCCATTCCATAGGAAATATTATTCCCTATCAATCAATAATAGGCTTCCCTGTATCTATCTTCAATATTTGTTGAGATATTGTCAGTATAAAAGAATACAAACTAAATACAAAACGATTTATTCTTCATTTATAGGAATGTAACAACTTTGGAACAGCAGGAAAAGGTTTGTTAACACTAAAATAATATATTTGGGATATCTAACCTAAATTAAAACTTAAATATGTTGTTCGAAATGCTGCCCGTTCTGCTCCAAACATTTTAAAACTCTTCGCTGTACTTCTGTCATCGTCGTTCTTCGGATTTCTTGTCGCTGAAGTCTATTAATTGCGACTACTACTCTGTTAGTCAATTCTTCTCGAGTATTAACTGGTGTAGAATAGACCTGACTTTTCACATGACCACAAAAATAAAAGTCTAATGGTGTTAAATCTGGTGAGCTTGGTGGCCACCGCCAGGGTCCCCTATTTCCGAACCACCTATCGTCAAACATCTGATTAAGTTGAATGGATACCACATGCGAAGAATGTGCCGGTGCACCGTCCATTTGATAAAAGCCAGTCGCGTAAAATATTGAGGGGAAGAGTTTCGCAAAAATTGTTCACACATCCACGCAAAATTTCTAAATATCTAACACTATTTAAATTTTCGTTGTAAATTTCGTATCTAATTTCGTCCACCATTATTAAATGGGAGTATTCAAAATGGATTTAAAGAAAAAGTAACAATATTTCAAAAACTATTAAAGATAGATACGGGGAAGCATAATATTGATTGATAGGGAATAAGATTTCCTATGGTATGCCGTATCGGTATACAGGGTGTTCCATTTAAAAAAAAAAGTGAGTTTTATACGTTTGAAAATTCAATTATTGTGTTGTAAATTTTGAACACCCTGTATAAGATATCATGATGAACTAAACATCGTCTTATTTGGTTATGTTTCTAGTTTTGGACCACCAATCATGAAACTTCTAGTTTCAGTAATAACCGAGATATTCAATTTTAAACGTAACCGCGAAAATCACCAAAAAATTAGTAAAATCAAAAAAACTCAAGAATGATGATATTTAGGTATAGGGAAACCTTTTTAAAAATGATGTATTTTCATACGTAGAAACCAAAAATAAAATTAAAATTATATTATTCCATTTAAAGTAACAAAGTTGATACCGACTTCCGGTGACCGGACGTGACAGTTAACTTGAGAATATTTTAGCTGAAGAGCTCAGATCGAGTAAATTCTAGCTCAAAAATTTGAAGTTTCCAGAAATAGTAGAACGAGAAACTTCTAATGTACCAGCTACGTGGGACAACCTGTATATATTATGATTATTTCCTTCGAATGACCCCAATGACCTGGACCAATAAAGTTGTAGTGCAAGTAAACTCGATCATCAGTCAATCGTTTAATATTTGTAAATCGATACGATGTACAAAGCAGTTGGAAAATTGTTTCAAAAAGGTGCCAAACTTAAGTTGAAAAGCAGTGTAAAAGTGTTAAATTTCGTGACAGGTTCAGTGGAAATTACCGCTAGAGTGATCGAACTTATACCGAGGAATGATTGGGTGAAACAGCAGAAGTTACCACCGGTGTTACTACCAAATATTTTAGCTAATGTTAGAGTAAGTTGTAGATAAGAAAATATTCATCAAACATTTACATTCCTAGGGTCCGTATAGCTCAGTTAAAAAAGTGATTTTTTAACAATATCTTGCTTTGTATTTGCTCACATTAAGAGCTATTAGGAAATCTCTAAATCTTTTAATTCCCTACAAAAAAAAAATGTTTATACACAGATAGAAAGGATTTCTTGTTTTTACGAAATATATTCTTTTGAATATATTCTTTTGGGTCAAAAAATATTTCTTTGACGCCAACAATATTTACTTCATTGAATACTCTAGTTTATTTGCTTGTAGAGATTAACTTATTTGGAATATTTATTTAAGTTAAATAAATACAGTGTGTCCCCCGATGGACTTAACTATACCTATAAATGGACGTAATTTTTTACTTCTCGAGAAAAAGTCATTCTTTATAAAGAGTTTTGAATGTCCTAAAAAGTCGTAAGCCATTGTTAATATTTTGATTTATCATTGGCCGAAGACTAAGCCATCGGTTTTTCGGAATTAGATCAAAAATGTTATAGGTAAAATTTAGTTTGAATTAATTTTATGCTCAAATATCAAATTTGGATGTTACATTTCAAATTTTACATCTCGGACCAGTGAAAGGACATTACATAAAGGTGAACAAAAAATTTAGAGACCACAATTATGATTGATCAGTTGACAATAGTAACAGCGTATCTGAGCAATTTGTTGATAGAAGCTGATTGAAAGTATGTTGACTTTAGAGCAAAGGGTTTATTTAGTTCTTTGTTACGGCATAGGTGGGGTATCGTACCGCCGTGCTATTAAAGTTTTTAACAGAAAATACCCTGAAGCTAGGATCCCACGGTGCGTAAATCCACGGACAACCACGCACAACGCACCGTGGGAAGGGTGCCGTCCGGAGCTGTGCGGGCTTGTCCGTAGTGGTGCGTCCGAATCCGTCGCAAGGCGGTAACTTCAAAGGTGCGTGCATGTGCGGTGCGAGCTACAGCCAGTGTTGCCAGATTACGGATTTTTTCCCTAGTTCTAGGGATATTTTTGTAGAAATGGGAAAATGGAATTTTACTGATTATTTACGGAATTTTTAAATATTTTGGCGATTTTTTCAATCATCGTATGTTAATAATCAATTGTACATAAATATACATAATTCCTCCGTGTTGTACTTTGCCGCCCATATAAATCTAACAACAAAACGCCAATACGCAATACGCTCTGCGTCACTTGGCATTTGAGAACCTTCTGGCAAAATTGTGTTGCCAGATGGCTGAAATTCACGTCCCTAGCGCTTAGTACCAAGATTCCCTAGATGTATATAAAATCGACTATTAAAAATAGATTATTAACATTTGATGAGTTGGGTTGGCGTTTTGTTCTTGGGTTTATAATTATAGGCGGCGAAGTTGAAGACGGGGGACTTCTTTTTTTTATTAATTTACAGCACCTCATAGGTACTTGTGTATAACACCTAAACTATCTAACTATTTTGATCTAACCTAAATTGCTACGCATAAAAAATGTTGGATATTAAATGTTCCCCATTGGTGGAACTTAAATTTAGTTTGGATGCTGACGCTTTAAACTTCACACACTGCACGTTGTTCTGCTTTGTTCACCTATCACTCACATAACACTGTGCTCTGCTTTTTTAGCGTTGCTCTTTCAACATTTGTATCTACTGCCATGATAGCAGTATCATCTGCAAAAGTGGCAACGGTAACACCATCTGGTTGCGGAAGATCATGTGTGTAAAGACGGTAAAGAAATGTATGAAAAATCGACTATTAAAAATAGATTATTAACATACGATGAGTTGGGTTGGCGTTTTGTTGTTGGGTTTATATGGGCGGCAAAGTTCAAGGCAGGGGACTTATGTAGATTTATGTAAAATTGATTAACATACAATGATTGGAAAATTCCCCAAAATATTCAAAATTCCCTAAATAATCAGTAAAATTCCCATTCTCTCATTTCTACAAAAATATTCATAGACCTAGGGAAAAAAATCCCTTATCTGGCAACACTGCTTGCGATGCCTTCGCGCCGCACACGGGTACGCACCGCCACGCACCGTGGGAGAAGCCTCGGTGCGGTGCGTGGTCGTCTGTGGTGCGCGGTACCATCCGTAAAATCACGCACCGTGGGAACCTAGCTTGAGGTATACGTCTCGGTCAATTGTGTTCGTAAATTGGTTAACAAATTTCATGCAACAGGAGACGTGAAAAATATCAAGAAAAAAAGCGAAATATCGAAGATGATGCAGGAGCTATGTTAGCTATTGATTCCGTGAACACTTGCCCAAAAAAATCGTTGAGGCAAAGATCTCGAGATTTGAACATCAGTAAAAGCCACCAGAAAGGATCTTTTCAAATCAAAGATTTCATCCTTATAAACCAGTACTGATACACATTCCAGTAGAAGGAGATGATGCTCGTCGATTAGAATTTTGCCTATTAATGGGAGAACGAATTATGGTCGATAGATTTTTCTACAGAAAAATTATTGTCTCTGACGAAGCGATGTTTACCACAAATGGAGTTGTTAGTTCACAGAATTGCAGATATTGGTCTCAAGAAACTCCAAATTTCCGTATTACAACTAATTCTCAAAAATATAAAAAAGTGAATGTTTGGTGTGGGATTTATTACAAGAAAATGATTGGACCATACTTTTTTGACGGTACTGTAAACCAAAACGCTTATTTTGATATGTTGGAAAATTTTTTGCTACCTACTTTCGACGAAATCAACTTACAGCTCAGGTGTTCACTACACTATCAACACGACGGTTGTCCTGCTCATATCGCATATCCAGTCAGGGATTGGTTGAACAGACATTTTCCAAATAAGTGGATTGGACGATTCGGCCCTATAGGATGTCCACCACGTTCACCTGATTTAACGCCGCTTGATTTTTTTTCTGTGGGGTTATTTAGAACAGAAGGTGTATGCGAATAATTTTCATGATAACGTAGACATTCTAACATTAAAAATTAGGGAAGCAGTAGACGAAATAAATGAAGAAACAATTGATTTGGTATATCGGAAGTTTAGAAGAAGATTGGAAAAATGTGTAGCTGTAGGAGGGGAACATGTGGAGTAATGTTGTGTTAAATTACTTTGTTAAAAATAATTGAAATATAAAACTTAGAATACAACATTGAAATTTTATATCTGGGCATAAATTTAAATTTAAAGCAAGTTTTACCTATGACATTTTTGTTGTAATTCCAAAAAACCGATAGTTGACTCTTCGGCAAATTTAACATTTTCTCATTCTACATATTTAAAAAAAAACAAACATGTTATCAAACGTTGACGGTTTTCAAGATATGTTCTTCAGAAGGAAAAAGTGTTTTATATAAATACCTCCCTTCTATTTTATGGGATTTTTCAGAAACTAGTATCCTTTGTTAGCGTACATTTGATACATAGTTACAAGAGTTTGGTTGCTACTGCGAGCGATTGTTTCTCTTATTATAAAATATGATGCTCTGGCATGTTTTCTATGACTTGGATAACAGAAAGGTTTTTTCTTTTTCGTGCTTTTGACGTTTTCCTAGACCTTTTCTGGATTTTTTACACATTATTTGTAATGCCTAACCAAAGGGGGTATACAAAAATCAACCTGGCTTGGAATTTTTCCGAAGTTTACCGCTTTTTTCGTCTAATTCAACTGGACTATATTGAAACTCAAATTCGTAAAACTAGTTATAAAATAGAAACCGCAACAAACCTCTCTTCAAATCGACAATATGCTTTTGAAACAAACAAACTTCACAGAAGCAGTGTAATAATGGAGTCGTTTTTTGCTGAAGTGGGAACGCTATTAAATCAATATATAATTAAAAGGTGTCAATCGTGTGTGTCAAACAGCAAACAACGAGCTACTTAACATTCACTTAACCAGGTGGTAGTTTAACCACATCATTTATTAACGGAGGCAATTTATCATCGTCTTGTTGGAAAATGACCTGTATATTAGTGTCAATTAATAAGAGATTGGACAATTGAAATCGATATATTCTTCATATGATATTCCAGTAGCACGTGTAGAGTTTTTAACACTTTTTTCGAAACCTGTAACTTTTTAAATAATATATATATTTTTTATATATTTTAAATAATGCCATTCCATGACCTGATTTCCACGTTCTTGTAAAACGATTCTGGCGATGCCGGCGGTATGTGGCTTTGCATTGTCCTGCATTAGGACGAAATTTTGACCGACGCCATAAGCAGCAGGCACCACATGGTCCTCCAAGATGTTTTCGATGTAATTCATAGCATTTAGTCTACCTGGCACCACAACAAGATCAGTTCTGTTATCTATACTGATTCCAGCCCAAACCATCACAGATCCACGACCAAATCTATCCACTTCCTGTATAGTAGCGGCTGCGTAGCGTTCACCAGGACGTCTATATACACGTACTCGACCGTCGCAACGAGTTAAACGAAATCTGGACTCGTCTGTAAACAGTACAGGCGTCCAGTGACGAAGTTGCCAATCTCTGTGATCCAGAGCAAACGTCATTCGTGGTGATTTGTGATGCTGCGTAAGGCGTGGTGCGCGGACAGCTCTTATTGGTTTCAAATTCGCTTCTTTTAATCTGTTTCTAACAGTTTGATCAGAAATTTCTATTCCATGTGCACGTCTTAGGTCGTTTAGGTCTCGTGCTGTGGCAGTACGCTGACGTAGAGAGGAAAGGACAAGAAATCGGTCTTGATTTTGAGTAGTTTGCCTCATAACGTTTCTAATCAACAAAAAAGGACAAATGAATTCATTTGTCATCTTTAGTAGGCTTTTATACGTCAATTCAGAGCATACTTGACATTTTTTCCATTTTTTTTGCGTTATTAATTTACATTTTTGTGGAACTTAGAAGTAACTCAGAGTTGTAACATTGTTTTTGTAATTTTCGTTAGTTAAATAATAATAAATATACGGGGTGAGTTATTAGTATCCCGGCGGTCGATAGTTCATAAATCGTTTGAGAAAGAAAAAAATATTTTATACAAAAGTTGTTTGACCCGCCGCGTAAAATTATTTTCATTTATACAGGGTATTGCATTTAGGTGTGACGGAAAGTATGTACATTTTTTTAAATGGAACGTCCTGGATATTTTATTATAATAGAAACCCTACTAAACTTGTTTATCCAACCGTGTATGTTGCTAAGTCACAGCGTTAATAGTTCCAGAGATATTCAACTGTTTTTCCAAAATATGCCCGTTGCGGGATCGTTTTAAAAATTATGTAAAAACGACATTTTTGCTGATTTTGCCTTTAAACTATGTGAGACATTAGTCAAAGCCAGTAGGTAGATGATAGTATCCAAAGATGTTTGATACACTATACAGGTTGTTCATTGAACCTAGTAAATTTTGATGTTTTTCAAATGGCTTTTTCTCGAGTTTTTTAAATGGAACACCCTGTATAATATGTTGGCTGTAATAACCCTTTATTTCGCTCCAATTTACATCTAGGATGTCATACACCAAATGTTACTATTTTTTGTGATATTTGCAATTTAACAAAAATGTAATGCAATTGTAAAATTTGATATTGCTGTGAATAAGGTATTTGGTAGTTTGATGTAAAGTCTTCATGTGGCAATAGAAGAGATAATTTAGAAACGATTTAACCAGCTTGATACTACAAAGTATTACTGTGATCAACATATTAATAGTTTTATATGAAATTTTGTAAGTACATTTTGCCGTCTAGCGTAAGGCCAACACGCGATTTAAAAATTTCTAATTACTGCTAGGGTAAAGCCTAAACCCTGTACTTTTAGGTTATCTATCATGAAAATTTGTTGACTTCTGAGTGTTGAAAATCAGATTTTCAATGATGTGATTTATGTACTCACACTCAAAAACCAAATATGCAACAAAAACAAGCTGATAGGCATCTTTAGATCCAAATTTTCATTCATAACAAAAAAATCTAATTTTTGGTTTCACATTATCAATATTACTCATATTATTTTAAGTTTGAACTGTCTCTCCAGAAAAATAACCTATTTTAAACCAATTAACAATAGTAAGTACATATTGTTGGTTGTTTTTTGTACTGAATACAAATCCGTTCTCCACCGTAGCTCATCAAGACAGGTTTTATCGTTTCTGTTTGTTTTTGTGTATGAGTGCACATACTATTAAAATGAAACGTCTCCGCACAATTTTCATAAAGGTGAACAATTTTTCACGATAGTCCCCCTAAAACTACACTGTTTTTGGTTTAGTTCGGAGCCCAACTGAAGTTACTAGGTCCTCAGGTTCGCTCGCTGTACGTTTGTAAAGATTGCAAAACATACCTATAAAATTGTGTAATACCTTGATAACCGTAATACTTTTTCTATGAATAAAACTAGTTAAATAGGTTCTAAATGGCTTCTTCTTAAATCGCTTTAAATATTTTACATCATGCTACCCAGCACACCGTATACAAAGCAATATTAAGATACTAAATAGCACACTACTCTTTAAATTCCAAATATCACAAAAACTATTAAAAATTGATATACGATAAAGTTAATATAAATTACAAAGAACTTAAGGGACATTTCAATTAGCAAATAATATACAGGATGTTTCATTTAAAAATCTCAAGATAAAGCGATTTAAAAATGTGTAAAAACTAGTGCATACTACGATCACCCTGTATAGCGCATCAAATTTTTCATGACATCAGCATCTAGCTATGGGTTTAGTTATTATGTGACAACATTTTTAGGACAATATCTGCAAAAATGTAGTATTAACGTAGTTTTTAAGAAAGGCCTGCAATTGCCAATTTTTTGACAAACAATTGAATATCTCAGAAACTATTTACTTTACACAGGTACATCTTACACAGCTAGGAAGACAACTTCGTTAGTATTCATAATATGGCATGTTATACAGGGTGTTCCATTTTAAAAAAAACTCACTTTCAGTCACGCCTAAATGCAACACCCTGTATAAATGAAAATAATTTTACGTTATATAAACTAATGAGTCAAACAACTCTTGTATATAAATTCTTTTTCTTTCTCAAACGATTTGATGACTATCGACCGCCGGGATACTAATAACTCACCCTGTATATTTTTTTGAGCAGTGATTTCTGAGCTTTTCGTATTATGTATTTATTATAAGTACTATCTCCCGATTTTAGATATGTAATACAAACATACATTTATTAATAACATTACATTATTGACATTAATCACTTAAATTAGTCGCATAGCTTTGTTTTGATGTTATAAACAAATTATTCGGATTCCATGATATAATATCAGTTTACACTTTCCATCGAATTAAAACTTTTACCTTTGTATACCATAACAAATAACAGTTTAAGTAAAACATTCGACAGCATTTCTGTTGTAGTTGTTTTACCTAATTTCCTGTTCAGAATGTTCAAATCATTACGCACAGCGGAAACAGCTGATTACGTCATCTAATCAACAGCGAGAAACAAAACAAACTAAAATTAATTTGACCTCAAATCAAATACATCCAACAGAAGAAAAAAACGATTTTGTTTCTTTAAATCACAAGATGGTACAGTTGTCATATCAACCTGGTATACACCGAGAAATCTTTTGTTTTTATTAAGAATGTTACGTAAAAGACTCAAGGGCTTCCCGTGCTATTTTCGTAACTCCCCAAACACTTGTTAGCAAAATTAAGCGCGCGCTGTGCTATTAACGGATCAGCTGAAAACTGTACAGTAATTTGCCATTAAAATTCACATATTGCTAGTTGCATTCAGCAGCTGTTTTATCATGGTAAGTACGTACGTTTTGCTTGACATTTTGGACATGTTACGTGCAAATTTGTGAAAGGATGTAGTGTGAATGAATTGATATTTTCTTAACCTCTCATCTGGGTTTGAAGAAACCGTATTGTTAAAGGGAATTTAGTATGCTAGAAAAACCTTATTTCAACTTAATATCAACGAATAACTTAACAATAACGTAATTATTATGAATATTTACTACTACTTATCTATTTCATAATTTAAAATTCCAATCCTATTAATCAATAATTTGTAACAACATACCAAATACTTTAACAATCAATCTTCGACGTGTTATAAAAAGCTAAAGTTATTAAATGTAGTTTTTTTTGCATTGTTTAGAGTGGGCCAAAAATCGAAGTACCAATTATTTGGGTCCTAGGTGGTCCTGGTTCTGGAAAAGGTACACAGTGCGATAGGATTGTGGCAAAATATGGTTTCGTGCATTTATCTTCAGGAGATCTTCTCAGGAATGAAGTGAGTCATATCTTTTATTTTAGCACTAGAGTTTTTTTCTTCTATTGGCAAAACTGGACATATGAATTCCATAAGATATATCTGATAACATTTTGTTTTTCGTCCAAAAATAATTATTTCATTGTTTCTTTATTATTATAGAAAACTTGGCGACGAGATATGAAAATATATACTCGATGGTGTAACCAGCCAAAAATTCTGACCGAGATATTATAATGTCAGCCAAATATCTTGCAATTGTAATACTGTGTTGCTGAATTTAGATACTTAAACTTTACCATATTTATTTTGCATTGTACTATTGTACTATTACGTGTGAAAATTGTTAAGCTAATAGTTTCTGCGACATTCAATTGTTTATTTTTAAAAAAATGACCGTTGCAGGCCTTTTTCGAAAACTTCGTAATAATGAATTTTTTTGCAGATATTTTCTTACAACTTTGTCAGCAAATAACCGAACCGAAGGTGATAGTACCAAGAGAAATTTGATACGCTATACAAGTTGTTCCTAGGACCATATTTGATAACCTTCAAATGGATTCAAAAGTTTTTTCAAATGGAACACCCTGTCTATTATATTATTCGCTGGTTGCATTTCACATTAAGTTGTCTTTAATTTATGTGAAGTATGGCATATACCTATTACTACCCGTTTTCGTAATATTTGGAATTTAAATGATATGTGTAATAATGTATCCAATATCGTGCTTTAATATTACACCCTGTATAATTTGGTTCCTTTTTTCATGAATATTGTTGTACAAAGAACAATGAGAAGAAAAAATAATAGTTTGTTGAATTTAAAAAATGGCAAAAATGCTCTAAATATACATTGAAAGGAAGGAAAATACATTGAATTACCCTTTTATTAAAGTTACCTAATATGGTAAATTAATATAATTTGAGACAAATCTAAAATATTATACTAAAAATTAAATAAATAAACAAATAATTAAGTAATTGAGTAATAACATTAACTCCTTTGTTAACTTGATAAACATTAAATTTAAACTGGTAAAAAAACTGCTACTATTAACGATAAAACAACAAGTTTTTATTCATTTGCAAGGTATGCAAAATACTCTATATTTTGTCTTCTACTAGAAAATCCGATGGATAACAGATCTCAAAGTATTTCTTAATATGTGTCTCTTATTTTCTCTGATGTCAGCAAAAAAATTTCTAATTCTAACCTTCATAGCTTCTTGTGAGGCAGGTGGTGTCTGGTATACTAGTTCCTTGACATACAACAAAAAAAAAATATTTATATCAGGAGATCTTGGCGACCATAACGTAGGACCTCCTCTTCTGATAGTAAATTAAGTTGCGGGGAATATTCAGCGGAATATTCAAATATTCTTGTAAATATTTGCTAAGAAAATTTTAGTACCTTTACATTTATGGAACCCAAAAAAAGCTGTGCTATTTGAATGTATATTTTTAAACTTACCCACATTTATCACAAAATTCATGAAAAAAGGAACCAAATTATACAGGGAATTATACAAGGGTAATTCAATATAATTTTCCTTCCTTTTCAATGTATTTTGGGCAATTTTGCCAATTTTATATTAAAAAATAAAAACAAAACTTTACATCAAACTACATTAATTAAATTTTAAACCACAAAAACTGGTCAAAATAAGTAACTATACAACATACCTAACGTAAATAAAAGACACTGGGCATTAACAGATAATTACATAAAATAGAAAAATAATTTACAACGGTGTTTCCATTAAAAACTGAAGAAAACCATGGTTTAAAAAAATAAAGGATTACTACTTGCTAGGTTCACCTATAGCGTATTTAATTCTTTCTAATTTTCTTTATACCTATTGGTTTTGCTTATTATTTGACAAAGGCAATATCTATAAACCAATAGATGCAATTTCAACATACACTAACGCCACTTTTGTGAGAAACAACTGAATACTTTACACGGGTTTAGTTTCTTTTTCATCACGCCTATCACACCATTTATAACCCATTTTTATGTAGAAATTGTGTGACAAATTTTGAATTTTTTAGGTTTCTAGTGGTTCACCTAGGGGCAAAGAGTTGACTGCGATCATGGAGAGTGGAGCTTTAGTGCCACTGGAAGTTGTTTTGGAATTGCTGAAAGAAGCTATTTACAAGAACCTCGCCAACGCTAAAGGTTTCCTCATCGATGGATATCCCAGAGAAAAGGAACAAGGCATCCTCTTCGAAAAAACAATCGCCCCAGTCGATGTTATTTTGTTCTTTGATGCTTCTCATGACACCTTGGTTGATAGATTGCTGGGCAGGGCAAAAACGTCAGGGAGGGCTGACGACAATGAAGAAACCATCAAGAAGAGGTTAAACACATTCGTCACACATACCGACGCTATTGTAAACCATTACGAGGAAAAACTGAAAAAGGTTGGTACAGTTAAACTTCTCAAACTCGAATTATTCCAAAACTCGAATATTTTTTTGCGAACAAAAGAAAAATATACAGGGTGTTTACGGTCTTGTGATTTTATTTTCAAGGGGTGATAAAACATCCTAAAAGAAAGCCATTAACGTAAAAATGTCTTAAGAAAAGTTGCCTAATAAGAGATTTTACAGTTAATTTTGTTTTGGTTTTATTTTTTAGGGGGGTGATTAAACACCTTGAAAACAAGTTATTTCAGCTAAAACGAACCACTTGTACAGAGTAAATCTAAATTCAAACCATTAGAAGTTATCATTGAATGTTTTACTAAGTAGGCTGATGTCACTAAATTTTCCCATCTGTCAAGCTGTTTCATCAGTTGTTACTGCTCGGTTGGTATGACATAAATTCTCCCGAATACATTCTAATAAGGAAAGTAAAAAATGGTCCTTCGCACCAATAGTGAATACGTTGACATGTTGTTAATTTATGGGGAAGTACGCCAGAATTCTGCTGCTGCCAGTCGATTGTATGCTGTGCGGTTTCCTAACAGATCAACACCTATCCCACAAAAATTTACCGCTCTATTAATCCGTGCACGAGAAACTGATGTACTGCAAACACGTCAAGGTCGGGATGGTGGACCTGGCCGACCCCGACGAATTTTGCATTCCGAAGAAAAATCTTAAAGCTTGATGAAGAAGATTCTTGTACTAGTACTCGACAAATATCTCGCCAAGTAGATGTCTCAAATCGAATTGTCTGGCGAACACTGCGCGAGGATCAATTGTATCCTTACCACCTACAAAATGTACAGGCTTTGCAACCTGAAGATCATCTTTTAAGTGTACAATTTTGCCGGTGGTTTCTACAAAGACATGCTGAAATTCCAGACTTTTCTTCCATTGTATTGGCTACTGATGAAGCAACGTTTACACGTAACGGCATAAATAACTGTCATAATACTCATATCTGGGCTGTCGAAAATCGACATGCTGTTCGTCGTAATCATTTCCAGCACAGATTTTCGATAAACGTTTGGGCCGGACTGGTCAACGGACAACTTATTGGCCCATTTGTGTTGCCAAATCGATTGACTGGAAATGATTATCTCCTTTTTTTGCAAAATCATTTGATGGAACTATTGGAGGAAGTTCCTTTGAATGTACGTCGACAAATGTGGTTTCTTCAAGTTGGCGCACCGCCGCATTTTAATCGTTTAGTTCGCCAACATTTAGATAATGTGTCTGAAAATAAGTGGATTGGTCGAGGTGGACCTGTTCCATAGCCTCCTCGGTCACCCGACCTTAACCCCCTGAATTTCTATTTATGGGGCGTTCTGAAGACCATGGTATACACCAACGAAATAATTGATCTAGATAATCTTCGTAACCGCGTTAAGGCAGCTGCGGCGACAATTCAACGGCAAGACCCAAAGCATAGTAAATTATGGTAATTCATGGATACGTAGAGCGAGATGTTGTGTTCAACAACACGGCGATAATTTTGAACAACTAGAGTGAAATGGAATCCATAAAGAAACTAAAGGACCAAGTATAGTGCCGCAAAAACGCAATCCGTAAAGTGCCATACCGCATGCCGTTCTGGACGACAAAATTTGTATTTATAGTGCCGCAATGATCTCAAACAAATTGAGCGCCATCTGATGGAGAAGTATATACACAACGGCATATAACCTCAGATGTCAGTGGATGTCAGTGTTCTTGTTGATTGTATTAAGCAGTGGTAGATCGTGGTAGATATAATAAATTATGGACGAAGGGCTAGTTACAGCAACAATTCATTCTCAAGTCGTTCTCGTTCTGTGTTTTCGTTCCCACAAACTATCAAAATGCTATCAGTTAACCTACAACTAACTGGAAGCTGCTATTCACTCGCCGGTAACCGTTCAGATGGCGCCACACGCGCGCATACGCCGGAAAACGTAAGACATAACACGCAGGAGATGAAATTCGTTGCAGTCGAGAACGAACCTTACGGTTTACGGAGCGTCACTATACACGCGGAATGGAATTTATGCATATTGATCTTTTTACGCTACGTGATTACGGTGCGGTCACGTCACTATACTTGGTCCTTTAAAGGTATGTGCAATGCTTAATCACCACTTAAAAATAAAATAAAAAAAAAATTGGCATCAATATCTCTCTTATTGTGCAACTTTTGTTGTGACATTTTTACGTTAATGACCTTGTTTTGAGATGTTTAATCACCTCTTGAAAATAAAATCACAAGACCGTAAACACCCTGTATATGTGACCCGCACGAGAGAATAGAAAAATCTCAATTTTTGTTCAGGTTGCATTTAGAGCCTCTTCCATAGATTGGCGTTTTTGTTTTCTTCAGTTTTTGTGTAATAAATGTTGCGAACAAGATTTTCATGGAAGCGGATATCTCAGTAACGAATATTAGCACGATATCGGGATATACACGTAATCAATCGTCATATTTTATTTAATGCGACTATAGGAACGGAACTGCATAATAACTTTTAAGTAATTCTTAAAGCGATTTAATATGAATGTTATAAATTTCGTGCAGCGCGCACTACGTCAATCGTAACGGTAAATGGAAACGTAGCTGGGACAGAAGATTATTTACTATTAGTACGATACGATCAGAACAATTTAAATTCGGAATTTTAAATAGTATGTACTGCGAGTTAAATATAAATAATGAATTTAGATGTTCGCAACCTTTATTACATAAAAACTAAAGAAAACAAAAACACCAATCTATAGAAGAGAGTGTAGATGCAACCTGAACAAGAACTAAAGTTCTTGTGGTATGTGGTTTAAGAAATAATAAATCGGAAAGACGAGCATTGATTTAAACTGCAAAAATAGGGTACTTTTTTCACTTCTCTCGCGCTCATGTTTACACCGAGAGGCAAAGAATTTTAACAGTCATACAACTTATGTAGAAATGATTCAGGAGTATGATACACTTTATTTCGATTTTTTCAGTACAGTAGTTTAAAAAGAAAACAAATATTTGTGTATTTTTCTGTAGCTTGAATTTTCCCGGACTCGATTTTGTTTCTGTGTCCCTTGGAAATTCGAGTTAGAGAAGTTTTATATATTATTTGAGACGAAACAAAAATATATATATATATATATATATATTTCTGGTTTGTATTTTTTTGTTGTAGATCGATGCTGAGAGGGCTGTTGACGTTATATTCGGTGAAGTTGAAGCATACTTGGATCCTTTAGTGAAATAATTAAATTACTGTTATTTATTTGGAAAAGGTGGCGTTGTTGGCTGTTAAGTTGTTAGCACAATGTTCGGTGTTACTACAGATTTAATAATTATATTTATTGTTATAAGATAGTTTAGATTAAATGTTACAAAGTTTGTGGATCCTATGATCCCGAAATAGGGCGATAATATTTATTAAGTTTTAAGCACAATTTGTTAAGATAAACGTACAAAAGTGGTTACATTAAAGTTGGAGTTGCAAATTGCACATCTGCACACTTTTTGTTATTTTGTGTTATTTATTAGGTACCTCATTTACCTTATATCAAATCTATATTTTAAGACATACGATTGTTAATTTGACATTACACGTACCAACCCACAATCGTTTCGCATTCTACCAATTTTCTAACGGTCAGAATATAACCAAGAAGTTTGACTGATCTTGATAATTGAGTGTTACGCTAAAAGTTGATTTTTTCCTTATAGTTTAATTGTCAAATCAAATTAACAACTTAAAAGAACCGTTCCACATTCTCATAATGTCTTACATAAAAAAAAGTTGACGCCGTAAACTCAAAAATACAAATTTGCGCTGTTTATAATTCTAACGGGGATTGGCGCAATCTTGCAAATGATCTCGGAGTTTCAAAAAGAACGGCTTATAGATGGGTGAAAAATCAAGACGTTCCAGAGAAACACCGTGGAGGTAAACGCAGAGTTAACATTACAGACGAACATCGTCGCTTTTTTGAAAATGAAATTGAAAGAAATCCAAAGATAACTCTCCAGCAATTAAAAGAAAAGATTTTACAATCATATGAAATTAATGTCACTAAAGAATGTATTCGTCAACACCTCGACGGTCTTATGAATACAATAAAACAAGTACGTCGACAGCCAGAAAGAGCCAACAGTATAGACAATAAAACAAAAAGGTTAGAATATGTAAGAACATTACTTAATCTTCAAGCAGAGAATTTGTCAATAATTTATCTTGACGAAACTAATTTTAAAATGTTTATTTCGCGGACGCAAGGACGTTATAAGAAAGGAAGTCGATGTACGTTTGTAGCAGCCGGTAGCCGAGGCGCAAATATACATCTTATTGGATGCATAGGTATTTCTGGTCTACTATATTATGAGCTAAGTAATTAAAAAACCAGAAGCAAACGAATTTGTGAAACAATGTTTGAGAAACGCCCAAAATATATACCAAGAACCAGTAGTTATGGCTTTAGATAATGCACCATGTCATTCTTCTATTGAAGAAGTTTTTGCAGAAGAGGAATTTTTTCACCATAGATTCATAAGACTCAGTCCATACAGTCCCATGTTAAATCCCATTGAGCAAGCATGGTCTGTATTAAAGGCTAGCATAAAATCAGATTTGGCAGATAACCTAAGAGATGTTTTAGCAGGAGAAGATCGGCATAATATCTCCCAAACTGTATACAGAATGCGCTGGTTAGAAAATATTGTTGAGAATAATATTAACGCAATCAATGTGACCAACTGTGCAAGATTCATAGCCCATATTCAAAGATATATTCCAGCAGCATTAAATAAGGAGAATATTATTTTCTTATTAATTAACTTAGCAAATGTTGTCAATTTAATATGTCCATGTTATTGTTTTAAAATATAGTATAAATAACATTATTTACTTAGTTCTATTTAATCGTATGATACTGCTAATTTAAAATTATGAAAGGAAATAAGCAAAATAAGGAACAGCAAAAACAGAAGTAAAAAATGTCTAAAGACATTTTATACTTTGTTTCTTTAAAAATGGTAAAATACAAATATCTTCAGAATGACATATTAATTAAAAAAGTGGACACTTATTAAGACCACATAAATATAAATTCTACAGTATATACATACTTGAAACTTTAAACGCGGTTTTCTCGAAACAGTTTTTTGTGCGACAAGTTAGACAAACTATTGGACCGATCAACTTAAAATTTTTATTGCATGTTTATCAAACTTCTGGTGACCTGGTTTCTATCAGATATTCTTATCAGACATAACCTCAATATTAAGATGATAACATTTATTGTTCTAGTACCCCAAATTACTTTTGTGGAAATAAACACGTAAACAAACACAAATATATTAAAAACGTAGTATATTTTATACTTCCCTCCCAAGTATATATTAAGTATATATTTACAGCATTTTAGTTAAAAATAAAATAAATTAGTAAACATCAAGAAATAAATATCATATTTCAAGGACTTTTTGGTCGGATTTTTTCGAACATAAATTTCTGCAATCTGTCGCCAAGCGTAAGTTTTTTCATAAAATTAAAATGTTCCAGCGCAAACTCGTATAGCTCGTTTTCCATTTGCCACACGATGGAACTTTGTATCTTTCTAACCGTTTCGTCTGACGGTAATTCTTTATGCGCTGTTTTTCTCAAATTCGATTTATTACTGTTATTGAAGTACTCCGTGGCCCCCTTAAAAATCCTCGGAATAATAGCTTCGAGCATTGCAATAAAACTCTGTATATCTTCTGTCACACCCACTAATAAATAATTATTTATTAAGTTTTTCTTCGCTTCTTGTAAAGCCCATTTGTTTCCTGGTTTTCTACAAAATAAAAAGATGAATTATTAAAGAGAAATATGAAAAAATATGCAATAAAAATAGACAGAAAACTTACAAGCAATTTGCCGCGTGGCCACAGAAAAAAGGAATCTGTAGCCACATATTATTCGGGTCACAATCTGGCTGACCTTTTGCTACGCATTCATCGAAAGTCTAAAAATAACATATATATGTTATATTAAAATTCGTTTAAACACCATTATTATACAGGATATAATATACTCAGAGAAACATACACTTCCTTCGAGCAGTTTTGGCATTTACGATATTAATTGCCGATTGAATAGTGAGGTTATGTCTAACTGTCACTGTCAACTGTCAAGTTCCATCGTTTAGGTTATGTGTGTTACATGTAGCATTGCCAGACTTTACGTCTCAAAATATATTATGAGTCTACTAGTAAAAATATACATTTTGAGGAAAAAAAATCATTTGTTAAAAGTGTATTTTATTTAAATTGTTTTTTCTCGTAAGAGGTTTAAAGATGCAAATGATTGAATTTTACTTTTTATGCGAAAACCGTAAGTTAAACAAAAAAAAATCAAGAGACCAGATTTGGTAAAAAAGCAATGAGGATGTCAAAAATAATTTTTACTTTAAGATAAAGCGGTGGTGTATCACTTTTCTCTTTGAAATGATTCAGACAGCAGAAAATGCCTTTTGATGCATACAAGATGCGTACTACGTTTCACATAAATATCTACCAAAGTTATCATAAAAACCAAGAATAACCTCCTTAAATATTAGCATGTTATTAAGAAACACCCGGTATATCATGAAAAATAAGGCGTTTTAAAAAATAAGGGCTTATTAGGTATTTTTTTCAGAATTGTTAATAAGCTAATACTCAATAATGAACTTTTCTTGCGTATTGATCTTTTTTGTTATTTCTTAAGAAATATACAGACATTTGTGAACAAACTTTCAGGATTTCAGGTAAAAGTACAAAGTTTAAGGTTTACTATGAGACCCTTTTGAGGTTTTTGAGAGTTATCAGCAATTTGCAATTTTCAATTGCATTCTTCTCTACAAATTTCTTATGAAAGGCTATAAATATAAAATATTTCCACTGCCATTAAGATAATTAAAAGCTCTACCAAAATCCCTAAGAACAAAATAGCGTAACCATTTAAAAAAAAATGTCAATAATGTCATAAGCCACAAACAACTGAAGGTCGAAAACTGAATTTTATATAAAAATGTGTATTTTGATAGTAAAAAATCAACACATAATAAATATAAAAATTAACTACTGCCACTAAAATATTGGTCTAGTATTCAAATGGCTTAAATTCAAGATAATAAAATTTCTAGTAGAGCAAAAAACGGTATAGTTTTGTATACAGGGTTAGTCAAAATTTCTGGAACAACCATAAAATTTTTAAACATAAGTTATTTTGAATTAAACAAGCTATCATTTAATTTAAATACATATATGTATTTTTAATATACAGGCTATTCATTTTATTATGTAAATTAGTTGACCTTTTCTTTATCAAACACCCTGTATATTTTAAAATCTTTTTAATTCTAAGATTAATTCTAAGAATTGTTTGTAGGAACCATTTTTTTATAAAATGCATCATTTTTGAGTTATAAGTAAGCAATTAATCAGATTTTTTAGGTTTTAAATAAGCTATAGTTTAAATATATTTTTTATATAGGTACCGAGTGTTCATTTTGTTATAGAAGTTTGGTGGCGTTTCCTTTTTTTAATAGAACACCTTGTATATTTTTATTTTTTTTTGTCTAAGATTAATTCTAAGAATTTTTGTATGATCATTTTTTTGTATAAATGCAACATTTTTAAGTTATAAGCAATTAATCAAAACTATTGAACTTCAAATTAAGAATATTTTCCCACATTCATACTCATTTATTTTAATTTGGCAGTTTAAACATTCAGTTTAATTATATTTAATAGCTTTGTTATTTTTTCTGTATAAATGCATCATTTTTAAGTTATAAGGAATTAATCAAAACTACTGAACTTAAAATTAAGAATATTTTCCCACATTCATACACATTTATTTCAATTTGGCAGTTTGAACATTCAATTTAATTATATTTAATAGTGTTGTTATTTTTTCTTCAATTTTTTATTTGTATCCATTTGATTAAAATAAAATTTCATGAGTTTTGATTAAATTTCATAAAACTAAAAAATTATGCATTTGATAAAAGAATATACCTATAAAAAATTCTTCGAATTAATCTTAGAATATTAAAAAATACAAAAATATACAGGGTATTCTATTAGAAAAAGGATTGGTTACCAAATTTCCAGAATAAAATTAATACTGAATTTTTTTAAGGTTTGGAAAATTATTTAGGTATTCCGGTAATTTTGACTAACCCTGTATAACAAATAAGATGGAGACCAGCCGCTTTATATATTGGAGATTCAAGGATTTATACCATAAATTATAATGTTAATTATTATTATCATTTTTTGTCTTTTAATCGTAGAAAAATTTGCTTATTGAATTATGTAATACAAAAGCCATTTTTGTTATCCCCTAGCAAGGGAATTTATAGGAATTCTCAAACTTGAGGAACTGCCGATATGTTTTTTGAAGATTAATTTATATTTCGTTCCAAATCTAATAAAATGTATGGGAGTCTTTTAAAATATATGAGACTCATATCAAATATATGAGATCTGGCAACCTTCAATTTGCAAACTTCAATTTGCGATTGGAACAAAAATTGATGACGCACATGCCAACTCTCGCTGAAACAATAGTAATTTATTTTTTAATTTCTCGTTTACTTACCACAGTATCACCGTGTTTCTTTCGTATCAAATGCGGTCGAAAATTGTCACCGTATCGTAAAAAATAATAATACGAGATAAGTCTGTCTAGCGGTTTCCTAACTATATTAACGTACAATGGTTTTCGAGTTCCGTACCTACAAGAAAATTTATCAAAATCGTACAATATTGACGCGGAAGAACATAACCTACTTTGAGAAATCGAGGAATGTAAAATGTCCGTGATAAAGGGCAGGCTTCATTGCGTCCCATTTCGTAACATTCTTAACAAAATCATACTGATTCGGTAAAGACAAAACGTGATTGTTCGACGTAATGTTTACGTGAATCACGTGGAAGTTATTTTTCTTGCATAAGTCATACGCGACACCAACAAAGCTAGTCGAGCCAGTTTTTGGCACCCTATTATATATCACAACTACGTCATCTTCTTCGGAAAGTTCAAAATCGCTTGTACGTCGTTCACCTATACAAGCGTTACCTACAAATTTCAATTAAGAAAAACACAATTTTTCAAAGTGTATTTAAATATTTACCTAGTTTGGTAAATTCATCTTGCAACTGGAATATTTGATACTGGATAATAAAGCCTATACTAGCGCAAAATACGGTGAGAAAATAACCTAACCTAACTTTCAACATGGCCATACGGATTCTGCAGCTCTTGTCGAAATTCGGTTGTTAAAACTCATTTTATTTGAGTAGAATCACATAATCAATCTTATTTATAATTAATTCCGGGTTCTTATCGATATGTTAACCCGCCAGCTGTAAACATAACTGAAGTTGGTACGCTTTTGTGCGCACAACGGTTGGTCATACTTGTTTTTCGTTATAAGAATTTACCGCACCGTTACAAACACATTTCTGAATCATATCCTGTAATTCGAATATAATTTATAATATAATTTATTATCCGAAAGAAATTTGGTTACTTTTATTTTATACAGTTTCCAATCGATCCAATGAAATATCTGCAGATCACTACTCATTGTCAAGCAATTTTGGTTGCCTATAACTTAGGCTGTACTTACTAAAAGTGACATTGACAAGACAACTCGACAACGTTTGTTTGAATTACCTTGTTAATAGGTGATTGTAAAAATTATCGTTAATTATATACATATTAGTGTTCGGAATTTATTAGGATATATATTACTTGGTATTAATTGGTACTAATTATTCTAATATATAATAATTGTAACTTTTACACACCTTTATCTTTTTGTATTCGTTGTTCAATTGTACTATGTTAAGTTATAATTAACATAGTTAAATAACAGGTGCAATATTTTTCGTATTGCACCACATTTTGCAATACCATTGCGCACGAATCTATAAAAAGATTTAAAAATAAAACTCTATAACTGCGTACTGTTTATTTCAGAGATTTCGGCGATGTATGTTTTTATAAATGCATAAAAGTCTTATAGAGGGAGAAGAAACTATGGAAATTTTTTAAAAATTGTGCTGGTGAATCATGTTTTCGTGTTGTTATAGAAAAATTCCAGCTTAAATATCCGGATACAAGAATATCCAATGTTGGGTCTCGCAAACTTATAATAGTATATTATTATACAAGTTTTATAAGACGTCAAATTGGCGCACGAGTTGTTTTGGGCACGACGAGCGTAGCGAGGAGTGTCTACCTAATTCCGCTACGTAGCCATTGCGGCTTATATATTTACAAGCACTTATAATTGAAACCCAATTCTAATTTCGGCAAAGTAGTTTATTAGAATAAATTATACTTAGTAAAATTACATGTGATGGAGGTAATACAAATACGTTGCACACAACCAGAACTAAGACGAAGTCGAAAGCGACGGACAAAAACGAATATGAATTGAACCGAGCATCCAAGCGTCCAAAATATTACCGAAAACTTATATGTTACATAAACTAAGAAATCCTCTACACTTTAAATGTACTATAGCTTCGTACGTGTATGCTGATAAACCATTTATTGCGCATATACAATCTCGCAGCAGTAATTAAAATCGTTCGTATCTACGATGTAGGTTTGATCTTCGCATAATACCTTATTAAAGTAAATGTGGTCCTTGAATTATACCTGAAAAGGGGATTTGATGTTTAGTTGAAAAGAATGATAACGATCACTTACTAGAGTCGTAAAACATCACCGTAAACGTCATGCTGGCGTATTTTGATGAACACAGCAAAACTAAGAAAGCCCCAATCCTATACATTCAGTGATAGCATGTAACTACAATAAACAAAAACTTTTATAATAACTTAATAACATACCGGGTGACCCACGCCATAGGTACTTACTCCCGTTTATTTTTTTGGTTATTATTGTATTTATTATTTGTTTATTTGTTTAAAACTGGACGAATGAAATTTGGGAAAGTGTTAATAGAGAAAAAATTCCATTTTTTGGGATACTCTTGAGGTTAATATGACTTCCGGTTTTTCCGGAAATGACGTCATCATTGAAATTTTAAATGGCACCCTATATTCTTTGTGTGATATATTCTATCAGGATGACATTCTGAACACAAAAATATATCGATCGTCAATTTTTATCACGAACGCAATGCCAAAATAACTTTTTTGTGTATTAACCTTGGCTATGAACCTTGGCTATGAATTGGTGAAAATAGTAAAAAATTGTCAAATAAACACTAACTAAATCGATTTTGGCTGACGTTGCATCACTGGCGCCCTCTAGCGTGACAACAGAAAGTCATTCACACAACAGATTAACTCCACTGAGAACTGATGTATGAAAAAACGTCGATGAAAAAGTTTACAAATGAACAATTGCGTGATTTAAAACATGTTTAAAACAATTTTTATTCCTTATTTAAAACATGTTTTTTTTTCATGTTTTTAAAACATGTTTTTTAGCGAAGTGTTTAAAAACATTGTTTCGTGTTTAAAAACATTATTTTATAAAAAAAAACATATTTGTTTTGTTCAAAATAAAAAAAAACGTATTTTATAACAACCCTGGCTGCTAGTAAAGCATTCTGTCTTATTTCATCATCTCCTATAATGCCTGTCGATATTTATGACGGAATTAGGGACTATTGATGTTTGTAATTCCGACACCCTGTAATAATTAGGGATTATTGATGTCCGTAATTCCGTAATAATTTAAAAAATTATGACCAAATGGTTAAATTTACAATTTCCTCAAAAATCGATCTGACAATTACGAATTTTTATGTACAAACTGACATACTGTATACAGTGGCGGAGTGGCTCCAAAAATATTGGTTGCCAAGAAGCTAAGGGGGGGCCACCATTTTTTTGTTTATGCTGCCGGTATATAAATATATACAGGTGTCCCAATTTTTTCCCCGAAAATTATTTTTAGAAAGCAAATGTCATTCTGAATAAATTTTTCATTTCATTGATTTTATTAATTTTCTTTTATCATTTTGAGTAAAAAGTATCATATGGACTTATTGGTTTTCTCAATTACTTAAGAAGTTGGCGCCGGTTAAGATACGGTTTTGTTAATAACTCAAACGGTTGTAACTTTGGCATAAATTGAAAAAATAATAAGTCCATATGAAACGTTTTACTCAGTATCTCATTTACTATACGGAAAAAAAATTGCGGGAAAAAAAATTAATAATGAAAGAGTTACAAAGAAAAACTTACAAAAATATTATGAAATAGAATCTGAAAAATAAGAAATAGAACGAATAAATACAATATATAATAAGATCGATAAATCAGCTTTCCTAAAATGTGTAACTCGGTGCCTCGGTGGTCTATCGTCAACAGCTAAAAAGTTATTAAGCATCTAATGTGACATTTGTAACTTATGCACAATATTCATAAATTAATATTAAATATCCAGATTGTTCGACGAAATTCAACAATCTCTCAATTAGAATAATTCTTCTTTTCATGCAGCAGCTTTTAGTAATAGCATTCTGCAATTTTGATTTATACAAACGTATAATGTGTGATATTTATTTTCTTAAAATTAGTAATTTATATATCACTCTAAAATTGTTTAAATAATATTTATCAATGACATTAAATTGTTCATGGTGGTCCAACGCTTTGAAAAACTAGATCGCCTGATTTAATCGAGTTTGATTTGTTACTCTATAGACATATTGAGGAAGAAATTTATGGGAATATTATAACTACTATAGCGAACATAGTAATAAAGAGGCGTCAAAATATTTTTGTGGAAACCATGGAAAATGTAATATTTCCACCGAGAATGTGAAGCAAGACTGAAACGCATTGACCTGACAGGGTTGATATGTGCACTCTTGACAATCGTACTGAAATAATTATTATTTATTCAGTTTACAATTATCCATTTATTTAATTATTTATACTTATGAGAGTACAGAAATGTTAGGATTTCTGAAGAACACCACATTGCTACCAAAGCACTGCTTGTTTTTGTTATCAGTAGTAACTGGAACATCCCCATAAACTTGTTCCTTAACATGTCCCGAAATAAATAAATTAAACTGGCGATTTAGCTGGCTAAGGCGTTAGACCACTACAACCAACCCAAGGATCTATTAAAATTCTTTAAATAGTTTAGAACATTACGTAAATAAATAAAAATTTTAAATACGTTTCGACTGGAAGGTACTAATAAAACTAATTCTTGGATGATCATAAATTGCTCGTTTGTGTGTAGCAGTTTGCAATGACTAAATTTTGCTGCAGAAGAATCATTACATTTGTGCGATTGCTGAATTTCGTCGTGGCAACTAGATATGTTATATTAATTTATGAAATATTTTTTGGATGCGTATAAATGTTAAATTAGATGCTTAATAACTTTTTAGCTGTTGACGATAGACCTACCGACTTAGACATTTTAGGAAAGTTGATTTATCGATCTTTCGAAGTATGTCAAGATATACAGGGTGTTCCATTTAAAATTCTTGTTATTTGACATTTAGCAAATCTCCAGTTATTCCGGATAAGTCATTTAGAATTTAATTTATTTAGCAAATGAATAATAACTATAAAAAAATGCGATACTTTTACTATCCAAAATGAGTTCTTTTATTTCTTTATTCTTGTTAGTTACCTTAGAATAATTTTGAAAATGCTCATTTTTGACAATCCTTTCACAATATCTCAGAAACAGTTGATAACAGCCTAATACAAGTTGAAGTCAAAACAATTAGGCTAAAAATCTTCATCAAAAATTACGATAATATACCTAGTGTTCCATTTAAACAAACATAAGTTTGTTGGTACGTTGTTGTGGGACACCTGTAAACATGAAAATATTTTCTGGCTGTAGGGCGAATGATTATCTATAACTTTTATAACACCCTGTACATCAATTTTATGATATCTTCAAAAGTGAAAAAGGTATATTACTTTTTATATCATTGAGCAACACAAAAATGCGCAACTTTGTCTCTAATTTTTTTTGTATTTTTTTTTAATTTACATATTTTATACTATAAATAAATTTAATTTTATTTTTATTGCATGTATAAAAGAACATTCTGTATAAGTGCTTCATTTTTGTACCCAAGTAAAATTTTATTTATTTGATTTATTTTGGTCCCTTTCATATGTTCAGCAAATATTCCACAATGTTTTCCTGTATATCAATTATCCGATTTAAGTTTTAATTTTGTACATCATAGCATTGACTTTTTTATTTTTAATTTTTCTTGGTAAAAACTACCACGTCATGCCATAACAATTCTGTACTTGTGACGTATTGGTATTTCAATTTCGGATGAATAATATTTTTGCCAGAACCCGGTCAACCAAATTTAAAAAAAAAACTTGTTTTTTATGAAAGATAAACGTCCAGTAAAAAGTTTCAAGTTCAAATAGTAATACATTTTAACAAGTTCTCTTAACAAGGGCCTTTTGGAGAATTTTTATTGTTTCCCAAAGTGAGCTTCTTAAAACTCACCATGCAATTTTCTTATTGGTTCTTATTTATTGCCAAACATAAAAATAAATTCTTAAGGCGGTGTCGTGCAAGTTTCAGTATAAATAAATATCTTATTAATATTTTCAACATATTGTCTTAAGGGGGGCCCACTAAAGGGTGGGCCGACTTGCCATCGGGCAACCTGGCACCACCTGGCCAGTCCGCCACTGACTGTATATTATGTATTATTATACTTTTTAATTTGATTATCTCTATACTGTGTCATCATATCACGTACTTCAAAGTACTTACATATGTATCTAATAGTGACAAATTTTATGGGATAAAACAAATATTTATTTTTCGATATGCCCTATATTTCCAGTTCGGTTACCACTTGAAATATTGTCGCCGCTTTTATTGAAGAGGTAATCAAATAATAATTACTGATAATGACTAAGTATGGACTGCAGTTATCAGCTCCATCAAGATAATATAAGATATGATCTTACTAGCATTTTTTGTATAATATTTTATTGATAATTTCAACCACTCAAGGTACGTTGTGCGTTTTTTATGTACCTATATTTGTTCAAACTTACTTACTTGGAATAGTCAGTTTTTAACTTGGATATGAGAGCAGAAAGTAGTTCTTTACCTCACTCACGCTAGTTGTCATAGAGACGCATAGGTGACATTTTTTTTTCACTGACGCGTTTCCATGACCATGTTCCAAAATATCGTCTATAAGCTCCATATTTACAGATATAAACCTTTGCACAAACGAAGAACGTTAGTAATAAAAAATTTGCCACATGTAGTTTGTTTGCATCAACCGGATGATAACGTCAAAAACTGTCACCTACATCGACAGATATCAAAATTAACTAATTTTAATAACGTTATTTTTTTAAATCTAGTGGCAGGATTGAACAAAACGCAATACAGCACTCGTGAGAAACCACTTCACTCACTTGTATGTCTTTCCAAACTCTGCTGCGCCTCGTGCGGAAATCCGACATACGCGTGAATGAAAACACGTGGTTTCTTCACTTGTACTGTAATATACTATTTTATATAAGTAAAAGTACACACAGAAAAGTGATCTCTCGAACGAAGAGAGAATTACTTGGGAGAAGTAGTTGGTAGGTTCGTATATACGCAAGAGATTATTACTTCAACCAAGACATTTTATTTCTTGGAATAATTACTAGATTTAAGAAAGTTGTTACTCTGGTGAAGTAAGTAAACAGTCTCTAATGAAGTATATATTTTTATCCCCGGTAAATATTTTTAGCTACTTAATGTAAGAATTTTAAAGATTTGGCACAAATACGTTTTCTATTGCTAATTAACAAGATAAGTATGTTATATTTACTTACTTGTTCTAACCTGTTGCGTGCCTTACATCAAATTATTCCGTGTTGTAACGTTTATTGTACACTAATCACAAGGCACACCCCCTACGGGTACTTCGTTGTTGTTTTCGAACTAGGTTTCGCTCCTTTACGGCGCCAGCACTACGCGCGGGCGCGCGAGCCTTGACAAAATCACGATGTGCATATTTATTCCAGAGAAAGGGATTACTTGAAAGAAGTGAGAATCACTTCAGTTAAATAATTGGTGGGTTTTTATTCAGTAAACAATACTTACTTATATTAAATATTTTCTTGGATCAAGTAACTACGCACTTGGATGGATTTACTATTACTTCGTTGGAGAAATTGACATTTTTGCGACGAAAAATTCAATTCCTTCTTTCAATACAATATTGGTTCTTATAAAGAAAGAATTTATTTCTCGACAGCATTTATCTGAGAAATTATTTTGCTTAGATTGAGTATGTGGCATTTCTTGTATATGCCTAACGTTCTACATCCAAGTAAATATGCTTTTGAATCTAGAAAATAAATTCAAGAAATTATGTTTATTATTTTAATTAATTTATCAAAATATTTCAAAATTTGAATTACTTTTTACCCTTGTATCAAATTGATAAACAGTTCTAAGTTTTTATGAATTACAATATTTATTATAATACATCAACGTATCACTAGTTTATCTAATTTTTATCATTGATAAAAGGGATAAACGATAGACAGTTGAACGACGAATTGAATCCTTTAAGAACAGCCAAATTTATAGCGTCGTCTAAGGAGAATTAAGAAGTGATTAATGATGATAAAATTTTATATTTGCCATAAATGTGACACGCAAAAAGCAAATAGAAGACCATTCTGATTTACGACTTCACGAGTACGATACGGCTATGTTGAAATGTGCGACATCCTGTTGAAAATTTTACAACATGGAAATTTATTATTGTAAATCTCGTTTATTTTTAGAGATCACAGGTTATATCTGTAGCCCGCCTTATCGTAGACAGTCGTCAAAAAGATGATTAATGACCAGGAATAACTTTAATATTAAAATACGTATTCAAAATTATCATCGTTACTTGATATTGTCTGTAGATCAGGATTGTCACGGTGTAAGCTTATAATGCCTACATACTGATTCCCAGGCACCTTAAAAAGTTCATAAAAATGTTGGCAAAAAAGTTATTTAGAATTTCTTTTTCATAGATTTTCATATTTTTCTAAAATAAAAAATACCAAGTTGGCATCTTGTGATGTCACAATATCTACATATAATAAGGACAATGTTTGTGTGACATTGTCGGGTAGTACTTTGATTTTAACTCCCATTATTGTTATTAAAGTCTTTGACAAGATTATTGTCTTATTTATATGCTTATTCTAGCTACTACACATGATGCAATCAATATAATAGTAGCTATCCTAAATTTCATTTAAAAACTAGAATTATTTATTAACTTTATTAGAATAGAAACTTTACACTAGGGTCATTCCGCGAATTTTTAATTTTAGGTTACCAAAACCAAGAGGTCGCTGTGCTGGTAACGACCGTCACGGCTATTTAGAAAGGTTTTTCATAATACTTATCTGTTTTGACATCTATCTACGACAATTTTAAAAGATGAGTCGCCTTTTTGTTATAATGTTGCATCAAAATAATAATAAAAGCCCCTATTGCTTTTGTATAGTCGTTAAACGGGCGTGACGGGTGTGACACGTTACTGCGGAATAAGCCACAACTAGGAGTTTGGCATTTATGAAAAATCACAATAAAAATTTGTTTCCTCTGTGTACCTCAATCCGTGGCGATATACTATATATTTATTTGTAAAGAACACATGTAGATTTAATTTGTAAAATTTCTCTGGTAGTTTGTCATTTTTATTTGACTGTGCTATTTTTCCTGGTCCATTTACGTCATTTTTAAATTTGGAAAAGTTTCTATTGCTTTTAGCCCAGGCGCGACTTGTCTTTTTCCCTATACAGCAAATTTTTATCCGCCGTTATGAACAGGGCTGTGCAGTCGGAGTTGTGGAGTCGGAGTCGGAGTTCAGACAAATTTCGGAGGAGTCGGAGTCGGAGTCGGAAAAAATGTACCGAGTCCGAGTTAATGTGTAAATAATGTAGAAAAAGACATGCGAGATGGCCGTTGCCTCAATAGATAAAAAAAATAAACTAAACATATTATTAGGTCTTTTACAAAGTACCTACCTACATATGTTAATATAATTATACTTATTTTTGCATTTTTGCGCTTTTCGCACATATTTTCTCAAAAACAATACTCAGTTTAAAATTGGTTACCATTTGAAATCTGTGGATTGTTTTGATATCTCCAATAAAAAGTTGATGGATTTCTTTATTCACCGTTATTCAGTAAAACGTGATTTTATAATTAAACTACAAAACACAGGTCGATGACGAATGATGATTAGCAACTGACTATTGTGAGACGGTTGCCGCGTCGCATATATAGTATATTTCCAATTTTTAACAACCAACTTCAATGTGCTAATCATGATAGCTTGATCATATCCAAATAAAAAAATCTTATGTGGCCAGACACATGACTTTATCATACTATATATATATATATATATATATATATAAAACTAATACTTTAGCAGCATGAAATTCTACTTGATCAAGATCAGTCGTGTCTGCATTAAAATAAAACGAGTTACCCAGAATTTGACAGATATTCTGATTCTATTGACAGTAGGTATTGTCAAAACATCAGCGTTTGACACTACCTACTGTCATTAGGTGTCACAGTCGTATCAACTCTCAACTATTTTATTGTTGTTCACCCTAATATCTGAAGGTTTGTAAAAGATACAGCTTTACTAGTAAAACTGTGCCATTTTAGGTTTAATGTTTGATAACTTTAAAACTTGAACCGAAATTGATTCTTTTTTCGACACATGAAGAAATTTGTCAAAAGTATCATACTTATCCCTTTGTATTTAACAAAATATGTAATGGTTACTAAGTTTGTGAAATAGGACAGTTTATTTAAGTTGAATATAGGGAATATCCATGTATGCAAGTCATACGCGTTGCAGCCAGAATTGTGACGTCATTGCCACTAACAGAAGTAAGAGTTGAGATTATTTTCAGCTTAGTTTGCAGTTAATTTTGTATTCATTGGAATGCATTTTAGTTGGAATGAGTTACTTTGTACTATACAGTGGATTGTCACTACTTTTTTTTATTATTAAACATAAAAAATCCGTTAAATTGAAAAACTAGTTCAGAATTATGTTCTCTCTAATTAGAAAACAGTTGAATTTCTAATGATTTCAGAGATATTTTCAAAAAATAAAAATGCGACATTTTTAAATAAGGTCATAACTTTGTGGTCCGATCAACAGGTCTTTTTGACTTTGTTTACAATTAGTTTATGTCAGTTTAATTTTTTTCGCTAACAAATTCGCTGGAAACGAATAAAATTTTGCCGGAGTCGGACTACGAAAATTATCTGGAGTCGGAGTCGATAGTTTTTTTACCGACTCCACAGCCCTGGTTATGAAACACATGGTTTGTAAAGAACTGCGCCCATATACGTGGTGCAAATTTTTATCCGAGGCGATAAAAAAATCCTTACTGGGCGCCTAGGCTTAGCAACTAAAACAGGCAAAGTCAGTACAAGTCTGAATTTGGTAAAATCATTATTGTTAATCATAATCATTGATTTTTGATATAAATACATTTCTCACTTAAAAAATTTAAGATCTCTTAAAACTGAGGTTTTTAATGCCGATTTTGTATATTTGAACTCAGTTTATGGTTTAAACTCTAACGTCAATAATGTAGAATAAGAAGAATGTAACACAAAGCAAATACAAACATGGAAAATGATTCTTTCATTAAAAAAATTATTAATTGTTTGGTGGAATTAATGTGGACTTTTTATTGACAAGACCTTTCAGAGGGTACAGTAGAGCAAAAATCTATTCAATTTGTGTAGATGTGATTATTTCCACGTAATTTTGCAGCCTAAATTATTTATTTTTAGTAAAACGTGATATTTATTACATCCACTTTCAATGCGTCACGTTTCTAGTCAAACCAGTATCAGGAATCCGAGGACTGACCAACTTTTTTTTTAGTACGTACGTGATTAATTTATGTTTATCACCTCACGAGACTTTAGCACGTTTGCGAGAAACACGTTTACAATTGCAGATTAGATAATATAAGAATGTGTAATATTGCGCAATTGAAACCTACACGCCGAGCTGTAGACGAAATGGAATGACCTTAACTTAGCAACCATTTGTTTGCCGTTGTACTATAACGTCTATACGCGGCAATTAAGAAAGTAGTATTAATAGTCATGAATGAAGTTATATCGTTTTGCTCAATTGAGTTGGTTGTGGTAATAAAGGTGAAACGATTTTTTATTTATTTCGCTTGAAATTAATATTAATAGCTACACATAAATCTGC
Source organism: Aphodius sticticus (assembly GCA_963966075.1). Lineage (NCBI taxonomy): Eukaryota > Metazoa > Arthropoda > Insecta > Coleoptera > Scarabaeidae > Aphodius > Aphodius sticticus. The sequence goes on along the minus strand of OZ014508.1, from coordinate 4,238,159 downwards.
GCACTCATTTTAATCTATTTGTGGGATCTTCTGTTTAATTTAATGTTGCTCATGATATTGATAATTTTTTAACGTATGTTACCCCTGAAAAAAAAGTTAAAAGTTATGACAAAGTAATTAACATATTCTTATTTTTTAAGCAAATATTGCACCAAACCGCTGTATGTTTTATAAGGTTTACAAAGGTTTGCATCTTGTCATACTCGTAAGCAAAACACGGGCGCATAAAAAGCAGATCGGAGTCGAAAGTATTACACTGATGTGTAAAGGTGCTCCTACACGCAGTGCCAATAGGGGCCATCATTGGCCATCGGAGTGCTTCGCGTAGCGGGACCCAACTGTGCCAATGCACGTCGCCAATATGTCGACCTTGTCCGCTTTATTTCATTCTGTTTTAGCATTGTACGTACTACCGATGAAAAGTTTAGTTATCTATCTATGTTTTATCATATATACTGCATTATTTATGTTTGTAAGTACTTTAAGGACAATGATGATTTATTATTTGCCCAAATGCCTGATTGCGCAAATGTAAAAACATGAAAACTTTTTTTAATATTTTGTAAATTTATTCACAATAATTATGGTTCTTATAAGCATTATATTAATCTTACAGTTACAATAAATTAACAAGCAATAAAATAATATTCTGAAGACAATATTGAAGTCGTTATAATGGGTGACCCACGGCATAGGTACGTTTGTTTATTTTTTGTGTTTTTGACGCCGAAGGAATGAACGTTGTGTTAATAGACAGAAAATGCCAATTTATGGGATGGTCTTGAGGTTAGTATGACTTCCGGGTTTTCCAGAAATGACGTCATCATTAAAATTTTAAAAATGAATTCGCACACAATCGGGAGGCATACGGTATTTAGGTTCTGGGATTGCGGTCAACCTTATTCGCTAGGGTGGGGTGGGAAAGGTGAGGGAGGGGGTTGGAGGGAAGCGGGATATGAATCTACACACGATGGGGAGTCATACGGTATAGGGGTCCAAGGACTGCGGTCAACCCTCTTCCCTACAATCTTGACTACAATCAAACAAAGTTGAATTTATATAATTAACAACAATTAACCATTTATTAATTAACAATTTATAGATTAGTTTTAAGCGGCAAATTTAAATAATCTGATGTATTTAATGTATTCAACAAAGTTTAAAAAGTATACTGGATGCTTTTCCTTATTTTGATTATCAGAAAAATATCAAAAAGTATATCTGTTACTAAAAATATTGGGTTCATGATAAATATACCTACATAATATACATACACGGATTTTTAATATCTATAATTAAAACTCCATGTATGTAAGGGTTCTCAATTTTTCTTGGTATCTTATTATAAATAATTTCAGTTTTATTATATAAATTATATTTTAAATCAAAATTATGAATTCATCGATTTGACTGAAATGAAATATTTATATAAAGAAACGACACAAATGAACAGGGTCCTGCATAAAAATATAGACCACTCAGTGTATCAGATCTTATCCCATCTTATTCCGCATTTGCTGCTTGAAACAAGTAGAAAATAAAAAGGAAGATTTTTACTTTATCATACGCAGTATGTAAAGTATTGTAATCATGCCAAAAAAAATTTTTGAGATTTTAGCGGAAATATGTCTTTTTGGGTCCCCTGAACATTTTTGACCAAGGTACAAAAAAATGTCTGTGTGTGTGTGTGTATGTGTGTGTGTGTGTACCCGTTTTTGTGGAGACGATTCCGGAGAAACTACTAATGGTATCGGGACGAAACTTCATATTTAGAAGTTTTATAACCAAACTTAGAGCTGAAAAGCTTTCTGTTGAAAAGGGTCCAAAGGAACTGGTGGTTTACTCATAGCATTTTTCGAAGATTTTGCAAATGAGCCGCTATTTGTGTAATGTCGTCAAAATAGTTAAATAATAAATTAAAGGAGAGGAAATTTTCCATAATTTATGTATATGACATCTTTTGGTAGAATTTATAGTTTAGCCGCATGAGCAAATTCTATTTCATCAAGATCGGGCGTACTGCTTTAAAACTAGTAGCCAGGATATGTCAGATTATTTTGATTCTAATGACAGTAGCTAGTGTCAAACGCTAATGTCTTGAAAATGCTACTGTCAATATAGGCTGCGTTCGGATATTGAACACCGTTACACTTTTTACACCCAATAACACGTAAGTGTCAGTTGGACGGTGTACCCGCTGTCAACGGAGTACAATATCCGAACGCAGCTTTAATCGAGATATTTGTCTAGTTCTACTAGTTTTATTTTAATGCAGACATAGCCGATCTCGATCAAATAATATCTCATGCACCTAAACTATTAATTTTATATATAGTATGATAAAGTCATGTGCCTGGCCACATCAGATTTTTTTAATGTCACGTGGCAAATATAAAAAACTAAATAATTTTGTTCCCTGTATTGCTGTATATTTGTAGTCCTTAATGTATTTAATATTTTCGAACGTACTGTAATGACTGAAAAACATGTTTAATATTTAACAACCTTATTGAACAGTGTCCTCTTTCGAGGGTTCCTTTTTTTAATTCTAAGCAACAATGCACTGCTTAAAATAATGAGAGCTGCGGCAACACCAATGATATCGTCTTCACTGTTCATTTTTAATTCTCTACGGGACGCTACAAGCCTCCTACGATACACAAAAATACCTTGCGCCCAATACCAACGTTGGCCAATGTTGGCGAAGTGACTGCGCGCACTACGCGCAGCACGTCACATCACCAACGTTGGCGAGACGTTGGCACTGCGTGTTGGAGCTCCTTAAAAGTAAAGGTGCTCCCACACGCAGTGCCAATAGGGGCCATCATTGGCCATCGGAATGCTTCGCGTAGCGGGACCCAACTGTGCCAATGCACATCGCCAATATGTCGACCTTGTCCGCTTTATTTCATTCTGTTTTAGCATTGTACGTACTACCGATGAAAAGTTTAGTTATCTATCTATGTTTTATCATATATACTGCATTATTTATGTTTGTACGTACTTTAAGGACAATGATGATTTATTATTTGCCCAAATGCCTGATTGCCCAAATGGAAAAACATGAAAACTTTTTTTAATATTTTGTAACTTTATTTACAATAATTATGGTTCTTATAAGCATTATATTAACCTTACAGTTACAATGAATTAACAAGCAATAAATTAATATTCTGAAAACAATATTGAAGTCGGTATAATGGGTGACCCGCGGTGTTGATTTTTTGTGTTTTTGACGCCGAAGGAATGAACGTTGTGTTAATAGACAGAAAATGCCAATTTATGGGATGGTCTTGAGGTTAGTATGACTTCCGGGTTTTCCAGAAATGACGTCATCATTAAAATTTTAAAAATGAATTCGCACACAATGGGGAGGCATATGGTATTTAGGTTCTGGGATTGCGGTCAACCTTATTCGCTAGGGTGGGGTGGGAAATGTGGGGGAGGGGGTTGGAGGGAAGCGGGATATGAATTTACACACGATGGGGAGTCATACGGTATAGGGGTCCAAGGACTGCGGTCAACCCTCTTCCCTACAATCTTGACTACAATCAAACAAAGTTGCATTTATATAATTAACAACAATTAACTATTTATTAATTAACAATTTATAGATTAGTTTTAAGCGGCAAATTTAAATAATCTGATGTATTTAATGTATTCAACAAAGTTTAAAAATTATACTGGATGCTTTTCTTTATTTTGCTTATCAGAAAAATACCAAAACGTATATCTGTTACTAAAAATATTGGATTGATAAATAAATATACCTACCTACATAATATACATACACCGAGTTTTAATATATATAATTAAAACTCCGCGTATATAAGGGTTCTCAATTGTCTTTGTATCTTATTATAAATAATTTCAGTTTTATTATATAAATTATATTTTAAATCAAAATTATGAATTCATCGATTTGACTGAAATGAAATATTTATATAAAGAAACGACACAAATTAACAGGGTCCTGCATAAAAATATAGACCACTCAGTGTATCAGATCTTATCCCATCTTATTCCGCATTTGTTGCTTGAAACATAAGGAAAATAAAAAGGGAGATTTTTTTAATGTCACGTGGCAAATATAAAAAACTAAATAATTTTGTTTCCTGTATTGCTGTATATTTGTATTCCTTAATGTATTTAATATTTTCGAACGTACTGTATAAATAATGACTGAAAAACATGTTTAATATTTTACAACTTTATTAAACAGTGTCCTCTTTCGAGGGTGCCTTTTTTTAATTCTAAGCAACAATGGCACTGCTTAAAATAATGGGAGCTGCGGCAACAGCAATGATATCGTCTTCACTGTTCATTTTTAATTCTCTACGGGACGCTACGAGTCTTCTACGATACACAGAAATACCTTGCGCCCAATACCAACGTTGGCCAATGTTGGCGAATTGAATGCGCACACTACGCGCAGCGCGTCACATGACCAACGTTGGCGAGACGTTGGCACTGCGTGTAGGAGCTCCTTTAGGTACTATTGGAATGTGTAAGCATAGAGCATTGTTCCGGAATAAATATAAAATTCAACCGCGCTTGCTTTAATCATGAACTTAATTAGAGAAAAGAAGCTAATTTTTGACACAATATACTGGTTGATTTAATATGCTTTCATGGTGATTAAGCCAATAGCATTAATCCCGGAACAGGAGCTAATTTCTGGGTGACATTTTAAGACATAGCTCTTTAAAATTGACCCAGCCGTTGTCAAGTTGATCTGCTTTTTATGCAATTGTGTCGAATTACTAAGAACTGTCACCGCGGAGCTCTGTAAAGAAGGTTTCTGTAATAAAGTCCACAGACCGAGACACAGGAAAAGAGTACTAACAGCTCAGATCAATAATAACTAACAGTTGACAACAACTACAGTAACTACCTATTGGCAAAGGGCAGAAATCGGCTGAACAAATTAAGTAAGTATGTTTTGAATATAGCATTCAGTGGTGCTACATTGTTTAAATGGTGCCTCATAATTTTGGTCAAAAAAAGGGAGTGAGTGACAATTTGGAATATTTATGAACTTTTTGGGCAGTACACATTATATCATTCAAGGAAATAAAAAAAAATCCACAATATTTGAAATACATTCATCGAATAGGTTTTGGTTCAAAAATTGATTATGCACATGCCAAGTCTTGCTGAAAAAAGAGTACCTACTTCTTGCGGTTTTGTGACTATTCCAAAGAATAAATAAATAAATAATAATAAATTAATTGACGAAAGACTCATCCAAATACAAAGTTTTATGGTGATACTAAGTAATCAATAAAGTGGCACACATGGGTTATTTTTAAGTAGCATTTGAGGCACCTGAAAGCTTTAGAGGGCAAGGTAATACGGATTTTGAAACACGTCCAAATCTACACTGCAAAATCGGCCAAATAATCAATTACATACATTGAAGTTCACTGCAATTCAGTCCACCGCATGGTAGAAAATAATTTGTATTATGATCTAGTTGTCAAAACACAAGCAATAAACATTATTTGTTCAAGTTTACCCCCACAAAAAGAATCTAATGTTGTTTTCGAGAATAATATCAGGAAATACTTTTGTTCAATCATACCACTGTTTTGTGGCACGATTAAAATACTCACCTTAGTATCAATCAGCTATAAAATATAATCTGCAATTTTATAATTTGCATGCAATGAAATACTACAAGGCAATATCATAAAGATAGTTTATTTTAAAATCATCATGAGATGCAACACAAAATAACGTAAATACTTCAGTAAATTTGTATGAGTTTTTATTCCATGGCCTAGTTCTAACTTCGGAGTTTTGCTGTTTAAAAATGCAAGGCTGTGGTAGAAAAACTACCATAAAAATTTGAGCAAAAAAGTTATGTAGAACTTCCTTTTCATAGATTTTGATATTTCTCTAAAATTAAAAAGACCAACTTGGCATCTTGTGATGTCACAATATCTACATATAATTAGGAAAATGTTTGTGTGACAGTGTCAGGTAGTACTTTGATTTTAACTCCAACTATTGTTATTAATGTCTTTGACAAGATTATTGGGTTTATTTATATGCTTATTCTAGCTACTACACATGATACAATCAATAATATAGTAGCTAGCCTAAATTTCACATAAAAACTAGAATAATTATTTATTAACTTTATTAGAATAGAAACTTGACACTAGGGTCATTGCGCGAATTTTTAATTTTAGGTTACCAAACCCGAAAGATCGCTGTGCTGGTAACGACCGTCACGGCTATTTAAAAAGGTTTTTCATAAAACTTATCAGTGTGAACATCTATCTACGACAATTCTAAAAGATGAGTCGCCTTTTTGTTAAAATGTTGCACCAAAATAATAATAAAAGCCCCCATTGCTTTTGTATAGTCGTTAAATGGTCGTGACGGGTGTGACACGTTACTGCGGAATAACCCACAACTAGGTGTCTGGCATTTTTGAAAAATCACAATAAAAATTTGTTTCCTCTGTGTACATCAATCCGTGGAGATATACTGCATATTTATTTGTAAGGAACAGATCCAGCTAATTAATTTTTAAAATTTCTCTGGTTATTTGTCATTTTTATTTGACTGTGCAATCGCTTTTTGAACTGAAATAATTGCCCTAACTATTCTAGTTTTCCTGGTCCGTCATTTTTAAATTTGGAAAAGTTTCTATAGCTCTTAAAGGTGCTCTTACACGTAGCCACTTTTGTTGCGCGAGATTCTATTGCGACACTATGAAATGGCATGTTGTGTTCACACGTGAGATAAAATCAGTCAAAAGTTGCGCCACTTTCGACTAGCGCCAGCGCCAAGTGGCAGCCACACATTTTAAAGTTGCGATGCTATTCACACAGTACACGCCACTTTTCATTCCTGCAACTTGTAAAAGTGGCACGTCGAATGTCAATAATTGGTCAAGGAACGACTGCGCACCCTCGTACTTGTAGTGGTTGTGTTTATATTCTGCCTCATTATGTTTTAAGCGGCGATAGTGATACTGTGTTGTTGTTTATTCCATAAAAAAATGGATTCAGATTCTGATGCCGATGAGAGGACTAGAGCAACTGCGTGTTATGAGCTAATGTTAATGAGCTATTCAAGGCCGCTTTTGTAGGAAAAGGCTCTTATTGAAATTTTAACTTTGCCGCGTATTATTGCATATTTTGTCGAACCTACAGGAGAAAGTCCCCAAGAATGATAGGAGGATCTAAATGTAGAGAAATTTCATTTTAAGTTTAACCTAACATTCCCATCAATGTCATTTTTTACGATCGTAAAAAAATTATTCGAACAAAAAGTCTCGTCTTGGGTTGGGTTGGGAATTATTTTAACAACTAGAAAGAAAATTTTGCTAAATGAGCATTATGCGGAAAATATAAAATCAGTTGTTTATTTACGAGGATATTAGTTGGAATATTTATTGTAATATTTATCTATCTGTTTTTTTTAGAATGACATATTTATTCGAAATTCTTTTTAGAGAAGAAGGATTTATTTTAACTTGTTTCTGTTGTTAACATTGTATGCTGAAATAATAAATATTTATTTATGTTCTTTTCTGTTTAGAGAATTAGTATTTATCGGTTAGCATCCTTTATTTACAAAATAACAATTTAATAAGTTTTTAGTTTGTTGAAGTTCGATAGTTATCGATAGTTTTAACGATAACTATCGGACACGCCAAACTATCGATGTTTAACCAACACTACCGTATATACATCTACTAAATGTTGCGCCACTAAAGTGGAAGTGGACCAATACGTCGGTCCATTTCTGTGTGGCGCTAGTACCGTGTTTGTACCTGTTTACACGCAGCTACATTTTATCTGTACGCAACTTTAAAAAATTGCGCGCTGTACTGAAAGTGTCGCAATATTTATAGTTGCAGCGTTGTTCACACATTGCAATACAAGAATTGCGCCATTTTTTAACTTGCGCAATACGAAAAGTGGCGTCGTGTAAGAGCACCTTTATTAGCCCAGGCGCCACTTGTCTTTTTCCCTCCAGCGAATGTTTATTCGCCGTTATGAAACACATGGTTTGTAAAGAACTGCGCCCATATACGTGGTGCAAATTTTTTTATACGCTGCAATAAAAAATCTTTACTGGGCGCCTAGACGTAGCAACTAAAACAGGCAGTCAGTACACGTCAGAATTTGGGAAAATCATTATTGTTTAATCATTATCATTGATTTTTAATATAAATACGTTTCTCACTTATTTTTAAGATCTCTTGGACTGGGGTTTTTAATGCCGATTTTGTATATTTGAACTCAGTGTATGGTTTAAACTGGCATTGAAAAATCTAGCCTTTAGCGCCCTTTTATCACGGCGCGGCGCCTGTAATATACTATTGCATCACCTTGTATATGTATCCATCATTCGCCACACGGCATTCGTGCTAAGTTTGATTTGACATATGCGCACTTGTATATCATGCGGTTGATTACGATGGGACAATTAGCTAGTCACGTGCATGAATCATCAATTTTTAAAATAAGTTCAAAGTTTAGGTTCGCTTGAAGCGCAGTCGTCGGCATGTCGTGTCGTTTAATTATTGTATCAATCATAATTAGCAACTAGCAATATTTGATTTTGATGACTGACGATTTATTCCGGTTGGCATATATAATGCGCGTTCGCATTTTTTCTATGTCGTCGTTCTAATTTTATTCTTTCCACGAATGTTTATTTATAATTTTCACTGGGCGGTCACGTGGACAATTGTACCCAAGTAGACGTAAGGATGGTTCTAACCGGTTTTGTTTTATTTTATTCGAGGGTATTTGTAGATTTTTTTTTATTCTATTGGTATCTATTGGTGTCTTGAAGTTTAATGATATGTAAATGACGATAGTAATACAATTAAATTCTGCTTGCTGGAATTTAATGTATAATTTGGTCCTCTAAAGTTAGCAGTTTAATTCCATATTATTCGAGAGATAGAAAGTTATTTCTGTTCCAGTTGCTTCCATTCACATCTGGTATAAATAGCGTTGCCAACATTGTTCAGGAAATTGAATTGAAAGAACAGAACAAGTCCAAAATTTGAAATTTCAAACTAAGATGGATTTGGACTAACGCCACCCTTGAACTCGAAAAATAATTCATTAAATTGATATTGGATTAAAAGTACAAAAATCAGTTGCATTGAAAATCAAAATATATATCTCTGTCCGATTTGGACTTACTCTGTCGTTCCAAATCTCTTCTTACTCTGTTGAATTAAAGTTGCCTCATAAAAACTTCATAGTCGTGAATTATACCATACCTTATGTGATTGTTAAATAATTCACTATTTTCCGTACATTTTGTTTTTAAAAGTGAACGTCATTTTGCTCGAAAAGTTTCATTTGAGCTTGTTTAGGAATTGAAAACCAAATATAATAATAGCATATGAAACTCTTTTCTCAGTATGACCTTTATATTTCAAAAGTGCGGGGAAAAAATGGAACAGTATGCATTATTATTCAAAAGTGTTTTATATAAATACATGTCCTGTTTTTATGGCATTTTTCCAAAATAAGTGTCCTTTATTACATTTAGAGCAGATTTGAGAACATAGTTGCACTGCACAGATACAAAAGATTTTTTGTTTTTAAGAAACAATTTATTTGAATTTATCACTTTGGATCAAAACGTTTCTTAAGCCAACATTTCTTTGGCGCAACAATATTAACTTCACTGAATACAGTATATATTTGCTTGTAGAGATTAATTTATTTGGAATATTTTTTTTTAGTGAAAAACATTATTTGGATACCAACAAAAATTACTTTAATTTAAAGTAATATTTTTACTTTCCTTAAAAAGAAAGCTTACAGCGCCATCTAAAAATACATGGATGAGGTTTTCACATCAACAATAGATTTATTTGTAACAAAATTTGATTTCCTTTGCGGAAGTAAACGTATATATAGTAGACTTGTGAAAGTGTCTGGCGAAATTGCTGAAACGGCCGAGTGTTCAAAGTCCACATTAATTCCTTCAACAAACTAATAATTGCTGTAATCAAAGAACCATTTGTTGCAACCTTAAAATATAGCATTTTAACTCAACCAACAATTTCGTTAATTTAAAAAATCATATATTTTTCACTCAACACAATATTGAACATTTGATTTGACAAATTTGAACTAAACAATACTCGTTCGTAATATACGAATCGTAAATTTTAACTGAAAACATAAATTGTTTGTCACAAATAAACGTTTTTACTTTATCATACGCAGTATGTAAAGTATTGTAATCGTGCCAAAAATTTTTTTTGAGATTTTAGCGGATATATGTCTTTTTAGGTCCTCTGAACATTTTTGACCAAGGTACAAAAAAATGTCTGTGTGTGTGTGTGTGTGTGTGGATGTGGGTGTGTGTGTGTGTGTGTGCGTGTGTACCCGTTTTTTGTGGCGACGATTCAGGAGAAACTACTAAAGGGATTGGGACGAAACTTCATATTTAGAAGTTTCATAACCAAACTTAGAGCTGAAAAGCTTTCTGTTGAAAAGGGTCCAAAGGAACTGGTGGTTTACTCATAGCATTTTTCGAAGGTTTTGAAAATGAGCCGCTATTTGTGTATTCTATTTCATCGAGATCGGTCGTACTGCTTTAAAACTAGTAGCCAGGATATGTCAGATTTTTTTATTCTAATGACAGTAGCTAGTGTCAAAGGCTAATGTTTTGCAAATACTACTGTCAATATAGGCTGCGTTCGGATATTGAACACCGTTTCACTTTTTACACCCAATAACACGTAAGTGTCATTTGGACGGTGTACCCGGTGTCAACGGAGTATAATATCCGAACGCAGCTTTAATCGAGATATCTGTCTAGTCCTACTAGTTTTATTTTAATGCAGACATAGCCGATCTCGATCAAATAGAATCTCATGCAGCTAAACTATTAATTTTATATATAGTATGATAAAGTCATGTGCCTGGCCACATCAGATTTTTTCTATTAAACAAAATGAAACAATAGATTTGTTTGAGTCAATATGGAGTCAATGCATATTTATCTGTATTGTATTGTATTTGTGTATTCTCAATCATGTCCAATGTCCTTTTGAGGTTTAATATTACTGTTTAGACTATTCTTGTATCCAAACTTTTATAATAAACGAAATGGCAAATTGCTCTCCACTGTCATCGGTATCATTTGACGCGGACGCTATCATGTGACTTAACACTCGTATACTGTTGGAAGTAATAGGATTTAAGTAAACTTGAATCCTTTTACCACTAACACTATTACCAAATATTTGAATAGAATTTTAAAGACCACATAAAATGGTACTAAGAGATGTGAAATTTACATGAATTATTTTTCCCCCAAAATAGGGTATATTTTAAGTGTAGTATACAGTACTTAACTCCCTTTTTTTAAAGTGCACTTAAACCCTTTTACTTCAAAGCCCCTCATTTGATTTTCAATTAAACTGATTTTTGAACTTTTAATACAAGATCAATTTAATGAAGTATTTTTCGACTTCAAGGGTGGCGTTAGTCCTTAACTAAATAAGCTAATTTTAAACAGTTGGCAGCAGGAAAAACACTATAATTATTAATATTAAATATTATTATATATTCAACGCATATTTATTTGTATTGTATTGTATTTATTGTATTCTCAATCATGTTGTCAAATCGTTCTGACGCGGAAGGTATCCTTACTCGCACTTTGACGATTTACGGAAATTTTGTTTCCATTTAGAGAATTAAAAGATCTAGCAACTTCCTAATAGTTCTGATTGTCGTCAGATCCATAGAAAGCAAGATACTTTTAAAAACCCAATTCGGTCATCTTCCACCTTGAATAACTTGTCACGTAGACACGATATCGATGCGATTTCTGCACGTTTTGACTATTTTAGTCATTTTTGCACAAAAGAATCACAAATGCATAAAACCGAATAAAACTAAATCACCTGACCTAACGATTTAGAGCATAAGCGTACCAAATTAAATTAAAAGTAGGTGTATGTATGTCATTGAAGGACACAGGTTAACTAATTTATTTTAAGAATTTGGCCGTAACAACCTGCGCTACAGTTTGCAATTTAATAGTGTCGAGGACGTGGATTAAGACCAGTGTCAAACGTTCAAAATTTCATACAATTAGACAGAGATAGAATGTGATGACTCAGCTCGATTATTTGCAAAACCGATTATACACCACTTGCAACTTATCTGGAACTGGATAATTCCGAAAACATATAGCGTTAAAAGTGTAATATTCTAATCGCAAATTGTCACGGTTAGGCTTGAAAAATTCCTAGTATTGACACTGAATTTGCATGTCTTCACTCACGGTCATCGTATGGTTATTTCTGTACATAAATATTTATGCCGTGTTCTTCCTATTCAGACGTGAGCATATCTGCATAGATTTTGGCATACGCTCGCTTGTAAAAAACGAGAGACAGTTGAATTTTCTAATATATTATGTCTATCCTACAAAGATGAGAATAACCTGATTGTGGAGACGTATTTTTGAGAATGCCATCGTCACGTCGCGTCGTTCTAAATTTGGTTTTGGCCAGAGTGAGAATGTGGACGAACGTTATTTGTGTTGATTCACACTAGTAGTATATTGCAGCGAAAATTGATGTGTATGCGGAACATCGGATTATTGGCAGTATATCAGAAATAATGTATGTTTTCACATGCAATATTCAAGGCTAATAAACTTACCATAACAAAAGCCAGGAACATCAATTTGCGGTACCGAAACGGAAGTCAATTATATTTAGTACACGAAGCAATTTATTTGACAGTCTGGTACATACAGGATGTTCCAGAAACAAATTCCTGAAAACGTCTATTTTAGGCATCGAGATAGTATAAAAGAGGAGTTATACGTGCTTAAAATTGGGATCTCTTTATGTCAAATCATATCGTCCGTTAGTCCCATAACGTGAAATTGACAAGTCGATACATTATATAGGTTTAAGTGGTTTCTAGTGCGCTATAAGTATTTTTTACTACTTTGCATTCACAATGCACACATTGTAACACTGTTTTCGGTGTTACAATTAACACATTGTAATACCGAAAACAGTAACATTTTTGTCTGATTGGTACACAGTGATATCAAATGCCATATGTCAAACGTACAATACATAACCCAACATAACCACACACTGCATCTTCTTAATCGCTTGTAATCACATAAACTGGGAAATATCAATATTCTATACATATTTAAACATGGGTGTAGCCTGCTATAGTATGGCCAACGGATTGGGGCTTTCTTAGTTTTGCTGTGTTCATCAAAATACGCCAGCATGACGTTTACGGTGATGTTTTACGACTCTAGTAAGTGATCGTTATCATTCTTTTCAACTAAACATCAAATCCCCTTTTCAGATATAATTCAAGGACCACATTTACTTTAATAAGGTATTATGCGAAGATCAAACCTACATCGTAGATACGAACGATTTTAATTACTGCTGCGAGATTGTATATGCGCAATAAATGGTTTATCAGCATACACGTACGAAGCTATAGTACATTTAAAGTGTAGAGGATTTCTTAGTTTATGTAACATATAAGTTTTCGGTAATATTTTGGACGCTTGGATGCTCGGTTCAATTCATATTCGTTTTTGTCCGTCGCTTTCGACTTCGTCTTAGTTCTGGTTGTGTGCAACGTATTTGTATTACCTCCATCACATGTAATTTTACTAAGTATAATTTATTCTAATACACTACTTTGCCGAAATTAGAATTGGGTTTCAATTATAAGTGCTTGTAAATATATAAGCCGCAACGGCTACGTAGCGGAATTAGGTAGACACCGCTATTAAACGTTAAGCGTTATAACAATTCTTTAGTAAGTTCTTGTTCTTCGAAGTAACTAATCAGTCACCGCCAAACACTTCTATTCTGATTATTATACTTATGAAACCACTATTTTAAAATTGTTAACTTTTTAGGTTAAGTTTCATGTATTTATCACAGTAGGGTTAAAAGTGTTGCCCCAAGCTCCATTATGATCATCGTTGCGACCTCGCTGAATATTTATTCAAACTTGTAGGCTACACATATCAGAAAAACTAAAATAAATAAAGCCGTCAGCATTCGATATCAAAATAATAAAATGGTTTTGTTTAATAGCCAGTGGGTTACAAAATGTATAATACTTATAAGATTTATTTTACATTAAGTTAAACAAATATAAGATATATTTTACATTATCTGTTGTAACCTTAATCCAGAGTATTTTTCTGTTTATTATATATTTTTACCTTCTTTAGTTAAACAAAATATAGTTAATATGTGCTATGTTGCGCTGTCTGTATATTACAGAAAAAGAATTATAATTAGTCCAGGCCTGTGCAGACCGACCGTCGTATAGTCCCATAAGCCACACCTACTGACGCGGTTTTCAGTATATAAGAAAAACGTCGTCATAGCGTCTCTTTTCTATCTCGATGTTATTTTCCTATTAACTATGATTCTAAACTTTTAATTTATAACTACGGGAACCACAAGTTAGCGATTGGTATCGGTTTCATCGACTGCATATAATTTTCTTAATGCACCGTATAGGAAATATCTAGAATGACTGGACTAGAAAATCTATTTCAAGAGCATCATGTTGTGGCAATTTTGATGACTTCCTTGCAATGTGCAGAAATAATCAATAAAATCGGTATAAGATTACAAAAGTTTTAGAACACCAGAGTTTAAATAAACCAATTATTAGAATCTTAACACATGCCATCATCAACTAAAAAGATTTTAGTGTTTATTATTATTACACTTGTAGAGTGCTGTGGAAGTTAAAACAAAGTTTCAAACAAAGTTTACGCAATAAATAATGCTTTAGCGATGATAAAGTACCAAAATAGTAGAATCTACAAAACATTATTGATGAATTTGTCCGATGTTACAGTCGAAACGTTTGAAGAAGATAAATATAACCCACTTAAGAAAATGTATTTTCAATGGCAAATATTTATTTTATCGAATATGCAAAACATTGCTCATTTGATTAGATAAATATTTTCATCTAACATGTGAGTACATATAAGCATTGTCATTTTTTCCTTCTTACTGGCAAAACATCACTAAATTTAATACTTGAAAGCTTCATCTTTTTATATTGTAGAGAGACATTTTATATTGTACCTACTTTCTTTATTTAGTTTTACTAGCAAAAGTAGGTTGCGTACCAAAATAAACTATTCGGACATGAGAACTAGTGTTTCAGTTGAATCTACCTGAAACCTGAAAAATCCGCGGAACTATTATGAAATAACTTTCATGACCTCAAATTAAACAATTTATATTTCGTATAATCTCAAATACTTTGAACATATCCATGCCATATTTCGGGAATGTCTGATATAAGATGTAATAAAAACTGTTACACAGAATAAATAAGATATACTTTATCTGCTAGCGACTGGTTGCTAAAATAACTAATAAAATTCGTGTTTTTTATACCATGGTGTACGGTCAAGGCTAGATGCCAAGGTCCAGATACATAAATTCTGCTATTGCATGATATAACAAAAATGTGTACTCATTATTTGAGCAATGTAAACGTGCAAATTTTAGTATCATCGCAGGACATTGCGAATAAATAATCTACAAGAATTTCAAGGCAACTAGAAAAAATATCGAGCTATATCCCGTTGACATAACTAGGTTAATAATAACAAGTAATAACGAATAATTTGCCACAGTCAACTACAGTTTCAAAAGAATATACGTAATTACCTAAAATAGGGAGTTATATTTCGGATTTATTTTTAGGTGGACCAAATATGTAACGATTAGCAGTCCATAAAAAGAAGAAAAATGACACAGACAAAGCTCTGGATCACAGAGATTGGTAACTTCGTCACTGGACGCCTGTACAGTTTACAGACGAGTCCAGATTTCATTTAACTCGTTGCGCCTGTCGATTACGTGTATATAGACGTCCTGGTGAACGCTACGCAGCCGCTACTATACAGGAAGTGGATAGATTTGGTCGTGGATCTGTGATGGTTTGGGCTGGAATCAGTATAGACAACAGAACTGATCTTGTTGTGGTTCCTGGTAAACTAAATGCCATGAATTACATCGAAAACATCTTGGAGGACCATGTGGTGCCTGCTGCATATGGTGTCGGTCAAAAATTGCATCCTAATGCAGGACAATGCAAAGCCACATACCGCCGGCATCGCCAGAAACGTTTTACAAGAACGTGGAAGTCAGGTCATGGAATGGCCGGCGGCCTGACCTGAATCCTATTGAACACGTGTGGGATCAGCTTGACCGACGCGTTTGCGCCCTAATCCACCACTACAGGAACTGACACAAGCCCTAATTGAGGACTGGGAAAGCATACCCCAAGAATCTCTTCGCAGACTAGTGCGAAGCATGCCACGCAGGTGTGAGGAAGTGATTCATGCTCGTGGAGGGCATACATTGTATTAAACCTCACCAATCCACAGAAAACCCGACTGTCATGGATACTATGACAGTCATTTCCATTTTGTTTTGCGTTATTAATTTACATTTTTAAGTGTAACTTAGAAGTAACTAAGAGTTGTAACATTGTTTTTGTAATTTTCTTTAGTTAAATATATGCCGTTGAAGTATACCAAATTTGATTCGCATAGAACTATTATTTTAATAGATAAGGTTATTTAGAACATATTTAACTAGATTTCTTCATATACAAAGTATTACGGCTATCAAGATATTACGAAATTTTCTAAAATTTTATAAGTATGTTTGGCCATTTTTGTAAGCATATTTATTTATTTTATTTACCACCGTTTCTATATGTGGAATTTACAGAACATGAACTTATTTTGATGATGAAAAGTGGCTAAACCGTGCATTTTAAAAGTCCGTAGTTAACGTACAAAAACTTAGTTAACATGATAGGGTACACACTTGTAAAAAAAATTAAAAAAATTGCAGTGAATGTTCATGTGGATACGACGTTTTGCCTTTGGGCATAAAATAAAAATATTTGCAAATTTTTGAAACATTTTTTAGGAAAAAAGAGCTCTGGCTTCCCATTTTCCCATTTTCCCATTTTTTTTAGACGGGATTCGTAAAATTCGTATTTCTTAAGTGTGCTGAGGAAACTTTAACAAATTTACGAAGAGAAGTTGATTTTCCAACCTTTTTGAAGTTTCCACGCAATGGGTTCATTCGCTATAAATTACCAAAAATTATAAAAACCAGGTTTTTGACAGCTTTTTTCTTAACCTATCGTGATAGGTAAATTTCCATTCACATAATTCCGATTCAAATAATGATAACTTTGAGGAATGAGAAAGAACGTTTATTTGTGTCAAACAACCTATGTTTTAGAATTATAATTTTTTAACTTAACGAAATTATTGGTCGACTTAAAATGCGATTTTTAAGGTAGCAATAAATGATTCTTAGATTAAAGAAATTATTAGTTTGTTGAAGGAATTAATGTGGACCTATTATTGACTATAGAACTTTTCGGAGGGTGCAGTAGAGCAAAATCTCCACGTGTCACCGCCTTTTGCGATGTCGCACATCCACCACCAGTGGTTGGTTTTCCCAGACCTATATATAGTCACGGTCAGTGTTGCCAAATCCAACGGATGCTTATCCACTAGAACGCCTACCTTTTTCTACTAAAATTCCACTAGATTATCATTACTTCTACTAAAATGTTCTACTAGATTTTAGTAGTGGACAAAAACTTCATATTTCATTATTTAATAATTCACAATATTCTTTTATTTGTGATTTTAATATTTCAGTTTGTTTTTATACTTTCACTCGACTGAATTCAGCTCGGTTCTTTTTATTATTAGCAATTTAGTTTGAATGCAAAAACTTAAACGTTCAGGACAGCCGATTGAAAATATGAATCGCACTTGTAGACGTAGACGAAAATGCACTTAACCTTAAAGATTTTATACTCAAAATTACCGGAACATCTAAAGAATTCTCCAACCGCTAAAAAATTCAAACTAATTTTTAAACAATTTTTTTTTGTTTAAAAAAGCTATCGTTTCAGTATATTTTTAAATATTATATATAACATGGAAATTTGGTAACCTTTCCTTTTTCTAATAAAATAACTTTTTTTTAAAAAAATTTTTATTCTATTAATTATAAGAATTTTTTGTAGGAATATTTTTTTTACAAAATAAATTGTTTTTGTTATAAGGAATTAATCAAAACTCATGAACTTTTATTTTAACCAAACGGATAGAAAATAAAAAAAAGCAATAATTTTTTTATATATTTAAAATATATTTAAATGAAAAAGTGTTTAAACCCAAAAACTTTTGTTTGAATTTTCTTTTATCGTTGGAGGATAAAATTATTTAGGTGTTCCGGTAGTTTTGACTAATTTTGATTAATTGCTTATAAAAAAAATGAAACATTTTATAAAAAAAAATAATTAATACAAAACATTTTTAGAATTAAACTTAGAATTGAAAAATTAAACATATTAAACATACATATGTTCTATTGGAAAAAGGAAAGGTTACCAAATTTCCATGAAAATATGAAGACCCGGTATATTAAAAATAAATTTAAACGATAGCTTGTTTAAATACAAAACTCTTTTGTTTGAATATTTTTTGAAATTGTTAATGATTGGAGAATTATTTAGTTGTTCCAATAATTTTGACTAACCCTGCATAATCTTATCCAAAAATTTAACAACAATCGACACGACTTTCTATTAAAAATTAAACTAGCCACTAGTCTAGTTTTCTCGCCTAGGTTTACATAAATTCTACTAAATCTACCAACATTACAATCACCTATGCATATCCTACAATGCAGTATAATGTATATACCTACGTAGTATAAAATAAATATTTGTTGTAGAAATACTAAAGAAATTCTGTACCTACTTATATTAGTTTAAGTTAAGTAATATAACTACTGACCAGAAAACTACCAAAGAAAGTATGTCAATCTACCCGATTTTCCACTATCTACTAGATTCAAAATTTGACCACCAGATCAATGTTTCATTCTACCAGATTTAGTAGAAATTCTACTAAATTGGCAACCCTGCCTTCATGCACTGTGCTCTATACTGCCGATCACACAGCCTTTTTGAAATTTAGGCAGACGCATGACATCAACTGAACGGTCGGCTTTCACCAGCTACTATTTATACTCAAGATATAGCCGAACTACGAGGAGAGTGCTTACAGCGCCATCTAACAATACAGTTGGATGAGGTATTCACACTAAAAATATATTATTTGAATCAAAATATGATTTCTTTGGCGAAAGTAAACCTATTTTTAAGCCAAAGCAAAAATATTTATTTGAAGGAAATCAATCTTTTGTCGTATACAAATGTGTTTGTTTGAATCAAACTTAGATTTCTTTGGTGTAAAGAAACGACTCTTTAAATCAAAACAAAAATATTACTTTAAGAAAATCATTAATTTTTGTTTGTATATACACAGTTGTAAGATAATATATGCAAAAAAGTGGCTTTGACGTAGTTTTTAAGATAGGCACGCAACTGTCATCCAAGACCATAGTTTGCGACCGGGGGGAAGTTAGCCATAAAAGTTATCCATAAAATTTTTTTTTAACCGATTTCAATAAACGATACATTTTTGGAAAGCTCACGACGTGCTGAGTCTACAGTAGTTATGGCAACAGGATCAAATCATAATTACTACCTCAAAAGTGGAAAAGAAAGTAATTTTTTTCATAAATTTGCACATTTGTGAAACCTCATAACTCCGCAAATAGTTGACGAATTATATCAGTTGTTGCAGCAATCGAATGCCCAGACGTCGCTTTAACTCCCATAGTTATGGCAACTTAAGATTATACTAATTAGTGATGTAAAAAAATTAACGAACTTGTAACGTTTTTACAATCGGATGAGCGCCTAAGCAGAACAGGGCTTCATAAAAAATGCTGCATAAGTCATTTCTTTTCACCCGATCGTGACAATATGTACATCAAACGGTAGAGGAAGGCTGCCCCTACCTACGGTTGCTATGGCAACTCGAAATTATGTTAATTGGTGATTTAAGAAAAATAACAATCTTTGATCATTTGTACCTTCGGATATACGCCAAAGCAGAACAGCGCTTCCTAAAAAACGGCGCATAACTCATTTCTTTTCACCCGATGGGGACAATATGTATATCAAACGATAGAGGAAAGTTACCCCTACCTATGTGAGTTATGGCAACTCGAAATTACGTTAATTAGTGATGTAAAAAAATTAACAATTTTTGATCATTTTTACCTTCGGATATACGCCAAAGCAGAACCGCTTCATAAAAAGAGGCGCATAACTCATTTCTTTTCACCCGATGGGAACAATATGTACATCAAACGATAGAGGAAAGTTACCCCTACCTATGTGAGTTATGGCAACTCGAAATTACGTTAATTAGTGATGTAAAAGAATTAACAATCTTTGATCATTTTTACCTTCGGATATACGCCAAAGCAGAACAGCGCTTCATAAAAAGAGGCGCATAACTCATTTCTTTTCACCCGATGGGGACAATATGTATATCAAACAATAGAGGAAAGTTACCCCTACCTATGTGAGTTATGGCAACTCGAAATTACGTTAATTAGTGATGTAAAAAAATTAACAATCTTTGATCATTTTTCCCTTAGTATATACGCCAAAGCAGAACAGCGCTTCATAAAAAACGGCGCATAACTCATTTCTTTTCACCCGATGGGGACAATATGTACATCAAACGATAGAGGAAAGTTACCCCTACCTATGTGAGTTATGGCAACTCGAAATTACGTTAATTAGTGATGTAAAAAAATTAACAATCTTTGATCATTTTTACCTTCGGATATACGCCAAAGCAGAACAGCGCTTCATAAAAAGAGGCGCATAACTCATTTCTTTTCACCCGATGGGGACAATATGTACATCAAACAATAGAGGAAAGTTACCCCTACCTATGTGAGTTATGGCAACTCGAAATTACGTTAATTAGTGATGTAAAAAAATTAACAATCTTTGATCATGTTTCCCTTAGTATATACGCCAAAGCAGAACAGCGCTTCATAAAAAACGGCGCATAACTCATTTCTTTTCACCCGATGGGGACAATATGTACATCAAACGATAGAGGAAAGTTACCCCTACCTATGTGAGTTATGGCAACTCGAAATTAAGTTAATTAGTGATGTAAAAAAATTAACACACTTTGAAAGTTTTTACCTTCGGATAAACTCCTCCACGGAACAGAGTTCCATAAAAAACTGTGCATAACTCATTTCTTTTCATCCGATGGTGACAATATGTACATCAAACGGTAGAAGAAGGCTGCACCTACCTATAGTTGTTATGGCAACTCGAAATTACGTTAATTGGTGATTTAAAAAAATTAACAAAGTGTGAACGATTTTACGGTGAATTTTTTTAAACAAGTTGCATAAGTCATTTCTTTTCACTCGATCGTGACAATCTGTACATCAAACGATAGAGGAAGTCCACAACTATCTATGGACCTTATGGCAACTTGAAATTAGATTAATTAGTGATGTAAAAAATGCCGGTCCTGTTGATTTCGTACGGACCTTATCGTCATCTAGGGGTTTTCAACGACCTGCAAAACTCTGTGCGTTCATGGGTAAATAATGCATTTAGCGGCTTATAATTTGACAATAGTTATGCAATAATTTTACCGTGAGTTATGTTCATTAATACCACTTCTTAGTCGTCCGGCGCGCAATTTCTTGTATTATAGGTGTATTGGGGTAGCTGATATTAGGGGTAGCACCTTCCCAATACCATTATTGGATGCAAAATTTTATGCGCTTTCCGAATTTGTATCACTTGTTTCTCTATGGGGTTGTTACAAAAAGTTATGGCCAGTTCTTTATTGAGATGACAAGAGCTCTTATAAGGTGACGCGTAACGAAATAAATCAAATTTCCGACAATACCGTTTAATGAATTGGATTGGAGCAAAACTCTGGCGTATAGTACTTGAACACCCCTATCATTTGTATGTTTCATAACAAAATTCGAAAAATAAAAGTTATGATTATCTTTTATGGCTAACTTCTCCGCGGTCCCAAGAACGACATAAAAAGTTCCGACTGCACTCAATAACTACCCGCAAGAACTTGACAAAAACGATCTACCGGCACCCTTTGATATTAGTAAACGAGAGCGCTAATGTCGGCACTCTCTTTGTGTCTTTGTCGGCATTTGGTGCCGGCATCACTGGTGGCGCCGTTCGACTAAGGGCCACTACGGCGCCAAAACAAGAGCGCCAGTGTACAATAACATTTGAAATTTAATTAACATAAATAACAGATACTATTAAAATTCACTGAAATCATTAAATCAGTTGTTAAAATTGATTTGTTCGCGAATTGCATATTCGCATTTTACAAAATGTATGACGAGCTTCGATCTAATTTGGCGTAAATATCATGTGCCAGGAATACAAATAAAATAGTTTGTGATCGGTATACCATGTATGATCGTTTCTGGTTTGGCGTATATCCGAAGGTAAAAATGATCAAACATTGTTAATCTTTTTACATCACTAATTAACGTAATTTCGAGTTGCCATAACAACCGTAGGTAGGGGCAGCCTTCCTCTACCGTTTGATGTACATATTGTCACGATCGGAGGAAAAGAAATGACTTATGCAGCATTTTTTATGAAGCCCTGTTCTGCTTAGACGCTCATCCGATTGTAAAAACGTTAAAAGTTCGTTAATTTTTTTAGATCACTAATTAGTATAATCTTAAGTTGCCATAACTATGGGAGTTAAAGCGACGTCTGGGCTTTCGATTGCTGCAACTACTGATATAATTCGTCAACTATTTGCGGAGTTATGAGGTTTGACAAATGTGAAAATTTATGAAGAAAAATACTTTCTTTTCAATTTTTGAGGTAGTAATTATGATTTGATCCTGTTGCCATAACTACTGTAGACTCAGCACGTTGTGAGCTTTCCAAAAATGTATCGTTTATTGAAATCGGTTGAAAAAAAGTTTTATGGATAACTTTTATGGCTAACTTCCCCCCGGTTAGTTTGCGTCAGCAATCTATAGCTTACGTCAGCAATATTGGAACCGGATTTTCGAATTGATCAATTCTAATATTGTGTGACGAGTAAATAACGCTTCCTTTCAGTCTGTAATTTGTTTATCCCCAACTTATCTCGGAAATCAACAAATTATAGACTGAAAGGAAGCGTTACTTACTTGTCACACAATCACAAACCACAGTCATCAGTTACATAGAAAATTCTAAAATATGATTTGGCAACCCCAAAAAAAAAACAGTTTTAAGCAAGTTCGACTTAAACCAGACCGTTGTAACTTTCTAACCCTGCAAAAAAAAACGTGGGATCATCTCGTAAGATGATAACAACGTATATACAGTCAAGATAACTAAACCCAGCAACATCCGGTGTTGGCTACACCTTGAGGCAAAACGCCAGACCACGAATCGCAAGCGTGTCTGCACATTTCGGACTTTGATCTCGATCTGGGGGCTCCCATTAGGCCACGAGTGGTTCCTATGATGACGTGATGCTTCATGGAAATAAAATTTGGCGGTTTTTATTTCGAGGTTACTACGGAACGTTGACAGCAGCTAGCTACCTCATTTTATCGTCTATACCGTCTCACACGACGAGATAATTAATTCCTTTCTTCTATTTTAGCACGTCTAAAACACTATCGTACCAAGCTAAACCGGGCGACCCACCCATAGGTACTGCTGTTTATTTCTTTTATTTATGATGCTGGAAAAATTAAATTTTGAGAAGTGCTAATAGACAAAAACTGCAAATTTTTGGGATACTCTTGAGGTTATCATGGCTTCCGGTGTTTCCGGAAATGACGTCATCAGTAAAATTTTAAATGGCACCTTATATTATTTGTGTGCTATTTTCAATGACGATGACATTATGAACCCAAAAAGATATCGATCGTGAATTTTTATCAACACGGCAAAGAATAAATAACTTATTTGTTATTTACTTATTAATCTAGGTGGTTATAAATTCCTGAAAATAGACGAAAATTGTCATATAAATACTGCCTGAATCGATTTTGGCCAATATTATATTACTGGTGAACTCGAGCCTGATTTCATTTGTTTTGGCCAATAAGTCATCTTTTCCCGTGTTCTATCGTGGCCATATATTATGTCCGCTCTTTTGACGTCGATTTTCTCGCAAATCTAGGGGCGAAAAAATTTGAAAAAATTCTGATGCTGTCCTTGATTAATATGCTACAACTCATAAAAATTAGAACGCTGTATACGTTGGCGTTTACCCGATTTTTCTAAATTAAGAAGAACCGGCGCTGTTTTTGCCCCATAAATTTCATTCCTTGAACTTTAGCAATTAATTAGTCCGGAAATAACCTATAGATTTCAACGAATTAAAAAGTAAAATCACCTGCGGAATGCTAGCTTTCAATGTGCATTTTTGTAAAAATGATCGGATTAGTGGTTGATCCACAAAAGCTATATTATGCAATGCCAGCAATTCCGTTATTAGAAGATCTAGAATGATGAAATATAGACTGTAGGCTACCCAATAATTCATATGTTTAAAGTTTATTACATAATCATTGTTTATCTTGCATTTTCCATACAAAAGATCGTGCTGAAGCGCCGCGTGAATTCCGACGCTCTTCGGTCTTTGGTGTGGTGTGGGGAAGGGAGTCGTTAGCGGTGCTGTCGATAGTGAGAGAACCGCAGGCAGGAGATTATCAATACACAAAAAAAAAACGATAACTTTTCAAGGTAGTAATTTTAACTAAAAGAAAATTAAATTCTTAATTTTTGCATAATTTTGATTATGTGACTCGATACGAGAGAAATGCCCTAACTGCCATATTTTTGTTTCGATAGTATTGACTCCAGTATTTGACGGCTCATAACTCTAACACTACTGAACAGAAAAAATAGAAATAAAGTGTATCATACTCCTCAATCATGTCTACATAAGTTGTATGACTATCAAAATTTGTTGCCTCTCGGTGTAAACAGCGAGAGATGTGAAAATATGTACCAGATATTTGTATTTCTAAATTAACGGTCGTTCCGGTTCTTTTCTCCTAAACCGCTTACCAAAAAAAATTCAGGTTGTTCAGGTTACATTAATAGCTTTTGCGATTTATACAATTTTATGTACGCACTCGGTGCAATTCTTTAAAATCAACTTCACGGTGAACTGAAGGAGAAGAATAAAAAGAAGTTTCCAGTTTTCATGATGGTAAATACCTCAAAATACCAA
This sequence comes from Aphodius sticticus, assembly GCA_963966075.1. Classification (NCBI taxonomy): domain Eukaryota; kingdom Metazoa; phylum Arthropoda; class Insecta; order Coleoptera; family Scarabaeidae; genus Aphodius; species Aphodius sticticus. Next base: position 4,212,929 of record OZ014508.1, on the reverse strand, counting down.
CATTGGCAATGGTACTCTGTTTCATTAAAAATGGTAAAACAAAACTTTAATATTTCTTCATAATAAATCTTATTTAACAATATTTAAAACACTTAATATATACTTGAATGTTTATAGTTGTCGAAATAATGTACCACAAGTGTCTGATTTAGGATCAAAATATACGCTTTGTGTCGGAATTAGGGGCAATTGTTAAACTTCTAAAATATAATATAAATTGCATAACTATTATAAATTTTCGTTAAAAATGAATAGCCAGATATCTTTAGAAGGAAATATTTGTTTTAAAAAAGTTGACATAGTCATTAGCATCACATAAATATAAATTCTACAATTACAAATGTAACAAATATTCCTTAACCTGGCTGAATTTGGGGCGTTTCCCTTACCTAAATATGTCTACAGAATAACAAATAAAACGGGATATATTCATATATTTAATATTAATTTATCAATTAATGTGCATAAGTTACAAACTTCAAATTGGATTTTAAATAACAAAGCTGATTTATCGATTTTTCGAAGTATGTGAAGATATACGGGGTGTACCATTTAAGACTCTTAAATTATTTGACATTAGGCAAATCTCCAGTTATTCGGGATGTCATATTAGAATCGCAAATCAATAATAACGAAAAGTCGAAAAGTGCGATACTTTTACTATCCAAAATGAGTTTTTTTGGTTGGTTTATTCTGGTCAGTTACATCAGAACGATCTCTTGAAAAAAACGCACGTTTTTTAGTTTAATTTCACAATATCTCAGAACCAGTTCATAATAGCCTAGTACAAGTTGATGTAAAAACAATTACCTATGATAAAAATCTTAATCAAAAACTCTAATATTATAGGTAGTGTTTCATTAAAAAAAAAAACATAAGTGTGTGTTGGTACGTTGTTCTGGGACAGCCTGTAAGCATGAAAATATATTCTGGTTGTAGACAGTAGACAACCGGTATAAGAATCTCTCAGTAGCCGCAGGACTCTCAGGTACCTATATGGTATTTAGCTTCCTGGAAGTGTTTGTTTATAGCAGATTACTTTGTGAATTGTAACCGGTGTATGCTAAGTATGATTTAATAAACATACGCTGTTCTTTTGTTTGTTTGTCGGGGTATTCCACGTAGATGTGGGCGTTTCTATTTCTAGAAAACGCAATGTTCTATATATGTTTAAAATATTCTAATGCGCCTATAGGAGATTCCTGAAAAGCGTCACAATACAGCGTCGGAGAAGTGAAGACGCCTTGCGTCGTTGAAGCAATAAATAGAATATTTTGTAATTCATTATCATTATTTTCAAGTGCATCAAGAAATTAATTAAAATATATCGTAATTTAACATTTGTTTGGCGGATTTATTTTTGTTTCCGAAATGAATTGTAAAAACATGTTTCTTCAAGCATATTCGAAGAAGATATTCTGAATTAATTCTGGGTGTTTGTGTAGGAAATTTAGTGATAGAAACGATTGTAATAAATAATTATAACTAACTAAATTACCTGTCACTTAACTATGAGTTTTTTTGTTCACATCGCTATACTGAATATGCTAAAATAATGCAGACAACGCGTGTCAATGTTCTAAATTTGCTGTGTAATTAAATACCATTTCAGATTAAGTAATCTATTGTATATTGTTATAGATATGCGTCGTAGTTTTGAAAACTTACTTTTATATTCTTAGTGAAGTACGTAGAATACTCATATTTTTTCGTATGAATAAAATCAAGTTCATGCCTCAATCACCTCAGTTTTTACTCCATATATTTGAAGTATGACATACCTGTCAGCAGAATTTATATTTAATTTGTGTTCTTAAGATATATGGACAAATTTAATTATAATTTTTTAAATTGTTGGTTGAGTTAAAATGCGATATTTTAGGGTTGCAATAAATGGTTCTTTGATTACCGGGGGGAAGTTAGCCATAAAAGTTATCCATAAAACTTTTTTTCATCCGATTTTAATGAATGACACATTTTTGGAAAGCCCTTAACGTACTGAGTCTGGAGTAGTTATTGCAGAGGGCGCAATTCATAACTACTACCTAAAAAATTAAAAAGAAAGTAATTTTTTGCTTAAATTGGCACATTTTTACAATCGCATATCTCCGTTAATGCTTTACCAATTACGACATCTCTTACAGCAATCAAAAGTACAAATGGAGACCATACTTCCATAGTTATTGCAGCCCAACTTTACACTAATTAGTGGTTTATAAAAATTCCTGAACTTTGACTATTTTTATCCAGGGATGCGAGTATGGAAGCATACACCGTTCCAGTAGAACAGTGAGCATAACTCCTTTTTATCATCCGATTGTAACAAACTATACACCAAACGAAAGAGGAAGCTTGTCTGCACTTATGCAAGTTATTGCAGTCCAAGTTTCCGCTAATTAGTGGTCTAAAAAAATTCATGAACTTTGAATATTTTTACTTTCGAGTATAGAAAAATACATCGTTTCAGAAAAACCCTATGCATAACTTGTTTTTATCATCTGATTGTAACAAACAATACACCAAACGAAAGAGGAAGCTTGTCTCCACTTATGATAGTTATTGCAGTCCAAGTTTCCGCTACGTAGTGATCTAAAAAAATTCCTGAACATTGACTATTTTTTTCCAGGAATGCGAGTATGGAAGCATACACCGTTCCAGTAGAACAGTGAGCATAACCCCTTTTTATCATCCGATTGTAACAAACTATACACCAAACGAAAGAGGAAGCTTGTCTGCACTTATGCAAGTTATTGCAGTCCAAGTTTTCGCTAATTAGTGGTCTAAAAAAATGCATGAACTTTGAATATTTTTACTTTCGAGTATAGAAAATACATCGTTTCAGAAAAACCCTATGCATAACTTGTTTTTATCATCTGATTGTAACAAACAATACACCAAACGAAAGAGGAAGCTTGTCTCCACTTATGATAGTTATTGCAGTCCAAGTTTCCGGTGATTAGTGATCTAAAAAGATTCCTGAACTTTGCCTATTTTTGTCCATATACGATAGTTATTGAAGTCCGAGAATACGCTAATTATTGCATTAAAAATATAACGACTTTGAAAGCAAATCGAAACTAGAAAAATGTCTGAAATAAAATCTGAAATAAAATTAAATTTATTCACAAAAATATGATTCAAAAAATTGCAACAAAATTAATTAAATAAATTAATTAACGGTGATAAAAGTTAACCGTAAGTGACAGATCGGCATCGTGTAAACACAACATCGTATCGCAAGAGTTCAAGTGCTCAAAGCCGACAAAGGACCCGGTGGTTTTTTCAGGCGGCAAAAGTCGCCGTCAAGCCTTTGTCGGTATGGTTCTGGCGCCATTTCCACATCGGAACTGAAAGGCGAAAGCCCAACGTTAGGCAAAAAGTTATCCATAATTTTTTTACAACCGTTTATAATAAATGTAACGTTTTTGGAAAGCTCGCAACGTGCTGAGTATACTGTAGTTATTGCAGAGGAATCAAATCTTAATTACTACCTAAAAAAATAAAAAGAATGTCCTTATTTGCTTAAATTGGAACATTTTGAAAGTTTGCGATGTTTTTACACCACTAATTAGCGGAAACTTGGACTGCAATAACTAGCATAAGTGGAGACAAGCTTCCTCTTTCGTTTGGTGTATAGTTTGTTATAATCGGATGATAAAAAGGGGTTATGCTCACTGTTCTACTGGAACGGTGTATGCTTCCATACTCCCATCCGTGGATAAAAATAGTCAAAGCTTATGAATTTTTTTAGACCACTAATTAGCGGAAACTTGGACTGCAATAACTTGCATAAGTGCAGACAAGCGTCCTCTTTTGTTTGGTGTATAGTTTGTTACAATCGAATGATAAAAAGGAGTTATGCTCACTGTTCTACTGGAACAGTGTATGCTTCCATACTCGCATTCCTGGACAAAAATAGTCAATGTTCAGGAATTTTTTTAGGTCACTAATTAGCGGAAACTTGGACTGCACTAATTATCATAAGTGGAGACAAGCTTCCTCTTTCGTTTGGTGTATTGTTTGTTACAATCAGATGATAAAAACAAGTTATGCATAGGGTTTTTCTGAAACGATGTATTTTTCTATACTCGAAAGTAAAAATATTCAAAGTTCACGAATTTTTTTAGACCACTAATTAGCGGAAACTTGGACTGCAATAACTTGCATAAGTGCAGACCAGCTTCCTCTTTCGTTTGGTGTATAGTTTGTTATAATCGGCTGATAAAAAGGGTTTATGCTCACTGTTCTACTGGAACGGTGTATGCTTCCATACTCGCATCCGTGGATAAAAATAGTCAAAGTTCATGAATTTGTTTAGACCACTAATTAGCGGAAACTTGGACTGCAATAACTTGCATAAGTACAGACAAGCGTCCTCTTTCGTTTGGTGTATAGTTTGTTACAATCGGATGATAAAAAGGGGTTATGCTCACTGTTCTACTGGAACGGTGTATGCTTCCATACTCGCATCCCTGGATAAAAATAGTCAAACTTCAAGAATTTTTTTAGACCACTAATTAGTGGAAAGTTGGGTTGCAATAACTATGGAAGTATGGTCTACATTTGTATTTCTGATTGCTGTAAGAGATGTCGTAATTGGTAAAGCATTAACGGAGATATGCGATCGTAAAAATGAGCCAATTTAAGCAAAAAATAAATTTCTTTTTAATTTTTTAGGTAGTAGTTATGAATTGCGCCCTCTGCAATAACTACTGTAGACTCAGTACATTAAGGGCTTTCCAAAAATGTGTCGCTCATTAAAATCGGATGAAAAAAAATTTTATGGATAACTTTTATGGCTAACTTCCCCCCGGTTCTTTGATTAAAGAAATTATTACTTTGTTTAAGGAATTATTGTAGACCTATTATTGACTAGAACTGTTCGGAGGGTACAGTAGAGCAAAATCTTTACGTGTCACCGCCTTTCGGGATGTCGCACATCCTCGACCAGTGGTTGGTTTTCCCAGGCCTACAGTCAAGGTTAGGGAAGCAAAGTGTACGCTGATTCGTAATCGAAACTTGAACTTGCATGCACTCTATGCTGCCGATCACACGGCATTTTTAGCAATTTAGCCAGACGCATGACTTCAACCTATTTTAAAGCCAAAGCAAAAATATTTCTTTGAGGGAAATAAATCTCTTCTCGTATACAAATATATTTGTTTGAATCCAACTTAGATTTCCTTGGTGTAAAGAAATGTCTTTTTAAATAAAAACAAAAATATTACTTTCCTTTAAGGTAAACAAGAAATTAAAAAGTAGAAATTTTTTCTATCTGTATCCATTAACATAATAAATAATTTAATTTCACGAAATGACAATTACTTCTAGATACCTGCCTAGTGAATAATGATTGCATGAATTCATTGTATTCAATTCTAGTAATGATAGAGATTAGTATTAACTATGATTGTCAGTTATAAATCACAAAATTCTCGATATCGATATAATCAATCGGTTACTTGTGTCGGTACAATAATAATAATTAATCTAATATCTTCAATATTGAACTATACAACCCCAATAAATAATAATAAATTTTCGTTTAAACAGAAGCCTGATTTATTATAGTACCTATTTAATATCGGTTTTTATATACAGGATATTCCAAAACTAAACGTCATGCCGTGGAGGGGGAAAGAAATATTTTTGTTTGATTCATGATTTATTTTTTCTTTTTGGTTTTCTTTGAGTCGTCATTTCTAAACTAAGAATACCAGGATAATCTGGCAAGTTATTTTAAAAGATTGTCCCATTTAGTGTAGGTTCTAACATGGTATAACACTTGCTATGTTTTACTATAGAAAAAAAGATTGCTATTTTAGTACAAAATAAACTGATTTTGAAATTATTTTAATAAGTAGACATTCGAATGAAAACACTGGTCCAATTAATGTGACTGGAATTTATTTACAAGTAAGCCAATCACAAATAAAAATTACATAATGTATTCAAAGTGCCTGCCACATAGTCAAACGCAAGCGCGACTTTTTTAGGTTTTATTTATTTTGTGCGTTTTTTTCATTTATTTGTTTTTTTTTCATTTTTTATTGGTTTTAATGACGTAAAAACTTGTCAAAAATAAAGTCTGACACAATTCAGTGCTGAAAAAAAAAATTCAAGTGCTCGTACAAGTAAATCAGTCAATTTTATGTCAGATTCAGTAACTTTTTGTCAAAAAGATCAAACAAAAACAATAAAAAATATCCAAAATCTGTCACTAGACGGAAAATCCTATACCTCTTATCTTTAGTTTGGTGTATAGCTTTTACGACTCTGTGAACTAATAGCTAAGAAAACCCCTCAAAACTTGTACAAGTTTTGTGAGTAGAATGTAGGAGGTACGGATTCCCCTTGTGTTTAGAGAATCGACTGTTTATTCTGTAAAAGGACAGATCTGTTGTATAGAAATTTCAGTCAGGCAGGATTGACCAAATTCTATAGTAAATATTGTTGACGGACAACGTACTACTTTGAGCTCCTGATTGGGTGAATGGCACTTTATAGTCATAGAAATGCAACCCAAAAATAATAATTAACTTATTAGACCAGGCAATAGAGACTTTTTCGTGACAAAAATAGTATCAACAAGCCGCCGGTCCCAGGTCACGTGGAACAGTCCGTAGATGTATTGTGGTGTGTTTTCGACTAGCAAATATCATTACTTAATTTGTTATAAACAAAAAACCTAAAAAAATCGTGCCTTTTTTCGTTGTTCGCTTGTAAAAGCTGAACTGATGGAGCAATCTTGATACTGTCAACAGACGAATTGTAGAGAATGAAAAGACGAAAAAAATGAACCCTACACGGACCCGATCGGATTAATATTAACGGAGGAAATTCGGAAGAACCGGAGAAATCTGCATTTTTTTCAAAAAAACATAACTCCGCCATTTTCAAAGTTGTAACGCAGGCCTTTCGCGAGAAAGTAGCGATTGATGGGTACTTTAAGTGTGCACAACCCAGGCGTTGTCGGCACAATTGCGATTTGAATTGTTTTTATGCAATATGGTTCGGCGAGCCTGGATGCGTCGGAGGTGGTCAGATTTCAATTTTTTTAACGTATTTCGAAAGTAGAAGTATTGTGCTACAAAACGTCTATTCTGATTTTGCGTTAAAATGTTGCGAAATAGGCGAAAAATGCTTGCAAACTTGACCGAAATCTGCCGCGCGCTCAAAGGCTGTCGAGTAGTGGGGTAGGCGGCCGACTCGGGGAAGCGCGCAGCACCGCGCAGCGCGTTGGGATAACTATAGATACGCGCTTCCCCGCGTCGGCCGCCTACCCCCACTACTCGACAGGTTTGGAGCGCGCCGCAGATTTCGGTCAAGTTTGCAAGCATTTTTCGCCTATTTCGCAACATTTTCATAACATTTGAGTTATGAATTTTCGAAAAAAACGCAGATTTCTCCGGTTCTTCCGAATTTCCTCCGATAATATTAATCCAATCGGGTCCGTGTAGGGATCATTTTTTTCGTCTTTTCATTCGCTACAATTCGTCTGTTGACAGTATCACGATTGCTCCATAGGTTCAGCTTTTACAAGCGAAAAAAACGAAAAAAAGCACGATTTTTTTAGGTTTTTTGTTTATAACAAATTAAGTAATGATATTTGCTAGTCGAAAACACATCACAATACATCTACGGACTGTTTCACGTGACCTGGGACCGGCGGCTTGCTGATACTATTTTTGTCACGAAAAAGTCTCTATTGCCTGGTCTATATTCAAACGATGTTTAAACGTGTATTGTGTTTGTAATTTAGTCGAACTGATTTTGATTAATATTAAATTTTAATCGATGCTTATTTGTAATAAAGAAAAATATTATTATCAAATCTCGGATCAAAGGAAAACATCATCACTTTATTGTTCATAAAATATCTTTAAAAATTTTAAATTAAATTAGCCTTGTCATCACATATTTTTACATATATTTTTCATTAATCTAAAAAATATTACAATCTGGATAAATAGTCAAGAAACGAAAATTTAACAACAATTTCAGAAAAGAAACTCCATTATTGGAAATCATTTGGAAACAAATCACGTGCTTTGGTGTAGTTTTCTAGCGGCGAAAACAGTGAAATACAATACACATATTGCATCCAATAATTACAAATAATGCCTTAAAGTTACAAAGTATTGACAATTGATAATATTCTGGCTGTGGAGGTGAAACTGTTGGAAGCAAGCTTCTAAAAAATATAAGGAGCAAATGATGACACATGGTTAGGACGTAAATATTAAATTATATTGAATTAATAATAATTAAAGCCAAAACCTGGATTTAAACCAGGCATCTTTTGGCATCCAGCACAATATACAAATAACTATGCTATCGGGGCCTATGACATGCTTTTTTTAGTTCTTTATAGGGTAAATAAAGTACACAGTCATTGGCACTCCAAAACATTGGCACCCAAGTACTTCAATGATAATCAAATACGAATGTCAACCACTTTTGCGTTTACACTTTTTATTTCAATTGTTCAATACATTTTCATTACATTAATTAATTCATTACATAATCTTTTCAATTGTAGGTATTCTTAGAAAAATGTAAAAAGAAACTTAAAAATTAAAGAATAACAAAGACCTAGCTTAGAAACATAGCTTTAACTTTATCTCCATTTATCTACCGCTAATCAAAAAACGTTGCAATACTTAAGATCATGGGCGCCATTACATATGGGCAGGGGGGGGGGGGGGCGCTTGCCCCCCCCCTGGATTTCGAACCCAACTACCGCTACGCGAAAAACGAAAAAGATAGGAGTGGTCGAGAAATTTGTGATCGATCTTTGATCACAATTGAAGACCGATAAATAGATCTGATCGATAAATCGGTTATTATCATATTAGATGGATCTTTTGATCATAGACATTTACGTATAGTGAAGGATGAAAAAAAAATACTAGATAAGTGATGACTATTCCGATTATTATCGGCTATTGTCACCAATGTCAGTTTTATTAGATAATGCGATATTGCCCTCTCGTAACAGTCGCGAAAGAGCCACAAGATGACAAGATACGGTATCCAAATTTTGCGCTGCAGTCCAAAATAAGTATTGTTGTATGCACTTTTATTTGATCGTACTTATTAGTTTCCATTACTTCGCAATTTTTGGCACTGCTGAGCAGTTTATCATAATTACACTGGGTGTTAAACTAATAAGCGTAGAATATATAGATAAGGTATAATAGTCAACTTTTGGTAGTAGATCAAATTTTGATAACGAACTCATGTCCAGATAGACGCCGTTTAGGAACTGCAGAGAGCCGGAATATTGTACCAACTTTAGAAATTGCTTTAGTAAAATAGGTTGTATAAAGTATCATAGAATAACTATTTTAAAATCAAATAATTTAAAAAGATTTATAGATAACCCATTATTGGCTAAAATTGGTACTAAAATTACAAAACTTCGGTTAATGAAAAGGGAGTTTAAAAAACGTTAAGTAATAAAAAATTTCAGACAAAAGTTATTTGGTATTAAAAGGGCCATCCTATGATACATGACAATTGATTCTCTATGCTGTTTGTAATATTGGTACCATTTTCTGACTCCCTCCAGCGTTGACACAATACATTTCCGTACATGAGTTCGTTCAAAAGTTTGTAGTTGACCTAACATTGTCGCCTTACAAGTGTTCAAGTATAATAGTAAAATAAAAAAATATTATTTCGTCGTCGATTATCCTAAACACAGAATTTTCAAATTAATCCACTTTTCTCTACATTTAGTCATTATTTCTCGTTAACGGGGTAAATTTTAAAATAATATTGTTGCCTTTTTATTGTTTATCAATTGGTTATTAAGATATTGTATCAGATTCTCGATGACCACGAGCTAGAAATTATTATAGGAAATTAACAACAATGTCTCCTAACGTATTAAAAAGTAATAAAAAGGCTACAATATTGGTTGAAAATTATACAAAATCCTAAATGCTAGAATAAGAGTTCAATGATTCAGAAACAAAATATATTTATAAACAATTATTAATTAAAAATATTAATCCCACATTAATAAACGATATAGAAAGACGGCAAAATGACTTGAAATTCAATGAATATCAATATATAATATAATAAGTAAGTGTTGTCGAGCATACAGGGATCACGACCATGGATGGCTATTAACACACAACAATGTGAACAAAAACATTTCACTACCTTAAAGCGATAGAGATTTCTCAGAAGACGAAAATGCTGCAAAACAGTTAATGGCATAATGGCATAGTACTTAATATTACGTCACCATTTAATACTAAAAAAAAAATTTTTTTTATGTTTTCTAAGTAAACCATGTCGATTAAAAAAGAATCGATTATCGTATGACCCTATTTTTTGTGAATAGCTTTTACCTTCCTCTGTATACATTACATAACTAAAAAAAACCAGCACAAAAGAGCATTGATTATCAATTGTACAGCAGGTAATTACAATTTACAATGACAATCAATTCAAAGCCATGACCGTGATAAACTCGAACACGCAAGCCACACGAAATAAAGCCTTTAAACCCAACAATTTCAACACGTGTCCAAACGATTGATTTTAATCCAACATCCCATCGAAAAATCGCGATTTTCTTCGTAGAGGAAACGCGAGAGAAACGAGAAGAAGTACCATAGTAGAAGATGTGTAAGAAAGAGAGCTTTTTTGCGCAAGCGGTCTTCACATTTCATTCATCTCTTCCACGGAGCTTGGACTTGCGCATTGGAGAAGAGTACCAGCCGATTATGGCGAAAGCATGCGTGTGTTGAGTGCCCAAGACATCTCATTCTAAGGTAAATTTTATCCTCTGTCATATTGTGTTATACCGTCATAATTGCCGAGTAATTAAACCTTATCTACTAGGTTGTAGAAAGGGTAATATATATCGTGCTAGAAGTTTTCGTTCGTATAGCCTTGCGCAATATCTAAACATAGTATATCGCCGACAGTGCACCACGTGCTCTCCACCAAGTTTCAACCGACAGAATCGATCGACCCGAAACAGTTTTCATTCCGCCAGATTCGCGTGCGAACAGTTTTTTTCGTGGTCGTTATATAGGCTGACGGACTTAAATTTCCAATATCAAAACTCGTCGATAATAATGTGTGTGTCGAATTTATCCAACAACACTTTTGGGTATGTAAAAAAATCAATAGTTTTCGCGAATTCGCGCCTAAAGCGGTGTACATAATAGCATCTGTTGTCGCAGTATTGATTTTGTTAACTAAATAGCCGAAATTTTGCCCGTTTTCCCACATTTTCGTGTGATTTCTTGCGTTTTCGAACATCCAGATTTTTCGGTGCTAAATTGGTATACCGGTGAGTGAATATAAAGTCCAAATCTTGCATCTTCATTACTTAAATCAACGCGAAATACTGCTTATTTTAACAACTGTAGATTTTATAATACATTTAGTCACCAGAGTGACAAAGTTGTAGTAATTATCGTTTGTATTTGTGCTGAAGTTTTGCCAAAACATTGATGCTATTATTAATCAAACGTGAAACAATATTCTAGAGTTATCCTGTACTTGCACTAACAACAAATTCGTCACTTCTATGTTGAAAAATAAAAAATAAAATATTATATTTTTAGTACAAAATATACATATACCGGGTGTTCCAAACATTGGAAAATTCTGGACGTATCCAGTTCACTGATCTGTTATTTATTATATGCATATTTATTATTCAACTATTTTGACGCAATAGGGTGGGTATTTGACTATTATTGGAAAACCATCTTAGTGTGTTTATTCCTTCATTCTACATTGTAAATGCATTATTTTTCGTAATTATTTCCTCAATATTTCATAAAAATCAGCGTTAAAAATTGAATCACAGAAAGTCCCGCCAAAACGATCTTTCTGTTGTATGACGTCACACGATAGTAGATGTCAAATCGGCCCATATGGTCTGTCAGCATCGGCATCGTCGCCGATTTCTAATTGTGTTGTATACTTGTATGATTTGTTGTTTTCACAATTTCTACATAAAGATGGGTTATACAAGTGTTTTTTGTTGTGAAGATTACTTCGACATAAGTAAAACTGACTAGAATAAGTTATCTATCGTATTTCAGAGGCATTATCTGATCTGACAGCTTAAGGTTAGGGCTAACCTAACCTACAAAGTTATGCTTACATGGCACTTTAGTGCTATTAAATTCAAACGGGAGAAGCAAGCGTACTAACGGATGATGTCACTGGAGACTGAGCCAATTACAGAGCGTTTTCAATCACGTGATAGGACGTGAATAAAATTCAATTTTAATTTTGGTTTTTAATAGAAATAAAGCACATTTTTTGAAAAGTAATAACAAATAGTTTTCTTAAACTGTATTCTATTAGGATGACTATAATACAAGCCGTATTTTTAATACAGTCAAATACCTTATTATAGAAATGGGAGCTCATTTGCAAAATCGTTGAAAAATGTAAAGAGTAAACCTCCAGTTCATTAGGACCCTTTGAACAAAACTTCTTTCAGCTCTAGGTTTAGTCATGAAACTGCTAAATATGAAGTTTCGTCCCTATACCTTTAGTAGTTTCTCCGGAATCGTCGCCACAAAAAACGGGTAAACACACACACACACACACACAGACTTTTTTTTTCGACACGTTTACTATGCTTGTCATATTACGTATAATAAAGTAAAAACTGCGAATAAAAACAAAAAAGGACGAAAAACAAGAAATTTAATATTTTTCGACAATACGGGTGTTCTATACGTGTGTGTACCCCTGAGCAGTTATACCTACCACCCAATTTGACAACTGTCAAACGCTTAATTTATTTTTTAGGTTATATCGTCAACTACTTAAATTTACAACAAGAAAAACTGCGTTTTATTTTAACAACTGTACTTCTGATAGATTTAGACAACACACAAAAGTTGTAGTAATTATCGTTTGTATTTCTTCCGAACTTTTGCCAAAAAGTAGATGTTATATTAATTAAACGTCAAACAATATTCTGGCCTTAACGTGTTCGGGAACTACCAACATATTTATCTCTTCTATGTTGAAAAATATATGATTTCAGAACACAAGAAAATGCCAATAAGAATGAATAAGAACGAAAAAAAAAATCTGATGTGGCCAGGCACATGACTTTATCATACTGTAGACGTATAAAATTATTAATTTAGCTGCATGAGATTCTATTTGATCGAGATCGGTCGTGTCTGCATTAAAATAAAAGTACTTAGCTAGGATTCTTTTATTCTATTTATTCTATTGAATAAAAATATTAAATTAAAAATATTAGAATCAAAATATCTGTCAAATCCTGGCTAACTGGTTTTAATGCAGTGCGACCAATCTCAATGAAATAGAATTTGCTCATGCAGCTAAACTAATAATTTTACCGAAAAATGTTTACATATACCGAATGTTCTATGCATGTGGGTTGGTACCCCTGAGCAGTTAAACCGCCCCATTTGACAACTGTCAAAAGCTTAATTTATTTTTTAGGTTATGTCTTTAACTACTTAAATTTATAACGAGAAAAACTGCTTGTATTTTTAACAACTGAGAGATTTAGTCACCACACAAAGCTGAGACGAAACAAAAAAAAATGCCGACAAATATGAATAAGGACGAAATATAGAAAATATAATATTTTTAGAACAAAATGTACTACGCGCGCCAGAGAAAAGTTATACATCACTTAGCTTTGTAAATGGTTCTTTTATAACCTATAGGCTGTCGTTCTGACATTAATCGTAACCATGAAACATGCACCAACTGTCAACTTGACAAATAAACCACAAACCAGAATTATTACATGATGTAAAAATTAGGTGTACGACTTTTTTGGCATGCATAGTACATAATATACTGGATGTCCTATACATGTGGGTTGGTACCCCTGAGCAGTTATTCAACAACTGTCAAACGATTAATTTATTTTTTAGGTTATGTCTCTAACTACTCAAATCTAAACTTAAATTTGACATCTTAGGATTGAAAATCAGGGAAATAAACTTAACCAATCTTACAAACCAACAAGAAAAAAACAACCAGCAATACTAATCTTAATATTTCTTTGTTTTCCAGAAAACCATCATCAAAAATGAATCTCCAACTACAATAACGAATACTGCCAGAGTAGTTGAGTCCAATACAACCCCCGTTATCTCCGTTCAAGTCTCTGTAATTTATTAGAAATACTATGATAGATCCGTACTCCACCGCCGTATATTGGATTATTATTTTGGGCTTTATCATAGCCTTCGCTTTGGCATTTGGTATAGGCGCAAACGATGTCGCAAACTCGTTCGGAACCAGCGTGGGATCTAAGGTCCTCACGCTACTACAAGCATGCGTACTCGCAACCATATTCGAAATTGCTGGATCCGTTCTTATTGGTAAGAATAATTGAACTATACCGAGTGCTTCGTTAATACCACTGCTGGTGGCATATGCAACCAAATAAACACGTTAATTTGCATGTAAGGTTAGCACTGAAGAGTATTTGGGGTGTTGAGTTATGCAACCCAAATATCAGGGGTGTGAATTAGGTTGCATAAACTAACAGCAAATTAATAATTAATTCCTGATTGTTTGCATATCTGATCATTTATAATGACTTGATTTGAGTGTGATTATATTACGTGAAGTTTTCATAAGTGTGGAGTACTTGAATTTAATCACCGCACTTATGTTTTCAATAATATATCAGATTTTTTTAAATTGCCTCCACTTAAATGTATCTCCTGATATTGTGCAATATGCTTTGTATGAAAATGGAGGCTTAAAAGAAATTATGTACAATTTGCTTGATTTATATTTTAGATCTTTCCCTAAACGACGTTTGATTTGTCAAATATTATGATTAAAAATGATTGTTTCAAATAAACTAGGATAGATAGATAATAAGAAATATTAATAAAACATTTATAATTCAATAAACACAAACAAAATTTATATATTTCTTGTATGATAATATTAAACAAAAAATCTGATGTGGCCAGGTACACGACTTTATCATACTATATACAGGATGTTCCTAAATATCATGTAAATACGGAAAAGGGTAATTCTTTGGCTTATTTAATGACTAAAAATTCATATAAACATAGGTCCACAAACGCTTGGTTGCCGACTTACAGGGTGTTAAAATTTCAAGATTTTTCTAGTTTTTTCTTTATAGCTCTTGTATCCTAGTTTTAATTTTTAACACTTGGTGGCGAATAAAATGTCAAAATAAATACAAACAAAAGGTTATCTAAATCAAGCCATACTAGACCAATTATTTAAAACACTTTAATTTCATCTAGCGAAACACAAAAGCATTTATTTTTTTTTCTCGATAATGGTGGTAAATACGAAAAAACTACAAAAGATTAAAATGCTTTAGAACAAAACGAAAAATGCATTTTGTATTTTAGAATCCACCAGCGGCGCACCGAAAAGATATCTTTAGAAGCAAATATTAATTTAAAAACAGCGGACATAGACATTATCACCACATAAACATAAATCGTACAGTTAAAACTCTAACAAAACTTCGTCTTTTTTTGTGTTTATTTTAGGTTACAAAGTATCAGATACAATGCGAAAAGGTATCTTAGACATCTCAGTATATCAAGATCAAGAAGTTACGTTGATGCTCGGCTGTCTTAGCGCCCTAACATCGAGCGCCATCTGGTTGTTAGTTGCAACATTTTTCAAGTTACCTATTTCCGGGACACATAGTATAGTAGGATCATCAATTGGGTTCAGTTTGGTAGCCAAAGGAACCAGTGGCCTACACTGGAATACGCTTATAACCATAAGTATGTATTTTACACTCAAAAAAGAAAAAAAAAAACTACAAGCTACAGAAGTAAAATTTTTAGGTTAAAAACTAATTTGACCATTCCTTTTTTGTGTTTCAGTTGTTTCGTGGTTTGTTTCACCAGTACTTAGCGGTCTTACCTCTCTACTAATTTATTTTATGATTAAGAAGTTTATATTAAGTAAGAAAGATCCGTTTGCGGCCGCTTTATTCTCTTTGCCACTTTTCTACGGTTTTACGATTTTGGTTAATTTCTTCTCGATTATACACGACGGGCCCAAATTGCTGTACATGGATAATGTACCGTTATGGGTTGCGATCGTCAGCAGCGTTGGAGTTGGAATTGCGGTTATGGTTATCGTCAGAGTTATCGTAGTACCGTGGCAGAAGAGGAAAATAGCTAGAGAAATCCAGAAGGAGAACGCCGTCAATTTTAATTTAGGAGAATCGTCTGGTGAGTTGAACTTATTTAATTGAAGGTCAATTATGCTCGTTTGATTATATGCCAGGAATTGACGTAGTTGATTTTTGTTTACACCGACCGGTGTAGGTTATTTTTAACGATGTCGTTTAAACGTGAAAGCCATGTGTGTCAATTTGGATACTAATAATTCTTGTGACTCATCGATTGAAAATATCCCAAACTAGGGTTATGTTGTACCTACACGAAATAGAAAATATTGCAAAAATAAAAGCTAATAATTGTTACTCAATTGTGTATTGTATAAGCTCACTTAATAATACTGTCAAATCTAAAATTATTACAAAGCATTTCAACCTACCAAACTATCATATTTGTGACAATATTTCAGTTTCCAACTTTGTTCATTTTTGCAAGCGCAAATGTATTTATTTATAGTATTCTAACCTCACTTATTGATACTAACTGTCAAATTAAAAAATATCACAGCAGTTCAACCTAACAGTCATATTTGTGACAATATTTACCTCATTTCAGTTTTCAATTTGGTTAATTTTTCATTTGCTATGTATTTATTTATAGTATTGTAACCTCACTTATTAATACTAACTGTCAAATTAAAAAATATCAATGCGTTTTAACCTAACAAACCGTCATATTTGTGACAATGTTTTTCTCATTTCAGTTTTCAATTAGGTTAATTATTGCATTTGCAAATTTATTTATTTATAGTATTCTAACCTCACTTATTGATACTAACTATCAAATTAAAAGATATCAATTCGTTTCAACCTAACATACTGTCATAGTTGTGACAATATTTATCTCATTTCAGTTTTCAATTTGGTTAATTATTGCATTTGGAAATTTATTTATTTATAGTATTCTAACCTCACTTATTGATACTAACTGTCAAATTAAAAAATATCAACGTGTTTAACCTAACAAACTGTAATATTTGTGACTTTATTTATCTCATTTCAGTTTGCAATTTGGTTAATTTTTGCGTTTGCAAATTTATTTATTTATAGTATTCTAACCTCACTTATTGATACTAACTGTCAAATTAAAAAATATCAACGTGTTTTAACCTAACAAACTGTAATATTTGTGACTTTATTTATCTCATTTCAGTTTTCAATTTGGTTCATGTTTGCAATTGCAATGTATTTATTTATAGTATTCTAACCTCACTTGTTGATACTAACTGTCAAATTAAAAAATATCAACGTGTTTTAACCTAACAAACTGTAATATTTATGACTTTATTTATCTCATTTCAGTTTTCAATTTGGTTAATTTTTGCATTTGCAAATTTATTTATTTATAGTGTTCTAACCTCACTTATTGATACTAACTGTCAAATTTAAAATATCAACGTGTTTTAACCTAACAAACTGTAATATTTGTGACAATATTTCTCATTTCATATTTCAAATTCGTTATTTTTGCAATTACAAATGTATTTATTTATAGTATTCTAACCTCACTTATTGATAGTAACTGTCAAACTTAGAAGTATCAAAGCACATTTGTGACAATATTTGTCTCATTTCAGTTTTCAATTTGGTTAATTTTTCATTTGCAAATGTATTTATTTATAGTACTCTAACCTCACTTATTAATACTAACTGTCAAATTAAAAAATATCAATGCGTTTTAACCTAACAAACCGTCATATTTGTGACAATATTTACCTGATTTCAGTTCTCAATTTGGTTAATTTTTGCATTTGCAAATGTAATCATTTATAATATTCTAACCTCACTTATCGATACTAACTGACAAATTAAAAAATATCAACACGTTTTAATCTAATACACTCATATTTGTGACAGTATTTATCTCATTTCAATTTTCAAGTTGGTTCATTTTTGCATTTGCAGATGGAATTATTTATTGTATTCTGACCTCACTTATTGATACTAATTGTCAAATTAAAAAATATCAACTCGTTTTAACCTGACAAACTGTCATATTTGTGACAATATTTATCTCATTTCATTTTTCAAATTCGTTATTTTTGCAATTACAAATGTATTTATAGTATTCTAACCTCACTTATTGATACTAACTGTCAAACTTAGAAATATCAAAGCACATTTGTGACAATATTTGTCTCATTTCAGTGTTCAATTTGGTTCATTTTTGCATTTGCAAATGTATTTATTTATAACTAACCTCACTTATTGATCTAATTGTCATATTAAAAAATATAAAACTAATTTAACCTAACAACCTGCCTTAGTTCTGATAATATTTATCTCATTTTACTTTACAATTTTTTTCATTTTTGCTTCTTTTACATTTGCAAATGTATTTATAGTAATTATTACTTTAAAAACTTTACATATCTGTTATATAAAAATGCAATCATCATATCGTAAAAGTACAATTTTTATTATATTGACACAAGGAATAGCCGTAGATTATTTTAGATACTCAAGGTGTCAGAACGTAATGATATGTTACACGGTAAATATTTGATATTTGTTTGACGCAAGATAACAGTTATTTCTGATAAATCTGCTTTGGTATATCAGGCTTATATTACCGTACTACATCTGTTACAATTACAACTGAGGGATTATGCCTTGTTAATTTTGCTGATATACCGCGTATAAAATGTATTTATTTAATTATTCATTGCAATAGAACTGTTTTGTTTAATGGTACTCATTATTAATAAATAAATTAGAAATTTAATTAAAATAGAATAATTTTCAAACGTTCGTTTTTGATGACTAACAAATTCCTTTATATCAGACGTTTTCAATTGCTAATCAAGAAATTGCAGTAATGTACAAATCAGCAAATTAGGTATATAGTTTATTCAGCCTATTGCGTTAATGCATATTTCTTTTGTTCTGTTTTTGCTGAGCAATGACGGCATGATTTGCTGTGAATTGTGTAAACCGATATTATTATTAATATTGAATTCTCAGACTACAAAATAATCCAAACAAAGGCTGACATTTTTAATATATAAAAGAAATGATAATTTTACAGTTTCTTTAAAATATTGTGGTTTTTTTGATGAGTAATGAATTATTTGTAACAAATTGTTGGTAATGTTTAAAAACCACATAATTTGATTACTAAAAACTATGGAAGTGGTTTTTAAAGATTAGAATTAATTGTATAAATATTGCTTTTGAAGAAAATAAACATGTATTTCTTATATACAGGATGAGTCATTAGAGTCACAGTACAAAATAAAAAATTTCCGAGATATACAATAGTTGGTCAAAAACAATGGCAATTGCAGGCCTATCTTAAAAACTACATTTTTGCAGATATTATCCTAATACTTAGGCAGACAATCACCAAAACTAATTGTTCAATAATTTGAAATGGGTTTTTCTTGAGTTGTATAAATGCAACACCCTGTATATTATTTGTTGGTTACCATGATTGTTAACTTCTCTTTAATTTATATTAAGTATGCCATACACCAAATGTCACTAATTTTTGTGATATTTGCAATTTAACAAAAATGTAATGCTAGTCCTAACCTTGCTCTGTATACATTGCTCTGTATACAGGGTGTTTAGTAGTTTGATGTAAAGTGTTTAAAGGGTGATAGAAGAGTTAATTTAGAATCAATTTAACCAGAATTATCTTGATACAAAGGTTTACGGTTATCAAGATAACAATTTTAATAAAATGTATGAAACGTACATTTTGCCATTTTTGCAATTATATGTGATAGAAACCTGATGACATAAAAGCTTCAAATTAATAGTAAAGTAAACCGTAAACTCTGTACTTTTAGGTGGACTATTGTGAAAATTTGTTAACTTCTAAAAGTGGTGAACAGACAGCTCTTTTTTTGTGATGTGATGCATTTTAATCCAGAGAAAAAAATCTATTGAAAAAACGACCAAATCAGGTTGTTATGAAAACACGTTTTTACTTTATCATACGCAGTATGTAAAGTATTGTAATCATGCCCAAAAAATTTTTTGAGTTTTTAGCGGAAATATGTCTTTTTGGGTCCCCTGAACATTTTTGACCAAGGTACAAAAAAATGTCTGTGTGTGTGTGTGTGTGTGTGTGTGTGTGTGTGTGTGTGTGTATGTGTGTGTGTGTGTACCCGTTTTTGTGGAGACGATTCCGGAGAAACTACTAATTGTATCGGGACTAAACTTCATATTTAGAAGTTTTATAACCAAACTTAGAGCTGAAAAGCTTTCTGTTGAAAAGGGTGCAAAGGAACTGGTGGTTTACTCATAGCATTTTTCGAAGATTTTGCAAATGAGCCGCTATTTGTGTAATGTCGTCAAAATAGTTAGATAATAAATTAAAGGAGAGGAAATTTTCCATAATTTATGTATATGACATATTTTAGTAGAATTTATAGTTTAGCCGCATGAGCAAATTCTATTTCATCGAGATCGGGCGTACTGCTTTAAAACTAGTAGCCAGTATGTCAGATTATTTTGATTCTAATGACAGTAGCTAGTGTCAAACGCTAATGTCTTGAAAATGCTACTGTCAATATAGGCTGCGTTCGGATATTGAACACCGTTACACTTTTTACACCCCATAACACGTAAGTGTCATTAGGACGGTGTACCCGCTGTCAACGGAGTACAATATCCGAACGCAGCTTTAATCGAGATATTTGTCTAGTTCTACTAGTTTTATTTTAATGCAGACATAGCCGATCTCGATCAAATAGAATCTCATGCAGCTAAACTATTAATTTTATATATAGTATGATAAAGTCATGTGCCTGGCCACATCAGATTTTTTTATTTAAAACAAAACAAACAATTTTTTTATAAAATGATGTTTTTTTTTACGAAACAATGTTTTTCAACACTTTGCAAAAAAATGTTTTAAAAATAAAAAAAAACGTTTTAAATTACCAAAAAAAAACATGTTAAGTAAGGAATTAAACTTGTTTTAAAACAAAGTGACTGTTTTAACTGTTTTAAACATGTTTAAAACAAAATATTTGTTTTAAAACGTTTAAAACTATGTTTTAAAACAAAGTGTTTTAAACATTTTAAGCAAACTGTTTAAAACATGTTTAAATCAAAATAGTTTAAAACAAACTATTTGTTTTTAAACATGTTTAAAACAATGTTTTAAAAAATGTTGTAAAACAAGGTGTTTTAAACATAATAACCCTGGTCCAAATAATATTTTATCCTTATTTTTAAATGTCTCTCCAGAAAAATAACATATTTTGACTCAATAGGGTATTTGACTGTATTAAAAATATGGCATGTATTATAGTCATCCCAATAGATTACAGTTTAAGAAAACTATTTGTTATTACTTTTCAAAAAAAAAAAGTTTTATTTCTATGAAAAACCAAAATTAAAATTGAATTTTATTCACGTCCTATCACGTGATTGAAAACGCTCTGTAATTGGGTCAGTCTCCAGTGATGTCATTCGTTAGTCCGCCTTAGAGTGCGTTCGGTTTGTCAGGGTATGGTATGGGGAGAGCAATGCTCAGATAACTTGGGTCGGCTGTCTCTCTCTTATATGCAGATAAACGCCGTATGACGTTAGTCCGCCTATTATGCAGCGCGTCACTCTCACCGTAAAATACCGGGTTATCCGAACGCGCTTTTATGCTTCTCCCGTTTGAATTTAATAGCACGAAAGCATCATGTAAGCATAACTTTGTAGGTTAGGATAGCCCTAACCTTCAACTGTCAGATCAGATAATACCTTTCGAAAATACGATAGATAACTTATTCTAGTCAGTTTTACTTATGTCGAAGTAATCTTCACAACAGAAAACACTTATATTGGCGGCTATTTATTTCATTTGGATTTCTACGAGCCAACCACTTTCTTCGCAGTTTCAAATCTTGCGGAACAGCTACAAATAGTTTATCCGGAGTTTTTCTTGACGTATCTCTGCATTGTGGATTTATACACCATTTATAACCCATTTTTATGTAGAAATTGTGAAAACAACACATCATACAACACAATTACCAAACGGCGACGATGCCGATGCTGACAGACCATATGGGCCGATTTGACATCTTGACATCACATCATCTTGACATCTTGACATCACTAACCGGTGACGTCACACAACAGAAAGTATCGTTTTGGCGGGACTTTTTGTGATTCAATTTTTAACGCTGATTTTTATGAAATATTGAGGAAATAATTACAAAAAATAATGCATTTACAATGTAGAGTGAAGGAATAAACACATTAAGATGGTTTTCCAAAAATAGTCAAATACCCTATTAACTATGACATTAAGTAGTTATTTTTAATATATTATAATTATATTAAATATTATATTATATTATAATATCACAAAAAGTAGTAAAAATCGATATACAGGGTTAGCCAAAATTACCAGAACACCTAAATAATTCTCAAACTGTAAGAAATTACCAAAAATTGTTCAAACAATAGTTTTTTGGCTTTAAACAAGCTATCTTTTAAATATATTTTCAGTATACAGGGTGCTTATTTTATTATAGAAATTTGGTAACATTTCCTTTTTTTTAATAGAACATCCTATATTTTATAAATTTTTTTAATTCTAAGATCAATTCTTAAGAGTTTTTTTATAAAACGCATTATTTTATGCTATTAACCAAAACTAGTCAAAACACCTTAATAATTCTACAACTGTAAAAAAATAAAAAAAAGTTTAAAATAAAAGTTTTTTGGGTTTTAACAACCTCTCGTTCAAATATATTTTTAATATACAGGATGTTTATTTTATTATCGAAATTTGCAAACCTTTCCTTTTTCTAACAGAACACCCTATATATTTTACATTTTTTTAAACAGTTTAATTCTCAGGATTTTATGTCGGAATTATTTTTTTATAAAATGCATTATTTTTTTAGTTATAAGTATTTAAGAATTAAATTAAATGTCACAAAAAAATAAATGTTTATGTATGTGGGAAAATATTCTTAATTTGAAGTTCAGTAGTTTTGCTCATAACTCAAAAATAATGCATTTTCAAAAAAACTTTTTTCTATCAAATGTTCTTAGAATTATTCGTAGAATTAAAAAATGTACAGGGTATTCTGTTAGAAAATGGAATGGTTTGCAAATTTCCATAATAAAACGAACACACTGTATATTAAAACTATATTTAAACGAGACGTTGTTTAAGCCCAAAAAACTTTTATTTCGAATTTGTTTGCGGTTGTAGAATTATTTAGTGTTCCGGTAATTTTGACTATTTTTGGTTAATAGCTTCTAATTAAAAAATAATGCATTTTATAAAAAAATGATTCGTTTAAAAAATTCTTAGAATTAATCTTAGAATTAAAAAATGTAATAATACCATATAGGGTATTCTATTTATAAAAACGAAATGTTACCTACCAAATTTCTATAATAAAATGCGCACCCTGTATATTGAAAATATATTTAAAAGATAGCTTGCTTAAAGCCAAAAAACTTTTGTTTGAACAATTTTTGGAAATTTCTTATGTTTGGAGAATTATTTAGGTGTTCCGGTAATTTTTGTCAACCCTGTAGAACAAATTTAAAAAAAACTTAAGGGACATTTCAGTTACCAAATAACATACAGGTGTTCCAGAACATCAGCTGTTTTCTCTTTATTATCGGGCAAAAGTTTTAGGACAAGATCTGCACAAATGTGGTAGTATTTAAGTAGTTTTTAAAAAATACCTGCAATTGCAAACTTTCTGACAAATAATTGAATATCTCAGGAATTATTTTCTTTACATGGGTATAATTTAGCTTATAATACAGTATGATACATTAGGTGATTAGGCATTTTAATAAATGATTATTTTTTCTTTCACGCCTAAATGCAACACCCTGTATAAATAAATCTCCGTTGTATAAAAAATAATAGACCAAACAACTTTGGTAAAAATATTTCAAACAATATCGTAAAACAGGAACATTATAATCAACTCTTTAGTTTTAACCTCACTTTTTAACATACAAAAAAACAAATTCTAATATACAGTGCATTCTTTTAGATACCTCGCCGGAAGGAAGCCCAAAGAGATCTAACCGCAACTCTCAGATAAGCGACCGTCAATTAACTGTGATCACCGAGAACAATGAGATGCTGCCGATGGACAGCAAGAGTACAAAGAAATACGTTTTCCCGTTCACCCCTACGGAGAACAACGGCTACATCCCGGCCAACGGGAAGGACATCGTCGAGAGCACGATGACTCCGAATTCGAGCGCCGTACCCTTAATCGTAACCAGCAAGGTTAAGGCCCAGAACGACGAAAACATAACCGCTATCGAACTACAAGAAAATCCCGATTTGCTGGAAGAGAATCCGCGGGTGTCCAAGTTGTTTAGTTTCCTACAGATTCTAACCGCGATATTCGGAAGTTTTGCGCATGGAGGTAATGACGTCAGGTAAAAATAAGACTTTATTTATTGGATTTGTTGTCGTGATGGGTTTTGTATTTTTTTATTGGTTGTTAATATACTAATGATTATCGTTTTTGTGTTTCTTTAGTAATGCGATTGGTCCGCTTATTGCCCTCTGGTTGATCTTTACGGAAGGTTCTGTCGAGCAGAAATCCGAAACTCCATTGTATCTTCTCATTTACGGAGGTGTCGGCATCTCATTCGGCCTGTGGCTCTGGGGGCGCAGGGTTATTCAGACGATAGGAGAGGATCTCACGAAAATTACACCCTCAACGTGAGTATTTCGAGACTTTATTATCGTTCTATGAGATTGTTCAAGTAGAATGCTGTTTATTTATTTATGTTATTTATTTCCTTTACAAGAAATAGCACGACGGCAACGTAGTCAAACGAACTTTCAACGTACTTAACCTTTTATAACGTACTCTACGAAATTTATTTTCAATGTACCCCATAAAATTGATTGAGCCACTGGTCTTACGCCACGGCACATGTGATTAATTTTACGCTTGCGCTTCTGCGAGGTACCTTCTCTACAGGATTACCTAATTTTTTTTACAATATGTCCCATTATGGGACATGAGTCAAGGTGTGGCATTTTTCAATAACTCTGGTGTTGATTTCGCTATTAATATCATATAAAAGGACAAAAACATATTGCTGTATATTTGGAGCTGCTAAAATCTTTCGGCTAATGAATTTATAGCTATATCTAAGATGACTGCGTTTTAAAGAATTATTTTGGTTTCCGACAAGTTACCAATAACAAATTGACTACCCACGCAATTTAAAATAATTTATCTACAACTCACTA
Organism: Aphodius sticticus; assembly: GCA_963966075.1. Taxonomy (NCBI): domain Eukaryota; kingdom Metazoa; phylum Arthropoda; class Insecta; order Coleoptera; family Scarabaeidae; genus Aphodius; species Aphodius sticticus. The sequence goes on along the minus strand of OZ014508.1, from coordinate 4,187,535 downwards.
TAATATGTTCATTGTACACTAGGGTGGTCCAAAAAACGGACTTTTCGCGAGTGGGCAACGATCCCCCCCAATCTGTTCCTTTTCCAGAAAAAAATTCTCCCCAAATTTGAGAAAAATCGGTTAACGTTAACACGTGCCACCGATCACCTCAAATTTCCCTAAATATGAGACAAAAGTTTCCCCAAATTTACAATTTTACAATGTTACGTGTTTTATTATTGTTTTTGGCAGAAGTGATTATTATTCGAGTATTGACATATTTTTTTGTAATTTATTAACTAATTTGAAATTGTTTAAACAATTAGCATTTGTTTGAACAAAAATATACAATGTTACGTTAAGTTATTAAATTACTGGCTTTTTTGTTTATTTATTAAGGAATTAGCAATTGTTTAAACAAATACCATTTGTTTAAAGAAATATATATACAATGTTGCGGACATACAGTATAACTTCAACAGTCCGGACACATATCGTTCGGGGCCATGTCCGGACTATCGAGGTATCTGGATTACTGAAGGTTTTAATCTTTTTTTTTTGTTTGTAGGTGTAATTTTTTATTATATATATGAAAACAACTCGGAATATTTAAAAGGTATAGTTTATTCTACGTACGTAGCATACATATAAACTAAACACATATTTAAATAAAAACTAAAATCTGAACATAAATAAAAGCATAACAAAAACACTATTTTTAAAAAATTGTATCAATCTTTGTTAGTACTCTTTTGGATATATGTAGCTACATTAGTTGCTTTTTCTTTGAGCCTTTTGAGAAGCAATATCTTCCATGGGAAGATTATCAAGACAATCGAGTGTTTTGGATTTTTCAGAAAGAGTAAGTTTCTGGGCGCTCTCTAGCACGGCGCCATTATCGCTTAGCGATCTATTGCGCTTGGGAAGCTGAATGATAGAGACCTCTCATTTGCTCAGACGGTAAATTTCTTGTTTTGTTTTAACTGCGAAATAGATTTTGTGTCCGGACTACAGAGGTCAAATTTTTAAATTGTCCGGTTTACAAGAGTGTTCGGATTACTGGAGTATCCGTACTAGAGAGTGTCCGAACTATCGAAGTTGTACTGTATTTTCTATTTTTTTAAAGGAAATTATTATTAGGTTATGGCATTTTTTTGTCATTTGCTAACTAAATTTGCAATTGTATAAACAAATACCATTTTCACCCTTGAACAAATACCATTTGTTTACAAAAATATACAATGTTACGGACATATTTTTCTTTTTTTATCAGAAATTATTATTAGATTGTTGGCATTGTTTGTCATTAATTAAATAGTTTGCATTTGTTTAAATAAATACCATTTGTTTAAACACAAATATGCAATGGTACTGACGTATCTTTTTGACAAAAATTATTATTGTACTTCTTATCTCTTTTTTCTTGCCAAATTTGTTAAATAATTTTCAATTATAACCTATAATAATTAATGTTGCAACCACGTTACTTATTAATACTTATTAATAATTTTTGTCAAGAAATACGTACTGACATTGAATATTATTGTTTAAACAAATCTATTTGTTCAAACAATTGCACATTAAGTAACAAATTACAAAAAACTTGCCAACAATGTGACATATAATTTATACAAGAGGAAAAACAAAAAACGTTTGTAAATTTTTGTTTAAAAAATTGCTACTTGTTTAAAGAATTGCAAATTCGCCAATAATTTAATAATAGTTTCTGCAATAAATATAAAAAATATGTCCGTAACAATGTATATATTTGTTTAAACAAATAGTATTTGTGTAAACAATTACAAATTAGTTAACGAATGTCCAAAAACTGCCAATAATCTAATACTAATTTATGCAAAAAATATAGAAAATTATGGCCATTACAATGTATATGTATATTTGTTTAAACAATTGCAAATTAGTTAATAAATGACAAAAAATACCAATAATCTAATATTTTTGTTTACACAAATGGTAATTGTTTAAACAATTGCTAATTAGTTAATAAATGACAAAAACAATAATTTAATAATTTTTGCGACAAATGCAAAAATGACTTCATAACATTGTATATTTTTGTTATTATTACCATTGTAAACAAATGGTAATTGTTTAAACATTTTTTTAATTTTTAGATTAGTTAATTAATGACAAAAGAAACATGTCAATAATTCGATAATAGTAATTTCTGTCAAAAAAATTATAAATCACGTAACTTTGTAAAATTGTAAATTTGGAGAAAATTTTGCCTAATTTTTAGGGTAGTGCATGAGAGGGTGGGGGCGGTGAAAAAAAATAGTGGTTATGGATTTGATCTTTGGGAAGTTCTGAACAATATCTGATAATCTCCCGCAACTTTTTTTTAAAATCCAAAACGTGAAAAAAAAAGAAAAAAGATGCGTGTTAACCGTTTTTTCTCAAATTTTGGGGGAATTTTTTTTCTGGAAAAGGGGCCGATTGGGGAGATCGTTGCCCTCCAGCAAAACAAAAAGATTTTGCAAGGTATAAATATGGACCACCCTATTGTACACATATCTATGAATATATAATCCGGTCATTATACATGCCGGTAGCTTTAATAGGTAGTATATTATTTGACGAGCACATAATTAAGGATATAAATGAATTTTATATGCGAGCTGTAGGCGATCGTGTATTCATGCGAGCGATTTATATCCGTTAGGATTGAGTCAAATACGACGTTTTATCTACGAGTCATAAATTTCATTTTATGTAAAATGTATCAAATGTATTTGTCAATGGTGGCGAGGCGAACTGTCAAATAACTGTCATCCACGTAAGTTTTGACAGACTTTAACGCTAGCGTTGTATAATGATGACAGTTCGTTCAAATACTTCATTATCACTATCATTATTATACAACGCTAGTGTCATTATAATCATTGGCGTGTATCATGATGATTATATAGTCATAGATACGTAAGCAATGAACTTATTATATGCGAGTCGTAGATAAATTATAATAACAGTTCTTTTGAATAATGACTCCTTTATTCAAAGGAACTGTAATTATTATGGAAAGCTATTGTCAGCACCTACGTGACGGTTGATTGACAGTTCACATTGCCACCTTTCACAAACGCATTTAAAACATTCGATACAAAATTAGATTTATAAGCAGTACCTAGATACAAAGTCGGGAAACCCAAAAGTCGTATTTCACTCGCACATAACGGATATAAATCGCTCGCATATTTATACACTCGCCTACGGCTGGCCCGCGCATCAGCCATTTTGAGCGACCCGGTATGGTAGAAAAAGAAACTAACCTTAAAAGCATCCATCCATTTCTTAGAATTTCCATCGCATATTTGTTGCAATTATCCAACTATATCCTCGCTGGGTCACCAAGTCGACCTACAACCACTATAGAACGTCACTAATCACTATTATTTTACTCAAACACGACTAAATACTTATTAATGTCCGAAAAAATTCAAAGAAACTAACCTAATACTTCCCACTATCAAAATACCGGTACACTTCAACTATTTTAGAACGTTAACGACTGTTTTTTTAGTGGCTGCACCACGCGGCAATTTGCCCAACTAAATACCCGCGATTTTTACTCAATTCTCGGATAAATACCCCGTAGAATACCTTAATATTACTTATTAATAACTCAATACTCCCCTAAAATCACTCGCGACAATACTTTCAACAAACATCTCGCAAAATAACCACAACCCAAACCAACACAGCCCAACCTAACCTAAAAAGTACCCTATGCCGAAAACGCTTAAGCGCAAATTATCGTTTAATGATTACCGACCGCGTTATGATACACAGAAGAACCGTGTTTTTGTTGATTTATAATCACCGATTGTTTTCGCGATTATCGCGTATTATTTTAGCGATTTCAGACAGAAAATGATGTAAAATTCGCGGTAATATATCGGCGCGCAGACTGGAGCGCACCTTGCGGCGAACCGCGAACTAGCCAAAGTAGACACGCCGTTTAGTTTCAAATTTTCCCGCTCATGAATAAATAGTTGGTTTTGATCAATTTTATGTAACAATATACGACAATGAACTTTGAAAATAACTACATATTCAACTTAAATAGCGCATTTTGTTGTTTGGTTTAGGTGAGGTGCATAATGATATTAACAAATATAAATACTTCTTATATCTTGTTCATTTTAGAACATTACGATGAAAAAATTTGATTATTACATTACTATTTCAATAATTTGTTCTCCTAAAAAATGTGTATGTATATTTTCGTCTAATGGGTATTTTTCTTATTTTCAGTGGTTTCACCATAGAAATTGGGGCTGCATTTACAGTATTATTTGCAAGTAAAATTGGATTGCCAATCTCAACTACTCACTGCAAAGTAGGTTCCGTAGTATTTGTTGGATATTTTAGTTCTTCAAAGAAAGGTGTCGACTGGCACTTGTTTAGGTAAGTTGAACGCCTTTTTCTTTTATTATTTAAAATCCCATCCGATATAGTCATGTTAGAAAAATAAAAAAAAACAAAATAAACAAAATAAAAATAACGCTAAATGCTTTATTTTATCTGAACTCGTGGAAATCCTTAAGCTTTTTAAACTGTTTAAGTAAGCCCAGATCAAATTTTGATGTCGAGATTATGTTAGTTTTATTAACCATTTTTTTTTGTTTTTTTTCAGGAATATTGTTTACGCTTGGTTAGTGACTGTACCAGTGGCAGCACTGCTCTCTGCGGGATGCATGTTTTTGTTACAGAGCGTAGTAGCGTCTTAATTCATTATTATACTGTATTTGTATAGATATAATAAAAAGTACTCAGTTTATAAATGTTAGAATGCAGATTTTAATATCCAAATAATAAAACGTACATTTTTCAAATGTTTACAATGTGTCCAGTTACAAAAATCAAATTTTCTTTTCTCAATTATTTGAAAAGAAAAAAAAAACAAAGCAAAGACTGTGTCCCTTATATTACAATAGTTTAATGAAGTAATTAATTAATAATAATTAGATTGTGTAAATAATACATGTATGTATAACCCTACTGTCCTTATATACATATACACTTGTAAATTCTATACAAATTTTTGTTGTTCACTGCATGATTTGCTACGGTACTTATTATGCCTTTGCGAAAGGTAATGGAATCAATATTTAAAAAAGGAAAGTCTGTGATTTAACAAGCAAGAGAAACAAATTGCTGAAAACCCGCCGTGTTATTTATTTATTGGAGATTCATGTTTTTATATGATGCGTTACGTTGAACGAGAAGTTCCTCACCGAATGGATGTAATTTAAAACAACCGATTTATTTATTTCTAGAATATATTTTGTATTACTGTTGTAACAATTGAAGAGAAAATGTTTAAAAAAAAACAACAAGACGGCACACACTTCAGGTAGAAAGGAGAAAACAAAAGACTAGGTCAATAAACTTTTTTTAGAAAAAAAAACCCTAAGTTGTATTATTTCTAATTCCTACGCGCAAGATGTGTAAAAATAATCACCTTCATAAATAATATATGAAATATAGTACAAAATAAACTATTACAACATTTAAGAAGTAAGTATATAATACAATTCCACTAATAAATTGTTTCACGGTGTCTCCTCTTTTATGTTCGCCTCCTCTATCGTAACTTCGTTCACAAAGACCTCGTCTTCGAAAGTCTTCGTACCGAGTTCGTTATCAAACAGGCTTTCACTTAAAAATGTCTCATCGTCCGGCAGAATAGCCTCATCCGCACACTCCCCGGGGGTTTCAATTTTCACCTCCCCATCGAAAAATGTCTCAACTTCGTCAACGTACTCCTCCTTGACGTTTGTCGAAGATCCCAACGGACTAACACTAACAGCCTTCGTTTGTAAGAGTCCCTTTTCCTAGAAAAAAACACCATAATTGCATTTAATCAGCTATAATACTAAACAAAAACAGTTTTTTTTTTAAGAATTGCGTTTAAATTACAATAATTAGAAAAATTGTTATTGTGGCGCCATCTACAAACAATTTTAAAGGTTATGCGCCTAAATTTGAATTTCGCGCTCAGTTTAGTTGTCAAATCTCATCCGCTGATTCATTTCAAATTTGAACGACGGTATAACGACGGAAAATGAATTTTCCTAAAGGAAATTCTGTAGAGTTCGTCTGTCAGCGTTTGACATACCGTTTTGAAACAATTGAAAAGACAATTGCCGGTGAGTTTTGAACAAACGTTAGAGCAAATTATATTGTGAGGTTAGAACGCTGTTTGTTGAAGTTTGTGGCAAAAGCACGGTGAAAATGCAAAAACGCTTGTGACAAGTTACAAGATGTACTATAGTGAGCATAAAAAACGGGGACACTCAAATTTGCACTAATTAAACTGGGCTTCGTAATGTCATGTCAGTACGTTTGTCATGTCGCATGAATGTCATCTTGAATTTTGACGTAGGAAATAAAAATGCCGCAATTGAATGAACTTCAGTAGGCAATAATTCAAACTCGAGTGCATAATGGAATCAGCATTCGAGAAAATGCTACTGAATTATGTGTAGGCAAGAATACCGCGAAGAATAAAATTGTGGAAACCGGAACAAGTTTATAGGTTGAAGTATACTGTCAAAGTTTAGGCTTCGTAGGTTAACAAATACAGTCAAAGTAAATGTTACTCAACTAAAATTGTTGAGAATAAAATGCCTAATTTCATTTTGCTGTCCCCGTTTTTTATGCGCGCGATGGTACAAACGTGGAAACAAAGGAGCAAAACAAGATCTAGAAAAACCAGGGAATCAAACGACTAGAAGGAAAGAAACTATGAATAAATGAGGGCTGAACATAAAACGCAAGGTAAGTTCTCACAGTTTTGTATAGTACAAACTCATATTGGACTTTTTAAAGCCTCAATTATTATCAGAGAAACGTCATAAATATAGTTAACCATCGCTAGAGTTGCCATCCGTCCGGGTTTCCCCGGATTTGTCCTAGTTTGGAGGGTGTCCGGGGAGCGTCCGGGCAGAGTTTTCTTAACAGTCCGAGTCGTCGTCTCGCGCCGTCTACCGATCATGGCGGTAAAACCATTTCGGTTAAATTTTTTTAAAACACCGAATGCTCATTTGTACTCTGAATTGATGAAGATTGCTCAATATTTTTTTTGCATACCACCTCATAATGCCTACGTAGAGAGAGTGTTTTCGCTAATTACCGAACAATGGACAAAAGAAAGAAATTTATTGAGCACATCGTCACTCATCAAAATAAAATATAATTTCAAAGATTACAATTGCCTTGATTTTTATAAACTTCTATCAAGAAGGAAGCCATCCTAAAGGCTATAGGAAATACTGATAAGTACCAAAAGCTCGATAATAAATAACATCTATACAGTAGATATTTTTAGGTTCTCCAATTATTACATGATTTTCGTTTTGTTAAGCTATGAAAATAGAGCTAAAGTTTCTTTAATTATTAGAATAATATTCTTAAATGGGAGAGTAAAAGTAAAGTGAATGCTCAGTTTCTTTAGTCTTTAAGATTTATTTATCTTGCCAAACAAAAAAAATTATGTCAAAGATTGTATTAAGGTTGTTTAATGCTTATTGTATTTCAGTAGTTAATTTGCTTTTATAATGCTGTTATCTTTTATACGTAGATATTTTTATAAAATAATAATTAATAAAGATAAATGAAGAATGACAAATTGTAATCGTGCCGAAAAAAAATTTGAGATTTTAGCGGAAATATGTCCTATTGGGTCCCCTGAACATATTTGATCAAGGTACAAAAAAATGTCTGTGTGTGTGTGTGTGTGTGTACCCGTTTTTGTGGCGACGATTCCGGAGAAACTACTAAAGGTATCGGGACGAAACTTCATATTTAGAAGTTTCATGACCAAACTTAGAGCTGAAAAGCTTTCTGTTGAAAAGGGTCCAAAGGAACTGGAGGTTTAGTCTTAGCATTTTTGAAAGATTTTGCAAATAAGCCGCCATTTCTGGAATTTCGTCAAAATAGTTAAATAATAAATTAAAGTAGAGGAAATTCAGAATAATTTATGTCTATGAAATTTTTTGGTACAATCAATAGTTTAGCTGCATAAGCAAATTCTATGTCATCGAGATCGGTCGTACTGCACTAAAACTAGTAGCCAGGATATGTCAAATAATTTGACTTTAATGACAGTAGGTAGTGTCAAACGCTAATGTTTTGACAATACTACTGTCAATATAAGCTGCATTCCGATATTGTACTAGTTAGCTGTCAGGTTTTGACAGATATTTTGATACTATTGACAGTAGTATTGTCAAAAAATCAGCGTTTGACACTACCTACTGTCTTTAGGATGAAAATATCTGTCAAATCCTGGCTAACTAGTTTTATATTAATGCAGACACGACCGATCTCGATCAAATAGAATTTGCTCATGCAGCTAAATTATTAATTTTACAAAAAATTTCATAGACATAAATTATTCAGAATTTCCTCTACTTTAATTTATTACTTAACTATTTTGACAAAATTACACAAAATGGCGGCTGATTTGAATGTAATTATCTGCAGGTGTTACCAAAACTATGAAAAACTCTTAAGAGTATAGTACTTTTACTTTAAAAGCTATGCAAAAATGTAATTTGAAAAAAAGGGTTTAGAAATATTAAAGGGCATTAAATACGAAATTATAATCTCCGTCATTGCATGAACACCCAGTATATGGAACGTCGAAGGTGACTATAATTTTATATTGATCGCCTTCTAATAATTTGAAATAGTTTTTCGAATAATATTTTTGCATACGTTTAAAGATGAAGGTACTCTTATGTCATTTTCATCTTTTTAGCAACACGCGGTATATGCAATTGAGAAGTCGATTATTATTTTGTATTTAAAGACCTGTACTATTTCCAAATACTTTTTTCATATAACATTTCTGCATAGCTTTGAAAATAAAGGTACTTGTGCTTACTGTGCTTTCCTCTTCAGTGTTTTTCATAGTTTTTATACTTATTCTAAATTATTGTGTTGATCTAAAATTATTCTGTAATATTTATATTTCAAACAATTCTGTTAGAAATTTGATTTAACTGAACTTAGCATTTGCGATAACTTATTTTTTACAAACCACTACTATTTTCGACTATCGAATAGGAAATTTTTTCACTAGATTATACCACAAAAATAGTTCACAGTAGAAATCAAAATAGCCATGCATCAAGCACCACACCCAACACCTATCAAAAAAACAATATGTACCTTCAGATAACTTACTTCGAGACCATTCTGCGGCACAACCTTTAGGACGACATTTTTTCCTGACGCCGTCTTCACCAATATCAAATTGGACGCGTTCGATGTTATTTGGTGGGCGTTCGTCACAATACTCTCCTCAAATTGTTCAACCTCAACATGTCCGCTGCAAGAAAAATAATATTCAAATATACACAGCGGCAAAAAAATAGACGCTCCATCAAAAATTTGGCTAAACTTTGATGTTCCAGAACTTTTGTAATCTTTCACAGATTTTTAAGATTACTTCAGGATAGTGTAAAGGACTTCATCAAAATTGTAACGTGCTTTTGGAATTTCGTAAAAAGTTGTTCGTTTTCGAGATATTAACACTTTTATGAATTTTGTCAAAATCTCCACCTTAGATTAGTTTTTCTAGTGTCACGGCTACAAATTTACATATTCTAAGATTCTAATTTTTGGTACGCAACCCTAAACAACGCTGCTATTAACCACAGGCTAAAATAAATCTAATACTGTTATACATTTGGACAAAAAATACTTTTCTCTGATCCAGATGATTTGAAGAAAAAAAAATATTGCTATTTTTCTGCAAAATGAGCTCATTATGAAATTATTTTGAGGTTTTCATTGTTCAAGTAGAGTAGAATGCGTGAATTTCATACCAAAATAATAAATAACCAATTACAGAATTTTAAATGTTTGTGGTTTGAGTTTTTTAATTTATCCAAAACGATTGATATTTATTTTAGATTTGAATCAATATTCGCCATTGTCAAGTAAAAAATTCAATTTTCATATTGCGCCACAGAAAATTGTTTTTAGCGGATTTCAAATAAAAACAATCAGAGTAGAATGCGTGAATTTCATACCAAAATAATAAATAACCAATTACAGAATTTTAAATGTTTGTGGATTGAGTTTTTTAATTTATCCAAAACGATTGATATTTATTTTAGATTTGAATCAATATTTGCCATTTTCAAGTAAAAAATTCAATTTTCATATTGCGCCACAGAAAATTGTTTTTAGCGGATTTCAAATAAAAACAATCAGAGTAGAATGCGTGAATTTCATACCAAAATAATAAATAACCAATTACAGAATTTTAAATGTTTGTGGATTGAGTTTTTTTATTTATCCAAAATGATTTATATTTACTTTAGATTTGAATCAATATTTGCCATCTTCAAATAAAAAAATTCAATTTTCATATTGCGCCACAGAAAATTGTTTTTAGCGGATTTCAAATAAAAACAGTCATAAACTTTATTGTTTCACTTCGGTTTAGAATTAGGCAGGGCATAATTTACGGGATTTTTTTCATCTAAAAAATCTTAAAATATGAAGTGCATAAAAACCCACAACTAAATTTTAAAAACCAAAATTCCATTATTGGGCATTTTGAACTACATTTCCAGTCAGATTTAAAGTTTTTTTTTCTTGGCAAGTTCCATTTGTGAAATAAATGAAAAAATTGCATCTAATATACAGGCTGTCTCAACAGTGCGATATCAGAAGATTTTGCCTCTGTTAAAGAAGATATTTTAAAACTGATTTCACTCATATATACAGAATGCCGTGGTGCACATTTTAAAATTATTAGCGTGTATATAGGGTTAGGGTGTTCCATAAGGTAGTACCAACCCAAACTTATGTTCTTTTTTAATGGAACAACGTATATTTCCGCACAATTTTAAATTCCTCGCAAAATTTTACGACAATGAAAAATAACATTACCTACCCTAAACTTTTTTGATTTATTGGCATTTTTATGAAAAAACAGCAGTCTAAGAAACTGTTTTACTTAAGAAAGTTATTTTTTTTTAAATGGAACACCTTGTATCTATATAATTTTTTGAAATCTACGCATCGTTCTGCATAAAAAAGTACTAGCACACACCAGTGCTAAAATATACAATTGCAAAATCGATTTCTCTATCAATAAGTGCTTCTACACCTACATTAACCACTAAACCAGCTAAGTATTTACCTAATGTATTATTTACCTAATTACTGTTTTTTCGCACGATTTCATCTTTTTTTAATAAATCAAAACCGATCACATCTGCATTTTAATATTATAATTTGAAATAAAATTTTACTTATAGGCTTGTAGGCTATAAGAAACTGTGCTAAACAAGTTATTAAGGTACCTGTCAGTGGTGGTGATATTGTTAGGTTAGATTTGCATAATTTTTTCTCAGGAGGAACTAATTGACATGGTGTGGGTTCTTGGCGAATGCAACAAAAAAGTACACTAGTGCGCACACTAGTGCTAAAATAAGTAGTCTTCTTCGAAAAATTTACATAAAATTACCATTATAAATTTCTATTTCTTGCAAAACAATATTAAGTATTTTTCTTTATGGAATAATAAATGTAGTGCTTGATATTGAGTTGGGTTATGAATTGCTTTTATTTTAAGATAAGTAAAACAACACCTGCTCTGTAACAACAACTTTATATTAGCTTTATACCTTAATAACTTGTTTAACACAGTTTTTCATAGCCAACAGGGTATAAGTAAAATTTTATTTCAAATTATAATATTAAATTGCAGATGTGATCAAATGTTTTTATTTATTAAAAAAATAATGAAATCAGGTAAATACTTAGCTGGTTTAATGGTTAATGTAGGTGTAGAAGCACTTATTGATAGAAAAATCGATTTTTTTATGAAGTAATATCTGCAATTGTTTATTTTAGCGCTGGTGTGTGCTAGTACTAGTAGAATTCAAGAAATTAATTAGATACATGGTGTTCCGTTTAAAAAAATTAACTTTCTTACGAAAAACTATTTGCTATATTTGGCTGCAGATTATGACAAAGTAAAGTAGAAAAAAAAAAATGATAATAGAAACAATAGAAAAGAAAAAAACAGCGCAATAACTTTTTTTTCTATAGTAAAACACAGCAAATGCTAAATTTTACTTGAAACAGCGTATCTTCCACAAAAATTCAGATACCTCAATGAATTAAAAATTAAATTGCTAGGAACTGAAACGGCTATCTAACTGAGTACTTGAACACCTCAACAAGTTACTTAATTATTCTACAGGGTGTTTCAAACTGTCACCCAAACATCACGAATATCAAAGTCATGGAGTATCAACGTTTATTCAAATTTTAGGTCGCGAATTTTTCTTTTTCTGACGTTCGTAGTTATATAAAATTTAAAACAAACATACCCTCTATTTGCGGGATGATCAGAATCAATCGTAAGCCCGTAATGTATGTCCGCATTCCACGGATTGAATTTCTTTTTCTGGACAACGCGCCCTTGGAGATTTTGGGCGCTATAACCGTTCAAAACCTCCTCATCGGACTCGTAATCGCTCTCATCGGACGTCTGCGACCGCCGTTGCTTTTTACGTTTTCGAAACGACTCGGTACTTTTCAAACGTTTCCCGCGCCTCGATATCGTATACCTGTTCGGGTCGTAGCCTTCTTTCCGCATGATTTCCGGTAGATACCTCCGCCGGGCGTTTATAAACCAATTGGAGATTTGTAGGAAAGTTAGGTTAGTTTCTAACGACAAATTCTGCTTCTCCATTTCCGTGGGGTACGCGTTAAACCTGTGTTCGTACAACCAACTTTTTAGTATTTTCACTGCGTTTTTAGGCAGGTGGCCTCGCCGTTTCACTACAGGTTCGCTACGGAGCACCATTCCAGACGCGGTCGGATCTTCGTACTGCTCGTTGAGAACAACCAGTTCTGATTGGTCGTACTGATCCGTATCTGTATCATTTTCTTCGGCACTGCTGGTCGATTGGAATTGTTGATATTCTAAAATTATACGTTTGTTATTCGGGTTTTAATACGAGTAGTGGTAATACGCACCCATTTCTTCATGAGACATAATTAGGGTTCGTCAGGTTCCTTCGACGGTTTTCCGCAGTTCAATCTTTCGATGAAGTTCTCTAAAATGGGGAAAATTAGGCATATGTAGTAGGAGAAACATCAAATTCAAACTGCAAATTGTCATATTTAAATCAAACTTACAATGCGTTGTCAGAATGGACCAAACAAAATGAATATTAATTTGTCAATGTACATAAATATTTTTTTTGCTCTGCCTGCTTGGATATGTGATTTATTTCTACTGATCATATTTTTTTTCCGCTACCGGTGTGAAACGAATGTTTCTAATTCGAATGGAGATGTCATTTAAACCGCCAATATGCAAAAAAAACTTTATATTATAAGAATCCTATCATAAAAAGGGAAAATACGGTCATTCCTAAATCCAAAGATCCGTGAACCCGATCTAACAAAATGGAGGACAATCGTACAACAGAGCATACGGAAAATATCCAAAGCGCAAATATGAAAATTTGAATTAGTTGTCAAAAGTACACGTACAGAAACTGAGAAATTGACGTTTCTGTGTTCCGAAATGAACTTCTTTTTCTTTAGTGGACAGGACAAGCTGTCAACATCCATTGACAATGTTAGGTTAGAAAACCGCCCGAAATCGAAACCAAATAATCCGATCGTACTTGCATATATATTCCGCTAGTATAAACGACACGAAAAACTTACCATTACATAGAAAAACTCTATTTTACAACAAAATGTCAATTACTAATACAAAATAATGGTGGATTACGTCAGCTTCTTTGGACGATTTTCAATCGTACCGCGCAACCGCCGCGGTAGCTCACATACCGCATCACCCAACTCGGTATTTCAACAAATTAAGCAAGCTTATCAGACAGAATCGTTTAATATTTAACCAAACAATCAAATAAGTACATGTATAAGCCTATACGATAATTTAAACGTCTAGAAACTTGTTTAATTATAATATTATATTTGAATCTCCCGCGGTTCCCCTACTACTTCAGGTAGGCCTCTCGGTATTGGTCGGCTAACCTATTATTACTCCCACTCTTCGAATAGTGGAACCATTTTCAAAAAGTTAATTTGTAAGCAAAGCTTATTGTGTTGTACGCGACGCTTGTACGCGGTTTAATTTTTTGGTCGTGTTGTGCTAGTTTGTGATTTTGTTATGTTTTGTGCGCAATGTTAGTCGCTGGTTCTGGATGGGTGAGGGTTTGGTGCATGGCTTGCTGCGATAACATGACTAGATCCACACTCATCCAAAAGTTGCGAGAAAAACACGACTTTTTAAGCTTTTTAAACGTTTATAAGCGGTTTTTGAAACGCGCCTTTTGAGCAATTTCGGTATGGATGATATCCGATTAAAAATAGCAGGATTCGTTCTTACGGAGTTTGTTAAATTCATCAGCGTTTCAATAATAAAAAAGTTATCTATTGTTTTGTTGATTATAGTGATTCATTTGTTCGTAATAACGGTCGTGTTGCATTTGTCTGGCGCTATGTGTTTGTTTAAAATCGACTATAAGCGATTGTTTCTCCGTTATTTTAAACGCTATTTTTTGCGAGAGCATTCTTAGTTGTCCTTGAACTTGGTTCAACTCTTTCATTATTAGAAATAATTTTATTTTACACGGAATATTGTGTTTTTCTTGTATATAATTAAGTAATTATCAGATAATATTCGTTTTCTTTAACAAATAACGTGTTGGTTAGTTTTGGCGGTAAAATTTTTACGTCTTGAGACAAAAACGGACGCTTGTGGCGTCCAAGAAAACAAGTTTTAAATCTCTTGGTCGGTGCTGTACACGGGTAGGAGATTTTCTTTGTGGTACTACCTGAGCTGCTACAGTTAGGTAGAGAAGAGGGGTCCCAGGCCTGCTCATACAAAGACCCCTTTCTTGGTCGGTCTCATTTTTCAGGCAGGTATATTTTTCTACACCACCTGCCCTGTGGGCTATATTGTAGACACGAATGGCGTATTAGGCACACCACAGCAATTTTGATCATTATCCCTCTGGACGAAGATTTCTTCTATTTCTTTTTTACTTTATTTTTGATTGGTATGGAAGATTGGTACACAAGGGAACAGTTTTTATTATTGCGGATAGATATATTTACACTAAAAATAAATTTTTGATCGCATAAAAGAACAATTTTAGTAAATAAATTAATAAATAACGCTAAATATTTTACATTATTTTATCTTAAATGCATATTTACAAATTGTATTTAAAATTTAAAAGGACGGAGAACATATTTGGGACAAAAATAGGGCTCGAGGGGGATAAACGATAGTGATATTATCAACTTCCGGTTTGACCGGAAGCAGGTGATTTTAGTATCTACCTAATTTGTTGATCTGTCAATACCCATATTAGGTATGTCCTAAAGTTACTTATTTTTATTTAACAATAATTAGCATCAAACTAACAAATAACCTGCTCACAGAACGATATTAATGTTAAAGATTAGTATGCACTTTATTATAGTTTTTTTACATTCGAAATAAAAATAACACAGAAACTAGTAAAAATAGGTACCTACATAACATTCTTAATATAAATTAAATATAGCTTAAAAGGAATTAATGGCGGGAAGTAGTTTATAGGATGTTCATAAAAAACAAAAATTCATCTAAATGTTATTTTAGAATGACTACGTGCAAGAATAACACTCCACATCGTATCTAATAAATATATTTGGATACAAACAAAAATTACTTTCCTTTCAAGTAATATTTTAGTTTTGATTGAAAAAGACGGTTCTTTACACCAAAGAAATCTAATTTTGATTCAAACAAGTATATTTGGTTTAAAAATAGGTTCACTTGTACCAAAGAAATCATATTTTGATTCAGATGAATATATTCTTAGTGTGAATACCTCATCCAACTGTATTGTTAGATGGTGCTGTAAACTCTCTCCTCGCAGTTCGGCCTTATCTTGAGTATGAATAATAGATGGGTGAAATGCCGTGTGATCGGCAGTATAGAGCACAGGTTCAAGTTCCGATTCCTAACCAGCGTACACTTTGCTACCCTAACTTTGACTATATGTAGGTCTGTAACAGAAAATTTCAAAATATACCGAGTGTTCTATTTCAAATTCAAAGTTTGTGGTTATATCTCAGAAACTGTAAACGTTGCATCAACGATAATAACGCCAGTGACTTCACATTGTTGCAAAATACTTAATTCCAAAATTTCGTTAAATTCGGTCGAGCAGTTCCGGAGATTTTGTCAGTTTTATTTGATAACCTACAATTGTCTTTTTCTCGAAAGTTTTCTTATGTAAGGCCATAAAAATATTATGCTACCATTAGGACAATTAAAAGATCTGTCAAATTCATTAAAAAAATATAGGGCTGTCATTTAAAATGTCTATGACGTCATCTGTTAAAAACAACCGCGCTCCATGCAATGAGTGGAAAACAGAGTATGTCCTGGACTTATTCTGAAGTACGTGAAGTACGTGAAGTGCGTGAAGTACGGTGCTTCTACAGCTATACTGGTAATGTTCATGAAAATGTTTACCTTAGTTTAAAATGTAAAATTTTGGAGTTATTCTGTTCTTCCACTCACCAATTCTTTCACTCAACACAATCATAATTATTTGAACTAAATAAATCTCGTTCGTTATAATATACAAATTGTAAATTTTAACTGAGAATTAAAGTTGTTTGACACAAATAAACGTTCTTTGTACCAAACATATATTTCAAGAAAAATGCATTTTTATCCGCAAATAAATATTTCGTTGCCTCTATTGAAACATCAGATGTGTTTGAGTCAATGCATATATATTTGAATTAAACAAAATATTCTATCTGTGGACTCGACAAAGATGTAAAGGTGCTCCCACACGCAGTGCCAATAGGGGCCATCATTGGCCATCGGAGTGCTTCGCGTAGCGGGACCCAACTGTGCCAATGCACATCGCCAATATGTCGACCTTGTCCGCTTTATTTCATTCTGTTTTAGCATTGTACGCACTACCGATGAAAAGTTTAGTTATCTATCTATGTTTTATCATATATACTGCATTATTTATGTTTGTACGTACTTTAAGGACAATGATGATTTATTATTTGCCCAAATGTAAAAACATGAAAACTTTTTTTAATATTTTGTAAATTTATTCACAATAATTATGGTTCTTATAAGCATTATATTAACCTTACAGTTACAATAAATTGACAAGCAATAAAATAATATTCTGAAGACAATATTGAAGTCGTTATAATGGGTGACGCACGGCATAGGTACGTTTGTTTATTTTTTGTGTTTTTGACGCCGAAGGAATGAACGTTGTGTTAATAGACAGAAAATGCCAATTTATGGGATGGTCTTGAGGTTAGTATGACTTCCGGGTTTTCCAGAAATGACGTAATCATTAAAATTTTAAAAACGAATTCGCACACAATGGGGAGGCATACGGTATTTAGGTTCTGGGATTGCGGTCAACCTTATTCGCTAGGGTGGGGTGGGAAAGGTGAGGGAGGGGGTTGGAGGGAAGCGGGATATGAATCTACACACGATGGGGAGTCATACGGTATAGGGGTCCAAGGACTGCGGTCAACCCTCTTCCCTACAATCTTGACTACAATCAAACAAAGTTGCATTTATAATAAATTAACAACAATTAACTATTTATTAATTAACAATTTATAGATTAGTTTTAAGCGGCAAACTTAAATAATCTGATGTATTTAATGTATTCAACAAAGTTTAAAAACTATACTGGATGCTTTTTCTTATTTTGATTATCAGAAAAATATCAAAAAGTATATCTGTTACTAAAAATATTGGGTTGATAATAAATATACCTACATAATATATATACACGGAGTTTTATAATCTATAATTAAAACTCCGTGCATGTAAGGGTTCCCAATTTTTCTTTGTATCTTATTATAAATAATTTCAGTTTTATTATATAAATTATATTTTAAATCAAAATTATGAATTCATCGATTTGACGGAAATGAAATATTTATATAAAGAAACGACACAAATTAACAGGGTCCTGCATAAAAATATAGACCACTCAGTGTATCAGATCTTATCCCATCTTATTCCGCATTTGTTGCTTGAAACATAAAGAAATAAAAAGGGAGATTTTTTTAATGGCACGTGGCAAATATAAAAAACTAAATAATTTTGTTTAGTGTATTGCTGTATATTTGTATTCCTTAATGCATTTAATATTTTCGAACGTACTGTATAAATAATGACTGAAAAACATGTTTAATATTTAACAACCTTATTAAACAGTGTCCTCTTTCGAGGGTTCCTTTTTTTTAATTCTAAGCAACAATGCACTGCTTAAAATAATAGGAGCCGCGGCTACAGCAATGATATCGTCTTCACTGTTCATTTTTAATTCTCTACGGGACGCTACGAGCCTTCTACGATACACAGAAATACCTTGCGCCCAATACCAACGTTGGCCAATGTTGGCGAAGTGAATGCGCACACTACGCGCAGCGCGTCACATCACCAACGTTGGCGAGACGTTGGCACTGCGTGTAGGAGCTCCTTGAGAATATATATGAAAAACAAATGTCGATCGTACGTACTTAAAAAAAGCCTCCAGCCACATTTCGTTAAGAAAACAAATGTATATGTCTCAGAAACTATTCAGTTTGCAAGAGCTCAACTGAATACAGTGGCTAAGACAGCTTTTTCAGTATTCGCAATGTACAGGGCGTTTCATTAAATAAAAATAAGGTTATTTTTTCCACCACACTTGAATGCAACACCCTGTATAAACGTAAATATTTTTTTTTTATTTTGGAAAAATTAATGGGTCAAACAACTTTTGTATAAAACATTTTTATCTTTCTCTAGATAACAGAAATATCGCCCTATGCGGCATTAATGAATCACCCTGTATAATCTGCCGGACGACCTATGTTTCCCATGATTTCTTGGATAAAATGATTTGTCCATTTTTTTTTAAAGAACAGTTGTGGGTAAAAACTGTTATTAAAGTGACTTCCAATTTATAGATAACATTCTTTAATTTTATTGTATTAATTGTATTAACCAGTATTTGTTTTTCATCTAAAACATGATTGTGTCGTCTAAAATTACTTTTAGCTAGTCATTTCCTTATTTCAAGTCACTAATTTCTAAAGAAATCAGCGTTACTAATAGATAATTGCTCTTGCGGTTTATACCTCATTAACAAGTTTAATATTTGCGCAATGTAACTAGTATAATGCCATTTCTCTATCACATCATTTTATCTATTCACTTTTCGGAACACTTGACTATCTATATTTAGTGAATTTTGTCTGTTTTTTTTCTCTTGTTATTCGATTTTTTTCTGGTGCGTGGGAAAAAGGGTGAGTTTGGTACGGTTAGTTAACCAACCATAACTTGGTTATGCTCATTTGCAATTCAGAAGAACGATTTGTTTGACCCCACTTGATAAATTTAAATAATATAAAAAACGACCGTTTATTTTTTAAATGAACCAGTATTGATGGTTTTAGTTAATGCACAACTTGTACATATTGTATAAATTGTAGAGTTGCTTATAGATTCCATTGTTTATTGTTCCTTTTTGAATTACCGCCTTTTGGAAAAAAATATTGTGGACGTTATGCAATTTAATTTGCGAGTGTTTGATTTTTTCCCCTGTATTGTCCCAATGTCCAAAATTATGTTGACAAATTTCAATTTGTTGTCGGTAACTTAAATAAAATATAAATATAACAACCTCTTCTTCATATCCTTGTCAAGAATATGTCGATGTTGGTAAAGACACCTCAGTGCACAGTAGGCCTTTTTGATGCATTGGCTCACATGAGCAGTAAACCGCAAATCCGTATCAAGCACAACCCCAAGGTTTTTAGTTTCTTTAGAGATGCTCAACCTGTCGCCACTAATTTCAACATTGACTTCATCAGGATTAAGTTTCCCAAATATAATTACTTTAGATTTGGCAGGGTTTAAAATAAGCGACAATTTACGAGAGTAGGAAAACACAGATTTAAGATCGTTGTTGAGTTTAGTGCAAGCTGAAGCAACATCATTTTTAGCGAAAGATATATATAATTGAGTATCATCAGCGTACATATGCACCGACGAATGTTGCACATATTTGGGCAATTGGGAAGTATACAACAAAAACAATAAGGGACCCAAAATAGACCCCTGTGGGACACCCGATGTCAGTGGCAACGCAGGAGAATATTGATCGTCAACTTTAACTATTTGAGATCTTCCAACGAGGAAGTCTGAAATAAGCGCGACAGCGTGTTAGAAAGTCCAAAATAATGTAAGAAAGATAATAGCATAGAATGGTTAACCTTATCAAAGGCCTTGCTATAGTCCAGTAAAACCATAATAGTACACATATTTTTGTCTCTTGACTGTATAATATCATCCGTTATCTTCAATAGGGCCGTCGCGCAACTATAGTTAGGACGAAACCCCGATTGGATAGAAGGTAAAATAGCTCTATCAACCACATACCCGCGCAATTGAACCTCCATGCACCTCTCCATAACCTTTGACAAAGTTGGCAGTATACTTATAGGTCGTAAGTCCTCCATCTTTTCAGGACTGGCCTTTTTAGGCAAAGGCATAATTAAAGCTACCTTCCACGCACTGGGAAACTCCGATTTTTCAAAACAACAATTTACAATATGAGTAATATATTGCAAAATATGAGGACAACACATGCCAATGAATTTGATATTCAGCTCATCAACGCCGGTTGCTGCAGATTTAATTGTACTCACTATGCTAGAAATGGTAGGAATGTCTACAAAAGAAAACTTAAACGTGGTATTATGATGTGAAAAAAGCTTATTATTAGAATAAAATTCTGCAAGTTCATGATTTAGCGTAGGCGTTCCGACAGAGTCAATAAAGTAGTTGTTGATTAGATTAGCGTCCTTTAGATATTCGGGAATGGTAAGTTTAGCTTTATTTACAATATTCATTCTGTTAAGTATCCGCCACGATTTTCTTGTATCGCTCTGTTTTAATGTTGATTTCAGGTATATTTTTTTTTCTTTTCGAATCGCAGAGGTTGTTAGATTTCTTAAACTTTTGTAGTATTCCCAATGCGCGGTCCGTCCAGATTTCTTAAACTTTGTCAAACCCTCATCGCGCAATTTCATCATTATTTTAATAGTTTCAGTTAACCAAGGTGCAAATGGCTTTGTAAAACGAGATGACCGTATCGGTACATGGCGGTTCAAGAGCAGCAGCAGCTGTTCATTAAAAAAATTTAGTTTGTCACTGATATTGTCAATAAAAAAAATATTATGCAGTGGCAATGCATGCAAATCACTAACAAACGAGTCGTCATCAACGCCATTGAAATCGCGATACGTTCTGTAAATTATTGAATTCTTTTGTTTTTCACAAATTATCTCACATGACAAAAGGTGATGGTCTGAAAAAGCAACGGCAACAGTATCATACTTAATGCAACTTGGACTGTTGTTTGTAATTAAATAATCTATTAGAGTACTTGAAGTTGAAGTAACACGGGTAGCTGTGGCAATCACCTGACTGAGATCCATCTCCTCAAGAAGCTCACTGAACCTGCATGCATCTGCGCTCCCTAAACTCAACAGGTCTATGTTTCCATCGCCAACGCAGTACAAAACGTCAGAAATACCCTGCATGTGACAAAATGTCGTGCTCAGTTCATCCAGAAAAGTTCCAACACTCGTTCCCGGTGGTCTGTACATACAACCAAAAGAAAAGGTCTTAGAAAACAATTTAATCAGTACCCACACCTGCTCAACTACAAATGTATCATTAACGCTCTGCTGTGAATATTCCAGACTTTGCGAAATATAAAAAGCTACTCCACCCCCACGAGATGCTCTGTCATGCCTCACAATGCTATAACCCTCAATACTAATTACTTCATTAGGTATTTGATCCGATAACCACGTTTCAGTAACTCCCACTATATCATACTTGTGACCAATCAGAATATCCCGAAAATCGTTAAAATGTGGTACCAGAGATCTAATATTGATGTGAGCCAATTTTAGGTTGCGACTCATTACAAGTTACTATGTGCGACTACCTGAACATAACAACAAAAGTAATCCACCTATTTAAGGTTGTGCAATTTAAAGCAAAACAAACGAAACCTATTATGAAAAATTGAACTAGAAATAAGCAAGTCCAGGTGTGATACGAGAGAAACAGGATACACCAGAATAAGCAATACAATTAGTTAACAAAAATACAAAAACTCAAAGCAAACTTTACCTAGCCACTCGATAATACAGGGACGCCATAATAATATAATAATAATTACATGTATAATAATCACAATTAGTTAAACCTACCTAGATCATTTAGCGAATTTATTCTTTCACGATTGCCGTTGACGTTAACAAACACACGACCATCCTGCGTCCAAACATTCGTATTGCCAAACTTAACAACCGCTGCCTTTAACAAAGTTAAAGCTGCAGTTTGGTGCTCTCAAACTTCACGCATGTGGATGTCGCTTATGGTCATTGTGTAAGTGAGTTTGATGCCCATCGTATGCAGCGTGTACAGAATAGTTGTCTCCGTTTTATTCATGGCATAAGAAAGTTTGACAGAATATCGCATACATTAAAGATAACTAAATGGCTTAACATGAAAAATCGTGTAAAGTATCATTTCATCTGCCTTTGCCATAAAATAATTAGTAAGCAGGTTCCGCCGTACCTCTATAATAAAATTACGTTCAGGACTGACGTACATAACTTGAACCTAAGGCATAAGTTCACTCTCACCATACCTGCTCACAAGACTGCACTGTATAAAAGATCGTTCTCCTACAATATAGCTGCACTTTATAATGATCGTCCAAATTATATCAAAAATATGAATTTTGTTGCTTTTAAGAAAGAGCTCCGTCGTGTCTTGCAGACTGCTCAGGATGGGTACTATGAATCGAGGGGTTGCGTTGCTGGTACATAATAGTGTGTTGACTGCGGGAGAAACAGAGGAATTTCTTTTAGTTGTTAGTTTATTTCAGTTAGATTACGATTTTAGTTGTTTATTTCAGTTATTTTTTTTGCTTTATGTTAAACGAATTTTTACTTCATACTTTTTGTGTAGTGTACATTTATGGTTGAGTTGAACAGTGGACACTCTGTGCTCACTGAACTTCGCCATTTAACCACAAGTTTGGTGTATAAAAATGTTCTTGTTCTTATTTCTTGTGGCTAATAAAGGAATTTATTATTATTATTATTATACTTTTCTTTTAATTTGGATGTGCTAATTTCGAATATGGTCATATAAAAGTTGCCCTTTCTTAAAAAAATACTATTTATTTATTTATTAAACAAAACAGAACAAATGTTAGAACACATTTATCTAAAAACACAAACAAATAGTTTGTTTATGCCGGTTTATAATAACATTTTTAAGTATACACATTTAGAAAAGATTTCTTGTATTTAGAATTACATATACTCTTTTGAATTTATTTTTTTGGATCAAAACATATTTCTTTAACGCCAACAACATTTACTTCATTGAATACTCTAGTTTGTTTGCTTGTAGAGATTAATTTATTTGAAATATTTATTTAAATCAAATAAATATATTAGGATACCAGTGATGTGGGCCGGGTAAATGCCCTGCGGGTGGGAACTTATAAAATGGGTATTTACCCCTACTTAGGGTATTTATCCTTTTATCCTTAAAACACCATTTAACAACATTTCAGAGCTATTTATACTGATTTTTTCCCGCAAGAATAATTTTTAGATATTTTTAAATTCCATTCTGAACATAACTTTTCATATGGACCTAATTGTTTTCTCAACGCCAAGTTACAGCCGCTTGAAATTAACTAAATAAAGAAAAATAAACAATAAACTATATATCAAACAATGCTAAAACTAATAAAAAAGAGCACAATCAATCCAAATAATAAAAATAAACTGAATAAACAAATGAACGTTAACAAAGTACATATGAAACTTTTTAGGTATTTGTATCTATACAAGTAATAAAGTTGTCATTCTGTGTATAAAGTTTCTTTCATGCCGACTTATTGGGTTTATCAGTTCCTAAAGAAGTTAAATCATTTAATATACAGTTTTGCATTATTTCAAACGGTTGTAATCTTTTAAGGAATGAAGAAAACAAATAGGTCCAAATGAAACTTTTTACTCAGTGTTATGCGGGGAAAAAACGGGGCACTCTGTAGATGTGTACTCTTGATTACAAATAATGTAAAATATTTGAGTTATATAAGAACATTCAGTACATTTAGTTGCCAATTAAGAAATTGATTAACAACGACAAAAGCCTCTAAGTTGACATACATATAATCATAAGTTTCTGCTAAATCTTCTTCGATAGCAGAATCAGAAAATATGGAAGATATTCACACGATTCAATGGACGATGATGACAAGGAAATGTCTGCTCTTGATATATCGTCGATGAGAGTGATATTTTTATTCTTTGTTTTAAAAATATTTTTATTTTTATAAGAATAACCTTTATTTTGTGATAAGAGAATACCTTTTGATTTTGTGATAAAAAAAAACTTTTATTTAGTAATTAAATATTTCCTTTTGCTGCTATTTTAATAACAATATTATGTTTATAAATACCCCTATAAATACCCACTCTGGGTAAATACCCGGGTATTTACCCGGGGTATTTACAGTATTTACAGTTGATGTCATGCGTCTGGCTAAATTGCTAAAAAGGCCGTGTGATCGGCAGTATAGAGCACAGTGCATGCAGATTGAAGTTCCGAATCCGAATCAGCATACACTTTGCTACCCTAACCTTGACTGTCTGGGAAAACCAACCACTGATCGAGGATGTGCGACATCCCAAAAGGTGGTGACACGTGGAGTTTTTGCTCGACATTAATTCCGTCAACAAACTAATAATTTCTTTAGTCAAAGAACCATTTATTGCAACCTAAAAATGTCGCATTTTAACTCAACGAACAATTTAGTTAATTTAAAAAGTTATAATTCTTTCACTCAACACAATCATGATTATTTGAACTAAATAAACTTCGTTCGTTATAATATACAAATTGTAAATTTTAACTGAAAATATAAGTTGTTTGGCACAAATAAACGTTTTTTCTACCAAACAAATATTCAAACGAATGCATTTGTTTATTCGCAAATACCTACATATTTCTTTGTCTCTATTGAAACACCAGATTTCTTTGAGACAATGCATATTTATTTGAATTAATTTGAAAGAGTTCACATTTACAACTTGAAAGGATAACCAAATAAACGTTTTCGTATATCTAACAATTTTATTTTTATTTTTTGATTCAAATAGGTATGGCAAAACAAGTAATCACTAATAATGAAGTAAATATATTTTGTCTAAACAAGTATTTTTTTATCACCATCGATAATGTGGTGATAAAATTTCTTTAAAGAAAAATATCTGTGTAACCAACTCAAAATCCTATTGATAATTAATTAATTAATACAATAAATAATGTTTAAGACCGAAAATAAACAGCAAATTGACAAAATGGACAAAATTGATAAGTCTGCAATCATACTCATTGGACATAAAATTCTTTCTGTCAAAAATTCTTTAAACAATAATAAACAATACTCCTAGCATATTAATAAACAATAAAAAGGCAGCAAAATCTATTCTGACGACTCTAGTTAGTAAATGTTTTGAATTTGTTAGAACGAGAACAGTATAGAAATGTATCTAAAATCTATAATAAGTTTTATATCCTTCATAATCTTGAATCTTTAGGTCATTCTTCTTTTGGAACTTCTACATCAACAAAGACCAAGTGCTAACCTATTTAATTTTACGTTTGTCGTTCGCCCGTGCGTTCGCTGTTTTACTTTCTCTTCCGTTCTCTTTCTGGTTGTTGATGGCTCATCGATTTCCATCTTTTATGTCCCTTTTTTCATAACGGTCGGCGCGTGGACAAAAGTACCAATGATGCGGGCTTCAGACTACAACTCCGACTACATTTCATAGTACGTACTACGTAGTATATTATGCCAATTGATATTTGTTGTGGGAGCCCAATTTATATAGTAACCATTGAATGCAGTCGCGTGTCCCACATCGTCATTAATGATGGTCCATTTTTCTTTAATTTAGATGCGTCATGGATAAGGGCTCGTGTGAACTTTCATTAGTTTAAAAGGGCGGCATTTTCTGAGGGTGGTTTTGATTAGTTTACTGATCAAATGTATGTGGAATCTATTGTGTTGAACTCTGTATTATAGGTACCAAAAGATAAGTCTTATTTTCTGTCTGAACTATTATCCTCTCAAAAATAATGGACGATTCTCCCACAAAAATAAATCATAACGTTGTATTATCGAATAATTTAGCATAATTCTTGGTATTTCAAAGTGTTGATACGTCCAAATGGTTAGTATGCGATGTTATGACTTTGAGGCAACTACTTATCGTCTACCTTTTATTTTTATAAACGAATGTACTGTCATGAGAATTTTTTGCTTATGTGTGCTTCTAAGATAAGATTAAATAGGTTCCAAGTTACTGCTACAGACTATGTAGCGTAGAATATTCATTGACCGTTTTGTAGGTATTAATTAACGTATATCAACTGAAAAAAACTTGGTTTTAGAGTGTTACTATTTCTATTGATATCGCAATCTCAATAACACGTTTTGTTTATGTCCTTACTTATCAACTTCCAATATTTCTCTATAAATTCTCTGTCTATAAGCTCTTTAAGTTCTTAAGTGGCGGGTCCAACAGCTGATCGACAGAGGCTTGGCTATTTTTGATAAGTTTAGAGAAATCAGTCGAGAATTGGTCTTTGCGTGGGGATGTCGACGTTTTCGCTAAAGCTACTTTGGAACAAGATAGACTTTGCCGACGTGCGGTCAACATTATATGATCTAACGTCTTTAACGCTGTTTCAATTTATTTTTGCACACGTAAGCAGGCTGTCTAGTGATTTTACAACGTTACCAACATAACATGGTAGCTCTAAAAATTACTGTGATAAATTGTTGACATGACCGTGACATAACCTATGTGGAGTATGTGAGATATTTATCATATATTTATATGATAAATAACTTCACCATTTGTCTACGGTTTATGAAGTGATATATGCAAAAACACACGTACTATGAATACACGCACACGTACTATGAATATGTGGAATATTTGAAAGCGTATTGAGATTATGCGCCCATATACATTTATACCTCCTAAAAAACAAACCCCGTACCAATAACTTTGGTCACAGATTACTAACTCTTGGTACGATAGATTATGCACTCATTTCTCAGCCGATAATACATTTATGCCTAGCTACTGAAAAACAAATACATATCGACCCATGCAACGATGACTATCGTAACTAACAAACTAAATGTAGTTACTATAGTCTTTGTTGCATGGGTCGATATTACATACATATGTACATCCACAGCACAGGGATCTGATGACGTATAAGAAAAACAAAACAGTTAATAAGTTATTCTTTATTTACCAATTTGTAATTCATATATTATTTCTAAAAGACAATTAGACAACATAAGCTTTATAATATTATATAGCTTTATTAATATTATATTATAATATCAAAATCACAAAAATGTTGATCCTCGCTATCATGAGACCACACGCATACAGGTCGTAATGCTTGTTCGGTTCTTCGGGGCTAATTGCAATACTATCTGCGGTTTGTTGTGTTAAACGTAATTCTCCATACACTTTGCACTTGAGAAGAAAAACATCTGGAGTCAGTGGTTGACAAGTCGACTATGTCCCATTATACATTTCTCATATAATAATGTTATAGTCGTCTTCCAGTAATATTACCAAAAAATTTGATAAAAAATCGGTAATCTTCAGCATACCTCGATAATTTTATTGTCAGTTCATGGAAATTATGAAAATTAGTAACCACATCTCTTGTCTAGAAATCTTCTTCGATCAACAAAATAGTACGTAAGGATTTTGATTACTCGTAATGTGATTTGAATCCAATTACAAACCCCGTAATGAGCTATCTGCATCATACCATACTTGGAGCTTGAATTCCCTGGTAGTAGAATGGATAAAACAGCACTGTTTATATGTATATTCTGCTAACTAACCTAACAATTGAAAAGGAAATTTAAAAAAACAATAGTATACTTCTTTAGGCACAAACCTGATTGATGTCTGATATAATAGTAGAATTTTTATGTAATCTCCTAATTTCGATTAGAATACTTCTTTGTGCAGTGTCCCCAAGTTTTCTACATTTTCAGATTATATCGGATTTGTAGGTTAGAACTCTCGAAATCTGTCCCAGTAAATATAAATGTGTGAATTTTAGCGAGTTACAGCCTTTTTTTGTGGTATATCACTGGTATATGGTAGATAGAGATAGACCCATTACTATTATCTTCGTCTAATGACGACTAGTTCTCGAGAACACCGTAGATGGACACACTGTTCAGACTGGAACATGAATGGAAAAATTGGGAAAATACGACGCCGATTCTTCAAAGGTGTGGCTTTATTTCTTTTCATTTATTGGATTTTTTCAAATTGTACATTGACATAAAGTGGAACTACTGCGGCTCATCGCAAAAATACATAATTGAAATGTTATTCCTGAAATCAGGATATCACCCGTCCTCCAATTATACGTCTATCTTTGAGCAGCAATTGTTTAAAATTGGGCATGGGTATAATAAATATGGAGATGTGGCGCACTAGAATAGTTAATTCAGATTGTTGTAATCTTATAATATGATATCATTATTCAATAATTAACCCACAGGAGCATTGAACTGTTTGAATAATTGGACCAATAGGGGACCACCAGAGCTAAGCTGAACAGACCTGAAGTTAGGCTGAACTAGCCTCTTAAGGAATTGAAAAGCAGTGAAGCCACATGTTTTCTCTTTTTATTTTCGTTGTTTTTGTTAACATTTGACTAGGCTGTATCTGTTTAATGAATTGAGAAAACAAATAAAATTTGGTTTCCATGGTTACATATTTATCTTAATTTGAACCATCGAGATAGTATAGAAAGGAGACGCTATGACGGCTTCTTTCTTATACTGAAAACTTTACTGAAAAATAAATCTTATATTTGTTTAACTTAATGTAAAATAAATCTTATAAGTATGAATATGAATATGAACAAAATAAGTATTATACATTTTGTAACCTACTGGCCATTGAACAAAACCATTTTATTATTTTGATGTCGAATGTTGGCGGATTTATTTTTTTTTGTGTTTTTCTTATTTAACATATGTATTTGAATATGTGTGTAGCTATTTACAATACTTTTAGGTAATTAATAATATTCTGTGACTATCCAACACATCTTGATCGAAACTATGTTTTACTAAACTAGAATAGTTATTTATGTACCAAGGGCATTAAACGGTTGCCCCGGGCCTATCGGCCCTCGAGCTTTTTAAGTCGTCCGAGGGTATAAACATCAAGTAATGCCCGTGGTATATACATAATTTTATGTCCTACAATTACTTTGTTCCTCCGTATGAATATTAATAAATATTTTGACGTTATCAAGTGACATGCGTAACTACGGGGTTGAATAACAATACAAACAATTCGGAGTTGAGTGACAATACAGAGTATTAATTGTCAAACTTATAACCTTAATCGCCAATAATTGACATTGACGAGTGACAATACAGACAATTAATTGTCAAACTTATTACCTTAATCGCCAATAATTGATATTCACGATTTAAAATTTACAATTTACAATTTGAATGACAAGTATTTGATATATTTGACATATAAACCATGGCAACGCTTAGGCCCGCGGGCGATAAGAATCCTTATTACCCTCGCGGGCAAAAGAAGCTGTTTTCGCCCCGGTATCTAAGATGTAAAATGTCACTTTAGGATCATATTCGTATCCATAATTCCTGCCGACATTTAATTTTTAAGTAAGCCAAACATTAAGTTAAATTGTATTGAATACGAGCCTGTTCACTGTCGTTTAACATTAACTGACATCTAGCGTCACTTACCGATGAAACGTAATTCCCGCTGAGTTATTGCAGCCAGGACCCTTTTCTGCTGCAACAGCTTGTTACATCACATACTGTCATGCTAATTAGCTAAAAAAATATGCTAAACATGCTTATAGCGCACTAGAATCCACGTAAACCTATATAATTGTATCGGCTTGTCAATTTGACGTTATGAGACTAACGGACGGTATGATTTGACATAAAGAGGTCTCAATTTTTAAGCTCATATCTCTTTTATACTATCTCGATGATGTGAACTTTAAATTTTTTTCCCAAAGT
The DNA here is from genome assembly GCA_963966075.1 of Aphodius sticticus. Taxonomy (NCBI): domain Eukaryota; kingdom Metazoa; phylum Arthropoda; class Insecta; order Coleoptera; family Scarabaeidae; genus Aphodius; species Aphodius sticticus. The sequence continues at coordinate 4,157,230 of OZ014508.1, read as the reverse complement.
CCAATTTTTGTAAAATCAGCGATAAAGATTTTCTTCCTCTTTGTAACTAGAGCCGAGGACATTTTGTAGACAGGCTGTCCCACTATTATTCCCCCTAAAATTTGTTGAGGAAGTTTTATTTAGTAACCATGGAAACCAAATTTTTTCCTGAAATATGTACTGTTCGTTTCAGTTAAGTTGAGCGGTCTGGGGTGGGGCATACATTCGCGGTGGCGTCAAATCCATAGGCGCACCGTATAATTTTGTGATGGGTACCGGTAAAATTTAAGTCAATTATAAACAGACAAAATCTATGGTTCTCGAATTATGTCAATACTCTATTGTTAAATAGAAATCTAAAACATTTAAAAACAGTATTTGCAGATTTATAGTACATAAAAAAATATTTAAATGTCAAAGTCAAAATGACAGTTTGATGTTAAATAAATAAAAATACATACTGAACCATCGAGCTTATATGACTAGAGGGAGCGTGACGGGCTTTGTTTGTGGCCAAAGATAATAAGGTCGAAAGTCGTATATTTTCTCGTTCCCAATGTAACGCACCAATGAGCGGTCAGATTAAACTGGCGGCTATATGTCAAATTTGAATTAGGTAGTCGCGTATGGCGTGAAAGGTAACCTCACAAAATAAAAATCCTTTTCTGTTTTTGAATGTCCATACATTTGTAGTACCTGTTATAATTGTGACATTTGTTAAAAAAGCAATTAAACCATCCAAGAGCAATTAATTCGCTATTCCAGTTCTCTGCAAGTCTTTTTGAGTAACAACAGAAACCATTTTTTTTATAGGTTTGGACAAAATGTATTCTCGTGTGTAAGATTTTATTTGTTTTTGTATATGATTTGTTTATTTTCTTTAATAGGAATATGGGTAATAAACTACAAGCAAAATGCAACTTATAATAGGAAAATATTTTATTTGAACAAAATTTAACTACTGGTTTTTAAACAAAATGGTCTTGGTGTAAGAACTTCGAACTCTTTTTTCTGATTCTAATAACATGGTTTTACACAAATAATGCTCCATTAATGTTGATAAATTGCACACTTTTTGTCTTAATCGCATGTTGTAACGAGACAATTGGCGAATTCGAGCAATTTTCTTGGTTATGGTAGGTCTTGCTAATGCTAAAACTGCCCGTGCTTGAGGAGACGAAGATAAGTCTGAAGTGTGTACATCACCCATATATCGAGGATTGTACCTACAATAAAATAACGTTTAAATATACCTAAAACAAAGTTAGATATTACATAAATTTTCTCCTTTTTCTTGGCAGTGCTGAAGGATGTTCCGTTGGTGTTGCGCTGTATGGCACTTTCAAAGCTCGTAGTCGTGGCAGTGATTGTTGACTCTGTGTGTCGACTAGTGTCTGCTACAACTGCATCTTCTGCATCGCTCATACTATCTGTGTCCGTATTTTCATTTGGTAGATCACTCATAACAAAAATACTTGGCACCGCACTACGGGAGAGGTATGGTCTTCTGTCTTTTCCCAGTTTATAATCGCTATTAGAAAAGTGTCTTGAACACAACACAGTTGTTTTAAAACCCCGACTTTTTATAGGTATCGCTTCAATCCGAGCTTGTTTTGAGTCCTGAACTGTTGGAAATCTACGAGAAGGTATATGTTATAATTTAATATTACTGTATTGCGGTAATAAAGGTCATACCTGTGTCACGTTATATTTTTTGATGCTGCCTTTTTACAAAAGCAGCCGTTTCGCCCCATTGTTACCTCTTAACCATCCAAGGTACCATCATAGACAACGTATACTTATAGACCGGCAACAGTCGGCTTTGGCCGTGACCCGATTTTTCTGCGCGAGAGAGATAGAAGAGAAAGAGAGGTTGTCACGCCACTCTCAAACAGAGATGGCGCTGATGCTCAACCGCCTCAAAGAATCCTACTTTAGCTACGTACAATTTATAGGTCCGGGAAATAAAAAGCGCGTTTTTCGAATTAACGTCTTGTCCGATATACATACTTAAAACAATATTTAAATGATACTGTCATGAGTAGACACGCAAAAACTATGGTATCTACGATGAATGACTCATTTAAATACAAGCTGGTTTTCGTATGCAGATTGGACAAGCCGTAGTCAATAATTAGTTATTAATTAAAGGTCTTGCAGTGCAAAATTTAATTAATATGTCATTACTTCGAAAAACGCATCTTTTTATTTCACCCACATAACTATGCTTTGCAAGTCCTATGCATTCAATTTATTTAGTTGATGGGCGAAATAAGAAGCAATCATTGACAATAATACATATTTATTAACAAAAAAATACATATATAAACATTTAGACAGTCGATTTTGGGCTAAATACCTTTCTAACACTGGTAAGGAATCGCATGATGCATTAAATTGGTTCTACCAGAATTTGGAACTTTCCACTTTGTTAAAAAGTGCAGGTCACACTCTGTAATTCTTCCTGAGGCGCACAAGTCCCAGGTTTCACAAATCCGCTGGGTTAAGTTGATTCAACCAAAAACCAAAGAGCTGCAAGTCAAATTCAATGTTACTTAGTTTAATAGTAAAATGATATGTCAATTGCGGACAGCTCTGATAATATAATACAAACAATAAACTACTTTATTTTTACTTACATTTGGATCCTTTGCAAAAGTATGCTTATGCATTGCTTTTCCGGTTGACGGACAAGTCCGTACGCAGCAGTGACATATCATATTGACATTAATTCAAATACAAACACGACAAACCACTACGCATGTGTCACAATGACAAATAAATTCTTGCGGTTCGATAGTACATTGCCGATATTATCGACAGAGTGACAACAACGCCATCTCGGTTTGCGAGTGGCGGAAGAAAAATTGGTATATGTCAAAAGTGCCGGAGTGCCAGCCGCATGGGTACCATCTACATGCATCTACATAGGTAAACAAACTCATAACCTCGATGTAAACATATGATCAAAATAATGGCGGTATCTAGCTTCTGTGCGCATGCGCGAACAATGTGCACGAGAATCTACACGAAATTCGACCTTATTGACAAGGTATGTTGGGCCACAACAAGCCAATGCATTGGGATAGGCCGTACTCCGTCTAGTTATAGATGGTCTAAGTACTGAACAACATTTGTTATTAAAAACTAATACGTATGTGACCAGAAACGGACAAACCGCCGTGGTAATAACAAAAAACGATTTTGAGGGAATCAGGTAGCTCTTCCTATTAGCAAAGCGATGCAGACAAAATCAAAAAATCGTTTTTTTTTATCACGGGCGGTTTCTCCGATTCAGGTCGCATATTATAACAGTAACAGAAAATATATACCAACAATACAAATGCTTAAATGATTAATAAAACTTATTTTCAATATATCTCTTCACGGGACTTCAAGGTCGGAGTCCTGCAAAGAATCTTGGTAGGAAGAGGATGTCCAAAACGGTTCATCTCAATACTTCGACAACATTATCTTTTTCCCAGTATACATTTTCAATACCAATCACGTTTCACGTACCCCTTGCACTTTTCAGGCGTAATTGTGGCAGTGGCATGCTGAGTTAGATCTTTTAAGACTGTTATGGATAACTCGCCAGTCGTGTTATGGTCCCGAATATAACGCTTTACGTCCGCCCAGGCAAGTTCATTCGGATTTAATTCATACGTGGCGGTAATCGTAGAGGAACGTGCCCTTCATTTCTTATAATCTCATCAATTTTATAGTGTTTTTCTCTATCCTGACTGGTCCGCATGCTAATTTATTTTGGCCATCAATTCAGTCTTCCTTAAGGATAGATCGTGGGGAACATGCATCTTTTGCAACCATGAACTCATGAACCCAAAGTTGCTACATTTGATATAATTTCACGGGCACAGCTACGGAGAATTTGACCCCATTTTCTTGGTATTATTACCGCCGTGCCGCTACTGTGGTGAATTAAGGAATACGCTGTTTCTTTAATAGCTTTACGCTCCCTTCAAGAAATTACTAATTTTTCCCTTCCAAGAAGAGCGTTTCATATTGAAATTAGTAAATTCAACAAATGGTAGTTTTCACAGCATTGTCCTTACTAGCGTGCTATTTTGAAGTCACTAGGACATTTGATTCAGCTATATTTAAGGCATGCAATGGTGTAATATTTCAATTTGATGTTAGTATCATGCCTGATTATAATCATCCCTAAGACATTTTTAATTTAAATCAAAAAAATTTATTGTCTACTACTTAATAAATTTACCAATTCTAACTTTTGCTATGGAATTTATACGCACAATAAAAAAAAGCAACGGGATTGATTTCCAATTACAGATATAGACCAATGGACAAGTGGCCTATATTTCATGCAAATGAACACGAGAATCAAAACAAACCCGCATCAGCGGCTATCTGAAGAGAAAAACCACCATGGATAGCTTAGAAAAAAAATCAAATTAAGCGAATTTCAAGGCTAATCTGCGCTCACGACTGCGGCATTCTTCGCTCTGACCGTTGGAAATGCATCTCTCAGTTGATAATAGCCCTTCAAGCAATAATGGACTTTAATTTGTTTGTGTGGCGCATGCTGAGACATTTTAGTCGGTATTTTGGTCTGTCTCCATAAAAGAGGCAGTGTATACATTTATACATAAAAATAACATTCATACTCAACGCTAATTTCATGAGATGTTTCATAAATTTGTTGGGAAAAAGATGGTACTACGCGCGCCAAAAAGAAACTCGTACCCTACATATGCAACCAAATACACTAAATATAAATCTAATATGTACTGCTATACATTTGGAAACAAATAGATAGTCAAGAAAAGACAAGATAGAAAGAAAAATAGATAGTCATTTTGTATAAAATTATCCTGGAAGAACGTCATTAAGTATATACAGTTAAATACTTGTGTAAAACAGGAGTATATTTAATTTTCTAAATAAAATTGATTTATTGTACTTATAACCAGTCGGTAAAAAAGCTTTCGACTCCGACTCCAGATAATTTTGGTAGTCCGACTCCGACTCCAACTCCGACTCCGGCAAAATTTTATTTGTTTCCAGCGAATTTAATGGCAAAAAAATTAAATCTGGCATAATCTAATTATAAATAAAATCAAAAAGGCCTGTTGATGGGACCACAAAATTATAGTTATATTTAAAAAGGATGCTTTTTTATTTTTTCAATAAATCTCTGAAATCATTAGAACTTCAATTGTTTTCGTATTAGAGAGCACATTATTCTGAACCAGTTTGTCACTTGAACCGATTTGCTATCTTTAATAATAACAAAAGTGATGACAAACCACTGCATAGTACAAAGTAAAATTCATTTCAATGAATACAAAATTAAGTGCAAAATAGAATGACAATAATCTCAACTCTTCTGTTAGTGGTAATGACGTCACAATTTAATCGGCTATTATACATATAATCTGCTAATATCGGTGTTTTTTAGTTGATCACAAGAAGACTATGACATAGCCACCAATAATCTTAAAATCTGTAACCTACACTCGACAGAATCAGTAACAATTTAAAATCTCTACATATTTTGTTAAATACAAAGGGATGTGATACCCTTGATTATACCATAATATTGTATAATCAAGGGTTACTTTTGATAAATTTGTTCATGTGCCGAAAAAAAGAATCAATTTCGGTTAAACGTTTAAAGTTATGAAACATTAAAGCTAAAATTGCAAAGTTTTACTAGGAAAGCATTATCTTTTACAAACATTCAGATAGTGGGACAAATAAAAATAAACAAAAATGTTGAGAGTTAATAATACGACTGTGATACACATCACGTTGTTTCTTCTGGTACAAAAGCTGTAGGAAACTATTTTTTCTTTTTAAAATTGCAAGGGAATATCATTAAAATACTTTTTGTAACATTTAATGAATTGTTCAGCTGTTCTTTGTGGCTGAACGAATAGGAGCAAATTCTCGTAATTTTGATGAATAAGAAAAACCACACGTTGACGCTTCACTTTGGAAAGTTCTAATTCCTCTATAAGTGTGCATCGAAGTCCGATTTATTTGTAGATGATCGAGCTAACATAATTAGCATATTGAAGTTGGTTGTTGGAAATGGGAAATACATAAACTATATATGCGACGCGGCAAGCGACTCACAATAATCATGTTGCTAATCATCACTCACCACCGACCTGTGTGTTTTGTAGTTAAACTATATCTACTTTGTAAAATACCTAATAATGTTTAGTTAATCGTTTACTATCTATTGAGGCATCGGCCATCTCGCATGTCTTTTTCTACATTATTTAAACATGTACCCGGAGTCGGAGTCGGTACATTTTTTCCGACTTCGACTCCTCTGAAATTTGTCTGAACTACGTAGGTACCTATTATTTAAATTTATTTACTAAGTTTCATTCAGAGATAATAGTTCCTCACTTTTTAATTTTTCTTTTCTTCGAAATACAACAAATCAGCTGCTATACGGAATCATTCAAAAGCTCATGAAGTGAGACTACAGTAATGTCTGTTTATTTTGATAATGTTAAATTTTGTTCCAAATATTAAAGTGGTAGTTTTTTCATGATTTTTGTCATCAAATAACTAATTTATTATTGCTTTTTGACCGAAAATTTAACTTCAGAACAACTACCAATGAATATTACTACAACTTTTCTGTTCTGTCCAAACCAGAAAAATGTACAGTTCTCGCATTATCAAATTCTTCAGTTTCCCAAAAGCGCTTGATTTGAACTAACTCTGTTGTATCACTCACCCAATTTGACTACTGTTTTTATTCGATATCTATGCATTGAAATAATTTCAAAATGAGCTTATTTTGCAGTACAATAGCAATATATTTTTTATCTACAATATTTTAAAATACATAACTTTTCAGGTTATCCTGGTATTTTTCATTTTATGATAATTGTATCGTTAGTTACCAGATAATCTGTCTATTCTAGTAAACTTGCGCCCACTTGCATCTGAATTTTAAGTTTCAGAACTGGCAACTTGACAAATAAGCAAGCCTGAATTACATAATGTTAAAATAAGTTTTGGCGCGCTGTACGCTGACTATTGCTAAACGCCTAGGAAATCTTCTTTTTGTATGACCGCGCTATGCATTTAGTTGCCTATTTTCTATTCGTGAATAATTTTCAAACACCCTGTACCCTCCAGAACTCTAAATTAGAAAATTAACTTTCGGACTTTAAGTTTTGAGAAATTTTTTTATAGTATGATTATGAATCATTTATAACTTCTTCGTGTGCTGTAAGTAAGGTTGCATAGACTAACACCATAATTTTATTAATTATTCATTTCTTAATAATTTTAATTTTACAATATTAAACCTACGATAACGAATCGCGGTGTAAAGCACGTATACAGCTATAAATAACAAATCCTCGTGTCAAGGTCTATTTCCCGGACTGTGCGGTTCAAAAAATACTATCAAATCAAAGTTTGGCCGCCGATATTTTTGTTTACTAGTTAAAAATCGTTGTTTATTTAGATGGTTATATAACGTGATAAACTAAGCGATAGTCATGCACCTACAATATCAGAATAGATAAAACACAATAAAATAAAGGCAGTGGTATATTTATTTAGCACAGCCAAGTGGTACACAACCTAGGAAATGTAGATAACAATGATTTAGTTATAAATTAATAACTATAAAGCGAGGGAGTTGATATAACTTGCACAACAAACACGTAGGTACGTTTTAGCGTTTCGCAAACAATCTGGTTTATTTCCATAGAATTAAACACTAAAAGTTTTCAAATGAGGTTAGGTTTTTTGAAGTGTGAAGATGGACGTTTGCCCTGTATTGCTAGATCCGCAGAAATACGTCCCGGACACTGTCGACCTTACAAATAATTCCAAAGAAAGGGACTACTGGTTGCCATGCCTAGAAAGGCTCGTCAAAAAATTTGTAGATCGGGCCAGTCTTTTAAATCCAAATAAACCGAACGCCACCGAAGACGCAGAGAACTGTTTCCGTATATTCCAGACGATGGTAAAACAATTACAATCAAATCCTCGGTGAGTACGTTTGAATTGAAACGAAAACAAAATAAGAAGTTTTGATTTTTAGGTTACTTCAACCGCTTAGCGTTCGGACACTGCTAGAGTTTAACGAGAAAACTTTACGGAATAACGATTTTAGCGACGCATGGTTACTCCAGAAGGAGAAAGAAACAAAAGCTGCGTTTAAAGAATTTAAGAATCGTATTAGGACTATCGACGATATTGATAATTTTAACGATAAATGGGTAGAGTTAGTTAAAGGTGTTTTAGCGGGGAATATGTTCGACTGGGGGGCCAAAGCTGTTACGGATTTATTAGAGACTACGGGGAATTTTGGTTTTGTAGAAGCTATGAACACGATACAAAAACGACCCTGGTTTAAAGATGATTTAGATAATTGGATTAGCAAATTACAGGTATTGTATTACTAGTTATAAAGTTTAACAATACATACAGTCAAACTTCTCTAACTGGCATCTCCCAAGAGGCACAATAGTATATTAGTATACAAGTTTTATAAGACGTCAAATTGGCGCACGAGTTGTTTTGGGCACGACGAGCGTAGCGAGGAGTGCCTAAATGGAACGAGTGCGCCAATACGTCTTATAAAACGAGTGTAATATACTATTTTTTCTACTTTGCGTCATTAATTTTATATAAATTTAGAAATTGTGGTTACTATATCGCGCTAAATTAGAATCTAGGGTATTTTGCGGGTACGACGTGGCAGCACTGTAGTAACTGTCAACTTCGTTAAGGATGAGATCGATGAGATAAAATCATGACAAAATCTAATTGTGAATAATTTTACTCTACTTTAGCCTACAAGTTTGAATAAATATTCAGCGAGGTCGCAATGATGATCATAATGGAGCTTGGGGCAACACTTTTAACCCTACTGTGATAAATACATGAAACTTAACCTAAAAAGTTAACAACTTAAAAATAGTGGTTTCATAAGTATAATAATCAGAATAGAAGTGTTTGGCGGTGACTGATTAGTTACTTCGAAGAACAAGAACAGACTAGAGAATTGTTATAACGCTTAACGTTTAAATGCGCTGTCTACCTAATTCCGCTACGTAGCCGTTGCGGCTTATATATTTACAAGCACTTATCATTGAAACCCAATTCTAATTTCGGCAAAGTAGTTTATTAGAATAAATTATACTTAGTAAAATTACATGTGATGGAGGTAATACAAATACGTTGCACACAACCAGAACTAAGACGAAGTCGAAAGCGACGGACAAAAACGAATACGATTTGAACCGAGCATCCAAGCGTGCAAAATATTACCGAAAACTTATACGTTACATAAACTTAGAAATCCTCTACACTTTAAATGTACAACAGCTTTGTACGTGTATGCTGATAAATCATTTATTGCGCATATACAATCTCGCAGCAGTAATTAAAATCGTTCATATCTACGATGTAGGTTTGATCTTCGCGTAATACCTTATTAAAGTAAATGTGGTCCTTGAATTATATCTGAAAAAGAGATTTGATGTTTAGTTGAAAAGAATGATAACGATCACTTACCAGAGTTGTAAAACATCACCGAAAACGTCATGCTGGCGTATTTTGATGAACACAGCAAAACTAAGAAAGCCCCAATCCTTTGGCCATACTATAGCAGGCTACACCCATGTTTAAATATGTATAGAATATTTAATAGATGTATAGAAAAAAGAGAATGAAATAATTAGAAGGGTCAATTTTCTGAAGAATCTACATTTTTTCATTTAAGGGTAGTTTTCAGGGCACTGTGGGGGTGGGTTGGGGGCATCAAATCCATATGTATGATAGGTCAAATTCTTCATTGGAAAGTCCTCTACAAGTCCTATAACTTTAATCTTAAGTTTTCCCAAACCCCGAACAATTATTCGAAAAATACCAAAAATTGTCTTTTTCCCATGCATTTTCTTATGTAAATTTGAGGCCTCGACAGGCACCATTAAGAATCAAAATATCGAAAAAAAAAATACGTGTCCACTTTTTTTGGATTTGGAAACGATTTGGGGGGATCGTTGCTTTCTAAATAAAAATAGCCAATTTGAACCACCCTAGACACACGTGCCAAGAAACTGCAATTCCAGCAGCGTTCGACAAGAAATAACAGAAATATAGAGGAATTCCCCGAAATATTTGAATTAGGTTTGGCTACGCATAAAAAAATTAGTTTGAGTAAGAGAAAAATTTGAGAAATTGAAATTCGACTTAAAGATATAAAAATCTGTATAAAAATTGTTTAAACCTCTCTGCAAAAAAAATATTTAAGGTATGGAATATTTTGAGTTAGAGAAGTTCAAGTTTGAGAAGTTTGATTGTGGTTTAAAAAAATATAATTTTTAGGAACCGTCGTACAAAAAGATAGTGATATTTGTGGATAACGCAGGCGTAGATTTTGTTCTGGGTGTTCTTCCGTTGGCCAGGGAGTTTTTAAAACACGAAACGGAAGTGATATTATCTGGAAATTCATTCCCGGCGTTAAATGATATAACTATAAGCGAGCTCAATCATTGTCTGCGAGAAGCTAGTCTATTATGTCCTATATTTAAGCAGGCTTTGGATAATAGGAAAATAATCGGGATTGAAAATGGGCAAGGTGGACCATGCCTCGATCTAAAACGACTAAATTCAAGTAAGATTTTGTTTTAGTAGTGTGCAAGCAGAAATCATTAAGTCGTATGGTACTTTCTTTTTTAAATATCTCAAGTTTTAGCCATCAAATAACGATTTTTTTAATGGCAGCTTTTTCAAATGGCAACCCTATAATAGGAATACATTTTTTAACTCTATGGAAAATTTCAAATAACTTAGTGTCAAGTTTTCTATAGTGAAATGCATTTCTAACAAGATAAATCAATTTAACTTGTTATTTACTAGAAAATTTTGAGAACATTTTCTCATTTGTTTATATTTATTTTCACATATGAGACTGGATATTTTAAACAATAAACATATTGCTAATTCATTTTTGGATTAATTCAAATCAAAAACGTTGACTTGGTTATTTTAACTGTCTTCCACTGCAATTTTTACCACTATTGTACATTTCAAACATATTTACTTCCCCTGTGAGAGGTTGTTTTCAGCTTCAGCTGATTTTCATAACCAGTCTTCCATTATTTTTTGAGTTATGATTTTTTAACTTTCGTTAAAGTTCAATTTTAGCCACTGTTGTTTATTTTAAACATTTTTATCTCCCTTATGAGTTATTCTTTTGAGCTGGTGTGGCATTTATATTGTTTATTGATGCATTAGAAATAATTATTGTGAATTTCATAATCATTCTTCCATTATTTTTTTAGTTATGATTTTTTAACTGACTCTAGATTGCAATTTTGGCCACTGTTGTTTATTTTAAACATTTTTACCTGCTTTATGAGCGATTATTTTGAGCTTCTATGCCATTTATTTATTTTATAGAGGCATATCAAATAATTATGACGATTTTTATAATATATCTTCCATTATTTTTTGATATATGATTTTTTAACTGTCTTTAGAGTTCTATTTTAGCCACTGTTGTTTATTTCAAACATTTTTACCTTCCTTATGAGTTATTCTTTTGAGATTCTGTGGCCTTTATATTGTTAATTGATGCATTAGAAATAATTATTGTGATTTTCATAATCATTCTTCCATTATTTTTTTAGTTATGATTTTTTAACAGTCTTTAGATTGCAATTTGGGCCACTGTTGTTTATTTAAAACATTTGTACCTGCTTTATGAGCGATTATTTTGAGCTTCTATGCCATTAATATTGTTGATAGAGGCATATCAAATAATTATTACGGTTTTTATAGTATATCTTCCATTATTTTTTGAGATATGAATTTTTAACTGTCTTTAGAGTTCAATTTTAGCCACTGTTGTTTTTATTTCAAACATTTTTACCTCCCTTGTGAGTTATTCTTTTGAGATGCTGTGGCTTTTATATTGTTTATTGATGCATTGGAAATAATTATTGTGATTTTCATAATCATTCTACCATTATTTTTTTAATTATATTTTTTTAACTGACTTTGGATTGCAATTTTGGCCACTGTTGTTTATTTTAAACATTTTTACCTGCTTTATGACCAATTATTTTGAAGTTCTATGGCATTTATATTGTTTATAGAGGCATATCAAATAATTATTATGGTTTTTATAATATATCTTCCATTATTTTTTGAGATATGAACTTTTAACTGTCTTTAGAGTTCACTTTTAGCCACTGTTGTTTATTTCAAACATTTTTACCTCCCTTATGAGTTATTCTTTTGAGATGCTGTACCCTTTATATTGTTTATTGATGCATTAGAAATAATTATTGTGATTTTCATAATCATTCTCCCATTATTTTTTTTGTTATGATTTTTTAACTCTTTAGATTGCAATTTGGGCCACTGTTGTTTATTTTAAACATTTTTACCTGCTTTATTATTAGATTATTATGAGCTTCTATGGCATTTGAATTGTTTATAGAGGCATATCAAATAATTATTACGGTTTTTATATCTTCCATTATTTTTTGAGATATGAACTTTTAACTGTCTTTAGAGTTCAATTTTAGCCACTGTTGTTTATTTCAAACATTTTTACCTCCCTTATGAGTTATTCTTTTGAGATGTTGTTTCTTTTATATTGTTTATTGATGGATATCAAATATTTCTTGTGATTTTCATGATCATTCTTCCATTATTTTTTAAGTTGTGAATTTTTAAACTCACTATGGCAATTTTGCTCACTGTTGTCCATTTCAAATAATAATTTTCAAAAAATCTCCTACCGTGTATTTATTGATTTTCATAATTCTTCTTACATTATTTTTTTAGTTATTATTTTCTAACCGTCTTTAGATTGCAATTTTGGCCACTGTTTATTTTAAACATTTTTACCTGTTTTATGACCGATTATTTTGAGCTTCTATGCCATTTATATTGTTTATAGAGGTATATCAAATAATTGTTTCGGTTTTTATAATATATGATCCATTATTTTTTGAGATATGATTTTTTAACTGTCTTAAGAGTTCAATTTTAGCCACTGTTGTTTATTTTAAACATTTTTACCTCCCTTATGAGTTATTCTTTTGAGATGCTGTGGCCTTTATACTGTTTATTGATGCATTAGAAATAATTATTGTGATTTTCATAATCCTTATTCCATTGTTTTTCTAGTTATGATTTTTTAACTGACTTTGGATTGCAATTTTGGCCACTGTTGTTTATTTTAAACATTTTTACCTGCTTTATGAGCGATTATTTTGAGCTTCTATGTCATTTATACTGTTTATAGAGGCATATCAAATAATGTTTGTGACTTTTATAATATATCTTCCATTATTTTTTGAGATATGAACTTTTAACTGACTTTAGAGTTCAATTTTAGCCACTGTTGTTTATTTCAAACATTTTTACCTCTCTTATGAGTTATTCCTTTGAGATGCTGTGGCATTTATATTGTTTATTGATGCATTAGAAATAATTATTGTGATTTTCATAATCATTCTTCCATTATTTTTTTTAGTTATGATTTTTTAACTCTTTAGATTGCAATTTTGGCCACTGTTGTTTATTTTAAACATGTTTACCTGCTTTATGAGCGATTGTTTTGAGCTTTTATGCCATTTATTTATTTTATAGAGGCATATCAAATAATTATTACTGTTTTTATAATATATCTTCCATTATTTTTTGAGATATGAATTTTTAACTGTGTTTAGAGTTCAATTTTAGCCACTGTTGTTTATTTTAAATATTTTTACCTCCCTTATGAGTTATGCTTTTGAGTTGCTGTGGCATTTATATTTTTTATTGATGCATTAGAAATAATTATAGTAAATTTGAGTTAATTTTCTTTATTATTTTTTTAGTAATGATTTTTTAACTGTCTTTAGATTGAAATTTGTTGTTTATTTCAAACATTTGTACCTACTTTATGAGCTTCATGAGTTGTTCTTTTGAGCTGCTTTGGCCTTTATATTGCCTATTGATGGATATCAAATAATTATTGTAATTTTCATAATCTTTCCTCCTCTATTTTTGAGTTTTATATCAAATACATAATTAATGTGTTTTTTTAACTGTCTTGCAATTAAAAAGTCGGTGAAAAAATACAATTTTAAAAATAGGTTTAGTAAACAGTGACGACCCGCTTGGAATAAAAATCAAAAATACAAAAATTTGAAAAAAATCTAAGATGTCATAAGTTAAATACTTCTTCAGTTTCATTGATTAGTATGAAATTAGCAACTCAGTTAAAGTTAAATATACCATCTATCTACAATAATTTGAATTAGCCTGTATACTGAGGCGCAACTGGTTTAGCCAGCCAGATATAAATTTTAATCTTTTTACTTAAAACAAACCAAAAAAATAGGACTAAGTGATTTCTGCTTGACTGCCTGCAAGTTATCTTAAACAAATTACTTTCCAAACAAAAACTTTTTTTTTTTTTAATTTAATTTTTTCTTTAATTTTTCAGATTTATGTGATAAAATAAAAGACGTTGATCTGATCATACTGGAGGGGATGGGGCGGGCTGTGCACACAAACTTGAACGCTAATTTTAAGGTGGACAGTGTGAAGTTGGCTGTGTTAAAGAACGAGTGGCTCGCGAAGAGTTTGGGCGCGGATCAGTTTTCGATTATTTTCGAGTACAAGGCCGCACCTATTTCGCAGCTTAGTTGAAGTACCTGACGATCTGTTAATAAAGAAAAAACATGCGTTGCTTTAAATTAATTGACTTTGTGCATATATTAATTGTATGATTCTATTTTGCAATAATATGTTATACCATTACTCAATACGTTGTTTTCATTACCTATTCGTGAGATAAATAGTGCTAAATTACTTCTGAATGTAAGTATAAGTAGAAAAAAGTCGAGTATTTGTAGTAAAAGTAATGGTGATTACTCACTCGAATGTTTTACGTTATTGATTCTGGTGGGCAATTGTTGCTACAGAAAAATGTTTATAACTTTTCCAAAACTGGTTGCATGAATTTCTATCATACCTCAAATTGTAGGTAATTAAGAGACCTAGTAGCCCTATGAACTTCGGAGTTTTGCTCCATGGACAACAACCCTTAAATGGCGAAAATGTCTCTTCATATAGCTAACGTATTTCAATCAAATTTCTAACTCAAATGATTTTTGTTGTTCATTCTTCTGATTAATTATGCCTGCTCATTTAATAATATCTTATTTTATACAGCTATTTATTACTACACTGATAAAACTGAAAAGGTAATTTTACCGTGTGGATCGGCGGTCATTTTTAACCTCCGTGTATCGAAGGGAAAATACCATGTCGTTTGTAATTTTACTTTGAGCTAATAAATTTACTTCTCATATGAAATGAGGTTTCCGATGTGTACGGTTTTATATATACTTTTGTAAGTAAAATTACTGACGTTCAGTAAATTTACCGTAAACACGGAATTGCAATTAATTGTTGTACAGTAAACTTTCTGCAACTTTTAATATTAGATTTGTCCAAGGAACTGCAAAACCAGTTAACAATCAGTACTTTTGTGATGGACCACATATGTTGCTATGATAACTCCATTATAAATACCAATGAAACATTATCTGGTTTCTCACAAAAGAACTGCTTGTAAATTGGATTTGCGACTGCTCGGACAAGCCTGTATTGTCAACTGTAAAATCACTAGTAAAATCCTATTAATGTGGAGATCATAAATAAAAACAAAAAATAATAGTATGAAGTTTTATTATAATTTTAACAATAAATAACATGTGAAACATATTTATAATATATATATATCTACATATTTTTAATATTAAATAGAAGTTCTTGACAAAAATGTAATCATAAGTAAATGAAATAAAATAGGAACCCATGGACTATACTTATCTACATATCGTATAATAAAATAAATCGATCTGCTTAACAGAGAGAAACATCTTTTAAATATAAATTAAATATTATTTCAACAATATTAAGTTGAAATGCCTATGGTAAACTTACGTCACCTTATTCGTTTTTGAACCCTGACTTGGAATAATTTTTAAAAAGCTAAACCGTCTCCAGAGTAAGAGAACCTGGGGATAATCCAACCACAGCATATAATATAGTCCAAAATGTGTCACCTGAAATCAAAATAAGAAGTACATGAGTCATATATCATATACAGGGTATAACAATGTCGGCAGCTGCTTTCCTTTGAGGTACCGAGTGTGTGTAAAGTTATTAATGAGTGTTTATAGAAAAGTATTTTTTATATTGGTGATTGAAATTATATGTGTTATACATGTTAGTAATAAATTTGATTGTAAGACCGCATGTACGAGAAAGAACAATAAACGAAATCTTACCTGTGGACACCACACAAGTCCTTGAATTTGTAGAATGTCAGTATCATCAACACTTGTATCCTAAAAAGAAATTTTGTAGTATATATTTGCAAAGTCCTCCATTATATACAAAGAGATGAATGTACCAATATTATATCTTTTAATACTATAGAACCATATGGGGAAAATATTCCACACGGCACCGATAAAGGATAAGTCACAGAGGCACTAACAGTGTTAGATTAGTTGTATATAACAATCGCACTCAATAAAACTCTAACTTAGCTCCTGTAAACACAACCAAACGGATGGCGAACGGAACTCGAACTGTATATCCCATTATTGCGCAAGCGCGATAAAAATTATCTCGGTAGCACTTTACCATCTAGAAAGAAAAATTGCACGAGCAGAGGGCAAATTTACATATCAGACAGTAGTTTTAATGTACAGATTTGTAATTTTATTCCGTTGAAGTAATTGTTATTATGAAATTTACAAATTTGTTAGCAAATTTACCTACAGTTTGTACAATTAATGAATCTAACTGCATTTTCAATGATATTTAGTATTTTTGCTTAAAATTATGGTAAAATTGTCGACAAATAGGGTAGGTTTACTGAAAAAAATGTAAATTTCATTTGTAAATTTGCACTCATTTTTATCAGTGTGCTTACTTCTTATTTAGCTGAAAAAAAAAATCCAAAATTTGGCTGCAAAGAAACAAATATCTCGATCAGCCTTACCAAACATCCTGTATTTGTTGTATTGTATTGATATGTAGCTTTATATCTTCATATTCTTCGTAAGTTGACAATTATTCACTCGAATGATTTACGTTATTCATTTTTGTGAGTAATTATGCTTGGTCATTTAATAATATCTTATTTTGCGCACCTATTTATTAATTCTTACCTCTTACTCAGTTGTAAAAAAAATCAATCTACTGTCTGCATACAAAAAGCCTATAATATCTTGACCCAGCCTTACCAAACATCCTGTATGTGTTTTAGCATTCAATGTAGCTATCTTCATGTAAGTTGACAGTTACTAGCGCCATCTTCAGGCCGTCTGTCGGAAACACCCACTGTCATTTTGTGTATTGACGAATGCAGTCAAAAAACAGGATAACCTTGCACATATTGAATTAGTAAAAAATTCTAGTGCTATAGCTGAGAATGTTTAGCATCAAATAATGAAGCCACTGGGATAAATTCGGTAAAATTAGTTAAGAAAACTAGGAAATAAAATGGAATTTGCTGAACTAATTGCTACACCAAAACTAGACGGTGTTATTTTGCATAGCCCATTCCATGAACCAGTTGATGGTACGCTTTGTGTGTCTGGGCACCATTTAATTCTATCCTCGAGAAAGGAAGATGTTCAAGAATTATGGGTACGTTCGATTATTGTTTAATTGCGAAAACAAAACTTGAAACAATTTAATTTTAGCTACTTCATCAGAGCATCGATTTAGTCGAAAAGAAACCGAACGGCACTAATTCGAACTACCAAAACGGGGGTACGATTATCCTCAAATGCAAAGACCTACGTATCCTACAATTAGACATAGCGAACACCGAAGAATTCTTAAACGTTTACGCGTCAATCGAACGACTCTCAAACTTAGACAATCCAAGTTTGCTCTACCCGTTCTTCTATCGTCCGATGTATAACATTCTAGAAGACGGCCACACCTTATTCCAGCCGGAAATCGAATTTGCTAAGCTTTTAGCAAGCGACGAATGGCGTATAACTCATATCAACAAAAATTATTCCGTTTGTCCCACGTATAGCGGAACCCTAGTTGTTCCGAAAACTGTCGAAGACGAAGCGTTAGTTGCTTCTGCTAATTTCCGAGACGGAGGGCGGTTTCCGATTTTAAGTTATCGGCATGAAAATGGGGCTATTCTGTTGAGAAGTAGTCAGCCGTTGTTGAGTAATAGTAATAGAAGATGTCGTTCGGATGAGAAGATTTTGAATACGATCTTAGGGTCTGGGAAAAAAGGGTATATTATTGATACGAGGTCTCCGAGTTACGTGAACCAGAGCAAGTCGAAAGGAGGGGGCACTGAGCCTGACGGGCACTACCCACAATGGAGGAGAACACATAAGAATTTGGATAAAATCGCTAATTGCAATGGGTCGCTTTTGGATTCGTTCTCAAAGTTGATAGATGGTAACTATGTTAAAAATTTGTTTCCTGTCGTAAATTAGAATGTTTTCGTACAATTTTACCTGCCTCATGAGTGTTTCTTTGAGCTGCTGTGGCCTTTATACTGTTTATTGATGCATATCAAATAATTATTATGATTTTCATAATCTTCCGTCCATTATTTTTTGTGTTGTGATTTTTTTACTGTCCTTTGAGTGCAATTTTACCTGACTTACAAGTGGTTCTTTTGAGCTTCTATGGCCTTTATATTGTTTATTGACGCCTATCAAATAATTATTCTAATTTTCATGATAATTTTTTCAATATTTTCTGTTTTGTGATTTTTTAAAAATTCTTTTTAGTGAAATTTTGGCTACTTCTTTATTTCTAACATATTTACTTGCCTTATGAGTGGTTCTTTTAACCTACTATGGCCTTTATATTGTTTATTAATGCATATCAAATAATTATAGTGATTTTCATAATCTTTCCTCCTTTATTGTTTGAGTTGTGATTTTTTAAAATTGTTGTTAGTGCAATTTTGGTCACTGTTGTTCATTTCAAACATATTTACCTGACTTACAAGTGGCTATTTTGAGCTTCTATGGCCTTTATATTGTTTATTGACGCATATCAAACAATTATTCTAATTTTCAAGATAATTTTTCCAATATTTTTTGAGTTGTGATTTTTTTTAAATTCTTTTTTGTGCTATTTTGGCTACTTCTTTATTTCAAACATATTTACTTGCCTTATGAGTGGTTCTTTTAACCTGCTATGACCTTTATATTGTTTATTTATGCATATCAAATAATTATGGTGATTTTCATAATCTTTCCTCCTTTATTGTTTGAGTTGTGACTTTTTAAATTGTTTTTAGTGCAATTTTGGTCACGGTTGTTCATTTCAAACATATTTACCTGACTTACAAGTGGTTATTTTGAGCTTCTATGGCCTTTATATTGTTTATTGACGCATATAAACTAATTATTCTAATTTTCATGATAATTTTTTCAATATTTTTTGAGTTCTGATTTTTTTTTAAATTCTTTTTAGTGCAATTTTGGCTACTTCTTTATTTTAAACATATTTACTTGCCTTATGAGTGGTTCTTTTAACCTGCTATGGCCTTTATATTGTTTATTGATGTATATCAAATAATTATTGTGATTTTCATAATCTTTCCTCCTTTATTGTTTGAGTTGTGATTTTTTAAAATTGTTGTTAGTGCAATTTTGGTCACTGTTGTTCATTTCAAACATATTTACCTGACTTACAAGTGGTTATTTTGAGCTTCTATGGCCTTTATATTGTTTATTGACGCATATCAAATAATTATTCTAATTTGCATGATAATTTTTCCAATATTTTTTGAGCTCTGATTTTTTTAAAAATTCTTTTTAGTGCAATTTTGTCTACTTCTTTATTTCAAACATATTTACTTGCCTTATGAGTGGTTCTTTTGAGCTGTTATGGCCTTTATATTGTTTACTGATGCATATCAAATAATTATTGTGATTTGCATAATCTTACCTCCTTTATTGTTTGAGTTGTGATTTTTTTAAATTGTTTTTAGTGCAATTTGGTCACTGTTGTTCATTTCAAACATATTTACCTGACTTACAAGTGGTTATTTTGAGCTTCTATGGCCTTTATATTGTTTATTGACGCATATAAACTAATTATTCTAATTTTCATGATAATTTTTTCAATATTTTTTGAGTTCTGATTTTTTTTAAAATTCTTTTTAGTGCAATTTTGGCTTCTTCTTTATTTTAAACATATTTACTTGCCTTATGAGTGGTTCTTTTAACCTGCTATGGCCTTTATATTGTTTATTGATGTATATCAAATAATTATTGTGATTTTCATAATCTTTCCTCCTTTATTGTTTGAGTTGTGATTTTTTAAAATTGTTGTTAGTGCAATTTTGGTCACTGTTGTTCATTTCAAACATATTTACCTGACTTACAAGTGGCTATTTTGAGCTTCTATGGCCTTTATATTGTTTATTGACGCATATCAAACAATTATTCTAATTTTCAAAATAATTTTTCCAATATTTTTTGAGTTGTGATTTTTTTAAAATTCTTTTTTGTGCAATTTTGGCTACTTCTTTATTTCAAACATATTTACTTGCCTTATGAGTGGTTCTTTTAACCTGCTATGGCCTTTATATTGTTTATTAATGCATATCAAATAATTATTGTGATTTTCATAATCTTACCTCCTTTATTGTTTGAGTTGTGATTTTTTTAAATTGATTTTAGTGCAATTTTGGTCACTGTTGTTCATTTCAAACATATTTACCTGACTTACAAGTGGTTATTTTGAGCTTCTATGGCCTTTATATTGTTTATTGACGCATATCAAATAATTATTCTAATTTGCATGATAATTTTTCCAATATTTTTTGAGCTCTGATTTTTTTTTAAATTCTTTTTAGTGCCATTTTGTCTACTTCTTTATTTCAAACATATTTACTTGCCTTATGAGTGGTTCTTTTGAGCTGTTATGGCCTTTATATTGTTTACTGATGCATATCAAATAATTATTGTGATTTGCATAATCTTACCTCCTTTATTGTTTGAGTTGTGATTTTTTTAAATTGTTTTTAGTGCAATTTGGTCACTGTTGTTCATTTCAAACATATTTACCTGACTTACAAGTGGTTATTTTGAGCTTCTATGGCCTTTATAGTGTTTATTGACGCATATAAACTAATTATTCTAATTTTTATGATAATATTTCCAATATTTTTCGAGATGTGATTTTTTTTAAATTCCTTTTTCCTGCAATTTTGGCTACTTCTTTATTTCAAACATATTTACTTGCCTTATGAGTGGTTCTTTTAAGCTGCTATGGCCTTTATATTGTTTATTGATGCATATCAAATAATTATTGTGATTTTCATAATCTTTCCTCCTTTATTGTTTGAGTCCTGATCTTTTTAAATTGTTTTTAGTGCAATTTTGGTCACTGTTGTTTATTTCAAACATATTTACCTGACTTACAAGTGGTTCTTTTGAACTTCTATGGCCTTTATATTGTTTATTGACGCATATAAACTAACTATTCTAATTTTCATTATAATATTTCCAATATTTTTCGAGTTGTGATTTTTTTTTAAATTCTTTTTTGTGCAATTTTGGCTACTTCTTTATTTCAAACATATTTACTTGCCTTATGAGTGGTTCTTTTAACCTGCTATGGCCTTTATATTGTTTATTGATGCATATCAAATAATTATTGTGATTTTCATAATCTTTCCTCCTTTATTGTTTGAGTTGTGATTTTTTTAAATTGTTTTTGGTGCAATTTTGGTCACTGTTGTTCATTTCAAACATATTTACCTGACTTACAAGTGGTTATTTTGAGCTTCTTAGGCCTTTATATTGTTTATTGACGCATATAAACTAACTATTCTAATTTTCATGATAATATTTCCAATATTTTTCGAGTTGTGATTTTTTTTTAAATTCTTTTTTGTGCAATTTTGGCTACTTCTTTATTTCAAACATATCTACTTGCCTTATGAGTGGTTCTTTTAACCTGCGATGGCCTTGATATTGTTTATTAATGCATATCAAATAATTATTGTGATTTGCATAATCTTTCCTCCTATATTGTTTGAGTTGTGATTTTCTAAAATTGTTTTTAGTGCAATTTTGGTCACTGTTGTTCATTTCAAACATTTTTACCTGACTTACAAGTGGTTATTTTGAACTTCTATGGCCTTTATATTGTTTATTGACGCATATAAACTAATTATTCTAATTTTCATGATAATTTTTTCAATATTTTTTGAGTTGTGATTTTTTAAAAATTCTTTTTAGTGGAATTTTGGCTACTTCTTTATTTCAAACATACTTACTTGCCTTATGAGTGGTTCTTTTAACCTGCTATGGCCTTTATATTGTTTATTGATGCATATCAAACAATTATTCCAATTTTCAAGATAATTTTTCCAATATTTTTTGAGTTGTGATTTTTTTTTAAATTCTTTTCTTGTGCAATTTTGGCTACTTCTTTATTTCAAACATATTTACTTGCCTTATGAGTGGTTCTTTTAACCTGCTATGGCCTTTATATTGTTTATTAATGCATATCAAATAATTATTGTGATTTTCATAATCTTTCCTCCTTTATTGTTTGAGTTGTGACTTTTTTAAATTGTTTTTAGTGCAATGGGGTATTCCGGTGTTTTTGAAATTGTCATTTTTTATAAAGTATGGGTGCTACTGTTTGCTACTTCACAAGTAAAATATCAAACATTGTTTTAAATTAAGAGAAATCGTTGTTTGAAGTTTGAATTAGGATTGGTCTTTGTGACGTCACAAAGACCGCTCAAAGTGAGCGACTTGACAACGTTGCTATATCTAGGGTGCACGTAGTAAATTTTTGTCTTCTGTTGTGTCAACGTTTAGAATCGCTCGTTTGGTGACACCTACTTTGGTTATTGAGGTTATATCAAACACTTGTTCAAAATGTATAAACTCCAACGCCGACATTGTTCTGTGCCGGGCTATAACAGCAGTAGAACAGTAACTTCTGATAAGATTTTCTTTACATTGCCGACTAGCGAGATGAGAGATGTTTGGCTTCAAGTTTCAATGATCAAATCATCTCTCAAAAAAGGTACCTTTATTCGTTGTCAAACAACAGGGTCGCCAACCGTCAACTTGGCCGATCAGCTGTTCGAGAGCTGTCCGCTGTTGCCACCGCTACTAGGGATCGGTAATCATCGTGTATTTTCGAGGGTGGTCGGTGAATTCAAACGAAATGCACTTTTAATTGCAATTATCTTATTGAAAAACTAAATCAAAAAGCTCATAGCTTAACTATATGAATCCTCATAAATTGTACAATAGGTTAAACCGAATATCTGCTTAAATTTTGACATGACCGGAATACCCTATTATGGTTGCTGTTGTTCATTTCAAACATATCTATCTGACTTACAAGTGGTTCTTTTGAGCTTCTACGGCCTTTATATTGTTTATTGACGCATATCAAATAATTATTCTCATTTTCATGATAATCTTTCCAATATTTTTTGAGTTCTGATTGACCTGCCTTTATATTGATGCCTTTATATTGCCTTTATATTATGAGTGGTTCTATTGAGCTGCTATTGCCTTTATATTGTTTAGTGATGGATATCAAATAATTATTATGATTTTCCTAATCTTCCCTCCATTATTTTTTGAGTTATGATTTTTTTTACTGTCCTTAGAGTGCAATTTTAGCCACTGTACTTCATTTCAAACATATTTACCTGGCTTATGAGTGGTTCTACTGAGCTGCTATTGCCTTTATATTGTTTAGTGATGGTATCAAATAATTATTGTGATTTTCATAATCTTCCCTCCATAATTTTTTGGGTTATGATTTTTTTACTGTCCTTAGAGTGCAATTTTAGCCACTGTTCTTCATTTCAAACATATTTACCTGGCTTATGTCACTGTTGTTCATTCCAAACATATTTATATTGATTATATTTATATTGACGGATATCAAATAATTATTCGTTAGTCCTTAGAGTGCAATTTTACCACTCTTGTTCATTTCAAATAATAATTTTCATAAAAATCTCCTACCATTCATTTATTGTATTACATTTCAGCTTGCAACGATACAGGATGTTCCGTAGACAAGTGGTTATCGCGCGTGGAGAGCAGCAATTGGTTGTCACACGTGATGAACTCGTTAAATGTCTCCTGCCTGGTCGCACAATGTCTAGATCAAGAAGGTGCTTCTGTTCTGGTGCATGGTACGTTAGGAATGGATTCTACACCTCTCGTGACTTCCGTGGCTCAGGTTATTTTGAATCCCGACTGCAGAACTGTGCGGGGCTTACAGGCTTTAGTGGAGAGAGAATGGCTGCAATCGGGACACCCTTTTCAGACAAGACACGCAAAATTTTGTTATTCGACAGCGAGGAATAAAAGTCAGCAGCCTACTTTTTTGCTGTTCCTGGATTGTGTGCAGCAACTTCACTATCAATTCCCGTGCAGTTTTGAGTTCACCACTCAAATGCTTATTTTGCTGTTCGAACATTCCTATTTTAGCCAGTTTGGTAAGTTATTTTTTTTTGTTTAGTTGGTGATAATGTCCGTTTGAGTGACTATCAAAATTTTTTCCCATCGGTTTAGGCACGAGCACGAGAGAAGTAAAAAAAGGTACTCAATTTTTGCGGTTTTAAAATAATTCTCAACGTTCCGATTTTTTTTTTTTCATAAACCACTTACCAAAAAAATTTAAATTTTTGTTCAGGTTACAGTTAGAATCTCTTCTATAGATTGGTGTTTTTATTATCTTGATTTTGTAAGTAATAAAAGTCTGTAAGCGAGCTTTTTAGGGACGCAAATATGTCAGAAACGAACGATAGCAGGTCAACGCAGTTAGCATGTAAACAATCCTTTTATTTATTGTGATACTGATCCATTGATGTATAATAACATAAAAGTTATTTGGGAATTTTAAATAGGGAAAATAATGTGATCGATCCGGTGCGCAGGATGGTTCCTCTCGGGGAAAGGGGATAACGTGCTTTGCGTAGGGTTTCCAACTGGCCGGTATTGCGCCGCCCTGGCCGGTATTTCAGAGTTCCGGCCGGTGGCCAGTAGCACCACCCGAAAAGCCGGTAAAACCATTTGATCTTTTAATTCCTACCTACTTTCATAAGAAAATTGCAAAGGGCAATTGAACATTGGATTATCTGAAAGGAATATGAAAATGCGTTTTGAAGAGAATTATTTACCCTAAATACAAATTCCGGAATCGCGTTTTCATAGAATGTGGTCAAAATATCAAAAAGAGAGATTTTCATAGAGTCCTCAAAAGGGTCTCATTGTAAATTTTAATTGTTCTTTCACCTGAAATTTTGATTGCAAATATTTCTTTAATATTTTGTTATGTTATTTTTTTTTCAACGTTTACAGCGATTTAGGTGGTGTGCGGGCGCTTACACTTAGGAAACAACGATAAGCTCAATAACCAGACGGGATATGCGACTTTCATGCCCAGTTTCGTATTCATCAAGTTATCAACTGTATTTTTCTCAAACATTTTCTGATGGTCGTAAAATGTGTATGCTATCATAATGATAATTAAGAAATGTGTCATAATCAGTAAAAAAAATATGGGGTTGCCATTAAACGAATTTCTATGACGTCAAGTCAAAAACAAATTACGGGTAGCAACTGAATTTGATATAAAAATGTGATTCGATAATTAAAAATCGACATGTATGTGATTTTTTTAAATGAGAAACCGTTTCCAGGATTGTGCCATTTTTCATACTTTGCGCGCCACTCAATATCAGTATGATAGCATTCTTATTTATATTCTAAACACCATTCAGAACTGTAGGTCGTGTAAAAATTAAGAATCCATGATTATTTGACGTGCTATATGATACGCCCCATTTAAAATGTTACATTAATTCTAGATTTTGTTCCCTCAGAAGCAAAATTAAATCGGCAAATATTTAACGATTTAGCCATATCGCCAAAAATTCAGTTGGGATGGGTTGGGTTGCTGGTGCCAGCCGGTGTTTTGAAATTGAAGAGTTGGCAACCCTAGCTTTGCGTGACGATTTCGAACGATCAACTCTCAGGACCGTATTCAATATTTTTGTCATTTTCTCGTTCAGTTTTATTTTTTAAAATAGAATAGAATAGAATAGTTTATTGGTGCTTACACAAAAAAAGTTTACACAGGTCATACAGTCATAAAAAATATTCAAATAACACAGTCAGATCACTAACATAACAACATATAGTATATAAGATAGTACTACATTCAAAACATTAACAGTACAAATCACAGATCATAGTTAATCACAGTTCGTCGCAACACAGTACAATAATACAATACGGTGTAAATTGGACTCATTCACAGATCGCCGCAACGCAATACAATATAAATGTAAACGTAAATAGGACGTCACGCAGCTGCATCCAGGCTACAAAAACTGGGCGTCACCCCACTCGGCGTTCAGGAAATCCCCCCTACTATACAGAGCGCACCGGAAGAGCAGCAGTTTTATTTTATTTAAATATTGCTTTAATTTCATGTTTTTAATTTGTACCGGCAACAAGTTGAAAAATAATGGCCCATAATAATTTGGTCCATACCTACTGTGGGTTAACCTGAGAAAATTGATTTTTAAGTTTCCCGTTTGCCTTGTCTCATGGTTATGGCTTATGCCTTGTTGTACGTAATGGGTTTGATTTTGTTTCATAAATTTGAGGCACTCAAGAATATATAATGAAGGCAGAGTGAGGAGCTTATTTGCAATGAAAGTCTCCTTCAGATCATCCTGGTAGTCCTTATGATAAATAGCCATAAGTGATTTATTTTTATTTCTGGAATTAGATACATGTTCTGTTTTGTTTTTTATTATTATTTGACAACATTATTTCTGCCAAAAATCAGTAGTTGATGTTTCAATTGCAAAAAGTATTTGTCCTAAAGTTTGAACGAATTGTGCAGTTTCAGAAGAACCACCAACATTGGAACAATATTGCGGCAACTTCTTTATCATTATCTGTACTGTTGTCGTTGTAGTCTAATAAGTCGTCATCATCATCATTATCTTCATGCAAGTTGATTATAATTGTTTCTACAATTGAGTCAAAAATATTATCAATATCAATGTATTGGTTTTGATGTTCAAAACCAACAATTGTGTTGCAAAATTGCAACACAATTTTGCCATATTTCTTTTGAGACAGTACCTACTTTGTTACATAAATTTAACATAACTTTAATTTCAAATGTGTTGTAGCTTTTAGTAACTTTATTTTGTACATATGCCCAGATTAATTGAGTTGCAATGGGCTACAGGTAACCACAATAATTTTACTTCATTGCTTCCAATTTATATAATTCCGATAAAATGTAATAGAAGTACCTTCTCTTGATGGTGATTTTTTGACAGATACAACAGCTGAGCTTTAGTTATTTGAGAAAGGAATTTCTGACATTGATAATTAATTGTTTTACTTCCTTAGAATAATACTTCAGCATTGTTGCTCAATACTTGCAAAACACGTACGCGCAACGCAGTTACTCCAAAAACTTTATTCAATGAATATTTATGTATTTATGTTATCTTGATTTTACCCAAAATCATATTAGTGGGGCCTGAGAAAAAATATTTGGTTTTGTTATTTTGTTTGTTTATGCTACCTGATAATATTTGATTGCTGCTGTTGATTCAAAAGGCGTTAAAAACAAAAAAGAATATGCTTACAGCTCTTCGTTGTACACTTGCAACCTATTCTTTCATTAAACAAAGAGTCCACCATTTCTAACCTTCAACTTCAATGCTGGTTACATCAATAAATATGTACAATGTTTGTTTTAATTCTAAGTACGGGCCTGTGATACATGCTGTAGTCGACCTCAAATCCCGAGCCGATGACGACTGCGTTGAACGACGTGACGTACTTGCGCGCTGTACCAAAATTATATCGAATATTTATGTCGCTTTATAAAATTAATGAACATCTGAAATGTGTTCCTATTTCAATAGTCTCATCAAACAAAATTGTGCGATTGTTTTCGTACCTGTCTCGTTATCGTGCTAATACTCGTTGCCGAGATATCCGCTTCCATGAAAATCTTGTTTATAGCCTTTATTGCAAAGAAAATTAGTAAAATACAAAAGCCAATCTGTAGACAAGGTTATACAAGTTATACTCTGTGTAAATTTGAATTTTTTTGGGCAAGCGGTTTAGCAGAAAAAAATTTGGAAAGACGGGCGTTTATTAAAGTGCTAAAATCGGGTACATTTTGTCACTTCTCTCGCGCTTCTGTCCAAACCTAGGGACAGAAAATTTTGATAGTCAATCATGTTATGTAGAATTGATTCAGGAGTATAACACACTTTATTTCAATTTTTTTTGTTCAGTCGTTGCAGTGTTACGAACCTCCAAACACAGGGATCAATACTTTTGCAACCGTTTCCACAGAAAAATATTTTTGAAAAATAACTTTCATAAAAATTGTTGCATAAAAATAATCTATTTTTTTTCTTTGTTCAAGGAACTTTCTTGGGTAACTGCGAAGCCGATAGAGAAAAACTAGAAGTCGCCAAGAAAACCACAAGCTTATGGTCGTACCTAAATCGTCCGGACATTCTAACCTCACTGCTCAATCCCCTTTACGAGCCGAATAAAACGGCAATTTGGCCTAGCGTAGCCCCAGTAAGTCTCGTATTGTGGAACGAATTATACCTGCGATGGACCGTAGATCAAACGCCCCACAAAAAGGCGCTATCGAAAATTAATAACGTAATACAGAACGACAAGAATACCAGGAGTAACGCGATCAAATTGAGGAAACAATTGCTGGATTTGCAGAAGGAATATGATACGATTATGAGTATCGAGGATGCTATTGAAGACGAGACGACCAGTGGATAGATTTGCGGGGAAATATAATTGTATCTAGTCATTTTATCTCATTCGTTTACGATGACAAAAGATTATAATGTTACAGGATAGCGATGCTCATTAAATTTGTTGTGATGATGTGTTAAATGATAGAGAGTTTGTGAGTTTGTTGTGTTTCTCGGCAGGAGTTTGGAAGAATGGTTGGCCTCTATATTATAAATATGTTATTTTTCTATACGGCACTGTACTTCTCTATTTTTTTATGTAACATGAAACTGTGTATTTAAGTGTCACTGTATATCGCTTAAGATGAAAGTTTTGAAACTTGTATTTTGCAACTGCTACAATATATGTATTAAGCAATAATGTGTTGTCTATTTTTCGGTTCTCACCACGGAAGAAATTTGGGGATTCCCATTTAAAAAAATGAACTTAGCCTCATTTTCACCGGTTGCAGCGCTATCTGCAATGTCCTTTTAACTTGAGACTCCTAAATATCTCGAGAAGTATGCATGGTACGGCATATCATAAAATGAATCATAATTTGATAAACAAATTCGGGGATTCCCATTTAAAAAAAGTAAGTTAGCCTCATTTTCACCGATTGCAGCGCCATCTGCAATGTCCTTTTAACTTGGACTCCTAAATATCTCGAGAAATATGCATGGTACACCACATCATAAAATGAATCATAATTTGATAAAAAAATTCAGGGATTCCCATTTAAAAAAATTAAGTTAGCCTCATTTTCACCGATTGCAGCGCCATCTGCAATGTCCTTTTAACTTGAGACTCCTAAATATCTCGAGAAATATGCATGGTACGGCATATCATAAAATGAATCATAATTTGATAAAAAAGTTCGGGGATTCCTATTTAAAAAAATTAAGTTAGCCTCATTTTCACCGATTGCAGCGCCATCTGCAATGTCCTTTTAACTTGAGACTCCTAAATATCTCGAGAAATATGCATGGTCGGCATATAAAATGAATCATAATTTAATAAAAAAATTCGGGGATTCCCATTTAAAAAAATTAAGTTAGCCTCATTTTCACCGATTGCAGCGCCATCTGCAATGTCCTTTTAACTTGAGACTCCTAAATATCTCGAGAAATATGCATGGTACGGCATATCATAAAATGAATCATAATTTGATAAAAAAGTTCGGGGATTCCCATTTAAAAAAATTAAGTTAGCCTCATTTTCACCGATTGCAGCGCCATCTGCAATGTCCTTTTAACACGAGACTCCTAAATATCTCGAGAAATATGCATGGTACGGCATATCATAAAATGAATCATAATTTGATAAAAAAGTTCGGGGATTCCCATTTAAAAAAATTAAGTTAGCCTCATTTTCACCGATTGCAGCGCTATCTGCAATGTCCTTTTAACTTGAGACTCCTAAATATCTCGAGAAATATGCATGGTACGGCATATCATAAAATGAATCACAATTTGATAAAAAAGTTCGGGGATTCCCATTTAAAAAAATTAAGTTAGCCTCATTTTCACCGATTGCAGCGCCATCTGCAATGTCCTTTTAACTTGAGACTCCTAAATATCTCGAGAAATATGCATGGTCGGCATATAAAATGAATCATAATTTGATAAAAAAATTCGGGGATTCCCATTTAAAAAAATTAAGTTAGCCTCATTTTCACTGATTGCAGCGCCATCTGCAATGTCCTTTTAACTTAAGACTCCTAAATATCTCGAGAAATATGCATGGTACGGCATATCATAAAATGAATCATAATTTGATAAAAAAATTCGGGGATTCCCATTGAAAAAAATTAAGTTAGCCTCATTTTCACCGATTGCAGCGCCATCTGCAATGTCCTTTTAACACGAGACTCCTAAATATCTCGAGAAATATGCATGGTACGGCATATCATAAAATGAATTATAATTTGATAAAAAAATTCGGGGATTCCCATTTAAAAAAATTAAGTTAGCCTCATTTTCACCGATTGCAGCGCCATCTGCAATGTCCTTTTAACACAAGACTCCTAAATATCTCGAGAAATATGCATGGTACGGCATATCATAAAATGAATCATAATTCGATAAAAAAATTCGGGGATTCCCATTTAAAAAAATTAAGTTAACCTCATTTTCACCGATTGCAGCGCTATCTGCAATGTCCTTTTAACTTGAGACTCCTAAATATCTCGAGAAATGTGCATGGTACGGCATATCATAAAATGAATCATAATTTGATAAAACAATTCGGGGATTCCCATTTAAAAAAATTAAGTTAGCCTCATTTTCACCGACTGCAGCGCCATCTGCAATGAAGCTGATATCGTCATCTCATTTCCCCCTTTGAGTCCTACAAGTTTATTTCAGACACTTTTGTCGTACCATGCATATCTCTCGAGATATTTAGGAGTCTCAAGTTAAAAGCCCACCCGGTATATTAATTTACCTTGTTCAATGCATACCATTTTTTGCATATTGTCAATTCTCAAAGATTCATAAACACTGGTCTTTAGTTGGCAATGTCCAAAAGCACAAATCGCAATTTAATCTTCAAATCTTGTCACTCCGTATTAAATCAAGTACCATAAGTAACATTTTTGTCACCACTTTGTAATTTGATTCACTGTTTTTTCTTTACGTTTGGGTCCGTTTATTTATATCCCACTGTATTTATTTTATTCGTTATGATATGGGAGGAAGTAAAACATGACGAGTGTTGTGAAAGTAAAACTTTTATTGACAGTCTGACACTAACAAACACAGCAAGATGTCAAAATGTATAAAACGTTTTTGCTTCTTAGTCAAAGAGACCGAATCCCATATCGTCGTCTTCTTCTTCGGATTCCTCCTTCTTCTCTTCCTTGGCGGCAGGTGCAGCAGCAGCAGCAGGAGCTGCAGAAGCAGTTGGAGCGGCAACAGCAGCAAATTTGCTCGGATCCTAAAAAGAACAAATAGAAAAGTTATTAATACAAGTTTCAAAGCAACCAAAGTAATAATAAAATTTGGTGGAAATCTAAAGAGTAAGGGCCGATATTATATTCACCTATCGTGAAACTGTTCGTCATCTAAACGACAAGATAAATGGTAAAAATGTGTCTATTCACCTGTCGTTAACATTACCGACCGGATAAATACGCTTAACGATCAAATTTATTTAGCGATCGAATGAACCTGCCGTAAACTAATGACGAACACTTTGATTGGTCACAGAGCATGTGCTGAATGTCAAATAAAAAGTCAAACTGACAAATATTTACGTACGTACGTGGTACTGTATTAATTGAAGTCATTATTTAGTTAATATGGCCGAATTTGCTGAATTCGTCTTTCATACCATTTTTTTTTTTAGTTTTGGTCTTCGTTTTTAATTGATGCGGTTAGAAATGGGTGCGAATGAATTTTGGTTACGTTTTGTCAATGTCTATCAATGTCATTTACGGCGCTACATCTAGCGGCAATTAGTCCAAGTTATGATCCAAGTGTTGATTTAGTACACCTTTTTTACCGACATTTGATACTATATGCCGAAAAACATTCGTTAGCGATGTTTACGTCCTTGTTGCCTGACGATAACTTACAGATCGGTGAAAAGACAGAATCATTTTCAACGCGAACGTTAGCGTCATCTGTTCGTTGGCTAACGACAACTTTGACGATAGGTGAATATATCGGCCCTTAGTCTAACATTAGTATGGAAAATGTTAAATATGTCATACTTCTTTCTTAAAATTTCAGCAGATATATATATATATATATATATATGTAAGTATGGAAACATGACAAAATCTCGAGAACGGCTTGCTATTTTAAAAAATTCTCGAGCATGTCGATTTATAATTATCAAAATACACCTTATGATATCAAATTAATGTTTTTACCTTCAATTGTTTTTAACAGATCACGTCATTGACATTTTTTTTAAATGACAACCCTATATTTTTACTTTATCATACAGTCTTCAATTCAATTAAAAAACATCTATAAATGAACAAAAACCTTTATTACTTAGGTCTAAAAATTAACAAAGAAAAAATTGATAACAAAACATTATTACATTTTCTACTGCAACTACTCTAGTTGGTTTATGAGGATTCTCAAACATTGACAAGAACACATTGTTTTAAATTTGATCGGTTTTTTTATTTGTTGTTATTTTTTGTTATCAATTTTTTCTTTGTTAATGTTTAGACCTAAGTAATAAAGGTTTTTGTTAATTTCTAGATGTTTTTGATATAATACTGTAACAAGCGTAGTAACATTGAACAGGCAATGGAAGACTAACAGAAAATGTCAAAATATTCAAAAGTCAAAATTCAAAAGTGTTGAGGTTATATCTCAGAAACTGTAAACGGTGCATCAACGATAATAACGCCAGTGACTTCACAGTTGCACAATACTTAATTCCAAAATTTAGTTAAATTCGGTCGAGCCGTTCCGGAGATTTTGCAACTTTTATGTCATAACCTTCAATTGCCTTTTTCTCAAAAATTTTCTTATGTAAGGCCATAAAAATATTAAGACAATTAAAAGATCTGTCAAATTCATTAAAAAAATATAGGGTTGTCGTTGAAAAAAAAAAAAATGTCAATGACGTCATCAGTTAAAAACAATTGAAGACAAAAAAATGAATTTGATATCATAAGGAGTATTTTGATAATTATAAATCGACGCGTTTGAGCACTTTTTAAAATAGCAAACCGTTCTTGAGATTTTGTCATGTTTCCATACATTACGCGCACACTGTATATATTTTTTGTAGTTGCACATTGTATTTGTTAACCAAAAAGTTGAAGTTAGCAAACATAGCGAGCACAACTGTTTGATATACACAGTTTTAGAACGTCGATATAGTTTATGGTAAACAACTATTCGAAGCTGGAACTGTGAAATTTGATGACAAAATAAAACTGACAATTGAAAATACAAAAGAAAAGAATACAAATAAAAATAAACAAGAAAATCTTTTTGTATATTTTTTTAGGTATTTTTGAGAATTCTTATATTGTCTGGGAAAGATATCAGAAGCTGTTTTCTTTTGACTTTAATATACTGGAAAAAAATTAAAATAAGTCAATATGTGAAGATATTACAAGATATAGGAAACCAATTTAAAGCAGATTAAGTTTCGCATTTGTTTGTTGATCGTTTTTTTAGTTTTGATATCAAAATATCAACAAAAAAACTCACAGTAACAATTTGAGTTTTTTATTGATATCTTCAAAACTTTTCGATACTAGATCTATTGTAG
Source organism: Aphodius sticticus (assembly GCA_963966075.1). Classification (NCBI taxonomy): domain Eukaryota; kingdom Metazoa; phylum Arthropoda; class Insecta; order Coleoptera; family Scarabaeidae; genus Aphodius; species Aphodius sticticus. The sequence continues at coordinate 4,123,148 of OZ014508.1, read as the reverse complement.
GATATCAATCAGCATGAAAATGTTCAACTTTTCCTATATTTAACCATTCAACCAATACATTCTCACAAAAAAGCGACACTTTGTCTAGTAAGACCTCCAGAATCAGAAAAAAAAACCAGAGAAAAATATTGGTCAAAATTGGTATTATTAAACAATTAGTTATTTCCAATTTTTAAAATGTTAACTTTCTCCCAGACATTTTTATCATATTTGTACAGTCTTGGAATTTAGTAAGTTCGTATCAGTCTTTCAGCAGTGTGTCGATGATACATCCATGTACAAGTTTTTTGTTATTCCGATCGGCCGCTAAGTGCAAAAAATTGTCCGTTTACACTGCAACGCGTATATCGGAAATTTATTATTTGCGAAACCTTGTTCGCAATGCTTTGAAGTGGTTTATAATGATTTATATGTTTCTATTTATTAATTAATGTATTTCCTACATTGCAATGTAATTGTGTTTTTATTAAATATAACGTTAATTTTATATTAATAACCATATATCTTTTCGATTACATGAAATGAAAATCTCATTTCAAGATATTGCATAAAACACAACAAATTATACAACCTTATTACATCTAATAGCTTTTTTTGCGTTATTAAATACAAAAATCAATTTCTTGTTGTCAATATTTTTACTTTTCAGGTTATTTCAGAACTAACATATGTATTAACCATTTATTCACAAAATAGAAATAAATTAAAATTAAATTGCTTTAAATTTGTATTTATGGTAATTTGTTAATTGTGATTCACTGATGTTTTCGAGATATTTAGCTTCAACGATATTTTGCAGTGTTTAACTTAATAAACAGAAAGGAGTATATATTTTGTATAGCATGAATGTGTCATTACAATCTTTTTAAATTATTATTTTGTATTTACTTTACAGGAATATGTTTCAAATATCTGATAACTGTGAATAATGACAATTATGTATATCACTAATTTACAAAAATTTGTGGAAACAAGCTCTAAATTTTCGACGAATTTTGATGGAATGTAAATATGTTATAATTATTATTAAAAAAATAATAAACCAAAATATACGACCATCTAAAAGAACATTTAGACAACAAAAATTATTTCATCAAATTTGACCTGGGATGAGTATAAATTGTGTTGGTAACGGGTATATAATTTCCCAAAAGGAGATGCTTCAGAAAGCAAAGTTGTTGGTTTCTCTTACATATAGCTTTTATTGCATATTAAGTACTCACAATAATATGCAGTAAAAGGTATACGTAAGAGAAACCAACAACTTTTCTTTCTAAAGTGTCTCCTTTTGGGAAACTATATACCCGTTACCAATACTATAAAAACTATTGTTGTTAAAATTAGTTCCCTCTATGCCCAAAAACTACTACAGACAGATATTTGAAAAAAATAAATAAAACATAGCGATGTTTCGATAAATCAGCTATAGTTTCTTGAACTGGAACTATATTACAATAAAACTTCTGTAGAGCTCTTAGAAATATTAACAAAACAACAAAAATGAAAAATTAATTAGTTCAAACAATGCAAAACCAAAAATGAAACACAATAAATACATATTACAACGATAAAAAATTATTAATTATAAGTAACATTTTTATAACTTGAATTAACAAATGAACAAAAGAAAATACCAAAATGTTTTGTTTTTTTTTTCTAGAAAGTAATATGTTTCATATGGTCTTATTGGTTTTCTCTGTTCCTTCAGAAGTTAGTTGGAGCCGTTTAAAATAAGATATTGTTAATAATTCAAACGGATGTGACTTTTTAATGAATTGAAAGTAAGATTTACTTTCTGAAAAAATTGTTTTGCGGAAGAAACGTGGGACAGCCTGTATATATATATTGCTATAATTTAAATTATTTTGGTTGTCAAGCATGTATTAGATGTCATGAAAAATAATTGAACATTAAATGCTGTAAAGTAAATACAGATATAAAATAGCGATACGAACTTACTTATTTCCATGACTGTACAGCCAAATATCAACGCTTGTATAGGCTAACCAATTTTTTAAAATCGATACTTCTTTAACTCAAATCATAACAACACTTAGGACCAACAAAATACCACAAACAATCCTCACCTTAATAAACTCCTTGATGGTTGTCGCCTCCTTGAACTCCACATCGGTAACGGCAGCAACAGCCAACAAATTCTTGAACCCATTAGCAATACTATGCGGAGCAGAAGCGATAGTCGGATATCCAACGCTCAAACAGAGAGACGCCAAATTGGCGACTCCGGCCAAGAAACGTTCCCTCAGATCTTCAGGCTTGATATCCAGAATCTCCGGTGCGAAGATAGTACCAGAATCGTACACCTGCTCCACCAACAAACCGTACGAAAACGGAGAGATGTTCAACATGTTCAGCAACGTCGCCTCGGAAGCTCCCACTTTGTCGCCTGGCTTCAAGATGTGGACATCGTTGATGATTTCAATCGTACCCTTGGAGATCTTAGTCGGGATGGAGAGGGCTTGGAAGAAGGAGGTTTTCTCGGGGCCCAGGCCGGTGTTCTGGGCCGGGATGATGACCGAAAGTGGGGCAATGGCGCCGGGACGGGCTGGCGCGCGGACCTTGTTCTCGAGGAGCTTGTCGCGCACTTCTACGAGGTCTCCGCGGGTGAAGACGAAGCCCACGTTGCCCTTAATGTGCGGCAGGACTTTTTCTAAAGCCGGGTTCCTCTCGAGGTGCCCCTTGATGGCCTTCCGCATCATGGTGTTCTTACCTGGTGAAGGAAAAAGTTTGCTACGTTTGTTCCGATTGAATTTTTTTTTTTTAAATATTTGTTACTTGGTTACTATAACACATTAATAGCATATTAAAAAGAGCGATTAATGATCGAGACTGTTGTCGAGATCATTAATTGCCGTTTAATATTCGAGTTGGTTACAAAATTTTTTCGCCGATCGTATTCTTCTAGCGTCGTCTACATAGATTTTTCTTCGCCGATGTCTTTTTAGGTTATATGACAACTTATGTAATTTGACACTGACAGTTCTAGAGGGTGGTATGTTTTGATTGGTAGGTTTCATTCCACATATGTTCGATTGGCCAATCAAACGACGTCATTACGTTGTGTGATTGGCTATAACAAATCATGCATTAATAGAAATCGTGCATTAATATGAAATGAAATAATGAAATGAAATAAGTTTATTGTACTGTGCAGTAGTCGTCAATATAACAAAGATTATTTTTTGACGTTTCTTAAAACCAATGAAATGCTTCTTTATTTGTCACAAGGGTAAGTTTCAACCAATTATGTCATTATTATAGTGGGAATAAATCTCTTGTGATTATTCTCGGGAATAATCACTGTAGCTTTTATTTGCCTAGCAACTGTCAGATACTTGTCAAAATAATTACTTAATTGTGTCAACGCGAAATGGGTGAAAGTCATCGGTTTAGTACCTTTTCTAATGCAGAAATTACAAAAAAGATTTTAGAAACTACTTCGAAAAATACTCTAATAAGTAATCAGTCTATATGGAGACAATTTAAGACCTTCACCAAAGAAAGAAGTTATATTCTGGACCAATCTACTACAACAGCTACTCTGGCATTGATTTTAAAAAATTGGGCTTATAACATGAAAAGAAAAGACGGAAATGATTATAAAGAAGCAGTAATAAAGACAATGTGGAATAAAACGGCAAAATTAGTTCAAGAACTTTACTTCAATAAGTATAACAGGTCCTTTGATCCTTTCCATGATATAGAATTCAGAAATGCTCGGAATGCAAGAGATGCAAAAAGAAAAATTTTACAAAAACATCCTGAAAAGCACAAACAAAGTTCTGTGGCACTTTCTAATACAGAATTGTTGCAAATTTTTAACTATTGGGACGAAGATACACCTTGTGGATTGCAAAGAAAGTTTTTTCACGTTGCATCGTATGAACTAGCTTGGAGGGGAGGAGAAGCTACGAACTGTTTAGTTCATTATTTTAAAAAAGAAACCGACATAAAAAGATTAAGTACTGGCCGCATTGAATACAATCCCATCTTTACAAAAACTGCACAGGGTGGAGCACAAAGGTGCGCTAATAGTAAATGGTTGACTCCAAACATAAATAACCCAGATATTTGCCCTGTTCGTCTTTTTGAAAAACTAATGAGTAAACGTGAAGAAAATATTAAAACCGAACGCTTGTTTCTTACTCCAAATCCGGCTTGGCAAACTAATGGTTTTTGGTATAAAAACGTTCCTGTGGGAATAAATTCCATTTCAAAATGGATGAAAGAATCCGCAGAAAAAGTAGGTCTAGACACAGTTACTAAAAAAATAACTAACCATTCTGCCAGATCAAGTGCAGTAAGTAACCTTTCAAAAGCTGGTGTAGGAGAACAAGAACTAATCAAGGTCACTGGTCATAATTCTGCAAGTTCGATTAAACCATACTTACAATTGAACAAAGAACATCATTCAAATATAATAAATAATCTTAGAGAAAATACGCAGGAGGAAACACTTAATATAACAAGCAATTCCAAATCCTCAATAAATAATGAGTATCAAAATATTTTTAATCATTGCGTTTTTCATTGTACTAATTTAAATTGTTAATTCTTTTAATATATTCACAATGTGTCAACGATATTTTCATATATTGTAAGTAATAATTAATTAAATTTAATTTTTCAATAATTTTATGATAGTTTCATTGATCTTTTTTATTGTAAAAATTTGTGAATCGAAAAATAATCTAGTCAAATATAACTCGAGAGTTCCATAAATTAGAAAATAATTTGACAGATTTTGTTCAAACTTGTTGCCATTTGGCAATAGCCACTCGTGACTATTGCCTGGCAACAAGTTTTCAAACAATCTGTCAAATTATTTTCAATTTATTCTCACTCTCTTGTTATATTATTACTGATAATAATACAATAACATAACACATGCAATACTAAGGTATGTCGGCTTGTATAGATATGACAAATTCTTGTACACTGTAGAACGTATGTGACTTCAGAAAGAGTTGTTTAATAAACGACTACCTATTCACTAAACTAACTCATAAATAAACGATCGACGGAAAAATAACTAACTTGATGATCGATATTTTCACCTAGCCGTAGAAAAGTGGTCGATAATTCTCAATCAGGTTTTTTTGTAGCTTTGAACTGGACGTATTAATTTTGTTGTTGCACATTGTATTTGTTAACCAATGGATTTAAGTTAGCAAACATAGCGAGCACAACTGTTCGATATACACAGTTTTAGAACGTCGATATAGTTTACGGTAAACCACTATTCGAAGCTGGAACTGTGAAAAATTGACGATAAAAAACCATTTTCAGGAAACAATATACTGGCTCTGGTCAGCTGATTATGGGACTATGTTTTTGGTGTAAGTTTAAAAGACACCCTGTGAGATAAACTAAGAAACTTGGGCCAGTTCTCAAGTGTTCTCTTTTGTTAATTCATCCCAACATCAGAATTTTTGTAGCAGATAGATTTAAATAAAATGTTGCATTGGTTTTACATCAGAATGGCTGTAAAACTGGTATTTTGCATTTAAAATTCCAATATTGGAATGAACTAAATAAATAAAAGGTTGAGAATTTATATTAGCTTTGTATCAAAGTACTTTAGAACTTGCTAAGTTCCTTAAATCCTGAATGATATTATACTATATTTCTGACTAGAAACTGTGACAAGTTTTTAAACTAGAAACAAAACTTCACAAAACTAGAAATAGTTTCCAATAGGGTATTACATTCATGTGAAAATTAGACTAAAATCACTAAAGAAATAATTCTACGCCATGTAAGATGTGACCCTGAAAAGTTTTTATCTCTGTGCGTTGGTTACTTTACGATAAAATTGCAATTAAATGTGGTAAATTTAAAAATTAGTAAAAAATAAAATTAAAAATGTTGATAAAATGATGTTTTTAGTTTAAGTTTGACACACACTGTGGAGTAGGTAACTAAGGAACTTGTGCAGGTTTTCAAGAACTCTGTTACAAAAGTATGTCAATTTTCAACCATTTGCTTTTTTAATTTAAACCCATCTGAATTTTTGTAGAAGATACAGTTTTATATGAAATTTTACATTGTTCATCAGAAAAACTAGCAAAACTGTATTTTACTTATTTTTTTTTTGTGTAATATATAAAATTCGGACATTGGAATGAACCGAAAACAAAAAAAAACCAAAACGTTGAGAATGTGTATATATTGGCTTTGTATCAAAGCACTTTAGAACTTTGATTGGTGTATTAGCACTTTAGAACTTGTCAAGCTTGTTAGTTATTCCACAGCGTGTTTTCAAAAACTTCATTATGGCTCACCTGATATAATCAGATATAAAATTTGGTTTTTCAAAATTACAATAGAATGATAATAATAGTAATCTGGTATTTGTATCTTAAAGATGTATTTCTTTAGAATGTATCAAAAAAATAATGAAAATTGGTCAAAGATTACAAAAGAAAAAAATTCAAAGTTCAAATAATAACATTTTCATGAGTACAAATCAGACGGCTATATTTTCAAACGTTCATTAATACTAATTTAAAATCTGGAACCCTACTTATATAAAATTTTAAGGGCATTAATTATATTTATTCTTAGGTAAAAAACATTCAATTGTGACATACATAATATTATTTGGTTTTGTTTTTTACTTTCACTTTTTTATAGCAAGGCAGAAATATTTCAAACATTTCATCATGAATCACTCTATTTTTTTTATTTTCTAGACCGTACCAGATATCAAAAATTTTAATTGACCTTTTAGAAGAAAAAAAAAATCGAAATATTTTTACCCCACCATAAAAACTTTAGGTCTACTACGTCACCTGGCAGCCCACTGCTTTCCGCAGTAATAATACAATGTCAAGATTCAATATTGTCACAAAAGATGATTTCCTAATTTATCGTTCCAAATATAAAAATCAGTTATAACAAAAAATTGCTTTAAAAAAGTGAACTTTCAACCAATATAACAATAAAATAAAAATGAATTGCATGTAGACATAAATTGGGTTAGATTGTTTTATATTCGTGACCAGAATTTGTTGGTAAGCCAAGTCCGTAAAATGACAGGAATTATGTTCAAAATAGTGAAAATTATTATTTTGGCAACTCCAAAACAAAAACCCGGATATACAAACACTAAGGAATTAAAAAAAAACGTAAATTACTTATGGGCCTAAGCTTCTAATTAAAAAACTTAGAGCATAGATTAGTTATGCTTATTTCAATGCCTTTAACGTTTTATTTTAGCAACAAGAACCTTTATTTGATAAAAATTAAGCACGATACAACAAATCTAAGTTATATTCGCAGATACAGATACAATATTCAAACAGTTAAAAGTAATTAAAAATTGTGTACTTGAGATATTCTATAATAACGTGTAACAAAGTAACAAATATTTTAATAAAAACAATAATTTTTCTTACCCATGAGGACAACCGCGTTTCCCCTGAGGGAGAGACGGATTTGCTGCATCTGCTTCGAGCCGACATTGTCAGCGCCCACGATGAAGCACTTAGGATAGTCTTCAAGAAGTTGCTGAAAACAAAACACTTCGATGTAACCAAAAATAACGGCAGCGAATTGTAATATCGTAGCGGCTTTTTTAAATCAGAAAAGGTGTCCACATATTACTCCCCAGCTGAGGGGTTCATCTATTTCTAGAACTCAGCTTATAAGAGCACTTCAGCGACGAAAAATTATTCATCATGTTTAAAATTCTACCGATCTTGTTTACTTCGTGATTAAAATTTTAATACTTACGATGAGTTTGGTGAAGTAATTAGACTTCCAGGTTGCCTTGTCCTCCCTACCCATCGTGTGTGGTTAGGGACTCTGTTGTAGAATTTAAGAACTGTAAAATAAGAATACAAAAGCTAGGTTAGGTACATATGAAGTATTTTGCATCACGAAAATCGTAATAAATACGCAATTAATACTGAAAATATTGATTGATTTATGTTCCTTTAGGTATATAGTATGAAATATACAAGTTTACACAACAGTTTGAGGATGGATGACTTATAATTTTTGAGATGAAATTCGAAAACAACTTACCTAGACCAAAACTACAGACGCAATGGACGAATAGAGCGCGTTTCCGTTGGACGGTACGCAAATGCTTCGGTAGAGGGCGCAAACTACCAACACGCGCGCCATCTGTTAATTTTCTTGTTAAATACACTTCTAAAATAATTATTTTATTTTCAATTTATTTATATCTTTATATTGTTTGACTGTATTCACAGAGATAATTTTAGATAATTTAAATAATATACGAATCTACATCACAGAATTCTCTACTTCAAAACAGGCTAATTTTCAATATTACTAATAGATGGCGCTGCTACAATATTATGATTTACAAAACATAAATCCTTGAATGCACCAGATTGTATTGAATAGAGCATTAATTACTGGGTGTTTTCTTTAGATTTGTAGTGAAAATATGATTTGAGGAAGAATCTTTTTAATTATAAAATAATTAGACGTGTAATACGACTGTCAAGAGCGCGGAAAATGTTGAAATAAGCTGATTGGCGTCTTCATGCTCTTTGAATGATTTTTAATTACTAATTAAAAACAGTAAAATCAACTTATGCCAGGCGACAGGGTGGCCTTTAATTTAAAATATTGTAAGATTTTGATTGCTCGTAATTCATAATACTCAATGATCATACAATTTTTAATTTGAAGGGTGTTGTAAATATCTTGTAAAGTAAAGAAATGGGAAAAAATAAGTTAGTCACATTTTAGCTTTTTCTGTAATAACCAAATGAGAAAGATTTCGTATAATTATTGAAATTCGGATATTTAATTTGATATGGAATGGATCTAATGAGTTATTATTCAACAATAAATTCCTTACTGATTTCAAATTATTATATTTTCCGAGACGCGTTAGTAATGCAGCAAAACAAACATGTGCATACTTCGTACAAGGATATTATTTCCTTGTCGAAATTGAAATATAAAAAGACATCTCGTACTATGCCTCGAAAACAATTTTTTTCGACAAGAAAAATGTATTTTTCTCTGGAGCATTGACGGTATAAGTATGTTTTCGTCAAATATTCGAGCAACATTCGGCGTAGTTATTTTACAGCCGTAATAGAACACGTTTTTGTCCAGCCGGCCGGTCCGCTTCGAGAATTTGAAACGTGTTTCGTAAGTGAATGTGATGTTTCGCATCGAAATAACATTATACTCGAGGAATTTTTAAGCGTTGACTTATTTATAAAATATGAATCTCAGTTTAATTTGCTTAGACGAATAATATACTGGGTATTAAAACAACTAAAATTTTTTTTATTTCTGCGACGAATTAAATTGAGAATTCTAATACGTCTAATACTAATAACTTCTAATACTGTTGTCGGACTAAAACTCTTTGTTCTTTTTTTAAATTAAGGATTACATTATCTAAATAGACACAGGATCTAACGATGCTATTAACTTAACAAAACCGGTTACCCAACGAAGTTTTAAATGAAGATTTGCAAAGAAAAACTTATTTGTTGATTGATCAAATTTATTATGCTGTTAGGCTGTCCATTTTATAAATGTATTTTTATTATAGTCCCTGCTTTCATTTTAATAATGAATTACTTAAACGAATGGCAATTGACAATTGACATCCTTTAAGTTTTTAAAGTTAAGAGAGAGAAATTGTACGTGGAATATTTGAATGTCCTGTTAGAGTTAGAAAACTATTATATTTTCGAAGATTTATCAACGAACGGAATCTACCCTACAAAGTTACGCCATCGTGTAGCATTTGGCGTTGGGGGCCTGAGGACGAGTTTATCTCGAAACCGGTAGCCAGAAAACCATAATAAATACTTTGGAATTACTGCAAACCTTGCATTTTATTTATTTGACTACAATATAATGACTGTATTATACACTGATACAAATGAGTGCGAATTTACAAATGAAATTTACATTTTTTTCAGTAAACCTACCCTATTTGTCGGAAATTTTACCATAATTTTAAGCAAAAATACTAAATATCATTGAAAATGCAGTTACATTCATTAATTGTACAAACTGTAGGTAAATTTGCTAACAAATTTGTAAATTTCATAATAACAATTACCTCAACGAAATAAAATTACAAATCTATACATTAAAACTACTGTCTGATATGTAAATTTGCCCTCTGCTCGTGCAATTTTCCTTTCTAGATGGTAAAGTGCTACCGAGATAATTTTTATCGCGCTTGCGCAATAATGGGATATACAGTTCGAGTTCCGTTCGCCATCCGTTTGGTTGTGTTTACAGGAGCTAAGTTAGGGTTTTATTGAGTGCGACTGTTATATAGAACTAATCTAACACTGTTAGTGCCCCTGTGACTTATCCTTTATCGGTGTCGTGTGGAATATTTGCCCCATATGGTTCTATAGTATTAAGAGATATAATATTGGTACATTCATATCTTTGTATATTATGGAGGACTTTGCAAATATATACTACAAAGTGCAGGTAAAAGTTTGCAGTCTTGATATGTATAATTTCACTTTCACTAATTGGATGTTCTTTTTAGGATACAAGTGTTGATGATACTGACATTCTACAAATTCAAGGACTTGTGTGGTGTCCATAGGTAAGATTTCGCTTATTGTTCTTTCTTGTACATGCGGTCTTACAATCAAATTTATTACTAACATGTATAACACATATCATTTCAATCACCAATATAAAAAAATACTTTTCTATAAACACTCATTAATAACTTTACACACACTCGGTACCTCAAAGGAAAGCAGCTGCTAACATTGTTATACCCTGTATATGATATATGTACTTCTTATTTTGATTCCAGGTGACACATTTTGGACTATATTATATGCTGTGGTTGGATTATCCCCAGGTTATCTTACTCTGGAGACGGTTTACTTTTTAAAAATTATTCCAAGTCAGGGTTCAAAAACGAATAAGATGACGTAAGTTTACTATAGGCATTTCAACAATATTGTTGAAATAATATTTAATTTATATTTAAAAGATATATTTCTCTCTGTGAAGCAGATCGATTTATTTTATTATACGATATGTAGATAGGTATAGTCCATGGGTTCCTATTTTATTTCATTTACTTATGATTACATTTTTGTCAAGAACTTCTATTTATTTAATGTTAAAAATATGAAATATTATTAAAAGAATATGTAGATGGATATATTTTAAATATGTTTCACATGTTATTTATTGTTAAAATTATAATAAAACTTCATACTATTATTTTTTGTTCTTATTTATGATCTCCACATTAATAGCATTTTACTAGTGATTTTACAGTTGACAATACAGGCTTGTCCGAGCAGTCGCAAAACCAGTTTACAAACAGTTCTTTTGTGAGATACCAGATAATGTTTCATTGGTATTTATAATGGAGTTATCATAGCAACATATGTGGTCCATCACAAATGTACTGATTGTTAACTGGTTTTCAGTTGATTGGAGAAATCTAATATTAAAGTTGCAGAAAATTTACTGTACAACAATTAATTGCAATTCCGTGTTTACGGTAAATTTACTGAACGTCAGTAATTTTACTTACAAAAGTATATATAAAACCGTACGCATCGGAAACCTCATTTCATATGAGAAGTAAATTTAAGCTCAAAGTAAAATTACAAACCACATGGTTTGTAATTCCCTTCGATACACGGAGGTTAAAAATGACCGCCGTGCCACACGGTAAAATTACCTTTTCAGTTTTATCAGTGTAGTGTTGCATCATTCTGTCTAATTTAATCATCTCCTATGATGCCTGTCGATATTTGTGACGGAATTAGGGACTATTGATGATTGTAATTCCGACACCCTGTAATAATTAAGGATTATTGATGTCCGTAATTCCGACATTCGTGTCGAAATTTGGACAAAATGCGTACAATTAAATTTTCTGCAACTTTAATATGAGATTTCTCCAAGCAACTGAAAACCAGTTAACAATCAGTACTTTTGTGATGGACCACATATGTTGCTATGATAACTCCATTATAAATACCAATGAAACATTATCTGGTTTCTCACAAAAGAACTGTTTGTAAACTGGCTTTGCGACTGCTCGGACAAGCCTGTATTGTCAACTGTAAAATCACTAGTAAATCCTATTAATGTGGAGATCATAAATAAAAACAAAAAATAATAGTATGAAGTATTATTATAATTTTAACAATAAATAACATGTGAAACATATTTATAATATATATATATCTAAATATTTTTAACATTAAATAAATAGAAGTTCTTGACAAAAATGTAATCATAAGTAAATGAAATAAAATAGGAACCCATGGACTATACTTATCTACATATCGTATAATAAAATAAATCGATCTGCTTAACAGAGAGAAACATATCTTTTAAATATAAATTAAATATTATTTCAACAATATTAAGTTGAAATGCCTATGGTAAACTTACGTCACCCTATTCGTTTTTGAACCATGACTTGGAATAATTTTTAAAAAGCTAAACCGTCTCCAGAGTAGTATAACCTGGGGATAATCCAACCACAGCATATAATATAGTCCAAAATGTGTCACCTGAAATCAAAATAAGAAGTACATGAGTCATATATCATATACAGGGTATAACAATGTCAGCAGCTGCTTCCCTTTGAGGTACCGAGTGTGTGTAAAGTTATTAATGAGTGTTTATAGAAAAGTATTTTTTTATATTGGTGATTGAAATGATATGTGTTATACATGTTAGTAATAAATTTGATTGTAAGACCGCATGTACAAGAAAGAACAATAAGCGAAATCTTACCTATGGACACCACACAAGTCCTTGAATTTGTAGAATGTCAGTATCATCAACACTTGTATCCTAAAAAGAACATCCAATTAGTGCAAGAGAAATTATACATATCAAGACTGCAAACTTTTACCTGCGCTTTGTAGTATATATTTGCAAAGTCCTCCATAATATACAAAGAGATGAATGTACCAATATTATATCTTTTAATACTATAGAACCATATGGAGCAAATATTCCACACGACACCGATAAAGGATAAGTCACAGAGGCACTAACGGTGTTAGATTAGTTGTATATAACAATCGCACTCAATAAAACTCTAACTTAGCTCCTGTAAACACAACCAAACGGATGGCGAACGGAACTCGAACTGTATATCCCATTATCGCGCAAGCGCGATAAAAATTATCTCGGTAGCACTTTACCATCTAGAAAGGAAAATTGCACGAGCAGAAGGCAAATTTACATATCAGACAGTAGTTTTAATGTATAGACTTGTAATTTTATTCCGTTGAAGTAATTGTTATTATGTTACTCATTTTTATCAGTGTAGCAGTAGAGAGTAGTGATTTTGGCATTGATACACCACATTTGGAGATAACAGTTGAACTGATGCCATCTCCATTAAAAAAAAATCATTATTCTGGCCTGAAACACCCAAATAAGGTAAGAAGAAACTGTTCTTTAGTAACACTATCTCTATAGCTTGGAGAGAATATTTGATAATAAAACGGAAGGAAGCACAAAAGCCATCATTCTAGAGAAATAAGAAAGGAAGCGAAAAAGGAACAGAATAAAAAGCTGTGCCAAGAAAAAGAGAACACTAAAAATTCCAGATGCAAGAAACATTAAAATACCGATGAGGTAAATACAAAAATATATGTAACGAATTGAGATTCTTGTTCATCAAGTGATATTTGTTAAACAAGCGGTGAAAATTTTAATAAATAATCAAATAAAGTAAAACAAGACCACGCAAATTTGACTGTATTAATCAATATTCAATAATACAAGATAGTCTCTAAGATGCAAATGCATAACAGAGAAAAAATAGGTACTTATGCAAGTCGTTGGGTGTGAAAGGACACATGATAGACATGCCCTTCAATCAATTCCTACTCAACAAATACGTACGCTTGGTATTTAGTAAAAAGTTTAGCCTGCACAATTATATAAATGTTGTGGTCGTCAGTGTTTATTACTGATCCGAATTATCAAGATATACTCTTTATAATATCCTTCTTTACATAACTTTGTATACGCCCTCAAACTTTGTCTTAATTTAGATCGGAAAGATGAACTTTACAATACATTTGAAGTTTGAAGTGTGGGTAGCGGTCGCATAAAGTTTTAATCCATCTCAAAAGCATCTCGAAGCATATAATAATTGGATTAAGTACACCTGATGATTATATTATCAGATGATATTACAAACAAGCTGAATAATAAGAAGTTACGTTATTAATGAATTTGTATGAAAACATAATAGACAAGGGTTGATAATTTTTGAGACAAAGAAAAATAATAGTAGGATGAAACCCATTGGAAAAGGAAGAGAATATAACAAAAATGAAAGGAAAAATAATTTACGGGCGATCTGAGGTCGGGAAGTAGAAGAGGGTGAGTTTTTAAGGGTAAAAAACGGTTTTTCTCGACTTCCGGCAAAACTACAAGTCCTATTGAAAAAAGTTAACTAGTAAAGTTGTAGGTAATAAAAAGATCTACACCTTTTGTAATTACAGCTTTTTCACATAACCTCAAAATTTATGTCAAAAACTCAAATAACCATGTTGTTGGTTTCTTTTCACTAAATTTCGTGAAAACTTACCTTTTTATGTCCCAAGCACACTGCAATTTTTTTGATTTAAAATATTTATTTTTTCACCTTATTTCGACTTAATATCGAAAAAGCACCCTAATTTTCAATCGAAAATTCTCACGACAAAATATCTGCCTTTTTAAGAAAGTCGGTGGGCTTTTTGTTCGTTGAAATCTCTACTTTCTGATGGTGTAAACAAATATACATTACTATGGTAAATGTTCTCAAAAAATGCAAAAAAACGAAAAAAACTCGAATCCGATTTTTTTAAAATCATTATGTACAATTTAGAGCTATTTATTAAAATGTATACTTTAATTACTCGAAAAACGTAAGATTCCATGTTACATTGAGAAACAACAAAATTACAAATTCATAAAGCATGAAGATTGCAAAAAATATGCGAAAATAGTTGTTCTAAATATAATTAAAGGTGGGATTTTAAAGGGGATTTCATCTAAAAAATGTGAGTGCTGCTAATAAAACTGTCATTGTTGTGGGTCAAGGATATTGATCGTTTGGTGCTTTTGAATCACGTAAATTCAAATAATCATGACATTTATTTTCTCAAGCCAAGTTCTGGAAATGTAAAAGATCTATTTTCACGTCTAATAGTTTCAAATATAAATCCTTCAAAAACATCGTTGAATTTCTGCATCGTTTTTCTGGTTGCGATACAACATCTGGATTTGCAGGAAAAGGAAATAAAAGTTTCGTAAATTCATTATTAGACAATGAAAGTTTATCAAATTTGGCCAATATTTTTTTTTAAAAAGCTGCAAACAAAGAAGATATCGAAAAAAATGGATTATAATTAATCAAATCTATTTATAAATGTAAAAATGATAATATAATACTGAATCAATTAAGACTTCGAACATATCAATTGGTAAAAACTAAATCATCTTTCATATTGGCAAATCTCCCACCCACAGAAGGTGCAGCAGAACAACATTGTTACAGGGCATATTATCGGCTTCAAAGTTGGCTGGGTAACGAACTGACAGCAACAGATTAGGGCTGGAAGCAACATCAACGTGGCATTATGCCCAAATTTACAGAAGAGGAATTAATTCCGGAAATATTGCTCAAAACTATTTGCTGCAGCTGTGAAACTGGATGTAACAGTTTAAAATGTGGCTGCCGAAATAGTATATTATTATACAAGTTTTATAAGACGTCAAATTGGCGCACTAGTTGTTTTGGGCACGACGAGCGTAGCGAGGAGTGCCCAAATGGAACGAGTGCGCCAATACGTCTTATAAAACGAGTGTAATATACTACTTTTTCTACTTTGCGTCATTAATTTTATATACATTTAGAAATTGTGGTTACTATATCGCGCTAAATTAGAATCTAGGGTATTTTACGGGTACCACGTGGCAGCACTGTAGTAACTGTCAATTTCGTCAAGGATGAGGACGATGAGATAACATAATGACAAAATCTAATTGTGAATAATTTTACTCTACTTTAGCCTACAAGTTTGAATAAATATTCAGCGAGGTCGCAACGATGATCATAATGGAGCTTGGGGCAACACTTTTAACCCTACTGTGATAAATAGATGAAACTTAACCTAAAAAGTTAACTTTAAAATATTGGTTTCATAAGTATAATAATCAGAATAGAAGTGTTTGGCGGTGACTGATTAGTTACTTCGAAGAACAAGAACTTACTAAAGAATTGTTATAACCGCTTAACGTTTAATAGCGGTGTCTACCTAATTCCGCTACGTAGCCGTTGCGGCTTATATATTTACAAGCACTTATAATTAAAACCCAGTTCTAATTTCGGCAAAGTAGTTTATTAGAATAAATTATACTTAGTAAAATTACATGTGATGAAGGTAATACAAATACGTTGCACACAACCAGAACTAAGACGAAGTCGAAAGCGACGGACAAAAACGAATACGAATTGAACCGAGCATCCAAGCGTCCAAAATATTACCGAAAACTTATACGTTACATAAACTAAGAAATCCTCTACACTTTAAATGTACTATAGCTTCGTACGTGTATGCTGATAAACCATTTATTGCGCATATACAATCTCGCAGCAGTAATTAAAATCGTTCATATCTACGATGTAGGTTTGATCTTCGCAGAATACCTTATTAAAGTAAATGTGGTCCTTGAATTATAACTGAAAAGGGGATTTGATATTTAGTTGAAAAGAATTATAACGATCACTTACCAGAGTCAAAAAACATCACCGAAAACGTCATGCTGGCGTATTTTGATGAACACAGCGAAACTAAGAAAGCCCCAATCCTTTGGCCATACTAAAGCAGGCTACACCCATGTTTAAATATGTATAGAATATTGATATTTCGCAGTTTATGTGATTGCAAGCGATTAAGAAGATGCAGTGTGTGGTTATGTTGGGTTATGTATTGTACATTTGACATATGGCATTTGATATCACTGTGTACCAATCAGACAAAAATGTTACTGTTTTCGGTATTACAATGTGTTAATTGTAACACCGAAAACAGTGTTACAATGTGTACATTGTGAATGCAAAGTAGAAAAACATATTTTCAAATGCACACATTTATGTTCAAATTGTCATTGTTCTGAAAAATGCTCCAATGTGGAAGAAAAAGCTACGAGGAAGTCAGTGATTCAGATGAAATTGTGGATGAAGAACCAATGCAGACTGGAAATAATATTGGAGACGAAGACGGTGATGGTCTTGAAGATTTCGAAGATCTACTAGAATCGGGAAGGTTTGTCGAATCTAACGATGAAGAAATGCCATCAAAGAGACAGAAAGTAATGGATAGTAACAAATGTAAATAGAATTTAATAAATCAACTTTTTTACTGAAAAAAATAGCAGCAGTCAGATTTTTTAGATGAAATCCCCTTTAAATCCAACTTTTAATTATATTTAGAACAACTATTTTCGCATATTTTTTGCAATCTTCATGTTTTATGGATTTGTAATTTTTTTGTTTATCAATTTAACATGGAATCTTACGTTTTTCGAGTAATTAAAGTATAAATTTTAATATATAGCTCAACATTGTACATGATGATTAAAAAAAAAATTCGGATTCGAGTTTTTTTCGTTTCTTTGCATTTTTTGAAAACATTTACCCATAGTAATGTATATTTTTTTACACCATCACAAGGGAGAGATTTCAACGAACAAAAAGCCCACCGACTTTTTTAAAAAAGCAGATATTTTGACGTGAGAATTTTCGATTGAAAATTAGGGTGCTTTTTCGATATTAAGTCAAAATAAGGTGATAAAATAAATATTTTAAATCAAAAAAATTACAGTGTTTGGAACATAAAAATGCGCTTTCATCAAACTTCGTAGAAAAAAATTTTGTAAAAGATAAAAATAAAAACCCAAAAACTTGGTTATTTGAATTTTTCACATAAATTTTGAGGTTATGTGATAAAAGTGTAAATACAATAAAATGCGTCATTTTTGAGTTAAAGGTATACAAAATTTGTCAAAATTACCGGAACACCTAAATAATTCCCCAACCGTAAATAGTTTCAAAAAATGCTTCAAATAAAAGCTTTTTGGGTTTAAACAAGCTCTTGTTTAATATATTATACATTTTATAATGGAAATTTGCAAACCTTTTCTTTTTCTAATAGAACATCCTGTATATTTATTTTCTTTTTAATCCTCAGAGTTTTTTGTAGGAATATTTTTACTTTATCATACGCAGTATGTAAAGTATTGTAATCGTGCCAAAAAAATTTTTTGAGATTTTAGCGGAAATATGCCTTTTTGGGCCCCCTGAACATTTTTGACCAAGGTCCAAAAAAATGTCTGTGTGCGTGTGTGTATGTGTACCCGTTTTTTGTGGTGACGATTCCGGAGAAATTACTAAAGGTATCGGAACGAAACTTCATATTTAGAAGTTTCATCACCAAACTTAGAGCTGAAAAGCTTTCTGTTGAAGAGGGTCCAAAGGAACTGGAGGTTTAGTCTTAGCATTTTTGAAAGATTTTGCAAATAAGCAAAATTTCTGGAATTTCGTCGAAATAGTTAAATAATAAATTAAACTACAGGAAATTCTGAATAATTTATCACAATGACATTTTTTGGTAAAATCAATAGTTTAGCTGCATGAGCAAATTCTATTTCTACGAGATCGGTCGTACTGCATGAAAACTAGTAGCCAGGATTTGTCAGATTTTTTGATTCTAATGACAGTAGGTAGTCTTGGTGTCAAACGCTAATGTTTTGACAATAACTTCTGTCAATATAAGCTGCGTTCGCATATTACATTACACTTTTTACACCCAATAACACGTAAGTGTCATTTGGACGGTGTACCCGGTGTCAACGGAGTACAATATCCGAACGCAGCTTTAATCGACATATCTCTCTAGTTCTAGTAGTTTTATTTTAATGCAGGCATGGTCGATCTCGATCTCATGCAGCTAAACTATTAATTTTATATATAGTATGATAAAGTCATGTGCCTGGCCACATCAGATTTTTTTTATAAAATGCATAATTTTTTAGTTATAAGCAACTACTAACTCTGACTAAAGGCACTTAGCGCGCTATTTACGAAAATACGCCGAAAGTTAACTCATCTGAGATAGAGCGGTCAAGTTTGTTAGGCATTTCTCGACATATTTTTACGTAGCCCGTTATTTACATTAAAGCCAGTGATGTCCAGCCCACTTTAATGTAATAAAACCAATTTTTCAATTTTTGACACTTAGTTCATTATTTACTTCAACTCTTCATATGTCGATGATACGCATTCTTATCCGTAAAGAAATATTTCTTGGCCACTATTGAAACACCAGATTTGTTTGGGTCAATGCATATTTATATGACAAACTTTTTGTCTTAATCTATTTGAAATTTTATATTTAGCATTTTGCTCTATCACAAACATTAACGGAGTTATCGATTTTATTAGGTTTTATCATATATGCAACTTATTTACCATCCTGTATAAAAGCAAGCAATAAATATCTACAGAAAAGACTTTGAAAAGGTAGAAGAAAGGTATATTTACTTTCGATTACGTAGTCGGTGGTTTTCCGGTATTGCAGATGGAAAATTCCACCGTGCAACAAAACTATGCGAAATCTTTGAAAAGTCTGAAAGTTCGAAGGGCTCCCTCTTGCATAAATTTAATATAAACATTCCTTGCGCTGGATCTACAACTCTTATTAAGGACATAAATTGCATTTGGCCCAGGCAGTACTATACGTTCCATTTGACCGGTATTGAACATCTAAATTTGATACAAATTGTAAAGAAACGAGTTGCTGCAGTCTATTTGCAATTGTATTGTATCTGATGCCGGTATATACGAGAAAATACGAGCTGTTTATACGGTTGGGTTAATTTTTAATAATTTTACGATGTACGTTATAGTTTAGGGTGACCAGATGTATAGAATTGTGCTGGACGGTTTGTGTTTTTGATATGGCGTCCAATAACTGCAGAAAACTGCAGAAACTGCACCAATAACTGTCCAGAAAATATGCGTTGAAACTTGCTTTGAATGCAAATAATTGTGATTTTTCCTTTGGCTGGTGACCACACAGATAGAAAATTTTGTTAAATTCAAATATGCATTGACTCAAAAAAAATTCGTGTTTCCATAGAGGCAAAGAAACATTTCTTTGCGGATAAAAATGCATTTGTTTGAAATATATGTTTGGCAGGAGATCGTTTATTTGTGTCAAACAATTCATGTTTTCAAGGTTTTCCTATACCTAAATATCACCATTTTTGAGTTTTTTTGATTTTACTAATCTTTTGGTGATTTTCGCGGTTACGCTTAAAATTGAATATGTTGGTTATTATTGAAACTAGAAATTTCATAATTGGTCGTCCAAAACTAGAAACATAACCAAATAAGACGATGTTTAGTTCATCATGATATCTTATACAGCGTGTTCAAAATTTACAACACAATAATTGAATTTTCAAACGTAAAAACTCATCGATAGGAAATCTTATTCTCTATCAATCAATATTAGGGTTCCCTATATCTATCTTTAATAGTTTTTGAGATATTGTCAGTATAAAAGAATGCAAACTAAATACAAAACGATTTATTTATCATTTATAGAGAATGTAACAACTTTGGAACAGCAGGAAAATAGAAAAATATTGAAAAGATTTGTTAAAACTAAAATAATATATTTGGGATATCTAACTTAAATTAAAACTTAGTTATTTTGTTCGAAATGCTGCCCGTTCTGCTCCAAACATTTTAAAACTCTTCGCTGTACTTCTGTCATCGTCGCTCTTCGGATTTCTTGTCGCTGAAGTCCATTAATGGCGGCTACTACTGTGTTTGTCAATTCTTCTCGAGTATTAACTAGTGTTGAATAGACCTGACTTTTTACATGACCCCAGAAATAAAAATCTAATGATGTTAAATCTGGTGGCCACCACAACAATACAAACAAACATCTGTAAAATGTAAAGTTCTATCAAAATTAAGATAGCAGTGCATTAGCAGCGACCACCATCGGGCGTACACGATAAATCCCGAGCACTGCAAATCAGCAAATGTGCCAAAAAATGACACAAAAAGTATGAAAATATCCTTATTCAAATCATTTTATTATTTAAATACTGCACTTAGAAATGCCAATTTATAATAATGATGTTGTGAAAGGTTATCGATAAGGAAATATTTTTTCTGCCAAAATATGAAGACCTCCTTATACAACCCAGGAGTATTCAAAATCGATTTAAAGAAAAAGTGACAATATCTCAAAAACTATTAAAGATATATATAGGAAACCCTAATATTGATTGATAGGAAATAAGATTTTGAACCACCAATCATGAAACTTCAAGTTTCAATAATAACCGAGATATTCAATTTTGAACATAACTGCGAAATCACCAAAAAAATAGTAAAATAAAAAAAAACTCAAAAATTGTAATATTTAGGTATAGGAAAACCTTATCAAAAATGATGTACTTTGATATGTACAAACCAAAAATAACATAAAAATTATATCGTTCCATTTAAAATAACAATGTTGATACCGACTTCCGGTGACCGGACGTGACAGTTAACTTGATTATTTTTTGACGTTTCTTAAAACCAATGAAATGCTTCTTTATTTGTCACAAGGGTAAGTTTCAACCAATTATGTCATTATTATAGTGGGAATAAATCTCTTGTGATTATTCTCGGGAATAATCACTGTAGCTTTTATTTGCCTAGCAACTGTCAGATACTTGTCAAAATAATTACTTAATTGTGTCAACGCGAAATGGGTGAAAGTCATCGATTTAGTACCTTTTCTAATGCAGAAATTACAAAAAAGATTTTAGAAACTACTTCGAAAAATACTCTAATAAGTAATCAGTCTATATGGAGACAATTTAAGACCTTCACCAAAGAAAGAAATTATATTCTGGATCAATCTACTACAACAGCTACTCTGGCATTGATTTTAAAAGATTGGGCTTATAACATGAAAAGAAAAGACGGAAATGATTATAAAGAAGCAGTAATAAAGACAATGTGGAATAAAACGGCAAAATTAGTTCAAGAACTTTACTTTAATAAGTATAACAGGTCCTTTGATCCTTTCCATGATATAGAATTCAAAAATGCTCGGAATGCAAGAGATGCAAAAAGAAAAATTTTACAAAAACATTCTGAAAAGCACAAACAAAGTTCTGTGGCACTTTCTAATACGGAATTGTTGCAAATTTTTAACTATTGGGACGAAGATACACCTTGTGGATTGCAAAGAAAGTTTTTTCACGTTGCATCGTATGAACTAGCTTGGAGGGGAGGAGAAGCTACGAAATGTTTAGTTCATTATTTTAAAAAAGAAACCGACATAAAAAGATTAAATACTGGCCGCATTGAATACAATCCCATCTTTACAAAAACTGCACACGGTGGAGCACAAAGGTGCGCTAATAGTAAATGGTTGACTCAAAACATAAATAACCCAGATATTTGCCCTGTTCGTCTTTTTGAAAAACTAATGAGTAAACATGAAGAAAATATTAAAACCGAACGCTTGTTTCTTACTCCAAATCCGGCTTGGCAAACTCATGGTTTTTTGTATAAAAACGTTCCTGTGGGAATAAATTCCATTTCAAAATGGATGAAAGAATCCGCAGAAAAAGTAGGTCTAGACACAGTTACTAAAAAAATAACTAACCATTCTGCCAGATCAAGTGCAGTGAGTAACCTTTCAAAAGCTGGTGTAGGAGAACAAGAACTAATCAAGGTCACTGGTCATAATTCTGCAAGTTCGATTAAACCATACTTACAATTGAACCAAGAACATCATTCAAATATAATAAATAATCTTAGAGAAAATACGCAGGAGGAAACACTTAATATAACAAGCAATTCCAAATCCTCAATAAATAATGAGTCTC
Organism: Aphodius sticticus; assembly: GCA_963966075.1. NCBI lineage: Eukaryota > Metazoa > Arthropoda > Insecta > Coleoptera > Scarabaeidae > Aphodius > Aphodius sticticus. The sequence goes on along the minus strand of OZ014508.1, from coordinate 4,100,186 downwards.
GAAATATTTTTAATAATTGCGTTTTTCATTGTACTAATTTAAATTGTTAATTCTTTTAATATATTCACAATGTGTCAACGATATTTTCATACATTGTAAGTAATAGTTAATTAAATTAAATTTTTCAATAATTTTATGATAGTTTTATTGATCTTTTTTATTGTAAAAATTTGTGAATCAAAAAATAATCTAGTCAAATATAACTCGAGAGTTCCATAAAATAGAAAATAATTTGACAGATTTTGTTCAAACTTGTTGCCATTTGGCAATGCAATAGCCACTCGAGCCCTGCGGGCTCTCGTGACTATTGCCTGGCAACAAGTTTTCAAACAATCTGTCAAATTATTTTCAATTTATTCTCACTCTCTTGTTATATTATTACTGAGAATATTTTAGCTGAAGAGCTCAGATCGGGTAAATTCTAATTCCAAAATTTCAAGCATCCAGAAATAGTAGAACATGAGAAACTTCTAATGTACCAGTTCCGTGAGAAACCCTGTATAATATGTTTGAATCAAACTTAGATTTCTTTGGTGTAAAGAAATTTCTTGTTAAATTAAGAAAAAAATATTACTTTAAAGGAAAGTAATTTTTGTTTGTAATAATTTAATTTCTATTCAAGTAAATATTGTTCGCGTCAAAGAAAAACAGCACATTTCAGTGCTAGAGCTCTTAGAATTATTAAAAAACCTACCCTAAATTTGTTATATTTTAATTCTCCTACTCATAAAATAAAAATTAATTTGGTGGAAAATGTGTAACCAATAAAAATCTATAAAGATATTATCTGATTGTCTCAATATTTTTTCGGGGTATATAGGAACAATAGACCTCAGTAAACTGTTAATATAGCCCCAATATTTCCGTTGGGATATGATGAATAAATCGGGATTTGACCACCCACGCATAACGCCTTTATTGTTGAACAAACAATCGGGAAAACCAGTCACAGCGCAGCGTGCCCATTTTCAGAGCTCATCACGTATATTTTCATATCGACTACATGGGCAATCTTCTATCTAGCATTATTGCGCCCAGATCAGACTTTTAATAATCGCCACAGAACAATTGGTATTTTTATTCATTTATTACAGTTGTTATTTTCTCATAAACTAGTCCTATTTTCAGTAATAATATAACAAGAGAGTGAGAATAAATTGAAAATAATTTGACAGATTGTTTGAAAACTTGTTGCCACTCGAGCCCTGCGGGCTCTCGTGACTATTGCCAAATGGCAACAAGTTTGAACAAAATCTGTCAAATTATTTTCTAATTTATGGAACTCTCGAGTTATATTTGACTAGATTATTTTTTGATTCACAAATTTTTATAATAAAAAAGATCAATAAAACTATCATAAAATTATTGAAAAATTTAATTTAATTAATTATTACTTACAATATATGAAAATATCGTTGACACATTGTGAATATATTAAAAGAATTAACAATTTAAATTAGTACAATGAAAAACGCAATTATTAAAAATATTTCGAGACTCATTATTTATTGAGGATTTGGAATTGCTTGTTAAATCCCGATTTATTCATCATATCCCAACGGAAATATTGGGGCTATATTAACAGTTTACTGAGGTCTATTGTTCCTATATACCCCGAAAAAATATTGAGACAATCAGATAATATCTTTATAGATTTCTATTGGTTACACATTTTCCACCAAATTAATTTTTATTTTATGAGTAGGAGAATTAAAATATAACAAATTTAGGGTAGGTTTTTTAATAATTCTAAGAGCTCTAGCACTGAAATGTGCTGTTTTTCTTTGACGCGAACAATATTTACTTGAATAGAAATTAAATTATTACAAACAAAAATTACTTTCCTTTAAAGTAATATTTTTTTCTTAATTTAACAAGAAATTTCTTTACACCAAAGAAATCTAAGTTTGATTCAAACATATTATACAGGGTTTCTCACGGAACTGGTACATTAGAAGTTTCTCATGTTCTACTATTTCTGGATGCTTGAAATTTTGGAATTAGAATTTACCCGATCTGAGCTCTTCAGCTAAAATATTCTCAGTAATAATATAACAAGAGAGTGAGAATAAATTGAAAATAATTTGACAGATTGTTTGAAAACTTGTTGCCAGGCAATAGTCACGAGAGCCCGCAGGGCTCGAGTGGCTATTGCATTGCCAAATGGCAACAAGTTTGAACAAAATCTGTCAAATTATTTTCTATTTTATGGAACTCTCGAGTTATATTTGACTAGATTATTTTTTGATTCACAAATTTTTACAATAAAAAAGATCAATAAAACTATCATAAAATTATTGAAAAATTTAATTTAATTAACTATTACTTACAATGTATGAAAATATCGTTGACACATTGTGAATATATTAAAAGAATTAACAATTTAAATTAGTACAATGAAAAGCGCAATTATTAAAAATATTTCGAGACTCATTATTTATTGAGGATTTGGAATTGCTTGTTATATTAAGTGTTTCCTCCTGCGTATTTTCTCTAAGATTATTTATTATATTTGAATGATGTTCTTGGTTCAATTGTAAGTATGGTTTAATCGAACTTGCAGAATTATGACCAGTGACCTTGATTAGTTCTTGTTCTCCTACACCAGCTTTTGAAAGGTTACTTACTGCACTTGATCTGGCAGAATGGTTAGTTATTTTTTTAGTAACTGTGTCTAGACCTACCTTTTCTGCGGATTCTTTCATCCATTTTGAAATGGAATTTATTCCCACAATAACGTTTTTATACAAAAAACCATGAGTTTGCCAAGCCGGATTTGGAGTAAGAAACAAGCGTTCGGTTTTAATATTTTCTTCACGTTTACTCATTAGTTTTTCAAAAAGACGAACAGGGCAAATATATGGGTTAATTATGTTTGGAGTCAACCATTTACTATTAGCGCACCTTTGTGCTCCACCCTGTGCAGTTTTTGTAAAGATGGGATTGTATTCAATGCGGCCAGTATTTACTCTTTTTATGTCGGTTTCTTTTTTAAAATAATGAACTAAACATTTCGTAGCTTCTCCTCCCCTCCAAGCTAGTTCATACGATGCAATGTGAAAAAACTTTCTTTGCAATCCACAAGGTGTATCTTCGTCCCAATAGTTAAAAATTTGCAACAATTCTGTATTAGAAAGTGCCACAGAACTTTGTTTGTGCTCTTCAGGATGTTTTTGTAAAATTTTTCTTTTTGCATCTCTTGCATTCCGAGCATTTCTGAATTCTATATCATGGAAAGGATCAAAGAACCTGTTATACTTATTAAAGTAAAGTTCTTGAACTAATTTTGCCGTTTTATTCCACATTGTCTTTATTACTGCTTCTTTATAATCATTTCCGTCTTTTCTTTTCATGTTATAAGCCCAATTTATTAAAATCAATGCCAGAGTAGCTGTTGTAGTAGATTGATCCAGAATATAATTTCTTTCTTTGGTGAAGGTCTTAAATTGTCTCCATATAGACTGATTACTTATTAGAGTATTTTTCGAAGTAGTTTCTAAAATCTTTTTCGTAATTTCTGCATTAGAAAAGGTACTAAACCGATGACTTTCACCCATTTCGCGTTGACACAATTAAGTAATTATTTTGACAAGTATCTAACAGTTGCTAGGCAAATAAAAGCTACAGTGATTATTCCCGAGAATAATCACAAGAGATTTATGGGTCGATTCTGTGCACTCCTGTAGTGTCTGTAAGGGCAAACCTGTAAGCGTTATGACCGCTATGGTAAAACTGCTATTCTGTGTGGATCCGTAGGCAACAGATTTCCCATAAAAGTTACAAAAGCGGTCGGATCTCTACGGGTGGCGAGAAGGTGCCCGTAAAGCGTACAGAACCTGTAAACTGAGTAACTGTCACCACACTGTCACTCAACTCCGTATTGTTTTTATCAAAACCATTGTAGGACATAAAATGTTGTATGAACCACGGGCATTATTTGATGTCTATACCCTCAGGCGACTTAAAACGCCCTCTCGGGCTTTTTAATCGGTCACCCTCGGGCATAAACATCCGCATAATGCCCTTGGTACATAAATAACTATTAACGTATGTATTTTAATATATGTTAACAAACTTACTTTTTTTTTATTCATTGATTTGTTATTAATCCTGCTGTGAGTTTTTTCTGTATTATAATAAAACACCTTGAATACACTTTTAGTTTTATTCTTCGATTATTACTTTTTCGTAACTTTTCAACCTGTGACTCCGTGGTCTGACTAATTAATAAATTAAACAAAAAAGAATATATTAAAAAATGTATTTATTAATTAAATATAAATAATAAACTATAATATATAAATAATAAAATATAAAAAATAAAAACTTAATTTTTAAACTTAAAGTCAGGGTTTAGATATTCAATTTTTTGAATTTCAAACTCCAGGGCTCTATCGAGATTATTATTGTATCTTGTTAATTGCCGTTCTAAAATGTCGTTAAACTCCTTCCCATGTTGACCGGAAGTAGATGTTGCTTGTAGAAGATGCTCTGCCAGTAGAGGCAGAGGCTGCGGTCGGCTACGTGGCCTTTTTTTGGTGGCTCTTCTGGGGCCACGTGCTGAATGTATATTACTTCTGCAGCATCTGCCTCTCCTTCAGCATCTTCTACAACTGCAGCGTCTTCAGCTGGCACCGGCAACCCGTCGAATATTTCGGGGATGTCTGGGTCACCCGCTACCGTCACGTTGCCCCACAACCCAAGGGCTCGCTCTTCAAGGGAGTTAAACTGTTCATCGGCTGGTGGTCCTCCACCGGTACCCAACTGATGTGCCTTTATTTTCCGACATTTGGCTTTCAAGGCATATTTCCAATCATTCAGTCGCTAAAAGATATATTGGTAATTAAAAATAAGTTCAATATATAAAGTACAAGGTTACCTTTTTCCACTCGTCAATGGTGAGGCTGGGACCATCACCCTGAGCATTTAACTTAATTACTAAGTTCTCCCAAGTAGTTTGTATATAGTTGTCGGGCTGTGTCGGATTTATCGTTCCGCTTCTAAATGAATAGATACTTTGTAACGCCCCCACGTAAATTTCTAGCTGTCTTGGTGTCGTGTTTTTGGTCCGCTTTCTTTTTGTTGTTTTTGGCTCCATTTTTCTCAAATAACCGTTGTCTGAATAACTCAATACGTATATGGAATAACCTCACTTGTCTGTTGCTTTCCATAAACAAGCCGAAATTAGTCAATGACAGGCCAGGAATCACTTGCAGTTAAGTTAGGCACATAGGCTACGATCAGAAGTGTCTGTAGCGGGTCTTCCGTATCGCACCTTCGTACAGGAGCGTGCACAGAATACCACTTTACGGGAATTCTGTATCGTCGCCCGTTACAGAAATCCGTAACATACAAATCTGTACCTTACGGTTGAAAACACAGAATCGACCTCTTATTCCCAGTATAATAATGACATAATTGGTTGAAACTTACCCTTGTGACAAATAAAGAAGCATTTCATTGGTTTTAAGAAACGTCAAAAAATAATCGATTGGATAATATAGAGAGGGTTTTCTGAGTCGCTGGTTACGAATACGTTGTCAAAATAGAGATTTTCCGGAATTTATGCAACATTTTCCGGGATATTTATTTCTTACATTTTCCGGGAATGCATACTAGCTTAGCAGCCATTTAAACACATGACGTGGTTAAATTAAAATTTGACATTTTATATGTAAGACGAGAGACAGTAACGCATATTATTTCTAAAAATGTTATTTGAAAAATGCTATCTTGTCCTGCTCTTCTAACATATTGGCTAGTCTCCCGAAACCGATTCCATAAACGCTGAAACTAAGCTTAATTAAATTTCAAAATTTGCGTTAATGAATATTTAATATAAAATCAAGTGTCGTACCTACGTCCTTAAAATCCCTAGAAATTATTGCACTCATTTCGTATACATTCTACACACACAAAACTGATCTCTCGAACGAAGAGAGAATTACTTGGCTGAAGTAGTTGATAGGTTCGTATATACGCGAGAGATTATTGACTTCAACCAGGAAATTTTATTTCTTGGAATAATTACTAGATTTAAGAGAGTGGTTACTTTGGTGAAGTAAGTACACAGTCTCGAATGAAGTGTATATTTATATTCCCGGTAAATATTTTTAGCTACTTAATGTAAGAATTTTAAAGATTTGGCACAAATACGTTTTCTATTGCTAATTAACAAGATAGGTATGTTTTATTTACTTACTCGTTCTAAACTGTTGCGTGCGTTACATCAAACTATTCCGTGTTGAAACGTTTATTGTACACTATAAATCACAATACACATCCCCAATAAATCACAAGGCACATCCCCTACGGGTACGTCGTTGTTTTCGTACTAGAGGCTCCTATACGGCGCCAGCACCACGCGCGGACGCGCGAGCCGTGACAAAATCACGGTGCGCATATTTATTCCAGAGAAAGGGATTACTTGAAAGAAGTGAGAATCACTTCAGTTAAATAATTAGTGGGTTTTTATTCAGTAAACAATACTTACTTATATTAAATGTCATATTTTCTTGGATCAAGTAACTACGCACTTGGATGGATTTACTATTACTTCGTTGGAGAAATTAACATTTTGGGGACGAAAATTTCAATTACTTCTTTCAATACAATATTGGTTCTTATAAAGAACGAATTTATTTGTTGACAGCATTTATCTGAGAAATAATTTTACTTATATTGAGTATGTGGCATTTCTTGTATATACCTATACTCTATTCACTTTTAGAATAAAGCGTTGGATAAGATAGGGGTATAATTTGCGGCTTGTGATTGGCTGAAAGTTGAACCAAATTTACACCAGCCTACGCGCGTATGTCACTTGAATTTTGAAATGTCATCTCATTTGCGTCAGATTCAAGATTTTCGTTGTGTTCTAGTTGTTGTGTTTGGAATATTTTGCAGGCTTTCGAATTTGTTTTCAACAATCGATTCAAATAAAACTCAGTTCTTTTTAGAACTCCACACAATATTAACATTGTAACAGGTAATCTTAATATTGCCAATAATATTTGTTGTTGATGTTTTACGATGTTTAAGTGCTAATATGGATGAGAGAATGCAGGCTGGTTCATCAAAAAATCCACAAGGAAAGCCCATTCGCAGTTCATTCTTTCTATTTTAACAATGAATTACCAACTATTTCCAAAGTATTAACGGTAATGGTATGATTATTTATATAATATTGAAATTAAGTGGAAATTTGTATAGGCTATTGAAGCAGATGATTTCATACTTACGGTGAAGCGAACAACTTTGTGGAAAATATTGCGTATGTTGGGATTTAAATAGGAGAGCCGAAGCAGGAAAAGTATTTTAATTGAACGACAGGATATTGTTTTATGGAGACGAAGATATTTGACCAGTATTAGACAGTATCGCCCAATGGGGGAAAAATCTATTGCTTAGATGAGACATGGGTTAATGCTGATCACACAAAACCAAAGGTCTGGAAAGATACTACTATAACAAGCGCTCGACAAGCATTTGTTCGTGGGTTATCACGAGGTATAACAGATCCTTCTGGAAAAGGAAAACGTCTTATTGTTGTACACATCGGCTCGGAAGCAGGTTTTGTAGATAACGGCCTTCTGTTATTTGAATCAAAAAAGACTGGCGACTACCACGCAGACATGAACAGCGACGTCTTCACGGAATGGATGAGAAATATGTTGCCACGACTTGAGCCTGGATCTGTAATTGTAATGGATAATGCTCCTTACCATTCCGTGAAGATGGATAAAGTACCAAACAACTCTTGGCGAAAAGGGGCATTAATAGAATGGCTTATGTCAAAAGGCGTAACCGTAGATAACAGTATGTTGAAAGTAGAACTTCTAGATATGGCAAAAAAGTATACAAGTGATAACCCAGTCAACTATGTAATCGATCAATTAGGGGAGGAAAGTGGAAATCTTACGATTGCCTCCATATCACTGCGATTTAAACCCAATTGAATTAATTTGGGCCCAAGTTAAACATCATGTCGCCGCAAACAATGAAACATTTAAGTTGCCGGAGGTAAAAACTCTGCTTCTTGAGGGTTTGGAAGTTGCAAATGCGGAACGTTGGAAAGCTTGCATCAAACATGTAGTCAGCGAAGAAAACAAATTATATCAACTGGACAATATTGTTGAAGATATTATGGAAGAGTTTATTATAACAACCAATACAGGATCATCATCACATTTGTGGTCTGATACTGAACCATCTACAAGCGAATGAAATAAGGAATTCCTATTTATCAAATGACAAACTTTTCGTGTTTTCTTTTACTTTTTTAAACAGTAATATAACGGAAGACGTGTGAGGACGCTTTGAGAACTGCTGTCGGAGCAAATTGCTGCTCGTAGAGATATACGAGAATAAACAGTGATATTTTATTCCATTTCTTGTGTCTTATTTCTTTGTTTGTTATTCTTTATTGATATCATTAAGTGTTTATTGTGTACTAATATTTAATAAAAGATAGCAGACTTAATATAACGTTTTAATATAACGCACTACATTACATAACGATGGCTAATTGACAAATCAGCGGTGCGAGGTATGGCACACCATTGTCGTGACATAACCTTTCAATTTGCCGCTATTGACAGCATATTGGTCCAGTGTAAATCGGGCTCAGTTTGCACCCCCCACTACTATGTTCTTATCGTGAATAGGGTATAACTTTCTACACCCAAGTAAATATGCATTTGAATCTAGTAAATAAATTCAAGAAATTATGTTTTCTCGTTCCAAATAATCACTTTTCTGTGTGTATGGATAGTTTTAGTTTTTTAGTTTTAGTTCACTTATATTATTGTATTGTATTGTGAATATTGTGAAGTCACTAAAACAAACTATATCCAGAAAATTTAAATATTGTTTAAAAATTCACAAAAATTAACAAAACATATAGCAAATGATATTATTTCGATGAATTTTTGCCAACCAGCTCCACAAAACATAATAATCGTCAGGTTCGGCTCTGATTCGGAAATGTTTACGCTTCCAGCCACCTGTTTTACTGATAATGGAATACAATAAACGTTGTCACCTGTAGATACATGAAGCACTCGAACAACGCGGGTGTCTATTTTTTTCTTCCTTTTATCAGTTTTATCTTTATTAGACCAAAACTGACATAAATTACAATAATTACAGTCGCCTTCGCATCTCAACATGCGTGTTGACACTCATTATTAAACCCTTACACATGTGTTGTGCTATTGCATACTAACACACTAAATTTATATTGTTTAAAGCTTTTATAATTTTTCTAGCTTGAATAGCTTTACTGCAAACGCGCTATAAAATTGAGAACTCAGTATTATAATTATTATTATAAATTCCGAGCACGCAGATTGCATGAAGTTTTAATGTGGTGTAAAGGTTTGTATAATCCGAAATGAGCTAACTTAAAAAGGGAAATGGCGGGCACAAAACTGTGGTAATATGAGCAAAGTAGGGTACACCGTAGACAGGAAATTGTACAGTCCTGCATACATAATTATATGTTTCTGACAGCATATCATACCGTAGATTTAACAACAAAAGCGAAAATTTGTCTAATTTATATTCAAATATGCGTAGCTATATTAATTTGTAGAGAAATGGAAATAAAGTTGTAATGATAACACTATTCAACAAAATAATAGTAGAAAATGGATTGTGGCTTGTCCTTTGCTAGCTTTAAATGTCCTTTCTTCTTTGTTTGTTTTTTACTTATGGTGGTCTATTTGTATTGGTCTATGGTCAGTGATATGTGATAAGTGATAACCCTAAAGCAAGTCGTTTGGTTATATCACATCCAGTTTAGAATAAATAAAATAACGAATGTAGTTGACATCATAAGTAAAAAAAAACAACAATTAATTTTAGTAATAGTTATAGGCAAATCAAATTTGGTCTGATCTTGTTGTGATTCTTGCTGGTAGACTAAATGCCATGAATTACATCGAAAACATCTTGGAGGACCATGTGGTGCCTGCTGTATATGGCGTCGGTCAAAATTTCATCCTAATGCAGGACAATGCAAGCCACATACCGCCGGCATCACCAGAAACTCTTTACAAGAACGTGGAATTCAGGTCATGGAATCGCCGGCGTGATGTCCTGAGCTGCATCCTATTGAACACGTGTGGGATCAGCTTGACCGACGCGTTCGCAAGCTCCCTAATCCACCACTAACCACACAGGAACTGACAGAAGCCCTGATTGAGGAATGGGATAGCATACCCCAAGAATCTCTTCGCAGACTAGTGCGAAGCATGCCACGCAAGTGTGAGGTTGTGAGGATACGTGCTCGTGGAGGGCATACACTGTATTAAACCTCACCAATCCACAGAAAACCCGACTGTCATCGATACAGGTTTCGAAAAAAGTGGTCCCCTAATTTTTTTGAGCAGTGTATATCGTGGTCATCCAGATTTTTGAAACGAATGCGTGGAATTCCTCATACGATCGATGGACCACAACACGGACGTAATTGACATAAGTGGCTAACGTCACAATTTACGTGTGTACATAATCACTGATTAGTCGGATGTCTGTATTTTGCGGAATATTGCATATTTTTCCATGGAACATTTCAGTTTTTTCAGGAATTCCTTTTGGTTTGATCGGAGTCTGAAATGTACCTGTATCCATATAGTTATGACAATAATCTATAAACAATAGAAAAAATGCATAAATATTTTACTTCCGGCTGATATACAGGGTGAGTTATTAGTATCCCGGCGGTCGATAGTCATCAAATCGTTTGAGAAAGAAAAAACGTTTTATACAAGAGTTGTTTGACTCATTAGTTTCTATAACGTAAAATTATTTTCAATTATACAAGGTGTTGCATTTAGGCGTGACGGAAAGTCAGTAATTTTTTTAAATAGAACGCCTTGTATATCATACCATATTATGAATACTAAGGGTGTCTTTCCAATAGTGTAATTTGTACCTGTGTAAAGTAAACAGTTTCTGAGATATTTAATTGTTTGTCAAAAAAATTGGCAATTGCAGGCCTTTCTTAAAAACTACGTTATGACTTCATTTTTGCAGATATAGTCCTACAAATTTTGTCATATAATAACTAAACCCATAGCTAGATGCTGATGTAACGAAAAATTAGATGCGCTATACAGGGTGATCGTAGCATGCACTAGTTTTTAAACCTTTTTAAATGGTTATTTCTTGAGATTTTTAAGTGGAACAGCCTGTATATCATTTGCTACTTGAAATGTCCCTCAAGTTCTTTGTAATTCATATTCACTATATCGTATATCTATTTTTACTAGATTTTGTGATATTTGGAATTTATAGAGTAGTATGCTATTTAGTATCTTAATATTGCTCTGTATACAGTGTGCTCGGTAGCATGATGTAAAATATTTAAAGGGTTATAGAAGAAGCCATTTAGAACCTATTTAACTAGATTTATTCATATAAAAAGTATTCCGTTTATCAAGATAATACACAATTTTATAAGAATGTTTTGCAATTTTTACAAACGTACTGCGAGCGAACCTGAAGACCTAGTAACTTCAGTTGGGCTTCGAAGTAAACCAGAAACAGTGTAATTTTAGGAAGACTATCGTGAAAAATTCTTCACTTGTGTGAAAATTGTGCGGGAACGTTTCATTGTAATAGTATGTGCGCTCATATACAAAGAACAAACAGAAACGCTTAAACCTGACTAGATGAGCTACGTTTGAGGGCGGACTTGTATTCAGTACAAAGAACAACCAACAATACCTACTTACTATTGTTAATTGGTTTAAAATAGGTTATTTTTCTGGAGAGACAATTCAAAATTGGGGAATATGAATCATAGTATGAGTAATATTGATAATGTGAATGGAAAGTGGGTTATTTGGAAGTGCTTTTGTTATAGATTTTTGTTGCTATTAATGAAAATCTGAATATAACTACGCCTATCAGTTTGTTTTTGTTGCATATTTGGTTTTTGTGTGTTAGCACATAAATCACATCAAAGAAAATCTGATTTTCAAGACCTCAACAAACTTTCACGATAGTTAACCTAAAAGTACAGGGTTTAGGGTTTATTCTAGCAGTAATTTGAACTTTTTAAATCGCGTGTTCGGTTGCCTTACGATAGACAGCAAAATATACTTACAAAATTTCATATAAAATTGTTAATATGTTGATAACGGTAATACTTTGTATGAGGATCAAGCTGGTTATCGTTGCTAAATTATCTTGTCTATCGCCACTTGAAGACTTTACATCAAACTACCAAATACCTTATTCACAGCAATATTAAAATTTACAATTGCATTACATTTTCGTTAAATTGCAAATATATAAAGGGTTATAACAGCCAACACATATCATACAGGGTGTTCCATTTAAAAAACTCGAGAAGAAGCCATTTGAAAAGTTCAAAATTTACTGAGTTCAATGAACACCCTGTATAGTGTATCTTTGGATACTATCATTTACCTACTGGCTTTGACTATTGTCTCACATACATAGTTTAAAGGCAATATCGGCAAAAGTGTCGTTTTTACATAGTTTTCAAAAAGATCCTGCAACGGGCATATTTTTTGAAAAACTGTTGAATATCTCTGGAGCTATTAATGCTGTGACTTAGCAACATACACGGTTGGATGAACAAATTGAGTAGTATTCATAATATAATAAAATATACAGGACGTTCCATTTAAAAATATGTACCTACTTTCCGTCACACCTAAATGCAACACCCTGTACAAATGAAAATAATTTACATTATAGAATATGGCGAGGCAAACAACTTCTATATACAATATTTCTTTCTTTCTCAAACGATTTATTAACTATGGACTGCCGGGATACTAATAACTCACCCTGTATAAATTAGAGAGACGATAGTGTTGCAAGTGGTTGCCAAAATGATATTATCTGACAATATTTTAGGTTAGACTGTATAGATTGTCGCCTTGTTTTTACAGGATACAAGTTTTTCCAGTGCACTTTTTTGTACAACTGTCATTCATACATCAATGTATAGACCCTTAATTATAATGGATCTGCAGTATATTGGTACCTGTATTAAGCTTTTATTTTCCTGCGGGTATGATTGGGCAGCGATTCCTCATGTATGTAATGACGCTGCCAATCAATGTCCCTCACAGCAGGAAAGCATAGTGCCTCTATTGAACGCGTTGTTCTGATTTTTCCCTGTTTCCTTTTTTGTTACACCCCATCCACTCACACATATCGTATCGCCCCACAGTTATTAAAACAAAACAGTGATTTCGTTATCTTTTCATACGTCTAAAAATAATTTTACGATAAAGCTGCTTTATATTTGACTATTTGGGTTTAAAATTACGACAGTACAGGACAAAATTTTTATTTCTCCTTTGCACCAGCAGCCAAAATATTTATAGTACAGTATTGTAGCAATACCATTATAACAATTATTATATAAAATATAGCCGTACACTTTCCTCTTTGAGGTATGACGTGCAACAGGGGAACCCAATGATTTACAAGAGCTGATATTGCTGCAATCAGTCTGCGATCTATAGCGATTCTAAAAATATTGTGTTAGGACTAATTTTACCATATCACCAATATTAATAACGCTACCTAAATATTCGGTACTTCTGCTTTTACGACTTTTGCCATTCACAAAAAATGTAGATATACATATGTATAACAATATTTTACTGCGATATATGCGAAAATTATCAGCTCAAACAATAAATTATTTATGGAAAGCTTCTCTATGCGATAACTGCGTTTGCAAAATAATTAGAACCACGTGAAAATATTGGATTATAATGAGTAATCATTGTTGGTGATATTGATAAAATAATCATTGATGTTATTTAAAAGGATTTCCGAATTCTGAACAATGTGAAGAGAATATTATTTTCAATGTTCATGTACAAATTTTCCACTATACCGGGTGGTCTTTTTCACTTGAGATTCCTAAATATCTCGAAAAATATGCATGGTACGACAAAAGTGTCTTATATAAACTTGTAGGACGCAAAGGGGGAAATGAGATGGCGATATAAGTTTCATTGCAGATGGCGCTGCAAACGGTGAAAATGAGGTTAAGTTCATTTTTTTTAAGTAGGAATACCCAACTTATTTTTTTATCAAATTACGATTTTACGCTAAATAAGAACAATCTTTTGTCTGAACATTTTTTGCGTACGATGCATCTATCAAAAGTTATTGATGGAAGTTTGTGGCGTCTGCGGTAGTTACGACCGCTGCTACTGCATGGGATGCGCTCACCGGCTGGCAGTCAAAGCGACGACTGAGTAGTCACTCATACAACGTAGAAAGGTATGTGCATAACGGGGACACGTTTTGGTATCTCGCGCGTTGCCCCGTCATGCGCATAGGGTTTTTAAGCACGAAAAAATGCATCGTACGAAAAGAATTTCAGACAAAAGATTGTTCTTATTTAGCGCAAAATCATAATTTGATAAAAAAGTTGGGTATTCCCATTTAAAAAGATGAAGTTAACCTCATTTTTATCGATTGCAGCGCCATTTGCAATGTAACTGATATCGTCATCTCATTTCCCCCTTTGAGTCCTACAAGTTTATTCAAGACACTTTTGTCGTACCATGCATATTTCTCGAGATATTTAGGAGTCTCAAGTTAAAATGACCACCCGGTATAGTAGAGTTTTCCAGTAGTATAATATTATATGTAATACGAAGAAATAAAATAAGTAATAAAAAAAGTAACATTATAAGTTTATCCCGAGTATACAAATAGAGTATACAACAAAAAGTATAATATACGACAATCAATGTGTCTAGGTTTTAGGGTTGTAACTACTTCGTTCAAACATTCAAGAAACTCATTAGGACGCAGAAATCCCATTTCCAAGTAGTAAAGTAGCCTCTGGCCATCACATAGCTGTTGTTATCTTTCGCTGGTCTATTCTGATGATCTAAAAAAAGTTGATTTGATTTGAAAAATTGATGACTTCATGCATAATATTTAAAAATTAGTGACCTTTCGTAACCCTTACCATCTCATAAAAAGTATATAAAAAATATAAATAAATATAAATCGATATAGTTGCTAGTACTGGAAATAACATAATACCTACAATATGCATTCGAAGTAAAATGAAACTTGAACCGTGAAGATCTTTAACCCTTTCCGGATAATCGTAACCCTGTACGTATCTAAGTACACTCGCGGAAAAAGTATGTATCCATCCTACATTTTTCGATATCTCAAAATTTACCTAAGGATTTAGATCGTGTTTTCATCCTTTTTTGTATTTTACAGAAAATTTTAAATTTTAGTCCAAATTTATAGATAGTTTTTAACTTACACCACAGCAAAAAATACATATTATTTTCCGCGAGTGTAAACATGTGTTCGAAAGCAGATATACAGAATAAATTAATGTAAAATATAAACTGTTTCTTATTTAAAAAATACTTAATTTGTGGTCTTAAATTTTATTCGATGATGACGTTATTGACATTCTTTAGTTTACTTATTTACTTCTCAACCACCTGTCATTTTGATTTTAATAGATTTAATTAATTTAATGGTGGAATAACAATGTTATAGCATTACATGAGACAATTTTTGAATAAGCTAATTTTTGGAATTTGGAATAAAAAGTGTGCTTCAGAAAAATGTACGACTGATACCTTATTTTCTCGTCAACTCTACATTATTAGATGCTGAATTTTGGAGAATCTGATGCAGACATTCAAGTCTGTTGTAATTACATAATTTGTAAGTTTGTGTTTTTCCCATAATTTCCACAGTAGTGACAACATAGCGACTAGAAGATGTGTTCTCTTTTTGTGATGGACACCTTCTAGGGATAACATACATCTTGGTAAAAAAAAACGGGTTTCACAATACGAACCCACCTTTGATATAATCCATCTCAGAGCTGCAAAAGATAAGGTACTAAATTTGAGAATAGAATATAATTATGTAGCAATACATTCACTTTTAAGACCCAGTTCTACCTCTCCTAAAACGCGTTTGCAAATAAAAGTGTTATTTATTGTTCAAAGTTTATGAAATCTTTTATGTAACTTCTTAAATAAACAACGAGTTGGGCTGGATGAAAAAAAAATTTTTTGAAGATAAAAATCAATTTTACTTCTACATCTTTGGTTTTTTTCAAATATAAAACATTTAGCCCAACTCATGATACAAAAATAGATTTTTTATTTAAGTACATTTTTAATCTAAACATTATAATTGCGATAACAAAGCGTAATTGCCAGAAATGTATGTAATTTGCCTATATTACGAGTGCCCGGTGTAGACAGCAGACGTTAGGAGTTTTAAACACCGCCTATAACTACGCCACGCCTACTGCTATTTTTAGATTAGACTTTTCACAAGTTATGACCGTAGCGTAGGTATATTGAATCGGGAGAACCGAGTTCTCGCATTTCACATTTATACGCACGGTTTACAAATTTAACACACGATAAAACTCATATACAGGGTTGCCAATTTAGTAGAATATCTACTAAATCTGGTAGAAATGAAACACTGATCTGGTGGCCAAATTTTGAATCTAGTAGATAGTGGAAAATCTGGTAGATTGACATATTTCTTTTAGTAGTTTTCACTTCTCTACAAGAAATATTTGTTTTATACTATGTATATACATTATACCGCATTGTAGGATATGCATACGTGAACTAGGAGATGAGGTATTACTTCATCTAATTGCTTATAACTAAAAAATTATGAAATTTATAAACAAATTACTCCAATAAAAAATTATTAGAATTAGTCTTAGAATTATAAAATGTAAAAACATACAGGGTATTCCATTTGAAAAAAAAAGTTAACCAAATTTGCATAAAAATGAACAGCCTGTATATTAAAAGTATATTTTAATGATAGCTTGTTTAATGTCAAAAACTTTTGTTTGAATGTTTTTTGAAATTTGTTTACCGATGGAGAATTATTTGGGTGTTCCGGTAATTTTGACTAATTTTAATTAATTGCTTAAAACTCAAAAATAATGCATTTTATAAAAAAAATATTTTAATAAACAATGTCCAGAATTAGTCCTAAAATTATAAAATGTAAAAAGATACAGGGTGTCCCATTTGAAAAAAAAAATTTACGCGATTTCTATAATAAAATGAACACCTGTATATTCAAAATATATTTGAACGATGGATTGTTTAAAGTATAAAAGCTCTTGTTTGAATTTTTTTTTGAAATTTTTTACCATTGTAGAAATATTTGGGTGTTCCGGTAATTTTGGCTAACCCTGTATGTGACCCCGTACGAGAAAATCGCCCTAACTGCCATATCTCGTTTCGATAGTATTGATTGCTGTGTTTGAAAGCCTATAACTCTAAAACTACTGAAAGGAAAAAAATAAAATAAAGTGTCTCATACTCGTGAATCGTTTCTACATGTTGTATGACTGTCAACATTATTTGCCTCTCGGTGTAAACATGAACGCGAGAGAAATGAGAAAAGGTACCCAATTCTTGCACTTTTAAATTAAAATTCGCGTTTTAGGAAAAATTTCTACTAAATTTTGAAGAAACAAATATTGTATAGAATAAGTGACAAATTCATTGTTATTAAAAGAACTAAGTTCTTGATTTCATAGTCGAATACCGGTATTGACTTTTTGGTCTGGTATTGTAAGCCCTAGTCAAAATGAATTAAGTACTCGCCAATCACAGCTATTGTACGTTCGCAAATTGTCAGCAAACCTTATTTGTAGATTGTTTGTTACCCTAGTTTATTCTTTACGAAAAAAAAACAAGAGACATAATCCTGTATTGGTAAAGTAGGCAAAGTATTGCAGGACTCGTTCCTTGTGAACAGAATCTCTTCACGAGATGAAGTCATCAACCATCGGCAAAATGACCGACGCGCATGACAAGCGCCTATAGGCTATAAAGACGCTGAACCGTCGCCACAACGTTCACTACCTGCGTGCTCCCTACCAACCCCGGACTTCCCACAAGACACCTTATCAACCCTCACCGGGAAAAGTGCGACAGCAAAACCCGCAAATAAATTTTTTCGACGCGGTGCAAACGCGTCCTGTGCTCGTGAATTGGTTTCGAAACGTTAACTTCGAAGAGCAGAGAGCCCAACTCAGAAGTAGGATCAACAGGGAGCAAACTTTTGCCGACGATCCGGCGACAACCTGTTGAATTTTCCCGCTTTAGACTGCAGAAGGTAAGTGCCCTACTAGATCGTATTTTATGCGAGGGTGGCGGGCGTATAGGGGCGGTTTTATGGGGCGATTTTTATGTTTTCAATCAGGTGTGTTGGCGGTATTTCGTTGGGAGGAATTGTAGATAAAATAGATAAAGTTTGCGGTGTTGGGAAGTGTTGGTGATTTTGGATTTTAGGAGGTTACTTTGAGTGATGATTTTGTGTGGTTGATGTTGATGGGGGTTTTTATAGGTGATTGGATGGTTTTTATCGGGGTATGAAGTAAGTTTTCTTAAAATTAAAATTGTGTCTTTTAATGGTAGGTACTAAATAATGAATAAGAATGAAATTATACACATTTTAAATTCTGAAAATATAAATAAGTTTCTAACGAAGAAGGAAATTTTGTATCCTAGATGTTTGCGTAATTTGTGTTTCTGTGATTGTAATTAGTTATTATTAAATTTGCAATAAAAACTACTGACATCATTAACTTGAAATACAGTCGTATTTTAAAAACTGCCATATTTCATTAAACTAAAAACCATTTTCAAATCAAACGGTATAAAATTTTCATTTCTCGACAAACGTCATTCTTTATAAAGACTTTTGGTAGTCCTAAAAACGCCACTATCATAGTCCGAATATTGATTTAAGATACAGTGTGATTGCAAAATAAGGAATTGAAGAGTTGAAGTAAATAATGAACTAAGTGCCAAAAATTCAAAAATTGGTTTTATTACAATAAACTGGGCTGGACATCACTGGTTTTAATGTAAATAACAGGCTACGTAAAAATATGTCGTGAAATGCCTAACAAACTTGACCGCTCGATCTCAAATGAGTTAACTTTCGGCGTATTTTCGTAAATAGCGCCTTTAGTAAGAGCCAGTAGTACAAAAAACTCTTCAAATTAAAAAGAAATAAATATACAGGATGTTCTATTAGAAAAAGAAAAGGTTTGCAAATTTCCATAATAAAATGAATAATATATTAAACAAGAGCTTGTTTAAACCCAAAAAACTTTTATTTGAAGCATTTTTTGAAACTATTTACGGTTGGGGAATTATTTACGTGTTCCGGTAATTTTGACAAATTTGGATATATAAATGTTGTATACTTTTAACTCAAAAATAATGCATTTTAGAAAAAAAATGATTCCGATAAACAATTCTTAGAATTAATCTTAGAATTAAAAAATACAGGGTCTATTTGAAACAAAGGAAAAGCTACCAAATTTCCATAATACAATATATTAAAACCATAGCTTGTTTAAAGCCAAAAAAAGTTTTGTTCGAAATTTTTTACTGCTGGCGATTCATTTGCGTGTTCTGGTAATTTTATTATTACCAAAAAGTTCATGATATTACTGCTTCTTATTTTAAAATTACATTTGATTGATTTTTAATAATAAGAAAATGTACGATATTGTTGGTATCATACTGTGTGATACCTTGAGTAGTTTGTGAAAAAAAATATTAAAGCTTGTTTTTTTTTTTAAATAATAATTCAAAATAATAGGAAAACGTTGAGTGGATTTTGATTTCTGGTCCTTACTTTTTCGGAAGGAAGTTGATAAAATAAGTCATTTTCAATGTAAACTTTATATAAACATCTTTAGATTAGAAAGATTAGAAAGAAAAATAACAAAAAACAAAATAATAAATAAACGCACTTTTAAAGAAAATTAATTACTATAAAATTGAGCAGAACTATCAAATTGCTTTCAGTAAACGAGGTCCTCATGTATTTTTTCAAACAACGGACACTCTGTATGAAGTATACTTGGTCAAGCAACTTATTTTTATTAAGTTTTACTTTCTAGTATAAAAAAATTTCAACTTAAACAGCTTAAAATATGTATAAATAAATATTATGGCACTTACCACCTTCTACGAATTTTTGAATTTATTTTAGATTTGTTTTTGCGATACAAGACCTCGGCAAAAAACAACACCAACATGTGATGTACAATCTGTTTAAATATGCACAAAAAATTAGGCATGGCTTTCTAGAAGACAATTATCTTGCTGTACCTACACTATTTTCTAAATATCTCCGAATAAGGTTTTTGGCACTTAGTCGTTATTTACTTCAACTCTTCAATTGTTTAAATGAAGCAAGATCAAATTCTTTTAAATTTATATTAATCCTCAGATATCAAATTTGAATATTTTGTATATAGATCAATCTGGAGACTGCACAGTATTTTTGCTTTAATTTTTCTTTCTGAATTCAACGAAAATAAAATATGGTTAACACTTGGGAATTTGGATTTTGTCATTGGAAAGGGCTTAGGATTTTTTAATGGACTGCATTGCGATGAATATGAATACGGGCTAAAAAAGACCGCATCTCGTATGGCTTTTTAAAAAATTCCGGTTAAAATATCAACAACTGGAATTGTGGCATCTTTTTGTTGTGAATTTGCGGCTGAAATAAATGCCCTACAACTTTCATGATAACAACTAAAAGTATGTTTTATGCTTGCTTGAAAGCCTTTAGAAGTTTACAGGGCAATTGGTTCAAACCAAGTTTGCTATAATTTTTATTATATACGCTTCTTTATATTTTAAGCAAAACAAACGTTTCATATTAAAAAAATACGTATTTAAATCAAAACAGTGTTTTAAAACACTTCACATAAAAACAATATTTTAAATTACAAAACTGTCTTATTTTTAGAGCATTTGACATATTTGCATTTGAAAAATTAATAATTAATTGCTCAAAACACTTTAAATAAAACAATTGCTTCGATAAAAACAGATTTTAATATGTAAGACGCGTTTAAAATGTTAAAAATACGTTTAAATCCTGTTCAAAGTACTTGTTTTAAACTTTTAGAACACGTCTTAAAAGAGAGAGGTATTTGTCGGGCAATTCCGTCATACGAAGATCGAAGATCTAAGAAGCAACCGTATACACGTGTTTCGGACTATTAGTCCTCATCAGTACGGTATAGCCAAGGAGCAAGATGGAGACTAATAGTCCGAAACACGTGTATACGGTTGCTTCTTAGATCTTCGATCTTCGTATGACGGAATTGCCCGACAAATACCTCTCTCCTTTATATCTTACCGTCGAATAACCAGCTTTAAGTCTTAAAACTTTAAAACACAACACACTTATTTTAAAACATGTTTAAAACATTATTTTAGAACAAACTGTTTAAATACAACAACCTTAGTTCAGCTACCATAAATTCATATACCTAATTGCTAAAATCACAGAAATATACCTTTTGCCCTAATTTTTTTTCGAAAACTTATATTAAGTGATAACCTTTTTAGTATTTACGATTCATATTCAGCGCAAATAAATCTATAGAACAGGTCTATGTACTTTTTATTCACAAAATCTACGTTACCCAGAGGTTCACAATATAATTATTTTTTCAAAATTATTTTTTATAATATAATACTTTTCAAAATTTGAACATCATTGAACTCAAATAAATACTCTATTAACTTTTGGAGTCTGTCTTGTATAATATGAAATTTTCCAAACACCCTCAAAATCTCGTTTTTTTTCAGAAAATCCGTTTTTGGGTACTTGCGCGTGTATAAAAATTCATAACTCCGCTATTTCCTATTAGTTTTCAAAAAAAAATACTGCAAATGAAATAGGAAGCATAGACCGTTATAAAGATGTATTGTTCGGTCAGATCTAATAACAAATCGAAAAGTTATGGACGTTCAAGTTCAGAAGTTTCCAATTATTTTCAGATTTTTTCAACTTTATCAACAATTTGATGACCTGTTTGAATCCGTAATATTTTTTTCTATTTTTTTATTGTAAGCCCATTTAAATCTGCGTCTAATACGCGTTTGTTTATTAGAATCGGTTGAAATTTAACAGAATTATCAAATTTTATTGACCCGCTAGACACGTAATCTTTATACACATTAATTGGACATTACTAGCACTGATATTTACAATATTATTCTAAAATTATGACACTACCTTTTTCCTTTTCGTTTAGTTGATACCTGCCAGACTATCACAATATGTTACAAAGTACATATAGGCACAGTACTGATGATTAACGAAAAATAAAAAAAAAACAAGAAATACAACAAACCTCAAAAATGTTTACGCAATCTCCGTCGTTTATACATCATCTGGTTCGCGTTTCAGTGACCAGCAGTAGTCTGCGATCATGTTGATGGTGTTTTTTCCTTGAAAACGTTTTTCAATAGCTTCCATTTCCTGATGAAATCGTTCACCTTGTTCGTCACTGAGTTGGCCAAGACTATCTGGAAAGAAATTCAAATGAGAATGCAAAAAGCGAATTTTGATAGACATGTTGCAGCCCATTTCACCGTAGGCACTCAAAAACTCTTGTACAACATGTGCGTAGTCAGCACTTTTATCATTTCCAAGAAAGTTATCGCACAACTTAAAAACTTAATAACATATTCGATAGACTAAAATACAATAAAACTAGGTAATAAATAAACAAAATAATGTCTAGATAATGTGAATCAAGAGTACGGGTTTATTACGGTCGGGTCGTAGGTATATTCCTTCTGCCTAGTGTGAATGTCAAGAGGGTGATTAAACTTCGATCTCAGTCAAATTTTAACGGATTCTAATAAACAAGCTCGTATTAAACGCAAATTTAAATGTACTTTCATAAAAAAAATTGAAACAGGTTATCAAACTGTTGTTAAAGTTCACAAAATCCGAAAATAATGGGAAACTTCTCAATTTGAACGAAAGAAATCGGTATATTGGGGGTGTTTGGAAAATTCAGTTCTACTAGCTCCACAACTTACACTATGTCTCGTAAAAAGTATATTTTCACTGTAACACGGTGTAATGTCCACAAAAATCATCAGATCCTACTCGTATAACTTGTAATTTCTGAGATATTTTCATACCATCTCAAAGACTGAAACCATTTAAATTGATATAATTTTAAAGCCTCACATTAAGACCTTTTTGACCACATTTGTTCACATTTATTGGTGTTTTTTAATCTGAATGTAATGGAAAGTTTGGGATATTTTGATACGTATTGTACAGCGCAAAAATATGCGGAAAGTGCCTGGTAAGTTTGCATTCACAGAACCGATTGCTACTGTTTATTAATGTTGCTGAATAATGCAAAACTACATTACAACAAACTTTTTTTTCGTACCAGAAACCTTTCAACGTTGTTTAAAAATTTATTTTGTCCTTGAGTGTCTTTGAGGCCTGGTTATATTATCCTTGAGTGTCTTCAGGCCATATTTTACCATACCATAATAAATGTATTACATACTAGTGACTACCTACATACTTATATTGAATTGTAATTCAGAAGATAAAAAAATAAAAAAAATACATGATTTATGGGAAAAAAATTCTATAAATATGTGCGTAAAAACTTCATAAGATTTATTGTTCCCCCAGTGTAGTCAAACTTTCCTGTTTTTATTAAAATTTACATTATTTCCAATGAACGGAGGGGCGCCCTTTTATGGATACTAAAGAACGAACGCCGTTTTCTTAATGGTGCATGTATTTGCGCACACTTTAAAAGGTAATAAAAATTTAATGAATCATAATTTACCATACTTCACCTTTACGTCATCTCATTAAAAACCACCTGCCAAGTAAATCTCCTTATACCATAAAATTTCAAACATTTAACTAACCCAAATATGTACTTTTACATTTTCACTTTGAATACCTAACTACTGTGTTGTAATAGTGTTGAAATACGATGTGACTTATTCACTGAAAGCGACAAATATGCGACTAATGTGATATGAAACTATCGAATATATATGCAAATTTTTAAATATTTCATCAAATGTAATACACGTAAACTTTTTATATTCTGTTTGGAATTATTTTTATGTATGCTTTTCAAAAGCAAACTTTGCATGCATTGTGAGTTATATATTGTTTGTAATCGATTTAGCAATTGCTGAAATATGAGTTTTGTAATAATTAATTCATTATACTAATCAAATATGTTTCTGTTTAGTTGATAGAATATTATTTACAATTGGATAATCTATACTGTGTTTCGAAGTGATCTAAATAACTATAAACATCTGAAATGCAGTAGTACTTATGTATTTAATTTTACAATTTTCTCACAAATTGTCCATTATAGCACAACGAAGGTACAAAAAATGCATTCCTTAGTTAATTTATAGTCTAGATTAGCTTGTAATAGCTGCTAAATATCGATAAACAGCTTAGAAACGCAAGGAGAAAATATTTTCATTTGTGGCGGATGCGCCGGTGATTGAATTTTTTTAACATAATTCCAGAATTTTTCAACATTTCCTGACTAATTTATGAGTTCTAAAACGAACGAACCCAACTTATCTATATAAGAAAATGTCGAATTTCGGAGATATTCGAAGTTTATATTCTACACTTCACGATATTTCATCTTCAACATCGATATTTGATCAAATTTTGAACAGTTAATTCCCTTATATATATTTAAAAATATGCGTGGATCACCCGGTAGACTATTTTGACCAAACTTTCATCAAAACAAGCATTTTTTAACACCAGCTGAATTTCCTCGTTGAAATTATAAAAGCCACTAATTACAGTGCCTATTGACAACCTCTACATAAAAGTTCTCTCGCGAACAAACTCTTTTAATTTAAAGAAGCCAGTTACGTCAGCACCTCGTTCAAATTGAATCATATTCAACTAAAGTAATTAATCATCTTTTCATTGAGGGTACCAGTGAAAATTAACCTTTTTTGTAACGAAGTATATCACAAAAAAATCGGAGATTTCTGCGCTTGCATGCGTCATATAAAAGTACGGGATATCATTGTCGTCATTGCTACCCTGAAGCTTTATTGTGCCCGCAAAGCACGCATTCGTAGACCCAACACATGTCAGATAAGCGTTTCACGTTTAATGAACATTCTTTTGTCTTCTTTGTTGATGCGGTCTCGACAGTACAATAGACGTTCGGTCCTGAATTGTAGGAATTAACGTAAAAACAATTAAATACTTATCTTGTATACCGCTGCAGTCGAGGTGTCGTTATAATTGGCTATTTTAAAACATAGTACGTACCTACTTATTTCTTACTTGTTGGTACTTATTTTTCGTTGTCAGTTTTGTCAGTTTCTTCAGACAAGATTTGCATATACAATAATCGAATGATCACTACGTTTTTCTTAAGAGAGAATATAAAGTTGCTAACGAGGGCTTAACGTAGGTATATAATTGATTTCATGCACATTCTGGTACATAAGCATTGTTCGATATATTGAAGCTTAGCCCTTCAACAGATTTTGCATAATACAAAGTTGATAGATAGTTTACTGAAATAGTTGCGGATATGTTCGGTAAATAATGAAATTGGACACCACATGAGCAAGAGCTGCTATCAGTGATGTGGTTTGACCAGATTTTCAACAGACAAATGCAAGTAGGCAGTATACAGACTAACTTATATTGTTCAAATAGAACACCCTGTATTTTATCGCATTTTTGAAATCTTCATTAAATTTTAGATTAATTTTGTGTTACCTTCCCTATACCTAACATGTATTATTTTTGAGAATTTAATTTTTTTCATTAAAAAATGATAGCTGCACGGTTACTTTCAATTACTTATTGTCCCGTGAGACATACTGTATAGTTTTAAATGATATAATTTGTTTATATTAAACAGAATATACTAGAATAGCAATTTAATTTATTAAATTTGTGTGTAATTTTTTTCACAGCAAATTGAATCTTGACTCGTTTGTATTATTGAGCATCAAATTTTTAATAACTTACATATATAGAACTTTTTATTAGTATTTTTTTTTTGCTCATCATAAAAACAAAAGAATCTATAATACCTCAAATTGTAGGTAATTAAAAGTTCTAATAACCGTCAAACTCTCAGAGTTTTGCCCCATCGACAAGAACTCCTAAATCGCGATAATGTCCGTTCGAATAGCAAACGTATTTCATTCAGTTGCTGCAGCAAAATGTCTATAACTTTTGCGAAAATTCTGGCATAAATTTCTATCATACCTCAAATTGTAGGTAATCAAAAGTTCTAGTTGCCGTCAGACCCTCAGAGTTTTGCCCCATCGACAAGAACTGCTAAATCGCGATAATGTCCGTTGGAATTGCAAACGTATTTCATTCAGTTCTTGCAGCAAAATGTCTATAACATTTGCAAAAATTCTTGCATAAATTTCTATCATACCTCAAATTGTAGGTAATTAAAAGTTCTAGTAGCCGTCAGACCCTCAGAGTTTTGTCCCCTCGATATAAAGCCCTTAAACGCGATAATATCCGTTCGAATAGGAAACGTATTTCATTCAGTTCTTGCAGCAAAATGTCTATAACTTTTGCGAAAATTCTTGCATAAATTTCTATCATACCTCAAACTGTAGGTAATTAAAAGTTCTAGTAGCCGCCAGACCGTCAGAGTTTTGCCCCCTCGACATAAAGCCCTTAATCGCGAAATATCCGTTCGAATAGGAAACGTATTTCATTCAGTTCTTGCAGCAAAATGTCTATAACTTTTGCAAAAATTCTTGCATAAATTTCTATCATACCTAAAATTGTAGGTAATTAACAGCTCTAATAGCCGTCAGACCCTCAGAGTTTTGCCCCCTCGACATAAAGCCCTTAATCGCGATAATATCCGTTCGAATAGGAAACGTATTTCATTCAGTTCTTGCAGCAAAATGTCTATAACTTTTGCAAAAATTCTTGCACGAATTTCTATCATACCTCAAATTGTAGGTAATTAAAAGTTCTAGTAGTCGTCAGACCCTCAGAGTTTTGCCCCTCGACATAAAGCCCTAAATCGCGATAATGTCCGTTCGAATAGGAAACGTATTTCATTTAGTTCCTGCAGCAAAATGTCTATAACTTTTGCAAAAATTCTTGCATAAATTTCTATCATACCCAAAATTGTAGGTAATTAAAAGCTCTAATAGCCGTCAGACCCTCAGAGTTTTGCCCCCTCGACATAAAGCCCTTAATCGCGATAATATCCGTTCGAATAGGAAACGTATTTCATTCAGTTCTTGCAGCAAAATGCCTATAACTTTTGCAAAAATTCTTGCATAAATTTCTATCATACCTCAAATTGTAGGTAATTAAAAGTTCTAGTAGTCGTCAGACCCTCAGAGTTTTGCCCCCTCGACATAAAGCCCTTAATCGCGAAATATCCGTTCGAATAGGAAACGTATTTCATTCAGTTCTCGCAGCAAAATGTCTATAACTTTTGCAAAAATTCTTGCATAAATTTCTATCATACCTCAAATTGTAGGTAATTAAAAGTTCTAGTAGCCGCCAGACCCTCAGAGTTTTGCCCCCTCGACATAAAGCCCTTAATCGCGAAATATCCGTTCGAATAGGAAACGTATTTCATTCAGTTCTTGCAGCAAAATGTCTATAACTTTTGCAAAAATTCTTGCATAAATTTCTATCATACCTCAAATTGTAGGTAATTAAAAGTTCTAGTAGCCGCCAGACCTTCAGAGTTTTGCCCCCTCGACATAAAGCCCTTAATCGCGAAATATCCGTTCGAATAGGAAACGTATTTCATTCAGTTCTTGCAGCAAAATGTCTATAACTTTTGCAAAAATTCTAGCATAAATTTCTATCATACCTCAAATTGTAGGTAATTAAAAGTTCTAGTAACCGTCAGACCCTCAGAGTTTTGCCCCATCGATAAAAATTCCTAAATCGCGATAATGTCCGTTCGAATAGCAAACGTATTTCATTCAGTTGCTGCAGCAAAATGTCTATAACTTTTGCGAAAATTCTTGAATAAATTTCTAGCATACCACAAATTGTAGTAATCCTAAAAGAAAAATACTACGAATAAAACAAAAAGTTTAAACATATAAGAAGAAATAAGAAAATGACCCAATTACTCTTATTATTTACTAGTACCATTATTTGTCATACATAAGAAATAAAATAAACAAAAACCAAAATCGTATTCAAAGAACCCATTATAAAGTTGCGAATTAATCTCTTTGGGACACACAGTGCGCCCGTTGAAAGTTGTCTTCTGTATTCTGTCTAAAATTTGCGACACTCGACAAATCCCTAAGGGCGTTTTAAGAGACAATCCCGAAACCTTTTCAAGTCCTTAACCGCAAATCCGCAACAAAGCGCAGACATCGTACGTACAAGGATTCAGTAGCTTCACTCTTTAAATTCTATAAAAAAACTCAAATACTAACTTGTTTTGCCTTGAAATGCAGACAATAACGTTCCATAATGCACGATGCTTAAAACTAATAAAGGTGCCATAATTGAATCATTAAAGATCAAGTCATAAAGCAACAAGTTAATAAAGCCCACACGAGCAATATTTCCCATATGCATAGCGTTAAGTACCTTCTTGTAGCAATAAACTATGTAATATTTCCGTAGCAAGCATACCATTGATTTCCACCAGGTCTTTAATATACTTTACTATAATGCATCGTTATCTAACAATTTATTAGTCTTTTATACAAAACTGGGTCATCCAAGGGGATGACCAGAAATCCATCCCTTGGACAATTTATAGTCTAGATTAACTTATAGAAGTATCAAAAAGTAGATCAACCGCCTGAAAATGCAAGAAGAAGGTATCGTCATTTTTGGTGGATGCGCAGGAAGAATTCTTTTTCACTTAATATTAAAGTTTTTCACTATTTCCTGACTAATTTAGGAATTTTAAGACCAATGAACTCAACTTATCTATATACGAAAATGTCACATTTAGGAGATACGGCCAAATGCCACTCCTAAAAGCATGCAAATAAAAATCTTTCCACATGCTTCCACGGCAAACAATTACGAACAATTTTCGTAATGTAGGGTAAATGCTCGTGTAATTAAAGCTTATGACACGCGACATTCGCAAATAAAACATTAATGCAACACGGTGGGAATTAAAAAATGTGATGTCGCCGTGATAGAGGAAAAATTAAGTAAATGTTTTTTTTTTATTTTAAATGGGAGGCGTTTCATTTGTATACATAATTATCTAACATTTGCTTAAGTTTAAGTTAAACGTAGGCGCTTGTGTAAACAAATGAAAGCTACTCGGAGGAACTTTGTCTTTTCCGTCACCACAGCCAAAATATTATTCCTTCACTGGATGAAGTTTCGCGACGCCAATCTAACTTTTTGGATAAAGCTGAATGCCTATTATACGTGCTTTGAAAATGGCATCACTGAGCAGGATAATTATTTCAAAATATGGACACGAGGCAAACTGATGGGATTCAGGATAATAAACCTTACAAAAATTAATGTAGTAATATTGTGTTTCCCAAATGATTTTCCATGCATCTTCCAGGCGATAATATTAGAAAAAAACACGAATTTATGTTGACGAATTTATGAGAAAACAAAAATTTCAAGAATGGTCTTGATATTCAACACATAGAATTCGCATTTTGAATACAAGTCAAGAATATGTATAATGAGCCCAAATTTTGATTTCTCGAATAAGCGATATTTGAAGTGTTTTGGGTTCTCCAAAAAGTCCATAGCAATAGTCACAATTTTTATTTAATGCAACATAGTGGTCAAAAAAATATGAAATGGATAAATTTTCTACCAATTTTTTTACATTAAAATTAAATTGGAATAGTGTATCTCAAATCTCGTAATTAAAAATAAAACACATGACATTTTTAAATTAGGAATTTCATATTACTACAAGACTATGTCCTGAAAATATTGTTTCTTATTCACATTTTGCATATGACGACACAAGCTATCGCCTGGACTTTTTAAAACAGAACTATAAAATGCAAATACAGAAAATCTTTCCAAATAGCATCTAGTAAAATGCATAGAATTGTACTGCATGCAAATGACTATTTTCTTTTGCAAAAAACATGCAACTCCATAGTTTTTTCTAATGCTAAAGTAACAGTCTGTTGAATGGATTGTGTGTTGTTTTAAATTTTTTGCTCGCAATTTAATAGTCATTAAATATATGGTCTTACATAAAAAACATTCGAGAAAAGTACAGAAAACAGAAAGTAAAACATTGATAACTCTGAGGAGCATGGATTTTGTGGATGGAAAGACAATAGGTGTTTTCAATAGAATTCATTACGCTGAATACGAATCCGGACTAGACAACGTTTGAGTCCAAATTCGTATTCAGCACAAAGTAATCTATCAAAATCGTTTATTCACATTTTATTCATACAATTCTTTCTGTAATCTGAAAGTAAGAACATCTGACACCTTGAGGTAGATATATGATTAATAATTTTCTACATTAATACAGAATTTAATAAAATTGTGTGTCGTTTATTCTAAATCCGTTCACCAGGTGACTACAAAAACAAAATGTTTACATTTACTTCTTGTTTTTACGCTTCTTATTAACTATCTACTTAACTGTTTAAAACGGAATTATAGAAAGAAAGTACTGAAAATCTGCCTAAATAATATCTAGAAAAATGCACAGAATTTTACCGCATGGAAATAACTATTGTCAGAGACAATAGTTATAATGTGTTATTTAAAATTTATTAGAGTAAAAAACAAAACTCCAAAGTCTTGGTAGTGCTAAAGCAACAATCCGTTGAATGGAACAATCCGTTGATACAAAATCATTGCAATTCCCATAGCATACTGCATTTTTGGGCATACTATTTTTCTTTTGAAAGCAGATGCCATTCTGAGTGTTAAGGTTCTTATGGAGTTATTTACTTTTCTATTTTCTTAAAAAGTTTCAGTCGTTTGAAATGTTAACAAAAACGTATTTTAAACAATTCTAACTTCTTAAGAAATTAAAAAAAAAAACTAAGTATAAGATATGATTTTTTTTGCTCAGAATAACATTTACTTTCTATAAGAAAACCAGTAAAACTTTTATTTGTTTCTTCATATTTTATTCAATTTATTTTGATAATTTTTATTTAATAATTATTATTTCCGCCGATAAGTATGTTTAGTGAATAGCAATATAAATATATATTATATTCATAATATATAAATGCACGATTGCTATTAATGTATGATTTGTTATAGCCAATCAAACGACTTCATTATAGCCAATCGAACATACGTAAAATAAAACCATCCAATCAAAACATTCCGTTATTCAGGCACACAGTCCAGAACTGTCAGTGTCAAAATACATCAATGGTCATATAACTTCTAATGACATCGACAAATAAAATCTATGTAGACGCCGCCAGAAGAATACGATCGACGAAAAAAATTCGTAACCCACTCGAATATTAAACGGCGATTAATGATCTCGACAATTAACACACTCGCTAATCGCTCGTGCGTTAAACAGTCTCGATCATTAAGAGCTCTTTTTAATATACTTTTTGGTTAAATAACTATTATCTATTTGCTTTTATTTATTATTGTAATGAGTATTGCTTGTTTTTACAGTGTTTAATATGTATTTCTTTTTTATTTACGTTGAGACATCCTGTATATGCAAGGACTATGATTTTTCCTGGTTTTCAATTTCTACGACAAGGGAGAATGTTTTGAGTGCAGTGTTTTGTGGTGATTTCTCTAGGATTTCAGATAGATACAAATTTTAAAAGTTTTGTTAATGCAATTTTGACGTTGTCCAGGCATTCCTAATTTTCAATTGCCTTTTCTATAAAATTTTCTTTCACAAAAGCTACCACCATTAAGACGTTAAACTATTTAATATAATAAGAAAAATAACGGATTGACGATTAAAAGAAAAATCTCACCAGTTTCATATTAGGTACTTTGATATTTATTTATATCTGTTTAATTTGTTTAAGACTAAGTTTACGATTTAGGAACTTTTCTTGTGGCCAAGTAAATTTAATCGTTCATATATGTTAAATGTCAAATCTAATTTAATTTTTAATGAAATATTATCAAAAAGTGTGCGTTATTTAGAATTGGCGGAATTGAATCAAACAATATACATGGGTTCTCTCTAAAAAATACCAACTTTTCAGCCGATCAAAAATTTCTGAATACAACATTGTACTAAAAATTATTGCATAACTTCATATTGTACGTCAACGTCAAATTGTACGTAATTAATCGGGGTAGAATCTCTTAAAAGTTCATAAAAGCTGGTCACAGAGGCTTGCGTTGTATTTCAAATAACACCATAAAGAAAAAACTTTATTTTAATTCTACTAAATGAGCCCTTCATTTATTCATTTGTACATTTTGCATGCATGAATTAAATTTAACGCACTGTACATGTTTTATTTAAAACGTGTTAGAGTGGGTGTCCATCAAAATCGATGTCGATTACATATGCAAAGTGTTTTACGCTGTTGTATACAATTCGCATCATATCGCCCCTAAATACTGTCGACAAAACCAATTGAACGATAATCATCCCTGCCGTTGCTGGTTTTCTCTGAGTGCGTGAAATTTATCGTTATTTTATAAATATACTTTAACGCGAACATAATATGATGTTAATTGGACGACAATACAGGTTTTGCGATCACCCTTCATATTCACATTTGACGTCTACAACGGTTGATGTGGTTGACACGGCGACAATTGAAAATTTTAATTGACGGTCAATTTTGTTCATAATTGAACGGATAAATACTCAAACCGATCTAGAAGTATGCTACGATGAAAAATTTACTAGTCACCTATGTTAAAATTTGTTAATTATTCTTTAATTTAAATCTTAATTTTAACTGACGAACTTTATAATCATATCGCAATTTATAACTAAATTTAGCTATTTTCAAACAAATTCAGCATTCTAGCGCAATGGTATCATCAGAAATCTATCCCCTGGACAATTTATAGTCTAGATCAGCGTTTCTTAACCTTTTTACTATTGCGGGACCCTTTAAATAGGGTTGGAACCTGGCGGAACCCCAACAAAAAAAATATACAATGTCCTTTCCAAGGCATTTCGAGTATTTTTGCGTACAGAAAAACGTGTAACGTATATCAAGTAACCAGATACAAGTCTGTAAAGAAACGCAGATCAATGATTTAATATTACTTACTGTGAAATTAAAGTATTTTTCCTGTAAAATTTAAAAAATGCCCTGTCAAATTAAGTTGATACTGTGCTAATTTCGCAGGAATATGTTTGTGGAATATGTGAATTCTGCAAAAACAATACAGAAATTTAGCTGGTATCCAATAACCAGCGATGTTACAGTTAATTCTTCCTTTACAGTTTTTTTGGTAGATTATTACATTCATTTTCCGCAACATTGCAGATAATTCTCTCTAGGTACAAACGTATTTGTTCTTTTTAGTTCCTTTAAGTCTTACCAAAGGAAGGAAGAAGAAAATACAAATCAAACAATGCGAAAACGAAGAATACAAAAAGTACCTTTTACAAATTATTAAATAAATAAATTCAGTATAAATAAGAAAAAATCATTGGTCAAAATACAAAAATTAAGAAACATTTATTCTGAGTAAAAAGTTTGATATGAACCTATTGATAACAAGTTAATATTCCTTAAGAAATTAGAACCATTTAAAATAGGTACTGTTTTATTAATATTTTAGTATTTTTTAAGGTATTGAAAAAATAAATAAGCCCTTATGAAACATTTTAGTTTGTTTTGACTAATTACGTTCTGAGAAAGAAAGTTTGGGAATATACACCCAAGTAGAAGATATTTATACACACTAATTGTATCTATAACAGATGATCTCTGTATTTTCTCTTAAAGTTTGCTAAATAACAAAAAGCTGGCTCATACATAAACAATGTTGAAAATTAGACTGATTCAAGGTAATCGAGGTGAAAATTAAACGCAAAAACATACAAAATATAAATAAAAATATGTGTAGCACTTTTAAATTTGTTTCATTGTCAAAATTAGTACTTACTTCAATTTAATTTAATTATTTTTTGTTTAATTAAATGCTGTCACTAAATTTGAAATTACACTTTAGTTTCCTGTCCGCATAAATTTTCGTCTATAATTGCAACTCACTCTGTATATTTATTGATTTTCTATGATGAGGACCGACATAATTTTCGTCATAGAAGCTCAGAACTTATCTGGTGATAGGTTAGTTACCTTATCTGGAATGTAAGATCATATTCAAATCCACCACATACAACTCTGTACTTCTCCTAAAGTACCTACCATTATGAGCAGCAGATTCAAATTATAGGTTTATTTTGTCACACATTTGGAACGGCAAAAATATTGAAAACAAATAATGTTAGAGTTTGACCAATAACTCTGCCAGATTGTCGTTTCCTAGAGGTTATTTTGTTTTTATGTAACAGATAATTGTAAGTAATATTGTCAATTGAAGTTAATGAATAGTCTAGAAAGATGCCCAGCGGATGTAATATCGAAATAACAGTGGTTTATTGGGTTAGAAGGGCTCCAAATCAAAATGATTCATGGATTGACCTTGTTTATTAATCCAATATTTGAAATAATAATCCCATGCTAAAATAATTAACACTGAATAATGTGCCCATGAACCGGCGACCGTCACCGCTATTTGTTACTATTTTTTCGCGAAACCCCTGACGACATCAGGGTTCCGCGGAACCCCGGTTGAGATTAACTTATAAAAGTGTTAAAAAGTAGATAAACCGCCTGAAAATGCAAGGAGAACGTATCGTCATTTTTGGTGGACGCGCCGGAAGATTTTTTTAAACGTAATATCAAAGTTTTTCACTATTTCCTGACTAACTGAAAGATTCGAAGACCAATGAACCCAACTTATCTATATACGAAAATGTCACGTGTGGGAGATATGATCACATATAGATAATGACCGGTGAGCAAAAAAGTACCTCTCCTAAAACCATGTAAATAAAAATATTTCAACAAGCTTCCACGGCAAACATTACGAACAATTTTCGTACTGTCGGGTAAAATTGTTAAATATTCTTTAATTTAAATCTTAATTTTAACTGATGAATTTATAATCATATCAGTTTTTTTTTATAAAAAAAAAACATTGCTGAATTCTTGATATTAGATTTTATATTACAAAATGCAGAAATTGTCGTTCTGAAACGAGCTTTTATGATAGACTAGTCGATGGTAGTTTCATATGATTGCGCCAGATATTGGCAATTCATCCCTTTCAACTGCAGTGTCGAATGTGCCTCGATATTCGCTTTATTTACAGGGCACTGTATTATCGTCTGTCACACTCGACACTTTAATATTAGATACGAACTGTTACGGACTGATTTTGAAATTTGGTACATTTGAAGGGTGAAAGTTGTATGAGAAAATCACTGTTCTGAGAGAAACAACTTTACGGTTGTCTCTTCAATTTCGGATTACTTTTTGTGTACCCACAACTATCAAATGGCACACTTAGTATTCACATACCCGTTTTGATAATTTTATATATGTCATAAGTAAATAAAAATTTTTATGTCCTTCAAAAAAAAATGTTTGCAAAAATTAATTGATTCAAAATACAGGCTGGTAAAAATAAATATACTTAGCATTCATATAAATAACGATTCCGGGGAAACTACTAACGGTATCGGGACGAAACTTCATATTTAAAAGTTTCATGACCAAACTTAGAGCTGAAAGAAGTTTTATTCAAAAGGGTCTAAAGGAACTGGAGGTTTACTCTTAGCGGGTTTTCCACGATTTTGCAAATAAGCCGCTATTTCTCTAATTTCGCTAAAATAGTTAAATAATAAATTAAAGTAGAGGAAATATTGTATAATTTATGTCTATGACATTTTTTGGTAAAATTAATAGTTTAGCTGTATGAGCAAATTCTATTTGATCGAGATCGGTCCTGTCTGCAATAAAACTAGTTAGCCAGGATTTGACAGATATTTTAATACTATTAACAGTATTCTCACATCAGAGCTTGCGTTGTGAAGCACTGCGAAATAGTATGATAAAGTCATGTACCTGACCACATCAGACTTTTTAGTTTTGGAGATCAGTTTGTCAGTTTGAGAGTTATTTTAATCTGACACCGTGACATGACACGTCTTATCCTGTATAAAATAATATACATTATTCCTGATAATTCTAGGGTAAGAACCGAGCTTTGAAAAAAAAACGCTTTTCAAATTTCACAGTTTGTACAGCAAATAAGAAATATTAATAAATATTTTAATACAGTAGAACCTCGAATATCCCTGCGGCGGATTTATTGATTTAACCGTGCGTGCGCGGATTATCCGTGGCTGGCCAGCTCTGGGTGATGGTATGTAGTTAATTTTAGTAATTGTATTGTCAACTCAGTGGATTGCATAAAATGCAGCATACCGGTTTAATAAATTGAGTACGCGCTATTGTAAGTATAGAAGAATAAAAAGAAATTTTAAAACAAATTAAAAGAATGAAATGTTCAGAACTGGCTAAAATGTACAGGATAATCCGTAAAGATTGCGACAAAATTACAGGGATGTTAGGGGACTGTTAAAAAAGAGCAATTTAGGCACTAAGCTAAAATATAGACTGGAATCATTTATTTCTTTGGTTATTGGAGCGGAGGTGGCCTAGTGGATAAGGCGAATGCCTTCCACTATGAAGCCCAGGGTTCAAGCCCAGGTTAGGCAGGGATTTTAAAAATACTCCGTCTCCACGACCGCCGCACAGACAAGCCAACAGGCTTTGTGCACATGGCGACATCCCAAAAAAAAAAAAAAAATTACAAAAACTTTTTAATTAGGAGTCATGTTGTTATACATAAGCTGATACGGAGATTTAGGGATGTTTGAACCCTATGGTGTATTCCAGGAATATCTTTCAAGTGAGTTCAAGCAGCCTTCTTGCAAGCAGTATTAGTTAACTTTTTACCTGCACCAAGAAAAAGTGAAGTGGATTTAGATCAAGGGATCACGCGGGCCAATTAATACGGCCCCAACAAATCTATCAGTTAAGAACTAGCGCACATTCAAGAATCAATCAAATACCTACCTTGTCGTATGGTCGCAACTTTACCCAGGAGCTCAAGTAGAATATTTTTTAAGTACTGGCGATAAATAAAGCCATGCAAACGTGGTTCAAACAACCCTGCTGATGATTCAGACCAATAACAACAACAACACAAGAATTACATTCTTGGAATGTGCTATCAGTTAAATAGAGATAAATAAATAAGAAATGTATCTGATAATGTACCATACGGTTCGAACATCCCTAAATCACGCGCCAACTTATGTATGGAACAACTTGACAACTAATTATACAGTTTTTGTAATAAATAATTCCAGTCTATTTCTTTTTGATTTAGAATTGGGCGTAAACGGCGCAAGTTGTCCCTTAAACGACGTTTCAGTTCGCCGATATCTACATGGGACTTCCTGTATAATATTGGGAAACAATCGGTTTTTGACATTCTTAAGAAGAAAGCTGAATTGCAGAGTTTCTTTAGCTGAAGATGATAGCGATAAAGCGATTTCTGACAGGAAAGCCCTAAAATAATCTCTTTTTGAGAACTGAAATGTTTACACTTCAGGACCTATCTGTGCTAGGGCAGCCCAAATGTTTCACAATGAGATGAAAATTGGCGGAACTTCTCTACATCTTGTGGTTGGATATGGTATATGCATAAACTGACATATTTAAACTGTTTTATTTGTTACTACATTTGTTTTGTTCCTTTGACATTATATATGTATTTGTATAAATAAGTGACATATTACAACATTGAAGACTCGACTGACACGGATAATCGAGGTTCTACTGTACTATAATATTTGTTGAATTACAAAAACATAAGAATATTTGAATATACCTACTCCGTACAAAACAAAATAGTAAATAAACACACTACATATTTTTGTTTAGTTGGATAAAATAAGAAATCTACAACATTGAACTTTAGTTTAGGACATTCGGTTCGTTGATTTGACATTACACTTATCAACCCACAATCGTTTCTTATTCTACCAATGTTCTAAGGGTCAGAATATAACCTAGAAGTTTGACTGATCTTGATAATTGAGTGTTATGCTAAAAGTTGATTTTTCCTTATAAGGTAACTGCAATTCGACTTCTTTTTAAATCGCTACAGGATAACAGCAATTAAGAAAATTATCATAATATCTATTTAGGCTGACTAAAAATGCTTTATATTTTCATAATAATACGGCGTACTACTCTTTTAACCACTATTATTTACAAATTTAGGGGTGTCGGAATTAGGTACATGTAAATATAGCACGTCCGTAAATCAGACATGTGTGTCGGAATTGTGTACATGTTTAGAAGTAATACATTTGGCTCTATTGCTGTCTTTACACAAGAAAATAACACAGTTTACATCGTTTGCTATATTACTAATTACTAAAAAATTACTAAAAATTCCAGATGCAAGAAACATTAAAATACAGATAAGCTAGAGAGGGCAGACTGAAGAAGACTAAGGACTTATTTTATATGTGTTTCATTAAAGATGATAAAACATAAATGTTTAACATTTCTCTATCATTTCAAATTTGCATCTATCATGCCGATAGTTTGCTATGTATATTGGCACAGATTGGTTTTTAAAAAGCCGTTAAACCCTAGTTAAGGGTCACTTTCTAGTGCATATTAAATAACGAGGTAATTTTTAAATCCATTATTATTATTCAATGCAAAAGTGAGTGTTTTTTTATGTTTTTAGGAACCAGATTATAGTCTCTGTAGTGACATTTGCATAAATGCTCACCCGTTACTAATCAGGGCAACAAACACCCAACAACCTGTTCATCTGTTCACATTACACCCCCCCCCCCCATAATTACAGCACCCCATCGAAAATTCGCATTCAACTCACATACAGGAACGTGTACGAAATAGACAGCAGAAAAAGGTCAATCAACAACAGAATAAACATCCGTTATCTATACTCGCAGTACCAGCACATTAAAAGGCAGTTGCAGTACAACATTATTCAAAAGAGTGCAATAAAGCGCAATGAGTGAAGATTAACGACCTTCCCTCACAACAAACTCGAATTAAATGTAAAATGCCACACAGTACGCGTGAATAAGCATCGCGAATGCGCGGACATGAAGAATCACATAGACAGGGTAGTAGGTTCGGCAACTGTAATAAAATCCATTTGGAGTGTCGATCCGTGGGGGTAGTAGCGTTTGTGCACCCTCGTAATGAGTTAGTGGCTGTTTCTGAGCAATTATAACGGTGGGGTGTTGACCCATTTTCAAGGTGATGCGGAAAAATGAGCGCCACTGCGCCTCTAGTGTCGAGTTGCTAGAAACTGTCGTGCATTGTGTGCAGGTTAAAATAGGGGTGCTGGAAAGGGGTGGGATCATATCTCCAATTAATGAAAATGTACGACAAGTGGAACGCTTGAATACACGTGCCCTCACTTGATTTTCTCTATTACTTTTGTTTGTCTGTCAAGCGCTGCGGATCTACATTTTTGCATGGAGTTTTAGTTTTTGTAATTTTTTTTCGGAAGGTGGCTTATTATTATTGCTCTTTGATTAAATTAAAAATTTTATTTTGGATTCTGAAATCTAAACAGCCTTTCCATGTAATAAAAAACAAATAAATATGAAATTAATAGCAAATAAATAACAAATAAATAATAATTATATTGAATTGATATTTTTTTGGATGTTATTTTTATTGTTAGTTTACAAATAAATGGCAAATAAGTAGCAATAAATAGCATTGATTTTTCTAAACATCGAAAACCGCATAAAATTGTAATTTTGTGAAACATTTTTTTTTCCGGTAACCGGCACATTTTTATTGTACAAACCTATCCACATAAACACAATGTTATTTCTTTCCAAGAAAAACCGCACATCATGTACAGGGTGGGCCAAATTCGATGTTACTATAGGAGATCTTGGCAACTATAAGAGATATCGAAAAATGAGTAAGGTTGCTGTGCGTCTTTTTTTGAGAGAAACTTAATGGTGAAAACCAAAATTAGCTATCGTCTTTTGTTTTCGAGTTATAACACAAAACTCGATTTTTCGCTATTTTGATACTTGTCGATATCTTTGTTGTTTGTTAAATCAGACGAACGATATTTGCACGTTCTTCAGGCACTTTTTCGATTAGAATTCAGTGGAATTCACAGATTTTAAATATCTCTAATAGTTTTGTAGATATAACATAAAGTTGTGTTTTTTTTTTAAATGGAAACCATAGCTGGCTATGACTGAAATAAATAGAGCCTTTTTTCCCCTTTTCAATGATATATAACATGTTGGTCCAAAATATTCAAAAAGTAACGTTCTATAGAATAACATGAAATTAGTATATATCAGAGGCATTATGATTATTGTCTTCGAGATTTCTTTGAGTAGGCGTATGTCACTAGTAGTTTTACACTACTAATCAGTGACTTAAGTATTGAATTTGCATTCTTTTGAATATTTATTTCAATTAAAAGTTACGAAATGCCGTGTGAATCATATGAAAAATACGCAATGATCGAATGCTTTATTCAAAGTAATAACAATGCTGAAATTGCATCCGAAACATACTTCAATCGTTATCCAGAAAGAACACAACCTCGCAAATCTTTTTGTGAGAGATTAAAAGAAAATCTCATCAATCACGGGTCATTTAGTATGCCAAGATCCAAACATTACCATATTGAAAATGCTGAAGAAGCTGCCACCAACACAGTTGCAGCCGCAGTTGCAAATCCCTCAACTTCAAGTCGTGAAATAGAAACTGAATCTTCAGCATACCACTTCCATATCACAATGTTCGGCATTTGGCATATTAATCAACCCGTAATTGATGAGATGTTCTTTTAATCCCAAAAAAGAGTTTGTGCGGTCGTGCACTACCTGGATAACGATTGAATTATGTTTCGGATGTTATATCACAATTATTGTTATTACTTTGAATAAAGCATTCGATTATTGCGCATTTTTCATACTATTCAAACGGCATTCCGTAATTTTCAATTAAAATAAAAGAATGAAATTTTACTAATTTCACTGATTAGTAGTATCAAACTACTAGTGACATACGCCTACTCGGAGAAATCTCGAAGACAATAATTATAATTCTCTGATATATACTAATTTCATGTTATTCAATAAAACATTACTTTTGGAATATTTTGGACCGACATGTTATATATCGTTGCAAAGGGGAAAAACGGCTCTATTTATTTCAGTCATAGCCAGCTATGGTTTCTATTTAAAAAAACACAACTTTATGTTATATCCACAAAACTATTAGAGATATTTAAAATCTGTGAATTCCACTGAATTCTAATCAAAAAGGTGCCTGAAGAACGTGCAAGTTTCATTCGTCTGATTTAACAAGCAACAAAGATATCGACAAGTACCTATCAAAAAAGCAAAAAATCGAGTTTTGTGTTATAACTCGAGAACAAAAGACGATAGCTAATTTTGGTTTTCACCATTGAGTTTCTCTCAAATAAAGACGACACAACAACCTTACACATTTCTCGATATCTCTTATAGTTACCGAGATCTCCTATAGTAACATCGAATTTGGCCCACCCTGTACAAAAGGACACATTCTGTACATGATGTGCGTTTGACGCTTTTCTATGAACAATATAGATGATCATGTCTTTAAAATGAGTTATTTGGAAAATTATATTTCAATTGCTTCCTGTATATATTTATATATTTGTCGATTTTTATAATGTTTATTATTTGAAGAGCAACGAAAACGGTTAAAAATATTTTAAAAGTAGAGAACATTTTGTATGTCTTTTTTATTTAACAAAAAGATTATATTTTGAAAGCTATTTTCTTTGTTTTAAAAGCTAATTGATGGGTATTTTAGACAATATTAAGACATATTTATACAACGACCCTAGTAGTATAATTGGATTTAGTAGAACTTTAAAGATGTCGAAGAAACCATACTCAACATTTTCTTTATGGGCTATATCTTCCTAATTTAAATTAAAGAAAAAATACACTGCTCAAAAAAATTAGAGGACACTTTTTTCGAAACCTGTAACTTTTTAAATAATAATTCTAGGAAAATTAAATTTGGTATGCTTTAAGGGCATATATTTAACTAAAGAAAATTACAAAAACAATGATACAACTTTTAGTTACTTCTAAGTTACACTTAAAAATGTAACTTAATAACGGAAAACAAAATGGAAAAAAATGTCAAGTATGTATTCTTTGAATTAACGTATGAAAGCCTACTAAAGATGACAAATGAATTCATTGTCATTCATTTTCGTTGATCAGAAACGTCAATAGAAGTAAAATGAGGCATCTTAGTGAAGTGCAAGAAGCTCATGCTGTCGCCCTTATGCAGCATGGCCACTCTATTCGACATGTTAGCAGGGAACTTCGAGTTTCCCCTTCTGTTATTCAGCGTTTATGGAATTGGTTTCCGGAGACTGGCCAATATGTTAGAAGAGCTGGACAGGGTCGAAATCGAAAAACTACTCAAAATCAAGACCGATTTCTTGCCCTTTCCTCTTTACGTCAGCGTACGGCCACAGCACGAGACCTCCTAAACGACCTAAGACGAGCACATGGAATAGAAATTTCCGATCAAACTGTTAGAAACAGATTAAAAGAAGCGAATGTGAAACCAAGAAGACCTGTCCGCGCACCACGCCTTACGCAGCATCACAAAGCAGCGCGAGTGAGGTTTGCCCTGGATCACAGAGATTGGCAACTTCGTCACTGGAGGCCTGTACTGTTTACAGACGAGTCCAGATTTCGTTTAACTCGTTACGACGGTTGAGTACGTGTATATAGACGTCCTGGTGAACGCTACGCAGCCGCTACTATACAGAAAGTTGTCTAGTTGTAGTTCCTGGTAGACTAAATGCCATGAATTACATCGAATACATCTTGGAGGACCATGTGGTGCCTGCTGCATATGGCGTCGATCAAAATTTCATCCTAATGCAGGACAATGCAAAGTCCTGAGTCCTGAGAGTCCTGACCTGAATCCTATATGGAACATGTGTGGGATCAGCTTAAGATATATTCTTAATATAATTCTCTCTTAAGATATATTCAACAATTCTCCGCAAAAATTGCATAGCATATAACTGAACTTGCACTATTTTATAAATACTCCCGCCCTTTATAAAAAAAAACCATGACATTTATGGTGAAATGGAATAATTGCATACTGATTGACAGGTGACGATCACTGCGTCTCTCCTGTCCCACGTTCAACTGACATTTCAAACTACTTTAAAACACACTGTCTGGGAAAATGCATAATATTTAATAATATTCCAATTGTGCGATTATGCCAGTATTAACCGGTGGGTTAACTAGTAGGTTGTTTATTAATTACTTTTACCCACTCAACAGTATCCTTAGTCATATAAATAACGACTACGTTCGTATCGTTACGTACATTATCAATTAACAGACGTAATAATGTAACTGATGCAACTCAATATCAATTTTTACAAGAGTTGATAACGAATTGTGCAGTTTTCAGTTAAAATTCTGAACAGCCACTATATCATATACACTATTGACGGTCTGGAGACGAAAAGGGTCGTACGGAATTCAAGAAGAATTATTTTATAACGAAATGCAATGTGCGCATCACTTCAAAGGCAAACAAAAGAAAATATAACAAGAGACGTACGAGAGTAACGCGATATAATGTGAAACCGAAGATGTAGATAACAATTGCATCAGAGTATAAGGTATCCCGTTCGATACGTGTTGGTAGATATCAAGTTTATTAAATGAAAAACAACTTATGTAATTTTGTATGTGTTATTGTGAAGACACAAAAATACCTACGTACATAGAAAATTACTATTTGTCTGCATCGAAAAACTAAACTAAAAAGTTTTGGTGCTTTCTTTCTCATGCTATAGCTTACACATCTCAAAGAAAACATTTTAAATAATAGTTCTAGGCAAATCAAATTTCATATACTTCAACGGCATATATTTAACTAAAGACAATTACACCACATGGCACCACATGGTCCTC
This sequence comes from Aphodius sticticus, assembly GCA_963966075.1. Taxonomy (NCBI): domain Eukaryota; kingdom Metazoa; phylum Arthropoda; class Insecta; order Coleoptera; family Scarabaeidae; genus Aphodius; species Aphodius sticticus. The sequence continues at coordinate 4,056,223 of OZ014508.1, read as the reverse complement.
CAAGATGTTTTCGATTTAATTCATGGCATTTAGTCTACCAGGAACCACAAGATCAGTTCTGTTGTCTATACTGATTCCAGCCCAAACTATCACAGGTCCACGACCAAATCTATCCACTTCCTGTATAGTAGCGGCTGCGTAGCGTTCACCAGGACGTCTATATGCACGTACTCGACCGTCGCAACGAGTTAAAGGAAATCTGAACTCATCTGTCAACAGTACAGGCGTCCAGTGACGAAGATGCCAATCTCTGTGATCCAGAGCGAACCTCATTCGCGCTGCTTTGTGATGCTACGTAAGGCGTGGTGCGCGGACAGGTCTTCTTGGTTTCAAATTCGCTTCTGTTAATCTGTTTCTAACAGTTTGATCAGAAATGTCTATTCCATATGTGCTCGTCTTAGGTCGTTTAGGAGGTCTCGTGCTGTGGCAGTACGCTGACGTAGTGAGGAAAGGACAAGAAATCGGTCTTTATTTTGAGCAGTTTTTCGATTTCGACCTTGTCCACCTCTTCTAACATATTGGCCAGTCTTCCCGTGGTCCATAAACGCTGCATAACAGAAGGGGAAACTCGAAGGTCTCTGCTAACATGTCGAATAGTGTGGACATGCTGAATAAGGGCGACAGCACGAGCAACTTGCACTTCACTAAGATGCCTCAATTTACTTCTAATGACGTTTCTAATCAACGAAAATTGACAACTGAATTTATTTGTCATCTTTAGTAGGCTTTCATATGTGAATTCAAAGCATCTTGACATTTTTCCATTTTGTTTTGCGTTATTAATTTACATTTTTAAGTGTAACTTAGAAGTAACTGAGTTGTAACATTGTTTTTGTAATTTCTGTGAATTGACTTTTATACATATTTACTCTGTCTTTACTGGTTTTCTTTTCTGTTGAAATGCTCCATTTTCTTGATTAAGTGATATAGTTGTAGTACTGTAAGAAATTGTCCTATTATTTGCTGTAATATATCGAAATAAAACAGGAACTGGGATATGTCCTCCAGGGTAATACAATGGTTGGTTGTGTTCGTGAAAAATGGGATGTGTTTTGTTCAACGACATTTTCTGTGGGTCTCCAGGCCTAACTTTTAAGAAAATCACTCGACGCCACTGGGGACCTCTACTTCTAAAGTAACACGGCAATCCATCAATTACCTTTCCTCCGATAAAGGTTTTATAGACACTTGTCTTTAGAGAAATCTGCCACAACAACATCTTGATGGGGACCGTTACACATTCCCTACAATTGTAGGTAAAAATTCTACACTTGTTGTAATTTCGTAACATAAATTAATGTGCACTACAAGTGGACAGTTGTAATTACAAAGAGATTTCTATATATGTAGACGTGTTCTGTAATATTTACATGGCTGTGATATATTGCTACAGTGGAAATATAAAATTATTTTTACATAGTTATTTGAGAATTTGTTAAATCTAGGGTAAGGATACTTGATTGCTTTGTAACAGTTGTTTAAAGTTAAATTAAGCTTGTGTCAAATTGCTTCAAACATCAAACTCTCGCTGTTAATGAAAGAACACAAAGCAAATAATCAAAATTAACAAAAAATACCGGAACACCTAAATAATTCTCCAACGGAAACAAATTCAAAAAACTATTTATACAAAAGTTTTTTGGGTTTAGACAAGTTCTCGTTTAAATATATGTTCGATGTACAGGTAATATTTTATTATAGATATTTTGTTATTATTATAGAAACTGTTCCTGTTTCTAAAAGAACACGCTCTATAATTTTAGATTTTTTAATTCTAATAATTGACAAAGTATTGTAGTCGTGCCATTTCTGTAATTTCATCAAAATACATAGTTAAATAATAAATTAAAGTAGAGGAAATTTAGCATAATTTATTTCTAGGACATTTTTTGTTAAAATTAAAAGTTAGCTGCTAAAACTAGTTAGCCAGGATTTGACAGATATTTTCATTCTAATGACACATTCTATCATACACAAAATTGTAGGGTATTAGTTCGTTTAGTCATACATGAATGCTCCGAGGCGAACTACTGAGGTGTCTTCATTTGAACATGGAATACACATTTCGGTGTTCTGGTTTAGCAAAATATTTATAACTTTTCCAAAAAAGACTGCATAATTTTCTACCATTAGTCGAATTAAAGTTGTATAATGGAGGTTGTATAGTCCTTTGGTATTGATTTTAAAATATTATGTAGAGGGTGTCCCACGCTATAAACAAAGTATATTAATGGGCTTAAGAAATCAAATATACGCTTTTCCATACATACAAGTTGCAGACAGTCATACGGTCTACAGCAAGAAAATATGTTGATGCTTACACAATATCGGATATGCCACAACAACGTACCAACACAAACTTATGTTTGCTTAAATGGAACACTAGGTATATTATTGTTTTCAGTAAGATTTTTATCCTAATTGTGTTGACGTCAACTTATATTAGGCTTTTGTCAACTGTTTCTGAGATATTGTGAAATTAAAATCAAAAACAAGCATTCTTCGAAAAATTAGTTCCGGGGTAACTAACAAGGATAAAACAAAGGAACTAATTTTGGATAGTAAAAGTATCGCACTTTTTGACAGTTCTTATTGATTTCCGATTCTAATATGACATCCCGAACAACTTGGCTAAATAATTGGCTAACTAATGTCAAATAGATTAAGAATTTTAATTGCAACACCCTATATATCTTGACTTACTTCGAAAGATCAGCAACAGCTAAAAAGTTATTAAGCATATAATTTGTCATTTGTGACTTAACAATAATAATACACAATAATTCATAAATTAATATTAAATATCCAGATTGGTCGACAATCTTGTTGGTCGAAATTCAACAATCTCACAAATGTAGTAATACTTCTGTTCATGCAACAACTTACAGCCATTGTAAACTGCTACTATGAATTTATGTCACAGTGTCAGTAATACTTTCATAAGAATAAATAATTAACTAAATGGATAATTGTAAACTGAATAAATAATAATTATTTCAGTACGATTGTCAAGAGTTCACATGTCAGCCCTCTCAGGTCTATGCGTATAAGTCTCGAACTTAAAATTCTCGGTGGAAATATTACATTTTCCATTGTTTCCACAAAAATATTTTGGAAACGTCATCTTATTTTATTCTTCATGTTCGCCATCGTAGTTAATATCCCCATAAATTTCTTCTTCCGACTTAATTTATTGTTCTACAAAATAAATGTTGGCATCTTAAATTTTATGCAATGATCAAAACATATAATATTTGTTTTTTAATTTTTATTTAATAGTAATCCTTATATTTAGAAAAGTACACTATCCAAAAATAGAAGTGGTTCTAGAAGTAATTATACCTCTTTATGTCCCGGTTTAGAATTTCATAATTATGGTAAGCCTAGAACTCAAATATAATTGCATTTTATAAAAAAAAATATTCCTACAAAAACTTCTTACGCCCGGTTGTACCACCACTCGCAAACCGTCTGATCAGCAGACCGGTTGATCAAAGGTGACCGATGATCAAGACGCGATGCGTTGTACAAAGCCCGGTCGGGTGCCGGTTAGCCGATCAGATGATTTGGCGCGGTTGGCAGTACTCGTCTACCAAAAGCCAGTACATTTAATAGAAACTACGTGAAAAGTCCGCAACCAAACTAACACAGCAAATAAAGTGGTAGTAAACATATAAATATCACGCTGAACTGTTGAAACTTTAAAATAGGCCATTGTAGATATTATAATACAATATTTATTATAGCAGATATTAAGTTACTTTCTACTATAACAGATATTTATTTATAAACATTTTGCTTATTATTTTTTACATTGGAAATTTGTTTATCATTGATATTCTCAACTTGAAATCAATTGGTGCCTATTTATGTCAATATAAATAGAATTTTAGTTCTAAACTGAAATGAATACTTACCCTACCCATTTTCAAAGTGATAAACTAAGCCTACTTAATTAATCTTTACGGAAAATGTAGAAATAAGGGTGTAAATAAAAGTTTATAGTAAATTATTTATTTAAGCAAAACTATACATCATTAGTTATCAAAAAAATCTTTCAATATTCTTCAATTAACATATTTCTAATTGCAACGTCGCTCTGGTTATCAATGTTAACATGATCATCGATAATAAGTGGCAAAATTAAAATTGTGATATCATCGTCCACTTCTGGTTGCTGATCGTGCATGTCGCAGGCGATGGTGTGTAGGACAGCTGTGACAATCACAATTCCATCCATTTTATGGACATACAATTAAATCGCCAAGGATAAAATGGGCGAGACAACAAAAGAAACCGGCTACCACGTGTCTCGTTCGAATTAAGGAATCGTTGGTGTCCTGTTAATGGATTTCCGTCATGGGATAGGGTTTAACACCATATCCACTATAATAGTTTTAAAAATCTCCATTTTCAAGTTCTGCTTTCACTTGGGAATTTCAGAAAATATTTGCATCTGGTCACGATAGCTGTCTATCAGCTAACTGGCTATCGGCAAACAATGTTTCAAAGATTTAGCGTGCTACGGATCACCTGGACATTCAAAGAAAATAACCTTTTGAGGTTTCTGTAATTTTCAGCCACTTCACCACCTGGATTTTTAGATAATCTGAACCTCCTCCAAAACTCGACATCGTTCCACTGTTAAAAGTGATTGGGCCAGTCTCTCAACACTGGCCGCAGTCGTGGATGCTGCACCATGTCCACCAGTTAATCTTTATTATCGGTCACGGCCCCAAGAAAGTCCCTTCGTACTGGATCTACAAGCAAATTAATTGAAAATATGGAGCCCAAAAAATGCAAACAAAAAATAAGAACTGTAGATAATGATAAATGTATACGAAACTGATATTATAAATACTGCATACACTTATTTTTCTAGTACTTACCAAAATTAATCCCAGAGATTTGTTCGCTGATGTCAATACTAGATGTAAACACAAACAATTATAGGTTAGCGTCACTCAAGCGCCTGCCATGCGTCTGCGCGCCAGTCTTGATCAAACGATCACCGGCCAATATACGGCGGTCAACTTGCAGCGTGGTTACGGACCAATCAACCTCTGATCAAGGTTGGTACAACGAAAAATGCTCCGCTGACCAATGATCAACGTGATTGGACGGTCATCAGAGTTGGTACAACCGGGCGTTAGAGATAATATTAGAATTAAATGTAAAAATATTTTCTATTTAAAAAAGGAAAGGTTCCAGAATAAAATAAAAAAATGTATATTAAAAATATATTTAAACGATTGTTTGTTTAAGACCGAACAACTTTTGTTTGAAACATCTTTTGACTTTTTTACGGTTGGAGATTTATTTAGGCGTTCCTGAATTTTTTATTATTTTTGATTAATTGCTTATAACTGAAATTGATGAAATAATACCTGAATACCTGAATACCTAAAAGATAATAACAATTCACAATTTTGAACAACTAGATTAAGTTCTAAAAGAAATCCATCTCTTGTAATTTTTTAAAATTATAGCGTATGAACTCGATCTTCTAGAAAATAAACTAGATAACAACAACAACGTTAACCAATTAATTGGTAGTTCAAAACGTGTTTATGGTACAATTGTTCCAATCACTACGACAACTAGAAACAGTGAATGTTGTGTTACGGAACTAGTCTATAAGCGCATAAATTATTTTACTGTAGGTATATCACGGAATATTTTTTTCCAAAAAAATACTATTATTAACTTTACTAATACAATGATTTGTAGAAAAACGTGTATAGTAAGTGTATTATTATGTTCTTAGATACCTATGACACTCTTATTATTCTATTTTAGTTATTTGTTTAGTTTTTAAACTGTAGATTGTTGATATTTAGAATTAAAAAATCATTTCAGACATTTTCTGCAGGAAAATAAGTGGGATATTATGAAGTTAAACTCGCGTAATTTAAAATTTGTTTTATGCATTTCTATGAGCTCGCTAATTAAACTTTAATTACCTGTTATAATTATTATAATTATTTCTTTTCCTGTGAACTGAGCAGGCAAAATTTGGAACGAAAAATTGGGAAATATTCAAATCTAAGAGCAAAATAATATATCAATGTTAATTCTAGCATTTGTCTTTAATAATAATTTCAAAAAATCCTTATTCCATGTTAAAATAATTTTCCTAATTTTGGTATCCCTAATTATGTTTGGAAAGGAGTTATAGCTACAACATATTTGAAACCCATTTAGTACTCAACAAAGCTCTTACTGCACAAACGCCACAAACTATTTTCAAACCACGCATTACATAATATTGCGCAATGCATTCGCAAACGAAATTCAATTTCATTCTCGGTGACAATTCCCGTTTTTGCCCATAAACTAGACTAAGTACACACATCACATCATGATCAGGTTATGTTGCGGGTACATTTACAGCAAATAACAGAGGGCATTATGCATTACCGTACACGCAAACGCAAGTCGGACGCAATTAAGAAAGTGTACGTCGAAGGCTGGTAAACTGGAATTTCCAGAATTTCCCGGCAAAAGCAAAGTGATTTGGGATGCAACGCCCTTTCCCTATGGTACCGGAAACAAACAATTCCTCTGTTTATCCTGGAGTGGCCTGGGAAATTAGAACCACATAAAACTTTCAAAGATTCAAACAGAACGTTTGTGCCACGTCATCATTAGTTCCGATGGAATTCGACGGATTTTGGATGTACTATATTATTTGTAACGGGATGTAAGTCGTTTAGAATCATTTAAAATCGTTCAGATTCGTTTAAAATATAGTTTAGAATTGTTTAAAATCGTTCATAATTATGAATAACCTACAGTATATTATCAGATTATATTATAAAGTGCTCGATTTAGTCATTACAATGGTTTTGTAATTATAGTTACTGGAGGAAATAATACTAATTAAATATGACGGGAGATGCATTTAAAGTTTTGGTTAGTTTAAGCTGTTAATGCAAATTGTGAATCTAGGTGGTGCATGGTTGAACGTTTAAATTGTTGAGTGGAATATACATTTAGTGGGCACTCAAACATGCATATTTAACGCATATTGTCTGCAGACGTGAACAGAAGCTTGCAAATTTACTAAAGTTGTCACTTAGTAATTTCACACATTCTTCCTCAAGGGTCCAGAATAACTAAGCTTGACTTTAATAAAAAAAAATTAATTGTTAGGAATGTCAACATTTACATGACTGCAAAATAATAACTAGCCTTATAAAATGCTTGTTTATTCTAGATTTTACATCATACATGGTCCAGTTTTGTATGATTATTACTGTGTTATTTATGTTTTTGATATATAATAATAATAATAGTAGAGAGTTTAAAGCGACAGATAAAGTTAAAAATGAATCAGAAAATGAGAGAGGATTATGTTAGTAAGCCAATGCATGGCCAATTTTTAAGAATTGTGGAGGGTGATGGTATTTCAAAGTCTGGATCGTTATCTTGGCTTTGTCATGGAAACATTAAGGCTGAAACGTACAATACGTACCAGATATCATGAACAGAAGATTATGAGAGTTGCTCATGATGGGAGTTGTAGACTGTGTCATCAGGCTCCGGAACATGTCTATCATTTGTTAGCGGCTTGTCCAGTCTTAGCTGAGTCGCATTACATTGCTAGGCATGATAGGGTGGGAACATATATACATTACAACTTGTGTTCCCAACTATTAGGTTTGGCAATGCATGTGTCTCGGTGGTATGACCACGTTCCATCTCCTGTTGTGAGTAATGATCATATTACCATATTATGGAACATGCCTAAAGTCACTGATAGAATGCTTGATGCTAATAAGCCAGATATCGTGGTAAAGGATTTACAGAGCAAGGTATGCACGTTCATAGAAATCTCGGTACCTGCTGATGCGAATGTTGTAAGGAAGGAGCTTGAAAAACAACTTAAATATAAGGATCTCTCAATAGAAGTTGGACGTATGTGGGGAATGAAAGTAAACATTATTCCGGTGATTGTAGGTTCATTGGGAGCAGTTACTCTAAATTATAGTAAACATGTCAAGGAGTTACCGTGCAAAATTTCGCCCTGGGAAATTCAGGAAATTGCGGTTTTGGGAAGCGCGAATATTTTGAGGAGAGTTTTATCATAAAGCATCCTAAATTTACTGCTATCGTACTACTTTTCATCTTTACCTTCCTTTGTATATGTCTGTATACGTTATATGCTATATGTATATGTTTGTATTGTATTAATAAATATCTGCTGTGTTTACTGACCTGTACGCAACGCTGTACGGGGTTTCCACAGTCTTCCTTTGCTTTGCAAACTCGTGTTGCAAAGCATAAATGGCGTTGTTTTTCAAAATTGGGTTGAGCTGTGGTGATACACGCAAAGGGAGTACCCTAGGCTTCAGCGAAGCTCAGTACTACCAATTTGCCCTGATGATCCTCATTACTTTTGTCAAAATCTATTAGTGTAATTTTAGTATTTATATGTTGTATCTAAATTATATTATCTAGGTTTAATATATTTAATGAGATGTATCAGAGAGTTCCAATAAATAATAATAATAATAATAATAATAATTGACCTTATTTCCCAATTAACAACAAAAATACAATCGTAATACATTGGTGACAATTCAGATGGGCAAGGCGAAGTTAAGGACAAGCCTTCTCTTCCACTTAACCTTGTGGAAGTTAATGCATATAATTTTTAATAGTTGTTCAAAAGACAGATAAAATTGTGAATGGGGCTAACTTAGGTGGTAAGAAAACCGTGTGTAAAATTTTTCCGCTTAATATTGTTGCACTTCAGTTGTTATTGAACATGAAAGTTTAAACCGGACTAAGAGCGCGCCAAAACGCTCCGTGACGTCATAAGATTGGTGAGAAGCTCAGCGAGCCTAGGCCGTAGAGAGCGGCCGAAAAAATAGGACCTACGGGCACGAGAACGGCATCGAATTGAATGTATAGTATCTGGAGGACGTTGTGTGCGTTGTGTTAACGAATAAGTATAGTTGGGTCAAGGGATTTTTGCGTGTTGTCAAAAGTGACAGTCGTCTGAAAAGACGTACCTCCAACGTTAATGTCAATCGTTTCACATGTTGTAGAAAGAGTGCAGGCATGACAATCGCATCGTAACTAGGTCATGTCACGTGGCCTTCGACCAAGCATGCTACGTCACACCAATCACAGCGCGTTCTGGTCTGATTCATATTTAAACAGACAATACCAATTTTAATATTATTCATTGTGTACGAACCGTTTTTTTTTTCATAAAAAAGAAAGTTAGCGGACGGTTCTGGTATACGTTTGGCACTAATAGAGCGTATTAATTGTTAATTTTGAGACTTAGTGCAAGACCCCTAATGTATCTACTTTTTGAAAAACTCGGGGTCAAAAACCTACAGTAGGTACGTGTTTTGTTTCTCTCAAAAACTGGTTTCAATTAATAATTTATGTTTACTGATTTAGATACAGAAAAAGGCTCATTAGAAATTTATTGTGAAATCAACAAAGACAAATATAGTTTGTTGTTGCTTTTGTTAATTGTTTGAATTAAGTTTGACAGCCCATAGCAAACTCCAAATATTATTCTAAAATTATGATAAAAATAATAAATAATAAAATTCGAAATCCTGCAATTGTTTTAATCTCAAGAACCCTCTTTGTAACGATTTATTTCCTTGAAAAGAACATTGGTTAATATTTTTTGGATAAGTTGTGTTACACCCAGTCTATGTACAAGCAGTGATGTGAGCCGGGTAAATACCCGGCGGGTGGGAACTTATAAAATGGGTATTTACCCGGGTATTTACCCCTACTTAGGGTAAATACCTAAATTTTGGGTATTTATTCTTTTTATCCTTAAAACACCATTTAACAACATTTCAGAGATATTTATACAGGGTGTAACACTTTTCACCGCAAGAATTATTTTTGGATAGTAAATGTCATTCTGAGTATAATATTTCATATGGACCTATTCGTTTTCTCAACGCCAAGTTACAGCCGCTTGAAATATTAACTAAATAAAGAAAAATAAACACTAAAATACATATCAAACAATGCTAAAACTAAGAAAGAGCACAATCAATACACATAACAAAATTAAAAGTAAATAAATATAAGTAAAAAATTCAAAATGTTAAAAATAAACTAAATAACAAATGAACGAAAACAAAATACATATGAAACTTTTTAGACATTTGTTTCTCTACAAGTAATTGTTATTCTGAGTATAAAGTTTCTTTCATGCCTACTTAGGTATTGGGTTTATCAATTCCTAAAGAAGTAAAGTCATTTAATATAGTTTTGCAATTACTTTACAATTATTTCAAACGGTTGTATTTTTTAAGGAATAAAGAAAACAAATAGGTCCAGATGAAACTTTTTACTCAGTGTGGCATTTACTATCTGGAAAAAAGTTATGCGGGAAAAAATGGCACACTCTGTAGATGTGTACTCTTGATTACAAATAATGTGAAATATTTGAGTACATTTAGTTGGATTAATAGCAAAATAAGAAATTGATTAACATCGACAAAAGCCGCTATGTCAAATATACTTAACATATAATCATAAGTTTCTGCTAAATCTTCTTCGATAACAGAATCAGAAAATATGGAAGATTCACACGATTGAATGGACGATGATGACAACTATGACAAGGAAATGTCTGCTCTTGATATATCGTCAGATGAGACTGATATTTTTATTTTGCTTTCAAATGTTTTTTTTTATTTTTATAGGAATAACCTTTATTTTGTGATAAAGGAAAAACCTTTATTTAGTAATTAAATATTTCCTTTTACTGCTATTTTTAATAACAATATTATGTTTATAAATACCCCTATAAATACCCACTTTGGGTAAATACCCGGATATTTACCCGGGGTATTTACCCTTGATAATAAATACCCGGGTATTTAACATCACTGTGTACAAGGTTCCAGAATTTTAAGATCAAATTTTGTTTGGGTTTAAAATTCATTTCCGCTTAATTGAGCCACCGTGTAACAGCCAAAATTTTTAATACTATTTATGGCAGTATAAACAGTTAAAGTTGATTGTCTCAGTCAGTTGTTCAGACAGAAATACATACCTTTAAAACGGTTAGTTATACCGAGTCGTATGTTTTTAAGGAATATTTTACAACATAAATTTTGATAACCACCATTTTTTTCCACTAGTCGACTAAGTTTTGACAACTTTAATGACAGTAGATTCTTACTTTATCATACGTAGTATGATATAATAAAGCATTGTAATCGTGTCGAATTTGAGATTTTAGCGGAAATATGTCTATTTGATTGAGATCGGTCGCGTCAGCATTAATATACAACTAGTTAGCCAGGATTTGACAGATATTCATTCTAATGACAGTAGGTAGTATCAAGCGCTGTTTTAACAATACCTACTGTCCAATAGAATCAATATATCTGTGAAATCCTGGATAACTAGTTTTATTTTAATGCAGAATCACGATCAAATAGAATTGCATGCAGCTAAACTATTAATTTTATATATAGCATGATAAAGTCACGTGCCTGGCCACATCAGATTTTTTTGATATCTATGTTAAACCATATGAAAAACCAGTGGTCTCATTTCTGAGAAATTTCGGAAAATAAGTTACAGGTATTTATTTACAGGTAATTTATTGCCATTGGAGTCTACTGAATATGATCTACACTTACTTTTCTGATGTTTTCTATCAGTTATAATGTTGGTTTGGGATTTTTAAGTTAGTTTGGTCCAACCAGTTTATTAATCAGAATGTATTCTGAACAGTTCATTTGTTTTAAATCGCCAATCTAGTACAAACATGAATTTGTGAATTTGTCGACTAGTGTTATTATTTGTTTTGTATAAAACATTTGACCAGCATTTTGTATAAAACATGGTTCCGTTATTCACACTTGCAGAAAACGATTGCAGTACGCGAGCAGATCGCACAAAGTATAAAAGAAGCGGTTTACGCGCAATTAGATTAAGCTATTAGGTTTGTATGGTTCGTGTTAATGGTATTGTTGCAAGGAGAGAACGACTTGCCGATGCACTTTATTGTCCTAGTGGCGCGGTGTGCTAGAACGCTGCTTTCGTATACTCAATGGTGAATAGACCATTGTTCACGGTCGATCGATAAGCAGATTTTTCCGAATGCACGAACTTCACGTTGCATTTGTTCTTGATTTTGATTTCCACGCCTACGACGATTTCGTCCAAATCACGTCCGCTTTCAGCTGTTGTCAGCTGTTGATTGTAGCGTGGGGTGACAATAGTCATCGTGCTGTCAAGTTATGTGCAGCCGACTTTAATGTCAAACGATCGGTTCTAATCGGTAAATTATTTGGACCCTCCCTTTAGATGTTTTTCTGGCTGCTAAAAGTTATATTGTAGTTTTTGTTTTCTTTTTATTTCTGCAAATTTCTACAGATTTTTTCCATAGTTTCGAGTAGAATAGCAGGAAAGTTAATGCTTTTTAGTCTTGTCAATAGGTTTACCAGAAAAAAAAACTTATATATTATACATTTTGTACAGCTATAAAAAAAGCCACAAAGACTTCATTGGCTGGTCTACAATTGGATAATTTGGACTAATTATTCCATAAACAATACTGTAACTTCCTAGTTTTTGTATTTAGAAGAATAAAAAGAAGAAAAAAAACAGTAGAAGTTGCATATTTGTTTTATTCGCTTCTTCATTTGTTAGTTCAATTTATTTTTAACTTTCTTTACCTGAATTTATTTACTTTTTATTGCTACAATATTGATTGTGTTCTTTGTTTGTTTTCGCATTGTTTGATCCACTGCGCAAAAAAATTAGGGGAACACTTTTTTCGAAACCTGTAACTTTTTAAAGAATAGTTCTAGACAAATCAAATTTGGAATGCTTTAAGGGTATATATTCAACTAAAGAAAATTACAAAAACAATGTTACAACTCTTAGTTACTTCTAAGTTACACTTAAAAATATAAATTAATAACGCAAAACAAAATGGACAAATAGTCAATCATCACATTCGGATTTACATTTAACAGAGAACATAGAATAGATTTACCACAGTGTGAAATCTGTGGAAATTTATTGGCCAACGATTTAATGAAACTACTAATAACAACAACTAATACTCTAATAAGACATTTAGAATAAAATCAAAAATTGGAAGCCAGAACAACATCCGAAGAGATATTTAGAAGTATCAATTCTTATTTTGCAACAAAACAAAGCATGTATTCTGATGGGGCTGCGGAAATGGCGAACAAGCGCTTAGTAGCGCATTAACAATTAGGTACAATAGTGAACTATATTAGAAAGACTAGTATAAAAACCCGTGCAATGTTTGACAAAATAGCTTCAGCTCATAAACAGGGGATATTTTTATTGACATATCAGATGATTTGTAAGAAGACAAGTTTGGACACGATTGTTCGAACTTCGAGTGTAAATTGAATTATTTTTAAGAGACCAGAAGTCATCAGTGAATATTTTGAAACTCATTTGCGGGTCGCTTAGGTGGCGTACTTAGCCAATATATTTTCGCTTATGAACGACGATCTTTACAGGGTTAATAGACAAACCTTTTATTTTGAATAATAAAATTAATAAAATAGAAGCCTGTAAAAACTGGAATTCAGGGCGAACAAGGTCACACACGAAAATAACTTTAATGTGTTTCCATCATTTACACAGATAGTGGAGGACAAAATAATAACTAAACAAGAAACTTACATTATGCAAAGAGGTGATAGAAAGGCTCCTTATTAAAGGTGAAAGAACAACTTATAAAATTTTTTTTCACCCAATGATGATATTTGTTTGAGAAATATGTAGATAAGAAGTCCGTAAACGTATTGGGTAATATATCGGTAAATTACAGTGTTATATAACCCATAAATTACCGCGGTAATTTAACATCGCTAATGATACCTAATTTTATAATGATTGGGTCGCGTCTTCAGTACAAACAAATTACTTGGGTCGCCATATTAAAAAGTTTGAGAAACGCTGCTCTAGATCACAGAGATTGGCAACTTCGTCACTGGACGCCTGTACTATTTACAGACGAGTCCAGATTTCGTTTAACTCGTTGCGACGGTCGAGTACTTGTATATAGACGTCCTGGTGAACGCTACGCCGCCGCTACTATACAGGAAGTGGATAGATTTGGTCGTGGATATGTGATGGTTTGGGCTGAAGTCAGTGTAGAAAACAGAACTGATCTTGTGGTGGTTCCTGGTAGACTAAATGCCATGAATTACATCGAAAACATCTTGGAGGATCATATGGTGCCTGCTGCATATGGCGTCGGCCAAAATTTCATCCTAATGCAGGACAATGCAAAGCCACATACTGCCGGCATTACCAGAAACTTTTTACAAGATCGTGGTGTTCAGGTCATGGAATGGCTGGCGTTAAGTCCAAGCACTGATTGAGGAATGGGACAGCATACTCCAAATAAGTCCATATGAAAAGTTTAAGCTAAGTCAACAAAATATGTAAAAACATGCAAATATCCAAAAAAAACCCAACTTTCAAATTGTTTTTCTGTATTCAAAATAGTAAGGAGCGGAACACCTATGTTCTAATAACAATGTTAGCTAATTCAACACAGTTTGTTTCTCCAATAATAACAAAGTTAGCAATGTTCAAACGCTAGCTTTGAACACCCTGTCCATAACTTCTACTTTTATATAAACTAATGATAAGCCTTCAGATAACTTCCTACAATAATAACCCTAAACGAATTCTACTCTCGACTATCTACTTCCCTCAAAAACTTCTGACGATAGTCCCAACGGAAATTGTACTACAACAAACTTTTGTAATCAGAAATAAAGATCACAGAGGTTTAAAGGAGTTAGTGGTCAGTTTTTCGTTCACCGCTCCAACAAACAGCGTCGTTTTATGTAAAACTCGATTGTGGGCTTGCCGAAGCATGGGCGTGCTAAATCCCCAAAGCCTCCTGCATTTCCCTCCCTTCAACTTATCGTTTTTTATCGATAATATTGTGGGCCTTTTGAGTAACAGCGTACAGTTTATCTTGGGTATTCCTTAAGGAGAAAATACGCAGAAATTTAAATGGTAGGGTTGAAAAACGTGATACGAGAAATGCGTTTCAATTTATAAAGAAGTAAATACGACCTTCTACTACGTCACGTTTAGGGTGTATAATATATATTTTTATAGACGTAATAAAATGCAAGTTAATAATAGGGTGTTGAAATATAGTTATTTTGAGGAGAGTTGGGAATGACTGGTCGAGTACTCAACACTGAAAACTATTAAAACTGGAGTACCACAAGGTGGTGTACTTGGCCCACTTTTGTTCCGTCTTTATATAAAAGTTTTAATAATGATTGGGAATGGTTATGGAATTAGAACTCATCAAGAGGTAGGTATCTTAAATTTTCAAAGAAAAGCCAATCCACAAGTACCAGAATAGAAAATAAATTTCTAAAACAGGGTACAGTGAAGAATCTTCCAAAAACTTAACTGAACATGGGCAGTTTGATATCTTACTGGAGATTCAAGATAATCCGCATTCAACTCTTCGAAACATTGCTTTAGTTAGACCATAATTAAAAAGTAAAAGAATTCATCCCTATAAAATTTAAATTCGTCCATGAATTAGCAGAAAATGACTTTGATCATAGGCAAGACTTCTGTGAAGGAATGATAGAAATTTATATCCACTGAAACTTAATGTATGACCAAGCCTTGTTGTGTGACAGAATTGTAGGATTTGTAGCAATTTATGTTAGATGGTTATATTATAAGGTGTGAATATGCAAAATGCAACATGTCGTTTGAAATGAAATGCGAGAAACTCGTCAAAATCTACCAGATATATATTTAACACAAATTATACATTATACATTAATGGGCTACTTTTTGTTTTTCGTTTTTAACTAGAATAATAAAGAATTAATTGTAATGTTGTATTGTATTGTTGTAGGCCTTGAGAAAGCCAAAGAAAATTATGCGAAACGTCGGCAAATGAATAGCAATTGACTTATGAAATAAAGAATAAAGGACTGAAAATAGCGTTTAAATACTCCCAACCAAACTTAGTAGAGTCGATAGAAGTAAACTTGATAAATTATACATATTTAATTAGAAATTATGTAAAGTTTGTGTCAAAAGTATGGAATTAATTAATACAATTTGAAACTGATTGATATTTTAACAAATTCATTTTATTTGATCATAAAAATATATATTTTAACCGCAATTTAAATTGGTATTTTAATAGCTTTTGACAGATGATGACAAACAATTGTCGTAATGATGCTAAAAATTTACCAATTGAGCAATAGTAATAAGAAAGTAACTAAGGTAATTGCAAAATTAGAAAACATTTATAATGCTGGAAAACTTTTTAATTTTGTGATTACGTGATGTGTTTTTTTTTTAATTTACGTTGAACACGAATCGATGAGGTTTTTGCCAGATTATTTTTTTAAAAGAAATATGTTAAACGTCATGTAGAAGCTTAAGTTGAAGATTTGCTTTGAAATCCTTTTCGTTTCGTATTATTTAGATAGAAAATTTTGTTTAATTCAAATAAATATGCATTAAGTCAAAGAAATCTGAAGAATTATGTTTATTTAGGTATTTTGGCAGACGTATGACATCAACAGAGCGCTAGGCTTTCACCAGTCTATTATCTATACTCAAGATAAGGCCGAACTGCGAGGAGAGTGTTTACAGCGCCATCTAGCAATACAATTGGATGCGGTATTCACACTGAAAATATATTTAATATTTATTTTGTATTATATATACAGTGTGTTTCACGGGACGTTGGATTGCATGGGCACTTTTGTTATTATTAGAGATTGAAAGTCGGTTAAATGGACAAAGTAGTGCATATTTATGTGCTCTTTTATAATCTGTTTAGAAAACAGTTGAGTTCCAAACGGTTCCCAAGCTATTTAAAAAAAACAAAAAATGTCATTTTTTAATTATGGTCATAACTTCTTTATTTGTGATCCAATCAAAAAGCGTTTTGACATTATAAAGGCACTTTTTAACTACAATTTGATTATGTAAGTTTAAAATTTTGTTCGCCAATAAATTCGTCAGAAACAAACGAAATTTTTGTTTTTCTTATGGACGCCATATTGGTTTTATACATGTTTGGATTAATCATTTTTTTCTGAGTAATTTCGTATGAAACATCCATGTTTTTAATACAATAAGATAATAGAATTGACTGAAAATTGTACACTTCGAGAATTGCTGAAAATCGCATGGTGCCATGGAAGACATTTTGAGAAACAATGTGATATTTACCCATCTGCACTCATCTGTTGAACAAAATTGGTGAAAACCCAGAATTTTCTAAAAAAAAAAAGAATATTATGGTCCGTTGAAACATATTTTTTACCTGCGGTATTTTTTACTGAAAGAAGACGCACTACTGGGTACTGGGCCCGCGAAAATCAGCATCTTTTTGTACCGCGCCATAATCAAGTGCGGTTTGGTTTTAATATATGGTGCGGTATAGTGGCCAACCGATTAATCGGACCAATTCTTTATAACAAAAATTTAACTTCGGAGAGGTATCGGCAATATTGCTCTCTGAGGACGTGGAAGAAAGAATGGACGATATACCGTTGGCCTTACGCTAAGGTATGTGGTTCCAACAAGACGGAGCACCTGCACATAATGCCGGAATTGTGAGAAACTATTTAGATATGACATAAACGGAGAGTAATTGCTACCTATTCAGAAGTATCATTACCACCAAGATTGCCGGATCTTACGCCTTGTGATTGTGACACTGTCATCGCCGCTTTCAATTCGAATGACAGAAGAACCCTCGGTAAGGTCACCGTATTACGGAATGCTGTGAAAAATGCCTCCACGAAAATGGCGAGATTTTTGAAAACATTATTTAGTTTGTTAAAATGTTGTTACTTTTTTATGTTGTGTAATTAGTACAAATAAATACATTCCAAAATTTTACTGTAACTTGACTATGGGCACATAAATACTGTATCACTCAAATGTGCTTTTCATGTCACTATGCGATTTTCAGATATTAAAAAAACTTCAATTTTGTCGTTTTATTCTGTTCTAAATATGGCAGGTGGCATACCAAATTACTCAGAAAAAAATTCTCAATCCAAACATGTATAAAACCAATACGGCGTCCATAAAAAAAAACAAAAGTTTCGTTTGTTTCTGCCGAATTCATTTGCGAAAAAAGTTTTAAACTGACAAAATCAAATTGTAGACAAAAAAGTGCCTCTATATTGTCAAATCGCTTTTTTGATGGCATCACAAATAAAGAAGTTATGACCATAATTAATTAAAATAATTTTCTTTTTTTCAAATCACTTTGAATTCAACTGTTTTCTGAACAGATTATGAAAGAGCACATAAATATGCACTACTTTGCCCATTTCACCGATTTTCTGTCTTTAATAATAACAAAAGTACCCATACAATCCAACGTCCCGTGAGACACACTGTATATTATATTATGTATTTTGATTTTTTTGGCGTCTTTTTAAACCACAACAAAAATATTCCTTTAAAGGATAGTAAATTAATCTCTACAAACAAAATAAACTAGACTATTCAATGAAGTAAATATTGTTGGCGTCAAAGAAATATGTTTTGATCCAAAAAGAATAAATTCACAAGAATATATTTCTTAAAAACAAAATATTCGTATGTAATAATTGAATAATAAATAGTATTATAAGTATAGTATTCAGCGAGCGAATACATTTTTACTCTGAAACCATATTACGACACAACACAGCTGCATTCTGGGCTGTTATGTCAGCTAAATTGTCCAATTTTGTGGACTGGCGTATTACAACGCGTTTATATCGAGTTCGGTACATCGGAATTCATGTACGAAAAGAAAACCAATAATTCAATCGTTACAAATGTATAGAATTCATGAATGAATAAATACAACAACCAAAAGTAATAGTAAATGACCCCACACAAGATTTTATGTTGTCGTTAAAAGATGGGACGATTATTTTGCTAAAATTGCGGTTGTATTTTCTAGTGACACTACGTGACTTCGGTCCAACGCAAACACGATTTTAGTTTTAGAACTTTTGTTCTATTTCCGTGTTGTTATTTAATTTTAGCGCTCTCCGAAAATAGTAATAAGTTACGCGGTGGGTAGCACACGATTTATGGCTTCATAACTTTGATGAGCACCATAATCTAATCATATTTGAACTGGTTGCGCGTTATAATCCCTCATGGTCCGTTATATAACTTTATTGGGCAATTCTCGTCCGAAAAGCACACACACACAGATTTACAGTATATGCTATACGAGTAATACATACATATAGGATTGTATCAGTAATATCATCAGGTTGTTATGTACGTTTTACTAATTGCAATTCTGGTGATGCAATCTTTTACAGGGCGGTTAACATTTATTAAACATTTATCTGGATATTCAAATCAAGAATATTACACTACAACTAACTTATAACTATATATACTTTTCCATTTCTAACTTGGCAAATACTTCAGAAACCAAAGTATAAATTCTTAATTAACATTTGTCTGAAAAAGAATGGCTTATAACCAGGGTCCTTCTTTTTTTAGTTTTTCAAGTGTCATATCAACAAAGAACTAACATGTTGAAGTGGATTTTAATTTTTAAAATAAAGCTAAAGCTCTGAACCTGAAACAGTTTGGTTTTATAGTATGTACTTTGCTTTTCTTTGAGTACCTCATTATTAAAAATATCATTGACAACTGTTTGAGCAACTTGTTCGAAAATAACCTTAAAATGTCGCGTTTTAACTCAACCAACGTTTTCGTTAATTTAAAAAAATTATAATTCTGTCACTCGACACAATCATAATTATTTGAACTAAATAAATCTCCTTCCTATAATATAGAAATTGTAAATTTTAACTGAAACGTATGTTGTCTGACACAAATAATCGCTCTTTCTACAAAAAAATGCATTTTTATTCGCAAAGAAATATTTGTTTGAGCCAATGCACTATTTATTGGAATTAAACAAAAACTTCTATCTGTGTGTTAATGATATTTAGAACCGTGAAACTGCAATGTTTTTATTTACTTTTTGTACTTTCGATTTTTGTTATTTTATGTTGACCACTGCTGTTTGTTTTTTTCATTTATTGTTCAACGATATTTAAATGAAAAGTATTATTCTTCATTATAACAATTTCATTTGTTTGATATTCTGTTAAATCGGTCAATCAATGGGAAATTTTGGAATTTTTCTTTACTACTTATCAAACAAATTACCGTAATTTAAAAACACCAACAATGCTGGCGTGACGACGACTTATTTGACTCAATATTCATCTACAGTTCAATTTAATGAATAGATATTGGAATTTTTTAAATAAAAGCATTTTTTTAAAAAAATTTTTAATACTTGTGATAAATTGCGCTGTAGTTTAGTTCACACGGATACAAAGAATTCTTAAATATAAAATTAATACATGAATTGATCAGATTGTTCTTGTTTTCATAATTTACGTAGGCACCGTTTTTGTTCATTATATTAAATTTTTTTAATTGGATTGAATTTATTTTTTAGTGTTCCATAACAACGGTAATTACAATGGACTAGAAAAGATGCATAAGTTTAAGTAAATGGTGTATAATGATTTAATAATAATGACCATAAATAATAAAGTATTACGGTTATCAAGATTTTTTTACTTTTTTTTTATTAGATATTTATTATCAAATTTTCATAAGAGTACACTGTTTAATGATTATTTCGCAGTACAATTGAATCGGCGTGTTCGAAAACAGTACAATTCCAAAATTGGTCATTTTGAAATAAAATAGCCAAAATTTTCAGTATGATTCTATCGAATAGACCTAAAGAAGATGCTTGGGCGAAATAAACAAGTCCAGAACAGTGCTTTTTTGTTCCCTCATGCAACGCGTTTCTATTCAGTTTCTACTGATATATCAGTCGTAAACATTCGCCAACTTCGTAATTTGCATTAAAATCATTGTTGATGTACGCCGAAGCAGTGGCGGACTGGCCAGGTGGTGCCAGGTTGCCCGATGGCAAGTGGGCCCCCGTTAAGACAATATGTTGAAAATATTAATAATATATTTATTTATACTCAAACTGGCACGGGACCGTCTTAAGAATTTATTTGTATGTTTGGCAATAAATAAGAACCCAATAATAAAATTGCATGGTGAGTTTTAAGAAACCCACTTTGGGAAACAATAAAAATTCTCCACAAGGCCCTTGTTAAGAGAACTTGTTAAAATGTATTACTATTTGAACTTGAAACTTTTTACTGAACGTTTATCTTTTGGTGACCAGGTTCTGGCAAAAATATTATTTATCCGAGATTGAAGTTCCAAAACGTACAGAATTGTTATGGTATGACGTGGTAGTTTCTACCAAGAAAAATTAAAAATAAAAAAGTCACAAAATTAAAACTTGAAAAATCGGATAATTGATATACAGGAAAACAATGTGGAATATTTTTTGCTGAACATATGAAAGGGACCAAAATAAATCAAATAAATAAAATTTTACTTTGGTACAAAAATGAATCACTTATACAGAATGTTCTTTTATACATGCAATAAAAATAAAATTAAGTTTATTTATAGAATAAAATTAGTAAATTAAAAAAAAACACAAAAAAAAATAGAAACAATGTTGCGCATTTTTGGATTGATCAATGATATAAAAAGTAATACACATTTTTTACTTTCGACGATATCATAAAATTGATGTACAGGGTGCTATAAAAGTTATAGATAATCACCAACAAACTTATGTTTGTTTAAATGGAACACTAGGTATATTATTGCAATTTTTTATGAAGATTTTTAGCCTAATTGTTTTGACTTCAACTTGTATTAGGCTATTATCAACTGTTTCTGAGATATTGTGAAACGATTGTCAAAAATGAGCATTTTCAAAAAATTATTCTAAGGTAACTAACAAGAATAAAGAAATAAAAGAACTCATTTTGGATAGTAAAAGAGTCGCATTTTTTACAGTTATTATTTATTTGCTAAATAAATTAAATCCTAATATGACTTATCCCGAATAAGTGGAGATTTGCTAAATGTCAAATAACAAGAATTTTAAATGGAACACCCTGTATATCTTGACATATTTCGAAGGATCGATAAATCAAGTTTCCTAAAATGTCTAAGTCGGTAGGTCTATCGTCAACAGCTAAAAAGTTATTAAGCATCTAATTTAACATTTATACGCATACAAAAAATATTTCATAAATTAATATAACATAATCTAGTTGCCACGACAAAATTCAGCAATCGCACAAATGTAATGAGTCTTCTGCAGCAACATTTAATCATTGCAAACTGCTACTATGAGTTACACAAACGAGCAATTTATGATCATCCAAGAATTAGTTTTATTAGTACCAGTCGAAAATTATTTAAAATTTTTATTTATTCACGTAATATTCTAAACTATTTAAAGAATTTTAATAGATCCTTGGGTTGGTTGTAGTGGTCTAACGCCTTAGCCAGCTAAATCGCCAGTTTAATTCATTTATTTCGGGACATGTTAAGTAATAAGTTTATGGGGATGTTCCATTTCCTATTGATAACAAAAACAAGGAGTGATTTGGTAGCATGTGGTGTTCTTCAGAAATCCTAACATTTCTGCACTCTCATAAGAATAAATAATTAAATAAATGGATAATTGTGAACTGAATAAATAATAATTATTTCAGTACGATTGTCAAGAGTGCACATATCAACCGTGTCAGGTCAATGCGTTTCAGTCTTGCTTCACATTCTTGGTGGAAATATTACATTTTCCATGGTTTCCGCAAAAATATTTTGACGCCTCCTTATTACTGTTCTTCATGTTCGCTATAGTAATTGTAATATTCCCATAAATTTTTTCCTCAATATGTCTACAGAGTAACAAATCAAACTCGATTAAATCAGGCGATCTAGTTTTTCAAAGCGTTGGACCACCATGAACAATTTAATGTCGTTGATAAATATTATTTAAAAAAATTTAGATTGATATATAAATTACTAATTCTTTGAAGAAAATAAATATCACAAATTATACGTTTGTATAAATCAAAATTGCAGAATGCAGCGCTGCTGCATGAAAAGAAGAATTATTCTAATTGAGAAATTGTTGAATTTCGTCGAACAATCTGGATATTTAATATTAATTTATGAATGTTGTGCATAAGTTACAAATGTCACATTAGATGCTTAATAACTTTTTAACTGTTGATGATAGACCACCGAGTTAGACATTTTAGGAAAGCTGATTTATCGATCTTATATACATATTGTATTTATTCGTTCTATTTCTTATTTTTAACATTCTATTTCATAACATTTTTGTAAGTTTTTCTTTGTAACTCTTTCATTTTACATTTTTTCCCCGCAATATTCTTCCGCATAGTAAATGAGATACCTACTGAGTAAAACATTTCATATGTTTTCAATTTATGACAAAGTTATAACCGTTTGAGTTATTAACAAAACCGTATTTTAACCGGCGCCAACTTCTTAAGCAATTGAGAAAACCAATAAGTCCATATGATAGGTACTTTTTACTCAAAATGATATTTGTTTTATGGAAGAAAAAATTAATAGAAAGCTTGATATAAATTTTTTGTTCATTTACTTATTCAATTTATGTTGATTTTGTTTTAAATATTTTTATTTAAATTTATTTACTTTCTATGGTTGTAATGTGTAGTGGGTGTGTTCAAACGGCTGAATTTTTCAAGGAATTGAGAAAACAAATAAGTCCTTAGAACAAATTTATTCAGAATGACATTTGCTTTATAAAAATAATTTTCCGGTAAACAGTGGGACTCCTCTATATATATACCGGCAGGATAAACAAAAAAAGGTGCCCCCCCCCCCTAGCTTCCTGGTAACCAATATTTTAGGACCCAGTCCGCCACTGCGCCGAAGTATTCAATATGAATAGCAATATCAAAAAGATAGATAATATTAACAAAGTCCTCAAGTATGTACCTAACTGGTTAAAATTTGAATTTTACTACCACGTGACATACGACCGACTACCACCGTAGAAGAGGAAATTTAATACTATCATGACGAATATAATCATCAATCTCTATATCATACTTTATCTCATCGCCATATACAGGGTTAGTCAAAATTACCGGAACAAATTTTCTGGGTTTAAACTGTATATTTATACATTTTTAATTCTAGGATTAATTCTTTTGTACAAATGATTTTTTACAATATTACAATTACAATTTTACAATACTATCATTTTTTAGTTTTTTTAGCAATTAATCAAAACTCCTGGACTTCAAATCAAATCAAAAAGAATATTTTCCCACATACATACACATTTCTTTTAATTTGGCAGCTTAAATATTTAACTTGATTCTATTCATAGTTTAGTTATTTTTTCTTGATTCTTTTATTTTTATCCGTTAATGATCGATTAATGGCTCATAACTCAAAGATGATGCATTTTATAAAGAAATGATTCTTACTAAAATTGAATAATCCTAGAATTGAACTAGTAAGATAATTATCTTCAGCCGTGCTGAAGTTAAAATACCACCACATAAACCTAACATGTTGATTTTTATCATGGCGACTAGATATTTTATATCACATAATGTAAGACTAGATCAAAATTTCAACTTTGATGCTAAATACCTTTTAAATCTGGTGATAAAACTTAACTGCTTGACATTTAGCAAACCTCAATTTATCTCCGATAAATCATAAGAAAAACTCAAATCTATCATAGCTATCAAAAAGAGCATTATTTGTACTGCCTGGAAAGACAGTTTCTCCATCTTAATTAGTTACCTCAGAATAATTTTTTCAAAAAATGCATGTTTTTGACATTAATTTGACAATATCTCGGAAACAGTTGATAATAGTCTAATACAAGTTGATATCAAAATAGTCAGCTCAAACATGTGAATCAAAATCTGCAACAATTTACCTACCGTTCCATTTAAAAAAACATAAGTTTGTGTTGGAACTACGTTATGGGACACCCTGTATACATACCAATATTTTCTGGTTATAGACCGAGTGATTATCTACAACTTTCCTATATGAAAGAAATGTGTACCTACTTCAATTCCTAAAGACCATTAACGTACTTTGCCGCTTTCGCTGGGACACGCTGTATAAATAATACAACACGATTGGACCCATTCTAGGAGAAAAAATAAATTTTGCCCAGCATTTTGGGCCAAATACCCCCCACCCACAGTGCAAGGGGCAGAAAATGTTGATTGTCATATCTACTTGTCATTGTAGAAATGATCAATGAACACTGTGCAATTTATTCCAAGTTTTTGTGTTAATTTATTTCAGAATTATGAATTATGAGCCTACATACACAGGAAATATACTTTTACTATCGATAATAAATACATTTATTTGCGCAGCGTTACGCCAGAATTTTGTTTACATACCATAGGCTGTTAAACCGTAAAAACCGCGAAAATCAAAAACACCTTTCAAAGAAAACAATCTTCAAGGTGTTGCTTATTCCGAATAAATATTTCCAAATGCTATACCTGTATTCTACGCGTCAAATGTTGAATAAAAACAACTTTTTTCTGATCTCCTAGCGTTTCAACGTCGTATAATACATTCCACATTTCCACAGCAAGTTTTTACCTAAAAAAGTGGAACGAGTATTCAAGTGCATTCGCACTGAGATATAAAGCGACACCAACCCGTTGCAAGGTTAACGCACGCTGATTTATCTTCACTTTTAATTCATTTAAACAATATCTATATTATTCTCTAGTATAATATAAAGCGCTCTTTAAATTGCAAATATCACAAAAACTAATAAAAATAGATATAGGACATACTGAATATAAATTAGAAAGAAGTTAATACATTACAGCTGTTTTTGAAGAGTTTGAAAAGAAATTTGGTTTTGACTTCATAGATTTTCCTTCATTTGATATTTCATTCAGGCAAAATCTACCTTGTGATGAGAGTCACAAATATTTAGATATTTATTGAAGTAAAATTTTATTACGCTAAAGATTTACAATTAATTGTGTTAAAAGACAATCATAGAAGTTGCTTTTCAGTTTCTGAATTGTTCAGTTTTTATCAGTATTTCACAGTAGGTATTCGACATTTTTAACTCGCGAAAGGGAAAACTGCTATTGTGGGGCTCCGGCATAATTTACATTTATTACTGCAGCCAATGAAATGTAAAAACGTATTCTGAATATAAATTTCTGGGACGAGATAACGAAGCAGTCCTGAAAAAGCGACTTGAGGTGAAAAATTCGGTAATACTCGTAAACGAAATTTAAATTCTCTTGATTATTCGTAATTTACTTAGGTAACTTATTACCTCGTCTTAATATAACGGATAAAAAACATACTTTTAAAGAATTAAACATTAAATTAAAATTATTTTATACACGTTTTGACAAAGTAATCGGCGGTATAGCTTATTTATTTAACTTGATTTAACCTTATTTAAACATCATTCATACCTACAATGTGTAATTAAATTTATTATGACCTTTGAGCGAGTGGAATATGAAATGATTTACAGGATGGTTAGCAGCATAACACAGTAGGTAGGGTAGGGTTCATTAGGCGCTTTGTGATGCATTAGCATCGCTTATTGAAGGTAGTATAGGCAGGAGTATAGGTTACCAAGGCCAATGATTAGAAATTCCAGATGTATGGTGAACTAGAATATGCTACTTCTACTACTAGACGCTATTATGAAATACTTATGTTGACTGAAAGTAGCTTAATTTGTACATAACGTAGAAATTAAAAGCAAAAACTTGTACTTATGTTTCGGAGAATATATCGCTCTAAATAAAATGCCAATAGTGAAAAAATATCGATATGTATGTCGTAGGCAAATGGTTATTTTAGGCAAAAGCTTTTGCCTAGGCAAAAGCTATTTGCCTTGTCAAATAAACCTTTATTTATATTTTTAAAGCTATTTGCTTAGACAAACGTATTTGCCAAGACTGTTGTTAGGCAAATAGCATTTTGTTTTCATAAGAGTTTGTTTTAAAATTATGTGAGGTTATGTGCAATCCTTAAATGCTTGTTGTCAAATACGTCATACATCGTTGATTTCTTCTGATTATTTTTTGACGTTTCTTAAAACCAATGAAATGCTTCTTTATTTGTCACAAGGGTAAGTTTCCACCAATTATGTCATTATTATAGTGGGAATAAATCTCTTGTG
This sequence comes from Aphodius sticticus, assembly GCA_963966075.1. Lineage (NCBI taxonomy): Eukaryota > Metazoa > Arthropoda > Insecta > Coleoptera > Scarabaeidae > Aphodius > Aphodius sticticus. The sequence continues at coordinate 4,029,054 of OZ014508.1, read as the reverse complement.
ATTATTCTCGGGAATAATCACTGTAGCTTTTATTTGCCTAGCAACTGTCAGATACTTGTCAAAATAATTACTTAATTGTGTCAACGCGAAATGGGTGAAAGTCATCGGTTTAGTACCTTTTCTAATGCAGAAATTACAAAAAAGATTTTAGAAACTACTTCGAAAAATACTCTAATAAGTAATCAGTCTATATGGAGACAATTTAAGACCTTCACCAAAGAAAGAAATTATATTCTGGATCAATCTACTACAACAGCTACTCTGGCATTGATTTTAAAAGATTGGGCTTATAACATGAAAAGAAAAGACGGAAATGATTATAAAGAAGCAGTAATAAAGACAATGTGGAATAAAACGGCAAAATTAGTTCAAGAACTTTACTTTAATAAGTATAACAGGTCCTTTGATCCTTTCCATGATATAGAGTTCAGAAATGCTCGGAATGCAAGAGATGCAAAAAGAAAAATTTTACAAAAACATCCTGAAAAGCACAAACAAAGTTCTGTGGCACTTTCTAATACAGAATTGTTGCAAATTTTTAACTATTGGGACGAAGATACACCTTGTGGATTGCAAAGAAAGTTTTTTCACGTTGCATCGTATGAACTAGCTTGGAGGGGAGGAGAAGCTACGAAATGTTTAGTTCATTATTTTAAAAAAGAAACCGACATAAAAAGATTAAATACTGGCCGCATTGAATACAATCCCATCTTTACAAAAACTGCACAGGGTGGAGCACAAAGGTGCGCTAATAGTAAATGGTTGACTCCAAACATAAATAACCCAGATATTTGCCCTGTTCGTCTTTTTGAAAAACTAATGAGTAAACGTGAAGAAAATATTAAAACCGAACGCTTGTTTCTTACTCCAAATCCGGCTTGGCAAACTCATGGTTTTTGGTATAAAAACGTTCCTGTGGGAATAAATTCCATTTCAAAATGGATGAAAGAATCCGCAGAAAAAGTAGGTCTAGACACAGTTACTAAAAAAATAACTAACCATTCTGCCAGATCAAGTGCAGTAAGTAACCTTTCAAAAGCTGGTGTAGGAGAACAAGAACTAATCAAGGTCACTGGTCATAATTCTGCAAGTTCGATTAAACCATACTTACAATTGAACCAAGAACATCATTCAAATATAATAAATAATCTTAGAGAGAATACGCAGGAGGAAACACTTAATATAACAAGCAATTCCAAATCCTCAATAAATAATGAGTCTCGAAATATTTTTAATAATTGCGTTTTTCATTGTACTAATTTAAATTGTTAATTCTTTTAATATATTCACAATGTGTCAACGATATTTTCATATATTGTATGTAATAATTAATTAAATTAAATTTTTAAATAATTTTATGATAGTTTTATTGATCTTTTTTATTGTAAATATTTGTGAATCAAAAAATAATCTAGTCAAATATAACTCGAGAGTTCCATAAATTAGAAAATAATTTGACAGATTTTGTTCAAACTTGTTGCCATTTGGCAATAGTCACGAGAGCCCGCAGGGCTCGAGTTTTCTCTGTCTGGCAAGTCTGGCAACAAGTTTTCAAACAATCTGTCAAATTATTTTCAATTAATTCTCACTCTCTTGTTATATTATTACTGAGTAATATCGTATTCCAATCGTCATGGTTCTAATGAAGTTACGCCTGAATTGTTGTGACAAGTGTCAACACTCATGAGTGCAGAGATACGATTTCATATAGATCTTATTCACTAAAACAAGACTTTTAGGTTAGGAATGTTTAGTTTCCTTTTTACAAGGAAAAAAGTTATACTAGACTAAAAAACAGTAAATTTCTGAATTCTTATCGACTGGGCTATTTGACGCTATCGATGCAGATGATGATATCACCTAACTATTTTGCATATGGAAAACCATGCGGAACAGATGTACAACTCAGTGAACATTTGGTTCGTTGAAACGTTTTGTTTTAAACGTATAAATGAAGACTCAATATCTATTTGCCATGGCAAATAGCTTCGGCCTAGGCAAATAGCTTTTGCCTAGGCAAACCCCTTTCCAGACCTTTGCCTACGACATGTATACCAGTGATCTAAAATGATCTATTTTAGCAAAAGTTCGTATTTGAACTATTATTACAACGTGTAACTTTTTTAATACTTTTTGCCCTATCTTATTCCTCTATATGACTTTAATTAAGACACTACTTTTTATTTTACTCATCGTTTGCCAGGATTTGACTTTAAACATATGCTACTTTACCAAAAACGTGCCTCATAATGGTCTACAAAATGGGCTCAACATTCAAATTGATTGCTTTTTAATGATCAAAGTCATTTTCCATTATTTACCATTATAGGGATGAAATTTTTTAACTTTTAAAAGTTCACTACCGAAACATGCCTCAAATTATGATCTAAAACTTCCTGATTTTCTGTAAGTTAGTAAGGTCATGAGCAATTATTATTTGTGCTATTATAGAACGTGATAGATACACCTAAGCGTCATCCGCAACTTACCTAAATTTAAAAACAGCACTAACTGTTCTTAATTCGCGGTATCCTATTAAAATGCAATTTTGCCGACAGCTAGCTAGACATCGCGTCAAGGAGTACCCCAAATAAGATTGCCAGTGAGCGAGGAGCATTTATTTCACTAATTTCTCAACTCCTGTAAACGCCCGCACAACCCCAAACCATCGATCTTACTTCCACTTGTCCCCGTAATTAAATATACAGACCAGCAGCGACCGATCAGGCCAACAACTCAAACTGACGCACAGTGGCGGATTTTCTATTTTTAGCTGATCAAAATAATTTTTTTTTGTAAATGAAGAATAGTCGTTAGATAGGAAAAATAGTGAAAAAAATCTCAGCTATACAGGAATGTTTTAAGGGGGTAAAATTTATATTTGGAGTAAAAATTCATAAATCTTGTGTTTATTATACACTGCTCAAAAAATTAGGGAAAACTATTTTTCAAACCCTGTAACTATTTTAAATAATAGTTCTAGACAAATCAAATTTGGTATACTTGAAACGTATTTATTTAACTAAAGAAAATTACAAAAACAATGTTACAACTCTTAGTTACTTCTAAGTAACACTTAAAAATGTAAATTAATAACGCAAAACAAAATGGAAATGACTGTCATACTATCGATGACAGTCGGGTTTTCTGTGGATTGGTGACGTTTAATCAGTCCACGTTCTTGTAAAAAAGTTGCTGGTGATGCTGGCGGTATATGGCATTTTGACCGACGCCATATGCAGCAGGCACCACATGATCCTCCAAGATATTTTCGATGTAATTCATGGGATTTAGTCTACCAGGAACCACAACAGGATCAGTTCTGTTGTCTATACTGATTCCAGCCCAAACCATCACATATCCACGACCAAATCTATCCACTTCCTGTATAGTAGCAGCTGCGTAGCGTTCACCAGGACGTCTATATACACGTACTCGACCGTCGCAACGAGTTAAATGAAATCTGGACTCGCCTGTAAACAGTACAGGCGTCCAGTGATCCAGAGCAAACCTCATTCGCGCTGCTTTGTGATGCTGCGTAAGGCGTGGTGCGCGGACAGGTCATCTTGGTTTCAAATTCGCTTCTTTTAATCTGTTTCTAAGTTTGATCAGCAATTTTTATTCCATGTGCTGGTCTTAGGTCGTTTAGGAGGTCTCGTGCTGTGGCAGTACGCTGACGTAGAGAAGAAAGGACAAGAAATTGGTCTTGATTTTGAGTAGTTTTTCGATTACGACCTTGTCCAGCTCTTCTAACATATTAGCTAGTCGCCCGAAACCGATTCCATAAACGCTGAAGAACAGAAGGGGGAACTCGAAGGTCCCTGCTAATATGTCGATAAGAGTGGCCATGCTGAATAAGGGCGATAGCACGAGCAACTTGCACTTCACTAAGATGCCTCATTGTACTTCTAATGACGTTTCTAAACAACGAACATTGACAACTGAGTTCATTTGTCATCTTTACTAGGCTTTCATAGTGTATTCAAAGTATTTTTGAAATCTTTTTCTTTTTGTTTTGCGTCGGACTTTAGCCCGTTTCTGTACGTTATCCAAATTTTCCAGGGGTGTAAACTGATTGGTTTTAAGTCATTTGTTTATCTAAGAACATGTTTACGTCACTTTGGATTAAAATGGACCATACCGCTAAAATAATTTTGAATGGCTAGATTGGTATTGACTACCACTGTGTAACGCTTAAACTTACCCCGTTACGACAGAAAATTATCTGAGTAAATGTTGGACAGAGGCGCCCACATCATCACCTGGTTATGTTCAAAAATTAGATTGCCACTTTAGCACGGATAGGGGGGGTGCCGCTACCCCCTAGTATGGCAATGCTATTACAGCTTGTCGAAGTGCTTTAATGTTCCGGCGATAAAGTTCAGAACGACGTGTTTTTGATTTAATTAGTAAACTCAATTTACGCCTGCCGAACCGTGTGAACTAATGCGCCGATGCGGTAGGTCCGTTGGATCACACGTTATATCATACGGTTTCGGGCTTTGTGATCAAATGTGTACGCCACTATTAACTATATCAGGGTGCCAACTTTTGCTGGACAGGAGTTATAAAGATTAGTAAAGTTAAAACACGTTTAGCTCGAGTATATTGCCACTTAAGAACAAGTTCTCGATAGAAGTTGACCGTTGCTTCGTTAACGTTGGTTTAAGAATTTGATATAATATGTAGTTGTTATTAAAAGAAATATGTTGATATCGTATTACGTTAATTAACTCCATATAAAATAAAGTATGAAGAACAATATAGAAAACTCTAAAGAGTGTTTTGTAAAAATGTGTATATTAGGGTGGATCATTTTTTATACCTAAAAATTATTTCTTTTTACTAATCCAGTTTGCTTGGTGGAAAGTCGGTGCTCTATAGCAGGGATGGCCAACAAATCGATCGCGATCGACCGGTCGATCGCGAAGTCAATTTTGGGTGATCGCTAGCGAAGTCTAGACTTATTGTGTGACGGTGGGTTTAGTCAGCTTTTCGTAGTAGCAAAATAGCCTATTATTATCGAATATGGAAGATGAAAGATCGTTTCGAATCAGGTACTTTATTAATTTTATCGAGCAAAAGCAGCAAACAACACGGGAATCGGGCGCTGACTGATCTCACAAACCTGTCCGTTTACCGATAGCGGCTTGTTTCTTACCGCATTGTAACAACTAACGTTAACAGTAACAAGTGAGTCAAGCTACTCATGTATATACAACTAAGCGTATTTATAATCTTCATCACTGGCCCAATATCTGAATTGATACAACAAATAAAATAATTCCTAACACGGCCAATCCTGACAGTAGCTTTGCTCTTGAAGCTAGTCTCAAACTTCAATGCGACAATTCATAATTTGCCGAAATTCAAAGGTGTTACACATTCAACAATCAGCTACCATAGCATTTCTTCTCCGTTTGTGTTCAAAACGCTTCCATTATAGCTCAAAACATAATCAAACAATTGCATAGAGCTAAACACTTTTCAGCTCAAAAACATAATCAAATATTTCCGAAAGGTCTTCAGCTCAAACATAATCAAACATTAGCCATAAGGACCAGCCATTCAGCTCTACAAAATAAATTATCATGTGAGCTAACTTATAACCTTTCAGCTCAACAAATATTGGCAAGGGGTAATCCTTTCAGCTCATGGAGATAAACAAATATTAGCAAAGGTCTAATCATTCAGCTCAAAATGTTACACAAATATTAGCAAAGGGATCACCCTTTATCTCAACAATATAAACAAATATTATGAACTAACTGTTTATCGCAATAAGGTAAACAAATATTAGCAAAGGGCTAACCTTTCAGCTCAAAACCATTCAAATATTAGCAAAGGGATACCTTTCAGCTCAACAAGACAACAATATTAGCAAAGAGCTCAACAAAACAATTTACCACGGGAGTAAATGGCTGACCTTCCGGCTCAGCAAGATAAACAAATATTCGCAAAGGGTTAACCCTTCAGCTCAACAAAATAAATAAATATTAGCAAAAGGCCAACCTTTCGGCTGAACAAAATCAAAAATGTTAGTAAAGGCCTACACTTTTACCTAAACAAAATAAAATATTATGTGAGTAAAGAGCTGACCTTCAACTCAATAAGATAAAAAATATTAGCAAATGGCTATCCTTTCAGTTCAAACACAAACAAATATGCGAATATTACTATCTTTATAGTATCTTTATACTATCTATATATATATATATATATATATATATATATATATATATATATATATATATATATATATATATATATATATATATTATTATCTTTTTCACGTAAGTAGATATACATTGTGTTTCAGTGTGAGATGCACTCCCGCGATGTATCGATAGATTAGCAAAAAATTGTCTAAAAATCTTATATCATTCTTCGATGATAAGCTTATACATAGCAATTGATAAAAAGAATTAAATTGTATTTTAAGTTACTACACACTTATCTTGTCGAAAAAAATTGTCGAGTTTGAATACGTTTGAAAATTCAATTATTGTGTTGAAAATTTTGAACACCTTGTATAAGTTATCATGATGAACTAAACATTGTCTTATTTGGCTATGCTTCTAGTTTTGGACCACCAATCATGAAACTTCTAGTTTCAATAGTAACCGAGATATTCATTTTTAAACGTAACCCCGAAAATCACCAAAAAATTAATAAAATCAAAAAAACTCAAAAATGGTGATATTTAGGTAGAGGGAAACCTTACTAAAAGTGATGTATTTTGATACGTAGAAACCAAAAATAAAATTAAAATTATATCATTCCGTTTAAAATAACAAAGTTGATACCGACTTCCGGTGGCCGGACGTGACAGTTAAATTGAGAATATTTTAGCTGAAGAGCTCAGATCGAGTAAATTCTAATTCCAAAATTTTAAGTTTCCAGATATAGTAGAACATGAGAAACTTCTAATGTACCAGTTCCGTGAGACACCCTGTATATTATTATATACTATTATATATTATTATATACTATTATATATTATTATATACTATTATATATTATTATATACTATTATATATTATTATATACTATTATATATTATCAATTAGGTTGGGCTTGACTGAATCTCCTAGCACTATAATTTAAGGCTTCCCTACCTGAAACTAATATTATCCATCGCGACAATCTGAGCAGTATTTCAATTTTCAATTAACATAGGTACCATAATAATAGATCTCAGGTAGGAATGTATATATTACTCCCAAATATTTAACAATAATTTCCACCGATGTCAATAGTCAACAGTCCATTATATACAGTAGTAAATAGTAAATAGTAAATAGTGACGTAGTAATATCCACATACCTAGCACCTACCTGATGCCGTAGTCCATCACTATATAACTAGGAGCAGTGACCTACTATGTACACATCCTGTAATTACCGATCGTATTTAGCGTTCTATATAGGTGACAGGACCCGTTAAGGACGTTGCCACCGGTTATCCTGTAAGCTCTCGTTATCGAAGAGAACTTTTCTAGAGCGAGCATAATACGTATCCTGTGGTGAAGGTATACAATTTCGAAGGAGTAGGAGTACGGTTTGATCCTGCCTATGACAGTAATTTCACGGTCCAAAAACTACACAGGACGATGCATATTTCCGATCAGGTAGGTATACCAGATGCATTTGATACATTTATCTTTAACAATTTGCATAAGTTTACTACAAGAAAAAGGTTAAAGTTAAGCTAAAGTTAAAAGAAAAAACACTGCAAAGTAAAAGAAAAAACGATGTTAATTAATTATGTTACTGTATTAGTGCGTATGTCATTTATTGACGGATTTTTAATAATAAAACGACAAGTTATTATAACAAAATTATCAAACACTTGCGTATTTATCGAATTCTGTAACGTTTTTTGGACAAAGGACCAATTAATATTGGGGATAAATTTTAATCAAAATCCTTTAAGAAAACATGTACCTGACAGGTCTTTAATATTACTCAATTCAACATTGACAAGTCATTAATTTTTTAAATCGGTCCTTTTAAAATTACACAGTCCAGGCAATAGACAATTTTAGGTGCAAAAGAACATAACTTTGGCTGGAAATCATTGGTTGTATTTATGGTTGTTCGTTACTAATGACTGGCTATTGTTGAATCTTATTTAATTTGTTGTTTATTTCGTGATCGAATACTTATCGTTCTTTGTTAACTCAGGGGATAAGAAAGTAACTAAAAACCTTAATAAATAAATGGTTTTTAGGGGTGCTAGGCTCTATTCAAATTTGCGGACGCCATAGAATACTGACACTCAACACTTTCTGCGCCGCAAATCTTCGATAGATAACCGGAAAAATAGTAAAAAAAATCTAAGCCTTAAGGGGGTTGCAAAATGAATTTGGGTGTTGAAATCATACTTCGGAGTACACAATAAAAATGGAAAAAGATATCTAAGTAACAATGGGGTGGTTTTTGAGGGGGTTGAAAATAAATTTTGTTTTAAAATTCTGAAACTTTGTGAATGTGCAACTATTATTCGTGCAAATGCGAAAAAAGGGAAAAAATCAAAAGACTTGTGGGGTGGTTTTGAAAGGGGGTTGATAATAAATTGGCTTTGAAAATTTTGAAATTATATGCCTGTGATATAATTATTCCTTCAAATACGCGAAAAGAAATAGTACTTGTGGGGTGGTTTTGGAAAGGGGTTGATTAATAAATTTGGTTAGAAAATTGTGAAACTTTGTGAATGTGATATAAATTTTCCTACAAGTATTTGTCGGGTGGTTTTGGAAGGTTTTTTTTTATTTTTTACGGGCCGAATTGTGGCGGTTTGCATATGGAAGACTTTACCATAACAATAACTATTTGTTTTAGCTTGCGGTTGCAACACCGCATTGTAGTCGAATTTGAACTTTGACCCAAACCGAATAATATGTGGCGGGAATATTTATACATTAAATGAACCCACACACACTACAGTCGGTCGAATTCTAGCAACAGCACTCACTTTCAGAACGTTAAATTAAATCATGGGTCATGTGTGGTATCATTGCAAATATATTTTCAAGCGAAACAATTTCTGCTGGAAACACTTCTTTCCAAATCATGCGGATTACGAAATAAACCATATGAACTAGGGCTATCCTTTGTTAGACAGGTCCTAAGGTGACTTGTTGGCTTTAAGGTTTTGTCATCAGACGCGCTAAATCTTAAGCTATCGATATACTATCATGTCTCTTCACTACTAACAAAACAAAACATGAATACGTGGATTGTTCTTCTGATCACAGCTTATACAACATAACATATTATGGGTTCTTTTGTATAGCGTATGGTTTAGGAAATTTTTGTTCAAATAAAAGTTGTTTCTGTTTAAAATATCTATGCAATGACACCACACACGACCTAGGTTCTTGTTTGAGATTCCAAATCTAAATGCAGTTATGACTACTTCCGGTATATTCCGGAAATTTTAATTGATGGTATAAAATACGTCAGGTAAGCTTACGTTTTGCCATTTTTTTTTCTGAATCTCTGTCTCTATGACGTCATATAGCAAAGAAAAACACATGTATCTGTATTTGTAGAAGCTTTCCAGATGACAAGGGGCTCTCCTCAATAACAAAAAAACGTTTCCCGCAAAAAGTGGCACCTAACTTCAACAAATCCTAAAACTATAACATCGAAGCTCAGCAATAGAGCACTTAATCCAGTCGTACTCCGTCGTACTTTTTCTATAACCTTATGGTGAAAGTTAATTTTATTAAGCGCTAAAAAACTCAAATTATTACATCAGTACAGCTTCCATAAAGTAATACGCACCACCACACGTCTCTTCCATTGTAGTTATTCAAAATAATTGACAAAAATTAACGTAAACATGCGCTCACACAGACATAGATGAATTTGCGAATGGTTATGCACTTTTGCCACTGAGCGTAAAGTTCAGTTTGTGATGGTGCCACACCCGCGCATTTGAAATTTTGACGACAAACTTGTTTTAAAACTTGTCTTTAATTGTTTTTAAAGACAAAGGAATTACCTACCACCAAATAAAAAAAAAAAATCGTTCTACTAGTGTCAAAAATATAAGACATTAAAAGTTATGTCAAAAATCAAGTGCGTCACTTTTTTTTTGGAACTGACTGTATTAGTTGTGTTACAGTTTGACAATTTTTTCCTATTTTCACAAGTTCATAGCCATAAAATCACATACTAGATAAATAACAACAGAAATATCATGTAGATGTAAGGTCATACTGTCATGTAATTATTTTGCCATAAAGATGTTCCAAAAAATAAACTACCAGAAAGATATTCGAGAAACTTTCAGAATCATAATCAGAATTTAGCCATCTGCAAGGTAATGACCATTAATAAATTTGTTTGGTATGCGGTACTATATAGTTAACTGCCGTTAAACTTTGAAAGTAGGGCAACACTTGTCTCGGAGTTCCAGAACAATTTGAATTTTAATTTCTTCATTTCCATCGCGTAGCTAAGTACCTTCTACTTTGTCAGTTTTACACAACCACGACTTTAATACAACACCTAACTCCCACAGTTCTTACTACAGCTTGAACGAATTTCTTTATCTATTGATGAAACACAGAAAAGATTTCTTGTTCTTAAGACATACGTTCTTTTCAATATATTCTTTTGAATCAAAACATATTTCTTTGACGCCAACAATATTTACTTCGTTCAACACAAGCTTTCGATAAGGTTTGGCACGAAGGATTGATACACAAACTAAAGAGTATGCTACTTTTACAATACGTCGAGCTGCTAACATCCTATATATCTGATAGACTATTCAGAATCAAACAGATCGATGAATACTCTGAACTAAAAGAAGTAAAAGCTAGGGTACCCCAGGGTAGTGTATTGGGACCAATTCTCTAGCTACTCTATACAAGTGATCTACCACACGTAGAAAATGTAACAGTCGCCACATTCGCAGATGACACGGCTCTAATGGCAGTGGGATCAATTATTGAAGAATCTACTAGGAATCTTCAACAAGCTAGTAATAAAATATATAAATTGATCAAAAAATGGAAGACCAAGCTTAACGAACTGAAATCTGTCCACATTAACTTTAAAAACAAAAGAATCGATGACATACCTCATGTCAAGATTAACGACGCCATAGTTCCATATGCGAACACTGCAAAGTATTTGGGTATGACTCTGGATACAAAACGAAGGTGGAAAGAACACGTTAAGAAGAAATGTGTAGTGCTTGGTGTTAAATACAGAAAACTGTACTGGCTTCTGGGAGGAAACTCTCAGTTGTCAGTACAGAACAAACTACAAGTTTACAACCAAGTACTAAAACCGAGTTGGTTATACGGCATCCAGCTTTGGGGTGTCACGCAAAAAAAGCAAATATACAAGGAATCCAGACTATCCAAAATAAAGGAATGTGGTTAACGCTCCTTGGTACATTCGGAACAGTGACCTGCACCGTGATCTTGGTGTCTCACAAGCCATCGAAGAAATAAAAATATTCGCCACTAAGCATGAATCTTGCCTAAGCCATCACGTCAACGTAGAAGCCCTGGAGCTACTGGACAACCAGAATCTAGTGAGAAGACTAAAAAGAACTAAACCCTTCGAACTAGTGAATCAGTGATATGTGTAAAAAGCAGAGCACAGTGAGTGAAGTGTTAGTGCTTCTTGTTTAGGACAAAGTAAATATAGAACATCAGTGGATAGCCTATTAGAGACAAGTACCTAGTTTTAAGAATTCAGATTTAAATTGATGGTTAATCTTTTAGATTAGTTTCAATATGTTAAGCATCTTATGCTTATTCAAAAAAAATCAACACTCTAGTTTATTTGCTTGTACAGATTAATTTATTTGAAATATTTATTTAAATCAAATAAATATAATTGGATACAAACAAAAATGTGTTCCTTTAAAGTAATATTTTTGTTTTGATTTCAAAAGACGTTACTTTCACCAAAGAAATCTAAGTTTGATTCAAACAAATATATTTGTGTACAAGCAGAGATTTATTTCCTTCAAAGAAATATTTTTGCTTCGGCGAAGAAATAGGTTTACATCCGCCAAAGAAATCATATCAACAAACAAATAATTTCTTAAATCAAAGAGCCATTTATTGCAACCTTAAAATATCGCATTTTAACTCCACCAATAATTTCGTTAATTTAAGAAATTATAATTCTTTCTCTTAACACAATCATAATTATTTGTACTAGATAAATATCGTTCGTTATAATATACAAACAAATATTTCGAACAAATGCATTTTTATCCGCAAAGAAATATTTCTTTGCCTCTATTGAAACACCAGATTTCTTTGAATCAACGCATATTTATTTGAATTAAACAAAATTCTCTATCTGTGTAGTAAGTACGTACATATATATTAATACCTCGCCATTACGCAAATGTACATATCAACCCACATGTGATATATTGTTGTGTTATATGAATAGGCGCGCCTATCTTAGCATACTGGCTATGTTGAGGATATAACAATGTTCCTTACGTTCACTATTAGCTACTGTGATACAGTGCACCAAAAATGAATACATATTTCAGTTAAAAACTAAACTGTAGATAGTTTCGCTGAATACAACGACTCCAAAATGAGTCATCATGACGTCATACGTTGAACCAAATTCCTAAAGGTCAAAAATTCAAATTGATAAGAAAAGTCCAAGAATTTTTTAAAATGTATATGTAGACAATAAGACAATGACAAGTGAATTGATCAACTGCATCATAATGGGTATTACAATTACAGTCATGTGGAAATTTTTTCTACCAATCTTCTAACGGTTAGAACCTAGCAGTTTGACTGATCGTGATAATTGAGAGTTATGGCAAAAGGTGATTTTTTTTCTTATAAGGTAATTGCAGTTCGACTTCTTTTTAAATCGCTACAGGAAAACAGTAATTAAGAAAATTCTAATAATATCTATTTAGGCTGACTTGTTGTAATTGCTTTATATTTTCATAATAATACGGTGTACAACTCTTTTAACCACTATTATTTACAAATTAAGGGGTGTCAGAATTAGGTACATTCATAATAAAAATGTGTCAGTAAGTACACCTACAATTAAAAATCATGCAAAATCACTTACCAGTGTCCACAATACTTGTTGACAATAATTATTGGTCGGTCGTCGATATAATAATCCAGTAGCTTCCATCGCAGTTTCACAAAAATCACCAACCCTACAAAGAAAACAATAATATTATCCGCAAAAATCGAATCAAACGTTGATTCGGTACACAACAACGTTACTACTTGCAATACAAATGTTCACTCGTTGCACCTGGTGTCAATTGGAAAAATCGCCAAAATCTACTTCTATAAGGCATAGAATTACCTGGATTTTATGTAAATGCACCACTCACATGCTTAGTTTCACCTGATTGTCGTACTTGCGGTTTAAATAGTTTCAAAATCACGCGTATTAGGCCATATTTCGACTAGACGAAAATGGTTATCAGGCACTAAACCATTTTTGCACATACTGCCAGTCTGAGTCGTGGTATGTTTCCCCCACTCTGGAAATACTGGTTTATGTTGGAGAACGTAGCCACGTAGGAATTTTTCGTGGTTAAAATTATTTGCCTTTGTCTTGATTTTGGAACCTCGTAAGTTTATTGAGCAACGGGGATACTGTCGGAATTGGTTTTATTTGTATTTAAGGTAAACGTCCCAAATTCAGACACTGTCCTAAATTCCGACATATCTCTGTTTAGTTGGTTAAAATAAGAATTCTACAACATTGACCTTTATTTTAGGCCATCCGGTTTGTTGATTTGACACTACACTACACAACTCACAATCGTTTCTTATTCTACCAATGTTTTAACGGTCAGAATATAACCTAGAAGTTTGACTGATCTTGATAATTGAGTGTTATGCTAAAAGTTGATTTTTTTCCTTATAAGGTAACTGCAATTCGACTTCTTTTTAAATCGCTACAGGATAACAGTAATTAAGAAAATTCTAATAATATCTATTTAGGCTGACTAAAAATGCTCTATATTTTCATAATAATACAGTGTACTACTCTTTTAACCATTGTCATTTACAAATTTAGTAGAATTAGGTACATTTAAATATAGCACGTCCGTAAATCAGACATGTGTCGGAATCAGGGCTGCGGAGTCGGTAAAAAAATTCTCGACTCCGACTCCGACTCCAGAAAAATTTCATACAAAAATATTTTCAACTAATTCTGTGAAATAAAAATCTTACATGTAAATAATCACAAATTAATTTGACACAGAATAATACAACCGAGCAATATTAAATTTGCTATGAAAACAAAAATACCACCAGGAAAAAAAAGAAACAAATTTAATAAATTAAATTTCTATTCGAGCATTGTGATTGTATTAAACATATTGTGCATATCAAATTACTCACAAACAAATGCTGCACACATAGGAAAAACAGTTAAAACACATAGGTAAACATAGGAAACATAGGAAAAACAAGTTTTATTTGTGTCCAGCGAATTTGTTGGCAAAAATATTTAAACTGACAATCTAAATGTAAATAAAAACGACCTATAAGATATCAAAAAGACGTATTGATCGGACCACAAATAAAAAAGTTATGTAAAAACACAAATAAACAGACCACAAATAAAATAGTTATTTATAAAATATAATTTCTTTGCTTATTCAAAATATCTGTATTAAACTGTTTTCTCATTAGAGAACATACAAATCATCACGACTTTGTCCATTTAACCGATTTTCTATCTCTAATAATAACTAAAGCACCCATAAGCGTATAATATGAAATAAATTCATTCCAATAAATACAAAATTTAAGTGCAAAATACGTTTATAAAATTGTTGTGAGGAACAGAATAGCTCTAACTAATTCTCCTGAAAAGATGCCCTTAAATCATTTTTAAATATTTTCAAAGCTGAAAATAATCATAATTATGAACAAAATCGTGGTTCAGTTAACCGACTTTCTATCTCTAATAATAACAAAAGTACTCATAAGACAGTGTATAATACAAAATAAAATTCATTCTAATAAAATCAAAATTAAGTACAATATACGTTTATAAAATTGTTGTGAGGAACAGAATAGCTCTAACTAATTCTCCTGAAAAGATGCCCTTAAATCATTTTTAAATATTTTCAAAGCTGAAAATAATCATAATTATGAACAAAATCGTGGTTCAGTTAACCGACTTTCTATCTCTAATAATAACAAAAGTACTCATAAGACAGTGTATAATACAAAATAAAATTCATTCTAATAAAATCAAAATTAAGTACAATATACGTTTATAAAATTGTTGTGAGGAACAGAATAGCTCTAACTAATTCTCCTGAAAAGATGCCCTTAAATCATTTTTAAATATTTTCAAAGCTGAAAATAATCATAATTATGAACAAAATCGTGGTTCAGTTAACCGACTTTCTATCTCTAATAATAACAAAAGTACTCATAAGACAGTGTATAATACAAAATAAAATTCATTCTAATAAAATCAAAATTAAGTACAATATACGTTTATAAAATTGTTGTGAGGGACAGAATAGCTCCAATAAACTCTCCTGCAAAGATGCCCTTAAATCGTTTTTTAATTATTTTGAAAGCTGAAAATAATCATAATTATGGCTACAGGTATAACTTCTGAATAAATGATACTACACTGAACTACGGGCCTACTTCTCAATCTAATTTTAACACTCTTGTACATATTTCTTTTTTCAAATTTCTGACAGATAACTTTTGTTAATCGTTTTCACTTTCGTTTGGAAAGTGTGTTTTGTAATTTGATTATTTACATATATATGTTACGGTTAAAGTGATAAATGTGGTTTGTATTAATAATTACCGGCTATTATTAATAATAACCGCATCATTTGGTCAATGTGATTAGAAACACTTAAATAATCACATGGACCGGCTATTATTAATAATTTCCTAACGGGCACGGTAAAAGTGATAAAAATGTTATTTTTTACAAAAGATCTTTTGTATACAGTCTTCAAAGAAGTTAGCTAAGTTATTTTGATTACTATGTAAGCTATTATATTTATTTACTCGATGCAAATCATCAGTACGGCTAGCCCAATGACCAAAATTACGGATAATACAAAACATTGATAATACAGAATGTTTTCTTTTGTCTCCCTGGTACTTTAGAAACTACTGGATATAATTGGCAATGATATTTGGTATACACCCAAGGACGGCTGAATGACGAAAACATAAAAAGAACATTTTATACAGAGTGTTCAAAAAAGTTAACCATTTTATTATCAATAACACCCATTTTATATTTAATGCATGTGGGTAGTTTTTTGTAAATGAACAATTACAATTTATTAAGTAAATTTTCAAATCCTAATTATCTTGAAATTTTGCGCATTTAATATTAATTTTTTCAATATTGTATTTTCATGCAAATACATGCAAGAATAGGCGAGACTAGTTTACATAGATGTTTTGACATAAATTGCACCGCACAAATGATGCAAACATTTTTAATGGTTCTGTTCCTAACACGAATTTTTACTTTTGGTGTTTTACAAAAAAGTACTATTTTATAAATAAAAGATTAAACATTGTAACAACTTGCCCCAATCTTCCCTACATTAGGTTGTCCATTACCTATACCTACCGTAAGCATATCTAATATTTGACGGATATAATCTGTTTTATAAGGCGGTTATTATAAAAGTGTTTATCACCAACAAAAGAAAAGACTTTTAAATACATTATTTATTTAGATATATGAAAAAATATAACAATAACAAAAACACAATAATTCTCAAGTCCAGTTTAAAAATAAAATATATTCTTGATAAATAAAATTAACAGTAGGTAACTCAAATAAAATCTGTATCACATTTGTGCACTTACAAATCAAAAATAAACAATATTCATAGTATAAAATAAAAATAAAATACAGGTACAGTTCACATTTGTGAACAAAACGAAAGAGGATGGCGTCCTATTGTTACAAACTTTATCTTGCTTTATTTTTACAATATAAATGGTGTAATTGTTGTACTACCACAAAAAAAAATAAAGGTCTAGAGGGACTTTTGTATTCAAAATTAAATATAAAACACTATTTAAAGTTTTGTATTAAAATGATAATAAATAATAAGTTAAAAATAAAAATAATTTTTCTTGCCACGAAAATACAGAAGCACTATGTAGTACGTATGCACTGGCAGAATAATACAAACCGAGTTTCTAGCTTTTAATAATTGCGCAAATAAGCATGACCCAAAGAGTTACACACTCGTGCATGCAATTAGTATGGATTGGCACTTTTTAGTCTCGTTTTGATAATCTCCCTTGTTTTAGTCATGAGTAATAACTAAATAAGTCAGGACTAACGTCACTAAAGGCCCAACACTGAAAACCCAGTGAATAGATTCGTTGTGTGGCGATTATATAGATACTAACAGAATTCCAAATCTGAGGCTGTATTATATTGTAGCATCACCTTAATACAATATCGAATTGAAATATATCACATTGACCACAGCATGCTGGAAATTATTAATAATAGCCGGTTCATGTGATAAATTCTTCACTTTAACCTCGCCACTTGGCTATTATTAATAATAACCGGTAATTATTAATAATAACCTACTTATCACTATGACCGTAACATATATATATATATATATATATATATATATATGTAGGTAGGTGCTTTGTAAAAGACCTAATCGAATATTTGATTTTATTTGTTTACTATCTACTGAGGCAACGTCCATCTCGCATGGTTTCTTTTCTACAGTAATTAAACCTGGACTCGGTGCATTTTTATATATTTTAATAATAAATCTTATTTAACAATATTTAAAACACTTAATATTCACTTGAATGTTTATATTTGTCGGAATAATGTACCACAAGTGTCTGATTTAGGATCACTGTTTGAATTAGGTTCACTGGGGTGTCTGATTTCGGATCAAAATATACGCTTAGTGCACCACATAAATATAAATTCTGCAGTTACAAATATAACAAAAATTCCCTAACCTGTCTGAATTTGGGGCGCTTACCTTAACACCTACCCTATTGCTTAATTAAAAATTACAAACTTAATCCACTTATTTCACCTCACCAAAATGAAATACCTCCCCTATAAATATTAAATGTGTTAATTATAAGTTGAACTTGAATTATTCAAAATTGGTAGGCTCGAGTGCTGAGCTGTTGACATTTGCTTTTCCAATCGATTTATCAAAACGAAACGGCGGAAGTGATTGATAGCTTCTACACAAAATGTCGGCATATTTATTGACTTGTAGATTGTCCGAAAATAATACTTCGTAAATAACTATAATAGATCTGTATTTATTATATCGGAGCTATCACAACGAAATAAATTAACAGCGTATAATGAAGAACTAAGATGAATTGCTTTTTGGGGGAAAACGTTTCGTGGATATAAATACTAAATAAAAATATACTAGGAGTAGAATAATATTTTTTTTTGATGAGATACGGCGTTGTGATTGGGAAATAATTATTACGACGTTGGATTTTATTGAAATTTCTTAGAGGGGGGGGGGATATGATGGCTGAATGACAAGAAAAATATTGGGGAGAATAATTAATTCAAACGTCTCGAATTGAATAATTCAAGGGCGTGTTTGAGGTTCAATTTTTTGGAATGATTGAAAATATTAACATTAATTTAAATACAAAAAAGTGATACCGACATTTCAGCCAGAATTGCCATGTGCGTCATCCATGTTCAACCGAATATTCATATTTCATGCATGTAATCTATCTCCACACTTAAATGATGTTTTGGGGTCTTAGAAATAAGGTACAATACGTTACATATGAAAAAAAAATTTTAAATGCCTATTTGATGAACATACGGCCAAGTGTCTAGCCGAGCGTACATGCAAAAAGTTTAGCGTGATAGTTTACAGCCTAGAGACCTATACGCACTTATCTTATTGGGAGGAATCACAATCCATGGTGTGAAAATAACATAAAATATTATAAAACACATAGATTTTGTGGAAATATCCTCGTTACGTTCGTTGAACTGACGCTTACCGCACAATGTTACAGCTGTCTGATGTAACGTGTGTTGTTCTTGATTAGTTGGTAAAAAATAGCAGAAATAATTAGTGACATTCCCGGAGTATAACGTGATCGAAAGGAGTCGAAAGGAATCAGCAGATTTTCAAACAGAACTAATATGACAAGCATTAAATCGTTTGGAACTAGAGTCGCCTCTGCCTGATAACGTATCCACAGCCCACACCGGTAAAAAAGTAATGTCGGTTGAAGATTATTACAACGTTGAAGTGGATGACGTTTAATTATCATCTTTTGAACTTTGTTGCTGTGTCTTCTGCTATTTCACAAGTTGTAGTGTGTAAAACGTACAAATCAAATGCGAAATTGGCCGAAAGTGGCAACCGTGACTTCGGATTTCAAATCGTGGTTTCTTGTGAGAATTTTGAACAAACTTTTATTCCGCTTTGCCCATTTGTTCAAAAGGATATGAAATGAATAGCGGAATTATCCTTGCCATGCGCATAAGAATAGGTGTAGATGGAATTTAAAAGTTTTGCGCATTCAGGGACCTCCCTCGTCAGATTTTTCACTCATTTTGCAGTAAAGTAGTTCGCACCATTTTTGTCGCAACAGAAGCAGTTTGCAAACAAAGTATACAGAAAGCAGCAGAAGATGAGAGGGCTAAAAGTCAACTGAAAATAGTAAAAAAGAAAGGATGACGTAACTTTCTCGTAACGATGGAACATGGCGAAAACATAGCTTTTCTTCTCTGTATGATTGGTGGCGCTTATCAACTGGAGAAATGTTGTTGATATTCACATAAAATCTAACTACTGCAAAGCTTGCACATTTTGGAATAAGAAAAGTAAATAAGAAAAGGAATGCATAGATCACGTGCAAAAACCAATGGCACTCGTCCCCGCGATTTGACAAAAACCAGTTAGGGCCTCGAACAAAAGGGGAAGTTAACCCAGACGCCTATAAATGAGCTTTGAATTTATGATGGACTAGCCATTCGTCGTAATAATGATTCAATTGATAAAATGAAGAAAATAAAGCTGGGCGACACTGTACCATAAATTCTGACCGATGAAATGCCGCAGCACGAGTATTGTCCACCTGGCGATTTCATTTTCATTTTCACTTTCAAGTGGCAAAGTAATTGTGGATATTGCAGCAAGTATAGCTATATGTGTTGTCAATGATGCATTATCCAGCCTTATGAAGATTATGGAGCTATTATGTATGAGCATCGGGCCAAACTGCAACAATTTCTGCGCAAAAGCTGACGCACGGCGCATCATGTTTTCAGAGCCATCGCTGACTGATACTGCTAAACAGGCCCGTCTGTCGTCAAAATCAAACAGAAAGAAACAAGAGGAGGAAAATGTTAATTTGAAAAGATAATTAAATGGTCCAGGCATCGCCGACTATAGTGAAATATAACAATTCTATACATCAAAGTTACACAATACTTTAAACCGTGTTTTCTTAAAACCGCATTTTTCAAACTGGCCGGAACGATAACTTCAACCGATCTCCGTCAATTCACTTCAAATTTTATATGCAGCTTCAGAACAATATTATCTAGAGAAGTACGTACGGATTTTACGATAAGCTCGAAACTTTTTTGTTATAAACATTTTTTAACCGAATTTTGTACCTAAAAGTGATAATTTGTGTTCAAACGTGCGCCATTTTGTTTTAAAGCGGAATTTTCTAATTTCCGTACGTACTTCCCGATATAATCTTATATAGAATCAATTTTTTTTTTGTTTTTATGGCTAAGTGAAAAACTGCGTGCAAAATCTTTCCGGCCGTGCAACCCTGTCCGCCGGAAGAGGTTTCCTTTGATGTCCTTTAACGCTGCTATTTTTTATTTATTTTTGTTTTTTTTTTATTGTGAATATTCCTCAAAATATGAACAACAAGACTTGGTGGCTGATCGTGTCACGAGCATCTACTGTAATTAGAAGTACAGGCAGATATAATCTTAATATTTTATCTATCGGCAAATCGTGACATTTACGATTGAAGGAACTGTAAATAGGATCCATTCTATTGCTAACAAATCACGTTGTTTATTTCAATGGTATTCTAGAGATGGACTTTACCGACCTTTCATCACGATTGTGGGCCCTACGTAAGGTATACTTATATTTACACGGACAGCCGCCACGCGGTGAACAAATTTAAAATAACTGACTAGCTGTCATTCAAGCGCATGCACATTTTTCTGATTGAGCTGCATATTTAGTTATATTTATCTGTCGTCAAGTAAACGATATATTATTTATGGCATGAGTTGTGGTAGTATTATTCCACCTAAGATTAAAAACCAAATCTCTTATATTAGGACAGGCAATTGTTTGGAATATTCTTTGAGATTAGAATGACTACCAATTTTTCGGGGAATTACGTTTGGTATGCTTTAAGGGTATATATTTAACTAAAGAAAATTACAAAAACAATGTTACAACTCTTAGTTACTTATAAGTTACACTTAAAAATGTAAAATTAAAATTAAGGTCGAAATGGAAAAACTACTCAAAATCAAGACAGACTTCTTGTCCTTTCCTCTCTACGTCAGCGTACTGCCACAGCATGAGACCTCCTAAACGACCTAAGACGAGCACATGGAATAGTGCCAGGGCCGCATATTCGTATACTTGCCAAATATCAAATATTTGCCACATGTTAAATATTTGCCACGCAAATCGAAAATTTTTGGTATTGATTGGTCTAAACGATGCCATGAGTGATTTATTTTTCCTCTTAAGTTCGTTCACCGAATATTTTTCATCCATCCTTGATCACCGGCTGATTTTTATAAAACTCATAAAAATCTATGACATACCAACAAATTTGTACAATATTCGTTTGTGATTTCGGACCGTCAGAGTTGCACTGCGACAGTAAATGCATCGGACCTTGATGCATCGCCACATAGCATTTTCTAATACGTGAAAATCTTCTTTGAGGACTTGCTACATGTGCGTACCGAATGGGCACTAGCTATTTTTCTGATTAATTCGCGTCATTTGCACTTTAGCTTTTTCAAATCAAACTGATAATTTGATTACGAACAAGCAAGGTTTTATTTTATAATGCCGACATATTTTTAATTACATAAGTGCAGAATTCACTGCGTACTAACAAGGGCATTCTTGTGGAAATTTACAAAACAAATCTTGACGAAACTGTTATCTTTCATTTTAATGATTTTTTGTTTAATTCATCAGCTTTCTGTATTATTAATTCGCAGCATCTAATTTTAACAGACTATAAAACAATACAATTCGCCATTCGATGTGAACTAGACTTAAAAACTAAACTTAAATAAATTATATTTTAATGAGAAAAAATATTATTTTTTTATTTACATTAGGAAGATATTGTCCATTAAAGAAATGTTAGATATGGTTTCGTCCTCATCTTTAAAGTTCTACTAAATCCAATTGTACTACTAGGTTCGTTATATAAATATGTCCTAATATTGTCTGAAATACAGATCAATTAGCTTCTGAAACAACAATTTAAGCAAATGACCTTTCAAAATATAACCTTTTTGTTGAATAAAAAAGCTACACGAAATTGTCTACTATTAAAATAATTTTAACCGCTTTCGTTTCTCTTCAAATAATAAACATCATAAAAATCGATAAATATATAAATACAAGCAAATAAAGTATAATTTTCCAAATAAATTATTTTATAGACATGCTGTCTATAAAATTTTTATGATGTTTATTAAATGAAGAGATACGAAAACGATTAAAAATATTTTAACAGTAGAGACAATTTTGTGTAGCTTTGTTATACAACAAAAAGGTTATATTTTGAAAGCTCATAAATGAGTATCATCAATATTGTTCATAGAAAAGCATCAACTTAGGATACACTGTATATGGTGTACGTTTTTCTTGGAAAGAAATAACTTTGCGTTTATGTGGACAGGTAAAAACAACAATATTTTTTTTTAACTTTTGTCTGACGGTTACCGGAAAACTGTTTGTCTGAGGGTTTCACAAACTTACAATTTTATGCGGTTTTCGCCCTTTAAAAAAATCAAAAATCTTACTAATAATTACAAATCCATTGTGAATCTTCGTATACGACCTACTACACACAAAACGCAATTAAAAAATGGTAAAATTAAACAGCGTACTAAAATGTTCATCGAGTACAAATAAATGCACCAATATTTGTCGGATTTGCATTTGCTATACCCACTTCAACTGGGCATTGCTAATACCCAGTATATGGCGTACAAAAACTCGTCCGCACAGCCGAACGTCGAATATATAAATTTATTTTCGAGGTGGACTCGCTACGAATTGAATAGAGCAGGTTATTTTTCTTGACAAATATTCATATACTTGGCAAATATTTGATATTTGGCAGGCTTAACTCGTTGCGACAGTCGAGTACGTGTATATAGACGTCCTGGTGAACGCAACGCAGCCGCTACTATACAGGAAGTGAATAGATTTGGTCGTGGATCTGTGATGGTTTGGGCTGGAATCAGTATAGATAACAGAACTGAGCTTGATGTGGTTCCTTGTAGACTAAATGCAATGAATTATATCGAAAACATCTTGGAGGACCATGTGGTGCCTGCTGCATATGGCGTCGGTCAAAATTTCGTCCTAATGCAGGACAATGTAAAGCCACATACAGCCGGCATCACCAGAAACTTTTTACGAGAACGTGTAATTCAGGTCATGAGATGGCCGGCGTCAAGTCCTGACCTGAATCCTATTGAACACGTTTTTACCATAAATCATATATCATAAATCGTCATGCATCGTACAACCAAGACAATAACTATTCATTTGCTGTGATATTTTCAGTTTTCAACGTTTCAGGGCATAAATAAAGATGATTTATTACCAGAATACAAACACTACCAATAATACTATTAATAATACTGAAATATATTTATTGATAATAGCTTAACTATAACTAAATTTATCTGGTATTAAATTCTTTTAAAAAAAGCACAACGTTCACGGTTAATTCTGCATTTCTCGTTACAAACAAAAGCGTTAAAAATGTTTGAATAAATTTAAAGAATACAATAACATGCATTTTAAGGAGACGGATTAAGGCGTTAAGAACTTCCCAAGGGATTACTTTTTACGAATAAGAAACGAGAAAATCTCGGAGAAGAAGTAAGTGGCCACTAAATCAATTTGTTCTGACCGCATTTTTTAAAGTGAATTTTATCTAGTCTGCAGAAATGGAAACGAATTCATGCTGTCGTCGGTTTTACAATTAATGGAAAATAAATACTCATAAGTCCTAATAAATAGTAGTAAATCATATAAAATAAAACTACAAAGTTTAAGGTTTACTGTAATATACTTTTAAATGACAAGATCATGCGTTTTTAGTTATTGTTTGTACCTTGTTTTGTAATCTGTTCAACTTGTTGGTCTCTTAACATAAACGTCATCACATAAACATCAAATTAGCTGCTTCAATTGTTGTTCAAGTGTCTCAAGTTATTGTTTAGGTAGAGCTAATCTATCTAAAGTGAATAATTAACTCGAGTTAAGCTTAAGTTCGCTACACCGTTCTAGAATTTAATATACAATAAATCCTGGCGCTTACTAATAGCCTACACTGTAAGGAGGTCACACCCCTAATTGTTTAACTAATTAATCCATTCGTTAATCTTCTTGCAACCCTCTGCGTTCAAATTCTTCGAAGGTTTGATTTAAAACCGATTAATGTGAAAGATACGGTCTTTCACAAAGTGGTAAATGTCCCATTAGTTTTATTTATAACATTTCAAATTACCTTTTAGTTTAACAATCACTATTGTTCATTCTAGAATTTTGATATACATGGTTCCAGTAGTGACATATTAAAATGTTTAGAATCATAGTTAATTGGAACATATGTAATTAATTAAAAACTATGGTAGCTGACAAAATTTACCAAAATGATTCTGGAACTTATACGATAAAATGAACGGTTAATTTAGTATATAATCAATTATAATCGATTTGTGTAATTTTTGGCAATTTTTTTCAGAATCAAAATGTAGAATGACTTGACTATGACTGAAATGTACTAGAATATGTACTAAAAATAAATTGCCTTGTAACCTTTCGAAATAAAAAATTGAATTAGCACTTTACGTAGAATGAATCTGCGACAGAAAATGGCATTAGCAAATTAAATTTATTCTCATTAAATTGTATTTAACATCGTTATATACAATTAGCTGCTCGGTATGAAGCGGCAAAGTTCAGTTTAATTTACGCTTCATTTGGTCTGATTCAAGTACGTACAAATTGCTAATTTTAATGCATATTTATATTAATATATCGCGCTAAATATTAATAATCATAATAATGGTATTATTTATAAAACGATATTAATATGCGCGTGGTATTTGAATGCGGTCGTTAGAGCGTGTTGATACGTTCATAATTATGTTCAGCGAGAGTTGGCATATGCGTCATGGAGTATTTACAAAGCTTGCTTAAAGTATACTAAAAGATAGACGAACCTAAATCTGAACAAATATAGAATTCGCCTACATATTTCCTTCCATATCCACATTTCCAAAACGCTCCTTTGAGATAGCTTAAATATTTACCCTAATATCGTGTCATTACATCCCATATGAGAGCTTTTAACCCCCAATATATTTCAGCAAACATCAATTTTTAATGTGTTATCCAACGTTCATAGTGCAAATCTCAATTTAACCTTCTTAATATTGATAGAGTACCACATAATTAATATTCCATACCCATTAAATTGTATGCCCATTAAATATTAGGACCATTAAAATAAATTGAATCTTTAGTTTAAGTATATAGGCCCTACACACAGAAAAGTGATCTCTCGAACGAAGAGAGAATTACGTGGATGAAGTAGTTGGTAGGTTCGTATATACGCGATAGATTGACTTCAACCTAGAAATTTTATTTCTTGGAATAATTACTAGATATAAGAAAGTTGTTACTTTGGTGAAGGAAGTAAACAATCTTCAATGAAGTGTGTATTTTTATTCCCGGTAAATATTTTTAGCTACTTAATGTAAGAATTTTAAAGATTTGGCACAAATACGTTTTCTATTGCTAATTGACAAGATAGGTATATGTTATATTTACTTACTCGTTCTAACCTGTTGCGTGCCTTACATCAAATTATTCCGTACTGAAACGTTTATTGTACACTAATCACAAGGCACATGCCCTACGGGTACTTCGTTGTTGTTTTCGTACTAGGTTTCGCTCCCTTACGGCGCCAGCCCTACGCGCGAGCCTTGACAAAATCACGCTGCGCATATTTATTTCAGAGAAAGGGATTACTTGAAAGAAGTGAGAATCACTTCAGTTAAATAATTGGTGGATTTTTATTCAGTAAACAATACTTACTTATATTAAATGTCTTATATTTTCTTCGATCAAGTAACTACGCACTTCGATGGATTTACTATTACTTCGTTGGAGAAATTGACATTTTTGGGAAGAAAAATTCAATTACTTCTTTCAATACAATATTGGTTCTTATAAAGAAAGCATTTATTTGTCGACAGCATTTATCTGAGAAATTATTTTAACATAGATTGAGTATGTGGCATTTCTTGCATATACCTAACTTTCTACATCCAACTAAATATACATTTGAATCTAATAAATAAAGTCAAGAAATTATGTTTTCTCGGTCCAAATAATCACTTTTCTGTGTGTATGTACACTTACGTCAACGCAATTACAGGACCAGTGAGGAATTTGTTGTCCTGTTGAAAAGCCTCTTCGTTCCTGGGTACGTCAACGCAATTCTTTGTATTTAAACCGCACAATAAACTCTCGAATCCCACAGTAAACACCGTCACAAACCGTGGGTAACACACAATCGTCTCCAGCCTGTTGTTATTTACTTAGATCTAACGCAACCATAATTGTTGTTTCTAGAAACTTAAGCATAACTAACTGGTCTTCTCTTACTGCGTAGGATGATGTTCGTTCCCTGTGTTGTAACTGTATATATTTAATGATTAATTAGGTGAATTAAGCTGTAATTTAGTTACCTATTTCGTTGTTAAGGGATATTTTATGACAGTCGTTGTTTTGTGTGGGAAATTCATGATTTTCTTAGGTAATATTTTCTATTTATGATGCAGTATACATCAGGGAATCTTATTAATTATGAATAGGCTTTTGAATTGAGAGTACTTTATTTTCTTTTAGGAAACATTTACTGATTTACAGATTTTTGAAAAAGAAAAAAAATATCTAATAGCCACCATTAGCAATAAGACAATTTACGATAGGATAAAAATATAATACAATTTAATGTTCATAGGTACTTTATTGCAACCGAAGATTTGATTTTCCTTAAAGCAGTAAAATAACAACTGAACTAATCAAAAACACAAATGACAAAATAAACAACATTTAATTATTTTTTTAGGACATGCAACAGACTATCGTAAACTAATAGAACCTGATAAGTTAAAACCAATTTTAACATTAAAACTTATTCTTGGAACATTCTGGATCATTTTTTAATACGACCGCGTACCAATTTGTGCACCTCAATATATTAGTGCAGTTTTGAAATTATTTTTGCTAATTCGGCTGTATGCAATTTAAATTAAAACAAATTTAATCCATTTTTACTATGTTTATACTGTCCTTTAAAGTAATATTTTTGTTTTGATTTAAAAAGACGTTTCTTTACACCAAAGAAATCTAAGTTTGATTCAAATAATTATATTTGTATACAAGAAGAGATTTATTTCCTTTAAAGAAACATTTTCGCTTTGGCTTAAAAAGAGGTTTACTTCCGCCAAAGAAATCATATTTTGATTCAAACATATATATTTTCAGTGTGTTTCATCCAACTGTATTGTTAGATGGCGCTGTAAACACTCTCCTCGCAGTTCGGCCTTATCTTGAGTATAAATAGTAGACTGGTGAAATCCTACCGCTCAGATGATGTCATGCGTCTGGCTAAATTGCTAAAAAGGCCGTGTGATCCGCAGTATAAAGCACAGTGCATGCAGGTTCAAATTCGGATTCAGAATCAGCGTACACTTTGCTACCCTAACCTTGACTATATGTAGATCTGGGAAAACTAAGCACTGGTCGAGGATGTGCGACATCCCAAAAGGCGGGGACACGTGGAGATTTTGCTCTAATGTACCCTCCGAAAAGTTCTAGTCAATAATAGGTCTACATTAATTCAGTCAACAAACTAGTAATTTCTTTAATCAAAGAACTATTTATCGCAACCTTAAACAATCGCAAATTGCAAATTTTAACTGAAAACATATGTAAATTATTAGTTTTCTAATAGTTTTCTTTGTAAAAAAACAATATGTTTTAGACCAACGTTATATGAACACTAAGAAAATATTGAATTTATTTTGCTTAAGTTCTATTTTAAAAAAAATCTAAGCCTCCTGGCAACTGTTTGAAATAATACGTGAACTGTAAAGACGCTGATGAGTTTGTAAACTATTTTGTTGCATTTGCGTGTTCAATAGTAGAAAGCTTCTATTCATTTTCATGAAACTTTGTCCGTAAGGTATTTGAACAATTCTGAACAATTGAGGCAATATGGTTTGTATTTCTGAATCGTCATGTTTTTTTTTTTAAGAATAAGCGTCGATATGTGCCACAGAATATAAAAACTGACGGAAACTGATATTTCTTGTTCTATAGCATTGACCTCCCTGTTTTAAGCCTCATATCATAAGTCATAACTCTAAAACTATCCACAAAAAAAAATAAATAAAATAAAGTGTGTTATACTCCTGAATCATTTCTACGTAAAAAATATGATTATCAAAATTTTCTGCTTTACGCTTTAAAAAAATAAGCGCGATAGAAGTGAAAAGTGAAATCTTGAGAAATCTTATTCACATCTTATTCTATTACATAAAAACTTAAGAAACTAACAAACAATGCTTACATCCACAAATTTATTAGAGGCTATCTAAATGTCATTCTCTTTAACACATTTTTATCAGCGTTTTCCAGAATTTTGTCTGAGACCAAAAGATTATATTGACATTAATTAACAAAAAAGGCTGTAGTTTATTCTCCTTTCAATAGTTCTAGTTTATTCTTCGACAAATATTGAAGAAAAAAATTGTCTCGTATGCATTGAGATGCCCTCAATTCCTCTATTCCTATACGTAAAGTGTCAATTGACAAATATTTCAGGACAGGTGAGATCCCATAAGTATATCGAGAACTACAGTTACACAGGTAATAAAAATCCTTCACTGTCAGTCCCTACTCTATGTCAGTTTGCGGACGAATCAGACATTTCAAATCATACCATCTTGCGTTCTCTGAAGGCACTTAAACATAAGCTTAAAATCAAAGTAATACTCGATTAAACACGATTATATCAAATGCTTATTATAGGATTAGAATCTTTAATATTTAATTTTTCCATAAACAGATTTTAGAGGATGCACTAAACATCTGTATTTATTTCTGGTTAGCCACACTGTTCTTATTTTAAGTTCTGATATTTCCATCACTAAAGAATTTTGATAAATCCTCCACGTTTATACAGATCGTGCAATTCCACAACTTCAGAAGGATAGTTGAATTTCTAATATAGTGAGGTGGAATATCACATCTGGAAGCTGAAAATACCTACCACATACCAGTATCCGTTTCATGTCGTAAATTACATTACCGCGCGAAGCAGTTTCATTCACGGAAAACGCAGTAAATATTTCATCGCAAACCAGAGCAATTCATCTTAACGTTCAGGTATGTCCTGTGTTATCTTTTAATACGAGAGGATGGTTCTGTCAAAAGTTACCTCAAGGGTTAAAATGCTCAATTAATCTTCCTCTTTGCGAGAATTACGCAATTCATCATTTGTCGTAAACAAATTGCCTATAAACACGAGAAAGGCAATTTTGGAGCATATGCGATAACTTCGACGGGCTGTATCTCCGAAACACGACACTTTCGTATATAGATAAGTTGGGTTCATTCGTTTTAGAATTGATAAATTAGTTAGGAAATAGTGAAAACTTCTTAAATTATGTTGAAAAATTTTCATCCCGGCGCATCCACCAAATATTTTATATTAGCGTTTTTAAGCAATTTATTAAGGTTAGGGTACTTTTACGAGTTGAACTAGCTTAACAATCGATCGATTAATGTATTGTCGATGATATTTTACTACAATTTGTACGAAAATTAGCCCAATTTAGCTCCTAAAATAAAATCGTCATAATGACGTTAACCATAATTAAATGAAATTATAATCCGGAACGTTATCGCAAAGCACAGAAAGCTTGAAACTTTGGAGTACGACCGGCTGCAAAATGTCGACAATGACCGGAATTCACTTGTTATTTGCCCTCAGAAGTATAATTAGTTTTAATATTGAGCTCACAATATTACATAAGTTCCAGTTTTGTGGTCAAATATGTTCCCTTTTAATAATGTTGACGGTGATACTGGTTCAGTACACGTGCGAAATTTTATAATTTTAAACTCCCCCCCCCTCCTTCTCTATCTGACATTCACATGTGAATTGGAAAAATGTACGTGTTTTCCATCCAATGATATTATTAGCACGGTCACGTCTTAGCAGAATAGGTAGTACATGCATGTCAAATCGTTGATAACATATTGAGAATCTCATGGCATATAAAAACGATATGTATACTACGTGACATAAGACTAACGCTTAATATATGCAGGGTGTTATTTTATGGTAAAAAAATGAATTGAAGACATCTGAATGAAGTAATTTAAAGCTAGAATATGTTTGTCAAAAGATTAATGAGCAGTACATATCAATGTTAAGAAATTCTGGCCTGGAAATAGCCTGTTGTTAGAGTAGATTATTAAAGATTTACAGGATACATACCTCGAGCAATAAAAAAGTATTTTTTAATTATAATTTTTTAGTTTTACCTAGTTATATTAAGGAGGAATGTCAAAATATCATCAAAACTAATTTTCCATAGCATTTGTTCAAATTTCTTCAATTCGTGTAAATCAGGATTTTTGTTAAATATGGAATATTTTGTTTGAAGATTAGTTTTGTAATGCAATTCTTCACAAATTTTTATTTCGTAGTATTTTATTGCTAATAGTGAGTACCTACCTAGAGGAAATTATTTTTAATATGTTTATATAATTTATAAAAATATAAATTTGTTTGCCATTTTCTATTCGATTTCCAAAATAAAAAATGCAAATGAAAGAGGAAGCATAGACCATTATAAAGGTGTACTGTTTGGTCAGATCCCATAACAAATCGAAAAGTTATGGACGTTCAAGTTCAGAGGTTTCCAATTATTTTCAGATTTTTTCAACTTTAACAACAATTTAATGACCTGTTTGAATCCGTAATATTTTTTGCAACTTTTTATTAAAAACCCATTTAAATTTGCGTCTAATACGCGTTTGTTTATTAGAATCGGTTGAAATTTAACAGAATTATCAAATTTTATTGACCGGCTAGTACTTCACACTACGGAGAAGAAATATACAGGCCGACTGTAATAAATCCGTAGTCTTTATACACATTAATTAGGCATTACTAGCACTTATATTTACAATGCTATTCTAAAATTATGATGTTCTTTTCGTTTCCTTTTTGTTGTTACCTGCCAGACTATCACAATATGTTACTAAGTACATTAGAGTTTACGTTCATTGCATTTCCAGGTACATATATTTGGGTTCAAAATAAATTGCACCAAAGGTAAAATTTTCACTCGTTTTTTGGAACAGTACTGAGTTACTATCGTGATTAATGAAAAATTAAAAAAAAAACAAGCAATATAATAAAACTTAAAAATGTTTACCCGATCTCCGTCGTTTATACATTAATGATTTTACGATATTTGGGTACAAGGCGAATAGTACTTAATAATATATAAGATAGACTATAAAACACAATCCAATAAAACAAGGTAATAAACAAACAAAATAATGTCTAGTTAATGTGAATCAAGCGTACGGATTTATTACGGTCGGGCCGTAGATCAAGACGGTGGTTAAACTTCGATAACTCAATCAAATTTCAACCGATTCTAATAAACAAACTCGTATTAAACGCAAATTTAATTGGGCTTTCAATAAAACAATAGAAATTAGTATATTATTATACAAGACGTCAAATTGGCGCACGAGTTGTTTTGGGCACGGCAAATGGAACGAGTGCACCAATACGTCTTATAAAACGAGTGTAATATACTATTTTTTCTACTTTGCGTCATTAATTTTATATAAGTTTAGAAATTGTGGTTAGTATATCGCGCTAAATTAGAATCTAGGGTATTTTGCGGGTACCACGTGGTAGCACTGTAGTAACTGTCAACTTCGTTAAGGATGATATCGATGAGATAAAATCATGACAAAATCTAATTGTGAATAAATTTTACTCTACTTTAGCTAACAAGTTTGAATAAATATTCAGCGAGGTCGCAACGATGATCATAATGGAGCTTGGGGCAACACTTTTAACCCTACTGTGATAAATACATGAAACTTAACCTAAAAAGTTAACAATTTTAAAATAGTGGTTTCATAAGTATAATAATCAGAATAGAAGTGTTTGGCGGTGACTGATTAGTTACTTCGAAAAACAAGAACTTACTAAAGAATTGTTATAACGCTTAACGTTTAATAGCGGTGTCTACCTAATTCCGCTACGTAGCCGTTGCGGCTTATATATTTACAAGCACTAATAATTGAAACCCAATTCTAATTTCGGCAAAGTAGTTTATTAGAATAAATTATACTTAGTAAAATTACATGTGATGGAGGTAATACAAATACGTTGCACACAACCAGAACCGAGAATCCAAGCGTCCAAAATATTACCGAAAACTTATATGTTACATAAACTAAGAAATCCTCTTTAAATGTACTATAGCTTCGTACGTGTATGCTGATAAACCATTTATTGCGCATATACAATCTCGCAGCAGTAATTAAAATCGTTCGTATCTACGATGTAGGTTTGATCTTCGCATAATACCTTATTAAAGTAAATTTGGTCCTTGAATTATATCTGAAAAGGGCATTTGATGTTTAGTTGAAAAGAACGATAACGATCACTTACTAGAGTCGTAAAACATCACCGTAAACGTCATGCTGGCGTATTTTGATGAACACAGCAAAACTAAGAAAGCCCCAATCCTTTGGCCATACTATAGCAGGCTACACCCATGTTTAAATATGTATAGAATATTGATATTTCGCAGTTTATGTGATTGCAAGCGATTAAGAAGATGCAGTGTGTGGTTATGTTGGGTTATGTATTGTACGTTTGACATATGGCATTTGATATCACTGTACCAATCAATGTGTACCAATCAGACAAAAATGTTACTGTTTTCGGTATTACAATGTGTTAATTGTAACACCGAAAACAGTGCTAGAATGTGTGCATTGTGAATGCAAAGTTGTTAAAGTTCAGAAAATCTTAAAATAATGGGGAAACTTCTGAATTTGAAGGTGGAACTGGTGGTGAATTTGGATCTGGCCGAACAGTACATCTTTATAATGGTCTATGCTTCCTCTTTTATTTGCATTTTATTTTGGAAATCGAATAAAAAATGGCGGTGTTATGAATTTTTATACACATGCAAGAACCCAAAACAGCTCTTTTGAAAAAAAAAAACGAGGTTTTGGGGGGTTTTCTGAAAATTTCGTATATGCCATTATGTTCAGTAAAGTTTATAAAAATAAAGTTTATTGTTTACACTATGACAAAATTTTCAAAACTTGATTCATTATCATTTATTTCGAGATGTTTCGAAGAATATACAACGTGTCCCAAAAGGTGTGGAACAAATAGTATAGTTCTTTATTAGTGACATCTCTAAAAATTTTATTCTTCACAAAAATTGGTGATTCTTCTAAAACCAAAATTGTAACCTTGCAATTGATTTATTGGTGTACCGTTTACGAAGCAGTTCTGAAAATAATAATTTGAGTTAAGTACATTTACATTACCAAAAATTGTTATTTGAAAACACAGGTTAATCATTATAAAATATAAAATAACAGTCGCCTGCGTTGAAAAGTGTAAACATCTACCCTATTCCCCATTTTCAATGTCCTTCGATGTACTTCTCTTGAAAATTTTTCATGATAAAGGGCCATAATATAACCATAACCAGTCATAACAATCCAACAATCTTTTCGAATTTACTCAAACATAAATTTTATCAATATTAGAAACAATTTGTCTCAATTTATTTGTAACGCAGTGTTATTCATACAGAAATTTGTTTTCTTGTGCTTAAATAACCCACAAACAACAGTAATTTTTTACATCGACAGAAGGTATGTAACACCGTGCGAGATGTTTACAAGGACTCTAGCATTGCCGTCAAAAGGACGTAAGCAGAGAAGTCGTCGAGCTTTCAATACGCAGGATTACCACTACTTTAAAATGTCATCGCACCGTCGCTTTTCACATCCGCAGCTTACTGTGTTACTTTACGTTTATGGTGAAGTAACATTTACACTAGTAATAACGTAAAACACGCCGTTAAAAAAAACTGTCGCGAAGCGCTGGCATGCTGAAAGAAAAAAAAAAGAAACCCTCAAGCTTTCACATCGCCAATTCGTTTTCAGCTGATGCAACCGCGGATAGGATCGTCGACATGGTTCGGGAAAGGAACCGCCTTCCTTAGAAAAAGACTTTGAGACGTTGACTTTCGCGGGAATATATATTTCGTCTAGAAATCTGATAAAGGAAGGGGACATCTACAAGGAAGGGAATGTGTCGTTTTTGATATTGGTTCCCTGTGAATATGTGATAGAATCAATTTCTCGTCTGGAAACCCTGCAGGTATTTACTCTAATGCCATGTCGTAAGTAGTAAATGAATAAAGATATAACTTCGAATGGCCGTATCTCCGAAACGCGACATTTTCATATATGGATAAGTTGGGTTCATTCGTCTTAAAATTCATCATTTAGTCAGGAAATAGTGAAAAATTCCCGAAATTATGATAAAAATATGCGCCCCGGCGCATCCACCATAAATGAAAACACTTTCTCCTTGCAATTTTAAGCTAGGTATTGACTGTAAGTTACTTTTACAAGTTAAACTAGAATATAAATTAACGAATGAATGTATCGTTGATGATATTTCCTTGATATCTCGTTGATCTTTTCAACAAATTACTTAACAAATATTCGTGGCGCAGCTGTTTTAAAATTGTAACGACGAGGGCATCACAATTATCGTGGTTGTCAACGTTAATGTAAAGGAATGCGAATGTGGTCGTTAGCATCAACATTGGATGGGACAATTAATATGCAATACCAGCTAATGGACGCAAAATTAGCACCAACATTGTAGGCGTAAAATCGTTCTCGACTGGAGGAGGAAATTTATTCCAGAACTATCCCTCCGCCTGGTGCGAGGCGGTGTACAATTAGACAGGTATTCAGCGGAAAATTAGCTGAAGTTTAATGACTTATTAATTCGTGTAACTTGAGGGGTGCATACGAATTAAGAATGCCGTTGTAAATGTGGCATGTTCTTCGTGAAGTTCATTTATTAGGCAGATGTGTCGAGTTACAGTCGTTAAAAAGAAATTTGATAAAAATAGGTGTGTTAGTTTACAATTTATGTGGACTTAAATAGAGTATTTGAGACTATTTGTCGTAGAAAAAGATTATAAAAAGTAGAAAGTTATACGAGTTAGAGGAAAATAATTGAAATGGTTTGAAAACTATTTAATAAATAGGAGGCAAAAGGTAAAAACTGAAGAAAATTAATTAAGGTTGCACATAAACTAAAGAAAATTACGATATTTGGAACTAGATATGCATACGATAATATTATAACTGCAAATATACCCAGTCTTATCCTAGGCTTATTTCCTGTTTATATGACGTCACAGAGATTCGGGAAGAAACTAACATAGAATAAGCCATTCTTAAAACTTTAGTTATACAAATGTTCCATTTTGAGAATGTACGAGAAATATAACTGCACTTAGTTTCAGAATTTTATATTGAAACCTAAGTCGTGTGTGGTATCATTAGATGGATATTTTAAAATAAAACATCTTTCGTTAGAAAATATCTTACTACATATGGTTACACATCACTACTACATCATA
Source organism: Aphodius sticticus (assembly GCA_963966075.1). NCBI lineage: Eukaryota > Metazoa > Arthropoda > Insecta > Coleoptera > Scarabaeidae > Aphodius > Aphodius sticticus. Next base: position 3,992,935 of record OZ014508.1, on the reverse strand, counting down.
ATTTGGTTTACACCTCAATATAGAGCAAATGTACGAAATTGTAGGACATATTAATTTTCTACCATTCTTTTTTATTAGTGAACTTCCTTATTAGATTTGTACGAGCTATGGCACAGAAAATCTGAGCATATACAGCTGTTAAGTCAAGAGCCGTTCAATAAAAAAAAAAATGAGACAAAACTGATTTGAAATATAATGAACAAAATACTATAATAGTTATGCTTGACGTCCGTATAATTCTATTTTAAATGTGTAAAACTTATTTGATCTGATTCCAAATCTGATTTCGGATTTATAGAATTCAAAATGGCGGATCTAATATGGCGACCTAACATGTAATTAATTGTCGGATTCATATAAAAATTACAACGTGATATATTAATAAGGTTTCGGATTTCAAATCAGTTGTCAGATATATAAAATTCGAAATGGCGGGTCCAATTTGGCGACTAAACATGTAATTAACTGTCGGATTCGGTAGAAAACAAAAAGATCTGATGTTTATAATTCAAAATGGCACCGAATGTAATCTAGCAACCATAATAAATTACCGTGAATTTGCAACTTTTTTTTTCCCATTTCCTGTAACATAATTATGCAGCTCTCTGATTTCAACACTTATGACTGTTAAAAATCCCAATTTGCGAATTCAATCTGACGACCCGCCGTATAAAATACAAATAAATCAGGTAGTATCAAATTATCTTAAACGTTTTTAATGATAAGAAATAAATAATAAGGTACAGAAAATATGGAAATACATTTATTAAATTTAAATAAAAAGTAATTTTTTAAAAACTACGCTTTATAAACAAAATTACAATTTTTGAAATTTTTTCTTAAAATTTTCCGTTTTTTTGTTCATTTTTTATTCATATCATTGTCACCGGAAATCTGTCCAAATATAGATACTTACAAAGATTTCAACTCGATCGGACAAATTTTTCAAATCAAATTTTTTTTTAAATATTGTAAAATTTCCAAAATTTTTTATTGATCCATGTTATTGTCACCGAAAATCTGTTCACAGCAAAATTTCAACTAAATTGCACAAATTTTTCAAATTTTGAATTTTTGTTCCAATTTTTTATAGTTTCATATATTTGATAGCTTCATGTATTGTCGCCGGAAATCTGTCCACATGCAAATTTTCAACTCGATTGGACACTGGGAAGTAGGAAAAATATCGATTACAAGATTTGAAAACGTAACAAACAAACAACCAAACAGGCAAACAACAAGTGAAGTTAATATAAATGTAATAATTGTCTCGGAATATAACTTTATAACTTTGTAATTATATTTTGTACAAAAAAGTAATACACTGCTATCATACGGACATACGCTTGTGCCACTGTATGCGACAACACCGTAATGCGCTAGAGCGTAGCGTGATATCGACAACTGGTCTCTTTTTCGTTCCCAATAAAACCGCATTTTTTCATGCGTTTCCAACCGCAGACGGGTTTCAGACGAACACATCTGATAAGAAAAAAATCTGATGTGGCCAGGCACATGACTTTATCATACTATATATAAAATTAATAGTTTAGCTGCATGAGATTCTATTTGATCGAGATCGGCTATGTCTGCATTAAAATAAAACTACTAGAACTAGACAGATATCTCGATTAAAGCTGCGTTCGGATATTGTACTCCGTTGACATCGGGTACACCGTCCAAATGACACTTACGTGTTATTGGGTGCAAAAAGTGTAATACAATATCCGAACGCAGCTTACTGTCATTAGAATCAAAAAATCTGACATATCCTGGCTACTAGTTTTAAAGCAGTACGACCGATCTCGATGAAATAGAATTTGCTCATGCAGTTAAACTATAAATTCTACCAAAAAATGTCATATACATATTATTATAGAAAATTTCCTCTCCTTTAATTTATTATTTAACTATTTTGACATTACACAAATAGCGGCTCATTTACAAAATCTTCGAAAAATGCTAAGAGTAAACCACCAGTTCCTTTGGACCCTTTTCAACAGAAAGCTGTTCAGCTCTAAGTTTGGTTATGAAACTTCTAAATATGAAGTTTCGTCCCGATACCTTTAGTAGTTTCTCCGAAATCGTCGCCACAAAAACGGGTACACACACACATACACACACACATACATACACACACACAGAGACATTTTTTGTACCTTGGTCAAAAATGTTCAGGGGACCCAAAAAGTCATATTTCCGCTAAAATCTAAAAATTTTTTTTTGGCACGAATACAATACTTTACATACTGCGTATGATAAAGTAAAAATATTTTGGAAAAAATCAGTACGGTGTAACGTTTGTGTATTTAATGCAAAACCTCACTAAGTGACCACTATTACAATAAATGCATCTCGTACTTCTTTAATTAATTATTAATCCAGTCAATAGCCTTGATCCTGCAAAATGTAAAAAAAGTTTGTTTTGGAATTTATATTTAGTTTAGAGCCTTAATAAAATACCAAAGCCAGTTCTTTTTAGAAGCAAATTGCAATAAAAATCAGCTAGAAAAATGTAAAAAAAAACTCGGGTTCAAATATATTTTTAATATACAGGGTGTTTATTTTATTATGGACATTTGCAAACCTTTCCTGTTTCTATCAGAACACACTCTATATTTTAAAAAATTAATGCTACGAGTAATTCTAAGAATGTTAGTTTGGAATTATTTCTTTATAAAATTTTAATTTTTAGTTATAAGCAATTAATCAATACTCAATGAAGCAATTAATCAATGAACTTTTACTTTAACCAAACGGGTAAAAATAAAAACATCAAGAAAAAATAACAACACAATCAAATAAAATTAAATTGCTTATAACTAAAAAATAATGCATTTTCAAAAAACTACTTTCTATAAAATGTTCTTAGAATTAATCTTAGAATTAAAAAAATAAAAATGTACAGTGTGTTCTATTAGAAAATGAATTTGCAAATTTCCATAATAAAACGAACACACTTGTATTCTAAAAATTTTTCGAATTTGTTTGCGGTTGGAGAATAATTTAGGTGTTCCGGGAATTTTGACTATTTTTGGTTAATAGCTACTAATTCAGAAATAATGCATTTTATAAAAAATGATTCGTAAAAAAAATTCTTAGAATTAAAAAATGTAATATGAGCACCCTGTATATTGAAAATATTAAAGCAAAAAAAACTTTTGTTTGAACAATTTTTGGCAATTTCTTAATATATATTTCAAATCCAATTTCTTTATAAAACTGTGTCTTTCTCATTAATAGTAAGATGTCAATTACAGCTCAAGCTGATGTCAATACGGATTATGGCTTCTTTCGTGATCCGTGTTAGTTCGAAACAATTTGTTTCAAACAAATATTGTTTTTATTGAAATATCTATCCAATGATGCCACACAAGACCTAGCTTCTGGTTTTAAATTCCACCCCAATGCTGTTATAGGTGCAGGTTTGAAATTAACGCTAAGAGGTGCAAAGAAAAATAACTATAAAGTACGGCCGGAGTTATTCTTTTGAATTACCCTGGTCTGGAGACCCTTGCAAATCGCCCCATATTATACCGGACCATAACAAGTTCCAATATAATACTAATAATGAAACTTTATCTAGCGCTTGACCCTATATTGACAGACAAACAAACACACAAACTAGGTGTACCCATACACATTTACTCGACACCATATCATACCATATACCATATCGAGGCATAGGCCATGGCATACGCCAGGCAACCAAAATTGTGTCAGTGTTTCAATCATACAGAGAGCATCGGAAAGGGGGAATTACGCGTCCGTCCCCGGAGTCAACAAAGAAGCCTTTCGTTCGCGGTCCCGTGTTTGCGTAATGGAGGACGTCGACGTCAAAATCTAAATATAGATCGAGGAGGCCAAGAAACCAACTACAACCATCGGTGCGGCACACATACGACAAGTTCGGCGCCTCTTTCTGTAGTCGCACTCGCAGCATCCTTGCAGATGCAATTAATCGCGTCAAGATGCGTTCAGATACGAAGCGAGAACACAAAGCGGGATCTCGAAGACAAAACACAAACGAGCGTGGCGTCGTAGTCGTTAAAATTGAGACGAAGGGGCTTATTATGTTTGTTTTTAGAAAGGGGTGCAGTGCATGTTACGTATCTACGTCTGCTTTTCGTAAATAACGAGAGATACAATGATGGTTATGCGTGAATTTCATAGGGTAGGTATGTAATTGTGGTGTGAAAAAGGCACGTGTAGGATGTTTAGTAAGAAATATTACTGTACCTATCATTTATTGCGCCATTATGCGAAATAATGTTTCCAAATACAATATACAGTAGAACTCCAATTATCCCAACCTCGATTATCCGGATATCTGATTATCCGGATTAGAGAAATTTTAAAATTCTTTTAACTAAAACAATTTTGTTTAATAGATTTTAGGTTAGAACACCAAAAAATATTAACAAGAAAAAGTTCTTTGTACAGTATAAGCGACTATAGCTGATTTGTAACGATGGATTCCTGAAACCCCGCGATGTATCCGTGCGCAGTTATAAAGTTATAAGTATAACACATACACCCTTACTTGTATATACCGGGTGGTCGTTTTAACTTGAGACTCCTAAATATCTCTACATTGTACCATGAGTAGACATGACAGTCGTCGCTTTGACTGCCAGACGGCGAGCGCATTATGGAGCGCATCCCATGCAGTGGCAGCGGTTGTAACTACCGCAGACGCCACAAACTTCCATCGTCAATAACTTTTGATAAATGCATCGTACGAAAAAAATGTTCTGACAAAAGATTCTTCTCATTTAGCGTAAAATCATAATTTGATAAAAAATTTGGGTATACCCATTTAAAAAAATGAAGTTAACCTCATTTTCACCGATTGCAGCGCCGTCCGCAATGAAACTGATATCGCCATCTCATTTCTCCTTTTGCGTCCTACAAGTTTATGTAGGCCACTTTTGTCATACCATGCATATTTCTCGAGATATTTATGAGTCTCAAGTTCACCCGGTATAAGCGCACACATTAGCTTTGTTCGCTGAGCGCGTTCGGAACGTGTTCGGGACGTAATTTATATTGGACCAGATGTGTTGTGTGATAATGGTAGGGAAATCATAGCGAGACATCGGATTGGTCCAATATAAAAGAGTACCTGAACTAGTTCGGGATTCGCTCAGCGAACAAAGCTATGATCAGATTTCCGTAGTCTACTTAAACTTTTGTTGTAATCTGTAGTGCCGATTTGAAATTCTTTATTCATTAAATTGTAGAGTGATGGCACTAAAAAGAAAACGTCTTGTTTTAACCGCGAAGGAGAAAATGATAATCGTTGATGGTCTAGCAAAAAGGAAATGCGCGAAAAAGTTTGCCGATGAGTACGGTGTCGGAGTTTTAACGATTTTAAACATAAAAGAAAAGGCTGATTCGTTAAAAAATGTATTTTAAAATTGAAAATGAAGATGGAAATTCACGTAGAAAATCTATGAAATGGCCTGTAAATGAAAAGTTGAGCATGCGGTTTACACTTGGTTTGTACAAAACCGTTCTCGATGCTAGCCGTAGTTTCAGAAAAGGCATTATTGTTTAATAAAAAAAATAGGAGGGGATTTGTAATTTCAGGAAAGATAAGGTTGGCTTAGCAAATTTAAAGAAAGGCATGGTATTTGTGAACTCGAAATTCACGGCGAAAAAATGTCTTCCGGAAGCATTCCGCAGATACGTTAGTTTCAGTATTTACAACAAAGTTTTCAGGACAATTAGATGAAGATTCTATCTACAATGCGGATGCAACTGGTTTGTACTGGAAATCCCTGCCTAAAAGACCACTGATTAAAAAAAAAAGTACTTCACCTGTATATAAGAGCAAAGATTGTCTCACAATGAAAAATCCAGTTATCCGGATTTTTGATTATCCGGATCGGGTCTGGTCCCAATTAATCCGGATAATTGGAGTTCTACTGTACATACCTAAGGGGTACCTGTGGTTGGAAGTTATTGTTTGGTATTGAACTGCGTAAAGGGACATAATATTAATGAGGGTTCAAATTGGCAATGCCATTCATATCGGCCTATTGTAGTAGTTTAACCTACCTATGTCTACATGCGACTACGCTGTCTTTAAACATAATTATCGTCATTAAATATTGACGTACCTATTAAATCCAATAAATTATATACCTACTATACTATGCCATCAATAATGCACCATAAGGAGAATTAGTCATCTTTGCGGGTTATTGTCAAATATATTTAACTTATTTTACATCATCGAGATAGTATAAAAGAGGAGTCATATGAGCTTAAAATTGAGATCACTTTATGTCAAATCATACCGTCCGTTAGTCCCATAACGGTTAAATTGACAAGCCGATACATTATATAGGTTCAAGTGGTTTCTAGTGCGCAATAAGTATTTTTTTATAACTAATTAGCATGACAGTATGTGATGTAAGAAGCTGTCGCAGCAGAAACGGTCCTGGCTGCAATAAATCAGCGGGAATTACGTTTCATCGGTAAGTGACGTTAGATGTCAGTCAAATGACAATGAACAGGCCCGTATCCTATAAAATTTGACTTCAATTTTGGGTTATTTAACAATTAAATGTAGATTTCCAAAGATTCCTGCCCAGCAGAAATTATAGATACAGTTTGTAGACCAATGTAACTGGAAGCCGACAAAGTCGTATTGTTTGTTCGAAGCATTTTACGGATATATGTATAGACAGAACATCACACAACAAATCGCATCAAATATATTTTCTAGTTTAATAACAGTTTCGATCGAGATGTTGGATAATCACAGAATATTATTAATTGAAAGTATTATAAAGAGGTACACACATATCGAATGTGTTACATCAGAAAAACAAAACTAAATGAATCAGCCAGCATTTAACATCAAAATAATAAAATGCTTTTGTTTAATGGACAGTGTGAAAATGTATAATACTTATTTTGTTCATATTCATATTTATGTTGCAATTATAAGATTTATTTTACATTATTTTTTATAACCTTAATCCAGAGTATTTTTGTGTTTATTATATATTTTTACTTTGTTTAGTTAAACAAATATAGTTAATATGTGCTATGTTGCACCGTTTGCAATATTACAGAAAAATAATTATAATTAGTCCGGGCCTGTGCAGACCGAAAAACGTCGTCATAGCGTCTCCTTTCTATACTATCTCGATGTCAAAAACGGATTCAATGTGGCGACCAGAAAAGTAAATAAACTATCGGATTTGCAAAAAACTATCTTCCTGTGATATCTAAAGCTGCGTGATTCCAAATTTGATGACAAGTTTTCATAATTCATTAAATTAATTAATAAAATGACGACACAAAATCTAAAAAAATTTAGATTCACATAAAACTCATTTCTTGCGGTATTTGAGCATCTCTTATTCCAAATCTAAGGTCACACTCAAAATTCAAACTGGTGTATTTAATGTGGCAACCAAAAGTCTGAAAACTGTATTTGTAGCTGCTGATGCCAAATCTGAGGTCAAATCTTTCCATTTTCTTTTCGTTTAACGAAAAATTGCAGTATTATCTACAAAACACAATAGTGCAATATTATCTTATTACTTTTTTGTAAGAAGAAAACAATTAGATTATTAAAAAATGTAGGTATCCATAAACAGGTGATCTATTTAAAATCATCGACTTTTATGGCAAAAAGAACTCAAGTCTGTCAGCTGTCAACATACAAACACAGTACAAACAAAAAGTTACAAGTCTTGGGATCACAAACAAACATTGGGATCTACACATATTCTTCAAACGGCTCTCAGTAGATTGCATCTATCTCCGCCATTTTTAAATATCTTTAGACAAGTGACTTAGTACCTCCCTTAAAATTTAGTAAAGAATTAAAAAAATTATATATTATATGTATTCCAATAAAAAAAAAAATTTGGGTTGCTGCAATCTTACGGGACTCCCTGTACATGCAAAAACATACCCAAAAAAAATCCTTCAGGAAATCACTCTGGGACAGATGAGCAAGATTGTTTTAATACTGTGACATTATGCAGCTTTAGGTTATCTAATTCGAAAACTAGAATAAAAAAAAAAACACTAATAACCGTCGTAAAAAACTATTTTCTATTTCCCATATTATTTTTCTGTAGGGGTCTTGTCTTATTGACGGGTTCTTTTGAAAGTTCTTTTTTAACAATGTAGATTAACAACAAACAGTTTGCTTCTTCTTAAAACTAGATGTATCGGCCTATTAAGCGTATATCATGCGCGTGCTCGCAAAAAAAGCTATTGTATCCAAAAGAATCAATAATACTGCTGAGGAATACGATATGTATAAGAACTTTTTCCGCTTTTGCACAATTTTAAACTATGTCTATGGTTCATATAAGCTCCAACAGCTTTTCATTAAAAGGAATACAATTTTCAGGACTTTAGGTCCAAAAACCAAATATACTGAACATATTTTTGTTAGCTTTGTAAATGGTTCTTTTATAACCTATACACTGTCATTGTATACACTGTCGTTGTAAAAATTAGCTGTACGACTTTTTTTGGCGCGCATAGTACATACTGGTAGGTACGACATTAATTTTTACAATGTTTTAATGACTTTTGGCCACTATTTTCACTTTTCTGGCCTGTAGTGTAGTGATTACTATTATTTATATCTCAGTAATGACAAAAAGACGTAAAGTTTAAATCTGAATTTCTTAAGTAAAGCTGTTTTTAAATTTTATAAAATTTTACAAAGTAATCATATTATTAGATTGAGAAACCTCTACGAGCTCATGTATTTCCGTCTAAAACCTTTAAAAAATTTTGATTGAATTATGCACGCAACTCATTTAAAACCATAAAACAACGAACGCAAACAACAATTCTGTTTATAATCCTGATTCGCTAAATTCAAAATGACGCATTCTATGACAGAACGAGATAATACCATTTCGTATCGAAACGCGCTTAAATCCGGTACAAATCCACTCTCCTGAAATAATCCGATAAACGAGATCCGAATCTGTCATCAAAATACAAATCCGTCAATCCTTTACCACCATTGTCTTCAATATGCAACAGTTTACCAAATAATTTACTCCACTATTAACGGTATTAATTGAAGAGAACGTGTAATATTTGAAGAAAACGTGTAATCTACATACATACACTTATTTAACTATTTAACTGCAAATAAACTAGTGAATTTCACTACAACTAGGTGGTAACAGATTAGAGGGATGAACGACCATTTGAACAAATTATCTGAGGATAGTTCGCAGCAATTTGGGATTAACTGTTAAGTGCTTTAGGCTACGTACCGTCAAATTGGTCAAGCCATGAATGGCTCTGTTAATAGGTCCCTTATGACATCAATAGGAATGGATTATTTCCTGAAAAGTGTGTATATATGCTCATGACGATTTAATACGATGTCTAACTGACTAAAAGAAGTACAAGCATGTTCACTTCGAATTTTAAATTAAAACTTTGGATAACAACGATAATAGAAAAAAATTAAAAAGAAAAACATTTGGGAAATGCGACTATTCGTGTAATTAAATAAAACTGAAAAAGCTATTTATTCGCGTGCTTCGTAAGTACAATACACGTATTCTATTCACACAAATGGCAAAAATGTCATCCCGGCCCACTATGGCAAAAATACCCGACATATGCGGAACACAAAAACTTGATTTCTAGTTGAAACTAGTTCGTAGCATTAGCCCCAAAGTCGACTTGTTGCGCGGGCGAATCATTCTTTACTTCCAATAATTCAATACTGCCTTCTGGTGCAATTTTCTTTGTATTCATGATTATGTAGATAATTTATTTACAATGGATATTCTTCCTGGAGGTTTGTACTTACTTAAGGGGTAATGCCACTCTAGATTTTTTGAAAAATCAAAAAATTTTTTTTGCTTAAATGATGTCTTGAGATCTTAGAAATAAGGTACAATACGTTTCATATTGGAAAAAAATGTTTAAATGCTTATTTGATGAACATACGGCCAAGCGTCTAGCCGAGCGTACGTGCAAAAAGTTTAGCGTGAGAGGTTACGTCCTAGAGACCTATACGCTCTTATCTTATTTGGAGGAATTACATGCGTGGTGTGAAATATAACATAAAGTATTATAAAACACAAAGATTTTGTGGAAATATCCTCGGTACGTTCGTTGAACTGGCGCTAGCCGCACAATGTTACAGCTGTCTGATGTAACGTGTGTTGTTCTTGATTAGGTAAAAAAATAGCAGAAATAATTAGTGACATTCTTGGAGTATATCGTGATCGAAAGGAGTCGAAAGGAAGCAGCATATTTTCAAATAGAACTAATATGACAAGCATTGAATCGTTTGGAACTAGAGTCGCCTCTGCCTGGATAACGTATCCACAGTCCACACCGGTAAAAAAGTAATGTCGGTTGAAGATTATTACAACGTTGAAGTGGATGACGTTTAATTATCATCTTTTGAACTTTGTTGTTGTGTAGTGTTGTACACGTTGTACAAGTTGTAGTGTGTAAAACGTGCAAATCAAATGCGAAATTGGCCGAAAGTGGCAACCGTGACTTCAAATCGTGGTTTCTTGTAAGAATTTTGAACAAACTTTCATTTGAGTTGCCGATTTGTTCAAAAAGGCTATGAAATGAATAGCGGAATTATCCTTGTCATGCGCATAAGAATAGGTGTAGATGTAATTGAAAAGTTTTGCGCATTCAAGGACCTTCCTCGTCAGATTTTTCACTCATTTTACGAAGTTGTTCGCACCATTTTTGTGGAAACAGAAGCATTGTCAACAAAGTATGCAGAAAGCAGCAGAAGATGGGTGGGCTGAAAGTCAATTGAAAATAGTAAAAAATAGAATGGCGTAACTGTCTCGGATGATGGAACATAGAGAAAACATATTTTTTCTTCTCTGTATGATTGGTGACGCTTATCAGCCGGAGAAATGTTGTTGACATTCTCATGAAATCTAAATACTTACTGCAAAGCTTGCAAATTTTTGAATAAGAAAAGGAATGCATAGATCACGTGAAAAAACTAATGGCACTCGTCCCCGCCATTTGACAAAAATTAGTTAGGGCCTCGAAGAAAAAGGGAAGTTAACCCAGAAGCCTATAAATGAGCTTTCAATTTATGATGGACTAGCCATTCGTCATAATCATGATTCAATTGATAAAATGAAGAAAATACGTCTGGGCGACACTGTATCATAAATTCTAACCGATGAAATGCCACCTGGTGATTTCATTTTCATTTTCACTTTCAAGTGGCAAAGTAATTGATATTGCAGCAAGTATAGCTAGCTATATGTGTTGTCAATGATGCATTATGCAGCCTTATGAAGTGTATGGAGGTATTATGGATGTGCATCTAGCCAAACTGCAATAATATCTGCGCGAAGGCTGACGCACGGCTGTTTTCAGAGTCATCCCTGACTGATGCTGCAAAACAGGCCTGTCTGTCGTCAAAATCAAACAGAAAGAAACAAGAGGAGGAAAATGTTAATTTGAAAAGATAATTATATGGTCCAGGCTTCGCCGACTATAGTAAAATATAACAATTCTATACATCAAAGTTACACAATATTTTAAACGGTGTTTTCTCAAAACCGCATTTTTCAAACTAGCCGGAAAGATAACTTCAACTGACCTTCGTCAATTCACTTGAAATTTTATATGCAGCTTCAGAACAATATTATCTAGAGAAGTACGTACGGATTTTACGATAAGTTCGAAACTTTTTTGTTATAAACAATTTTTAACCTAATTTTGTACCTAAAAGTGATATATTGTGTTCAAACGTCCGCCATTCTGTTTTAAAGCGGAATTTTCTAATTTCCGTACGTACTTCCCGCGATAATATTATATAGAATCAATTCTTTTTTTGTTTTTATGGCTAAGTGAAAAACTGCGTGCAAAATCTTTACGGCCGTGCAACCCTGTCCGCCGGAAGAGGTTTCCTTTGATGTCCTCTAACGCTGCTATTTTTTATTTACTTTTGTTTTTTTTTATTGTGCATATTCCTCAAAATATGAACAATAAAGGGCTTTAAAGAGATTTTGTAATTCATTTACTATATTGTAAAAAATATACCTTCAAAATCGGCTATTTTTTGTCGTGCTAGAGTGGCATTACCCCTTAATGCACTTTAATAATAATGAAAAACATAAAACATTTCGTTATAATTTAAATTGGAAAATAGCTGGTTCGTACTTTTAGTATTCGTTGCGTTTATTTAACTTTAAGTAGTGGAAAAGGTACATATTCCACTCAATCCTGCCGAATGGTGCATACTACCAGATAGGTAGTACCTTTAGCTTTCAGATACTATGAAAATGTCATCCGACTTCATCCCATTTTATATGAAATGCAATATATTTCTATTGAGTTGCAAACTAATATACATCGCAGTATCAACCCGGAGACTGAATAATGTGGCAAAATTCACCTGCTAGGGTTATTGTAAAATAGCATTGAATATGTTGACAAAGAGTTTTTTGGTGTCACTGATTCTAAATGTGTTACCTTTTTTGCAAATTCAAAATGGCGGAGTTAATATGGCGACCAAGAACTTGCGAATTCGTGCGAAACTTGCCTCCTGTGATACCTCAAGCTCCGTGATACCAAATATGTCAGATTTAAACAATTCAAAATGGCGGGTTAAATATGACGACCAAAAATGTGATTCGCATGAAACTTATTTCCTATCATATTTTAAGCTTCTTGATTTCAAATCTCATGTCAGATTTTGTAAATTGAGAATGGCGGATTCAATATAGCGGACCCAAAATCAAAATATATTCAGATTCACATGAAACTTCTTTCCTGCGACATTTGAGGATCTCTAATTCCAAATCTGTTATCAGATTTTCAAAATTTAAAATGGCGGATTTAATATTGCAAACCAAAGTCTAGAAACTGTCGGATTTAATTGAAACTTATTACCTGTGATGTTTAAGCTGTCGATTTCAAATCTGATGGCAAATTTTTAACAGAATTCACAGGCTGATAAATCGAATTGAATTTACTTTTATAAGCATTTAGAAAAACTTTGGAAAAACGCGCAATAGTGTAATAGTACTTGCTTGTGTGAAAACGATTCATAAAATGCAATAATAACCCTGTATGCTCTTTCACATGTTCATATAAGCCCCAACAGCAGTCTTATAATATTGCAGAAAATAAGTTTTATGCAAATCGAACATTTTCGGTCGCCATGTTGGTTCCGCCATTCTTAGTTTTGAACATCTGATGTTAGATTTGGAATCAGAAGTCCTGTAATATTGCAGGATATAAGTTTCATGCAATTCGGAAATTGTTTACATTTTCGGTCGCCATATTAACTCCGCCATTTTAAATTTCAAAGATCAGTTATCAGATTAGGAATGAGGAGTCTAGCAATATCGCAGGAAATAAGTTTCATGCAAATCGGATATATTTTATCTTTTTTTGTCGCCATTTTGGTTCCGCCATTTTGAATTTCGAAAATCTGATATTGTATTTGGAATCAGAGACCCCAAAAACCTCTAATGAACATGTTTAACACACGAGTTTCAAAAGCCCAAGCTTATTACGAGTTTTGGCCATGTTTTAGGGATTTCTCGTAGCATAGTATTCCTGAACGCCGAGCTCGGTTAGTCGAGAACAATGTAAAGGATGTTTTCAAGGATATCAACGTCTGAAAAGGAAATTAAACCAAATGGTAAGAAAGAAAAAACGTTAATTAATTCTTTTCATATAATTTAAAAGTTTTACTGATACAACATAATCCATATTCAGCTGTACTGAAGGCAGGAAAACCAGGAAATGATATTTTATTCATCGTAGGAGAAATTATATAGTTTGCATGGAAAGCAACATTGGCACATCTTACATAGCACACCTAGATACATACTATATGGATTAATGTGACTGGAATATGTATATAAATTATTATTTATGTATGCAGTTTCTTCTCCATTAGATAGAGTGTTAGTGACTTATTAATTTGTATTATCTCTTATAGGAGCACTTATTCTGAACATGCTATATCAAGTTAATAAATAAACGAGAAATCTGACAATATGATGTAAATTACTTGATGAATTCATATATATATATACAGGGTTAGTCAAAATTACCGGAACACCCAAATAATTGTACAACGATAAAAAATTTCAAAATTCAAACAAAAGTTTTTAGACTTTAAACAATCCATCGTTCAAAGATATTTTGAATATACAGGGTGTTCATTTTATTATAGAAATCGAGTAAATTTTTTTTTCAAATGGAGCACCCTGTATCTTTTACATTTTATAATTTTAGGACTAATTCTGGACATAGTTTATTTAAACAATTTTTTATAAAATGCATCATTTTTTAGTTTTAAGCAATTAATTAAAATTCGTCCAAATTACCGGAACACCCAAATAATTCTCCATCGGTAAAAAAATTTCAAAAAACATTCAAACAAAAGTTTTTGACATTAAACAAGCTATCATTAAAATATATTTTTAATATACAGGCTGTTCATTTTTTATGCATATTTGGTTAACTTTTTTTTTTCAAATGGAATATCCTGTATATTTTTACATTTTATAATTCTAAGACGAATCTAATAATTTTTTATTGGAATAATTTGTTTAAAAATTTCATAATTTTTTAGTTATAAGCAATTAGATGAAGTAATACCTCATCTCCTAGTTATATTCAACGAAGATCTGAATAATATTTGGTTTCAACAAGATGGTGCACCGCCGCATTACGGTGTCCAAGTTCGGAATTATTTAAATTCAATTTTCCCGCAGAGGTGGATTGGAAGGAGAGGATCCATTGAATGGCCACCTAGGTCGCCGGATTTACAAATACTGGATTTTTCTATTTCGGGCCACCTAAAGTCCAAGGTTTACACCAATAGGCCGCAAAATATTGATGCGTTGAAGCAGAGGATAGTGGACGAAGTTCAGAGTATTACTGTCGATCATTTAGACAACTGTTTACGGGAATTTGTTGATAGGTTGGGGCATTGTCAAGCCGCTCAGGGATGGCAGTTTGAAAATTTAATTTAATTGTTTTGTTATTTTTTCTTTACATTGTTATTATTTATCCGTTCGGCTAAAATAAATGTTTTGGAGTTTTGATTAATTGCTGATAATTAAAAAATGAATCAATTTATAAAAACCTACTTGAAAAAAATTCTTAGAATTACAAAATAAAAATGTACAGGACGTTTAATGAGAAAAAGGAAAAGTTTTCCATACTTCCATAATAAAATAAACACCCTGTATATTAAAAATATATTTGAACGATAGCTTGTTTAAAGTAAAAAACTTTTGTTTGAATGTTTTTTGAAATTTTTTTACCGATGAAGAATTATTTGGGTGTTGCGGTAATTTTGACTAATTTTAATTAATTGCTCAAAACTCAAAAATGATGCATTTTATAAAAAAATTATTTTAATAAACAATGTCCAGAATTAGTCCTAAAATTATAAAATGTAAAATGATACAGGGTGTTCCATTTGAAAAAAAAAATTTTACGCGATTTCTATAATAAAATGAACACCCTGTATATTCAAAATATATTTGAACGATGGATTATTTAAAGCCTAAAAGCTTTTGTTTGAATTCTTTTTTGAAATTTTTTACCGTTGTAGAATTATTTGGGTGTTCCGGTAATTTTGGCTAACCCTGTATATATATTTATCTTTTAGTTGTATGATTTGATTACGAATGTGTAAATTTGCTAACAGTTTACTTTATATAAGAAATAAGTGTGTTTCGATTATTTTAGTACTGTCTAAATGTTTGTATAATTTTATATGATAATTTTGTTTTGCTTTTAAGTTCTTTATGAAAACAAAGTAAGTCACCAGTTTTACAAAACTGAAGTAATTTTAGATTCATAAAATTATTGTCTAAAATTACAAAGAAAGCAGAATTGTCATTGAAATTATAAATACATTTACGTTACTAAAATAGTCAAAAAAGAATATTATACGTAGTTTCTATAGGAATACATTGTAGTTGTCGTAACAAAATTAGTATTTGTTGACCTATCACTTAATCTGTTGCTGCAACCAAAGTATATGCTAGCTTGTAAAAAATCTGATGTGGCTTTATCATACTACTTAGCAGTGTTTCCCAATGATATTGTGACAAGACTGTCAATACACAATCAAAGTATCTGTGAAATCCTGGCTAACTAGTTTTAATGCAGTATGTGCGATCTTGATCTAGAATTTGCTTATGCAGCTAAACTATTAATTTTACCAAAAAATGTCATAGACATATTTTATACAAAAGTTTTTACTTTATTTATTATTTAACTATTTTAACGAAATTAAAGAGTAAATCTCCAGTTCCTTTAGACCCTTTTGAACAAAACTTCTAAAATATGAAGGTTCGTCCTGATATTTTGTCATACTACGTATGATATAGTAAAAAAACACAAATAAGACAATATAGTAAGCGTGTAAAATATGAAAACTTTTCAGTGGGAGCTGCACCCCTATACGAAGCAAGAAAACACCCTTATAATATGCCTTAAAAGAATATCCCCTTTGAGTCTTAACAATTCAAATACAGCACATGAAAAGCCAGACAAAATTGCCCCAATATACGACCCCTTCGATATGCTTTAATGGGGTAAGATATATTCTTTTCATTTATTTTGTTTTATTTCTTTTATTATGATTTTTTCGTTCCTTTGTTGCTTTTTAATGGCTAGCATGTTTTGTTTCTCTAATGAAAAAAGACCCACTGTTCCCTGGTATTTTTTTAAATTTATTAGTCCACTGGCAAAAGATGTCCACGAGAAAAATGCTGAAATAACTTTTATTAATACCATTTTACGAATATTGTGGCTACTAAATTACAAGTTTAAAATTGAAATCAGATAGAAAAATGTATTGATTTAATCACAATAGACGCAAAAATATAACTTGAACTATCACTACTACCTATTACTAAATTTGGACACTAAATTTGGACAGTGCAACATCGAATATATAGGTTAAATGTGTCTAATGGCATTTTAAGTACGGCGCTCTATTTAAGCGGAAGCGCATGGGTGGATAATTAAATTATAATAGTTTTATTAGCAGTTACTAAACTAGTGCAACAAATTCCACTTCATTTCGAAGCGTCAATTATGTTCGGCTATACCGCACGGGTGCAACTAGAACATGATCGTCTTAATTAGATATTCTAGGCCCACCTCTGTCACCACTTACGTAACTTTATAACTCTAATTACTAGACAGGGAACTAATGAACCCTTGACAAAGGACCTACGTTACTGCGGCTAGTTTTGGCATCCACGTCATCAAGTTTAGCCACGCGAACCTTATAGCTGTACTCAAGAGGCATAAGAAACAGTATTAGGAAAATATCATATCATAGAAGAATACTTAAAACCAAATATTTTTATTAGCTAAAAATATAAAAAATAAATAAAAATCTTGGCTTTTCATTGATCCTGGCTTAATAAAAAGGAGACATAAAAATATTCTTATAGCTTAAAGTTTGGATTTATTTTGTTACGTGTCCACGTAGACGATGATAGTCATAATAATACATACAGGTGTCCAGGAAAGTCCGCATCATATGGAATTTTTTTTTATTATCCATTTCTCAGAAAATTTTATTCTTTGTAAAAGTTGGCGGGTTGTATGAAACCAAAACGGCAATAGTCAAATATGTAAATTTCGGTGCCATATACCGAGCGATTCAGAATATATGAATTTGTGATAAGAGAAAAGTACCTTTATTTTCATTATTATCGATGAACTTTATTGGGAAATATTGTTTAGAAGTAAAAATTATATTCAAATATGAAGTCACAGCCACCTATCTTGAAATTTTTCTACTTTTATGACAAATATTAGTCAATGCCAGTGATCCTAAAAGGTCCACTTTGATCTATTTTTTAGAAATTTGAATACATTTTTTACATTTTTTATTGTTTTGGTATGATAACTAATGTTTATTTAGAACTAGCGCAAAATTACTCATTTTCTTGATGCGAAGTTGATATTTCACCCTGTAGATAATAATAGATCATACCGGTTGTTAAACAGAAAAAAAAAACGGGTTTAGATATTACGTAATTTGCAAACTTAAACTGTGGTTCTAGGATATTAGAACTCTAGTGTTCTATAGATTCCAATAAATTATTATTATTTTAAAAATATTTTTCAAATGTTTCTCCTGAAAAATGTATCTTATATTATGTTTTTTTACTATGTTGTGCCAATTTACTTAGCAAACTAGTGATATAATAGATGAATTATTATTATTCTCAAGGCAATGCTTTTGGTAAAATCAATTAATATTTTGTTTAAAAAACAAAATGTGGCGACGATTCCGGAGAAACTACGAAAGGTATCGGGACGAAACTTCATATTTAGAAGTTTCATGACTAAACTTAGAGCTGAAAAGCTCTTAGTTCAAAAAGGTGCAAAGGAACTGGATGTTTACTCTTAGCATTTTTCAACGATTTTGCAAATGAGCCGCAATTTCTGCAATTTCGTCAAAATCGCTAAATCATAAATTAAAGTAGAGGAAATTTTGTATAATTTATGTGTATGGCATTCTTTGGTAAAGTTAATAGTTTAGCTGCCTGAGCAAATTCTATTTGGTCGAGATCGGTCGTGTCTGCATTAAAACTAGTTAACCAGGTTTTTATACATATTTAGATTCTATTGACAGTATTGTCACAACATCAGCGTTTGACTACTGTATATGATCGAGTATGGTAAAGTCATGTGTCACATCAGATTTTTATATTTATTTTTATATAGAATACACATTTCGGCCAATACAAAGCCTTCTTCAGTCCTAAATTAATAAAATAATACAAAAGGCTCCTTAGAAATTTTAATACAGATAAAAAACATAACCTACAAAATACTACCTTAGTTTACTTACTGATTAAGAGAATTTACTACACCTTACTGATACCAATTAGCTATTAACTTAATAAAGGATAATACCACATACCGGGTGACCCACGCCATAGGTACTCCCGTTTATTTATTTTTTTGTTTATAAAGCTGGACGAATGAAATTTGGGAAAGTGTTATTAGGTACTTCCGTCGAGTAGTCCATTGAGTGACTTTATCTTGTACGCTGACTTCGATCATTAGGTCAATATTTTCTTCGTTTTCCTTGCTTCTAACAACATTTGTACGCTACGAATTTCAACCAAATATTAAGTATTTGGTATCATTGTAATCGGAAAGATATTTTCTATCGAATAATCATTACGGTGTGCGATTGGGCACCCGTGGAAAAAATGACTCACTGGCCAAAATCCAATTAAATCACGCTAGAGGGCGCCAGTAATACAATGTCGGTCAAAATCCATTTAGTTCGTGTTTATTTGACAATTTTCGATTATTTTCACCAATTCATAGCCACCTAGATTAATATACAAAAACGTTATTTTTGCGTTGCCTTGGTGATAAAAATTGACGATTGATATGTTTTTGTGTTCAGAATGTCATCCTGAAAATATCACACAAAGAATATGGGGTGCCATTTAAAATTTCAATGATCAAATTTCCGGAAAAAACGCAAGTCATGTTAACCTCAAAAGCATCCCAAAGAATGGCATTTTTTGTCTATTAACACTTTCCCAAATTTCATTCGTCGAGCTTCATATACAAAAAATATAAACGGGAGTACCTATGCCGTGGGTCACTCGGTATATTGTTTTCAAAACCTGGTTTTTGTATAGACTACGAAATAAACAACTAAATTTTTTATTTAAACCACTCAAAACCCACTCCATAAGTACCAAATTCGTTGAAAACATCCCTTTTATTGTTGATATTTTTTTTACTACTTTTTTGGCCTATCTACACACAGAAAAGTGATTATTTGGAACGAGAAACCATAATTTCTTGAATTTATTTACTAGATTCAAATGCATATTTACTTGGATGTAGAAAGTTAGGTATATACAAGAAATGCCACATACTCAATATAAGTAGAATAATTTCTCAGATAAATGCTGTCAACAAATAAATTCTTTCTTTATAAGAACCAATATTGTATTGAATTAATTGAATTTTTCGTCCCAAAAATGTTAATTTCTCCAACGAAGTAATAGTAAATCCATCCAAGTGCGTAGTTACTTGATCCAAGAAAATATAAGACATTTAATATAAGTAAGTATTGTTTACTGAATAAAACCCCACCAATTATGTAACTGAAGCGATTCTCACTTCTTTCAAGTAATCCCTTTCTCTCGAATAAATATGCGCACCGTGATTTTGTCAAGGCTCGCGCGCCCACGCGTGGTGCTGGCGCCGTAAAGGAGCCTAACCTAGTACGAAAACAACAACGAAGTACCCGTAGGGGGTGTGCCTTGTGATGAGTGTACAATAAACGTTTCAACACGGAATAGTTTGATGTAACGCACGCAACAGTTTAGAACGAGTAAGTAAATATAACATACCTATCTTGTTAATTAGCAATAGAAAACGTATTTGTGCCAAATCTTTAAAATTCTTACATTAAGTAGCTAAAAATATTTACCGGGAATAAAAATATACACTTCATTGAAGACTGTTTACTTACTTCACCAGAGTAACCACTTTCTTAAATCTAGTAATTATTCCACGAAATAAAATTCCTTGGTTGAAGTCAATAATCTCTCACGTATATACGAACCTATCAACTACTTCAGCCAAGGTAATTCTCTCTTCGTTCGAGAGATCACTTTTCTGTGTGTAACAATTATTTTTAGTTTATTTAGGTTCAAAAAAAATAATAATTTAATTCAGTTAAAAGTACAAAATCGACTACTGTGCGTCTCTCGCAACTTTCTATGTATGTAAAGTACAACCACAAATTCCATCAGGACATTTCAGTTTATTCCAATAGGACATTTCAGGAGAGGACGGATTAAACATTTACGGCACAAGTGATATATTAGATTTATCAATCCGGTGGGGCCGCTCTTTTTTTTAGTTGTCCTTTGCGACGCATTGAGCAAGGAGAAAATCTAATTTTTGAGCGCACGGCCGTCTGAGGTGAGCGGTTAAATATTTAATAGCGGCATTCCTTTGTACCTTCTGCTTGGCAGAAGTTAAGCAAACTTTTTTTTGTGGAAGGCGGAACTTTCTGGAAGTCGGTGTTGTAAACTTTGTAAAGCATAAAAGACCTTTAATTCGCTTTACGGTAGAAAGGAAATCAATGCCCGTTCGAAACGTAATATAAATCAGAAAGTTTACCAAGTAAACATGATTTTTCTTCGGGAAATATGTGACTGCCAGCTACAAAATGTATTACTAAATGTATTAGATATGTATAATATTATAGTCCACTATATATGAGACAATAATTATCTAACTAAAATATGTATTGGTATGTACTTATAAAATTGTGTAATACCTTGATAACCGTAATACTTTTTATATGAATAAATTTAATTAAATTGGTTTTAAATGGCTTCTTCTATAACCCTTTGAATATTTTACATCATGCTACCCTGCACACTGTATACAGAGCAACATTAAGATACTAAAAAAAACATACTACCTACTCTTTAAATTTCAAATATCACAAAAACTAGTAAAAATAGATATACTTACGATATAATGAATATAAATTACAAAGAACTTAAGGGACATTTCAACTAGCAAATAATATACAGGGTGTCCATTTAACAATCTCAAGAAACAGCCATTTAAAAATGTTTAAAAACTAGTGCATGGTACGATCAACCTGTATAGCGTATCTAATTTTTCATGACATCAGTATCCAGCTATGGGTTTAGTTATTATGTGACAAAATTTTTAGGACAGTATCTGCAAAAATATAATATTAACGTACAACTCTCGTATGATACATTTTTTTCTTTCTCAAACGATTTGATGACCATCGACCGCCGAGATACTAATAACTCACCATGTATAAATGGTACATATTTGTAAAAGATGTAATTATCTGATCATATAAAGTTTAAAAACAACATTTTTCTCAGACACATATTACCTAATTACATCAAATTGCTACGAATCGTTCGTACATAACATGTTGTTTGTTGTGCACTGTTGAGATTGATCAGTTGTGTTAAACAGTAACTATGTTTGATGTAGAGTTGTACGTTGATAATTCCTTGTTACAAAGGAATTCGACCACTGCGTGTATTTCAAATTACGGACAGTACTTGCAATGGGTTGTTAACGAAAACGAAGTGATTATGGACATAGGTTGTGGTGATGGTTTTGGGACAGCCCATATTTTAAAGCCATTCATTTCTGACAACTCAAAAAAATTCACTTTACGTGGTGTGGATTTCAACAAAGAATTTATTGAATACGCCAGGAAAAAATACGGGAATTTTGGTATCAATTTTGATGTTATGGATGTGAACTCCGTTGAAGATACTGGAAGATACGAAAATAGTGTAGATAAAATATTTTCGTTCTATTGCCTTCACTGGTGTCCTGATATGAAGTACGTTATGGCATACAGTTTTAATTTTCTCCTAATAGATTGTATTTTTTGTTTGTTTGCAGAATCGGTTTTAAAAATATTCACAGGATGCTGAAAACTGGTGGATCTGTTTTTAGCTTGATGGTCACAAAAGTAAATCCGTTAAATTTTCTATTCGACGAACAGTTGATATCCAATAAATGGAAAGATCACTTTAGCGGGCCGTTTAAAAAGTTTTACCGTTCGCCAATAATGCAGTTAGAAAATCCAGATGTTTGGTTTCGAAATATATTGGACGAATGCAAGTTTGATGTTATTGTGTGTAAGGTGGTTCGAAATGACTACACTTTCGCTAATTTAGACCAGTTCAAAGGTAAACCGAAATTGGGTCATTCTCATTTGTAATAAGTAGAGTTTGGAATTATACTCATTAATTTTTGGAAAATAAGCGCTTAAAATACGCTCGAAAAATCAGACAAAAAGCATACAAAAAAGCGTTATAAGAATACGTAATTAGTTTTTTTATTAAAGGTTTTCCTTGCTTTTAAAGTTTCAAGTTAATGTGTCTATCTACGTAAGAATGGTTGTTTGGCGATATTACACACTGATTTTTATACATGTTTGCAGTTAGATTGGCCATTTAAAATATCCGCCTAATTTTCACAAAGGTGAACAATGTTTCACGATAGTCCCCCTAAAACTACACTGTTCTTGGCTTACTTCGGAGCCCAACTGAAGTTACTAGGTCTTCAGGTTCGCTCGCTGTACGTTTGTAAACATTGCAAAACATACTTATAAAATTGCGTAATACATTGATAACCGTAATACTTTTTATATGAATAAATCTAGTTAAATAGGTTCTAAATGGCTTCATCTATAACGCTTTAAATATTTTACATCATGCTACCCAGCACCATGTAAGCAGTGTTAAGATACTAAATAGCATACTACTCTTTAAATTCCAAATATCACAAAAACTAGTAAAAATATATATACGATATAGCGAATATAAATTACAAAGAACTTAAGGGACATTTCAATTAGCAAATAATATATAGGGTGTTCCACTTAAAAATCTCAAGTAAAAGCCATTTAAAAATGTTTAAAAACTAGTGCATGCTACAATCACCCTGTATAACGCATCAAATTTTTCATGACATCAGCATCTAGCTATGGGTTTAGTTATTATGTGACAACTTTTTTAGGACAATATCTGCAAAAATGTAGTATTAACGTAGTTTTTAAGAAACGCCTGCAATTGCCAATTTTTTGACAAACAATTGAATATCTCAGGAACTATTTACTTTACACAGGTACAACTTACACAGTTGGAAAGACAACTTCCTTAGTATTCATAATATGGCATGATATACAGGCCGTTCCATTTAAAAAAATTTACTGACTTTCCGTCACGCCTAAATGTAACACCCTGTATAAATGAAAATAATTTTACGAAACTAATGAGTCAAACAACTCTTGTATAAAACATTTTTTTCTTTCTCAAACGATTTAATGACTATCGAGCGCCGGGATACTAATAACTCACCCTGTATATTACATTATTAATTGCAAATATTTTAATTGCAAACAGTCTGTTAACTAACACCTTGGACTCTACTATTTTGCGCAGAATGAGAATGACCCAATTATGTGAATGTACGAAAAAACTATTTCAACCTCTAAATCTATTACCAGGGTTTTTGCTTTCCGCTCAGGGGTTGTGTGAACACTTGTCACCTCAACTTAAAGAAGAATTTTTTGAGGAATTGAGAATAGGAATAGAAGAAAAAATGAAATCATTGACGGTTTCATTTGGATGGTTATTAGTTATAGCTACAAAAAACTAATTTTATTCACCTTTGTTTTCCTTTTACTTTATTTGAGTGTTTCAGCCCAAAATAATGATTTTTTAATAAAGATGGCATCAGTTGAACTGTTATCTCAAAGGTGGTGTATCAATGTCAAAATCGCTACTCTCTGCTGCTGGTGTTGCATCATTCTGTCTTATTTCATCATCTCCTATGATGCCTGTCGATTATTTATGACGGAATTAGGGACTATTGATGATTGTAATTCCGACACCCTGTAATAATTATGGATTATTGATGTCCGTAATTCTGACACTAGTGTCGGAATTTGGACAAAATGCGTACAATTAATTGTAATATTGCAAACGATGTTATCTTCTTGTGTTATCTTCTTGTGTGAAGACAGCAATAGAGCCATAAGTATTACTTCTAACCATGTACACAATTCCGACACACATGTCTGATTTACGGACGTGTTATATTTACATGGATAAAATAGTAGTATAGAACGTTGGTAGAATAAGCAACTTGTTGATAAGTGTAATGTCAAATCAACAACCGGATGTCCTAAAATAAAGTTCAATGTTATAATAGATTTCTTATTTTATCCAACTAAACAGAAATATGTCGTAATTGAGGACAGTGTCTGAATTTGGGACGCTTACCTTATTAATTATTACTAATTGGTAGTTGGATTCTTATGGGAATAAGGGGTTTTAATAAACGCATTTACTTACAACTGAAAAAGTTTTTGTTACTTATTATAATAAAGTTTAGAAATAAAAAATTTGTCGGAAAAACTACAACAAAAAGAACGCCAGTTTTTACCAATTAAATTCACACTGCTCTGTCACTTGCACTTTTGGGATTACCTACAAAAAAAGTCAGTCAAATTCCAAAAGTCTCTTTCAAGCCCTCCCAAAAAAAAATCATTATCTATCAAGATTATAGCAGGTTAGATAAATTTAAGTAAACAGATGCATATTTTCTCTTGCATGCCTGAGCGTGATGCTTTTCATGATTGAATTTCGTGAGTTGTACCTCAAATTGGTTACATTCACCGGAAGGTAGGCACGTAGTGCCAGGTGCAAACTAGAATTAAATATTTACAATTTAATTTTACCGACCAGAATTATCTATACGTGTGTGGGCTACATGTGTGCTGAAATCTTATCAGAAATTGTATTTCAGCACTACTACGTACTCACAGAATACGTTTGATCTTGTGATTATATGAGTTTAACTATATCTTTCACCAATTAAACTATGTTAAAAAAAGAATGGTTCCACAATTCTGACACCGACAAGTCTTCCCCATACATTAAACTTCTGTGGATATTATTAGTATTACTTTAAGTAAAACTAATGTTTTGGCCATGTTTTCGGGATGTCTCGCCACTGTGGGGTATTTCTACAGCATAAAAAGCCAATGTTGCATAATGAAAATTTGAAACCTAGTAACTTCCGTTGGGCTCCGAAGTAAACCAGAAACAGTGTAGTTTTAGAAAAATTAATTTTAGAACAATTGGTTACTTCTGTGAAAATTGTGCGGATACGTTTCATTGTAATAGTATGTGCGCGCATACACAAAAACAAACAGAAACGCTAAAATCTGTCTTGATGAGGTACGTTTGAGAAAGGATTTGTATTCAGTACAAAAAAAAAACAACATCAATATCTACTTACTATTGTTAATTGGTTTAAAATAGGTTTTTTTGGAGAGACAATTCAAAATTGGGATAATATGAATGGAAAGTGGGTTATTTGGAAGTGTTTTTAGTAGATTTGTTTGCTATGAATGAAAATCTGAATCTAAAGATGCCTATCAGTTTGTTTTTGTTGCATATTTGGTTTTTGTGTGTGAGCACATCAATCACATCAAAAAAAATCTGATTTTCTACACTCAGAAGTCAACAATTTTTTACGATTGTTAACCTAAAAGTACAGGGTTTAGGGTTTACTTTAGCAGAAATTTGAAATTTTTAAATCGCGTGTTCGGTTGCCATACGATAGACAGCAAAATATACTCACTCAATTTCATATAAAATTGTTGGTATGTTGATAACGGTAGTACTTTGTATAAGAATCAAGCTGGTAAAATCGTTTCTAAATTATCTCTTCTATCGCCACTTGAAGACTTTACATCAAACTACCAAATACCTTATTCAAAGCAATATTAAAATTTACAATTGCATTACAGTTTCGTTAAATTGCAAATATCACAAAAAATAGTAACATTTGGTATGACACACTAGATGTAAATTGGAGGCGAAATAAAGGGTTATTACAGCCAACAGATATTATGGACAGGGTGTTCCATTTAAAAAACTCGAGGAAAAACCATTTGAAAAACATCAAAATGTACTAAGTTCAATGAACACCCTGTATAGTGTATCTAATATCTTTGGATACTATCATCTACCTACTGGCTTTGACTATTGTCTCACATAGTTTAAAGGCAAAATCGGGAAAAAAGTCGTGTTTACATAGTTTTTAAATAGATCCTGCAATGCGCATATTTTGGAAAAACAGTTTGATATCTCTGGAACTATTAACGCTGTGACTTGACAACATACACGGTTGGATAAACAAATTCAGTAGTACTCATAATATGATTAAATATACAGGGCGTTCCATTAAAAAAAATGTACATACTTTCCTTCACACCTAAATGCAACACCCTGTATAAATGAAAATAATTTTAAGTTATAGAAAATAGCCAGTCAAACAACTTTTGTATAAAATATTTTTTCTTTCTCAAACGATTTATTAACTATCTACCGCCGGGATACTAATAACTCACCCTGTATATATTTTTTTTAACTTAGATACACTCAGTTCATATTCTTTAATCCTGTAGGACGATGTTTTTTATGGTAGGCAATTCCTTTGTCTTTAAAAACAATTAGGAGGAGCAAGTTTTTTCAATGTATATCCTAGATAGTAGTAGAGCAACTGGAACCAGGGTTTTTCCTCATTTTTGACTCACCCTGTGTGTTAATCAAGCAATGGTACAGAAACTGCTGACACTCTATATGAAATACGCTTCTTTTACGAGCTTTTTGTTTTTTATTCATTGATTTATCTCTTAAATTATCCTAACTACAGCTTTTCTTTGAAACCTTGCATATAACCAACTTTTTAAATTTATCGATAAACAGTTTTCTAGTAAAATAAACTGATAGACATTTTTAAAAATGATTTTGTTAAACACAAAATTATAAACTGGGAATTATAAACCGTGTATTGCCTTCCCTAGTAACTTTAAGAGTTTCTAATATACGCGGCATACTGGAAATCAGGTTCCTTGTCGTTTCTATTGGTATACGATCCCATTCTTCCACTAATGTATAGCCATTTCTGTGAGACTTTCTTGACGCCTCTCGCGAGAACACCCTTCTCCCTAATTCATCCCACAAATGTTCTATTGGGTTCATATCGGGGATTCTCGCAGGCCACTGCAATGTGGTGATACCCGTAGCTTCAAAGAAGTTTCGCACTATTGTTTTAGTGTGTTGTCGGGCATTTCCTGCATCAATATAAAATTATTGCCCACTAAGATCCGTTAGTATTATCCACAACTCGTTATTTTTTTACGACATACATATGTCTTTATCTTCTCGGTTTTGATTCTACACAGAATTGTACCTACTTTGGGGGGGGGGGGAGTTATATCAAATTTAGTACGTGGATGATCGTAGAAAAGGACAAAAGCGTCGCGTGGAAATAAATGCAAATTGAGGGAATAAAATGACTGAAAAGCGAAGCAGGTGTAGCCATAAATTTCACGAAAATATACACATCTCCGACATGCGAGATAAGATACACAAAATTGACTTTATTTTCTCGTTTCTGGGCCGCTTCGAACGGGTATTATAAAATATACATAACCATGTCCCAAATGGGAATTCGAGGTGAAAATATACTGAGCTATAACTTACTGCGGATGCCATAGAATCTCAAGTATCTAAATCAAGTGCTGAAAAAAAATTTTCTAAACTAACCATCGTCTGAGATGAGTCAAAATAAAAAGTTTGAAAAGTAAAAGTATATTGTTTATTTCTGTTTAATTATATCACACCAAAATTATTGTAGAGCTTCTTTGTTTTACCATATTTAGTTCATCTAGATAAATGTTTGGAATGTGTTTTTTTAAAGAAAAATATAAACTTTAAGCGTCGTGCAGTAGACATATTTTTTTAATTGGTTAATTTGTGATATATTAGGTCCATAAAGTCAACTTTGTATCGACTTTTTGATAACTCATTTGAATTGTAAAAAAGCTTTTTGAATTTTGATTTAAAAAAAATGTCTAGACACCGTAGTGTATCTTTATTTATCATTTTCTCAATCTTTTAAATAATTCACTTTAGAAATTTTAACTCTTTTCCTTACCATAATTTCTGCAATATAAGTTATTTGTTCAAAATAGATTTAGTAAATATGTAAATACATATCCAGAAATAAATGTATTGTTGCCTCTAATGACGTAACTTATTTATATGAAGTATACACAATGTCTCCCAAATCTTACATTGACTATTAAGGGATCATCTAAATGCTAAATTTGTGGTTAAGGTATAAAGAAACTAATAAATTATTTGAGTTCCAAAAAGATGGTAAACAAAGGTTCTAATTCAGTGGCCTGAATAATACAACAAAATACCTCAAGTTGAGAGGTACGGTCTAAAAAAATAATTCAAATGATTTTGTCAGAAACCATTAAAGATTAAAAACTAACAAAAAGGAAAATAGCAAAAATTTCTATTACAAGTAAAAAAATTCGACATATTATAGTTGCAATTTAATTGGGTTTTAATCTATGACAGGATAACAATAAGAATAAATCAATAAATTGTTTGTTCATAGGTAGGTGCATTATTACAACCATAGATTTTCTTCAACGTACTGTCAACAAGATTGGCAGAAAAGTATGGTAGCAAGACAGAAATTTATTTACTTCTGACAGCTACCTATAAACACTATTAAAGCAAAGCAGTGAAATGACAACGGAGGCGGATGTGTTCTTTTGTGAGTTAAAGAAAAAACATTGCGTAAATTGCAAAAAGAAACACGCTATAATTTTTTTTATATATTGTCATGAGTTCTAGTAACCTGTTAAGTTGTACTAATTACGACGTTAAATTAAATATTGTAAACCATGTTATTGTAATACTGTATGTGTATTATTACAGTTTTGTTTAGTTATTTTAATTTGATTTTGTTTAAATTGAAACTAGATTGCTACGCCGGACTTGATGAACTTGGTGCACTTTATAGTCATTCAGCCGAGAGTATGTGGTATATAATTATTCTGTATCTATGAGTAATTTATCATTTTGTTTGGACCAAATAAGAACAACAAACATGTACTAATGGACAATGTATAGCGTGTCCACTAAAATTCGCAAATCTTCCTAAAAAGCGGGACATTTTGAAAACACCGCGGGACGCGGGACAAATTGTGAGAAAGCGGGACTGTCCCGCCAAAAGCGGGACGTCTGGTCACCTTAAGTATGATACACTTTATTTAATTTTTTTCTGTTGAGTAGTTTTAGAGTTATCCGCCTTCAAACACAGGAGTCAATATTGTCGAAACGAGAGATGGCAGTTAGGGCGATTCTCTCATACGCGGTCACATATATTGATTGGTTACGTTCCTTTTTAGACACACTGTGTAATAATAGGGATTTTTGGAGCATTATCACTACAGAATAGAATTTCGTAACAAAAAAAATGACGACTGAAAATCTTCGAAGAATACATAATTCGTAGTGAATTCACTTTTTGCTGTTTCTGATGTATAATTTCTATAAAATTACGATATTTAGGTTATGTTAAGTTGACACAAGTCAATGAATTCATTGCATGTTCTTTTATTTTTTGTCGTAGCAAACAGTAAAATAGAAGTGTTTTATTTCTAAACAAGTATAATAATTCTTTATAATCTGTGTTTGTGTAACAGTTGTGAGATAAATATAAAGATATGAATAAAGAATATCAGTTATTTGACAGTTATAAAGCAGTATATTTACCTATATTATTTGTTCCTATTTTTAAAGATATAATACAAGGTCAATATAAATGATTGTAGTCAAAGTAGTCCATGCCCATGTTAATATTTTTTGCCGCTATACACCAACAACTGTCGTACTTGAAATAGGTTATGTTGTAACCAATTTAATTTTTGTGTGAAAAACAGTCGCAATCAATATTCAAATACAGCAGCTACCAGACATATTTACATTCGATATCATGGCCTACTTCGACTATACTCTTTTATAATGACCATTTATTATGTTCGTATCATAAGTGATTTACAAGACGGACTACATCGTTAAAAATGAAATATCAATTTATTGCTACTCACATTTCAATCATCAATATTGATTTAATTAACCAGCTTTAAACTTCCGATTTTCCGATATTTTTTTTTTTTCACGAAAACGTACATATCAATCAAAACACGTGATTTAAAATGTCCAATTCGGCTATCAACGATCAGGCTATTCACTAAACATATTCGGAATCAATCGTTCACTGGTTTATTTGCGCGATATTTGAACTTCAGTAATAACGCTTCGTCATATCATTCGGTATACAAAAATCGCATTTTCGAATGTATGCCCTGATAAATTCATGCTTCCTGATACATTTTTCCGGTACGCGGTTCCAAAACCCCGAAATGATATTATTGAAACTGACGTTTCATGAAAAATGATGACTCGACAAGACAGGACAGCTGGGATATAGATATAACCGTTGACGTGTATACATATAACTTTTGAGGTGTGTTTGTGGAACCGAAAAATAAGATTTTTACCTACGACCGTATGTATAAATGTCCCTTACGTCACGGACCGCTTCACTCGTATCTCGCTTATAACAAACGTGTGCTTTTGGTTGTGCTTTTGTGTTTTTAACGCACGACATAATGTCATCACAACGCAAATGTAGATCCATATTTTCCTTTTTGATTATAATTTCCGTGTTGTCACAATAGTTCAAATGCAGTTCCCCACAGTTGAAATAGATGTCGCGCGAATAACTAGCAATAGATGAAATACATTTTTGTTGAACTGTCAAATATGCTAACCTAACCAAATACATCTACTTCGGTCGCAATATTTCTCGTTTATTTAAAGTAAGTGATTGGATCTGTAATTGTCGGTCGAAGGTAAAAATATGTACAATACTCGAGGTGTAACGCATATTACGTGCTCGTGAAAATAATCGTTAACACTGCGAGATATCTACAACAAAATTTACCATAGACTTATCCTAGACCTAACCTAGAATTTAATTGATTTATGTATCACGTGAAAGAAAGAGAAAAATATGCTGTGTAAATATAATAATTATTGCACCAACGGCATTTTAAATTGAATTATCTTTCATAACAGAACAACCTCTTATCTAATTGGTGGTAATTTTCTCCTAGAAAAGACCGCAAAGTGGTCGCTTTCCTCTTTATAATATAAGTTCCTTGTTTTCTTACTATCAAAGTAAAAACGTCACAGCTTTCCTTTGATTCTAGAAATCTTTTGAGAAGTTTGTTTACAGGTTACCACTGCTTATTTGATTTATTTATATAAATCTACATTAAACTTTATTTTATCGTTTCTTATTTTATCAATATTCTAACAGCCAGAATATAACCTAGAAGTTTGACTGATCTTGATAATTCAGTTGTTATCTTATGCTAGAAGTTGATTGTTTCCTTATAAGCTAACTGCAATTCGACTTCTTTTTAAATCGCTACAGGATAACAGTAATCAAAAAAATTCTAATAATATCTATTTAGGCTGACTAAAAATGCTTTATATTTTCATAATAATACGGTGTACTATTCTTTTAACCACTATTATTTACAAATTTTGGGGTGTCGGAATTAGGTACATGTAAATATAGCACGTCCGTAAATCAGACAAGTGTGTCGAAATTGTGTACATGGTCAGAAGTAATACATATGGCTCTATTGCGAACTTTACACAAGAAAATAACATATTTTACATCGTTTGATATATTACAATTAATTGTACGTACTTTTTCCAAATTCCTACACTCGTGTTGGAATTACGGACATCAATAACCCCTAATTATTACAGGGTGTCGGAATTACAATCATCAATAGTTCCTAATTCCGTCATAAATATCGACAGGTATCATATGAGATGATGAAATAAGGTTATTCTGGTCTGAAACACCCAAATAAAGTAAAAAGAAACTGTTCTTCTGTAACACTATCTCTAAAGGAGCTCCTACACGCAGTGCCAACGTCTCGCCAACGTTGGTGATGTGACACGCTGCGCGTAGTGGGCGCAAGGTATCTCTGTGTATCGTAGAAGGCTCGTAGCATCCTGTAGAGAATTAAAAATGAACAGTGAAGACGATATCATTGCTGTTGCCGCGGCTTTGATATTATTTTAAGCAGTGCATTGTTGCTTAGAATTACAAAAAAGGACCCTCGAAAGAGGACACTGTTTAATAAGGTTGTTAAATTATTAAACATGTTTTTCAGTCATTATTTATACAGTACGCTCGAAAATATTAAATACATTAAGGAATACAAATATACAGCAATACAGGAAACAAAATTATTTAGTTTTTATATTTGCCACGTGACATTAATGTTTCAAGCAACAAATGCGGAATAAGATGGGATAAGATCTGATACACTGAGTGGTCTATATTTTTATGCAGGGCCCTGTTAATTTGTGTCGTTTCTTTATATAAATATTTAATTTTCAGTCAAATCGAAGAATTCATAATTTTGATTTAAAATATAATTTATATAACAAAACTGAAATTATTTATAATAAGATACAAAGAAAAATTGAGAACCCTTACATACACGGAGATTTAATTATATATATATTAAAACTCCGTGTATGTATATTATGTAGGTATATTTAGTATCAACCCAATATTTTTACTAACAGATATATTTTTCATATCTTTCTGATAATCAAAATAAAGAAAAGCATCCAGTATAGTTTTTAAACTTTGTTGAATACATTAAATACATCAGATTATTTAAATTTGCCGCTTAAAACTAATCTATAAATTGTTGATTAATAAATAGTTAATTGTTGTTAATTATATAAATGCAACTTTGTTTGATTGTAGTTAAGATTGTAGGGAAGAGGGTTGACCGCAGTCCTTGGACCTCTATACTGCATGACTCCCCATCGTGTGTAGATTCATATCCCGCTTCCCTCCAATCCCCTCCCTCACCTTTCCCACCCCACCTTAGCGGATAAGGTTGACCGCAATCCCAGAACCTAAATACCGTATGCCTACCCAGTGTGTGCGAATTCATTTTTAAAATTTTAATGATGACGTCATTTCTGGAAAACCCGGATGTCATACTAACCTCAAGACCCTCCCATAAATTGGCATTTTCTGTCTATTAACACAACGGTCATTCCTTCGGCGTCATAAACACAAAAAAAAATAAACAAACGTACCTATGCCGTGGGTCACCCGTTATAACGACTTCAATATTGCCTTCAGAATATTATTTTATTGCTTGTTAATTTATTGTAACTATAAGGTTAATATAAAGCTTATAAGAACCATAATTATTGTGAATAAATTTACAAAATATTAAAAAAAGTTTTCATGTTTTTACATTTGGGCAATCAGGCATTTGGGCAAATAATAAATCATCATTATCCTTAAAGTACGTACGAACATAAATAATGCAGTATATATGATAAAACATAGATAGATAACTAAACTTTTCATTGGTAGTACGTACAATGCTAAAACAGAATGAAATAAAGCGGACAAAGTCGACATATTGGCGATGTGCATTGGCACAGTTGGGTCTCGCTACGCGAAGCACTCCGATGGCCAATAATGGCCCCCATTGGCACTGCGTGTGGGAGCACCTTAATGCTTGGAGAATATGTGTTAATAAAAAAAGGAAGCACATAAGAAAATCATTCTAGAGAAATAAGAAAGGAAGCGAAAAAGGAACAAAATAAAAAGCTGTGCCAAGAAAAAGAGAACACTAAAAATTCCAGATGCAATAAATATTAAAAATTAAAATACAGATGAGGTAAAGAGGGCAGACTGAAGAAGACTAAGGACTTATTTATACTGTTTCATTAAAAATGGTAAAACATAAATGTTTAACATTTCTTAATACCAGTTGAAATTTCTAATCTTCAAGACATTATAACATATATACTAACAAAAATCGGTTCAGACTGAATCAATGCTATATTTGTTCGATCAGTTGTGTTTTTTAAGCATCAGACCAGCAGTTAGTACCACTTGTGAATTTTCCCATATGTTCCTACCGCTCGCAGCTAAACTTTGGCATTTACATCGATATATTTGCTATCTGATGGAGTGACCACCCATTAGTACTGCCCTCAAACTTTCCACAGACTTTTATTTCTGTACCTCACACAATCCGTACAGTGATTTATTTGGGAATATTTTACCGGGGGGAAGTTAGCCATAAAAGTTATCCATAAAACTTTTTTTCAACCGATTTCAATAAACGATACATTTTTGGAAAGCTCACAACGTGCTGAGTCTACAGTAGTTATGGCAACAGGATCAAATCATAATTACTACCTCAAAAATTGAAAAGAAAGTATTTTTCTTCATAAATTTTCACATTTGTCAAACCTCATAACTCCGCAAATAGTTGACGAATTATATCAGTAGTTGCAGCAATCGAAAGCCCAGACGTCGCTTTAACTCCCATAGTTATGGCAACTTAAGATTATACTAATTAGTGATGTAAAAAAATTAACGAACTTTTAACGTTTTTACAATCGGATGAGCGTCTAAGCAGAACAGGGCTTCATAAAAAATGCTGCATAAGTCATTTCTTTTCCTCCGATCGTGACAATATGTACATCAAACGGTAGAGGAAGGCTGCCCCTACCTACGGTTGTTATGGCAACTCGAAATTACGTTAATTAGTGATGTAAAAAGATTAACAATGTTTGATCATTTTTACCTTCGGATATACGCCAAACCAGAAACGATCATACATGGTATACCGATCACAAACTATTTTATTTGTATTCCTGGCACATGATATTTACGCCAAATTAGATCGAAGCTCGTCATACATTTTGTAAAATGCGAATATGCAATTCGCGAACAAATCAATTTTAACAACTGATTTAATGATTTCAGTGAATTTTAATAGTATCTGTTATTTATGTTAATTAAATTTCAAATGTTATTGTACACTGGCGCTCTTGTTTTGGCGCCGTAGTGGCCCTTAGTCGAACGGCGCCACCAGTGATGCCGGCACCAAATGCCGACAAAGACACAAAGAGAGTGCCGACATTAGCGCTCTCGTTTACTAATATCAAAGGGTGCCGGTAGATCGTTTTTGTCAAGTTCTTGCGGGTAGTTATTGAGTGCAGTCGGAACTTTTTATGTCGTTCTTGGGACCGCGGAGAAGTTAGCCAAAAAAGATAAGCATAACTTTTATTTTTCGAATTTTGTTATGAAACGTACAAATGATAGGGGTGTTCAAGTACTATACGCCAGAGTTTTGCTCCAATCCAATTCATTAAACGGTATTGTCGGAAATTTGATTTATTTCGTTACGCGTCACTTTATAAGAGCTCTTGTCATCTCAATAAAGAACTGGCCATAACTTTTTGCAACAACCCCATAGAGAAACAAGTGATACAAATTCGGAAAGCGCATAAAATTTTGCATCCAATAATGGTATTGGGAAGGTGCTACCCGTAATATCAGCTACCCCAATACACCTATAATACAAGAAATTGCGCGCCGGACGACTAAGAAGTGGTATTAATGAACATAACTCACGGTAAAATTATTGCATAACTATTGTCAAATTATAAGCCGCTAAATGCATTATTTACCCATGAACGCACAGAGTTTTGCAGGTCGTTGAAAACCCCTAGATGACGATAAGGTCCGTACGAAATCAACAGGACCGGCATTTTTTACATCACTAATTAATCTAATTTCAAGTTGCCATAAGGTCCATAGATAGTTGTGGACTTCCTCTATCGTTTGATGTACAGATTGTCACGATCGAGTGAAAAGAAATGACTTATGCAACTTGTTTAAAAAACATTCACCGTAAAATCGTTCACACTTTGTTAATTTTTTTAAATCACCAATTAACGTAATTTCGAGTTGCCATAACAACTATAGGTAGGTGCAGCCTTCTTCTACCGTTTGATGTACATATTGTCACCATCGGATGAAAGGAAATGAGTTATGCACAGTTTTTTATGGAACTCTGTTCCGTGGGGAACTCTGTTCCGTGGAGGAGTTTATCCGAAGGTAAAAACTTTCAAAGTGTGTTAATTTTTTTACATCACTAATTAACTTAATTTCGAGTTGCCATAACTCACATAGGTAGGGGTAACTTTCCTCTATCGTTTGATGTACATATTGTCCCCATCGGGTGAAAAGAAATGAGTTATGCGCCGTTTTTTATGAAGCGCTGTTCTGCTTTGGCGTATATACTAAGGGAAAAATGATCAAAGATTGTTAATTTTTTTACATCACTAATTAACGTAATTTCGAGTTGCCATAACTCACATAGGTAGGGGTAACTTTCCTCTATTGTTTGATGTACATATTGTCCCCATCGGGTGAAAAGAAATGAGTTATGCGCCTCTTTTTATGAAGCGCTGTTCTGCTTTGGCGTATATCCGAAGGTAAAAATGATCAAAGATTGTTAATTTTTTTACATCACTAATTAACGTAATTTCGAGTTGCCATAACTCACATAGGTAGGGGTAACTTTCCTCTATCGTTTGATGTACATATTGTCCCCATCGGGTGAAAAGAAATGAGTTATGCGCCGTTTTTTATGAAGCGCTGTTCTGCTTTGGCGTATATACTAAGGGAAGAATGATCAAAGATTGTTAATTTTTTTACATCACTAATTAACGTAATTTCGAGTTGCCATAACTCACATAGGTAGGGGTAACTTTCCTCTATTGTTTGATATACATATTGTCCCCATCGGGTGAAAAGAAATGAGTTATGCGCCTCTTTTTATGAAGCGCTGTTCTGCTTTGGCGTATATACTAAGGTAAAAATGATCAAAGATTGTTAATTTTTTTACATCACTAATTAACGTAATTTCGAGTTGCCATAACTCACATAGGTAGGGGTAACTTTCCTCTATCGTTTGATGTACATATTGTCCCCATCGGGTGAAAAGAAATGAGTTATGCGCCTCTTTTTATGAAGCGCTGTTCTGCTTTGGCGTATATCCGAAGGTAAAAATGATCAAAGATTGTTAATTTTTTTACATCACTAATTAACGTAATTTCGAGTTGCCATAACTCACATAGGTAGGGGTAACTTTCCTCTATCGTTTGATGTACATATTGTCCCCATCGGGTGAAAAGAAATGAGTTATGCGCCTCTTTTTATGAAGCGCTGTTCTGCTTTGGCGTATATCCGAAGGTAAAAATGATCAAAGATTGTTAATTTTTTTACATCACTAATTAACGTAATTTCGAGTTGCCATAACTCACATAGGTAGGGGTAACTTTCCTCTATCGTTTGATATACATATTGTCCCCATCGGGTGAAAAGAAATGAGTTATGCGCCGTTTTTTAGGAAGCGCTGTTCTGCTTTGGCGTATATCCGAAGGTACAAATGATCAAAGATTGTTATTTTTCTTAAATCACCAATTAACATAATTTCGAGTTGCCATAGCAACCGTAGGTAGGGGCAGCCTTCCTCTACCGTTTGATGTACATATTGTCACGATCGGGTGAAAAGAAATGACTTATGCAGCATTTTTTATGAAGCCCTGTTCTGCTTAGGCGCTCATCCGATTGTAAAAACGTTACAAGTTCGTTAATTTTTTTACATCACTAATTAGTATAATCTTAAGTTGCCATAACTATGGGAGTTAAAGCGACGTCTGGGCATTCGATTGCTGCAACAACTGATATAATTCGTCAACTATTTGCGGAGTTATGAGGTTTCACAAATGTGCAAATTTATGAAAAAAATTACTTTCTTTTCCACTTTTGAGGTAGTAATTATGATTTGATCCTGTTGCCATAACTACTGTAGACTCAGCACGTCGTGAGCTTTTCAAAAATGTATCGTTTATTGAAATCGGTTGAAAAAAAATTTTATGGATAACTTTTATGGCTAACTTCCCCCCGGTGAATATTTTGCCTCTAAATATGCTATACATGTTTGTTATTACCGAACAAGTTACTCGGCATACACTGTAGTACATACAACAGGTTTACTAACATGGTTTATTAACAAGTTCAAGTCTCAATGAGTTATTTGACCAAGGAGTGTCCTTCATAATTAAATTTATACCGGGTTATGACTTGACGATGACGGATTACTTACGGAAACTTGTGGACAGATTCCTAGATATAGGATGCTAAAGTTTGGATTTCTAAGTATAGGACTTGCAACTTTGTGGCAATATCTTAAGATTGTCATCTGCAATTTAAGTTATAGAGGATATTGACCTCCATATTGCCGATAATCGATAAATGTAAACACTAAATTTAGATGATTAGAAACGTCATTAGAAGTAAAATGAGGCATCTTAGTGAAGTGCAAGTTGCTCGTGCTGTCGCCCTTATTCAGCATGGCCACTCTATTCGACATGTTAGCAGGGACCTTCGAGTTTCCCCTTCTGTTATTCAGCGTTTATGGAAGCGGTTTCGAGAGACTGGCCAATATGTTAGAAGATCTGGACAAGGTCGAAATCGAAAAACTACTCAAAATCAAGACCGATTTCTTGTCCTTTCCTCTCTACGTCAGCGTAGTCACAGCACGAGACCTCAGAAGCGACCTAAAGCGAGCACATGTAATAGAAATTTCTGATCAAACTGTTAGAAACAGATTAAAAGAAGGGGATTTGAAACCAAGAAGACCTGTCCGCGCACCACGCCTTACGCAGCATCACAAAGCAGAGCGAATGAGGTTTGCGCTGGATCACAGAGATTGGCAACTTCGTCACTGGACCAGATTTCGCTTAACTGCTTGCGACGGTCGAGTACGTGTATATAGACGACCTGGTGAACGCTACGCAGCCGCTACTATACAGGAAGTGGATAGATTTGGTCGTGGATCTGTGAAGGTTTGGGCTAGAATCAGTATAGGCAACAGAACTTATCTTGTTGTGGTTCCTGGTAGACTAAATGCCATGAATTACATCGAAAACATCTTGGAGGACCATGTGGTGCCTGCTGCATATGGCGTCGGTCAAAATTTCATCCTAATGCAGGACAATGCAAAGCCACATACCGCCGGCATCACCAGAAACTTTTTACAAGAACGTGGAATTCAAGTCATGGAATGGCCGGCGTTAAGTCCTGACCTGAATCCTATTGAACACGTGTGGGATCATCTAATCCACCAGTAACCATACAGGAACAGACACAAGCCCTTATTGAGGAAAGGGAAAGCATACCCCAAGAATCTCTTCGTAGACTAGTGCGAAGACTGCGAAGCATGCCACGCAGGTGTGAGGAAGTGATTCGTGCGTTAATCAATTTTGATTATTTTCTTCGGCACTACATAAACAAATGTTTCAAGAGTATCACACACCAATTTGCAGTTTTGAAAAAGGTATCGGGGAAACCAAAATGATGGTCTGGTAGTCCAATTTTTAAGACAGCCTGTGAAGAATTTAAGGTCCTTAGTCAGGTTCTCAAGTACTCTGTAGCAAACCCATATTCATTCCCAAAATTTTCTTTTTGTATTGGTCCCAATATCTAAATGTTTGTCACGATGTATAGTTACAGAAAATAATAAAATAGTTAAATTTTTTCAGCATTTTATTGTATCGAGCAATATTGAATTTGGTTATGTTATGATTTTTGTCAAACCCCATTTGACAATAACTATGTATTACAATTTTTATTTATTGAGATTCTCCGTGACTTTTTTAGATGTTTTCTATGAATTTATCTAACAAATTAATTATTATTCAAAATTTAATTCAAAACAAATACGTATGCGTTAACAAATTCCACCATTTTGAAAAAACGCTAATTTTGCCAATGAGCCGGTTTGCAGATGTTCAGATATTGGTAAAAAAACATCTTTAAATTATTTTAAAAACTTTCAAAATTGCAAAAGCAGTGTGATATTCTTAAAGAATTATTTATATGCTGAACAAATAATCAAAATTGGTTAAATTTGACAAAAGTTATTGAACATCAAATCCACAATTTCAATGAGTTACATATAAATCTGCATCTTTTACAAAAATTCAGACATAAATTACTGCTAAATGATTCCACAGGGTATTTCAAACTTAGACTATCAAAACATCATGTTGATTATCCCTGTGAATGTTTTACAAATTTTTTTTTTCAAAATTGCTACTACTGGATGAATTTGTTTACAGTATGCTGAAAAAATCATCTATAGTCTAGTAATTCTAGACGTAAAATCATTGAACATCGTAAATAATTTGCCCGCCTATGAAAATAAAACCAATAGATTCCAGAAAAATGTCCTGAACATCATATCAAAATGTTTACTAAATCTTTGATGATATTATTATTGGAATTAATTAGAAACTATCAGTGATTAAAAAATTACTTATGAAATGTTAAATGAAATATCTCTGAAAGCATATTAACATATTTTCACCATATTAAAGACGAAATATGTGGGTACCTACATGATAAACAAATAATTACTTAAAAATATTAAAAGGTGTAAGTTTTGGAGGTTAAAAACGGGTTTTC
The DNA here is from genome assembly GCA_963966075.1 of Aphodius sticticus. NCBI lineage: Eukaryota > Metazoa > Arthropoda > Insecta > Coleoptera > Scarabaeidae > Aphodius > Aphodius sticticus. Next base: position 3,952,021 of record OZ014508.1, on the reverse strand, counting down.
AGACCCGAGATATTTGTCAATTTCTATTCTTTAAAAATATACAGAATTTTCATAGGCGGGTGAATAATTTGTCCACTCAATTCTACAATGACTAGACTACTTAAATCCATAATTAATTTCAAAATTAATTAAACAAACTTTAGCAATATAATTAGGTGTCTAGTTGTTGTGCTGCCATCTACCAACAGGCATCTGACAGCGGCTCTTTACCCCAAACCTAACCTCACACTTATGTAAATAAATGCTGTTAAAAACCGAACCATGGACGTCGAAAAAACGTGTTATACCTGCTTGAAAAAGGAAAATAACAATCTGGTTAATTTACTAGTAGTTGATGATGACAACATCAGTTACTTAGATAAATTATCAACGTGTATATCATCTGAATTAGTAAGTTTGTTTTAACAGTTGCCATGGTTATTATTTGCAGGTTCTTTTGTTAATACCAGTTAATAGTATTATCTTTTATTTGTAGACATACGAAAAATACATGAAGATATGCAGCGTATGCGTAACGCAACTAAAAGATGCGTTCAAGTTTATTACGATGGTGAAAATAACGCAAGAGTCTGTCGGTATAATTGAAAGTGCAGAACCAGAATCTATTGGTGTTGATTTAGACAATTTACAAACAGAAGAAAACCTGTACAAATTAGAAATCGATAATAGTGACGTTATTTTTAGTAACGATAGTACAATTGAGAATAAAGAATCACGTAAAACAAAATCAAAGAAGTCTGACGATAACAAACTTTATACTTGTGAAATGTGTAACCAACGTTTCGATAAAAAATGGAAGGCGCAACGTCACTGTAAACGTATACACCTAGCGGAAAAGCAATACGTTTGTACCTATTGTAATAAAGCATTTAAACAACGTTATCACTTACGAGAACATATTACGGTACATACCGGTGATAAATCTTACACGTGTAGCATTTGCGATAAAAGTTTTCCAAGATCGTCGTCCCTAGGGCGTCATATGCGTTCACACGAGAAACCTCATGGTCAAAAATCGAAACGTAAACCTTTTTTGTGTCCGATCTGCGGGAAGAAGTTCGATTTTGAAAACGGCGGTGAAAGACACATGCGTATACACCTCGGTATTAAAAAGTTCGAGTGTCATATTTGTAATCGTAAATTTACGCAGTCAACGCATTTGATTGTTCATATGCGTACACATACTGGCGAGAAGCCGTTCATCTGTGATACTTGCGGGGAGGCGTTTTCTTTGAACGCTGGGTTGCAAAACCATATGAAGTGGCATCGGAATGATAAAAGTTTGGAGGGGGTTAAGATTGAATGACGAAAACTGTGTTGGGAGTTGATATAATTGAGAGTATTGTATTTAAAACGTAGTTGGTGGATTGTTTTACAATGTTAATTGTAGTTTATGATGGCTTAAGTATTTATATATTATTGTAATTTTTATTAAAAAATTAAATGAAAGTTTCGGTGAAAAGACTTATCTAGTTTTAATTATTGTTAGTTTTGGTTTTGTACATTTATTTATTGAAATACAAAAGTTGATAAAAAGTATTTTAAACATCTTTTAAACAATTCCAATTTAAAACATTGGTTTTTATCAAAAAATGTTGTTCTGTTAAAACCAGGCCTATGGAGTCGGAGTTCAGACAAATTTCAGAGGAGTCGGAGTCGGAAAAAATGTACCGACTCCGACTCCGGGTCCATGTTTAAATAATGTAGAAAAAGACATGCGAGATGGCCGTTGCCTCAATAGATAGTAAACGATTAACTAAAGATTATTAGGTCTTTTACAAAGTAGATATAGTTTAACTACAAAACACACAGGTCGGTGGTGAGTGATGATTAGCAAAATGATTATTGTGAGTCGCTTGCCGCGTCGCATATATAGTTTATGTATTTCCCATTTCCAATAACCAACATTAATATGCTAATTATGATAGCTAGCTCATCTACAAATAAAAAAATTGGACTTCGATGCATACTTATAGACGAATTAGAACTTTCTAAAGTGAAGCGTCAACGAGTGGTTTTCCTTATTCATCAAAATTACGAGAATTTGCTCCTATTCGTTCAGCCACAAAGAACAGCTGAACAATTCATTAAATATTGCAAAAAGTATTTTAATGATATTCCCTTGCAATTTTAAAAAGAAAAAACTGTCTCCTACAGATTTTGTACCAGAAGAAACAACGTGATGGTATCACAGTCGTATTATCAACTCTCAACATTTTTTTTTTATTTTTATTTGTCCCAATATCTGAATGTTTGTAAAAGATAATGCTTTACTAGGAAAAGTTTGCAATTTTAGCTTTAATGTTTGATAACTTTAAACGTTTAACCGAAATTGATTATTTTTATGGCACATGAACAAATTTATCAAAAGTATCACCCTTGATTATATAATATTATGGTATAATCATATCTCTTTGTATTTAACAAAATATGTAGAGATTTTAAATTGTTACTGATTCTGTCGAGTGTAGGTTACGGCTTTTAAGATTATTGGTGGCTATGTCGTAGTCTTCTTGCGATCAACTAAAAAACACCGATATTCGCAGATTTCGTCACCTACACTTGACATAATTGAGCCAGATATATTTTTATTATTAGCAAAGGTACAAACTTCACTCTAACGTAATTTTTAATGCATAAACTGAAACATGCATAATATATGTATAAAAGCCGATTAAAATTTATAACTGCATTTCCGATTTAAACTCTACCTTAAGTTGAATGTCGGAATATCCATGTATGCAAGTCATACTCATTGCAGCCAGAATTGTGACGTCATTACCACTAACAGAAGTAAGAGTTGAGATTATTTTCAGCTTAATTTGCACTTAATGTTGTATTCATTGAAAGGAATTTCACTTTGTTGAAAACAAGTTGAAGTTCTAATGATTTCAGAGATATTTTGAAAACATAAAAAAGCGTCCTTTTTAAATATGGCTATAATTTTGTGGTCCGATCACAGGCCTTTTTGATTTTATTTACAATTAGATTATGTCAGATTTAATTTTTTTGCCATTAAATTTGCTGGAAACAAATAAAATTTTGCCGGAGTTGGAGTCGGAGGCGAACTACCAAAATTATCTGGAGTCGGAGTCGACAGATGTTTTACCGACTCCACAGCCCTGGTTAAAACAATGAAAAGACTTTTACAGATATAAGTATTTCGATATACGTTTGTAAATAAAAAAAAATATTTGTTTATAAAAATATGTTTAAAATAAAATTTTAACCCCACATACAGAACAATTAATCAGTCATTTTTGTTAAAATGTTGCTTCGTTGACGAGTTGTCTGAACCAAATGTTTAATAACCAGAAAAGATATTTAATACAAAAATAGTAAGAAAATTAAGTTAAAACACCCCTACCGAAAAATATTAAAAAAAAAATAAACAAGTTACCCGATTTTGCCCATTCACGAACTTGTCCTTACTTTTTAAGAGATAAGCTTGTATACCAAATTTCAGATCAATTACTTCAAAATTACGGCAGTTATCGTGTACACAGACGGACATAGCTAAATCGATTCAGTTTTCAATTCTGATCAAATCCATATCTATAAGTCTATATCTGCCACGCCTCCTTAAGGGTGTTACAAATGTTGTGTTAAACTCAATATACCCTCAGCACATTAAATGTGGGGGGTATAAATAATTTAGAATGAACACAGAAAAAAATAATAAAAACATTGTTTTTATAATAAATGGGGGAAGAATAACGATAAAAAATCACGAAATAAGGGCTTCCAGACCGGAGAATGTTTGAAATATCTAGTTTAGCTGCTGAGATGTCTTTTGCCATGCTGAAATATGGCATTACTAATAGTATATATGGGATAAAAATTATTACTGTATGTGTTTGAGTCACAAATAGGTACATATATATTCGTAAAATTAATAATAGATAATCAAACTACAGACACAAATACACACAAAAAAAATCTACATATTCAGTTTTTATGTCGTGAAAATCATTAAAACATGAGAAAGATTATTTTCCAAGTGTAAGTTTTGCGTTGTATCATCCTTTGTGTTACATACGTTATCTCAAATAAATAAAAATCGAGAAAGCAACACTTACCAGGTAAGAAAGACCGCCATTTTACAACAAATACAACACAAAGGTCAAATGGCACATTTAGAATACACTTGTACTTGAAATTACACGAATGTACTGGAAAATTAGCTATATTTTGACGGAGTTATCAACCGGCGGACGGACAAGACACGTATATTTTCGAAACTGCTTCATGGCATTTACTGCAACGCATTACCTTTGAAAAATAAGTTTTTTGGAGACTCTGAGAAGCGGCGAGCCACATGCTGGTGTATAACGGTACCTAATTTAAAATGTGAATGTTGGAAATTACATATAGAAAATTCTTTTAGGATGGTTTCAGATATTTTGGTATTGGAAAATAGCAGAAACGAATAGTAGGCATTAGACAAGTAAAGTTGATGAGATAAAAATTATGCACTGTGCAGAAAATTTAAATTTTTTGTTTATTTCCTTACTTATGGTATATTTCTGTTGGTATATGGCCACTGATAACCCCACACACAGAAAAGTGATCTCTCGAACGAAGAGAGAATTACTTGGCTGAAGTAGTTGGTAGGTTCGTATATAAGCGAGAGATTATTGCCGTCAACCAAGAAATTTTATTTCTTTGAATAATTACTAGCTTTAAGAAAGTGGTTACTCTGGTGAAGTAAGTAAACAGTCTTCAATGAAGTGTATATTTTTATTCCCGGTAAATATTTTTAGCTACTTAATGTAAGAATTTTAAAGATTTGGCACAAATACGTTTTCTATTGCTAATTAACAAGATAGGTATGTTATATTTACTTACTCGTTCTAAACTGTTGCGTGCGTTACACATCAAACTATTCCGTGTTGAAACGTTTATTGTACACTATAAATCACAATACACATCCCCAATAAATCACAAGGCACATCCCCTACGGTTACTTCGTGAGTCGTTGTTTTGCGTACTAGGTTAGGTTCCGTGGCGCCACCACCACGTGCGCGCGCGCGAGCCTTGACAAAATCACGGTGCGCATATTTATTCCAGAGAAAGGAATTACTTGAAAGAAGTGAGACTCACTTCAGTTAAATAATTGGTGGGTTTTTATTCAGTAAACAATACTTACTTATATTAAATGTCTTATATTTTCTTGGATCAAGTAACTACGCATTTGGATGGATTTAATATTACTTCGTTGGAGAAATTAACATTTTTGGGACGAAAAATTCAATTACTTCTTTCAATACAATATTGGTTCTTATAAAGAAAGAATTTATTTGTTGACAGCATTTATCTGAGAAATTATTTTACTTATATTGAGTATGTGGCATTTGATAAACTAGTAGAGACAGAAACGTGAGGCTTTTGAAATAGTTTAGGGAGAAATATTAAAATCTCTGATTTTAGCAATTATTTATAGCGTCTAAAAACAATTTCCTAAACAAACTTTAACGATATCAAGTAAACATTCCTAAGGGACAACCACATTACTTATCTTTTAAGTACAACTGGCTTGCTTTTGACATGGTTATCATACTATTCGGTTCTTAGAAAAAAAAAAAAAAAAAAACGACAGACGTAATATGAGTAGGAAACTACAAAAGCGGAGCTATTATTTGCGCTTTCCTTTGCATGTCAAAGGATAACAGAGGACAATGTGCTATAAAGGTCGTCAGCTTTTAGTGGCGAGATGTAATATGAAATTTGTGGGTTTGCTGTTAAAAAGGAGGCAAGGTAAAAGCAACGCACTAGGAGACCGGGACATAAGTCGAGTATTTGAAGGATTTACTACAGTTGACCCAACTTCCAACCCACAGGACTCCCACGCGAAAATCCTTTATATTAACAGGATACCTGACCTCAAGGTCTTAGTACCCTTATTACGGCCTCTCATATTTTTGTTATGATGCCTAAAACTGACATATTGCTTATTATTTATGTTCAACAAACTACATACAAACTGTTTTGTCACTGTACTTTAGTCTTGTCGCCTTTCTATTGTTTATTAACTTGCTAGTACTAATAGTTGTTATTGATAAATTTTAATTTATTTAAGAATCATTGAACTCTTATCGTAGAATTTGAGACACAACAGGAAAACTGAAAAATATTGAAAAGGTTTGTTAAAACTAAATAATATATTTGGGATATCTAACTTAAATTAAAATTTAGTTATTTAGTTCGAAATGCTGCCCGTTCTGCTCCAAACATTTTAAAACTCTTCGCTGTACTTCTGTCATCGTCGCTCTTCCAAAATTTTGTTACATTCTCCATCAATGAAGAATAAATTCAATATATCACTATTTGAATAACCGTCAGCGATTTCCATTTCGTAACTAGTAACTAATAACCACGTACAACTGTATACAGAATTATTAGCGATTGATGAACAACAATACAAACAAACATATCTGTCAAAGTGCATTAGCAGCGACCACCATCGGGCGTACACGATAAATCCCGAGCACCGCAAATGTGCAAAAATGAATGAAAAGTATGAAAATATCTGTATTCAAATACATTAATTTTATTATTTAAATACTGCAATTTATTAAATGCCAATTTATAGAGATGATGTTGTGAAAGGTTATCGATAATGAAATACTTTATCTGCCCAAACTATTAAAGATAGATATAGGGAATCCTAATATTGATTGATAGGGAATGAGATTTCCTATCGAATCGCGTATCGGTATACAGGGTGTTCCAGTTAAAAAAAAATTAAGTTTTTTACATTTGAAAATTCAATTATTTATTGTGTTGTAAATTTTGTATAACTCCCTGTATAAGATATCATAATGAACTAAACATCGTCTTATTTGGTTATGTTTCTAGTTTTGGACCACCAATCATGAATCTTGTAGTTTCAATAATAACCACGATATTAAATTTTAAACGTAACCGCGAAAATCACCAAAAAATTAGTAAAATCAAAAACTCACAAATGGTGTTATTTAGGTATAGGGAATCTTTATCAAAAATGATGTATTTTGATACGTAGAAACCAAAAATAAAATGAAAATTATATATAGATAAGTTGATACCGACTTCCGGTGACCGGACGTGATTAACTGTGTCGTGATTAACTGTGACAGTTAACTTGCGAATATTTTAGCTGAAGAGCACAGATCGAGTAAATTCTAATTCCAAAATTTCAAATTTTCCGAAATAGTAGAATATGAGAAACTTCTAATGTATGTACCAGTTCAGTGAGACACCTGTATACACATCAGGGTTGTTAAGGTGCTCCCACACGCAGTGCCAATGGGGGCCATCATTGGCCATCGGAGTGCTTCGCGTAGCGAGACGTAACTGTGCAAATGCACATCGCCAATATGTCACCTTGTCCGCTGTATTTCATTCTGTTTTAGCATTGTACCTACGTACTACCGATGAAAAGTTTAGTTATCTATCTATGTTTTATCATATATACTGCATTATTTATGTTTGTACGTACATTAAGGCCAATGATGATATATTATTTGCCCAAATGCCTGATTGCCCAAATGTAAAAACATGAAAACTTTTTTTAATATTTTGAAAATTTATTCACAATAATTATGGTTCTTATAAGCATTATATTAACCTTACAGTTACAATAAATTAACAAGCAATAAAATACAATTGTGAAGACAATATTGAAGGCGTTATAACGGGTGACCCACGGCATAGGTACGTTTGTTTATTTTTTTGTGCTTATGACGCTGAAGGAATGAACGTTGTGTTAATAGACAGACAATGCCAATTTATGGGATGCTCTTGAGGTTAGTATGACTTCCGGGTTTTCCTGAAATGACGTCATCATTAAAATTTTAAAAATTAATTCGCACACAATTGGGAGTCATACGGTACTCAGGTTCTGGGATTGCGGTCAACCTTATTCGCTAGGGTGGGGTGGGAAAGGTGAGGGAGGGGGTTGGAGGGAAGCGGGATATGAATCTACATACGATGGGGAGTCATACGGTACAGGGGTCCAAGGACTGCGGTCAACCCTCTTCCCTACAATCTTCACTACAATCAAATAAAGTTGCATTTATATAATCAACAACAATTAACTATTTATTAATTAACAATTTATAGATTAGTTTTAAGCGGCAAATTTGAATAATCTGATGTATTTAATATATTCAACGAGGTTTAAAAACTATACTGGGTGCTTTTCTTTATTTTGATTATCAGAAAAATATCAAAAAGTATATCTAAAAATATTGGGTTGATAATATATATACCTACATAATATACATACACGTAATTAAAACTCCGTGTATGTAAGGGTTCTCAATTTTTCTTTGTATCTTATTATAAATAATTTCAGTTTTATTATATAAATTATATTTTAAATCAAAATTATGAATTCATCGATTTGACTGAAATGATATATTTTTATAAAGAAACGACACAAATTAACAGGGTCCTCCATAAAAATATATAGCATTTGTTCCTTGAAACATAAAGAAAATAAAAAGGGAGATTTTTTAATGTCACGTGGCAAATATAAAAACTAAATAATTTTGTTTCCTGTATTGCTGTATATTTGTATTCCTTAATGTATTTAATATTTCGAACGTACTGTATAAATAATGACTGAAAAACATGTTTAATATTTAACAACCGTATTAAACAGTGTCCTCTTTCGAGGGTTCCTTTTTTTAATTCTAAGCAACAATGCACTGGTTAAAATAATGGGAGCTGCGGCAACAGCAATGATATCGTCTTCACTGTTCATTTTTAATTCTCTACGGGACGCTACGAGCCTTCTACGATACACAGAAATACCTTGCGCCCAATACCAACGTTGGCCAATGTTGGCGAAGTGAATGCGCGAACTCGCGCAGCGCGTCACATCACCAACGTTGGCGAGACGTTGGCACTGCGTGTAGGAGCTCCTTTATAAAAAACGTGTCGTTTATTTTAAAATGTTGTTCAAAAGGGTCCAAAGGAACTGGATGTTCACTCTTCGAATTTTGTCAATGACATTTTTTGGTAACATTAATAGTTTAGCTGCATGAGCAATACTATTTGATCGAAATCGGTCGTGTCTGCAGTAATATAAAACTAGTTAGCCAGAATTTGACATAAATGTTGATTCTATTGACAGTATTGTCATAACACCAGCCGTTTGCGTTGGAAACAGTGCTAATTAGTATGATGAAGTCATGGGCCAGGCAGGCCACAAACTTTACAATGTTCGAAAGATATTACTTTACTTTTTATGCAACTTTACTGTTGCTACACACAAATGTTTGTATATTGTTTGGTTTAGTTCGTGTTATTTTCAGCAATTGCATATTGTTTAATTGATTCTGTATTAACTCTCCTAACCTTAAAAATAAAGATTATTATTATTCTTTTTCGAAAGTGAACAGCGTTTTTGTCTAACGTTACCGAGCTCTCCACGTGTTCTTGTTTTCAAACCGTTTGTAGTAAAATATTCCATCTAACCACAACGCGTAAACTATCTAAGCACGCTGTGAAACTGCAATAATGTCTTTGTCGGTTAAAACTTTGCAAAACCGCAAGATACCTCGAGAGGTTATTAGTTGGGCGAATAGTGAGTTTGACATATTTTCCACCACGGCCGCATCATTCCAGAATTTCCTCAAGAAAACGAAATATGAAACGTTGTTTGAACCTTTGCGCCACATCAACCAACCCCTTGAGATGCCGGGTGAAGTTTTGCTTCTGTCCTGAGCCTGGCCACTACGGATTCTAATACTCACTTTATATGCAAAAAAGATTTGCCCACAAGCAAAGAAACATCTGAAGGAAACGGGTTTTTATTGTTGTTATCGATCAACTTTTCAGGATGTAGATTAGAAAAGTTGGTTCGTATTTGAAATATCAGTTTTTAACATTGTGGGAAAGGTGTGACTTTGAAGAAAAAATAAGGTTTGAATTAGATGCGTTCTGAAGAAGAAACTCACAAAAAACGTTTGATAATGTATTATAGGATATTATAGGATAATATACTTTTTTTATTTGTTTTGGGGGCTTGTAAGAATTAAGTAGTTAGACAAACATTTTCTGAATTACCTTGGAGACAATTAACATATCTGTCAATATCGTAATAAGTCGAAAACGGTTGAAGGTTTCAAATTAAATTTAATCTAAATATGTGTATCTTGATATTTAAAAATTGACGTGCCCGAGGATTTTTTCAAATAAAAAAAAGGTTTCGGAGATTTTGTCATGTTACTGTTTATTTTTTTACACGCTCACTGTATAGTCATAGATACGTATGCAATGACCTTATTATATGTGAGTAGTATATAATAGTATATTATAATAATATTATATACTACTCACATATAATAAGTGACGTCTTATAAACTTGTATAAACAAGTTTTATAAGACTTCAAATTGGCGCACGAGTTGTTTTGGGCACGACGAATGTAGTGAGGAGTGCTAAAATGGAAGGAGTGCGCCAATACGTCTTATAAAACGAGTGTAATATACTATGTTTTCGACTTTGCGTCATTAATTTTATATAAATTTAGAATTTGTGGGCATGTTTAAATATGTATAAAATATTGATATTTCGCTGTTTATGCGATTGCAAGCCATTCAAAAGAGGCAGTTTGTGGTTATGTGTTGTACGTTTGACATATGGTATTTGATATCAGTGTGACCAGTCTTAGAAAAAAGTTACGAAAAACGATGTTACAATTAACACATTATAACACCGAAAACAGTAACATTTTTGTCTGATTGGTACACAGTGATATCAAATGCCAAATGTCAAACGTACAATACATAACCACACACTGCCTGTTTTTAATCGCTTGCAATCGCATAAACTGCGAATTATCAATATTCCATTAGTATATTATTATACAAGTTTTATAAGACGTCAAATTGGCGCACGAGTTGTTTTGGGCACGACGAGCGTAGCGAGGAGTGCCCAAATTGAACGAGTGCGCCAATACGTCTTATAAAACGAGTGTAATATACTATTTTTTCTACTTTGCGTCATTAATTTTATATAAATTTAGAAATTGTGGTTACTATATCGCGCTAAATTAGAGTCTAGGGTATTTTGCGGGTACCGCGTGGCAGCACTGTAGTAACTGTCAACTTCGTTAAGGATGAGATCGATGAAATAAAATCATGACAAAATCTAATTGTGAATAATTTTACTCTACTTTAGCCTACAAGTTTGAATAAATATTCAGCGAGGTCGCAACGATGATCATAATGGAGGTTGGGCCAACACTTTTGACCCTATGTGATAAATACATGAAACTTAACCTAAAAAAATACAAGTTTAAAATACTGGTTTCATAAGTATAATAATCAGAATAGAAGTGTTTGGTGATGACTGATTAGTTACTTCGAAGAACAAGAACTTACTAAAGAATTGTTATAACGCTTAACGTTTAATAGCGGTGTCTACCTAATTCCGCTACGTAGCCGTTGCGGCTTATATATTTACAAGCACTTATAATTGAAACCCAATTCTAATTTCGGCAAAGTAGTTTATTAGAATAAATTATACTTAGTAAAATTACACGTGATGGAGGTAATACAAATACGTTGCACACAACCAGAACTAAGACGAAGTCGAAAGCGACGGACAAAACCGAATATGAATTGAACCGAGCATCCAAGCGTCCAAAATATTACCGAAAACTTATACGTTACATAAACTATGAAATCCTCTACACTTTAAATGTACTATAGCTTCGTACGTGTATGCTGATAAACCATTTATTGCGCATATACAATCTCGCAGCAGTAATTAAAATCGTTCATATCTACGATGTAGGTTTGATCTTCGCATAATACCTTATTAAAGTAAATGTGGTCCTTGAATTATATCTGAAAAGGGGATTTGATGTTTAGTTGAAAAGAATGATAACGATCACTTACCAGAGTAACACATCACCGAAAACTTCATGCTGGCGTATTTTGATGAACACAGCAAAACTAAGAAAGCCCCAATCCTTTGGCCATACTATAGCAGGCTACACCCATGTTTAAATATGTATAGAATATTGATATTTCGCAGTTTATGTGATTGCAAGCGATTAAGAAGATGCAGTGTGTGGTTATGTTGGGCTATGTATTGTACATTTGACATATGGCATTTGATATCACTGTGTACCAATCAGACAAAAATGTTACTGTTTTCGGTATTACAATGTGTTAATTGTAACACTGAAAACATTGTTACAATGTGTGCATTGTGAATGCAAAGTAGAAAAACATATTTAAACATGCGTGTAGCCTGCTATAGTATGGCCAAAGGTTGTGGCTTTCTTAGTTTTGCTGTGTTCATCAAAATACGCCAGCATAACGTTTTCGGTGATGTTTTACGACTCTGGTAAGTGATCGTTATCATTCTTTTCAACTAAACATCAAATCCCCTTTTCAGATATAATTCAAGGACCACATTTACTTTAATAAGGTATTATGCGAAGATCAAACTTACATCGTAGATATGAATGATTTTAATTACTGCTACGAGATTGTATATGCGCAATCAATGGTTTATCAGCATACACGTATAAAGCTATAGTACATTTAATGTGTAGAGGATTTCTTAGTTTATGTAACGTATAAGTTTTCGGTAACATTTTCAACCGAATTCTGTTCGGCTCAATTCGTATTCATTTTTGTCCGTCGCTTTCGACTTCGTCTTAGTTCTGGTTGTGTGCAACATATTTGTATTACCTCCATCACATGTAATTTTACTAAGTATAATTTATTCTAATAAACTACTTTGCCGAAATTAAAATTGGGTTTCAATTATAAGTGCTTGTAAATATATAAGCTGCAACGGCTACGTAGGGGAATTAGGTAGACACCGCTATTAAACGTTAGGCGTTAAAACAATTCTTTAGTAAGTTCTTGTTCTTCGAAGCACCTAATCAGTCACCGCCAAACACTTCTATTCTGATTATTATACTTATGAAACCACTATTAAAGTTGTTGACTTTTTAGGTTAAGTTTCATGTATTTATCACAGTAGGGTTAAAAGTGTTGCCCCAAGCTCCATTATGATCATCGTTTAGACCTCGCTGAATATTTATTCAAACTTGTAGGCTAAAGTAGAGTAATTTTATTCACAATTAGATTTTGTCAAGATTTTATCTCATAGATCTCATCGTTAACGAAGTTGACAGTTACTACAGTGCTGCCACGTGGTACCCGCGAAATACCCTAGATTCTAAGTTAGCGCAATATAGTAACCACAATTTCTAAATTTATATAAAATTAATGACGCAAAGTAGAAAAAATAGTATATTACACTCGTTTTATAAGACGTATTGGCGCACTCGTTCCATTTGGGCACTCCTCGCTACGCTCGTCGTGCCCAAAACAACTCGTGCGCCAATTTGACGTCTTATAAAACTTGTATAATAATATACTATTTGATACCAGCAGGAATTGCTTTCCTTTTTATGTAACTTTTTCCTTTACATTAAAAACTACGCTTCCTCTCGTCAAAGTAATCCAATTTTGATTCAAATAAATATATTTGTAAACAAGAAAAGGATTGTTTTGTTTAAGGAAATATTTGTACGTTAACTTTTGTCAAAGAAATCAAATTAAGATGAATTGCTAGTCATTAATTCAAAAAATCATTGTTCTTTCACACAACACAACAATTAATTATTTGAACTAAAGAAATATTGTTCCTTGTAACATACAAATTGTAAATTTTGACTAAAAACATCAATTGTTTGACTCGAATAAACCAAACGTTCTTTCTACCAAACAATTCTTCCATTCAAATGTATTTTTATCCACAAATAAATATTCCTTTGCCCCTAGAAACAACAGATTGCAGAAATTGCACAAAATCGACAGGTTTTCAAACAAATTGTAAGAGATATCAATATTTTTCCTCTGCTATATATTTATTATAGTGTACTTTAGTGTACAAAAAGAAATTGTGACATAAAAATCGGTGTTGCATTTATTTTTCTATTTTTAGCAAGAAAAAATTATGTTCTTAAGAAGCTATTTCCAAAGATAACATTAACGCACTCTGTTTATCGTCGCGTTTGGAATTGAAAAATAAGTTTGGCTAATTTGTCGATAAGGATCCAATTTTCTTCACTTTGTATCGCTGTAACTCGTAAGTTGTTAGTCACAGGAAAATATGTCTCAAACAAAAGTTGTATGGAATTTGATCTAGTACAAAAATTAAAAAATAAAACTACTCAACCCTTTTATTGAACAAAAAAAAATTTAAACAACTGGAAACAAAGTGTTATTTTCTGGTCGGAAAGATGATATTGCAAAACAGTGCATTGTGCACTGTAATGTAATGTATTAAAACCGTTCTCAGTAAAATACCCACTATTTCATGCCTTTAATTAAAGAGTAATATCAGCGGATTTTCTGGTATTCTGTAAACACGTTTATAAAAATACTGTAAACTAAAAACAAGCCGGTGACTAATTACGACAAATTTACACAATGGAAAGATACAGTCTACAATCTAGAATTAGATAGATACTTATACAGTGTGTCCCCAGAGGCCCCTAACTATGCCTATACAGTGCTTCCCAAAAGTAACGGATAAATTCAATAAAATCTTAAATAAAAATATTTCAGAAAAATGCTCTGACACGTCGATTTTTATTTTTAAATTACTATCCTGACATACACTTTTCAGCCCCCCACCCCTTCGCCCCTAAGGGGTGGCAACCCCAACTTTAAAAATTCAAATAGCAAAGTACCCCTTGCGATACCTCAATTGATAGATTTTTTTATTCTGAATACAACGAAAAAAAGATTATCAAAATCAGTTGATAAATAACCGCGATATTTACCAAAATGTATTCAAAGAAGAACGTCAATATTCGAGTAAGCGCTGTTGAAGCGGGCATAGCAATATCGTTCAAACAATTGCAACTTGTTTTTACTTATGTCAAGCACAATTCAGATTTTTCGTCATTAAAGAAATAGTAGCAAAATGAGATTTACAGAAACCGAAAGAATCGAAGTTTTAATGATTGGGTTTGGAGATAGAAGCCGGACGCATGACGAAGTTCGTGTTTTGTTCAATGAATCGAAAACAAATTTCGCGATCTCGGTCATGTACGAGATAAGCCTAAGGCAGGACGTCCATTGGCCTTAATTGAAAACCGACAATTAGATGCTATTTTAATGGTGCAAGAAAATCATTCAACCCTTGCGGAGGTCGCTTCACAAGTTAGTGCGTCAAAAAGCACAGTGTCCAGATTACTTAGAAAACACAAATTTCACCCGTATGAAGTGCACTTGGTACAAAAATTGTCCGATGATGACTTTGATCGACGAGTGCAGTTTTGTGAGACAATGATGGAACTCTCTAATGAAAATCCTTGCTTAATTAGAAACATCGTTTTTTTTCTGTCGAGGCAACATTTTGTCTGAATGGCACCGCCAATAAACAAAATTGCCGTTACTGGGCTCGTCAAAATCCGCATTGGATGGTGGAAGCAAACACACAATATCCTCAAAACCTTAATGTGTGGGCTGGTGTGGTGGGTTCTAGAATTATTGGACCAAATTTTTCGACGGAACACTTGAATGGTGAACGTTATCTGAACTTTCTACGAAATGAACTACTACCTACTTTAGCGGTGTTGTTTCCCAACGCAGAAGATCCTGATAGACACAAGGACAGAATTTGGTTACAGCAAGACGGTGCGCCTCCACATTATGCGCGACAAGTTCGAGAATACCTCGATCAAGTATTTCCTAATCCAAATATTTTCAAATTTCCTAATGGATTGGTAGATGAAGGCTTATTGAATGGCCAGCAAGATCACAAGATTTAACCCTACTAGATTATTTTCTTTGGGGCTATTTAAAAAGTAAAGTTTATTTTAATAGACCTGTAAATATTGAGGCGTTAAAGGAAATAATTCCTGCAGTAATTCACTTAATGACTCCAGGAATGTTCGAAAACTCGAAATAAAATGTTAGAAAATGTTCAACAAGCGTTTGGGGATAGATTAGGGCATTGTCTCGTCGTTAACGCGCAGCACTTTGACAATTAATTAAGGATTAGTTAATTTAATTTTGTTATTCCTCAATTTCGTGTATAAATAAATTTTGATAAATATCGCCGTTATTTATCAACCGATCTCGATAATTTTTTTTTCTTTGTATTCAGATTAAAAAAGTCTATCAATTGAGGTATCGCAAGGGGTACTTTGCTATTAGAATTTTTAAAGTTGTGGTTACCACCCCTTAGGGGTGAAGGGGTGGGGGGCTGAAAAGTGTATATTAGGATAGTAAGTTAAAAGTAAAAATCGACGTGTCGGAGCATTTTTCTCAAATATTTTTATTTAAGATTTTATAGAATTTATCCGTTACCTTTGGGAAGCACTGTATAATAGACAGGTATTTTATAGTGGATTTTTGATACTTTTTTGAGTTTTTGAAAAAGTTGTATTAAGTTTTATTTAACTGTAAAAACTTTATTCAATACTTTTAGCAAATTTTATAATTTCTTGTTTTGAAAATAGCCTGTATATTAAGTCAAAATTCTGACTTGGTTTTTGCATTTTAGTACATTCAAATCTATTTATAACGAATAACTTTTTCTCGAGAAATGAAAATGTTTATCCATTAGGTAGGTAAAGGTATAATTAGATTCATCTGGAGACACACTGTATACATATAATCCGTTCCCAAAAAGTATTTAATTCATATACAGCTATATCATACACATCATCACACAATGTCAACACTTCAGGTGAATCATCAAATTCTACAATTTTTCGACCACACTTTACTACTAGCGCCATCTCACAGTGTAAATATTAGTTTTCATCATATGACTGGTGAAATTATTAATGAATAGCAGATAACACACATGATGCCAATTATACATGTACTTAGATTATGTGTCAGTCTGCTTTCATTATCATTTCAGTATTAATAGCCGAGTTATTCTATTTATAACCTCATCTCACAGCGAGATTCCTTATTATCAATTAGTTGGTGATAGCGTAAGCAATTGAAAGAAAAAAAAAGGAGAAAAAGTTGTTTGTTGTGAACTGTTATATATCTAGTTGCCACGGATATAGCTCATAATCAAAATGATTACAGAACAGGTATCTATAGATAATATTTTTAATAGTTTTTTATTTCTGTTTCTATTTGAGATATTAGTATGATTTATCCGGAATAAATGGAGGTTTGCTATATGTCAAATAACTTTGATCTTTTAAATGGAACACCCAGTATATCTTGAAATATTTTTAAAGATTTTTAAAGATAAACAAACAAGCTACAATGTTATTAAGCATCTAATTTAAGATTTCCAACTCATGCACAATGAGTTGATTTATCGATTTTTTAAGTGTGTCAAGATATACTGGGTGTTTCATTTATAATTCTTAAGATATTTGACATTTAGCAAATCTCCAGTTATTCGGGATAAATCATATTATAATCGGAAATCAGGGGCGCCGTTACATATGGGCAGGTTCGCACTTTTTTGCACTGCTGGGCCGGTTATCTCAAATATACTTGGTGTTAAAAATAAGTAAAATAAATAAAAATATAGATAAAGTATATTGAATAGTCAACTTTTGATACCGAAGTCATGTCCAGAAACATACCTGACACCGTTTAGGTACTGCATACACACAGAAAAGTGATTATTTGGAACGAGAAAACATAATTTCTTGAATTTATTTACTACATTCAAATGCATATTTACTTGGATGTAGAAAGTTAGGTATATACAAGAAATGCCACATACTCAATATAAGTAAAATAATTTCTCAGATAAATGCTGTCAACAAATAAATTCTTTATTTATAAGAACCAATATTGTATTGAAAGAAGTAATTGAATTTTTCGTCCCAAAAATGTCAATTTCTCCAACGAAGTAATAGTAAATCCATCCAAGTGCGTAGTTACTTGATCCAAGAAAATATAATACATTAAATATAAGTAAGTATTGTTTACTGAATAAAACCCACCAATTATTTAACTGAAGTGATTCTCACTTCTTTCAAGTAATCCCTTTCTCTAGAATAATTATGCGCATCGTGATTTTGTCAAACAACAACGAAGTACCCGTAGGGGATGTGCCTTGTGAATGTGATTAGTGTACAATAAACGTTTCAACACGGAGTAATTTGATGTAAGGCAGGCAACAGGTTAGAACGAGTAAGTAAATATAACATACCTTTCTTGGTTGAAGTCAATAATCTCTCGCGTATATACGAACCTACCAACTACTTCATCCAGGTAATTCTCTCTTCGTTCGAGAGATCACTTTTCTGTGTGTAGAGCCGGACTATGGTACCAACTTTAGAATCTGCATTAGGAAAGTAGGTAGTGTTGAGTATCATATAATAGCTACATATTTCAAAACCAAATAATTTGTATGTGAAACTTAACAGTTTAACGTCTCTAAAAAGAATTAAAGATAACCCAATATTGTCTAAAATTGGCACCAAAATTACAAAACGGTTCTCATTAACTCCTTTCAAAGACGTTAAATAATAAAAGTCAGACAATTTTCCCTATGCTGTTTGTAAAATTGGTTGCATCTTCCGACTCTCTCCAGCGTTCAAACAATACATTTCCGGATATGAGTTTTTCAAAAAAAGATGTCTACTATGGTCTGTATACTGATTTCCTATATATTTTATACATATAGCTACAATTAATTAGTTGACCTAGTATCGTCGCCTTTCAACTGTTTAGGTATAATAGTAATAATAACAATTTTGTATTTCGTTGTCGATGATCGTTATCACAGAATTTTCAAATTTGTCAACTTTTTCACTATATTTAGCCATTGTTTCTCGTTAATGCGGTTAAATTTTAAAATAATATTGTCGCCTTTTTATTGTTTACCAATTTGTTATGAAGACTTTTATCGGATGTTCGATTGCACGATTATAGAAATAAAGTATCAATTGTGTCCATTTTGTGCCTATATTTTTGGTTTTAATCATTCTCTATTCTCTACAAGTGAATTCCAACTAATATTGCCTTCTCATTGTTTATTTATTTGCTATAAGAATTGTTGGCTCGAATTGTTCATCGAAATCAGTAGGAAGATGACATCATGAGTTAGTTGGCAACCACTCGAATTATTGGCAGATAATATTTAAAACCGAAAATACATACAAAATTGACAACATTGAAAAGTCTATAATGGTGTTTATTGAAAGGTGACACTTGTTCATTATACATTAGGTCTTGCTCGATGAACAAGAGAAATGGAGATTTTTATAGGAAATTAACAATAATTACTCCAGCATATTCATAATTAATAAATATTCTACAGTATTGGTTGACAATCAGAACAAATCTTAAATTATTGGATAAAAGTTCAATAATTCTGAAAAAAAATATAATTCCAAACAACATTCCTAATAAATATTATTCATTCCACATTAATAAACGTGGAATTCACAAATAAGTTACAACAAATAACACAAGACTAAAATGCTACAAAATAGTTAATAGCAAGTCATTCATGTCATTCACACTACGTCACCCTTTATTACAAAAAGAAAATGATGCCCCCTCTGGAACATTTTGTAACGGCGCCCATGTCGGAAATCAATAATAACTGTCAAAAAGTGAGATATTTTTGAAACGTGTATTTCTAGATGGGAACACCTTGTATACTGTTAACTTTCAGCAACAAATATTTCCATTAGCTAAGAACTCTTCAGAATTACAATACATAAAATGATTAGACAACTTTGAAATGGGGCAATGTGTATAGCATATAGCACCGTCGAAAATTGATCCAATTTACCCTTGTCAAAACTTACCAGAATTTGTTTTTGTAACACCCTATACACATGTAAATGGTTTAAATTAGTTTATGTTACGCCCTTGTACAAATTCCCTCTGAAATAACCACCCACATTATACAAAAAGCATTTTAATTTAACGAATAGGTACTTGATTCGCTAACGATGCCACAGAAAACAAGGTGCCGATTGATAATGCTGTAAATTTCAATTAAATTTAATAAGATATCTGTTCGGTCTGTGGATTTATTTTAATTAGATTTTGGGTTTCATTTCGGCTGCCACACAAAGGCAATTAAAATAAAAGGACAGAGGGATAAAACAACCCCAAAATGCGTATTTTTGGTACGCAGATATAGCAGTAACGTTAATACTACCTACTAATTATATGTATATTATGTACTATGCACGCCAAAAAAAGGTCGTACACCTTGTAGATTTGTAAATGGTTCTTTTATAACCTATACGCTGTCATTCTGACATTAGTCATAAGGATGAAACATGCACCAGCTGTCAAGTTAACAAGCCAGACTTACATGATGTCAAACTTAGCTGTACGACTTTTTTTGGCGCGGATAGTACTTATCGTTGACAATCAACGATAGTACCTATATTATAAAAACAGTTGGATGAAGTATTCACACTAACAATACGTTTATTTCAATCAAAATTTAACTTCTTTAGAAAAGTATGCGTATTTTTAAACCAAAGCAAAAGAATTACTTTAAATGAAAGAAAGTTTTCTTGTGTACAAATAAATATTGGGTGCCATTTAAGCGTGCATTACTTAAGAAGATATATGCATTAAAATAAATACTTTGAGCATAAAAATATTAAATAAATGTGCATATGTTACATAAAAAATTACATATTGTGCCCTAGACTTGTGCATTAAAATAATACATATTGAGCATTATACCCAATTCTTGAGAAAAATCAAACTATTCCATCTCATCAATTCGGCTTTCGAGCTCGACATTCAACAATCGATCAGGTACACCGAATTACTGACGTTATAGAAAAGGCTCTTGAGGAAAAGAAAATTTGCTCAGCAATATTTTTAGACGTGGCTCAGGCTTTCGATAAGGTGTGGCATGATGGACTCTTTGAGAAACTGGAACAGCAGCTTCCTACTGAATATACAGAACTGTTAAAATCATATCTGAAGGACCGTCACTTCAGGGTGAAACAAGATGACGAATACTCCTCGCTACGCAATATCAATGCCGGAGTACCACAAGGAAGTGTATTGGGACCACTTTTGTACCTACTGTATACTTATGATATTCCTGTTCCGGGAGAAAGCACAGTGGCAACATTTGCAGACGACACGGCTATTTTGGCGATTAGTGACAGTGTCGAAGAAGCAACTGAAAAATTACAGATAACTGCAAACAAAATTGACCTTTGGACAAAGAAATGGCGCATCAAACTAAATGAAGGAAACTCCACGCATGTAAACTACACCAATAAGAGTTAACTATATTCCAGTAACCATTAATGGGAACGATATTCCATACGCGGATACAGCGAAATACCTTGGCATGACACTGGATGCCAACCTTAGATGGAAAGTACATGTCAAGAAAAAGCGGGACGAACTCGACCTAAAATTCCGCAAAATGTATTGGCTAATGGGACGGAGGTCAGCACTGTCAGTGCACAATAAGCTCCTACTATACAAGCAAATATTAAAGCCAGTATGGGTGTATGGAATACAGTTGTGGGGATGCACTAAGCAGTCCAATATCAACCTCATTCAGAGGTTCCAAAATAAAGTTCTAAGGGCCATTGTTGGTGCACCATGGTACATCAATAACACCAATCTTCATCGGGACCTTCGCATGGAGATGGTAACTAGCGAAATATCAAAATTTGCTAAGAAGCACGAGGATCGTCTACTCCACCACGACAACATTGAAGCCATCCAGCTGCTAGACAACAGTGCGCTAGTGCGTCGGCTGAAAAGAACTAAACCATTCGAACTAGTGCGGGAGTGACTAAAAGCAGAGCACCCGTAGTGTATTCACAGTGTTAGTGTAGGTGAAAACAACCGCCGTCTACTTGAGTGGTAAAAACTGTCAGACTAAAACAACTTGGGCCAATGGGCAAAATTGTAGAAACACTCATTATTTTATCAGTTTAGGTTAAGTGAAAATAACTTGTTAGTCATTGACGACTAGGTGTTATGTCATTAAAATTAATAAATTTTTAAAATAATAAATATTACTAGATCTATAGCGCATCAAAATTAACGCTGATCTGATTTTGACGATTCGTATGTCAATGATAGGCATGATAGCGCGTACTTTCAATAATATGCGACCCTATTAATTTATTCAAATGGCTCGCCCTACATATATTAAATAAATATTCAAATGTTTTCGACTTATGACGTCATCGACACATTTTTCAATGGCAACTTCGTATTTTGTGTACTGATATTGATAGATCTGTTACTTGTGCGAAAAATATTTTCGAGAATAACACAGATAAAAATTAGGGTAGTATTGATAACTTATTTGTTTATGAAATGCGCATAGGGGTTTACAATTGATTTATTTGCGAAAATATTTTTTGTATTGGACAAATATTTTTTGTGTTGGTCAAATATTTTATAAAATGCTTACAATAAATGCACGTTTTATTTTATTTATTGCGCATATAATTTGTACTGATAAATATTTGAATTTTTGTTTGATTATTTCCCTTAAATAAATATTCCAAACAAACTAATCCCTACAAGCAAATAAGCCAGATATTGTAAATATTTTTTGTGCCTAAGAAATACACAATGTATTTTGATCCAATAAATAAATTTAAAAGGATACGACAATTTCAAAACTATTTTTTCCAAAACCCTGATAATTACTCACAAAAACAAATCAAAAAAACTCAAAAAACACAAAATTATTCAATAAAATTGTCAATTCTGGTGCGAAAGAAACAAATGGCAGTCTTGATCCACTTAGATTCTAAAGGCCTTTAAGCTATTTATAGAGACGTAGACAATACATCATTATCACAAAAAATACGATCGCCATATAAATTCTAGACTATTATTTTTGAAGACGAGACAATAAACCTAGAAACAGACAATTCCAACAATGCTATAATTATTAGCTTATCGATATAATAATGTATAAACAAGCCATCAAAAGCACAGTACATATATAATTATCAATTATTTTAAAGTGTACTATTTAACTAAAGATATTACTTAAAGAATAGTTTTAAGCATCGCATTTTAGCAAAGTTAAACTAGATGTTGCAAACGATAGACTGGTCTAATCAAGAGTGCGGTGGTTCAAGCACGATTTATTATTATCAAGAGGAAATTCCCTCCCCTAGAATAACGTGAGCATTTGCGGAACAGTTTGTCAGATGTTATTTGTTCAGTTTATGTGGGTGCCATGAACATTATTAGCAAAACACATTATGTGTGTAGGTTACCTACTACCGTTGTACTACCTACATACATACACTATACGGAATGTTCCCTAAGAAATAGTAGAAAACTGATAATAATATTTCTTTCAAAACTCCTGTTAAATTATTAACATTATTTAAACGGTTTTGTTTTAAATCAAAATTTTGTTGAAACTGTCACATTTCTTTAGTTTAAGAAGAGGGGAATCGAATGGTGTCGGTTTTATTAATATTGAACAGAGGTCAACGAGATACAGCCTATTGAATAACCCGATTTTTGCAAATATTCCGTGTCACCTAATCAGTTATTAATTAATTACGGATCAATATATATATATATATATATATATATATATATATATATATATATATATAAATACAGGGTGTTCCTAAATATCATGTAAATACGAAAAGGGGCAATTCTTTGGCTTATTTAATAACTAAAAATTCATATAAACATAGGTCCGCAAACGCTTCGTCGCCGATCTACAGGGTGCTGAAATTTAAAGAATTTTTTAGTTTTTTTCTTTATAGCTCTTGTATCCTTGCTTTAATTTTTAACAGTTGGTGGCGAATAAAAAGTCAAAATAAATACAAACAAAAGGTTATCTAAATCAAGCCAAGGCATACTAGACCAATTATTTAAAAAAATTTAATTTCATGTAGCGAAACACACAAAAGCTTTTATTTTTTTTCTCGATAACGGTGGTAAATAAGAAAAAACTACAAAAGATTAAAATGCTTTAGAACAAAACAAAAAATGCATTTTGCATTTTAAAATCCACCAGCGGCACACCAAAAAAAAGTTCATGGGGAGAAAAGGGGGCATGACCCCTGAAAAATATCTCCTTGTAGATTCTTAAAACCATTTGGTATGCCCAATGATGTAAGTCCTACAGCGTAACCCATATTCCGAATTAGAGCCAAATATCTCAAAAACTACAAGGGCTATAAAGAAAAAACTAAAAAAATCTTGAAATTTCAACACCCTGTATCTCGGCAACGAAGCGTTTGCGGACCTATGTTTATATGAATTTTTAATTTTTATTTTTAGTCATTACATGATATTTAGGAACAGCCTGTATATATATATATATATATATATATTAAAATTGTTTATTGTTTTGGGGTTAGAGGCTTTACAGGTTTTGCACGTAAAATATGTACACTTAAACTAAACGTACACTAACAAAACATTTTAAAAAACTTGTTGACAATAATATCTGACGTTTCGACACACCTCGTGTCTTGGTCACAGATATACTTTTTTAAAATGTTTTGTTAGTGTACGTTTAGTTTAAGTGTATTTTACGTGCAAAACCTGTAAAGCCTCTAACCCCAAAACAACAAACAATTTTAATATTTTGATAAGGCTAACTAATTTGATTTAATATTGTTGAAAAATATATAAATCATCAAATACTATATATATATGTATATATATATATATATATATATATATATATATATATATATATATATATATATATATATATATATATATAAATAGAAATTTTAAGGTTTATTTTTAAGCTATTTTCAATTTTATAGGATATTTCGCTCATTTTTCACATATAATTACCAACTAAAACTCACGTGCCTTTATTTTCTAAACAATTCGCAGATCTTCGTACAAAAATTATCAATGAAATAGAAACCTTTGTATCTATGGCTAGACAGGAAATAATCAGTTCATACTTGAAATCACGTGAGACTATAGCCGTATATATAACATACTATACTCAAGTCGGACAAATTTATCAATAATTAAGTTATGAAAAAAAAACAGTGCCATAAAAGTTGAGCAAGCGTTTTGTCGTGAATCCGTGATTTGATCCCGATTGGACATACAATTTCTGATGCAACGCCAACTCTTTGGCGCCATAGAACACATTAAGCCAGCTTTAGAAGAAATAGCGTGATCAAAAACATTTTACTGTTTACTTCTGACGCTAAGGACGCAAGCAAATCGACGTATATTCGCATCATTAGTGTTATTGTTAGTGACAATCGCACGTCCCAGTTATAATTATAGGCATACAACAGTTAATTATAAATTCAATCGACGTTTTGTGTGATAATACTGACATATTTGATTTTGATATTCCTTAGTTATATCTTAGAACATATCCGGATATTGGTGAGTAATCTGATTTAGTTGATATTATTTATTCATAAATCTAGTTTGTAAAATATATCAAATATACCAATTAGTAAACCAGTTTCGGGAAAAGGTAAAGGGTTGATGTATGTTAAAGGATATGGAAGAAAAATTATTATCGTTACTTTTTACATTTGTAAACGATTTACAAATGAAGAGTTGAAGTAAATAATAAACTAAGTGCCAAAAATTCAAAAATTGGTTTTGTTGCATTAAAGTGGGCTGGTGATCACTGGCTTTAATGTAAATAACGGTCTACGTAAAAATATGTCGTGAAATGCCTAACAAACTTGACCGCTCGAGATCGCATGAGTTAACATTCGGCGTATTTTCGTAAATAGCGCGCTTAGCGCCTTTAGTCAGTGCCAGTAGTTGCTTATAATTACAAAATTATGCATTTTATAAAAAATATGATTCCTACTAAAAATTCTTAGAATTAAAAAAATAATATACAGGTTGTTCTATTAGAAAAAGAAAAGGTTTGCAAATTTCCATAATAAAATGGATAATATATTAAACAAAAGCTTGTTTAAACCCAAAAAACTTTTATTTGAGCATTTTTTGAAACAATTTACGGTTGGGGGAATTATTTAGGTGTACCGGTAATTTTGATAAATTTTGATATATAAATTTTGTATACTCTTAACTCAAAAATGATGCATTTTATAAAAAAAAAACGATACTATAAACAATTCTTAGAATTAATCTTAGAATAAAAAAATTTAAAAATATACAGGGTCAAGAAAGGAAAAGTTACCAAATTTCCATAATATATTTAAACGATAGCTTGTTTAAAGCCAAAAAAAGTTTTGTTTGAAATTTTTTTACGGCTGGAGATTTATTTGCGTGGTCTGGTAATTTTATTATTACAAAAAAGTTCATGGTATTTGTTTTTTATTTTAGAATTACATTTTATTTTGATTTTTAAGAAAAAGAAAACTGAGAATGTACAATATTGTTGGTATCAATACTGTGTGATACCTTGAGTAGTTTGTGAAAAAAAATATTAAAGCTTTTTTGTTTTTCTAAAATAATAGTTCAAAATAAAAGGAAAACGTTGAGTGAATTTTGATTTCTGGTCCTTACTTTTTCTGAAGGAAGTTACTAAAATAAGTCATTTTCAATGTAAACTTTATATAAACATCTTTAGATTAGATAGATTGCACAAAAAACAACAGTTTTTCAGTACATTTGCAAAATAACAAATAAACACCGGGGGGAAGTTAGCCATAAAAGTTATCCATAAAACTTTTTTTCATCCGATTTTAATGAATGACACATTTTTGGAAAGCCCTTAACGTACTGAGTCTACAGTAGTTATTGCAGAGGGCGCAATTCATAACTACTACCTAAAAAATTAAAAAGAAAGTAATTTTTTGCTTAAATTGGCACATTTTTACAATCGCATATCTCCGTTAATGCTTTACCAATTACGACATCTCTTACAGCAATCAAAAGTACAAATGTAGACCATACTTCCATAGTTATTGCAGCCCAACTTTCCACTAATTAGTGGTTTAAAAAAATTCCTGAACTTTGACTATTTTTATCCAGGGATGCGAGTATGGAAGCATACACCGTTCCAGTAGAACAGTGAGCATAACTCCTTTTTATCATCCGATTGTAACAAACTATACACCAAACGAAAGAGGAAGCTTGTCTCCACTTATGATAGTTATTGCAGTCCAAGTTTCCGCTAATTAGTGATCTAAAAAGATTCCTGAACTTTGACTATTTTTGTCCATATACGATAGTTATTGAAGTCCGAGAATACGCTAATTATTGCATTAAAAATATAACGACTTTGAACATTTTTACGATCAGATGGACTGACTTAAAAAGCAAATCGAAACTAGAAAAATGTAACTAATCTGAAATAAAATTAAATGTATTCACAAAAATATGATTCGAAAAATTGCAACAAAATTAATTAAATAAATTAATTAAACGGTGATAATCACATAAAAGTTAACCGTAAGAGCCTTTTCAGACGAGGACGGCGACGGCACGGTTTTCGCCGTCCACTGCCGTCCACACGGATTTCAAACGGCACGGCGCGGTACGTGTGAAAGGCTCCATTTAATCTGATACACTTCGACCCGTCGACGGCGAAAACCGTGCCGTCGCCGTCCTCGTCTGAAAAGGCTCTAAGTGACAGATCGGCATCGCGTAAACACAACACCGTATCGCAAGAGTTCAAGTGCTCACAGCCGACAAAGGGACCCGGTGGTTTTTGCAGGCGGCAAAAGTCGCAGTCAAGCCTTTGTCGGTATGGTTGTGGCGCGCCATTTCCACATCGGAACTGAAAGCCGAAAGCTCAACGTTAGACATAAAAGTTATCCATAATTTTTTTACAACCGTTTAATAAATGATACGTTTTTGGAAAGCTCGCAACGTGCTGAGTATACTGTAGTTATTGCAGCGGAATCAAATCTTAATTACTACCTAAAACAATAAAAAGAATGTCATTTTTTGCTTAAATTGGCACATTTTTAAAGTTTGCGATGTTTTTACACCACTAATTAGCGGAAACTTGGACTGCAATAAGTAGCATAAGTGGAGACAAGCTTCCTCTTTCGTTTGGTGTATAGTTTGTTACAATCGGATGATAAAAAGGGGTTATGCTTACTGTTCTACTGGAACGGTGTATGCTTCCATACTCGCATCCCTGGACAAAAATAGTCAATGTTCAGGAATTTTTTTAGGTCACTAATTAGCGGAAACTTGGACTGCAATAACTATCATAAGTGGAGACAAGCTTCCTCTTTCGTTTGGTGTATAGTTTGTTACAATCGGATGATAAAAGGGGTTATGCTTACTGTTCTACTGGAACGGTGTATGCTTCCATACTCGCATCCCTGGACAAAAATAGTCAATGTTCAGGAATTTTTTTAGGTCACTAATTAGCGGAAACTTGGACTGCAATAACTATCATAAGTGGAGACAAGCTTCCTCTTTCGTTTGGTGTATTGTTTGTTACAATCAGATGATAAAAACAAGTTATGCATAGGGTTTTTCTGAGACGATGTATTTTTCTATACTCGAAAGTAAAAATATTCAAAGTTCATGAATTTTTTTAGACCACTAATTAGCGGAAACTTGGACTGCAATAACTTGCATAAGTACAGACAAACGTCCTCTTTCGTTTGGTGTATAGTTTGTTACAATCGGATGATAAAAAGGGGTTATGCTCACTGTTCTACTGGACCGGTGTATGCTTCCATACTTGCATCCGTGGATAAAAATATTCAAAGTTCATGAATTTGTTTAGACCACTAATTAGCCGAAACTTGGACTGCAATAACTTGCATAAGTACAGACAAACGTCCTCTTTCGTTTGGTGTATAGTTTGTTACAATCGGATGATAAAAAGGGGTTATGCTCACTGTTCTACTGGAACGGTGTATGCTTCCATACTCGCATCCCTGGATAAAAATAGTCAAAGTTCAGGAATTTTTTTAGACCACTAATTAGTGGAAAGTTGGGCTGCAATAACTATGGAAGTATGGTCTACATTTGTACTTTTGATTGCTGTAAGAGATGCCGTAATTGGTAAACCATTAACGGAGATATGCGATTGTAAAAATATGCCAATTTAAGCAAAAAATTACTTTCTTTTTAATTTTTTAGGTAGTAGTTATGAATTGCGCCCTCTGCAATAACTACTGTAGACTCAGTACGTTAAGGGCTTTCCAAAAATGTGTCATTCTTTAAAATCGGATGAAAAGAAGTTTTATGGATAACTTTTATGGCTAACTTCCCCCCGGTCAAATAAACGCATTTTTAAAGAAAATTAATGACTATAAAATTGAGCAGAACTATCAAATTTTGCATGGCTTTCAGTAAACGAGGTCCCCATGTACTTTTTCGAACAACGGACACTCTGTATGAAGTATACTTGGTCAAGCAACTTATTTTTATTAAGTTTTACTTTCTAGTATAAAAAAATTATCTACTTAGCTTATATGTATAAATAAATATTATGGCACTTAGCACCTTCTAAGAATTTTTGAATTTGTTTTAGATTTGTTTTTGCCATACAAGACCTCCGCAAAAAACAACACCACCATGTGATGTACATGTTTAAATATGCACAAAAAATTAGGGATGGCTTTCTATAAAACATTTATCTTGCTGCACACTATTTTCTAAATATCTCGGAATAATGTTTACGGCACTTAGTTCGTTATTTACGTCAACTCTTCAAATGGAGTATTCTGAAAGATTGCTTTTTATTTTATTTCATTGCTGAAATGAACATCAAAATCGTTAAGAGATTACAAAAGTTATGGAACGTCAAACTTTGACAAAATTTACTACTATATTTTTCTACTATTATATTAGGTTAGGAATGGAAACTTGAACATCAGAGGCAATCACTGGTATTAACTGAAATCAAAGAGTAGCCCGATCTTTTTTGATCATTTTACTTTCTTGATTTACGTCAATGGGCGCGTTCTGCCAGTTTAAGCCGCTTAAGCGCTTGACCTCAGCGGACGGCAGCAACAACATGAACGCGATTGCTTAGTGAAAGCGCCAGACAGCGCTAGCACTCCGCTTCAAGCGGAAATACATATGATTGGATCTGACCGTTCAGCCACCGCGGGCGCTTAGTCTCGGCGCCGGCAGCGTAAGCAGCTTTGGCTGGAACTAGCAGAACGCCCCCATTATCTCTATTATTATAGCAGATACAACAAGACAGTTAGAGCAGGTCACAAAATCTCTTAAACAAGATTCTTTTTGATCTTAAATATCAAGTTCATAACAAAATGTGTCAGTAAGTACACCTACAATAAAAATCATGCACAATCACTTACCAGTGTCGACAGTACTTGTTGACAATAATCATTCGTCGATCGTCAATGTAATAATACAGTAGTTTCGATTGCAATTTCACAAAACTCACCAAACGTACGAAGTAAACAATAATATTATCCGCAAAAATCGAATCAAACGTTTCAAAATATCAAGCAACCGTCAAGATTGTTGGTAAACACATACGCCAGTCACGTGATCCGGTACATAACCACGTTTCAACCTGCAATACACATGTTCACCCGTTTCACCGGCTGTCAATTGGAAAAATCGTCAAAATCCTCTTCGCTATGGCATAGAATTACCTGGATTAATTCAAATGCACCACTCACGTGCTTAGTTTCACCTGTTTGCCGTACTTGCGGTTTAAATAGATTCAAAATCACGCGTATTAGGCCACATTTCGGACTAGACGAAAATCGATATCACGCACCGAACCACTTTTTGCAAAGACTGCCCGTCCCGTCGTGGTATGTTTCTCCCCACTCTGGCCAATCTGGTTTATGATTGGTTTGTGTTGACGAATATCGGTATTGTAGGAATTTTTCGTGGTTAACATTATTTGCTGGGAATACGTTGTTTTGATTTTGGAACTTAGTAATTTATTGAATGATGCGGTTACTGTCGGAACTGATTTATTTATTATTAATATTATTATTATTATTATCATTCTGGTCAAATTTGATTTTTACTTGACGTTTTAAACAATACAATCACGGTATAACATGCTTTAAGCATTTATTTCAAGTCCAAAGCCTTGTGATAACATTCATGTATAATTAGGAAGGGATGGGATGTAGTATTTATCAAAAAGCTAAGATCATGGGGGAACTATCAGGTTTTACTTGCAGTTATTTTTATGTGGATTCCTTTCAAGGAATAGGAATAATATGGAATATCGTGGACGCTCCTAGTAGACTGTAAATTCTCAAGACGTGGACAGAAAACCATTACTCACGTGAAGTAATTTTCCAATATATAGCTGGATTGAATATCTTTTTGTGTGAGTGGAACTCATACAGATGAAATAGCAAACGAACCACGTGCTTCCAATATAATTTGCTTTTCTCACGGCACAAGCTTGTTTCAATAAACACAGTCATTTTCTGCTAATTCGTGAACCAAAAGTTAACCTTATAGGGATCAACTGTTTCAATTTTTAAAAGTTTTAGTACCGAAACATGTCTCAAATTATGCTCTAAACTCTAAAGCGATGTTTCGAAGTGGTGAATGCGGATTTTCTTAAATTTCCAGTAAATTATCAAGCTGCATATCTTCGGAGAAAACACCAAACTAAAAAAAAACCCCAAAGTGAAAACTTGGAACCATCATTGAGTAGTAGTTTCTTATGTAACCTATTCAAAATTGTATACTGTTGAATACCGATTAAAAAATCCTGGCAAATGATTTACTACTTTTGGAAAACCATCTTAGTGTATTTATTCGTTCACTCTACGTTGTAAATGCATTATTTTTCGTAATTATTTCCTCAATACTTCATAAAAATCAGCGTTAAAAATTGAATCACAAAAAGTCCCGCCAAAACGATACTTTCTGTAGTGTGACGTCACACGATACTAGATGTCAAATCGGCCCATGTGGTCTGTCAGCATCAGCATCATCGCCGTTTAGTAATTCTGTTGTATGATGGGTTGTTTTCACAATCTCTACATAAAAATGGGTTATATATAGTGTATAAATCCACAATGCAGAAATACGTCAATAGAAACTCCGGGTAAACTATTTGTAGCTGTTTCGCAAGATTTAAAACTGCGAAGAAAGTGGTTGGCTCGTAGAAATCCAAATGAAATAAATAGCGGCCAATACAAGTGTTTTTTGTTGTGAAGATTACTTCGAAATAAGTAAAACTGACTAGAATAAGTTATCTATCGTATTTTCGAACCAGGTATTATCTGATCTGACAGCTTAAGGTTAGGGCTATCCTAACCTACAAAGATATGCTTACATGGCACTTTAGTGCTATTAAATTCAAACGGGAGAAGCATAAGAGCGCGTTCGGATAATCGGGCAGGGTACGGTGAGAGTGACGCGCTGCATAATACGCGGACTAACGTCATACGGCGTTTATCTGCATATAAGAGAGAGACAGCCGACCCAGGTTATCTGAGCATTGCTCTCCCCATACCCTACCCCTACCCCTCTAAGTTGCTCTAAGCTACTCTGACAGACCCAACGAACAAAGCTAATGACTCCATTATTCAAAGGAACTGTCATCATTATACAAAAGTACTGTTAAGTCTGTGAAAACCTACTTGGTTGACAGTTATTTGACAGTTCGCCTCGCAACCATTGACAAACACATTTAAAATATTTTATAGGCAAAACCGGGAGAGGTGAAGTTGACTCATCGCTTAAAATCGTATGAACCAAGATATGGACGTACCGCGCGGATTGGTTCTATTGCTGTGTATATTTGGTTGCCTACTAGGTAGTTCGTTAAAGATTAATACATATTTAATTACTAAAAATACTATCATTGGTCATTTAATTGTGATAATATCCTATCTAATTTATATATCCATCATTACCATGTTTAACAGAAGCAAAGTGAAAACATACCAACTAGCCCATTTAAGACAGTGTATTTGTGCGGTTGGAATTAGCTCAGAAATAATCATTTTGTGACTGAGTGCTTAAACTTGGAGTTTCTTTTCTGTTTGTGTAGACATTATTAAATGTTTTGAAATTCATTTCTGAATATTTCACGATAAGTATTTCACAAAACGGTGGTAGTTTGTTGTAAATGTGGGGTTATGTTTTTAATACGTGTTTTGATAATGGATTAAAAGAAATATGAACTGAAAATTACTTTATTTTGATAAAATATATAACATATATACATAAATAATAATATATATTATATTTAAAAAAGAACATGGTCTTCTTCGACAACATTGTCCAGTATATACATATATAGATAATAATAAAATATATATATAAAAAAAAACATGTTCTTCTTCAATCTCATCCTCCTTTTCTGAGTGGTCTAGACGTTTGATCCAATCTTCTCCAGTCACCTGCAATAATAATAATAATAGTAACAAATATAGCCTTGCGTATATACCACCAACGGAGCACAGATTTTGTACCGGGATAAAACACAGCATTCCGCAATATTCATAATTTATGTTACTTACGTTTCTTATGTTTATTGTAAATTTTGCGACGTATAGCAGCTTTTGTAAAATCGTCAACATCGACAGATTTAAACTTTGGTCGACAACGTCTCTTCTGCGGTGAAGATATTGAGGTACCTTCTGTTTCTGCTGTTTGAAATCTTAGTTTTGTACGATATACTGTTGAAACGGTAACACCACAAGCATCAGCAGTCCTCTAAATTAAAAAAAAAATAAAATAAAATTGTTCTTTTGAGGTAACAACTTAAATAAAATGACTTACTTCCATAAGTATTGTCTCGCCTACATTTTCAGACGTGCGACGAAAATAATTTAATACGTTCATGACCATTACCATCGATTTCGTATTTAGGGCCTTTCCTTTCAACGAAAACATTTTGCTCACATTTAATTCACACGTTCGCGCTGTGTTATTATAATAACTGGAGGTTAGGTTGCAAGTACCGCTGTCATCTGTTCTAAGAACAGACGTACTTTTTGGTCTTGCCCATTTAAATTATACAGCAGACGTATGAAAGGGATGCTATTTCGTTTTAACACACGTCAATATTTAGAAATAATCTGTAACGTATGTCGAAAATAACAGCTGAAATCGATGAGTAATCTTCACCTCTCCCGGTTTTGCCTATATATGAAATGGAATTTATGAGTCGTAGATTTAACGTAGTATTTGACTCGCACATAACGGATACAAAGAAGTTTCGCACTATTGTTTTGGTGTGTCGTCGGGCATTATCCTGCATCAATATAAAATTATTATTGCTCACCGGTAAACCAGGAAGGGGGTTGTCTTTTCATTCATTTGTAACTGAACGAAAAAGTTATAATGGTGGGTCGGTTATGGTGTAAGGAGGGATTTCATGATTAAACCTTTCACCAGTCATTATCCACACTATTTTTTCTCATCACCCATGTTAAGGCAGAACCTTGACTCATCCGTAAACAAGACATTCGACCATTCCGGAATAGTCCATTCTCCATAATTTTCAACAAAATTTCTTCTAATGTACAGGCAATAATTTAGGAATTTTTGTAGGTCTCCTAGCTTTTAAATTAACATCTTTTAGACGTCTACATACCGCCTGCATACTTACGTCAGTCAACAACACGAATTTGTTTTTAAACATTTTAAAATATTTCTATTATATCTATCAATGAATGAAAAAACAAAATGCCCGTAAAAGATGCGTCTTTCATATAGAGTGTGAGTTTGTATACCAGAAATTGATTAAAACACAGGGTGTCAAAAATGAGGAAAAAACATGGTGTCAGTTTTTCCACTACAATCCAGTATGTATATGTTACGGTTAAAGTGATAAATGTGGTTTGTATTAATAATTACCGGCTATTATTAATAATAACCGCATCATTTGGTCAATGTGATTAGAAACACTTAAATAATCACATGGACCGGCTATTATTAATAATTTCCTAACTGGCACGGTAAAAGTGATAAAAACGTTACTTTTTACAAAAGATCTTTTGTATACAGACTTCAAAGAAGTTAGCTAAGTTATTTTGATTACTATGTAAGCTATTATATTTATTTACTCGACGCAAATCATTAGTACGGCTAGCCCAATGACCAAAATTACGAATAATACAAAACATTGATAATACAGAATGTTTTCTTTTGTCTCCCTTGTATATACATTAAAAAAACACCACTTTAATGTGACGGACAAAGGAATTGCCTTCCAACATATAAACAAAAAATATTAGTGTTATATTGGCACAACAATGAACAGTGAAAAAAAAAGCGATGATACAGTTTCTGTGTTGGAAATATGTCCATCCATAAAATGCATTGAAGAACCGAGTAGAGTATTAGCCATCGACCTAACATCGATCTATTTTTGTTCTCTATGGTAAACGTTTGTTCTCCAAACAGAGCCATCGACAACGCGATTGAAAGTACACAGCGACTTGGTTGGCAAACAATTGGCGAAATCCGATTTTATAATCAATTATTGAAATTAGTACCAGCGTGCTGTATATGCGTGTGTCAGTTGTTTGTTTAAATTTAACATATCGCTCTGTCAATTTATCGACAGCTTTTGCGATTTGATAATTCTGTGAACTGAAGGGGTAGTTTGTTCAAACTATTACTGTCTAAATTGGTCTACCTATTTACAAAAATTACTAAATGTATATTCTTATTTATAAATAAGTTATGGGTGTTAATATATGTAGTTTTTTATGTACCAAGGGCATTAAACGGATGTTTATGCCCCAAATGATTTAGATTTTCATGTTTTTTTTTTCTATTCTTTTCAGTTCCAGATACAGATGATGCGTATGCCCGTGTACCTAGTATGCGCGGCGCTGATACTCGCAGTGAAGAGCGACGATGAATCGAACTACTATGGTAATCAACTGGAACCGATGGAATTACTGCCTGAAGACGAGCCGATAAGATTCCTATTTCCACGATTAGCCAAAATGAGGCCGAACAGAAATAATTGGATCGACGAACAGTACTACAACGTCCCAGATGTCCAGTCAAACAGCATTGAACAGGTAATGACACTAATGACACAATGATGACTCGAGAGTAGGCGAAGATGTTCATGTTACCATTTTTCAAAGCCTTTGCCATCATAGTGTACCATACATAAGAAAATGGTTAAACTTAAATTTTCTCAAAACAAAACTGGTTCTTTTAAATACACCTTCATGAAATTGACAGGTGTATATTATTTGAACACCCGGTATATGGGACGTTGAGGGTACAATGTTTTCAACGTTGTAAGTTATGTTATTACTTTAATAGTAAATTTTATTTTATTGCGTTTGTATATTGCGGTGGTAACTTTGTAGATACTAGAATTTTTAAAACTTTCCGTTGTTTATATTGAAAAACATCTTTGGATTACTTGTACGACTAAATTGCAACATTATGAAGACTTTTCCATCAATAATCTCCATCGCACATGCACAAAAATAACAAATTAAGTACTCACGAATCGTTTTCCTACTTCTCAAAGCGGCTAAAAACGTTCCTAAATGATTTGTAGGCATTTTTCGTTGGACCCAGCGCCAGGTAGCACTAAACTAACCTCACTTTTCTTAAACTCGGAATAATCGCACTATATTTGCGTGACATGGTGGATAAATTGTTTCAAACGGTGTAACGTTCGTTGTGCGTTAGCAGGGATTATGCATAACCTCACTTTTTTAAACTTGGTTTTTACCGCACTATTTTCGCGTGACATGGATTGTTTCAAACGGCTTCTCGCACACTACCGAACACTTATTAACACTAATATTAATTGTTGCGAGTATATTATGTACGTTTTTCTTGTATTTTTTGCGGTGAAATTTTAGGCTGCCGCTATCAAAAGCAAAACCGGGCGACTAGAAATTCAACCGCGAGGTAGCGCTTGAAGCGGTGAATCTCGTTATACGTTAGCAGGGAATATGCATATTGGTTGATTTAATAATTTATTTTTTTTTTGGGAAACGGCAACAAATAAAAGTTATTAAAGCTTCTTAGTTTCAGTTTTTTTAATTTTCGATATTTCGCTTTTATCAAAGGCTTCCTCAGGAAATCTACAATAAGTAATGTTTTATACATATAAAGAATATAACATATTTATAAATACTAACTATAAACTACATGAACACATGAAGTTTTTTAAACGTTTGACAAATGTCAAACAAAATACATAACAACGTAAAATAATATCCGTGAAAAATAAATTAATCAAAAATTATGTATTTTATTCATTAATAAACAGCATTTCCAAGAGGTTTCTATTTCGTTGATTTTTATAAAACACATAAAATTTTTACATTATCAAAATCAAATCTATGGTTTTCCTGAAAAGCAGGTTGAGCTAATGCACACCTTAATTTACTTGTTTCTATGTCTGACTAATATATCGAAATTCTAGTTTTTAAATAATTACCAGTGTGACCAACATACAATAAATTACAACGAAAACACGGAATAGAATAAACAACCCCAGAATTTAAAACTAAAGAAAAAAATCTTTAACAAAAGAAAAACAACTATTCTATTTTTAGTGCCAAAACTGTGTTAATTTTTTGAATAATGGAATGATATGAGAAAAAATTAATATATCCTCCCGAATTTGTAAATTTTCTAAACCAATCTAAAAGCAAAATATGTTCATCTGCCCTAATAATATTTATGTCTAAAAAAGTAACACTAAAATTAGTTTCTTTTCAAAAGTAAACTGAACATCTTGATTAAAACTATTAAAACAAACTAATAATTTGGTCCTCAGGCAACGCACAAATAATATCATCCACGTATTTATGAATTAATAAAACTTTAAACGGTAGTTTGGGATAATATCATCTAAAAGTTTAACCACAATAATTATTGACAAAATGGGAGAAATTGGAGAACCCATAGGAGATCCATCAAATTGTAAAAAAAAATCTGATGTGGCCAGGCACATGACTTTATCATACTATATATATATATATATATATATATATATATATATAAAATTAATAGTTTAGCTGCATGAGACTCTATTTGATCGAGATCGGCCATGTCTGTATTACAATAAAACTACTACAACTAGACAGATATGTCGATTAAAGCTGCGTTCGGATATTGTACTCCGTTGACACCGGGTATACCAACCAAATGACACTTACGTTTTATTGGGTGTAAAAAGTGTAATGCAATATGCGAACGCAGCTTATATTGACAGAAGTTATTGTCAAAACATTAGCGTTTGACACCAAGACTACCTACTGTCATTAGAATCAAAAAATCTGACAAATCCTGGCTACTAGTTTTCATGCAGTACGACCGATCTCGTAGAAATAGAATTTGCTCATGCAGCTAAACTATTGATTGTACCAAAAAATGTGATTGTGAGAAATTATTCAGAATTTCCTCATGTTTAATTTATTATTTAACTATTTCGACGAAATTCCAAAAATGGCGGTTTATTTGCAAAATCTTTCAAAAATGCTAAGACTAAACCTCCATTTCCTTTGGACCCTATTCAACAGAAAGCTTTTCAGCTCTAAGTGTGGTTATGAAACTTCTAAATATGAAATTTCGTCCCGATACCTTTAGTAGTTTCTCCGGAATCGTCGCCACAAAAAACGGGTACACACACACATACACATACACACACACACACACAGACATTTTTTTGTACCTTGGTAAAAAATGTTCAGGGGACCCAAAAAGACATATTTCCGCTAAAATCTCAAAATTTTTTTTTGGCACGATTACAATACTTTACATACTGCGTATGATAAAGTAAAAATACTCAATCAAAAGAAAAGAAAAATAATCATTATTAAAAATTAATTTAATCACAGCAAAAAATACGCTATAGTAAGGGATACTAGTTTTAGAAAAATTCCATAAATTACGATGGCGGTATTTATATAAAACACTTTTGTGATTTGAGGAATATTTGGGTTATTTTAATTTGTTAGAAATCGAAAACAGCCAGGTGTTTTTTACTGTCATAAAACCCTAAACTGAGTTTTTGAAGGATTTTGTATAGATAAACTCCGTTTTTGGTTCAATCCGGAATTGAAAATTGGACTTTAATGTGGGTTACATTAAATGAAATGGTCAAAAATGCCAGACCTCTTCCGAAAAACAAAGGGGACGCACTGAGTTACAGGGCGCTGAATATGTAGCTACGCCACTGTGCAAAGGAGAAGGTGATTATAATTTCGGATTTGATGACCTATAATATTTCCAAAAACTTTTTTCAAATAACATTTTTGCATAGCTTTGAACATAAACGTAGGCACTTTACTCTTAAGAGTTTTTCTATTTTTAGAAAATGGAAAATCTGACATGATAGAACGCAACAAATATTACATTTTTTGATTCCATATTGGTACTGCCGTATTGAATAGTGATGTCTTTGACAAGATTATTGGCTTATTTATATGCTTATTCTAGCTACTACACATGATGCAATCAATATATTATATTAGTAGCTAGCCTAAATTTCACATAAAAGCTAGAATTATTAATTAACTTTATTAGAATAAAAGCTTTACACTAATGTCATTCCGCGAATTTTTAATTTTAGGTTACCAAAACCAAGAGACCGCTGTGCTGGTAACGACCGTCACGGCTATTTAAAAAGGTTTTTCATAAAACTTATCAGTTTGAACATCTATCTACAACAATTCTAAAAGATGAGTCGTTTTTTTGTTATATTGTTGCATCAAAATAATAATAAACGCCCCCATTGCTTATGTATAGTCGTTAAACTTGCGAGACGGGTGTGACACGTTACTGCGGAATATCCCACAACTAGGAGTTTTTACTTTAACCGCAACTAGGCATTTTTGAAAAATCGCAATAAAAATATGTTTCCTCTGTGTTCCTCAATCCGTGGAGATATACGTACTGTATATTTGTATGTCCTGTTTTAATTTTTAAAATTTCTCTGGTAATTTGGTATTTTTATTTGACTATGCAATCGCCTTTCCAACGGAAATAATTGCCCTATTCTATTTTTTCTGGTCCATTTACTTCATTTTTAAATTTTGAAAAGAGTCTATTACTCTTAGCCCAGGCGCCACTTCAGCAAATTTTTATCCGCCGTTATGAAACACATGGTTTGTAAAGAACTGCGCCCATATACGTGGTGCAAATCCTTAAATCAAGTACAAGTCTGAATTTTGGAAAATCAGTATTGTTTAATCATCATCATTGATTTCTAATATAAATACATTTCTCACTTATTTTTAAGATCTCTGGAGTAGGGTTTTTAATGCCGATTTTGAATATTTCAACTCAGTTTATGATTTAAACTGGCATTGAAAAATCTAGCCTTTACCGCCCTTTTATTGCGGCTCCTGTGTGCCCTGCGCACTTCAATACTTTAACCTTCTTATTGTAATTTTTCGGTTGATAACATTCACTAATTTGACAAATTTAATTTTTCAGATTTCTCTATCATCTGAAGGTCGTTTTAAGAGAACCGAAGGCATGGGTGGACGATTGCTGAGACCATCATTATCCTTCAGCAATTCACTGGACGTACTTCGCGACAGACTCATCCTGGAAGCGACGAGAAAGCAGTCTCAGAAAGACATGACCAGGAACCGAGCAAGATTGTGCCAAATCGGAAAACGATCGCAAATGGACCAGTCTGGCTGCAACGACCTGAAATCATCACGCGTATTCCTCAACTAAATCGCCTCACAAAAATACGATGCTTTTCTCATTCGATCCTGTCAACAGGAAATGAGAACTGCACCGATATTCTTCGAGCCGTTTAAACTATACCAGATCTTCTATCAAACATAGCTTTATTAAAAATTATTAAAAGATCTCTCTCTACAAAAAAAAATAAATAATTGACGTAACATTCCTGATCTGATAGCATTTATGTTAGATACGTAGATG
Organism: Aphodius sticticus; assembly: GCA_963966075.1. Taxonomy (NCBI): domain Eukaryota; kingdom Metazoa; phylum Arthropoda; class Insecta; order Coleoptera; family Scarabaeidae; genus Aphodius; species Aphodius sticticus. Next base: position 3,911,319 of record OZ014508.1, on the reverse strand, counting down.
ATATAGTAGATTATACAAAGAAAAAATGTCTATGGTACTTAAAGTGAATTGAAAAAAAATATACTACTAGAAACTGATAACTTATTACAAACAAACTAAAACCAAATGAGATGTGCTAGTCACTAGTTTTTAATTTGTAGCTTTATTTATTGATTTGTACAAAATATTTTTTGACAGTATTTTTAGCTTACGGCCTATACAGTATTATGACTTATTATGACTTGGCATTGTTCCTTACTGACTGTAATGTGGTCGACATATTTAATGTTTAATGTCCAGAGAAAGAATTATTGACTCTTACAGTTGAGTTGCGTTTTGAATTAGTTTTGAATGTATTCAATTTTCACGTGTAACAACGATTCTACAATGGTACTTGTGTAAAAATAAACTTTATAGTTTTATTCTTGTATGAACTTGTATAACGAAATATTAAGGATACTGTAACGTGTGTGTATTTATAATTTTTATTTATTTAATTCGTTACCGCTATTTCGCAATACGTTCCTGATATGATTCCGTTTACTGACTTTGTATCATAAAATGTACAAATAAATGGTATTCAAAATTGTCTATTGTATTTTATTTCGATTATGTGCACACATGGGCGCCGTTAGAAAATGTTCCAGGGGGGGGGCAACATTTTTTTTCGTATTAAATGGTGACGCAATATTAAGGACTATGCTATTAACTGTTTTGCAGCATTTTCGTCTTGTGTTATTTTGCATACACTCTGAGAAATCTCTATCGCTTTAAGGTAGTGAAATGTTTTTGTTCACATTTTTGTGTGTTAATAGGCATCCATGGTCGTGATCCCTGTATGCTCGACAACACTTACCTATTATATATTGATATTTATTGAATTTCAAGTCATTTTGCCGTCTTTCTATATCGTTTATTAATGTGGAATTAATATTTTTAATTAATAATTGTTTGTAAATATATTTTGTTTCTGAATCATTGAACTCTTATTCTAGAATTTAAGATTTTGTATAATTTTCAACCAATATTGTAGCCTTTTTATTACTTTTTAATACGTTAGGAGACATTGTTGTTAATTTCCTATAATAATTTCTAGCTCGTGGTCATCGAGAATCTGATACAATATCTTAATAACAAATTGATAAACAATAAAAAGGCAACAATATTATTTTAAAATTTACCCCGTTAACTAGAAATAATGACTAAATGTAGAGCAAAGTGGATTAATTTGAAAATTATGTGTTTAGGATAATCGACGACGCAATAATATTTTTTTTTTATTTTACTATTATACTTGAACACTTGTAAGGCGACAATGTTAGGTCAACTACTAACTTTTGAACGAACTCATGTACGGAAATGTATTGTGTCAACGCTGGAGGGAGTCAGAAAATGGTACCAATATTACAAACAGCATAGAGAATCAATTGTCATGTATCATAGGATGGCCCTTTTAATACCAAATAACTTTTGTGTGAAATTTTTTATTATTTAACGTTTTTGAAACTTCCTTTTCATTAAGCGAAGTTTTGTAATTTTAGTACCAATTTTAGCCAAAATGGGTTATCTATAAATCTTTTTAAATTATTTGTTTTTATATTAGTTATTCTAGGATACTTTATACAACCTATTTTACTAAAGCAATTTCTAAAGTTGGTACAATATTCCGGCTCTCTGCAGTTCCTAAACGGCGTCTATCTGGACATGAGTTCGTTATCAAAATTTGATCTACTACCAAAAGTTGACTATTATACCTTATCTATATATTCTACGCTTATTGGTTTAACACCCAGTGTAATTAAGATAAACTGGTCAGCAGTGCCGAAAATTGCGAACGAATGGAAACTAATAAGTACGATCAAGTAAAAGTGCATACAGCAATACTTATTTTGGACTGCAGCGCAAAATTTGGATACCGTATCTTTATCTTTTGTGGCTCTTTCGCGACTGTTACGAGAGGGCAATATCGCAATATCTAATAAAACTGACATTGGTGACAATAGCCGATAATAATCGGAATAGTCATCACTTATCTACTATTTTTTTTTTCATCCTCCACTATACGTAAATGTCATTTTTCCATCTTTGTGGGGACACGAAAGATGCTAATTGCCCGCTAGGCGTTTAGTTAATAACTTTCAAGCCTAGCCGCGAAAATATTTTACACACAGGCCGGGCGGCGACTGACCTGTCTGTTAAATAAATACATAGCTTTCAATTCGGTTTGATATGCGAGATCCATCTGATGAAAAAGATCAACCTGATCTATGATCAAAAGATCCATCTAATATGATAATAACCGATTTATCGATCAGATCTATTTATCGGTCTTCAATTGTGATCAAAGATCGATCACAAATTTCTCGACCACTCCTATCTTTTTCGTTTTTTGCGTAGCGGTAGTTGGGTTCGAAATCCAGGGGGGGGCAAGCGCCCCCCCCCCTGCCCATATGTAACGGCACCCATGTGTGCACATTTGAACTGTTTACAACATGCAGAAAAAAACTATCAATATTACTTTGCGTAGCATAATAGTGATTTTTGTGCTGTCACACACGAAAACAGCTGATTTTGTTCGAGGTTGGACAACCGCTATGGAACTTTGCCGCTCTAGTGCGGCAAAGTACAAAATACATGTTTCAAATAAACTAAGATCACCAATTTGATTGTTTGTTGATAAGGAATAGCAACCCGTTGTTATATCTAATTCTAAAAACGGTAAATAGGGTATTTGACTGTATTAAAAATATGGCATGTATTATAGTCATCCTAATAGATTACAGTTTAAGAAAACTATTTGTTATTACTTTTCAAAAAAAATATGCTTTATTTCTATGAAAAACCAAAATTAAAATTGAATTTTATTCACGTCCTATCACGTGATTGAAAACGCTGTGTAATTGGCTCAGTCTCCAGTGATGTCATGCGTTAGTCCGCTTAGAGCGCGTTCGGTTTGTCAGGGTAGGGTATGGGGAGAGCAATGCTCAGATAACTTGGGTCGGCTGTCTCTCTCTTATATGCAGATAAACGCCGTATGACGTTAGTCCGCCTATTATACAGCGCGTCACTCTCACCGTACAATACCGGGTTATCCGAACGCGCTCTATGCTTCTCCCGTTTGAATTTAATAGCACGAAAGCGTCATGTAAGCATAACTTTGTAGGTTAGGATAGCCCTAACCTTAAGCTGTCAGATCTGATAATACCTGGTTCGAAAATACGATAGATGACTTATTCTAGTCAGTTTTACTTATGTCGAAGTAATCTTCACAACAGAAAACACTTGTATTGGCGGCTATTTATTTCATTTGGATTTCTACGAGCCAACCACTTTCTTCGCAGTTTCAAATCTTGCGGAACAGCTACAAATAGTTTATCCGGAGTTTTTCTTGACGTATCTCTGCATTGTGGATTTATACACCATTTATAACCCATTTTTATGTAGAAATTGTGAAAACAACACATCATACAACACAATTACCAAACGGCGACGATGCCGATGCTGGCCGATGCTGACAGACACTGACAAACCATATGGGCCGATTTGACATCTACTAACCGGTGACGTCACACAACAGAAAATATCGTTTTGGCGGGACTTTTTGTGATTCAATTTTTAACGCTGATTTTTATGAAATATTGAGGAAATAATTACAAAAACTAATGCATTTCCAATGTAGAGTGAAGGAATAAACACACTAAGATGGTTTTCCAATAATAGTCAAATACCCTACTGAGAAAACTGTAAATAAAGTATAGCGACGAGTCTAGTTTTATTTTAGTATGTTGGTACGCATGTGACGTCTACAGTGTAATGAACAAATCTAAATCTGTCAGAATTTGAATTAGGTTTTTATTTTTGACGTTTCGTCGAAGTGGTACCAACATTTCTTATACAGAAATATAACCATTTTTTTTAAAATACATATTTATTCAAAAAGCAGCACAAAAAACGCTGTATGTCACTCATTCCGTACTTTCGGCACTTGTAACATAAATAACTAAGGGCATTGGACGGATGTTATCAACTGACATGCGTATCTACGGAGTTGAATAACAATACAAACAATTTGGAGTTGAGTGACAATACAGACAATTAATTGTCAAACATAAATAACCTTAATCGCCAATAATTGACATTGATGAGTGACAATACAGACAATTAATTGTCAAACTTATAACCTTAATCGCCAATAATTGACATTGACGATTTAAAATGTACAATCTGAATGACAAATATTTGATATATTTGACATAAACCACAACCATGGCATCCCTTAATACACGCGCGGGCGTTAAGAAGCAGTTTTTGATATCTAAGATGTAAAATTTTATTTGATGATGATGTAGGACAACATATATTTTCAAATATAAAATAAAAATAATATACCAAATAATAAAATCCTACCATATGTAAGCAAATGAAAATAACCCACTGTCTAAATATCATCTCTCAACTTTAATCAAATAAAATAAATATAGTATTTATAAAAAATTAATAGAGATACAATGACGAGTTCACTATGGTATCTGACAGTGATCATAACCTGTACAGTGTTGCCAACAGTTGTAACTAGTACCCTACCAGAAATGCTTTGAAAAATCGCCAGAAACCCGCTAGATCGTATTATTGCAGTAATAATAGAAAAAACTCAAAAAATATATTTACAATAAAATACAACCAATATGCTTTTAACATATTACAGAGACCAGCGTGAAAATATGAAAGTAAATAAAAAATAATTTTTCTAAAAAAATATATTGTATATATTTTTTACAGATATTTTTTTTGTTAAAAAACGAATAACACAGTAACAAATTTTCATAAAAAATCAACAATATTTATAATATCTTTTTAACATATTGAGACTATCGTGAAAACATAAAAGTAAATAATTCTTCTTGAAAAGACAAAAATAATTTAATGTATTGATTTTTTAATATCTGAAAATGAAGGGAATAATAAAATAACAATATCATATTAAATTTTTATAAAACGTATATATTTACAAAAAAATAACGTCTTTTAACAATTTTTTGTTTTTTTCTTTTAACAATCAACGTGAAAGTATAGACATAAATAAAAAATAATTCCTTTAAATAAACATATTATATTCATTCTGTAAATTTTAAATAAATATATCGAACGGTTCTTCTTCGTCGGTAAAAGTATTATAGGACTTAATTTGTCTTAATTTTCATTAAAACATGCAAGATACAACATATAGCAACATTTTCCTTCTGCTTTTAACCCTGTCCTAATTCTCAATATATTTATTACTCAACATAGAAATTTTAATTCTGTTTATGGCTTTTGTCTTTCTTAAATTCATTTGACTAACGAGACGTTCCATATCGGCAGAGACAAGCAAAATCAGTTAGTTTCTTGAAAATGGGCCAACACCATATACCGTACTTTATACAACGTTGCTAATTCGAAACATGGGATAAATAAGAAGAATTATGTATTTTTGACCGAGTTTTTTGTAGAAAGGGTATAAAACCGCTAGAAAATGTTATTACATAGTGCAGGCAAATTAAGTTGAGAGTGGGTATTAATTGTAGACAGGAGTTTTATCATTGGAAATGGTAAAAGGGCTCATAGTGAACGTGGAAAAAATAAATGCAGGTCGTGGGGTGGTATAATGTTTATTTCGGGGGGTTGAAAGCGGGTGCAAAGTATATTATTGCGCTTTCCGGCGAAACTTGATGTTTTATCCAAAAACGTCCTACTGTAAGTTGTAGATCATAAAAAAATCTACAACATTCATATTGGTCACTTTTTAGTATGACCTCTAAATTTCCGTGAAAAATGCGAATGCATATACCAAAACGAATTTTCTGTTTTTAATTTTTTGTTGTCGCAACAATAATTCAATTTTAATAAAATTTTGTGAAAGCGTGCCTTTTTCTACCTTAAATAAGTATACATTTTTTTATTGCACAAAAAGCAAGCAGTTTTTGAGATATTTAGTTCTTTCTGTCAAAATAAGACTTAAAAAAAAATTCTGTGGTGAAAAATCATCGTACAGAGTTCTTCTGGGACTCATTTTTGTTGTTTTTACATGTACTTATTGATACAATAATAAAAACAATAGTTCCTATTTAACAACATGCTCAAAAATTGAAAAAACTCAAAAACGACTTTTGCAATACTGAGTTTTTCAGTAATTGTTCATTATTTGCTTAAATTTTTAAGAAAATTGCAATACTGGTTACGACATTAAATTGTACGGAAAAAAATACAAAGGAAACTGGCTCTCATTTCTACACTAATGCTATAACCATTAAATTAGAATAAGAAATCTTGAGATAAGTAAGCAAAATAACAGTTTTTGTCTTTGAATCAATGAGTATCCAATACAAAAGTTGTAGGTCAAGAAAAAATCTACAAATTTTGTAGAGGTTACTATATAATATAACCTCAAAACTTTCAAGACTATTTTGCTTACTTATCTGAAGATTTATTATTCTAAGTTAATGGTTATAGCATTAGTGTAGAGATGAGAGACAGTTTCCATTGTATTTTTTCCGTACAATTGAGTGTCGTAACCAGTATTGCAGTTTTCTTACAAATTTAAACAAATAATGAACAATTACTGAAAAATTCACAATTGCAAGAGTCGTTTTTGAGGTTTTTAAATTTTTGAGCATGTTGTTAAATAAATAGGGACTATTATTTTTATTATTGTGTCAATAAGTACATGTAAAAACAACAAAAATAAGTTTCAGAAGAACTCTGTACGATGATTTTTCACCACAGAATTTCTTTTTAAAAAAAGTCTGATTTTGGCGGAAAAAACTAAATATCTCAAAAACTTCTTGTTTTTCGTGTAAATAAAAAATTTATGATAATTTAAGGTATAAAAAGGCACGCTTTCACAAACATTGATTAAAATTGAATTATTGTTGCCACAACGAAAAATAAAAAAACAGAAAATTCGTTTTGGCATTGGCATTCGCATTTTTCTCGGAAATTTTGAGGTCATAGTGAAAAGTGCCCCATATGAATGTTGTAGATTTTTTTATGATCTACAACTTAGTATAGGACGTTTTTGGATAAAACGTCAAGTTTCGCCGGATATACGCAATAATATACTTTGCACCCGCTTTCAACCCTCCCAAATAAAGACTATACCACCCCATGACCTGCATTTACGTCTTTTACGTTCACTATGAGCCCCTTTACCATTTCCAATGGTAAAACTCCTGTCTACAATTAATACCGGTTTTGGCTTATAATCAGTTAATTCGCCTGCACTAACATGTAGAGCAGACCGCCAGAAAACCCGATAACCGCTAGATGAGAATTTTTCCCGCGATTAGCAATTTCAAACCGCCAGATTTAGCGAGAAAATCGCTAAATTGGCAACACTGAACCTGTATCCTGCACGCATACCATCTTAGTAATCGGTTATGAAGCGAGCAAAAATTTTTTCGTAAGGTGCGTCTTCGGCGATGTCAACCTTTTGCAGAATTTGTGCGCGCGTGTAGTAATTAGGCCCTTCGCTGGCCCGCAATAATTTAGACATGGTATAAGGTGGAGTTATTGTTGTATTGGTCACACGTTTGATACTTTCCACAAGTTCCGGTACGCCTAAGTGGGAAGTACACATTATTTCTCGGGGCGTGGGGCATTCCTTGTCAATTATTACTATTAAATCTTTCTTTAAATGCTTGCATTTCCTAAGGACATTATCTAAGTTCCAAGTTAGTTTGATAAGAAGAGGGTGTCGGGTAAAGAACAATAAAAAGTCTCTAACGTAATTAAATCGATCATAGGTATTATCAGGATAGCTTCCTCTACACCAATCTTTAAATTCATCCAAATACAGTGTCATTGGGGAGTATTCTATAGAAGTCCACCTTTCATATTCTTGTTGGAAGCATTGCAGAAAGTATCCAGATATAAGGGCCACTAGGTCATCATCGTCGTCCATATAAATTAGTTGATTATCATGAAAAAACTGCACCCATTGATCAACTAAATCAGGATGTATAAAACGTCTAGCCTCTGAATATATATCATATCTGAACACCATATGTTTCAAACAAATCAGTTCAAACACGCGATCTGTTAACGGTCTGGAATAATACCAATCTATCATCGGTGACATCCATGTTAAAACGTCATTATTAATCTTTGCTATATGGGTGTCGGTACTGATCGTGCTAAAATCATAACGATCAGTATATCTCGTAAACTCAATATCCGCCTCAAGTTCCGTATTGGTATATACGAAAATTATTTGGTCTTCACTGCAAATACGATACACTTCTTGTTTAGAACAAATCCTCAGGGGTGTCATTTCAGTCTCCACAGTGGTCTGTGGTTGTAAAGTTCCCTTTGTATACATACAAAACACTTTGTTGATGTTTGTCAGCTTTTTTTCCCAGTCAGGATCGAAATTGTAATTGGTAATGTTTTGTATGGCATTCTGGCAGTCTTCAAGTGGTATGACTATATCGCCGTCGCCAGCTTTCACATTCTCGTCAAAAATTAGATTCATTTCGTAGAATGTCGTGTCAACAAAGTATCCCGTCTTCTTTTTGTCTTGCGATGTGTATAGGACGAAGATGTTGTTGAACATAGAAAGATAGGGCAGATTGATCATTATTTCAAAATCTCGACATTTGGAATCTGTGGATAATGTTTGAGCCAGCTCCAAAATCATCCATTTTGTGATTGGATTCATGTCATCTTGGCTAGTGAGCAAAATCTGCAAAAGGAAATATACAGTTAGGATGAAATAGCCCTTTTATTAACTTGGTCTGTCTAGATTTCACATACCTTACTTGTGAGACATCCATTATCGATAAGAACAGAGATAATTGTGTTCTTCGTATCCATGTCCGCTCTGCTCCGTTCTGCCAATTCCCAAGCATTTCTTCCTATTAGCTTTGTGGTTACTACAGACGGGTTCATATTTATATCCTCAACCAAATATTGAACAATTTCTGTGTGCCCGTAGTATGCTGCCAGATGCAGAATATTCCAACCATCGTAATTCACCGTATACACAACATGCATAATCGGATCCCTATGTGTGCGTGCGTTTTCCATAAAATACTTCAGTCTGTCAATGTCTCCAACTGTTGCTGCAAAATGTAACTGCAAAATTGAGTTATGTTCCTTATGCAGTTCATTCTCAGGAAGCTTGTTAAAAAGCATTTTTGATATTTCAAAATAATCGTTTCTTTCTTTATCACTGTTTGATAGTAATCCAGCAGCGACATCAATAGGATATCGGCCAATTAAATCTGGTTTGTTTACATGGTTCCATGCCTCGTTTTCCAGTATATGTTGGACTTGTTGCTTGTCCCTATTCTTTATCGCTTTGTGTAGTTTGCATCCTTCAGTCATGATACTTATATCGTTAAGAAAATTAAGCAATACCAACTCATTATTCTCCAGTATTTTATTATATAATTTCTTCACATGGGGATCAACCTGTCGATTCAAATTTAATTTCTTGCAGAACCATTTTGCTGCGAGATATTCAGCGTACGATCTGTGGGTGAACCTTACGTCGATGTCATGTATATCACACAAGATACCCAGTGGGAAAACGTACTTTTTAAAACCATTGACTTTTCTTATAAATGTGTCATCATCAATAATATCTTCCGTATTCTCTCTTCCAAAGATACACACTACCGATAGATCGTAGAGATCATCATACATTTGCTCTTTATTAGTTATTCGTAGTTGTTGTAAAGCATTGCCAGTGAGCTTATTCTTCTTTATAAATATATCAACCTTTAGGTCAATAAATTGTTCATAGAAGTTAGATAATTCAAACTCTTTTTCTCGTTCGTACTCGTTGTTTTCCATTTTTGTAATGCCACGCAACATTTCAAGGTGCAAAGGTATGTTTAGAAATCTTTTTGGAAATTTACTTATATGTGTAGCATCTATATTTTCCTTCTTACAGAACATCTGTACTTCCAGATTATTAAGTTCTCTTAAACTGACTATTTCACTTACATCGTTAAACCTCTCCGTTAGAAAATCTTCTGCCTGAGCCCGGGTTGTAACAATTGTGTACATTTCTTCCTTCAATACATTTTCCAATAGGCCTAAAACATCATTCTTATGCGCTGGCAATATTTCGTCAAAAGAATCTAAACAAATTTTGATTCTGTAGTTTTTCAAGTGATGTTTGAATAGTAATTCTTCCAGGTTGTCATCTTTTTGTTTAATTATTTCGAATATCTGGTTCACAGGGTTCATCTTAAAATCGGTTAAGCTTCGATCATAATTGGCTAAATCATAAAGCAGAACGTAATCTTCTGGGTTGCATCTAGTCGCGATCGACTTAAGTACGGTCGTTTTGCCCATTCCTGGCTTGTTACTTATAACAACAAACCTTTTTTTGCGATTTTGAGACCATATTTCATCTTCAGAAAAAATATTATAGAATGGTTTTGGGAAAAATGTTCTTTTTATGATAGTGCGATTTGTCGTTCCTGCTGTTAAATTATTTCCAATTTGTGGAACGCTGATTTTGATTTTTAGATTTGCATAAAAATCCTCCTTTTCTCTCTCATCATTAAAAACACCGACACACTCCTTTATGATTTCCTGGAGAATTTGCTCTTTACTTTTTCTGTGTAGAAATATCTTCAATTTACCACCTTTGATTTTATACTCAGACTGAGGTACTATGTCTAAAGACTGTTCTATTATTATCTTTTTCGGTACCAAGTCATCAATTCCAATTTGCTTATCGTCCATCCACGTTTGTACCATTTTGTAGTCTAATTCACCAGGGGGATCTCGATTCTCTTCATCTGACGTTTCATGATGGTGTGTAACAAATATATTCAATGATAAATTATAAATCTCTGATTGGAATGAGTGACTGTCTTCCCACTTGAGAACATTGTGGCCGGTCTCATTGCCTAAAATTCTATTTGGATCTAAGTTCCTGCTCATTGTCTTACACAATTGCACAATCTCTTCAGGCAAAAGCTTTTGCTCAAGTTCGAATGATACTTTCATAGTCTCTCCATTTCTGTTGTACTTATGGTCAAATATTGTTCGAGTTTTAGACAACTTACAGTCATCCTGTTCACCTTTCCATACTAGGAAGTCGCCCTCGCGGATTGCTTGGTTTAGTATATTCTTGCAGGTTTCAGAAACTATTTCTTTTTCTTTAATTTCTTTCTCTTTCATTTCTTTATCTTTTTTTTCTTGTTCTTCCTTTATTTGCTGCTGTGTCTTAGATTTTGAGACTTTTTGTGTCCTATCGCTTTTTCTGTCATCTTCAATATCTAAATATATCTCTACAGACATTCTGTCATAACTGTTGAGCATGAACGACCGTGTCACATTGCATTTCTTTTGATATAAGAGACGTTCGCATTTTTTCTCCTGTCCTGTCCAAAGTAATAGCTGGGTTGCGGTCACAAGTCCCATATCTTCGAATACTTTCCCCAACGGCACTGGTTTTCGCCCTTGGACCGATATCTCCAAGTTGATGATTTCTTTGTAGATCGGGTCATCTTTAGGTAAGTTACTGATTTGTCCAAGATGTTTGACGTCTTGTGAAAATTGACCAGGTTTCGCGATTACGAAGTAACAACCGGTAAATTGTTTATCTAAAGATGTAGAACGTACATTTCTAAAGAACAAATTGTTTATTGATTCATCGATTACAAGTGGCAACTTGTCAAACTTCCACATGTGCAACAATAGATCAGCTAACGTGAACGCATTCCTAACCTTTTTCTTAATTGTTTCGTTTAGTTGGAAACAATCCTGGAAGCAGTAGTCCCAGTCAAACTTTGGATCGTACGTCCTCTGAATTACAAACTGGTAATAACCAGCGATATTTTGAAGTAGTCTCTCATTGTCCTCTGTACTCTGAGGGTTTAGTTGAACTACCTGATATTTATTGAAGATATCCGCCCAAATGTCAGCGTACTGTTTCTGGGCCTTGATTCGGGTGCATGTGCGCAATCCGCCTATTATCCTGGTCTTCACCACGGTAGTCAAGCATATATCTCTAAGGTCTGTTTTGGTCAATTTGGTGCACCTGCCAATATTAGCTAGGGCTGACATCTGCTTTTCTACAAGGTTGCATACCTGCTCCACCATAGGCTTTGAGAACCCTTTCATCATGTCAATTCGTTCGATGCTTTGCAGTATCTGCTCAACATTGGGTTGTAAGACAAAAGTGTAAAACTTGTTTAAAAAATCCGGGCAAACCAATTTATCTCTGTCAGAACACTTCATACATTTATCGTTGCCCAATGTACGTACCAAGTCTGTGAATAGTTGCGACCAGTCTGAACTGTTAGCTTTAGTCAATGGAAATGGCAAACTTACAGTTGATGAGTTTGTCATCATTGGCTTGGCGTTGGTAAAAAACAGGATTTTTGCCACGTCTCTCTTGCGTACATAGTAACTAATATGGGTTTTGTCAGTCGTCGAATTTGATGGGTCGTCTAATCCTTCGTATACTTTCACATATTTCACGAGATCGATATTTTCCGTTTGGCTGTCGTTATTGGGTTTGCTTTGTGGTGAGTAATAGTATCGCAGATTTTTGCCTTCTTTGTGCTTTATCTGCATGAGCCATATTTCCGCCTTTTCACATCCTTTGTCATCTTTGAATCTTATTTCAGCCACGATATCGTCAATCGGTTTTAAACTGAACGGGCTCGTATATATGGTAAAGTCGACTACCGAATCCATATTGTTCAACAACATAGCAATGTATGTTATGACTCTACATTCGTAATCCAAACCGTGGTTCACAATTCCTGACTCCATTTTTATGCTCTGAAACATAGTTTGATGTTATATTATATAGATAATTTGGAATAAACTATAGACAACCTGAGATGCACTGAGCGGAGTTCTTTGGTTTGCATTGTTCCCAGCCATCTTGGAATGTTGGTAACTCAGTTATGTATTGTACCTGCGCATGAGGCAAGAGAAGTCGTCATTAAAATGTTATATAAGTATACGGTTTTGGTACACCAATTGACGCTGAATTTTTGAAAAACTTTTTTGTTTTGTCTGTCTCTACGTTTTGCATTAATGCCCGCTCGCAAAACGTGAAAGAATAACAAGATATATCGTGCCAAGTTTACAGCAACTATTTTTGCTCTGTACCCAAAAAGGGCTGTTCACGCTTTCATTTCATTCTGCTTTAAAAGTTTCTCGACATGAGTTTATTCATGAATTTTTGCATACATCTTTGGTTGAGCATTACAAATAACGTGAAAATGTCAAATACCTATTTAATCACCACGTAATTAAAAATTCAAAATAGTAAATTAGATTTTCTTAAGTTACAGGGTAATTCAATGACTTCTGACTTAAAATATGTCATCTCAAACTTATGTAACACCATATATTTTCGTACATTCTTACACTCCTAAATAAATTTTACTGCAACAACTGTATAAGTTTTGTTATTCACTATCGATACATAAAAGATAAGATAAAAGGTTTTCTCGATTTCTGGCACAAATATAAAAAGAATCGCGTCTATTTAATTGTTGGGAATTGATACCCAAATGACGTTCTTGTAGCGTTGGATGAAATACACTGGATGATGTTTTGATATAACCTTTATTTGCGAACGGTACAATACAAGCGTCTGACTCTTATGGTTAGCGAAGCACTTCTGTCCACCCTATCGATTTCGCCGCTAGAGGCGTGGGGTGCGGGTTTTTAGACATACATGAGATTAGCACAACAAGCAGCAAACAGATGTCGCTGCACGCCACAAAAAATGTATTAAATGAACCAAACATTAATCATTTATTCATTAAAATAGTTCTCAATATTCTGTAACTCTTAATTCAAATTAGAAAACATTTTGTGCATACGTACCTACGTTAAACGGAATATTTGAATTGTATCCCATGCACTTTCATCTGACGGTGGAACCACGATATTATCATCTGTGTCGCTCTGCTCGGAAGCTTGCATTGCGCATGTTTAACTGTGTTATTTATAGATATGAGACGCGAAGAAGATAAAACAATCATATTTTAGCTTTCGACGGAATCTGTTTTTTTCTTGTAACAGTTGGCTGTGTTTTAGGCGAAATCCCACCCATCTCACTATAATATGTGGTAATTCCTGCGGTCCAGCGGTCATTCAAATTTGTCTCTTGACTAAATATTGCTTTCGATCTAATAACAGGATCCCTAACACACACTAGGCAATCACATTTCAATAGAAATTTCTTACGCCACGACACAGTTTTTTGGTATAATCGGAAATATGGGTGGATTGTATCAAGTCATAGATTGTATCTATGCTAGTTTTAAACAGATTTGCGCTGCGATTGTCAGAACATACAAGAAGTAACATACGAAAAAGGTATATTACTTTCTTCTCTTGTTCTTTGTGACATACTAAAAGGCAATATGTTGGTATAGGTCACGTATCTTCTTAAATTATTGCTTATATATTTTTAGTTTAAATTTGGTGCCCATATTTGCCCAAATCATACTATTATTACCCATCTTCAATTGTTTTGCGAATATGGTGATGATAATGATAAAATGTATTTCCATGATCTAAACTAGAACTTTTTTAATTTTTCTTACCAATAGCTTCAAATCTTAATAACTTAATACACATACATACAATGATCATGGGCGCCGTTTGAAAATGTTCCAGGGGGGGCAAATTCTTTTTTAGTATTTAATGGTGACGTAATATTAAGGACTATGCCATTAACTGTTTTGCAGCATTTTCCTCTTGTGTTATTTTGCATACACTCTGAAAAATCTCTATCGCTTTAAAGTAGTGAAATGTTTTTGTTCACATTTTTGTGTGTTAATAGCCATCCATGGTCGTGATCCCTGTATGCTCGACAACACTTACTTATTAATTATTATATATTGATATTCGTTGAATTTCAAGTCATTTTGCCGTCTTTCTATCGTTTATTAATGTGGGATTAATATTTTTAATTAATAATTGTTTGTAAATATATTTTGTTTTTGAATCATTGAACTCTTATTCTCAAATCAGGAGTTAAAGTGGAGGAAGAAAAGATTTTATATAATTTTCAACCAATATTGTAGCCTTTTGTATTACCTTTTAATACGTTAGGAGAAATTGTTGTTAATTTCCTATAATAATTTCTAGCTCGTGGCCATCGAGAATCTGATACAATATCTTAATAACAATTTGATAAACAATAAAAAGGCAACAATATTATTTTCAAATTTACCCTGTTAACGAGAAATAATGACTAAATGTAGAGAAAAGTGAATTATTTTGAAAATTCTGTGTTAAGGATAATCAACGACGAAATAATATTTTTTATTTTACTATTATACTTGAACACTTTTAAGGCGACATTGTTAGGTCAACTACTAACTTTTGAACGAACTCATGTACGGAAATGTATTGGTCAACGCTGGAGAGAGTCATAAAATGGCACCAATATTACAAACAGCATAGAGAATCTATTGTCATGGATGGCCCTTTTAATATCAAATAATTTTTCTCTGAAATTTTTTATTATTTAACGTTTTTGAAACTCCCTTTTCATTAACCGAAGTTTTGTTATGTTAGTACCAATTTTGGCCAATAATGGGTTATCTATAAATCTTTTTAAATTATTTGATTTTAAAATAGTTATTCTATGATACTTTATACAACCTACTTTACTAAAGCAATTCCTAAAGTTGGTACAATATCCCGGCTCTCTGCAGTTCCTAAACGGCGTCTATCTGGACATGAGTTCGTTATCAAAATTTCATCTACTACCAAAAGTTAACTATTATACCTTATCTATATATTCTACGCTTATTAGTTTAACACCCAGTGTAATTAAGATAAACTGCTCAGCAGTGCCAAAAATTGCGAAGTAATGGAAACTAATAAGTACGATCAAATAAAAGTGCATACAACAATACTTATTTTGGACTGCAGCGCAAAATTAGATACCGTATCTTGTCATCTTGTGGCTCTTGTCATCGCGACTGTTACGAGAGGGCAATATCGCAATATCTAATAAAACTGACATTGGCGACAATAGCCGATAATAATCGGAATAGTCATCATTTATCTAGTAACTTTTTTTTCATCCTTCACTATACGAAAATGTCATTTTTGCATCTTGGTAGGCACACGAAAGATGCTAATTGCCCGCTAGGCGTTTAGTTAATAACTTTCAAGCCTAGCCGCGAAAATATTTTACATACAGGCCGAGCGGCGACTGACCTGTCTGTTAAATAAATACATAGCTTTCAATTCGGTTTGATATGCGAGATCCATCTGATCGAAAAGATCAACCTGATCTATGATCAAAAGATCCATCTGATATGATAATAACCGATTTATCGATCAGATCTATTTATCGGTCTTCAATTGTGACCAAATATCGATCACAAATTTCTCGCCCACTCGTATCTTCTTCGTTTTTCGCCTAGCGGTAGTTGGGTTCGAAATCCGGGGGGTGGGGCAAGCGCCCCCCCCCCCTGCCCATATGTAACGGCGCCAATGATGTTACTATAATTACGTTTTAGTAAAAATGTGCTATATATAACTCATATTTCATAAGAGTGGACAGATAAATCAGTTTTGATCTCACTGTACAGCATTCAGTTCAGTAGAGTGGTAGTAAAGATAAGTAAATGTATTTATTTATCTTAAAGTGTTACTTGGAAGTAAAGTAGTACAGATAATTTTTTTTTCAAAATAGTGTTTAAATAAATTAGACTCCAATATACTATGTATGATATATTCTTGCATTCCATCATAAAACTCAATTACATTTTGTGACTTAATTATTACAAAAATTTTGACTGGCCACTTGAAAATCGGGTATCCAATAGCTGTGCCTTTTTGAGAATGGCCTTTTTCTGAGCATCATCAAAACGATTCACTTTCAAGTCAACTTCTCTACTAAATGGTCTTCGAACTCCAGGACCTTCTTCATCCTTCTACAAAGAAAAAAAAATCAATATGACAAATCATTTATTTATTTTTAAGTTTTTATTTAAGGAAAATCCTACTTTATCTTTCAGTTTGTACTGGTGGATTTCAAGCAAGCTTTTGTCATTGTTCTTTGAACTTTTCTTGTGCTTCTTAATCATTTTTTCTTGTTCTTCATCCCGTTTCCTTATCAGGTTTATTTCTGCTTCTTTCCTTATATCTACCTCAACTTTCTTCTCTCCTGCTTGTTTCTTTATCTTGTCTTCAGGTGTTTCTGTCCATGAAGACCTAAAAAAAAAATAGTAGATGCCAATGACAGTAGGTATTGTCAAAACTAATGATGGGCGCATTCGGATTACATAATCAATTATAACCGATTCTTGACATAATCGAGATATGTCGATTATTATTTTTAATAATCGATTGTGAGTTATCGATTTTAATAATCGTATGTTTATAATCGATTTTGAATAGTCCATTTTTCATACATTTACATCAGTTTTATACCCTCCCCCCCGTCGCCAACCCAACCCAAAATATGCTTTTACATCATTGACCTTCCCTGTTAAGAATCGATTATTAATACTCGATTAATAATCGATTATTAATGGAGAACAACTCGAGAACCAAATCATACGATTATGCGAATCACTCGAATACTGAAAATCGGCGTTTGACACTACCTACTGACATTAGAATGAAAATATCTGCCAAATTCTGGCTAACTAGTTTTATATTAATGCAGACACGACTGATCTTAATCAAATAGAATTTGCTCATGCAGCTAAACTATTAATTTTACAAAAAAATTTCATAAATTATACAAAATATCCTCTATTTTAATTTATTATTTAACTATTTTGACGACATTACAGAAATGGGGGGGTCATTTGCAAAATCGTTGAAAAATCGTAAGAGTAAACCTCCAGTTACTGTGGATCCTTTCGAACAAAAATTGTTTCAGCTCTAAGTTTGGTCATGAAACTTCTAAATATGAAGTTTCGTCGCGATACCTTGGTCAAAAATGTTCGGGCACCCAAAAGGACATATTTCCGCTAAAATCTCAAAACTTTTTTTGACACGATTACAATACTTTATCATACCAAAGATAAGAGAATTATAAGATACGTCACTAGACAACAAAACGCGGTTCGAGAGTGAGATAGATTTGGTCAACGAAAAGATGGCTACCAACAGCTGATTGTGTTTGTATACTAGCGGGTGACATCGGGTGACATAACCTTAGTTTGGTGTTTACGTTCCTTGGATTGTGCAAGATTGTGTATGTAGTGTTTTAATAAGCATTTTAATGAGTGGTCAGTTTTTAATTAAAATGTTAATTGTTAATTTGGTTTCGTACTGTTTAGTTTAGAGGTACCTTTATTAATAGTAAGTAGTAGAGACAGTGAAAATGGACACAAAAAGGTATCCCAGTGGAAATCGGTGGGCGTACAAAACAAAATAAAATATATAAAACATATTGGTTGCCAGCAACAAGTCATAATAATAATGTGAGTTTGAATATCGATCGATGGCCTAGGCAAACAATCACACAGTTATTTGGTTAATTATTAATTATACTTTCAAAAAGTCAACAAACCGCTGTTATTTGTTATATTATAATACACTATTTTTGTTAATATTCCATTTAGGTGACTATCGGATACGTTTCATTTTATTTATATATGTGAATATTGATTTGTTTTCATTTGCATTACATAACCTCTAATGTCGGTAACGTTGCCGCCCATCGTGCATTGTATTCGTTAGTTTGAAATTCCCGCCAATTCCCGTCTTGTTTGGTCAACGGTTTAAAGCTCACATGCGTTCAAGGTCATCAAATGTGGACCCCACTAAATCAACGGAGCCGACCCGAAGCGTCGCATTTTTATATTCTTTTATCTTTGATCATACTATGTATGATAAAGTAAAAATTAGGTTTGACAATTTTTTTTATTACTTTTCCACTCAAACGGGATGACATATCAACATAAAATTTCATATTTTTACTCAGCCACGCATAAACAGAACAATCATACCAAATTCAATCCAAATCAAGAGTGGTGTCGTCAAAAACAGCACTAACGAGATGGATTAACGAAAAAACAAAAATAATACCTGTCGGACATGTCTGGCGTTGGTTTAGCCCTAAACTGCCTTGGACCAAGCCCCAAATTTGCTGATCGAACAACAGGCAGCTCGATCATCCACTCCTCTCTTTTGACAGCGTCATCACCAGGCCCAGATAAAGTGTCAATCTTCATCTGCAATGCTCGTTCCTCCAGAGCAATATGAGCTTGCGAATTTTTTATCATCCCAGGTGGTAACGGACCATACGCATCTTCTTCTTCCTGTTCTTCAACTTCTTCTTTTGCGTCTTCAACTTCTTCATTTTGGTCTCCAACTTCTTCATTTTGGTCTCCAATTTCTTCTTTTGGATCTCCAACTTCACCTTTTGGGTCTTCTTCAACACCATGTGGAATTTCAACAGCTGCGTTTGCCAATTTCTCCCGTAAATGAGCTGGTAGACTTGGACCGATATTTCTTTCTATTGGAGGAGGGTTAACAGATGATTTTTCTGCGTCTTTGCGTGGGTTTTTTTGTGTTAACGCTGGTGGTAAAGAGGGACCGTAAGCTTCAGTGGTTTGTTGATTAGTTGGTTCGATTGGTGTTGTTTCCTCGATTGTTTTTTGCGTAGGTAGTTCAATTGGTTTGTACAATCCAACATCAGTCTCCTCAAGGTATAATTTTTCGTTCGATTCTTTGTCACTGGAATTATTTAACACTTCGATGATGTCTTTACTTTTTAACAAAGTCGGCGGCAACGATGGGCCATAACTTTCCTTTTTATTCAAGTCAAAATCATCCACATCTATACACTCATCAACCTTACCGTTACTTCTTTGTTTCCTAGGTGAAGAATCCTCGTAATCTTTTCTTTTGGATCGTACAGTTTTACTAGTAGAACTGCTAGAAGACTTGCTTTCGTCGTTTTTACCCTTCAAATTATCTTCGACTTTTATTTTCTTACATTCGTCGCTATGTCTGGATGATTTTGTATGTTCGTCGTGCCGTCTGGACCTGTTGTCTTTATGCGTTGCTCTGTCTCTGTCGCGTCTGGGACTTCTGGAGCGGGACCTTCGTCTATCGCGTCTAAAGTTATCGCTGTTTCTTCTCGGTGACGGAGATCTGTACTTTTTTGGGTAATTTCGCTCGGATTTATCTATCTTTTTCCTGGTGCTCTCGGTTTTGAAACGTCGCCCATCGTCAGAGTCTGGCGTATCAGAATCGGAGAATTGATACATATTTTCTTAGTGGTACCTGAAATAAAAGAAAACAGATCATGTTTGTTATTGTGTATTATTATATTATGATGCTAGTCGACAAGTTAGAAGTCTACCACTTTTTAGTAAACGTTCTCTTATTAGGAAAAGTTTAAAAAATCACACACAAATAATTCTCCAACGGTAAACAATTTCAAAAATGGTTCAAACAGAAGTTTTTTGGTTTTTAACAAGCTATCGTTTAAATATATTATTAATATAAAGGCTGTTTATTTTTTTATGAACGTTTAGTAACCTTTTCTTTTTCTTATAAAACAGCCTGTATATTTTCTTTTTTTTAAATGCTAAGATTAATTCTAAGAATTAATATCTACACCTAAATAATTTTGAAACTGTAAAAAACAGCTCTTGTTAAATAAATTTTCAATATACAGGCACATGACTTTATCATACATGAAATTAATTGTTTAGCTGCATGAGATTCTATTTGATCGAGATCGGCTATGTCTGCATTAAAATAAAACTAGTAGAACTAGACAGATATCTCGATTAAAGCTGCGTTCGGATATTGTAGTCCGTTGACACCGGGTACACCGTCCAAATGACACTTACGTGTTATTGGGTGTAGAAAGTGTAATACAATATCCGAACGTAGCTTATATTGACAGTAGGTATTGTCAAAACATTAGCGTTTGACACTACCTACTGTCATTAGAATCAAAATACCTGACATATCCTGGCTACTAGTTTTAATGCAGTACGACCGATCTCAATGAAATAGAATTTGCTCATGCAGCTAAACTATTGATTGTACCAAAAAATTTCATAGTCATAAATTATTCAGAATTTCCTCTACTTTAATTTATTATTTAACTATTTCGACGAAATTCCAGAAATGGCGACTTATTTGCATAATCTTTCAAAAATGTTAAGACTAAACCTCCAGTTCCTTTGGACCCTTTTCAACAGAAAGCTTTTCAGCTCTAAGTTTGGTTATGAAACTTCCAAATATGAAGTTTCGTCCCGATACCTTTAGTAGTTTCTCCGGAATCGTCGCCACAAAAAACGGGTACACACACACATACACACACACACACACACACACACACATACACACACACACACACACACACACATTTTTTTGTACCTTGGTCAAAAATGTTCAGGGGACCCAAAAAGACATATTTCCGCTAAAATCTCAAAAAATTTTTTTGGCACGATTACAATACTTTACATACTGCGTATGATAAAGTAAAAATTATTCTATGATTATTTCTAAGAATTTTTGGTAGGTATGTATTAATTTCTTATAAAATGTATCATTCATGAGTTATAAGCAATTAATAAAATTGACATAAAAAAAAGATCCCTACAACATAATTTAAGTCATAATCCTAGAGTTAAAAATGGTAAATACACAAAGTGTTCTATTAGAAAAAGGAAAGGTTACCAAGTTTCCATAATAAAATGGACAAAACTTTTGTTTGAAACATTTTTGACGGTTGGAGAATTCTTTAGGTGTTGCAATACTTTAACTAACTTTGATTAATTGCATATAACTCAAAAATTATGCATTTCATAAAAAAACAATCCTATAAAAAATTCTTAGAACTAATCTTAAAATTAATTTACCTAATTTAATATTAAAAAATTGTATATTTTTAACATTTGTTTAAAACCAAAAAACTTTTGCTTGAAACTTTGAATTTTTTACGGTTGGAGAATTATATTGGTGTTCCAGTAATTTCGACTAATCCTGTATGTACCATTGTGCAGGATGGTGAATTTAGGCATGACAAAAAAATATAATTTAATTTTAAATGGATTAGCACGTAAAATCTACCATATATTTTGAAACAATTGTTAGTTGATACTAGTTTATAAAGATATTAGTTATACTATACAGAGTGTTTCCAGCATGTAGTGATCTTTCATCACCTTCTAATTGCTTTTCTGTCAGTTCTTGAAATGGAACATCCTGTATAGTATTTGCTGGCAGCCATTTAGTACCAATAAACTACACATTTATTTACGTATTAGAATGGACTAGAAGTTCATTATACATTTTCTTACAGTTTTATATTAAAAAAGATGAATATAATTTGAAAAAATTACTTTTATTTTATTTATTATCAAAACTACTGTAGTAAACACTATGGCAATTGTCTTAGCTTGACAATGATTCATTTTTTGCATGTGTAAATGCAGATTTACAGAAAAATTTAAAGGCAAAACTATCGAATTCTTAAAAATAAAATTTTGGTTAAATATAAAGTTCTACATAAATACTTCTAACAACAAATTTACAATAAACTACCCAACACCTTGTGTATGATTAGTAGGGTGGTTCAAATTGGCTATTTTTATTTAGAAAGCAACGATCCCCCCAAATCGTTTCCCAATTCAAAAAAAGTGGACACGTATTTTTTCTATTTCGAAATTTTGATTCTTAATGGTGCCTGTCGAGGCCTCAAATTTACATAAGAAAATGCATGGGAAAAAGACAGTTTTTGATATTTTTCGAATAATTGTTCGGGGTTTGGGAAAACTTAAGACTAAAGTTATAGGACTTGTAGAAGACTTTCCAAAGAAGAATTTGACCTATCATACATATGGATTTGATGCCCCCAACCCACCCCCACAGTGCCCTGAAAACTAGCCTTAAATGAAAAAATGTAGATTCTTCAGAAAATTGACCCTTCTAATTATTTCATTCTTTTTTTTCTCATAGAAGTCATTATTATAAAGTCTAGTGGGATGCCTATAAACATTTGTCAGTTAATTTCCATTTGCTTAAACAAATTTTTAGGTGTTTAAATAATTCGTTATTCTCGAAAATCCGTCTGAATTCTGTTTTCTGAGTTCGAAATGGCAGTTTATTATCTTAGAGTGACATTATTCATTTAAAAAAATGTTCCTATTGTTTAAACAATAAATTATTATTCATTTTCAACTTTTTTCTAATTATGGTAGAAAATTTCATATTTTTAAAAGAAATGTGACTCCTCGATTTCTGGAAAAAAGGATTTTAAATAAATTCTGTTTTTCGAATAAATGATATTGAAAACGAATAATTTTTTACTTAATAATGATTTGAACCAGGTCCCAGATTCCTGGTTCAAATCCAGGTTGTGGCTGTAATTTTTAATTTATTTTAAAATTTACATACCACCTGTATATGACCATTATGCATTTGAATAATATTTTATTATTTAAACAATGGAAATTATCCCAAAATATAAATGATGTCACTTGACAATAACAGTTGACCAGACCGATCTAAAAAAATGAATGTTAGGAGAATTGCAAACAAATTGTTTAAACAAATGGAATTTGTTTAAACAAAATGGGTTTATCAGCTAATAACATAGGCAAGATACCTCGAACATGAAATTTATAAGTTAATTTCACAAAAAACCTGTCTTCTACCATAATTAGAACAACAGTTGAAAATTAATAATCATTGATAGTTTAAACAATAGCAAGAATTTGTTTAATGAATAATGTCACTCTAAGATAATAAACTGCCACTTCAAACTCAGAAAACAGATGTCCGACGGAGTTTCGAAAAAAGCAAATTATGTAAATAAATGGAATTTGTTTAGACAAGTGGAAATTACCTGACAAATGTTTATAAACATTCAACTAGACTTATAGTAATGATTTCTATGAGAAAAAAGAGAATGAGGTGATTAGAACGGTAAATTTTCTGAAGAATGTACTTTTTTCATTTAAGCGTAGTTTTCAGGGCACTGTCGGGGTGGGTTGGGGGCGTCAAGGCCATATGTATAATAGCTCAAATTCTTCATTGGATAGTCCTCTACAAGTCCTATAACTTTAATCTTAAGTTTTCCCAAACCCCGAACAATTATTCGAAAAATACCAACAAATTTATTTTTCCCATGCATTTTCTTATGTAAATTTGATGCATCGGTAGCCACCATTAAAAATCAAAATTTCGAAGAAAAAATAAATACGTGTTTTTTGAACCACCCTAATGATTAGTTTAAAACAATTATTATAACTTATTTATTCGATAACACACTGTCAGACAATAAAATTAATTTAAAAATACAATAAAAAAACAAAAACACCTAATATCTTACAAAGAAATTTATTCAGACAAAAAAAAACAATCGCATGCATTTTGGTACTAATGAACCACAAATTAACTAATAAACATTTTAGCAAGCTTCCGGCCACTATACTTAATACTTTTAAAAATGCCAGCTGTAAGAATCCCCTTCAAACTTTGCCGAATGGACGACTTCCAAACAATATCGGCAATGCACTGTTTCACGATCCCATTACAGTCGGGATCGTACGCAATAGCCCGCAAAACGTCCTCCGTATCCTGCCTTAAGTTACCCCGATTCCAATATCTAGTCAACGCAATCTGGGGCCACCTCGGCAGCTGGTTTAAATGATGCAACCTGGCCAACGACCTCACGTCTTGCGAACAAATATGACTACCTATATTCTGACGATTATCAACGCCCATCGTAACTGGCGCTTCAGTTTCCGACGGAAAATCCACGAAATCCTGCAACACCCGCATATACGGCTTATACAGTTTCCGGAACTCCAACATCTGCGGCTTCACAATATTCTCAACCTTGCTTTTATTCTCGCCGAATGTCATCCGAAAATCGCCGTTGTAACTCAAGTTCGATATCGTGTAATAAAAATCGTATTCCGTGAAGCTTTCGGGTAAGATTAGTAACGATGCGTGTACAGCGGATTGTAGATTCAGTTGTATGGCACGTTGTAGTTCTGCGCTGGCTGTACGTTGTATAATTTCGACAGGTTTGTGCAAACGGCCGGCTAGATATAAATCGGACCATTCTAGAAGGTCGGTGATTAAATCTTTGGTGGTTATTACCCCGTATTTAATGACGACACCTTCTAGAGGAACCAACGTGTTATAATAGACCTTTGCGCCTGAGTTTTCTTGAAATCTAACGATGAATTTGTTCCCGAGGAACTTTAGATTGCTGTAGTGCGATGAGTTCCGCGCTATGTTCGCGCTGTGCCATTTGCTGGCGTCGTCGACGCAGAATATGAAGTCTATCATGTTCTGTTTGCCATTCGCTAATTGTTTCTTCACTCCTGACCCGTAAGCAAAGCAGAATTGGAGATTTTGTGGGAATCTGCCCAGTATTCGGGTGTATAGGGTCGGAGATACCAAAGCTTGCGTAGCCATCATTTTATGCGTTATTTTCTACAACCCATTATTCGAAAGACAGCGAATTTTTGATGTATGTACATGAGAATAATCGAAAATTAAACATAACCTATTTACCTGGTTTTTACGGGAAAGTTGGCTGCTTGACGGTCGCTCACTGTGCTATAAGCAAAAAGTTTTTTACACTATTTACACTGATACTATTTACTCTTACGTACGTATGGATTTTCGCATATTTATTATTTTTCAAAAAGTATTTACGATCTGGTGATATTCTGGTTATTTTTTCGTAGGTTTGAACACTGCGCCGAACACTTCAAGGCCACTGCCATCCGCACCTGTCAAACCATGATAGAATAAGGGATTATAGATATTTAACAACGGTCATGCGCATGACGTCACTCGGTAAACATAAGCGTTGGCTGTATTCAAATACAGCCAGTTGTACATATGGAAATACTACAAAATAATGAAAATATTATTTAGTTTACCAAACATATCGCTTAATACAACACATAAGAGCATTTAATAATATATTTTATTCATAATCTGCAAGTAATGACATCCATCCCAGTCAGCACAATGGGACATTTAACATCGCAAGGACGTTGAGTTTTGTTACATTATGAACGTTACATTTTGATGTTTATGTAATGGCGCATAGATGTTCAGTGTAGAAGAAATTGTTCTTTTTTGGTCCCATTAATGTTATAAATGTAACTTTTCAGTGTGAACATTCATGTGATGTTACATGGATGTTATGTTACTTCCTAGCGATTGTTTTGGGATCTATTTCAGGATGTTCAATTTGTGACTTCAACATCTCAGGAACATCGCTGAGATGTTTTTGTGCTGGCTGGGATGAGTAGCAACAAATAACTAGATTTTATTAGTAATTCTAGAAATTTATATGTTAACGATTTATTTAAATCGTTAAATAGAAATTTTGGAATATTACAATTTGATTGAACTACAACATTTATTTAGCATTTAGATTTAATAACATATTATACTCAAACGTAACAAAATAATATAAAAAACTCTGAATTTTAAATTTGTATGAGCTTTTATTCCATGGCGAAGTTTAAAAAGTTATTTAGAACACTTCTTTTGCAAATATTTTGATATTTTTCTAAAATACCAAGTTGGCATCTTGTGATTTACATATAATTAGGAAAATGTTTGTGTGACATTGTCAGGTAATACTTTGATTTTAACTCCCATTATTGTTATTAATGTCTTTGACAAGATTATTGGCTTATTTATATGCTTATTCTAGCTACTACACATGATGCAATCAATATAATAGTAGCTAGCCTAAATTTCACATAAAAACTAGAATTGTTTATTAACTTTATTAGAATAGAAACTTTACACTAGGGTCATTCCGCGATTTTTTTATTTTAGGTTACCAAAACGAAGAGACCGCTGTGCTGGTAACGACCGTCACGGCTATTTAAAAAGGCTTTTCATAAAACTTATCAGTTTGAACATATATCTACGCCAATTCTAAAAGATGAGTTGTCTTTTTGTTATAATGTTGCATCAAAATAATAATAAATGCCCCCATTGCTCTTGTGTAGTCGTTAAACGGTCGTGACGGGTGTGACACGTTACAGCGGAATAACCCACAACTAGGGCTTTGGCATTTTTGAAAAATCACAATGAAAATGTGTTTCCTCTGTGTACCTCAATCCGTGGAGATATACTGTATGTTTGTTTGTAAGGAACACATCCAGCTTTAATTTTTAAAATTTCTCTGGTTATTTGTCATTTTTATTTGGCTGTGCAATCGCCTTTTCAACTGAAATAGATGCCCTAACTATTCTATTTTTCCTGGTCCATTTACGTCATTTTTAAATTTGGAAAATTTTCTATTGATCTTGTCCCCAGGCGCCACTTGTCTTTTCTTTTTCTTACTGGGCGCCTAAGCTTAGCAACTAAAACAGGCAAACTCAGTAAGTCTGAATTTGAGAAAATCAGTATTTTTTAATCATCATCATTGATTTCTAATATAAATACATTTCTCACTTATTTTTAAGATCTCTTGGACTGGGGCGTTTTCATGCCGATTTTGTCTATTTGAACTCATTTTATGGTTTAAACTGGCATTCAAAAATTCTAGCCTTTAGCACTATTTTAATACGGCGCCTGTGTCAAACAACATTTACGGTACTAACCGCATGACGTAGCAACATGGCGGCTAACAGCGCAAGATCGCTAACTCCATTTTCCTTAAATCATGCTTTTGTACATTGCGCATACACTGCGGCTTCAAGGTCACTGCTGTCAAAACGCTGTCTTTTTCCTTTGAAAAGTGGCTAGGAATTCAAATACCGCAGGCACATACACCGCGATAAACTTGTTTAATCATAGTGTTTCTCATTGTTGTGTAATACGACCTCTACCATAAATATTGCCTTAATTTGCAAGTTCATCATTAATTGTCCAATTTCGTCAGCACGAACACCACGGAATTGTAGAATTCCAAAGTTTTAGCGTTTATTTTATCTAACTGAGAAGAAATAATGGGTTTATTATCAGAAGGAAGTCCGTTATCATGGGAAGAAACGAAAAAGTTATCAGATCACGTTCGAGAACACGGAATAAATCAATTTATTAACCTTTACAAGAGACTTCGAGACCGCCAGGGCGATGTGCTGAAATGGGGTGACGAAGTCGAGTACGTAATTGTGAAATTTGACCACGAGAAGAAGGAAGCGAAGCTCAGCTTACGAGCGAAAGATATTTTAGATGCTCTCAATGAGAAAGAACGTCAAGACCCGGCTGGTGTTAAATCGTTATGGCGGCCGGAATATGGAGCTTATATGCTCGAAGGAACCCCTGGGGTACCCTACGGGGGCCTTATGGCACATTTTAATATCGTCGAGGCAAACATGAAATACAGACGTGA
Source organism: Aphodius sticticus (assembly GCA_963966075.1). Taxonomy (NCBI): domain Eukaryota; kingdom Metazoa; phylum Arthropoda; class Insecta; order Coleoptera; family Scarabaeidae; genus Aphodius; species Aphodius sticticus. Next base: position 3,883,037 of record OZ014508.1, on the reverse strand, counting down.
AGAGGTGCAAGAGTATTTGAATGTCGGGGAGTCAGTTTTAACGCTAACGAGTTTTCCAAGGTAAATATTAGTTGTATTGATTAAATGCTCAGCTCAAGGTTATTTTTATATTGATTTGTAGTGTCGTTGTTCACATTGTGTTAATTTTAGGTTAGGGTGTGAAAATTTTTCCGATCCGCCAGCTGTTCCAACGCCCAATCGCGGAGCTACTAGATCGTTGTTTTTCCCGGATGAAGCTGTGTTCCCGGGACATCCACGTTTTAAGACCCTGTCGAGGAATATTAGAGAGAGGCGTGGTGAAAAAGTTGCTATTAATCTGCCAGGTAATAATAAAATATGTTGTTTATATGTAGATAAATTTAAAAGGAGTATATTTTAGTTTTATATGGCATTTCTTAGGAGCATGTGTTATCAGATAGATAAAATAAGTGTGTTTTTAACATATGTGAACAGATATTAAGGTTTGTAGCTTTAAAATTATGCTATTATTGGAATTGAAAGTGACTACTCTCTTTTTCATAGATTTTCTGGGTAGAATACGAATCCATCCTAAAAAATGGGGTTTTTTTAACCACCATGAGATGTCGCAAAATAACGTAGAACCCCCTTAAAAACTTCAGTAAATTTCTATGAGTTTTATTCCATGGCATAGTTCTAACTTTGGAGTTTTGCTGTTTAAAAAAGCAGGCTGTGCTAGAACAACTACCATCAAAATTTTGGCAAAAAAGTTATTTAGAACTTCTTTTTCATAGATTTTGATATTTTTCTAAAATTAATAATACGAAGTTGGGATCTTGTGATGTCACAATATCTACATATAATTAGGAAAATGTTTGTGTGACATTGTCAGGTAGTACTTTGATTTTAACTCCCATTATTGTTATTAATGTTTTTGACAAGATTATTGGCTTATTTATATGCTTATTCTAGCTACTACACATGATGCAATCAATATAATAGTAGCTAGCCTAAATTTCACATAAAACTAGAATTATTTATTAACTTTATTAGAATAGAAACTTTACACTAGGGTCATTCCGCGAATTTTTAATTTTAAGTTACCAAAACCAAGAGATCACTGTGCTGGTAATGACTGTCACGGCTATTTAAAATGGTTTTTCACAAAACTTATCAGTTTGAACATCTATCTACAACAATTCTAAAAGATGAGTCATCTTTTTGTTATAATGTTGCATCAAAATAATAATAAAAGCCCCCATTGCTTTTGTATAGTCGTTAAACGGACGTGACGGGTGTGACACGTTACTGCGGAATAACCCCAAACTAGGAATTTGGCATTTTTGAAAAATCACAATAAAAATTTGTTTCCTCTCTGTACTTCAATCCGTGGAGATATACTGTATATTTATTTGTAAGGAACACATGCAGCTTTAGTACTTAAAATTTCTCTGGTAGTTTGTCATTTTTATTTGACTGTGCAATCGCCTTTTCTACAAATTTTGTAATATTTCACCATTTTGTATGACTATTGCATCACATTGTAAACAAATTTATTCATCAAAAAGCTTTTTCAACATAAAGAGTTTATTTTTTTTTTATTCTCGGTTATAAAAAAATATTGAAGAGAACATTTTCTTAAGTTTTCAGAAATCGATATAACTATACAAAATGTCTTATTCCCAATTATGTATGGTCTACAAAAATGCATGTGTGATGAATCAAACAGCAAAATATTAGGAATTATTATGACTTTTGAATAGACTACTTGAGAAACTGCCCAGATGTCTATTGTGACCGCCCAGATGTATTACTCTATAGGGTGCTTCAAACTAAGACAATCAAAACTTCATGTTCCAAAAGCATGCATCCATTTTGATGAATTTCCTTACTATATGCTGAAATAATCATTGAAATCATCATTGAAATGTTACGTAGAAATGATTGAGGAGTAGAACACACTTTCTTTCAATTTTTTTTTGGTTCAGTCGTTGCAGAGTTATGAACCTCCAAACACAGGGCTCAATACTTTTTCAACCGATAGTAGATGTTGTAGAAGTTTTTTGCCATCTGTAACTTCAAATATTAAGTTTCCAAAAATGTATTACATCAATTAATATAAAATGAAATTAATTAAAACCCATTCTTGAATAAATTTTGCATTTAAAATGCACCACTTCCAAAACAATAAAATTTGATCGTCTACGCAGCCAGGTCACAAATGACGTCAGACCATCTTCTTAGTTTGAAACATCAATACCAGAAAACTTCATTTGTGTATTTGTATATTTCATTTGTACTTTTTTATCAAACTTTCAAATAACGCCTCATTATTAATAGAAAATATAATTTTCTCCACTAATTCATAGATTTTGGTTACAGTGTACCAAGACACGTGTACGTCCATTCCAGTGGACGACTCACACTTGCATAGTAAATCTGCATTACCAGACCATGTCTATATGGATGCCATGGGCTTCGGAATGGGTTGCTGTTGTTTGCAGTTAACATTCCAGGCATGCAACATAGAGGAAGCCAGAACTTTGTATGACCAGCTAACACCACTGTGTCCAATTATGGTAAATATTTCTTTCTTTTTTATAAACACAATTTTGTAATGAAAACTAAAAAAAAAAACATCAAAAACTATACAATCGTGATAATGATCTTGAAAAGTGACAGCACGAGCAACTTGCACTGCACTAAGATGCTTCATATTACTTCTAACGACGTTTCTAATCAACGAAAATTGACAACGGAATTCATTTGTCATTTTTAGTAGGCATTCATACGTGAATTCAAAGCATACATGACATTTTTTCCATTTTGTTTTGCGTTATTAATTTATATTTTTAAGGGCCGATATATTCACCTATCGTCAAAGATGTCGTTAGCCAACAAACAGATTACGCTAACGTTCGCGTTAAAAATGATTCTGTCTTTTCGCCGATCTGTAAGTTATCGTCAGGTAACGAGGACGTATAATATTTTCTTAATATTTAAATATTATGTCACCCGCTAGTATACAAACACAATCAGCTGTTGCCATCTTTTCGTTGACCAAATCTATCACTCTCGAACCGCGTTTTCTTGTCTAGTGACGTATCTTATAATTCTCTTATCTTTGCATATACCATCAAAATTCTAGCTCGCTCTAACCGCGGCGTCACCGTTACATCGCGGCTTCATAACCGATGTCGACTGCCGTTGGAACGTGATATCGAGCTCGGTGGACTGCAGAACGGAGGAAGAACGTGGCCTTAAACCGCTCAAGGAGAACAAATTCGTGATCAACAAGTCGAGATATGATTCGATCGACTCCTATCTGTCACCGCAGGGGGAGAAGTACAACGATGTGCCTCTGATCTACGACGAGGCGATCTACGAGAAACTGACTACGAACGGAATCGATCATTTATTGGCGCAGCACGTCGCGCATCTGTTCATCAGAGATTCGGTGTCGCTGTTTTCCGAGAAGGTGCACCAGGACGACGAGAAGGATACCGATCATTTTGAGGTTCGTTTTTCGAATTTTTTCGTTTTAGAAGATTGCTGGTTCCAAATCTCATGTCCGATTGTCAAAATTCAGAATGGTGGATTAAATATGGCAACCAAAAATGTTCAATATCTCAACATAACCTATTTTCTATGACATTTGAAGAGCCTCGATTCAAAAGATGACGATCAGAAATGTAAATAGTATTGGATTTGCAGAAACTAACTTATTTTTTGTAATACTTGAAGATTACCATTTCTAAATATCATGTCTGATTGTCAAAATTCAAAATGGTGGATTAAATATGCCAACCAAAAATGTTCAATATCTCACATAACCTATTTTCTATGACATTTGAAGAGCCTCGATTCAAAAGATGACGACCAGAAATGTAAATAGTATTGGATTTGCAGAAACTAACTTATTTTTTGTAATACTTCAAGATTACCATTTCTAAATATCATGTCTGATTGTCAAAATTCAAAATGGTGGATTAAATATGCCAACCAAAAATGTTCAATATCTCACATAACCTATTTTCTATGACATTTGAAGAGCCTCGATTCAAAAGATGACGACCAGAAATGTAAATAGTATTGGATTTGCATGAAACTAACTTATTTTTTGTAATATTTGAAGATTGCCGTTTCGAAATATCATGTCTGATTGTCAAAATTGAAAATGGTGGATTAAATATGCCAACCAAAAATGTTCAATATCGCACATAACCTATTTTCTATGACATTTGAAGAGCCTCGATTCAAAAGATGACGACCAGAAATGTAAATAGTATTGGATTTGCATGAAACTAACTTATTTTTTGTAATATTTGAAGATTGCCATTTCCAAATATCACGTCTGATTGTCATAATTCAAAATGGTGAATTAAATATGCCAACCAAAAATGTTCAATATCTCACATAACCTATTTTCTATGACATTTGAAGAGCCTCGATTCAAAAGATGACGACCAGAAATGTAAATAGTATTGGATTTGCATGAAACTAACTTATTTTTTGTAATATTTGAAGATTGCCGTTTCGAAATATCATGTCTGATTGTCAAAATTGAAAATGGTGGATTAAATATGCCAACCAAAAATGTTCAATATCGCACATAACCTATTTTCTATGACATTTGAAGAGCCTCGATTCAAAAGATGACGACCAGAAATGTAAATAGTATTGGATTTGCAGAAACTAACTTATTTTTTGTAATACTTGAAGATTACCATTTCTAAATATCATGTCTGATTGTCAAAATTGAAAATGGTGGATTAAATATGCCAACCAAAAATGTTCAATATCGCACATAACCTATTTTCTATGACATTTGAAGAGCCTCGATTCAAAAGATGACGACCAGAAATGTAAATAGTATTGGATTTGCATGAAACTAACTTATTTTTTGTAATATTTGAAGATTGCCATTTCCAAATATCACGTCTGATTGTCATAATTCAAAATGGTGAATTAAATATGCCAACCAAAAATGTTCAATATCTCACATAACCTATTTTCTATGACATTTGAAGAGCCTCGATTCAAAAGATGACGACCAGAAATGTAAATAGTATTGGATTTGCATGAAACTAACTTATTTTTTGTAATATTTGAAGATTACCATTTCCAAATATCATGTCTGATTGTCAAAATTCAAAATGGTGGATTAAATATGCCAACCAAAAATGTTCAATATGTCACATAACCTATTTTCTATGACATTTGAAGAGCCTCGATTCAAAAGATGACGACCAGAAATGTAAATAGTATTGGATTTGCATGAAACTAACTTATTTTTTGTAATATTTGAAGATTGCCATTTCCAAATATCATGTCTGATTGTCAAAATTCAAAATGGTGGATTTAATATGCCAACCAAAAATGTTCAATATCTCACATAACCTATTTTCTATGACATTTGAAGAGCCTCGATTCAAAAGATGAAGACCAGAAATGTAAATAGTATTGGATTTGCATGAAACTAACTTATTTTTTGTAATATTTGAAGATTGCCATTTCCAAATATCATGTCTGACTGTCAAAATTCAAAATGGTGAGATATTAGGAAATATTATTTTAAAAAAACGGACATAGTCATTGACCAGTCTTTTTTTTAACGCAATAATTTTTTTTTAGAATATTCAATCGACCAACTGGCAGACGATGCGATTTAAACCGCCGCCACCAAATTCTACCATCGGATGGAGGGTAGAGTTTAGACCGTGTGAGATTCAAATCACCGATTTTGAAAATGCCGCAATAGTTTGTTTTGTCGTACTGCTCACCAGGGTTATTCTTTCGTACCAGTTGAATTTTATCATTCCCATCAGTAAGGTAAGTTATCCTCAACACGAGATAATTCGAAATTTTTACGTCGTAATTTGTTTTTTTGCATTTAGGTTGACGAAAATATGCAAAACGCGCAGAAACGTAACGCTTGCAAAAATCAGCAGTTCTGGTTCCGAAAGGATATCACCACGCAGATTAGCCCTCCGGAAGCCAACCAGTGCTGCAAGGGGGCCACGAATGCCGACGAAGCCAGCATGTGCGATAATTTCGTGTTGATGACGGTGAACGAGATTATCAACGGAAAGGTGAGGTTATGTCTATGTTGCTGGTTAGACAAAAATAGTTTTTTTTGTGAAAATAGTCGAGAATGTCACTGCCTAATTTGCCGCATGAAAATAATACCAATAGATTAAAAAAAATACCTGAACTACATATCAAAATGTTTATTGAATCCGTGAAGATTAATTTTTATTGAAATTAATGAAAAGTTATCAGTGATTAAAAAAAATGTCATAAAATATTATCCCCTTATGTTTGCATCAAGACGAAGGATGTGGGTGGTACATGATAAACAAAGAATTACTTAAAAATATTGAAAGATGTAAGTTTTGTAGAAAAAAATAAAACAGGTTTTGCAGAACTGAGATATTGTGTCAATATCTATTCTGTCAAGTCATCTGTCATCAGCAAACTTCTGTATTTTTGTTTTTTTAAGGGGAATCCATACCCGCAAAAGTTCTGAGGCTTTTTCTCAGCAATTAGTTCACATAATCGTAAAAGAAATACACCAAATTAAAGATAAAAGATATATAATTTTGCGTCTAGTGGTTTTTGATAGTTCTGTTCGTTTTTGACAAATCTATTTCTGAATATGACATAAAATTGGCTGATTTTGCAATATTTTTTAAAGTATTTTTTTTGTTTATCGTGTTCTCACATCATTTGTCTTTAATATACATCATATTATATAATGTATTATATATTATATAATATCATATTATATAGTTTGTTCTGCTAAGCTTTCTGAATCTTTCTGAAGCTATTGGTATAGGTGGACGATGTTCAATAATTTTGCACTTAAAAATTAGATAGCATTAAAAAATAGTGCAAAATATAAGTTTTTTTTAACGTTTGGGGCTTCTTTTACTGAAGAAATGATGACCTTTATCAAAATATTTGTTTTTTGAGTATTTTCTTTTTGTCTTTGAATATTAATTATATTAATTTTACATTTTTATTAGGAAGGAGTATTTCCTGGCTTAATACCATTGATAAATAACTATTTAAGCGGAATGGATGTTGATGCCGACACACATTGCACAATACAGCAGTATCTCAAATTTATTCAAAAACGAGCATCCGGAGAAATACTTACGACAGCTTCGTGGTTACGAAACTTTGTAACAAAACATCCCGATTATAAGTAAGTTTTGATCTAAAATTGTTTTTGCGAATAACCTCTTGACGGTTTAATTTATTTTTAGGCTCGATTCCAGAGTGACAGAACGCATTAATTACGATCTTCTCAGGACTGTAAACGGCATCCAACAGGGTGAAATCTGTTGTCCCGACTTATTGGGTTACATGCTGATGTCGAAAACAAAGGAAAGTATCCCGACAGCCCTGTCAAAGGAAGCCTGTTGACGTAATCAAAACCTTGGTATTTAACGTTAGATAAAAACGATTAAAAAGTATATAATACGGTGTCATGTGATAGACGTTTTTCTTTTTGAATAGCTTTAACTTTCTGTTTTTTCTTTACCGTTTTATTTTCACCTGTTATTTGTAGCTTAAGAACATATCTGTTCGATTGTTTTGAAATGTTTATTAAACTCTGTATATAGGTAGTTGTTTCCGATGGCCCACACGTTTGTTAGATTATACATTTGTTACAGTTTTGCATATTTACACTGACTTTTGAAATAAATAGTGCATTTATAATTTTTTATGCGTAGTTTTATTTGTTTTGGTCTGGAGGTGTCTTAAGGGGAAATATCTAGTCTGACGCAAAAAATGAGCAGGATTTTTGTGAAATTTTTCTGATTTTGCTAATGAATCATCGATGTGAAATTTTGAGGAGTCATTACAATGGATTTCTTTTTTGATTTACACAAGTATAGCTACAGAAGTACACATGGATATTCAGAAACAAAAAATCCATTTGTTTATCAAACTTAAAAATTGAAATTTATTGAAAGTCCAGAATTTGTTAAAACAACAAAACAATGTTTTCAATTCATTTTTCAAACCAGAACATTTTTTTAATCTTTATTTTTTTATTTTTGTTTCTACAAACTAAAGTTATTTCTGGGCAAGTCAACTATACTAACTTTTCAAAATTATATTTGTTTTTCTTGGCGGGGACAGAAATAAAGTCAAATCGGAAAGCGGATTGTATGTATTTGAAATAAGTCAGTCGTAGACGGTACGTATAAAATTGACAGTTAACCTAAAACTTAAATTGACAAACAAATATTGCGGACAAGCAACGACGCGACGATACAATTTTTAGTCGCCTTTTAGCATTTCAACAAAATACGTTTATTTTCTTATGAGAACTTGGCGACTTTTCCGTAGAACACTGGTGTGTTCGTCAGAGTCTTGTTTTCGGCTACTGTAGTCTGCTGGATGTAGAATATGAACGGGTGGTTGACGTAGAATATATCCGGCTCTGATGTCATGATTCTGTCGATAATGTCGAACTCTGCAACACAAACAAAACACTGCATTAGTATTTTGGAACTTTTAACAGTCGTTTAACAATTATTTAGATTATAGAACAAGAGCTTTTCCAATAACAACAGAACTATGTATAGTAGGGTGGTTCAAAAATGCATTGCAAAAATTTTTGTGATGATAGAAAGCAACGATCTCCCCAAATCGTTTCCAAATCTAAAAAAGTGGACACGTATTTATTTTTTCTTCGAAATTTTGATTTTTAATGGTGCCTATCGATGCATCAAATTTACATAAGAAAATGCATGAGAAAAAGACATTTTTTGGTATTTTTGAATAATTCTTCGGGGTTTGGGAAAACTTAAGATTAAAGTTATAGGTCTTGTAGAGGACTTTCCAATGAAGAATTTGAGCTATTATACATATGGCTTTGACGCCCCTAACTCACCCTCACAGTGCCCTGAAAACTACGCTTAAATGAAAAATGTACATTCTTCAGAAAATTTACCGTTCTAATCACTTCATTCTCTTTTCTCTCATAGAAATCATTACTATAAATCTAGTTGAATAATGTTTATAAACATTTGTCAGGTAATTTCCATTTGTTTAAACAAATTCCATTTGTTTAAACAATTCACTTTTCTCGAAACTCCGTCGGACATCTGTTTTCTGAGTTCGAAATGGCAGTTTATTATCTTAGAGTGACATTATTCATTAAACAAATTCTTCCTATTGTTTAAACTATCAATGATTATTAATTTTCAACTGTTCTTCTAATTATGGTAGAAGTCAGGTTTTTTATGAAATTAACTTATAAATTTCATGTTCGAGGTATCTTGCCTATGTTATTAGCTAATAAACCCATATTTGTTTAAACAAATTCCATTTGTTACAGGTGGTATGTAAATTTTAAAATAAATTAAAAATTACAGCCACAACCTGGATTTGAACCAGGGACCTGGGACCTGGTTCAAATCATTATTAAGTAAAATATTATTCGTTTTCAATATCATTTATTCGAAAAAATTGAATTTATTATACCAACTTAAAATTTAAAAAATTGAATTTTTTCGGGAAATTGGGGAGTTACATTTCTTTTAAAAATATTAAATTTTCTACCATAATTAGAAAAAAGTTGAAAATGAATAATAATTTATTGTTTAAAGAATCGGAGGAATTTTTTTAATGAATAATGTCACTCTAAGATAATAAACTGCCATTTCGAACTCAGAAAACAGAATTCAGACGGATTTTCGAGAAAAACGAATTATTTAAACACCTACAAATTTGTTTAAACAAATGGAAATTAACTGACAAATGTTTATAGGCATCCCACTAGACTTATAATAATGACTTCTATGAGAAAAAAGAGAATGAAATAATTAGAAGGGTAAACTTTCTGAAGAATCTACAGTTTTTTCATTTAAGGGTAGTTCTCAGGGCACTGTGGGGGTGGGTTGGGGGCATCAAATCCATATGTATCAAATTCTTCCTTGGAAAGTCCTTTGCAAGTCCTATAACTTTAGTCGTAAGTTTTCCCAAACCCCGAACAATTATTCGAAAAATACCAAAAATTGTCTTTTTCCCATGTAAATTTTCTTATGTGAATTTGAGGCCGCGACAGGCACTATTAAGAATCAAAATTCAGAAAAAAAAAATACTGTGTCCACTTTTTTTTTTGATTTGGAAACGATTTGGGGGGGATCGTTGCTTTCTAAATAAGAATAGCCAATTTAACCACCCTAATATACAGATATAGAAATATGAAAAAAGGAACTAGTTTGGCTCTAAAGTCAATTGTTTTCTTGCTATCTATGCCAAGTTTACCAGATGACGTATTTGGTATATGGTCAGAGACCACTTGATTTCGAAATTTCATTAAAATAATCAATGTTTTGTAAAAATATACAATATTCTGTCGCTTTTTGAAAACTCTTATAGTTATCAGTCCAGACAACAGGTAGTTCTACATGCAAAAAATTAAAGGACGTTTAAAACTTCGTATTTTCGTATATATTTTGGGGACCTACAAACAACCCTTAAAAACGTTTTCTAAATTGGTTTGTTCTGAGATAAGTTACGCTGTTATAGTCAAAAATAATTTTTTTCAGATTTAAAATAGTCATGTTTCGATAGCATCGCCCCCTGGGTTTGAAGGCTCATAACTCTAAAACTGCTGAACCAAAACAAAAATGAAATACTGAGATATTCGCTTCCATCAAAATCTTGTCCACAACCTTTTTTTATATAAAAACTTACAAAAAAACAGTACAATATACAGGGGTTGATAATTTTCTACATAGTTTGATAAAATTGATTGATGAAATTTGAACATTTATTTGCTGTCTTTGACCGCATTTGTGACCACGCACGAGAGAATCGCCCTAACTGCCATCTCTCGTTTCGATAGCATTGACTCCTGTGTTTGAAGGCCCATAATTCTAAAACTACTGAACAGAAAAAATTGAAATAAAGTATGTCATACTCCTGAATCATTTCCACATAAGTTGTATGACTGTCAAAGTTCTTTATTTTTATTTAACTCGCACTACGATTAAAAATTCCGAAATTAAATTGTTCTGATCGTATCGTACTAATAGTAAATAATCTTCCACTGTCCCAGCTACGTTTCCATTTACCGTTACGATTGACGTAGTGCGCGCTGCGCAAAATTTATATCATTCATATTAAATCGCTTTAAAAATTACTTAAAAATTATTATGCAATTCTGTTTCTACAGTCGCATTAAATAAAATATGACGATTGATTACGTGCATATCCCGATATCGTGCTAATATTCGTTACTGAGATATCCGCTTCCATGAAAATCTTGTTCGCAACCTTTATTACGCAAAAACTGAAGAAAACAAAAACGCCAATCTATAGAAGATGCTCTAAATGCAACCTGAACAAAAATTGAAATTTTTGTGGCAAGCGGTTTACGAGGAAAAAAATGGAAAAACAAACGTTAAGTTAAAAGTGCAAAAATCGGGGACCTTTTCTCATTTCTCTCGCGCTCATGTTTACACCGAGAGACAAAAAATGTTGACAGTCATACAACTTATGTAGAAATGATTCAGGAGTATGATACACTTTATTTCAATTTTTTCTGTTCGGTAGTTTAAGAGTTGTGAATAACAATATGAATAATAACAAAAATTCTATATTTAACTTTTGTGTTGATACCAAAGTTAGGTACCCAAGAGACATTTATTCGACGAAAATGATGTTAAACAATGCCAAAATAAGTTTCAAAACTCCTTTAATTTTGCTTTTTCTAGTAATAACCGCTTTTTTAGCTCTCTGGTGCCTAGACAACGAGTTTTAACAACTAAACATGCATCATCACCTTACCATGGTTGTTCTACTGAAAATTCTGAAGCTTCTTTCTAGAATTTGTACACAATCACCTTGGGTTAGTTAGTTTTTGCTACCTACAACAATCTACTTACTATAGAGATAAGTTAAGATTATCATTCATACACCTTAAGCACTAAGATTTAAAACACAAATAAGTCTTTGTATTTCAGCAAGAAGAATAGTTTTTACCCTCCACCATAGCGTTTTTTTGGTCAGAAGAAAAACAATAAATAACAAATGTAATAAAAAATCCTATTTAAAATTGACAAATTATCGTCTTACATTGAAGTATTTGTTTATAAAAGAATAACATGTTCCATTAAGGGAGCGTTTTGATGACTCCGTAAAATATTAAATTTTTCTTCAGAAGGGATGACATTTCAATTGCCACGATAAACGGACGATCGGCAACAAATGTTTCTGGATTGGTGTCCATGACTCTGTTCGTCAGTTCAATACCTGTAATGTGGAATAAAACCAGTTTTAGAGAACAGAGAAAATAAAAATAAAATACTTAAGTGACAAAGAGTGAAACACCAGGTGAGAATACCACAACCATAACTTTTACACACTTCCACCAAACAGATATATTAATTTTCAAGGGAATATTGTCTGCCAGGGCATTACGTCATTTTTTTAAATAAAGTATAGATATGTTGAAGTTTGATTTGCCCAAACAGATTATTATTTGATTAATTTATTTGGAATATTTTTGAAGTCAAATAAATAAATTTGGACACAAACAAAAATTACTTTCCTTTAAAGTACTTAATATTTTGTATTGATTTAAAAAGACGTTTCGTTACACCAAAGAAATCTAAAGAAATCTATCAACAAAAAATAGCGTTTTTTTTAACTTTTTTTTTATTGTAAAAGGAAAACTATTGAAGCAATCTTAATGGTGCACGGGGATGAACTGTAGAGAATTAAATTACTAAGAGAATGACAGGTCAAACGATCCAATCGGATAATTAGAACCGGAGAAAAACTGGAAAAACCGGAAAATTTAGCTTTGTTTTAGAAAATTCGCCATGTTGGAATATTAACAGCTGAAACTTTGCACAGTGGTCGCTATTCACATGTACTTTAACTTAGCAACAAAACGTCTTATTTTTCGATAAGACCCGTTTAAGTGGGTAATAAACTACTGAGAACATGAGCGATAACGCCCGCGCCCGCTAGAGTGGTCGAGTGATGGGGGAAGTGTGCGATTAGAGTGGAAACAGTATATATAGTAATACGCGCGAGCAGCGCGCTTGTATTACTATAGATACGCGCTTCCCCGCGTCGACCGCCTACCCCCACTACTCGACCGGTTTGGAGCGCGCGGCAGTTTTCGGTCATGTTTGCAAGCATTTTTCACCTATTTCGCAACATTTTAACGCAAAATCAGAATAGACGTTTCGTAGCACAATACTTCTACATTCGAAATACGCAAAAAAAATTAAAATCGGACCACCTCCGACGCATCCAGGCTCGCCGAATCATATTGCATACAAATATTCAAATCGCAATTGTGCAAAAACTAATCATCGGACAACGCCTGGGTTGTCCACACTCAAAGTACCCATCAATCGCTACATTCACGCGAAAAGCCTCCGCTACAAGTTCGAAAATGGCGGAGTTATGAATTTTTTAAAAAACGCAGATTTTTCTGGTTTTTGCGAATTTCCTCCATTAATATTAATTCAATCGAGTCCTTGCAGGGTTCACTTTTTTCGTCTTTTCATTCTCTACAATTCGTCTGTTGAAAGCATCAACATTGCTCCATCGGTTCAGTTTTTACAAGCAAAAAACGAAAAAAAAAAAACAGTTTTTTGAGGTTCTTTGTTTATAACAAATTAAGAAATGATATTTGCGAGTAGGAAACACCACAATACATCTACGGACTGCTCCACGTGACCTGGGATCGTCGGCTTCCTGCTAGTATTTGCAACCTTAAAAAATCGCGTTTTAACTCAACCAACAATTTCGTTAATTTAAAAAATTATAATCCTTTCACTCAACAGAATCGGAATTATTTGAACTAAATAAATCTCGTTCGTTATAATATACAAATTGAAAATTCTAACTGACAACATAAGTTGTTTGACACAAATTCTTTTTTAACAAACAAATATTTCAAACAAATGAACTCAGATTCAACCTTGGTCATTTCTTGTTATGCACACAAAATTTTGTAAAATTTCATCTAAAAATTATTACTAAAAACACTGATTTTTGTAAAAAGTCATAATTTTGCATTGTTATTTCAGTGAATAAAGAATTATACTCAATGAATGACAGAATCTATTTGAGGGACGAAGTAGTGTTTAAAAGTATTTTCGCCCTATTATAATTCAAAACCGTGAATTTGGTTTCTCATTCGCGGGTTTGTCGTCACATGCGCCGTTGAAGTCTCCCCAAAAAAGGTCAATATTTTGATGATTTTATGATTAAATATGGTCTATTTATAAATTTTAAGACCGATAAGGCTAATTTATTTATATGGAAAAATGCTTTGTTTACTAAATACTTCCTTTTAAAGATTTCAGAATCTTAAAATCCAAATTTAAAAATGCGTGGGGGGATTTTGTGCATACAAACACAAAAATAATTCCTGTACTTTCTAATCAGCATAATAATATTACACAACTACTATGTATACATATAACAACATCAAATAATAAGACTACTAAATATTTTGTATGTTTCAATCAGTCTCTTCTGTTATTGGTGTTGCGAATTTGCCATGGAAGAGTGTTATGGCATTGATGTCCGATTGAACTTGAAGTATAAAAATAAATGGGTGGTCTGCTTCGAAATCCATTCTCTGTGGTTTAATCAAAGATCGTCCTTTAAATAGCACTGCTAGAAGTAAAAAGATACAGATTAATTTTTATTAAATTTGTAATTATTACTATAGAACTATATGTAGCACACTGGTGCAAAAGCAGCTAGTGTTCGAGTTTAACTAAAATTGTCATGCTTTGCATTAATACAATAACGATGAATTATATGTCATTAAATAATGTAGATGAACTGGATTGAAATTTTAGAGTTAAACAAAATTGTGCACATATTGTTACTAATGCCATGAATAATTACTTTATAGTACTATGTATCTAATTAAATAATATCTAGTCTGATTTTTTTCCTTATTTTATTGACTTAAATTGAGTAAAAACGTGTCAAGAATAACGTGACATGATCCTTTGTTTAAAAAAAAATTTTGGGGTCCTTCGCTCCCAAAAAATCGTCTTTCTTTCCGTGCACTGCTGAGCCGCCATTTTGTCATAAAAACTAAAATAAAAAATGTTTCTTCGCAGCTCAAGATAGTGTGATAAGCCCTCAAAATTTTAAGCCGTGGCTACACATTCGTATACGTGCCAAATATCAAAAATTTGCCAAGTATACGATTATTTGTGAAAAGGAAAAAACCAGTTCAATTCGTATCGAGTCCACCTCAAAAATAGATTTATATATTCGACGGTCGGCTGTGCGGACGGGTTTTTTTACGACGAATACTCGGTATTTGCAATATCCAGTTGAAGTGGAATAGCAAGTGCTTAGGCGACAAATATTGGTTTCATTTATTTGCACTCGATGAACATTTTAGTACGCTGTTTAATTTATCCAATTTTTAATTTCGTATTGTGTGAAGTAGGTCGTATACGAAGATTGGCAATAGATTTGTAATTATTAGTAAAAATTTTGATTTTACTAAAGGGCGAAAACGGCATAAAATTGTAATTTTGTGAAACCGTCAGACAGACAGCTTTCCGGAAACAGCCAGGCAGAAATAAAAAAAAAATATTGTTGGTTTTACCTGTCCACATAAACGCAATGGTATTTCTTTCCAAGAAAAACGTACCCCATATACAGAGTGTATCCTAAGTTGATGCTTTTCTATGAACAATATAGATGATACTCATTTATGAGCTTTCAAAATATAACCTTTTTGTTAAATAAAAAGGGCTACACAAAATTGTCTCTACTATTAAAATATTTTTAATCGTTTTCGTTTCTCTTCAAGTAATAAACATCATAAAAATTTTATTGAGAGCATGTCTATAAAATAATTTATTTGGAAAATTATACTTTATTTGCTTGTATATATTTGTCGTTTTTTATGAGGTTTATTATTTGAAGAGAAACGAAAGCGGTTTTTGGTGAATAAAAAAGGTTATATTTTGAAAGCTCATTTATTTATCTTTTTGTCTTTGAAGATAATTGATCTGTATTTCAGACAATATTAGGACATATTTCTACAAGGAACCTAGTAGTACAATTGGATTTAGTAGAACTTTAAAGATGACGAAGAAACCATATATAACATTTCTTTTATTGGCAATAGCTTCCTAATTTAAATAAAAAAATATGTATTTTTTCTCATTACAATAATAATTTATTTAAACTAGTTCACATCAAATGACCAAATATTGTACAGTCTGTTAAAATTAGATGCTGCGAATTAATAATACAGAAAGCTAATGATTTAAACAAAAAAATCATTAAAATGAAACAAACAGTTTCGTCAAGATTTGTTTTGTAAATTTCCACAAGAATACCCTTGTTAGTACGCAGTGAATTCTGCACTTATGTAATTAAAAATATGTCGGCATTATAAAATAAAACCTTGCTTGTTCGTGATCAAATTATCAGATTGATTTGAAAAAGCTAATGTGCAAATAAGGTGAACTAATCAAAAAAATAGCTAGTGCCCATTCGGTACGCACATGTAGCAAGTCCTCAAAGAAGATTTTCACGTATTAGAAAATGCTATGTGGCGATGCATCAATGTCCGATGCATTTACTGTTGCAGTGCAACTCTGACGGTCCGAAATCACAAACGTATTGTAAAAATTTGTTGGTATATCATAGATTTCTTTGAGTTTTATAAAAATCAGCCGGTAATCAAGGATGGATGAAAAATATTCGGTGAACGAACTTAAAAGGAAAAATAAATCACTCATGGCATCGTTTAGACCAATCAATAACAAAAATTTTCGATTTGCGTGGCAAATATATTTGTCAAATATTTAACATGTGGCAAATATTTGATATTTGGCAAGTATACGAATGAGTAGCCCCGGCTTATCATTGATCAATTCATTTGTAAAGTCACCAAAAATTCACCAAAAAAACTTTTTTGCTTCAGACTAGGTATTAACGCTTAATACGTATAATGACTGTATGGAGTTGAGTTCATTTCAAGTGGGACACACTGTATAAACATAAAAATAACTTACTTTTCATCTTAAGTATGTACTATGTATCTTAATGATGCGAACACAATGTAGCAACACGAATACAAACACAATACACTTATATACAAAACAAAGCTTGTGCATTTTTATCAATACGCATACGGTTTCATCCATTTCGTGCTTGCAAGTTCAAATACAAACACAATACACATGCACATTACACACACACACACACACATATATATAAAAAAAGATTGTATAACGAAAAAAAAAAACAGAATTAATAAAATATAAAGCTGTTTATAACAAAGCAATTCTATTGTGTTTCGTTACTTAGAAAACAGCCTGTATAAGGCTAAATTTCAAAATACACACATTTTTATACTTCCGGTATAACCGGAACCAGGCGAAATCTGAAAACTTTTTAGTTATGAAATACGTTTGCCTGCAAATGTTCAATTCCTCATTTCATGTAGTTCTTCATATGCGTCCAGCTGGAAATGGAAAATTGCCGATATTATATTATGGAAATGGAAATACTTATGGAAATACTACTAAATTATCAATTATGAAGTTTCGAAGGTTTCAGTATGCTTTGAAGGGCTGAAACTCAGAAAATATTAGCCATAGAACAAAATGCTCCGAACAAAAGTTGTAGATAATCTTATATTGCACAAAGTTTATAATAACTATTTTGGTGATATAACTCACTGATAACCAGATATTACTAAAACACTGATTTTTGTAAAAAGTTATCGTTTGTTTTTCAGTGAATAAGAAATTATCCTCAATGAAAATCTGAATCTATTTCAGGGACGCAAATCATGTGTGAAAGTTTTCAGAAGAATTACAAAACTCATTAGTGCTTTCTCACTATTATAATTCAAAAGCGTGTATTTGGGTTTTTCTTCCCGGGTTTGTCGTCACAGGTACCGTTGAAGTCTCCGCTCAAAAGCCATTATTTTGATGATTTTATGATTAAACATGATCGATCCATAGATTTTAATGCATATTAGGCTAATTTATCTATGTGTAAAAATGATATGTTTACTCAATACTTCTTTTTAAAGATTTTATAATATTAAAAACGAAGTTTAAAAATACGTGGAGAGGTTTTTGTCCATATAAACACCACAATAATTATTGCAATTTCTAATCAACATAATAATATTACACAACAACTACATATACATATAATAACAGGCACTAATAACACTACTAAATATTTCAATATATATATTTCAATTAGTTTCTTCGGTTTAAGTTGCTGCGATTTTTCCATGGAACAATATGACAGCATTGATGTCGGATTGAACTTGAAGTAAAAAGATAAATGGATGATCTGCTTCGAAGTCCATTGTGAGTTTAAAACTTCGACCGTTAACTTGCAACTCTAAAAATGAGAAGGTACAGATTAATTATTATTAAAATTAATACAAAGACGTGATATTATACGTCCATATTAATTAATGTATATGCACTGAAGTTAAATTTAAAAGTTAAACAAAAGTGTGTATTATGACTGTGGAATTATTTCCCAAGTGATTTCAGTTAGTTGATAATTGATATTTGTATAGATATGAACTTTTACTAATGCCATGAATAATTAATTAATTAATAATATTAATACCAATGATATGAAGACATTACACTACCTGATTGTCTAATATTGTATATACTTAATATGTATAACAACATAACTTACCCTAACTTTGTCCTAACTTTGTACTTATATGTCTTAATGATACCAACACAAGTAGATACAACGAAAACTCACGAACAAACACAATACAATTATACAGAACAAAGCCTTTGGATTTTTTGTTCAAATACAAACACAACACACGTGCACACATTAATAAATAAAATAAAAGTTTGTATAACAAAGAAAAAAAAAACAAAGAATTAAAAATATTTAAACTGTTTGTAACTAAGCAATGCTTTTGCTTTTTTTTTGTTGGCTGTCGATGGTTCAGGAACATTTGTGAACTTTCAGGATTTCAGATAAAAGCACAACGTTTAAAATTTACTATGGCACAATCTGATATTTTTTTTTAAATTTCAATATTAAAAGGGCAACTGTTTTTGATTTCTTTCCCTTATTTTTGCTAATTTTACTGTACTAATAAGACATGGTTTTATTTTAACATAAATTTGTCGTTTGTCATCATAATATTTTCTGTTATGATTCACAAGCTTTCGTTTCAAAACGTATCAATTGGTAATTCATAAATAATTGAAAGTAATTTTGTTTATTAAAATAACTTGACTACAAATGTTCAATTTCTCATTTTCATTTCATAACATTTTGAGACATATAGTATGTAAATATAACTTTTGTTTTATTTTGGCTCAACTAATAAGTTACTAGAACATTGACGGACAATAGGGTATTTGACTATTATTGGAAAACCATCTTAGTGTGTTTATTCCTGCACTCTACATTGTAAATGCATTATTTTTCGTAATTATTCCCTCAATATTTCATAAAAATCAGCTTAAAAAAATTGAATCACAAAAAGTCCCGCCAAAACGATACTTTCTGTTGTGTGACGTCACCCGATAGTAGATGTCAAATAGGCCCATATGGTCTGTCAGCATCGGCATCGTCGCCGTTTGGTAATTGTGTTGTATGATGTGTTGTTTTCACAATTTCTACATAAAAATGGGTTATAAATGGTGTATAAATCGACAATGCAGAAATACGTCAAGAAAAACTCCGGATAAACTATTTGTAGCTGTTCCGCAAGATTTTAAACTGCGAAGAAAGTGGTTGGCTCGTAGAAATCCAAATGAAATAAATAGCGGCCAATACAAATGGTTTTTGTTGTGAAGATTATTTCGACGTAAGTAAAACTGACTAGAATAAGTTATCTATCGTATTTTCGAACCAGATACTATCTGATCTGACAGCTTAAGGTTAGGGCTATCCTAACCTACAAAGTTGTGCTTACATGGCACTTTAGTGCTTTTTAAATTAAATTCAAATGGGAGAAGCATAAGAGCGCGTTCGGATAACCCGGTATTGTACGGTAAGAGTGACGCTCTGCATAATAGGCGGACTAACGTCATACGGCGTTTATCTCCATATAAGAGAGAGACAGCCGACCCAGGTTATCTGAGCATTGCTCTCCCCATACCCTACCCTTACAAACCGAACGCGCTCTAAGCGTACTAACGAATGACGTCACTGGAGACTGAGCCAATCACAGAGCGTTTTCAATCAGGTGATAGAACGTGAATAAAATTCATTTTAATTTTGGTTTTTAATAGAAATAAAGCATTTTTTTTTTGAAAAGTAATAACAAATAGTTTTCTTCAACTGTAATTTATTAGGATGACTATAATACAAGCCATATTTTTAATACAGTCAAATACCATATTTTAAAACAGTTATTACACCAAAATGCAACACGTATGACAGATAACTTACCAATACGAAGAAATACTAATCAATGAAACACAATTCTAAGGTCTCATCATTTTCCCATAAAACAAGGTATATTCCTGCGGTGTCTGGATGAAAAACAGGAACGGATGATCGACATTAAATTCCATTTTGGGTGGTGCCACAACAAAACTAACGGTCCTGCATGCCAATAGGACTAAGGACAATACATAGTTAAAAATGATTGAAAATTGTTATTTTTTAGCTCAACATTTAATGCGTACAGCATAGCAGAAACATATTACATTATCTAGATAGATATTTATTTATTTATTCACATATATGCATTTTATACATAAAAAAATAACGAAAATATAACGAAACCACTTCACTATTTATGGTTTTACAGACATTATAACACCTAACATAAAAAACACAAACACAAGTACAAAAAAAGCTTATGCCGAACATGCACAACACATGCACATTGCCAAAATATATGATATATGTTGGGAAAATCGATATATACAACGTAATGACTACAATAAAATATATTTTAGGTAAAAATATACTAATAATACATCATGCCACAGACGCGGGCCATAATAATAATAATTCGGGCCTGCCGATGCCCCCGTAGTGGCGAAAGCTGTTGGGGGATGTTAAGGCGTGGATTATTATTATTATTATTATTATTATTATTAATTTAAATATAACTTACCAAGTACACAATTTAAAAAAAAAATCGACTTAGTACGGTGTGACAAATTTCCCATAAAACATTTTCTGAGGAAAATTCAGGGTCGTCTCAATGTACAACAGGAAAGGATGTTGGGCACAAAATTCCAATTGTTCGCAAACCATATCGCACATCAATACAGCTGTCAATAACATAATATATATAATTATTGTTAAAATAGTTAAATTTAAAAAAAATAGCATCCAGTGTTGTAGATTTTAGTGATTCATATCTATTAAGGGCTGGTTCTCATGTAATCGGTTGCGAAAATCATTTCTTTTTCTTTCATATTCTGAAACTTTGTTTATGAAATATTGTTGAATTAATGCCAAAAACAAGGAGAAAGAAACAAGTTGATTCGTTCTGGATAGTAATACTTTTCGATGGGTATTGTTAATTTGAGATTTTAGTATGATTTACCCGGAATAAATAAAGGTTTGCTACATGTCTAATAACTTTGGAATTTTAAATGGAAGACCCTGTATGTCTTGCAACACTTACAATGTTATTACAAATCTAATTTCACATTTGTAACTCATACACAATGTTACATAAGTTAATATAAAATATCTAATTCACACAACGAAATTTAACAGTCGCACAAATGTAATGATTCTACTGTTCATGCTGCAACTTTGCAATGACTAGTACACTGGCTACTATGAACTACACAAACAAACAAATTATGATCAATCAAGAAGTAGTTTTTTTACTACCAAATTATTTAACATTTTTAATGTTTATTTAAGTTATTTATGTTCTAAATTATTTATTTCGGGACACGTTAAGGGAAAAATTTATGGGGATGTTCCAATTACTAGGGATAACAAAAATAATGACTGCAGTTATGTAATTTTTAGGCAGTTATCACTATATCTTTCAAGGAACTAAGAAAAAAATTAACTTCCAACAAATTTGATGAATTTTTACTTCTGATAATCTTTAAACGAATTATAGCAGTTTGAGACAATCATTTTTAGATACTTTTAAGTCTCTACATGAGAACCTACCCTTAGCTAGGACAAAACGACTATAAATATTATAAATATCCCAGTAACAAACATAAGACGAAACAAAAAAACTGTTCACGTTTTGAAAATTTTAAACCAGTTGGAGTTTTCTATACTTAAACATTTGCTTGGCCTTTGCAAATAACATGCAAAAAGTCCCCCCACCCATTAATATTCTCCTCAAGCTTATGATGAAATTTGGAAATTTTCTTTTAGGTTAGGTTTTTGGTGAATTTGCTAGTTATAAAAGACAACTCACAGCAATTAGAGTATTAGTCCTCTAACTCTACCTGCTGTGTATATACAGGGTGTTTCATAATAACATGCTGCTATTTAAGTAGGTATTCTTGGGTCCATTTTGAGGAAAAGAATTCATATGAATATATGTCCGATATTTTTGTGAAACGTAGTACACATTTCTACACTGATAAAATTACATTTTTTTCAGTAAACCTACCCTATTTGTCGGCAATTTTACCATAATTTTAAGCAAAAATGCTAAATATCATTGAAAATGCAGTTGCATTCATTAATTGTACAAACTGTATGTAAATTTGCTAACAAGTTTGTAAATTTCATAATAACAATTACTTCAACGGAATAAAACTACATATCTATACATTAAAACTACTGTCTCATATGTACATTTGCCTTCTGCCCGTGCAATTTTCCTTTCTAGATGATAAAGTGCTACCGAGATAATTTTTATCGCGCTTGCGCAATAATGGGATATACAGTTCGAGTTCCGTTTGCCATCCGTTTGGTTGTGTTTACAGCAGCTAACTTATAGTTTTATTGACTGCGATTGTTATATACAACTAATTTAACACTGTTAGTGCCTCTGTGACTTATCCTTTATCGGTGTGGTGTGGAATATTTGCTCCATATGGTTCTATAGTATTAAAAGATATAATATTGGTACATTCATCTCTTTGTATATTATGGAGGACTATGCAAATATATACTACAA
Source organism: Aphodius sticticus (assembly GCA_963966075.1). Taxonomy (NCBI): domain Eukaryota; kingdom Metazoa; phylum Arthropoda; class Insecta; order Coleoptera; family Scarabaeidae; genus Aphodius; species Aphodius sticticus. The sequence goes on along the minus strand of OZ014508.1, from coordinate 3,859,960 downwards.
AGTGCAGGTAAAAGTTTGCAGTCTTGATATGCATAATTACACTTTCACTAATTGGATGTTCTTTTTAGGATACAAGTGTTGATGATACTGACATTTTACAAATTCAAGGCCTTGTGTGGTGTCCATAGGTAAGATTTCGTTTATTGTTCTTTCTCGTTGTCTTACAGTCAAATTTATTACTAACATGTATAACACATATCATTTCAATCACCAATATAAAAAATACTTTTCTATAAACACTCATTAATAACTTTACACACACTCTGTACCTCAAAGGAAAGCAGCTGCTGACATTGTTATACCCTGTATATGATATATCACTCATGTACACTCATGTACATGTGACACATTTTGGACTATATTATATGCTGTGGTTGGATTATCCCCAGGTTCTCTTACTCTGGAGACGTTTAGCTTTTTAAAAGTTATTCCAAGTCAGGGTTCAAAAACGAATAAGGATAAAACCAAATCCACTGAAAGTAATCAAACTTATTATGAAAATAAATAAGTAAATGTTTGTATGCAGTCTAAGTAAGTGTGTGACGTAAGTTTACCATAGGTATTTCAACTTAATATTGTTGAAATAATATTTAATTTATATTTAAAAGATATATTTCTCTCTGTGAAGCAGATCGATTTATTTTATTATACGATATGTAGATACGTACCTATAGTCCATGTGTTACTATTTTATTTCATTTACTTATGATTACATATAGAACATTTTTGTCAAGAACTTCTATTTATTTAATGTTAAAAATATGACATATTTATAAAAAATATGTAGATATATATATTATAAATATGTTTCACATGTTATTTATTGTTAAAATTATAATAAAACTTCATACTATTATTTTTTGTTCTTATTTATGATCTCCACATTAATAGGATTTTACTAGTGATTTTACAGTTGACAATACAGTTGCGACCGAGCAGTCGCAAAACCAGTTTACAAACAGTTCTTTTGTGAGAAACCAGATAATGTTTCATTGGTATTTATAATGGATTTATCATACCAACATATGTGGTCCATCACAAAAGTACTGATTGTAAACTGGTTTTGCAGTTGCTTGGACAAATCTAATATTAAAGTTGCAGAAAGTTTACTGTACAACAATTAATTGCAATTCCGTGTTTACGGTAAATTTACTGAACGTCAGTAATTTTACTTACTAAAGTATATATAAAACCGTACACATCGGAAACCTCATTTCATATGAAGTAAATTTATTACCTCAAAGTAAAATTACAAACCACATGGTATTTTCCCTTCGATACACGCAGATTAAAAATGACCGCCGATCCACACGGTAAAATTACCTTTTCAGTTTTATCAGTATCACAAGGCATTTTCTTTCTTACGTCTCTTACGTCTCTTGATTTTTTTGTTTAACGTACGGTTTTCGCATAAAAATATAAAATTCATTCATTTGCATCTCTAAAAAACAATTTAAATAAAATACAACTTTAAACAAAAATTTATTTAAGAGAATAATTTTTAAACGGTAAAATTATAAAATTAAAGTAATCTAAATACACTTTGGAATGAATGTCGTATCAAAATTATAATAAAAAAAAGAATTTTCTTAAAACTTTAGCACCCTGTAGTTCAAAAATTAAGAACATGTTCATATGAATTTTTTCTCTCAAAATAGACACAAGAATAACTCCTTAAATATTAGCATGTTATTAAGAAACACCCTGTATAGCTGAAAATTTTTAACGACATATTGTCAAATTAATATTATAGGTTAATAATATGGTGACATACAGACGGGATGTAAATTTTAATTAAATCAAAAATTACAGCCACAACCTGGATTTGAACCAGGAACCTTTGCGTTTCTAGCACAATGCTCAAATCTACTTACATCCCACCTGTATGTCACCATATTATTCACCCTGTATAGATTGTGTAAACAAGATTTTGCTAAAAATAAATTGCTGAATTCGGCCATATTAGAACGTGAATAACACGTGACGCCGACACGATATCGATGGGGACTTTTTGCATGTACATACATATATGCAAAATTAGTATTTACACATAGACACTGTTGAGCTCACTGCAACAATAACAAACTTAGGAACACAATTAACAAACAACAACAATTTCAACCCTTAAACACACTTTTTCTTGCTAAATATCGTTATTATACCCATAATAATAGTAGCAATATAGTTTCCAAACAATTTATTAAATCTACTCTTAACGTATTTGTTTTTATTAAAGCTATTCTTAACGAACCGTTTAACTGTTTGTTTATTTATACATCAGATTTTAAATTAATAATAATAATAAATAGCAGTAAACATTTAGCTAAACGCTGTAGCTTCATCTAGATGGCCTCGAAATATTATTCGATTGATTATCTTCGCTTTCTTGTGGACGAAGAAAACAAACGGATGATTGACTTCGAAATTTCCTTTTGTTTTGATTTTTATCGCACGGGCCTTCTTTACAACACCTATAATATTACATTCAATTAATTATTACATTATTTATGCGAACGCAATGCCAATTTCAATATAACCAGAGAGTTGAGAATAGAAAATGTAAACTTAAGATTGAGGTTATGTTGTGGCAGCCATTCGTGTGGCTGTTAAGGCTTCATGTTTTAGCAGTTACACTCCGTCCTATCTATTCTTTACTCTATGGAATCCCCTAATATGCAAACCAAAAAAATAAAACATGGTGCAGAGTTATGAGTAATAACAGAACAAAAGTGTTTTAATAAAAAGTCAAGACTTTATTGTTTAAAAAATAAAGGTGCTCCAAGCAAAGCAAAAGAAAAATAATTGAAATATTTCTGACATGGTCCAATGAAAATGTGCTAAAATACTAAAAGAAAAACATAATTTGGCTGCTTCAGTAATTTATATATTCAATTCGTGTACAAAAAACTTAATATAAATTACTCATTACATTATATTATACGTATAAAAATTAAAAAATCAAAATCTCTCGTAACTATGGTCTTCCAATTCCTCCATAGAATAATATTTCTTCCGAATTCCCTCCCTTTGATATCAGCAGGATGAAGGGATGGTCAACTTTGAAGGTTTCGTAAAACGGTTCATAATATGCACTTATGGGAATTGCAATGAAACCTATAAGTACCAAAAATTCGTCTACAATTTACAGTCATTCAAATATTGCGCAATAAACAGCTGTGTTAGTTGGCAGAAAGCTACTTAATATTGGTTTATGTTAAAAATACTTGTTTTCCAACATTACAAACCCCATTGTAAAAATGAATATATAAAACTGAAAATGACCAAACCTACGAGTCGTAGCACAAATAATTTGTTTAGTCTCCAAGCAGAATTTTATGTAGGCTATTTATATGAAGAAATTTTTACTATCACCGGCATTTTTAAATGAAGTACTCAGGTAACTACACTAAAATAAAAAAAAATGTTTAGATGCTTCAAAAACTTATATATTTATATCTTTCATAGAACAGTTAATTGTAGATAATTCATACATTATACGTATTTTTAATGAGTATATAGATATTATTTTCCATTATGGTTTTTCAATCCTTCCATAGAATAGTATTTCTTGTGTTGTCTGTCCCTTTGATATTAACAGCATGAATGGATGATCAGCATTGAAAATATCTTTGTCAGAACCACTGAATAGTGCTATTCCTACCACTATAAGTACCAAAAAAACAAATAATTAAGATCCATATTCTATCGTACAAGAAATATTTTGGTTAGCTGGCAAAAAGAGCTACATGTTAGATATTTTAGCTATTAATTATACTAAAAGCATGTCAAAATGTTTTTTAATTCACCGCAAAGCGTGGCTATTTTAAAAGTTTCCAGACATATAGTTGTCCAAAAGGTATAAAGCAGAAAATTAAGCATTGAATGCTATAATAACTACATTATATTTGATAGCTACGTACTAAAACAACGTGTGTAAACGTATGTAAATGTGTATATAAAACAGCATCTATATAAGGGTTTAGAAATTCTTCCATTAAACAAAATATTTTGTTATTATGAATATTATTAAGTACTAGTGCTCGAGTAAGTTTTAACCGGTTTAAAAAAAGGACGAGTAAATTATATAAAACTGAAAATGTCCAAACCTACCGGTGATAGCACAAATAATTTGTTTAGTCTCCAAGCAGAATTGTATGTAGGTTATTTATATGTGATCTGACTGTATTACACTGTATTTCTTACAACATTTTTATAGAAAATAAATACCGCACCACCAAAAATATAACATCAAATCACATTGGATATATGATATTGAAAATTGCCCGTACACAGTAATTTTATTATTAGAAAAACGTATGACACATCACTTCAAACGAACTCTTTTCATTTTCCATGAAAAACTGACACTTTTAAATGAAGTACTCAGGTAACTACACTAAAATAAAAATAAAGTTTAGATGCATTAAAAACTTTTATATTTATATCTTTTACAGAACAGTTAATTGTAGATAATTCACAACTTATACGTATTTTTAATGAGTATCTATGATATTATTTTCCTTTATGGTTTTTCAATCCTTCCATAGAATAGTATTTCTTGTGTTGTCTCTCCCTTTGATATTAAGAACATGAATGGATGATCAGCTTTGAAAATGTCTTCGTCAGAAAGAGAAACACTGAATGATGATAATCCTACCCCTATAAGTACTAAAAAACAAATAATCAAGATCCATATTCTATCGTACAAGAAATATTTTGGTTAGCTGGCAAAAAAGCTACATGTTAGATATTTTAGTTATTAATTATATAAAAGGAATGTCAAAATGTTCTTCAATTCACCGCAAAGCGTGGCTATTTTAAAAGTTTTCCATGCATATAGTTGTCGAAAAAGTATAAAGAACAAAATTATGCATTGAATGTTATAAAAACCACCTTATATTTGATACCTAGGTACTAAAACAACGTTTGCAAACGTATGTAAATGTATAAATAAAACAGCATCTATATAAGGGTTTAGAAATTCTTCCATTAAACAAAATATTTTATTATTATGAATATTATTAAGTACTAGTGCTCGAGTAATTTTTAACCGACTTAAAAAAAAAGGACGAGTAAATGATATAAAAATGAAAATGACCAAACCTACCGGTGATAGCACAAATAGTTTGTTTAGTCTCCAAGCAGAATTGTATGTAGGTTATTTATATGTTATCTGACTGTATTACACTGTATTTTGTACAACATTTTTATACAAAATAAATACCGTACCACCAAAAATATAAAAGCGAGTCATTTTGGATTAAATGACATTTAAAAGTGTACATACACATTATCTAATTATTATTTTATTTCGATGCTAAACCGAAGGCACACCAAGTGCAAACTACTCCCATCAGGAATGCAGTCCCTTGCCATAGCCCCAACATTCAGCAAAAAATGAGGATCGCAACGTTTTCCACGTCTACAAACAGAATCAAGTGGCGCGGAGTGTTCAATGACGAATTCCCATTCAGTTTGAAGATACATGACGCACGCATGTTGATCTGAAGGAGATGTGAAGAATGTCATGATTCTCAATCTTTTGACCCTATAGATGTTGGTATCAACGTTTCGCATTATTTTGTTGTTGACGTTAATGAGAGAACGGTTGTTGCGTAACACTTGCCACTTTATCAGCCTTTTGCATCAAAGTTTACGAAAGAATCATACAACAATCTGAAATTTTAGTTCCTGACATTAGAAGAACTAGATACAAATTAACACCGGAATATTATCTAATATTTGCTTAAGTATGGACAAAAATAGTGAAGTTTTTCTATTCAACATCTAGCTTTCCAGACACTATTTTCTAAATAACTCGGAACAATGGTTTTGGCACTTAGCTCGTTATTTACTTAAACTCTTCAAGTGTGGAAATAATTTTACTTTATATCATGAAATCCTGATAAATGTACAATTTCTCGAAGAAATTCTTACTTAGAACGTCACCAATACAAAGATTTGTAGAAAAACGTATCTGACAACACTTCAAACCAACGCTTTTCATTTTTTTCATGAAAAACTGGCATTTTTAAATGAACTACTCAGGCAACTACACTAACATAAGAAAAAATATTTAAATGCTTTAAAAACTTATATTTTTGTTTGTTTGATAGAACAGTTATTTGTAGATAATTCATACATTATACGTATTTTTAATGAGTATCTAAGTTATTAATTTTCTTTATGGTTTTTCAATCCTTCCATAGAATAGTATTTCTTGTGTTGTCTCTCCCTTTGATATTAAGAACATGAATGGATGATCAGCATTGAAAATGTGTTCGTCAGAAAGAAAAACACTGAATGATGATAATCCTGCCCCTATAAGTACTAAAAAACAAATAGTCAAGATCCATATTCTATCGCACAAGAAATATTTTGGTTAGCTGGCAAAAAAGCTACATGTTAGATATTTTAGTTATTAATTATATAAAAGGAATGTCAAAATGTTCTTCAATTCACCGCAAAGCGTGGCTATTTTAAACGTTTTCCATACATATAGTTGTCCAAAAAGTATAAAGAACAAAATTATGCATTGAATGCTATAGAAAACTACATTATATTTGATACCTAGGTACTAAAACAACGTTTGCAAACGTATGTAAATGTATATATAAAACAGCATCTATATAAGGTTTTAGAAATTCTTCCATTAAACAAAATATTTTGTTATTATGAATATTAGTAAGCACTAGTGCTCGAGTAATTTTTAACCGGTTTAAAAAAAGGACGAGTAAATGATATAAAAATGAAAATGACCAAACCTACCGGTGATAGCATAAATAGTTTGTTTAGTCTCCAAGCAGAATTGTATGTAGGTTATTTATATGTTATCTGACTGTATTACACTGTATTTTGTACAACATTTTTATACAAAATAAATACCGTACCACCAAAAATATAAAAGCGAGTCATTTTGGATTAAATGACATTTAAAAGTGTACATACACATTATCTAATTATTATTTTATTTCGATGCTAAACCGAAGGCACACCAAGTGCAAACTACTCCCATCAGGAATGCAGTCCCTTGCCATAGCCCCAACATTCAGCAAAAAATGAGGATCGCAACGTTTTCCACGTCTACAAACAGAATCAAGTGGCGCGGAGTGTTCAATGACGAATTCCCATTCAGTTTGAAGATACATGACGCACGCATGTTGATCTGAAGGAGATGTGAAGAATGTCATGATTCTCAATCTTTTGACCCTATAGATGTTGGTATCAACGTTTCGCATTATTTTGTTGTTGACGTTAATGAGAGAACGGTTGTTGCGTAACACTTGCCACTTTATCAGCCTTTTGCATCAAAGTTTACGAAAGAATCATACAACAATCTGAAATTTTAGTTCCTGACATTAGAAGAACTAGATACAAATTAACACCGGAATATTATCTAATATTTGCTTAAGTATGGACAAAAATAGTGAAGTTTTTCTATTCAACATCTAGCTTTCCAGACACTATTTTCTAAATATCTCGGAACAATGGTTTTGGCACTTAGCTCGTTATTTACTTAAACTCTTCAAGTGTGGAAATAATTTTACTTTATATCATGAAATCGTGATAAATGTACAATTTCTCGAAGAAATTCTTACTATGAACGTCACCAATACAAAGATTTGTAGAAAAACGTATCTGACAACACTTCAAACCAACGGTTTTCATTTTTTTCATGAAAAACTGGCATTTTTAAATGAACTACTCAGGCAACTACACTAAAATAAAAAAAAGTTTAGATGCTTTAAAAACTTATGTGTTTATATCTTTGATAGCACAGTTAATTGTAGATAATTCATACATTATACGTATTTTTAATGAGTATATATAGATATTATTTTCAACATGAATGGATGATCAGCATTGAAAATATCTTCGTCATAACTACTGAATAACGACAAAAACGTTATTTCTACCGCTAGAAGTACCAAAAAACAAATAATCAATATTCACATTCTATCGTACAATAAACCATTTTGGTTAGCTGGCAAAAAAAGCTACATGTTAGATATTTTAGGTATTAATTATATACTGAAAGCATGTCAAAACGGTTCTTCTATTCACCGCAAAGCGCAATTATTTTAAAGGTTATCCCATACATATAGTTGTCTAATAGTATATTATTATACAAGTTTTATAAGACGTCAAATTGGCGCACGAGTTGTGGAACGAGTGGAACGTTCCAAATGGAACGAGTGCACCAATACGTCTTATAAAACTAGTGGAATATACTATTTTTTCTACTTTGCGTCATTAATTTTATATAAGTTTAGAAATTGTGGTTACTATATCGCGCTAAATTAGAATCTAGGGTATTTTGCGGGTACCACGTGGTAGCACTGTAGTAACTGTCAACTTCGTTAAGGATGATATCGATGAGATAAAATCATGACAAAATCTAATTGTGAATAATTTTACTCTACTTAAGCCTACAAGTTTGAATAAATATTCAGCGAGGTCGCAACGATGATCATAATGGAGCTTGGGGCAACACTTTTAACCCTACTGTGATAAATCCATGAAACTTAACCTAAAAAGTTAACAATTTTAAAATAGTGGTTTCATAAGTATAATAATCAGAATAGAAGTGTTTGGCGGTGACTGATTAGTTACTTCAAAGAACAAGAACTTACTAAAGAATTGTTATAACGCTTAACGTTTAATAGCGGTGTCTACCTAATTCCGCTACGTAGCCGTTGCGGCTTATATATTTACAAGCACTTATAATTGAAACCCAATTCTAATTTCGGTAAAGTAGTTTATTAGAATAAATTATACTTAGTAAAATTACATGTGATGGAGGTAATGCAAATACGTTGCACACAACCAGAACTAAGACGAAGTCAAAAGCGACGGACAAAAACAAATATGAATTGAACCGAGCATCCAAGCGTCGAAAATATTACCGAAAACTTATACGTTACATAAACTAAGAAATCCTCTACACTTTAAATGTACTATAGCTTCGTACGTGTATGCTGATAAACCATTTATTGCGCATATACAATCTCGCAGCAGTAATTAAAATCGTTCATATCTACGATGTAGGTTTGATCTTCGCATAATACCTTATTAAAGTAAATGTGGTCCTTGAATTATATCTGAAAAGGGGATTTGATGTTTAGTTGAAAAGAATGATAACGATCATTTACTAGAGTCGTAAAACATCACCGTAAACGTCATTCCGGCGTATTTTGATGAACACAGCAAAACTAAGAAAGCCCCAATCCTTTGGCCATACTATAGCAGGCTACACCCATGTTTAAATATGTATAGAATATTGATATTTCGCAGTTTATGTGATTGCAAGCGATTAAAAAGATGCAGTGTGTGGGTTATGTATTGTACGTTTGACATATGGCATTTGATATCACTGTGTACCAATCAGACAAAAATGTTACTGTTTTCGGTATTACAATGTGTTAATTGTAACACCGAAAACAGTGTTACAATGTGTGCATTGTGAATGCAAAGTAGAAAAAAAGTATTTAGGAACAAATTTATGCATGGAATGCTATAAAAACTACATTATATTTGATAGCTAGGTACTATAGCAACGTATGTAAACGTATGTAAATGTATATATAAAATATCATCCATATTAGGGTTTAGAATTTCTTCCATAAAACAAAATATTTGTTATTTCGATTATTATTAAGCACTAGTGCTCGAGTAATTTTTAACCGATCTAAAAAAAAAGGACGAGTAAATGATGTAAAACTGAAAATGTCCAACCTACCGGTGATAGCACAAATAATTTGTTTAGTCTCCAAGCAGAATTGTACGTAGGTTATTTATATGTTATCTGACTGTATTACACTGTATTTCTTACAACATTTTTATACAAAATAAATACCGCACCACCAAAAATATAACATCAAATCACATTGGATATATGATATTGAAAATTGCCCGTACACAGTAATGTATTTCTATTATTAGAAAAACGTATATGACACATCACTTCAAACAAACTCTTTTAATTTTCCATGAAAAACTGACACTTTCAAATGTACTCAGGTAACTACACTAAAATAAAAATAAAGTTTAGATGCATTAAAAACTTTTATATTTATATCTTTTACAGAACAGTTAATTGTAGATAATTCAGAACTTATACGTATTTTTTATGAGTATCTATGATATTATTTTTCTTTATGGTTTTTCAATCCTTCCATAGAATAGTATTTCTTGTGTTGTCTCTCCCTTTGATATGAAGTACATGAATGGATGATCAGCATCGAAAATCTCTTCGTCAGAACCAAAGTAAAACGTTATTTCTACCGCTATAAGTACCAAAAAAACAAATAATCAAGATCCACCTTCTATCGTACAATAAACATTTAGGTTAGCTGGCAAAAAAAGCTACATGTTAGATATTTTAGCTATTAATTATATTGAAAGCATGTCAAAACGGTTCTTCTATTATCCATACATATAGTTGTCTAAAAAGTATTTAGGAACAAATTTATGCATTGAATGCTATAAAAACTACATTATATTTGATAGCTAGGTACTAAAACAACGTATGTAAACGTATGGAAATGCATATAATATATAAAACAGCGTCCATATTAGGGTTTAGAAATTCGTCCATAGAACAAAATATTTTGTCCGTTTCTCTCGAGTACTACAATAAATGGATGATCGGCTGTAAAAATATTACGACGTGGTCTAAATGCAGCTGAAGTAAGGCCAAATACAATTCCTAAAAAGAAAATAACAATTACTCAAGTATTATCAAAATTAATGATTGTTATATTTATGGCTAGTCCAGACAATAGGTTGTTTTACTCTTTCGATTTTTTTTTAATCTATGAAATATTTATTTATATTTATTTATAATAGTTATGTTAAGAATCTGGTATACATATTTTATGTTGTTCTTTTTTCAGTTAATTCGGACTTTAGCTTCCTAATGCCTGGACTTTTTAGCTGGTGCAATATTGTGATTGAATCATTTAATAGCAATGCATGTGAATATAGTTGCAAATTAATATCTATAGGTACTACAATTTTACAGTAGGTAATTTGTTAGAGTTGCAATGCAAGAAGTTATGTGATATGTTAAGGTTTGATTTTAGCCTACAACCAGATCCAAAATTTTAGCATGTTTTACATTTTTTAGACTCAATTATATGTGACGGTTAAATTATCGATTTTTGAGTTTTAGCAGATTCGGAATGCTGGAATCTTATTCATTAACATGCAATTTATCCGATATCAATTAGGACAAAATTTGATGAAGTTATTCAGCGTTGACCAAAACTACATTTTTGCGGAAGGAACCTATGAGGTTAACATATGAGGAACCTATGAGTAAAATGTTCCATAAAGAACTTATTTATTCAATCCCTTGAAAAAAATATAGCCGTTTGAAATATGAACAAACGCGCATTCTTAAGGAAAACAAAAGATCCATATGAAAATTTTTACTCAGAATGAATGATTCTTAATTTTTGTATCCGTTTCAATTTTGTTATTGATATTTTGACATCTTAACGCTCGTCTTTCCAATTTTTTTCCTCGTAAACCGTTTGCCACAAAAATTTCAATTTTTGTTCCGGTTGAATTTAGAGCCTCTTCTATAGATTGGCGTTTTTGTTTTCTTCAGTTTTTGTTTAATAAAGATTGCGAACAAGATTTTCATGGAAGCGGTTATCTCAGTAACGAATATTAAGCACGATAACAGGATATGCACGTAAACAATCGTCATATTTAAATTAATGCGACTGTAGAAAAAGAATTGCACAATAATTTTTAGTAATATTTAAAGCGATTTAATATGAATAAAATAAATTTCGCCCAGCGCTCAATCGTAACGGTAAATGGAAGCGTAGCTGGGACAAGATTATTTACAAATAGTACGATACGATTAGAACAATTTCATTTCGGAATTTTGAATAGTAGTGTTAAATATTTGGCAAATATATTTGCCACGCAAATCAAAAATTTTTGTTATTGACTGGTCTAAACGATGACATGAGTGATTAATTTTTCCTTTTAAGTTCGTTCACCGAATATTTTTCATCCATCCTTGATTACCGGCTGATTTTTATAAAACTCAAAAAAATCTATGACATACCAGCAAATTTGTACAATATTCGTTTGTGATTTCGGACCGTCAGAGTTGCACTGCTACAGTAAATGCGTCGGACATTGTTGCATCGCCACATAGCATTTTCTAATACGTGAAAATCTTCTTTGAGGACTTGCTACATGTGCGTACCGAATGGGCACTAGCTATTTTTTTGATTAGTTCGCCTTATTTTCACATTAACTTTTTCAAATCAAACTGATAATTTGATTACGAACAAGCAAGGTTTTATTTCGTAATGCCCACATATTTTTAATTACATAAGTGCAGAATTCACTGCGTACTAACAAGGGCATTTTTGGGGAAATTTACAAAACAAATCTTGACGAAGCTGTTTGTTTCATTTTAATGATTTTTTGTTTAATTCATCAGCTTTCTGTATTATTAATTCACAGCATCTAATTTTAACAGACTGTAAAACAATACAATTGCTCATTTGATGTGAACTAGTTTAAATAAATTATTATTTTAATGAGAAAAAATATATATTTTGTTCTTTAAATTAGGAAGATACTGCCCATAAAAGAAATGTTAGATATGGTTTCTTCGTCATCTTTAAAGTTCTACTAAATCCAATTGTACTACTAGGTTCGTTGTATAAATATGTCCTAATATTGTCTGAAATACAGATCAATTAGCTTCTGAAACAAAAATTTAAACAAATGAGCTTTCAAAATATAACCTTATTGTTGAAGAAAAGAGCTACACAAAATTGTCACTACTATTAAAATATTTCTAACCGCTTTCGTTTCTCTTCAAATAATAAACATCATAAAAATCAACAAGTATATAAATACAAGCAAATAAAGTATAATTTTCCAAATAAATTATTTTATAGACATGCTGTCTATAAAATTTTTATGACGTTTATTACTTGAAGAGAAACGAAAACGATTAAAAATATTTTAATAGTACAGACAATATTGTGTAGCTTTTTTATTTAACAAAACAATTTTGAAAGCTCATAAATGAGTATCATCTATATTGTATAAGCATCAACTTAGGATACACTCTGTATATGGTGTACGTTTTTCTTGGAAAGAAATAACATTGCGTTTATGTGGACAGGTAAAACCAACAATATTTGTTTTTAATTTCTGCCTGGCTGTTTCCGGAAAGCTGTCTGTCTGACGGTTTCACAAAATTACAATTTTATGCGGTTTTCGCCCTTTAGAAAAATCAAAAATCTAACTAATAATTACAAATTTATTGTCAATCTTCGTATACGACCTACTTCACACAACACGAAATTAAAAATTGGATAAATTAAACAGCGTACTAAAATGTTCATCGAGTGCAAATAAATGAAACCAATATTTGTCGCCTAGGCACTTGCTATATCCACTTCAACTGGATATTGCAAATAACAAGTATTCGTCGTGAAAAAAATCCGTCCGCACAGCCGACTGTCGAATATATAAATCTATTTTTGAGGTGGACTCGGTACAAATTGAATAGAACTGGTTTTTTTCTTTTCACAAATAATCGTATACTTGGCAAATTTTTGATATTTGGCAAGTATGCGAATGTGTGTATTATCGTAGTAAGTTTTTGGACTATATATGACTGGAATAATCTATAATAAATTATGTTTTAATACAAAATGTATTCTAAATAATATGATCTTGTGGTAAAAAAATAAACAAAATACGGTTTAATACGGTTCAAAATATAAGATATCTTTTTACACATTTACACACTTTTTATTCATCTTCTATGGATAGATCCTTTATATTCACTCAAGAATTATACAAATCATTTTTGCAATGTTGAAAAGGACAAAAAACTAAAATCAACAACTTGTGAACATAAAGTACCTAACATTACATGTTTTCATGTTAAAAGTATAGGTTAAAAATGAATGTAAAACAATACGATTTTGAGATAAACATGGGAATACATAACAATAAATCCAGTTTTAACGATTCTTTTAAACCTCGATTTTTATGAAAACAAAATGCCTGTGTCATTTTTAATTACTGCAATAAACGGCTGCCTTTTCGCAGCACTCTTAACTTTTATTTATTGTTCCAGAACGAAAAAAAAACAATTGTCTTCACCACAATAGGTAGTTAAAAGAAAACAATGTAAAGTTTGTATCAATGCTCATTACGTATATTTTAAGTTCATATAGAAATACAATTTACAAACGTTTAGCGGTATATATATATATATATATATATATATATATATATATATATATATATATATATATATATATATATACATATATATATATATATATATATATATATATAAAACTTTGAAATAGTTAATACAAGATGGCGGTAATTTTTTAAGTTAAAAAACTACAGCCACGCCTGGGATTCGAACCCAGATATACGGATTGCCGGTCCGACGTTTTACTAATTAGACTAACGTGACCTATGAATAATAATAATATAATATAATAATAATAATATCGCCTGGGTTCGAATCCCAGGCGTGGCTGTAGTTTTTTAACTTAAAAAATTACCGCCATCTTGTATTAACTATTTCAAAGTTTCATATCAATATATGCAGGTTTCTGCAAAGAATTAACATCCATTATATATATATATATATATATATATATATATATATATATATATATAGGAAATTGTGTCTGCTTAATTAAAGAATCCATTTCCTTGTTGAATTTTCCCCGAAAACAATATTTGATGTTGGTTATTTCTACTGGCTTCTACCAGAAATATAAACGGTCTGTCTACTTCGAATTGTTGTGGTAACACTGGAGGCCAAAATGCTGATTCCGTTATAATTATAACACCTACAAAGATGAAGATTATATTAGATCTACAATTATTTTTCTGATGTTCATTTGTTTATTTGTTGTGAATAGCCACCCTACATATATAGAAAATTTTGTTTAATCTAAATAAATATGCATTGTCTTAAACAAATCTAGTGTTTCAATAAAGGCAACGAATCATGTCTTTGCGGTTACAAATGCATTTGTTTGAAATATTTGCTTGGTAGAAAGAACGTTTATTTGTGTTAAAAACCTTATATTTTAAGTTAAAAATTATAATTTGTATGTTATAACGAACGAGATTTACCTAGTTCAAATAATTATGATTGTGTTGAGTGAAAGAATTATAATTTTTTAAATTAACGAAATTGTTGGTTACCTATTTTACCGATACCTATTTTAAAGTTGCGATAAATGGTCTTTTATTAAAGAAAGATTTGTCATCAATATTTTTTGTGATTTTATTTCTATTACTGTGTGAAATTTACAAAAATATATATGGCATGTCCTGATTAAATACGCATAATAGACGGATTTAAAATTGAACAATACATGTCGTTTCTGAGTTATATGAGATAATATTTTTGGGTCTGTAATGTTGTAAGAAAATCATGAAAAAAGTTTTATGTTTAAGACCAGTGGTAGAGAAAGAAAATGAAAGTTTACACCAGTCGATAATGTGTATTGAAACGGTTCATACGCTATTCATGCTATTTTCCGTTCGATGCATTCCTTTTAAGAAGTTGATAGTCAGTTGATAGGCAGTTAAGAACCTATTTAACCATATTTATCACTATAAAAACTATTATTTTTAGTATTATTTCAAAATTGTCTAATACTTATACTTATTGTTTCTATGAAAACTTGCGAAATGTGATCATCCTTCAAGCTGAAACGGTCGTTTTTTTTAGTGGTATGACCCTAACACGCATGTTTTGAACACAGATTCGCATTCCGTATAAACACATTTATCGAAAACGCCTAACCAGTTTCTATTCACAAGCTTACTATTGTCCCTCCTCAACAATAATCCATTTTAATGCAGAGAACTGTGTATACGAGTAGGTGCTTTCACCTCTGTGAACTTAGCCCCCCCCCATATCGACTTTTTACAGTTTTTTTTTTGCTTAATCGTTTGATAGTCGTTTGATAGGGTTTGATAGTCTATTCCAGAGGTTTGATTGTTTTTCGTTTTTCCGGAAAACGGAAAATAAAGCTTGGTGTGAAGTTAGCCCCCCAAGTTCGAATTCTCGGACTTTTGAAGTTGCAATCGATTGCTTATGGTTTTGTTAGGTTTGATTGTCCATTCCCAACGTTTGATAGTTTTTCGTTTACCTGAACTCCGCAAAAATTAGAATTTGTAGGTTATGTTACTGTCCGAATTTATTCCTTTCTAAAGGCTATTTTAAGCGGAAGGTGTTTGATTGTTGTTCCATTTTGTTCGCTTGTTAGTACCGAAAGTGTAATTGTTCTTAGTAACGGCATAATTGATAATATTGTAAAAATTAATGATCATTATAAATAATATATTAATAATGTTCGAATTTTCCGGTTTTTAAGTTGTAATCGATTGCTTATGGTTTGGTTGGGTTGGGTTTGATTGTCCATCCCGATGTTTAATTGTTTTTCGTTTTCCTGAAATCCGCAAATTAGAATTTAGTTTAGTAATTAGTTATCTTATTATCCGAGTTTATTCAATTCTATGGGCTATTTTAAGCGGGAGTTGTTTGATTTCGGTTGGAAAATGGTATCATAATCGACATAATCCATAGTTCTAATTAAAAGTTGGCATTATATGGAAAAGAATTGCATGCTTTTATTATTGTCTCCAATATCTAATTTGAATCAGCGCCATCTACAAAGGAACGGTCAAAGTTATCGCTACTACTACTTTATCGGCATCGGTAGGGGAATCCAATCAGCACAAACGTTTAAACTGCTTTGTGTGCTATATTTCACAAACATCCGTAGTATTTAATAGTTTCTTAATGTACCACAGTGATCTAGTAAGACAATGTGACAATGTTAAGCCTGTAAACGAAGTGGTATAGAACTCTGAATTACCGGCTAAAGTAGGGCGAAATTCCGTTGATGCTATTTTTTCTATTGTATTGTAAAATATTGCATGTTTGCAGATAAAATCGTCGAGATAGTCAATGCGGCTCACTGATTTCCAATTTCACGCCTATTTAAAAACGAATAAAAAGGCACATTTTAATGGTACAAGCTGTACACCTGTATAATTTGTAATTAAACTTATTACGAGTACAAGAACGTATACGCTCATTGGATTCCCCTACCGCTGCCGATAAAGTAGTAGTAGCGTTAACTTTGACTGTTCCTTTGTAGATGGCGCTGATTAAAATTAGATATTGAGGACAATAATAAATCTCATGCAATTCTTTTTCATATAATGCCAACTTTTAATTAGAACTATAGATTATGATACATTTTCTAACCGAAATCAAACACCTCCCGCTTAAAATAGCCCATGGAATTGAATCAATTCGGACAATAAGATAACTAATTATTAAACTAATAAACTAAACTCTAATTTCGCGGATTTCAGGAAAACAAAAACTATTAAACGTCGGGAATGGACAATCAAACTCAACCAAACCATAAGCAATCGATTGCAACTTAAAAAACCCGAGAATTCGAACATGGGGGGGCTAACCAGAAAATCAAAAACCAGAAAATTCGTATATTATTAATATATTATTTATAAAGCTCATTAATTTTACCAATCATGCCGTTACTAAGAACAATTATACGTCTAGAACTAACAAGCGAACAAAATGAAACAACAATCAAACAACTCCCGCGTAAAATAGCCTTTAGAAAGGAATAAATTCAGACACTAACATAACGTACAAATTCTAATTTTGTAGATTTCAGGTAAACGAAAAACTATCAAACGTCGGGAATGGACAATCAAACCTAACCAAATCATAAGCAATCGATTGCAACTTAAAAAACCCGAGAATTCGAACATGGGGGACTAACTTCACACCAAATTTTATTTTCTGTTTTCCGGAAAAACGAAAAACAGTCAAACCTCTGGAATAGCCTATCAAACCCTATCAAACGACTATCAAACGACTTAAACAAAAAAAAACTGTAAAAAGTCAAATTGGGGGGGCTAAGTTCACAGAGGTGGTGCTTTCGATGTATTTTCTTGCCCAGAATATAAATCCGATTCGCTTCAAGCAACAAATTTCCAAGAAATTCACATACAAGTACCAAGTTTTAGGTTTCTTTCGGATGATTTTTAAGACTCTAGGTCATCGGGGTTGTTTGTTATACATGATCCAAAACGGAAAAATATACCTACATAACGGCATTTACAACATACATGCATTGAACATAAAATGGTCCAATATCTTGATAACCGTAATCATTTGTATATAGCTAAATATGGTTAAATATGTTCTAAATTACCTCTACTATCACGGTTTCAAGGAATTGCATCTGATTACATATAAGCCAGTACATTAACTTTTGGATTTTCCTTTACAACGTGATAGAAATAAAATCACAAAAACCGCATCCGCATCTATCCGCAGAAGATTTTGCAGTAGTTGTAATGTCAAGTATGTGTACTATAATTTGAACCACTTTCAAGAACTTAATTAAGCTAAACACTAAACTAAAACACTCAAATTCTGCATAAAACTGTTTTTTTTTATAATAGCGAATGTTCTCGGCCCTGCAATAAACAAAATTGTGGGTAAATTTTAATAAAAACAATGTCGAATGAAAGTTTATACTTGGTTCTAAAGAAGGTATAACAAAAAGGTCACATTTTTCCTTAACACACAAAATTACAACGGTTTTCAAGAGCGTGGAGTTATGTGCATCTATGTTTAGCCATAGTAAAATCTAACTTTTGGCTGACAAGGACACGTGGCGCAGGGGTCAGGTGAAAAAATATTGCCGCCTTTTAATACATCGGTTTACATGGTTTATAAACTGGTTTACTTTTTGGAATTTAACAATTTAGAAATTTGATTTATGGCCCGCTTTTTGGGTCAAAAACCCCAATGTGCAGTGGTTGGTTTTCCCAGACCTACCTATAATCAAGGCTAGGGTAGCAAAGTGTACGCTGATTCCGAATCGGAACTTGAATCTGCATGCACAGTGTTCTATACTACCGATCACACGGCCTTTTTAGCAATTTAGCCAGACGCATGACATCAACTGAACGGTAGGCTTTCACCAGTCTATTATTTATAATCAAGATAAGGCCGACCTGCGAGGAGAGAGTTTACAGCGCCATCTAACAATACAGTTGGATGAGGCATTCACACTAAAAATATATTTATTTGAATCCAAATGTACGAATTTGCGTAAACGTTTCCTCAATTGTTAATAGACCGTAGATCTATCATCCGTAAGTGGGAAAAAAGCCTTTGCGCTCGAAAAATGGAGTTCAGGAGTATAGATTTGATCATAAACGCTTAGGTTTCAAGACGGATACACTAATATTTTAACAATGCTTTTATTATATTGACATGCAAATACAAATGGAAACAAACGTGTTTGTATACATATTATATTACTATATTTTGTCATAGAGCAGTGGTGATGACGTTTAGCTGCGTTTCTACTGCGATGGAGTTTGTATCTTGCCATAGAATAAAGTTTGAATTCTGTTTGAGATTAACACCATGAAGCTGTGATCGCAATGAAAAACTTCTGACCGAATTTTTCGAAGAGCTGAATACAATTGAATCCTGACCCCTAAAAATAAATACACTACTCACAAGAAATCAAAAGAATTACTGAGAATCAGTGAGTGTTTCAAAGTTGATATTCTCTCGAAGTACCAGCTAGATCAGATTTTAGTTATAGTTCCAGTTTTTAGTATAAGGCGTGTTAGTTTCTTCCCGACTTACTACAGTCATTCTAGATTTTGATTCAAAAATTCAAATCCTTCGTTCCTCGAACCTCACTCAATTAATAGCAAAACTAAAAATACCACATTGTAGCAGACAAAATTTGCCATCAAAGGATTTTCACGTGACATAACGGAAGTTATTGAGCTGGTGCTGTTCGGTCAGATCCAATAAAAAGTCGAAAAGTTATGGTCGTTCAAATTCAGAAGTTTCCCATTATTTTCAGATTTTATTAACTTCAACAACAGTTTGACGACCTGTTTCAATCCATAATATTTTATTTCTATTTTTCTATTGAAAGCCTATATAAATTTGCGTTTAATACGAGTCTGTTTATTAGAATCGGTTGAAATTTTGAGTTATCGAAGTTTAATCATCGTCTTGACATTCACATTAGGCAGAAGGAATAGAAGGCCCGACCGTAATAAATCCGTACTGTTGATTCACATTAACTAGACATTATTTTGTTTGTTTATTACCTAGTTTTATTGTATTTTAGTCTATCTAATATGTTATTAAGTTGTTAAGTTGTGCGATAAGTTTCTTAGAAATGATAAAAGTGCCGGCTACGGAAATGTTGTACAAGAGTTTTTGAGTGCCTACGGTGAAATGGGCTGCAACATATCTATCAGAATTAACTTTTTCTCATTTTAATTTCTTTCGGGACAGTCTTGGCCAACACAGTGACGAACAAGGTGAACGATTTCATAAGGAAATGGAAGCTATTGAAAAACGTTTTCAAGGAAAAAGCACCATCAACATGATCGCAGACTACTGCTGGTCACTCAAACGCGAAACAGATGGTGTATTGTATAAACAACGGAGATCGAGTAAACATTGTTAAGTGTTGTTGTATTTCTTGCTTTTTTTTTATTTTTCATAAATCACGATAGTAACTCAGTACTGTTCCAATAAACGAGTGAAAATTTTACTGTTGGTGAAATTTATTTTGAACCCAAATATACCTGGAAATGTAATAAACGTAAACTCTAATGTACTTATACTCTATTCACTTTAAGAATAAAGCGTTGGATAAGATAGGGCTATAATTTGCGGCTTGTGATTGGCTGAAAGTTGAACCAAATTTACACCAGCCAACGCGCGTATGTCACTTGAATTTTGAAACGTCATGTCATTTGCGTCAGATTCAAGATTTTCATTGTGTTCTAGTTGTTGTGTTCGGAATATTTTGCAGTCTTTCGAATTTATTTTCACCAATCGATTCAAATAAAACTCAGTTCTATTTAGAACTCCACACAATATTAACATTGTAACAGGTAATCTTAATATTGCCAATACTATTTGTTGTTAATGTTTTACGATGATATTTAATAGTGCTAATATGGATGAGAGAATGCAGGCTGGTTCATCAAAAAATCCGCAAGGAAAGCCCATTCGCAGTGGACAACGGCTGATGGCCTACAATGCATATCTCGAGTACAGTCGTGAACCTGGAAATTCGAAGTCAGATTCTGTAAAATTAGCTTCGAAGCTTGTAGGTATTGGAGAATCAACAATGTGGGCCATTGTAAAGGAAAAGGGCACTTCTGGAGTATTACGTTCTCCAACCAAAAAAACGTAAACGGGAAAACATTTACGACAAATTGGATGAATTA
Organism: Aphodius sticticus; assembly: GCA_963966075.1. Classification (NCBI taxonomy): domain Eukaryota; kingdom Metazoa; phylum Arthropoda; class Insecta; order Coleoptera; family Scarabaeidae; genus Aphodius; species Aphodius sticticus. Next base: position 3,838,597 of record OZ014508.1, on the reverse strand, counting down.
CAGAAAAATGCAATTAGGCGACATGTTCATTCTTTCTATTTTAACAATGAATTACCAACTATTTCCAAAGTATTAACGGTAATGATATGATTATTTATGTAATATTGAAATTAAGTGGAAATTTGTATGGCTATTGAAGCAGATGAGGTGAAGCGAACAACTTTGTGGAAAATATTGCGTATGTTGGGATTTAAATGGGAGAACCGAACCAGGAAAAGTATTTTAATTGAAATATTATTAAGGATATTGTTTTATGGAGACGAAGATATTTGACCAGTATTAGACAGTATCGCTCAATGGGGAAAAATCTATTACTTAGATGAGACATGGGTTAATGGTGGTCACACAAAACCAAAGGTCTGGAAAGATACTACTATAACAAACGCTCGACAAGCATTTGTTCGTGCGTTATCACGAGGTATAACAGATCCTTCTGGAAAAGGAAAACGTCTTATTGTTCTACACATCGGCTCGGAAGCAGGTTTTGTAGATAACGGCCTTCTGTTATTTGAATAAAAAAAGACTGGCGACTACCACGAAGACATGAACAGCGACGTCTTCACGGAATGGATGAGAAATATGTTGCCACGACTTGAGCCTGGATGTGTAATTGTAATGGATAATGGTCCTTACCATTCCGTGAAGATGGATAAAGTACCAAACGACTCTTGGCGAAAAGGGACATTAATAGAATGGCTTATTGCAAAAGGCGTAACCGTAGATAACAGTATGTTGAAAGTAGAACTTCTAGATATGGCAAAAAAGTATACAAGTGATAACCCAGTCAACTATGTAATCGATCAATTAGTGGAGGAAAGTGGTCGCAAAATCTTACGATTGCCTCCATATCACTGCGATTTAAACCCAATTGAATTAATTTGGGCCCAAGTTAAACATCATGTCGCCGCAAACAATAAAACATTTAAGTTGCCGGAGGTAAAAACTCTGCTTCTTGACGGTTTGGAAGTTGCAAATGCGGAACGTTGGAAAGCTTGCATCAAACATGTAGTCAGCGAAGAAAACAAATTATATCAACTGGACAATATTGTTGAAAATATTATGGAAGAGTTTATTATAACAACCAATACAGGATCATCATCAGATTTGTGGTCCGATACAACGTGGTATTTTTAGTTTTGCGATTAAGTGACCGAGATTCGAGGAATGGATATTAACATATTTTCCTATTAACTATGATTATAATCATTTTAATATATTACTACTGGTTCATCGACTGCATTTAATCTTCTTAATACAACGTATATCAAAAATCTAGAATGACTGGGCCAACATTTGTAACTTTTTTTTACACAAGTCATTATCAATATTACTGACAGTAATTACAAGCCCAAAAGCTAGTAAATATGATACCAAGTTTTGAAGTACACGTTTTGCTCAGATACAGCTCTAATCGACGCGAAAGGGATCGAGCGAACACGAAAATATTTGAATTAAATTCGGATTAGCGGTTTGAGAGAAAATCTACTTTAAAATTGTGACTGCAACGGAATGAAAAAGCAGTTATAACCGCCAATAAGCGTTTTAACGTATGCAAATGTTTATTTAAGTCTATTTTCTTCTGTTATTTAGAATAAGGCCCAGTGCGTATATACATACATATAAGGAAACTGTGGTAAAAGCAAATAAGGCCCACTATTACAGCAGAGAAGTTAGCCAGAAAAGATAACTATAACTTTTCTTTTATCATTATTAATTGTTTAATTAATAATAAACCATACACTAAACGATAGAGCTATAGCTAATAGTATGTAGATACCCATATAGTAAAATTTTTCAGCCGCAGAAATTTCTTTATAACTTTAACAAATATCGTTGCATAACTTTCTTTCATACGTCAAATTGTAGGTAATTATTGTTAATTAATTAATTATTTCGACTCAAAATATCTTTCACTGTTTCAATGTTTCTTTAATACGTCAATTTTTTCTTAAGGTTAGTACGACACGTTAAAACAATTTCACGTAGCTACTTTATTAATTTCAGTCAATAAAACATGGAATTTTGAACACAGCATTTCTTTAATATTAACGAAGTTCTGGCTGGACCACTTTGCCATAAAAAAGGATATATCTTTTAAAATCCCTGACAACTTGAAGCACAGCGAAAAATGGACGATTAGCCTTCAATTCCAGTCTATTCAACACGGCGCTTTTAAGAGTCATGATCATACCTAAAATAAAATCAAGTTGTGTTGAAATAATTGTCTAAATTATCACGTACTTTTTCAATATGCAATTACTAAGCTACTAAAAGCTAGCAGAATCTAACGCGGTTCAATTGCTAATAGACCGTAGATCTACAATCCAAAAGTGGGAAAAAAGCCTTTGCGCTCGAAAAATTGAGCGAAATCGGCATCGTAGAGACGTTTATTACAAAACGGTGGCGTTAGGTTTAGTTTTATAGACAAGTGAAGAAACCACGTGTTTCCAGTGACGCGTATGTCGGATTTCCGCACGAGACGCAGCCGAGTCTGGAAAGACATACAAGTGAGTGAAGTGGTTTCTCACGAGTCCCGTATAGCGTTTTGTTCAATCCTGCCACTAAATTAAAAAAAAATACCGTTATAAATAGTTATTTAACCAACAAGTATATTAAAAAGAGCGATTAATGATCGAGAGAGACTGTTTAACGCGCGAGCGATTAGCGAGCGCGTTAATTGTCGAGATCATTAATCGCCGCTTAATATTCGAGTTGGTTACAAAATTTTTCCTTTGATCGTATTCTTCTAGCGTCGTCTACATAGATTTTTCTTCTTAGAATTTTTACAGTCAAAATTTTATTTGTTGGTTTGATCTAAAATTCAAATGCGTTTTCAAATCCAAAATGTCTCCAATTTCTCCAATTTTAAACACAATTGGAATAAAATTTATAAAGCTAGTCACTCTGATATTGAAAAAATAGGTCCAACATCAGTGGTTAGTGGCCGTTGTGCAGCTTTCGCTGCGCACACACGTTAAAATCAACGAAATAAGTTTAGTCACCCGGACGATTGGTCACCTTACCATCAGATGTATGATAATACTGCAAAAAGTGCTTTGGTAATACAATTTTTAGGAAAGAGATACCAAACTATGTACATTAGCATCAATAAAAATAAACTCAAAAACAAACTTGCCCCAAAACTTGTCTTCACGCGAGGACAGTGATGATAGATTTCATCAGCTGTTATTTCGCGAGTTATAGACCATTCCTCTGTGTTGTAACGAAATAACGTGATATTCATGACCCGCCTTCTACGATTTAAAGCGATGAGTCACTATTGCTCGTGGGAAAAACCAAAACCAAAATGCGTAGTCTCGAAATGTGCTAACTGTGCGCCGCATACACATGACCGATAAAATGTAAATAAATTTAATACACTGCAAAATTTTATAACCACGAAGTGAAACAGTAGCTTGTATGCAACGAAAATTTTATTAATAGAGAATAAACACAGAATATGCACAAAACCTAAGAACACTTGCAAACTAAATTCTAAGGTTTGGCGATTTTGCCAAGGAAGAGAACATCCTTCCTATCTTCATTTTTTCTTTGAATAATGACGAAAAATGGGTGCTCTGCAGTCAATTCCTTCAGTTCGGGTACCATCATAGACTTGAAGGAAAAAACCATTGCTAAAAAAACAATAATATTGATATAAACTAATTATATAATTAGTAGACATTTTAAAGTGATATCGTTTTGAAGTGGTGCTTCCGAACGCAAGACAAACATCAAAGACATATAAAACGTGAAACGCAAAACAGAAAACGTGAAACATATTTCGTCAATTTTTAGAACACGTGGTTTAAAGTCCGATTGCGCCCATCATGTTTCATACTTCGTCACTGCAACATAAATATCGTCGAAAAATGTTTCGTTAAATAGATGGTGTTCTATATATTGTTGCAAGATTGGGTATCAACCAAATGAGGTTTAATCACCAGGACGATTGATCACCTTACCATCAGAAGTGGTGCTAATATTGCAAATAGTGCCTTGTTAATACCATTTTTAGGAAAATATGTACCAAAATAAAAAAATAAATATAAAAAATATAAAAACTAAAAAATATGGACCAAAATATGTACATTAGCATCAATAAAAACGTCAAACTCAAAAACAAACTTGCCCCAAAAGGTTGTCTTCTCACGTGGAATAGTGACGCATCGATTTCAACTGCTAATTTGCGCGTTATAAACCATTTCTGCGAGTTGAAGCGAAACACCATGATTTTTATGGCTCGGTTCTTGCGATTTAAAGCGATGAGTCACTATCACTTCTCGTGAGAAACATCAAGAAAAGAGAAAACCCGGTGCTCGTATTCTAACGGTGTTGCATCAGATGCGCATTGTCAACGTGTGCTGAGTGTTCACCGCACACCTATGCCCGAAAACATGGAGATAAATATATTACTCTGTAAAATTAAAATAACTCTTTGAAGTAGTATTTTCTAACGAAAGCGTCCCATCAACAGAAAAAAAATATATGAAACGTGAAATGCAAAACAGGAAACGTGAAACATATTTTGTCAATTTTAGAGCACTGCAACATAAATATCGTTGAAAAACATTTCGTGTAATACATGGTGTATCTCTTTGTCCAAACAATTGTGTAAACGACTCGACCGATATCTATAGAATGACTAAAATTTTCGCAGAAAACCATTGTATTATTTTGATACCAAATATCAACTATGCTTGTAATATATTAAATTATATGGATTGTATTATTGTATGCACCCAGTAGTGTCGTTTTGAAAATTTACTCTTCTTTTTTGTGGTAATAGTGTAGATTAGGATGCTTTCTATTTTCAAAAGTTTGTGTAATGTCTTCATTTAATACATTGTACACGTCGAGTAAAATTCATCTATTGTACAGCTATTTATTCACTCTGATATTGAAAAGAAAGATCACCTTAGTGGTTAGTGGCCGTTGTGCTGCACTCGCTGCGCACACACGTTAAAATGTTGGTTAAAAAAAATCCGTCTGATGTATTCGCCGACTGAAAATAGACTTTCTCCGTTGGGTAAAGTCAAAAACAAAACTGCATCGATTTCATCGGATGTTATTTTGCGCGTTACAGACCATTTCTCTGTGTTGTAAAAAAACAGCGCGATTTTCATGATTTGCTTCTTGCGATTTAAAGCGATGAGTCGCTATTTCTCGTGAGAAACAAAATAAAAAAGTTTGCTCCGCATACCTACGACCGATATAATGTTAATAAAATTAACCCAATGTAAAATTTTATAGTCACGAAGTGAAAGAGTAACTGTATGCAACGAAAATTTTATTAATAGAGAATACACATAGAATACACACAAAAACTACCAAAAATTGCAAACTGAATTCTAAGGTTTGGCAATTTTGCCAAGGAAGAGAACATCCTTCCTATCTTCATTTTTTCTTTGAATAATGACGAAAAATGGGTGATCTGCAGTCAATTCCTCCAGTTCGGGTACCACCAGAGACGAAAGAATAACGACACCAACAATTGCTAAAAAAACAATAATATTGATATAAACTAATTATATAATTAGTAGACATTTTAAAGTGATATCGTTTTGAAGTGGTGCTTCCGAACGCAAGACAAATATCAAAGACATATAAAACGTGAAACGCAAAACAGAAAACGTGAAACATATTTCGTCAATTTTTAGAACACGTGGTTTAAAGTCCGATTGCGCCCATCATGTTTCATACTACGTCACTGCAACATAAATATCGTCGAAAAATGTTTCGTTAAATAGATGGTGTTCTATATATTGTTGCAAGATTGGGTATCAACCAAATGAGGTTTAATCACCAGGACGATTGATCACCTTACCATCAGAAGTGGTGCTAATATTGCAAATAGTGCCTTGTTAATACCATTTTTAGGAAAATATGTACCAAAAGAAAAAATAAATATAAAAACTAAAAAATATGGACCAAAATATGTACATTAGCATCAATAAAAACCTCAAACTCAAAAACAAACCTGCCCCAAAAGTCTTCTCACGGGGAATAGTGACGCATCGATTTCAACTGCTAATTTGCGCGTTATAAACCATTTCTGCGAGTTGAAACGAAACAGCATGATTTTTATGGCTCGGTTCTTGCGATTTAAAGCGATGAGTCACTATCACTTCTCGTGAGAAACATCAAGAAAAGAGAAAACCCGGTGCTCGTATTCTAACGGTGTTGCATCAGATGCGCATTGTCAACGTGTGCTGAGTGTTCACCGCACACCTATGCCCGAAAACATGGAGATAAATATATTACTCTGTAAAATTAAAATAACTCTTTGAAGTAGTATTTTCTAACGAAAGCGTCCCATCAACAGAAAAAAAAATAGGTATATGAAACGTGAAATGCAAAACAGGAAACGTGAAACATATTTTGTCAATTTTAGAGCACTGCAACATAAATATCGTTGAAAAACATTTTGTGTAATACATGGTGTTTTATTTGTTGTTGCATGTTTCATACAAGCCACCCTAAAATGGGTGGTTTTTAGGGCACTACAATACAACATAAATCTCGTTGAAAAATATTACGTGAAATACATAATATTCTATTTCTTGTTGTACGTTTCACAAAAGCTATCCTAAAATTAGTGTATTTCTTTGTCCAAACAATAGAAACGAAAGGTGTAAACGACTCGACCGAAAATCTATAGAATGACTAAAATATTCGCAGAAAACTATTCAATTATTTTGATACCAAATATCAACTATGCTTGTGATTTATTATATCATATGGATTGTATTATTATATGCACCCAGTAGCGTCTTTGAAAATTTTCTTTTCTTTATTATGGTAACAGTGCATATTACGGTGCTTCTAATTTTAAAAAGAACGTGCTATATGTTCTTGTAATATATTACACACGTGAAGTAAAATTGATATATTGTACAGCTATTTATTCACTCTGATATTGAATAGAAAGATCAACCTCAGTGGTTAGTGGCCGTTGTGCTGCACTCGCTGCGCACACACGTTAAAATGTTGGTTAAAAAAATCCGTCTGTTGAATTCGCTGACTCAAAATAAGATTTTCTACGTTGCGTACCAACGAGATAAAGTTTAGTCACCCGGACAATTCGTCACCTCATCATCAGACGAGTGAAAAGTGCTGGGTTAATCCCATTTTTAGGAAAGAGATACCAAAAAATGTACAATAGCAGTAAAAGAACTCAAAAACAAAATTGGATCGATTTGATCACATGTTATTTTGCGCGTTATAGACCATTTCTTCTTGCGATTTAAAGCGATGAGTCAGTTTTTCTTGTAAGAAGCACAATAAAAAAAAAGTGAACCCCGTACACCTATGGCGGACATAATGTTAATAAACAACACTCTGCAAAATTTTATATTCTCGAAGTGAAAGAGTAACGGCATGCAACGAAAATTTTATTAATAGAGAATATACATATAATACACACAAAAACTAACAAAATATTGGAAACTGAACTCTAAGGTTTGGCAATTTTGCCGAGGAAGAGAACATCCTTTCGATCTTCATTTTTTCTTTGAATAATGACGAAAAATGGGTGATCTGCAGTTAATCTCGGTTTGGGTCCAATCGTAGCAGAAAGCAATCCGGATTGCAGTCCTGAAATAAGAAGAAGAAGAAGATAATGATATAAACCAATCTTATAATGTTTGGTAGAAATTTTAAAGTGACAGCGTGTTTGAAGTCGTCTTGCCTTACTGTCAAACACTAGAAGACTTAAGTAAAAGCTTGAATCTGTATATTTCAAGCTCTGAAGCGAAAACCCATGTGACAACCCTTTGAAACGGTGCTTCCTAACGCAAGTCTCACATCAAAGAAATATGAAACGTGAAACGCAAAACAGATGGTGTTCTATTTCTTGTCCCATGATTGGGTATCAACCAAATGAAGTTTAGCCACCCGGACGATTACTTTGGTCAACTTACCATCAGATGTGTGCTAATATTACGAAAAGTGCTTGGTTAAAACCATTTTTAGGAAAGAGATACCAAAATATGTACATTACCATCAGTAAAAAACAAACTCAAAAACAAACTTGCCCCAAAGCTTGTCTTCTCACGAGGATAGTGATACATCCATTTCGACTGCTAGTTTGCACGCTATAAAACATTTCTGTGAATTGTAACGAAACAACATGATTTGTATGGCCGGTTCTTGCGATAAAGCGGTGATCACACTATCAGTTCTCGTGAGAAACATAAAAAAAAAACAAAAAAAAAATCCGGTGCTCGTGTTCTAACGGTGTTGCATGATATGCGTATTGCCGACGTGTGCTATTATACGTGGCCGTTGTGCTGCACTCGCTGCGCACGCACATTTAAATGTTGGCTAAAAAAAAATTCCGTCTGTCGTATTCGCCGCCTCAAAATAAGGTTTTCGTCGTTGGGTATCAACGAAATAAAGTTAATTCCCGCTTCAAACCCGGTCCTCGTATTCTAACGGTGTTGCATCAGGTGCGTATTGTCGATGTGTGCTAAGCGTGCACCGCACACCTATGCAATATATACAATATCAGAGCCAAAACGAGAAAGAGTAACTGTATGCAACGAATATTTATTAATAGAGAATAAACATATATGGAATATAAACAAAAACTAACGACAAGTGTAAACTGAATTCTAAGGATTGACAATTCTGCCAAGGAAGAGAACATCCTTCCTATCTTCTTTATCTGTACTTTGTTTCTTCGCTTTTCTCGAACAACTCTTCGTTTTTCTTTGAAGAACAACGAAAAATGGGTGATCTGCAGTCAATTCCTTCGGGTCGGGTTTATCATAACTGTCAACATCAGACTAATACTCCAACTCAACCTCTAAAATAAAAGCAATGGTAATGATATAAACTAATCATATAGTTAATATTTTAAAGTGACCACATTTTGCGTGTACTAACGTAAGCATCCCATCAAAAGAAAAAAAATTAATGAAACGTGAAATGCAAAACAGGCAAACGTGAAAAATAATTTGTCAATTTTTAGGGCACTACAATACAACATAAATCTCGTTGAAAAATATTACGTGAAATACATAATATTCTATTTCTTGTTGTACGTTTCACAAAAGCTATCCTAAAATTAGTGTATTTCTTTGTCCAAACAATAGAAACGAATGGTGTAAACGACTCGACCGAAAATCTATAGAATGACTAACATATTCGCAGAAAACTATTCAATTATTTTGATACCAAATATCAAATATGCTTGTGATTTATTATATCATATGGATTGTATTATTATATGCACCCAGTAGCGTCTTTGAAAATTTTCTTTTCTTTATTATGGTAACAGTGCATATTACGGTGCTTCTAATTTTAAAAAGAACGTGGAATATGTTCATTTAATATATTGCACACGTCAAGTAAAATTGATATAATGTACAGCTATTTATTCACTCTGATATTGAATAGAAAGATCAACCTCAGTGGTTAGTGGCAGTTGTGCTGCACTCGCTGCGCACACACGTTAAAATGTTGGTTAAAAAAATCCGTCTGTTGAAGTTGCCGACTCAAAATAAGATTTTCTACGTTGCGTACCAACGAGATAAAGTTTAGTCACCCGGACAATTCGTCACCTCATCATCAGATGAATGAAAAGTGCTGGGTTAATCCCATTTTTAGGAAAGAGATACCAAAAAATTTACAATAGCATTAAAAGAACTCAAAAACAAAATTGGATCGATTTCATCACATGTTATTTTGCGCGTTATAGACCATTTCTTCTTGCGATTTAAAGCGATGAGTCAGTTTTTCTTGTAGGAATCACAATTTAAAAAAAAGTGAACCCCGTACACCTATGGCGGACATAATGTTAATAAAATTAACACTCTGCAATATTTTATATTCTCGAAGTGAAAGAGTAGCTGCATCCAACGAAAATTTTATTAATAGAGAATATACAGAGAATACACACAAAAACTAACAAAATATTGGAAACTGAACTTTAAGGTTTGGCAATTTTGCCGAGAAAGAGAACATCCTTTCTAGCTTCATTTTTTCTTTGAATAATGACGAAAAATGGGTGATCTGCAGTTAATCTCGGTTTGGGTCCAATCGTAGCAGAAAGCAATGCGAATTGCAGTCCTGAAATAAGAAGAAGAAGATAATGATATAAACCAATCTTATAATGTTTAGTAGGCATTTTAAAGTGACAGCGTTTTAAAGTGGTATTGCCCTGCTGTAAAACACTAGTAACCTCAAATAAAAGCTTCAATCTTAATTTTTCAAGCTACAACCTTCATATGTTATGTCACCTAAAAGACAATTATACCGCCCTCCCAGAATGCGTTGATATTATCATTAGAAATTGGTGATATCGGCACCAACAAATTTTAGAACAAATTTAACTCTATTCAGCGACGTTAAATAAAAAATTAAAATCTCGGATGAAAGTTGATTTAAAAGATGTATTCGTTATCTCACACAACCTACTTTTCCTATTATGTTCCAAAAGTTGGCACCTATATCACCAATTCCCGGTTCAAACAAGAAGTTGGTATTATCCCCAGTGTCGCCAGTAAAACAAGTGAATCACCAGTGCAATAGTTATATTAAAACAACTATTTAAAAAAATAGTTGAAATAAGTTTAATAAAATACGTGCCAAAACTTTTGCGAAATGTGTTAAACACTCATAAGTAAGGTAGGTGACCATTGTCATTTTAGAGGACTTTTAAGGTTGCCGCCCGATGGAACTGTGGTTGTATTAAAATAAGATAATACCAGGAAAATAACGAGCAATATCTTCATTTAATACATTGCACATGTGGAGTATAATTTATAAAGCTATTCACTCCGATATTAAAAAGAAAGATCAACCTCAATGTTATGGGACCGTTGTGCTGCACTTGCTGCGCACACAATAAAATGTAGGTTACCAAATTTTTCCGTATGTCGTATTCGCCACCTCAAAATAAGATTTTCTTCGTTGGGTATCAACTAAATAAAGTTTAGTCAACCAAACGATTGGCCACCTTACCATCAGATGTCTTCTAATATTGCGAATAATAATAATAATGATTAGTTAATCCCATTTTTAGGAAAGAGATACCAAAATATGTACATTAGCATCAATAACAAAAAAAATCAAAAACAAACTTGCCCCAAAACTTGTCTTCTCACGAGGATAGTGATGCATCAATTGCAACTGCTGTCACTTCTCGTGAGAAGCACCAAATAAAAAAATAATAGTCATTTTATGGTATTGCGCCTGATGCGCATTCGCGACGTGTGCTAGGTGTGCCCCGCACACAGATGACCGACCTAATCGAAATTAAATTATTACTCTGTACAGGCTGGGCCAAATTCGATGTTACTGTAGGAGATCTCGGTAACTATAAGAGATATCGAAAAATAAGTAAGGTTGTTGTGTCGTCTTTTTTTGAGAGAAACTCAATGGTGAAAACCAACATTAGCTATCGTCTTTTGTTTTCGAGTTATAACACAAAACTCGATTTTTCGCTATTTTGATACTTGTCGATATCTTTGTTGTTTGTTAAATCAGACGAATGATATTTGCACGTTCTTCAGTCACTTTTTCGATTAGAATTCAGTGGAATTCACAGATTTTAAATATCTCTAATAGTTTTGTAAATATAACATAAACTGGTGTTTTTTTAAATGGAAACATAGCTGGCTATGACTGAAATAAATAGAGCCTTTTTTCCCCTTTTCAACGATATATAACATGCCGGTCCAAAATATTCCAAAAGTAATGTTTTATTGAATAACATGAAATTAGTATATATCAGAGAAATTATAATTATTGTCTTCGAGATTTCTCCGAGTAGGCGTCACTAGTAGTTTGACACTACTAATCAGTGAAATTAGTAAAATTTCATTCCTTTATTTTAATTGAAAATTACGGAATGCCGTTTGAATAGTATGAAAAATGCGCAATAATCGAATGCTTTATTCAAAGTAATAACAGTAATTGTCATATAACATCCGAAACATAATTCAATCGTTATCCAGGTAGTGCACGACCGCACAAACTTGTTTTTGGGATTAAAAGAACATCTCATCAATTACGGGTTGATTAATATGCCAAAAGCCGAACATTGTGATATGGATTGGTATGCTGAAGATTCTGTTTCTATTTCACGACTTGAAGTTGAGGGATTTGCAACTGCGGCTGCAACTGTGTTGGTGGCAGCTTCTTCAGCATTTTCAATATGGTAATGTTTGGGTCTTGGCATACTAAATGACCCGTGATCGATGAGATTTTCTTTTAATCTTTCAAAAATAGATTTGTGAGGATGTGATCTTTCTGGATACCGATTGAAGTATGTTTCGGATGCAATTTCAGCATTGTTATTACTTTTAATAAAGCATTCGATCATTGCGTATTTTTCATATGATTCATACGGCATTTCGTAACTTTTTATTGAAATAAATATTCAAAAGAATGCAAATTCAATACTTAAGTCACTGATTAGTAGTGTCAAACTACTAGTGACATACGCCTACTCGAAGAAATCTCGAAGACAATAATCGTAATGCCTCTGATATATACTAATTTCATGTTATTCAATAAAAAGTTACTTTTTGAATATTTTGAACCACCATGTTATATATCGTTGAAAAGAGGAAAAAAGGCTCTATTTATTTCAGTCATAGCCAGCTATGGTTTTCATTTAAAAAAACACAACTTTATGTTATATCTACAAAACTATTAGAGATATTTAAAATCTGTGAATTCCACTGAATTCTAATCAAAAAAGTGCCTCAAGAACGTGCAAATATCATTCGTCTGATTTAACAAACAACAAAGATATCGACAAGTATCAAAATAGGGAAAAATCGAGTTTTGTGTTATACCTCGAAAACAAAAGACGATAGCTAATTTTGGTTTTCACCATTGAGTTTCTCTCAGAAAAAGACGAACCTTACTCAACAACCTTACTCATTTTTCGATATCTCTTATAGTTGCCGAAATCTCCTACAGTAACATCGAATTTGGCCCACCCTGTACAATGTTACAGCTACAAAATGAAAAAGTAATAATTGTATGCAGCGAACATTTTATTAATAGAGAATAAACATAGAATGTACACAAAAACAAGCTACACTTGTAAAATTCAAAAATTTTCTTGTTTAATAGATGGTGTCAAGACTTTTGAGAAATGCATTATTCGCCCAAAAGTAAGATGAGTAGTATTATTTTACTTAAAAAAGGACCATAATTTTGTAGACAGAGGAAGATACGTCCATCACGTATTATGTGAAACTGTGATTATCGTATTAAAATAAGATCATACTAGAAAGTAACGTGCAATATCTTTGTACAGGTTTATTATAAATGATTACAGTCGAAGTGGGCGCTGAGATGTTTGACGCTTCATTTAAACTGAATACTACTATGATATTACTCTTAGATACGCAACTGTTAAGTTGGTCGCATAACCTAATGTGAGTTGTTCACTTGTTTGTGTAAACCGGCGGAAATTTAGTAAACATGAGTATTGCATACTTCGACTACAATCATCTATAATGACCTTTTATAATCCATTCACATGTGAATTAAAATTGATAAAGCTATTCACTCTGATATTAAAAAGAAAGATCAACCTGGTGACAGAAAGTGAAAGACTAATTGTATGCAACGAACATTTTATTAATCAAGCATGCACACAAAACTTATTGTCAAACACTAGCAGGGCAAGAGATACCAAGATATGTGGGAAATAGATACCAAAATATGTACATTACATTCGTGAGAAACACCAAGAAAAGGAAAAATCTAGCGGTCATGGTATATAATTCAAATAAAACTATTGCTTTGTAAAATGTTATAGGCACAAAGTGAAAGAGTAACTGTACGCGAGGAATATTTTTATTAATAGAGAATAAACATAGAATATACGCAAAAACTAGCGACACTATTAAACTAAATTCTAAGGACTGGCAATTTTGCCTAGGAAGAGAACATCCTTCCTATCTGTTTTATGTGAACTTTGTTTCTTCGATTTTCTAGAACAACTCTTCGTTTTTCTTTGAACAACAACGAAAAATGGATGATCTGCAGTCAATTCTTTCGGTTTGTCAATTTCTTCGGTTCCTCCATTTACCAGAATAGAATATGCTAAAATGAAACAATGATAACGATAAGCTAATCACATAATTAATACAGATATTTTAAAGGGACAACGGTTTGAAGTGGCGTTTCCTTACTGTCACACTAGCAGACTCAAGTAAGAGCTTGAATCTTGACTTTTCAACTATGAAGCAAAAACCCATGTGAAAACTTTTTGAAATGGTATTTCTTAACACAAGCCTCACATCAAAGAAGAAGAAAAACGTGAAAAGCATAACAAGCAAGATGAAACATGTTTTGTCAATTCGTATAGCAATTAATCTAAAGTTCGAATGTGCTCATTATGTTTCATCCTACGGCAGCGTCAGAAATTTCTTTGAAAAATATTTCGAGAAATAGATTCGTTGTATTTCTTGTTGCCAGTGAAATAAGTGACTCACCAGTGCAATAGTTATATTAAAACAACTGTTTAAAAAAATAGTTGGGATAAGTTTAATAAAATACATGCCAAAACTTTTGAGAAATGTGTTAAACACTCATAAGTAAGGTAGGTGACCATTGTCATTTTAAAGGACTTTTAAGGTTGCCGCGCGATGGAGCTGCGGTTGTATTAAAATAAGGTAATACCATAAAATAACGAGGAATATCTTCATTTAATACATTGCACATGTGGAGTATAATTTATAAGGCTATTCACACCGATATTAAAAAGAAAGATCAACCTCAGTGGTAAGGGACCGTTGTTTTGTCAATTCGTATAGCAATTAATCTAAAGTTCGAATGCGCTCATTATGTTTCATACTACGGCAGTGCGTCAGAAATTTCTTTGAAAAATATTTCGAGAAACAGATTCGTTGTATTTCTTGTTGCACGTTTCACATATTCCATCCGAAAATTGGTGTATTTCTTTGCTATATCCGAGCTAACAATGGGAATCACTGCAGTAAACGTCTTGAATGACAATCTATTGAATGACTAATATTATCGCAGATGTGTACTAAATTGTTTTCCTGTCAATATCAACTGTGCAAGGCGTGCGTCCCACACACAAGCCTGACAATAGATATTTTAAACAGAAGTACATGCATCTTGATTTTTTAAGCTACGAAACGAAAACCCTAAAACCTCGTAATATTAAATAGTAATAATTCAACATGATCATAATTTACAGTCTGCTTTCTATTTCATTCAGATTAAGTAATTTAAACAAGTGGTCAAATGTATATATTACTATAACCCATAGTGATTATTCAATTCTTTTGCTACCAGATATCAACTGTGGTTCTGTTTTATTGTACTATGCATTATATTTAAATTCTGTTTAAACTTTCGTATTAAAATAAGATACTACTAGAAAAATAACGAGCAATATCTTCATATAATACATTCCATAGGTGACCTAAAATGTAAAAAGGTATGCACTCTGATATTGAAAAGAAAAATCAACATCAGTGGTTAGTGGCCATTGTGCTGCATTTACTGCGCACACACGTTAAAATGTGGGTACAAAAATTTTCAGTAGGCAAAAATGTTCAACCGCCGTTTAAAAACAAATTTATTCCGCACGTAAAATGTTATAGCCACAAAGTGAAACAGTAACTGTGCGCAACGAACAGTTCATTAATAGAGAATAGACATCGAATATACACCAAAAGTAACGACACTTGTAAACTGAATTCTAAGGATTGACAATTTTGCCAAGGAAGAGAACATCCTTCCTATCTGTTTTATTTGAACTTTGTTACTTCGATTTTCTCGAACAACTCTTCGTTTTTCTTTGAACAACAACGAAAAATGGGTGATCTGCAGTCAATTCCTTTGGTTTGGGTCCCTCATAAACGTCATAAGATAGCAGCTCAATTGAGGATACTAAAATGAAACAATGATAACGGTAAGCTAATCACATAATAAAATACAGATATTTTAAAGACAACGGTTTGAAGTGGCGTTTCCTTACTGTAACACTAGCAGACTCTAGCGGACTTTAGCACTTATTCTAAAGTCCGAATGCGCTCATTATGTTTCATACTACGGCACTGCGTCAGAAATTTCTTTGAAACATATTTCGAGAAATAGATTCGTTGTATTTCTTGTTGCACGTTTCATATTCCGTCCGAAAGTTGGTGTATTTGTTTGCTATATCCGAGCTAACAATGGAAATTACTGCAGTAAACGTCTTGAATGCCAATCTATTGGATAAATAATATTATAGCAGATGTGTATTCAATTCTTTTGCTATCAAATCAAATCAACTGTGCAAGGTGTGCGCCGCACACACAAGGGAGACAAAATGGAAATAAAATTGTTACTCTGTAACATTTTATAGCCACAAAGTGAAAGAGTAACTGTATGCAACGAACATTTTTATTAATCAAGACTAAACATGGAATATGCACAAAAACTAACGACACTTGTAAACTGAATTCTAAGGATTGACAATTTTGCCAAGGAAGAGAACATCTTTCCTTTCATTTGATCTGCGTTTCTCCGCTTTTCTCGAACAACTCTTCGTTTTTCTTTGAAGAACAACGAAAAATGGGTGATCTGCAGTCAATTCCATCTGAACCGGTTGTATCACATACACGTACGCGTCATCAGCCATCTCTATTTCTAAAATAAGAACAATTATGGTAATGATATGAACCAATTATATAAGCAATAATATTTTAAAGTGACCACGTTTTGAAGTAGCATTTTCTTACTGTCAAACACTAGCAGACTCAAGTAAAAGCTTGAATCTTGCTATATCAAGCTATGAAGCAAAACCCCATGTGACAGCTCTTTGAAATGGTGTTTCTTAACGCAAGCCTCAAATCAAAGAAGAAGAAAAACGTAAAAAGCAAAAAGGCAACGTGAAACACATTTTTATAACTTTTGGAGAACGTCGTCTAAAATCCAAATGTTGTCATAATACGTCACAACATAAATCTCGTTGAAACATGTTTCGAAAATTGGTGATCTATTTCTTGTCGCATATTTGGATATCAACAAAATGAACTTTAGTCACCAGGACGATTGATCACCTTTCCATCACATGTATTCTAATATCGCAAATAGTGCTTGGTTAATCCCATTTTTCGGAAACAGATGCCAAAATATGTACATTAGCACCAATAAAAATTAAACTCAAAAACAAACTTGCCCCTAAGCTTGTCTTCTCACGAGGATGGTGACGCATCAATTTCAACTGCTGTTTTGCGCCTTATAGACCATTTCTATGTGTTGTCAAGAAACAGCATAGTTTTCATATCCAAAATTACAATTCTTGCGATTTAAAGCGAAGATTACTATCACTTCTCGTGAGGAATACCAAGAAGAGGAAAAAACGTAACGGTTATGGTATGATGTTGCACCAGATGTGTTGACGATTTGTGCTAAGTGTGCTCCGCACACAAATGACTTACTACATTGAAACAAAATTATTACTGTGGTAAATGTTATTGACCTCATGGTGTACATACCACTACACCTGCTTTGGCGTTGATCGAGTACAGTCGCTTGCCTTGTTTAAATTTCCGCTTCGTCGATAGATAATTTGAGCAGTTTCTTTCAATTGTGTTGTTTCTTTAAACTTTGTGTGAATATCTGTTTTTATTTTCCAATTCGAATTTGTTCTTCTGTTTTATACTTAGAGTTGAATTATTTTTTGATTTTATAGTTGTACTAGTTTGAAAATCCTGCAATGAATCGTTGGCTAGCTGAGTTTGGCAATACTTTCACGTTCGTTAAGAAAGGGGAAGTGGTTTGCAATTTCTGCTCAAGAAATTTAATTATTCGTAGTAAACAATGTCTTCGGGCTCATGTAAAAACAAAAAACATGGAAAATGTATCAGGCACGTCAACTAAAAGCTTTTTTGATGATTTAGGTGAAACATTTATTTCTGCTAATATAACTTTCACAAAAATTAATAATCCCGTTTTTAAAAAATTTATCAAGAAGTATACTGGACGAGACTTACCCGATGAATCCACAATTAGAAAATATTACGTACAAGGGCAATATGACAAAACAATTTCTAAAATAAAGTCAAAACTATCCGATAAATATATTTGGGTTTCTGCAGATGAAACTACGGATATGAAGGGTAGATGTGTGGTCAACGTCGTTGTCGGATTGTTGGACCCGCAAGACTTATATAAACCCTATTTAATATCTACTCAGTTTCGCTGTACCGTCAAAGCTGAAGAGATATGTACAATAGTAAATGACGCCATAAAAAAAGTAGGAATCACAGACGCTACCAAAGTATTACTGTTTGTTTCTGACGCTGCTGCGATTATGTTACAAGTTGGAAAATTACTTAAACAACATTTTTCAAATATTCTTCATTTGACATGTTTTCCACACACTATTCATAGAATTTGTGAATTTATTCGGGAAGAATTTCCAGACGTGAATACGCTAATAAGCACAAGCAAAAAATTTTTATTGAAAGCTCCTTCCAGATTGTCTCTTTACAAGGAAAAGTGCCCTAATCTACCTTTGCCACCACAACCAGTTATTACGAGATGGGGTACATGGTTAGACGCGGCAATTTTTTATGCAAGAAACTTTGATATCATCAAACCCTTCGTCTTAAATTTGCCTGATGAAGCAGTTAGTATTAAAGACTGCAAAAAAGTACTATCATTACAAGATTTGCATGAACAATTAAAATTGATGCGGTAGTACATAGAAATCCGGATTTTAATATTTTAAAACAAATCTCTACGAATTCATTTACGGATGAAGGAATTTCTCAAAAATATTCCAATTTGGTGTTGGTTTATTCTTTTGCGCCTGTGACTAGCTGCAATGTAGATAGATCATTTCCAAGGTTTAAAGACGTTTTAACATCTAAGCGAAATAATTTTACTGAAACTAATTTAGAAAAATATGCAGTAATACAATCGTTCAATGCATATCCTAGAAATGAGTAAAATATTTCAATGGGCACGTGTTGCATATAGTTACGACAAACATTTAATATTAAATTCACTCGGTTTACTACCGATCGCCAGGCGCTTCGCGCCTATGGATATCAATCCAATCGACCGCATAAGTCGTTATTGACTCATGCGTGCCCGCTACGCACACTCATAGCTGGGCGACTTCTAGCACTGCGAGACATACATTTTTGTCCGGCCACTGATTATTACAGTTAATAATGCAAAACTTGTTGTGTCCCATTAAGATTATTTATACCAACGATATGTTATTAGTTCTGATGGATTGGAACATAATGCGCCGTGAACTACTGCACATAGTGTAGGCGGGTATTTCTCCGCTACGGGCGCTTAGATCGCTTTTAAACTCCTCTCCATGGTGTATGCACAGGACGAATAGACACAAACTGAAAGAGTAACTGTATGCAACGAACATTTTTATTGATAGAGAATAAACATAGAATATGCACAAAAACTAACGACACTTGTAAACTGAATTCTAAGGATTGGCAATTTTGCCAAGGAAGAGAACATCCTGCCTTTCCTTTTTATTTGATCTTAGTTTCTTCGTTTTTCTCGAACAACTCTTCGATTTTCTTTGAAGAACAATGAAAAATGGGTGATCTGCAGTCAATTCCATCGGGTCGGGTTTTATTTCATAAAGGTACGCAGACGCTTGTATTACTAAAATAAGAACAATGATGTGAACTACTCATTATATAATCAATAGACACTAGCAGCCTCAAGTTAGAGCATGAATCTTGATTTTCAAGCTATGAAGCAAAACCCCACGTGACAACTTTTTGAAATGGTATTTCTTAACGCAAGCCTCACATCAAAGAAGAAGAAAAACGTGAAAGCAAAACAGGAAATGTGAAACATATTTCGTCGATTTTAAGTTAACATGGTCTAAAATCCAAATGCGATAAGCATGTTTTTATACTACGTCACAACATAAATCTCGTTGAAACATGTTTCGAAAATTGGTGCATATTTGGATATCAACCAAATGAACTTTGGTCACCAGGACGATTGGTCACTAGGGTGGTTCAAATTGGCTATTTTTATTTAGAAAGCAACGATCCCCCAAATCGTTTCCAAATCCAAAAAAAAAGTGGACACGTGTTTTTTTTTCGAAAGTTTGATTCTTAATGGTGCCTGTCGAGGCCTCAAATTTACTTTAGAAAATGCATGGGAAAAAAGACAAATTATTTTTCGAATAATTGTTTGGGGTTTGAGAAAACTTAAGACTAAAGTTATAGCACTTGCAGAGGACTTTCCAAGGAAGAATTTGACCTATCATACATATGGATTTGATGCCCCCAACCCACCCCCACAGTGCCCTGAAAACTACCCTTAAATGAAAAAATGTAGATTCTTCAGAATTCTTCATTATTATAAGGCTAGTGGGATGCCTATAAACATTTGTCAGTTAATTTCTATTTGTTTAAACAAATTTCTAGGTGTTTAAATAAATCGTTTTTCTCGAAAATCCGTCTGAAGTCTGTTTTCTGAGTTCGAAATGGCAGCTTATTATCTAAGTGACATTATTCATTAAAAAAATTCCTCCTATTGTTTAAACAATAAATTATTATTCATTTTCAACTTTTTTCTAATTATGGTAGAAATGTAACTCCCCAATTTCCCGAAAAAAAGATTTTAAATAAATTCAATTTCTTCGAATAAATGATATTGAAAACGATTAATATTTTACTTAATAATGATTTGAACCAGGTCCCAGGTCCCTGGTTCAAATCCAGATTGTGGCTGTAATTTTTAATTTATTTTAAAATTTACATACCACCTGTATATCACCATTATGCATTTGAATAATATTTTATTATTTAAACAATGGAAATTATCCCAAAATATAAATGATGCCACTTGACAATAACAGTTGACCAGACCGATCTAAAAAAATGAATGTTCGGAGAATTGCAAAAAAATTGTTTAAACAAATGGAATTTGTTTAAACAAATATGGGTTTATAAGTTAATAACATAGGCAAGATACTTCGAACATGAAATTTATAAGTTAATTTCACAGAAAACCTGACTTCTACCATAATTAGAACTTCAGTTGAAAATTAATAATCATTGATACTTTTAACAATAGGAAGAATTTGTTTAATGAATAATGTCACTCTAAGATAATAAACTGCCATTTCGAACTCAGAAAACAGATGTCCGACGGAGTTTCGAGAAAAGCGAATTATTTAAACAAATGGAATGTTTAAACAAACGGAAATTACCTGACAAATGTTTATAAACATTCAACTTACTTATAGTAATGATTTCTATGAGAAAAAAAAGAATGAAGTGATTAGAACGGTAAATTTTCTGAAGTATGTACATTTTTCAATTAAGCGTAGTTTTCAGGGCACTGTGGGGGTGGGTTGGGGGCGTCAAAGCCATATGTATAATAGCTCAAATTCTTCATTGGATAGTCCTCTACAAGTCCTATAACTTTAATCTTAAGTTTTCCCAAACTCCGAAGAATTATTCGAAAAATACCAAAAAATGTCTTTTTCCCATGCATTTTCTTATGTAAATTTGATGCATCGATAGGCACCATTAAAAATCAAAATTTCGAAAAAAAATAAATAAATACGTGTCCACTTTATAGTGCTTGGTTAATCCCATTTTTAGGAAAGAGATACCAAAATATATACATTAGCACCAATAAAAAATAAACTCAAAGATAAACTTGCCCCAAAGCTTGTCTTCTCACGAGGATGGTGACGCATCAATTTCACTGCTCTTTTGCACCTCATAGAGCATTTCTGTGTTGTCACGAAACAGCATAGTCTTCAGATCAAAAATTCCAATTCTTGCGATTTAAAGCGATGAGTTACTATCACTTCTCGTGAGAAACACCAAGAAAAGGAAAAGACGTAGCGGTCGTGGTATGGTGTTGCGCGAGATGCGTATTCACGACTTGTGCTAAGTGTGCTCCGCACACAAATGCCTTACGAAATTAAAATAAAATTATTACTCTGGCAAATGTTGAAGACACAAAGTGAAAGAGTAACTAAATGCAACGAACATTTTATTAATAGAGAATAAACATAGAATATGCACAAAAAACTACAGACACTTGTAAACTGAATTCTAAGGATTGACAATTTTGCCAAGGAAGAGAACAACTTTCCTTTTATTTGATCGGCGTCTCTTCGTTTTTCTCGAGCAACTCTTCGATTTTCTTTGAAGAACAACGAAAAATGGGTGATCTACGGTCAATTCTTCTTGAAACACATAATCCAAAGCGTGCATAGAGTCTTCCATTACTAAAATAAGAACAATGATGGTAATGGTATAAACTAATTATATAATTAATAGACAGTTTAAAGTGACAATGTTTTGAAGTGGCATTTCCTTATTGTCAAACACTAGCAGACTCAGGTAAAACCTTGAATCTTGATTTTTAAGCTATGAAGCGAAAACCCATGTGACAACTCTGTGATAAGGTTAGGGGTCCCGGGACTGCGATCTACCCTCTTCGCTAGGGAACCTGAACAGACGGACAGACCACGAAAAACCTATTTTGAAGCGCCGAATACAACCGACGGAATTTTATTTTAACAACATTTTAACGTGTGTGCGCTGCGAGTGCAGCACAACGGCCACTAACCACGCGAAGTTGATCTTTCATTTGATTAACAGAGTGGATAGCTTTATAAATTTTTTCAAGTGACATGTTCGTTTACAAAATAAGAAGCACCCTAATCTACACAACAGAGTTTTATTCCTCACCACATTGGATTTTGATGAAATTTTGTACAATTGTTGTGCTCATGTAGTTGTGGAAATATAACAAATTTTATGATATGATATATTTAAAGGCCGATTAATGTAGAGAGGTGATATAGGTATCATTTTATAGCTTTTTCCATGAGCTCTCTCCTGATACGAAAAATGGTTTGTAGGCAGTGAAATACAAGCAGTAGAAGGCAATTTTATCAGGCATATATTATGTTGTAGACATCTATAAAACTTAATACCAGTATTTGGAAAGCGATACCAAAATATGTACATTAACACCGATTAAAAATACACTCAAAAACAAACTTGCCCCAAAGCTTGTCTTCTCACGAGGATGGTGACGCATCAATTTCAACTGCTCTTTTGCACCTCATAGAGCATTTCTGTGTTGTCACGAAACAGCATAGTTTTCAGATCCAAAATTCCAATTCTTGCGATTTAAAGCGATGAGTCACTATCACTTCTCGTGAGAAACACCAACAAAAGTAAAAAACGTAACGATCATGGTATGGTGTTGGGCGATAATGGCATGCGTATTCACGACTTGTGCTAAGTGTGTTCCGCACACAAATGCCTTACGAAATTAAAATAAAATTATTACTCTGGCAAATGTTATAGACACAAAGTGAACGAGTAACTGTATGCAACGAACATTTTATTAATAGAGAATAAACATAGAATTTGCTCAAAAACTAACGACACTTGTAAACTGAATTTTAAGGTTTGACAATTTTGCCAAGGAAGAGAACATCTTTCCTTTTATTTGATCCGCGCTTCTTCGTTTTTCTCGAGCAACTCTTCGATTTTCTTTGAAGAACAACGAAAAATTGGTGATCTACGGTCAATTCTTCTTGTACCACAATGTCTAACGCCATCTCAGAGTTTTCCATTACTAAAATAAGAACAATGATGGTAATGGTATAAACTAATTATATAATTAATAGACAGTTTAAAGTGACAATGTTTTGAAATGGCGTGTCCTTACTGTAAAACACTAGCAGACTCAAGTAAAACCTTGAATCTTGATTTTTTAAGCTATAAAGCAAAAACTTATGTGACAATATTATGTGATATGGTGTTTCTTAACACAAGCCTCCCATCAAAGCAATATGAAACGTGAAAGGCAAAACGATACGGATAGGGTCATACGGTTAGGGGTCCCGGGGCTGCATCAACCCTCTTCGCTCGGGAACCTGAACAGACAGACAGACCACGAAAGTCTTATTTTGACCGAAAGTTTTAGTAACCTACATTTTAACCAATGAGGTTCATCTTTCTTATCATTATCAGAGTGATAGCTTTATACATTTTTGAAGGTCACCATACCATTCCGAAGGCGTGGTTCCTAAACGGATTTGCTTACAATATAAGAACCACCGTAATCCACACTTTTAGTATAAAAGACTAGAAACGGGGCAGACCTAATAGGTCTGCGCATCGCCTAGACGGGGGTAGATCGCCGATTTGTGTAGATCGCCGATTTATGTAGATCGCCGGTTCGTATAGATCGCCGAGGTCGGCAGATGGCCAATCTTGAAGCAAAAAAAGTAACTTAATTCGTTTTTTTAATAATTTTTAGTAATAAAATGTTTCCATCATATGAAAGTTGACCAACGACACACGCCTAAAAAAAAGACCATTGAATGTGTGCAAACTCTGATACTTTAAATATACAGAAAAGCCCAAAATATCAAGAAAAAGATAAAACCACCTGTTGATAAAAATGTCATCAATAAGAAACGTTAAAAATTTGAACTTTTTCTGATGGTCAAACAGACGATACTGCATATAATACAATACAATCCATATCATAATATTGTCGACGTGTGCTAAATGTGCCTCGCACACCTATGCTCGACATGATGGAGATATAGAATATTCCAGTACTACATCTAATCATATTTGGTTAAAATTTTATAGTTCAATATTAATGCACTCAAATATGGATACCTACACATTTAATACGTTCTGTCAAACAGCGCATAGCTGCCGGACAGCGCTTATTGACAACAGCCCGCTTTCGCGAAAGAATAGTTGTACACTACTAAAAATTTTTAAAATTTTTACTAATGCTTTCATGGAGATGCGAAATCTTTTCTCGCCTCTCAAAAGGCGGATTTGCGTAAATGTTTCCGCAATTGTTAATAGACCGGGCGATCCGGCGGAGTCGGTCTTAAATCTATAATCCGAAAGTGGTAAAAAAGCCTTTGCACTCGGAAAATACAGCGAAATCAGCATCGATGAGACGTCTATTCCAAAACGGTGGCGTAAGGTTTAGTTAATATTGGAAAAAGAAAAGCCTCTTTATTACAATAGTTTTGCTTTTATTATATACTTCGGACCAGTTTTGCTAATTATAGCATCGTCGGCGAAATCTAATTGGGAGAGCAAACACAATGACAATGAGTGAAAAACACGGCAATGTAAAGCAAAAACTTCAGAAAAACTTACGTTCGGTATTCACAACAAAGGCAAGAAGCTCAAAGTGACACAAAGACGGTCTCCTTGTGTTGGAAAAAATACAAATTAAAATCTGTGCTGAAATAAACACTCGCAACAACACCGGCGACAGACAGAATATCTAATGGAGGAAATGCTGAGGTCACGTGAACTCGGCTCGAAGCAAGAAAACATGACGGCGCAAAATCCCCAAAACAGGATTTACAAATTCAAATTTAAAATCAAAGTTAAGAAATTATTTTAAGCGAAGTCCGTACAAATATTAAAGTGAAACAATTAGGATTTACAAATTTAAACACAACCAAAAATCAACAATATGTACCGACAACAATAAACAATGATAACAGTCAGAGAGAGGCTACGACCAAGGGAAGACTCGAGAAACTACACTGATAAAAATGAGTGCGAATTTACAAATGTAATTTACATTTTTTTCAGTAAACCTACCCTATTTGTCGGCAATTTTACCATAATTTTAAGCAAAAATACTAAATATCATTGAAAATGCAGTTACATTCATAAATTGTACAAACTGTAGGTAAATTTACTAACAAATTTGTAAATTTCATAATAACAATTACTTCAACGGAATAAAATTACAAATCTATACATTAAAACTACTGTCTGATATGTAAATTTGCCCTTTGCTCGTGCAATTTTCCTTTCTAGATGGTAAAGTGCTACCGAGATAATTTTTATCGCGCTTGCGTAATAATGGGATATACAGTTCGAGTTCCGTTCGCCATCCGTTTGGTTGTGTTTACAGGAGCTAAGTTAGAGTTTTATTGAGTGCGATTGTTATATACAACTAATCTAACACTGTTAGTGCCTCTGTGACTTATCCTTTATCGGTGTCGTGTGGAATATTTGCCCCATATGGTTCTATAGTATTAAAAGATATAATATTGGTACATTCATCTCTTTGTATATTATGGAGGACTTTGCAACTATATACTACAAAGTGCAGGTAAAAGTTTGCAGTCTTGATATGTATAATTTCACTTTCACTAATTGGATGTTCTTTTTAGGATACAAGTGTTGATGATACTGACATTCTACAAATTCAAGGACTTGTGTGGTGTCCATAGGTAAGATTTCGCTTATTGTTCTTTCTTGTACATGCGGTCTTATAATCAAATTTATTACTAACATGTATAACACATATCATTTCAATCACCAATATAAAAAAATACTTTTCTATAAACAGTCATTAATAACTTTACACACAGTCGGTACCTCAAAGGAAAGCAGCTGCTGACATTGTTATACCCTGTATATGATATATGACTCATGTAGTTCGTATTTTGATTTCAGGTGACACCGTTTGGACTATATTATATGCTGTGGTTGGATTATCCCCAGGTTATCTTACTCTGGAGACGGTTTAGCTTTTTAAAAATTATTCCAAGTCAGGGTTCAAAAACGAATAAGGTGACGTAAGTTTACCATAGGCATTTCAACTTAATATTGTTGAAATAATATTTAATTTATATTTAAAAGATATGTTTCTCTCTGTTAAGCAGATCGATTTATTTTATTATACGATATGTAGATAAGTATAGTCCATGGGTTCCTATTTTATTTCATTTACTTATGATTACTTATGATTTTTGTCAAGAACTTCTATTTATTTAATGTTAAATATATATATATATATATATATATATATATATATATATATATATATATATATATATATATATATATATAGGAAAGCTGGTTAATCGACGGTAAGATATAAAGGAGAAAGGTATTTGTCGGGCAATTCCGTCATACGAAGATCGAAGATCAATATATATATATATATATATATATATATATATATATATATATATATATATATATATATTATAAATATGTTTCACATGTTATTTATTGTTAAAATTATAATAAAACTTCATACTATTATTTTTTGTTTTTATTTATGATCTCCACATTAATAGGATTTTACTAGTGATTTTACAGTTGACAATACAGGCTTGTCCGAGCAGTCGCAAAACCAGTTGACATTGTGAAGAAACACACGTGAAGAAACAACGTGTTTTCACTCACGCGTATGTCGGATTTCCGCACGAGGCGCAGCCGAGTTTGGAAAGACATACAAGTGAGTGAAGTGGTTTCTCACGAGTGCTGTATAGAGTTTTGTTCAATCCTGCCACTAAATTTAAAGAAATAACGTTATTAAAATTAGTTAATTTTGATCTCTCGACGTAGGTCACAGTTTATGACGTCATCCGGTTAATACAAACAAATTACATGTGTCAATTAGTTTATTACTGACGTTCATCGTTTCTGCAAAGTTTTATATCAGTAAATATAAAGCTTATCGACGATATTTTAAAGGACTATTATGGAAAAGCGTGGAGAAAAAAATTGTCTGTAAAATATTCGAGGCACAAAGTGAAAGAGTAATTGGATGCAATCAAACTTTATTACTAGAGAGTAAACATAAAATATACACAAAAACATCGGATAACTAACGTTACTTGCGAATTTAATTCTAAGGATTGGCAAGTTTGCCTAAGAAGAGGACATCCTTCCTATCCTCATTCGATATTTGAACAAAAACGAAAAATGGGCGATCTGCAGTAAATTCTGGTTTGTATAGTCGAATCGCAGCCATCTTTGTCACGACAATCACTCCTAAAAACAATATTAACAGTGATAGTGATATAAATTAACGGATTATAATCAAATACATATACGACAATACTGGCACATAGACTTAAGCTGCTGTTTTGCGTATAGATTACAGACAATTGAGTTAAAAGTTAACTTCGTTAATTAACCATTCATTCACCTGATTAATGCTTTTGTGCCTAGCTTTGTTTGTGGCGCTTCTAGAATATATTTGAGCACATTTTTTCTAAACCATATGGTGTACGAAATAAACCCTTCATACAAAAATTTATCAATCGACCAAAAAATTGAAGACCAGGCTCTAGAAATTAGAAGAGAAAGGTTGAAAAAAATCGTACAAATCCTTAAATCATTTATGTATAATGACCATATTTATTGCTTTACAGAATTACATTGTTTGGATTTGGTTTTAATTTTGACCAAACATTATAAGCGACACTTAAGATAAATTGTAGGTACGTTTGTGTTATTGTATTTGTATAGTATTACACTGAAAAATTACAAATTTCAGGAGTTTAATTAGTAGAAGGTTGATTCAGTTTGCCCATAAACAAAGTCGTTTGCGCACTGCCTTGGACTTCTAATACGAAGAAAAATGGGTGATCTGCTTCAAAAGTATCTCGTTGTCGTGGAAGCATTGGAGCAAAATACTCCATCACTAAAACTAACAATAAAAGAATATGTAAAACATTTCCATCGAATAGATTTTTGGTGTAAACATCATAACAATGAATGTTATTGAAATTGTTATTAAATTTACCAAGAACTTGACTTATCTATAACAAATTTATCTGCTCCAATCTTATACAAGTTCTCTTAAGAACATCGCAAAGAACGGGGAACAAAAAGCTAATTGCAAGCAATGTATAGTTAGTGACTTTAAACAAATGTAGCATTGATATTTTATTAGAATGAGAATATTGCATATTAGTAGGCACCTTTCACCAGTTACATTATTTTCAAAAAAGAATTGTCATTTTCTGCTAATTCCTGAGCCAATTTGACCTTATAGGGTTGAAATTTTTGAATCTTTAAAAGTTTCAGAAACATGGCTCAAATTATGCTCTAAAGTCTAAAGCGATGTTTCGAAGAGAAAGAATGCGGATTATCTTCAATTTCCAGTAAGATATCTTTGGTTAATTTTTGTTGTTGGGGCGGCCAGTTTTTAGAAGTTTCATCACAGTGCCGTGTTCTAGAAATTTAATTTCTATTCTGCTGACTGGTGGATTGACTTATTTGTCGATCAGGATACTTTTCTCTCAATGTAAGCGATGCCATTTTGTTAACTCCATAAACAAAATAAAGTCGACAGCTCTATAATTACTAACCACAAACGCCGGCAAGGAACAACGCTTATGCAATGCGAAAATGAAAATAATATATCCAAACATTTCCTAACAAACCGAAATTGCAAAAACCAAAACAAAAAATCTGATGTGACCCGGCACAAGACTTTATCATACTATATATAAAATTAATAGTTTAGCTGCATGAGATTCTATTTGATCGAGATCGGCTATGTCTGCATTAAAATAAAACTAGTACAATTAGACAGATATGTCGATTAAAGCTGTGTTCGGATATTGTACTCCGTTGACACCGGGTACACCGTCCAAATGACACTTACGTGTTATTAGATGTACAAAGTGTAATGTAACAATATCCGAACGCAGCTTATATTGACAGTAGGTATAGTCAAAACATTAGCGTTTGACCCTACCTACTGTCATTAGAATCAAAATATCTTACATATCCTGGCTACTAGTTTTAATGCAGTACGACCGATCTCGATGAAATAGAATTTGCTCATGCAGCTAAACTATTGATTGTACCAACAAATTTAATAGTCATAAATTATTTAGAATTTCCTCTACATTAATTTATTATTTAACTATTTCGACGAAATTCCAGAAATGGCGGCTTGTTTCCTATTTTAAAAAAAATCTTAAAACTTACTTACGATAGTCTCTTAGAAGCCGAAGATATTTTTCCGATATGAAAAGGCACTTAATTTGTCCTTTCAATATTTTGTTTTATCTATAACCTTCTATGCCTAGAGCTAGTCATAAAAATAGCCTTCTTACTCCTTTGCAATTGAAATTTGATTTTTTTTGTATGAAAATCCTACTAACTGTTCGGATGTAATTAAAAGTCATTTCTATGATTTCTATGAATATAATATCATAATAATTGAATTAATTTAACTATAAATTGCACCTGCATGAAATCTAGTTGTTTTAATTTACTAAGAAAAAAGGGCTGTAAGAAATAATACAAATCCATAAATTATGTACACATAATAACCATATTTATTGTTACACAGAATTACATTATGTATATTGATTTGGTTTTAATTTTGACCAAACATTATTAGCGACACTTTAGATAATTGTAGGTACGTTTGTGTTACTGTATTTGAATTGTATTACACTGAAAAATTACAAATTCCAGGCGTTTAATCAGTAGAAGGTTGAGTCAGTTTGCCCATAAATAACTTCGTATTGTCACTGCCTTGGACTTCTAATACGAAGAAAAATGGGTGGTCTACTTCGAAAATAATAAAAAAAAACATGTAAAACATTTTCATCTAATAAGTTTTGGGTGTAAACATCATAAACATGACTGTTATTATAACAAATTTATCAGCTCTAGTTTATACAAGCTATCTTAAGAACAACACAAAGAACGGGAAGCAAAAAGACAATTGCATGCAATGAATAATTTGTGCCTTTAAACAAACATGATTAGAATATATACGCTAATATCAGGTTTTCAAGTTTTCATCATTATTTTATTCATTGTTAGTGAAAAGAACCGCTATTATTTTGCACATAACTGTGAGTACATTATTGTGCTTTTAGACACCCAACAATAATCTTCGATAAGATTATTTATACAATTATCATTATAATAAACTATATTATGAATCTTTATTTACAAATCTGTACAATTTCTTCAGATTATATTTCAATATTTTACTCCTATGCATGATTTTTTTTTTCTCTTTTTAGCTAACTTTGGATCGTCAAATCCAAACGAGAAATGTCAGGATAACGTGGTAAGTTAATTTAAAAGATTGCCCATTTAATGTAGTTTTTAGTTTAGAAATTATTTCAATAATTACAAATTCGCATGAAAATAATTTTGAAGCCCCATTGACCTGAGTGTGTGCACTCACCCATCTACTAAAAGATTTGTCGGTTCATTTGCTAAAAGATCGCGATCAGGTTTCCCCATTTAAATTTTCAAGAAATATAAACGGCCTACTTACTCCATTCTCTTTTTGATAACAAGCTATTGAAATTTGATTTTTTTTAGAGAGGATTCGTTTGTATTTTAGGTAGTTTGAGAAGGCCACAAAATAATTTGTTGAGCAATTCATTAAATATTACAAAAGGTATTTATTCAATCTCAGCAAGAACACTCAATCCTTTTTTTTTAATTCAAATTTGTGTGGAAATCATATTAAACTCTTCGGATGTAACTAAATACGCATGATTTAATCATAGGAATTTTTTTTTGAGTAGTACATAATGTCATGATAATTGAATTAATTTAACTATAAATTGCACTTGCATGAAATCTAGTTGTTTTAATTTACTATGAAAAAAGGGCTGCAAGAAATAATACAAATCCATAAACCATGTACATATAATAACCATATTTATTGTTACACAGAATTACATTATATTGATTCGGTTTAGTTTTGACCAAACATTATTAGCGACATTTTCGATAAATTGAGGGTACGTTTATGTTACTGTATTTATATTGTATTACACTGAAAAATTACAAATTCCAGGCGTTTAATCAGTAGAAGGTTGAATCAGTTTGCCCATAAACAACTTCGTATTGTCACTGCCTTGGACTTCTAATACGAAGAAAAATGGGTGATCTGCTTCGAAAATATTTCGCTTCGGTGGGTGCATTGGAGCACAACACATCATCATCACTAAACCTGACAATAAAAAAAACATGTAAAACATTTTCATCTAATAAGTTTTGGGTGTAAACATCATAAACATGACTGTTATTATAACAAATTTATCAGCTCTAGTTTATACAAGCTATCTTAAGAACAACACAAAGAACGGGAAGCAAAAAGACAATTGCATGCAATGAATAATTTGTGCCTTTAAACAAACATGATTGGAATATATACCCTAATATCAGGTTTTCAAGTTTTCATCATTATTTTATTTATTGTTAGTGAAAAGAACCGCTATTATTTTGCACATAACTGTGAGTACATTATTGTGCTTTTAGACACCCAACAATAATCTTCGATAAGATTATTTATACAATTATCATTATAATAAACTATAATATGAATGTTTATTTATAAATTTGTACAATTTCTTCAGATTATATTTAAATATTTTACTTCGATTCATGATTTATTTTTCTTTCTTTTAGCTAACTTTGGTTCGTCATAACTAAACGAGAAATGTCAGGATAACTTGGCAAGTTATTTTAAAAGATTGCCCATTTAGTGTAGTTTTTAGTTTAGAAATTATTTCAGTAATTACAAATTCGAATGAAAACAATTTTGAAGCCACTTTGACCTGAGTGTGTGCAATCACCCATCTACTAAAAGATTTGTCGGTTCATTTGCTAAACGATCGCGATAAGGTTTCCCCGTTTAAATTTTCAAAAAATATAAACGGCCTACTTACTCCATACTCTTTTTGATAATAAGCTATTGAAATTTGATTTTTTTATTAGAGAGGATTCGTTTGCATTTTAGGTAGTTTGAGAAGGCCACAAAATAATTTGTTGACCAATTCATTAAATATTACAAAAAATATTTATTCAATCTCAGTAAGTACATTCAATCCTTTTTTTAAATTCAAATTTCTGTGGAAATCGTATTAAACTCTTCGGATGTAACTAAAAACGCATTATTTAATCATAGAAAATTTTTTTGAGTAGTACAGAATGTCATGATAATTGAAGTAATTTAACTATAAATTGCACTTGCATGAAATCTAGTTGTTTTAATTTACTATGAAAAAAGGGCTGCAAGAAATAATACAAATCCATAAATCATGTACACATAATAACCATATTTATTGTTACACAGATTTACATTATATTGATTTGGTTTAGTTTTGACCAAACATTATTAGCGACATTTTCGATAAATTGTAGGTACGTTTGTGTTACTGTATTTGTATTGTATTACACTGAAAAATTACAAATTCCAGGAGTTTAATCAGTAGAAAGTTGAATCAGTTTGCCCATAAACAACTTCGTATTGTCACTGCCTTGGACTTCTAATACGAAGAAAAATGGGTGATCTGCTTCGAAAATATTTCGCTTCGGTGGGTGCATTGGAGCACAAAACAGCTTCATCACTAAACCTGACAATAAAAAAAAAATATGTAAAACATTTTCATCTAGTAGCTTTTCGGTGTAAACATCATAAAAATGACTGTTTTATAACAAATTTATCAGCTCTAGTTTACACAAACTATCTTAAGAACAATACAAAGAACGGGAAACAAAAAGACAATT
This sequence comes from Aphodius sticticus, assembly GCA_963966075.1. Classification (NCBI taxonomy): domain Eukaryota; kingdom Metazoa; phylum Arthropoda; class Insecta; order Coleoptera; family Scarabaeidae; genus Aphodius; species Aphodius sticticus. The sequence goes on along the minus strand of OZ014508.1, from coordinate 3,805,268 downwards.
GCATGCAATGCATAATTTGTGTCTTTAAACAAACATGATTGGATTATATATGCTAATATCAGGTTTTCAAGTTTTCATCATTATTTTATTCGTTGTTAGTGAAAAGCACCGCTATTATTTTGCTCATAACTGTGAGGACATTATTGTGATTTTAGACATCCGATAATAATATTTGATAAGATTATTTATACATTTCTTATATACGTATTTCTTTATATTATATGTAAATATTTTTCTTTAATATGATTATTTGGTGGCAGCCATTTTGAACACACTCTGTATTTGTTGTTGCTTTTATTTGTAAATAAGTAGTGAAGTGTTTTCGAATTGTTACTTATTGAAATAATTTCTAAATGAGCTCATTCTGCAGTAAAATACCATCTTTTTGTGAACATTAAACCTTTTTCTGCCTTGACATTTAGTTTGGTGATAAAAAGTTGTCCCTGAGGTATAATATATTGTTATCCATCAAATTCAGATCAGATCCTATAAACAAACTTCATAATGGTTAAGCAATTGTTTATTTCTACATAAGTAATGCGATTTTTATAATTAAGTTATTTATATACAACACGTTTTTATATCATTTTAAATATAAAGTGTACAACTAAAGCATACTATCTATGTATTGTGAAGGCGACTTAAATTTCTGCAATTTTTCCATAGAAGAGGATGTCCTTTTTGACTGATTTGTTAACTTCCAAGAATACAAGAAATGGATGATCGACAGTGAATTCTTCTGGTGGAGGGGGTAAGCACCTTGTCATGATTACAGCTAAAATTATAAATATTACACCTTAGTAATAATTATTATCAAGTCAAATAGTCCGGTCATTCTAGATTTTGATAGCTTATGGTTCCCGTAGTAACATATTGTAATGTTTAGAATCATAGTTAATAGGAACATTGTTAATAGGGTATTTGACTATTATTGGAAAACCATAGTGTGTTTATTCCTTCACTCTACATTGTAAATGCATTATTTTTCGTAATTATTGCCTCAATATTTCATAAAAATCAGCGTTAAAAATTGAATCACAAAAAGTCCCGCCAAAACGATGCTTTCTGTTGTGTGACGTCACCCGATAGTAGATGTCAAATCGGCCCATATGGTCTGTCAGCATCGGCATCGTCGCCGTTTGGTAATTGTGTTGTATGACGTGTTGTTTTCACAATTTCTACATAAAAATGGGTTATAAATGTTGTATAAATCCACAATGCAGAAATACGTCAAGAAAAACTCCGGATAAACTATTTGTAGCTGTTCCGCAAGATCTGAAACTGCGAAGAAAGTGCTTGGCTCGTAGAAATCCAAATGAAATAAATAGCGGCCAATACAAGTGCTTTTTTTGTTGTGAAGATTACTTCGACATAAGTAAAACTGACTAGAATAAGTTATCTATCGTATTTTCGAACCAGGTATTATCTGATCTGACAGCTTAAGGTTAGGGCTATCCTAACCTACAACGTTATGGCACATTAGTGCTATTAAATTCAAACGGGAGAAGCATAAGAGCGCGTTCGGATAATCGGGTAGGGTACGGTGAGAGTGACGCGCTGCATAATAGGCGGACTAACGCCATACGGCGTTTATCTGCATATAAGAGAGAGACAGTCGACCCAGGTTATCTGAGCATTGCTCTCCCCATACCCTACCCTGACAAACCGAACGCGCTCTAAGCGTACTAACGAATGACGTCACTGGAGACTCAACCAATTGCAGAGCGTTTTCAATCACGTGATAGGACGTGAATAAAATCCTGTTTAAAATTTTTTGAACGGTTACATTTTCTCGTATAGGTTCCAGAATCATTTTGATAGTAAAATTTGTACGCTACACTGTGGTATTTTTAGTTTTGCGATTAAGTGAGTGAGATTCGAGGAATGAAGGATTAAAGTCTGACAGGCATAATTTTCCAATGGTTTTTAATTAATTATATAAAAAAAATTGACAAAAAAATTATCTTATAGTGACATAGAACAAGAAATAAATGACCGGAGGCGGAGCATATTTTCGGTACAAAACAAAAAACCCTCCCCCTTAAGCGGATACAATACAAACAAAAAATCGGACAAACAATAAATGTAAAAATGTTGTGTTTTGCCATTCTCAGTGTTGCATTTTTCTCAATACTTTATCTAAGTTTATCTCCCAATTATAAGTAGTAGATACGTACCAGGTACTCACTTAATAAATTAATGGGATGCGAAATTTCGGATAAAATCATAGAATTGTAAAACAATACCTAGCAAAGACGGTTGTGGTAGTTTTGATTCGTTACTTCTTTATAACATGGAATTTTATGAACTGATGATCAGGTTTTTATAACTAATTGCAGCAGATACAACGTGTAGTCTTTTTTTATTTTTAGTTCAAATATAGTATAAGTACAATACAAGTAAAGCACATTATGTATAGTATTTTGAATTTTGAAAATTCAGTAGATAGTTGCAATTCTACCATAGAAGAGGATATCTTTTTTGTCTCGTTTCTTTACTTCTAGGAACACAATAAAAGGATGGTCGACATTGAATTCTGATGGATAGATGAAGCAACAATCCATGATTAAACCTAAAATTGAAAATAGTACACGTCAAGAATTAATAAAGTGAAAAGACAAGCAGGTAATATCCATACAATGCAACGTAGCCAACAAAGTGGAGTGAGGACAACAAATTATTACAATTAACATACATGCAAAATGATACCTGTATAAGGTGTGATCATGACAAAAATTACATGCCATGTTCCTGTATTTAGTTTCTAAAGAAGGCAAGTGACATTATAGCTTTATTTAAAAATTTAGTACATTTGATGACGGTGATTGTAAGTCCTATAAGTCACTTTCGGGCAGTTAACTGTCCAAGAAAAAATAAGTTTTCGACCGTACTTCCAACGTTTATTATAATACGGTATCGAAATTAGGTAACAAAGTTATTTTCAGATAATTCTATCCATTTTTTGAGAACAATGACGTTATTTTTCTTTTTTAAAGTTTAAAGAGTTTTCTTTTTAAATAGCAACCTATATCTCTTATTTTCCATTTCCATAGGATTTTTAATAATATTTATTGATTACGTAATTAATACTTAACGCTAATGTCAAATTAGTTATACAATTCATAGGCCTGATTGTTCCTACACTTAATTATAGTTGAGTACTTGTTTATTTTCTCATAAGTCTTCAGATTTTAATAATTAGGAATTGTAGCATATACGACACGTTTTTATTTTAGTTCAAATATAGTATAAGTACAATACAAGTAAAGCACATTATGTATGGTATTATGAAGGCAATTTAGTCGGTAGTCGAAATTCTACCAAAGAAGAGGATATCTTTTTTGTCTGGTTTCTTTACTTCTAGGAACACAATAAAGGGATGGTCGACATTGAATTCTGATGGATAGATGAAGCAACAATCCATGATTAAACCTAAAATTGAAAATAGTACACGTCAAGAATTACTAAAGTGAAAAGACATGCAGATAATATCCATACAATGCAACGTAGCCAACAATGTGGAGTGAGGACAACAAATTGTTATAATTAACATCCATGCAAAATGGTACCTGTTTAAGGTATGTTCATGACGAAAATTACAGGTAATGTTATTTATTGTATTTAGTTTCTAAAGAAGGCAAGTGATGTCATAGCGGTATTTAAAAATTTAGTACATCTGATGACGGAGATTTAAGTCCTATAAGTCACTTTCGGGCAGTCAACTGTCCAAGAAAAAATAAGTTTTCGACCGTACTTCCAACGTTTATTATAATACGGTATCGAAATTAGGTAACAAAGTTATTTCAGATAATTCTATCAATTTTTTTTTAGAACAATGACGGTATTTTTCTTTTTTAAGTTTAAAGAGTTTCCTTTTTAAATGGCAACCTATATTTCTTATTTTGCATTTCCATAGGATTTTTTTAATTATATTTATTAATGAGGTAATTAATACTTAACGCTAATGCCAAATTAGTGATATATTTCGCAGCCCTGATGGTTCATAAATTTCATAATAGTTAAATACTTGTTTATTTTCTTTTAAGTTTACAGATTTTAATAATTACGAATTGTATCAGACGCAACACGTTTTTATTTTAGTTCAAATATAGTATAAGTACGATACAAGTAAAGCACGTTATATATAGTATTTTGAACGCAATTTAGTAGATAGTTGCAATTCTACCATAGAAGAGGATATCTTTTTTCTCTGGTTTGTTAACTTCCAGGAACACAATAAAGGGATGGTCGACAGTGAATATTGGTGGAAAGCGTCTGCACAAAAGTATGAGGTTAGAACCTAAAATTAAAAATAGTACATGTCAAGAATTAATAAACTCAAAAGTCATGCAGATAAGATCCATACAATTCAACGTAGTCACCAAAGTGGCGTAAGAACAAGAAATTCTTGGAATTAATGTACATGCAAAATGGTACCTGTATAAGGTGTGATCATGACAAAAATTACAGGCGATGGTTTTGTATTTAGTTAGTAAAGAAGGGAAGTGATATATAGATACTTAAGGATTTAGAACATCTGATGACGGAGATTCTAAGCCCTGTAAGGCACTTTCGGACAGTCAACTGTCCAAAAAAGAAATTTTCGACCGTACTTCTAACATTTATCATAATACAGTGTCGAAATTAGGTAACGAAGTTATTTTCAGATGATTCTATGCATTTTATATGAACAACGACGTAGTTGTTTGAGATTCTTTGTTAAATGGCAACCTATATTTCCTGTTTTGCTTTTCCATAGGCTTTTTATTTATATTTATTAATGACGTCATTAATACTTAACGCTAATGTCAAATTAGTTATACAATTCATAGGCCTGATTGTTCCTACACTTAATAATAGTTGAATACTTGTTTATTTTCTCATAAGTCTTCAGATTTTAATAATTAGGAATTGTAGCAGTTACAACACGTTTTTATTTTAGTTCAAATATAGTTTAAGTACAATACAAGTAAAGCACATTATGTACGGTATAATGAAGGCAATTTAGTCGGTAGTCGAAATTCTACCAAAGAAGAGGATATCTTTTTTGTCTGGTTTCTTTACTTCCAGGAATACAACAAACGGATGATCGACAGTGAATTCTGACGGTGGAGGGGGCAAGCACATGACCATCGCGACTAAACCTAAAATTAAAAAATACCACCAGTCAATATATAGTAATTAAGTCAAAAGTAATGCAGATATTCTCCATACAATTACAACAACGTAGTCACCAAAGTGACATGAGAGCAACGAATACAACAAACTGTCACAAGTAGGTACTATACATGCAATAACAATCAATGTCATACAGCTATAAAGTTGTGCGTTTAAGAGAGTATATTATTATAGTCATAATACATACAGAGATGCACTTTTGGTCAAATAATGTATAATCAGTTAAAAAAATTTTAGGTACTCACCTAATAAAGTAAGGGGCAAAAAGTTTTGCAATAAGTAGAAGTAGATTTTTCGAAACATTTCTGATTGCTTACTTACCTGTCACATCATATAACCAACAAATAAGCCTGGGATAATTGGTACTTTCATTTTAGAATTAAAAAAAAAAAACTTCATTTCTCAATCTCAAACCGGTCAAAGTTTAATTATTTCATGTAAATTCACAGTTTCTAACATTTATTACATATTTATTAGTAACACTATTAATACTTAAAGCGAATTACGTAAGTTATTTTACAAAATCGTACAGAAAAATGTGTTTTAAAGCTTAAATATGAACCGGAAATGACCAATTCGGTTAGATTTATTGGAGGCCTGATGTTTTGTAGGGCGTTTTGCACAAATTATTCGTTATCGACAGACGCTGTGGTAAGTTTTCCGTAGAAAAGTGTTTTCTCGACTTCGCTTTCGTTATGCTGTAGTACGAAGACAAAAGGATGGTCAGCTTCAAAGATGTTTTTCTTTGGAGGAGTCATGGGCATACACATCCGCATGAACATCATACCTATCGCAAAGAGAATCTTATAGAAAATCCATCGAATGTTAGGACAGTGAAACAAGTTAACAAGCACTGTATGTAGAGCATGCAAGAGTTTATTTTGGGTGAAATGGTGGAACACCAAATAAATAAGATAAAATAAAATTAAAATAAATCAAGGATTCGAAATTTGTGGACTTATGTTAACTTTTAACTAAAATATTTTAAGTTTTTGGTAACTTCCGGTTTCACCGGAAATGGTTTCCGGTGACCTAAAATTCAACGAAGATTGCAAAAATGCTATAAAATAGAGGGTGTTCCGTTTGAAATATCAAAGTTGACACCATTTCCGGTAATACCGGAAGTAAGCAAAAATCAAAATATTTTAGTTAAAAAATCGCATCCAACAACTTAAGTCCACAAAATTTGAATCGCAGATGTCATATGTCACCTCGCACGAGAGAATCGTCCTAACTGCCTTTCTCTCGTTTCGATAATATTGATTCCTGTATTTGAAGGCGCATAACTCTAAAACTACCGAACAGAAAAAATTGAAATAATGTATACCATATATCTGATTGGTACACAGTGATATCAAATGCCATATGTCAAATGTACAATACATAACCCAACATAACCACACACTGCATCTTCTTAATCGCTTGCAATCACATAAACTGCGAAATATCAATATTCTATACATATTTAAACATGGGTGTAGCCTGCTATAGTATGGCTAAAGGATTGGGGCTTTCTTAGTTTTGCTGTGTTCATCAAAATACGCCAGCATGACGTTTACGGTGATGTTTTACGACTCTAGTAAGTGATCGTTATCATTATTTTCAACTAAACATCAAATCCCCTTTTCAGATATAATTCAAGGACCACATTTACTTTAATAAGGTATTATGCGAAGATCAAACCTACATCGTAGACACGAACGATTTTAATTACTGCTGCGAGATTGTATATGCGCAATAAATGGTTTATCAGCATACACGTACGAAGCTATAGTACATTTAAAGTGTAGAGGATTTCTTAGTTTATGTAACATATAAGTATTCGGTCATATTTTGGACGCTTGGATGCTCGGTTCAATTCATATTCGTTTTTGTCCGTTGCTTTCGACTTCGTCTTAGTTCTGGTTGTGTGCAACGTATTTGTATTACCTCCATCACATGTAATTTTACTAAGTATAATTTATTCTAATAAACTACTTTGCCGAAATTAGAATTGGGTTTCAATTATAAGTGCTTGTAAATATATAAGCCGCAACGGCTACGTAGCGGAATTCGGTAGACACCGCTATCAAACGTTAAGCGTTATAACAATTATTTAGTAAGTTCTTGTTCTTCGAAGTAACTAATCAGTCACCGCCAAACACTTCTATTCTGATTATTATACTTATGGCCCACTATTTTAAAGTTGTTTACGTTTTAGAATAAGTTTCATGTATTTATCACAGTAGGGTTAAAAGTGTTGCCCCAAGCTCCATTATGATCATCGTTGCGACCTCGCTGAATATTTATTCAAACTTGTAGGCTAAAGTAGAGTAAAATTATTCACAATTAGATTTTGTCATGACGTTATCTCATCGATCTCATCTTTAACGAAATTGACAGTTACTACAGTGCTGCCACGTGGTACCCGCAAAATACCCTAGATTCTAATTTAGCGCGATATAGTACCCACAATTTCTAAATTTATATAAAATTAATGACGCAAAGTAGAAAAAATAGTATATTACACTCGTTTTATAAGACGTATTGGCGCACTCGTTCCATTTGGGCACTCCTCGCAACGCTCGTCGTGCCCAAAACAACTCGTGCGCCAATTTGACGTCTTATAAAACTTGTATAATAATATACTATTAAGTAATTTTTAAAGCGATTTAATATGAATGATATAAATTTCGTGCAGCGCGCACTACGTCAATCATAACGGTAAATGGAAACGTAGCTGGGACAGTGGAAGATTATTTACTATTAGTACGACACGATCGGAACAATTTAACTTCGGAATTTTGAATAGTAGTGCGAGTTAAATATAGTTAATGAATTTAGATGTACAATTAATTATACCCAACAATATTTTACAAACACGGATTCAAACGGATTCACTAATCGCGACAAAACATCTCGTTCGACTGCCTCGCACCAAAACCCACAAGCGAGGGAAGCCGAACTGCGCAAAATGTTGTTCATGTTTATTTCGGTCTTAAAAATTAACAAATAGTCGGAATGCTATTAAATTCAAGGGATGTGTATCGCAGTAAATAAGGATTATTTGCATGCTAACTGCGTTGTCCTGCTAACATTCGTTACCGAGATATCGGCTTCCATCAAAATCTTGTTCGTAACGTTTATTACATAAAAACTGAAGAAAACAAAAACGCCAATTTATAGAAGAGACTCTAAATGCAACCTGTACAAATCGGGTACTTTTTTCACTTCTCTCGCGCTCATGTTTACACCGAGAGGCAAATAATTTTGACAGTCATACAACTTATGTAGAAATGATTCAGGAGTATGACATACTTTATTTAATTTTTTTCAGTTCTGTTGTTTTAGAGTTATGCGGCCTTCAAACACAGGAGTCAATACTATCGAAACGAGAGATGGCAGTTAGGGCGATTCTCTCGTGCGTGGTCACATATACTTTTAATGCCAGCTCGTCATGAATGACCCTGTATATATCGAAAAATAATAAATACAATTAAAAGACACCTAAACTTGCATCCTCTAATACAGAACTATGTTTAAAGCAACAAAAGACATCAGTTTTTTTCTACCATATCCATCTAGACGCAGTATGTACAAAAACAATTACACACAAAACAAAACGACTATCAAAATATTAAAGATTAAATTTTTTAGCAACGAATGCACTCACCATAAAATTAAACAGATACATTGTAGACTCATTGATTAAACTGCTTTATTACGTAAAAACATAAATAAATAATGGAATTAAACATTTTCAGCTAATAAATACTTAACAACAAGAAACTTTAAGTACTGCTTCGCGCAAGTTTTCCATACACAACATTTACTTCAACGCCATTTATCTTATTTTGCACCACGAAAACGAAAGGGTGTTCAGCTGCAAATATATTTCTCTTTGGCAGTTTAGCTGGCATACTTCTCAAGGCCATCTTCATACCTATTACAGAAATAACCTTATAGGAAATCCATATACAGGGTGTCCAGCAATCGCAATCGAGCTGCGTATCGCTGTCTACTATACATGGTGTTTTTAGTGGGTTGATGTAAAGTGTTTAGTTCATTGTTATAGAGTGTTTATGTTGTATTGTCATGATTGATGATAATTCTATCTATGCATGTATCAAGTAAGTGTTGTACTCATTTGCAGAAATGTTTTTAGGCGTATGTCTCGTTTCGATAGTATTGGTCCCTGTATTTGAAGGCTCATATCTGGAAAACTACTGACCAAAAAAGCTAAAATAAACTGTGTTATAGTCCTGAATCATTTCTACGTAAGTTGTCAACGTTTTTTGGCTCTCCATGTAAACATGAGCGCGAAGAAGTGAAAAAAGCTGAGCATTAATTTAAAAATGTACAAAAATTTTCACTGCTCTCGCGCTCATGTTTACACCGAGAGGCAAAAAATGTTGATAGTCACACAATTTATGTAGAAGAGATTCAGGATTATGCCACAATTTATTTAATTTGTTTTTGTTCAGTAGTTTTAGAGTTATGAGCCTTCAAACACGGGGGACAATACTATCGAAACGAGAGATGGCAGTTATGTTCTTTCTACAAAAAAATACTTTATTTGGCAAAGCAGATAAAAGCTATACCAGCCACTACTTTTTAGAGGAACTAAACTAATCCTGAAAAATATCTTCCATAATATTTTAGAAACTGTTCGTAATATGCATAGAACATGCATATAAAAAAATTAGGAATGCAATCTGCATTAGAATATATATATTTATTTGGTAATAAAATATTAATTTTACAGGGCTATTACATCATAGATCACAAGGATTTTGGTATATCTAGACTAAATAATAATAATAATCAAACAAATTAGTTAATTAATGACTATAACAATTCGTATAAAGCAGTTAGGTAAATGTTGTTGAATCCAATACTTGTCCCATAAAAAGGTTAGTGGTCACTGCATTTCTTCTATGTTGAAGTACAAACACGAACGGCTTGTCTGCAATGAATTCCTCACGAAAAACCATAATGGGCATGGACCGCAACATGACAACAACCCCTAATTTTAAAAAGAAACACATCTGTAATACAACGATTTTGAACTATCCGGTAGAAAAATAGCCCGTGTTATTTTTAGTTCACAGTGCGGTTTCCCAAAAAGATGACAGGTTAAGATTTCCCTCCAAGAACGAAACATCAATGCAAAGGTATGGCCATCGAGATCCCCCGATTTAAATCTAATACCTAGAGACACTGTGTATACAGGGTCTTCCACCACGAGCTTCCTTTTGAAGTATATGGAGAACCAAATGAAATGAGGGATCTTTTTAACTAAAATATCGAGTTTTTTGTTACTTCCGGTTTCACCGGAAATGGTGGTAACGAGCTTCCATTTGAAGTATACGGAGAACCAAATGAAATGAGTGATCTTTCTAACTAAAATATTGAGTTTTTGGTTACTTCCGGTTTCACCGGAAATGGTGGCAATCAGCTTCCATTTGAAGTATACGGAGAACCAAATGAAATGAGTGATCTTTCTAACTAAAATATTGAGTTTTTGGTTACTTCCGGTTTCACCGGAAATGGTGGCAATGAGCTTCCATTTGAAGTATATGGAGAACCAAATGAAATGAGAGATCTTTTTAACTAAAGTATCGAGTTTTTTGTTACTTCCGGTTTTACCGGAAATGGTGGCAACGACCTTCCGTCTGAAGTATATGGAGAACAAAATGAAATGAGGGATCTTTTTAACTAAAATATTGAGTTTTTTGTTACTTCCGGTTTCACCGGAAATGGTGGCAACGAGCTTCCATTTGCAGTATAAGGAGAACCAAAGTAGATGAGGGATCTTTTTAACTAAAATATCGAGTTTTTGGTTACTTCCGGTTTTACCGGAAATGGTGGCAACGACCTTCCGTCTGAAGTATATGGAGAACCAAATCAAATGAGGGATCTTTTTAACTAAAATATTGAATTTTTGGTTACTTCCGGTTTCATCGGAAATGGTGGCAACTTTCATATTCTAAATAAAACACCACATTCTATAGCATCTTTGAAATCTCCGTTAAATTTTAGGTCAATTGTATACCGCATACCCTATACCTAACATGTGGCATTTTTCATATATTCAACTTTTTTAATATAAAATGACAGCTGCAAAGTTGCCTTAAATTATATCATACATTATCCGCTGCGAACGAGGGAAAAAAGTTGTTTGATAAAATATTGTGAACGTAACATATTATCGACACATCGGCAGAGTTATTCGAAAAGTTATACAGGGTGTTCAAAAGATCAGAGCTGAACTCGAGAAAAAAGTCGATTTTTTCATATAGCAACCTCATCATATGAAGTCATTTTGACAATCTATGTAAAAATTTAGAACAACTCTGTGTAAAATGTCTTATACCTTCAGTTGTTTTCAATGCAATCTAGATTTGGCAATTTTTTCAATTTCCATTGTAATATTTAAAAATCGACTTAAGTAGATAAAAATGCATTTTAGGTATAGGAGATTTTACACAAAGTTGATCTAAAATTATCCATAATATTCCAAAATGGATTCTTATGATAGGGTTGCCATTTGAAAAAAAAATTACTTTTCTCAACTTCAAGTTTGATCTTATAATTTGAACAGCCTGTATAACATTTCGATAAACTCTGCCGATGTGTCGATAACATGTTACCTACACAATAATTTAGCCAAACAACTTTTTTCCAACAGTCACAGCAGATAATTTATAGATAATTTAAGGCAACATTGCAGCTATATCATTTTTTATTGAAAAAAAAATTAATCTCTCAAAAATGACTCATATTAGGTATAGGGTGTGTATCATACAATTAACCTAAAATTAAACAAAGATTTAAAAAATGTCATAAAATATAGGCTGTTCCAATTGATATCTGAAAGTTGACACCATTTCCGGTGTAACCGGAAGTAACCAAATCCTGATCAGACTTTAGTTAAAAAGTCAACATGAGTCCACAAATTTTCAATCTCCGATTTCAGGTTGTTTTGGTTCTCAAAATACTTCTGGCAGCTCGTCCTCAAAGACCCTGTATATGTATTATTATTTATATATTTTTAAATACGACGACGATTTTTGAAGTAACAATCCGTTTTAGAGATTTTTCATGTTTTAATTCTTTACGTGCTAGCTGTAAAATTAAATATGCTGGCTGTAAAATTAAATACATTGGCTTTAACTTGGACAAGCAACTACAATGCATAGTCCAGCTTTTGTTTTAATTGCAGGTGGTCGGAAGCTTGCTTTTGTGCATGGTTATCGACAGAGACAAGGATAGAAATCGTTGGTCGTTGGGTAAAAGAATACATATAGATAAACAAAGAGAACAGAAAAAAAATAACGAAACATAAGTACGAAAATCAAGTTTTGCGAGAAAGTGCTAGGTTCGCATCCAGGTCAGGGCACTTTTTTTAATTTGTACCCTTCATTCGATATTATTACGTATGTAATACATAATTGTAATCACAATATTCTTATTGGTAGTCACATTTTTGTTTTGTTCTTCTTTTAAACCGGTTTAAAACTACTTTTCAAAACTCAATATTATTATTTAAGAGTTTATGTATTTTTTTAAGAGTTTATATTTTATATTAATTACCTACAATTCGACGTAAGATTCTGCAACCAAATTTCTTAAAATTATAATTTGCTATGTTTTATTTGAAAACTATTGCCGTCTCTCAAGTACTGGTTTTCTTGGAATTTGTTTATTAATTTCAAAACATTTTGCACTTTTATGTCACATGTATGACGATTTGTAAACAAAAATGCGGATACAAATACTATTATACACATGTCAGTTGTGCAAAACAATATAGTCTATTAGTAACTATAATATTAGTAGTAATAATTGACCGATTTAATAATTAATTTAATAATGTTATATCATAATTGATTAATAAAGAGATATTTCAGTAATCGATTATAAACACAAGGTTTACCAACAATGTATAAATTACTATCGATAAAATAGCAATCAATAATCATCTATTTCTAGTTGGTGGCAACGGGAATAATTTTATTATCGTACAGGGTGTCCCACAACAATGTACCAACACAAACTTATGCTTTTCTAAATAGAACACTAGGTATATTATTGCAGTTTTTTCTTTTTGATTTTTACCCTAATTATTTTGATATCAACTTGTATTATGATATTATCAACAGTTCCTGAAATATTGTAAAATTAATGGACAAAAACAGGCGTTTATCAAAAAAATTATTCTGACATAACTTCAGTACTTTAAATGGAACACCCTGTATATCTTGAAAGAGTTTGAAAGGTCGACAAACCAGCTTTCCGAAAAACCTAACTTGGTAGGTCTATCATCAACAGTTAACAGTAATGTTATTAAGCTTCTAATTTAACATTTACAACACAATTCAAGTTACAAATGTCAAATTAGATGCTTAACAAAAAGTTATTAAACTGTGCACGATAGACATACCGAGGAAGAATATTTTAGGAAAGCTGATTTGTCGATCTTTTGAAGTATGTTAAGATATACAGGGTGTTCCGTTTAGAATTCTTAAATTATCTGCCATTTAGCAAATCCCCAGTTATTCGGGATAAGTCATTTTAGAAACGCAAATCAATAATAACTGTGAAAAAGTGTGATACTTTTACTATCCAAAATAAGTTCTTTTGTCAATTTATCCTTGTTAGTTACACCAGAATGATTGTTTTTTGAAATATGCATGTTTTTGACATTAATTTCACAATATCTCAGAAAAAGTTGATAAAATAGCCTAACACAAGTTGATGATCAAAACAATTAGGATAAAAATCAAAAACAGCAATACCTAGTGTTCCATTTAAAAAAAAAAACATAAGTTTGTGTTGGTACGTTGTTGTGGGACATCCGTTCTTTAAGCAGGAGACTATTTTCTGTATTTTCTGTATTTTCTATATTTTCTTAAATCTAAATTTCTTTATTTATATAAAACTTCCTCTTAACGTGAAATTTAATTAAGTTATCACAGTTTTATTTTTCTATTTACCATTAAGGTACAGATTTGTGTCGTCAAAAATGATGTTTAAAATAGTTAGTTAAATTCGTACTTTCACCAATGTTATAAGTATAACAGAAGAAAACAACACACGACAATAAGTGTGATATTCAGGTAAAAATAAGGAATACATTCTGTGGCAAGTAGATACATATGTTTAATGCTTAATTCCGCGACTTACCTGCGTTGAAATCATCACAGCCGAATCACAATATAACATATCTATATATAGGATTACTTAAGTAAATAAAAAAAAATCGAAATAGTATTGATTAGTTTAAAAGTTACACATACACACAACAAAATATTCACTTAAAAAAAACATAGATTGTCGATTCGCTCAGAGTTCATCATGAGCTACGGTTTCACCGTATGCCGGTTCTGTCATTTTTCCATAGAATAGAACTTGTTCGTTTATCCCAGTAATGTAAAACAAAAACTGGCGATCTACTTCGAACGCCGGCTTGATCATGATACATCGTTTAAGCCGTACGATAGATCCTGAAACAATGACGGTGCAGCACAAGGAATTAAAATACATACAGGCCGTTCCAAAACTCAAGCTTAGATGACCAAGACTGTCACTTTAGAGTACAAAATGAATCTAATATTGCTATACTCTAATATTGGACATTTTTTAATTAAGTAAAAACCATTAAAAAATTGTGTCTGTCAGACATTAATCCTTCATTCCTCGAATCTGTTTTCGACTCGCAAATATCATTATTCATTACTTCATTTGGTATAAACAAAAAACCACAAAAATATCGCGTCCTTTTCGTTTTTCGCTTGTAAAAGCTGTACCGATATAGCAATCTTGATGCTTTCAAAAGACGAATTGTAGTGAATGAAAAGACACTCAAAAAAATGAACCCTACACGGACTCGATCGGATAAATATTAACGGAGAAAATTCGGAAAAACCGAATTTTTCAAAAGTTTTTCAAAAATTCGTTTTTCAAAAATTCATATCTCCACCATTATCAAAGTTGTAGCGCAGGCTTTTCGCGAGAAAGTATTGATGGGTGCTTTGAGTGTGCACAATAGGGCTCAAATTGGCTATTTTCATTTAGAAAGCAACGATCCCCCCAAATAGTTTCCAAATCCAAAAAAGTGGACACGTATTTCTTTTTCGAAATTTTGATTCTTAATAGTGCCTGTCGAGGCCACAAATTTACATAAGAAAATGCATGGGAAAAAGACAATTTTTGGTATTTTTCGAAGTTGTTCGGGGTTTGGGGTTTTTTCGAATTGTTCGGGGTTTGGGAAAACTTAACACTAAAGTTATAGGACTTGCAGAGGACTTTCCAAGGAAGAATTTCACCTATCATACATATGGATTTGATGCCCCCAACCCACCCCACAGTGCCCTGACAACTACCCTTAAATGAAAAAATGTAGATTCTTCAGAAAATTGACCCTTCTAATTATTTCATTCTCTTTTTTTCTCATAGACGTTATTATTATAAGTCTAGTGGGATGCCTATAAACATTTGTCAGTTAATTTCCATTTGTTTACACAAATTTTTAGGTGTGTAAATAATTCGTTTTTCTCGAAAATCCGTCTGAATTCTGTTTTCTGAGTTCGAAATGGCAGTGACATTATTCATTAATAAAATTCCTCCTATTGTTTAAACAATAAATTATTATTCATTTTCAACTTTTTTCAAATTATGGTATGATATTGATATTGAAAATGATACTGAAACGAATAATATTTTACTTAATAATGATTTGAACCAGGTCCCACGTCCCTGGTTCAAATCCAGGTTGTGGCTGTAATTTTTAATTTATTTTAACATTTACATACCACCTGTATATCACCATTATGTATTTGAATAATATTTTATTATTTAAACAATGTAAATTATCCCAAAATATAAATGATGTCACTTGACAATAACAGTTGACCAGACCGATCTAAAAAAATGAATGTTAGGAGAATTGCAAAAAAATTGTTTAAACAAATGGTATTTGTTTAAACAAATATGGGATTATTAGCTAATAACATAGGCAAGATACCTCGAACATGAAATTTACAAGTTAATTTCACAAAAAACCTGACTACCATAATTACAACAACATTGAAAATTAATACTCATTGATAGTTTAAACAATAGGAAGAATTTGTTTAATGAATAATGTCACTCTAAGATAATAAACTGCCATTTCGAACTCAGAAAACAGATGTCCGACGGAGTTTCGAGAAAAGCGAATTATTTAAACAAATGGAATTTGTTTAAACAAATATAATTTACCTGAAAAATGTTTATAAACATTCAACTAGACTAGTAATGATTTCTATGAGAAAAAAGAGAATAAAGTGATTAGAACGGTAAATTTTCTGAAGAATGTACATTTTTCATTTAAGCGTAGTTTTCAGGGCACTGTGGGGGTGGGTTGGGGCGTCAAAACCATATGTATAATAGCTCAAATTCTTCATTGAAAAGTCCTCTACAAGTCCTATAACTTTAATCTTAAGTTTTCCCAAACCCCGAAGAATTATTCGAAAAATACCAAAAAATATCTTTTTCCCATGCATTTTCTTATGTAAATTTGATGCATCGATAGGCACCATTAAAAATCAAAATTTCGAAGAAAAAATAAATACGTGTCCACTTTTTTTTTTTGATTTGGAAACGATTTGGAGGATCGTTGCTTTCTATCATCACAAAAATTTTTGCAAAGCATTTTTGAGCCACCCTATAATGTGCACACTCAAAGTACCCATCAATCGCTACTTTCTCGCGAAAAGCCTGCGGTACAACTTTGATAATAGCGGAGTAATGAAAAAACGTAGATTTTTCCAGTTTTTCCGAATTTTCTCCGTTAATATTAATTCGATCTAGTCCGTGAAAGCATCAACATTGCTCCATCGGTTCAGCTTTTACAAGCGAACAACGAAGAAAAAATACGATTTTTTGAGGTTTTTGTTTATAACTAATTAAGTAATGATATTTGCTAGTCGAAAACACACCACAATACATCTACGGAATGTTCCACGTGAGCTGGGACCGTCGGCTTCCTGATACTATTTTTGTCACGCAAAAATCTCTATTGCCTGGTCTATTAGTAAATGAATTGAGAGCAAATAATAAAATCAATTATGAATCGAAGAAAAAATATTTTGTCCAAACGTATTAGCAGTAGGTATTAGATTTATTTTCGACGGTGGTCAATAGCAGCGCCGTCATATTTAGATTTTCTGGTCAGTCATGACCTGGCCGTCCACGACGCGACGTGACGTTGAGTTTTGGGACTTCCTGTATAGCCTAGTAACATTAGACTTATCATTAGCTTCTGAACAAATCAAACCCTGCTGGATTTTGGCATAAACCTTTGTTTGGGCAAAACAAATAATCTGCAAACTATACTACTATAATTATATACAACGTTGTTTGTAAAACTCAAAAAAAGTGTTCATAGAATAAGCCCAGTTGGGTTTGAAGTTTTCCGAAGTCATTACAAAAGTTACTGGGCTGTTAATCCATTGTTTACAAGAAACGTATGCCAAACAAGTTTAGAGTGCGTTAATGATAAGGAAAATAATATCCTAATATACCTTAATAATAAAATAAGAAGAGTATATAGTATACCGAGTGTACAATATCGATCTTGGTGTTAGTGTGCGAGTAAATGTCGAAATAATATAAGCAAAATAAAAGACGTAAGCTACATAAGCGTAATAAGTAAGCGTACATAAGTACCGAAAAAAAATCTAAAATCATCACAAGCACTAAAGCGTCACAGATGCACATCAACATGCAAGCGAAAATAGTTTATGGGACTTACCAGTCGCTGCGGCTGCTTCAGCACCTTCTTCGTTTACTTCGATAAATGCTTTCTGAATTACTTTACTGACTTTTAATGGTTCGCCACCCTCTATCAGATTAGGGAATTCGGCACCATTTGAGAAAATGACGCCTAAGCCCAACTGCAAAACAAAATAACTAGCGTTAGAAACATACAATGTGTGTAGTCATTATAAATGACTGTAGTCAAAGTAGGCCGGGGATCTAATGTTAAAATTGTAGGTTGCCGCTATACTGAAATAGTGTTCCATATGCAAGAGTTAAACACCCCAATATTTATTGTTTTTTAAAATAAATAAAACAACTAAATAAAAAAAAAAGTTTAATTAAAGAATAAACGACGGAAATTAAAGTATAAAAAACTAAAATTAAAGAATTAAATAACTAAAACACAAAAATAAAACAAAGACACTATTACATAGAGTTTTAAATAATAATCGTTATTTTGTTCACACAAGATGTTGGAACTGTTCTCCATTTTGTTGCAAACATAACCTAACTCTTCTTTTTTTATTTTCAAATATGTTCTGTAACATAATTTCATCAATATTTGCGCAACAATTTGTTATTTGGTTCATCAGTTCTTCTGCGTTTGCTAATCGTTGTTGGTAGACGTTATCCTTCAAATAACCAAATACTGAAAAATCCAACGGCGTCAGGTCACAGGAACGAGCGGGCCATTCTACATTAGCATTTCGGCTGATTATACCGTCACCATAAAATTCTTGTAAAAATCGAATATTTTCGATTGTGGTATGGGCTGTAGCCCCATCATGCTGGAAATAACCGAACTGCAATTCTTCGTCGTCCAATTGATTGATAAAGACTCTCAGTATTCCCTATATCTCAAACCATTTATCGTGTCTTGAAAAAATATCGGTCCGATTATCCTTCGACGTGATACGCCTAACCAGACACACCCACTTTCACAGAATATAACGGAGTTTCCTGGAATGCGTGGGGATTTTCAGTACTCCAAATTCTGTAATTCTGTGAATTTACGTATCCCGATAGGTGAAACCACGCTTCATCGGAATAAAAAGACAAAACCAAAATCCTGTTATCATCCATGTGTTCGAGAAACCAACGACAATATGTAATACGATTTGCGTAATCAACTGGTTTCAGTTCTTGCACTAATGTGATTTTATATATCATATGCAGCTTTCTTGTCAATACTTTCTGGCAAGTGCTGTATGGTACGCCAGATTGTGCAGACAATCTTGATACAGATTTTTTGGGACTCTGTGCCATTCGTGCTCGCAGGTCATCCACTACTTCACCAGTCACTTCAGATCTTCCTGATGATTTTCCCTTGGCAACGCTTCCAGTTTCATCAAACCTTTTTACAATCCTTCGGATATGAGTCAGTAGAGATTCTTCCTCGATATCTATACCAGGATACATAGCCAGATAATCATTTTTGCATGCTTGCAAAGAATAAATCCACTGGCCATCTTCATTGAATATCCCGTTTCTGTAGTAACACTTAACAATAAAAGTGTTTTGCTCAACAGAATACACCATACTTAACCTAAAACAATATTTTCGTGCAAAATAATGTCACCAAAACTTTCCGCGATTACCTACAATTAATTTTTGATTATTTTTAATTTACGTAGATTACGTAATTAACTTTCAGATAACGACGAAAACAACAACAGCCACAAAATACAAATATTCTAAGCAAACTCGGTAAACAGGAGTCCGCCATTTGCAGTTAGTTCGCCACTGTTTGGATAGAGCGGCAAAAATATTATAACATGTACATGGCCAACGTTGACTACAATCTTTTATAATGGCCCGGTATAATCATATCTGTCAAATCCTCCTCCGAGGAAATAGAATGTTTTGATGTGTGTAGTCGAGTTACCGCTGGTTCGAATAAAAACTGCCAACGCTTCACTAAACTATTTATTATATACAGGGTTATTGGTGAGTAAACGTATTCCGTTAAACACGTCGTAGTATCCATTACTTCCACGTTTGACAGAAACAGAGACGGCGTCACATCTTTCATCTCTCTTTAATGTCATTGGGGGAAAACAAAGCAAAAGCGCCATAAGAGTTCATGTATTTCTGGCTTTCTAAATCAGCTTAAAATAAACCATTTGGTGCGATAGTGATTCAGCTTGGATTTTTTTCTGGGTGTGTCGACCTTATTGAATAAGTTTTGAAGCTGATTTTGGAATATTTCACAGTGAATATTATTCAAAACGATGTTTAAAAGTGACTTCGAAAATGAGGTTATGTTTCAAACGCGTGTTTTTGCTTTAGTGTTAGTTTTAAAACGGGCAAAATTTGTGGCATGGCTAACTGCAGGTCGAAAAGCCACCGAGATTTCCTTTCATATTATTACCAAAAGTCCTCGAGCCAAATTATCCCAACAGTTTGTTGTCACATTTTAGAAGGGAACGATAGCTATAGGGCATTAAGAGATCCAAACTTCTCTGAAGGCCAACTACAAAATTGGAGGGTTTGCAGTATGCATTTTATTGCAGGTAAGAGTTAGATGAAATATAGATCTGAAATAGTTGTCTATAATGTATCATTTTAAGGTAAACCAGCTCGAAATGATGACCATCCCGATTGGGCGCCACGTAGGGCTGTCCGAGTTATCTAAAACTTCAAGTCTCGAATTTCGAGCTAAGTAAATCTGGTTTCTTTCCGAACACTCGGTTTTTCGAGTTGGTTCGCATTTGTTCGGTTAAAATTCGAGTCTCAATACCAAAAGCAACCGATTACTTGTAATCAAGCATATTGGCTTGAATAAACGTCAAAGCATTGGTTGTATCCAAGCAGTGGTACGATGGAACAAAATTTTAGTGTGACAAAATGACAGTTAATCAGACCGACTTGTGTTCGGTACAAAAAAAAGTGAGCGCTCGAACAGCCCTAGTGCCCTGCATGACGTTCGTGCAAAAACTGTCAAATATAATCAGGAAATAAAGTGTATAATTGTACTTATCACATTATTCTACTCATATTCTACATACATTTCAGATTTTTTAAATAATAAATCTATTAATTTACAATCATTGCTGTATTGATTTATTATACCTCGACTACTCCCTTGCCTTCAGGCTTCTTTACATAAAATTTCAGGTAAGACAATTGTTTTGCGATACTGCAAACAAATGTAAAATCCCAGAATGGATCGTCTCTAAAAAAATCGATGCAGAAAAAGTTCGTTTTTGGACCATACAACAAAGTCAATATTGGCAATGTGTAATTTGAATTTGATAACAGTAAGCATGTCCTAGTTGGTTAAAATCCTCACTGAATTGAATATTTTCCAAAATAAACCTGCAAAAAGTACGCGTTTCAAACATAACCTCACTTTCTGAAGTCACTTTTTAACATCGTTTTGCATAATACTCACCGTGAAATATTCCAAAATTAGCTTCAAAACATATTCAATAAGGTCCACACACCCAGAAAAAAATCCAACCTGAATCACTATCGTATCAATTGGTTTATTTTAAGCTGATTTAGAAAGCCAGAAATACATGATCTCTTATGGCGCTTTTGCTTTGTTTTCCCCCCAATGAAATTAAGAGAGATGCAAGATGTCACGCCGTCTCTGTTTCTGTCAAACGTGGAAATGATGGATTGCGGCCATTTGAGCATAACAAATAATAAATTTATAGAGACAATTAAACTGAGATGTCTATTTATAATCTTGCAAATTTAGATATTCAATTAATCGTCTTTAACAAATGTCTTGTATACGTTTCAGTTGCGAGCAAGATTTCTGCGTCGTATGTGGTAAGCTTCCCTGCGACGCCGACCGTAATTTAACATCCCTGGAGCTACCATAGTAAATGTGGGGGGGGGGGGTATAAAAAGTAACGCAAATAAATACATACCTCAGAAAGCGCGTCGTTCAGCGGAATGGTGGTCTCGATTTTGAACTTGGGCAACGAAAGCACAACTTCGACGTTCCTCAAATTATTAGTCAAAGTGGTCAGATCTTTATTGGCTAATTTCTGCTCGAGAGCCTGGATGCCGTCCTTGCTATTCGGCAGGATAATAACCATACTAACGTCCTTATTGTCATAAGGCATCCTCAAAATCTTAGCATCCAGTTCAGCGCTCTCTGTATAATCATAATTAGCTGTCATATGCATCATCTGGCAATCAACAGTGTCGACGGCATTCAGATAGAATTTCTGCGTCCTAGTCTGATCTTTGTTAAATTTATTCGCCCAATTCCCCT
The DNA here is from genome assembly GCA_963966075.1 of Aphodius sticticus. Taxonomy (NCBI): domain Eukaryota; kingdom Metazoa; phylum Arthropoda; class Insecta; order Coleoptera; family Scarabaeidae; genus Aphodius; species Aphodius sticticus. The sequence goes on along the minus strand of OZ014508.1, from coordinate 3,783,073 downwards.
TGAAGTAAATCGCGTTCACAAGAACCAATCGCGTGTCAGCATCAAGATCGTTCGGACTGATCAAATCCTTGATTTTGTTGTTCGTTCGCTTCTCAACCCAACCGTTAATAGTAGCGGCAGCTTTATCCTTTTCCACGAAATTCACGCTCTCAGCCTCCGAATAAAATTGGTTGACTGCAACCGATTTGAAATCAGCTTTTAATTTTCCTGCCTCGTACACAAACACTTTATTCGCGATGTTCAGAGTGACGTTCTTTACTGAATTCAGTTCGGACATGATGTTCTTATAGCCGAAAGCAGCTGTTTTGGCTATCGGAAGACTGAGGCTGGTTCTGAAAGCTTCAGCTGTTGCCCCAGCTGCGCCTTGGTAAGCCAAAGCGAGGACAGCGTGGGCGCTGATTGGGGAGAAGAACACATTTCCTGGTTGTTTGGCGAGAATGTTGTACAGACGTGTGGTAAACTTAGAGTTTCCGTTGGCAACTTCAGTTGCACTTAGGATTTCTTCCTTTGTTGCCATTGTGGTCGCGAGAACAACACTGAGCACGAGAACTACAGATAAATCTGGAATGAGAAAAAGATATGATTAGTTATTGTGGTGGAATTATGGTAATTTTGGTACTGTACTAAGCAATCCCCATGGCATGATTTGTAACTTGTCGACTGTTGGTTGTCTTAAAAATAAGGTACTTGCTTGCATTCGTGTACTGTTTAACATCTGTTTAACACAGCTGTTTAGGTTATGTATCTAGACTGGTGTGTCAACCTGTTTGTTTTAGAATGATTTTAGATAACACTAGTTGCGTAGAGATAATTCACAAAATACAGGGTGATTGGGAATGTCTAACTTAAAGTTGGTGGATTGGTATGTTCAAATTGCAATTGACCTTTTATATTTAAATTATAGATCTAACTGTTATTTAATAGAATTAAATACAAATTAAAATAAAGAAAAAATTACAAGCACAAAAGTAACAGCTATGACAGCTATGAATATGCCTAATCACAGTAACGAGGAATATGTCCCCATGATGATTGTTTATGGATTAGTTCCTCAAAATTATCAAGTTAGACCAATCAATGGGGCCTTTGTTGGTGGTCGAAATAATTTCATACCGGATAAAAATAAATAGTTATATATAGATAGGTTAGAAAATTCCGCATAATCCAAAAATGCAATGTTGTTTTTCCAGCAATACAGTTTTAATAGTTTTAATTAATTATAAACTATAAATAATTGGAATCTGCTCCACAGTAACCAACGGTTTTCAAACGATCATTTTTGTTACCCCGAACAGTGCTATTATACCGGGTGATTCAATTTCGAGCCTCACCATGGGGATCTCGCTTATTAGTGGAGACATAGCCTATGTTTAAATTTGGCAAAGTTTCGTATTTTTGTGTTGGTCAATTATCTGAAAGGAAATTTAAGCTATCATTTTTCATTTTGAAGATATCCGCAATAAACTGAAATGTTAAGGTATCGTTTTTAATTTTTTATTCAAAACCAAATGTAGCTAGACATTTGAAACAAAAACAACTTTTGTTTTTCTTATGGGCGCCATGTTGAATTTTGGCATTTTCCGATAGTCGCGTTTTTTCTCATTGCCGCAATGTATAACATGTTAGCATTATTTTTTTAAAATAATGGCGTAAGTGTAGAATGTTTTTGTTTCAAATTTCTAGCTACGTTTGGTTTTGAATAAAAAATTAAAAACGATATCTTAATATTTCAGTTTTTTGCGGATATCTTTAAAATGAAAAATGATAGCTAAATTTTCTTTTCAGATAATTGATAAGCACAAAAATACGAAACTTTGCCAAATTTAAACATAGGCTCTATCTCCACTAATAAGCGAGATCCCCATGGTGAGCATCGAAATTGAATGACCCGGTATATTATAGTGGCATAAAGATCCCTAGTTCAAGTCCAGGTTGTGGCTGTAATTTTTAATTTATTTAATATTTACATCCGCCTGTATGTCACCACTTTATAAACTAATAATATACTCTATAGTTTAAATAGTTTGTGTAATTATGAAAGTTTTTTCAACGTTAATAACGTCAAACGATCAGTTGTCTAGACTCTAGTCCACTAGACCAGCGTTTCCCAAACTTTTTGCTGTGGCCCACTAAATTTTTTACGCCTATACTAGCATAAATTGTAAACTAAAATTAAAATGAAATAAAATATTAGTGGGTCATGCAGAAAAATTGTAAAAATAACCGGGCCACGGTGGTCTAGTGGTCAAGCTGTGCCAGTGGACTAGACGTTATTGGCTTTCAAAAAACTTATATAATTAATTACAGAAACACTATAAACTATAGAGAATATGATTCTTCTTTAAATTTCTAGAGAATTTGCTCCTCAACAAGCCGGAATTTTTTTGTTTCAATTGGATGAGTCAAACTGAAACTGCGCGTAATTCTGACAATGACAGTCCAATATTGATAGTTTTAAGTTAATTTAAACTACTTCCTGTTAGAAAAACTACGTTGTATTTTTGTATTCTGTGAAATTTTCTAAACCCATCAGCATTTTTTTTATCCGTTAAGAAATTATTTCGACCCCAAAGGCTCCATTTACTAGTCTAAAATTACCAAGTTTGGTAGAGTTTTATAAGAGGTGTTTCCATGGAAACGAAGACAATAATTATTTCTGAAAATCGATTTATATCCGTTGTGTGCGAGTCGAATACGACGTTTTATCTACGACTCACAAATTCCATTTTATATCAAATATTTTAAATGTATTTCTCAATTATGGCGAGGCGAACTGTCACATAACTGTCATCCACGTAGGTTTTGACAGACTTTGACACTAGCGTTGTATAATGATGACAGTTCGTTCAAATAATGAAGTCATTATTTGAACGAACTGTCATTATTTTACAACGCCAGGGAATGTATCACTTTTTTGTCGCTTTTTTCCCAACGTAGTATCATTCTAAGTAAAATGCCTCATTTGAACTTATGTTTTTTTCAATGCCTTCAAAAATTACAGCCGTTTGGAATATTCACAAAACCGTGTAAATGCAAATTTAAAAAAAATCAGTCAGAAAGTCAATGGCTGTAACTATACGGAATCGAAAAATACTCAGTAATAATATAACAAGAGAGTGAGAATAAATCGAGTGGCTATTGCCAAATGGCAACAAATTTGAACAAAATCTGTCAAATTATTTTCTAATTTATGGAACTCTCGAGTTATATTTGACTAGATTATTTTTTGATTCACAAATTTTTACAGTAAAAAAGATCAATAAAACTACCATAAAATTATTGAAAAATTTAATTTAATTAATTATTACTTACAATATATGAAAATATCGTTGACACATTGTGAATATATTAAAAGAATTAACAATTTAAATTAGTACAATGAAAAACGCAATTATTAAAAATATTTCGAGACTCATTATTTATTGAGGATTTGGAATTGCTTGTTATATTAAGTGTTTCCTCTTGCGTATTTTCTCTAAGATTATTTATTATATTTGAATGATGTTCTTGGTTCAATTGTAAGTATGGTTTAATCGAACTTGCAGAATTATGACCAGTGACCTTGATTAGTTCTTGTTCTCCTACACCAGCTTTTGAAAGGTTACTTACTGCACTTGATCTGGCAGAATGGTTAGTTATTTTTTTAGTAACTGTGTCTAGACCTACTTTTTCTGCGGATTCTTTCATCCATTTTGAAATGGAATTTATTCCCACAGGAACGTTTTTATACCAAAAACCATGAGTTTGCCAAGCCGGATTTGGAGTAAGAAACAAGCGTTCGGTTTTAATATTTTCTTCACGTTTACTCATTAGTTTTTCAAAAAGACGAACAGGGCAAATAGCTGGGTTATTTATGTTTGGAGTCAACCATTTACTATTAGCGCACCTTTGTGCTCCACCCTGTGCAGTTTTTGTAAAGATGGGTTTTTGTATTCAATGCGGCCAGTATTTAATCTTTTTATGTCGGTTTCTTTTCTAAAATAATGAACTAAACATTTCGTAGCTTCTCCTCCCCTCCAAGCTAGTTCATACGATGCAACGTGAAAAAACTTTCTTTGCAATCCACAAGGTGTATCTTCGTCCCAATAGTTAAAAATTTGCAACAATTCTGTATTAGAAAGTGCCACAGAACTTTGTTTGTGCTTTTCAGGATGTTTTTGTAAAATTTTTCTTTTTGCATCTCTTGCATTCCGAGCATTTCTGAATTCTATGTTGTGTTTTTAAATTACTAACGCGCAGGTTTTCTTTTAACTATGAACATATATTTTGTGACAGATGATACAGAATTAATATATTTGTCATTAACTAAACAAACTACGTTTCCCTAACTACATTTATATTATTTTCATTGTTAAATTTACTATCTCAACATCCCCCTGTAAATTTATAAATCCATAACCATAAGTTTTCTAAATTTTTCAAACTTAACGCGCTCCAATTTTAAGTCGCACCTTATATGTCTGATCGTCCTTAATTGTGAACACCCACTTATTATTTAATATTTTCTTTCCTTCTACACATTCTTCATTTACAAACTCCCAGTCCTTGTTTTCTTGCAATGAATTTTTCTCCTCGTCACTTGCTTTTTGCCATTTCTGTTTATCTTTACCCTCTAATACTTCTTTATATGTCTGATAAACATAATCCTTAAATTTTTCCGGCTGTCTTCTTACTCTGTTACTTCTGCGAAGTTGACATTGTTCTTCAATGTTGTCTTCTTGTGCAACAGCCTGTTCTCTTATATCTTGCATCTGTTCTTCGGCTTCATCTTCTAAATTTTCATTTTCGTTTTCATCTTCTTCAAATTCAACAATATTTTCCGCTATTCTTACTCCATTTTTCTTACTACTTTCATCCAGGTTTATTTGATCTTCAAGTTTCTTTGGTTTTTTAAATACAACATCTCTATAAATATGAATTTTACGGTTTTCTTCATCCCAGAGTCTGTAACCATTCTGAGCATATCCAACGAATATATATTTTTTACTTCTCTCGTCTAATTTTTTTAGGTATCCTAGATTTTTTGCGTAAGCTTCATTTCCAAAAATTTGTAGTCTGGTTAAATCTGGTTTCCTATTATTCCACATTTCAAATGGTGTTTTAGGTACAGTTTCTGATGGACTTCGGTTTAATAAATATGCTGCGGTTCTGACAGCTTCACCCCAAAAATATTTCGGTAGACCTGAATCAAAAATCAAAGCTCTTGTTTTATCCATTAAAGAACGATTCAGTCGTTCTGCTTTGCCATTTAATTGGGGAGTGTGTATTACTGTATTATCCATTACAATTCCCTTTTTTCGACAACATACCTTGGTTTCATTATTAATATATTCTTTACCATTGTCGCTTCTTAACTTTGACACTCGTTGTCCCGTGTATGATTCCATTTCTTCTACATAATCTTTTATACATTCTAACGCCTCATTTTTATTTTTCATTAGGTAAACTACGGTATAATGGGTATAATCATCAAGCATTGTTAAGAAATACCTTTTATTGTCCCATGTCATTGGTTCTATGGGTCCTGCTACATCAGTATGCACTATTTCCAGCGGTCTAGTAGCTCTGGTTCTTATGGTGTTAAATGGAATTCTTGTTTGCTTGGCTTTTAGACATATTTCACAGAAAATTTCGTCACTGCAATCCTTCTTGTTTATGTCTAACCCAGTTACCATTTCCTTATCAATCATTTGTTTTAATTTCTTAATTGGTGTATGTCCCATTTTCTTGTGCCAATTCAAAAGTTTTGTTTCTACCTTTGCGGTAAGCAAACTTTCTTCATTCGGTTTCATGATGTTTACTGTATAGATCCCATTATCTTCTTTATTTCCTTCCAAAACCATTTTATTGTTCTTCGTTATAAGCACACTATTGTCGGTAAATATTACTGTTCCTCCTTTTTCAGTTATTGAGCTGACTGATATTAAGTTTTTACGTAATTCTGGCACATATAAAACTTTTTCTAAGATACAGTTATTTCCTTTGATTGAACCCTGTCCTTTTGACTCCATCGATTGATTCTTCTTAGCAACACAAATCTCCGTATTTGTTTTTTCGAGATGTTTGAATAACTCTACACTGTTTGTCATATGTGAAGAAGAACCAGAGTCAATTACAAAGATACCTTCTTGTCTGTCAGTTGTATTTTCATCTTTGGTTAAAAATGCAACCCTTTTTCCCTGTTTAATGTTTCCATGTTTGTTTCTGAAATAACAATCCTTCTCAGAGTGATTATTTTTTTTGCATATTTTACATTCTTTGAATTCGTTTGCTGGGCAATTTCTAGCAATGTGTCCTATTTTACTGCATTTGTAGCATGTTATATCTTGATTTGGTCTTGATTTCATTCTGCAAAACTTCTCAATATGTCCTTCTTTCTTGCATTTATAACACACTTTATTTTTAGTGTTAAATGCGACTGGTTTCTCAGTTATGTTGTTTATGGTCATTGATTCTTCTGCTACAAGTCTGGATGTTAAATTTGTTAGGGTACGGTCATTTAGTGGTGTTAATAACCAAGCTGTACGAAAATGCTTGTACGTATCAGGTAATGTGCTTAAAATTTTCGAAATAATCATCTCATCATCAATAGTTTGTTTCAATGTTCTTAATCTGAACGCTAAATTTTCTAATTTACTTATGTGAAGCGAGATGTCACTACTTCTATCGTACGTAAAATTAAAGAATTCCTGCAATAACGTACATTTTTGTTGTTCCGTATCCTTTTGATAAATGTTGCATAACTTTTTGTACATTTCTGCAGAGCTTTGACAGGTTATTATATGCATCAACACCTTTTTATCGATAGAACCAACTATCACGCTCTGTGCGCTTGCATCCTTTTTCTTCCAATCCAGTTTTTCATTATCCTTTTCTAAGTCTTCAAATTTTACTTCTGTCACCACTTCGTAAAATCCGTGTGCCTTGAATAGTATTCCTATTTCAAAATTCCATAGTTGAAAGGATTCTGCATCCCTAAGTTTTTCGATTTGCGACGTTTCTTCATAAGTGAGGCCCCTCGACGCCATTTTTATTTCTTCACCTTTTCCTTCTGCTTTTTACTGGTTTTTACTTTTAACTGGGCCCATAACCTGTTGTGTTTTTAAATTACTAACGCGCAGGTTTTCTTTTAACTATGAACATATATTTTGTGACAGATGATACAGAATTAATATATTTGTCATTAACTAAACAAACTACGTTTCCCTAACTACATTTATATTATTTTCATTGTTAAATTTACTATCTCAACATTCTATATCATGGAAACGATCAAAGGACCTGTTATACTTATTAAAGTAAAGTTCTTGAACTAATTTTGCCGTTTTATTCCACATTGTCTTTATTACTGGTTCTTTATAATTATTTCCGTCTTTTCTTTTCATGTTATAAGCCCAATCTTTTAAAATCAATGCCAGAGTAGCTGTTGTAGTAGATTGATCCAGAATATAATTTCTTCCTTTGGTTAAGGTCTTAAATTGTCTCCATATAGACTGATTACTTATTAGAGTATTTTTCGAAGTAGTTTCTACAATCTTTTTTGTAATTTCTGCATTAGAAAAGGTACTAAACCGATGACTTTCACCCATTTCGCGTTGACACAATTAAGTAATTATTTTGACAAGTATCTGACAGTTGCTGGGCAAATAAAAGCTACAGTGATTATTCCCGAGAATAATCACAAGAGATTTATTCCCACTATAATAATGACATAATTGGTTGAAACTTACCCTTGTGACAAATAAAGAAGCATTTCATTGGTTTTAAGAAACGTCAAAAAATAATCACAGTAATTTTACAGGATATTTTGGCATTTTCCTATGAAAAGTACGGTATTTCACAGTAGCAGTATATGAAACTTACAACTAGCAATGACATTTACTTTTAAAAAATGCGGAACAAAAAAGTACTCTGTACAATATTTGTTTTTGTTGTGGTTCCCTCAGGTTCCAACCCTATTTCAAGGGTTCCGCAAGTGTAAAAAGGTAGAGAAAAGGCTGGTTTAAAACATCAAAATAGAGCTGCATAGAAAAATTCAACTTATTTCTAACTTTTTAGAAGTCCATATAAAATATTTTCAATGCAAAGTATCGAACGAACCCGATGACCTAGGACTTTAAAATTAATTCTCTTCAAAATTTTATCAAGGTAAACTTGAAAACCTGTACATGTTTTTAAGTCTACGGAATTTGCTCACTTGAGAAACCGTTCAAAGAACCAACGGTGTCCAAGACAACAAACCAACCAAAAAAACGCATTTTCAATTATTTCCAATACCTGTATAACTACAATACATTTTCTAGAAATCAACCAATAAGCTAACAAACAACCTAATAAACATGACTAATTTCTGATATTATTGTGTTTTGAGAAATAATATATCATAATTTTTATGTGCTATTGTTGCATTGTGCCTATCCATAAAAACAATATATTTAACTGACATGGTCACTTCCACACAATACTAAAACATATAATGACCACTTTTTCTGTTAATAAACACATCGGCTTTTGCAGTAATCACCTCGTTAGTTACTCATATCAATAACGAACATTCTTAACATTCAGAAAGAATGAAACATTGAACAGTACAAAGAAACATGGTAAATCGTAATTGCTAACACCTTGAATTCAAGGAAACACCGACATCTTATTATCATGGTTGTTTTAAGTTAGTAATTTCACTGTTTTGTAAATTTTTATTTATTGACTCTTCACCCACATAAAAAAAAAGTTCTTCAGCAAACCCTGGATTACGCTACTTATTTTGTAATTGAATTTTTATCTGCTATAACTATAAATGAACATAAATGAATGATTAGTGAGCTCTAAAAAATTAAATTAAGCAATTTAGAAGGCATGACAGTGCCTTTACCACATTTTATTTTATGTCTTTTACCTTTGAGCTGACCACAAATATAATGTAGACTTGTCACAAACTCTATACTAGCGCTAACTCGCAATACTAATTTATTACTGGTAGTAGTATAGCAATATGACAGCAAATAAGTAGTGTTATTGTTATTAACACATTATAAGTATGTACATAATTATTGAATTATTGATTAAATTGTTGAAAGGTTCAAAGGGTTAAGAATTTTAAAAATAACATTTCCAAAACATGGGAAGTTGTAAACAGTATTTCCGCAAATATTATATTACTAATGGCTGCTATCAAAAATTTGTTTTTTTACGTAATATATTTAAAAAAACGATTAAGTTGTTGTTTGTTTTTGATGTTGTTTGGATCGCAATTTGTTGGTATTCCCGTTGAGCAATGCAGGAAATGTCTAATATGAACAATTTGTCTTTACTTTAGTAACTTTTACTAACCGCAACAACTCCATACAAATTCAGTGTAATTTGTGTGATGTCTTTTTTTTGTTTAATGCATGTTGGTCATAGTTATTTTTAATCATTTAATGTGTTCAGTACGTGTTCTTAATTTATAATAAATAATAATAATAACTGCATAAAACGCACGTACATTTTGTGGACGTGACAATTCATAAAAACGGGAATGTAACTCTAAGAAACAGAAAAGTTTAGACCAACAACCAACTTCAATATACTAATTATGATAGGTCGATCATCTACAAATAAAAAAATCGGACTTCGATGCATACTTATAGACGAATTAGAACTTTCCAAAGTGAAGGGCCAACTTGTGGTTTTCCTTCATTCAATTTTCCTTCATCAAAATTACGAGAATTTGCTCCTATTCGTTCGGCCACAAAGAGCAGCTGAACAATTAATTAAATATTGCAAGAAGTATTTTAATGATATTCCCTTGCAATTTTAAAAAGAAAAAAATAGTCTCCTACAGCTTTTGTACCAGAAGAAACAACGTGATGGTATCACAGTCGTATTAGTAACTCTCAACATTTTCGCCGCCCCCTTATTTAGGTATTTCAATCTAAAATACTAAAAATATACAGGAATTCCAAAGCACTATTATATTGTGTATTGTTCGGTTTACAAATGATGATCTTACATAATTTTTGATTAATTTCAATTCTGAAAATTTCTTCTCACATTTGGCATTGCTTATGGCAATTGTAAGAAATATTCGGAGCATAATTATAATATTGGGCAGACTATCTTCCACAGGGTTTTAAACTCTTTTAAAATGGTTTGTTTTAAAAGAGTGTTTTAAACATGTTTTAAACTATTGTTTTAAATGTTGTGTTTTAAACATTTTGTAAACTACCGAAATTTGAACATTTTTGTCGTTCTTCATAAAAATATAGTAATACAATATCAGTGGTAGCAAGTAAAATAAGGAATTAAAAGACGCCGATTAAAATGGCTACAAATAAAATAATTGCGTGATTTAGAACATATTTAACACAAGTTTTATTCTCTGTCTAAAACATGTTTTTTTGTGACTTAAAACATGTTTTATTTCATGTTTAAAACCTGTTTTTTTTGTGAAGTGTTTAAAAACATTGTTTCGTTCAAAAAAACATCATTTTATAAAAACAAAACATGTTTGTTTTGTTTAAAATATAAGAAAACGTTTTTATAACAACCCTGATCTTCCAGCTTCGATTTCACAATAAATTTTAAAATTCAAGTTGACAATACAATTTGTCAATAAAGTTCAATAATTTAACAGTCACTACACGTAGGTATGTATACATAGCTACTTTTTTTGTGGTGACAAAAACTGAATTGTTACATTTGTTAACCATTTTACAAATATGAAATTTCACCACTGAAGGTGATTTTAATTAAGTAAAAGATTAGAATTAAAACTTCGTAAATTTGGAAAAATGTAGTGATTGACATTACAAACGGAAAAAATTGTAATTCCATCGGACAATGCCTTTTGTCTCAGAACCTTGCTCAAGGATTTTATTACATTTTGATCGTTTTGTTTAGTTTGTGAGGCAAAAGTTGTTATAATCCAAAAAATTTAAATTTTTACGAAATTTTATTATAATATAAAAAATTCATTAATTCTAATTTTCTAATTTTTTATGAAAAAAAATCATATTTTATAGTCTTATCGCACACTGATAGGCCTTTTATTGTCCCTTAATTGACTTCTGTAGACTTGCAGTGGTTTAAGCAAAAAAAAACGGTACAAATATTCAGTTACTCGTAGTTCCAATAAGATTTAGTCAATTCAACTATTTCTCTCAACTTAAGACCCGAAAAGCTTATACACCATATTCGCAATAATATGACATCTCAATCCAATGATATTTTACTTTAGGCATGAATGTGCACCATTTCAGGCACGACACATCCATTTGCGTAGGTACTTGAGTTATCTTTAAAGAAGATGGAGCAAAAATAGCCAACTTTTCCCTTTTTATGGACGCCATGCATGATTTTAACATTTTTTAATGATGACTGCTTCTGATTCACGTATTGTACCGCAAATAATAAGCTGTTTTTTTAAAATTAAATACATGAACGCAAAGAATTGAAAGGGTTGCTTTAAGCTTATGTGTCATACTCAAGAAACGTTAGTTCTAGCTACGAATCAATCTTTGCAAAAGCAAACATAAAATACTAACATTTATCTAAAATTTCCAGCTAAACAACAAGTGTGATACACAATTGAAACTGAAGAAAAGACCAGATAAAATGTTAAAACCAAACATGGCGCCCATATGAAAACCAAAAGTTAGCAATGGTTTCTCCAGATTGAATTATAATATATATAATTAACGTGCATTGCCAGTGCAGTTCTAGGGTGCACTAGTTTTACCAAAAGAAAACGCTATTAGTAATAAAAAATTCCATGCTCATTTCAATCGCCCGAATCGTAGGTGCGACAAAAATATGAAATGAAATGGTTCAAATTTTTTTTAGATGAAATTTTGCCGCGCCCTAAAAGTGCCGCCCGGGGCGGGCCGCCCCCCCCCCCGCCCCTACTACGCTACGCCACTGGGTACAATTATCTAATCCCTTACATCAAAAATGAACTATTGAATACTCCCTAACGATTTTCTAATGACTTATGACGAAATACACGCCATTTATCGAAAGCAAAGCCGATAAATGCAATAATTGAGTATGTACATAACCTCAAATTTAATTTAGATTTGCGGCCAAACTAATATACGCCCTTACATCAAAAGTGGACTTTTTAATCCTCCCTAACGATTCTTTAATGGTTTATTGCAGAAATACGACCAATTTGTGTAAAACAAAGCCGATATATATATATATATATATATATATATATATATATATATATATATATATTAGCTATGTCGGCTTCTGTACTCAAAGTAAGTTATTGATTTGCGGTCAAATAATGAACTCTTTGATATCAAAAATTTTTAATTTTTAATCCTCCCTAACAATATAGTAACCGTCTGTGAAGAAATGGGTAAAATGTATAGCAAAACAAAGCCGTTAGCGTGGAAACTGGACTCCCTAATCCTCCCTAACGATTTCCAAACCATTCCAACAAAAAAATATACAAAATGTGAAAGTCGGGGGGGGGGGGCTAACTTGACGGTCCAAAAAACAATTTTCATTTTCTCAAAAACCATGTACTACCAAACGAACAACATTGTACTCCCAAACCCTCCCTAACGATTCCCAAACGATTCGCATAAAAATTTACTTAAAATTCCAAAGTGGGGGGCCTAACTTGACAACGGTTCTGTTACATCAACAAGAGATGAATTAATACACTCTCAATTAGGTAAAATTTACTACAGCAAGATCCAACTATATTTATAATTGCAAGATTTCAAAAAGGGTTGCCATTAAAGAAAAAAAAACTAGTACGCATCATACAGCATAAACATATTCCGCAGCAAAAACTTTCAACAATAGATTCTACATCATCTCACAACCGCAGGTGATCACCACGTTACGTATTTCCTAATTGAATTAGTTCTAATTGATTCGACCGATTTAAGACATGCGACTACAAACATTCTAAACAATTTAACAGACGAAAGATTCAAGAGATACTTACAAGAGCACATCCTGATTGCCATGATACACACCACCGTCAACCGCGCGCGTCAAATCACAACTGATGTTTCGAGCAGCGTCCAGGTTAAAATTTTATTCGTTCGAACAAACCGGCAACTCGAAGGTTATCAAGAATCCCAAAGTATGTACAGATATACCGCACGTATTGGTATTTTTCTACCGATTAAGAAACATATGGAAAAACCGCGCTTGTCTTTATTAAAATAAACAGAATGAAGTAAGTAATAACGTAAAAGCGGTACGAAGAAATTTGTACTAGAACGGACTAGAACCGGCAAATCGCTCTGCGTTAACTTATTTGACAGCTTGACCTTCAGATGAACAATATTACAAATGTTGTGATGCATGACTCCTCATACGTATGATAATTCGATAGGTTATATTAATTATATTGGTCAGATTTGCTGTTATATTTGTTAGGTTTTTCTGTTTTTAAAAATGTGTTAGTTTTCTATGAGTTTAGATCATGGGCGTATCCAGTGGGGGGCAGCAATAATTCTTCAGGCAGCGTTAATTCTTAACATTAAAGTTATAGGACCTGTAGAGGACTTTCCAAAGAAGAATTTTACCTATTATACATATGGATTTGACGCCCCCAACGCACCCCCACAGTGCCCTGAAAACTACCCTCAAATAAAAAAAATGTCTTCAGAAAATTGACCGTTCTAATCATTTCATTCTCTTTTTTTCTCATAGAAATCATTACTATAAGTCTAGAGCAATATTTATAAACATTTGTCAGTTAATTTCCATTTGTTTAAACAAATTCTATTTGTTTAATTAATTCGTTTTTCTCGAAAATCAGTCTGAATTCTGTTTTCTGAGTTCGAAAGGACAGTTTATTACCTTTCAGAGTGATATTATGCATTAAAAAATGTCTTTATAGTGTTTAAACAATTAATTATAACTCATTTTCAACTTTCTTTCTAATTATGGTAAAAACCAGTTTTTTCTTGTAAAATTAACTTATAAATGTCATCCTCGAGATATCCTGCCTATATTATCTAATAAACCCACACTTGTGTAAACAAATGCCATTTGTTTAAACATTTTTTTTGCAATTCAACTAAAATTATTCTTTTTAGATCGGTCTGGCCAACTGTTATTCTCAAGCAGTGTTGCCAGGTCTGGGGATTTTCCCCCATTCTGGGGTATTTCAGTACCGTTTGGAGATTTGGGGAATTTGTTACACAATCTCTTTTTTTTTTTTCATTTTTCTATTTAATAGAAATTTGATTTATTACAGAATTGTTCCACATAGGTCAAATCCATAGAATAACAGATATCATAGAGAAAGCATTAGAAGAAAAGCTTATTTGCTCAACAATCTTTCTTGATGTGACACAAGCTTTCGATAAGGTTTGGCACGAAGGATTGATACACAAACTAAACTACCTTTACAATACGTCGAGCTGCTAACATCCTATATATCTGATAGACTATTCAGAATAAAACAGATCGATGAATACTCGGAACTAAAAGAAGTCAAAGCTGGGGTACCCCAGGGTAGCGTATTGGGACCAATTCTCTATCTACTATACCGGGTGTCTAAACTTATCGGTTCACCATTGGTAACTTTGTTATTATTATAACTACACAGTAGGTTAAATTAGCAAACTAGTAGTATTTTTTTCGGCGATTAAGATTATGGTAACAACTAAATAATTGAAAATTTGGTTTTCGAAATATTTACGAAAAAATGTTTTTTTCATTGTAACACTCTGTATTTTGTCAAATATTTTTAAAGAAAATTTAATTTTGAACAGAAAGTTGATAATGCATGATTACCCTAAACATAAAACTAAACACGTAATGTGCAGTTTAATTTTGTGATATTTGTCGGAATAAGGTAAGTAAGTAGGCCGGACTGAATGTAGTGCCAAATAATGAAATACACAAATTTCCTTGGAAACAAAGTAAATAAACCTAAATCTGTCAAATTAAACTGTTAGAAAGATAGATTAATAATTTTCATTGTTGAAAAATAAAATGCCTTTTACACATTTGGAAGTGTGATATGCTGGAGGCGTATCTGGTTTGCAGAAAAAATTCTGCACAAGCTTTATTACAATACCAGCACACATTCCCGGATCGTCAAGCACCAAGCCAGCAATACTTTCTGCGACTGTATCGAAGATTGCGAAACAACGAAAATTCTTTTACTAAAGTAAGAAGAAAGAAGCTCTTTATTATTGATGAAGAAACGGAGACAAATGTGCTAGCGCATTTGTCTCCGTGTGCAACTGTGCAAGAGAATTAGAAGTAAAAAGGGCCACTGTTCACGCAATTTTTAAAAAGAATAAATTCCATCCCTACAAAATGAATAAAGTGCAAACATTATTAGCTGGTGATGAAGAAAGAAGATTAGTGTTCTCTAATTGGTTTATAAATTTTTGCAATGAACGACGAGATAATTTTAAGTTTATTTTGTGGTCAGATGAAGCTAACTTTTCAAACACAGGTATGCGCAATAAACACAATGAGCATTATTGGAGTAAAGAAAATCCTTTAGTAGTGGATCCACGTAATCCACAAAACCGATTTAGTTTAAATGTTTGGTGCGGCATAATAGGATCTAAACTTGTTGGCCCTATTTTTTATCACGGCACGTTAACCGGACAACGTTATGTTGAATTATTAACGCCAGTTATTGAAGATTTCCTGGACCATGTTCCTATTATTCAAAACGGCCGCATTTACTTACAACAGGATGGCGCACCTGCTCATAATAGCATACAATCTGTTAATTACTTAAATACAATTTTTGACCAGCGATGGATAGGAACAAACGCGCCAGTTCGTTGGCCTCCTCGGTCACCTGATTTAACGCCGCTTGATTTTTATCTTTGGGGCTCTGTGAAAGACGTAGTTTACCAGGAAAGACATCAGAATGTGGAAGAGTTAGAAATAGCGGTAAGAAACGCATTAAACAACATCGACGGCAGAACAATCTTAAAAGCCACTCGAAGTGTAAAAAAAAGAGCTCAAAAGTGCGTAGATCAAGAAGGTGGTACTTTTGAACATTTATTACATTGAAAAACATGCATTCAATTAATTTACAATTTTATACGTTGCTGTTGTTGTTAAGTATTTATGTATCTATTTGTTTCTACTTATTTTTATGTAGTGTTAAGCATAGTGCGATTAATGTTATTACTCATTAAAATTTCTTCCAACTATGTAAAAAGATGCAGTCACATTAAAAAAAAATATTCACAAGAATATTTTGAAAACCAAATTTTGAATTATTATTTTGTTTTCATATTCTTAATAACCGAATAAAATACTACTAGTTTGCTTATTTAACCAACGTTGTATCTGCTTTAATAACAAAGTTACCAATGGTGAACCGATAATTTTGGACACCTGTATACAAGTGACCTTCCACAGATGGAAAATGTAACAGTCGCCACATTCGCAGACGACACGGCTCTAATGGCAGTGGGATCATCTATTGGTGAATCTACCAGGAATCTTCAACAAGCTAGTAATAAAATATATAAATGGACCAAAAAATGGAAGACCAAGCTCAACGAACTGAAATCTGTCCAACTTTACAAACAAAAGATTCGAGGACATACCTCATGTCAAGATTAACGACGCCATAGTTCCATAGTTCCGAACACTGCAAAGTATTTGGGTGTGACTCTGGATACAAAACTAAGGTGGAAAGAACATGTTAAGAAGAAAAGAGTAGAGCTTGGCCTCAAATACAGAGAACTGTACTGGCTTCTGGGAAGAAACTCTCAGTTGTCAGTACAGAACAAACTACACGTTTACAACCAAGTACTAAAACCGATTTGGTCATACGGCATCCAGCTTTGGGGCTGCGCAAAAAACTCCAATATACAAGGAATCCAGATTTTTCCAAAATAAAGTACTAAGCAATATGGTTAACGCTCCTTGGTACATACGGAATAGTGACCTGTACCGTGATCTTAAAGATAGTTATTAGGATTTATCGGTTAATTTCATTATATAGAATTATTTATGACAAAAAAAAGTATTTTCAAAGGATTATTCAATATAATTTTCATTAAGGGTGTCTGGCGAAGGGTTGCCACGATAGTAAGTGTCTGGCAATGGTTAATGAGATTTCTAATATTATTCCGAAGAAAATATAAAAAAATTACGCTTTATACTTTGACGAAAGTAGGTAGCAATTTTCTACCCCTTTGCTACCCGTTACCTGCCAATGCCACTATGATCCAAACTTCATAGTAGCCAATCGTTCTTTACCTGTGTCTGGGAAATGCACAGAGAAATTTGCAGCTTTTATACTATGAGGAAGGTCTGGCGGTCACGGACTCTTGGTCTAAATCAACATTATATTGCGACACACAGTGGCAGGAAATCAGAATAAGAAATGGAGAAAGAAATGTGATTAGTAAAATTTGTTGAGTTTAGGAAATTTAATATTTTAAAAAGAAATGTAACTCTTCAATTTCCCGAAAAAAAAAGATTTTAAATCATTTCAATTTCTCGAATAAATGATATTGAAAACGACTAATATTTTATTATTTAAACAATGGAAATCATCCCAAATATAAATGCTGTCACTTGAGATAACAGTTGGACCGATCTAAAAAATGAATTTTAAGTGAATTGCAAACAAGAATTGTTTAAACAAATGGAATTTGTTTAATCAAATGTGGGTATATTAGATAATATAGATAATAAACATAAAATAAGTTTGTTAGTAAAAAATGAAATAAGTTAATTTCACAAAAAAGCTGACTTTTCTACCATAATTCGGACTCAGAAAACAGAATTCAGACTGATTTTCGAGAAATACGAATTATTTAAACAAATAGAATTACTTTAAACAAATGTAAATTATTTAGAAAATAAACTGCTTCCGGGTTATGCCGTGTGTCAAAATGTTTATAAACATTCAAGTAGACTTATATAGTAATAATTCAAAAAGATCTGAAGAATGTACATTTTTCATATAAGGGTAGTTTTCAGGACACTATGGGGACAGCGTTGCCAGATTGGGGGATTTCCCCCCACTTTTGGGGGTTTCCCCCCAAAAGTAATACCTTGGAGGATGTTTTGGGAGTAAAATAATGTAACCAAAATCCCCCAATCTGGAAACACTGTATGGGAATGGGTTAGGGGCGTCAAAACCATATGTATAATAGGTGAAATTCTTCCTTGGAAACTCCTCTACAAATCCTTAAGTAATCTTAAGATTTCCCAAACCCCGAACAATTATTTGAAAAATACCAAAAAATGTCGTCTTCCCATGCATTTTCCCATGTAAATTTAAGGCCTCGACAAGCACGGTTAAAAATCAAAATGTCAACAAAAAAAATACGTGTCCACTTTTTTTCAATTTGGAAACGATTTGAGGGGATCGTTGCTTTCTATCATCACAAAAATTTTTGCAATGCAGTTTTGAATTACCCTAATGGGCACCCTTCTCCCTTACAGCAAGTTAAATTTAGTCAACTGCCCCCATTCCGATTTGAGCTGGATACGCCCTTACGTTCTGCTATAACTTATTTGACAGCTTGACCTTGAGATGAACAATTACAACAAACGTTGTGAAGCATAACTCCTCATACGTATGTAAACACGATACTTTATATTAATTATATTAGTCAGATTTGTTGTTATATCTGTTATGCTTTACAGTTTTTAAAAATGTATTAGTTTCCTATGATTATAGATAACTTTTAACGGTAAATACCGAAAACACCGATAACATAACCTGTTATTTATAATACGTGCAACTCGGGTATTTCCAATACATTCGTTTCGGATGATATCGTCTACAAAACGAATAAAAAACAAAGGTCACAGCGGTTGTTGAAACAAAACTGGGGATAACCAAAACTGGTTCCACAACTTCATTAAAACACGGTAAATACGAATAAAACAAAGATAAACACAGTTCTTAGCTATGCTCAAGCGTTATTTGATGTCATAGTTTCGGTCATTAGCGTTAAAACCAGATAAAAAAAATGTGTCACAGAAAGCATGAATTTTATTTCGTTACCTTTTGAATATGCGGCTAATCCGTTTGCTATCGCTTCAAACTACTGTCTGTTGGAATAATGCAGCTCTGGAATGTGCTATTTCGGCTGAAACCCTGAAAATATCGATTTGTTTATCGTATGAAGCGTTACTAAGCGCCTAACTTTCGATAAACCTGGCTGAAAACTTCGAAGTTTTATGCATTTGCAGAGGTTTATATACGTGCGATGGTAGGCAACTAAAATGGCACTTCCTGGAACTGCTATGCGATCTTTATTTAAAATATAGTGATTCACCAATATTCCATGTGTGGATAGAAGTATGCAGGATTTTATTTCGATACATATAAATACGTTAGTAATCATGTTTTGCAATTAGTACGTTCTGACCTATACCCAGTTATATGTATTTTTAGATTATGGTATATAAAGGAATAATTTGTTATTGTTGAGTTTGGTACTGTTTTAATAAAAACATACTTACTACTGGATGCATGCATTTTCTAACCGACTTAGTAGAAGTATTCACAGAAGAATACGCGTAAATTTTAATGTATGCTTTTACTAGTTGTACGCACAACGAAATTATCTTGAATTTTATTGGCTCTCACTGTAGACAACATAACCTAACATAACATAATTCTTAATAAAACCTCTCGCTTCGATAATATTGACTCCTGTGTTTGAAGGCGCATAACTCTAAAACTACCGAACAGAAAAAATTGAAATAAAGAGTATCATACTCCTGAATCATTTCTACATAAGTTGTATGACTGTCAATATTTTTTGCATCTCGGTGTAAACATGAGCGCGAGAGAAATGAGAAAAGGTACCCGATTTTTGCACTTATAAATTAAGGCTTTTCTTTCCAATTATTTTCCTCGTAAACCGCTTGCCACAAAACTTTCAATTTTTGTTCAGGTTGCATTTAGAGCCCCTCCTATAGATTGGCGTTTTTGTTTTCTTCAGTTTTCAGTTTTTATGTAATAAAGGTTGCGAAGAAGATTTTCATGGAAGCGGATATCTCAGTAACGAATATTAGTACGACATCGGAATATGCCGTGATAGTGACACATATTAGTTTGCATGTACATAAATTTGAGTCACTAACACTTCAAATCAGAAATACTATAATGGCATCTACTACCACTGCCATTACCACTAATCAGAACACACCTTAAGCATACTTGATTTGAAATCGGACCTGTTTCAAGGTACAATACAACCGTTCCAACGTACAGCTTGAAACAGGTCCGATTTCAAATCAGTAACTTTATAAACAAACTTTCAGTAATTTTACTATGGTATTTACTGAAAATTTTATGGTTTGCATTTTTCAAAAATATCTCAACAAGCACCGTGTTTGCTGTAGCACTGTGTATTTCCATTTACAGTAGAGCTCCGATAATCCGAACTAATTGGGACCGAAGGTGGTTCGGATTATCAAATTGTTCGGATTTTCGAAAATAACCTAGAAAATGACACTTAGGTTTAAGAAATGTCTAAAAATGCCTAAAAACATGCACTTTAGTCGATTAAATATACATCTATTACACAAACTATTACATAATTATGTATTTAAACTCTTTTAAAACGCGTTCGGATTTATGACGTTTCGGATTTTTGACGTTCGGATTTTTGATGTTCTACTGTATTTTAATGCTAAGATATTATACTTTCAGATGCAATTTAATTTCTTTAAATAAATTCATTAGTTCAAAAATTATGATTTTTGCAACGATAAAATTCGTCAAATTTCGTCAAATTGCAAACAAATAAAATTTTAATTTCGATTTGTCGTGAGTAAATTGTTTTGCTTTCTGAAACAAATGAATAAGCTTGCTTTGTAATTGTAACTGAATGTTGCTTGAATTTCAAATGTTAATCGACTAATAACAACAATTAATATGGTTTTTGGTAACGGACGCGACATTAGGATATAGGTAAGATCAAATTTAGAAAATAATCCATTATTCGCACTCGCTTCGCCCTTTTTACATTCTGAAGAAAAATGTTGTTGTTAGTAGAGAAAGTCGAAATAACAATAACAATATGATATTACTTTTAACAAGCTAAATACACAAAGATAAAAGTTAATATTATTAGCCACGTCGTTCAATAAAACAATATAAAAATTACAGGCCTATAATTTATTACAAAATTAGCGAAAATTGAAGAGCGATTTAGAGATTTTGCTCTACTGTACCCTCCGCAAAGTTCTAGTCAATAATAGGTCCACATTAATTCCTTCAACAAACTAATAATTTCTTTACTCAAAGAACCATTTATCGCAACAACCATTTATTTTCGTATTTTCTAGACGTACTGTATATTGGAGACCCCTGTAAATTTAATAAACGAATGTCCAATCTTATCTAACACATTTTTAGAAATATGATCCAACGAAATAATGTTTATCGTAAATTTGCATTAATCCAAGCCAAAATGCCATCAACAAAAATGTAATCGCATATTGATTAAATATTGAGTGAATCATATTATCTATACGTATGTCTAATGAGCTTATCATATTTTTGGGACATTCAACTATCGATTACATATTATATTATCAATACAGAAACTGTAGTGTGTTGTAATAACAAGTAGCTACCAAAAATATCACTAAAAGGCAATATTTACGTTAAAAAATATTGAAACAAATTTTAAATTAACGATGAGAAGCGTTTAGTAACTAAAACAACTAAACTAAAACAAAAATAATAATTGCACTTATAAAAAACCAACATTTTGTTACAAGAAATGTAATATATAAGTCGTAGATGAAACGTCGTATAGTGACCATAATTCACTCGCGTATAACGACCATAATTCGCTCGCCTGGCGGTTAATGTATAAACTTTATTCTCGTGCCTTATACCCTATCTTTTTTTGTGGTTGTTAAATAATACATACTATAATTAAGTACTCACCAAGGTAGGTATGTAGCTTAGCAACCTAAACTTCACTTCACCGGCACTGATGAGGTTTTATTTGATAATAAATTTGGGTACTGACCATATATCGACTACCTATTCATTTTATCTTATCTATCAGTCATCCGTATTATCACTGTAACCACCTAAAGTGTTTTTATAGAAAAAAATTTAATCGGTGCAAGGTGTATTATGAAAATATCCGTATAAGTCATAACACTCAACACAGTTATCGTTATAAATATAATATAAATCATAAACTGCTGAGAATACAATGTTAGAATTTTAGTCATATAAGTTGTTCTTTCGTCATTCGTGGTTTGTCGTGAAATTAATACCATTAGATTCAGAAAAATCTTCTGAACATCATATCAAATAGTTTACAGTATCTTTGATGATATTATTATTTAGCTTCCTGTGGTCTTATTGCTTTTTTTTTAATTTCTTAAGATATTTGAGCCATATTAGGGTCGTCTTAGTTTCTTGTTTTATATCCATCCTTAATTCCTGTGGAATTTGACGTTGATCTGTTACAGGGTTAGTCAAAATTACCGGAACACCTAAATAATTCTACAACCGTAAACAATTTTGAAAAAAGTAAAAATATGCTTTGTTTTTAAACAAGCTATAGTTTAAAGATTTTTTTGATTAAACAAGCTCTCATCCGAGTCGTGTTCATTTTGCTATGGAAATTTTTTAAACTTCTACTATATGCAATTGTACTAAGGGTCGATCTTACAAGTGTACGTATAAGTAGTGGAATAGTTATTCCCAGTATAAATAGTGCTACTCCGCCCCCCATTGGCTAAAATATTTGTGTTGTCATAGTAATAACAACTTATACCGGTATTTATACCAATATTTAGGTTATTCCAGAGTATAACGTGTTTTGTAAGATCGGCCCTTAGTACTATACTCTATTCACTTTTAGAATAAAGCGTTGGATAAGATAGGGCTATAATTTGCGGCTTGTGATTGGCTGAAAGTTGAACCAAATTTACACCAGCCAACCCGCGTATGTCACTTGAATTTTGAAACGTCATGTCATTTGCGTCAGATTCAAGATTTTCGTTGTATTCTAGTTGTTGTGTTCGGAATATTTTGCAGTCTTTCGAATTTATTTTCAACAATCGATTCAAATAAAACTCAGTTCTTTTTAGAACTCCACACGATATTAACATTGTAACAGGTAATCTTAATATTGCCAATAATATTTGTTGTTAATGTTTTACGATGATATTTAATAGTGCTAATATGGATGAGAGAATGCAGGCTGGTTCATCAAAAAATCCGCAAGGAAAGCCCATTCGCAGTGGACAACGGCTGATGGCCTACAATGCATATCTCGAGTACAGTCGTGAACCTGGAAATTCGAAGTCAGATTCCGTAAAATTAGCTTCGAAGTTTGTAGGTATTGGAGAATCAACAATGTGGGCCATTGTAAAGGAAAAGGGCACTTCTGGAGTATTACGTTCTCCAACCAAAAAAACGTAAACGGGAAAACACGACAAATTGGATGAATTACAGAAAAATGCAATTAGGCGACATGTTCATTCTTTCTATTTTAACAATGAATTACCAACTATTTCCAAAGTATTAACGGTAATGATATGATTATTTATGTAATATTGAAATTAAGTGGAAATTTGTATAGGCTATTGAAGCAGATGATTTCATACCTACGGTGAAGCGAACAACCTTGTGGAAAATATTGCGTATGTTGGGATTTAAATCGGAGAACCGAAGCAGGAAAAGTATTTTAATTGAAAGACAGGATATTGTTTTATGGAGACGAAGATATTTGACCAGTATTAGACAGTATTGCTCAATGGGGAAAAAAATCTATTACTTAGATGAGACATGGGTTAATGCTGGTCACACAAAACCAAAGGTCTGGAAAGATACTACTATAACAAGCGCTCGACAAGCACTTGTTCGTGGGTTATCACGAGGTATAACAGATCCTTCTGGAAAAGGAAAACGTCTTATTGTTCTACACATCGGCTCGGAAACAGGTTTTGTAGATAACGGCCTTCAGTTATTTGAATCAAAAAAGACTGGCGACTACCACGAAGACATGAACAGCGACGTCTTCACGGAATGGATGAGAAATATGTTGCCACGATTTGAGCCTGGATGTGTAATTGTAATGGATAATGCTCCTTACCATTCCGTGAAGATGGATAAAGTACCAAACAACTCTTGGCGAAAAGGGGCATTAATAGAATGGCTTATGTCAAAAGGCGTGACCGTAGATAACAGTATGTTGAAAGTAGAACTTCTAGATATGGCAAAAAAGTATACAAGTGATAACCAGTCAACTATGTAATCGATCAATTAGTGGAGGAACGTGGTCGCAAAATCTTAGAATTGCCTCCATATCACTGCGATTTAAACCCAATCGAATTAATTTAGGCCCAAGTTAAACATCATGTCGCCGCAAACAATAAAACATTTAAGTTGCCGGAGGTAAAAACTCTGCTTCTTGAGGGTTTGGAAGTTGCAAATGCGGAACGTTGGAAAGCTTGCATCAAAACATGTAGTCAGCGAAGAAGACAAATTATATCAACTGGACAATATTGTTGAAGATATTATGGAAGAGTTTATTATAACAACCAACAGGATCATCATCAGATTTGTGACTGATACTGAACCATCTACAAGCGAATGAAATAAGGAATTCCTATTTATCAAATGACAAACTTTTCGTGTTTTCTTTTACTTTTAAACAGTAATATAACGGAAGACGTGTGAGGACGCTTTGAGAACTGCTGTCGGAGCAAATTGCTGCTCGTAGAGATATACGAGAATAAACAGTGATATTTTATTCCTTTTTTTGTGTGTCTTATTTATTTGTTTGTTATTCTTTATTGATATCATTAAGTGTTTATTGTGTACTAATATTTAATAAAAGATAGCAGACTTAATATAACGTTTTAATATAACGCACTACATTACATAACGATGGCTAATTGACAAATCAGCGGTGCGAGCTATGGCACACCATTGTCGTGACATAACCTTTCAATTTGCCGCTATTGACAGCATATTGCTCCAGTGTAAATCGGGCTCAGTTTGCACCCCCAGTACTATGTTCTTATCGTGAATAGGGTATAGGTTCGTTGTATTAATATGTCCTAATATTGTCTGAAATACAGATCAAAATCAAATACATTAGCTTCTGAAACAAAAAGTGAAACAAATGAGCTTTCAAAATATAACCTTTTTGTTGAATAAAAAAGCTACACAAAATTGTCTCTACTATTAAAATATTTTTAACCGCTTTCGTTTCTCTTCAAATAATAAACATCATAAAAATCGACAAATATATAAATACAAGCAAATAAAGTATAATTTAAAGTAAATTTTTATGATGTTTATTACTTGCAAAGAAACGAAAACTATTAAAAATATTTTGATAGTAGAGACAATTTTGTGTAGCTCTTTTATTTAACAAAAAGGTTATATTTTGAAAGCGCAGAGTATCATCTATATTGTTCATAAAAAAGCATCAACTTAGGATACAATCTGTATATGGTGTACGTTTTTCTTGGAAAGAAATAGCATTGCGTTTATGTAGACAGGTAAAAACAACAATATTTTTATTTTTTATTTCTGTCTGACGGTTTCCGGAAAACTGTCTGTCTGACGGTTTCACAAAATTACAATTTTATGCAGTTTTCGCCCTTTAGAAAAATCAAAAATCTTACTAATAATTACAAATCTATTGTCAATCTTCGTATACGACCTACTACACACAAAACGAAATTAAAAAATGGAAAAATTAAACAGCGTACTAAAATGTTCATCGAGTGCAAATAAATGAAACCAATATTTGTCGCCTACGCACTTGCTATATCCACTTCAACTGGATATTGCAAATACCAAGTATTCGTCGTAAAAAAACCCGTCCACACAGCCGATCGTCGAATATCTAAATCTATTTTTGAGGTGGACTCGATACGAATTGAATAGAACTGGTTTTTTCTTTTCACAAATAATCGTATACGTTTTGATATTTGGCAAGTATACGAATGTGTAGCCCCGGCTTAAGGAGTTCATCCAAAAATGCCACACATCGCCACAGAGTCGGTGATTTATTCATTCTGAAGTAGACATGATAGAAATAAAGTTGTTGGTTTATGGTGGTTAGAACGCTTCTTTTTATTTTGCCTTTCAACTCTTTCGGCGCAAAATAATGTATCAAGAGCACCTTTTCACTTCTCATTCACAAAACCGATGCTCCCAAAGTTATCATTATTTCTCAAAATTTCAATTGCTTTTTGTTCAAAAATTTTCTAAATAATACATTAAAACTTGGTAACTTTTTCTCTAAGAAATATTTATGGCTAGACTACTATATGTTCCCATCATGGACAGTAGACATTTTGTGAATTATCTCCTAGCCTTCACCTTTGCTAATTACACAATTAAAACTAGCCTCATTGACTGTACACACCGTATAATTCGTCTGTGACCGAATTATTGCATAAAATTGGAACTTCTTACACGTTTGATCCCATTCATGAAGTCTTGTGTGTAAGTTTAATGTCATTAGACGGTAGAGTATGACTTATCCTCATAAATTAAGCTAATAAAAGTCGGTAGTGGTCTTTTACTCCCACCGTTGTACAGTTCTTATCCATATATTGCGCCGTCCAGTAACTCTTGGTCATTTTGCAAAATTTTTTACGATTGGTGAAAATGTTGTTGATAGTAACGGTTGTGTCAGTGTTGCTTCTGCAAGTAGTTTATTGTGATAACGCAGCCTACTACCACTGTGCTGACGTTGGTGGACAACAAGATGTTTCAATTGATCAGGTTAGTGATTTACTAATTAAAATACCTGACTAATTTTTGGTCGTTTGTCAAAAAGAACGAAAAGAAAATGTTTGACTACAAAATCAGATTGAGTTAAAAATTCATTTTCAGTTAAAATTAGCTATTAGTAAGTGATATCTTGTGCTTCTTCATTGGTATTTTTGTGCACCCACTGCATAATTTAATAGTCTGTTTGACGAGAAATCTCCAAACTTACTAAGTAGGTAACCCATAAACTAATTTTGACCGACAACTATCTGGTTTTGGCTAGTCCAAATTGGTTGGAAATTGCAGAAAATTGCAGAATTCGTCGGACTTATAGCGAATATAATCATGGGCGTATCCAGCTCAAATCGGAAGGGGGGCAGTTGTCTAAATTTAATATTGTCCCTGTAAGATGATAATTTGCCATTTCGAACTCAGAAAATAGAATTCAGACGGATTTTCAAGAAAAACGAATTATTTAAGAAATAGAATTTGTTTAAACCAATGGAAAATGAACTGGCAAATGTTTATAAATATCCCACAAGACTTATAGTAATGATTTCTATGAGAAAAAAGATAATGAAATGATTAGAACGGTCAATTTTCTGAAGAATCTACATTTTTAGGGTAGTTTTCAGGGCACTGTGAGGTTGGGTTGGGGGCGTCAAATCCATATGCATAATAGGTCAAATTCTTCTTTAGAAAGTCCTCTACAAGTCCTATAACTTTAACATAAATTTTCCCAAACCGAACAATTATTCGAAAAATACCTAAAAATGTCTTCTTCCCATGTAAATTTGATGCCTCGAAAGGCACCATTAAAAATCAAAATTTCGTAAAAAGATACGTGTCCACTTTTTTTTTATTTGGAAAGGATTTGGAGGGGATCGTTGATTTCTAAATAAAAATAACCACCCTAGTGTCCATAAGTGAAAGAGTGCTATGTAAAAAGAATATTTTTTTCAAAATTGATTCTTAAGATAAAAACTTTTGGTTATGATGTATATTTGTAGTAAATTTCTGATATTTTTTTCGGTTTTTCTAAAGTTAGCAGAGGAATTAAACAAAAGAATTTGACGATTATAACATTTGTCCAAAAAATAATTTAAATTCATTATATTATCACAAACACATCTAGAGCTTTTTTGCTATGGACCTTATCTGGTCAACGATATTTTTATATGAGTTGGAAATAGTAAAACAATACATATTATGTACTAAAATCAGTCGGACAACATCAATAAAACTAACCACCATTTCAGTTAATGGGTTTATGGTACGGTGTCGAAATAATTTCACATCGTGACGACAGAACGACGGTACCAACACAAAAACCAGACTCGTGTCTACTAGTAAGCATCTCAGAAGATTTGACAACCACAACACTCACACCAAGCTACGTAAACTACAACAATGGCCAAAACTATGGATCAAGATATTCTGGATACGACAACTATGACACAACAACCAGTGAGTAGCAACTTTATTCCAATTATTTAATGGTAAATCTTTATCTTTGTTTTTTCATGTTTTTTTTTTTCAATTCAGCATCATCGTACGAACATAGGAGAAATCAAGAGAGGTACAGAAATCGCCAGCACTACAAGAAAGATAGACAAGACGTTGAAGTCGAACAAAGAAAATTGAATATCTTTTGGTTTGGCAATGATGAGAATGTTGTGAAGTATACAACTTCTTACATGTCATCGCCTGGAGTATGGCACATTTCAGGACCCCACAATGGTAAGTACCTCACCGTTATAATTAATGTTCGTGTCAGATAAGTTGAGCGGTCTAAGGAATGTAACATTGTCCACCTATGCTATGAAGCGGAATTTTTGTCTATACATCTTAGAACAATGATAGAAAGTATTAAATGGAAATAAAACCTCTTTGATCCTTTGCTAATTATTTTAATAGGTACCGGTTTCAATCATCGTGTGATCATCATCAGTACATCAGTACTGATGATGATCACACGATGATTGAATGATGATGATCGCTTAAAATCGTACGAACCAAGATATGGACGTACCGCGTGGATTGGTTATATTGCTGTGTATATTTGGTTGCCTACTAGGTAGTTCGTTAAAGATTAATATTTAATTACTAAAAATACTATCATTGGTCATTTAATTGTGATATCCTATCTAATTTATATATCCATCATTACCATGTTTAACAGAAGCAAAGTGAAAACATACCAACTAGCCCATTTAAGACATTGTATTTGTGCGGTTGGAATTAGCTCAGAAATAATCATTTTGTGACTGAGTGCTTAAACTTGGAGTTTCTTTTCTGTTTGTGTAGACATTATTAAATATGTTTTGAAATTCGTTTCTGAATATTTCACGATAAGTATTTCACAAAACGGTGGTAAAGTTTGTTGTAAATGTGAGGTTATGTTTTTAATACGTGTTTTGATAATGGATTCAGACGTGCGACGAAAATAATTTAATACGTTCATGACCATAACCATCGATTTCGTATTTAGGACCTTTCCTTTCAACGAAAACATTTTGCTCGCATTTAATTCACACGTTCGCGCTGTTATTATAATAATTGGAGGTTAGGTTGCAAGTACCGCTGTCATGTGTTCTAAGAACAGACGTACTTTTTTGTCTTGCCCATTTAAATTATACAGCAGACGTATGAAAAGGATGCTATTTCGTTTTAACACACGTCAATATTTAGAAATAATCTGTAACGTATGTCGAAAATAACAGCTGAAATCTATGAGTAATCTTCACCTCTCCCGGTTTTGCCTATATATTCGGGACCATAACACGACTGGCGAGTTATCCAGAACAGCTTTCAAAGATCTAACTCAGCATGCCACTGCCTCAATTACGCCTGAAAAGTGGAAGGGGTACATGAAACATGTGATTGGTATTGAAAATTTATACTGAGAAAAAGATAATGTCGAAGTATTGAGATGAATCGTTTTGGACTTCCTCTTACGACCAAGATTCTTTGCAGGACTCCGACCGTGAAGTCCCTTGAAGACTTATATTCAAAATAAGTTTTATTAATCATTTAAGCCTTTGTATTGTTGGTATATATTTTCTGTTACTGTTATAATATGTGACTTGAATCGGAGAAACCGCCCTAGTGATAAAAAACGATTTTTTGATTTTGTCTGCATCGGTTTGCCAATAGGAAGAGCTACCTGATTCCGTCAAAATCGTTTTTTTATTACTACGGCGGTTTGTCCGTTTCTGGTCACATATGTATTCGTTTTTAATAACTAATGTTGTGTTGAGTATGTATTTTTATTTATTTAACGTCAAACTGTCATTTTGACTTTGACATTTAAATATTTGTTTATGTACTATAAATCTGCAAATACTGTTTTCAAATGTTTTAGATTTCTATTTAACAATAGAAATTCGAGAACCATAGATTTAGTCTGTTTATAATTGACTTAAATTTTACCGTTACCCATCACAAAATTATACGGCACGCCTATGGATTTGACGCCACCGCGAATTTATGCCCCACCCCAGACCGCTCAAATTAACTGAAACGAACAGTATATGATTAGATGGAACTTATATTGACATACAGTGTGTCCAGGAAAGTTTGTTTCACATGAAAAAAAAAATGATTTCAGTTTTTGATACTTCCGGTTTCACCGGAAATAGTGTCAACTTTCATATTTCAACCGGCACACCTGTATTTTATAGCATTTTGGAAATCTTAGTTAAATTTTAGGTCACTTGTATATTACAGCTGCAGGATCACTTTCAATTATTTATAAATTATTTGCTGTGGGCATTGGGAAAAAGTTGTTTTGCAAATTTATTGTGAAGGTAACATATTATCGACACATTGGCAGAGTTCTTTTTTAAGTTATACAGGCTGTTCAAATTATATATAAGATTGTCAAAGTTGACCTGAACAATTGTAAACAAATGGTTCTGATATCTTGCGCAACTGGAGAATTTATAAACATCAATAAAAAGTGTTGAAAAATATTTCAAAAGCATATTCATTGACTCCTGTATTTGAAGGCGCATAACTCTAAAACTACCGAACAGAAAAAATTGAAATAAAGTGTGTCATACTCCTGAATCATTTCTACACAAGTTGTATGACTGTCAACATGTTTTGCCTCTCGGTGTAAACATGAGCGCGAGAGAAATGAGAAAAGGTCCCCGATTTTTGCACTTTTAAATTAACGTTAGTCTTTCCATTTTTTTCCTCGTAAACCACTTGCCACAAAATTTCAATTTTTGTTCAGGTTGCATTTAGAGCCTCTTCAATAGATTGGCGTTTTTGTTTTCTTCAGTTTTTGTGTAATAGAGGTTGCCAACAAGATTTTCATGGAAGCGGATATCTCAGTAACGAATATTAGCACGATATCGGGATATGCACGTAATCAATCGTCCTATTTTATTTAATGCGACTGTAGAAACAGAATAGGGTATTCCGGTGTTTTTGAAATTGTCATTTTTTACAAAGTATAGGTGCTACTGTTTGCTACTTCACAAGTAAAATATCAAACATTGCTTTAAATTAAGAGACATCGTTGTTAGAAGTTTGAATTAGGATTGGTCTTTGT
Source organism: Aphodius sticticus (assembly GCA_963966075.1). Lineage (NCBI taxonomy): Eukaryota > Metazoa > Arthropoda > Insecta > Coleoptera > Scarabaeidae > Aphodius > Aphodius sticticus. The sequence continues at coordinate 3,751,820 of OZ014508.1, read as the reverse complement.
GACGTCACAAAGACCGCTCAAAGTGAGCGACTTGACAACGTTGCTATATCTAGGGTGCACGTAGTAAATTTTTGTCTTCCGTTGTGTCAACGTTTAGAATCGCTCGTTTGTTGACACCTGCTTTGGTTATTGAAGTTATATCAAACACTTGTTCAAAATGTATAAACTCCAACGCCGACATTGTTCTGTGCCGGGCTGTAACAGCAGTAGAACAGTAACTCCTAATAAGATTTTCTTTACATTGCCGACTAGCGAGATGGGAGATGTTTGGCTTCAAGTTTCAATGATCAAATCATCTCTCAAAAAACTTACCTTTATTCGTTGTCAAACAACAGGGTCGCCAACCGTCAAATTGGCCGATCAGCTGTTCGAGAGCTGTCCGCTGTTGCCACCGCTACTAGGGATCGGTAATCATCGTGTATTTCCGAGGGTGGTCGGTGATTTTAATTGCAATTATCTCATAGAAAAACTAAATCAAAAAGCTCATAGCTTAACTTTATGAATCCTCATAAATTGTACAATAGGTTAAACCGAATATTTGCTAAAATTTTGACATGACCGGAATACCCTATTGCATAATAATTTTAAAGTAATTTTTAAAGCGATTTAATATAAATGATATAAATTTTGTGAAGCGTGCACTACGTCAATCGTAACGGTAAACGGAAACGTAGCTGGGACAGTGGAAGATTATTACTATTAGTACGATACGATCAGAACAATTTAATTGGGTGCAACTAACGACTGTATATGGATTAGAAAGTAATTTAACGCTTTTCAGTCTAGAGTTTTCTATTTTCTATGGATTTAAATTTTTGGCCAACGTTTCGCCAGTCATCTTTGGCTTCATCAGGGCTCAATTTGAACTATAGAAACATGTACATCACACGAATCAGCAAAAATAAAACCCCAATATCGATCATTTAGTAGTAAGACCCCTTTCTTCGGAACCGATCACATTTATTGCTACATAAACCAACTTCTGTGTTTTTCAGGTTCATCACTAATAGATTCAATGGATTCCTACGCTGGAACCATTCAAGTCTTGAAAGCTGTTGGTGACCACCTGGTCCTCACGTTCTGTCATAAAAGGCCAGATCCTCAACTGTATACAGTCATTTTATCACGACAAGAAAAATTGCGAGAGAGAGATGTCCTAGCAGTGCATAACATGTTAACAAACAAAGCATTGAAAATAGTTTCCATAAAAAAAGTTTGTCTTACAAATAGTTCAACGACAAACGTTATAAATTTGTTTATTTTAGTTCTAATCTCAGCATACTCTCTATGGTTGTAATAATGAGACTTAATTGATTGTATTTTGTTTGTATTTTAAGCGTTTAAAATGAAACTTTCTATCTTAAGATTCCTTTTGTTTCTTTTGTGTACGTAGCTATAATTCCTATCAAAAGTGTGTATGTATATCAAAGAACTGTGCAAAGAAGGACTTCGTAGTTTAGTATTAGTCATTTGTCTTTTAAATTGTTCGTCTTGCATATACGAAAGTACGTAGATGGATTCATTGATGAGAAAAAATGATTAAATGAGTGCGTATTGTCATAATTTCCATACGCTTAGCGAATTAACCTTTATTAAGGAACAAACCTACGCATTAGTAATGCCCAAGAGACAACAGTTCCATATATTAATCTAATATGCGATCTTCCTGTGTGTTAACGACAAAAAATGCAATTACTATTATCACAGTGTTTATTATGCATAATGAGGTTCCACAAGTGTACAGTTATGAAGTTTGTTTTGTTTTTTTAGTTGAGAATGTATTATGTATATAATGTATATGTCGTTCGTAGTTATACTATTGAATAATAAAATATATTCTAGAAACATTGTCTTTCGCATTGTGTTAGTGGTGGATTAGGGCGCTTGCGAACACGTCGGTCAAGCTGATCCCACACGTGTTCAATAGGACTCAAGTCAGGACTTAACGCCGGCCAATCCATGACCTGAATTCCACGTTCTTGTAAAAAGTTCCTGGTGATGCTGGCATATATAGCTTTGCATTGTCCTGCATTAGGATGAAATTTTGACCGACGCCATATGCAGCAGGCACCACAAGTCCTCCAAGATGTTTTCGATGTAATTCATGGCATTTAGTCTACCAGGAACCACAACAAGATTGATCTATACTGATTCCAGCCCAAACCATTACTGAAACACGACCAAATCTATCCACTTCCTGTATAGTAGCGGCTGCGTAGCGTTCACAAGGACGTCAAATAAATCTTATGTTCCAAGTTATTCGAGTCATTATTTTCCTATGATGTCTGAATCTATTGTATCGTTTTGGTACAGTTCTTTGATTACTTGGGCCAGCTGAGAACTACCTGGTAAGAAGGTATAATTTTACCCTCATTAATGAGGAATGTAGCACAGATGCTTCTCGTACATTGGCGAAAAAAAAATATTTATTCACTGTCGATAGACATTCAACAGTCATTCTTGTTTTATCTTTCTCGACAATCGCAAACTACGACTGCGATCTACATAGAACAATTACTAAGTTATTGATTGATAATATCGTTGCTACATACCAGTATACAGGGTTGGTCAAAATATCCGGAGCACCTAAATAATTGACCAACCGTAAACATTTTCAAAAAATCAAACATAAGTTGTTTGATTTTAAGCAAGCTATCGTCTAAATATATTTTTAATATACAGAGTGCTTATTTTATTATGGAAACTGGCAACCTTTCCGTTTTCTAATAGAACACATATTTACATTTTATAATTAAGAATAATTCCATGAATTTTTTGTAAGAATCATTTTTTATACAAAGCATCATTTTTTAGTTATAAGCAATTAATCAAAACTCATAAAGTTTTATTTTAATTTAACCGATAAAAAATAGCAGAACAATAAAATAGAAAAATAAAATTAAATATTAATTAAATGTTCAAACAGCAAATTAAAATAAATGTGTGTATCTATGGGCGGCAAAACAAACTGAACTACAAAAAAAATAAAAAAATATTTCCTGATTGTAGAAAATAAAGGAATAGTAAAATAAAATCAAATACAACGGGAATTGACGGGCTTCTTGCCATTCCTAATTTTAAGATGCACAGAGACAAGCTTAAATAAAATAGCTCATTAACTTCTTTAAATAGTTAATATCGGATGAATGCTTTGACAACATTATCTTAGAAGCTGAAAAATTAACTAACGATATTAAAAAAATCATATGAAAGTTTAGACGAACTCATACAAAAATCAAAAGAGAAATATAAAATAGTCATAACTAGTCTTTTGAGTTTTATACGATATCCACAAACTTAAAGAAAATATTATAAGTAAAAATAAATTACTGACATATTGGAAAGATATGGAAAACGTCAAAACAGATGGTAATTCCTCCTATCTTAACCCTTTAGAATTGACTGACGAAATTGACATTCTTGGAGTATATCGTGATCGAAAGGAGTCGAAAGGAAGCAGCAGATTTTCAAATAGAACTACTATGACAAGCATTGAATTGTTTGGAACTAGAGTCGCCTCTACCTGATAATGTATCGACAGTCCATACCGGTAAAAAAGTAACGTCGGTTGAAGATTATTACAACGTCGAAGTGGATGACGTTTAATTATCATCTTTTGAACTTTGTTGTGTTTTCTGATATTTCACAAGTTGTAGTGTGTAAAACGTGCAAATCAAATGCGAAATTGGCCGAAAGTGGCAACCGTGACTGAGGATTTCAAATCGTGGTTTCTTGTGCGAATTTTGAACAAACTTTCATTCCGAGTTGCCGACTTGTTCAAAAAGGATATGAAATGACTAGCGGAATTATCCTTGTCATGCGCATAAGAATAGGTGTAGACGTAATTGAAAAGTTTTGCGCATTCAAGGACCTTCCTCGTCAGATTTTTCACTCATTTTACGATAAAGTTGTTCGCACCATTTTTGTGGAAACAGAAGCATTGTCAACATAGTATGCAGAAAGCAGCAGAAGAAGGGAGGGCTAAAAGTCAATTGAAAATAGTAAAAAAAGAATGGCGTAACTGTCTCGGACGATGGAACATAGAGAAAACATAGCTTTTCTTCTCTCTATGATTGGTGGCGCTTAGCAGCTGGAGAAATGTTGTTGATATTCTCATAAAATCTAAATACTTATTGCAAAGCTTGCAAATTTTGGAATAAGAAAAGGAAATAAAAAAAGGAATGCATAGATCACGTGAAAAAACTAATGGCACTCGTCCCCGCCATTTGACAAAAAACAGTTAGGGCCTCGAAGAAAAAGGGAAGTTAACCCAGAAGCCTATAAATGAGCTTTCAATTTATGATGGACTAGCCATTCGTCATAATCATGATTCAATTGCTAAAATGAACAAAATAAATCTGGGCGACACTGTATCATAAATTCTGACCGATGAAATGCCACCTGGTGATTTCATTTTCATTTTCACTTTCAACTGGCAAAGTAATTGTGGATATTGCAGCAAGTATAGCTATATCTGTTGTCAATGATGCATTATCCAGCCTTATGAAGATTATGGAGGTATTATGTATGAGCATCTAGTCAAAGTGCAATAATATCTGCGCGAAGGCTGACTCACGGCGCATCATGTTTTCAGAGCCATCCCTGGCTGATGCTGCAAAACAACCCCGTCGGTCGTCAAAATCAAACAGAAAGAAACAAGAGGAGAAAAATGTTAATTTGAAAAGATAATTATATGGTCCAGGCTTCGCCGACTATAGTAAAATATAATAATTCTATACATCAAAGTTACACAATATTTTAAACGGTGTTTTCTCAAAATCGCATTTTTCAAACTGGCCGGAACGATAACTTCAACTGATCGTCAATTCACTTGAAACGTTTTACTTATTTTACGATAAGTTCGAAACTTTTTTTGTTATAAACAATTTTTAACCTAATTTTGTATCTAAAAGTGAATTTTGTGTTCAAACGTGCGCCATTTTGTTTTAAAGCGTAATTTTCTTGCCTAATTTTTTTGAGCAGTGTATTAGATAAACAGAAAACGTAATTGACTTCACTACTATGCGGTGGCGTCCCTACTATCTACAGATGAACTTTCCCCTTTAAAACAGACGCGGCGCGCTCTATCGCAGCGTCGGGACGCCTAGCCAGGCGTCTGGGCTTACTGCACACAGATGGATATTTATAGAGCTCTCACCCGTCTACACAGTTCCCGTATGGGAAACGGGAAGTAACCATGTCAAAATAGTATAGTAGAATGTGCCGTACTCGGTCGAAAAGACAAAAAAAAACAGAACGCCTATACTACGAATAACGTAAAACTAAGGATAAATACGAAAATGTGCGACAAAACTGATTAAAATACACGCCGCTAACCGTATACAATAGGTAATAGGTACCTATAGTGTTGTGCCACATATAATAGTGTCTAAAATCTAAAAATAGGTGAATTTATAATTAGGAATACCAGTGTGTGTGTGAGTGTGTGTGTATTCCTGATGTGAATATATTGTGTTATATATGAACGTACACAGCAAATTTCCGGGGTAAGTTTGAATAAAGAGTGGTGTTGCACGTGGTCGATCAATAAGGGGTTGAGTTTTCTCGATTTTGCGTGGTGAAGCCGAGTGAAGGGTTTCCTGAAAACAGACGACGGTTTGAAAAGCGTTTTCAGTGCGCAAAATGTTTAATACGTGCTTACTTTTCAATCGAATTTATAAACGATTTTGTGACGGTTTGACGCTACCAAACTATAAACAGATCCGAATATGTTTAGTAAGCATTTTCGAAATTATGACAGTTGTTCGTTGCCGTTGTCATATTGTGTTGGTATCCTGGACGCTGTTTATCTATGGTTGAGAATACTGGTCAATATATTTATAATGTGTTGTCGGTAACTTTAACCTAAAGATATTTTGTATCAAGCTACCCAATATACAGAGAATATACAGAGAAATATTTCCGTACTGTAATATCATACTACTCTTTAAATTGCAATTATCACAAACACGAGTAAAAATAGATAGGTATATGACACACTGAATATAAATTAAAAAGAATGTAAGGGACATTGTAGTTGGCTAATAATATACAGACTATTCCATTTAAAAATCTCACGAAAGATCAATTTGAAAATGTTAAAAAATTACTGCATGCTACGATCACCCTGTATAGCGCGATCACCCTATTTTTTCATGACATCAGCATCCAGCTATAGTTTTAGTTATTACCTGACAAAATTATAATTTTAGTTACTATCTGACCAAACTTAAGACAATATCTGCATAAATGAAGTATACAGGGTCTCCTATCACACAGAAAAGTGATCTCTCGAACGAAGAGAGAATTACTTCGCTGAAGTAGTTGGTAGGTTCGTATATACGCGAGAGATTATTGACTTCAACCAAATACGTTTTCTATTGCTAATTAACAAGATAGGTATGTTATATTTACTTACTCGTTCTAAACTGTTGCGTGCGTTACATCAAACTATTCCGTGCTGAAACGTTTATTGTACACTATAAATCACAATACACATCCCCAATAAATCACAAGGCACATCCCCTACGGGTACGTCGTTGTTGTTTTCGTACATACTAGAGGCTCCTATACGGCGCCAGCACCACGCGCGTGCGCGCGAGCCTTGACAAAATCACGGTGCGCATATTTATTCCAGAGAAAAGAATTACTTGAAAGAAGTGAGAATCACTTCAGTTAAATAATTGGTGGGTTTTTATTCAGTAAACAATACTTACTTATGTTAAATGTCTTATATTTTCTTGGATCAAGTAACTACGCACTTGGATGGATTTACTATTACTTCGTTGGAGAAATAAACTTTTTGGGACGAAAAATTCAATTCCTTCTTTCAATACAATATTGGTTCTTATAAAGAAAGAATTTATTAGTTGACAGCATTTATCTGAGAAATTATTTTACTTATATTGAGTATGTGGCATTTCTTGTATATACCTAACTTTCTACATCCAAGTAAATATGCATTTGAATCTAGTAAATAAATTCAAGAAATTATGTTTTCTCGTTCCAAATAATCACACTCTGTGTGTACTTTTTTCCCCCAAAAATTATTTTCAGAAACTACATAATTGTCATTTTAAGTAAACCTTTTCATATGGACCTAATCGTCTTTCAAATCCTTAAAGAGTTACAGGCGATTGAAATATCAACAAAATAAAGAAAAACAAACAATAAAATACATATCAAACAATGCGAAAACTAAGAAAGAACACAATCAATACTCATAACAACAAAAAAGGTAAACAAATTTAAGTTAAAAATTCAGAATATTAAAAATAAATTTTTTAAAAATTAGTTTGTCTACAAGTAAATGTCATTCTGAGTAGAAAGTTTCATGTCGTCTTATGAAATAAGTCTATAAGAAACTTTTTGCTCAGTGTGACATTTACTACCTGAAAAAAAGTTTTGCGGCGAAAAAAGTGGGACACTCTGTATAATACAGTCAATTTGTGCTCAAAAGAGCCCCTTTGGTAATAGTTGTGGGGTAGTTTTGATTTCTTCCATTTTGTATGTTCTTTTGGGGTGCTGAATCCGAATATGAGGTTTGCTAACACAATTTCATGATGCAACATTGAAGAAAATGCAAAAAACGGTAAACACTTTAATTTTTTTTTGCTTATAACTCGGAAACTATCAATTTTCGTAAATAACCTTGGAATTCAAAATGAAACCTTATTATTTGTACAGGTACAGGTATTTTTTTTTTAATACGTAATGTTCAAGTTATTTAATGAAGTCCGAAATTGTACAAATTCAGATACAAAAAAAGTTGAAATCCCAAATAAAAAATTGATAAAATACACACATTTTCAACTATTGCTAGAATCCGAACGGTTTGTAGGAGAAAACCCCGAAATAGTGATAATTTGTAGAAATTTTCATGCATTTTCATTTTGAATTCAGAAGTTATTTACGATAAGTTGACAGTTTTCGTGTTATACACAAAAAAATAATTTTTTTCATTTTTCTTGCATTTTCTTCAGTGTTGCGTCAGAAAATTTTGTTAGCAAACCTCAGATTCGGAATCAGCACCCCAAAAAAACATATAAATTGGAAGAAATCAAAACTACCCCACAACTTTCCTGGTAAAAACACAATTTGACTGGATTAATCGTTTTTAAGAAAGACTAATTTTTTGCCACTTTTTTTCGACAAACAATTGGATAATATCTCGCAAAACCATTTCCGTTATATGGATACAATTTGTAAAGAAACCGATATTTGTAAAGACATCTTTAAAAAAAATTAAAAAAATATATTATATATTTTTCTAAATTACCAAATTCGTTGTTTTTACAAAATTTTTGAGCCCATATTCGTCTTGAGGGTCAATTCTACCCAAAACACAATGTTATATTTCATTAAATTCAATTATATTCCACAAAAACCATGTTGCTTAATAGTTCAATCAATTCTTTTCTCGATCTAGGAAATTTTTTAAAATAACAAATCATCCTAAAATTGTTGACTTCTCTATCCAACAATGGAACAATTTATTCAACTAATTAGTCAGGTTATGTTTACATCGATTAAAACCAAAATTATTGAGTATAAAACAGAAAAGTATAAAACTCTACCAGAACAACGCACAAAATTAGTTAAATTAGTTCAAATATACGTCGAAAATAAATGACGGAAGTAGTAATTTATTTTCGATCCTTATGTTTTTGACAATTTAAGTAATTGGAAATATGTGGTTGTTTAGACATCTACACTATTTGTTTGCCAATTATTTTTTTTTTATTTAATTAAGTTTGACAGCCAGTAGTGACCATAAAATACTATTTTTACATTAAAAAATAAAATACTGTAATTGTTATTTTGTTCCTAAAACTAGAGCAATGAAAAGTTCGGTTCGGACACGCTCGGGAAAGGTCGCATGCGCAAACGGTGTTTCAAGGTCGACTAAACTGCCCCAGTACCTACTAACCCCAACTCTGCCTACACTAATTTTTATTTTCCACCTTTTTGCAGACTCATGTTATGTCAAGATCGAAACTAAAACTTAAACCGAAACATGGCTCTTGTAATGTTACCTAGCGAACTACCATGGTGGAGCTCAGTTCACAAGATACTCACAAAACTATCGTCAACCAAAAACACCATAGAGTTGATAGAGGGCATGCAAAGGATACACGACATGTGCAAGTAAGGATAGCTATATTATTCGGTCTTTTGGGCATCTATTTAATAAACTAACTGATTTTCAGTGTTAGTTTAGACCCGGATGAAGATCTTCCAGATCCAGAGCAGTTCATAGGATTATTAAATTTTTTGGATAACGATCTTTCGAGTGAAGAGCGAAGTATTTTTTTAAATAAAACCTTTCCAAATATCATTAAGCATGCGTTGAACCTCAAGAATTTAAGGCCAAAAAACGGACTACACTTTAGTTTACAACAACAACGTAAGATGGTCTGTTGTTCTTCAAGAAAGTTAAGTTAAAATTTATATAAATTCTAGCTGATTGTTCAGAACTCGATTATTCGTTCATTGCGTCGCTATTGGCAAACGCATTCTTCTCAACATTTCCAAAAAGAACTGACAAGAGTCATCCGACGTTACAGAACTTTAATTTTTGCAATTTTTTCAAACACCTGAGCAAAAATTCTCAAAAGGCCAAATTGAAAAGTATACTCCATTATTTTGATCTGCTAGAGAGTGATGATGACGACGTTGGAACGATGAAGATATTAAGACAAGTAAATTTTCTTTTAAAATTATTAATTTTAATATGATGTACTTACTATTCTTCTTTTTTTTAGGTTATGTCGAGTAGAGAATGGTTGACAATAGAAGACTGGTTAGAATGTAGTTTACCTCTTTGTAATTTGCACATTAAACATGAAGGAAGGCTGGATAGAGCTGATAGTGAGACAATACATGTTTGCTTCGCAAGTTCTAAGCTAGGAGCCGCCGCTCTTGGAAGTGGTAATTCTCAGGTTAATTTTTGATATACAAACTACTTACTAATTTAGGTTTGAGAGTTTTCTGAAACTAAAAAATTAATATTTACTGTGTGCCAAAAAAAATACAGCAAGTATTTCTTTAATATACAAAATTGCATATGTGAACGGTTTCTCGTATATATAAGGTTCCTCAGTAAACCATGGATTACACCACTTATTTTGTATTCGCAGTTTTATCTGCTAAGAATAGAAATAAACACAAATTAATAGTTAATGATCTCTTGAAAAGTAAATTGAGCAATTTAGAAGGCGTCACAATGTCTTTTATCTTGGAGTTGACGAAGTAACCACAAATATAATATTGTTGAATGAGTCCATAATTTTGAAAGGTGTGTAATATAGGTGTTGGAAATAAAAACCTCTTTGATCCAATGTTACAATGATACAATGTTATTACAGTGAGTTTTTTATTACATATAGCCCTTATGCATATAACGTTAATACTATATTAATAAACATAAAAGTTTTCGATTATAGGTAAAACCACGAAAGCTGATAGTGAGTCATCGATTCCAGCTGTTATTTTGCTGATACGTTACAGACCATTCATGTGCGTTAAAAAGAAACAGAGTGCTGTTTCATGCGTCTGTTCTTACGTTTTTAGGCGATGACTCACTTTTTGCTCTCGTGGTTTTACCTATACAATAAATGAAAATCTCATCCAAGATATTGATATTTTTATAATACAACAAATTATACAAATTTATTGCATCTATTAGCTTCTTTTGAGTTAGTAAATGCAAAAATCAATTTCTTGTAGTAAATAACATAACATTAATATTTATTCACAAAATCGAAATATATTAAAATTAAATTTGTTTTAAATTTGTATTTATGGTAATTAGTTACTTGTGTTCTAGTGGTGTTTCCGAGATATTTAGCTTCAACGATATTTTACCGCGTTTTACTTAATAAACACATAAGAGTATGTATTTTGTATTGCATAAAATGTATCATTACCATTTTTGAATATTATTATTTTCTATTTACTTTACAGCAATATGTTTCAAATATCTGACAACTGAAAATAATGACAATTATGTATAGTGATATATTTACAATTTGCTCTAAATTTTCGAAGAATTTTGGCAGAATAGAAATATGTAATAATTATTATTAAAAAAAATTAAATAAACCAAAATATACGACCATGTAAAAGAACATATAGACAACATAGTAATTATTAGTGTTAATAAATGAAATAATAATTTATAGAACAATTAATAAGTCAAAATGTTATTCTTAGCTAATTGTCGTTGTTAATGCACGCCTCTTACTTTATTTAGAAATTTAGAAACAAAATTTCTAAAAATTTGCCACCTAATATGTTGTAAATGATAAATGTGTGCTTATTGAACTGGAACTACATTAAAATAATTATAGTTTTATAGTTTTAATTAACCATTTTATTATTTCATTTATAATTGACTTTATAAATAACGGCGCAATAAATAAAACACATTTTTTAATATCCAGGTAAATTAGACGTGAAATTTTTCTTCAGATTGATATGTGTGAAAAATCTAGCAGCCGAAATTAAACAAATCCTCAATAATAAGTAAAATCTCACTTGATTTTGAATCAGGCCCCACAAGAAGCGAATAATGACATTCTAGATCAGTTAATAACAATTATTTTTTCAGATCTGATCAGATACCTATTTTGGAAATATTTCTCTTCCATTCCTTTTGAGGTTTTTGACCGGTTTTAAATTAATAAACAAAGAAAAGTTATTACCAAGTTACCAATGATAATTTTATAAAATGTTTGAAAATACGTCACGAGCTCTAATTAAAATATGTCACCGCAAAATAACTAAAAGTGCAAATTAAATTAATAATTAAACACTATTTTGTATTTTTTACAAAAATTTAAGTGAGAAATGTAAATGTAATATATATGCATATATTATATGCAAGGCTGCCCACCTTTTTTCTGCAAAATTATTTTGTACAACGCAAGTGTCATTCCTAGTAAAATATTTTATATAAACTTATTTGTTTTCAATTCTCTTAGAGTCTAAGGATCTACAGCCCTTTGAAATATTCGCAAAAAATAAAAATAAACAAATTAATTAGCTATCAAACAATGCAAAACTAATAAACAATAAATACCAATTACGATAAAAAATTATGAATTTTAAGTAAAAATATTAATAATTGGAATTAAGAAATGAACTATATAATACAATAAAAATACTTAGTTTTATTTTTCTAGAAAGTAGAAAGTAATAATTTTCATATAGACTTATTGGGTTTCTCTATTCCTTCAGAAGTTGGAGCCGTTTAAAATAAGGTATTGTTAATAATTCAAACGGTTGTAACGTTTTAATGAATTGAAAAACTAATTTACTTTCTGAAAAAATGTTTTGTGGAAGAAACGTGGGACAGCCTGTACATACCTATTATTGCTTTAATTTGAATTATTTTTGTTTTCGAGCATGTATTAGATCTCATGAAATATAATTGAAACATTAACTGCTGTAAAGTAAATACATATACATATAACATTTCCATTGCAATGATGCCTTCATACAAAATACATGCTTCGTCCTAAATATAAAATTAAATTAAATTTAGAGATTTTTTTTTAATTTAGTGAATATATTTTAATATTACAATTATTCTAGTCTACCTTCAATGATAATAATCATTGGCAACAAGTTGATTTGTGCATTAACTTACGTAGGTAATTAATATGTGTATTTATATAATAAATGTATATGTGTATTGATATTACGCAATATGATATTTTCGTATCATATTATCAAAAACTTTCATGTTTATTAATATAAAAATAATTCTGTATTTAATTAAATGCATAACCAACCCGTAAACTTGACTTTAGTGGTCATACATTTATTACGTTGCAATGAAGGTATTACACTGGAAAATAGACTAAATCCCGTTACATTATATCCATCGGAAAACCACCTCGTGACGGACAACTTTTTGCGAATCGGTCGGGTCGAGGGAGACCAGGTACACGAATATATAACCGACATACTATTTTCAAATCCTGCAATAGCGATACGAACATTCTATGACTGTAGGAGGCAAGTTGCAAATTTGATGACACTAAAATCAACTACTATCTTCATGTGCGTTAAAAAACTAAAATGTGTTACCATTTGGGCTATTTGGTTATCGGGCTATAATCCTCATCAGAGTTTTTAAATATCCTGACTTGATTTTGATGCAAATGTCCCCGAAAATTAGAGAAATAAACCACTGTAGGGCCCCATGTAGGTAGTAATAGTTATCACAAAAGTGGTTTTATTCATTCAAAAAAGTTTCAACCCTGTTCAAAAATTCCACAATAAAAACGAAAAAAAAATGGACATACAGTTCACGATTTAAATTTTATGAAACGATAAAAGTTTTTGTAATTTTCGTGTCCACCTCAGACAATTTTTGGAATAGGGTATTTGACTATTATTGGAAAACCATCTTAGTGTGTTTATTCCTTCACTCTACATTGTAAATGCATTATTTTTCGAAATTATTTCCGCAATATTTCATAAAAATCAGCGTTAAAATTGAATCACAAAAAGTCCCGCCAAAACGATACTTTCTGTTGTGTGACGTCACCCGATAGTAGATGTCAAATCGGCCCATATGGTCTGTCAGCAGTGTATAAATCCACAATGCAGAAATAAGTAAGGAAAAACTCCGGATAAACTATTTGTAGCTGTTCCGCAAGATTTGAAAATGCGAAGAAAGTGGTTGGCTCGTAGAAATCCAAACGAAATAAATAGCGGCCAATACAAGTGTTCTTTGTTATGAAGATTACTTTGACATAAGTAAAACTGACTAGAATAACTTATCTATCGTATTTTCGAACCAGGTATTATCTGATCTGACAGCTTAAGGTTAAGGCTATCCTAACCTACAAAGTTATGCTTACATGGCACTTAAGTGCTATTAAATTCAAACGGGAGAAGCATAAGAGCGCGTTCGGATAATCGGGTGGGGTACGGTGAGAGTGACGCGCTGCATAATAGGCGGACTAACGTCATACGGCGTTTATCTGCATATAAGAGAGAGACAGCCGACCCAGGTTATCTGAGCATTGATTTCCCCATACCCCACCCTGACAAACCGAACGCGCTCTAAGCGTACTAACGAATGACGTCACTGGAGACTGAGCCAATTACAGAACGTTTTCAATCACGTGATAGGACGTGAAAAAATTCAATTTTAATTTTGGTTTTTAATAGAAATAAAGCATATTTTTTTTGAAAAGTAATAACAAATAGTTTTCTTAAACTGTAATCTATTAGGATGACTATAATACAAGTCATATTTTTAATACAAATACCCTAGTATCAGTTACTTAGAACGGGAGTATATATATTTCTAATTGCAATAAATATTTAGTTTTAGCACCTATTAGTTGCACCTTTAATAATAAAGCAAACGCATTGCAGGAATCTATAACACTGTTCACATATCCGGAACTGCTGTGCGCCTTACTCAACGTAGAAGCGTTAGAAGACAACGAAATCATAAGAATAGAAGACGCCCGTCTGGTATCTCGAATAACAAACCCCAAAAATCGAGCTTCCATCGAGCAACTTCCATCACCCATCAAAGTAAGCAAAAAACACCAACATTGTCTCCTCCATCAATCCTTTACAATTCCAGAAAACCGTCTGCTTCGTCGATGCTGAAGACTACCACAAACTTCCACTCGGACAATACGAAGAGGACAACGTCCTCAGGGAATTGAACAAATGCCTTCTAGCCTTTCAGCAGAAACCATTCAACAAGAACAATAACGATCACCAACTGACACTACCACTCACCAACAACGCAGCCAGTTTTGCGCACAATTTTCGCAACAGAAGACTGTCGCCGATTGGCGAATCTCTCGGTTCCTCACACTCGGATGGTGGGAAGATTCCCATGATCACTCAGGACTCTTGCAGTACCAATAGGAGCGGTTCTGCTTCGCCTTACAATGATAATAATAACGTTTCGACCACGCTGAGGGTGCAAATTCAGAAAGAGAAAGGAATTTTGAACAGGACCACGCAGCAGGATGTTTTGAATAATAGGAGAGGAAGGTTTATTGTGCTTGGTTCTTCTGGGGAATGCTTGCCAGTTAAGAGGCATCGAGAGTCTAGGAGTACGTCTCATTCCAGTGTTTCAGAGTCCAGTGAGGATGAGTTTCACAGTGCTAAGACTAGTCTTGATGATGGTAAGTTGATGTTGAGGGATGGTTGTGTTTTATAAAGAGAGTTTCTTAAGAGTTTGATGAGCTTGGTGGGTGATTTAGACTCTGATATGGAATGGAAAGAAAGCATAGAAATCTAATTTTAAGTTTGTAGATTGAGGAGGGGACAAAATTAGGTCGAATATATTTTCGAATTTGAAATGTTTGAAATGTTCGAATTTTTCAAAATTTACAACGATACTATTGCACAGGCGCAAGAAATCCAATTGACTACATTAGTTATCTTTAAAGATGGTCGTGAAACACCATTTTAACATTTTTAGGTGGCCTTGTCTTCAGTTTCATTGAAGACGTAGCTGCAAAAAGGCTTAAGAAGAAGAAGATACGTAAACATAAATAACCTAGTTCTTTGTTTTGAAATATTAGTAAACCATGTTAGATTCTGTATACTAGGGTGGACCTTGCTTTTCTATCATATTTGTTAATGCAACCCTCTAGATGTCTTCTATTCTGAAAGAAAGATAAGTAATTTAACATTTTAAATAGGAAAGCTATTCTTATATGATATACACAATAGTATCGTCCTTTGGTTGTCTAATAACAATATTTACAAGAAAATTTAAATAATTTGTTTGAAACTTTAGACTTTTGAATTTCTCATGCAAAAAAGAACGAAAAAGGCTGCAAACTATATCAGAAGATAATTAAAGAAATAAACATATGTACCAATGATTTATTTCAACAGAATCATTAATAGTTATTTATGTACCAAGGGCATTAGACGGATGTTTATGCCCCGAGGGTGACAGTTTAAAAAGCGCGAGGGCCGAGAGCTTTTTAAGTCGCCCGAGAGTATAAACATCAAGTAATGCCCGAGGTACATACAAAATTGTATGTCCTACAGTGGTTTTATTCCTCGGATTCAATAATATTAATAAATATTTTGATGTTATCAAGTGACATGTGTATCTACGGAGTTGAATAACAATACAAACAACTCGGAGTTGAGTGACAATGCAGACAATTAATTGTCAAACTTATAACCTTAATCGCCAATAATTGACATTGACGATTTAAAATTTACAATTTGAATCACAAATATTGGAAAAATCTGATTTATAACCATAGCAATCCTTTATGCCCTAGGGCGCAATAAGAATCTTTATTGCCCTAGGGCGCAAAAAGAAGCTGTTTTCGTCCCGGTATCAAAGATGTAAAATGTCAGTTTATGATCATTTAGCACATAAAAAATATTATGAACTTATAACAAAAGTTATTTGGGCCCATCATTTTCTACATTTTCACAAATTACAGAATTACACAAATTATTTTCAGTTATACAGGATACGTTTAGGCTTAAAGGAAAAAATATTGTTTTTTTTAATAGAATGCCCTGTATATCATACCATATTATGCATACTAAGGAAGTTGTCTTTCCAACTGTATCAAGTTGTACCTGTGTAAAAGTAAATAGTTTCTGAGATATTCAATTGTTTACCAAAAAAGTGGCAACTGCAGGCCTATTTTGTCAGACAATCACCAAAACTAATAGGTAGGTGATGTTGAAGAAAATTGTATACGCTATACAGGGTGGTGCTACCACGTATTCATTATTTAACATTTTCAAATGGCTTTTTCTTGAGTGTTTTAAATGGAACATCCTATATTATAACTGTTGGCTGCAATAACCCTTTAGTTCTCTCCAATGTATATCTAGTATGTTATACACCGAATATACTAGTTTTTGTGGTATTTACAATTTATCGAAAATGTAATGTAAGTACTAACTTTAATATTGTTCTGTGTACAGGTAGTTTGGTAGTTTGAGGGGTGATGGAAGAGGTAATTTAGATTTTTTTAACTAACAATTTATTAACAATTTTATATACAAATTTGTAAGTATATTTTCCATTTTAGCATTCGTACGACAAACGAACACACGATGTAAAAACGTCAAATCACTACTACAGTAAATCCCAAACCCTGTACTATTAGGTTAACTATCATCAAAATTTGTTGACTTCTGAAAGTGGAGCGTTTCTGTGATATGATTATTGCGCTCGCACACAAAAAAAAACAAATATGCAAAAAAGACAATCTTTAGAATCAGATTTGTATTTAAACAAAATCTGAATTGAATTAGTTATCAATGACAGTAAGTAGATATTGTTGGTTGTAGTTTCTTTGTACTGAATACAGATCCGTTCTCAAACGTTGCTCATCAAGTGATGGTTTTAGCATTTTCTGTTTGGTTTTCTGTGTGACTGCACATACCACTACAATAAAACGTGTCCGCAAAATTTGCACAAGTGAACAAATTTTCACCGAAGTCCCTCTAAACGTACACTGTTTAAGGTTTACTTCGGGGTACAGTACAACTGATGTTTCTAGGTCTCCAGCTTCATTCGCTGTATGTTTGCAAAAACCGCAAAACATACTTATAAAACTTTGTAATATCTTGACAACCGTAATACTTTGTATATGACTAATTCTAGTTAAATAAATTTTAAATGACCTCTCCTATAAACCCTTTAAATATTTTACATCAAGCTACCCAACACACTGTATACAGAGCAATATTAAGATACTATAGCATACACTCTTTAAATTGCAAATATCACAAAAACTAGTTAAAAAAATAGGTATAGAAGATACAGAATATAAATCAAAAAGATCTTAAGGCACATTGCAGTTAGTAAATAATATACCAGGTGTTCCATTCAAAAATCTAAGAAATATCTGCAACAATGTATTATTTACGTAATTTTTCAAAAAGGTCTGCAATTTCCAATTTGGAGGCTACCAATTTTTCAGTATGTAGAATAAATACAAGGATAGCGTACACCTATTTTAGAAAAGATATTTCCTCAAGAGTAACTAAGAATTACCCTAAACTGTTTACATTTCTTCTTCTTGAAAAACAGGCAGTTTGGTATGGATTTTGACGTAATGTCATCCGTTTCGTTAGGATCATTTATTTTATTCCTTCTCTTGTACAGGGTGGGCCATATTCGATGTTACTATAGGAGATCTCGGTAACTACAAGAGATATCGAAAAATGAGTAAGGTTGTTGTGTCGTCTTTTTTTTGAGAGAAACTCAATGGTGAAAACCAAAATTAGCTATCGTCTTTTGTTTTCGAGTTATAACACAAAACTCGATTTTTGGCTATTTTGATACTTGTCGATATCTTTGTTGTTTTCGGACGAATGATATTTGCACGTTCTTCAGGCACTTTTTCGATTAGAATTCAGTAGAATTCACAGATTTTAAATATCTCTAACAGTTTTGTAGATATAACATAAAGTTGTGTTTTTTAAATAGAAACCATAGCTGGCTATGACTGAAATAAATAGAGCATTTTTTCCTCTTTTCAACGATATATAACATGCTGGTCCAAAATATTCAAAAAGTAACGTTTTATTGAATAACATGAAATTAGTATATATCAGAGGCATTATGATTATTGTCTTCGAGATTTCTTTGAGTAGGCGTATGTCACTAGTAGTTTGACACTACTAATTAAGTAGTTAGACACTACTAATTAGTGACTTAAGTATTGAATTTGCATTCTTCTGAATATTTATTTCAATTAAAAGTTACGAAATGCCGTATGAATTATATGAAAAATACGCAATGATCGAATGCTTTATTCAAAGTAATAACAATGCTGAAATTACATCCAAAACATACTTCAATAGTTATCCAGGAAGAACACAACCTCACAAATCTATTTTTGAGAGATTAAAAGAAAATCTCATCAATCACGGGTCATTTAGTATGCCAAGACCCAAACATTACCATATTGAAAATGCTGAGTAAGCTGCCACCAACATAGTTGCAGCCGCAGTTGCAAATCCCTCAACTTCAAGTCGTGAAATAGAAACTGAATCTTCAGCATACCAATCCATACCACAATGTTCGGCTTTTGGCATATTAATCAACCCGTAATTGATGGGATGGTCTTTTAATCCCAAAAACAAGTTTGTGCGGTCGTGCACTACCTGGATAACGATTGAATTATGTTTCGGATGTTATATCACAACTATTGTTATTACTTTGAATAAAGCATTCGATTATTGCGCATTTTTCATACTATTCAAACGGCATTCCGTAATTTTCAATTAAAATAAAAGAATGAAATTTTACTAATTTCACTGATTAGTAGTGTCAAACTACTAGTGACATACGCCTACTCGGAGAAATCTTGAAGACAATAATTATAATTTCTCTGATATATACTAATTTCATGTTATTCAAAAAAACATTACTTTTGGAATATTTTGGACCGGCATGTTATATATCGTTGAAAAGGGAAAAAATGCTCTATTTATTTCAGTCATAGCCAGCTATGGTTTCCATTTAAAAAAACACAACTTTATGTTATATCTACAAAACTATAGAGATATTTAAAATCTGTGAATTCCACTGAATTCTAATCGAAAAAGTGCCTAAAGAACGTGCAAATATCATTCGTCTGATTTAACAAACAACAAAGATATCGACAAGTATCAAAATAGCGAAAAATCGAGTTTTCTGTTATAACTCGAAAACAAAAGACGATAGCTAATTTGGGTTTTCACCATTGAGGTTCTCTCAAAAAAAGACGACACAACAACCTTACTCATTTTACGATATCTCTTACCGAGATCTCCTATAGTAACATCGAATTTGGCCCACCCTGTACATGTATGTCACTTTGGACCTATTTTTTTCTTTCTTTGTTAAAAACGTGGTTTTTTAGTAAAAAAAAAAAAGAAAAAACAATAATAACAGAAGTAAATTTCAATAAACTGCCAGTATCCCTAGAACAAGTCAAGTTTAATAATTCTAGGTGGTGGTAATCTTGTATATAAAACATCCTGTATAAAGTTTTTCTTAAATATTCTTTACAGGCAGTGAAGACGAAGACTTCAACAAGAGATACAGCATAGATCTAGAGACGCCAGAAAAACGGAATACTTTTGCCCAGCGGTTGAAAGACGCCCTGCGTCGCGAATCGTCGCATTTGACGCAATCGACCGATGAATCATCGAATTATGCGGTCGACATCACCGTCGGTGGTTCGGGAGTCGCCGATCAAGATATCAAGTGAGTTTAGTTATGTCTGTTATGTATAATGTATACATAATGTGTATGTAATAAAAATGGATGATTCACGTTGTTGTTTTGAATCGGCGATAAGGCTCGTGTTACAATTAGGCCAGCGTTAAATTTAGTTTATCATTAATTAATGATTAATCTGACGCGGACAAGTGTGAACGATAATTCGGTGAGCTGCCTGTAACCTGATACCTATTAATTTAGATAATTGCGTCGGCATCAATTGGTATGAGTGTTGCTGCAATTGGTTTCAATTGAGGGAATAAGTGTGGAAGTGTGTTGTTTTTTTGGTTTAGTTCCTTCTATAGGTCTAGAAACAAAGCCAATGTATTTAGTTTTTTTGGCGTTCATGTCCATAATTCCTTAGGTTGATCCTAAGATATCTTAGAGATAAACCTGTTAAAGTCATGTAAAATTCCACAGAATAGTTGAATCGGCGAGTTCGAAAACAGTACAAGTCCAAAATTGGCCATTTTGAACTGAAATAGCCAAAATGTTCACTATGATTTATTCTATCGAATAGACCTAAAGAGAATGCTTGGGCGAAATAAACAAGTCCAGAACAGTGCTTTTTTGCTCGCTCATGCAACGCGTTTCTACTCAGTTTCTACTGATATCAATCGTAAACATTCGCCAACTTCATAATTTGCGTTCAAATCGTTGTTGAGGTACGCCGAAGTAATCAATATGAATATCAATATCAAAAAGATAACTAGCTTAACGGTACTGCTTTAGGATTACTACTATATAAAATCCAACTGAGAAAAAAATGTGTGTTTAAACAAACTATTGTTTATTCTGGAAATTTGGTAACGTCATTTTTTAATTCTAGGATTAATTCTTTTATAGAAATCTTTTTTTTTTAAATACAGTACTGTCATTTTTTAGTTATAAGCAATTAATCAAAATTCCTGGACTTCAAATTAAGAATGTTTTCCCGCATACATACACATTTATTTAATTTGCCAGCTTGAATATTCAATTTATTATGCTATTTCATAGTTTAGTTATTTTCTCTTGATTTTTTTTCCGTTAATGATCGGTTAATTGCTCATAACTCAAAGATGATGCATTTTATAAAAAAAAATGATTCTTACAAACTCTTAGAATTTTTTTTTTTTAATAATCAGGGTCTTCTATTAGAAAAAGAAAAGTTTACCAAATTTTCAGAATAAAATGAACATACGTATATTGAAAATATATAGCTTGTTTAAAACTAAAAACTTTTGTTTGAATTTTTCTTTGAAATTCTTTACGGTTAAAGAATTACTAAGGTGTTCGGTAATTTTGACAAATCATATATAATCCGCCATATCGAATTTATTTTAAAAATCAGACATGACATTTTTAATTATCAATCTTCAAATATTACGGGAAATAAGTTTCATGCAAATCCTACATCATATACCTACATCACAATAAAAAAAAAGTATTGTTAAAAATGTAAGCTGTTTTTCCGTCGAGTTCAAAGACAGTACATGTCCATAATGACTGTTTTAATCATAGCTCTGCTTTTAATCAAATATAAATAAAATATGTAGTACATTTAATTCTCTGTGAACTACTTTATATTTTGTCTATTAGCACAAAATAGCTAACTGCTATACTTTTCAAGATATTGCCCCAACAAAATTATTTTGTTAATTTTCTCAGAACTCACTTTTTGGACTTGTAGTGTTTTCGAACCGACCGATTCATTTGATAAATCAACAAATAACTTCTTGTTTGCAAATCTTCATTTAAAAATTCTTTGGGTATCCGGTTTTGTTAAGATAATAGCATCGTTAGATCTGGTGTCTATTTAGATAATATAACCCTTAATTTAAAAAAAAAAACAAAGAATTTTAGTCCAACAACAGTACTAGAAGTATTAAAATTTTCAATTTAATTCGTTGTAGAAATAAAAAAAAATGTTAAGTTGTTTTACTACCCAGTATATTATTCGTCTAAGCAAATTAAACTGAGATTGATACTTTATAAATAAGTAAGCGCTTAAAAATTCCTAGAGTATAAAAATATTATTTCGATTCAAAACATGTGCACTTACAAAACACGTTGCAAATTCTCGAAGCGGACCGGCCGGCTGGACAACAACGTCTTCTATTATGGCTGTAAAATAACTACGCCGAATGTTGCTCGAATATTTGACGAAAACATACTCATACCGTCAATGCTCCACAGAAAAATATATTTTTCTTGTCGAAAGAAATTGTTTTCGAGGCATAGTACGAGATGTCTTTTTAAATTTCAATTTCGACAAGGAAATAATATCCTTGTACGAAGTATGCACATGTTTGTTTTTCTGCATTAGTAACGCGTTTCGGAAAATATAATAATATGAAATGAATAAGGAATTTATTGTTGACGCCAAAAACACTATACATACCTACATCACAATAAAAATATTATTTAAATGCTTTAAATAAACAAATATTGTTAAAAATGTACGCTGTTTTTCCGTCGAGATCAAAAATAGTACATGTCCATGATGATTGTTTTAATCATAGGTCTGCTTTAACGCAACTATAAATAAAATATGTAATACATTTAATTCTCTGTGAACTACTTTATATTTTGTCTGTTGGCACAAAATAGCTAACTGCTATACTTTTCAAGATATTGCACTGACAAAATAATTTTGTTAATTTTCCCAGAACTCACTTTTTGGACTTAGTGTTTACGAACCGACCGATTCAATTGTATTGTTTTACAGTCTGTAAAAATTAGATGCTGCGAATTAATAATAATAATACAGAAACCTGATGAATTAAACAATCATTAAAATAAAACAAACAGTTTCGTCAAGATTTGTTTTTTAAATTTCCACAAGAATGCCCTTGTTATTACGCAGTGAATTCTGCACTTATGTAATAAAAAATATTTTGCATTATAAAATAAAACCTTGCTTGTTCGTAATCAAATTATCAGTTTGATTTGAAAAAGCTAATGTGCAAATAAGGCGAACTAATCAAACATTTTTGAACACTTTTGACCAAGGTACAAAAAATGTCTGTGTGTGTGTGTAGGCGTTGTTTTGTGGCGACGATTCCGGAGAAACTACAGAAGGTATCGGGACGAAACTTCATACTTAGAAATGAAAATAAACAACATAATTTGTCAAATTAATATTTATAGGTTAATAATATGGTGACATACAGGCGGCATGTAAATTTTAAATACAATACAGCCACAACCTGGATTTGAACCAGGGACCTTTGCGTTTCTAGCACAATGCTCTCCCATCTGAGCTACTGAGGCCTATGTCATTTGTTAGATATAGTATGATAAAGTCATGTGCCTGGCCACATCAGATTTTTTCGTATTAAACAATTATCTGGTTCAATGATCTATTATTTTTTCTCAATATTTAAACCAATAGATATTAGAATCTATATATATATATATTTCAAAGTATATCACATATTATAATATAGATAGTATTATTATATAATTATGTATTACTTTTATTTATTTATTATTAATTTATTGAATTTATCATTTACTTTAGGGTAAAACGCTGCGGATCAACCGGATTCATATTAAACGAAGAATCCCTGGACCTGGATGAAGACTTTTTAAAAGATTCTCTACACCAAGAACGCCAATGGATCGACAAATTCAAGAGCAAACAATCAAACTTAACACGAAAAGAATCAAGCAAATCTTCAGACTATAGTTTCAGCACAGATTACAGGTAACATTACACAATCATCTATTCTAACATCTTCAATTAAAACATCCCAAAAAATAATAAAACCTTAACCTTTGCAGCAGTTCAGAACTAGAAGAAGTTTACGAACAGTTCACGAAATGGCTGGAAGATCCAATCATAGAAACCGAAAAAGGCATGAAAAAGCAATTGGAAGGCAGAGACCTTGCTGTGGTTCAATTCGCTGGGTCATTACTCAAGCGAACGCTGAGCGAATCTTTTGCTGGTGTGCCATTAGCAGAAGGCTGTGAAATCCCACTGGGTGTCATTTCGAGTGACTTCAGTACAAAGAAGAACAAGTTAATTTTGAACGCGAAATCGCTCAGTCTTGAGTTGGCGCGTCAAAAACATCGACTAGCTGCTCAACTGGTAAGTACTACGATGCATGATGTGAATAGAAACATAATTTCTAAGTTCGTACACACAGAAAAGTGATCTCTCGAACGAAGAGAGAATTACTTGGCTGAAGTAGTTGGTAGGTTCGTATATACGCGAGAGATTATTGACTTCAACCAAGAAATTTTATTTCTTGGAATAATTAGTAGATTTAAGAAAGTGGTTACTCTGGTGAAGTAAGTAAACAGTCTTCAATGAAGTGTATATTTTTATTCCCGGTAAACATTTTTAGCTACTTAATGTAAGAATTTTAAAGATTTGGCACAAATACGTTTTCTATTGCTAATTAACAAGTAAGGTATGTTAAATTTACTTACTCGTTCTAACCTGTTGCGTGCCTTACATCAAATTATTCCGTTTATTGTACACTAAACACAAGGCACATCCCCTACGAGTACTTCGTTGTTTTTGTACTAGGTTAGGCTCCTTTACGGCGCCAGCACTACGCGCGGGCGCGCGAGCCTTGACAAAGTCACGATGCGCATATTTATTCCAGAGAAAGGGATTACTTGAAAGAAGTGAGAATCACTTCAGTTAAATAATTGGTGGATTTTTATTCAGTAAACAATACTTACTTATATTAAACGTCTTATATTTTCTTGGATCAAGTAACTACGCACTTGGATGGATTTACTATTACTTCGTTGGAGAAAGTAACATTTTTGGGACGAAAAATGCAATTACTTCTTTCAATACAACATTGGTTCTTATAAAGAAAGAATTTATATGTTGACAGCATTTATCTGAGAAATTATTTTACTTATATTGAGTACGTGGCATTTCTTGTATATACCTAACTTTCTACATCCAAGTAAATATGTATTTGAATCTAGTAAATAAATTCAAAAAATTATGTTTTCTCGTTCCAAATAATCACTTTTCTGTGTGTAAGGGATAAATGTAAAACGAAACGTGTTTTTTAATAGAAAGAGAAAGCTGAAAGCCTGCTGTGCCCTGTAGATACACTAGAAGTAACTAAGAGTAGTCTTCAGTTAACAAAGTACAAAGCGAAAGCTAAAAGAAAAAAGTGGACGCTGTCTTACATTACCCAGGTTGTTCAAACGCTTGAGGATATCTGTATAAGGGTATCGATATCCCAAGATTCGAACAAACAGGTAAAATTGCAAAAAAACAAGCAAAATGCATGATTATGATCAATATTAAAACTATTAACAGCGAGGAGAGGAGTAGTAATCATTTACTAAGTATGTACGTGCTTACTAATACATGCTTTATTCAAAAAATGTTAAGTAAAATTAAGATTTCACTTCGGAAAAGTTCAAACCCAGCTAGATTTTTGTAAACTTTGTTTGGGCATTACAATCAAATTTGATGTTGTTGACTTTTTTAACTGCTATCATGGGGATATTCATTGAAGTAATTAAGTTATAGTTAATATTTTGTGGGATGTTGTCCCATCCTTTTGTTTCGACCTTCTCCAGCTCTTCTAACATATTGGCCAGTCTCCCGAAACCGATACCATAAACGCTGAATAACAGAAAGGGAAACTCGAAGGGCCCTGCTAACATGTCGAATAGAGTAGCCATGCTGAATAAGGGCACAACACGAGCAACTTGCACTTCACTAAGATGCCTCATTTTACTTCTAATGACGTTTCTAATCAACGAAAATTGATAACTGAATTTACTTCTCATCTTTAGTATGCTTTTATACGTGAATTCAAAGCATTATTAACATTTTTTCCATTTTGTTTTGCGTTATTAATTTACATTTTTAAGTGTAACTTAGAAGTAACTAAGAGTTGTAACATTGTTTTTGTAATTTTCTTTAGTTAAATATATGCCCTTAAAGCATACCAAAGTTGATTTGCCTAGAATTATTATTAAAAAAGTTACAGGTTTCGAAAAAAGTGTTCCCCTAATTTTTTTGAGCAGTGTATATTGGGTGGACCGACTTTTTAGCACGCAAGGCTATGTAGTGACGTTTCTTGGTAGAGAAATCAATAGAATTCAAGATATCAATCAAATCGAATAACCCAATATAGTCATTTTTGACCGTGAATAACTGGCGACGTACACACGATATTAGGTGGGAACTTTTTGCACGTCATTTCAAATGCCCAACCAAAGATGTAGGCAAAAATCCAGCTGGGTTTGAATTTTTCCGTCCTGAATATTTGACCAATCTAACTGCGCTTTACTGCATTTGCTTGATTCATCTCTTAATACAACAAAGCATTCACAAAATTCTACCAATACTATTTCTATTATCAAAGACCACAAATCTCCAGCTTTATTCCAAAGAATTTGAAATGTCTTTGAATAAATTTGAATTTGTTAAGATCAGTCTTCACTTTTTATTTTTTTTTCTTTCGGAAAACATCTTACAAATAAGACAATTCCAAACCATCTGCTTTTTTCTTTCTGATGTCGAGAAAAGGCAAAAGCAAAAACATGGCCAAAACCGAATAAATTTTAATAAACTAATTAATTAGCTTTAAAATTAATTTTGAGCGTAAGTAAATACACTAAACAAATAAATAATATTTGGATATTTTAAATCAATGTAGGATGGAAACTAAACAACATCTTTTATCTAAAGCCGGGCCACATATTCGTATACTTGCCAAATATCAAATATTTGCCACATGTTAAATATTTGGCAAATATATTTGCCACGCAAATCGGAAATTTTTGTTGTTGATTGGTCTAAAGTTCGTTTTAAGTTCGTTCACCAAATATTTTTCATCCATCCTTGATTACCGGCTGGTTTTTATAAAACTCAAAAAAATCTATTACATACCAACAAATTTGTACAATATTCGTTTGTGATTTCGGACCGTCAGAGTTGCACTGCAACACTAAGTGCATCGGACATTGATGCATCGCCACATAGCATTTTCTAATACGTGAAAATCTTCTTTGAGGATTTGCTACATGTGCGTATCGAATGGGCACTAGCTATTTTTTTTGATTAGTTCGCCTTAAGCACATTAGCTTTTTCAAATCAAACTGATAATTTGATTACGAACAAGCAAGGTTTTATTTTATAATGCCGATATATTTTTAATTACATAAGTGCAGAATTCACTGCGTACTAACAAGGGTATTCTTGTGGAAATTTACAAAACAAATCTTGACGAAACTGTTTGTTTCATTTTAATGATTTTTTGTTTAATTCATTAGCTTTCTGTATTATTAATTCGCAGCATCTAATTTTAACAGACTGTAAAATAATTGGTCATTTGATGTGAACTAGTTTAAATAAATTATTATTTTAATGAGAAAAAAATACATATTTTTTTATTTAAATTAGGAAGCTATTGCCCATAAAAGAAATGTTAGATATGGTTTCTTCGTCATCTTTAAAGTTCTACTAAATCCAATTGTACTACTAGGTTCGTTGTATAAATATATCCTAATATTGTCTGAAATACAGATCAATTAGCTTCTGAAACAAAAAGTTAAACAAATGAGCGTTCAAAATATAACCTTTTGGTTGAATAAAAAAGCTACACAAAATTGTCTCTACTATTAAAATATTTTTAACCGCTTTCGTTTCTCTTCAAATAATAGACATCATAAAAATTGACAAATATATAAATACAAGCAAATAAAGTATAATTTTCCAAATAAATTATTTTATAGACATGCTGTCTATAAAATTTTTATGATGTTTATTACTTGAAGAGAAACGGAAACGATTAAAAAATATTTTATAAGTAGAGACAATTTTGTGTAGCGTTTTTTATTTAACAAAAAGGTTATATTTTGAAAGCTCATAAATGAGTCTTATCTATATTGTTCATAGAACAGCATCAGCTTAGGATACACTCTGTACATGGTATACGTTTTTCTTGGAAAGAAATAACATTGCGTTTATGTGGACAGGTAAAAACAACAATATTTTTTTTAAATTTCTGTCTGATGTTTCCTGAAAACTGTCTGTCTGACGGTTTCACAAAATTACAACTTTATGCGGTTTTCGCCCTTTAGAAAAATCAAAAATCTTACTAATAATTACAAATCCATTACACACAAAACGAAATTAAAAATGGAAAAATTAAACAGCGTACTAAAATGTTCATCGAGTACAAATGAATGCACCAATATTTGTCGCCTTTGCATTTGCTATACCCACTTCAACTGGGTATTGCAAATACCAAGTATATGGCGTAAAAAAACTCGTCCGCACAGCCGAACGTCGAATATATAAATTTATTTTAGAGGTGGACTCGCTACGAATTCAATAGAGCAGGTTTTTTTTTTCTTGACTAATATTCATATACTTGGCAAATATTTGATATTTGGCAAGTATACTTGCCAAATATGAATACGAATGAACACAAATGAATGGTCAATGAGCTCTTAAAACATAAATTGAGCAATTTTGGAGGCATCGCAATGCCTTTAACCCTTTTTAATTTAAGTCTTTTACCATTGAGCTGATTTATTTTGTGGAATTGTCACAAGTGTTCTGACGCAAAAAAATGATAATTTTGCACAGTGTACGACTGCGGTGTAGTATAAAAAGAATATTGTATTAATAATATCGCTTGCTAAAAAAAAGCAATACGCTGGAAAGAGGTTTTTGGCCATGTTTTTGCTAACAATAATACGTTGTAAATGAAATATTTTTGCTTGCAGTTATCACAAATTGCTCAAAAGCCAGTCAATGGTTTGAAAGCTGTTGCCACCGGAAATTGGGGTTGCGGATCATCAAAAAGGGGCGAAGTTCAGCTAAAAGTAATAATCCAATGGCTAGCAGCAAGTGTCGCCGGAGTGCCGGTCCTTATTTACTATACAGCCGGTCACAGAGAACTAGCATCACTGGACACCATATACAGGTTACTGAGAGATCGAAAATGGACGGTTAGAGACCTTGCTCAGGCAACCCTGAGGTATTCAGCTCAGGTGCTGCACGAAAAAAATGACAGCGCAACACTATTTGAAGAATTAATTGGTATTGTAAAAACGTAGAAGTCGCATTTTGTATATTTATATATATATGAACGGATTTGATGTAATATATCAAATATTTAAGATGCAAAGATATGAACTATAGTCGTATATGAGGATTAACAAGTGAAACAAGCGTATTCTACTGTTACAAGCTGCTGCGTCATATTTTTTAGATGTCCTGTACATAAACATACATATACGTATTATATGGATGCCAAATTGTTACGAATTTTTGAAATATACCTATTTTCAAGTTTGTCCGTGTCTTGTTTGTACGAATTTGTTTTTTCTTGCATGTTGTAAAAGTTCTACGTAAGTTTTTGGAGGCCCCATATACAGTTTTAACAAGAAGAAATGTAGGAGACGTAAAAAGTATCAAGAAAAAAAAGCGAAATGGTGAAGATGATGCAGGAGCTATGTCAGCTATGGATTCCGTGAACACTTGCCCAAAAAAATCGTTGAGGCAAAGATCTCGAGACTTGAACATCAGCAAAAGCCACCTGCAAAGGAACTTTACAAATCAAAAATGTCATCCTTATAAACCAGTACTGATACACACTTTAGTAGAAGGAGATGATGCTCGTCGATTAGAATTTTGCCTATTAATGGGAGAACGAATTATGGTCGATAGATTTTTCTACAGAAAAATTATTTTCTCTGATGAAGCGACGTTTACCACAAATGGAATTGTTAGTTCACAGAATTGCAGATATTAGTCTCAAGAAAATCCCAATTTCCGTATTACAACCAATTCTCAAAAAAATAAAAAAGTGAATGTTTGGTGTGGGATTTATTACAAGAAAATAATTGGACCATACTTTTTTGACGGTACTGTAAACCAAAACACTTATTTTGATATGTTGGAAAATTTTTTGCTACCTACTTTGGACGAAATCAACTTACAGCTCAGGTGTTCACTACACTATCAACACGACGGTTGTCCTGCTCATAGCGCATATCAAGTTATGCATTGGTTAACAGACATTTTCCAAATAAGTGAATTGGACGCTTCGGCCCTATAGGATGGCTACCACGTTCACCTGATTTAACGCCGCTTGATTTTTTTCTGTGGGGTTATTTAAAACAGAAGGTGTATACGAATAATTTTCATGGTGAGTCGCTTGCCGCGTCGCATATATAGCTTATGTATTTCCAATTTCCAACAACCAACTTCAATATGCTAATTATGATAGCTCGATCATCTACAAATAAAAAAAATCGGACTTCGATGCATACTTATAGACGAGTTAGAACTTTCTAAAGTGAAGCGTCAACGTGTGGTTTTCCTTATTCATCAAAATTGCGAGAATTTGCTCCTATTCGTTCGGCCACAAAGAACACAATTCATTAAATATTGCAAAAAGTACTTTAATGATATTCCCTTGCAATCTTAAAGAGAAAAAATAGTTTCCTACAGCTTTTGTACCAGAAGAAACAACGTGATGGTATCACAGTCGTATTATCAACTCTCAACATTTTATTTTTATTTGTCTCAATATCTGAATGTTTGTAAAAGATAATGCTTTACTAGTAAAACTTTGCAATTTTAGCTTTAATGTGTGATAACTTTAAACGTTTAACCGAAATTGATCCTTTTTTTCGGCACATGAACAAATTTATCAAAAGTATCACCCTTGATTATACAATATTATGGTATAATCAAGGGTATCACATCCCTTTATATTTAACAAATGTAGAGATTTTAAATTGTTACTGATTCTGTCGAGTGTAGGTTATGGATTTTAAGATTATTGGTGGCTATGTCGTAGTCTTCTTGCGATCAACTAAAAAACACCGATATTCGCAGATTTCGTCACCTACACTTGACAGAATTGAGCCAGATATATTTTTATTCTTAGCAAAGGTACAAACTTCACTCTAACGTTATTTTTAATGCATAAACTTAAACATGCATAATATATGTATAATAGCCGATTAAAAATTATAACTGCATTTCCGATTTAAACTCTACCTTAAGTTGAATGTAGGAATATCCATGTATGCAAGTCATACTCGTTGCAGCCAGAATTGTGACGTCATTACCACTAACAGAAGTAAGAGTTAAGATAATTTTCATTTTATTTTGCACTTAATTTTGTATTCATTGAAATGAATTTTACTTTGTACTATACAGTGGTTTGTCATTACTTTTGTTATTATTAAAGATAGAACATCGGTTCAAGTGACAAACTAGTTCAGAATTATTATTTCTCTAATGAGAAAACAGTTGAAGTTCTAATGATTTCAGAGATATTTAGAAAATATAAAAAAGCGTCCTTTTTAAATATGGCCATTATTTTGTGGTCCGATCAACAGGCCTTTTTGATTTTATTTACAATTAGATTATGTCAGATTTAAGTTTTTTTTTGCCTTTAAATTCGCTGGAAACAAATAAAATTTTGCCGGAGTCGGAGTCGGACTACCAAAATTATCTGCAGTCGGAGTCGACAGTCTTTTTACCGACTCCACAGCCCTGCTTACTACCGTAATGAACTAATTTATAGTTTATAAAAGATTGAGCTTGGTCCCCGACCGGGAAGAGCGCAAATATAAAAGGCAATGTTGTCCAAAACAGACAATTTTGTGTCCAAAAACCCCCATTTAGCTTAAACCACATATCCCTAAATCACATAGCGCCAAATAAGAGAAATATTGTTATAAATGTATCAAACGTCACAAAATCTAACCTATAATATAATAGCGCGAAGTTGAAATTAGTAATAAATACAACAGAAATGTCAATAAATCATACCAATACACCCTTTTAGCACACAAAAACATCTAGAATTGCGTATTATCCATGAAAAAATCACACAACACGATGATATATATTGGTGACATATGTTTTTCGTTCAAATAATAACCGGTAAAACACGTTTGTTTGTTTTGAATACAAACGGCAACATGGCCGCTCTGTCACTTGTATTATAACGTACAATCCCTTCGAATTTTGGTAAAGAATAGACTTACACTTAGTCATCCGGTCTGGAAAAGGGCTCAAGATCCTTCGGGACATCATAACACAGACACTTATACCACTTATTAGTCGCGTCACGCAAAAATGCACGGTAATTTTGTCGATAGAAATCGCGAGAACCGAGAAAAAACCCTACCCTGTAAAATGCTGATTGCGACTGAGCGGGTAGCTGTGTTGCAGGTTGCAGGCGTACAGGATTTTTGTTTCTTTGGTTACGTTCAGACAGTTTGGTTATCTCAGGTGTGAAACGTTCCAAAATAATGAGTCATGAATTTTTAAAATGTGATAGTATTATGTGTGTGATTGATTATCAATGCAAGAATTAAACATTTATGAGGTTTTAATAATAAAATTAATTCATGGTACTAATCTTTTTTACTTGTTTTTTTTTCCTGCTGGTTTGCACTTTTAACTGTTTTTTCGTGGAAACCAGAATAATAAATTTGTTAATTTTAAAAGCACAAAATT
The DNA here is from genome assembly GCA_963966075.1 of Aphodius sticticus. NCBI lineage: Eukaryota > Metazoa > Arthropoda > Insecta > Coleoptera > Scarabaeidae > Aphodius > Aphodius sticticus. Next base: position 3,719,100 of record OZ014508.1, on the reverse strand, counting down.
TGCATTGAATTTGCAGTACCCATACACCACATTTGATTTTTTACTCAATTATACAGGAATATAATATGTACCCTAATGAAAATGTGGTATTATACAGGATTAGCCAAAATTACAATCGTAAGAAGTTTCAGAAAATTGTTCAAACAAAGGTTTTTTTGATCTAAACAAGTTACAGTTTAAAAATATTTTCAATATACAGTGTGCTCATTTTATCATAGGAACTTGGTATCCCATCCTTTTTTTAAATAGAGCCCCTTATATATTATTAAATTTTTTATTCTGAGATTAATTCTAAGAATTTTTTATAGGAAGCACATATTTTTTTACAAAATGCATCATTTTTAATTATAAGCTATTAACAAAAAATAGTCAAAATTACTGGAACACCTAAATAATTCTCCAACTGCTAAAAAAAATCAAAAAAATGTTCAAATAAAAGTTTTTCTGTTTAAATAACCTCTTGTTCAAATCTATTTTTAATATACAGTGTATTCATTTTATTACGGCAATTTGCAAACTTTTGCAAACAAATTTTCTCCTGGATTTTTTTATTTTTTACCCGTTTGGTTAAAGTAAAAGTTCATGAGGTTTGATTAATCGCTTATAACCATAAAATAATGATTTTTTATAAAAAAGGAATTCCTATATAAAATTCTTAGAATTTATCTTAGCATTAAATAATTTAAAATATACTGGGTGTTCTGTTAGAAAAAGGAAAGGTTTGCAAATTCCATAATAAAATATATTTGAATGAGAGATTGCGTTTCTTGGTTTTTTTGCAGATACAGAATTATTTAGGTGTTCCGGTATTTTTGACCATTTTTGGTTAATAGCTTATAATTGAAAAATAATGTATTTTATAAAAAATGATTCCTATAAAAAAATTAACCTTAGAATTAAAAATGTAAAAATATATAGGTGTTCTATTTAAAAAAAAAGGAAACGTTACCAAATTTCTATAATAAAATGAACCTGTATATTGAAAATATATGTAAATATTAGCTTGTTTAAATCCAAGAAACTTCTGTTTGAACAATTTCTTACGGTCAGAAAATCATTCACGTGTTCCGGTAATTTTGGCCAACCCTGTATAACTATTTTTTTTTCATGTTAAAACAAAAAAATACCTACTTTTGCAATCTGCTTACCTCACAGTGTAGAATTCTTAACCCCGAAAAAAAAAACAGCCATAATAAAAACAACAAGGATAAAATAACAACAAAAAGTATTCATCACTATAATTATTTATTGAAAATATTAATAAATACAAAAATTAAATCATTCACAGTTAAAAGAAGATCCCCCTCATTCTCCTCCCCATGCCTTGGCGATCGTACAAAATGTTGAATTTATTTACAAACTGGTTCAAATCGTTGCAGCCCTTCGTAAGTGTTCCTAAATATGTCATCAACCCGACATCATTGCATTGCTACAAAAAAAAAACAAAAAACCAAACATTAAAAAAAACAATCCAATAAAATAATACTCGTCGACAAAATTGAATTTGATATCGGTAATTTTAACCAAAATATATTTTTTTCCATTAATAGGGTATTTGACTGTATTAACAATACGGCTTGTATTATAGTCATCCTAATAGATTACAGTTTAAGAAAACTATTTATTACTTTTCAAAAAAAAAAATGCTTTATTTCTATTGAAAACCAAAATGAAAATTGAATTTTATTCACGTCCTATCACGTGATTGAAAACGCTCTGTAATTGGCTCAGTCTCCAGTGACGTCATTCGTTAGTACGCTTAGAGCGCGTTCGGTTTGTCAGGGTACGGTATGGGGAGAGCAATGCTCAGATAACCCGGGTCGGCGGTCTCTCTCTTATATGCAGATAAACGCCGTATGACGTTAGTCCACCTATTATGCAGCGCGTCACTCTCACCGTACAATACCCGATTATCCGACCGCGCTCTTATGCTTCTACCGTTTGAATTTAATAGCACTAAAGTGCCATGTAAGCATAACTTTGTAGGTTAGGATAGCCTTAACCTTAAGCTGTCAGATCAGATAATACCTGGTTCGAAAATACGATAGATAACTTATTCTAGTCAGTTTTACTTATGTCGAAGTAATCTTCACAACAAAAAACACTTGTATTGGCCGCTATTTATTTCATTTGGATTTCGACGAGCCAACCACTTTCTTCGCAGTTTCAAATCTTGCAAAACAGCTAGAAATAGTTTATCCGGAGTTTTTCTAGACGTATTTCTGCATTGTGGAGTTATACACCATTTATAACCCACTTTTATGTAGAATTGTGAAAACAACACATCATACAACACAATTACCAAAGGGCGACGACGCCGATGCTGACAGACCATATGGGTCGATTTGACACCTACTATCGGGTGACGTCACACAACAGACAGTATCGTTTTGGCGGGACTTTTTGTGATTCAATTTTTAACGCTGATTTTTATGAAATATTCAGTAAATAATTACGAAAAATAATGTATTTTCAATGTAGAGTGAAGGAATAAACACACTAAGATGGTTTTCCAATAATAGTCAAATACCCTATTAGGACGCACTGATTTCGAATAATTGTGAATTTAAAAAAAAATATTAGGTATTACAAAAAAAAATCACTTACATTGTAGAAATCTTGCCTAAATCCAGGACTTTGAACGACCGGCAAACGATGGCACAAAGAATAGGCTTCTCTAAGTATTTCATGGTTCGGGGGCAATTCTTTGTTTTGTACGGCTTTCATGTACTCTAAGACCAAACGTACCCTCGAGTAGAGCATCTTAATTGCGCTGTGCTGGGCTGTAAGGTGTTCCGCAACCAAAGAACTTTCGCCAGAGTCTGTAGACGACATCCTAGCAACGTGATCGACGCCAATTCTTTCAGCTTCTTCGGTCGCTAGTGTATAGCCGAGCGGAACAAACAACATCGTTGCTTCACTATTGATGAGATCGATAACTGACTCGTAGAGAGTTACAGGTAAGTGCTACAGAAAAAAACGATATATTATTAAAAGGAGAGATTTTGGCATGTATAATGTTTTGTTAAACAGTTAAAAAGTCCTGCAAAAAAAAGGCTTGATGTAAAAAGAAAGACATTAAAATGATAATGTTCACACTTGAGACTAGACCAAAGATAAGAGAATTATAAGATACGTCACTAGACAAGAAAACGCGGTTCGAGAGTGACATAGATTTGGTCAACGAAAAGATGGCTACCAACAGCTGATTATGTTTGTATACTAGCGGGTGACATCGGGTGACATAACCTTAGTTTTGTGTTTACGTTCCTTGGATTGTGCAAGATTGTGTATGTAGTGTTTTAATAAGCATTTTAATGAGTGGTCAGTTTTTAATTAAAATGTTAATTGTTAATGTGGTTTCGTACTGTTTAGTTTAGAGGTACCTTTATTAATAGTAAGTAGTAGAGACAGTGAAAATGGACACAAAAAGGTATCCCAGCGGAAATCGGTGTGCGTACAAAACAAAATAGAATAAAATATATAAAACATATTGGTTGCCAGCAACAAGTCATAATAATAATGTGAGTTTGAATATCGATCGATGGCCTAGGCAAACAGTCACACAGTTATTTGCTTAATTATTAATTATACTTTCAAAAAGTCAACAAACCGCTGTTATTTGTTATATTATAATCCACTATTTTTGTTAATATTCCATTTAGGTGACTATCGGATACGTTTTATTTTATTTATATATGTGAATATTGATTTGTTTTCATTTGCATTACATAACCTCTAATGTCGGTAACGTTGCCGCCCATCGTGCATTGTATTCGTTAGTTTAAAATTCCCGCCAATTCTCGTCTTGTTTGGTCAACGGTTTAAAGCTCACATGCGTTCAAGGTCATCAAATGTGGACCCCACTAAATCAACGGAGCCGACCCGAAGCGTCGCATCTTTATATTCTTTTATCTTTGACTAGACATTAATATTTTGACAGTAGTTTTTATTTTCGTAATAAAAATTAAATGATAAAATAAAGTGTTAATAATAAAACTAAAATTAACTAAAATTAAAATAAATAAATGTAAAATGCTTGACGATTGAACTCATGCCACATCCTACTAAAAAAAAACATTATTCTGGCCAGAAAACCCCAAAAAAAAGTAAAAACAAACTGTTCTTCTGTAACTACCTCTGATGCTTGAAGAGAATATTTGTTAATAAAAAAGAAGAAAGCACAAAAGAAAATCTTTCTAGAAAAATAAGAAAGGAAGCAAAAAAGGAACAGAATAAAAAGCTGCGCCAAGAAAAAGAAAACACTAAAAATCTGAGATAAAAAAAAAATTAAAATACAGATAAGGTAGAGAGGGCAGACTGAAGAAGACTAAGGGCCTTATTTTGTACTTTGCTTCTTTAAAAATGGTAAAACAAATGAAGAGTTGAAGTAAATAATGAACTAAGTGCCAAAAATTGAAAAATTGGTTTTATTACATTAAAGTGGGCTGGATATCACTGGCTTTAATGTAAATAACGGGCTACGTAAAAATATGTCGTAAAATGCCTAACAAACTTGACCGCTCGATCTCGCATGAGTTAACTTTCGGCGTATTTTCGTAAATAGCGCGCTAAGTGCCTTTAGTCAGTGCCAGTAGGTAGTTGCTTATAATTAAAAAAATATGCATTTTATAAAAAAATGATTCCTACAAAAAACTCTTAGAATTAACATGTTACATGTTCTATTAGAAAAAGAATAGGTTTGCAAATTTCCATAATAAAATGAATAATATATTAAACAAGAGCTTGTTTAAAACCAAAAAACTTTTATTTGAAAATTTTTTGAAACTATTTACGGTTGGGGAATTATTTAGGTGTTACGGCAATTTTGATATATAAATTTTGTATACTTTTAACTCAAATCTGATGCATTTGATAAAAAAAATGACTACCATAAACAATTCTTAGAATTAATCTTAGAATTAATAAATGTAAAAATATACAGGGTCTATTTGAAAAAAAGTAAGTTACCAAATTTCCATAATACAAGATATTTAACCCATAGCTTGTTTAAAGCCAAAAAAAGTCTTGTTGAAATTTTTTACGGCTGGCCATTTAGTTGTGTGTTCTGGTAATTTTATTATTACAAAAAGTTTATGTTATGTGTGTTTTTTATTTTAGAATTACATTTTATTTTGATTTTTAATAAAAAGAAAATGTACGATATTGTTGGTATCAATACTGTGTGATACCTTGAGTAGTTTGTGAAAAAAATATTTTGCTTTTTCTTTAAATAATAATTCAAAATAAAAGGAAAACGTTGAGTGGATTTTGATTTCTGGTCCTTACTTTTTCTGAAGGAAGTTACTAAAATAACTCATTTTCAATGTAAACTTTATATAAACATCTTTAGATTAGAAAGATTGCACAAAAAACAACAGTTTTTCAGTACATTTGCAAAATAACAAATAAACGCATTTTTAAAGAAAATTAATGACTATAAAATTGAGCGGAAGTATCAAATTTTGCATAGCTTTCAGTAAACGAGGTCGCCATGTATTTTTTTTGGACAACGGACACTCTGTATGAAGTATACTTGGTCAAGCAACTTATTTTTATTAAGTTTTACTTTTTAGTATAAAAAAATATCAACTTAGCTTAAAATATATATAAATAAATATTATGGCACTTAGCACCTTCTACGAATTTTTGAATTTGCTTTTGATTTGTTGTTGCGATACAAGACCTCAGCAAAAAAACAACACCAACATGTGATGTACAAACTGTTTAAATATGCACAAAAAATTAGGGATGGCTTTCTATAAAACATTTATCTGGCTGCACACTATTTTCTAAAAATCTCGGAATAATGTTTTTGGCACTTTCAGTTTGTTATTTACTTCAACTCTTCAAATGTTCTAACATTTCTTAATAAGAAATCTTATTAACAATATTTAAAACACATAATATTACGTTCACTAAAGTGTCAGATCAAAATAAATTTTACAGTTAAAAATGTAACAAAAATTCCCTAACCTGTCTGAATTTGAGACATTTACCTTACCTCAAATTACCTAAAAACATAAATTATAATTAACCAAAAAGAAATATAATCTTTAGAAAAAAAACAACCTGGCAGAATTATTGGTCAAAAGTCAACATTATTTTTTTCATTGTGACTTCTTACATTTTAGATCAAAATATTAACCTATGTTACAGACAGTGTGTAAGAATAACTAAGAAAGATATTTATAATCATGATAAAGGGATGTTCTTTACCGCATATTTTTTCACAACGTATATGTCATTCTGAGTAAAATGTTTCACATAGACTTATTCCTTTTTTCATGGTCTTAAAAAAAGTTACAGCTGTTTGACATATTAACAAAACCCTATCTTAAACCGCTCTACCTTCTTGAGAAAAGAATTTAAAATCCAATAAATCCATTTGCAACTTTTTACTCAGATTGGATGTTTCTTAATTTTTTTATTTAATTTATTAAAATTTTATTATTGTAAAGGATATTGTTCCATCAATCCTTTGTTTTCGCATTGTTTGATATGTATTTGCTTCTTCTTTCTTTTGTTAATATTTTAAACGGCTATAACTTTTAACGGAATTAAATTCTAAACAGGAAGGTGATGTTATACACAGAAAAAAATATGTGATAACTGAAAATTCATGTAATAAGCTACAAAAATTGCTGTGAAAGCAACGATAATACTGTAAAATTAAAGTAAAGTATATATAACAAATTACAGGAAAAGTGCTGCAAAAGTATTCGCAGTTAACTGCGTTTTCTTTCCACTTCATCATTACTGGTTATCTGATACCAGCTATATCGCTCTATATTTTACAACATTTCTTTGATATTGACATTCCTGTGAAATTACAGCATTATCGAAGTAAGTTTACAGGACACAAATAACATGCCAAACAGTTTTGCTGAGTACAAAATAAAAGCTGTCAACTGTCAACAAACGGTCAATACAAACCATACTCTTTTTATAGTAATTTTTATCAAACTTTCTGCAAAATAACCTAACGTATGTAGGTTTTTATTAAATAATGCTAATTTTGATCCAAACAACTTACGTCAATATTTTTGTCGTACGGATTCAGCTTCAATAAAACAGGGGACTCATTAATATCACATATCTGCTTATGAATCTTGATATCCTGAGCATTTGCAGCATCCCCAGTCGTATACCAACCGATAAAGTCCATTTCGCTAAACACTTGTTTAACTACAAACAAAAAAAATCACAAAAGTCTGCATAAATTCGCACACGTTACAACACATACATTGTTCTTCTTTCGTGTTATAATAATCCCTATCGATAACAACATCCCCGCCAATGTTACTAAAAACCAATTCGAAAGAATTCATTATCTCGATATTCCGTCCCTTCTGCTTGCCGATTAGAGCTCCGATAACTGAAAGATTTAGAGGTTATGTATGAGACAAGTTGTAGAGCTAAGGCAGAAAAAATACCTCTCTGTACAGATGGATTTTGGGCCCTTTCTCTTGTCCAGTGTTCGGAAACGTTCATAATAACGAGGGGATGTAAGGAACATGTCACTGAACCCTGCGTACCAGATGCCATAACATTTTTATCAGGTTCTGAAAGGTCCATTATTATATTCCTTGATGTGTCTCCTGTCTGTTCAACTTCCATGGCCATGTCTTCTTTCTGACTATTCATTTTTACGCTTAAACCTACAATAGACGAGCAACAATTAGGATAACTAGAGCAACCACAGCAAACGATTTATTATTTGTTATTTTTGTATGTGGTTGATAACGTAGGATGTAGGGAATTTTCATTGATTGGTTAGGGGAAATTTGTTTTATCGGTTTTGTTGGCAACTTCTCTTCGGTGGGATTATAAAATTTATATACAGGTGTCCCAAAACTCAATGTGATGCCGTGGACGGTTGATCAGCCAACTCATGACTGATCAGCATATCTTGCTCATTTAGTGTAGTTTTTAAAATAAAATGATATAACACTTGCTATGTTTTACTATAGAAAAAAATATATTGCTATTTTACTGCAAAATGAACTCATTGTGAAATTATTTCAATAATTAGAGTTCGATTAAAATACAATTTTGAAGGCACTTTGACCTACGTCTATGCAATGATGGTGCAATTGCACATCTTTTAAAAGATCATTAAATTCATTTGCTAAAAGATAGGGATAAATGTATGATTAAAAGATTTTTTTTTATAAGTCGCGCTTGAAATAAATAAATTATTGAAATAATTTTAAAATTAGCTTATTTTGCAGTAAAATATTCTGTTATTACTTTATCATACGCAGTATGATAAAATTAATTATGTAAAATTAATAGTTTAGCTGCAATAGCAAATTGTATTTGATTGAGATCGGTCGTGTCTGCATTAACATAAAACTAGTTAGCCAAGATTTGACACACTTTGATGATAGTAGGTAGTGTCAAACGCTGATGTTTTGACAATACCTATATACTGTCAATAGAATCGATATATCAGTCAAATCCTGGCTAACTAGTTTTATTTTAATGCAGACACAATCGATCTCGATCAAATAGAATCTCATGCAGCTAAACTATTAATTTTATTAATTTATATATATACAGGCTGTTCCTAAATATCATGTAAATACGAAAAGGGGTAGTTCTTTGGCTTATTTAATGACTAAAAGTTCATATAAACATAGGTCCGCAAACGCTTCGTTGCCGATCTACAGGGTGTTGAAATTTCAAGATTTTTTTTAGTTTTTTCTTTATAGCTCTTGTAGTTTTTGAGATATTTAGCTCTAGTTTGGAATATGCGTTACGCTGTAGGACTTACATCATTGGACATGCTAACTGGTTTTAAGAATCTACAGGGAGATATTTTTTCAGTGGTCATGCCCCCTTTTCTTACCAAGAACTTTTTTTCGGTGCGCCGCTGGTGGATTCTAAAATACAAAATGCATTTTTTGTTTTGTTCTAAAGCATTTTAATATTTTGTAGTTTCTTTTACCACCGTTATCGAGAAAAAAAAATAAAAGCTTTTCTGTTTCGCTAGATGAAATTAAAATTTTTTAAATAAATGGTCTAGTATGCCTTGGCTTGATTTAGATAACCTTTTGCTTGTATATATTTTGACATTTTATTCGCCACCAACTGTTAAAAATTAAAACTAGGATACAAGTGCTATAAAGAAAAAACTAAGAAAATCTTGAAATTTCAACACCTTGTAGATCGGCAACGAAGCGTTTGTGGACCCATGTTTATATGAATTTTTAGTCATTAAATAAGCCAAAGAATTACCCCTTTTCGTATTTACATGATATTTAGGAACACCCTGTATATAGTATGATAAAGTCTGGTGCCTGGCTACATCAGAATTTTTTATAAGTTGTGCGTGAAATAAATAATTATTGAAATAATTTTAAAGTTAGGTTATTTAGCAGTAAAATAGCATTACTGCTATACATTTGAAAAGAAAAAAATATTTTCTTCTGTACCAACTTCAGAAAGGAATTATCCTATTTGTTAGTAAGCACTGATTAATGTCTTTGCCCCATGTTCAATTGTTCGGGGTAAAAAGTTCGAACACAGGGAAGTATACAAGAATTTTTATATATTTTTAAACATTATAATAATAAGATGAATTGTTTGCGACAGTTTCAGATTTTTAAATCTGATCCCAAGGCAACCCTAGACTAGACTATTTTGATATCTCGTTGATACCAGATTTAAACGTCTTAAAATTTACGAATGTCTGGTGTTCTAGGGTTAAATATGAAATTCATATTCCAATGCAAAAATAACTAACATACTATCTTCTTTTTTAAATAATACACAACCTAATAAAATTAAAATAAATCTGTATTTTATTATAATTTCCTCACTTTTATAATTCATCTTACAGATGCTACAAGCAAAAAAAATTACAATTCTTTACAAACAAACAAAAAAAGACTAAATAACAATTCTTTTCTTATCATTTTAACATGTTATTTAATCACTTTCTTCTGAACCGTCTGTATTAAACATATCGCTATCATCAAAATCATCATCATCGTTCGACTGATCATCAGCAATATCTAACTCACTTAATTTCTTAACTAAATCATCCCGTTTCTCCGCCTGAGTTTGTGTCGACGTTTCATCTTTCCCTTTTTTATTCATATATCGCATGAAAGTCCTACGTTTGCGTTCAGGTAACGACTGAAGCAGCGCCTGCAGTTCGTTATCCAATTTTACTTCTTCCTTAGCATCTGGAACACTTTGGACGATATCTTTCGATTGGCAACACTTGGTACAGACTTCAAGAGTTTTGCCGCAATCTCTGCACATGACGTGATAGGCTTTTGTCACCTTTTTCTGATTGCATTTGACGCACGTCTTCGGTTGCGTCAAAGGTTTGTATTTCTTATATTTGATTTTCCACTCGATGATATTCTTGCACTTTTCGCAGACATCGCTAACTTGGAGACTGTTTATCTGCTTGGTCCGATGACTGGTGTCGTGTAGGTTGTTTTTGAACACCGATCGATTCTGGTGCTTTTGCGGACGGGATCTTACGTTGCTGCCCCGTTGAGTACTCATTCTGCAAAAGGAATGAGAAAGTCAGATAAAATTCATGAGTTTGAAGTACTATCGTGAGCATAAAAAACGGGGACAGTAAAGTGAAATTACGCACTTATATTCTCTACACTTTACTTGTGTGACATTTACTTTGACAGTATTTCTTAACCTATTAAGTCTAAACTTTGACAGTATCTGTCAACCTACAAAAGTACCGGTTTCAACAATTTTATTCTTCGCGCCATATTCTTGCCGACACTTAATTCAGCAGCAATTTTTTAACTGTTAATTCTGAAATTCATTCAATGGGGTATTCCGGTGTTTTTGAAATTGTCATTTTTTACAAAGTATGGGTGCTACTGTTTGCTACTTCACAAGTAAAATATCAAACATTGTTTTAAATTAAAAGAAATCGTTGTTTGAAGTTTGAATTAGGATTGGTCTTTGTGACGTCACAAAGACCGCTCAAAGTGCGCGACTTGACAACGTTGCTATATCTAGGGTGCACGTAGTAAATTTTTGTCTTCTGTTGTGTGAACGTTTAGAATCGCTCGTTTGTTGACACCTGCTTTGGTTATTGAGGTTATATCAAACACTTGTTCAAAATGTATAAACTCCAACGCCGACATTGTTCTGTGCCGGGCTGTAACAGCAGTAGAACAGTAACTCCTGATAAGATTTTCTTTACATTGCCGACTAGCGAGATGAGAGATGTTTGGCTTCAAGTTTCAATGATCAAATCATCTCTCAAAAAAGTTACCTTTATTCGTTGTCAAACAACAGGCTCGCCAACCGTCAACTTGGCCGATCAGCTGTTCGAGAGCTGTCCGCTGTTGCCACCGCTACTAGGGATCAGTAATCATCGTGTATTTCCGAGGGTGGTCGGTGAATTTAAACGAAATTCACTTTTAATTGCAATCATCTTATAGAAAAACTAAATCAAAAGCTCATAACTTAACTATATGAATCCTCATAAATTGTACAATAGGTTAAACCGAATATCTGCTTAAATTTTGACATGACCGGAATACCCTATTGCAGCATTTTTATTCTTATGTCAAAATTCAAGATGACATCAATGTGACATGACAAACGTACTCACATGACATTACGAAGCCCGATTTAATGAATGCAAATTTGAGTGTCATTTTTTATGCTCACGATGTACATAATTTGTCGGGTTAAAGGTCACAAAGTATACATCGTACTACTATTGAGAAAAAAGATGTTTTATAAAGAAATTAGAATTTAAATAAATGTATGCATTTGGGTGGTAAAAATAAGGATTTTATTTCTTTTATTTGTTTCTTTATATCAACACATAATATCTGTTTCTGGTATGTTGTTTTCATAGAATCTGAAGGCAGATATTTTGACTTAAGCAGCCTAGGTTTTGAGAAAAGCCGTGCAAAAGTCTGCAAAAAAATCCAAAAATGCATTTTTTTCTCAAAAACTAGATAGAATTGGGAACTTATGCTTGCAGTTTCAAATTGTATGGAAAAAAATATATACAAGAAACTGTTTTCACTTGTCCGATTGTTCTTTGTTGGCCACAATAGTCACTGAACTTCGATTTTTGTTTTTAACAAATTACGTATTTGGAAATGTGTGAAATGCTCTAATATCTAGACTCAAAAATTAATAGATTATTTTTAGATTAGGCTAATAACTGTGGTATGTAAATTTATTGTGGTAAAAGTTACCAAAAACTTTTTTTATTTTTCTTTTAAATTATTAAGGCTCCTGTCTCAATTCAAATAGCAAACTGTAGCGAACTGCTCTCTAAAGCTTTGAAATAAAAACATCACCAGATATAGATGGCGCTACTATAAACATGTCTGTTTTTATTTCGTATTTATTACATTTGACGTATGATATAACGTTGAATAAATATGTCCATTGTAAAGCCAGAAATAATTAGGGTTGATATAAACACGACCAACGTGTTGATGACTTTATTTGTATTTATGCTTTCACGAATACATGTTTCGAAGGCAAGGGATACATGTTACGAATACATGTTATGTTAAGAATACATGTTACGAACTGAAGACGAAGGCCCTTGCCTTCGAAACATGTATTCGTGAAAGCATAAATACAAATAAAGTCATCAACACATTGGTCGTGTTTATATCAACCCTATGATATAACCTAAAGAAATTAAAGTATTGCTTTCTATTTGTACAAATATTCAAACTGGACTGTGTTTGAGTTTTCTAGTCGATGATATAGTACTTTTTCACAATCGTCGGTGTAGTGAACATGTTTGCCAACTCACTAAAAACACGCACTACAATACTCCAGAGTGCAAGTCTAGAGAACTTTGGAAGAAAATAGCTTGTGCTCATATAGTTAACATTTAATTATATTTTATAACGTATTACAGCAAAAAACATATGAAGGGGGGTCCCGAAAAAATAAATTAAATTAAAAGTTATATTTGTTCTACAGGTGTCCCACTTTTTCTGCAAAACTTTTTTTCAGATAGTAGTTTGAAATATGCACAATACCTTATTTTAAACAGCTCAAACTTCTTAAGAAATTGAGAAGAGCAATAAGTCCATATGAAACTTTTTACTTGGAATAATATTTACTTTACTTGTAAAAAAAATCAGTAAGAAGTTTCATATGGATTTTTTTGTTCATTTGTAAATCCAATTTATTTTTAATATTTTTATTTTCTATTGTTGTTTTGGGTTTTGATTGTGTTACTTTTTCAGTTTTGCATTGTTTGATATCAATTATATTTTTTAATTTTTCTTTGTTTTGCTAATATTTCAAACGGCTGTAACTTCTTAAGGAGTTGGAAAAATAGATAAGTTCGTATAAAACGTTTTACTCAGAATAATATTTTCTTTCTAAAAACTAGTTTTGCGGGGTAAAAAGTGGGACATCCTAGTGGATTATAGCTAATTTAATGCTTAAACTCCATGTATTATGTGCCTAACGTTATATTTCACAGCACAAAAAAACTTTGGTTTTTGAACTTAATAATATGTTTTTCCTTTATACATTCTTTGCATTTACTGTTGCACATTGGTATTATTTGATATTTTTATTCACATAAAAAGTCCCAAAATACTTCTGAAGGTCAAAAAACGAGTTTTTATTGTTTTAAAAAGCCCGTTATTCATATTTTTCTTGATCTTTCATATTTTTCTAGCGTTATTCGTATTTTTCTTGATCTTTTTTTTTTTTAAATTAGAAACTACAGTGGATGTAAATTACCAGAAACGCAAAATTCAGTGAAATTTACCATGTTTGTTTGGCAATAACATTTTTAACAGTTTCTATAATATCGGCACTTCACTTTGAAGTAGGTCAAATGACAGCAAAGTGACACTTATTAAAATGCCTTAAGTTCACATCTTTCAAATGCATTTTTCAATATTTTTTTAATAGTATATTATTTAACGAGCACATACTTAAGACTCCACATAATTTTATTTCAAATAATTTAAATATATTTGTCAATGGTGGCAACGCATTGAACGCAAACTGTCAATTAACTGTCAAGCACGTAGGTATTGACAGCAGCTGAATAATGACAGTTCCTTTTAAAAACAGAAGACTATATTCAAAAGAACTGTCATTATTATTTAAAGCAACTGTCATTCTGATATTCTTAAGTTTACAGTCACTTTCTTTTATGAAAAATCACTCTGAGACACACCAATTATTTAGCCGATTTTGCGTAAAGAATTTATTTAGTTTTGTGTATCGTACAGACCTTAACAGTTCATTTTAATTGATGTAGTATACTGTCGCGGTTTGCAAACAATAACTTTGCTTCCCACTGATAGTTATCCTTCGACAATTGAGTTACAGTATTTTCCAAGTTGTGATAATCAATCTCGAGTAGATCCATGGCATTTTCAATGCCCGACAGCAGAGACGTAACCGCCTGATTATAAGCCATCTGCCCGACCTTTTGTACCAAAATCTCGTACTTCGTTAGCTCTTGACGGAGCTCATTCGCGGTGACACGATATTCCGTCAACTCGTCCCAATGTTCCCCAACGGGCCCGAGCTTCGAACATTTCGATATAATCGCAATTTGTTTCTTAATATTGCTCTGGTATTCTCTGCTAATCTCGGATATACATTCGCGTAAAACCTCCATGAGTTCTTTCAAGGATTCGTCATTTTTATTGCACGCTGTTTTGACGTCTCCTAAGAACGCTGCGTCGGCCTCAGTTTTCTGCTTTTCGACATCGGTTTGTGGTTTGAGCACAAGGCCTCCGCCTAAGAGTATGCCAGTTTTGATCGCAGTGCACTGAAAATGCGGAAAGATCTGCCTCATGTAGGTTAGTTTCAACATGGGGCACGTTATTATTGCCCTAGCCGTACGCAGGAGAATAGAACTCATTGTCGGTAATTTTTTTTAAAGTGGGAATTCGTTACATATTATGTGAACAGTAATTTTGATCTTGACATTACCGATTCAAAATAATGACCACGTGGTTGTCATGGCGGATATAAACAACAATTGGTACGCATTCTAGTACTTACTTGAGATAACTTCACAACAATGAAAACGTGGAGTAGCTAAACCGCAGATAAACTAGAGTTTTTTCTTCGTCGAAGCAAAGCCTTCTCAATTATAAGTTTCCACTATGTACAGGAGAGTTTATAAACTTGTACAACCAATCCTAGTGCCGTCAGTTCAAAGTGGCGTTCTCTGTTGTACTGGAGACGTAATTGCACAAACGGTCATAGAAAGAAAAACGTTGAAAGATTATAACTATATTCGCACAGGACAATTCACCGGTTTAGGACTATTTATGGTCGTAAGTAAATCCATAATCTACGTATATGTACTAAAATAATCCATAAACAATCATTATTTTTCAGGGTCCTGTTTTAAGTTCATGGTATAGACTACTTGCGAAACACATCGGTGCGCATGGTAGCGGCATAGTAACTTTAAAAAAGGTTGCTTTCGACCAAGGTTTGTTTGCACCTTGCTTTATAGGGATTTTTGTATCTACATTGGGTGTTGTACAAGGTGATAAACCGAATCAAATCAAGGCGAACTTAAAAAATAATTATGTAGACATTCTTATAACTAATTATAAGATATGGCCAGCCGCGCAATTGGTCAATTTCTATTTGGTACCGCTGAAATACCAAGTTCTTCTAGCGCAATGTGTTGCTTTAGTTTTTAATACTTATCTGTCATGGAAAACGCAGTCCAGTCGACATATTGAATAATTTTTTTTTAATTTTCTGATAACTATAATAATTATTGTTTAGTTTTGAATAAACCTATGTTTATTTTACCTATGTTTACTTTCTTACAATTACACATGAATAAATAAAAATTTTATAATAAACGTGTTTTTCTTTCCAAGTGTTGTATATTCTTCGTCTCACAAGTCCGGAAAAATTGCACCTATTTACCTGCTTTTGTTGAATAATACAATGATTTGCAGGGAAACAAATTTTCCTAATTTTTTGTTAGGTATATTTTTACAATATAGTAA
The DNA here is from genome assembly GCA_963966075.1 of Aphodius sticticus. Classification (NCBI taxonomy): domain Eukaryota; kingdom Metazoa; phylum Arthropoda; class Insecta; order Coleoptera; family Scarabaeidae; genus Aphodius; species Aphodius sticticus. Next base: position 3,703,108 of record OZ014508.1, on the reverse strand, counting down.
ATGCATTACAAAATCTCTTTAAAGCCCTTTATTGTTCATATTTTGAGGAATATTAACAATAAATAAAAACAAAAATACATAAAAAATAGCAGCGTTAGAGCACATCAAAGGAAACCTCTTCCGGCGGATAGGGTTGCACGGCCGGAAAGATTTTGCACACAGTTTTTCACTTAGCCATATAAACAAAAAAATATTGATTCCATATAAGATTATCTCGGGAAGTACGTACGGAAATTAGAGAATTCCGCTTTAAAAGAAAATGGCGCACGTTTGAACACAAAATATCACTTTTAGGTACAAAATTAGGTTAAAAATTGTCAAACAAAAAAATGTCTCGAACTTATCGTAAAATCCGTACGTACTTCTCTAGATAATAATGTTCTGAAGCTGCATATAAAATTTGAAGTGAATTGACGGAGATCAGTTGAAGTTATCGTTCCGGCCAGTTTGAAAAATGAGGTTTTGAGAAAACACCGTTTAAAATATTGTGTAACTTTGATGTATAGAATTGTTATATTTTACTATAGTCGGCGAAGCCTGGACCATATAATTATCTTTTCAAATTAACATTATTCTCCTCTTGTTTGTTTCTGTTTGATTTTGACGACAGACGGGCCTGTTTTGCAGTATCAGTCAGCGATGGCTCTGAAAACATGATGCGCCGTGCGTCAGCCTTCGCGCAGAAATTATTGCAGTTTAGCTCGATGCTCATATACATAATACCTCCATAATCTTCATAAGGCTGGATAATGCATCATCGACAACACATATAGCTATACTTGCTGCAATATCCACAATTACCTTGCCACTTGAAAGTGAAAATGAAATCACCAGGTGGCATTTCATCGGTCAGAATTTATGATACAGTGTCGCCCAGATTTATTTTCTTCATTTTATTAATTGAATCATGATTATGACGAATGGCTAGTCCATCATAAATTGAAAGCTCATTTATAGGCGTCTGGGTTAACTTCCCTTTTTCTTCGAGGCCCTAACTGTTTTTTGTCAAATGGCGGGGACGAGTGCCATTAGTTTTTTCACGTGATCTATGCATTCCTTTTCTTATTTCCTTTTCTTATTCCAAAATCTCCAAGCTTTGCAGTACTTAGATTTTATGAGAATATCAACAACATTTCTCCAGCTGATAAGCGCCACCAATCATACAGAGAAGAAAAGTTATGTTTTCTCCATGTTCCATCGTTACGAGACAGTTACGTCATCCTTTTTTTTTTTTACTATTTTCAGTTGACTTTTACCCCTCTCATCTTCTGCTGCTTTCTGTATACTTTGTTTGCAAACTGCTTCTGTTGCGACAAAAATGGTGCGAATAACTTACCGTAAAATGAATGAAAAATCTGACGAGGAAGGTCCCTGAATGCGCAAAACTTTTCAATTACATCTACACCTATTCTTATGCGCATGACAAGGATAATTCCGATATTCATTTCATATCCTTTTTGAACAAATCAGCAACTCGGAATGAAAGTTTGTTCAAAATTCTCACAAGAAACCACGATTTGAAAAGTCACGGTTGCCACTTTCGGCCAATTTCGCATTTGATTTGCACGTTTTACACACTACAACTTGTGAAATAGCAGAAAGCACAACAACAAAGTTCAAAAGATGATAATTAAACGTCATCCACTTCAACGTTGTAATAATCTTCAACCGACATTACTGTTTTACCAGTGTGGACTGTGGATACGTTATCAGGCAGAGGCGACTCTAGTTCCAAGCGATTCAATGCTTGTCATATTAGTTCTATTTGAAAATCTGCTGCTTCCTTTCGACTCCTTTCGATCACGATATACTCCGGGAATGTCACTTATTATTTCTGCTATTTTTTACCAACTAATCAAGAACAACACACGTTACAGACAGCTGTAACATTGTGCGGCTAGCGTCAGTTCTTTTTGCATGTACGCTCGGCTAGACGCTTGGCCGTATGTTCATCAAATAAGCATTTAAGCTTTCTTTTCCAATATGAAACGTATTGTACCTTATTTCTAAGATCTAGAGACACCATTTAAGCAAACAAAAATCTAGAGTGGCATTACCCCCTAAATGTATATATAATCTATTAATCAGTCAAAAAACAATATTAGATATTAATTATTTGCTTCAATAAAAATTAGGTGCATGGCAAACTCTTTTTGTCACTGCAGCAGAGAGGTTCTGGTAAAGCGCGTGACCCGGTCCGGTACCATTTCTGTTCACAAATCCTGCTGTGGATGTTCAACTGAAAAAAATCAAAACATTATATCTTAATATACCATATTCACTCGTAAATTTGCATTAATTTCTTACCAAAATACTGTATCCCTTGCCGATTCTCTCGCAGAATCTATTGGTTTTCTTGGCAGTTGTGACCATTTTCAAACTAGCGCACAACTCTTTGCATATTTTCTGCCCAACAGCATTGCATAGATTGTAATTCACTTTCTGGACTAAAATTGGCCTGCGAAGGAACGACTCCACTAAGGGAAGGTATTTTGTTGTATTGCGATATCCATTTGAATCTGTTCTATTTTCAGCATTTGCCATTTTGCGAAGCTGCGTCGTATTTTGTGTTAGAAAGATTCCACACTCGCATGTTCCTGTTTAAAAAGAAAGTATAAATTAGCACAATGTTTTATCTGTATATAGATTTGTACATATAGCAAGTCTATTGCAAAGAACGTAATATGGAAATTACCGATTTCTTGAAGGCCTTCTGTAGGGCTAATGCTGGCTACCAACGTTAAACTGAAAGAGTATTTGAATGTATTCAAGATTTAAACTATTTATTAATTATTACTTACAAACCAGTAAGAACAAATAACGAAAACTGCTTCATTGTAGGTCGAAATGTTAATGTTAACTGTATACAGCAGAATATAATTCATCATTACTTACTTTTTAATGAATCACAAATGATATGTTTTGAATAGTCACTATAATTAATAATCTTTAGGCACACCCAGTCATACAAAACAATATTCAAGATAATATATTCAACATCGATAATAAGCTGCCCAAAAAAACACAAATTTAAATTTTACAATTCTGCATTTTTCATGCTAATCTTTCACAAATAACATCTTGACCATCGCTACAGCACAACGGTTCAGTTGCAAATAAATTAGTGTCAATCCATTTGTCATCACAATTCTTGCTAAGCACTTTTAACTAAAAACAAAGCGTATGTAGCTAATTAAAAAACGTGTTTACGTCTAATATTACCAAAATATTTGATCCATTGCCGATGGTTTTGCACAAGACATCAACATCATTCACTTTAGTAATTTTATTTACGCTTACGCACAACATTTTGCACAATCTCTCTCCAGCAACGTCGCAAATGTTATAATTAATCGTCTGAACCAAAATCGGCGTTTTAGTTGCATTTTTGTCGGATCTGTTATTCGCAAAGAAAATTCCGCACTCACACGGGCCAACTAAAGTAAATTTTGAAGTCGCAAATCGACCAAACAAAAATCTAAAAGCAAACTCAGTAGAAAAATTCAGAATAAATCAAATAACTTACATGGTAAAAGCGACCCCAATGAACGTTATTGTCTTCATTGTTATATAATTTAATTTAGAATAATTACGTTTGCTTTTTAATTTATTTGTTTTATACAGGAAATTGAGTCACTGATAACAATATGATTCAAATAGATGATGTATTTATTAAATTATCTATCTTTATAATTATAAATACTGTGATTCAAGTTTGAAATGCGGGGTAGACAACCAAACATACAAGTATGAAGTTATTAGGTTCCCATATTAAATTCTTGCATGGGTTAAAATATATGATGCAAGTAATTAATATTGAATAAATCGACAATTATATCTCTATTTTTGATCATTAAATACCTAAATTATTTGTATTGGAATGCAACGTTACCACCCAGGCAAGATTTAAGTTGGCGATTCTGCGAGCGGATCGAGCTGACAGTTTAGAATTCGAACGATCGACCAATGAGCGTCGCACGCTGCTTAATCCGCCGGCCAATAGCGTTCGCTGATTCGGTTGCACTTTCAAACGTTTTTAACTGACAAAACACGCTGCACGGAGAGAACTTTTCCTTGAATTCTGTCCGGTTCTGTTTTGCGAAAAATAGAAAAATGTCGAAGGAGGAAGAAGTGCAGGAAATCCCGGACGTCATTTACGATGGATTAACGAAGACCAGCTACAAGAAAGGCAGATTTTTCGGAAAGGTACGTCGAAAATTGTGGAACCAAACCATCATGGTCGTTTGCAAAGGGAACGGAGACGTTTTTGTAGTTCGATGATCTGTATGATGTTGGTATAGCCATCGTATTAGTTATAGGAAATCGAAAACTTGAATAAACTTGTTGATTTTACTTGGAAATAACCTATGAGTGGTAACTTCTACATAAAGACTTGTTGCATTTTTTGTTGTATGAAATCTAGCCTTAAAACACCGGTTTATTCATTGAAATTTTAACAAGGGTCTTGTACGTTATATAAATATATAGGGTGAAGTTATTCGTAAACGGGTGTTGTTCATTTTCTTGGGTTATAAGATTATTACGCTAAATAAATTAATTAAAATTAATCGATTATATCGTTTTCTGACCTTTTTTTTTTCGTTAGGGTGGTTTTGCAAAATGCTACGAGATAACGGAGATGATCAGGGGTTCTTCATTTGCCGGAAAGATAGTGTCCAAGAAACTGATGGCCAAACAGAACCAGCGTGAGAAGATGACCCAGGAAATCAAGATACATCAGTCGCTGAAACACAAGCACGTCGTCGGCTTTTATAATTTTTTTGAAGATAACTCTAACATATATATCGTGCTGGAACTATGTAGGCGAAGGGTAAGTATATTTTTCTGATGCTAAAGAAGAAAAAACCCCAACAAAAAAAGAAGTATCCTGTTAAAAACCCACACGAATTCCTGACAAATAGTTTTTTGAATATTCCTAATATCTGAATTTTTGTATGAAGATACACAGTTACAAACAAACCTTTGCAATTTTAGCTTTGACGGTCATTTTAAGACAAGTTCTAAATTCTTTATAAGATATTCGAATTTCCGCCAGTGGTATAGATTCTATCAATTTTTAGAAAGCATAAATCATTCTGAGTAAAACGTTTTAATGGACTTATTTGTTTTTTTTAATTCCTTAAGAAGTTACAGCCGTTTGAAATGTTAAAAAACAAAGAAAACGAAAGGTAACATACATATCAAACAATGTGAAAATGACAATAAATACCCATTAAAACAATAAAAAATAAATAACGTTAAATGATAATAATATAATAAAAATTAATTGAATATTTATTCAAATAAACTAAATAAAATCCATATAAAACTTTTTACCAATTTTTTTTTCTATAAAGTAAATGTCATTCCGAGTAAAAAGTTTGAGCTGTTTACAATACGGATTTGTTGAAATTTTAAACAGGCGTAACTTTTTTTGTGTATAAATTCCGAAAATAATTTTGGAATTTATTTCGCCAAACGAACTTTTGTAAATATTATGTTATGTTATGAGGGAAAAAGCACTCTCGATGTCCCGAATTGCTTCTGAAGTTTTCTTTTTGCCCTCATCCAGATATTTTTCCATTTATTTAAATATAAATACCATTTGTTTAAAGAAATATATATATACAATGTTGCGGACATATTTTCTATTTTTTAAAGGAAATTATTATTAGGATATTGGCATTTTTTGGTCGTTTGCTAACTAATTTGCAATTGTATAAACAAATACTATTTGTTTAAACAAAAATATACAATGGTACTGACGTATTTTTTGGACAAAAATTATTATTGTATTATTGTAAAAAAAAGACAATAAGTCTTTTTTTCTTGCCAAATTTGTTAACTAATTTTCATTATAACCTATAATAATAATTAGTGTTGCAGCCACATTACTTATTAATACTTATTAATAATTTTTGTCAAGAAATACGTATAAACATTGAATATTATTGTTTAAACAAATTTATTTGTTCAAACAATTGCACATTAAGTACAAATTACAAAAACCTTGCCAGCAATGTAACAATATAATTACTACAAGAGAAAAAACAAAAAACATTGTAACTTTTTGTTTAAAAAATTGGTACTTGTTTAAAGAATTGCAAATTCGTTAATAAATGACAAAAAATGCCAATATTTTAATAATAGTTTCTGCAATAAATATGAAAAATATGTCCGTAACAATGTATATATTTGTTTAAACAAATAGTATTTGTTTAAACAAATAGTATTTGTTTAAACAATTACAAATTAGTTAATAGATGTCAAAAAACTACCGATGTAATTACATATAATTTATGCAAAAAATATAGAAAATTATGTCCATTAGAATGTATATATTTGTTTAAACAAATGGTATTTGTTTAAATAATGGCAAATTAGTTAATAAATGACAAAAATACCAATAATCTGATAATTTCTGCAAAATTATGTGCGTAACAACATATATTTTTGTTTAAACAAATGGTAATTGTTTAAACAATTGCTATTAGTTAATAAATGACCAAAAGCAATAATTTAATAATGTTTGCAACAAATGGAAAAATGAGTTCGTAACATCGTATATTTTTGTTTAAACAAATGGTAATTATTTAAACATTTTTTTAATTTTTAAATTAGTTAATAAATGACAAGAAAACGTCAACAATTCAATAATAGTAATTTCTGTCAAAAAAATAATAAATCACGTTACTTTGTAAAATTCTAAATTATACTTGTTCGCGGCAATATAAATCTAAATATGTATAATAAAACTTTCAAAACCTTTCAAATTTGTCAAATATCAAATATATATATATATATATATATATATATATATATATATATATAATATAAATTGCTAAATATCTTTACTTTATTTCTTGTAGTCTATGATGGAACTACATAAACGTCGGAAAACAATTACCGAACCGGAAACTAGATTCTACATGAGCCAGATTTTGAACGGGGTCCACTACCTCCATAGCAACAATATAATACACCGAGACCTGAAGTTGGGGAATTTGTTTTTGAACGACGACCTCCACGTAAAGATCGGCGATTTCGGCCTGGCGGCGAAGATCGAATTCGAAGGCGAAAGGAAGAAAACCCTATGCGGGACGCCCAACTACATTGCCCCGGAGATCCTCAACAAGAAGGGCCACTCGTTCGAAGTCGACATCTGGTCGATAGGCTGCATAATGTACACCCTGCTCATCGGAAGGCCCCCGTTCGAAACGACCAGTTTGAAGGAGACTTATTCCCGCATCAAGAAATGCGATTACAGGTAAAGTATCTTTAGAAATTACTAAATCTTGCAAAATTAGACAACAAAACTAAAAATGACTAAAGTGTGACTAAAGTTTGACTAAAGTGACTAAAGTTTGACTAAAATGTGACTAAAGTTTAACTAAAGTTTGACTAAAGTGTGACTAAAGTGTGACTCGGGAGGAGTGCTTGCCCAGGCAACAGGAAATTCACCAACATGATACCAGGTGCAAGGACCTGATACGAAACAGCCTTAGACGCCTAGCTGTCTCGCAAACTAGCATCGAGTACGCAGGCGTAAGACAGATGAACAAGTTGCCAGCCCACCTACGTCAGCTAGAGGATCCGAAAATATTTAAAAAGGCCTTGATACAGTATCTCACCGCAAATCCATTGTACGATAATATATTCCAAAACTAGTTTATATAAACATATCTATGACTTGTCCAATAATGTGTGAACATATTGTTATATACTTTGGGATTAATAAATTGACTATGACTATGACTATGACTATGACTAAAGTTTGACTAAAGTGTGACTAAAGTTTGACTAAAGTCTGACTAAAATGTGACTAAAGTGACACTTCGTATATCCCCTCTAAATTTCCTCTTTTTGCTTTTCAGGCTGTCATCGAACATTAGTCCGTCTTCAAGGCAAATGATTATGTTAATGTTACAATCAGAACCAGTAAAAAGGCCGAAAGTGCAGCAGCTGATCAAGCACGAGTTCTTTACTGCTGGTTACATGCCACCTTCGTTGCCAGCGAGTTCGTTAACAATGGCTCCTAGGTTCGACCAAGTCGATAAGGCGTTCAACTTGGGGAGGAAACCGCTGATCGAAGTTACCAATGGTAATACTAATGGCATATATGCTAAAAACTGACTAAAAGCTATCTAGATGAAAGTAATATTGGTATGACATACCATAGTGACTAAAGTCTGACTTTAAAAAAATCTACATTTCAAAATAGTGCTGGTACCATCATACCTAATTGTTCAACAAAATTTGCATCTAGTTTCCGAGAAATTCCAAATGTCACAAAGTGACTAAAGTCCAAATTTTGAAGAAATCCACAGACCAAATTAATGTTGGTAGAAATGTGTAATATTTAGGATTTACAATAATATCAATTACTCAGTTAAGCAGAAATTCCAAATATCGTAAAATTGGACAGTAAAGTGACTAAAGTCTAACTCTGGAAAAAGTCTACAAACCAAATCAATGGTGATACAAATTATCAAAATAATAGTGGTAGAGATTTGTTATAATTAGGATTTATTAACATAACTACTTCATCTTAATTAGAACTAAACATAGCAATATCCAAAGTGACTATAGTCAAACTTACTAGAAAATCTAAAATAATGCTGCTAGAAATTTGTAATTTTGAGGATTTATTATCATATTGAATTTTGAACTAGGTATGGCCAATATCCAATTATACAGCACAAGTATCCTTACAAATTTCCAATTTGGAGAAATTGGACACAAAAGTGACTAAAGTCCAACTTTAAAAAATATGCAGATCAAAGTAATAGTGGAATAGAAATCTGGAATATTCAGGATTCATTATAATATCAAATACTCAGCTAAGCAGACATTCCAAAAATCGTGAAATTGATCACTAAAGTGACTAAAGTCTAACCTTGAAAAAAAAAATCCACATATCAAATCAATGGTAGTAGAAATTTGGAATAAAAAATCTAAGATCAAAGCAATGGTAGAAATGTTTATATTCAGGATTTATGCTTATATCTAATAGCTGAGAGCTAAGCAGAAATTCTAAATACTGTAAAATTGGACACTAAAGTGACTAAAGTCTAACCTTGAAAAATTTACTCTTCAAAATGTTGGTGGTATAATCATATCTAACTATGAGCTAAGCATGGACAAAAGTTATTTTTATTGCAGCAAGATTCTTAGAAATTAAAAATGTAGCAAAGTGATTAAAGTCAAAATATGGACAAAGATTAATTATACTGCTTCATCTTAATTAGAACTAAAAATAGCAATTTCACACCAAAGTGACTTCAAACTTACTAGAAAATCTAAAATAATGCTGCTAGAAATTTGTAATTTTCAGAGTTTATTACCATATGTAATTGTGAACTAGACATGGCCAAAGTCCAATTATACAACATCAACTTTCTTAGAAATTCTCAACGTGGCAAAATCAAACACAAAAGTGACTAAAGTCAAACTTAAAAAAAATCTACAGGCCAAAGTACTGGTGGTAGAAAATTTGTAATATTCAAGATTTATTTTCATATCCGATACTGAGCTAAGCAGAAATTCCAAATTGTCCACTAAAGTGACTAAAGTCTAACCTTAAAAAAGCCACCGACCGAGATAATACGTTAATAAATAACGTCATGTTTTATTCAGGTGAACAGATGATGGTGGACTCGCCGCTAAAGCCAGGACAGGAGGCCGCGGGGAGCCCCGCGAAGCAACCAGCGTTCAATTCGATAGAGAATCTCCAAACGTTGCGGAAGGCACTGTTGGAGGTTATCAAGGCGAAACCTGTGAGGAGCTGCAAGTTTGGCGACGAAATGTCCGATCCGCAGGCGCAGCCTCTATTCTGGGTGTCCAAATGGGTCGACTACTCGGACAAGTATGGATTCGGATACCAGCTTTGCGACGAGAGTGTCGGTGTAATGTTCAATGACACCACAAAAATGATCATGCTTCCAAATGGGCTGTAAGTGTTCTTTTTTGTAGACTCTAGTGTTGTCAAATTGGGCACAAAAGTGACGAAAGTCTGATTTCTATTACATAATTGTGGGGTAGATGTGGATAAGATTCAGTTATGCTGCACTTTCTTACATATTCTAAATGTCGCAAAAGTGACTAAAGTCAGACTTTAAAGAAATCTACAGACCTAACTAATGGTGGTGCAATAACAAAACTTGTAAGTTTTAGGATTTATTGTCATTGTCACTTATTGTGAGCATCAACTTTCATAGAAGTTTATAATATATCAAAATCGTCACAAAGTGACTAAAGTCGAACTTTGAAGTTATCTACAGACTAAAATAATGGTGGTAGAAATTTGGAATTTTAAGGTTTTACTATCAGAACTCATCGTGAGTAATTCTATCAACTTTAATAGACATTTTTAATGTTGTTATTAATGTCGCATAAACAGACACCAAAGTGACTAAAGTCTCCTTTGAAGAAATCTACAAACCAAAATAATGGTAGAAATGTAGTATTGTTCAGTGTGTATTATCATAACAGTGAGGCAGGCATGTGGCAAGAGTATTCTAAAAGTACCAACCTTGGACATCAAAGTGACTAAAGTCAAACTATGAGAAAATCTAAAATAATGGTGGTAGAAAATTTTAATTTTAACGATTTATTGTGAGTGGACAAAGACCAATTATATTGCTTCAACTTTATTATACATTTTTGATGTCGTTATTAATGTTGCAAAATTAGACAACAAAGTGACTAAAGTCTCCTTTGAAAAATATGCAAACCAAAATAATGGTAGAAATTTAATATTGTTCAGTATGTATTATCATAACTTATTGTAAAGCAGGCAGGTAGAAAGATTATTCGAAAAGTAGCATAGTTGGACACCAAAGTGACTAAAGTCAATCTGAGAAAATCTAAAATAATGGTGGTAGAAATTTTTAATTTTAACGATTTATTGTGAGTGGACAAAGACCAATTATATTGCATCAACTTTATTATACATTTTTGATGTCGTTATTAATGTTGCAAAATCAGACAACAAAGTGACTAAAGTCTCCTTTGAAAAAATATACAAACCAAAATAATGGTAGAAATTTAATATATTTCAGTATGTATTATCATAACTTATTGTAAAGCAGGCAGGTAGAAAGATTATTCGAAAAGTAACATAGTTGGACACCAAAGTGACTGAAGTCAATCTGAGAAAATCTAAAATAATGGTGGTAGAAAATTTTAATTTTAACGATTTATTGTGAGTGGACAAAGACCAATTATATTGCTTCATCTTTATTATACATTTTTGATGTCGTTATTAATGTTGCAAAATCAGACAACAAAGTGACTAAAGTCTCCTTTGAAAAAATATACAAACCAAAATAATGGTAGAAATTTAATATTGTTCAGTATGTATTATCATAACTTATTGTAAAGCAGGCAGGTAGAAAGATTATTTGAAAAGTAACATAGTTGGACACCAAAGTGACTGAAGTCAATCTGAGAAAATCTAAAATAATGGTGGTAGAAATTTTTAATTTTAACGATTTATTGTGAGTGGACAAAGACCAATTATATTGCTTCAACTTTATTATACATTTTTGATGTCGTTATTAATGTTGCAAAATCAGACAACAAAGTGACTAAAGTCTCCTTTGAAAAAATATACAAACCAAAATAATGGTAGAAATTTAATATTGTTCAGTATGTATTATCATAACTTATTGTAAAGCAGGCAGGTAGAAAGATGATTTGAAAAGTAACATAGTTGGACACCAAAGTGACTGAAGTCAATCTGAGAAAATCTAAAATAATGGTGGTAGAAATTTTTAATTTTAACGATTTATTGTGAGTGGACAAAGACCAATTATATTGCTTGAACTTTATTATATATACATTTTTGATGTCGTTATTAATGTTGCAAAATCAGACAACAAAGTGACTAAAGTCTCCTTTGAAAAAATATACAAACCAAAATAATGCTAGAAATTTAATATTGTTCAGTATGTATTATCATAACTTATTGTAAAGCAGACAGGTAGAAAGATTATTTGAAAAGTAGCATAGTTGGACACCAAAGTGACTGAAGTCAATCTGAGAAAATCTAAAATAATGGTGGTAGAAAATTTTAATTTTAACGATTTATTGTGAGTGGACAAAGACCAATTATATTGCTTCATCTTTATTATACATTTTTGATGTCGTTATTAATGTTGCAAAATCAGACAACAAAGTGACTAAAGTCTCCTTTGAAAAAATATACAAACCAAAATAATGGTAGAAATTTAATATTGTTCAGTATGTATTATCATAACTTATTGTAAAGCAGGCAGGTAGAAAGATTATTTGAAAAGTAGCATAGTTGGACACCAAAGTGACTGAAGTCAATCTGAGAAAATCTAAAATAATGGTGGTAGAAATTTTTAATTTTAACGATTTATTGTGAGTGGACAAAGACCAATTATATTGCTTCAACTTTATTATACATTTTTGATGTCGTTATTAATGTTGCAAAATCAGACAACAAAGTGACTAAAGTCTCCTTTGAAAAAATATACAAACCAAAATAATGGTAGAAATTTAATATATTTCAGTAAGTATTATCATAACTTATTGTAAAGCAGGCATGCGGAAACATTATTCTAAAAGTACCAAACTTGGACACCAAAGTGACTAAAGTCATACTTTAAGAAAATCTAAAATATCGGTGCTAGAAAATCTATATTTCAAAATCTATTATCATAACTAGTTGTGAGCTAGAAATTGTTAAAGATCAATTGTACTCCGTCAATTTTCTTAGATATGTGACTAAAGTGTCTAACGGAAAGTGACTAAAGTCAAACTGACGGATTTCCTTCTAATTTTCAGCAACGTGCACTACATCGATAAGAACGCCGAAGAATCTTACATGACCATCGACAGCTACCCGAAGGTCCACGACAAAAAGATGAAACTGCTTTCTTACTTCAGCCGATACATGCGCGAACATCTCGTCAAGGCAGGCGGCTCGGTCGTTAGGGAAGTTGACTCGGTATCTAGGATACCACATTTACATCAGTGGTGCCGGTCGACGTCTGGTGTCCTAATGCAATTAAACAACGGAACTATACAGGTATTTTTGTTTGTATTCTTCTACAAATCGTATGGATTTCGCCAAAAAAAATTTCACTTTTTTAAATTACACCAAACTTTTTTTATGGGAACTCATTTAAAAAAATTATTTTCAGAGATATGAAGGCTTAAAGTTTGGATGATTTACGATTATTTGCCAAACCTTGCCATATTCAAAATTCAATTCTTTTGTTTTTGCAGATGAACTTCAGCGATCATACAAAAATAATGATGTGTCCGTTGATGTCGGCCATCACTTACATTGACGAGGACAAATCTTTCAGAACTTTCCGTTTTCAGTCGGTAATGAAGAACGGCTGTTCGCTGGGGCTCTATGAGAAGATGAGGTACGCTTACGAAAAAATCAACGTGCTGATAGAGCAAGAAGGCGAGAAATGAAAAAATCGGTTTTTTGTCCGTTGATAAGTGTTCCCTGGGCAAGGGCCCCGTTTGGGGGGCTCGTAATGTATCTCTATGAAATTGCCTTAGTTTTAGCGTTGAAGGTATACATCGTTTATTTTTTATTATATTTATATCGTATGTTCAGTTAGTCTAGGTGCGAACTTTGTAATTGATAAAAATGAACAAAAAAAGGCAATCTATACTTTCGCTATTATAAAAAATTAATCTACAACTTACAATAATTATATAAATTTTTTTAAGGAATAAATAATGTCGCTCGAAGTTTGAGTTTTCTAGGTTTAGTGTCCAAAATATATTATTCCACAAATACGACTATTGATGGTTATTATACTTAAGTTGTTAGCTAATTTTGTATGTGATTTCATGTTTTTTAGAGAATTGTAAATTGTAGTTACGAGTGCCTTTTTATGTATAAAACCGAGGTATGGCAAAGAAAGTACACCTATCAATTGACTAAATCCGTTTATGTGAAAGTTAAGTTATTTTAATTTGTTAATAAAGATTATGGATAGAATATTTTTTTTTAAGAATTGAGTCCTTGTATTATTTCTTAACACCTTTTATTACAGTTAAAGAATTACTAGGAAGTTGTGAGTATTGTAAAATTAAAGTGACTAAAGTCAAATCTACAGACCACTTATGTTACATATGCTCAGAATTTATTTCTAATTGTGGGCAACATAAGTACAGAAATATACTTACCTGTCTATTTTTATTAAAAATTCCCTACGTTAAATATTAGACTCAAAAGTGACTAAAGTCAAATGTTAAAAAAGGATCTACAGACGAAATCACATGAAAAGTAATTTGTATCGCCTTTCTTAAAAATTCCCTATTGGAATATCAGACACAAATTGAGACCATTGTAAAATAAAAGTGACTAAAGTCAAATCTACAGACCACTTATGTTACATATGCTCGGGATTTATTTCTAATTGTGGGCAACATAAGTACAGAAATATACTTACCTGTCTATTATTATTAAAAAATTCCTACCTTAAATATTAGAGTAAAAAGTGACTAAAGTCAAATGTTAAAAAAGGATCTGCAGACGAAATCACATGAAAAGTAATTTGTATCACCTTTCTTAAAAATTTCCTGTTGGTATATCAGACACAAATTGTGACTTGTAAAATAAAAGTGACTAAAATCAAATCTACAGACCACTTATGTGTTACATATGCTCAGGATTCATTTCTAATTGTTGGCAACAAGTACAGAAATATACCTACCTGTCTATTTTTATTAAAAATTCCCTAGGTTAAATATTAGAGTCAAAAGTGACTAAAGTCAAATGTTAAAAAAGGATCTGCAGACGAAATCACATGAAAAGTAATTTGTATCACTTTTCTTAAAAATTCCCTGTTGCAAAATCAGACACTACAAGTGACTAAAGTTAAATCAAACAAAACAAAAAAGTCTACAGATATAGAATAAAATATAGAGAAAAATTAGGATTATTAGAATATTCTTTTAGCGGAAAGGACCTAAAAATTATTAAACACATACTAGGTAGGAATTGAATCTTTATTTAAAAATACGAATACAGTCTGTGATGAATAAATAACAGTGTCAGTGTGTGATGGATAAATAAATAACACTTCCCAGTGAAGTTAAAATTCAACAAACTAACAAACAAAACGAGCACTTCTATAGACAAAAACTAGACGACATCACTCAAACAGTGGTAACAATATTCATTCCTTGTTTATTAAAAAAATAGGCGTTTCCTTCAAATACTTAAGCAATTATTACAAATTTACAAACAAGACGACCGGGCAATGGTCCGACCCGAACACTTTGCTCCTTACGACGTTGTCACAGATGTTATCCATAATCCTCTTGGAGACGATGAAGTAATCCAATCTCCTACAAAAAAAGAATAGTTTAGGCCAGAATTACAAGATTGTCAAAATTTAATATGGCAGATCAAAATTGTAAATAATGTCAGATTGACACAAAACTTAATTTGTGGGATACTTGAAATTTCTAGATTACAAATGAATCGGCGAGTTCGAAAACAGTACCGGTCCAAAATTGGCCATTTTGAACTGAAATAGCCAAAATACGTCAAGGAAAACTCCAGATAAACTATTTGTAACTGTTCCGCAAGATTTGAAACTGCGAAGAAAGTGGTTGGCTTGTAGAAATCCAAATGAAATAAATAGCGACCAATACAAGTGTTTTTTTGTTGTGAAGATTACTTCGACATAAGTAAAACTGACTAGAATAAGTTATCTATCGTATTTTCGAACCATGTATTATCTGATCTGACAGCTTAAGGTTAGGGCTATCCTAACCTACAAAGTTATGCTTACATGGCACTTTAGTGATATTAAATTCAAACGGGAGAAGCATAAGAGCGCGTTCGGATAATCGGGTAGGGTACGGTGAGAGTGACGCGCTGCATAATAGGTGGACTAACGTCATACGGCGTTTATCTGCATATAAGAGAGAGCCGAACAGCCGAACCAGGTTATCTGAGAATTGCTCTCCCCATACCCTACCCTTACAAACCGAACGCGCTCTAAGCGTACTAACGAATGACGTCACTGGAGACCGAGCCAATTACAGAGCGTTTTCAATCACGTGATAGGACGTGAATAAAATTCAATTTTAATTTTGGTTTTTAATAGAAATAAAGCATATTTTTTTTGAAAAGTAATAACATAGTTTTCTTAAACTGTAATCTATTAGGATGACTATAATACGAGCCATATTTTCAATACAGTCAAATACCCTATTCTACAACAGCAAACAATTTCAAAAAAATACAATAAAAGTCGTTTTGCTTTAACCAATCTATCGCATAAATATATTTTTAATATATTTATGTTCATGTTATTCTGGAAATTTGGTAACTTTTCCTTTTTCAAATAGAACCTCCTGTTTATTTTAAAGTTTTTTAATTCTGAGAATCTTTTGTAGGAATAATTTTTGAGTTATGAGTTAATTAATAATAGACAAAAGAAACTGCAAAAAATTTTAAAAAAATATTAAACAATATATTTTTCTGGGTTTAAACAAACTATCGTGTATTCTGGAAATTTGGTAAACTTTCTTTTTTTCTAATAGCACATCCTGTACATTTTTAATTCTAGGATTAATTCTTAGGATTTTTTGTAGAAATTAGTTTTTTTAATACAATACTATCTTTTATTTATAAGCAATTAATCAAAACTCCTGAACCTCAAAAATTAAGAACATTTTCCCACATACATAGATACATCATATATACATAACATACATATAAAATTTTTTTTAATTTGGCTGCTTGAATATTTATTTAATTCTATTTCATAGTTTTATTATTTTTTCCTGATTTTTTAAAATTTTATCCGTTAATTACTTACTTACTCAAAGATGATGCATTTTATAAAAAAATGATTCCTACAAAAAACTCTTAGAATTAAAAAATGTAAAATATACAGGTGTTCTATTAGAAAAAGGAAAGTTTATTAAGTTTCCATAATAAAATGAACTCCGTGTGTATATTAAAAATATACTTAGACGATAGCTTGACAAAAAAAATAAATACTTGCAAATAAGTGAAATGCTTTGATATTGTAATGCATTGTCACCTAACTATAAACAATTTTACTCACAACAAACAACTTCATTAAAGGACTATACCAAAGCATATCAATGGCTATAATTAAACAAAAAAAAATCCTAATAGATTACAGTTTAAGAAAACTATTTGTTACTACTTTTCAAAAAAAATATGCTTTATTTCTATGAAAAACCAAAATTAAAATTGAATTTTATTCGTGTCCTATCACATGATTGAAAATGCTCTGTAATTGGCTCAGTCTCCAGTGACGTCATTCGTTAGTACGCTTAGAGCGCGTTCGGTTTGTCAGGGTAGGGTATGGAGAGAGCAATGCTCAGATAACCTGGGTCGGCTGTCTCTCCTTATATGCAGATAAACGCCGTATGACGTTAGTCCGCCTATTATGCAGCGCGTCACTCTCACCGTACAATACCGGGTTATCCGAACGCGCTCTTATGCTTCTCCCGTTTGAATTTAATAGCACTAAAGTGCCATGTAAGCATATCTTTGTAGGTTAGGATAGCCCTAACCTTAAGCTGTCAGATCAGATAATACCTGGTTCGAAAACACGATAGATAACTTATTCCAGTCAGTGCTACTTAAGTCGAAGTAATCTTCACAACAAAAAACACTTGTATTGGCCGCTATTTATTTCATTTGGATTTCTACGAGCCAACCACTTTCTTCGCAGTTTCAAATCTTGCGGAACAGCTACAAATAGTTTATCCGGAGTTTTTCTTGACGTATTTCTGCATTGTGGATTTATACACCATTTATAACTCATTTTTATGTAGAAATTGTGAAAACAACAGATCATACAACACAATTACCAAACGGCAACGATGCCGATGCTGACAGACCATATGGGCCGATTTGACATCTACTATCGGGTGACGTCACACAACAGAAAGTATCGTTTTGGCGGGACTTTTTGTGATTCAATTTTTAACGCTGATTTTTATGAAATATTGAGGAAATAATTATGAAAAATTTACAATGTAGAGTGAAGGAATAAACACACTAAGATGGTTTTCCAATAATAGTCAAATATTATACGTACCAGCCAACATTTTTTGCGCGAGCCTTCGTGACGTAGGTCCAAAAGGTGTATACGTCGGTCTTATCCGGATAGAGCTCCCTGTACGAGTCTACGTAGCCGTCGCCCAAGAAGTCGGTCATGCCGTCGCGCTCCTCCTGCGTGAATCCCGCGCTCTTCTTGTTCGTCTTCGGATTGGCGAGGTCGATCTCGCTGTGGGCCACGTTCATGTCGCCGCAGACAATCACCGGCTTCTTGGAGTCCAGATCCTTGACGTAGGCCTTAAAGGCCTCGTTCCACGCGAGACGTTTTGGTAATGTTGTCAATCCTCTTCCTACAGATAAATCAAAGAAAGAGATAAGTGAAAAATACACCCACTGGCAAAAAAAAAAAAATGAGCTAAAAATTTGGAAAACTTTTATCTTATATTATAATTCAGAAGACGGAGGAAACGTACGGCGAAGCGAGACCCATCGAAATAAGCATCGTTCTTTTTTGCTTCCGGTGAATGTAATATGGAGACGCTCTTCGACGCGCGTGTACCCTATAAACGCCTCTGAATAGGACTGTGCTGTGAAAAGGGCAATTAGTTCACATAAACGTAAAAGAAATACACCAAATTAAAGATAAAAGATATATAATTTTGCGTCTAGTGGTAGATTTTTGATAGTTCTGTTCGTTTTTGACAAATCCATTTCTGAATATGACATAAAATTGGCAGGCAGATTTTGCAATTTTTTTACGAAGAACTCAGGTTAAAATTGAAAAAAGTATCACATAATAGGTGTAAGTTACACCTTCCTCTATAAGTGTACAAAGTTTCACGTAAAAATATCAATATCTTACATGCTTTTTTCACACAAAACTTTAGTTCTTCGAGTACATGAATAAGTTACATTTTATCACGTAGCGTGGAGACAACAACAACAAGTAATACCTATATACATTACCACAGCAAGTAATACACCTTTATCTATAATTTGATGTAAAACATGAGAGCATTGATACAACATTAAGCTGACTATGGATGCTTATTTTATAGGACGTACCAGCAGTACTGATTAATCTTAAGAGTAGGCAAGAATACCGCGAAAAGTAAAATTCATGAAACCGGAACAAATTCGTAGGTTGACAAATACTGTGAAAGTTTGGACTTCATAGGTTAACAAATACTGCTCAAAGCTAACAAAAATGCTCGTGGCAATTCATTGCTTCGGTCGTAGTGCTGTGCTTCCCCTAAACCTATGTTTGTTCGGTGTGTTTATTGTACATAAATTTATAAAAATTGTTTTCAAAAGGTGGTCAAAAGATTAATCTTTTTTATATATTAAAAATTAAACAAAAACAACACGAAAAAGCATTTCTCTTGACATTAAAACGCAAAGCTGAGGCGATTGGAAAACGGTGAACATCAAGTCGATATTGAAACCGCTTTAAGTTTGTCTACTTCTACTAAACGAACCATTTCAACACACAAGACCAAATTAAGTTGTCAGCAAGTACAACAACAACAACGTCTTCTGGAACAAATATAACCCGTTCCAGAACCAATATTTTCAAGGAAATAAGAAATCCATTTACTCATGTCTGATACATGCAAGTCACTGCTGTGTGTGTCCATGTGTGTTGCCATCTAGCGGATGCGCAACAAACTGGACCCCGGCAACCCAACTTACCTACAAATATCTATATAATCTAAATAGAACTTTAAAATGCCGCCAATAATTTTGCACAGAGCGCATGTCCATTTTTACCGATGTGCGAAGTCTTATACTGACCACAGTAGAATATATGGAACTGGAGTTCAATTTATATAATAGAGTTAAGTGGATACGACCAAGAACTTTGCAACTACCAGAGATTGTTTTGATAAATTTAAAATAGAAGCAACCTTCACAACATTCGAAACACCGGAAAATCAGCAAGTGCTGTTTTACTGTGATTTTTGAAAAATGCCAAGCTCCTAGTTGTGGGTTATTCCGCAGTAACGTGTCACACCCGTCACGCCCGCTTAACGACTATACAGTATACATAAGCAATGGGGGCTTTTATTATTATTTTGATGCAACATTATAACAAAAAGACGACTCATCTTTTAGAATTGTTGAAGATAGATGTTAAAACTGATAAATTTTATGAAAAACTTTTTTAAATAGCCGTGACGGTCGTTACCAGTACGATCTCTTGGTATTGGTAACCTAAAATTAAAAATTCGCGGAATGACCCTAGTGTAAAGTTTCTATTCTAATAAAGTTAATAAATAATTCTAGTTTTTATGTGAAATTTAGGCTAGCTACTATTATATTGATTGCATCATGTGTAGTAGCTAAAATAAGCATATAAATCCAATAATATTGTCAAAGACATGAATATGGGAGTTAAAATCAAAGTACTACCTGACAATGTCACACAAACATTTTTTTCTACTTTGCATTCACAATGCACACATTATAATACTGTTTTCGGTGTTACAATTAACACATTGTAATACCAAAAACAGTAACATTTTTGTCTAAGATTGGTACACATTGATATCAAATGCCATATGTCAAACGTACAATACATAACCCAACATAACCACACACTGCATCTTCTTAATCGCTTGCAATCGCATAAACTGCGAAATATCAATATTCTATA
Source organism: Aphodius sticticus (assembly GCA_963966075.1). Taxonomy (NCBI): domain Eukaryota; kingdom Metazoa; phylum Arthropoda; class Insecta; order Coleoptera; family Scarabaeidae; genus Aphodius; species Aphodius sticticus. The sequence goes on along the minus strand of OZ014508.1, from coordinate 3,682,400 downwards.
CATATTTAAACATGGGTGTAGCCTGCTATAGTATGGCCAAAGGATTAGGGCTTTCTTAGTTTAGCTGTGTTCATCAAAATACGCCAGCATGACGTTTTCGGTGATGTTTTACGACTCTGGTAAGTGATCATTATCATTCTTTTCAACTAAACATCAAATCTCCTTTTCAGATATAATTCAAGGACCACATTTACTTTAATAAGGTATTATGTGAAGATCAAACCTACATCGTAGATATGAACGATTTTAATTACTGCTGCGAGATTGTATATGCGCAATAAATGGTTTATGAGCATACACGTACCAAGCTGTAGTACATTTAAAGTGTAGAGGATTTCTTAGTTTATGTAACGTATAACTTTGCGGTAATATTTTGGACGCTTAGATGCTCGGTTCAATTCGTATTCGTTTTTGTCCGTCGCTTTCGACTTCGTCTTAGTTCTGGTTGTGTGCAATGTATTTGTATTACCTCCATCACATGTAATTTTACTAAGTATAATTTATTCTAATAAACTACTTTGCCGAAATTAGAATTGGGTTTCAATTATAAGTGCTTGTAAATATATAAGCCGCAACGGCTACGTAGCAGAATTAGGTAGACACAGCAAAAAACGTTAAGCGTTGTAACAATTCTCGAGGTAAGTTCTTGTTCTTCGAAGTAAATAATCAGTCACCGCCAAACACTTACATTCTGATTATTATACTTATGAAACCACTATTTTAAAGTTGTTAACTTTTTAGGTTAATTTTCATCACAGTAGGGTTAAAAGTGTTGCCTGAATATTGTACTGAATTGTAACTGAATATTGTACAAAAGGCGCAAGAATTTTTTCGAGTGTTAGCGTTTTTCTATACATGTTAATTCTCAAAATAAATGAAAAACTTACCGGCATTCGGCACGTAAACATTGATCAAATAGTACTTCTCAAACTCAGCCGCGATGCATCTACCCTCGTCGTCAAAATCCTTATTCCCGAGGCCGTATTTAACCTCCAACGGCTCCGTCTTCGAGTACATCCCGACACCAGCGTAACCCTCCTTGTCGCTGCCGCACCAGTACGTCGTATACCCGCTAACCTTAACCTCTTCAGGCAGTTTTCCCTCGCTGCACTTAGTCTCCTGCAGGCATAAGACGTCCGGGTCTTCCGCAGTGATATACTTTAGCCCGTCCTTCTTCATCCAAGCACGAATTCCGTCCACATTCCAGCTGGAGATCTTCAAATTTGGCAAGTCGCCTTTAGCGTTCTTCTTCTCGCATTTGTAATCGATTGTTTCGTGGTCAGTTTCCGTGACGTTCTGGAGTGCGGGTTTTTCAGGTTTTGCTGCTTTTTCTGTCTTTTCTGGCTTTTTTGGTTTTAGTTCTTCGGAAGAAGCTGCTTTTTTGGTCTTCTTGGCTGGCACGGGTTCCACTTTTTCTTCTACCGGTTCCTCCTGGGCCTTCTTTGTTTTTTTCGGCGCCGTTTGGTCTTCAGCTTCTTTGGTCTTCTTCGCTGGGAGGACGGGCTCTTCTTTATCATCCTCGGGTTCTTCTTTCTTGGGTTTCTTCACTGGGGCTTGGTCTTCCTTTACTTCCTCCGCTTCGTCATCGTCTTCTGATGCAAAAAAAGACAATAACGTGAGAAATATTATTATGAAACTATTTCAATAATCAGAAATTTGATTGAAAACAATTTTGAAGCCACCATGGGCAGGTAACGGAGGTTTCGATACTTTGTAATTGTTACTTTATGATACTCAAAGTAACGATTACTTGTCTCTAAAGTAATCGTTACTTTTACTTGATCGGGTATATTTTAGGTAAATGTAAAATAATGTGGAGAGTAAGAAATAGCTAGTGTGCCATTCGAAATTTCAAATTTTCCTTATGTCAAAGTTTTGTGCTATTTTGTCACGCAAACCAAAAGTTTTGTGCTACTTTCGTTTCAGAGTTATAGGCATTTTTCTGAAGGGGACTATGGACATGCTAGCCCCCCTCACTTTCGAATTTTTTCTAATGCTAAAGTTTTGTGCAGTTCTGTGCAGCAAACTCGAAAACAAAAGGAGCACACAATTTCTGGTTTTCGGCACAAAACAGCACAATGCCAATACAAAACTTCAGTATAAAAAATTTTTTATTTTATTATTGAAAATTTGAATCAGGGTCCATAGACGCCGGCAACGAAAATTCCTAATAACTCGGGCACGAAAGGACCACAAAACTTCTGGTTTGCTGCACAAAACCTACCGCAATTCAAAAATTTTGTGCCCATTTCGCTCCCGAGTTATTAGCATTTTTCGTTTGCGGCGTCAATGAGCCTAAAAACCATAATTGTTACTGAGCTGACGTCATCGACACCTTTTTAAATGGCAACCCCATTTTTCAAAGTAACGATTACTTGATCTCTAAAGTAATCGTTACTTTTACTTGATTGGGTATATTTTATGTAAATGTAAAATTTAATGTAAAATAATATGGAGAGTAAGAAATGGCTAGTGTGCTATTCAAAATTTCTAATTTTTCTTATGTCAAAGTTTTGTGCTTGTTTTGTGCTATTTTGTCACGCAAACCAAAAGTTTTGTGCTTCTTTCGTTTCAGTTATAAGCATTTTTCTGAAGGGGACTGTGGACACGCCAGCCCCCCCCTCCACTTTCGAATTTTTTCAAATGCTAAAGTTTTGTGCTGTTCTGTGCAGCAAACTAAACATTTCTATTGTTGACTTCCTCCAACCGAAACTTGTAAATAACTCGAAAACAAAAGGAGCACACAATTTCTGGTTTTCGGCACAAAACAGCACAATACCAATACAAAACTTCAGCATAAAAATTTTTTATTTTATTATTGAAAATTTGAATCAGGGTCCATAGACGCCGGCAACGAAAATTCCTAATAACTCGGGCACGAAAGGACCACAAAACTTCTGGTTTGCTGCACAAAACCTACCGCAATTCAAAAATTTTGTGCCCATTTCGCTCCCGAGTTATTAGCATTTTTCGTTTGCGGCGTCAATGAGCCTAAAAACCATAATTGTTACTGAGCTGACGTCATCGACACCTTTTTAAATGGCAACACCATTTTTCAAAGTAACGATTACTTGATCACTAAAGTAATCGTTACTTTTACTCGATCGGGTATATTTTATGTAAATGTAAAATTTAATGTAAAATAATGTGGAGAGTAAGAAATGGCTAGTGTGCCATTCGAAATTTCTAATTTTTCTTATGTCAAAGTTTTGTGCTTGTTTTGTGCTATTTTGTCGCGCAAACCAAAAGTTTTGTGCTTCTTTCGTTTCAGTTATAAGCATTTTTCTGAAGGGGACTGTGGACATGCCAGCCCCCCCCACTTTCGATTTTTTTCTAATGCTAAAGTTTTGTGCTGTTCTGTGCAGCAAACTAAACATTTCTATTGTTGACTTCCTCCAACCGAAACTTGTAAATAACTCGAAAACAAAAGGAGCACACAATTTCTGGTTTTCGGCACAAAACAGCACAATGCCAATACAAAACTTCAGCATAAAAAACTTTTTATTTTATTATTGAAAATTTGAATCAGGGTCCATAGACGCCGGCAACGAAAATTGCTAATAACTCGGGCACGAAAGGACCACAAAACTTCTGGTTTGCTGCACAAAACCTGCCGCAATTCAAAAGTTTTGTGGCCATTTCGTTCCCGAGTTATTAGCATTTTTCGTTTGCGGCGTCAATGAGCCCAAAAACCATAATTGTTACTGAGCTGACGTCATCGACACCTTTTTAAATGGCAACCCCATTTTTCAAAGTAACGATTACTTGATCTCTAAAGTAATCGTTACTTTTACTTGATCGGGTATATTTTAGGTAAATGTAAAATTTAATGTAAAATAATGTGGAGAGTAAGAAATGGCTAGTGTGCCATTCGAAATTTAAAATTTTTCTTATGTCAAAGTTTTGTGCTATTTTGTCGCGCAAACCAAAAGTTTTGTGCTTCTTTTGTTTCAGTTATAAGCATTTTTCTGAAGGGTACTGTGGACATGCCAGCCCCCCCCCACTTTCGATTTTTTTCTAATGCTAAAGTTTTGTGCTGTTCTGTGCAGCAAACTAAACATTTCTATTGTTGACTTCCTCCAACCGAAACTTGTAAATAACTCGAAAACAAAAGGAGCACACAATTTCTGGTTTCGGCACAAAACAGCACAATGCCAATACAAAACTTCAGCATAAAAAACTTTTTATTTTATTATTGAAAATTTGAATCAGGGTCCATAGACGCCGGCAACGAAAATTGCTAATAACTCGGGCACGAAAGTTACCACAAAACTTCTGGTTTGCTGCACAAAACCTATCACAATTCAAAAGTTTTGTGCCCATATCGCTCCCGAGTTATTAGCATTTTTCGTTTGCAGCGTCAATGAGCCCAAAAACCATAATTGTTATTGAGTTGACGTCATCAAAACTTTTTTAAAAGGCAACCCCATTTTTATTTCTGATTTGGTAAATCATTTAATTGTCAAAATGGCATCAGAAATATTTTATGGCCGCCTTTTTACAGAAAAACCTGACAAACAGTGCCGTTAAACTCGTATGTATGCGAGATATGTGTAGATATTCAAACCCATTATATATAGATATTAAGTGGACTAGAATTTTGAATAAGTCAATTATACTATCAACATAAAATTTATTCAATAAAAAAAAAATTCGAAAATCAATAGTAAACATTTTTACAGCCAACATTAATAACCTACAATTTGGTGCCACATCATTACCTATAGTTTGGTTTATAAGAAAATAATATTATTGAAAATCAATTTTTTAAAAGTTATAAATATTTTTTTGTAGTCGAAATATTCAAAATATTTCGTAAATTAGTCGTATTCATATACTTATAAGCAATTTTCAGTACGTACTCACCGTAATGTATCTTTGGCAGTCGATATACAATATTGTCATTTTAGGACAAATAGAAAAACTTTGAATATTTAAGTACAACTGATTACGTAAAATTTGACATATGAAAGAAAATGATGTAAAATGTGTTATAATAGTTAGAAACATTAATTGTTTGTTGTTACCGGAGACAATGTTTACCTGCATTTAAAATGAATGTAAATTATCAGCAAAAAATTCGTTAAAAACACCTCCAAATAATACACTTATCAATATTACTCATATTATATAAAAAATGGGTCAAACGTTTGTATAAACAATTTTGTCTATCTCTAAGATAAATGCAATATTGACTTTTATCTTGCTTCATAAACAAATAAAAATAAACAGCTTTACCTCTAGCTTGTGAGTCACACAGTACCATGTTTTCCCAAAAAGCAAACATATTTAACAATATCGAGAAGATATTTTTCTGGGGAAGCGGGAATAACAAAAAAAGGGGTTGTTTTAACACCCGAGAAAAACCGTTTCTTCCGTTGACTTCGGTTGGTAAACATGAGGCAAGGTATGGTTTTATATTTCTCACTGTTGTTGTAAAACAATTAAAAGTCACGAAACTTGGTTTTGTTGGCTGGGCTATATGGAAAATCTACCAAATTTTTTTCTGTAAATATAGTCGTAATGGGTTTTGAAAATGCATGTTTACCACGTTTACGCTTCTTTCCATTTTTCTCAGTATCCCCCATAGTCGTACCCAAACAGAACTTGCCACAAGAGAATTTTGAAGGGCGTCATTGAAAACTGACATTAGCTGTCAAAGGGGTTGTTTTGACATAATGTCATGTCATAATTTACAAAAAAAGTCAGTCAGAATTTTAATTTAACATACAGGAGGTCAAAAAATAGGACATTCTTGAATTTGATTGAGCCAGTATTTTTACATTTAAATGAAAAATATTTTAGGAAATAGTTGTTTTAAATATCATTTTATGCTCAAATACCAAATAGGGTATTTGACTATTATTGGAAAACCATCTTAGTGTGGTTATTCCTTCACTCTACATTGTAAATGCATTATTTTTCGTAACTATTTCCTCAATATTTCATAAAAATCAGCGTTATAATTGAATCACAAAAAGTCCCGCCAAAACGATACTTTCTGTTGTGTGACGTCACCCGTTAGTAGATGTCAAATCGGCCCATATGGTCTGTCAGCATCGGCATCGTCGCCGTTTGGTAATTGTGTTGTATGATGTATTGTTTTCACAATTTCCACTTAAAAATGCGTTATAAATGGTGTATAAATCCACAATGCAGAAATACGTCAAGAAAAACTCCGGATAAACTATTTGTAGCTGTTCCGCAAGATTTGAAACTGCGAAGAAAGCGGTTGGCTCGTAGAAATCCAAATGAAATAAATAGCGGCCAATACAAGTGTTTTTTGTTGTGAAGATTACTTCGACATGAGTAAAACTGACTAGAAGAAGTTATCTATCATATTTTCGAAACAGGTATTATCTGATCTGACAGCTTAAGGTTAGGGCTATCCTAACCTACAAAGTTATGCTTACATGGCACTTTAGTGCTATTAAATTCAAACGGGAGAAGCATAAGAGCGCGTTCAGAAAATCGGGTAGGGTACGGTGAGATGCATATAATGATCATGCATATAAGAGAGAGACAGCCGACCCAGGCTATCTGAGCATTGCTCTCCCCATACCCTACCCTGACAAACCGAACGCGCTCTAAGCGTACTAACGAATGACGTCACTGGAGACTGAGCCAATTACAGAGCGTTTTCAATCACATGATAGGACGTGAATAAAATTTAATTTTGGTTTTTAATAGAAATAAAGCATATTTTTTTTTAAAACTTAATAAATAGTTTTCTTAAACTGTAATCTATTAGGATGACTATAATACAAGCCATATTTTTAATACATGAGTCGTGTTTTTGTTATGATCAAATATGTTGTAACGCAAAAAATAGTATAAGATGTAATAAAAAAAGTTATATTTGTGTACCCTAAGCTTTACACATATCATAAACCAGGCATTATCGTAAAAAATGATACAGATGATGATGATACAGAAAAAATGATACAGATCATGAAAAAAAAAAACGAAAAATGGATGAAAAAATTGGTAAAAAAGCATGAAGTATTTTTGTAACGATAGTAATGCAATTAAAACGCACACAATCACAAAAACCCAACTGAAAACAGAAGCCCATATGGACAACACAAAGCGCTAAATAAATCATTATATACTTATCCCAATTTTAACTTATCGTTGCCCAGATGAAGGTCACCATTAAGAAAAAAAAAGAACGAAATTAACCGTAATAGAAAAACAAATGATATTTCAATGGTCAGTTTTATTAAGATAACAAACAATTGTGGTAATATATTATAAGATTAATCTATCCACTTACATCAATAGACTTACTTCACTTACTTAGAATATTTTACATCAATAGACATAATTAGTTTAATAAAAAATCCTTGAACAATTATGTTGTACTATTATTAGAAGATTTGGTACCTGGGAGTCGTACAAAATATATATTAAGAAGGGGAAACACCATAGAAAATGTTTTAGTTACCCGAAAAAAAAAATTTTAAAATATTTGTCACAATTTCAAATATTTTTTTCTTTTGAACCACTGATACAAATTCGGTGGTTCTTTCGCTCAGTTATAGGTTGATTCATCAGGAATTTTAAATAAAAATGTCTACTACAGTATCATTACCGAAGAATCAACGTACAGCTGAAGAAAAGAATCGTAAAATTCCGATCAACGGCTCAAGAGAAAATCAAGTTGTGCGTTAATTTTGATGCAAAAAGAAGCTAAAATAAAAACTTTATAGTGTTTCTCCCCCTTAAACTAAAGGTAACTTTCTAAACTAAACGGGAAATATGCCCGCAACTATGCAAAATAGTTCCGACATGAAAAAACTTCAGAACCCACAAAAAACCAATTTCGATGAAACTTTTCTTAAACGTTTTTCATACTACGTTATTTGAGATCAGAAACGTTGAATACTTAAACCTTCTCGATTCCGAATAACATAATATAACAAGCATCGTAAAAAAAAATCACCGAAATATTCCGAGACAAAAAAGAACAACTGACTCCATTAAAAATTTGGTATACCAAAAATTAAGATTAAAAAATCACAAACCCTTAGCCTTGTCTGCTTTTGGCCTTCCGCGAGTTCCCTTGGCCTTCGCTGCGGGTTTTTCGGCAGCTGCTTTCGTCGCAGCTTTTGGTTTTGCGGCTCGCTTTGCCTTCGGGGCGACTTCTGGCTCTTCCTTGTATTCAACAGCAGTTTTGGCAGCCCTTCCACGTCTGGCTCTTGGGGCATCACCAGATGCACCATTTTCTTCGGAAATCTCCTGCTCCGTGGTTTTTGGCGCGTCAACTTCGGTCACCTTCTCTGCATTCCTGGTCGGTCTACTCCTCTTCGCTTTTTCTTCAACATCGGCGGCGGCCTCGACCTAAACATGTTCGAAAAACGTAATTATTAATCGCTTTTATTCGATGCTAACGTGCGTACCTTTGTGGGTTTCCTCTTTGGCGGCATGATGAAGAATTTCTTTGGTAATGCTGGATCAAAAGTACGACGCAAACAACAGACGTGCAATAACGACCGGCTAAAAGATACCGCCATAAAATAGTGACTTTACGGTTTGCCCGTTGGCGCCTTTGGCGGGATTCGTGCAGCGAGCGCGGGGAATTTGAATTACCGATCTTTCTGACGGTTAATATCTGGACAGCTTTTAAATAAAGGAATAATAGGACCAAGTTACTTGGTTTTTATGTATTTACATATATATTTACATAGTTTTTTGTTTAATTTCTTAGATTATACTTATACGATTAATTTGTAACAAATGTAACAGTTATTATTTTTTCAATAAAAGCGGTTGCTGCTCAAACTGATTTTTGTGCTTTATGCATGTTTTATGTTTACAAACTTCTAAACTGACTTTAGTGAATGTAAACGCTACCCTAAAAAGTTTTGCGCGCCAAAGTGTCCATACGTTTTTTATATGTGAAAGTGAAATTATGGGTTTTTGGATATTCAAGTAAGTATTTTCTATATCTGCTCATAACGCTGTACACAATTTTGTATACCATATTGTATAATACATAGTATTATATTCATGCAATTGCACATGTTTTCTTTATACATATTGCCGCGGTTACTAAATCATAACCTACAATTTTCCGATGTTTCAATTCACTATAAACATTTCAACAGTGTTCCGCCAATTCTATATATTTCAAAGTTTGGTGTTAGGATCTATTCGACTAGAACTTTTAAACTAAAATACTATATACAAATTGACTGCCACCTCCGGTCTTACTTCATTTTTTGGTTTACACGTATCAAAACATGTACAATGTACATCGACTTTCATCAGAATTTCTTGTACACTGCCGCTCATGGAAGTTCGGACACATAGTAAACATCAGTAAACATGTAGGAAATAATGATAAAAGCACCGATAACGTAGCAATAGGCACCTCTATTTCTACCAAATAGCGAACACATTCTTAACGTTGATTTCCAGTAACATACGACATCATTAAATGTGCTAATTTAAAATAATTTTTATATTTAATTATTATGCGACATTCATGCTGTTTTGTAACTGGTTGTTGGGAATTTTCTAGTTTCCATTAAAAACGGATTAAATACGAAATAACCAATAAAGTCATAAATACTGCATCTCAGACACATGTTGCGACTCCATTTTTACCAGATTTTTGCATCAAATGCTCGAGTTCGTATTCAAACGAGTCTGTGCCTGCATTCTGTAGTTTGCACAAGATAACTCTGTCACGCGGAAGACATCATGCGACGCGGAAAGCCAACAAGCAAGGAACAGCGTTCTGTAATTATCGCTTTTCATCAGGAACGTTTGTCAGTTCGTGGAAATGCAAGAAATAAGTCAAGGATAAGTGAGTCAACGATAAGTGACACTCTTCACCAATATGAAGAAACATGGAATTTAGATGACGTGTTCGGCTGGGACTATCACGAATAATTCCCCAAGCGGATGAAGAACGATTAAAACTAATTTTTAAGCAAAACAGAAAATTGACCGCACCTAAAATCACCTCTGAAATCAATCGCGATCGTGAAAGACCAATTTTGGGCACAATAAGAATCTTTATTGCCCTAGGGCGCAAAAAGTAGCAGTGTTCGTCCCGGTATCTAAGATGTAAAATGTCACTTTATGATCATTTAGGACATAAAAATAATTTCTTTAAGTTAATTTTAAATTGCGTAAGTCTTGATCATATTTACTATAATGGTAATTTGCCTTGGACAACAATTAATTAAATAATTATTATTTAATGACAAGTGAGTCATGTGACCATTGTACAACATCAGAAACCACTGGAATTCTTGTCCACCATCATATTATTTACCTGTCACAATTCATCAATTGTCATTAAAACAATCCACATAATTATTAATGAAGTCTAGTCATTTTAGATTTGGGTAGGAAAATAATTCGCCCGCCTATGAAAATAATACCGGTTGATTCAGAAAAATGTCCTAAACATTATATCAAAATGTTTACTGAATATGTTATAATCTATTCTGTCAAAAGAACAGAAGTTTGCTGATGACACATGACTTGACATAATATTTCTAAACTAGTTGCCTTGCGTCACAATTCGGAATTGGTGACGTTTCTCCAACCCTGTTGTTCGCTTCTTCAGAGCTAAAACTAAATACTAAATACACAGTCTTCTAGACTTTCGCTGTATCGCAAGTGGGTACACAGTTTACTAGTTTACATTGAAACGACAACATTATTATTGTTATATTTATTGTATTTGTACATTAGCTCGAACTGTACTACATTATTAAATATCAATATATAAATTAAGTTCAGTCGTTGAAGTAGTGCAGATTATTGCAGCGTCTCATTTCACTCCTCTATACCCTCAATTCTGGGTTGGTATAACGGACGTACTTCAGGAGATCCTCATTCTCTTCGCACACCCATGGTTTGACGTGATGGCAAGCAACATCGTGCCAGTGGACACCATCATTGTAGAAGTTGTTGAGAACGGCCAAGCAATTCTCAGTTGCTCCACCTTGTTGGGCTTCACGGTTATCAGGTTGTGCTTTGCCGATTCCTCCAGTCTCAGACCAGTCACTCTGTTGCCTGTTGGTGGTTGGTGCCAACTTCTGGAGAACAGCAGTCCAGAACCATCCATTGACAGATACAGGCTGCAGATCAGCACGATCACAACCCTTGAAGTCACACAGACGACCAGAAGTCCAAATGTACTTCACCTAGAAAAGATTTAATTAAGGATTAGTTATAATAATAACAGAAAATAGTTGTACACGATCCACGAAATTGTACAAGAAGTTGTACCATGAAATTAGAACTGGAAGGGACCCGCGCTTTATATTGGCTGGCGAAATTTGAAGCAGGCGCAAGCAAAAGAGACAGAGCGATGACGTGGGCTATGTGTCACTGTCTCACTACCGTATAGGTAGATAGCGAAAGGCAGTAGTCCTAGAAACCTCAAAATGGTCTCATAGTAAACCTAAATCATGAACAAACCGTTTCAGACATTGTGTCATGTTTCCTTACTTTACTCGCTCAATGTATACATATTTCGAATAAATACAAATTTCAAAATGTGAAAAATAATTTATAAATATTAATTGTATCGAATAAATATAATCAGCATCATGTGGACTACTTTTAATGTCAGAATGCGTTTCCTTAATTCAGTAATACAAAGAACATTTAGTTATTCGACTGCAAATGTTTCAAATTAAGGAATAACTACTAATATACAGGATGTTCCTAAATATCATGTAAATACGAAAAGGGGTAATTCTTTGGCTTATTTAATGACTAAAAATTCATATAAACATAGGTCCGCAAACGCTTCGTTGCCGATCTACAGGGTGTTGAAACTTCAAGATTTTGTTAGTTTTTTCTTTATAGCTCTTATAGGTATCCCAGTTTTATTTTTTAACAGTTGGTGGCGAAAAAATGTCAGAATAAATACAAAAAAAAAATCTAAATCAAGCCAAGGCATACAGGACCAATTATTTAAAAAAATTTAATTTAATTAATAATTTTTTTTTCTCGATAACGGTGGTAAATACGAAAAAACTACAAAAGATTAAAATGCTTTAGAACAAAACAAAAAATGCATTTTGTATTTTAGAATCCACCAGCGGCGCACCGAAAAAAAGTTCATGGGGAGGAAAGGGGGCATGACCCCTGAAAAAATATCTCCCTGCAGATTTTTAAAACCATTTGGTATGCCCAAAGATGTAAGTCCTACAGCGTAACCCATATTCCAAATTAGAGCTAAATATCTCAAAAACTACAAGAGCTATAAAGAAAAAACTAAAAAAATCTTGAAATTTCAACACCCTGTAGATCGGCAACGAAGCGTTTGCGGACATAAAAAAACGGGGACAGCGAAGTGAAATTAGGCACTTATATTCTCAACAATTTTAGTTGTGTAACATTTACTTTGACAGTATTTGTTAACCTATGACGTCTAAACTCTGACAGTATTTGTCAACCTACAAATTTGTTCCGGTTTCATCAATTTTATTCTCCGCGTTATTCTTGCCGACACTTAATGGGGTATTCCGGAGTTTTTGAAATTGTCATTTTTTACAAAGTATGGGTGCTACTGTTTGCTACTTCACAAGTAAAATATCAAACATTGTTTTAAATTAAGAGAAATCGTTGTTTGAAGTTTGAATTAGGATTGGTCTTTGTGACGTCACAAAGACCGCTCAAAGTGAGCGACTTGACAACGTTGCTATATCTAGGGTGCACGTAGTAAATTTTTGTCTTCTGTTGTGTCGACCTTTAGAATCGCTCGTTTGTTGACACCTGCTTTGGTTATTGAGGTTATATCAAACAGTTGTTCAAAATGTATAAACTCCAACGCCGACATTGTTCTGTGCCGGGCTGTAACAGCAGTAGAACAGTAACTCCTGATAAGATTTTCTTTACATTGCTGACTAGCGAGATGAGAGGTGTTTGGCTTCAAGTTTCAATGATTAAATCATCTCTCAAGAAAGTTTCCTTTATTCGTTGTCAAACAACAGGGTCGCCAACCGTCAACTTGACCGATCAGCTGTTCGAGAGCTGTCCGCTGTTGCCACCGCTACTAGTAGGAATCGGTAATCATCGTGTATTTCCGAGAGTGGTCGGTGAATTCAAACGAAATGCACTTTTAATTGCAATTATCTCATAGAAAAACTAAATCAAAAAGCTCATAGCTTAACTTTATGAATCCTCATAAATTGTACAATAGGTTAAACTGAATATCTGCTTAAATTTTGACATGACCGGAATACCCTATTTCTCGAATGCATTGTGGAATGCATTCCATCATGTAGTCGAGTTTAAACTATTGCCTTCTGAAATTCATTCATTCAATTTCGTTATTTTTATTTCTTACGTCAAAATTCACGATGACATTAATGTGACATGACAAGCGTGCTGACATGGCATTACGAAGCCCAGTTTAATTAGTGCAAATTTGAGTGTCCCCGTTCTTTATGCTCGCGATAGAACCTAATCTGTAAATTTTAATTAGGTGGAATATATGAATAAAATATAACTTTTATTAAATCTGCGATTATTATCTCATGTATTTAAGACTCTGCAAGAGTTAAGGTTTGATTAATTTGTTCCAATTAAATAGAAAAAGATATTACAAATGAAAAAGTTAAATTCAAACCGCATACGGTCATAGTACCGTATGAGATAGAAAGAGATAGCTTGCCCACCTCACTGATCATTACGCGTCCTTTCCAGTTATACGTAGTATATACAGTTCACTGGTTGTAACATGCAAAAACGAAACAATTATAACACGGAATAGGTTATGTTACTCATCCATTATAACCATTATAACAAAAATTGCAGTGTAAAATTAAAAATTGCAGGTGCTAATTGCATTGATGTCAAACTAACTTTACACTGCTAGTTCAGCAATAGTTTAATGACATAATTGTTGAGGTTTTTGCTGACTTTTACCAGCGAACGACGTCCTGTTTCCGTATGGTATAAATCCGTACAACTTTATTATCCTTTGTGTTCAAATCGTGCCAAATCCTTTCCCCTTATAAACACAATTAACAGCCACGTCGAATCACCGACACAGATTTGCATATCTCACGGGAATTTACATAATTAAATTGCATAATTCGACCATTTTCAACCACATATAAAGAACAGTTTTGCAGAAAAACAGTTCGTTTCCTATGTTTGTACCGCGTACGATTCATTTGTAGAAAGATGCCATCGATTTTTAATATAAATTTTAAGGTTATGTTTGTTGGGAGGTGATCTGTTTGAGTAGCAAATTTGTGACCTTGAAACGGGGTTGAAAAGGCTGTTAGCAAGAGAAGTTAGGTTTAAGACCTGTGGCACTGTTTAAATATTGATTACAATGCTTCGTATTGAAGAAAATAAATTAGTTATGGGCCTAACTTCTCTTCAGATGACCTGCAATGGATAGAAGAAGTCCAAAGAGCAATAAAATACTCACTTTGTCGTTGACAAGCCTTTGCTTAATCCATTCGTTTTCTGCGCTGGTTTCAAGGGAGACCAAATCCATGCAACGCTGTCTGCAATAGTTTCTTCCACCTAACCAGTCCTCCTCAACACCCCTGAGGGAATCCTCCCTCCAACTGAACATATATCCTTTACCTGCAAAAAGAAAACGAATTTACGTTTAAAATACGACAAAAAAACAAGCTATAATTGTACACGTCGAAAAATCCTTGAGGTATAATTAGAATGGTTCTTAAAAAAGTACACGACACTAACTATTAAGGCCAAAGATAAACACTATTCGAAATTTACATTAGGGACAATTTGCATATTATTGTGAAGGCCTATAGATACTATAGACGTATGTGATTATCATAGATTCTATGGATTTGGGGAATATTAAGATTAAATTATCATGTTTATATGATTCATGATCATGGTGATATTCAAAGTTTATATGTGGAATGTCAAACGGTCAGCATAAATAAACGCCAATAGATTAAGAAAAAGTTTGGAAGATATTCGCTTTTTTTTATTTGAGTCTAAGGACATCTAGGTTATGTCATAACCACTATAAGAACTGTCAAACTGTTTGAGTAAAGAAGAACTTTTCGCTGCTAATATCATTGATATGTATATTTTTAGGTTAGTTATTCATAAATATATGCAGACAACACAACGTTTGACTAAAAAGGAGCACTGATGAAACAAATAAAAATAATAAATGAGTCAAAACATCCGCAATGAAATTGCTATGAATTAAAACCCACTAAACATTACAAATAGAACTACCAATATCATAATTCATAGCAATAAAAACATCGTGCACTGACTTTAAAACTATGTAGGAATTGTGTTGCAAGATGACAAGTAATCTTTTACACATTCTGTACGAGCAAATCGTGATCACAATCGTGTTAATAATTGCAACCTGGTGACAGTGAACTAATATGGTGCTTCAGTTCTACGATATACATATTCATGTAGACATTATTGCGCATCGCAACCTTGGTTCAGCTTTTTTCAAATGGGTGCCGATGCAAACTAAGTGTGATCGTGTTCCTTGGGTTTCTTGGCGGTACTGACTTTGAACTCTACGAATCCAGTCGTAAATATTTATGGGCAATACCGTTCCTATTTTGATTATCAATTAATGACAATTAGCATCCTTGCTATTGAAGGTGTTAAATAAAAGATCACTGGTTAAAATCATCAGCATGAAATGTTTACATCAATATCTTAAAAAGTGTTAAGTTTACCAGAAGAAATTACATATACACTATATTAAAGATGAAAGATACATAATAAACAAAGAATTACTTAAAACTATTGAAAATATCTATTCTGTTAAGTCATCTGTCATCAGCAAACTTCTTTATTTTTTCGACGGAATAGATATTGACATATCTCGGTTCTTAAAACCAGTTTTTTCTACTTTGTCGTTATGAAAACACTAGATCACAAACTTTTAGTAACTTTTGGTTTTCCAAGATTGATCATACTGACGTCAAGTGTCAAATAAGGCTGACATCTCAATCTCTATTGGCTCGCCTCAATCGTATTTGGGAATTTTACTACAAGTACCAACTGTTGAAGATAAAACTACTCTAGATTGTAAAATGAAAACCGCAATTTATGAAATTTATGCAAAATTAATGTCGCAAAGTAGAAAAAATAGTATCCAAGTTTATTACTTCCGGGAGTATTGATGCAAACATAGGTGGACAAGATTTCGTAACAATTTTTTTAATCACTTATAGTTGTTAATTAATTTCAATAATAATACCTATCATTAAAGATCCTTTGAATAAAATGACTAGGCCAAATGAATAATTATATTGTTTTCTTTAATGACAGTTGATGCATTATGACAGGTAGATAATATGATGTTGGATAAGAATTCCAGTGGTTATGGACGTTGTATAATGTGCAGGTGATATGTCGTTGTGACATAATAATTATTTAATTAATTGTTGTCCAAGGCAATATACTATAATAGTACCTAAATATTATTATCAAGACTTACGCAATTTAAAATTAACTGAAACTATATTTACGACAAAATTTGACATTTTAAACTAAGATTACATTTTGCATAAAATTTCTCGATCTTTTCGAAAATATGAAAAAAACAATCATAAATATTACCAGTACTGCTGTAGAAGCACCGTACTTCACTGAATGACTGGAAGAACAGAATAAGTCCAGGACACTTATTCCACTTATTCCATGGAGCGCGGTTGTTTTTAACAGATGACGTCATAGACTTTTTTTAAATGGCAACCCTAGATTTTTTTAATGAATTTGACAGATCTTTTAACTGTCTTAATGGTAGCATAATATTTTTTGGCCTTGCATAAGAAAATTTTCGAGAAAAAGACAATTGAAGGTTATGAAATAAAAGTGACAAAATCTCCGGAATGGCTCGACCGAATTTACCGAAATTTTGGAATTAAGTATTTTGCAACCATGTGAAGTCACTGGTGTTATTATCGTTGATGCAACGTTGACAGTTTCTGAGATATAACCTCAAACTTGAATTTGAAATAGAACACCCTGTATAGTTTGACATTTTCTGTTACAGTCTTCCATTGCCTATTCAATGTTACTACGCTTTGTTACAGTATTATATCAAAAATATCTAGAAATTAACAAAAACTTTTATTACTTAGGTCTAAAAATTAACAAAGAAAAAATTGATAACAAAAAACAACAACAACAAAAAAATAAACCGATCAAATTTAAAACAATATCTTTAGAATCCTCATAAACCAACTAGAGTAGTTGCAGTAGAAAATGTAATAATGTTTTGTTATCAATTTTTTCTTTTTTAATTCTTAGACCTAAGTAATAAAGGTTTTTGTTAATTTCTAGATGTTTTGATATAATAATGAAGACTGTAACAAAAAATGTCAAAATATACAGGGTGTTCTATTTCAAATTCAAAAGTTTGAGGTTATCTCTCAGAATATGCAAACGTTGCATCAACAATAGTAACGCCACTGACTTCACATGGTTGCAAAATACTTAATTCCAAAAATTCGTTAAATTCGGTCGAGCCGTTCCGGAGATTTTGTCACATTTATTTCATAACCTTCAATTGTGTCTTTCTCGAAAATTTTTTGGTGTAAGGCCATAAAAATATTATGCTGCCACTAAGACAATTAAAAGGTCTGTCAAAGTCATTAAAAAAATAGAGGGTTTAACAAAAATGTTGATGACGTCATATGTTAAAAACAAGGGTGTATTTTGATAATTATAAATCGACATGTTCGAGAATTTTTTAAAATAGCTGAATAGCCTAACATTTAGTACAACTTTTCTGTGCTTCCCAAATTTGTAAAATACACAGTTGCCGAATTATACAGTTTTCTTTTTAGTTTGCCACAAACGAATTTAGCCAAACTTTGATGTTAAAAAACCGGTAATCATTGTTTGTAATAAAAACAATAGTTAACAGATACTCATTAAGTAACACTAATACTCTGAATTAACTAACATTTGCTGCTAGGTTTACAGGTATTTTAAATTGCAAAGATTTACAAGAAATTGTGTATCTTCCACAAAAATTCAAATATTGGAATGAACCAACAAACAAAATGTTGAGAATAGATGTGGCTTTGTAACAGAATAAATTAAAACTTCCTCTTCAGGAATCCTCCCAGTTATTCTACAGGGTGTCTTGAAAATAGACATCACAAAATAACTTTAAATAGTTTTTTGTTACTCACCATCTTGTGTGCGTTCATGGATTGTCCTTTTGGCACAGAGTGCAGGTACTGGCGGTTCTAGAATTCTTCCACCTGGGAATTGGGCACACGCAATGCCGAAGACGGCGACAAGCAACACAGCTACCACTTTCATGATGAATCTAAAGTGAAAATAAAACATGAGACTTTCTCGTGTATAGGACACTTCTCGAATAAATAAAACAAATCGAATATCGGTGTTGATTTCACTGTTGTTACTGATCACTTACCGTTTGTATGGTCAGTTGGACTCTAACTGATGATGTTCTTCATTTAACACCGGGTATATATATGGAAGGTGGGGTCAAGAAGAGACAAAGACGACAAGAGCGGTAACTAATTACAGGTGATAGTGTCTTACCTTGAACTCTGTACACTTAAGGTTCTTGGAAAAATGTTATTAGTGTAGGGCGTTTAGGTTATATTATTACAGTGAAAGTTGTTTGGCTATTGTTAGTGATATCGATTTGTTATGGGATTTTAATCGGTGAAAGAGCGGTTCGAAAGAGCGATTTGAAGCTACTGCCGGGTTATGTAATTGAAATGTTGACCGAGAACTTTATGAAAACGAGGCAAAGGCCCACGCTATGTTCCGAATACCGATGCGGACTTCTTCGGCCCGTTTTGGCTGTGATTCTCAATCGATTGGCTTTCTAAATTTGTATGTTATGGTGAATCGAAACCAATGGAATTGATAAATAATTGATACGAAAGAAAATATGCCAGAAAAATCATTATTTATTGCTTTCCAAAATGTTTTCTTTAGGTTGCAGCTAAGATAGATGAGTTCATCAGTAGAAATAAACAAAAAACAAACAAATATGAAACACACATAAATTGAGATATTTGCAATGAATTTGTCCAAATTTTCGTGGAACATCTTTACTGGTTTTAATTTAAATTGCGTCAAATTAGCAAACATAATTTATAAACTGTAGTTATATAATATATATATATACCTATCTATTTATCTATACAATTATGTATTTTATCATAAATTGTTAGTTTTATGGGTTAAAATAACAAAATCTATATTGCATTGTTAATATGGTGAAAAATTTGTTCTGTTAACGATTTTTTAACCATTGATAGTTTTTAATTAATTTCAATAATAATATCATCCTTTCCCACTGTTGTAGCAAGTTATGCAAAGTAAATAGTTTCTGAGATATTCAATTGTTTGTCAAGCAACTGCAGCTATTTCTTAAGAGGAATCAGTAGGGCTAGTACGTCCTATAAAACAAGCATCCATAGTGAGCTTAATTTTGAATCAATTCTCACATGTTATACATCAAATTATAGATAAAAGTATATTACTTGTTGTGGTAATGTATATGTATTAATTGTGATTGTTGTACCCACGCTACGTGATAAAATATGGCTGATTCATGTACTCAAAGAAGTAAAGTTTTGAGTGAAAGAAAGCATGTAAGATATTAATATATTTACATGAAATTTTGTACACTTATAGAGGAAGGTGTAACTTAGATCTATTATGTGGTACTTTTTTCAATTTTAACCTGTATTCTCCGTAAAAATCGCAAAATCCGTCAATTTTATGTCAGATTCAGTATCCGAAAAAAAAATATAAAAAAATTACTACTAGACGGAAAATTATATACCTTTCATCTTTAATTTTGTGTATTGCTTTTACGATTCTGTGAACTAATAGCTGAGAAAACTCCTCAGAACTTTTACGTGTTTTGTGAGTAGAACGTAAGGGGTACGGATTCGCCTTAAAAACTGCGTAAAAACTACAACTTTGTCAGATAATCACTAAAAAGTATGTCATACACTATTTTTTTTATACGATTTTTACTCGTTTTTGTGATAGTTGCAATTTAACGAAAATGCAATCTAAGTAAAAATTCATATATGACATAATAAAGAGTATAAATTAAAACGAACTTAAATAGCATTTCAGCTAGGTAGTCAAATATGTACAGTACAATATACACTCTGTATACAGAGTAATCGTAGCACGTTGTATTTTATTTTTATTTTCAAATTACTTTTTGTTGAATTTTTTTAATGGAACACTCTGTTATTTTCAATAAGTCCCCTATAGTGCATCTATATTGTCATGCCATTAGCATCTATATTAACATTAGCATCTATATTAACATTAACATCTACCTATTGGTTTTAGTTATTGTCTGATAAAAATTTTAGGACAAAATCTGCATAAGTGTTTTTTACGTACCTTGTTTTTAAAATAGTCTTGCAATTGCTATAATTTTTCAATATCGGCCTTTAATGACTCACCCTGTATATATATAGATGAAGAATAATATACATATTTTTTTTCAAATGGTGCATATTTAAGATTTTATTTGTCACAGTAAAATCTGTGATCTGAAAAACGTAATGTGACTAAGGAATTTACGGATTCTTGCATTGTTTTACCAAAAAAAGACACAGAATAACATTGATTTAATCTAGATAACACATTCCACTATAAGTGTACGAAATTTCACTAAAAATAGCAATATTTGATATATTTTTTTTTGCTCAAAACCATACTCCTGAACTTGGGCCTTAAGATTTGTCTTATTAACCATAAAAGAATAAGTATTCTTCCTTAATCTTCTTAACATATTTATTAGTTAATAGAAAAAAAATTAGCTATTTATTTACTGTATTTATTTCGCACAAAGAACAATATATAATATATTTGAAGAAAATTCTCAAGAAAAGAATTAAGATTTACTGTAAGAAGATATAATAATTTATATAAGAATTTATAACGATATAAGCCTTTTTTGTAAAATTTAAATAAATAAGTATGTCAAAATAATTAATTACTAATGATTCAAATAATGTCGAATATTCAATGAAGAAAATATGTTTTGTTTGAACAAGTAAATTTTCATCACCATCTCAAAAATTTAAACCTATAAGTTTTTTTATAAGTTTATTTAAAGAAAAATTGTCGATTTTTTACTTTTACGATGACGAACCAAATAAACAAGGTTTTAATCACTAGTGTTAAAATATTAAACCCCATTTAACATTGACAACATTTAATTCGCTTCCATTCAACATACGTTACAAACAACAGTCATTTTATGACACACAGAGGAAAAGTATCACTAGTGTCCTAAACAGTGTTGGGTTTCGTAATATTTTTAACCCGAAGATTTTGATAGAAAATCGAAACCCCGAAGAATTATCGCCAAAGTCGGTAATCAATAATTGTTACAGTTTGTGTCTTAATCGAACGTTGAACTCTCTTATACAATATTTGTTCTTCAAGACAAAAGTAGGTCTATATATAAAACAACTCTCTTTTCGTGAGGAACCAAAATTAATTATCGTCTTTTATTTTCGAGTTATAAACAAAACTTTATTTTGTTATATATTCTATAATTGGAATTGAATATTTCATTTTTATATAAACTAGACATTGTCGTTGCTATGTAAAGTTGAAATCGTTGGTTTTCAACACTATTTAATTTATGAAAAGAATCTTGTATACGTTTTTAAAAATTTCTATGCAATCTTAAATTTTGTTTTCAAGATATAGACAGAGTCCAACATAGACAACAAGAAATATAGGAAAACAAGGATGAAATTTTTCTCTAAATTTGGTACATGTTTTTTTATTCGGAATTATAACAATATTCCAATTTGATAGCTATACATAAAACAATTTTCGAGAAAAATTCAATTCTGGGGAACATAATTATTAGTATAGTTTTATTTTAGTCCTTTTACATTCTTTTTATATGTTACATTTGTTATAGATTAGATATTTTACATAAAAGCTACCCCTAAAAGCCGCCCTAACGTGCACGTTTTCGGTTTTTCGCATTTTACACCAAAACGGTCACAATTTCTCAATTTTAGCTTCTGTATAAAAATTATCCTGATAAAATTCTGCACAAGAAAAGTATTTACCACTTTTCCTTATATACAGTGGTTCTCAAACTACGAGCGCCCCAATATAATTTGTTATGCATTTGCTGGTATTATGGGTTTAATAACACTAAAATAATGAAAATATTATATTCCTCTATTGGGACGCTTGTACTTTGAGAACCACTGTATTTGCGAAAACGTGGAAAATATTTGTTTGTAAGGTATTTTATAAGGATTAATTTTGTTATTAAATCATTGTGGTAACAAATTTAGTCCAATTCTTTTTTTTTCTTTTCAATACAAAGTTAATTCATTTTTCTTAACTTTGACAGCCGATGAGAGTATTAAAACCGGCTATATATTCTTTTTAATTAAGTATAAAAAGATGCAGTGTTAAGTTGTATTTACACTACCATTGCAAAATCCAAAAAACTTGCAGGACAGGGGTTTATAAAAACAGGAGAAATGCCAAAAATCCAGGTTAATCATGGCTAGAAGTATACATTAGGTTCATTAGCAGTTTTTCAAGTACCACAGTTATAGGATTTCAGATTCTAAGATTCAGAGAATCCAACCCATGACTGGCCAAAATATATAAATGTGATGACCTTCGAGATATTGACACTTTTATGAATTTTGTCAAAATCGTCACCTTACAGCAGTTTTGCGAGTACCACAGCTACAAAACTACATATTCTAAGATTCTAACAACCCAGCCCAACCCAAGCCAACTGATGACTAACCACAATATCTACTATGACGTCATGCATCAAAAACAATTGAAAGAGGGAATTGAATTTGAAGTGAATTTGTTATAAAAGTGTCTTGATAAATAAAAAATCGACAGGACAAAGGATTTTTGTAAATAACAAATCGTATCTCATATACAGTGTGTATATTTTTATTTCCCACTTAAGAGTGTAACATCTGTATATCTTTTTTATTTTTAGTCCAATTTTAGTAATTTTTTCTTTCAAATTTTTTTTTTTTTGTTCTTTAATAATATGGCACATAAGCTCTCATAGAGCTTGTGCGTGCCATCGTGTAATTATACCTGGTAACACTACAGTATGCAGCTGAACAATCGACCATCACCAAGCTATGAAAAACAATACAATACAGCACTACAACCGAGACATCGACAAATCCACGAACATCGACCTAAAACTATCAACATGTGCTTCAACATAATGCGTCACCGCTATTTTGAATTTTTTTCTATTCTTAAGTGGCGGGTCCAACAGCTGATCGACAGAGGCTTGGTTGTTTTTGATAAGTTTAGAGAAATCAGTCGAGAATTGGTCTTTGCGTGGGGATGTCGACGTTTTCGCTAAAGCTACTTTGGAACAAGATAGACTTTGCCGACGTGCGGTCAACATTATATGATCTAACGTCTTTAACGCTGTTTCAATTTATTTTTGCACACGTAAGCAGGCTGTCTAGTGATTTTACAACGCTTACCAACATAACATGGTAGCTCTAAAAATTACTGTGATAAATTGTTGACATAACCGTGACATAACCTATGTGGAGAGTGTGAGATATTTATCATATATTTATATGATAAATAACTTCAACATTTGTCTACGGTTTATGAAGTGATATATGCAAAAACCACGTACTATGAATACACGCACACGTACTGAATATGTGGAATATTTGAAAGTGTATTGAGATTATGCGCCCATATACATTTATACCTCCTAAAAAACAAACCCCGTACCAATAACTTTGGTCACAGATTACTTACTCTTGGTACGATAGATTATGCACTCATTTCTCAGCCGATAATACACTTATGCCTAGCTACTGAAAAACAAATACATATCGACCCATGCAACGAAGACTATCGTAACTAACAAACTAAATGTAGTTATTAGTCTCTGTTGCACGGGTCGATATTACATACGTATGTACATCCACAGCACAGGGATCTGATGACGTATAAGAAAAACAAAACAGTTAATAAGTTATTCTTTATTTACTAATTTGTAATTCATATATGATTTATAAAAGACAACATAAGCTTTATTAATATTATATTATAATATCAAAATCACAAAAATGTTGATCCTCGCTATCATGAGACCACACGCATACTGGTCGTAATGCTTGTTCGGTTCTTCGGGGCTAATTGCAATACTATCTGCGGTTTGTTGTGTTAAACGTAATCCTCCATACACTTTGCACTTGAGAAGAAAAACATCTGGAGTCAGTGGTTGATAAGTCGACTATGTCCCATTATACATTTCTCATATAGTAATGTTATAGACGTCTTCCAGTAATATTACCAAAAAATTTGATAAGAAATCGGTAATCTTCAGCATACCTCGATAATTTTATTGTCAGTTCATGGAAATTATGAAAATTAGTAATCACATCTCTTGTCTAGAAATCCTCTTCGATCAACAAAATAGTACGTAAGGATTTTGATTCCTCGTAATGTGATTTGAATCCAATTACAAAACCCGTAATGATCTTCTGCATCATATCATACTTGGAGCTTGAATTCTCTGGTAGTAGAATGGATAAAACAGCACTGTTTATATGTATATTCTGCTAACTAACCTATCAATTGAAAAGGAAATTTTAAAAAACAATAGTATACTTCTTTAGGCACAAACCTGATTGATGTCTGATATAATAGTAGAATTTTTATGTAATCTCCTAATTTCGATTAGAATACTTCTTTGTGCAGTGTCCCCAAGTTTTCTACATTTTCAGATTATATCGGATTTGTAGGTTAGAACTCTCGAAATCTGTCCCAGTAAATATAAATGTGAATTTTAGCGAGTAACAGCCTTTTTTTGTGGTATATGGTAGATAGAGATAGACCCATTACTATTATCTTCGTCTAATGACGACTAGTTCTCGAGAACATCGTAGATGGACACACTGTTCAGACTCGAACATGGATGGAAAAATTGGGAAAATACGACGCCGATTCGTCAAAGGTGTGGCTTTATTTCTTTTCATTTATTGAATTTTTTTCAAATTGTACATTGACATAAAGTGGAACTACTGCGGCTCGTCGCAAAAATACATAATTGAATTGTTATTCCTGAAATCAGGATATCACCCGTCCTCCAATTATACGTCTATCTTTGAGCAGCAATTGTTTAAAATTGGGCATGGGTATAATAAATATGGAGATGTGGCCCACTAGAATAGTTAATTCAGATTGTTGTAATCTTATAAGATGCTATCATTATTCAATAATTAACCCACAGGAGCATTGAACTGTTTGAATAATTGGACCAATAGGGGACCACCAGAGCTGAGCAGAACAGACCTGAAGTTAGGCTGAACCAGCCTCTTAATAAGCTTTAGCTCCAGGGGTAGGACGTTAAAGAATTTAATTCCCATATAATCAACGTACCGTTGAAATTTGGAGCTTGTTGCTCTCGGCAGCACCAAATTTGCACTATTTCGGGAGGACGTTGCATACGGGTGGCAAGTATGCATTGTAATATCCCCAGCAAATTGTTCTTTAACAAACACGAGTGCATTTACAACATACAAACTTCTGATATCCAGAACCCCAACAGACAAGAATAGTTCCCTAGTCGAGAAGCGAGAAGCGACACATACTGCTCTATTTACTGCCAA
The DNA here is from genome assembly GCA_963966075.1 of Aphodius sticticus. Classification (NCBI taxonomy): domain Eukaryota; kingdom Metazoa; phylum Arthropoda; class Insecta; order Coleoptera; family Scarabaeidae; genus Aphodius; species Aphodius sticticus. The sequence continues at coordinate 3,656,757 of OZ014508.1, read as the reverse complement.
AAAACCAATTGTCTTCTTGAAATGCAAAGCACCTTGTGATGGCAAAATAAATGGCAAAAATCAAGAAATCACTTTAGGGATTTTTTTTATCGAAAAATTTTACTAGTAATAATTGTTCAGAATTGCCCAAAAACCCTAAACCCAAAATTTCATGAAAATTAAAAAATATTGAAGTCCGTAAATATTATTTGCATAGGCAGCTGCGCTTAAAAAAGTATGCTGTGGCAATTTTGTTTGAAATAAAACCTGAACTGTCAAAGTGCTTCAGCTGATTTCCTTGCTGATCGCGCATTATCACCCACTAATCTTATTATTTCCACCTTTTCGGCGAGTGTAATCATTATTATTCAGACAATAATTAAATACGACCAAGCACTTTGACAGTTCAGGTTTTATTTCAAACAAACTTTCCACAGCACACTTTTTTAAGCGCAGCTGCCTATGCAAATAATTTTCAATACAATACTAAAATATTCCACTGTTTACGATTTCAATATTCTGACATACGTTTCCAAACCTTAAACTTTTACAATTTCAATATTCAACAAATTATTTACCTATACAAGCATACCTATTTTTCTGCTCATTTTTTCATTGAAAACACGTGTTTACCTAGCAATGTTTCGATTAGACCTAAATAACATTGAGTATCTGTGTAAATTAAAGAGATGACCGTAGAAATCGAATCTGGGAGGCCGCGGTATCATCTCCAAGGTCGACGATAAAAATAAAACCATTTTCTGTGTCGACTTTCTCTGTGACATACAGTACTAGATTGCTTTAACCATATCACGGTATTTTGATCGTACACATACATAAATACCGTCGTGCAAGAAGTTTATAACGTAAACAAACCACTTTCTTTGACCTTGTCGCTGTTTTTATTGCCATACGCATAAAATACACGAATATTCTGTCCTTCTGTATACACAAATACAAAATAATATGTGTGTATACAGGTGATGTGATAAACGTTAGACAGTCATGGGACACTGGAAATGTTTAAATTTGAGGGTTCAATGGATAATGTTGAATGCATACATTTATTTGGCTGGAATGTTTGGGGGACTCAAAAAATAAACAAAAATTGCATTAAAAATAACTGGATACATGAATATCTCACGTTAGGGTGACGGATTTAGAAAATTGAAATAAAGTATGACGTACTCTTGAATCATTTCTACATAAGTTGTATGACTGTCAAAATGCTTTGCCTCTCGGTGTAAACATGAGCGCTTGTTTTCTTCAGTTTTTATGTAACAAAGGTTGCGAACAGGATTTTGATGGAAGCTGATATCTCAGGAACGAATGTGACGATTTTCCCGTCCAAGCAATGGTTAGCGTACGGCAACGCGTCCATGCAGATTTTCCGCTTGGAGACGTCGTTTCCCTGTGCTTACGAAAATTGGTCTTTCACGATCGCGATTGACTTCAGAGGTGATTTTAGGTGCGGTCAATTTGCTGTCTTGCTTAAAAATTAATTTTAATCGTTCTTCATCCGCTTGGGAAATTATTCGTGATAGTCCCGGCCGAACACGTCATCCAAATTCCATGTTTCTTCAGACTGGTGAAGAGTGTCACTTATCGTTGACTCACTTATCGTTGACTTATTTCTTGCATTTTCACGAACTGACAATCGTTCCTGATGAAAAGCGATAATTACAGAACGCTGTTCCTTGCTCGTTGGCTTTCCGCGTCGCATGATGTCTTCCGCGTGACAGAGTTATCTTGTGCAAACTACAGATTGCAGGCACAGACTCGTTTGAATACGAATTCGAGCATTTCATTCAAAAATCTGGTAAATATGGGGTCGCAACATGTGTCTGAGATGCAGTATTTATGACTCTATTTGCTATTTCGTATTTAATCCTTTTTAATGGAAACTAGAGAATTCCCAACAACCAGTTACAAAACAGCATAAATGTTGCATAATAATTAAATATAAAAATTATTTTAAATCAGCACATTTAATGATGTCGTATGTTACTGAAAATCAACGTTAAGAATGTGTTCGCCATTTGGTAGAAATAGAGGTGCCTATTGCTACGTTATCAGTGCTTTTATCATTATTTCCTATATGTTCACTGTGTCCGAACTTCCATGAGCGGCAGTGTACATCTAAATTCATTATTATTAATATTACCTCGCACTACTTTTCAAAATTCCGAAATTAAATTGTTCTGATCGTATCGTACTAATAGTAAATAATCTCCACTGTCCCAGCTACGTGTCCATTTACCGTTACGATTGACGTAGTGCGCGCTGCACGAAATTTATATGATTCATATTAAATCGCTTTAAAAATTACCTAAAATTAATAATGCAATTATTTTTCTACAATCGCATTAAATAACGATTGATTACGTGCATATCCCGATATCGTGCTAATATTCGTTACTGAGATATATCCGCTTCCATGAAAATCTTGTACGCTACCTTTATTACACAAAAACTGAAGAAAACAAAAACGCCAATCTATAGAAGAGGTTCCAAATGCAACCTGAACAAAAATTGACAATTTTGTGGCAAGCGGTTTACGAGGAAAAAAATTGAAAGACGAACGTTAATTTAAAACTGAAAGAATCGGGGACTTTTTCTTATTTCTCTCGCGCTCGTGTTTACACCGAGAGGCAAAAAATGTTGACAGTCATACAACTTATGTAGAAATGATTCAGGAGTATGATACACTTTATTTCATATTTTTCTGTTTAGTAGTTTTAGAGTTATGCGCCTTCAAATACAGGAGTCAATATTGTCGAAACGACAGATGGCAGTTATGGCGATTCTCATAATCTCCTATATATGAAGACTACTTTATTTATCTCTTTTTTTTTAATTTGTCGATTATAATTTAGATTTCAAGTTTGTAACCTTGACTACATACTATAAATTTTACAAGCTGTTAAGTTGGTCCTCAAAGCAATACATATTTGAATATTTTAATATTGGAAATTTGAAGATTGCATAATTTTCTCCTGGGCAACTAAAATGTCATAAAAATGAATAAAACTAATATATTTCATTCACTTCGCATAATGTAGGTTGTACTACCTATAAGAACTTTTTGGAATCTCCTTTTCAAAACTTTGGTTAAATTTTTTAAATGACTTAAATTGATAATTCACCCTCTAAATAATTAATTAATCATAACACAGATTAAGGTACCTTTTATTCATTTAATATTGGTAATTATGGATACTGATCACACAAAAAGTATTGTATTTTTAGTATCTCTTTTATGAAGAATACAAATTTCTGAGAAATGGATAATACTATACAATTTGTTCACATAACACCGACATTTTGGTGGTCACTGTTGACTAATATTGATCATCTGCTGATCTATAAAAACTCTCATTCAAGAGCTACGACACTCTCTCTTATTTGAAACAATAAAATTTGTCATACGAAAGTGTTACAAATACCATTTCACTGTCCTCGAAAAGTTTATAGTATTGACACTGCCAAATTGTCTACATACAAATTAATATAAACAGAAATCGATTTGCTCTGCAAGAAATTCTTTTCGTTCAATTTCATTTGTGAAAATTCGTTATTTTATCGTTTCAAAACCCTTAATGGTACCTATACTCATGATTACTCATGTTTTACAAGTAATAATTAATATCTAATTAGTAAATACGTATCTACTTCCTGTTCCTAATTGTATTCTAAAATGCTATTTGTCAAATATTGTATCTAACATTCTTTATGATAATTAATTGATTGATCTATTTAGTTTTAAGCATGTGCGGATTCTTTATTACTTAGTGTACATACAAATATTTTAGTGTTATGCAAAATAACCGCAGAAAAAAAATTGTTCATGAGGTTCATCATAAGTCAAAAATTACATAATAAAGCCATCATAGGGAATTACCAATATATAGTCAACGTTATAAGTTGTCCGTAATTGTTGTTACAAATATATTATGTTGATTATTATCTAAAAATACGAGTGTCGTTAAAAAAAAATACATAAACCTTATTTAGCTGTGCTTTCTTATCAAAAGTTGGTCTATAATGGTTCTGTGTATGTTGTATATCTTTTAAAAATGTAACTTTCAGTTTTTAAAAGCGACCTGTTTGCCTCTGTACAATGTTTTGGCTTACATTTTAAAAAATGTCACGTAGATTCAATGACTATTTATGTTTATCCATAAATTCTTCAATCTCAGTCTTTTAGGAATATTTTATCCTTCAAGAAATATGTAAATAAGAAATAAAAATGATTTATGTTTAAATTTCCCAATGATAAAAACAGAATAAATCATATTTAATGCTAAAATAATCAAAATTGGTAAAGATTTTATAAAGTTATCCATCACAAACTTATTTGAATGTTTCCACATTTGGCTCAAGAACGCATTCGGTAAATGACAACAAAACAACTGTCAAATGTCAACCTAACCCAACCTAACCTAACATTTGATAGCTTAATAACAGTCAGAATGACTTCATCAGTAGAAAAAAGGCTTGAAATCGGAAATAAATTAGAAAAGGTGATTATAATAACCACGTAGACTCTTATGAACATAACCCTATTTTAGGAACAAGCAAACCTGAACGTTCTACTAGAACACCTCTCAAAAAGCGAAAATATCGCAAAGGGGATTAAAACCATACTAAATACATTCGAGAATAGATTATCACGGCTAGAAGGCACTATTCTACCGGTGTATAATGAAACGGATAACCTCCATAAGACCAAACAGAGTACGTACTCCGTTTATGTTAGGATTGCTTATCACGAGTAATGTTTCTTGCAGATATTGATAAAACGATTGGGTTATTGGATAACGTAATTAGTTTTTATGAGGTTTCTTCGAAAGTTGAAGACGTTATTGAGAAAGGACCGGGCGTTGTAACGGACGGTGGTATAAAGTTAGACGAGTATTTGAAATCGCTTAATCGCTTGTCTAAGGCGCAGAAGTATTTTGAGAAACATATTCCGCAGAGTGTTGAACTGGAGAACGTTGTACGTATAAATGTTTATTAGGATTATTACGTCAATTTTAAAGCTGGGTGAACCCCTGTGAGGTAACTAAGTATCTTATGGTGGATTTTAAGTACTCGGTTACAAAGTCATTAATTCTAAACATTTTGTTTTTTAATTGATTCCAATATCTGATTTTTTGTAGAAGATACACAGTTTTAAGTAAATTAGTAAACCCATTGGTCTATCTGTTCATTTCTGGTCATTATCTTTAAGTTAAATCACTTATGGTATTAAAAATAATAATCTAATACTTTCAATCAAGTAACATTTTCTACAAGGTTTGGTTTGGGTTTTCAAATTGCAAAGGTTTACATGAAATGGTGTATCTTCCGCAAAAATGCAGATATTAGATAGAATCAATATACTAAATCTTGAGAATTGATGTAGCTTTGTAAAAGAATATTTCAAAACTTACCCATTTTCCGCATTTATTCTACAGGCTGTCCTGAAAATAGACCAAAAACACCCATTTGGTTTACCTGGTATAACCAGGTGTAGTTTTTTAAAATTTAAATTGACAATCGTATGTGATCATTTTGATGAATTACTTTATAGTATCCTGAAAAAATAATGAAATTCGGTTTAAGATTACAAAAGTTATTTGACATCGAAGTTTAGCACAATAAATATAACGGACCAAAATTTAATTTCTTGACAAAAGTCGTTCTTTCTATAGCTTTGGATGTCTTAAAAACGTCGCAGCCATAGTCAGAACATTGATTGAACATACAGGGTGGTTGCAAAACAAGCAACTCTTCAATTTTCTCAATAATAAAGTATCAGTTTTTTTACATATTTTATATTTAAAATATCTCAGAGAAAACTTGTTTTAAATATTATTTTATTTCAATTTTAATATTTTATCTTCCGTTTTTATCATTTGTGCCACTTTATTGATTGTTCTTAAGTCAACATTATTATTAATATCAAATTTTGACAATTGAATTTGTTAACAAAACAAATTAAAATCAGCCAATGTTTTGTCAGGTTTCTTTAGTAATTTTTCAAAAACCAACTGAATTATCAAAAATCCCCTATAAGACAAATTGTATATTATTTACCTATAATTTGGTATATTGCTTTTAATATACTGTGAATAAATACCTGAAGAAAACACTTGGAACCTTTTGAGTTTTGCTACACCAATATCTGAAATTTGAGATAAAAACACTTTTCAATTTGACATTTGCGCACAAAATTACATTTAAAACATTACTATTCCGTAAGACATTTAAATGTAAACAACTGATAGTTTATATTTTTGAACAAATTAAAAATATTCTTGTTTTTTTACTGTATGATAAATAAATATTCTATAACTACGGCTATGGAGGTTTTAGAGCCTTCAGAATTATTTATAAAGAATAACTAACTTCTAAAGAAATTAAAGAGAATATTTATGTCAATAAAAAAATGCAGATTAAATCCAAACCTGCTATTTTTTTGTTAAAAATAACATCATGTTTGTCTCTAGCATAGATAATTTTTATTTATTTTTCTAATTTTATTTCGTAATTTTGTTTAATGTTATCATTAACAACTTTAGTATTGAAAAACTTGTTTCAACCCAATCTTTAGATGGGATTGTTTTCATTTGATTGTGATTTAAAAAATCTGATGTGGCCAGGCACATGACTTTATCATACTATATATAAAATTAATAGTTTCGTAGGTATTGTCAAAACATTAGCGTTTGACACTACCTACTGTCATTAGAATCAAAATATCTGACACATCCTGGCTACTAGTTTTAATGCAGTACGACCGATCTCGATGAATTAGAATTTGCTCATGCAGCTAAACTATTGATTGTACCAAAAAATGTAATAGTAATAAATTATTCAGAATTTCATCTTCTTTAATTTGTTATTTAACTATTTCGACGAAATTCCAGAAATGGCGGCTTATTTACAAAATGTTTCAAAAATGCTAAGACTAAACCTCCAGTTCCTTTGGACCGTTTTCAACAGAAAGCTTTCCAGCTCTAAGTTTGGTCATGAAACTTTTAAATATGTAGTTTCGTCCCGATACCTTTAGTAGTTTCTTCGGAATCGTCGTCACAAAAAACTGGTACACACACACACACACACACACACACACACACACACACACACAGACATTTTTTTGTACCTTTGTCAAAAATGTTCGGGGGACCCAAAAAGACATATTTCCGCTAAAATCTCAAAGAATTTGTTTGGCACGATTACAATATTTTACATACTACGTATGATAAAGTAAAAACATTGATTTATGTTAAATTTTTATGGTAAAAAATTTTTTTAGATCTTTTTATAGAAGTCTAAAATGTATTCAGATGATAGGATTGCCATTTGAAAAACACAACACTTTTAGCATTTTTGTCTAGTTCAACTTTTACCTTATAACTTAATTTTACCTTTAATTCATTTACTATTCCTGATTAGCAAGCTTATCAAAATTTTCACAAAATTTTACAAATTAGGGGTTCGACAAACATTAGTTGTTTGGTTTATTTATTAAGTTGTTATATTTATGAAGAATAAATACACGTTGATAAAAGACGTAAAACAAATGTGTTACTTAGTAACTCAATTTGTTGATTTTAATTAATATTTTTTATTTAAGAAGACAAGAACTAATATTTGCAATTTTCTTTTTTGTAGTCGAGTCTATTCAATAAGGGAAGTGACAAGTTGAATGCAGAATTTAAAACAATATTGGACAAACATAATAAGCCTATGTTACCAGTGGACTTGTTAAATTTATTGAACAATGATGAAGGTAATTAATTATTATTGGTTACTTATAATTACAATACAGTCTGAGCTAACAGTACACAAATTCAGAAGATTATACCTTTCTTAATACATCAATTTTTGTCACAAAAACTAAATGAGATTTAGTAGTTTCAACAAAAAAGCTGTGTTGATTTGAGCTGAAATTAGCCCCTTATATGACAGCTTATAACTTTTACAAAAATAGTTGCAGAGCTGTCTTTCATACATCATAGCGTAGGTAATTAATCTGGGTAGATACCCTGAAAAGCTCGGAGAAAAAAATTCAAAAGTTCATCAAAAAATTGGGCTTTATTATTGGACAAGTTATTGTTAATTTTAAAGATGTTTTTCTGTAGATACTTCAAACGAAGACATTCCCAGTATTCCTCCGGTATTTCCGGAAACTATCAAGTCGCAGTTGATCACTATGGCCGATTGGCTCTACGACAACGGAAGGGATGAATATCTGACTGTGTACGGCAAAATCAGGGGCGACGTTTTGCACAGATCTCTGACGTCGCTGAAAAAGTACCAGAAATCTGTAAGTGGTGGCAGCGTGCACGGTACAGCTGGTTCCCCTATGTTGGTTTGTATTTATTTTACCTTTATTTAATTTGCATTTCCATTTCTTACGTTTTTTTTTCTTCAACTCGTAACTAGTATTATTCATGCCTGTAAACATCATCAAATCTTTTCTTGTGTATTAAAACTCTCTTGTTAGAAAATTGAAATACAAAACAAACATAAAAAAGAAACAATTCTTGTTAAAGTTATTTATTATTTTGCTTGTAGGTTATATTTTTTTATTTAACTGTACAAATTAGCGATTATTTGGTAAAATATGATGCAGTTTCATAATCATTAAAATATAATTATGTATTTTTGTAATGGTTATAGCAAAGGAAAACTAAAATCCTTTTTTTTTGTTTAGCGTCCAAAGTTTCAGACTAGGTCGGAAGCAACTCGAAAGCCGTCCACACGGCGTCTGCAAGTGTTTGAGAAGAAGGCAAATCGTATGTTTCTAAAAGCATCGCAAACAATTGAACAATCGACTGGTTTAAATTTGGGAACAAGGAGGGCATCGCATTTAGGTAGAGACTCTATATTATTATTAAATTTAATTCTCAGATTTTTTAAATTCTTACTTTTATGATAAATATTAGTACTTAGCTACCTTTGATTCTTTAGGACTAATAGTAATTCCGAGCTATAGTGAAATTGTTCATTTTCTGATGCCAAGTTGACTTTTTTACAAACACCAAAACATTTTCGAAATAGTATATTATTATACAAGTTTTATAAGACGTCAAATTGGCGCACTCGTCCCAAATGGAACGAGTGCGCCAATACGTCTTATAAAACGAGTGTAATATACTATTTTTTCTACTTTGCGTCATTAATTTTATATAACTTTAGAAATTGTGGTTACTATATCGCGCTAAATTAGAATCTAGGGTATTTTGCGGGTACCACGTGGCAGCACTGTAGTAACTGTCAACTTCGTTAAGGATGAGATAGATGAGATAAAATCATGACAAAATCTAATTGTGAATAATTTTACTCTACTTTAGCCTACAAGTTTGAATAAATATTCAGCGAGGTCGCAACGATGATCATAATGGAGCTTGGGGCAACACTTTTAACCCTACTGTGATAAATACATGAAACTTAACCTAAAAAGTTAACAACTTTAAAATAGTGGTTTCATAAGTATAATAATCAGAATAGAAGTGTTTGGCGGTGACTGATTAGTTACTTCGAAGAACAAGAACTTACTAAAGAATTGTTATAACGCTTAACGTTTAATAGCGGTGTCTACCTAATTCCGCTACGTAGCCGTTGCGGGTTATATATTTACAAGCACTTATAATTGAAACCCAATTCTAATTTCGGCAAAGTAGTTTATTAGAATAAATTATACTTAGTAAAATTACATGTGATGGAGGTAATACAAATACGTTGCATACAACCAGAACTAAGACGAAGTCGAAAGCGACGGACAAAAACGAATACGAATTGAACCGAGCATCCAAGCGTCCAAAATATTACCAAAAACTTATACGTTACATAAGCTAAGAAATCCTCTACACTTTAAATGTACTATAGCTTCGTATATATCTTCGGATAATACCTTATTAAAGTAAATGTGGTCCTTGAATTATATCTGAAAAGGGGATTTGATGTTTAGTTGAAAAGAATGATAACGATCACTTACCAGAGTCGTAAAACATCACCGAAAACGTCATGCTGGCGTATTTTGATGAACACAGCAAAACTAAGAAAGCCCCAATCCTTTGGCCATACTATAGCAGGCTACACCCATGTTTAAATATGTATAGAATATTGATATTTCGCAGTTTATGAGATTGCAAGCGTTTAAGAAGATGCAGTGTGTGGTTATGTTGGGTTATGTATTGTACGTTTGACATATGGCATTTGATATTAGACAAAAATGTTACTATGAAAATGTTTAACGACATTTAAATAAATCAAAAATTACAGCCACAACCTGGATTTGAACCAGGTTGTGGCTGTAATTTTTGATTTATTTAAAATTTACATCCCGCCTGTATGTCACCATATTATTAACCTATAAAAATGTTACTGTTTTCGGTATTACAATGTGTTAATTGTAACACCGAAAACAGTGTTCCAATGTGTGCATTGTGAATGCAAAGTAGAAAAAATATATTAAAAAGAGTCTATAGAATCAATGTAGTAACTAATATTTATTAGGAGAGTAAGAATACAAAAAAAATAAATAATAACAATTTTTCCCATAATTATGATCTTGGTGGATAAAATAAAAAAAAATAAATAACGAAATCTTGGAGACTCATTATTTATTTAAAATGCATTTTGACCAGCAAAATTGTAATGGACCATATTTCATAGTTTAGGTCCTTATTTTGATTTTTTTTAAGCAGGACCCTCTCAATTTGTTCCTTTATATTGTGATAAGTCGAGGTTTTGCGCGCGGGTTTGGATGGATGTTTGAATTCAAACATCCATGTTTTGTGTTGAGTTGGTATTTAATAGACGCTCGGAGTGGCGCTGCAGTCGCGTCAGGGTTACCACGCAAGCTTTTGGCGCGAAAAGCTTGAGGAACTGGTAAAGAGACAAGCAAACAGTCTCTTTTGCATCGGGCTTTGAAGGTAGACGGTCGTGCGTCAAAACGCGCGCCCAAGCGTAGGGCCCCAATGGGGGCCAAGTTATAGAAACTGTGCTGTCTCGTGTTTCTTGTGCTCACCGAAATATTAAGGTATTTATTTGTTGTCTGTACTTGCTGACTTGTCCATCTCTGCCAAAGAATATTTTTGTTTAGGATTAACATATTCAAATTCCATGTAAGCAGTTCTGCATTGTTGTATATATTTTTGTTAATAGATTTTATTGTGGTTTTCTTGGGCATATTCATTTTAGAATAATATAAACCTGTCCCTTTTATAGTAAAGTATTTAGCCCTGCATATGGTGATTAATAATTAGTGAGTTCAAACGTCTCTGACAAAGTCTCAGAGAAAGAACTCTTTGATGCCTCCGTAAGAGAGATAATTAATTCACGCTACCGTAAGATTAGTTGGTTAAATCAGTTAGTACCTGTGATTGAAGACGGCGGACCAAGCGTCGCTTGAGGCGAGTTAGCACCGCGGGCCCCCTTCAGTTAAGAGTTGATTAAAGTATAATAGTAAATATTGAGAAGGGTGTCCGCCCCATCACATTTTTGGTGGCAGCGGTGGGATAATTTAAGACATTTCAAGTGATTATTCGAGTAGATTATGAAGAAAGCACTCTAGTTAGATTTGGTTGTGAATTTTAGGAGAAAATTGTGTGACGCATTTTAAGTATGCATTATTGTAGACTATGGTTAAAAGCAAAGTTAGGCAAACGACCCTTTAAAGAAGGTGGTGTAAGGGCTAGCTTAGGCGTCCTTGTGGATATTGCGCGTGGCATTCCAAGAATTTTGTTTGCGCTTTAGAAGTGGACATTTTGTGTGATAAATGTCGATATATAGTCGTGAATTTGAGTAGGAAATGTACTGCTGGTGGCAGCATAATAATTAAATATTTGCAGTATAATTTCTTTTGAGTGTTGGAATTGTTTTTGAAAGAAATGTCTTAATTCTCGAGACCGTTCGTTAGAGAAAGTTTGAACCAGATTGTGTTAGATAGGGCTTGAGTTATGATTTATGGCGACATGCAGAACAGGTAGTTTGAAATTAATTTCTGAGGAATTTTTTTTTTTATTGAGTATAAGAAAGATGGCAGGTAGAGATGGCAACAGTAAACAATAAACAGAAAAAGATCGTACCGTCAGTGGTCGATTAAGTGAAAGTAAAGTAAGGATAGGATAGAAACAAAGCCCGAGTACTTTGTTTGCTAAATTTTGAGAAAATTGAAGTGAATTAAAAGATTGAAACAAGTTAAGTTTTTATGTAAGCATTTTTGAAAATGGCGGCTCTGAGCAGAGAAGCACGAAACACACACGCGGTAATTAATTAATAATTAATTAAAATTAAGGGGTATACTCTTGCAACTGTATTTATAAGTTAAAATAAAGCAGTCATTAAGGGAAGTTGCAGAGTATTGTTTTGTAAGGGAAATGCAACGGCGAAACAGGTAGCAGAAATTCCGAAGTGACGGGTGTCCCAAGTATCCGGCAGGCAGTCTGAAATGGAGACCAGAAGCTCAGGTACTCGGAATTCCTAAGAAGTCCCCAATGTCAAGCAAAGAGGTCTACATGAGAAGCGTGCCGTCGTCCCGTTCCCGGAATCGAAAATCGTCTAGTGATGGAAAACGCAGCCCGCGCGTGTCGCAAAAGGGGCAAGGAAAAATTACAAATTTGCAGGCAAATATACTGCACTTTGTACGTCGAAATTAGTGCCGGTAGATTTACAAAGGGTTGTAATCTACAGCAAGCGAAGCCCAGTGCGCTTCAAAAAATGGTGTGACCGAAAAAAGCGTCCAGAGAGACGTAGGGTCAAAAAAACTACAAAGTGACAGTTGACAGAATTCCTGTACTTTGTACGTCGATGGTGTTAGAAGAAAAATGACTACACGGACAACGCAAAGGGATGTTTCACCAGGGCCTAAGTGTCGCTGGACAACATCCACACGTCGTGTAGGTCATCTACGAGGTATACGATAGCTTTCGAGGAACGTTGGACGTCGCTGGAGATTAAAGGACCGCCGATGACGCTAGGAGGGAGGATGGACGGAAAAAAAACCGAGGCGAGGGTGGACGCGAGTCATTTCACGATTGCGGCTGTATTTGAAGATGGATAAAAGATAATGTAAGTTATGATGTAATCGGACTGCTATGATACTGCTTCAATGTTGTTTTTCTTTTGTTTCATATGACCAATGGCCCGGGAATGAGGACATTCGCTTGGTTTGGAGAACCGAAGTCAAATCAACACCGCCGGACTCCTGGACCAAGGCCGAATTCTTTTGGGTTTTTATTGGGTCATATCTGTGTTTTTATTTCAGGAAATAAAAAAAAAAATGTACAAGAAGAAAAACTTGCATGTCAAACATTGTAATTAGCAATTAAGAGAATTGTTTTGTAAGGGGAGATGGTACAGTCAGCAATTTGTTTATTTAGTTTTGTTTAGGGATAAATAATTGGTCAAATAATTATTTATCTTAACGTGGAAGGCATGTGATAAGTCGAGGTTTTGCGCGCGGGTTTGGATGGATGTTTGAATTCAAACATCCATGTTTTGTGTTGAGTTGGTATTTAATAGACGCTCGGAGTGGCGCTGCAGTCGCGTCAGGGTTACCACGCAAGCTTTTGGCGCGAAAAGCTTGAGGAACTGGTAAAGAGACAAGCAAACAGTCTCTTTTGCATCGGGCTTTGAAGGTAGACGGTCGTGCGTCAAAACGCGCGCCCAAGCGTAGGGCCCCAATGGGGGCCAAGTTATAGAAACTGTGCTGTCTCGTGTTTCTTGTGCTCACCGAAATATTAAGGTATTTATTTGTTGTCTGTACTTGCTGACTTGTCCATCTCTGCCAAAGAATATTTTTGTTTAGGATTAACATATTCAAATTCCATGTAAGCAGTTCTGCATTGTTGTATATATTTTTGTTAATAGATTTTATTGTGGTTTTCTTGGGCATATTCATTTTAGAATAATATAAACCTGTCCCTTTTATAGTAAAGTATTTAGCCCTGCATATGGTGATTAATAATTAGTGAGTTCAAACGTCTCTGACAAAGTCTCAGAGAAAGAACTCTTTGATGCCTCCGTAAGAGAGATAATTAATTCACGCTACCGTAAGATTAGTTGGTTAAATCAGTTAGTACCTGTGATTGAAGACGGCGGACCAAGCGTCGCTTGAGGCGAGTTAGCACCGCGGGCCCCCTTCAGTTAAGAGTTGATTAAAGTATAATAGTAAATATTGAGAAGGGTGTCCGCCCCATCACAATATCTATACTTAATTTTTGTGCTATTTGAGATTGTTCAATATACAGGGTGTCCCACCTTTTCACCGCAAAAATTATTTATAGAAAGTAAATGTCATTCTGAGTAAACTTTTCATATGGACCAATTTGTCTTTCAAATCCCTAAAACGTTAGAGCCGTTTGCAATATGAACAAAAAAGGAAACAAACAATAAAATACAATAACAATAAATAGAAATAAATTAGAGTAAAACATTCAAAATATTAAACAAACAAAATATGCATATGAAACTTTTTATATATTTGTTTCTCTACAAGTAAAATGTCATTCTGAGTAAAAAGTTTCATGTCGACTTATTGGGTTTCCTAAAGAATTCCTAAAGAAGTTTTTAAGTAATAAATAAAGAAATAACTCTAAATAAAACATTTTACTCAGTATGACATTTACTATTCGGAAAAAAGTTTTGTTAAAAAAAAGCTGTTATAAAATTTATAAAAATATGAATACATTTTTATGAATATTCAGTTTTAAATGAATTAAAAATTACAAAATAGCTCAGTTGGTTAGAGCATAGTGCTAGAAACTCAAAGGTTCCTGGTTTAAATCCAGATCTTGGGTGTTTTTTTATTTTTTAATACACTTAAATTCATTTTTCTCTACATTTAAAAGTGGCAAATTAGTACTACTAATTTTTAACTACAAATAGTTATACTAATAGTAGATTATTAAAACATTATTATTAATAATAATCGATTATTGATATATCTCAATTATGTATATATTATATTGTTACTGAAAATCTAATTTTTAGATGTTTCCTACAGCGGGGAAGAAATGGATAACGAGCAAGAAATGGAGAACTATCTAGTGTGTGTCGTCGCCCTAAATAAACTAATGCAGATTGAACTAAGCTTGATGAGAGGTATAATTGAGCCAACACATCAGGCTCGCGTATTTGAGCTAATCGTAAAAGATGCTCTGGATTCAATTGTTCAAGATGGAGAAGTACGTCTGTCAATATACTATTTTTCACGACAACTGGGAATGACTCATCAATTTCAGCCGTTGTTTACATTTTTGCAAAAGTAATAAATATTTTTCTGTAGCAACTGATTGAAATTCGTTTGCTATTCGAACGGACATTATCGCCATTTAAGGGTTATTGTCCATGGGGGAAAACTCCGAGCATCTAAGAGCTACTAGGTCTTTTAATTACCTACAATTTGAAATATGGTAGAAATTTATGCAACAATTTTTACAAAAGTTATAAACATTTTTCTGTGGCAACTGATTGAAATTCGTTTGCTATTCGAACGGACATTATTGCCATTTAGGGGTTATTGTCCATGGGGGAAAACTCCGAGCATCTAAGAGCTACTAGGTCTTTTAATTACCTACAATTTGAAATATGGTAGAAATGTATGCAACAATTTTTACAAAAGTTATAAACATTTCTCTGTGGCAACTGATTGAAATTCGTTTGCTATTCGAACGGACATTATTGCCATTTAGGGGTTATTGTCCATGGGGGAAAACTCCGAGCATCTAAGAGCTACTAGGTCTTTTAATTACCTACAATTTGAAATATGATAGAAATTTATGCAACAATTTTTACAAAAGTAATAACTATTTTTCTGTAGCAACTGATTGAAATTCGTTTGCTATTCGAACGGACATTATTGCCATTTAGGGGTTATTGTCCATGGGGGAAAACTCCGAGCATCTAAGAGCTACTAGGTATTTTAATTACCTACAATTTGAAATATGGCAGAAATTTATGCAACAATTTTTACAAAAGTAATAACTATTTTTCTGTAGCAACTGATTGAAATTCGTTTGCTATTCGAACGGACATTATTGCCATTTAGGGGTTATTGTCCATGGAGGAAAACTCCGAGCATCTAAGAGCTACTAGGTCTTTTAATTACCTACAATTTGAAATATGGTAGAAATTTATGCAACAATTTTTACAAAAGTATAAACATTTTTCTGTGGCAACCGATTGAAATTCGTTTGCTATTCGAACGGACATTATTGCCATTTAGGGGTTATTGTCCATGGGGGAAAACGTCGAGCATCTAAGAGCTACTAGGTCTTTTAATTACCTACAATTTGAAATATGGTAGAAATTTATGCAACAATTTTTGCAAAAGTAATAACTATTTTTCTGTAGCAACTGATTGAAATTCGTTTTGCTATTTGAACGGACATTATTGCCATTTAGGGGTTATTGTCCATGGGGGAAAACTCCGAGCATCTAAGAGCTACTAGGTCTTTTAATTACCTACAATTTGAAATATGGTAGAAATTTATGCAACAATTTTTACAAAAGTTATAAACATGTTTCTGTGGCAACTGATTGTTCTTATTAAATTAAATTAAAATATGTTAAGCAATGAGTTATTTTCAATTGTCGTGAACGTCGGTATAAACTAGAAATTTATTCTTGAGCGTCATTTTGTTTTAGAACATAGCGGCTCGCGCTAAGAGGTGCATCAGCAGGCATGACTTTGGTTCTGTTCTCGTAATATTTCCGATCCTGAAGCAATTAATTGCGCTGAAGCCGGAGTTCGAACGCACTGTAGAAGAATGTGACCCACGTATACGTTCGAAATTTGATTCTATCCTGAGTACACTGCATTCTACGGTAAATTAAAACAGGTTTTTTTTTTATTATGAAGATACTATTTTAATATTTTATCTTTTGTTCTTATTTTAACGTTTGATCTTACGTCAACATTATTATTAAGAACAAATATTTGATTATGTAGTATTGCTAGTGTTGACTGAAGCACAACCTGTGTTTTCAGTCAAGAGAAAAATGTTGAAATCAACAAAACATTTGTCTAGTCCTTCCGCAAATTTTTCAAAATGGCGAATTGTACATTCTGTTTCTGTGAATAACTTATTTCTTTGACTGTATAGGAAATAACTAAGAGTTTGATACAAATTATTGAGAGAAAAATTTAGCTTGTAACTAATGCTTTTAAAGTCAAAATCTAATTTGTTTGGACTAAATAAGAGTTTTAAATAATGTTATAAAATATCCGAATACAACTTTTTAACTTCATTTAGAGCTTTTTATTTTGTTCTAGGGTGTTAAAGCGTTGGAAGATTTCATTGAGAGCCTAAGAACAGATTCGGTTACACAATTGCCACCAGATGGCACTGTGCATGAACTAACGAGCAACGTTCTTATGTTTTTGGAACAACTACTCGAATATACCGACACTATTGGGAATGTTTTATCCCAGGATCCCAGTTACAACGCACACTTGGACAAAATGAAAACTAACGACAAAAATAGAGCGCTCCTAGGATTTTATATAAGTACGACGCAATTCATTACACTCTAATGATTCTTTGTTTCTTTGTTTTTCTTTGTTTTATTTTTTTCCGACTAAAACTTGTCTGTTTATATTTTAGAGAAGGTGTTGGTACAGCTAAACCATACATTATTCAGCAAAAGTGAACAGTACGGCGATGCAGCACTAAAAGCTATTTTCAGATTGAACAATAATAATTACGTTTTGAAGTCGTTGCATAGAAGTAACTTGTTGGAATTGTATTTGATAGCCGAGCCTACTTGTGAAGATTACTATCACAAATCTATACAAGAACAGAAGAGTTTGTATTCGCAAAGGTAAAAAAACAACTTTAAAATATTAAAAAGAAAAACCGATGGATAAGTAATTTAATTTATTTTTTTTTTTGAGTTGGGGGAAGTTGTTGAATTACATATCAATTGAAGATTCCCCTATAAATGTTCAACATGATAAACTCAAAGACAAGGAGCGTGCCTTTATCAAAGAAAAATTTGCCGTAAGATGAAAATACTTGGTTCAAAACTAGGCTGAGGCTTTTTTTTAATTTTAAAACCATACAAATTATTTTTAATTATAGGGTTTCAATAAGGAAATTGATGATATTGTCAAGGTGCAGAGAGGGTACTCAATTCCCGACATTCAACTACGGGAGACTTTAAAACGAGACAATAAGGAACTTATTATACCAAAATATAATGCGTTCTACAATTTGTAAGTTTACTTTGTTGTTTATAAATGAAGTTTAACTGAATGTTAAAGAAAAACGACTAATTTATTTATTTATTTTTAGTTATGCTGGTACATCGTTTACAAAAAATCCTGATAAATACATCAAGCACAAACCAGACGAGGTTGCTTCGTTATTTGATAAAATATTTGATGTCGCTGCCTAGAATGTAAACTTATTTATTGTTAATATATTATATTATTATAATAACCCATATATTTATATCATATGTTTAATTAAAAAGATCTTAAGAATTGGAGTTTGAATGACATCTGGACTTAACCTCACTTTTATATCTTCATCAAGAAAATCTAACCTCACAACCATAATCAAAATTGACCTGTCAGTTGACTTGACAGTTTGTATTAGGTCTACCAACCCACGTGTTTTTGTCAAGGCCTATAAGAGGACTATTTTTATTGAACACCCGTTATTATACATACAGTAATACCTCGCTTAGCGCATAGGATGCGTTCCTAGACGATAGCGCGCTAAATGAAACAGCGTTACGAGGAATCACTACTGCTGGTACGTCGTATAAAATAAGCATCCATCGTCAGCTGTGACTTCCGTTCGATTTCATCATCAATTCAATCCTATTTCCTTGAAAATATTGGTTCTGGAACGGGTTATCTTTGTTGCAGAAGACTGTGGTTGCTGACAACTTAATTTGGTCTTGTGTTTTGAAATGGTTCGTTTAGTAGAAGTAGACAAACTTAAAGCGGTTTCAATATCGACTTGATGTACACCGTATTCCAATCGCCTCAGCACTTGCATTTTAACGTCAAGAGAACTGCTTTTTCGTGTTGTTTTTGTTTAATTTTTAATATAAAAAAAGATTAATCTCTTGACCACCTTATGGAATAGAATTTGTATAAATTTATGGACAATAAACACACCCAACAAACATAAGTATAGGGGAAGCACACGCTACGACCGAAGCAACAAATTGCCACAAGCCTTTTTTAAGCTTCAAGCAGACCGCGTTATATCGAATCAGCGATAATCTAGGAAGCGTTAAACGATGTCTTACTGTATAGCTTTGTTATATTATTTTTTATTATAGTTACCTGTGATGTTTAAAATAAATTGGATAAACATGAGATATTAATATATTTATTAAATTTTAAGTGTACATGTTTAAAAATAATTTTCCGATTAATAAAAAAACAAATAACAGCGTTATTTCTTTCCTTCAACCATGATAATATGATAACCGAATTTTGTTTTTACTGGTGGGTCTGTGTAGACAGGATTCCCTAATGACGAAATAGGAAGCGCAAATGCTGCGTCTTGAAATGGTCCAACCATGGACCCCCTTGTCATCCAACCAAGGTCCCCCCCGGAGCGTGCTTTGTCTTCACTGTAAGTCGCGGCAACCTCGTTAAATTTCTGTCCGGCTTTCAATTTCTCCAAAGCTTCAAGACATTTACCTTGTTTTTCGCATAAAATATGCCGAACTTTCACGGAAGTGCCCCCTTTCTTTTCACCTTTACCTAAAAAATGCTTCTTGTAAGGCTTTATAATGAAATTTTGTTAGTTTTCGTACCCTTTTCGGCATCGTCTTCTGATTTTCCTGCTTTTCCCGACTTTCCAGCAGCTTTTTTCGGAGGCATATTTTGTTGTTTTTAGGTTATGTTGAGAAAGTAAGGTTAGAACTTTCTAGGGGATTTATGTTTTTTAGGGAAGCTAAATTTTCAATGGTAGGAAGAATTACAATGACAAAATTAAGTAATTTTTTGTTATTTATCATCGTTATTTATAGTAAAAATCAAATTATAGAATAGAAATTAACAATAGAGAAATTGTGGTAACTCTGTTGTCAAATAAGTTCCACTACGTTGGCAACACCGTAAATTTTAGTAACCTATTTAAAAATGTGCTGTTTTCGCCAAAGTTGTATTCGTTCGTCAAAATTGAACCTTTGTTCACAACAAAATTATCTATTTATAAATCGTTTCGGATTATGGGAAACCTACAAATATAAACAACAACTTTATCGGTGTGTATGACCTGTTGCAAAAAAAGTCTCTGAAATGGAGCTGTGGATGAAAATTTCTGGTCTTCTGTGTGTGTTTGGATTCTTGAAGGAAATAAGGCCATCCGAACCGTTTATTTTCGAGTTTCTGATAGGGGAATGGAGAAATATAACAGAGGAACAAGTATTTCAAGAAGTTTACCCAATTGGAACGTACAGCTACTTAGGACAGCTAGTTATAGTATTTCTAATTACTGATTTGTGTCGTTATAAACCGCTGATAATATTGCTGGGAATGGCTGGTATAGTGGTTTGGGGCATGCTGTTATGGACCAAGACTCTAGTAGAACTTCAGATATTACAGGTAAGTAATTCTAAATCCCCAAATATTTCTAACGGATACCTAAATATTTATTCGAGTAAAATTAAATAAATACATTAGTAGGTATTGTAATTTCCAGTATGTATAATGTATGTTCTTACTCACAAAACCAACAAAGATAAGGTTAAACCAACAGATTAAAAGCTTGTCGATAAAAAAAAGCTAGGCATATTGATTAGGTATTTATGATAAATCCATAGCTTATGTTGGTATGATTACCACCATTTTAATATTAACAGATTTCAGATGTTTGTTGAACTGAGTAAAATCAGGGGAAGTACGAGGCATTCAAAGAAATTGAAGAAACAAATTGTTGTATTTGTATACTGAAGTGGCGTTATCATTCATAGTTTTAAGCTAAAGTCATCATATTCCATTTTAAGTACATGATAGAAAGAAGTTTGTGCCCAACAAGTATTTTCTGTATTAATTTCGATATGGGAAAACAAAGATGTAACAGAAAATATCATCATCGCTTATGTACTTCAATATTTTTCTTATTAAATATAAAATTTTTCTGTTTAACTTTGAGATACTGAATATGAAAACTCTACACTTTTTAAATGAATATAAGTAAATTGTAAAATGTATTTATGGTTATCGAGACATCGACAATTTTTGCAAATGTGTAGCAGACAAAGTTGAGCTTAAAAATTATCTCAAATTTTCTGTTAACCTTATGTATGTCTTTTGAAAATTTTTGATTTTGAAAAAACACAAAAATTTTAACATGATATGCAACTTTTCAAATGATATACGATATATTTGTTTGTGCTGAAAACAAATCGTTTCCCTGTTGATTGTTTGCATAGTCTTGTAGAATATAGGCTGCTTCTTAATATTTTTAAAAAATTCCGTATTTCAATCTGGGTTATTTTTACAATTTTACAAAGTTTAAATCTTTGATACTAGATAAGTACAATAAATTTAAGAATAATCAATAAACTTTTGAATTGCATCAATTCAATTTTCTGAAATCTCTTTTTCTGTAGAATCTGAATCTGAAGGCCAACATCGTGAACTTTTTTTTTTTGAGAAAGACCCATTTTTGTTTTTAAATACTAGTTTCAATTCACAATTTCTGGCTAAAAAATAATGAATTGAGACTAGTTTTTGAAAAAACAGTACAGAAGCGCTTTTTTTTATTTGTTAGAAACTGCTTGAGTTTGTAAGTTATTTTTTTTTATTATGATAATAGCTCTAACTAATTACAAATTTAACTTAACTTTCCTTATGGCATTCAGTATATTATTTTTTGTTTTACCATAAGTATCTATACTATAATATAATTACTTGGTCAAAAACAGAATAATCCCAGTGACAACTGAAAAATGATTCTGATATACCCTTTTCTGTAAAATCTGAATCTGAAGGCAAACATTGTGAACTATTTTTTGATAAAGACACATTGTTCTCAAAACCTAGATTCAATTCATGATTTCTGTCTAAATAAATTATGAATTGAGATTAGTTTTTGAAAAAACCAGTACAGAAATGCATTTTTTTTTTATTAAAAACAGCGTAAAAACTTCGTAAATATTTTTTTTTATTATGTTAAAACCACAACTAATTACAAATTTAACTTAACTTTTTTTATGGCAATCAGTACCTATATTATTTTTGTTTTACTATAATTGTCTACTAAATTGATTGTTTTCTTTTTCATAGTTGTTTTTTTATTATTAAACTATTTATTTATTATTTCTTTTTACTATTGTCAATTCACAACTTATGTCAAACATATAATATCACCCATTAAAATAAATAACTAGTGATTATTTTGTCTCTAAGGTTGCCAGATCTCATATGCTTGATATTGGTCACATATATTTTAAAATAATCTCATACCTGATATTGAGTTAAATATCATATATTTTCAATACACCTTTTTAAACTCCTCCAGAAATGTTTAGAAAAGGGTTTAACTTATATTGTATGTTACTGTTAAAAATTTGGAACTACTTTGGTACTTTTGAGAGTTTGAGACGTTTTAATTCAATGTACTATGATATGAACTTCTAATATCCATACTTAAAACCTATACATAAAAAAACATTACTTGATGAGAATGAGTCATCATTGAAAAATGTGTAATCCTAAAAACAACACAAATCTAGTAGTTTTTGAACTCATATAAATTCCCTTGTTAGGGAATAAATTTGGCTTATGTAGTTTTGAAACCATTTCTTCACATAATGAATTGATAGCATAAAATAGCCTCAAATTTTTTACAAAATATCTTTTTTGACCCAAAATTATAATAATAATTGCCATAATAATTTATACTGGTTATATACAAATCTCAACCATTAATGCACTATTGTAATTTTGTTACTTTGAATGAGTTCAACATTTTAGTGGCAGTTGTTCATTTTTATATTTATTTTAAGTATACAGTCAGCGCGTAAAGTATGTAAACATAAGAAAATCTTTGAGACGCTTTGCTATTTTACAAAATCCTCCAACACGTTGATTTTTAACTGTCAAAATGCACATTTTTATGTAAAATTCAATTTTCGACATTCGATATTTTTTTTTAAATGGCAAAAAGTTTGCTCACAAAAATTTTTGAGTCTTTTATAGGAATTCTTTTAACTTTTAAGTAACATTTCTGGATAACAAATATAATAATAAATAATAATAACAAGCCCTTGCTTTTTGAAACAGCTTTATAAACTAAAAGTACAACACAATCACATATCATTTATTATAAATAAATCGAGTAATAATAACCTAAAAATCTGACGTTTATACACACACTTCCCTTCAAAAAGTAAGGGATTTTTCGTATCTTGCGGGCAGTTGTAAATCCCAACTTCTAGGGGAAAATCCGCCAGTGTGGCAACACTGGCATGCCTTCAGTTTCTTCTGGTAGATTTACTCATTTAGGTTGGCAGTTGTTTTGGTCTGGGTTATTTAAAATGTACATCACATAACCTCAATTTGACATTTCGCTGTCGGTTCTTGTATCGGTCGGTCGTGTCATGGTTAAACACGGGTCTAACCAGCTGATTTGATCAAATTTAAAACAATGTTACGTTCGAAGTTAAGAATTACAATTATGACATATTGATTGTTCGTATAAAGTGACTACAGGGGTACAAACGCTGGTTTAAAATGCAGAACTGGCTGAAAATATCGTTGTTGCTTTGCATTTTTGGATTTTTGAAAGAACTGCGGCCGTCGGAACCGTTTATATATGAATTTTTGGTTGGTGAATGGAGAAATATTACTGATGCTCAGGTTAACCAAGAAGTGTATCCAGTAGGGACCTACAGCTACTTAGCACAGCTTGTGATAGTATTTTTAATTACTGATTTATCTCGATATAAACCGTTGATTATTTTGATGGGATTATCTGGAATTGTTGTATGGGGGATGTTATTATGGACTGACAGTCTGTTGGACTTGCAAATTTTAGAGGTAAGATTTATTATGATACAGTGTTACGCAATATGAATGTCGTGTTATATTTGAACTTATTTCGTACAGGATGATTCGTAAATTAGACCGAATGTTCAATTTTTATTTGTCAATATAACAACGTTAAAATTTTGCGGTTCATCTTTTGAAATTGACTGGAACAGATACAGTTGAATTAGGTACTAGATAAAGCAACCTTATCTGTGTTATGGCAGTAATTAATTAATGCATTATTATCGGAGCACTGAGATTAGGCTCCTATGAGCGAGATTCCATTACTTTGAATAACCAAACTTGAGTTCTTTAAAAAATGAACTAGTTTTCTTTGACATTTGTTTCATAATAATAATTATTATTGTGTTGAGTGAACGAATTGTGATTTTTTAAATTCTTTGAATTAAAATGCGATATTTTAAGGTTGCAAACATAAACGTCAAAGTGGACTGATGCAAAGTTGGCAATTCTAAAACATAACAAATGAAAAAAAAAACTTGGCTTACGTTTGATTTTACTTTTAGCTAACTAAAAAAAAACAAATATAATGCACCTGAAGCCAACTTAAAATAAAAACTGAATATACAAAAAACTGCTGCTTTAGTACTTTTCACGTTGTTGCAAACAATGGCGCAATAATTTAATAAAGAATGTGCAGTAAAGATCAAAAGAGCAATAAAGGTTTTTAGGAACAATAACTGTTAAAAGCTAAATGTCGAATGTCAAAGAAAACAAACTAAACTTTTTTCCTTTTTTATGATGCAATAAAAAAGTTATTGCGGCTGCCAGGTAAAAAAAACTAATCTTTTGGGCCAAATAACCCGATAAACATGTCTCGTAAGAGTACATAGGGCATGTTCGGAAATAAGGTGTACAATACTCCTACAGTGTGTTCCACTTAACAGTGTAACTTATCGAAAGCCATTGTTAATATTTTTCGGAATTAGAACAAAAATGCTATAGGCAAAAGTTGTTTTATATTTAAATTTATGCCCAGATATCAAATTTCTAAGTTTTATTATTTATTTATTTTTAACAGAGTAATTTAACAAAACATTACTCCACATGTTCCCCTCCTACAGCTACACATTTTTCCAATCTTCTTCTAAACTCCCGATATACCAAATCAATTGTTTCTTCATTTATTTCGTCTACTGCTTCCCTAATTTTTAATTTTGAATGTCTACATTATCATGAAAATTATTCGCATACACCTTCTGTTTTAAATAACCCCACAAAAAAATCAAGCGGCGTTAAATCAGGTGAACGTGGTGGCCATCCTATAGGGCCGAATCCTCCAATCCACTTATTTGGAAAATGTCTGTTCAACCAATCCCTGACATGATATGCGCTATGAGCAGGACAACCGTCGTGTTGATAGTGTAGTGAACACCTGAGCTGTACGTTGATTTCGTTCAAAGTAGGTAGCAAAAAATTTTCCAACATATCAAAATAAGTGTTTTGGTTTACAGTACCGTCAAAAAAGTATGGTCCAATTATTTTCTTGTAATAAATCCCACACCAAACATTCACTTTTTTATATTTTTAAAAATTGGTTTTAATACGGAAATTTGGATTTTCCTGAGACTAATATCTGCAATTCTGTGAACTAACAACTCCATTTGTGGTAAACGTCGCTTCGTCAGAGAAAATGATTTTTCTGTAGAAAAATCTATCGACCATAATTCGTTCTCCCATTAATAGGCAAAATTCTAATCGACGAGCATCATCTCCTTCTACTAAAGTGTGTATCAGTACTGGTTTATAAGGATGACATTTTTTATTTGAAAAGGTCCTTTGCAGGTGGCTTTTGCTGATGTTCAAGTCTCGAGATCTTTGCCTCAACGATTTTTTTGGGCAAGTGTTCACGGAATCAATGGCTAACATAGCTCCTGCATCATCTTCGCCATTTCGCTTTTTTTCCTTGATATTTTTCACGTTTCCTGTTGCATGAAATTTTTTAACCAATTCACGAACACAAAAATATATAATAAACACAAAAATACTCTGGATTAAGGCTATAACAAATTATGTAAAATAAATAAATCTTATATTTGTTTATAGTGCAGGCAAATTAACTGATTATAAGCCAAAACCGGTATTAATTGTAGACAGGAGTTTTATCATTGGAAATGGTAAAGGGGCTCATAGTGAACGTAAAAAAAAATAAATGCAGGTCATGGGGTGGTATAGTGTTTATTTGGGAGGGTTGAAAGCGGGTGCAAAGCATATTATTGCGTTTTACGGCGAAACTTGACGTTTTATTCAAAAACGGCCTATACTAAGTTGTAGATCATAAAAAAATCTACCTCATTCATATTGGTCACTTTTTACTATGACCTCAGAATTTCCGAGAAAAATGCGAATGCCAATGTCAAAACGAATTTTCTGTTTTTTATTTTTCGCTGACGCAACAATGATTCAATTTTAATCAAACTTTGTGAAAGCGTGCCCTTTTATACCTTAAATAAGCACACATTTTTTTATTATATAAAAAACAAGAAGTTTTTGAGATATTTAGTTTTTTTCCGTCAAAATCAGACTTTTTTTAAAAAGAAATTCTGTGGTGAAAAATCATCGTACAGTTCTTCTGGGTCTCATTTTTGTTGTTTTTACATGTACTTATTGACACAATAATAAAAATAATAGTCCCTATTTAACAACATGCTCAAAAATTTAAAAAACTCAAAAACGACTTTTGCAATAGTGAATTTTTCAGTAATTGTTCATTATTTGTTTAAATTTTTAAGAAAATTGCGGTACTGGTTACGACATTCGATTGTACGGAAAAATATACAATGGAAACTGTCTCCCATTTCTACAGTAATGCTATAACCATTAAATTAGAATAAGAAATCTTCAGATAAGTAACCAAAATAGTCAGTTTTTGTCTTAGTATCCAATACAAAAGTTGTAGGTCAAGAAAAAATATACAACTTTTGTAGAGGTTACTATATAACATAACCTCAGAACTTCCGAGAAAAATGCGAAAAATTAATTTTTTTTAGAATTTATAATTTTAATTTAGTTTTGACGAAACTTCTGAAAGTAAATTATTTATGTCTTAAAAGATCACAAACTGTTTATGAAAAAATCTTTAGTTAAAAATGTGATAACATTTAATGTGAAACAGTACTTTAATAATTAATAATAATAAATTACAAAAGTTAATGTTGTAACACGCCCCTAATACCAGTGCGCTCCATGACCAGCGAGGGCGTAGGAGCCCCCTTCCACTACGTGTCGACACACGACCTGGACCGAGCAGGATAAAAGACGGTACGCAACCCTGGCACATGAGTTCGCTCACCGGGCTGGAGGAAACTATTAACTTGGCGCACCTCGTAGGGCCTTGGTGACAACGTGGAATCCAGACGGAGAGACAGGCATCGTCAGTATACGACACGCTGCACCTACCGCGACTTGCATTTTCAAATATCTTTTTCCGAACGACCCCACCCCGTCAATATATATTTACAGATTTACAAATAAAAAATGAAAAGTATTTATTTATCATTTTCTATTTGATTTTTATAGATTGGCATAGTTATTTAACTATGCCAATCATTGCCTTATTCGCAATTTTTCTCGGGAGTTTTGAGGTTATGTTATATAGTAACCTCTACAAAATTTGTGGATTTTTTCTTGACCTACAACTTTTGTATTGGATACTTTTTGATTCTAAGCTAAGCTATTTTGCTTACTTATCGGAAGATTTCTTATTCTAATTTAATGGTTATAGCATTAGTGTAGAAATTAGAGCCAGTTTCCTTTGTATTTTTTCCGTACAATTTAATGTGCCGTAACAAGTATTGCAATTTTCTTATAAATTTAAGCAAATAATGAACAATTACTGAACAATTCAGTGTTGCAAAGGTCGTTGTTGAGTTTTTTCAATGTTTGAGCATGTTGTTAAATAGTAACTATTGTTTTTATTATTGTATCAATAAGTACTTGTAAAAACAACAAAACTGAGTCCCAGAAGAACTCTGTACGACGATTTTTCACCACAGAATTTTGTTTTAAAAAAGGTCTGATTTTGACGGAAAAAACTAAATATCTCAAAAACTTCTTGTTTTTTGTGTAATATAAAATGTAACATAAATCTGAATATGAATGAACAAAATAAGTATGATACATTTTGTAGCCTACTGGCAATTAAACAAATCCATTTTATTATTTTGATGTCGAATGCTGGCCGATTTATTTATCTTTGTTTTTCTGATATAACACATTCGAATATGTGTGTACCTATTTATAATACTTTTAATTAATAATATTCTGTGACTATCCAACACATCTTGATCGAAACTATGTTTTACTAAACTAGAAAATATATTTGATGCTATTTGGTGATGTTCTGTCTATACATATATCCGTATAATGCTTCGAACAAACAACACTGGACTTTGTCGGCTTCCAGTTACATCGGTCTACAAACTGTATCCATAATTCCTGCTGGGTAGGAATCTTTGAAAAACCTACATTTAATTGTTAAATAAACCAAAAAGTAAGTCAAACTTTATTGAATACGGGCCTGTTCATTGTCATTTGACTGACATCTAACGTCACTTACCGATGAAACATAATTCCCGCCGATTTATTGCAGCCAGGACCCTTTCTGCTACGACAGCTTCTTACATCACATACTGTCATGCTAATTAGTTATAAAAAAATACTTATAGCGCACTAGAAACCACTTGAACCACCATATAATGTATCGGCTTGACAATTTGACGTTATGGGACTAACGGACGGTATGATTTGACATACAGTGGTCCCAATTTTAAGCTCATATGACACCTCCTATTTTATACTATCTCGATGACACAAATAAAATCACAAATAAAATTATCCGCAAAGAAATATTTCTTTGTCTATTGAAACACCAGAGTCAATGCATATTTATTTGAATTAAAAAAAATTGTCTATCGTTCTGACTAGTAAGTTGACCTTTTCAGTTGAAAACGGCACTATCAATAATCACATACTTTTTACATGATTTGTCATATTTCTTTACGTTTTATCGACTAAATAATTTTTTTCTAGAAGTGTTCGGAATACAGAATAGATAAAAAAAAAGTGTCTAATCATTGATTAAGTGTACCTACAGTGTCTGGCAAAATAAATGTAAAAACATGGGTTCGAAAATGAACCATTGGCCTCTGTTTTTCATTTAAGTATGACCTTTCATAAGGAAAATTTTGGGCAAAAGGCAATTGAAAATTAGAGAAATAATGGTGACTCATGGAAGTACATATTGTGTGAATGAAAAGCAATTCTAAAAGCGTTGAGCAATCATCAATTAAAAAAAAAAAAACAAAATCCCTAAAACTCACTAAAACTTGACGTGATAAGCAACTTCACATGGACTTATTTATTCTTCAAATTCCTGAATAAGTTACAGTCGTTTGAATTGCCAACAAAATGTTAATTAATAGTTTCTAAAATAATCTTTAATGAATTTATTCCATACCTTTCCCCTTTTTTTGTATTTAAAAAAAATTTAATAACGTTTTTACAACTACAAAGAATTCACAAATAACACACACAGTGTAATCTATAGCATTTTTCAGCAAGAGGCAATTGAACCTCATGGAAATTATTGATTATATTAAACATTAATGTAAATATACAACATTTATACTCTATTCACTTTTAGAATAAAGCGTTGGATAAGATGGATAAGATGGATAAGAGGGCTATAATTTGCGGGTTGTGATTGGCTGAAAGTTGAACCAAATATACACCAGCCAACGCGCGTATGTCACTTGAATTTTGAAACGTCATGTCAGATTTGAAGCGTCAGATTCAAGATTTTCGTTGTTCTAGTTGTTGTGTTCGGAATATTTTGCAATCTAACAATCGATTCAAATAAAACTCAGTTCTTTTTAGAACTCCACACAATATTAACATTGTAACAGGTAATCTTAATATTGCCAATAAAATTTGTTGTTAATGTTTTACGATGATATTTAATAGTGCTAATATGGATGAGAGAATGCAGGCTGGTCCATCAAAAAATCCGCAAGGAAAGCCCACTCGCAGTGGACAACGGCTTTTGGCCTACAATTCATACCTCGAGTACAGTCGTGAACCTGGAAATTCGAAGTCAGATTCTGTAAAATTAGCTTCGAAGCTTGTAGGTATTGGAGAATCAACAATGTGGGCCATTGTAAAGGAAAAGGGCACTTCTGGAGTATTACGTTCTCCAACCAAAAAACGTAAACGGGAAAACACTTACGACAAATTGGATGAATTACAGAAAAATGCAATTAGGCGACATGTTCATTCTTTCTATTTTAACAATGAATTACCAACTATTTCCAAAGTATTAACGGTAATGATATGATTATTTATGTAATATTGAAATTCAGTGGATATTTGTATAGGCTATTGAAGCAGATGATTTCATACCTACGGTGAAGCGAACAACTTTGTGGAAAATATTGCGTATGTTGGGATTTAAATGGGAGAACCGAAGCAGGAAAAGTATTTTGATTGAAAGACAGGATATTGTTTTATGGAGACGAAGATATTTGACCAGTATTAGACGGTATCGCTCAATGGGGAAAAAAATCTATTACTTAGATGAGACACGGGTTAATGCTGGTCAGACAAAACCAAAGGTCTGGAAAGATACCACTATAACAAGCGCTCGACAAGCATTTGTTCGTGGGTTATACGAGGTATAACAGATCCTTCTGGAAAAGGAAAACGTCTTGTTGTTCTACACATCGGTTCGGAAGCAGGTTTTGTAGATAACGGCCTTCTGTTATTTGAATCAACAAGACTGGCGACTACCACGTAGACATGAACAGCGACGTCTTCACGGAATGGATGAGAAATATGTTGCCACGACTTGAGCCTGGATGTGTAATTGTAATGGATAATGCTCCTTACCATTCCGTGAAGATGGATAAAGTACCAAACAACTCTTGGGGAAAAGGGACATTAATAGAATGGCTTATGTCAAAAGGCGTAACCGTAGATAACAGTATGTTGAAAGTAGAACTTCTAGATATGGCAAAAAAGTATACAAGTGATAACCCAGTCAACTATGTAATCGATCAATTAGTGGAGGAAAGTGGTCGCAAAATCTTACGATTGCCTCCATATCACTGCAATTTAAACCTAATTGAATTAATTTGGGCCCAAGTTAAACATCATATCGTCGCAAACAATAAAACATTTAAGTTGTCGGAGGAAAAACTCTGCTTCTTGAGGGTTTGGAAGTTGCAAATGCGGAACGTTGGAAAGCTTGCATCAAACATGTAGTCAGCGAAGAAAACAAATTATATCAACTGGACAATATTGTTGAAGATATTATGGAAGAGTTTATTATAACAACCAAGGATCATCATCAGATTTGTGGACTGGTACTGAACCATCTACAAGCGAATGAAATAAGGAGTTCCTATTTATCAAACGACAAACTTTTCGTGTTTTCTTTTACTTTTTTAAACAGTAATATAACGGAAGACGTGTGAGGACGCTTTGAGAACTGCTGTCGGAGCAAATTGCTACTCGTAGAGATATACGATAATAGACAGTGATATTTTGTTCCTTTTTTAGTGTCTTATTTCTTTGTTTGTTATTCTTTATTGATATCATTAAGTGTTTATTGTGTACTAATATTTAATAAAAGATAGCAGACTTAATATAACGTTTTAATATAACGCACTACATTACATAACGATGGCTAATTGACAAATCAGCGGTGCGAGGTATGGCACACCATTGTCGTGACATAACCTTTCAATTTGCCGCTATTGACAGCATATTGCTCCAGTGTAAATCGGGCTCAGTTTGCACCCCCACTACTATGTTCTTATCGTGAATAGGGTATAGTTTCCACACATTTTCTAAAAACCCTATAAAATTAATTTTCTGCCTACGTACATACGTAGGTATAATCCCACGAATCAAATGCATAAAATATGAACGATAATTGAAATTAAAGTTGAATCTGTTCTATTTATTGATTATCCATGTGAAGTGGAATATTGTATAAGTTATTTAGTCAGACCTTGGACACGTAGTACATACATACGTAGCTACACACAGTAATCGATTTTGAATTTTTAGGTGACTAAAATATTTTTTTTTTGTAAATGTACCTACTTTAAAATAGTTGTTAGTTGTAGTTGTATACAAGAAGAGATTTATTTCCTCCAAAGAAATATTTTTGCTTTCGCTTAAAAATAGGTTTACATGTGCCAAAGAAATTATATTTTGATTCAAATAAATATATTTTTAGTGTGAATATCAGTACATATTGACTTCTGTGTTTGAAGGCACATACTCCTGAATCATTTCTACATAAGTTGTATGACTGTCAAAATTGTTTTCCTCTCGGTGTAAACATGAGCGCGAGAGAAGTGAAAAAAAGTACCTGATTTTTGCAGTTTTAAATTAACGCTGGTCTTTCCCATTTATTTTCTCGTAAACCACTTACTAAAAAAATTTTAGTTTTTGTTCAGGTTGCATTTAGAGTCTCTTCTATAGATTGGCGTTTTTGTTTTCTTCAGTTTTTATGTAATAAAGGTTGCGAACAAAATTTTGATGGAAGCCGATATCTCAGGAACGAATGTTAGCAGGACAACGCAGTTTACATGCAAATAATCCTTATTTACTGCGATACATATCCCTTGAATTTAATAGCATTCCGACTATTTGTTAATTTTTAAGACCGAAATAAACATGACCAATAGTTTGCGCAGTTCGGCTTCCCTCGCTTGTGGGTTTTGGTACGAGGCAGTCGACGAGATGCGTAGGTTTGACGCGATCAGTGAATCAGTTTGAATCCGTGTTTGTAAAATATTGTTGGGTATATTTAATTGTACATCTAAATTCAATATTTATATTTAACTCGCACTACTATTCAAATTTCCGAAATTAAATTGTTCTGATCGTATCGTACTAATAGTAAATAATCGTCCACTGTCCCAGCTACGTTTCCATTTACCGTTACGATTGACGTAGTGCGCGCTGCACGAAATTTATATCATTCATATTAAATCGCTTTAAACATTACTTAAAAATTATTATGCATTTCTTTTTCTACAGTCGCATTAAATAAAATATGACGATTGATTACGTGCATATCCCGATATCGTGCTAATATTCGTTACTGAGATATCCGCTTCCATGAACATCTTGTTTGCAACCTTTATTACACAAAAACTGAAGAAAACAAAAACACCAATCTATAGGAGAGGCTCCAAATGCAACCTGAACAAAAATTGAAAATTTTGTGGCAAGTGGTTTACGAGGAAAAAAGTGGAAAGGCGAACGTTAATTTAAAAGTGTAAACATCGGGGATCTTTTCTCATTTCTCTCGCGCTCACGTTTACACCGAGAGGTAAAAAACTGAAAATTAAAGGTGTTTGGCACAAGTAAATGTTCTTTCTACTAAACAAATATTTCAAACAAATTCATTTTTATCCGCAAAGAAATATTTCTTTCTATTGAAACACCAGATTTGTTTGAGTGAGTGCATATTTATTTGAATTAAACTTAATTGTCTATCTGTGTAAGATTATATCCTTAAGAGTAAATGTTAGTCACCGGCCTCAAAAGTTCGACGAAACTGAGGCGCGAGAGGAGGGAACAAGCCGCGCCCACTGTACACTCCGCAGAAAATGCAAGCAACACACTGATTAGATGAGGGGAACAGCGGTATCGTTCTTTGGCGGCGAAGATCAAAGGGGCCGTGCGGTGTCGACTGGCGCCGAACCGTTTCCTAATAATTTTGTGTATGTGACTATCGCATGTTCTGAAATGCTTTTCTTGTATATTTTAAATACAAATACAATTCCACAAAACAATACAGTGATACAAATTAATTAATTGCTTTATTATAACATTCCTATTTTACTACTAACTATGGTTGAACATTTTACCTTTTGTATGTTGAAAAAAATTGTAGTTTTGGTAAAACAGACAGCTTTTCTTACATAAATCATTTATTACTTTACATTTATTATTAGAATTAGTTAACTAATTATCAGTTAGCTCCGAAGAAGCGAACAGCATGGTTCGCGAAGACAGTAATTATGAATTTTTACTCACGGCATAAACCGGTAACTATTTATCATCTAAATTTAAATGATTCTGGCCGTGAAAGCATTCGTACTCAGATACTTATTTAAATCTATTTAACGTTTTCTTTGTGCATCAATAATCTCGAATGTCTCGTTGGTACTTAGCAGAGATCGATACTTTCAGGTAAAACACACCTCATATAAAAAATTCAAATTTTTATCGGGTGACGCAAGTAGGTGTTAGTAAATATAATATTCCTATTTTAATTCTAGATACAGTTGGATACTGCATTTTGAAATTTTACTCAAAATTATTATTGCTATGTATAGACTTGGTAGTATACGTACTTCAATTTCAATTGTAGGTATGAGAAAAAATAGTGATTTCGATAAAACAGGCAGCTTTATGTATATATATATATATATATATATATATATATATATATAAGTCATTTATTATATATTATATAGATACATGTTCAAATATTTTACACCTTTATAAAAGTTTTTGCCATATATGGTAATCGGGCACGCTTACGCCTATAAGAGAGTATTGCTCAAATTAACTAGCGCAGTTAATTAGCGAAGAATTAGAGTACACGTATAATATCTACATATACACTTACCGCAGGTACTCTCGCAAGTTATTAGTTTTCTTAGAACGCGGGCGACATAAAGGCAGTTGATTTTTAATTTGCCCATATTTCTAGCGTCTGTTCTACGTCTGTTGTACAACAAGTAGAACTAAAGCCAACCATCCTACATAGATTGCGATTGCCCTGAATCCTTTGCCAAGCGACAAGTGTTTGGTATTCATATTATTTTCTAAATCTAAATACCAATATATTTGAAATTCTATGACGAAAAATAAATGACTGATTAAAAACTAAATTACTTGTATTTCCTTAGTAATAATTTATTTAACTCCTATTAATTATTTAGTAGTTGTAACATTGTAAGTAGGTATTGCGGTTGTTGATTATTCTTCGTTCCGTGTGTCGTACGGGAACTGCACTATAAACCCTCGCGGGAACATGCGCTCCTAATTTATAACTCGCTCTTTGCTGTCTGCGTAGAGTCCATCAGGATGGCAAAAAATTATTTCTCGTATTCGGTTTCTAGCCTATTTTGGTCGAAATTCAACAATTCATGTTGATCACATACACTTCCGCAAAAACATGCTGTCCTAATTTATAAGCGAGTCGTTGCTATCTACGTAGCACCAGCACGGTAAAATTTTTTTTCGTATGGCTTTCGTTTGCCAGGCGCGGCGCCGCTACGCCTCCCGTGTCAACATGCGATCAATATTTTTGTTAGGCCGAAATTGCTCAATATTTGTGATTCCCCTGGCTACGTATTCATGCTGCTTCAGACTGTACCATTTGAATTTGATTGGTCGAAGAAAATGATGTGGTGTTTATCCAACAGATGGCTGCAACGTACGACTATAAAATATGTTATTCTCGTCTCATTCACATGTTCAAAAAACCAACGGTTAAATCATTACAACATTTATATTTTGTTGTCATTTTTTTTATACAAGTTCATGAAGGCTCAATACAAAATGTTGTAGTATTGCTTTTTTGATGTTTGGTTCGGATTTGGAAAAAAAAATAACAAAAATTACCAATTATTGGCTTCTTTAGCAACGGTAAAAAACAAAACAACAACGCAAATGAAAAGAAGTGGCATTCGTACCCGGTGTAATACACCTTTATCTATAATTTAATGTATTACACGTGATTATTAACACACAATTAAGCTCAGGATGTTTGGTTTTATGTAGTGTTGTTTTGTAGTACGCTACTACCTCTAGTGATTCCTCTTAAGGTAAACCCTTGCAAATTGCATTGACGGACTGCAAAATTGCAAGTTTTACCGGAAGCGAAAATATCATATCAGCAGTGTTGATTTAATAATAGTATACGTTTACACAACTGCATAAATAATATAATATCTGTATATCAGATAAAAATGTAAACGTAAGTAAATCAGTTCAAAGCTGGTGAAAATTCGAGTAAAATAATGCAAAACTAAAAACGTATTTTGCATTTTGTTTTGTCAATCGGTTTCTGTGATATTTCAACATAGACAGAGCGGCGATAATACATGTTAAACGGCATAAGTAATAGAGTTTAAGTGGTCCAACATTCTGACGTAGGCAAGTTCTTATTAGAACAATAAGCAAAGATTTAGCACTCGCTGTGCGACAAAAACAGCTGAAAAACAAACCGACTTGAACTGTAATTTGAGTTACTGTGAATTGTGTTTTTAAAAACAATTAATTTCTAATTGAATTTATAACTATATACTGTTGATTACATAGGCTTAATATGCATTTGTTAATCACTGATTAGTATAGTTGCCACATTTGAGATAAAATCTGTTCTAACTGGGGATTCTCAAATATATTTGTTGTCTGTAGATATACGTAATAATTATAACTTTTTTTTAAGATATCCAATCTCCTGAAATTTTTAACAAATAAAAAATGCGAACACCAACCGTGGTAATGTAAATTGAAGTTCCACGGTCGATTGATCTAGCAAATAAATAATGAGTAATTATGATTAAATTTTGACCATCAACCTTGAAATGGAAAGGTTACGCATATCGACATAGCTTTGTAATTGAGTGAAATATAGCAAATGAAAAGACTGTAAGTAGCAATTATATGAAATACAGACAAACGTTTCTGACTGTCATAGTATCGAGGACAGTCGGGTTTTCTGTGGATTGGTGAGGTTCAATACAGTGTATGCCCTCCACGAGCACGCATTACTTCCTCACCCCTGCGTGGCATGCTTCGCACTAGTCTGCGAAGAGATTCTTGGGGAATGCTTTCCCATTCCTCAATCAGGGCTTGTGTCAGTTCGGTATGGTTAGTGGTGGATTAGGGCGCTTGTGAACACGTCGGTCAAGCTGATCCCACACGTGTTCAATAGGATTCAGGTCAGGACCTAACGCCGGCCATTCCATGACCTGAATTCCACGTTCTTGTAAAAAGTTTCTGGTGATGCCGGCGGTATGTGGCTTTGCATTGTCCTGCATGAAATTTTGACCGACGCCATATCCAGCAAGCAACACATGGTCCTCCGCGATCTTTTCGATGTACTTCATGGCATTTAGTCTACCAGGAACCACAACAAGATCAGTTCTGTTGTCTATACTGATTCCAGCCCTAACCACCATGAGTGATTTATTTTTCCTCTTAAGTTCGATTACCGAATATTTTTCATCCATCCTTGATTACCGGCTGATGTTTATAAAACTCAAAAAAATCTATGACATACCAACAAATTTGTACAATACTCGTTTGTGATTTCGGACCGTCAGAGTTGCACTGCAACAGTAAATGCATCGGACATTGATGCATCGCTACATAGCATTCTCTAATACGTGAAAATCTTCTTTGAGGACTTGCTACACGTGCGTATCGAACGGGCACTAGCTCTTTTTTTGATTAGTTCGCCTTATTTGCACATTAGCTTTTTCAAATCAAACTGATAATTTGATTACGGACCAGCAAGGTTTTATTTTATAATGCCGACATATTTTTAATTACATAAGTGCAGAATTCACTGCGCACTAACAAGGGCATTCTTGTGGAAATTTACAAAACAAATCTTGACGAAACTTGTTTCATTTTAATGATTTTTTGTGTAATTCATCAGCTCTATGTATTATTAATTCGCAGAATCTAATTTTAACAGACTGTAAAACAGTACAATTGGTCATTTGATGTGAACCTAGTTTAAATAAATTATTATTTTAATGAGAAAAAATATATATTTTTGTATTTAAATTAGGAAGATATTGCCCATAGAAGAAATGTTAGATATGGTTTCTTCGTCATCTTTAAAGTTCTACTAAATCCAATTGTACTACTACTAGGTTCGTTGTATAAATATGTCCTAATATTGTCTGAAATACAGATCAATTAGCTTCTGAAACAAAAAATTTAAATAAATGAGCTTTCAAAATATAACCTTTTTGTTGAATAAAAAGGCTACACAAAATTGTCTCTACTATTAAAATATTTTTAACCGCTTTCGTTTCTCTTCAAATAATAAACATCATAAAAATCGACAAATGTATAAATACAAGCAAATAAAGTATAATTTTCCAAATAAATTATGTTATATACATGCTGTATATAAAATTTTTATGACGTTTATTACTTGAAGAGAAACGAAAACGATTAAAAATATTTTAATAGTAGAGACAATTTTGTGTAGCTTTTTATTTAACAAAAAGGTTATATTTTAAAAGATCATAAATGAGTTTCATCTATATTGTTCATAGAAAAGCATCAACTTAGGATACACTCTGTATATGGTGTACGTTTTTCTTGGAAAGAAATATCATTGCGTTTATGTAGACAGGTAAAATCTACAATATTTTTTTGTAATTTCTGTCTGACGGTTTCCGGAAAACTGTCTGTCTGACGGTTTCACAAAATTACAATTTTATGCAATTTTCGCTGTTTAGAAAAATCAAAAATCTTACTAATAATTACAAATCTATTGTCAATCTTCGTATACGACCTAC
The DNA here is from genome assembly GCA_963966075.1 of Aphodius sticticus. Taxonomy (NCBI): domain Eukaryota; kingdom Metazoa; phylum Arthropoda; class Insecta; order Coleoptera; family Scarabaeidae; genus Aphodius; species Aphodius sticticus. The sequence goes on along the minus strand of OZ014508.1, from coordinate 3,618,171 downwards.
TACACACAAAACGAAATTAAAAAATGGAAAAATTAAACAGCGTACTAAAATGTTCATCGAGTACAAATAAATGCACCAATATTTGTCGCCTTTGCATTTGCTATACCCACTTCAACTGGGTATTGCAAATACCAAGTATATGGCGTAAAAAACTCGTCCGCACAGCCGAACGTCGAATATAGAAATTTATTTTAGAGATGCACTCGCTACGAATTGAATAGAGCAGGTTTTTTTTTGACAAATTTTCATAGACTTGGCTAATATAATATTTGATATTTGGCAAGTATACGAATGTGTGGCCCTGGATTTAGGTCGTTTAGGAGGTCTCGTGCTGTGGCAGTACGCAAACGTAGAGAGGAAAGGACAAGAAGTCGGTCTTGATTTTCAGTAGTTTTTCGATTTCGACCTTGTTTTGCCCGCTACAATGTGGTATTTTTAGTTTTTCGATTAAGTGAGTGAGATTCGAGGAATGAAGGATTAAACTCTGACAGGCACAACTTTTCAATGGTTTTCAATTTTTCAATTAATTACATGTTTTCCTATTAAGTATGATTCTAAACATTTTAATATGTTACTATTGGAACCGTAAGCTGTCGATGCATCATTTGTTTGTGGTTTAAGTAGTCCTTCGGACATAATAACTCATAAATATTCGAGATGGTTACTATAGGATCGCCCTAGAATACATACTTTGATATGGGCCAGCACTTATTTAACAGAATGCTGTTTTCACACGTTATTATTCAACCTTGCATAATAACAAAGTTGTTAGCAACTTGAGTATTATTTTCTAGTGTAAGTAAATTAGCGATCAATAAAATATCAACCGAGATAAAGAAAGTATGAACAATATAGAGAAACTTCGTTTCCATACGATAGGTAGTTAATTAATGCCCTGATAACAACTCCACTGAAAAAAAAAACAACCTTCTCATTTCTTTAAGAAGGAAAAACTTCTGATGTAAGTTTCTGATTTGTTTCAGGTCTTCTATGGTACTTTTATGGCTACAGAGGTAGCTTATTATACGTACATATACGCAAAAGTGCCAACTGAATTCTACCAACAAGTGACGTCGCATACCAGAGCGGCTCTATTGGCAGGAAGAGCGATCTCAGGCATCTTGGCCCAAAGTCTAGTCTCTTTCAACGCGATGGACTACCGACAACTTAATTATATCACGTTTAGCGGTAAGCATACTGTGAAATTTACTAGTTGGAACAGTATTTCTAACAACAAATTTCATGTTAAGCGTCGTTTGCGCAGGAAGAACGTAACAATTTCCATGTGTTTACAGGGTACAGTAGGGTGACCAACTTTTTAATACTCCAAATCGCGACGCTGACATCCGGGGAGTAGGCCATAAATAACAATAATAAATATCAATAACTGAAACATATTTTTATCTTTAGTATTGCAAGGCTTTTTGATTAGCGGGAGATACATGGAAATAAAGTTAAAGCGAGGTTTCTAAGATAGGTCTTTGTACTTCTTTAATTTTTTAGTTTCTTTTTACATTTTTCTAAGCATACAGTTGAAAAGATTGTATGGACATACTGTAATGACCAATTGAAATAAGTAGTGTAAGCGCAAAAGTGGTTGACACTCGTATTGGATTAGCATTGAAGTACTTGGGTGCCAACGTTTTTGAGTGCCAATGACTGTGTACTTTACTCTATAAAGAACAAAAAAAAAAGCAAGTCATAGGCCCCGATAGTATAGATATTGGTGCACTGTCCTGGATGCCAAACGATGCCTGGTTTAAATTCAAGTTTTGGCTTTAATTATTATTAATTCAATTTAATTTAATATTTACTATTTCCTAACTATGTGTCATCACTTGCTCTTTATATTTTTTAAGAAGTTTGATGAGCTAACCACTGATACTGATTAGAAATGTACCTGGAAAATATTTTTTCTTCCATAAGCTTCACCTCCACCACCAGAATATTATCAATTTTCAAGACCTTGTACTTATTAGATGCAATACGTTTATTGTATTTCACTGTCTTCGCCGCTAGAAGACTATACCAAAGCATGTGATTTGTTTCCAAATGATTTCCAATAATGGAGTTTCTTTTCTGAAATTGTTGTTAAATTTTCGTTTCTTGACTATTTATCTATCCAGATTTTATAGATATCTGTAATAATAAGTGATTTTTCGATTTTTTTGTACGGAGAACACTAGTTAAAATTTAAAAAAAGTATCACATAATGAGTTACACCTGTTCCTGTATAAGTGTACAAAATTTCGAGTAGAAATATCAATATATCCCATATATCAAAATTTCAGTTCTTTGAGTACATGTGTCAGACATATTTTATCAAGTGGCATGGATACAACAGTAACAATTAATACATATACATTACCACAACAAGTAATACACCTTTATCTATAAGTTGATGTATAACATGAGATCATTGATACAAAATTAAGCTTACTATGGATGCTTGTTCTATAGGACATACTAGCTCCAATGATTCAGCTTAACTAAATGTGCTGTTTTAAAATTTGGGTAGAATATATCTCAATTACCTACATTTCTTTTAGACTGCTGGGTCATTTTGTCGAGTTAAGTATAGTACAATTTTATATAATAATAATAATAATTTATTGTTCAAGAAAAAAACGTAAATGTAATAAGTCAGATTACGATTTAAGTTGGTATTTAACAGACGCTCGGAGTGGCGCTGCAGTCGCGCCAGGTTTACCGCGCAAACATCTGGGGTTTTGGCGCCAAAGTGTCTGGGAAGATGTAAAGGGACAAGCAAACAGCCTCTTTGGCATCGGGCTTTGAAAGTAGACGGTCGTGCGTCAAAACGTGCGCCCAAGCGTAGGGCCCCAATGGGGGCCAGGTTATAGAAACTGTCCTGTCTCGTGTTTCTTGTGCTCAACCGAAATAATAAGGTATTTATTCGTTGTCTGTACTTGCTGATTTGTCCATCTCTACCAAAGTATATCATCTTTGTTAATAGGGATTAAAATTCATATTTCATGTAAGCAGTTCTGCATTGTTGTATATATTTTTGTTAATAGATTTTATTGTGGTTTTCTTCGGCACATTCATTTTAGAATAATATAAACCTGTCCCTTTTATAGTAAAGTATTTAGCCTTGCATATAGTGATTAATAATTAGTGAGTTCAAACGTCTCTGACAAAGTCTCAGAGAAAGAACTCACGATTTGAAGCCTCCGTAAGAGAGATAATTAATTCACGCTACCGTAAGATTAATTAAGATCACATTTTTAAGTGTTAGCGTCGCCAAGCGTCGCTTGGGGCGAGTTACCACCTTCAACATGTGGGGTTAAGGTTGGGTAGTTGAGCAAAGTCCTAACAAGGGCCCCCTTCAGTTTAGAGTTGATTAAAGTATAATAATAAATATTGAGAAGGGTGTCCGCCCCATCACATAAATACAAGTCGTAAGCTGCATGTGCTAAAGAAGACAAACATAAATAAAAAATATCCTAACAAAATCATTAGTTTGACATTTTTAAAAGTCGGGGCAATATTCAGGACGCTTCGTCAGGCGGGCCAAGTGGTCAAAATTCAGGACTGTCCCGCCTAAATCGGGACGGTTGGTCACCCTAATGTAAACGGGCCTTAAAGCCTAGATTCCTTTTTGTAAAAAAATATGCAGAAATGAGTATTTTAAAGATTATACTTTGAGCGTATTTATCACAACAAAAAGAAAATCGAATGACTTGATAATAATCTAATCTATAGTCTCATATTGATTTAATTACTACTCTAGAATTGATTCAATTACAAATTAGAGGTACCTAAACCAGAAATAGATTTTTATTAACTACACCAAACTAATAATGTTTTCATATTTAACATTTTTAACCAAAGATGAATAAAAAGTTTAAGTTTGTTTAGGTCAAAACAAAAAAGCAGCCAACCATACGACAAGTGGTGTTATTTTTAGGTACCATTCACAGTGAGTCATCGAAAGGTGGTCGTTGCGTTGTGGATTGTTTCGTTTAATGGGTATGTTGCCCAACGTCGGAGAAGGTTCGGAATTCGAAATTCGGAGATTTTCGTTAAGCATTAGTTTAGAACAAAATCATACGCAACTATTTGCAAACAGTTTCAAAAGTTTACCTCAAATTATTTCCAAAACCTTTGTAAATCGAACATATGTGGATAGCAACATTTTTGAAGCGTGTAAAACAGTTTTGAGTAAAATACCTTTTGTTTTCTTTCTCTTAATGATAAACGTTTTAAAAGAATTTACTTCACCATATGCTTGAGAGATCAACATCGCCCTTGAGTCTGTAGTACGCCCAGGATGTGGTTCCATCTAACGGTGAACCGTTGTACTCAATTCTTTGTGTATAAACAAACACACTTAATTTTTTCAGCCGATTTCTGCCCTTTGCCTATAAGCAGCTACTGCAGTTGTTGTCAACTGTTAGTTATTATTGATCTGAGCTGTTAGTACTCTTCTCCTGTGTGTCGGTCTGTGGACTTTATTACAGAAACCTTCTTTACAGAGCTCTGCGGTGACAGTTCAGTAATTCGACACAATTGTTTAAAAAGCAGATCAACTTGACAACGGCTGGGTCAATTTTAAAGAGCTATGTCTTAAAATGTTACCCATAAATTAGCTCCTGCTCCGGGATTAATTCTTTTCTTTAATTAAGTTCATGATTAAAGCAAGCGCGGTTGAATTTTATATTTATCCTGGAACAATGCTATATGGTTACACATTCCAACAGTACCTTACTTTTAAACATCAGTACAATAGTTTCGACTCCGATCTGCTTTTTATGCGCCCGTGTTTTGCATGTAACTGGTATATGGATAAACGCCGCTCTTAACCATATGTTCACCATATGTTTTCAACACTACATCAAAAACCTGTACTAAATTTGATTAAGAATCTTATTATCCTACCCAACAAGAAAACTTTGCAGGGCATCAAAAACTGCAAAAGAAACCATTTTTTTGAGTTATTTTACACCAAACTCTATGCAAGAACATCCATCGAAATGACCTATCATTTATTTCTAACAACAAATTGTTAGAATTACAATTATATAAAAAAAAATCAAACAAAACACAAAACATATCTAATTTTGTTCGTCTTTTACCTTACAGCTTTAATACTAGCGACGATATGGGCGATATTCCTACCGTCAGTCCCAAAGAGCATCTACTTCCACCGAATGGAAGAAGAGAACCAACAACTCACCGCGTCCAAATACAAAACTGCCTTCAGCCTGATGAAGAAGCACTGCATCGACTCTTTCTCCAACAAATACGTCCTCAAATGGTCCCTCTGGTGGGCGTTGGCCACAGCCGGCTTCATCCAAGTCCAAGTCTACATGCAACCTCTCTGGGCCGAAATAAAAGACGACCCAGATCGACCAATCTACAACGGCGCTGTAGAAGCCATATTAACCATCATCGGCGCTGTTGGCGCCTTAGGCGCTGGCATCGTAAAAACCGACTGGAAACACAAAGGCGAACTCATGCTAGCGATATGCTCGATCAGCGCTGGAGCGATGACTTTGATCTCTTCACAAACGACCTCGATCATAGCTAGTTACGTTTGTTATATTATTTTCGGAGGGCTGTATCATTTTATGATTACGATAGCCAGCGCGGAAATAGCTAAGTTTATCATGGAGGATAGTTACGGGTTAGTTTTTGGGTTGAATACGTTGATAGCGTTGACGATCCAGACGTTTTTGACGCTGTGTTTCGTAACGGGGGATTTAGGTTTGGCGCTGTCACCGAGAGATCAGTATTTAGTTTACGGGGTCTATCATATTGTAATCGCGGCTTTGTTTATTGTTATCGGGTTGACTTCGTGGGTAAAAAGTAGCCGCGATATCAATAAGACGTATACGTAGTCGATGATTAGAGGATGATAGAGATCGCTTTTTGAAGTTGACTGAAGTACTTGAAGTATTAAATAAGGAGATTTTTTTCTATAGAGAGTTTATTTAACGGGGTTATACTTTTTATGATGTAATTTTTCCAGGGTATTACTCTACAAGTTTTATGATTGTAACTGTTTTAATAGTCCGTTGAAACCACCAAAACATTTTTTTGCACTTTCAAATTATGTGTTTATTTTTTTGAGCGAAAAATTGATGGAATAGTTATGTACGAATGTTTTAATAAGTATTATAATAGCTCAATTTATTACCCTACACTGCTATCTGTCGATCTTAAGTGAATCATGAGACACGAAACAATAAATGCAATCATTACACATTTCTAGCTTATATCAAACTGACTATTTATTGAAAATTAAAATTAACCGATTGCTTTAGGAAGGTTTATAAAATTTTCAACAAATATTTCACTTGAAAATATTTATTGCGATGATTTTTTTATTCTGAGTAAGGAACCACCATTTCTCGACAAAAATTGTCGTATTTAGTCCTTATTCGCGTAATTGTTACTCCAATAGGTACTTATTGTTTTAGAAATACTTTTACAGTATTTTGTGATATACATTTGTAGCGCAATTTGAGATTTAATAAAATTTTATGAACATTTGCAATGCGTTTTATTTCTACCAAGTATATTGTAATATCCATTTCATTGAAATTTCAACAAAGATATATTTTGGAAGTAATAATAAATAGGTGAATATGATTTGTTATTCGACAATGGAACAAATCACATCATCTCAAATCATGTCAGATTTTTAGATCATTTAGGTCAATTTCTAACATAGATTTTTTTAAGTAATATTAGATTTGTTTCTTGACAACGGAACAACTCGCATCATATAATACACAACTCCAGCCTTAAAACAAATACTAATTACTACAATTAGTCATATATTTCATACAAAATATAGTCTATAGAATTTATCACAAACATCCTTATAAAAATATACAAAATCTAGTAAAAGTGAAGGCCCGTATTAAATATGTCATGTTACAACTAATCCCAATTATTAAATGCATATGTAGGTTTTATTTCAACTCTTTCTTTGCCACTTTTTTTAACCATCCAATATTCCTAAAATATTTTACCAGGAAAGGCGCTGCCGTTAACGTTGCTCCTATTCTGACTGGCGCAAATGCTTTGTGCACTGCGTAGGCAACCACAAACGTACCCGTACTTGCTACCTTCGGCGAGTCATCCAAATTTATTCCAACGCGTGAAAATATTGACGTTACGTCTATTCCGCTGAAATCATACAAGAATTGTTTCAAATTATTCTTGAAAATAAGAAAAATTATTTTCTAGACAAAATCAGCTAAAAAGTCAATCGTCAAACAATTTTTGTCTTTTACGAACCTAGATATAAGCATGTAACACAATCCTAAAGATACCAGCGATATTCCGACATGGAAAATGATAACAACCGACCCATATTCAGCGACTGCTTTCTTCAGTTTCTGACCCGCTGTCAACGGGGCATCATTTTTAGTCGTCGACATCGTCACACAACTTGGAACAAAGCGCGGTTGTACTTTCAAAAATGCACAGATATTTTGCCTATTACTATTTGTAAGTAAATGTCTTTCTTGATGTTGCATGGACACTAGATCCATTGCTTTGATATGTCCATTTCTAATCGATATTTGGCTGAAATATCTCACGTTAATTTGGTTAATCGTCGTCTGTTGTATGTTTCTGTTCCCGCATAACACATTTTTCTGAATGGAACCTTGAATAAATAGAAAACTCGGTTATTGTTGGTGTTATAAAAGGATTAAGAACTTACAAATTATCCTTTGACATAACATATTGTTTTCGTAACGATGTTTTGACAAAAATATAACCTTTTTTTCAGGTAACACTTGACAGATGATTAGAGGGCGCCACTTGTCGAGTGTTGTCAGACTAGTTCGTTCGAAACACCACAGATGGCGCCGCACACGACCATTTTTATTATTTTTTTATATTTATTACTCCCAGGAGTACTAAAAAGAATAAAAACAAATAATTCTTTGCATATTTATTTACGTTTGGCGTAATATACATTTTGATTATCATACTTATACAGATTACAAGAACTAACATACAAAAAACATCTGGCATTAGTAGTGTTGGGTTTCAACAATAAAAAATAAAATTTTGCACAACAAAAGTGTTAAAAAATTATCCCAACACAACACGATTTTATTCATGCAGTTCGTAACAATTTAAAGATTTCATATTTGTAAGCTAGGTTATATACAATATTGACGAAAAGCTCAAAACTGGACGAATTACTTTATAAGAAATGCAAGGCAAAAATTTGCACTATTTTTTGCGTAGAAAATTGACTGTTATTAATTGTTACTTCTTTAGAACAGGGAATACGTCAAGCTTAGCTTAGTGGTTTAACATTATATATTTATATATCACACGAATAGATGTTATTGAGCATACGTAATGTAAACTTTTCATAATTTAAAATTTCAGTTCTTAAAAATATACATTTATAAAACTATATGTACACTATTATTTACATCACAATTTTACACGAGTATGCCACTATAAAAAGATTCTTAATGATTCCTACGTATAAATATTTTCGTTAGAAAAATATCTGATTTTCGCTTGTCGAAGGGTTAGATTAAAAAAATAAAAGTAACGAAAAACAAATCTTTGGATTTATAGTGTAACTTATTGATATTACGTACTTAGTAAGTCATTTTAATAATACTGAGTGAAATTTTGATTTTAGAATAAACATGTTGCAGTTGTGCAGTGTCTGACGAAAGAAAGACTGTAAACTTTTGTTTTTGTAGAAACTTAAGCGCATTAGTATTTTTAAAAGTTATTATTTATGATACGGGAAGCGACACTGATCAAATGCAAAATATAAAATGGTATAAAAGAATTAGCCTATATGGTAAGTATGTACATTTAGATGTTATGTGAATTCATTGTACAAGAAAAGTACCACTTTTGACTAAGTTATTATTTGCAGTACAATCTATTGATGATAAATCCGATCAAAAGTTGTTTTTTTTTGTTATACTATACTTTTTGGTCGAGTATAAATTTGAGCACAGTGGACAAATTTGCTAATTACCTTAATTATTACTATTTTTATTACTGGGTACAATTATTTTGAATTCGATAAATTGGGTAGACTGAGTTCTTTTGTGATTATCTCAAAAACTGTGAGTTTCTCAGAAAAGATAATTGTTATCAAAATTGTAATTTGTTCAACTATCCATAATAGAGATTGTTTTATTTTTTCTATATGTAACCTTTCCAAAGATATAGGCTTCTGATCTTAGATATAAAAAAAATCACCATCAAATTCTAAAAAATTATAACCCAGCTGAGTTCTTGGCTTTGACAGACATACTGAGAATATAAATTAAAAAGAACTTAAGTGCCATTGCCATTAGCAAATAATAGACAGGTTGTTCCATTTAAAAAACTCTAGTGAAACCCATTTGAAAAAAAACTAAGAAATTTGTCATTTTTGGGATGATAGGGTTAAAAAATGTGTTTTTTTCGAACAATACAATAGGTCTAACTCAGAACACCCAAGAACACCACAAAATCACAAATTTTCTAAACCATACTTATTAGATATAACTAACTTAGATTGTATAATCAAGGGTAAAAAAGTTTTCACACTGGAGTTAAAAAAATATTACGTACTAAAATGAATCTGCATAATTTTTGTGATTTAAACAATATCTCAAAAGTTCCAATCATTACCCCCCCCCCCCCAAAATACACTTGGGTATAGAAAAAAAGTGGTATGATCTTATATTTAGTAAATATTAGGAGCTGTAATTTAGAAAATAGTCATTTTTAGTGGTCAATAAGTTAGATTAGTTTGATTCCTGTGAAAACTTCAGTGATTTATGTTGATAATAGGAGAGAATTGAACTTGAAAAGTTAGATTAGTTTGATTAGTGTGGAAATTTCAGTGATTTATAGTGATAGAAAGAATATTTTATACGAATGTTTGGCCCATCATTTTCTACAAGCAAAATTGTTTACATTTATATTGCAATTAGGCGTAAACGAAAAATGTTCTTTATTTTAAATGGAATTCCCTGTACATCATCACATGTGATCAAAACGAAAGAAGTTGTTTTTCCATCTGTATCATATTGCAAGGTACCCATGTAAACAAAATAGTTTCTGATATAGTCAATTTTTTGTAAAAAAAAGGCCTTTGTTAAAAACTACATAAAAACCTACATTTTTGCAGATTTTATCCTAGATTTGATCATATGTCAGATAATAACTAACACCAATAGATACAGGGTTGCTCAATATTACCACCTAAATAATTCTCAAACCATATTACGAAATTTAAAAAAATTGTTCAAACAAAAGCTTTTTGTTTTTTTGGAAATTTGGTAACTTTTTTATTACATTTTTTAATTCTAAGATTAATTCTAAGCATTTTTTTATAGGAAACGTTTTTTTATAAAATGCATTATTTTTTTAGTTATTATTACATAAGCTATTAACCAAAAATAGTCAAAATTACCGGAACACCTAACTAATTCTCCAACTGCAAAAAAAATTCAAAAAATGTTTCAAATAAGTTTTTTGGGTTTAAACAACATCCTTTTATAACACCCTGTATATTTTACATTTTTTTAATGCTCAGATTAATTCTACAAATTTTATGTAGGAATTATTTTTTATAAAATGCATTATTTTTGAGTTATAAGCAATTAATCAAAACTTATGAACTTTTACTTTAAACAAACGCGTACAAAATAAAAAATCCACGAGAAAATAACAAAACAATTTTAAATAGAATTAAATTAAATGTTTAAACTGCCACATTAAAATAAATTTGTATGTATGTGGGAAAACATTGTTAAAAATTTGAAGGTCAGGAGTTTTTCTTAGTATTAATCTCAGAATTAAAAATTTTAAAATCATACATGTTCTATTAGAAAATGGAAAGGTATGCAAATTTCTATAATAAAATAAACTAAAATAAACTGTATATTAATAATATATTTGAATGAGAGGTTTCAACCCAAAAAACTTTTATATGATTTTTTTGTTGGATTTTTGCAACTGAAGAAAATGTAGGTGTTCCGGTAATTTTGACTATTTTTGGTTAATAGATTATAGGTATTAAAAAAACGCATTATATAAAAAAAATCATTCCTATAAAAAGTACTTAGAATTAATTAAAATAGAACTAAAATATATAGGGTGTTCACAATTTTTTATAGTAATCAATTTTTTATAAAATACATTATTTTTAATCTTTTTATTATGGAAATTTGAAAACATTTCCTTTTTCTAACAGAACAGCCTGTATATATTTTTTTTAATGCTCGGATTAATTCTACAAATTTTATGTAGGAATTATTTTTTATAAAATGGATTATTTTTGAGTTATAAGCAATTAATCAAAACTCATGAACTTTCACTTTAAACAAAAAAAGAATCCACGTGAAAATAACAAAACAATTTTAAATAGAATTAAATTAAATGTTTAAACTGCCACATTAAAATAAATTTGTATGTATGTGGGAAAATATTGTTAAAAATTTGAAGGTCAGGAGTTTTTCTTAGTATTAATCTTAGAATTAAAAAAAATTAAAAATATACAGGATGTTCTATTAGAAATGACAGGTATGCAAATTTCTATAATAAAATAAACTTAAATAAACTGTATATTAAAAATATATTTGAACAAGAGGTTGTTTACCCAAAACTTCTATTTGAAATTTTTTTAAAATTTTTTTCGCAGCTGAAGATATATTTAGGTGTTCCGGTAATTTTGACTATTTTTGATTAACAGCTTATGTTAAAAAATAACGCATTTTATAAAAAAATTATTCCTATAAAAAGTTCTTAGAATTAATTAAAATAGAATTAAAATATATAGGGTGTTCTATTTAAAAAAAGGTAAGGTTTCCTTTTTTAAATAGAACACCCTACATTTTTTAATTCTAAGATTAAATCTAACAAATTTGTATATAAATCATTATTTTATAAAATGCATTATTTTTAATCTTTTTATTATGGAAATTTGCAATCATTTCTCTTTCCTAACAGAAAGCCCTGTATATTTTAAATTTGTTTAATGCTTAGGATAATTCTACAAATTTTATGTAGGTATTATTTTTTATAAAATGGATTATTTTTGAGTTATAAGCAATTAATCAAAACTCATGAACTTTCACTTTAAACAAAAAAAGAATCCACGTGAAAATAACAAAACAATTTTAAATAGAATTAAATTAAATGTTTAAACTGCCACATTAAAATAAATTTGTATGTATGTGGGAAAACATTGTTAAAAATTTGAAGGTCAGGAGTTTTTCTTAGTATTAATCTCAGAATTAAAAAATTTAAAATCATACATGTTCTATTAGAAAATGGAAAGGTATGCAAATTTCTATAATAAAATAAACTAAAATAAACTGTATATTAATAATATATTTGAATGAGAGGTTTAAACCCAAAAAACTTTTATATGATTTTTTTGTTTGATTTTTGCAACTGAAGAAAATTTAGGTGTTCCGGTAATTTTGACTATTTTTGGTTAATAGATTATAGGTATTAAAAAAACGCATTATATAAAAAAAATCATTCCTATAAAAAGTACTTAGAATTAATTAAAATAGAACTAAAATATATAGGGTGTTCACAATTTTTTATAGTAATCAATTTTTTATAAAATACATTATTTTTAATCTTTTTATTATGGAAATTTGAAAACATTTCCTTTTTCTAACAGAACAGCCTGTATATATTTTTTTTAATGCTCGGATTAATTCTACAAATTTTATGTAGGAATTATTTTTTATAAAATGGATTATTTTTGAGTTATAAGCAATTAATCAAAACTCATGAACTTTCACTTTAAACAAAAAAAGAATCCACGTGAAAATAACAAAACAATTTTAAATAGAATTAAATTAAATGTTTATACTGCCACATTAAAATAAATTTGTATGTATGTGGGAAAATATTGTTAAAAATTTGAAGGTCAGGAGTTTTTCTTAGTATTAATCTTAGAATTAAAAAAAATTAAAAATATACAGGATGTTCTATTAGAAATGACAGGTATGCAAATTTCTATAATAAAATAAACTTAAATAAACTGTATATTAAAAATATATTTGAACAAGAGGTTGTTTACCCAAAACTTCTATTTGAAATTTTTTTAAAATTTTTTTCGCAGCTGAAGATATATTTAGGTGTTCCGGTAATTTTGACTATTTTTGATTAACAGCTTATGTTAAAAAATAACGCATTTTATAAAAAAATTATTCCTATAAAAAGTTCTTAGAATTAATTAAAATAGAATTAAAATATATAGGGTGTTCTATTTAAAAAAAGGTAAGGTTTCCTTTTTTAAATAGAACACCCTACATTTTTTAATTCTAAGATTAAATCTAACAAATTTGTATATAAATCATTATTTTATAAAATGCATTATTTTTAATCTTTTTATTATGGAAATTTGCAATCATTTCTCTTTCCTAACAGAAAGCCCTGTATATTTTAAATTTGTTTAATGCTTAGGATAATTCTACAAATTTTATGTAGGTATTATTTTTTATAAAATGGATTATTTTTGAGTTATAAGCAATTAATCAAAACTCATGAACTTTCACTTTAAACAAAAAAAGAATCCACGTGAAAATAACAAAACAATTTTAAATAGAATTAAATTAAATGTTTAAACTGCCACATTAAAATAAATTTGTATGTATGTGGGAAAACATTGTTAAAAATTTGAAGGTCAGGAGTTTTTCTTAGTATTAATCTCAGAATTAAAAAATTTAAAATCATACATGTTCTATTAGAAAATGGAAAGGTATGCAAATTTCTATAATAAAATAAACTAAAATAAACTGTATATTAATAATATATTTGAATGAGAGGTTTAAACCCAAAAAACTTTTATATGATTTTTTTGTTTGATTTTTGCAACTGAAGAAAATTTAGGTGTTCCGGTAATTTTGACTATTTTTGGTTAATAGATTATAGGTATTAAAAAAACGCATTATATAAAAAAAATCATTCCTATAAAAAGTACTTAGAATTAATTAAAATAGAACTAAAATATATAGGGTGTTCACAATTTTTTATAGTAATCAATTTTTTATAAAATACATTATTTTTAATCTTTTTATTATGGAAATTTGAAAACATTTCCTTTTTCTAACAGAACAGCCTGTATATATTTTTTTTAATGCTCGGATTAATTCTACAAATTTTATGTAGGAATTATTTTTTATAAAATGGATTATTTTTGAGTTATAAGCAATTAATCAAAACTCATGAACTTTCACTTTAAACAAAAAAAGAATCCACGTGAAAATAACAAAACAATTTTAAATAGAATTAAATTAAATGTTTAAACTGCCACATTAAAATAAATTTGTATGTATGTGGGAAAATATTGTTAAAAATTTGAAGGTCAGGAGTTTTTCTTAGTATTAATCTTAGAATTAAAAAAAATTAAAAATATACAGGATGTTCTATTAGAAATGACAGGTATGCAAATTTCTATAATAAAATAAACTTAAATAAACTGTATATTAAAAATATATTTGAACAAGAGGTTGTTTACCCAAAACTTCTATTTGAAATTTTTTTAAAATTTTTTTCGCAGCTGAAGATATATTTAGGTGTTCCGGTAATTTTGACTATTTTTGATTAACAGCTTATGTTAAAAAATAACGCATTTTATAAAAAAATTATTCCTATAAAAAGTTCTTAGAATTAATTAAAATAGAATTAAAATATATAGGGTGTTCTATTTAAAAAAAGGTAAGGTTTCCTTTTTTAAATAGAACACCCTACATTTTTTAATTCTAAGATTAAATCTAACAAATTTGTATATAAATCATTATTTTATAAAATGCATTATTTTTAATCTTTTTATTATGGAAATTTGCAATCATTTCTCTTTCCTAACAGAAAGCCCTGTATATTTTAAATTTGTTTAATGCTTAGGATAATTCTACAAATTTTATGTAGGTATTATTTTTTATAAAATGGATTATTTTTGAGTTATAAGCAATTAATCAAAACTCATGAACTTTCACTTTAAACAAAAAAAGAATCCACGTGAAAATAACAAAACAATTTTAAATAGAATTAAATTAAATGTTTAAACTGCCACATTAAAATAAATTTGTATGTATGTGGGAAAACATTGTTAAAAATTTGAAGGTCAGGAGTTTTTCTTAGTATTAATCTCAGAATTAAAAAATTTAAAATCATACATGTTCTATTAGAAAATGGAAAGGTATGCAAATTTCTATAATAAAATAAACTAAAATAAACTGTATATTAATAATATATTTGAATGAGAGGTTTAAACCCAAAAAACTTTTATATGATTTTTTTGTTTGATTTTTGCAACTGAAGAAAATTTAGGTGTTCCGGTAATTTTGACTATTTTTGGTTAATAGATTATAGGTATTAAAAAAACGCATTATATAAAAAAAATCATTCCTATAAAAAGTACTTAGAATTAATTAAAATAGAACTAAAATATATAGGGTGTTCACAATTTTTTATAGTAATCAATTTTTTATAAAATACATTATTTTTAATCTTTTTATTATGGAAATTTGAAAACATTTCCTTTTTCTAACAGAACAGCCTGTATATATTTTTCTTAATGCTCGGATTAATTCTACAAATTTTATGTAGGAATTATTTTGTATAAAATGGATAATTTTTGAGTTATAAGCAATTAATCAAAACTCATGAACTTTCACATTAAACAAAAAAAAATCCACCAGAAAATAACAAAACAATCTTAAATAGAATTAAATTAAATGTTTAAACTGCCACATTAAAATAAATTTGTATGTATGTGGGATAATATTGTTAAAAATTTGAAGGTCAGGAGTTTTTCTTAGTATTAATCTTAGAATTAAAAAAAATTAAAAATATACAGGATGTTCTATTAGAAAATGGAAAGGTATGCAAATTTCTATAATAAAATAAACTAAAATAAACTGTATATTAATAATATATTTGAATGAGAGGTTTAAACCCAAAAAACTTTTATATGATTTTTTTGTTTGATTTTTGCAACTGAAGAAAATTTAGGTGTTCCGGTAATTTTGACTATTTTTGGTTAATAGATTATAGGTATTAAAAAAACGCATTATATAAAAAAAATCATTCCTATAAAAAGTACTTAGAATTAATTAAAATAGAACTAAAATATATAGGGTGTTCACAATTTTTTATAGTAATCAATTTTTTATAAAATACATTATTTTTAATCTTTTTATTATGGAAATTTGAAAACATTTCCTTTTTCTAACAGAACAGCCTGTATATATTTTTCTTAATGCTCGGATTAATTCTACAAATTTTATGTAGGAATTATTTTGTATAAAATGGATAATTTTTGAGTTATAAGCAATTAATCAAAACTCATGAACTTTCACATTAAACAAAAAAAAATCCACCAGAAAATAACAAAACAATCTTAAATAGAATTAAATTAAATGTTTAAACTGCCACATTAAAATAAATTTGTATGTATGTGGGATAATATTGTTAAAAATTTGAAGGTCAGGAGTTTTTCTTAGTATTAATCTTAGAATTAAAAAAAATTAAAAATATACAGGATGTTCTATTAGAAAATGGACAGGTATGCAAATTTCTATAATAAAATAAACTTAAATAAACTGTATATTAAAAATATATTTGAACAAAAGGTTGTTTACCCAAAAAACTTCTATTTGAAATTTTTTTTAAATTTTTTTCGCAGCTGAAGATATATTTAGGTGTTCCGGTAATTTTGACTATTTTTGATTAACAGCTTATGTTAAAAAATAACGCATTTTATAAAAAAATTATTCCTATAAAAAGTTCTTAGAATTAATTAAAATAGAATTAAAATATATAGGGTGTTCTATTTAAAAAAAGGTAAGGTTTCCTTTTTTAAATAGAACACAATTAATTCTAAGATTAAATCTAACAAATTTGTATATAAATCATTATTTTATAAAATGCATTATTTTTAATCTTTTTATTATGGAAATTTGCAATCATTTCTCTTTCCTAACAGAAAGCCCTGTATATTTTAAATTTGTTTAATGCTTAGGATAATTCTACAAATTTTATGTAGGTATTATTTTTTATAAAATGCATTATTTTTCAGCTATAAGCAATTAATCAAAACTCATGAACTTTTACTTTAAATAAACGGGTACAGAATAAAAAATCCATGAGAAAATAGCAAAACAATTAAAAAGAATTAAATTAAATGTTCAAACTGCCACATTAAAATAAATTTGTATGGATGAGGGAAAATATTGTTAATTTGAAGGTCAGGAGTTTTTCTTAGTATTAATCTCAGAATTAAAAAAATTAAAATCATACAGGATGTTCTATTAGAAAATCGAAAGGTATGCAAATTTCTATAATAAAACAAAACAAAACTAAAATAAACTCTATATTAATAATATATTTGAATGAGAGGTTGTTTAAACCCAAAAAACTTTTATTTAAAAAGTTTGTTACATTTTTTTGCAGCTGAAGAATTATTTAGGTGTTCCCGTAATTTTGACTATTTTTGATTAATAGCTTATATTAAAAAATAACGCATTTTATAAAAAAAAATATAGGTATAAAAAGTTCTTAGAATTAATTAAAATAGGATTAAAATATATAGGGTGTTATATTTAGAAAAAAGGTAAGGTTTCCCTTTTTAAATAGAACACCCTACAATTTTTAATTCTAAGATCAACTAACAATTTTTTATAGGAATCATTCTTCTATAAAATGCATTATTTTTAATCTTTTTATTATGGAAATTTGAAAACATTTCCTTTATCTAACAGAACACCTGTATATTTTAAATTTTTTTAATGCTCAGATTAACTCTACGAATTTTATGTAGGATTTTTTTTTGTATAAAATGCATTATTTTTAAGTTATAAGCAATTAATCAAAACTATTACTTTAAACAAACTGGTACAAAATAAAAAATCCATGAGAAAATAACAAATAAATTAGATAGAATTAAATTAAATGTTGATGAATGGTAATGTTTAAATTTTGTAAAAATAAGTAAAAATATATATTGTGTTCTATTTAAAAAAAAAGGAAAGGTAACCAAATTTCTATAATAAAATAAGCAGCCTGTATATTGAAAATATATTTAAACGATAGCTTGTTTTAGCCAAACAACTTTTATTTGAACAATTTTTTTAAATTTCTTATGGTTGAAGAATTATGTAGGTGTTCCAGTAATTTTGGCTAACGTGTAGCTGCTGATTCATTAAAAAAACATAGATTATCTCTTTCTTCTTTGAATTTTAAAACCTATTTCTGCTTAATGGGCTGCAATGATCCTTAATCTTTAATAATATATAGTATGCTCCATTTGAAAACACAATAAGAAACACGAAGTAAAGTTTTGATACTTTGGCACCTATTTTGACTGGTAATATTTTGTCCACTGTGCGGTATATTTTTCTTTGTGCGCGTCTCAAAAAATCAGCAATAATCTCATCGTCATTTCTCGCGTTGTACTTTCGGAGGTAGTCGAAAATAACCTAAAAAACCTACAGTAAATTACGTACAAAATACGAGACGCTGTCAACAAGCGGTCACAAAATATATAATATCAATTGTCTTTACATAACTTTTACACTTCTAATCTCATACGTATGCCGCCGTGTGTCTTCCCTTTAACCTATTGAAAAAGACATTCCAACTATGCATGGTCTTTCCTGACCATATCCACACGCTCGATGTTATGCCCACAATCATGCACATCAAGTATTTTATCATGAACACTTCGAACTGTGGACGTCTGTCCGTATCTCTATCTCTCGGACATGGTATGGAGTATTTTGGTATCCTGCACATGTCCTTTGTCCATGTTCTCATCCATGAGTCGAAGTAGAATTGTTCGTAGATGAGGCAGCCGATTACTATGACAGCTGGCACTGTGTAGAGAACTGAGAAGATGCCAATGCGTATCATCAGTTTTTCGAGTTTGTCCGTTTTTGTGCCATCGTGTTTCATGACTGTTCTTATCCTGAAGAGTGAGACGAATCCTGCCAGTAGGAAGATTGTTCCAAGGACTAGGTACCCGCAGAGTGGAGATAACACGAAACCACGGAGGGCTTCAACGTTCCAAAGACCGACGTAGCATACCCCGCTCAGTACGTCACCTGGAAAGGATAAAAGAATGCATTAAGATTTGTCATGCATTTGTAAAAGTAAATATTTAAGAAGTTATCTGGTCAACCCATATGAAATGGTCCAGAAATAGTATATTGTGTACCAAGCCGAGAAAGTGATTCTTTTCCGGGCCGAGAGAAGACTCTTTCTGAACGTGGTGCACACATTAGTCCAGTCATTCTAGATCTTGATTCGTAAATACAAATGCAGTCGATGAAACCAATCGATAGCTTATGGTTCCAGTTGTAACATATTAAAATGTTTAGAACCATAGTTAATAGGAGAATTCTTAATACGAGAAAATGATCGGTCAGATGAAAATTGAAATGCCCGTTCTAATGTCAAACGATTGTTTGATGATCACCGGTTGACATTAGAAACAGGGCCGTCCTAAGATATTCGACGCCCGTGGGCTACTAATATTAATGCGCCCCTCTTCATAAGAAAATACACGAGATAGCTAACGGATGCGGGGTGACCGACAAAGTTATTTAAAAGTGTCAGAACTAGAAAAAGCCAATTCATTGTCATTATACTAAACAAAAACATAATATTTATACAAAATTCGAAAAAAAAGAGACGAAATGAAAAAACCGTTTATAGTAAACAAAAACAAAAGTAACTTATATATTTGCTGTCCGTGCTTTTTCTTTTACAAATTGATATCACACGTATTTAAGTTATTAAATAGGTCACTCTATATAAATAAACTACTCAAATAATTTAATTTGCTCTGCCCTAAAGAATTTGTAGTAGCATTACCAAAAATGCGCAGTGCGTAGTGCTGTGGCCACGTTAGGAAATGTAGACGCAATTTTTGAGTCAATGATTTATTATCCTTGAAAAATTATCAAAAGCTGAAACATTTGATTAGATTTGCCATCAAATATAAAATAATCTTAGAAAAACATAAATCAGCAGTTCATGTACTGCGGGAATTCCTACAAATTCCCTTTATAAGGAATAAATTGGGAATAAATTGGCTTTTAAACCATTCTTCCATATAATAAATTGTCAGCCTAGTTTGTACGAAATAGTCCAAATACCCAAATTTTGCCAACATAGCTTTTGTGTTACATAATTCGATAAGCAAATTTCACATCGATTAAAGGATGCAATAAGTATCATAATAATTTATAGTATATATAGTCCGTCTTTACATCCCTAATAAGTAGAGCAGCTGGCCTCCGTCTGGTTCTATACAAATCTGAACCGCTTTTTCTCTACTGTAAATGTTATTGTTTTGGATTAAAGCCATTTAAATATTAGGACAACACTGTTCAACATTTTAGTGGAAGTTGTTATTTTCATATTTATGGTATGTAGACATTGAGCGCGTAAAGTATGCAAATATGAGAAAATCTAAATGAGGGTTACTTATTGTACAAAATTCTCGAACACGATGATTTTTAACTCTTGGGAACATGGATATAATAGAATATGAAAATGCGTTTTGGGTAAAATTAGTTGCACTGTGTAGGAACACGGTAAGATTGTTAAAACTAGTGAGATAAAAATGTCAAAAACCTGAACCCAATGTTCTAGAAACCTCAAAAGGGTCTCATAGTAAACCTTAAACTTTGTACGTTTACCTGAAATCCTGAAAGTTTGTTCACAATATATTTCAATCATTTACAACGATTCTAAGTAGTGTGCTGATGGTTCAATTCCTATTGCATATTATATCTACCTAAAACTGCTATTCGCTTTTCATTTACAAACAAAATCCTTTTTAAACTTTTTCTCGTAAATTTTCTGATGTAAGGTCATACAATTTGTATGCTACCGTGAAGACAATTAACAGATCTACCATAATCAACAAGAAACATATGGAGTTTGCCATTTGTCGACGTCATAAGTACAAAGCGGGAAATTGAATTTGTTACAAATATGTGTATAATTTACAATCGACGTGTTCATGAATTTTTGTACTTAACAAACAGTTTCCGAGATTTCGTCATGCTTCCTACTTTGCGCGCTCACGGAATATTTCTTAAAAAATAACAAAAAAGTCAATAAGTAAGAACAGTTCATAATTGAGTAATAACTTTAATTAACTGTAATTAACATTTTTTAACACCAAAGTAAAAGATAAAAGCTGTTATCATTATTAACAATGAATAACAATGAAACCATGATCAAGTAGATCAGTATCTCATATATTTTTTCATGATCTCATACATGTTTCTCATATATTTTGAGTAAAATATGGCAAACCTAGGCTGGCACATCATAGAAAACTTGCGCTAACCGAACCAAACCCGAATGTTTTTCATTGATACTCCATATATAAGTAACTTGGGAAATTCTAAAAGCAGACATACAATTTTCTTGTTCATTTAGAAGAGGTTGTTTGGTTGATTTTGTCATGAAAAGAGTTATAATAAAATCAACTTATATCAAAATAACTAATAATAACATAAAATATAACACCAATACAAATTGCCGCCCCCAAAAGGTTGGCGCCCCAGGGCTATAGCCCATTTAGCCCTGTGGGATAGGCACATTTGTTCAATGGTTTTTAATTAATAACATATTTGCCTATTAACTATAATCGTAAACATTTCAATATGTTACTATTGGAACCATAAGCTATCGATTTGTATCAGTTACATCGACTGCATCTTCTTAACTTACAACGTATAATAAAAATCTAGAATGACTGGTCTATTATCAAGATACAAACAATTGTTGTTTTTGTTTTGCCATGCTTGCAAACGTACAACGAAAGAACCCTGAGACCTAGAAACTTCAGTTGTATCCCGAAGTAAACCTTACGCCTTATACTTTTAGATTAGGGTTGCCATATTTGTCCATGTGGCAACCGGGACATTCGGCAGTACAAGGATTGTTAGAAAAAAAAATCAGGTTAAGAAAAAACCCTTAAACCAACAATAAAAAAAAAATTCTCTATTTATAAAAATAAATGATAAATAAATTAAAACAAAATCAAAATAAATTTGTAGCATTTATCTGCTCACCTGGCCTGTTTCCGTACTTCAGCTTGCCCTTGCATGTCATATTGTTAATTATTTTTGCATTAAATAATCGTTTCTACAGTATCTACTTGAAGGCAATTCCGTTCTTGGTCCATTGGGAAGCTATCAAGGAGAAAATTCCTTTTCCTTTCCAACACGCCCGTTTCCTCAAAGAAGTACAGCAATTTATCGTGCATGCTAATTTTTTGTTTTCCAAAGATCATCTTCTTTTCGTATGTCAATAAAGTTGTTTTAAATATAATATTAAGTAAGTACGTAGGCTTTCACGGCCAGGATCATTTAGGAAATAAACAGCTTCCGGGTTATGCCGTGTGTCAAGATTTGTAAATGATGACGTTTCGCGAACCATGTTGCTCGCTTCTTCAGAGCTAACTGAATACTGACACAGTATTCAGTTAGCTAAGTATACAGCTCTGTACATTTTGTTTTGCGTTACTAATGTGCATTTTTAAGTGTAACTTAGAAGTAACTAAGACTTGTAACATTGTTTTTGTAATTTTTTTTGGTTAAATATATGCTCTTAAACCATGCTAAATTTTATCTGCCTAGAACTATTATTTAAAAAGTTACAGGTTTCGAAAATCATAAAAAAATAATCTTCATTCAGCCTTAAGAGGAGGTTGGAAAATAGATGACGCACATGATAACTCTGGCTGATTAATCCTCTGACCCAATTGGATTCATATACATACGTACAAATAAAACCACCAGTAATTTATCAATATTGTTTACATAAATAGGCAATTATATACATGTATGCCGCTAGTAATTACACATATTACCGTTACAAATTGGGTTTAAACATATTCATATTTGCAATGTGGATAAATATTCACATTTATAATATGGATAAATAGCATTCTTACGGCATTTGTGAATACATATATGTACCTATGTAAGAAATTAATGCAGGTAGGTTTATTATTAATCTTCTCTCAGAGTTCAGGTAATAATACCGTAAAGTATAACATCTATTGCAATATAAACTCAAACAAATTTCATAGAATGGTATCAGTTTCTCATAAAAAAGGTTATAGTTAAAAAAAAAACAACGAAAAAGAGAACAAAACCTATTTTTTCTTGTCTTGGTTGACATAACGAACACATTATAGCACTGTTTTTGATGTTACTATTTACTATTAGCAAATTGTAACACTGTTTTTAGTAACTTTTAGGCCTGTAAAATTGGAGCACTGATGTTTTTTTTAGTACAGGAAAGCGTTACAATAAATTAGGTACACTGCTGCTCATGGAAGTTCGGACACGTAGTAAACATATAGGAAATAATGATAAAAGCACTGATAACGTAGCAATAGGCACCTCTATTTCTACCAAATAGCGAACACATTCCTAACGTTGATTTCCAGTAAAATACGACATCATTAAATGTGCTAATTTAAAATAATTTTTATATTTAATTATTATGCAACATTTATGCTGTTTTGTAACAGGTTGTTGGGAATTTTCTAGTTTCCACTTAAACGGATTCAATACGAAATAACAAATAGAGTCATAAATACTGTATCTCAGACACATCTTGCGACCTCATTTTTACAAGATTTTTGCATCAAATGCTCGGATTCGTATTCAAACGCGTCTGTGTCTGCAATCTGTAGTTTGCACAAGATAACTCTGTCACGCGGAAGACATCATGCGACGCGGAAAGCCAACAAGCAAGGAACAGCGTTCTGTAATTATCGCTTTTCATCAGGAACGATTGTCAGTTCGTGAAAATGCAAGAAATAAGTCAACGATAAGTAAGTCAACGATAATTGACACGGTTCACCAATATGAAGAAACATGGAATTTGGATGACGTGTTCGGCCTATCACGAATAATTTCCCAAGTGGATGAAGAACGATTAAAATTAATTTTTAAGCAAAACAGAAAATTGACCGCACCTAAAATCACCTCTGAAGTCAATCGCGATCGTAAAAGACCCAATTTTCGTAAGCACAGGGAAACGACATCTCCAAGCGGAAAATCTGCATGGACGCGTTGCCGTGCGCTAACCATTGCTTGGTCGGGAAAATCGTCAGGCACTACTGTTTCCAGTCTTCATTTGTCCAACTTCGATGTGTTCGTGCCCACTGAAGTCGCTAGTTTTCGTACGGCAACGCGTCCATGCAGATTTCCCGCTTGGAGACGTCGTTTTCCTGTGCTTACAAAAATTGGTCTTTCACGATCGCGATTGACTTCATAGCTGATTTTAGGTGCGGTCAATTTTCTGTTTTGCTAAAAAATTTATTTTAATCGTTCTTCATCCGCTTGGGAAATTATTCGTGATAGTCCCGGCCGAACACGTCATCCAAATTCCATGTTTCTTCATATTGGTGAAGAGTGTCACTTATCGTTGACTCACTTATCCTTGACTTATTTCTTGCATTTTCACGAACTGACAATCGTTCCTGATGAAAGCGATAATTACAGAACGCTGTTCCTTGCTTGTTGGCTTTCCGCGTCGCATATAGTCTTCCGCGTGACAGAGCTATCGTGTGCAAACTACAGATTGCAGGCACAGACTCGTTTGAATACGAATTCGAGCATTTGATGCAAAAATCTGGTAAAAATGGGATCGAAACATGTGTTTGAAATGCAGTATTTATGACTCTATTTGTTATTTCGTATTTATTCCTTTTTAATGGAAACTAGAAAATTCCCAACAACCAGTTACAAAACAGCATGAATGTTGCATAATAATTAAATATAAAAATTATTTTAAATTAGCACATTTAATGATGTCGTATGTTACTGGAAATCAACGTTAAGAATGTGTTCAAAAAGTGCCAATTGCTTTTTTTTACGTTATATTTGCTTTTATCATTATTTCCTATATGTTTACTACGTGTCCGAACTTCAATGAGCGGCAGTGTTCATAAATTGGACAACTTCCTGAAATCCAGACATATAAACACACCATGTAATTACAGGCCGCGTTGTTGACTTAATAAAGTCGTTTTAACACAATAAAACAGTTATCTTATTAACTCCATCGTAGCGCCCATCGTAACGAGCGTACAACGCAACAAACAAATGAAATTAGACGGTAATTTGGCGTGTGGAAAACCAACATAATTAAACTGAAAAACAAGGCGGGACGAAAAAGTTCCTCAGTAGGCGTGTGGGGCCTATTTTGAATTTGCTTCCGCTACCGAATGGGAATTTGATGCTCGTTCGAACCATAGCTTCGAGCGATTACGCGCACAGCTTGTGGTTTGAGCTTGAAATAAAAAAAAAAAAACAACCGCTACAACATTCCAAAGGCGTATTGACAGGAAAATTGCCCGATTGCTTTTGAATTATAACTTTGATTAAACTTAATTATAGCTGTCGTCGTATAAAAAATAACGTAATCTATTCAATAATGACGACCATACATCATCCTGGTAGATTTCCTGCCAAAGACGCAGCAGTGGTCAATCAACAAGTGAGATGTTGATGTGATTGTCACTGGTGTACCCCACAGAATGCTCGGAACCAAATTTTACGTGAATTCTAGGAGTTTGAGCGCATTTCGTCGTCTAACCCATCGTTGATATCTCCAGGATAAAATAGCAATTTCCGCAAATTTTTAATATTTTCTGTATATTTAGGCAATTCTAAGTCGATTGAGTCCTATTTATCTATATACGAAATGTCTTAGTTTCTGAGTTATAGCAGTTTAAAAAAAA
Organism: Aphodius sticticus; assembly: GCA_963966075.1. Classification (NCBI taxonomy): domain Eukaryota; kingdom Metazoa; phylum Arthropoda; class Insecta; order Coleoptera; family Scarabaeidae; genus Aphodius; species Aphodius sticticus. The sequence continues at coordinate 3,592,409 of OZ014508.1, read as the reverse complement.
TAATCGGTTGAAAAATCTGCTAAAGAAGAGATATAATGTGACGACCGTTAGGTTATGTAATAGTATGCCCATATGGAAGGCATTTACGCTGGTTGGAGGTCTTGACCCCACTATTAAGAAACAAATCGCTCATGTCCGTTACTAGCTAACAATCTATATTTCTCACATGACGTTGGCCGTAATATATGTAATTTACCTAGCCTCAGCAAGATCAAGTTTGAGTCAAAAAATTAATGTTTTCAGTTAAAATTTACAATAAATTTGATCATAACACTGCTAAAAAAAATTAGGGGAACACGTTTTTCGAAACCTGTGTCGAAAGATGACAAATGAATTCAGTTATCAATTATCGTTGATTAGAAACGTCATTAGCACTAAAATGAGGCTTCTTAGTGAAGTGCAAGTTGCTCGTGCTGTCGCCCTTAAGGTGCTCTTACACGTAGCCACTTTTGTTGCGCGAGATTCTATTGCGACACTATGAAATGCCATGTTGTGTTCACACGTGAGATAAAATCAGTCAAAAGTTGCGCTTCTTTCGACTAGCGCCAGCGCCAAGTGGCAGCCACAAATTTTTAAGTTGCGAGGCTATTCACACAGTACACGCCACTTTTCATTGCTGCAACTTGTAAAAGTGGCACGTCGAATGTCAAGAATTGCTCACAGAACGACTGCGCTCCCTCGTACTTGTAGTGGTTGTATTTATATTCTGCCTCATTAAGTTTAAAGCGCCGATAGTGATACTGTGTTGTTGTTTATTCCATAAAAAATGGATTCAAATTCTGATGCCGATGAGAGGACTAGAGCAGCTGCGTGTTATGAGCTAATGTTAATGAGCTATTCAAGGTCGCTTTTGTAGGAAAAGGCTCAACTATAGCCTACCGCAGAACTTGAGGATAAAGTGAAGTAGACTTGTGGATTTTTCTACATTAACAGCCCTACTGTACTTATTGAAATTTTAACGTTGCCGCGTATTATTGCATATTTTGTCAAACCTACAGGAAAAAGTCCCCAAGAATGATTGGAGGATCTAAATGTAGAGAATTTTCATTTTAAGTTTAACCTAATATTTCCATCAATGTCAATTTTTACGATCGTAAAAAAATTATTCGAACAAAAAGTCTCGTCTTGAGTTGGGTTGGGAATTACTTTAACAAGTAGAATGATAATTTTGCTAAATGTGCATTATGCGGAAAATATAAAATCAGTTGATTATTTACGAGGACTTTAGTTGGATTATTTATTGTAATATTTATTTATCTTTTTTTTTTTTAGAATGACATATTTATTCGAAATTCATTTCAGAGAAGAAGGATTTATTTTAACTGGTTTCTGTTGTTCATATTGTATGTTGAAATAATAAATATTTATTTATGTTCTTTTTTGTTTAGAGACTTAGTATTTATCGGTTAGCATCATTTATTTACAAAATATCAATTTGATAAGATTTTTTACTTTGTTGAAGTTCGATAGTTATCGATAGTAACGATAGTTTTAATGATACTATCGATAACTATCGGACACGCCAACTATCGATGTTTAACCAACACTACCGTATATACATCTACTAAATGTTGCGCCACTAAAGTGGAAGTGGACCAACACGTCGGTCCATTTCTGTGTGGCGTTAGTACCGTGTTTGTACCTGTTTACACGCAGCAACATTTTAGCTGTACGCAACTATAAAAAATTGCGCCCTATACTGAAAGTGTCGCAATATTTATAGTTGCAGCGTTGTTCACACATTGCAATATAAGAATTGCGCCATTTTTTAACTTGCGCAATACGAAAAGTGGCGTCGTGTAAGAGCACCTTTATTCTAGGGTGACCAACTTTTTAATACTCCACGGCGGGACGCTGTGATTCTAGGGATGTACATAAATAAACATTTTCAATAATTAAATCTCATTTTATAACTTAAATGGTCATAATTCTTGAATACCCTTTTTTATCATTTTCAACATTATCCTAATCCAATAAGAAATATTTTATATAATTACTTCGACGTTTGAGTGTTTCCTGAGCGATAAAAAAAAATATGTTTGGATTTTTTAAGTTAAACGTCTTTTTTTAAAGATCTTTTAAGCTAAAACTGAAATAAAAACATGCAAAATCCTTTCTTTTCTTCTGTAATTATTTTTTTACTGCTTCGCTTCCAAAGAATAGTGTTAATTTTCTAGAATTTGCAGCGTCGAGCTATTGTTTTCATTGTTTTTTATTTATTATGTAAGACTGTCCAAAAAAAATCTAGGTCCGACTGGAAATGTGGTCCATATTGCCCAATATGGGATTGTCTGTTAAAATTCAGTTGAATTTGCATTTTTGTTTTTTAACTACATTTATCATTATTTTATGATTTGTTAGATTAAAAAATGCCGTAAAATATGCTCGTCCTATTTCTAAACCAAAGATAACTGGAACACAAATGTTTCTGATTGTTCTATTTGAAATCCAATAATAACAATTTTCTATGGTCCAATTCGAAAATTTAATCTTTTATTTACAGAAGCAAATATCGATTAAAATTAAAAATAAATAACAATCTTTTTGGATAAATTCAAAACTGTACAGTGTACACACAAACATTTAAGCATCTATAATTATTAATTAACAATTTATTCTTTTGTGTAAGTTTCTTCTGCATTTGTATGACTATGAAATCCATACATATAAATCTATACATCATATCTCTTGAACAATCATAACCTCAAAGGCACATGTAGTTTCTCAACAAGATTCAATCTTGACTAAATTCATGCAGCAGTTCTACCCTATTAGATTAACAACGGGGAAAATGGTTTCTTAATTAAATGTTTTGTAAAAAAGTTTCGTAATTTCTCAATATCAACATAAAAATCAAGCAGTTTTTCTAAACTATTTCTTTTTAAAGAGTGATGTCTTCTAAATTCTGGACATTAGAATAAAATTACCAAAAAGCGGCACAAAATTCGGGACAGTTCACGAGTCGGGACGGTAGGTACTGTCCCGTCCAATTCGGGACGGTTGGTCACCCTACCTTATGCAGCATGGCCACTCTATTCGACATGTTAGCAGGGACCTTCGAGTTTCACCTTCTGTTACTCAGCGTTTATGGAATCGGTTTCGGGAGACTTATGTTGGAAGAGCTGGACAAGGTCGAAATCGAAAAACTACTCAAAATCAAGACCGATTTCTTGCCCTTTCCTCTCTACGTCAGCGTACTGCCACAGCACGAGACCTCCTAAACGACCTAAGACGAGCACATGGAATAGAAATTTCTGATCAAACTGTTGGAAACAGATTAAAAGAAGCGAATTTGAAACCAAGAAGACCTGTCCGCGCACCACGCCTTACGCAGCATCACAAAGCAGCGCGAATGAGGTTTGCTCTGGATCACAGAGATTCGCAACTTCGTCACTAGACGCCTGTTTACAGACGAGTCCAGATTTCGTTTAACTCGTTGCGACGGTCGAGTACGTGTATATAGACGTCCTGGTGAACGCTAAGCAGCCGCTACTATACAGGAAGTGGATAGATTTGGTCGTGGATCTGTGATGGTTTGGGCTGGAATCAGTATAGACAATAGAACTGATCTTGTTGTGGTTCCTGGTAGACTAAATGCCATGAAAACATCGAAAACATCTTGGAGGACCGTGTGATGCCTGCTGCATATGGCTTCGGTGAAAATTGAATCCTAATGCAGGACAATGCAAAGCCACATTCCGCCGGCATCACCAGAAACTTTTTTTTCACACAGTTTCACCAGTTTTCTGATAGCACAGATATTGCAAAGGTTTACTCGAAGCTGAGTTTCTTCTATATGTATAACAGAATCTATCGAAATAAAGTCATAATTACTGGGTGGCTAATCTTTCTATGTCACTGACTATAAATTGAAACATTTCGTTTCAATTGCTCAATAAAAATTTAAGCTGATTTTGGTCCATTATTCAGGCTTCTTGGAGCAGAACATTTGCGTGCGCCAATGGTTACCATTAGTCATAGTAATTACGGTTAGACAAGTGATTACTGTCAGCGTAACCACAACGTTTACCTTCTTGATGTTCTGGCTTTAACATAAAACTATCGTGATAGAATTAATCAAATAACTACATAATCAGTTAAATTAAAAGTCGGATTTTCAATAATAACGAGAATGTGAACTAAAAGTGATTATTTGGGACGAGAAAACATAATTTCTTGAATTTATTTACTAGACTCAAATGCATATTTACTTGGATGTAGAAAGTTAGGTATATACAAGAAATGCCACAAACTAAATATAAGTAAAATGATTTCTCAGATAAATGCTGTCAACAAATAAATTCTTTCTTTATAAGAACCAATATTGTATTGAAAGAAGTAATTCAATTTTTCGTCCCAAAAATGTTAATTTCTCCAACGAAGTAATAGTAAATCCATCCAAGTGCGTAGTTACTTGATCCAAGAAAATATGTATAAGACATTTAATATAAGTAAGTATTGTTTACTGAATAAAAACCCAATTGAAGTGATTCTCACTTCTTTCAAGTAATCCCTTTCTCTGGAATAAATATGCGCACCGTGATTTTGTCAAGGCTCGCGCGCCAGCGCGTGGTGCTGGCGCCGTAAAGGAGCCTCACCTAGTACGAAAACAACAACGAAGTACCCGTAGGTGATGTGGCTTGTGATTAGTGTACAATAAACGTTTCAACACGGAATAGTTTGATGTAACGCACGCAATAGTTTAGAGCGAGTAAGTAAATTTAACATACCTATCTTGTTAATTAGCAATAGAAAACGTATTTGTGCCAAATCTTTAAAATTCTTACATTAAGTAGCTAAAAATATTTACCGGGAATAAAAATATACACTTCATTGAAGACTGTTTACTTACTTCACCAGAGTAACCACTTTCTTAAATCTAGTAATTATTCCAAGAACTAAAATGTCTTGGTCGAAGTCAATAATCTCTCGCGTATATATGAACCTACCAACTACTTCAGCCAAGTAATTCTCTCTTCGTTCGAGAGATCACTTTTCTGTGTGTACATTCTAACTTACGAAAAATGTTTAGCAACACATTATTAATTGTATCCCCGTATAGGTAAACGCGGTGGTGTCCACAAAATATCGTCTTTTAGCGGAAATGTATTGAAATTTGTTTAAAATTACATCATGAAGAATTTAATTCAATTAAATCTGTTCTCTTGACCATGTCTTCTGCCTTTGAGGAAGGAATGATTATAGCTTGTTGTGAGATTCAGACGCTGCGCTCAAGTCAGCCAGGTCAACAATTGCAAGGATTGCAATTACGTAATTAATTAGCAGTTGTTAACTGATAGAACGGTCAGTTAAGGCGTGATCGACCGTGTCAAATGTTCAATGCAAAATTTATAGCTTCGAACGCAGTTTTAATTGGGCAGTACACGATATAGTTTTTTTTAAGTTGTGCCTACCAGTTATTACAAGAATTATTACAACAGTTCCACGTATGTAATTCATTTTAGAGAGTACACACAGCGAAGTATATTCTCAAAACGTGAAAAAGTTATTTACTTGCGGTTATTGCTTTAGATGAAAGTTAATATTTACTTGGTTTGAAACAATTTCTTTCATTTAAGAATTCCTTGTTCTCACAATTCAAGAATATCCCAATCTCAGAGTTATTAGTTTCGGTTAAGTATATAATTTTCAAAGCAGTAGTTTAAATTCTCAATTCAAGAAGTTGATCAATATCTTGAATCAAGTAAGCCATTGCTTGCAACGCGCTTGCGCTTGCGCACTCAAACGTGCACGAACGTTGCCGAGATTAAAGATGTTTCGCATCGGCCTTTGCCTTCAGTTAGTTGGGGTCTGCTATGGCGTCGTGTTGGCTGACTACCGAGTGTTGTCCGGGAAGAGTTCAATATGTAAGTTTATCTTTACTAATTTTGTAGGTACTGTACGCAATAACTACGCGATCTATAATATTATGAAAGTATATAGTTTTAATTTTGCGTGAATAGCCTACAGTACTTATGTTCAACGTATTTGCGACGCAGTTCATAGTTGTGACTAGTGACGCACACGGTACGTAAATTTTGCCTAGCCATATAGTGGTCACCAAATCAACATACATGCCACAGAAAACTTACTTGTGTAATATAATGGAAACAATTTGATGTCTAATAGAATACGGTGTGTTTTTTTCATGCCTTAGATATTGTAGGTAGTGATAATTTATAAATAGGTAAGTATATATGTAATTAAGCAAAGAAATTTCATACAATAAAACAAATATCAAGTTATTGTCTACTTATTTCACACAGTTCCCTACCTTTAAAAAAAAAAACTAGGATTAATTTCTATTCAATACACTATGATCATGTTCTTGAACTAATAATATCTATACTCATTTCAACAAAATATTTTCTCATTGTCAAGCATATATATTCACTTTAAGAAAATTCCATTATTCTCAACGTGAGAATAGTTTTCTTGAATGAATAATATCTATACTCATTGCAAGAAAATATTTTCTCAGATATACAAGCATATGATCATTTCAATTCAACAATATCTCTTTATTCTTAACTTGAGAAAATATCTACTTGCGGCTATAGCAAACTAATCATTTACTTGGATGAAAGCATATTGCTTTGAGTGAAGTATTTACTTTTCTGTGTGTACTCAATAACTAATACAAAATAGAAACGACATGGGGCCTGAAACCAACTCTACACTTGTAGCAAGTTTACAGATATGGACATTGACAATTAATGAGCATAATCAATAGATCTTTTATTCTTTTAAACAAGGGTTTTTGATTAATTTTAATTTATCTTGTAAATGATTTGTCGATTTTATACAGATTTCTTTTGATGCCCAGTTTCTTTAATTTATATTAGTTATGTCTATCTCTCTACCATATTCCACTAAAAACCGTCTGTACAGATTATTTTCTGTACAGATTTCAAGAGCTCTAACCTACAAATCAGATATAATCTGAAAATATGGAAAGTTGGTAACACCGCATGAAGAAGGCTTCCAATTGAAATTGGGAGATTAGATAAAAATTCTACTATTATATCAGACATCAATCAGGTCTGTGCCTAAAGAAATATACCTACTATTATTCCATTAAACACTCCATGTCAGTTGTTAGGTTAGCTAGCAGAATATACATATAAACCAATGTTGTTTTATCCATTCTACTACCAGAGAACTCAAGCTCCACGTTTGGTATGATGCAGAAGCTCATTACAGGTTTTGTAATTGAATTCAAAATACATTACGGAGAATCAAAATCCGTACGTACTATTTTGTTGATCAAAGAGGATTTCTAAACAAGAGATGTGAGATGTAACACTGAGCAAAGAAAACACTTTGTATATTTTTGCGACCAAGACCAATCCCGGTAATTGTTTTAATAAAACGACGCCGGGTCTCGTCAGCGACTTCGTAACAAAAGTAATTTACATAATAGCCTTGCGGACAGTTTTGTACATTAATACGAGCAGGTCCACCGGGCTTCAAACTTGATCCACATTCCGTTTTCTCGCTTATTTATGCAAGCATCTACATACGGCGGCTTGCTAAATTAGTCCAGTGTAATTTCATGCCTTTAACCGGTACAATTTTATCCCCTCCGAAGTCATTATAAAGGTAGCTCGTGTAGCCGCCGTTGTTATAGCGAAATCATTACGATTTCTTAGGTAGATTTTTATCAAATGAGGCTGTTTCTCGGAAACTAAGCACTTTTATACATGGTAAGTTACTAGTATATACAGAGCAATATTAAAGTTAACACGTACATTATTTTCGTTAAATTGTTCATTTAAAAAAAAAACAAAGAAAATCCATTTGAAAAACATCAAAATTTACTAAGTTCTGTATAACACCCGGTATAGTGTATCTAATATCTTTGGACACTATCATCTACCTACAGGCTTTGACTATTATCTGACATAGTTTAAAGGCAAAATCGTCAAAAATGTCGGTTTTACATAGTTTTTAAAAAGATCCTTCAACGGGCATATTTTAGAAAAAAAATTGAATATCTCAGTAACTATTAACGTTGTGAGTTAGCAAGATATACCATTGGATAAACAAATTTTGTAGTATTCATAATATGATAAAGCATACAGGGCGTCCTATTTAAAAAAATGTACATTTTTTCCGTCACGCCTAAATGCAACACCCTGTATAAATGAAAATATATTTACTTTATAGAAACTGGTGAGTCAAACAACTTTTGTATACAACATTTTTTTCTTTCTCAAACGGTTTAGTAACTATCGACCGCCAAACATGGAGATATCAATGCTGCGTCAGACGACGAACTGTACTCCAACGGCCGAAAAGAAAATGTTTCGCGCATGGCGGCTTTCACGCGAACGTTGGAATCATCTCTCATCAATAATATTAAATTACCCGGTACTGTAAGTTCAGGCAGAGCGGTACGCCGCTTAATATTTCATGCGAGCGGAGTTGAACGATAAATTGAGCGGCCAGGAGAGCGAAAACAGACCACCTCACTTATTCATTATTGTCTTTGCCGGCATAGTACGGCATGATAATTAACCTTAAATATTAATGAATGTCTCCCATGCGTCTAGGCGGCATACCTCACTAATATGTTTAGTTCAGGTGTACATCAAATCTTCACATATACACTCACGCATAAACTCACGTGCATAGAATTACCGTTGTTGTCGATCCCATTTCGGTGATGTAATTATTTACTGATTAAGATTTTGGTTTTCCATTAGGCCCCATCGGGCGCTTGCGTAATAGGAAATAGATTCATTATGCTAATTGTAATGATTTTAATACTACTAATTGATGTACTTATATGACTACTTCTAGATTGTGTTGTTAGATGGCGCGGTGGGATCTCTCCTCATAGATCGGTCTGATACTCAGTATATAATACTTATAACTTCTTAGGGTCGATATATTCACCTATCGTGAAACTGTTCGTCATCTAAACGATAAGATAAATGGTAAAAATGTGTCTATTCACCTGTCGTTAACGTTACCGACCGGATAAATACACTTAACGATCAAATTTATTTAGCGATCGAATGAACCTGCCGTAAACTAATGACGAACACTTTGATTGGTCACAGAGCATGTGCTGAATGTCAAACAAAAAGTCAAACTGACAAATATTTACGTATGTACGTGGTACTGTATTAATTGAAGTCATTATTTAGTTAATATGGCCGAATTTGCTGAATTCGTCTTTCATACCATTTTTTTTTTTACTTTTGGTCGTCTTTTTTAATTGATGCGGTTAGAAATGGGTGCGAATGAATTTTGGTTACGTTTTGTCAATGTCTATCAATGTTATTTACGGCGCTACATCTAGCGGCAATTAGTCCAAGTTATGATCCAAGTGTTGATTTAGTACACCTTTTTTACCGACATTTGATACTATACTGCCGAAAAACATTCGTTAGCGATGTTTACGTCCTCGTTGCCTGACGATAACTTACAGATCGGTGAAAAGACAGAATCATTTTTAACGTGAACGTTAGCGTAATCTGTTCGTTGGCTAACGACAACTTTGACGATAGGTGAATATATCGGCCCTAAGTATTATAAGTATAATACTTATAACTTTTTGAAAATAAGTCAAATAAGTACCTATACTTGAAAATACGTAAAATACATAATAAATATATTTCATTATATACCTACACAGTATGTATAATAAGATCATAAATTTAATAATAATACCTCTGAGCTAAATATTCAGTACCTACGCCATTGGAATGTAGGTACTAACAGTAACAGGTATTGTTCCCGTATGTAAATGAAATCAATCTCCCATGCGCATTATTCTGAAATAATACAATATACCGACATACCGTTGTTGTGTGCCGGTAACGAATTCATTAAAGTTTTCGCTATAAATCGTGTCTTGTCTATTTGAAATGCAATGTTGTTGTCCGTAGACTGGTTGATAGGTACAGTCATCGCACTCTGAGGCTTAAGAAACATCAAAGAAGCAGGAATAAGTTCTTGTGCGTAAACGAGATTCATTTTCTACGCGCACATCCTAATGTGGCTAACGTATAGAATACTAATGTGGCTTATGAAGGAAATCAAAGCTATAGAAGTGTATGAAAGCAATGGTATGTCGTATAATCCGCAAGTGTCGTTGTCGCTTTGGAAATGACGATTGCAAGTTGAGTTTTTCTATTTTCTATTTTTCATGAGCACGTAATATGCGTTACAGCTCGAGTGTTTACATAATTTTACCTACGACCGACAATTACAGATCCAATCACTTAGTTTAAATAAAGGAGAAATATTGCGACAGAAGTAGATGTGTTAGGTTAGGTTAGTATATTTGACAGTTCAACAAAAATGTGTTTTATCTATTGTTAGTTATTCGCGCGACATCTATTTCAACTGTGGGGAACTGCATTTGAACTGTTGTGACAAGAGGGAAATTATAATACAAAATTGGCAAATTGGCGCACGAGTTGTTTTGAGTGTAATATACTATTTTTTCTACTTTGCGTCATTAATTTTATATAAATTTAGAAATTGTGGTTACTATATCGCGCTAAATTAGAATCTAGGGTATTTTGCGGGTACCACGTGGCAGCACTGTAGTAACTGTCAACTTCGTTAAGGATGAGATCGATGAGACAAAATCATGACAAAATCTAATTGTAAATAATTTTACTCTACTTTAGCCTACAAGTTTGAATAAATATTTAGCGAGGTCGCAACGATGATCATAATCTACCTTGGGGCAACACTTTTAACCCTACTGTGATAAATACATGAAGCTTAACCTAAAAAATTAACAACTTTAAAATAGTGGTTTCATAACTATAATAATCAGAATAGAAGTGTTTGGCGGTGACTGATTAGTTACTTCGAAGAACAAGAACTTACTAAAGAATTGTTATAACGCTTAACGTTTAATAGCGGTGTCTACCTAATTCCGCAACGTAACCGTTGCGGCTTATATATTTACAAGCACTTATAATTGAAACCCAATTCTAATTTCGGCAAAGTAGTTTAATAGAATAAATTATACTTAGTAAAATTACATGTGATGGAGGTAATACAAATACGTTGCACATAACCAGAACTAAGACGAAGACGAAAGCGACGGACAAAAATGAATACGAATTGAACCGAGCATCCAAGCGTCCAAAATATTACCGAAAACTTATACGTTACATAAACTAAGAAATCCTCTACACTTTAAATGTACTATAGCTTCGTACGTGTATGCTGATAAACCATTTATTGCGCATATACAATCTCGCAGCAGTAATTAAAATCGTTCATATCTACGATGTAGGTTTGATCTTCGCATAATACCTTCTTAAAGTAAATGTGGTCCTTGAATTATAACTGAAAAGGGGATTTGATGTTTAGTTAAAAAGAATGATTACGATCACTTACCAGTCGTAAAACATCACCGAAAACGTCATGCTGGCGTATTTTGATGAACACAGCAAAACTAAGAAAGCCCCAATCCTTTGGCCATACTATAGCAGGCTACACCCATGTTTAAATATGTATAGAATATTGATATTTCGCAGTTTATGCGATTGCAAGCGATTAAGAAGATGCAGTGTGTGGTTATGTTGGGTTATGTATTGTACGTTTGACATATGACATTTGATATCAATGTGTACCAATCTTAGACAAAATGTTACTGTTTTCGGTATTACAATGTGTTAATTGTAACACCGAAAACAGTGTTACAATGTGTGCATTGTGAATGCAAAGTAGAAAAACACATGTTTGTTATAAGCGATATACGAGTGAAGCAGTCCGTGACGTAAGGGACATTTATACATACGGTCGTAGGTAAATTATTTTTCGATTTTATATAATTTTATATTTATGCCAAGTGTCTTTAATTTATATTAGACATGTCCTATAGTTACTTATTTTTAACAGTTTTGTGACTTGAAATTTAATAAAAATACCTACTTTAATATTGATTTATATACAGTGTGTTCACTTTAATATGTGTATTAATATATTTTTTTAATTCCAAATTTCACAGAAACTAGACATTTTTAATATAAATTAAAACAAAGCAATTAATGGCACGAACAATATATAGGATGTTCATAAAAACAAAAACTCATCTAAATATTATGTGAATTATTACTCTGTACATCGTACCTAAATCTTTGAAAATCACCAAATATGTACCTATATGTCGTTCAAAAATGTCGTTCATATGTATTAAAAAATAAAAGAAATGCATATATCTCAGAAAGTATACACTTTGCAAAATTTCAGCCTAATACAGTTGGAAACAACCTTTTTAGTATTCGCAATGTGTTAAAATATAAGGCTAACTAAAAATAAGCTTTATTTTTACCACCACGCATAAATACAATACACAGTATAAAAGTAAATATTTTTGTTATTGTGTAAAATGATGGATAAAACAACTTTTGAATAGAACATTTTTATCTTTCTCTTATGACAACGGAAATAACATTAATGAATCACCCTGTATAATCTGTCGTACAACCGACGTTGCCGATGTCTTCAAATTTTAAGATCTTCATCAAGTGGGACTGCCGCTTCAAAAACACCCTGTATTGTTAATTAGTTAAGATTAAGGTTTAGTTCTATGATCCAACAATAATGTTATGAAAGATTAATTTTCTTTTGTTATAAATTTATAACAAAATATCATATAATTTAACTTATAATTTAAGTAAAAAGAATTTTAAAAAAATCCTATATTCGTGTTCCAAGCATGTCTTTGTAATTTGTAATTATTTTTGTATAAGATAGGCATTTAAAACTAGTCTCATATTGAAGTACTGTATTCAAGTAGTAGGTTTATTTTGAAATATTATGTTAATTCCAAATGGTTTTCTTGTTTAATCAAATTAAAACTAAAATATGATCTACTGTAAAATTGTATAAAATCTACTTGGAACTTTATTGTCCTTGGGTCTGAATGTAGCATGCATTTGCATTTGAGCAGTTGTGGGTTAGAGTTGTTGTGATGGGAAGTAATTTTTACTTTGGAGGGGTTTATAAACCACCAAATCAGAATTATATGGAATTCCTGGATGAGCTGGAGAATTCTTTTGGCTGCTGTCTGTCCGAATCTGACAACGTGTTCTGTGGTGGTGATTTTAATATTAATTTGTTTAACTGTGATAGCCCCTCGACGGTGGCGTTTAACGGTTTTGTTGAAGCCATAGGCGCGGTCCAACTTATTGCTCAGCCTACCAGGACTGCTTTGGATTCGTCCACTTTAATTGACTTGCTGATCACTACGAACCAAGCATTAGTTCTGGATAGTGGAGTCGTCGAATGTGACTTATCGGATCACGACCTCATTTTCTGTGATATCCGGTGCAAATCAGTGAGACCTCCAACTATTTTCCGCACTTATAGAAATTTTAAGAACATAAATTATGATAGTTTTCTGTATGATTTATATAGAATGCCTTTTGACGACATTTTCAGAATTCGGAATATTGACGATAAGGTGGATTACTTTAACACCTTGCTTATCGACCTCTTCAGTCGTCATGCCCCCCTAATAACTCGAAGATTTACCAAGCCTTATTTGCCGTGGGTCACAGTAGAGATTAAGCAGTTAATGCGGGAAAGAGATAATGCCAAAACTTCATACAAGCAAACTAAGTCCCCAGTCGATTGGCAAAATTACAAGAACCTCAGAAATCGCACAACATCAAGTATACGGATTGAAAAAAAAAATTATTTTAGAAACGTGTCGCGGCTGCCGGGCAGCGGACGGGAGCTCTGGGGGCAAATAAAAAATATAGGCATTTGCGGTAAGAAAACGGTAGACCTTCCTAGGCATCTTTCGGACCCTGATATGATCAACACGTTTCTACTCTCTGGCGTTGATGGGTCTCACGGTGAGGATATTCATCAGGATGTTCTTTTTGGTGATGTACATAGTACATTTAGCTTTTTGCCTGTTGACATTGATTATGTGTTGGATATGCTTGCCATTGTGTCCAGAAATTCCTTGACATCGGTGGGAGCCGATGAAATAAGTGCGGGTATGCTTGGATTGTGTTCGCCTCATATTGTGCAATTCATTGCTCACATAATAAATGTATGCATCACGGAGGGTGTATATCCGAGCGCCTGGAAGGTGGCTGTGGTTCGGCCATTGCCGAAAATCTCGAAACCGCTGGAATTTAAGGATCTACGTCCTATTAGCCTCCTGCCTGTTGTATCAAAAATCTTAGAGAAGGTATTATACAAACAGTTGACGGATTACCTCACTAAGCATAACCTCCTTCCTTCTTGCCAGTCCGGCTTTAGGCGTGGCTATAGTTGTTCGTCGGCGCTGCTAAAGGTTACCGACGATGTTTTGTCTGCTGTTGATGAGGGATGCGTCACTGCCCTTGTGCTGCTTGATTTTAGCAGGGCCTTTGATACTGTGGACCACCGCCAGCTCATATCAATACTTCGCAGTGCTGGCGTTGATTACACTTCAATAAACTTGTTGATTAACTATCTTAGTGATAGGTTTCAGGTGGTTAAGGTTGGAAGTGATTGTTCAGCAAAACGTCATGTAGTGTGCGGTGTCCCACAGGGGTCTATTCTTGGTCCATTATTGTTTTCTGTGTATACGTCGCAACTCCTAAGAAATCTGAAGTATTGTACTGGTCACATGTATGCTGATGATACTCAGATTTATATCTCATTTAGGCCTGATCAGTGTGATATTGCGGTAGAGAACCTTAATGCGGATTTGGAACGAATATCCCATCTATCAAGGGGTTTCGGTTTGAACCTAAATCCCTCAAAGTCGCAACTAATACTTTTTGGGAGTGCGCGGCGTTTGGGATCCTTGTCTGAGTATATGCAGGTCACTATTAATGGTGTTCGGTTGCCCATTCTCGAGGAAGTAAAAAACTTGGGTGTGATATTAGATAACTCTTTCCGTTATCGACGACAGATTGCTAACTACATCAGACGTGCTTATGTAACTTTGCGCGCTCTTTACCCCCATAGACATAGTCTGCCTATTCATGTTAAGAAAATACTATGTGATTCTCTTGTCCTCTCCCACTTCTCATACTGTTCCCCTTTGTATCACAGTGCCTTAGATGTTGTTGATGTGGATCGGGTTCAGAGGGTTCAGAATAGCTGCCTGCGATACATTTATGGCATAAGAAAGTTTGAGCGGATATCGCATAAATTGAAGGACGCGGGTTGGTTGTGCATGTATGATCGTAGGCTGTTACAATGCCTGACCTTCTACCACCAAGTTATTACTACTGAGACACCTCAATACCTCTACAACAAAATTCGATTCCGGTCCGACGTACATAACCTGAATACGCGATTTCGCGGCCGTATCTCGCCTCCTCCCCATAGGCTATCGCTGTATCAACGATCCTTTAGTTGGCAGATTTATACAATTTACGGGGGCGTCCCGGATTCTTATAGAAACCTTTCTGTTCCAACGTTCAAAAGCAAAATGTTCGGATCGTTGAGGGGTTGCGACTGATGATGGTGATGATGTTTGATGTGTGCAACCATTTTTTTTGCCAGACCAGCTACTGGTGTGAAGCGGATGCCTGTTGTGTTCACCTTACTTTTTCTATTAATTTTTTTTTTTTTTGTTTGCTATGATGCGTATTTATATATTATGATAGTTAGTTATAGCCATTTATGTGGAAACCATACGTATTTGTGTGCTATTTACTGTTGATGGGTTAGGTAAGAGCAGAGCCACGCATATGTGTGGATGTCTGGACCTCGCCCAAAGTAGTATATTTTTTTTTGTTAATTTCTGTAGTGCAAATTTTTTCAGTTAATAAAGACATTATTATTATTATTATTATTTACTAAATACGGCAGCAGAACAATACTTTTGGTAAAGATTTAAAATCACTTCTTTGGCGACTTTCTTTGGTGTAACTACCTGAAAGGATTCTTCTTCAAAGTTTATAATAGCTTCCTAGGTGATTGGCTCCAAATCAAACCTTAATAATTCGGTGTAGAAGTCTTTCAACAACAAAAATGAGGACCTTGACGTTAACCTAGAAGTCACCGCGCTTGAAATAATATTGCACCGTTTCAAACTATTCAAATAAGCCTTGGTCATTTGCATTTGATATATGATGTCAAGTGAGCGAAACGTGTTTCTCGCTAGCGTTCGTACGCTTTATGAATGCGATTATGCATTCTAATCGCCGCCATAAAAACGGACGACATCCTCTCTGGGAGTGTTGCCATTTTCTGCGCGCTATATAAAGTGTAAAATTAAATTACAAAGACCGGCCATGCTAAAACGCTAATGCTTTTCCATTCGATCGTCTATAGCGAGAAGTTTATAACTCTACTATACCTATCTTAAATTATTTATTCTCGAGTGTTAAGGTACACCAAGATGACGGTTGTAAATTAATTACTTGATTCTAATGATCAATGATTTATCAAATGGTTGTTTCGTAGTAAGGCTTCTATTTATTTTTTTATGAATTTCCTGTTTTTTATTGAGCATTGCAGGTTTGGTTATTCAAGAAATATTGTAGCAAAAGAGTATAAAGTTAAAATGTTTAGTTCCATTTTCAGCAAGAAATTAAATATTAGGGTTTATTAAAGACTTTTACCTAATATCTCCAGAAACTGCAAACAGAAATAAAATTAATAAAATAAACAATATGCAGAAACTAATCAGACCAAATTTTTGTTTGTTGAAGGATGTAATGTGGACTTACCCATTATTGACTAGAACTTTTCAGAGGGTACAGTAGAGCAAAATCAACACGTGTCACCACCCTTTTGGGATGTTTATAAGAATCAAAATATGATTTTTTTGGCGGAAGCAAACCTATTTTTAACCCAAATCAAAAATATTTCTTTGAAGGAAATAAATCTCTAGTATAAAAAATATATTTGTCTGAATAAAACTTAGATTTCTTTGGTATAAAGAAACGTCTTTTTAAATCAAAACAAAAATATTACTTTAAAGGAAAGTAATTTTTTTTTGTAGCCAAATTTATTTATTTTACTTAAATATTCCAAATAAATTACTCACTACAAGCAAATAAACTAGAGAATTCAACCAAGTAAATATTTTTTGGCGTGAAAGAAATATATTTTGATCCAAGAGAATAAATTCAAAAGAATATATTTGTTAAAAACAAGGAATCTTTTCTATCTGTGTATATGAACTTGTACGAATTACCTGCCAGAAAAAGTGTTAGGTTCTCATAGTCACCAACATAATAGCATCAAGGTGTTGAGAGGAGGATCAGAGATCGAAGATCCAGATAGCATTCGACACAAAAGGAGATTCCGGCTCGTCGCATATCTGCGTATAAAAGGAAGAGAAGGTATCCAGAATCTCTTTGTGATTCCATCCCGTCCGACGGAGCGTCTCAGAATGCAGATACGGATTATCCTTGGGCGTTGATGCAAGAACTTAAGCCACTGCTAATCTTAGTACAACGATCTTCCCATCTATAGAAAACGCGAAAAACACAATCATCCATTACTACACGCGGAAGAAGTTAAGAGACAAATGCAACAACATTCTTGAGTACTGACAAAAAAATGAAACAACTGTGATGATTTGTTAGACAATTTATTCTGAGTAATGATATTATCATACACGTGTCTTCTAATAATTACTAGATTTAAGAAAGTTCTTAGGAATTATGTATTTATGTAACATAAAAAAGAATTTTATGTGGCCAGACACATGACTTTATCATACTATTTAGCATTGTTTCCCACGCAAACGCTGATGTGAGACAATACTGCCAATAATATCAAAATATCTGCCAAATCCTGGCTATCTAGTTTTAATGTAGTTTAAGCGAGTTCGATCAAATAGAATAGCGAGTTTAGCTGCATGAGATTTTATTTGATCGAGATCGGCTATGTCTGCATTAAAATAAAACTAGTAGAACTTTTTTTTTTTTTTATTAATAAAACCAGCTCAACATATATACATGCTATACATAGTTGTGATGTAATTACAACAATTAACATAGGAATAAATACAGAGGTTATGTTATCTCCTCGAAACATTATATAAAATGATCACACATATTTACACAACACCATTCACAGGAATTGATTATCTATTTATCACTTTCTTCTTCGCTCGTGTCAAAGATGTCTTGAGGAAATCTTCTTTTTAGGCGCTGATGAATGTTCTTTTCTCCCAGATGGTAAAAGGTTGCGCCATCACACTTATGGAGGTTTTGTAAAAACTGTTTGGCGATCTTGTTAATGTGTGCATCAATGGTTAATATGGATAGATCTTTGTGTATCTGTTTGTTTCTAACAAACCATGGTGAATTTACGGCAGTTCTCAGTATTTTGTTTTGGAATATTTGCATTCTGTTGATGTTTGTTTTTGATGTTGTTGCCCAGACACCACACGCATAAAACTAGTAGAACTAGACAGATATGTCGATTAAAGCTGCGTTCGGATATTGTAGGTACTCCGTTGACACCGGGTACACCGTCCAAATGACACTTACGTGTTATTGGGTGTAAAAAGTGTAACAGTGTACAATATCCGAACGCAGCTTATATTGACAGTAGGTATTGTCAAAACATTAGCGTTAGACACTATCTACTGTCATTAGAATCAAAATATCTGACATATCCTGGCTACTAGTTTTAATGCAGTACGACCGATCTCGATGAAATAGAATTTGCTCATGCAGCTAAACTATTGATTGTACCAAAAAATTTCATAGTCATAAATTATTCAGAATTTCCTCTAGTTTAATTTATTATTTAACTATTTCAACTAAATTCCAGAAATGGCGGCTTATTTGCAAAATCTTTCAAAAAATGCTAAGACTAAACCCCCAGTTCCTTTGGATCCTTTTGAACAGAAAGCTTTTCAGCTCTAAGTTTGGTCATGAAACTTCTAAATATGAACTTTCGTCATGATACCTTTAGTAGTTTCTCCGGAATCGTCGTCACAAAAACGGGTACACACACACACACACACACACACACACACACACACACACACACACACACACACACACACACACACACACACAGAAATTTTTTTGTACTTTGGTCAAATATGTTCAGGGGACCCAATAGGACATATTTCCGCTAAAATCTGAATTTTCTTTTTGGCACTATTACAATACTTTACATACTACGTATGATAAAGTAAAAACGGTGTTGTAAAAAATGTAGGAAAAAACTTATTTTTTGCTACTTTTTGACACAAGCAAGGCAATAACGTTATGATGTAGATGTAGATATAGATGTAGATAGATATGTAGAATTAAACTTTGAACCTTCTGCATTAAGCCCATATAGCTAGAAATCATACTTATACAGACCATACAGACCATAGTAGACACATTTTTGAGTCGAGAGAGAGTCGGAAGATTGAACCAATTTTACAAACAGCATACACACAGAAAAGTGATTATTTGGAACGAGGAAACATAATTTCTTGAATTCATTTCCTAGATTCAAATGCATATTTACTTGGATGTAGAAAGTTAGGTATATACAAGAAATGCCACATACTCAATATAAGTAAAATAATTTCTCAGATAAATGCTGTCAACAAATAAATTCTTTCTTTATAAGAACCAATATTGTGTTGAAAGAAGTAATTGAATTTTTCGTCCCAAAAATGTTAATTTCTCCAACGAAGTAATAGTAAATCCATCCAAGTGCGTAGTTACTTGATCCAAGAAAATATAAGACATATAATATAAGTAAGTATTGTTTACTGAATAAAAACCCTCCAATTATTTAACTGAAGTGATTCTCACTTCTTTCAAGTAATCCCTTTCTCTGGAATAAATAAGCGCACCGTGATTTTGTCAAGGCTCGCGCGCCCGCGCGTGATGCTGGCGCCGTAAAGGAGCCTAGTATGAAAACAACAGCGAAGTACCCGTAGGGGATGTGCCTTGTGATTTATTCGGGATGTGTATTGTGATTTATAGTGTACAATTAACGTTTCAACACGGAATAGTTTGATGTAACGCACTCAACAGTTTAGAACGAGTAAGTAAATATAACATACCTATCTTGTTAATTAGCAATAGAAAACGTATTTGTGCCAAATCTTTAAAATTCTTACAGTAAGTAGCTAAAAATATTTACCGGGAATAGAAATATACACTTCATTGAAGACTGTTTACTTCCTTCACCAGAGTAACAACTTTCTTATATCTAGTAATTATTCCAAGAAATAAAATTTCTTGGTTGAAGTCAATAATCTCTCGCGTATATACGAACCTACCAACTACTTCAGCCAAGTAATTCTCTCTTCGTTCGAGAGATGACTTTTCTGTGTGTATGTACAATAATCATTCCAAATTTACTAGCTTCTGCCTCGTACACATATATCCACATGTGGTACCGTGTATGTAATTATCAGATTAGTAATGTGGTTTGGCCGACCGGATCATGTGCGTCCAATAAATAAATTAACGTGGAATTTATGTAGAGAAAAACAAAGAGACGTATCCCGTTCCGTAACTTAATGACAGGTTATACCGTCGTACATTGGAGCACACAACCAAACCACAACTCCTTTTTATCTTGATCGGACACAAGTCCTAAATCTTCTCTTCGACTGTTCAACAGCAGCCTCGTTCTTCGCTGCTGGCTCATGGTCTTTTCTCTTTTATTAAAGCTGACTCTTTCTTCTTTTCGTACCAACGACCGCCTGCCTTATTGTGAAACTGGATTGTGTGATAATTTCATTAGGTTTCAAGAATGCTGTGCGATACCGATACAGTCAACGTACTACCAAAAATGGAACATCACGACTTGAGCGAGATGCAAGCCGTTATCTTGGATATGATTAGCATATCAAGATAAAGGCAGTGGCTTGCATTATTCATAATATTGGTGCGATCAGACGTTTTAGATTATTAAAGTATTAGATTAGATCCATATTTGAGGAGTGAGGTATTTTAGGTTAGAAATGAAATCTTACAGAGGAGACAAGTTCGTGCTAGGCTGGAAAACAATCAGCTTGTATGCAAACAAAAAACACTTTCCTTTAAAGTAACAATTTCGCTTTGATTTGAAAAAACGTTAACGGGTTACTTCCGCCAAAGAAATCATATTTCAGCCCACAATTTTTAATAAATAATTAACGAGGTGCAACTATGATCACAATAGAGCTTGGAAGAACACAATTAACCCGCAACGACTGCTGTGATAAAAACTTATATGACAACCAGTGAATAAAGGATATAGATATAGAAACATAACCTAAAAAGGTTAACTTAAAATTGTGTCTTAATAATTATAATAGTCAGAATATAGAAGTGTTTGGCGGTGACCGATTAGTTATTTCAAAGAACAAGAACTTTCTAAAGAATTGTTATAACGATTAACGTTTAATAGCGGTGTCTACCTTATTCCGCCAGGTAGCCGTTGAGGCTTATACATTTACACGCACTTATAATTGAAACCAAATTCTAATTTCTATTAATAGTTGTACACAACTAGAACTAAAGGTGCTCCCACACGCAGTGCCAATAGGTGCCATCATTGGCCATTGGAGTGCTTCGCGTAGCGGGACCCAACTGTGCCAATGCACATCGCCAATATGTCGACCTTGTCCGCTTTATTTCATTCTGCTTTAGCATTGTACGTACTACCGATGAAAAGTTTAGTTATCTATCTATGTTTTATCATATATACTGCATTATTTATGTTTGTACGTAATTTAAGGACAATGATGATTTATTATTTGCCCAAATGCCTGATTGTCCAAATGTAAAAACATGAAGACTTTTTTTAATATTTTGTAAATTTATTCACAATAATTATGGTTCTTATAAGCATTATATTAACCTTACAGTTACAATAAATTAATATTCTGAAGACAATATTAAAGTCGTTATAATGGGTGACCGACGGCCTAGGTACGTTTGTTAATTTTTTGTGTTTTTGACGCCGAAGGAATGAACGTTGTGTTAATAGACAGAAAATGCCAATTTATGGGATGGTCTTGAGGTTAGTATGACTTCCGGGTTTTCCAGAAATGACGTCATCATTAAAATTTTAAAAATGAATTCGCACACAATGGGGAGGCATACGGTATTTAGGTTCTGGGATTGCGGTCAACCTTATTCGCTAGGGTGGGGTGGGAAAGGTGAGGGAGGGGGTTGGAGGGAAGCGGGATATAAATCTACACACGATGGGGAGTCATACGGTATAGGGGTCCAAGGACTGCGGTCAACCCTCTTCCCTACAATCTTGACTACAATCAAACAAAGTTACATTTATATAATTAACAACAATTAACTATTTATTAATTAACAATTTATAGAATAGTTTTAAGCGGTAAATTTAAATAATCTGATGTATTTAATGTATTCAACAAAGTTTAAAAACTATACTGGATGCTTTTCCTTATTTTGATTATCAGAAAAATATCAAAAAGTATATCTGTTACTAAAAATATTGGGTTGATAATAAATATACCTACATAATATACATACACGGAGTTTTAATATCTATAATTAAAACTCCGTGTATGTAAGGGTTCTCAATTTTTCTTTGTATCTTATTATAAATAATTTCAGTTTTATTATATAAATTATATTTTAAATCAAAATTATGAATTCATCGATTTGGCAGAAATGAAATATTTATATAAAGAAACGACACAAATTAACAGGGTCCTGCATAAAAATATAGACCACTCAGTGTATCAGATATTATCCCATCTTATTCCGCATTTGTTGCTTGAAACATAAAGAAAATAAAAAGGGAGATTTTTTAATGTCACGTGGCAAATATAAAAAGCTAAATAATTTAGTTTCCTGTATTGCTGTATATTTGTATTCCTTAATGTATTTAATATTTTCGAACGTACTGTATAAATAATGACTGAAAAACATGTTTAATATTTAACAACCTTATTAAACAGTGTTCGAGGGTTCCTTTTTTAATTCTAAGCAACAATGCACTGCTTAAAATAATGGGAGCTGCGGCAACAGCAATGATATCGTCTTCACTGTTCATTTTTAATTCTCTACGGGACGCTACGAGCCTTCTACGATACACACTACGCGCAGCGCGTCACATCACCAACGTTGGCGAGACGTTGGCACTGCGTGTAGGAGCTCCTTAAGACGAAGTTGGAAGCAATGTACAAAAAAAAAAGAATACGGTTTTGGCTCGACCACAATTCTGTCCAAAATGTTACCGAAAACATATACGTTACATAAACAAGGAAGTCCTCAATACTTTAGATGTACTATAGCTTGCTACGTGCATGCTGATATTCAATAAACTATTTATTGCGCACATACAATCCCGCGGCAGTAGTTGAACCCGATCATAACTACGATGTAGGTTTGATCTTCGCATAACTTCTTGTTGAGGTAAATGTGGTCCTTGTATTGTATCCAAAAGTCGCAAAAAATTATCGAAAACGTTATGCTGGCGTATTTTGATGAACAGATCAAAACTAAGAAAGCACCAACCCTTTGGCAATACTATAGCATGCTACACGCATGTTTAAATATGTATAGAATGTAGATATTTTGCGGTTTATGCGATTGCAAGCGATTCTAAAGAGGCAGTTTGTGGTTAAGTGTGGTTACGTTTGACATATGGCATTTGATCAAATGATCAATGTGACCAATCTTAGAAAAAAGTTACTAAAAACGGTGTTACAATTTGTTAATTGTAACAACGAAAACAGTGTTACAATGTGTGCATTGTGAACGCAAAGTAGAATATAATACATAATAATTCTCACTAAAAATATATTTTTACGGAGAATACCACATCCAACTGTATTCATAGATGGCGCTGTAAATACTGTCCTCGCAGTTCGGCCTTATCTTGAGTATAAATAGTAGTTGGTGAAAGCCTACTGCTCATTGATGGCTAAATTGCTAAAAACTCAACACAAGCATAATTATGTGAACTAGTTTTAACTGAAAATGAAAGTTGTTTGACACAAATAAACGTTCTTTCTACCTAACAAATATTTCAAATAAAAAATGTTTTTTTATCCGCAAAGAAATATTTCTTTGCCTCTATTGAAACAACAGATTTGTTTAACTCAATGCATATTTATATGAATTGAACAAAATTTTCTCTGTGTAAAAGAAAAGAAAAGCACCAAGATAAGCAGGATAACTTCTCATCATCTGGTGTAAATTAAATACAGTGTGTAACAGATATTACATGGATGTTATTTTAACATCCAGTATATTATGTACACTCCACCGTCAAATGTGAGTGCATGCATTAGTTTTGAATGCGTTTTTATCAGCAAGTTCACATCGGTAATGCTAATAGCACACAGCACACGATGTTAAGCTAAAAAAAAATGAAAAACTTAAGCGGTTGAACACCTGTCAAATCTGAATCGTTTTTCCTAGTTTAAATCCAACAGAATTGCAACTGCTAGCTGGAATTTAGTGTCAGTGAGCCAAGGTACAGTCCAGCAAAGGAAAGATAGCATCAAATAAATGTCTCTCTCTTGTTACTTTAATTACATATGCAAATAAATTCACGTAATACCGGCTAAGTTACCTCTAAACGCTAAAAGGAAAACAGTTCGTGTGAAAATACGGCTCGGATAGAGTAGATGGGCATTGAAGATAGTAAATTCTCTTCTTCGTAGTACCTACGTTTATTATCAGTAGACCGCGAATTCTAAGCATTTTTACTTGTGCTGGTATTTTTTTCCGGGGTTCGTCGTTCGATGTTGCGTTGAAGTCTCCGAAAAAAATAGTAAATTTTTATGATTTTTCGATTAAATTTGTGGTCAATCTATAAACTTTAAGACAATTAAGAATAATTTATATACAGGGTAAGTTATTAGTATCCCGGCGGTGAAAGAAAAAATGTATTTAGTTAAAAATGATCATAAAACTTAGTAAATTTAGATGTTTTTCAAATGGCTTCTGCTATTTTACAACTAGAAAAGGCACCCGGTGTCCCTTCTTAGTCTCTTTTCATCAATATCAGAGCTATTGCCACATTTCTACGTCAGGTACATTGCACAATCATGATGCTCCATAGACATGTATGCGGCTTCTCAAACTTTTTTCATCGGTACCCCAAACAATTTTCCACGACCCCACTCAAAATTATAAGTCCAATTTACTACTAACAGTCTTACTTATTATTTTATCTTTTGTTAGTAATAAAAATTATATACTATTTACTTTTTCAATTTTTACAAAAACGGGATTTTGAATCCAATTTGATTTATTGTGGTCCCATTGCGGCACTAAGAATTTCTTCTAGATTTCTTTCTAGACAACCAAATGCTCAATTAAGAAAAGTCTGCTTAACCAAATCAAAGCTCAATTCTGTATCGACAAGAAAATGCTCAGTATATGAGAACATTTCCACATATAATTTTTATAAACGCCTGAATCTTGTCTTTGAGTGTAAAACTGTTCTTGCCTTCTCCTTGGAGAGACATATTTAGAGCGATTAGTTTCGAAAATAAGTTAAGATAAAATAATTTACATACCCAATTTTCGTTATGAAACAAATTCTCATATTCTGAATTATTTGCAGAAAGAAATAGGATAACTTAATTTTTTAATGCCATAGCCGCCTCAACACTTGCGCCTTTGACAGCCATCGCACTTCTGTATGAAGCAGAAGTCTGCTGAAATCGAAAGCCATATCTTGGCATAATAAATTTGCAAACAAACGACTACTAGGTGCACGATTTATAATCGAAATTTATTACCTTAACTGCATCTTTTAATACGGCATTTAAATCACTACAATTCGTTTAGCCGCATGTGCCTTTCGATGAATCATGCAATGAGTTAAAAAAACAAAAAAACATTAGCATGGAATCCAGATATGTATGTGTATTCAGTCTTGTCGTTGCCGCTGCACCGTCTGTATAACCTCCAATACAGTTCTTCCATTCTAGTCCTACTTCCTCGAAAAAAATCTTTAACATTTTGAAAAATTGTCCCACCTGTTGTACGTCCATCTGACGAACGACAAAACAGTAAATCTTCGTGAATACTGTTGTCATAACAATACCTAACATAAGCCAAAAGCTGTGCGATTTTTATGATCTCAGTCGATTCATCGGCTGAATGGCAAATTTTGAACTGTCTTTTATTATTATAATTAGTTGTTCTCGCTGGTCTTTGCTAATTTCGAAAATTCGTGTCCTCACCCTATCATTTGACATGAAAATGCTTCTTAACTCGTCTGCTTATTTTTTCCGTGGATAATTTCAGTAATTTTAATCGCAACTGGTTCATCAAAACAATCGTTTCCTTAAAGAAAATATTTGGGTCGTTTTATATTAAAGGAATATTGTTATTACAAGTATGTGTCTTAAATAAATATTCCTAATAAATTAATCTTTACAAGCAAATAAACTAGATTATTCAAGTATTAGGTTGACTTATTTTTATAATGACCTTCCGCTCTGTATGAATGGCATTACTGGGAGTATTGATCTTTGTCTTGACATGTTCTCCAGTCATTCAAAATCTGGCTGTCTGGTAAATATTAATTATGAAAAACATTCACGGCGACTGCCAGCTAACGCGCGGTGGTCACGAGATATTTTTCCGCGGTAGTGAACGAACAAGAGACGTTCAGAGCGTGCTTTCACGTCGTAAGCTAAAGGGTGTTGACACTGAACTTTCCTATTGAACTTGGGACTTGGAACACGCACTAAGGTGCTTTTTATTTCACAAACAACATCTCTAATGACGTGTGCACGTTACAAGTTGTACAAGAGTGGTACAAGAGGAACAACAAGTCAGAGTTACAAAACATAGTGTACCTACATCCTGTATGAAGTGTGTATTCGAGAACATCCTGGAAAAAGTGGTATGAGTTATCCGTTATACCAGGTTTATAAGCCAATATGATTTGTAAAGTATTCTTTTTTCCCCACAAAAACTGTACGGTTTGTTATTTCAAAAACTCATCAAAAGAGGCCATTTTTAATTATTAAAATTTTTACGTTTTTTAAAAAAAATAAATATCCGAATAGAAAGCATGTTAAAGGAAACTAAATTTTTGATTCTAATGCTACCTCCTGACTCAGCCCGAATAAATCGGCGAAAAGTTCGGCGAGGCTGGCTGAGACATAGCGGTCAAAGAAGGCCATCCACATTCTCGGCGCTCGGCTTGTGCATTCTCGGTTCATCTGCTGGTGACTTAGAATGGACGTCGCTGAAGTAGCCGCTGCCTCAGCGTATAGTGTGCGTGCATACTTTCACTGAAATTGTGGTTATTATTAATTAATAATTAATTGAATAACGTAAATAAAAATTAAATATAAATGATAATAAATAGTTTAAAAATTTCTTAAATGCAATTGATTTCTTATTCTGATCATTTATATTAGATACCACATACTAACATAAGACATAGTAATACGATTGTCCATAAAACAAAATTAAATAATTGCATAATTATTATTTTGTATAATGTATTGCGTTATAAATCAAATATTATAGTGCATATCTATACAGAGTTATTAAAATTACAACTAAATAATTCTACAACCGTAAAAAATTAAAGAAAAATACATTTCTTTTTGTTTTAAACTAGCTATCGAAATTTGGATTTCCTTTTTCAAATAGAATAAAACACTATGTTTTACAATTTTTTAATTCTAAGATTATTTCTAAGTAGTTTTTGTAGGAACCATTTTTCATAAAATGCATCATTTTTAGTTATCAGCAATTAATTAAAACTGCTGAACTTTGAACCTGATTTTTTCCCACATACATACACACATTTATTTTAATTTGTTTGAACGTTTAATTAACATTTAATTTTATTTTTCTAGTTTGTTGTTCTGCTATTTTTTATCCGTTTAGTTAAAACAAAAGTTTATGAGTTTTGATTAATTGCTTATAACTAAAAAATGATGCATTGTATAAAAAATGATTCTTACAAAAAATTCGTTGAATTAATCTTAATTATAAAATGTAAATGTATGTGTTCTATTAGAAAACGGTTGGTCAATTATTTAGGTGCTCCGGATATTTTGACCAACCCTGTATACTGGTATGTAACAACGATATTATCAATCAATAACTTAGTAATTGCCCTATGTAGATCGCAGTCGTAATTTGCATCAAAGAACTGTACCAAACCGATACACAATAGATTCAGACATCATAGAAAAATAAGACTGGAATAACTTGGAACTGATAAGATTTATTTGAAAGAGATAAATAATATATTCTTTAGTTTTAATTAATTATTGATTTAATATTGCTATTAATATTAATTTTCATTAGTAGTCTTATAATACAGATGGTTAATTTATTGATATGCATTTGCATTTCTTTAATAATACAGAAATAAATATCATTATCTGGTATATTTTCCATTTTAAATGACAAATTATACTAATGGGGACGTCACAAATAGAGAAAAAAATAATATCGGATATTTAATTTAATATCAATGTAAACTATTTGTATTTTGCATATAAATTTATCGTGTTCAATATTTTGAAATCTTTTTATTTCAATACTAAATCATTTATTCCATTCGTTACCTACATTTCGGGTTGCATTGATGCTCGAAGAGCCCCTTCACCGCACCCCTGTCGTAAATAATACCTTCGGGTACACACAAAAACTGCTATGCGCCTCGCCAACAATCCAATTTGAATGGATCGATACGAGAGCGCACAACTGAGGCGAGTCGCTCGGCGAACGCGTGATTTTTATCCGACTATCTGCATCCGTAGAGACTTCTGGCATTCGAATATTAGCGAATTGGGGCGAGTGTGGCATCCACACTCTCCTGATTCGCGGTCTCTCGCTATGTCTCGCGAGAGTCTGGAAGAGCTATAATAATCTTTTGAATCCTAATCTATGGATCCATTGTCATCATTTTAACATAATGCATACGCGGCTTACAATCTTCAATTAAACGACACCGTCTGACATCGTATGCTTCATGAATACATCAAACCGGATTACAGATCGGACGCAAATGTAAAAAATGTGTTGACATGCTAATTTACAGTCATTACCATACCGTACCAAACCGACCGGCATTTTTGCTTTATGTTCGAGCTTATCGCAAAACAAAAACAAAACCGACATAATTACACGTCGATTTCTTCGCTTCTCGTCGGACATTTGATGGGGCCGGCATTAACATAAAACGTTCCAAAAGTGTTTCAGCGGCGGACGCGCTTGATGACCGCCTGAACACTTTACGTACTTATTTTGTACAATAACGCTTAATGCGCGCGGATGCACCTTTATCAAAAACCCGATCACGAATATATAATTAAAGACCGCGGAAAAGTTAGCCATAAAAGATATCCATAACTTTTTTTATCAAATTTTTTAATGAAACATATACCAAACGATAGAGCTGTTCAAGTAGTAGACGCCATAGTTTTGCACCGAAAATGTATCAAACGGTTTTGCCTAAAATTTGATTTTAATAAGAGAGCGTTATCTAATAGTGCGCCCGACGTTTATATAAACAATTGCAAATTACTCCGTCCACTGACATCACAGAGAATCGACGTCAGCCAATTCGTAAAGCACATGAAATTTTGCATCCGACGACGGTATTAATAGGCTACTACCCTTAAGACATCCTACCCTAATGCGTCTGTAAACTGAGAAATTGCTGCACAATTCGCCAGCTGAATGCTATAAATATGTATAACTTCTACAAATATTGTTGCATAACTTTCTTTCATACATCAATTTGAAGGTAATTAGAAGGGCTAGCCACCTTCGAACGCTCGGAGTTTTGCACCGTTGCTAATAACCCCTAAATTCCAATAGTATGTAACCACCCATATAGTAAATATTCGCCGGCAGCCAGAGATAATTGTTTATAACTTCTACAAATATTATTGCATAACTTTCTTTCATTCATCAGATTGTAGGTAATTAGAAGGGCTAGTCACCCTCGAACGCTCGGAGTTTTGCACCGTTGCTAACAACCCCTAAATGGTGATAGTATGTAACGACCCATACAGTAAAAATTCGCCGCAGCCGGAGATAATTGTTTATAACTGCTACAAATATTATTGCATAACTTTCTTTCATTCGTCAGATTGTAGGTAATTAGAAGGGCTAGTCACCCTCGAACGCTCGGAGGTTTGCACCGTTGCTAACAACCCCTAAATGGTGATAGTATGTAACCACCCATATAGTAAATATTCGCCGCAGCCAGAGATAATTGTTTATAACTTCTACAAATATTATTGCATAACTTTCTTTCATACATCAATTTGTAGGTAATTAGAAGGGCTAGCCACCGTCGAACGCTCGGAGTTTTGCACCGTTGCTAACAACCCCTAAATGCCAATAGTATGTAACCACCCATATAGTAAATATTCGCCGCAGCCGGAGATAATTGTTTATAACTTCTACAAATATTATTGCATAACTTTCTTTCACTCATCAAATTGTAGCTAATTAGAAGGGCTAGCCTAACCATGGACGAAACTAAAATGGGAACACTCAAAACTTACCATAACACAAAAACCAAGACATTTTGCATTATACAAGCTGAGTTATTAGTAGCCCGGTGGTTGGTAGTTCCTAAATTGATGGAGAATAAAAATGTTTGTCCAACTGTGTAAGTTGCACCTGTGTGAAGTAAATAGTTTCTGAATTATTCGGTTGTCTGTCAAAAAAAAAGGCAATTGCAGGCCCTTTTTAAAAACTACGTAAATACCACATTTTTGTAGATATTGTCCTAAAAATGTTGTCACATAATTTGTTTGTTTTAAGTCAAATAAATATATTTGGATACCAACAAAAATTACTTTCCTTTAAACTAATATTTTTGTTTTGGTTTACACGAAAGAAATCTAAGTTTGATTCAAATAAATTAATTTGTATACAAGAAGAGATTTATTTCCCTCAAGGAAATAGTTTTGCTTTGGCTTAAAAATAGGTTTACTTCCGCCAAAGAAATCATATTTTGATTCAAATAAATATATTTTTAGCCTGAATACCTCATCCAACTGTATTGTTAGATGGCGCTGTAAACACTCTCTTCGCAGTTCGGCCTTATCTTGAGTATAAATAATCGACTGGTGAAAGCCTACCGCTCAGTGGTTGTCATGCGTCTGGCTAAATTGCTAAAAAGGCCGTGTGATCGGCAGTATAGAGCACAGCGCATGCAGGTTCAAGTTCCGATGCCGCATCAGCGTACACTTTGCTACCCTAACCTTGACTATATGTAGGTCGGGGAAAACCAACCACTGGTCGAGGATGTGCGAGATCCCAAAAGGCGTTGACGCAAGATTTTGATCTACTGTACCCTCCGAAAAGTTCTTGTCAATAATAAATAGGTCCACATTGATACCTAACGTACTAAATTAATATTTTTGTGTAAGTACGAGCGCGATTTCAATAAAGACGGATTGCAGGTTGACGACGTGCTGATAATTGATGAATTCTTGTTGTGTCACGTACCTATATAGAAAACGGTAAGTTGGAAGCCCCGCACTGTAGGCGGCTATTTATTAAATGTTGCGGAACAGCTTCATAATACCTCAGCCGTGAGCCTGGATGCACACAACTGCATAACTTAGTCATTCGCGTGAGTAAAAATCGTAACTGACAATTTTATTACCGTACGAATATTACAGGATGATTAATTAGCGTTGCATAATGCGCGTCGACCTTTACCTTGCGTCTACGTTGAGTGTTTATTTATTGTTTATTTACTCAAAACATTAATAAAAAACAATTGTATAGTGTTATACTGTTTAGTTGATCACTGGAAATTTGATTATTTTTTAAGCAGTAACAGCACTTTTTTGCAGTAATATCATCGTATATTACGCACCTTTTGAGTCCGTATTTGTATTCAGCGCAAATACGTCAATCGAAAATGGTTAGCCACTTTCTATTCACAATTGGACGTTTTCGATAAATAGTTTTTTCTTTTCGGTTTTTGTTTTAGTTTTGTCTTGGAGGGACTTCGAAGGACAGAAATATACACTGTCATTGCTTCTAGAACACATGTTAACAAATATCCTATAAATTTGCCTAAAAGTACATTATGAAAATACAAAGTTTAACTTTCAGACCATTTTGAAGTGTTTAGGTCATCTGGGTCGTCCGCTATACATGTTCAAAATTGCAATTAGGCGCACAAAATAACATATAAAATAAAATTGTAAATATTAATCGAGTCAACAGTAAGATTTGGTGAATTTTGTATGAATTTTTGTATTTTCTCATACAACACGTTGATCATTAAGCTTAACTTAATATTTTATTTTGACGCCGTAAACTCAAAAATACAAAT
The DNA here is from genome assembly GCA_963966075.1 of Aphodius sticticus. Lineage (NCBI taxonomy): Eukaryota > Metazoa > Arthropoda > Insecta > Coleoptera > Scarabaeidae > Aphodius > Aphodius sticticus. Next base: position 3,560,216 of record OZ014508.1, on the reverse strand, counting down.
TTGCGCTGTTTATAATTCTACCGGGGATTGGCGCAATCTTCCAAATGATCTCGGAGTTTCAAAAAGAAGGGCGTATAGATGGGTGAAAAATAAAAAACGCAGAAAAACAGCATGGGGGTAAACGCAGAGTTAAAAACAGACGAACATCGTCGATTTTTTGAAAATGAAATTGAAAGAAATCCAAGGATAACTCTCCAGCAATTAAAAGAAAAGATTTTACAATCATATGAAATTAATGTCACTAAAGCATTTAATCGTCAACACCTTGACGGTCTTATGTATACAATAAAACAAGTACGTCGAGAGCCAGAAAGAGCGAACAGTATAGACAATAAAACAAAAAGGTTAGAATATGTAAGAACATTACTTAGTCTTCAAGCAGAGAATTTGCCAGTAATTTATCTTCACGAAACTAATTTTAATAATATTAACACTATCAATGTGGCCAACTGTGCAAGATTCATAGCCCATATTCAAAGAGCATTAAATATGGAGAATATTATTTTCTAATTAATTAATTTAGCAAACGTTGTTTATTTAATATGTCCTTGTTATTGTTTTCAAATATAGTATAAATAACATTATTTACTTAGTTCTATTTAAACGTATGATACTGCTAATTTAAAATATTTAATGACAACTTGAAGTTGTTAGTTGTCAATTTGAATGTGTTAATTGTGATTTTGATATTGATTAGTGCCAATTTGAACTTGAAAAGGTATAGATAGAATGACGGACCATTTTGTGCGAATGTGCAATAAACTCTGTGGAAACTCCATGAAATTTGCGTAAAATATTTGACAAGGACATGTCAAACAAAATTGACAAAACTATGATAGAGTAATACAATTTTTGTGGGTCATTTAAAATAAACGAAAAGACTTTAAATTAGTATAGTAACTTAAAAGTAAACGATGGCTACTTTGAATAACCCTGCATATTGCCTAAAATATTTTTATTTTATTGCAAACAAAATTAATAAACGTTTTTATCGTATTTTTCCAGTAATTACTGCATAATTTTATACGTCGTCAATACTTTTCACCTTAAAATAAAAAAAAATGAATTCAACAATTTTATAGCTACGAATTATTTTGGTGCGTTTTCTTGTTCACTTTTCATTAAAAGTCATCAAAACGGCAGCGTAAGCTATTTGTTCGTTTATTTGGCCTGCATTGCATTAACGTTTGCAATCGTGTTTTAATGGCTATGCCTAATTCATATATAATGTGGCTGCTGCCTGCCGCAATTGTGGACCGTTCATAAGAATTGGCTGTACGTTTGGTCGATTGCTTAATCTAATTAACTGTAGTAGGCAGAAGGAAGTAATTACGCACAAGCGCCCAGTTTGAATTTTCCAGGTTTATACTGCAGGCAGTAAATGTACCGTACATTTCGATATTAACCAACTACAAGCGAGGGTCTGATAATATCAGAAGAAATGACTGCTGTCTTAAGATCAGAAAGTCATTTGGCCTCATTTTCCATGGGAGATTCACCTATAAAATAGTTATATCGTAAAGAACACATTTTCAGTTAAAATTTACAATTTGTATATTTTACAACGAACAAGATTTATTTAGCTCAGATAATTATGATTCTGTTGAATGAAAAAATTACAATTTTTTAAATTAACTAAATTGTTCATACAGTTAAAATGCGATATTTTAAGATTGCAATAAATGATTCTTTGATTAAAGAAATTATTAGTTTGACTTCAGTGGGCACGAACACATCGATGTTGGACAAATGGAGACTGGAAACAGTAGAGTCTAACGATTTCACCGACGAAGCAATGGTTTTCGTACGGCAACGCGTCCATGCAGATTTTCCGCTTGGAGACGTCGTCGTTTCCCTGTGCTTACGAAAATTGGTCTTTCACGGTCGCGATTGACTTCAGAGGTTATTTTAGGTGCGGTCAATTTTCTGTTTTGCTTAGAAAATAATTTTAATCGTTCTTCATCCGCTTGGGAAATTATTCGTGACAGTCCCGGCCGAACACGTCATCCAAATTTAATGTGTCTGCATATTGGTGAAGAGTGCCGCTTATCGTTGACTCACTTATCGTTGACTTATTTCTTGCATTTTCATGAACTGACAATCGTTCCTGATGAAAAGCGATAATTACAGAACGCTGTTCCTTGCTTGTTGGCTTTCCGCGTAGCATGATGTCTTCCGCGTGACAGAGTTATCTTGTGCAAACTACAGATTGCAGGCACAGACTCGTTTGAATACGAATTCGAGCATTTGATGCAAAAATGTGGTAAAAAATGGGGTCGCAACATGTGTCTGAGATGCAGTATTTATGACTCTATTTGTAATTTCGTATTTAATCCTTTTGAATGGAAATAGAAAACTCGCAACAACCAGTTACAAAACAGCATAAATATAAAAATTATTTTAAATTAGCACATTTAATGATGTCGTATGTTCCTGGAAATCAACGTTAAGAATGTGTTCGCTATTTGGTAGAAATAGAGGTACTACGTTATCCGAAACTTCCATGAGCGGCAGTGTATATGTTTCACATTAAGCCGACCATAATATTGTTATGCAAGATTTTGCAATAGTTAACAAATCAAGCGTAAATACAAAAAATAGAAAATTATGCATTACAAGTGATTGATACAGATTGGACCGATATATACTTCCCGCTAAATCAAGCGTATAATTACACGTTAGTTTAATAGTATAATGTTTAAATGGTCGACTTTTTATATTCAATGATCCATAATTAATAATACCACAGATAGGGTCCGGTCTATAATTATCAAACAATAAATTAAATACCTTAGATTTTAATTATATCACTACAAATTTATGTCATTGAGTTATTATTGATTCATATTCATATTGATATTTTTTTTTAATTTACCATGGTTTATTACGTAATGTCGTTTAACAACTCATCGCGTTTGAATAGTTATTGTGGTTAGAATTTTGTTTGAAAGGTTTAATTCCAAAATATTAATTTTAGTACCGTAAACTAGTACCGATGTGCTTAAAATCTTCGATTACTTTCTTAATCAAAATCCGTCTCGGGCATTACAAATTGAGATATCCGTGAATGTTATGTTATGACACGCTGTACGGTTAACAGTAATAAACGTTATAATAAAAGAGACACCGAACGGTACATGGTCCACGCACATAAGGCTGTTAAGATATACCGTCTACAGCATAATATACAGGAGGTAGGTATCCGGTACAAAAATTTCGGCTTACCTTTGCTGGTCCCAACAATATATCAGAAAGAGATGGAGACACCACAGTGAGGTATTCAGCACAATATGCATCCCAAAATTGCATACGCATTTATGTATTTAGTATCATGGAACTGGAGACTCGCCTTTTCGTGTTATTGCAGAAAAATTTCTGCAAAATAATCAGGATACAAGAATACCTTCCAAAATAAAGTACTAAGAAATATGGTTAACGCTCCTTGGTACATACGGAACAGTGACCTGCACCGTGATCTTGGTGTCCCACAAGTCATCCAAGAGATAAAAAGATTCACCGCTAAGCATGTATCTCGACTAAGCCACCACGTCAACGTAGAGGCCCTGTAGCTACTGGATAACCAGAATCTAGTGAGAAGACTAAAAAGAACTAAACCCTTCGAACTAGTGAACCAATGAAATGTGTAAAAAGCAGATCACAGTGAGTGAAGTGTTTGGTGCTTCTTGTTTACGACAAAGTGAATATAGGACATCAGTGGATAGCCTATTAGAGACAAGTACCTAGTTTTAAATTATGTTACAATAATATATTTTCACAATAATATAAAATATAAAATCATAAAAACATCTGAAAAGTTATCTGACAATTGCAAAAGCACACCAAACAGTTCAAACTTATGCTTCTCAATTTGATATTGCTCAAAAAGGTCGAGCTTGTACTCTCTATCGCAGGTGTGAAGAAGTTCTAAGTTTCTTTTTTCTACTTAATGACGTGACCAGTTTCTATTTTATGTTTGTACAGATTAGAAGTTTGGCGTGACTGATGTTCGGACAAACGTTTGGATAATTTCCTTCCAGTCTGGCCAATATACAGGGAGGGACAATGAGAGCAGCTGACGGAAGCCCGTTTCGCTGTTTATAAAATTTTTCGTTAAAAGTGCAATAACTTTGTTCAACTATAATGTGTTTTAGAATTAAGTTAAAATGGTTAATTATGCTTTTATCTGAAATATGTGATTGAAGACCTGAGACACAATATCAAGGGTGAAATCCAAGGGAACATTAGTGTAAAGGTTAGATGCATCGAAGGAGACCACAACGGAATCTTTCAAATTTAGATCCTTTGTTATTTGAATGTTAAATTTTTAATTTTGGGCTGGAAAATTGGTAGAATACGGCACTGTGCGGCGTGCAGCCATTGTCTGGCCGTGGTTGTGGTACGCCCGCAGCTAATGTAAATGGCTTAGTCAGACCATGAGGCGCAAGCTGAATTCGAAATTGGTTGTCGACTTGATATTGTGGCTCTTAAGCCTCGTTCACACTGATATAAATAACTATGTTTGGTTTCGAAACTTTGAATTTAGAGTCATTCCATGTCAAATCAAATTTTTATTTCTTTTTTTTTTGACAAAAGGCCCACAATTGTTTTGTAAATACGGTTGCCAGATTTCTAAATTCACAACTCGGGCAGTCACCATCTCAAGTAAGAAAATTTAATTTAGCAAAATTATCTTTGAAGCATGATCAGAAAAAACAATTATTATTAAATTAATTAAATGATTAAAAAATAAATAATAATAAAAAAAAATGATTAAAAACAATTGTGACCTGGAATAAAGAAACCGACCTTAATGACGAAGGCAGTTAGGTCGGTTTCTTTATTCCGGGTCACGTTTTTTTTACGTTGAGATTTTTTTAAGCATGATCAGAAAAACTTCACACAGTTCTGACCTGGAATAAAGAAACCGACCTTATGGACTAAGGCAGTTAGGTCGGTTTCTTTATTCCGGGTCTCAACGTTTTTTTACGTTGAGATTTTTTTATGTATCGTCAGAAAAACTATTACCTATCTACATAACTATGACCTGAAATGAAGAAACCGACCTTAATAACCAAGGCAGTTAGGTCGGTTTCTTTATTCCGGGTCACAACATTTTTCTTTTACGATGAGATTTTTTAAGCATGATCTTAAAAACTACTAGATACACAATAGGGTATTTGAAAAACCATCTTAGTGTGTTTATTCCTTCACTATACATTGTAAATGCATTATTTTTCGTAATTATTTCCTCAATATTTCATAAAAATCAGCGTTAATGATTGAATCACAAAAAGTCCCGCCAAAACGATACTTTCTGTTGTGTGACGTCACCCGATAGTAGATGTCAAACCGGCCCATAAGGTCTGTCCGCATCGGCATCGTCGCCGTTTGGTAATTGTGTTGTATGATGTGTTGTTTTCATAATTTCTACATAAAAATGGGTTATAAATGATGTATAAAACCACAATGCAAAAACACGTCAATAAAACCTCCGGATAAACTATTTGTAGCTGTTCCGCAAGATTTGAAACTGCGAAGAAAGTGGTTGGCTCGTATAAATCCAAATGAAATAAATAGCGGCCAATACAAGTGTTATTTGTTGTGAAGATTACTTCGACATGAGTAAAACTGACTAGAATAAGTTATCCATCGTATTTTCGAACCAGGTATTATCCGATCTGACAGCTTAAGGTTAGGGCTATCCTAACCTACAAAGTTATGCTTACATGGCACTTTAGTGCTATTAAATTCAAACGGGAGAAGCATATGAGCGCGTTCGGATAACCCGGTATTGTACGGTGAGAGTGACGCGCTGCATAATAGACGGACTAACGTCATACGGCGTTTATCTGCATATGAGAGAGACAGCCGATCCTGGTTATCTGAGCATTGCTCTCCCCATACCTTACCCTGACAAACCGAACGCGCTCTAAGCGTACTAACGAATGACGTCACTGGAGACTGAGCCAATTACAGAGCGTTTTCAATCACGTGATAGGACGTGAATAAAATTCAATTTTAATTTTGGTTTTTAATAGAAGTAATAACAAATAGTTTTCTTAAACTGTAATCTATTAGGATGACTATAATACAAGCCATATTTTGAATACGGTCAAATACCCTATTGTCACCTGGAATAAAGACACAGACCTTAATGACCAAGGCAGTTAGGTCGGTTTCTTTATTCCGGGTCACTAAGTTTTTTGTACGTTGTATAAACATGTATAAAAAAACTAATAAATCTGAAGAATTCATACAATCACAAAGTGTGAATTGAGATCCAGTACGAAAATAGTTCTTTTTTTCTAGGTTTTGAAACATCTGCTTGTACTTATTATCTCTTAAACTAGACTTAATCTTCAAATTTCTTAAACTCACAGTCTCAGGTTTACCCTAAATTCACCTGGAATATTGCCTATTGTCTTCCAGAAACTGTTGATTGTGAATCGGGCTTTAAACCGTTCTCAACCGCATAGTCCGGCCGCCTGGTTGACTTGATAGCATCTAGACCTGTTTGAAATGCAATGCGAAATACCGATGACGACGATTCTTCTCGTTAAAACTTTGCGCTCAAGATGAAGCGGATGAAGCGGTTTATAGTCCGTCTTTGTAGGCAGAGATAGGTATATACGATACAATTTTCAAGCGTTACGTTTATGAAATCGAACCCTTATAATGACCTCTTTGAATATTAGGTCTCCGTTTCGTTTATAATGAAAAAAAAAATAGTCTTACTTTTTGAGATTGCATCTTTTAGGAACATGATTATTACCTGAAACAAAAAAAAACATACATTAGACGATTTATTAGAAAGTAATATGCATTATAACAAACATTCCTTAACTATACAAATACGTGACCTACAACTTATAATAATAACAATTAATAATTTTCATAAGAGTACCCACTTTATATTTAGTAGCGAGCTTACTATTTCTATTAATTGTCCTTTCGAATGAACAATAATAAATCGTCTACTGTCACAAGTACAGATACAAATTACAACCGCTGTTAGATATACATACTTATAACTTGTATACCTGCAATTTGAAAGGACAGAATTCCGTTTTTTAGTTTGTTCAATTGCCTTACATGCCTATGTAAGAGAGACCTTGTAATATTTACGCTTGGTGAACATCCCCCTTTCAATTTCAGGAGAAACTGCGCGTGTATCAATTATTTATCTATAAAAACCAGTAGCGGAAACGGAGGTAACTTGAGCAGTAGTTTTGCACACGAATGTATATAAGAAGGATGATGATAGAAGTGAAAGTAAACAGTAAATACAGAACCATGAGAAATGTGAACACGAGAACATTAAAATTTTGAGCAAAAAATACAGATTAAGTGCTTTTGGGTATTTATAAAAATTTAGAGCATAATAATATACAATAACAATCTTTCATCATGTCCATTAGTGGTTTGGTTATCTTTGTTGTATTTTATATAACTTGCGAACGTGTTATGTTAACATATAGAAGATCATCATAAGAAATTAAAAAAAAATAGTCTTGGACTTCTGTTGTATGTTTATAAAATGACTAGAAAGTATTGAAAATAAGTTATGTAACAGGCAGATACATTTTATTAAAATACCATTTTTATACCAAATTCATTTTCCCTTTCAATTTTTTTCAACACCAATTTACTCAGTTCTGTGTTTATTAACCGAAAAAATACCATGTTGAATAAAACTCTATTCTTATTATAAAACTCCAACTCTACTCTATTTTTACCATTTGAAATTAGTTTTTTCTTTTAATTGCATTGCATTGTGTTGTTTATGGATGAAGAAGTAAATACTTTAAAAGGTTTTAACAATTAATTACTGCACAAATTCGGGATTGCACAATTTAGAATTTTCATTGCACATTTTGTGTTATGTTGCAACAGGATGCGATAATCTTGATGATTTCTACGTCTAAACGAAACATCAAAATCGGGAAAGTATGTAGTTATAAAGATAATAAATACCTTTACGAAAATATTGTTTGTTTATGGAAAGCATTTTTGATTGATTTCTTTTCGCTGAATACGAGCCTGCACGTTGCATAACATAACGTTGCAAGCTGAACAAAGTTTTAGGATTTCAGGTAAAATTATTATTCTTGGTACTGTTGGTGTAAAAGACCCCATTGCCAGATAAGGTTTCTAGGATATGGTTCAAATTTATATTATTTTGAGTTGCTTTGTTTGTATGTGATATTTATTGTATGGCTTATAAAATTTGTGACAATGGTTAATACTTTTGTTTCCATGCAAAATTAAACATTATTAAAAAAATAATCATAAACATTTTAGGATGTACTCAAAATTATGTTTCGTTACCAGAAATTTTTACTTTATCATACATATATGATAAAGTACAAGTATGATCAAGTATTGTAATCGTGTCGAAAAAAGTTGAGTTTTAGCGGAAATATAGCCTTTTGGGTACCCTGAACATTCTTGATCATAGTAAAATATATCTGATGTGGCCAGGCACATGACTTTATTATACTATATATAAAATTAATAGTTCAGCTGCATGAGATTCTATTTGATCGAGATCGGTAGTGTCTGCATTAAAATAATAATAGTTAGCCAGGATTGATATTTTGATTCTATTGACAGTAGGTATAGTCAAAGCATTTGACACTACCTACTGGCATTAGAATGAAAATATCTGTCAAATCCTGGCTAACTAGTTTTGTATTAATGCAGACACGACCGATCTCGATCAAATAGAATTTGCTCATGCAGCTAAACTATTAATTTTACTAAAAAGTGTAATAGACATAAATTATACAAAATGTCCTCTACTTTAATTTATTATTAACTATTTTGACGAAATTACAGAATGGCGGCTCATTTGCAAAATCCTTGAAAAACGCTTAGAGGAAGCATCCAGTTCCTTTGGACTCTTTTGAACAACTACTTTTTCAGCTCTAAGTTTGGTGATGAAACTTCTAAATATGAAGTTTCGTCCCGATACATTTAGTAGTTTTTTGTACATTGGTCAAAAATGTTTAGGGGACCCAAAAGGACATATTTCCGATAAAACTTCATTTTTTTTCGGCACGATTACAATACTTTGTCATTACGTATGATAAAGTAAAAATCACGGCATAGCAAAAAATATAAGTCAGCAAAAAACAGTTGTTCTCAATATTGGTACCTTAGGATATCAATATTGAGAATTGGTGTAATTACAGAGAATTTATTAGCAATTTCGACTATTTTAAGCAATTTTTAACACGCTAATTAATGAATAACAATCTAAAGAATTTTAATTATCTTGAGGATCAACATTGATGATCGATAGGTTTTTGTGAGTATTTTATATGTTAAAATATGTGAAATAATGTAAAATATCGTGAAAATATCGATGAAATTCTCCAATTTCATTCGACTGTTTTCATAAAAAAAAAACCCTCCTATATGATAGATCACCCGGTATATTGCAATTTACTCAAAATATTGTAACTTTGAATTAAAAAAAAATGTTAAATTAATAAACAAACAATGATTAAGAGATCACTAAAGCTCCACCTATCGGCATCCTTCGCATTATTTTCAGACAACGACTTTTTTAAATCAAAACAATCGTTGTCTTAAAGCAAATATTTAGGGTGTTTTATATTAGAGATGTTAAGAATGTCATTTTCTTAACATTTGACAACTATTTCTCTGTGTATGGATACGTCGAATTTCCCAGTCGATAAGACTTCCCAAGTTTATTGTTTTCCAGTCCAGCTCGAGTTTAATTGCTTTGTAAGATACAACTAAGTAAAAACACTTTAACAGGCAATTACATTTTATTAAAAGACAATTTTATACCAAATTCATTTTCCCTTTCTTTTTCAATCCGTTTCAACAACCATTTATTGTTTTCTGTCGATTTTAACCGAAAATATACCATGTTGAATGTAACTCAATTCGAGAAAAAGTCACTTGAAAATTTGGATAGACAGAAACGTCGATTTTGTAAATGGAAAGTGACTTAAAAAGTGATTATTGTCGTGCTGAACACAAAGCAGAAAGAAGTAAGTTACTATGAAGTATTATAGTTTACACAGCTTAGGAAATATAACATTTTCTTTTAACTTTCTGCACAGCTAGAAGATTTTGTTTAATTCAAATAAATATGCATCAATTAAATCTGGCGTTTCAATAGAGGCAAAGAAATATTTCTTCACGGATAAAAGTGCATTTGTTTGAAATATTTGTTTGGTAGAAAGAACGTTTATTTGTGTAAAACAACTTTAATTTTCAGTAAAAATTTACAATTTGTATATTATCACGAACGATATTTATTTAGTTCTTGTATACAAATATATTTGTTTGAATCAAAATTAGATTTCGTTGGTGTAAACGTTTTTTTAAATCAACCCAAAAATATTAATTTAAAGGAAAGTAACTTTTGTTTGTATATATATATATATATATATATATATATATATACAGGGTGAGTCACTAGAGTCGCGGTGGTAGATATAGCAATTATCTTTAGAGATGGAAAAAAATATTTAATACAAAAGTTGTTTGGCATATCATTTTCTACAACGTAAAATTATTTTCATTTATACTGGGTGTTGCATTTAGGCGTACCAGAAAATAAATTAACTTTTTTAAATGGAATGCCCTGTATATTATAACATATTATGATTGCGAAGAAAATTGTCTTACTAATTGTATCAGGTGATATTGACGTAAAGCTAATAGTTTCTGCAATATTCAATTTTTTATTAAAAAAATGGCCGTTGCAGGCCTTTTCCGAAAACTACGTAATAGCGTCATTTTTGCAGATATTTTCTTACAACTTTGTCAGAAAATAACCAATACTAATAGGGAGGTGATAGTGCCCAAAGAAATTTGATGCGCTATACAGGGTGTTCCTAGCACCTAATCAATTTTGATATTTTTCAAATGGCCTTTTCTTGAGTTTTTTAAATGGAACGCCCTGTATATTATTTGCTGGTTGCATTTCCCATTAAGTTGCCTTTAATTTATATTAAGTGTGGCATATACATATTTGTACCCGTTTTCGTGATATTTGGAATTTAAAGAAAATGTGTAATAAAGTATACCAATACAGTGCTTTAATATTACACCCTGTATAATTGAGTTAGTTTTTTTCATGTATTTTGTTATAATATAAATAAATTATAAAGTTAAAAATGCTATTTTTTATAAAGACACATTTAAATAGCAGAGTTACGCTAATATTTTAAGTTAGCTTAGATTTACTTAACCTCGTTGTCATGGAAACAAAAACAAATAACAGACGTGTAGTTATTGCTGTCAACAGACTTAATATAGCTAACCAACATTTGTAATCTCTGTTAACGATGAATTTTAATTATACTAAAGAGGAACTGATAAATATTATTTACATCTATGGAGAAGCCGGCAAAAACGCTCTACTGGCCTCAAGAATTTACGCTCAGCGATATCCCGAAAGACGGCATCCCGATGCAAGAACAATTAATAGAGTTCGGGAACGTTTTGAATCAACAGGTACTATTACTTACAAAAAAAGAAAAAGAACAAAAGCGGCGACACATGAAGAGAATGAATTTCTGGTAGTTGCTAGTGTGGTAGAAAATCCATACTCAAGCACTAGACAAATAAGAAATCAAGGAATAACCCAATCATCTGTGTCCAGAATAATACGGCGACACAAGTATCGTCCATATCATGTGCAACATGTACAGGAATTGAGCGAAAACGATTTAGAAAAGAGATTAAATTTTTGTAATTGGGCAGCTGCTAAAATTCAACAACAAGCAAATTTTTTTGACTTTGTTCTTTTTACTGATGAAGCTACGTTTCATAAAAATGCGTATGTTAACCAACATAACTTCCATTTTTATGCAACAGAAAGTCCTCGCGTTATCAGGCCTTTGGACCATCAACATAGATGGTCACTCAATGTATGGGGTGGAATAGTAGGTACCAATTTGCTAGGGCCTTACTTTTTTGAGGGTTCCGTAAATGGTCAAAGGTACTTACATTTTCTTAACAACCATCTACATGCATATTTAGATGATTTGCCGCTTAATATTCGCCAAAACTTAATTTTCCATCACGACGGAGCCCCACCCCACTTTAGTCTGAACGTAAGACAATTTTTGAACAACCAATACCCCAACAAATGGATTGGAAGAGGAGGCCCTACGTTATGGCCGCCAAGATCTCCTGATCTAAATAAGTTGGATTTTTTTTTGTGGGGTCATGTTAAGGAATTAGTATACCAGACACCACCTACCACACAAGACGATATGAAGATTAGAATAAGAAATGTTTTTGCTGACATCAGAGAAAATAAGAGAGAGATGTTAAGAAATACTTAGAGATCTTTTACCCATCGGATTAATGCTTGTAGAAGACAAAATGGAGGGCATTTTGAACACCTACCAAATCAATAACTACTTGTTGTTTTATCTTTAATTGTTATAGTTTTTTACTAGTTTTATGTTAATGCTTATCAAGTTTAAAAAATAGTTTAATAAATGTTATTAGTTGTGGTTTCTCTTAATTATTTGTTTTTATTTAATTTTTAGTTGTCTCAAATTATATTAATTTTTCATATTGAGTAACTAAATGGTAATTCCATGTACTTTTCAATTTATTTTGAGCAATTCAGTTTTTTAATTCAACAAAAGTATTTTTTTCCTTTCTATGTTCTCTTTACAAAAAAAAAATCATTAAAAAAGAACCATGTTATGCAGGGTGTAATATTAAAGCACTGTATTGGTATACTTTATTACACATTTTCTTTAAATTCCAAATTTCACGAAAACGGGTACAAATATGTATATGCCACACGTAATATAAATTAAAGGCAACTTAATGGCAAATGCAACCAGCAAATAATATACAGGGCGTTCCATTTAAAAAACTCAAGATAAAGCCATTTGAAAAATATCAAAATTGATTAGGTGCTAGGAACACCCTGTATAGCGCATCAAATTTCTTTGGGCACTATCACCTCCCTATTAGTATTGGTTATTTTCTGACAAAGTTGTAAGAAAATATCTGCAAAAATGACGCTATTACGTAGTTTTCGGAAAAGGCCTGCACCGGCCATTTTTTTAATAAAAAATTGAATATTGCAGAAACTATTAGCTTTACGTCAATATCACCTGATACAATTAGTAAGACAATTTTCTTCGCAATCATAATATGTTATAATATACAGGGCATTCCATTTAAAAAAGTTAATTTATTTTCTGCTACGCCTAAATGCAACATCCAGTATAAATGAAAATTATTTTACGTTGTAAAAAATGATATGCCAAACAACTTTTGTATTAAATATTTTTTTCCATATCTAAAGATAATTGCTATATCTACCACCGCGACTCTAGTGACTCACCCTGTATATATATATATATATATATATATATATATATATATATATATATTCGGCTAATGCCGTATAATATACACTATAGGATTTTTTTTTTACTAGAAAAGTAAGTAATGGTTTTTCTTGTGATTCAACCCAGCAATCTTATGCCAAGAACTGGATAATGGCACAGACAATTCTAAACAAAATGATGTGATGCCAGTAATGGCAAAATTTACAGTAACAATTTTTTTTTCGATCAAAAAAGTGAGAAGCATAATCAATACAACAATAATATTCATTTGCGGTCAAATATATTTACTTATAAATACACCATACGGCCACATCTGCACCAATTACTTCAGTGACGTCACAATGCAAGAAATACGTATACCTAATTTATTGGTTATCACGTTATAAAACATGTCTTCGCTTTTCCTAGTATTCATCATCAGATACTCATAAATTCGTTGCTCGCTCATGCGAGAAATCACTTATCCTGGGCGTACCTATATAAGGATCAATTTTTTTCTAATACGCCTCCTAACAACCGTGGCAAAATACAGCGCGTAATTATGAAGTTTTCCTATGGAAAGAAGTAAATTAATTATGTCGCTGTTTTTCTATTTTTAGTGAAGACGACGTGGGGTAAACGAATGACTTAATGAAAGAAACCACAGGAGGTCGATTGAATGGCAACGTCGAAGCATGCCAGGAACTACCGTCTTGAAGATAACTAGCTTGTTCTTTCGAATGACTTCTTCGGTAGCTTACAACAATGAGGTGGCAAAAATTTTTAGATTGGTGGGTTATGTAGGAGTGTTCTAGTTTGAGTGAAGAGTGAATCGATCATAATGAATTTGACATACTTTCAAAATAGCTTCAGGTGCAAACGGGAGCTACAGTCTGTTGTTTTTGTAAGTGTTGGAGAAAGCATGTTGTTGCATCTGGTCTTTCTGTTTTAACTCAGTGTTTTTTCTTTTTCTATAATACAACGAACGAATAATGGAATGCTATTTATACTATGCATTTAAGAGAGATGATGTCACTTGATTACCATTTTTCGTTTCGCAAATATGAGCTCTTCCAATGACTCTCCATAGAATCCTTAATGTAACAGATTCCAGAGTACTCAGTATTGAGCCCTGTGTTTGGAGGTTCGTAACTCTGCAACGACTGAACAAAAATAATTGAAATAAAGTGTGTTATACTCCCGAATCATTTCTACATAACATGATTGACTATCGAAATTTTCTGCCCCTAGGTTTGGACATCAGCGCGAGAGTGTAAAATGTACCCGATTTTAGCACTTTTAATAAACCCTCGTCTTTCCAATTTTTTTAATGGTAAACCGCTTGGTAAACCGCTTTTTTTGGTAAACAGTTCTCACCGATACCAAACCCGGGCTGGAGATAGGCTGCGGCCCAAATTTTGCAGACTCTCCGGAAGTCAGAGGAGTTTCAGCTTTATGGCCTTAAAATTTTATAACAAATTACCAAGAGACGTGGTTCTTCTGCCGGTCAAACTTTTTAAACAAAAGATTTTAACTTTTTTATTGAGCAGAGCCTACTACTCGTGCGCTGAGTTCTTGGAGGACGTAGTTGAGCTGACATGTTTTAGTGTGTAATTGCGTTCTTTTATTCTATTTATTTATTTGTTTGTAAACTTTTCATGCGTGGTGACGTTGTTTCGCTTGTTTATTTTTCAAGTGTTTTAGTGTGTAGTTTGTCTGTTTGTTACATTTAATCTATTGTTTTAGTTGAATATGATAATTATTTAGATTATCCTTTCTGAACAATATTTGATATGTATTCTGACGCGTGTATGTATTTTGATGCTTTACACAAATAAAACTATGACTATGACTTGCCCCAAAAAAAATCAAATCTACACAGAGTTATAACTCAAGATCTCGTCTATAGATGGGCTTTTGTATTTTACTAATTTTCTTTACAATAAAGGCTATAAACAAGATTTTCATGGACGCGGATATCTGGGCAACGAGTATTTCACGATAACGAGACAGGTACGAAAACAATCGCAAAATTTTGTTTAATAAAACTATTGAAATAGAAACACATTTCAGATGTTCGTTAATTTTATAAAGCAACATAAATATTCGTTATAATTTTGGTACAGCGCGCAAGTACGTCACGTCGTTCAACGCAGTCGTCAGCGGCTCGGGATTCAAGTACGACTTACATGTATCACATGTATCACGCATGTATTACAGGCCCGTACCTAGAATTAAAACAAACATCCTACATATTTATTGGTGTAACCAGCATTGAAGTTGAAAGTTACAAATGGTGGACTCTTTGTTTAATCAAAGAATATATTGCAAGTGAACAACGAAGAGCTGTAAGCATGCTATGTTTTTGTTTTCAACGCCTTTTGAATCAACAGCAGCAACCAAACATTATCAGGTAGCATAAACAAATAAAATAACAAAACAAAATATTTTTTCTCGGGCCCCAATAATATGATTTTAGGTAAAATGAAGATAACATAAACACATAAATATTCATTGAATAAAGTTTCTTGAGTAACTGCGTTGCGTGCGTACGTGTTTTGCAAATTGAGCAAAAATGCTGAAGTATTATTCCAAGGAAGTAAAACAATTAATTATAATTATCAATGTCAGACATTTCTTTTTCTACTTTGCGTTCGTTATAAACTCATAACGAAACTGCTTTCGGTGTCGTTATAAAAACACTAGATCACAAACTTTTAGTAACTTTTAGTTTTCCAAGATTGATGACATTGACGTCAAGGGCCAAACAAGGCTGACATCTCGATCGCTATTGGCTCGCGTCAATCCTATTTATGTATTTTACCACATTGAATATAAAACTACGCTAGATTGTAAAGATGACCACCACAATTTTCGAAATTTATGTAAAATTAATGTCGCAAAGTAGAAAAAATTGTATATAATACTCGTTTTATAAGACGTATTGGCGCACTCGTTCTATTTGGGTACTCCTCGGAATTATATAAATCGGAGGCAATTAAGTAAAATTATTGTGGTTACCTGTAGCCCATTGCAATTGAATTAATCTGGGCATACGTACAAAATAACTTTGCAAAACGCCAGTATATTTGAAATTAAAGATATGTTAAATTTATGTAACAAAGCACTGTCTCAAAAGAGATATGGCAAAATTGTGTTGCAATTTTGCAACAATTTTTGGTTTTGAGTATCAAAACCAACTTGTAAACACCAAATTGTAACCAGATGCAGTTGTCATAATTTGCTGTCATAATTTGCTGTTAATAATAATGTTGACTTGAAATCAAACGATAAAAACAAAAGGTAATATATTAAAATTGATACTAAATATTTATTCCTATTACATTCACATTTAATTGTAAAAAGTTGATATTTTTAACATTTTTTGTTTTTTTTTTCATCCATCCTGAATGTTAAATCGATATTCTGACTATGGGTGTGGTGTTTTTACTACATCTTAGAAAAAATATTGCAATCAATGCCATACAGCAGTGGTGTTTGGTGCCTTAAAATAAATTCCAACAAATAGAATATAGGACAAAGTTTTGAAGTAACATCTAAAATACGATTACAATTACCTTTTTTTTAATTAAAATCTTCAAAAACAGGCTATGAATTAAAAGTAACGTTTGGAAATTTTATAAATTTATTTGTCCACTAAAAAATCACTGCTTCAAAAGTCAGTTACCTATTGATTTAAATCTCTTCTCGTGACTTATGGGCATTTAGAACAATTTCCCAATTTGCCTTTTTTAGTAGTTGTGATGAAAATCCCTTAAATCCCATTTCCTTTTCTCTATAATTAGATAACCTTTATGATTAAATTCTCAAGACCTTTAATTGCCAAGTTTACATAGAGGAATAAATATCCAATCTCGCATCTTTTGATTGCGTGTGGCATTAGGTCCACCGACCTTTCGAAATAAATATCAAATTCACCCCACGATGCCGGGACTGTTCGTTCTCAGAGTTTAATCGTTTTAGTAGTACTCCCCCTCCCCCTTCAGTAGTAAAACTGCCGCCGTTCGTTTGATAATGTAAATATAATCAAACAAATGCCAGACTTTAAAAGACACCGCTCCGACATAAAACGGTTTCTAACAACAACAAACCGACGATATTTGGGCGCCTGTAAAACAGATTGTAGAATAACAAGACCATTCGAACAAAATCAACCGAAAACTAAAATGTCCAGTATTTACAAAGAAAAGAAAACAGGGTATTTGACTATTATTGGAAAACTATCTTAGTGTGTTTATACCTTCACTCTACATTGTAAATGCATTATTTTTAGTAATTATTTCCTCAATATTTCATAGAAATCAGCGTTAAAAATTGAATCACAAAAAGTCCCACCAAAACGATACTTTCTGTTGTGTGACGTCACCCGATAGTAGATGTCAAATCGGCCCATATGGTCTGTCAGCATCGGCATCGTCGCCGTTTGGTAATTGTGTTGTATGATGTGCTGTTTTCACAATTTCTACATAAAAATGGGTTATAAATGGTGTATAAATCCACAATGCAGAAATACGTCAATAAAAACTCCGGATAAACTATTTGTAGCTGTTCCGCAAGATTTGAAACTGCGAAGAAGGTGGTTGGCTCGTAGAAATCCAAATGAAATATATAGCGGCCAATACAAGTGTTTTTTGTTGTGAAGATTACTTCGACATAAGTAAACTGACTAGAATAAGTTATCTATCGTATTTTAGGGTATTATCTGATCTGACAGCTTAAGGTTAGGGCTAACCTAACCTACAAAGTTATGCTTACATGACACTTTAGTGCTATTAAATTCAAACGGGAGAAGCATAAGAGCGCGTTTGGATAACCCGGTAGGGTACGGTGAGTGACGCGCTGCATAATAGGCGGACTAACGTCATACGGGGTTTATCTGCATATAAGAGAGAGACAGCCGACCCAGGTTATCTGAGCATTGCTCTCCCCATACCCTACACTGACAAACCGAACGCGCTCTAAGCGTACTAACGAATGACGTCACTGGAGACTGAGCCAATTACAGAGCGTTTTCAATCACGTGATAGGACGTGAATAAAATTCAGTTTTAAGTTTCGTTTTTAATTCTATTCTGTATATATTGCAGGTGTATGTAGGTATATCTTTGTTGGATTGTTCATTATGATGCCAACTATATACCCACCGCTATTTTTTTATTGTTCGTATGAGAATAGCGCCTTGGGCTGTGCGAGTGATCGCTTCGAAAAATTATTTATTGTGCCGTATGCTGTAAATTAACCGTGAATTATTAATGCTCGGTTGTCGGCGGAGTTTAGTCCCTCCTGAGCCTCGTATAATTTATGCAGGATGCTACGATAACCACCATACTTTTAACACGAAGATTATACGTTACGCGATTTTTAATAGAATTTATTAATTCGAATATGTGTGTGCTCGCGTAAAAAATAAAAGAATCGCAGATTTATTACAGTAGAGATTCCTTCAAATAGTAGATCGTGATTTATTTATCGTGACGTTCCATGTTAGCTGACATAGAACATAAAATATATGCCAAAAATCCATAAACTCTGCTTTTTCTACCATCAAATTTGCAGGTCTAATTCGAGCACATCCTCAATCTCCGATAACGGTACATACAGTCCAAATTTTGCACGCATTTCTTTGCCAGGTAACTGTTCTTTATGTAGAAGTAGGAGGCAAGCTTACAGCAGCATACAATAAACATCCGAATTCACTTAATTTATCATTGTGTATCGTGTCGTCCTTTGTTATGGAAATTTATTTGTCTCTAAGTTGCGATTTTCTACGCCATCTTATCTAAGTTTAATGCCATTATCCTGTACGCGACCGGGAGTTTGTCACGTGCACCCAACCAACGAAGAGATATACAGAATGCGAGTGGGTGTCGCCAACAACAAAGAGATTTAAATTTCCAAACGAGTTCTGGCATAAATACGGCACACCGCTATTGTCGCCTACAAAATAAACACAAATCGCGATTTAATAGCTTGCTTACAGTCAGTCACTATATGGTTTTTTATATATAGTCGGTAAACTTTTGTAAGAAAAAGAATCCTTACCTATGTATAATCATATTGATAATGGTACATTCCTGTAAGTTCTAATAACTATAAATACAAATACTATATTGTATATTCAATAGAATTAAATAACGAAATGAAATGTTTTTAAAAATGAGTGGTTTCTATAACCAGAATTAAATTAAATGAAGGTGTGAGTAGACAAAAGTACAATAGAAGACAAAATTATGGGTTTTAGATTACTGAATACTTTTGCAAAAAAAATAATTATAAAAACATGCTAAGAGATTATGTAAAATATATTAAATGACCCTACTGGGATTTATCCCATTCTTGAATGAATTTTGCACTGAAGATACACCTTTGGTAAATCGAATGTCTGTATTAAAATAAACATAACCTCTAAAACAACGAGAACGAGACACATTCTTGAACGCATTAGTTTTATTATTATTATAATCATTAGGTTTACTACCTTTTTCGCTACTAATCATTACAGCCGAGGGAACTTTACTGTATTCAACCTTTGTCTTGGAGTACATTTTATCCCATTTTGTCAAAACATTTAAGCTTGGGCTTTTGAAAGTCATGTGTTAAACATGTTCATAAAAGGTTTTTGGGGTCTCTGATTCCAAATATGATATGAGATTTTCGAAATTCAAAATGGCGGAACCAAGATGGCTACAAAAAATGATAACATATTGATAACATCCGATTTGTATGAAACTTATTTCCTGCGATATTGCTAGACTTCTCATTCATAATCTGATTTTTGAAATTCAAAATGGTGACGATAACATAGCAACCGAAAATGTAAACTATTTCCGAATTGCATGAAACTTATATCCTGTAATATTACAAGACTTCTGATTCCAAATCTGACATTAGCTGTTCAAAACTCAGAATGGCAGAACTAACATGGCGACCGAAAATGTAAAATATATCCGATTTGCATAAAACTTATTTCCTGTAATATCACAAGTCTCCTGATTCTCAATCTTATATCAGAATTTTCAAATTCAATATGGTGGAATCAATATGGCGACCGAAAATGTTCTATTTTCATAAAACTTATTTTCTGCAATATTTCAAACTAAATTTCCACAGCACACTTTTTTAAGCGCAGCTGCCTATGCAAATATATTTACGGACTTAAATTTATTTTTTAAGAAAATTTCAATATTTTTTAATTTTTATGAAATTTTGGATTTAGGGTTTTTGGGCAATTCTGAACATTTATTACTTGTAAAATGTTTCGATAAAAAAATCCCTAAAGTGATTTCTTGATTTTTGCCATTTGTTTTGCCATCACAAGGTGCTTTGCATTTAAAGAAGGCAATTGGTTTTTGGCAGTAAATAGAGCAATTTGTGTTCTATTTTTGAAAGAAAAAATTACTAAAATTGGACTAAAAATATAAAAGATATGAAGGTGTGACACTCTCAAGGGGGACACCTGTATGTATGTATTGATTGTTGAAAAAATATGAATGTAAAAAATCACTGCATTTTATGAACCGTTTTCACACAAGCAAGTACTATTGCACGTGCGTTCTTCCAAGTGCGTTCTTCCAAAGTTTTTCTAAATGCTTATAAAAGTAAATTCAATTCGACTTATCACCCTGTGAATTCTGCTGAAAATTTGACATCAGATTTACAATCGATAGCTTAAATATCACAGGAAATAAAATTCAATTAAATGCCACAGTTTCTAGACTTTGGTTTGCAATATTAAATCCGCCATTTTAAATTTTGAAAATCTGACAACAGATTTGGAATTAGAGATCCTCAAATGTTACAGGAAAAAAGTTTCATGGGAATCTGAATATATTTTGATTTTGGGTCCGCCATATTGAATCCGTCATTCTCAATTTACAAAAGCTGACACGAGATTTGGAATCAGGAAGCTTAAAATATGATAGGAAATAAGTTTCATGCGAATCGCATTTTCGGTCGTCATATTTAATCCGCCGTTTTGAATTGTTTAAAAATCTGACATATTTGGAATCACCGAGCTTGAGGTATCACAGAAGACAACTTTCGCACGACTTCGCGAGTTTTTTGGTCGCCATATTGACTCCGCCATTTTGAATTTGAAAAAAATTAGAATCAGTGACACCAAAAAACTTTCTGTCCAACATATTTAATGCATATTTTACAATAACCCAAGAAGGTGAATTTTGCCACATTATTCAGTCTCCGGGTTGATACTGCGATATATATTAGTTTGCAACTCAATAGAAATATATTGCATTTCATATAAAATCGGATGAAGTCGGATGACATTTTCAGACTATCTGAAAGCTAAAGGTACTACCTATCTGGTAGTATGCACCATTCGGCAAGATTGAGTGGAATATGTAACTTTTCCTTAACTTAAAGTTAAATAAACGCAACGAATACTAAAAATACGAACCAGCTATTTACCAATTTAAATTATGAAATGTTTTGTTTTTCATTATTATTAAGTGCATTAAGTAAGAACAAACCTCCAGGAAGAATATCCATTGTAAAAAAATTATCTACATAATC
The DNA here is from genome assembly GCA_963966075.1 of Aphodius sticticus. Taxonomy (NCBI): domain Eukaryota; kingdom Metazoa; phylum Arthropoda; class Insecta; order Coleoptera; family Scarabaeidae; genus Aphodius; species Aphodius sticticus. The sequence goes on along the minus strand of OZ014508.1, from coordinate 3,538,318 downwards.
ATGAATACAAAGAAAACTGTACTCGAAGGCAGTATTGAATTATTGTACCTTACAGTAAAGAATGATTCTCCCGCGCAACAAGTCGACTTTGGGGCTAATGCTACGAACTAGTTTCAACTAGAAATCAAGTTTTTTTTTTGTGTTCCACATATGCATTGGTACCTTGTCTTGGTAACCGAAGTGGATTTTTGACAATAGCAGTATTTTCATTATATTTGGTTTTGGCCAGCTTTTAGGGTATTTTCGCCATAGTGCGACGCTACTAAACATCACTATCTCTGAAAATATGTAGGTAACCTATTATTTAGCTACTCATTTGAATCAATTTTTCTGTGGTTTAAGTTAACAGTAATTTAGTAATAAAATTAAAAGATTGCTCACTGAATTGGGCTTCCTTCAGTCACAAAAATCTCGATAACAAATTCAACGTTGACACAAAACCGATGACCGATCGAGCATCATCTTAATCCGCGTCATTAAGTCATAATTTCGACAACCATTTATCATTTTGGTATCTTAACAGGTACAATTAACAGCAGCTCGGCAAGACCGGGTTGAGCAGGTCGGTCAGTACACAAGCTTCTCAACGGTTTGCGACTTAATTATTTTACTCTTATCGCTACAGCATCGCTCCACAAGGCGGTATTTACACGCATTATCGATATATATTTATTTATTATGTTATTTAGTTTAAAAGTTGTTGTAATTGCCGCGATTCAGTTTTTTAATAACTCTATTAAATTGCCACTGATTAATTGACCACAGACGCCACTGCACAGTAGCACCAAAGCAAAATATGCTCGAGAAAATTATTTCTTTTTTTTCGTAAAAAAAGGCACAATCATTGTCAGTCGTTTTTTTTTGCAATTTCAATAAAACATTTTGTATTAACAAAACCATAGACAATACTAGGAAACACCCATTTTGGGATAATTTTGCAACATTTTAGGGCTTTGTTTTTGGGTTTTGAAAATTAAATTTTCGGATAAGAAAAAAAGGTTTCTTACAGTGACGTTAAATTCAGATTCACTCTTCACTATGCAGATGCTGTATTTAATGTCCCTACGGTATTGTGTTTCTTTAGAATCTTGGTAGGTTCGTATATACGCGAGAGATTATTGACGTCAACCAAGAAATTTTATTTCTTGAAATAATTACTAGATTTAAGAAAGTGGTTACTCTGGTGAAGTAAGTAAACAGTCTTGAATGAAGTGTATATTTTTATTCCCGGTAAATATTTTTAGCTACTTAATATAAGAATTTTAAACATTTGGCACAAATACGTTTTCTATTGCTAATTAACAAGATAGGTATGTTATATTTACTTACTCGTTCTAAACTGTTGCGTGCGTTACATCAAACTATTCCGTGTTGAAACGTTTATTGTACACTATAAATCACAATACACATCCCCAATAAATCACAAGGCACATCCCCTACGGGTACGTCGTTGTTGTTTTCGTACTAGAGGCTCCTATACGGCGCCAGCACCACGCGCGTGTGCGCGAGCCTTTACAAAATCACGGTGCGCATATTTATTCCAGAGAAAGGGATTACTTGAAAGAAGTGAGAATCACTTCAGTTAAATAATTGGTGGGTTTTTATTCAGTAAACAATACTTACTTATATTAAATGTCTTATATAAAAATGTCTTGGATCAAGTAACTACGCACTTGGATGGATTTACTATTACTTCGTTGGAGAAATTAACATTTTTAGGACGAAAAATTCAATTACTTCTTTCAATACAATATTGGTTCTTATAAAGAAAGAATTTATTTGTTGACAGCATTTATCTGAGAAATTATTTTACTTATATTGAGTATGAGGCATTTCTTGTATATACCTAACTTTCTACATCCTAGTAAATATGCATTTGAATCTAGTAAATAAATTCAAGAAATTATGTTTTCTCGTTCCAAATAATCACTTTTCTGTGTGTACGCTTCGCAGTCCCCTTTAATTATAAGGTAATGAGACGCGATGGCAATGCAATAATCAAGTACTGTAGGAAAGTCTATTGAAAATCAATGGAAATTCCAATAACTGACATAAAAGGTCTGCCGGCGTGTATCTGGCAATCTTGATCGCACTGGCTGTAATGAAAACGGTCATATCCGGTCAATATATTGAATGGAAACGGACGGGGAGTCTCGAATTTCGTCTAGAGTGTTATTTGGTTAGGTCCCCCTAGTACACACCAAGTGCAGAGTTTTCTTATATAACAACATTTCAAAGTTGGATTGCACTGGGGTTCCTGAAAGTCTCTCTCAGAAATGTCATTTCTCTGGCAGATCAATAATCGAGTTGGCTCAGAGGGGCCAATTCTCTTGTCACATCAAAACAAACAACAGTTGACCCGAACAAAAACCCAAGTTTATTGCAAAAATTATAAATATAAATTGGTTTACAAAGTTTTCATTGTTCATTACTTTTACTAAGTACCAATATAAGATTTAAAATACTAGATTATAAACAAATAAAAAAATTTAAGAATTTTGATCGAAAATTAATAATTTTAAGGAAAATAACTTTGTGAATTAAATATGAAATTACGTTTTGGGTTGAATTAAGTGTCCTGAAAACGAATCTGGGATCCAAAATTTTCTATCGCGCAAAGTTTTTGAAAAAAGGCGGACGTAACTCCAAAAAAACGCTATTTAGGTATTTTTACAAATTTATACCAGCTGAACCCATTGTCCTAGAAACCTCAAAATGGTCTCATAGTAAACCTTAATCTTTACACTTTTACCTGCAAATCCACAAGTTTGTCCCCAAATGTTTTTGAAGCATTTACAGCTATTCTTTAAGTGGGGTGCGAACGGGTCCATAAAAGAAACGTCAAATGTTCTACAATAGTATATTATTATACAAGTTTTATAAGACGTCAAATTGGCGCACGAGTTGTTTTGGGCACGACGAGCGTAGCGAGGAGTGCCCAAATGGAACGAGTGCGCCAATACGTCTTATAAAACGAGTGTAATATACTATTTTTTCTACTTTGCGTTATTAATTTTATATAAATTTAGAAATTGTGGTTACGATATCGCGGTAAATAGAATCTAGGGTATTTTGCGGGTACCACGTGGCAGCACTGTAGTAACTGTCAACTTCGTTAAGGATGAGATCGATGAGATAAAATCATGACAAAATCTAATTGTGAATAATTTTACTCTACTTTAGCCTACAAGTTTGAATAAATATTCAGCGAGGTCGCAACGATGATCATAATGGAGCTTGGGGCAACACTTTTAACCCTACTGTGATAAATACATGAAACTTAACCTAAAAAGTTAACTTTAAAATAGTGGTTTCATAAGTATAATAATCAGAATAGAAGTGTTTGGCGCTTAACGTTCAATAGCGGTGTCTACCTAATTCCGCTACGTAGCCGTTGCGGCTTATATATTTACAAGCACTTATAATTGAAACCCAATTCTAATTTCGGCAAAGTAGTTTATTAGAATAAATTATAAGTCGAAAGCGACGGACAAAAACGAATACGAATTGAACCGAGCATCCAAGCGTCCAAAATATTACCGAAAAACTTATACGTCACATAAACTAGCAATTCTCTACTTTAAATGTACTATAGGTTCGTACGCGTATGCTGATAAACCATTTATTGCGCATATACAATCTCGCAGCAGTAATTAAAATCGTTCGTATCTACGATGTAGGTTTGATCTTCGCATAATACCTTATTAAAGTAAATGTGGTCCTTGAATTATATCTGAAAAGGGGATTTGATGTTTAGTTGAAAAGAATGATAACGATCACTTACTAGAGTCGTAAAACATCACCGTAAACGTCATGCTGGCGTATTTTGATGAACACAGCAAAACTAAGAAAGCCCCAATCCTTTGGCCATACTACAGCAGGCTACACCCATGTTTAAATGTGTATAGAATATTGATATATCGCAGTTTTTGTGATTGCAAGCGATTAAGAAGATGCAGTGTGTGGTTATGTTGGGTTATGTATTGTACATTTGACATATGGCAATTGATATCACTGTGTACCAATCAGACAAAAATGTTACTGTTTTTGGTATTACAATGTGTTAATTGTAACACTGAAAACAGTGTTACAATGTGTGCATTGTGAATGCAAAGTAGAAAAACTTTATTGTGGCATATGTAAGCACTTTTTAAGTTTTTTCAGATTTCTTTTCAGAAAAGAACAAATAGTTATAATGTTTACTATAATTAGGCTTACCATAATTATAAAATTCCAAACCGGGACAAGAATGACGTTCGAAAAGACATATAAAATAATTATGTAAGTATTCAATTAAACGAATACTTACCAAATAAAACATAGAATAAATCGAAATGATCGGTACTTTTGTGACAAAAAAAAAACAGAAAGAGGTATGTATAATTACTTATTGAACCACTTCTATTTTTGGATAGTGTACTTTTCTGAATATAAGGATTATTATTTAATAAAAATTAAAAAAAATATTATCTGTTTTAACCGTTGCATAAAATTTGAGAAGCCAACATTTATTTTGTAGAACAATAAATGAAGTCAAATTAGACTATCGTTGGAAATACTCGGACTTACTCTAACGCGGACGAATAAATGTATGGGGATATTAACTACGATGGCGAACATGAAGAATAAAATAGGATGGCGTTTCCAAAATAGTTTTGTGGAAACAATGGAAAATGTGTTATTTCCACCGAGAATTTGAAGTTCGAGACTTATACGCATTGACCTGAGAGGGCTGACATGTGCACTCTCTTGACAATCGTACTGAAATAATTATTATTTATTAAGTTTACAATTATCCATTTATTTAATTATTTATTCTTATGAAAGTATTACTGACACTGTGACATAAATTCGTCGCAGTTTACAATGGCTGTAAGTTGTTGCATGAACAGAAGTATTACTACATTTGTGAGATTGTTGAATTTCGGCCAACAAGATTGTCGACCAATCTGAATATTTAATATTAATTTATGAATTATTGTGTATTATTATTGTTAAGTCACAAATGACAAATTATATGCTTAATAACTTTTTAGCTGTTGTCGATATTTCGAAGTAAGTCAAGATATATAGGAAATGTCAAGTTGTTCGGGATAAGTCATATTAGAATCGCAAATCAATAATAACTGTTAAAAAGTGCGATAGTTTTACTAACCAAAATTAGTTCCTTTGTTTTATCTTTGTTAGTTACCGCGAAAAGATTTTTTGAAGAATGCTTGCTTTTGATTTTAATTTTACAATATCTCAGAAACAGTTGATAAAAGCCTAATATAAGTTGATGTAAAAACAATTAGGATAAAAATCTTACTGAAAACTGCAATAATATACCTAGTGTTCCATTTAAGCAAACATAAGTTTGTGTTGGTACGTCGTTGTGGGATATTGTGTAAGCATCAACATATTTTCTTGCTGTAGAGCGTATGACTGTCTGCAACTTGTATGTATGGAAAAAACGTAAATTTGATTTCTTAAGCCCATTAATATACTTTGTTTATAGCGTGGGACACCCTGTACAAAATATTCTAAAATCAATACCAAAGGACTATGCAACCTCCATTATACAACTTTAATTCGACTAATGGTAGAAAATTATGCAGTCATTTTTGGAAAAGTTAAAAATATTTTGCTAAACCAGAACACCGAAATGTATATTCCATGTTCAAATGAAGACACCTCAGTAGTTCGCCTCGGAGCATTCGTGTATGACTAACCGAACTAATAACCTACAATTTTGTGTATAATAGAAAGTTATTGAAACATTTTTTAAAAAATATAAACATTTTATTTACGTAGCCAACTAAAATATAAATTTCCTCCAGTCGGTGCTCTACGTAATATTGTCATATGGATGTTTTTCATCTACAATTTCGTTTAGCAGAGAAATGATAAACAATTTTTGTAATAGTTATAAACATTTTTCTGTAACAGAGATATATGCGTTCTACAAATTCGAAATAGTGGAATTGCGTTGAAACATTGTTACAATCATTAATCGATTAGTCACTATTTAACACTTTGTTGCTGATAACCTTCAAATCATGATAATATGTATCTTTCTCATAAAAGGCAGCACCAAAAGCATGAGGGCAGTTTTCTTGACAGAGAAAATTTGATTTGCGCACTTTGTACATTTCTAAAATATTTCAACTTGCTGACAACTAAGATAGAAATCTGTGACAGTATGTTAAGAATTTTAACCGGGACCTAATACCAAACCGGCCGGGACACCGGGACCGATGTCTCAAACCGGGACTGTCTCAAACCGGGACTGTCCCGGTCAAACCGGGACGTATGGTAAGCCTAACTATAATAGATTTATTGGGGTTATCAAATACGTTTAACCACAAAATAATTCAAATTAAATCGCTAAAATATCTTGTGACATTTCTGGTGATTTTTTCCTAGTGTGGACCTAGCTTCTGGATTTCTACCTCCTGGCTTTTAAATATACTATACTAACTGTTTTGTGACAAGAGCATGTTTTAAGACACATTTTCTTTTATTGCGTAATTATCCTAGACGCATTTAACACGTTGTTTAACAGTGAAAATCACCTATAATTTAGGAACGTTACACTTACATCATCCGAATTCTCCAACAAACAAAGGCTGCTTGATGAAGCACCAAGATTAGGCACCACAAATAGAGCTATTGTCTTTAGACAAAAAAAAAACTAAACACCCATGTTAAAAACCGCAGCCTAGTGTGAGAATTACTGACCACAGTAATTAACAGAGCAATTATGTGGGAAGTAACGAAAATAACAACTCCTGTAGGAGAGAAATTATGCCAAATGCGTATAAGTACTGTGGCCTGAAGCTTTAAAGCCATCCTGGTACGCAATGCATGTGGCTGGGCAAGTTTCTGATGAATTGCACAAGGCCGCCTAACAACATCGCTACTGTATACTTAAATACTTTTAAATTATTGAGGAGTCCACAGAAAAGACGTAAATTACACATATTACAAGGACTCGACGTGGAAAAAAAGGATTTTCAGGATACTTTTCAGGCGAGGCCGCTGTGCGCTCCCCAACGAGTACTATTTAATATAAATTAATTTTAATTTAAAGTAGTATTAGGCCGATGGGTATGATCATTAAATTACACACATTAATATAATATTAATCTTAAATTATTGACTTAAAATTTCGCTTTTTCCTTGAATGTATAGCGCAATGAACGTAGGGTAGGTACATATAATCATAGTGCGTTGACTATTTTTTGTAATGTTTCATAACTAAACGATATTAGTGTAATCTTGATCGTCATGGAACTTGGCTTAACCTAATTATGCTAATAATAATAATAATGATAATGGATACAAAGCTGAAGGTAGTAATTTGATTTATTTGTTAAAAACTGACATAACCACAAAACTAGACATAGAGAAATGGTTGTCTAAAGCCGGGGCTACACATTCGCATACGTGCCAAATATCAAATATTTGCCACATGATAAATATTTGGCAAATATATTTGCCGCGCAAATCGAAAATTTTTGTTATTGATTGGTCTAAACCATCCTTGATTATCGGCTGATTTTTATAAAACTCAAAAAAATCTAAGACATACCAACAAATTTGAACAATATTCGTTTGTGATATCGGACCATCAGAGTTGCACTGCAGCAGTAAATGCATCGGACATTGATGCATCGCCACATAGCATTTTCTAATACGTGAAAATATTCTTTGAGGACTTACTACATGTGCGTACGGAATGGGCACTAGCTATTTTTTTGATTAGTTCGCCTTATTTGCACATTAGCTTTTTCACATCAAACTGATAATTTGATTACGAACAAGCAAGGTTTTATTTTATACTGCCGACATATTTTTAATTACATAAGTGCAGAATTCACTGCGTACTAACAAGGGCATTCTTGTGGAAATTTACAAAACATATCTTGACGAAACTGTTTGTTGCATTTTAGTGATTTTTTGTTTAATTCGTCAGGTTTCTGTATTATTAATTCGCAGCATCTAATTTTAACAGACTGTAAAACAATACAATTGGTCATTTGATGTGAAGTAGTTTAAATAAATTATTATTTTAACGAGACAAAATATATATTATTTTATTTAAATTAGGAAGATATTGCCCATAAAAGAAATGTTAGATATGGTTTCTTCGTCATCTTTAAAGTTCTACTAAATCCAATTGTACCTAGGTCACGGTATAAATATGTCCTAATATTGTCTGAAATACATATCAATTAGCTTCTGAAACATAAACTTAAACAAATGAGCTTTCAAAATATAACCTTTTTGTTGAATAAAAAAGCTACACAAAATTGTCTCTACTATTAAAATATTTTTAACCGCTTTCGTTTCTCTTCAAATAATAAACATCATAAAAATCGACAAATATATAAATACAAGCAAATAAAGTATAATTTTCCAAATAAATTATTTTATAGACATGCTGTCTATAAAATTTTTATGATGTTTATTACTTGAAGAGAAACGAAAGCGCTTAAAAATATTTTAATAGAGAATTTTGTGTAGCTTTTTTATTTAACAAAAAGGTTGTATTTCGAAAGCTGATAAATGAGTATCATCTATATCGTTCATAGAAAAGCATCAACTTAGGATACACTCTGTATATGGTGTACGTTTTTCTTGGAAAGAAATAACATTGCGTTTGTGTGGACAGGTAAAAACAACAATACTTTTTTTAAATTTTTGTCTGACGGTTTCACAAAATTACAATTTTATGCGGTTTTCGCCCTTTAGAAAAATCAAAAATCTTACTAATAATTACAAATCTATTGCCAATCTACGGATACGACCTACTACACACAAAACGAAATTAAAAATGGAAAAATTAAACAGCGTACTAAAATGTTCATCGAGTGCAAATAAATGAAACCAATATTTGTCACCTAGGCACTTGCTATATCCACTGCAACTGAATATTGCAAATACCAAGTATTCGTCGTAAAAAAGCCCGTCCGCACAGCCGACCGTCGAATATATAAATCTATTTTTGAGGTGGATTCGATACGAATTGAATATTCACAAATAATCGTATACTTAATGTTAAGAGAATGACATTCTTAACATAATTTGTTTGTTTTAAACCAACACATACTTGTAGTAAGAATATTTCTTAATTCAGTTGTTAAATTTCTTCTATAACTTCATGCCAAACAAATCAGAATCGCGCGAAAACCTTCACAAGGTCAAATATTGACATTTTACAATGACTTAAGTAGAAAAATTGAAAACTTAAACAAATAACAGGGGTAATTGTGACAAATGAGCCGTGCTATGGAATATTGGAGCATTTGCGGTTTGCATTGCAAGCAAATACTATGGTGTGGTTCTTATAAACTACAACCAAGAAAGTAAGATTTGTTTTCGATTGCGGTTTTGATTCTGCGGTTGACCGAATAATGATCTCGAAGTCTGCTTGGTATTGAAAAATGATGCCACGATTCAGATATATATTTAGTGGTTTCTGTACTTTTTATGATAGTAAAGTAATAACAATAGTATAAGAGGAGCAAGTATCTTTTCTGCAAGTGGGTAACTATTATGTTTTTTTTTAGATTTTTGTAATAACTATAAAACGGGCTAAGTTAAAGGCCCCCGTCTCCAAAATTAAAAAAAAAATAGTTTGATAAGTTCCTATCTTACAAAAGAAAAAAATAATAATTTACAATTAAACAAAGGTACAACACAGGTTTTTTTTTAACAATGAACTTTTACAAGAGGATTAGACTCGTATAAAAATTGGTTAAGAATGGATAATAAATTGTTTGAATAATTGCATAGTATTATTTACAATATTATTCTAAAATTATGACACTGTTTTTTTCTTTTCCTTTTTGTTGTTACCTGCCAGACTATCACAATATGTGACTAAGTACATTAGAGTTTACGTTCATTACATTTCCAAGTATATTTGGGTTCAAAATAAATTGAACCAACAGTAAAATTTTCACTCGTGTATTGGAACAGTACTGAGTTACAATCGTGATTTAAGAAAAATAAAAAGAAACAAGAAATACAACAAAACTTAAAAATGTTTACTAAATCTCCGCCGTTTATACAATACAACATCTGTTTCGCGTTTAAGTGACCAGCAGTAGCCTGCGATCATGTTGATGGTGTTTTTTTCCTTAAAAACGTTTTTCAATAGCTTCCATTTTTTGATGAAATCGTCCATCTTGTTCGTCACTGAGTTGGCCAAGACTGTCCGGAAAGAAATTCAAATGCGAGTGCAAAAAGTGAATTTTGATAGACATGTTGCAGCTCATTTCACCGTAGGCACTCAAAAACTCTTGTACAACATTTGCGTAGTCAGCACTTTTATCATTTCCAAGAAAGTTATCGCACAATGAAATAATTTCCCAGCTTGTCTTTCCACATCATTCAAAATATGTTGTATGCCTCGACCACTGATTTATCTTTTACTAATTGCAGCCGATGCTGTTCGTCCACAAACAATCCGCAGACGTAACAAAACTTATTGCGATTGTCAAACATTTTACTTTTTTGATATTTGCACTGAAGCATGCACCAAAGCTGATTTCTTACTGCTTATGGATCACTTTTAGAGTTATTTTATATGAAATTTTGTGATACTAAAGACCTGCATCGTCCTAATAGTATACATAATTGTAATAGGTTAAGATTGTTGATTAATGATTTTACGATATTTGGGTACACGTCGAATAGTAGTTAATAACATATTAGATAGACTAAATACAATATCATATTAGGTAGACTAAATACAAACTGGTACAAAACGCAAATTTAAATGGGGTTTAATAAAAAAATAGAAGTAAAATATTATGGATTGAAACAGGTCATCAAACTGTTATTAAAGTTCAGAAAATCTGAAAATAATGGGAAACTTCAGAATTTTAACGTCCATAACTTTTCGACTTTTTATTGGATCTGATCAAACAGTACATCTTAATAATGGTCTATGCTTCCTCTTTCATTTGCATTATTTTGGAAATCGAATAGTTATGAATTTTTATACATATCCAAGCACCCAAAAACAGTTTTTTTGAAAAAAATCGAGATTTTGGGGGTGTTATTTTTCGTATTATTTTTAATAATAAACAGTATTCAATTTAGAGAATGTACTTATGCTATATTTTTGCCGTTGTATTTGATAATAACGTTTACTGTATTGTCCAGCTTATAAACATATCAAAATCCTCAACATAATTTCCAGCATAATTGCAAGAGGAAATACGAACGTACGCTTCAATTCATTATCTCTCTATGACGTTCGTTCGCGTTTTATCTCAAGGCAAACTAATGTACAGTCTAACTAGGATAAATAATTGCGAAAACTGCGTAAAAACTCAACAGAAATGCGCCGTTATGAGGTCCCTGCCGTTTACGCATCTCGTTCGACGTAGGAAAAATTGCCACCACTTTACTTGATGCGCCACACAGTCTCCGCAGTAACGACTCACTCACAACGTAAATTACGCATCCCAGTAAACGTAGAGTACAAACGCGAAATTATAATTTCCTAAACACACACATTTTCATTTGCCAGGTAATAAAATTCCATAAACCGCCAAAACAGGAAATGACGGTTTCACCTCTAGATGGGTATTCGTGTTTTAATCATGTGATAATTCACACCAATTTAACAGCGATTTCTGTAAAAGGTACATCTTGCTTGAACAGATTAGTAATTTTACGGAATTGTTTTTTTTGATGCGCCGGTGTAATCTTTAAAATTAACCGGTCGAATATAAATATTTTCATTTGAAACTGGCTGTAGCAACGATCAAAGAACTCGTTTCAACCGTTCTAAATATAAATTGCGTTGAACGTTTCGCTTTTATTTATATCGTCTGTCTACAACAGACGAGTCTATTTCCCAACCGAGAAAATCGCTTCCAAAGAATTCAATAGTAATGTTTTGTAATCAAATAAAAATAAATTTTTAGACAAGAGTGTGGTACAGATATACCGCGTAGAAGGTAAAACTTTTAGTTAGTTATATAAGAAGCTGTCTTCTGTTCTTCTGTGAAATTGGGATGTAGTATAATGACGTAGAACAAAACAGGCTTAAATTCGTCGAGTCATCTATATAAAGTGACTTTCTAAGAGCCGTAGTAGGTACTTTACAAGTCTAATGTGCCGCAGCATAACCTGCCATCTTATAAAACCCATGCTGAAACCAATTACTTAGCTTTCCCCTTAATATACTGCTAGACATCGGTAAACTTTATATGTGACCATCGGCCCAAATCTATATCAAAATTGTTAACGCTAGCAACCGTGCATGTTGTTAAATGCCAAGATCAGTACGTAACTAAGAACTTTGCGGAAAATTGCACTTCTGTATGAGCCTCAGAGCAACTGACTGGTTAAAATGTTTATCAACTGAGTTGATAAGTAATCACTACGAATCTGACAGTTGTAAAAGTTTGCAATCCGTTTGAGTGATTAATTTTAGTTTATTAATCACAATGAATTTATGTGGAAGACAACACATACTTGTCATAAGAATCTTTATTTACTATAAAACAACCTAAATATTTGCTTTAAGACGATTGTTTTTATTTAAGAAAGTCGTTGTCTTGAAAATAATGTGAAGGATGCCGATAGATGGCGCTTTAGTAATCTCTTAATCATTCTTTGTTTATTGTTTTAACCATTTTTTTTTAATTCAATGTTACAATATTTTGAGCAAATTGCAATATACTGGGTGATCTATCACATAGGAGAGGCTGTTTCTTTTTAAGAAAACAGGCGAATGAAATTGGAGAATTTTATCGATATTTTCACGATACCTACTATTTTAACATATAAAATACTAACACAAAAACCTATCGATCATCACCGGGGGGAAGTTAGCCATAAAAGTTATCCATAAAACTTTTTTTGATCCGATTTTAATGAATGATACATTTTTGGAAAGCCCTTAACGTACTGAGTCTACAGTAGTTATTGCAGAGGGCGCAATTTATAACTACTACCAAAAAAATTAAAAAGAAAGTAATTTTTTGCTTAAATTGGCACATTTTTACAAGCGCATATCTCCGTTAATGCTTTACTAATTACGACATCTCTTACAGCAATCAAAAGTACAAATGTAGACCATACTTCCATAGTTATTGCAGCCCAACTTTCCACTAATTAGTGGTCTAAAAATTTCCTGAACTTTGACTATTTTTATCCAGGGATGCGAGTATGGAAGCATACACCGTTCCAGTTGAACAGTGAGCATAACCCCTTTTTATCATCCGATTATAACAAACTATACACCAAACGAAAGAGGAAGCTTGTCTGCACTTATGCAAGTTATTGCAGTTCAAGTTTCCGCTAATTAGTGGTCTAAACAAATTCATGAACTTTGACTATTTTTATCCACGGATGCGAGTATGGAAGCATACACCGTTCCAGTAGAACAGTGAGCATAACCCTGTATATACCCCAATAACTACTGTAGACTCAGTACGTTAAGGGCTTTCCAAAAATGTGTCATTCATTAAAATCGGACGAAAAAAAATTTTATGGATAACTTTTATGGCTAACTTCCCCCCGGTTCGATCATCAATGTTGAACCTCAAGACAATTAAAATTCTTTAGTTTGTTATTCATTAATTAGCGTGTTCAAAATTGCTTAAAGTAGTCGAAATTGCTCATAAATTCTCTGTCATTATTACACCAATTCTCAATATTGATATCCTAAGATATCAATATTGAGAACAACTGTTTTTTGCTGACATATTTTTTGCTATGCCGTAAATTTTACTTTATCATATGTAATGACAAAGTATGTAATCGTGCCAAAAAAAAATTGACATTTTTGCGGAAATATGTCCTTTTGGGCCCCTGAACATTTTTGACCAAGGTACAAAAAACTTAGCTGAAAAGCTTTTTGTTCAAAAGGGTCCATTGGAACTGGAGAGCATTTTTCAATGTTTATGCAAATGGGCCGTCATTTCTGTAAATTCGTCAAAATAGTTAAATAATAAATTAAAGTAGAGGAAATTCTGAATAATTTATGTGCATGACATTTTTTGGTAAAATTAATAGTTTAGCTGCAAATTGAGCAAATTCTATTTGATCGAGATCGGTCGTGTCTGCATTAATATAAAACTAGTTAGCCAGAATTTGACAGATTTTTTCATTCTAACGACAGTAGGTAGTGTTAAGCGCTGATGTTTTGACAATACCTACTGTCAATAGAATCAAAATATATGACAAAATCTTGGCTAACTAGATTTATTTTAATGCAGACACGACCGATCTCAATCAAATAGAATCTCATGCAGCTAAACTATTAATTTTATATATAGTATGATAAAGTCATGCAAATTAGGGTGACCAACTTTTTAATACTCTAAATCGGGACGCTGACGTCCGGGGGTGGGCCAAAAATAACATATTGTCAATAACTAAAACATATTTTTATCTTAAGTATTGCAAGGCTTTTTGATTAGTGGGAGATAAATGGAAATAAAGTTAAAGCTAGGTTAAAACCAGTTGAAATAAGTAGTGTAAACGCAAAAGTGGTTGACATTCGCATTTGATTAGCATTGAAATACTTGGGTGCCAACGTTGGTTGCCAATGACTGTGTACTTTACCCTATAAAGAACTAAAAAAAAGCATGTCAAAGGCCCCGATAGCATAGATATTTGTGCATTGTGCTGCATACCAAAAGATGCCTGGTTTAAATCCAGGTTTTGGCTGTAATTAGTATTTAATTGAATATTTACGTCCTAACTATGTGTGTAATTGCTCTTTATATTTTTTTTAAGAAGCTTGAGCTAACCAATGATTTTGACATAGATAATGGTTAGAAAAGTACCTGGAATATATGTTTCAAGAGCTTGTCATTTTAAGACAATATTAGCACTTATTTGATGCAATATGTTTATTGTATTTCAATGTCTTCGCCGCTAGAAAACTGCACCAAAGCACGTGATTTATTTCCAACTAATTTCCAATCATGGAGTTTCTTTTCTGAAATTGTTCTTAAATTTTCGTTTCTTGACTATTTATCCAGATTGTAATATTGTTTAGATTAATGAAATATCTGTAAAAATATGTGAATACAAGGTTAATTTAACTTTAAAAGAAATTTAATTAAAAATAGAGTTAGTAGGAAATGATGTTTTCCTTTGAACCGAAATCTGATAATAATATTTTTCTTTATTACAACTATTAAATTCAACGATTAAAATTTAAAATTAATCGAAATCAGTTTGACTAAATTACAAACAATTCAGGTTTAAAAATCATTTGAATAAGTTAATTATTATTTTTGTGAAAATCTTGCATCTCTATGACTATAAAATGCCATTCTTTCACCCAATCAGGAGCTTAAAGTAGTACGTTGTCCGTCAACAATATTTATTATAGAATAATATACCATAATATAACAGATCTGTTCTTTACAAGAATAAACAGTCGATTCTCTAAACACAAGGGGAATCCCTACATTCTGCTCACAAAACACGTAAAAGTTCTGAGGGGATTTCTTAGCTATTAGTTCAGACAATCGTAAAAGCTATACATCAAATTAAAGATAAAAGGTATGCAATTTTTCGTCTACTGATAGATTTTTGATATTTTTGTTCGTTTTTGACAGAAAGTTACTGAATCTGACATAAAATTGACTGATTTTTTTTTGTAATGTGAACAAAAGTTAAAATTGAAAAAAAAGTATCACATAATAGATCTAAGTTACACCTTCCTGTATAAGTGTTCAAAATTTCGCGTAGAAATATCTATATCCCATATGACAACATTTCACTTCATTAAGTACATGAGTCAGGCTTATAGCAACAAGTAATGTACCTTTATCTATACTTTGATATACAACATGAGATCATTGATGCAAAATTAAGCTCACTGTGGATGCTTGTTTAATAGGAACTAAATACGCTAATGTTTTCAAAACTGAATAGAAAATATCTCAATTACCTATATTTCTTTTGGATACGGCAGGGGTGTCTGGGAAATTCTGGACATTAGAACAAAATTTTTTAAAACCGGGACAAAATTCGGGACGCTTCATCAGGCGGGACAAGTGCTCAAAATTCGGGACTGTCCCGCCCAAGTCGGGACGGTTGGTCACCCTAATGTACATGGTCACATCAGATTTTTAAATTGAGTTATCAAGATTTGAGATCTGAGACCACTTGTCATGAAAGAGGAAGGTTTTCGGAGTAAACTTTCGTCATAAATTTCCATTGTCTGCAGCGGGGTATTTGTTGACGCGTTTATATAGTTATTTTCCTTATTTATAAATTTTCCTTACAAAAGGATGACGTTAATCACGTTTTTCTATTCATGAAATACCATCGTCTTCCCCAGAGCACCAAACACAAAGAACATTAAGCAATTGACATCGAAGCAATTCTTATCACGTAGCCCCCCGTTCACCCTCCCCACGATTCTCTCCTCCTCCGTAATCTTAACAAGAAGTTCCCTAATGAGTTGACGGCCAACTTCCAACGACGAACTTGCACCGCGTATATGCATCCACCTTTCTTTCCTCCGCATAGCGTTTCCCCTCTTTGTCGGTGGTTCTTCAGTTCTCCGCAGTCGGCATAGAGGTACGCATCACTCTCCGCAGGACAACGCATCATCATTCACTTGTTCTTGTTCCAGCCGTACGAGGCTGCATCATTTCGCCAGTTAACGAGGATTGATAGGTATGGCAGGTGCTGTATCGGCTTACTTTTGCAGCTCGACTAGTACGTCTAGGGTCGATGTGTCTTCCAAGGCCGTTCTTCTCTTTCCTCGTCTTTGGCGTCGTTCTTCGTACTCGGCGAGCTCTTGCCGGTGTTTGGTCCTCGTTGGTCTTTCTTCTCCTATGGGATAGAGGTTATACATCTGTTCGCACATGGAGATCGAATGTGTTATGTGGTATAAGGTATATAAGCTGGGGTTCCATTTAAATGTCAAGTGTTGCTTGTATGTTCTATGGTTGCGTTCACATAAGGTTTAGTGCTGTTTTTTTTTTAAATATAATAAAATAATATTTGCAAAGGTATATGGTCAGTACAAATCTATAATTTTGTCCCTTGGAGATGACATGTTGCTAAGGTTGCCAGATGTCATATATTTGATTGTCACAGCTTTTTGGGCTTCTCCAGAAACGATCCTAAAATGCCTTAACCTATGTTGTATCTTGCTCTTCAAAATTTTAGGCTTAAGGCTATTTTACACTGCACTACTTTCGTCTTTATCTAAACTTCTTTTTAGTAACTAGAAAAAAGTTTTAAAGTGACAAGAAATGGCTATATTAGACACACTTCTTTATCTATTCCAGAATAGCCAACCTGGTGCATTAAAGGTTATGTTGTTTGTTTACTTTATACAGGTTTATTTGTGCAATATTTTACTATAAACATGTTAGTACAAATTAAATTAAACCAACTGTACAAAGCGTAGCGCGTCACTGTGACGTTAAACGTATACTTTTCTGCGGTATGTCAAAACAAAACAAAATGATTCACGGTCGCACTGTTGGCTAACCTTACAAATGCCTACACTGCGCATGCGTCTATACTAAGAAAAAGTTTAGAAATATAATAGCATGGCATTTCCAACTATACTATTATTTAGAACTTTTTTCTAGTGACTAAAAATAAGTTTAGAAAAAGACGAAAGTAGTATTGTGTAAAATACCCTTTAGACTTTAGAACAATAATATCACAATAATTTATACTATAAATCCTTGCATCCCCAATAAATATAGCACCTGGTCTCCCATCTGGTTCTACACAAAAAATCTAAACTGTTTCTTTGCTATACTGTAATTTTTTTTATTCTGGATTTAAGCCATTTGAGTATAGGTCGACGCTATTCAACATTTTAGTGGCAGTTGTTAATTTTTATATTTATTTTATGAATACTGTGAGCGCGTCAAGTATGGACACATGAGAAAGTCGCTAAGAGGGTTTGTTATTTTACAAAATTTGTATTTGTCTTAATGGTAGCGGAAACATTTTATAGCATTATGGTAAAAGAATTAGTTGCCCTGAATACGAATACGAACTCTCGTGTCAGGTTATTACAAAAGAGAGATAAAAATTTCAAAAAGGTTAACCCAATGTTCTAAAAATCTCAAAAGCACTCCTTAAACTTTGAAAAAATCAATATTGATTACCATACTAGCTTAATTATTAATCAAACTTATTAATTTACTATTTTTATTTTTATTAGGCTTTTTATTTTGTATTTATTTTTATTTTATCATACGCAGTATGTAAAGTATTGTAATCGTGCCAAAAAAATTTTTTGAGATTTTAGCGGAAATACGTATTTTTGGGTCCCCTGAACATTTTTGACCAAGGTACAAAAAAATGTCTGTGTGTGTGTGTCTGTATAACTTCATATTTAGAAGTTTCATGACCAAACTTAGAGCTGAAAAGCTTTCTGTTGAAAAGGGTCCAAAAGAACTGGAGGTTTAGTCTTAGCATTTTTGAAAGATTTAGCAAATAGTTTATAAATACCCCTATAAACACCCACTTTGGGTAAATACCCGTGTATTTATCCTTGATAATAAATACCCGGGTATTTCACATCACTGCACGTACATCACCAGGGGACGTATATAGTGACCATTAGTGAAATAAATACAAAATACAAAATCTGATGTGGCCAGGCACATTATATTGACAGAAGTTATTGTCAAAACATTAGCATTTGACACCAAGACTACCTACTGTCATTAAAATCAAAAAATCTGACAAATCCTGGCTACTAGTTTTAATGCAATACGACCGATCACGATGAAATAGAATTTGCTCATGCAGCTAAACTATTGATTGTACCAAAAAATTTCATAGTCATAAATTATTCAGAATTTCCTCTTCTTTAATTTATTATTTAAATATTTCGACGAAATTCCAGAAATGGCGGCTTATTTGCAAAATCTTTCAAAAATGCTAAGACTAAACCTCCAGTTCCTTTGGACCCTTTTCAACAGAAAGCTTTTCAGCTCTAAGTTTGGTTATGAAACTTCTAAATATGAACTTTCGTCCCGATACCTTTAGTAGTTTCTCCGGAATCGTCGCCACAAAAACGGGTACACACACACACACACCCACATCCACACACACACAGACATTTTTTTGTACCTTGGTCAAAAATGTTCAGGGGACCCAAAAAGACATATTTCCGCTAAAATCTCAAAAAATTTTTTTGGCACGATTACAATACTTTACATACTACGTATGATAAAGTAAAAAAACAAGTGAACCGATTTTGCCCATTCACGAACATCCTGACTTTTTAAGAGATACGCTTGTATACAAATTTTCAGATCAATTGCTTCCAAATTACGGCAGCTATCATGTACACAGATGGACAGACAGACGGACATAGCTAAATCGATTTAGTTTTCAATTCTGTACAAATCCATATAGGTATATAAGTCTATATCTGCCACGCCTCCGTAAGGGTGTTACAAATGTTGTATCAAACTCAATATACCCTCACCACATTAAATGATGGGGGGTATAAATATGTTTGAAATGTCTGTGATTTTGGACATCTGGCAACCCTGCTTGCACAGACCTAATCCTTTTCAATTGGATCAATTTATCAAGTTTAGAAGTTAAATTTTTCGCATTACATTTTACGATTACATTTTTTCTTCGTTTACATGATATTCAGTTCGGTTGTAAACATCTCTGGTAATTCTCTGAGGCACAATATATTACAGTTAAGCAAACAATTACACTAAATATTATTCATTCGAGAGATTCATCATCATTAAAGCTCAAGTGAGTAGATGTATCTCTTCAAATCAATTTCAAATCAAATCATAACCTATTACGCGTTGATACAGCATCTGTGGACCAATTTATCTGGAGAAACCAGTACCTAATGAAAGTATGCATTACTATGGCATCAAAGGAAGAACCTTAGTTGGATGACCGGACAAGAGTAAGCAACCTCCCGCAGATCAAATAATTAACCAACTTTTTCGTCTTCCTTGAAATCACAACCAATCATAGTACCCAGTAGTAGTAATTATTGCAACTGGTACTGATTTACTATACAAGACGTACTAGAATCTAGACCCAGTTGTAAAAACAACAGCGGTGCAGCGGAAGTCCAAGCGCATAACAACCCAGCTGAAAGAAATTTATTATTTTCCCGATTTAACGTCACACTGCCTCTATCCCCACCATGTCATAAATTATACAAACTTGACATTTATAGCTGTTAATTCATTAAAGTATTTCGGTAGTCTGGTCATTAAAAACCAAACACAATCTAGTGTACGACTACGGCGTAAAATGATGATTAAATCTTTATTTTTCTGGTTAATAAGATGATAATCAAGACTAATAGACAACATTTCTTAACGAATTTTTTCGATTATTTCGTGCAGATACTTAGGAAAAAACATAATTTTTTTTTCAAAAGAATTCTTTTAACTTACAGTCAATACTTTAACTTAATTAAAGTCCCCATTAAAGGCAACTTTATTAAACAAACTCACTTAACTGTACACACTTACAAGGTATACATACATAATATCTTCTACATCAGATATATCTTCAAACTAATGTCGCATAATGTATATGTTAATCGTGGAATTTACCGCAACAAGCAATTAGTAGCGCTATAAAATACTCCGGCCAACTTATATTAACTGTTAATTAATATTTTTTACAGCAAAAACCGAATTAATCTTCTAGAATGTAAAGGTGTGCGGACTTGTGTGTCCGCAAAATGTTCTTCAGCTTGTCTTTTGCTGCCTCATATTTCACACGACAGGGAAGCTCGCCTCATTTTTGCATCCGAGCCTCAGACCTAAGTGAATTTATTAAAGCCCATTACTTATAATTGTGTCCCTGCCCAATGTGCTACAGAAGAATTTATGAGTCCTTTTGTACTACACCATGGGATGCAGAGTTAAGTATATTGAAAGGGGAGGTTCTTGCAGTTGTCCTCCTTTTTGTTAATTTGTATTGTATTATTGTTATTTTAAAGGCAGGAATCGTGAACTTACTTGATTCAGTGATCCATACATCGTAGACTTATGTGTAGTTGATAGAAGTAGTAGTGGAAATCTTACCTGAAACAAAAAAAAAAGAAAAAATGTTAGTATTAAAGTTGTACCGAAACTCTTAGGTTGCATAGGTTCGACTCTACGTCAAGGCGTTTTTTCTTTTTTAATTTACGAACATAAGCTTCCTATTTAATTTTAATAATCGTTTTAAAACATGTTATTCAGTTCTTTTATTTGTAAAGAAAGGATACTGGTTAATTTAAACTGAATTTCTCCATAAATCTTGTCCACTACGTTAGAAAGAAAGTAACCCGTCTAAAGTAAGCTAGCTTTAAATATAATATGTGATTATTGTCTCCAGTTACAGTCACGGTATTTACGTGTAGCAGCGTAGCGAAACAACTTACGATAATGAGCATGTGGAAATACATATATCACACGCGTAGACGACAGCTCGTATAGTACGGTATATAGCTGGACTGGATTTTCTGGTTGTCACTTTTCACATATGTCTCCACAAAGAAGGCAGATTTCTAAAAAGAATTAGATATACAGGATTGTCGTTACTATCGGTTGCAAAAGTATTGAGCCCCGTGTTTGAAGGATCATAACTCAGAAACTGCTTAACAAAAAACATTAAATGTAGTATGTTGAACTCCTGGATCAAATTTCTACATAATATGGGCGACTATCAAAAATGTATTTTGATAAATGACCTAACTAGTTATTATCGAACAATAAATTCCTTAATCATTGCATATTATAATATTTTGCGAGACGCGTTGGTAATGCAGCAAAAATAAACACGTGCATACTACGTACCAAGATATTATTTTCTTGTCGAAGTTAAAACATAAAAAGATATTTTGTACTAACCCGAAAACAATTTCTTACAACTAGAAAAGTGTATTTTTCTGTGGAGCATTGAGGGTATCGGTATGTTTTGCTAAAATATTCCAGCAATATTCAGTGTAGAGACATAAAGCAACACGTTTTTTGTCCAGTCAGCCGTTGGGTTGCGAAGACTTGAAACGTGTTTTGGAAATTCGGATATGAGTTGTTTTAAATTGATATAACATTTTTATACTTTAGGTATTTTCAAGCATTATTGCCTTATTTATAAAACAATAAACTCATAGTCTAATTTGCTAAGACTAATAGGATAATATACTGGGTACAAAACAATTAACTTATCAGATTATTTTTTAATTTCTCTAAAAAATAATATTGAAAATTCTAAGAATACTTTATTGTTGTTTGTACTACAATGAAAGTTTGTAGAATATCAAATATACACGGTGTCCCACTTTTTCCCCGCACTATTTTCCAGATAGTAAATGTCAAGTTACAGTTAGAAACAATAGCAAAACTGTATGTTAAACGGCTCTAACTTCTTTAGGAATTGAATAACGTCGACATGAAACTTTTTATTCAGAATGACATTTACTTGTAGAAAAACAAACGTCTAAAAAGTTTTATATACATTTTGTTTCTTCCTTCATTGGTTTATTTAATTAATTTTTAATGTTTTGAATTGTTTACTTAAATTTATTCACTTTTATTGTATGTGAACATTTTGAATATCCACAACTAAATAAAAGTATACGCCATAATATATAAAATTAATAGTTTAGCTGCATAAGATTCTATTTAATGGAGATCGGCCATGTCTGCATTAAAATAAAACTAGTAGAACTACACAGATATGTTGATTAAAGCTGCGTTCGGATGTTGTACTCCGTTGACACCGGGTACACCGTCCAAATGACACTTACGTGTTATTGGGTGTAAAAAGTGTAACGGTGTACAATATCCGAACGCAGCTTATAGTGACAGTAGGTATTGTCTAAACATTAGCGTTTGACACTACCTACTGTCATTAGAATCAAAATATCTTACAAATCCTAGCTAACTTGTTTTAATGCAGTACGACCAATCTCGATGAAATAGAATTTGCTCATGCAGCTAAACTATTGATAGTACCAAAAAATTTCATGGTCATAAATTATTCAGAGTTTCCTCTACTTTAATTTATTATTTAACTATTTCGACGAAATTCCACAAATGGCGGCTTATTTGCACAATCTTTCTAAAATGCTAAGACTAAACATCCAGTTCTTTTGGACCCTTTTCAACAGAAAGCTTTTCAGCTGTTTGGTCATGAAACTTTTAAATATGAAGTTTCGTCCCAATACGTTTAGTAGTTTCTCCGGAATCGTCGCCACAAAAACGGGTACACACATCCATACATACACACACACACACACACACACACACACACACACACACACACACACACACACACACACACACACACACAGACATTTTTTTGTACCTTGGTCAAAAATGTTCAGGGGATCCAAAAAGACATACTTTCGCTAAAATCTCAATTTTTTTTTGGCACGAATACAATACTTTATCTACATACTACGTATGATAAAGATAAAATGGAGAATTAAAAGAACTGGAATCTTTCAGTTCTAAATATGATATTTATCATATTTATTATTAGAATATGCCTTACACCGATTACATAATTGTTTTTCTTGTATTGTATTTATATCGTTTGTGCCATAGCGATTTTATACTTATTTGGGTTCAGCATATTTTCCTAGTAATGTAATATTGCACAAACTGGTTAGTACATCACGTGGCTAAAATGCTGAAAATGAGCATTTTATTTTAAAGAATCTCTTAAAATTGCAACCAATATAAAGTGTTGACTTTCAAGATTCTAGAATTTTTACTGACGTACCTAGTAATGATAGGTGCCATGTTCCCCTAAAAAATTGAAAATAAACCACAGAAGGCATTAACGTGCATGTAATGATTTGTTTCATTTTTATAAGTATTTAATGCTTGGTTCTTAAACAATACAATGCATTAAAAGTTCCATAAGATAGTTTTTGAATGAGCCTGTAATCAGGACATTTAGCAAAATTTAAAATCATCAGTTATCCTAATTTTAATGAAACATATTTATTGCATATTATTACTGACTATGGGGCATTTTAATCTTAACTTTGATTATCTTAAAAAAATATTCAGAACGTTTCTTGTACAAAGGGGGCACAAGGACGTGTGTAGATGGCGTTAATGTCAAAAAACAAGTCCACATATTCTTATTCTTTTATGGAATTGCCATATTTTCTGTATATTTTTGAAATCTTTGCAGCATTTTTGTACTGCAAAAAGTATTAAGATAGTCCTACCCTAATCCTTATAGTTTTTGAGCTATTACCTATCCATTCTAAATATATTTTAATCGTAAATACTTGAAATAAATTTCTACGAGTAATAAATTGTTTTTAACACGCTATTTTTTTAGATATGAAGAAAATGCTCAAAAACTGTAACGAATAGGACTATGTTAGTACTTCATGCTAAAAGTTTTCAAATAATTAAAAAGTTCACAGAAATACAGGCTATTCCATTACACACAAACTATTTTTCAAGATTATCAAATGTTATTTAGTATTTAAATGGCCCACACTGTATATATAGGCGGGCAATTTCAAGTCCCTAGGATGAAGGCTAAAGTTTTATAAATTTCCAAATCCAAGCTTTTTTTAAATCATGCTTTTCAGACAGATAAATATAGGTTGAGTAAATTTCACAAATTTCATGTTCTATTTAAGAAATAAATATGTTTTCTCTCTTTTTTGAGATCGTTTTCGTTTTCGACATCTGAAGTCATTCTGGCTGAAATGTTTAGAAGAAATTTACATGCTATGTAAATACATACTTAAAAAATTATTTGATTATTGTGCAATGGGAAAGCATCCTTAGAGTAATGTCTGAACCGCAGATAGTAGAATTTAACACTTTTAAAGGTTTCTGATTTTTAAACAACACAAAAATAGACCGACTGACCGACCGTATGAAATATCTAGGAAGTGTCTCAGGATAAAATCACAGGATTTCAATATAATTAAGTTTACTAACAAGAGCAAAAGAACACCAATAATACCAATCATTACATTCTCAAGGATATTCCCATGATAGAACCATCCGAGTGGGAATTACCAATATCTGTGTCGAGTATGTCGACTAACGTCTCAGACGGACTCAATTTACCAATCCTTCCACACAATTAGGATTGTTTGCATAGAAGAAGAAAGAAAAAAAAGTTGTACCGAGTAATTTGAGATCGGCACTAAAACGGGTATGATTAATGCTGCATTATCATGGATATTTCAATAGCTCATTCAATTGCCTAGCTTGTATTACTTACCGGCAATCTATACGCCAATTATGATACCAATCTGAATTCTGTATTGTGCGCTCCGGACCGTCCAAACGAAAAACTTGTATGTAATTGGATATCTTGTTATGTGGTTTGCTCGAAAGGTGAGATCGAGGTCTATTTTAGATGAGATTGCGTAATGTGTGGTTACGCAATGTCAAAATTAATTGATGATTGGGGTTAATGAAAGGAAAGGTATTAGACAAAGGTTTAAATAAAATCAAGACTTGTCTAGAGTTTCCAAACATGTCAAAGTTGGTCACTTTATAATCTGATGTAGCAAATTAATTTCACATGAATACGGTTATATTACAAAGCTGGGTTTTTGTCGTGCCACAAACATAGGGAGCGTGGCTTCATACAGATACCAGCTCCAGCAATTATGTTGCACAAGTTAAGAGGGGCGTTTATCCATATACCAGTTACATGCAAAACATGGGCGCATAAAAAGCACATCGGAGTCGAAACTATTGCACTGATGTGTAAAAGTAAGGTACTGTTGGAATATGTAAGCATAGGGCATTGTTCCGGGATAAATCTAAAAATCAACCGCGCCTGCTTTAATCATGAACTTAATTAGAGAAAAGAAGCTAATTTTTTGACTGGTTGGTTTAGTATGCTTTCATGGTGATTAAGCAAATAGCATTAATCCCGGAACAGGAGCTAATTTATGAGTGACATTTTAAGACATAGCTCTTTAAAATTGACCCAGCCGTTGTCAAGTTGATCTGCTTTTTATGCAATTGTGTCGAATTCCTACGAACTGTCACCGCGGATCTCTGTAAAGAAGTTTTCTGTAATAAAGGCCACAGACCGAGACAAGAGAGAAGAGTACCTACCAACAACCCAGATCAATTAGATCAACTAACATTGGACAACAACTACAGTAGCTGCCTATTGCCAAAGGGCAGAAATCGGCTGAACAAATTCAGTAAGTATGTTTGTTTATACATAAAGACTTGATTGAGTACAACGGTTCACCGTTAGATGGAACCACATCCTGGGCGTACTACAGACTCAAGGCCGACGTCGATTTCACTAGCATAAACGCCCCTCTTAAAAATGTGGGAGTATCTAAAAATACTAGATATAAATTGACGGACGTAAAACCCCTTTTATTACCAGCCATTCAAAAAGTAACGGAGCAGCACAAACTGGAAAAATTATGAAAAATATCATTAAGGAGGAAGAAAAAATTACGTTAGATTGAATCGTGGACAAAATTTTAGAAAAACTATGGATTATTTTAACTGATAGCGATAGAGATTTATTTTTTAGTGCGGTTGACGATGATGATTCTTGATTTTGAAGTATTGTTATTAAATATGAATTATTTTAAGAAAATTTTGTTGATTTTTTATTATCTTTTTAAGTATTTTTAAGTATTTTTGCGTGTGTGTTTTTATGTTATATTATTGTTTCGAGCGAAATATTAAGATACAGATAAGATATTTTAACAACTTTGTTACAAATTTCTCAATGTTGTTGTTTAATTGGTTTTTAAAACATAAAAAGAAAACAATCCTAATTAATATTAATAGTCTAATTAGTCTTTGCAAATGTTTATTTTCTTTCCAATGATTTATTTTAAAATTCCTTGTCTAAGTTGATAACATCATTAGATCTGGTGTCTTCTAAAAAAATATAATCCTTGATGACCATTAAAATAATAAAAAGCTAAAATTATGTGTATAAATACTGTGCACAATAAAGACGAACTAGAGCAATGATACCTATTCTATAAAAAATGCATCAAAACTTTGTACTGAAGAATTTTATTTTTTTTCTAAACTAAATTTGCACACAACTGAATTAAAGACAAAATAACAAATAATGAGTAGACGACACAACATTTCTTTTCAAATTCTCTTTTCTCAAATTGCCAATTAGTACTTAATTTTCAAAAATAGATTACATAATACAAACAGAAGACAATTATGACAACCTTGTCAACAAGATTTGAAAATATAAAAACGAACAAATGACAGTTCGATATCTATGTGACAACTCATTCTCGTATGCCTTTTTTCCGCAGATCTGAATCTGAAGAATCCGTACAATCCGAAAGAGCAAATAAAGGTCTCTTGTTTATGTAGGTTAAGTTATTCTTAAATTCTTTGTTTTTTCTGTTGTTTTTTTTTTTTTAAATACAAAGTTCTTTAATTTTTCGTTTTACAGTCGGTATCGTTCCCATTTTTTTTTTATTATAAGAATATGTACAGCACTTATATATTTTCTGATCATATAAGATTTTAAAAAAGTTCCACTAAAAAAGCTTTTGGCTAAATAAGAAGCACGCTAATGAATGCTTTCCTTTTCAGCAGTTTTGTTTATTGAAGAGAATATACATAATAAGAATGGGTCAATATTGAAAAACAGGAAATACCTTATTATTATTATTTTCTAAAGTCAATAGTTCCTACAGCTATGCGTAATGAAATATATGTATTAAAAAATCTGGCCAGACACATAACTTTGTCATACTATACAGCAGTGTCAAACTGTGTCAAAGTCTGATGTTTTGAAAATACAGTCAATAGAATCAAAATATCTGTCAAATCCTGGCTACTAGTTTTCATGCAGACACAAAAAAAGTAAATTGTTTTGTGTGCAGCCCGGTTCTTTTCGAAAATTTAATGTAGATGCGTTTGTAATTTATAAACTATTTACTCCAACGTACAAAATTTATTTTAAATATTAAATATGTTTAACATCAAAATAATTATATTTGGCCGTTAAAATCGTCTGGTTTTATTCCTTCTTGTATAAAAATGAACTATAGTGAAGAAAATCACCAAAATATAATATTAAACAAGTGGTTCAAATTGTAAATTTTGACAACTAATTTTGGTGTTTAGCCCACCAAACTACAAGTCATGGATTTAAGTAATTTATTATACAAATTATTCATATACGAAAACAATGTTGAAAAAACGAAGAAATAAGAAACGGATATTAGTATAAAGTAGATTGGCATGAATACGAAATAATAACAATGTAGCATAAATAACTATAACACTAAGGATAAACAGGATACAATATCCGATGCCAACAAGGATGTTGGCTTGACCGTCAATAAAACATAACGAACAACAGTTAAGCAAGTCGGAAATTAATAGTTATGGTTCACAGACTAATTACATTTCTGTTCTGTAATATAGTGGGACATGACCGAACACCTATTTTCAGTTCCGAACCCGCCCATCCAATATCTCTGTATACCTATATATACACATATAGCATATCGAGACCTCCATCTGGGAAGTGCTTTCCATAAATAAGGTACAAGCGGATTTAATACTGTCTAACGGCACACGATACAATAAAATTTATCTGTTGTGAGCAAGGTGGAGCAGGAAACAAAAATAAAATGACCGAAACGGTACGAGGAATCCAGTTTTCCGAACGTGTGTCTCTAACGCGGTTGGTTATATTGCTTTCGTAGAGAGACTAGTTGGAAAACGTTAGATGTGACTAATCTTTACGATGGCATTTCTCCACCCACTTTGCTTATAGATGACTTATTGCACTATGAATTAAGCGAAGTTTGTATTCGTCCATCCGCAATGCGCTGGGTGTTATGGGAGAGTTTCAAGAACATATAAGTTCAATAAAGATACTTTACTTTACTCAACAAAAAATCATTTATTTGACGACTTGAGCGAAAAAGAATTTTAGATTAGAATTGTTTCATCTTACGAAGGAAACAAACTCGTTCTTTACAAACCATGTGTTTCATAACGGCGCATAAAAATTTGCTGTAGGGAAAAAGACAAGTGGATCTTGGGCTGAGATCAATAGAAACTTATCCAAATTTAAAAATGATGTACTATCGTGGCCATATATTATGTCCCCTCTTTTGACGTCGATTCTCTCGCAAACCTAGGGGCGAAAAAATTTAAAAAATTCTGATGCAGTATTTGATTAATACTCTACTACTCATAAAAATTAGAAAGCTGTATATGTTGGCGTTTTCCCGATTTTTCCAAATTAAGAAGAATTGGCGCTGTTTTTGGCCCGTAAATTTCATTCGTTTAACTTTAGCAATTAATTACTCTAGAAATAATCCATAGATTTCAACGAATTAAAAAGTAAAATCACCCGCGGAATGTTAGCTGTCAATATGCATTTTTGTAAAATGATTGGGTGAGTGGTTGACCCACAAAAAGCTATATTAGGCAATGCCAGCAATTCCATTATTAGAAGAGCTAGAATAATGAAATATAGACGATAGGCTACAGTGAGAGAACGGCGGACAGCTGATTACCAATACACAAAAAGAACGATAACTTGTCAAGGTAGTAATTTTAACTAACAGAATTAAATTCTTAATTTTTAAATTCAGAATTTTGGTTATAATATGTGACCCCGCTACGAGAGAATTGCCCTAACTGCCATCTCTCGTTTCGATAGTATTGACTCCTGTGTTTGACGTCTCATAACTCTAAAACTACTGATCAGAAAATATTTGAATTGAAAATAATTGATTGAAATAAAGTGTGTCATACTCCTCAATCATTTCTACATATGTTGTATGACTATCAATTTTCTTTGCCTCTCGGTGTAAACACGAGCGCGAGGGAAGTGAAAAAATGTAGCCGATTTTTGCATTTGTAAATTTGTAAAACTGCCGTCATTCCGATTTTTTTCTCCTAAACCGCCTAGCACAAAAATTTCAATGTTTGTTCAGGTTGCCTTCACAGTCTCTTCTATCGATTGGTGTTTTTGTTTTCTTCAGTTTTTATACAATAAGGTTGTAAACAAGATTTTGATGGAAGCGGATAGATCAGTGAGGAATGTTAACAGCACAACGCAGTTAGCATGCATATAATCCTTATTTACTGCGTCACATATCGCTTAAATTTAATATCATTCCGACCATTTGTTAATTTTTAAGACCGAAATAAACATGAACAATGTTTTGCGCGTGACTCCCCCTGAGTCCGTTTTTGTGTTTATTTATTAGTAATATTTAAATACAGGCAAAAACAATATAACATAAATACAACTCTTGATATATTACATATATTACAAATGGCAGCTCTGAGCGTATAAAACTGATAGGTCGTTATATTGTGTCCGTAAACACTGTTCACGGAGTAACTTTTGAGCCCGTGCGATCTCCCACTACCGGCAGCGTCGCTGTCGATCCCTTCCCCCGCATCACCCCGAAGACCGCCGCGTCAATTGCGGCGATCATGAGATGCTTCAACACGATCTTTTGTAGGGAAAATGCAAGATAAACAATGTTTCTGTAATAAACTGTAAATATATTATGATTTCTTATGTAGCCTATGATCGACACTTCATCATCCTAGCTCTTCTAATAACGAAATTGCTGACATTGCATAATATAGCTTTTTGTGGGTTAACTACTACTCCGATCATTTTACAGAAATGCACATTGAAAGCTACCATTCCGCAGGTGATTTTACTTTTTAGTTCATTGAAATCTATGGATTATTTCCGGAGTAATTAATTGCTAAAGTTAAACGAATGAAATTTATGGG
Organism: Aphodius sticticus; assembly: GCA_963966075.1. Classification (NCBI taxonomy): domain Eukaryota; kingdom Metazoa; phylum Arthropoda; class Insecta; order Coleoptera; family Scarabaeidae; genus Aphodius; species Aphodius sticticus. The sequence continues at coordinate 3,507,590 of OZ014508.1, read as the reverse complement.
TCAAAAACAGCGCAAATTCTTCTTAATTTGGAAAAATCTGGCAAACTCCTACATATACAGCTTTCCAATTTTTATGCGTTGTAGTATATTAATCAAGGACAGGACCAGATTTTTTTCAACTTTTTTCGCCCCTAGATTGGCGAGAAAATCGACATCAAAAGAAGGGACATAATATATGGCCACGATAGTACATGGACCAGGAAAAATAGAATAGTTAGGGCAATTATTTCAGTTGAAAAGGCGATTACAAAGTCAAATACAAATAACAAACTACCAGAGAAATTTGAAAAATTAAAGCTGGATGCGTTCCTTACAAAATAAATATACAGTATATCTCCACGCATTGATGTACACAGAAGAACCAAATTTTTATTGTGATTTTTCAAAAATGCTAAACTCCTAGTTGTGGCTTATCATCTTTTTTTGCCAAAATGTTGATGGTAGTTTTTCTAGCACAGCCTTGCTTTTTTAAACAGCAAAACTCTGAAGTTAAAACTACGCCATGGAATAAAAACTCATAAAAATTTCCTGAAGTTTTTAAGTGAGTTTTACGTTATGTTGTGTCATCTCATGTTGATCAAAAAAAACTTTTTATGATATTGTCTTGTACTATTTCAATTCTACATGCAAATTATAAAATTTCAGATTATATTTTAGAGCTGATTGATACCAAGGTGAGTATTTTAATCGTGCCACAAAACCGGTGGATTAGCAACTGAATTTTTTTCTACTAAAGAAAAGGCAAGTAATTTTATATCGACAGTCAACTGTCAACAAAAAATACGTTTCCAACGAAAGATGTTTTATTTTAAATTATGTATCCAATGATACCAACACACGACCTAGGTTTTAATTTGTAATTCTGAAACTGAGTGCAGTTATGACTACTTCCGGTACATTCCGGAAATTAAAATTGTTATAATTAAAGTCTTCAGGATGGCTTATTTTAAATTAGTTTCTTACCGAATTTTGTCAAAAAATATTTTGAGCAGGTCTAAGTGCAAAATCAAACATAAATTATTTACAATGATAAGGTAAAATTTGTTCTTATAAAATGTAAATATCAACAGATTGGTCTCTTCTTTATTTAATTTTAAATCGTTTATAATTTGATGGGCGAAGAAATTTTTACTCAAATTAGTAGTACCCTTAAAACCTCGTAAAAATTAACCTAAATAGTTCACTTCAAAAATTACATCTTGTAGTAGATGTACTTTGCTTCTAAAGTATCAGTAGATCTGATATGTCCTTTATAACACTCGGCCTAAATGGTCTTAAAATCTTTAGATTAATCAGATTGAATCATAAAATCATCAAAAAATCGTTTTTTTTTTTCTGGAGACGTCAACGCTACATCGAACAACAAACCCGCAAATCCCACTACATATCCACTAAACAAAAATTGCAAAAGGTATTTCTTTACAGGGAATGTTATCTCATAGAACGACTGTACATCGCAGATCCTCTTAAGGATTGCTGGAGCTGAAAATTACCTCTTTCTAACGAAATCCTCTTACAGCAATTCAACAGCGATATCAGACCACGAAGTGCAATTCACACCGATGAGGTTGCACGTCCGATCTAGCATTCAATTATTATTAGTATTATTGTCCGTCTGCCAGTCGGTAGTTCTCAGAAGGCATCATTAATTAACGTATCCGCAAAAATTGCCCCTGACAGTTGGTGTACACATTGATGTATTGCAGACATCACGCTGATTATTTCGTTATTATTTTCGGTGCCCACTGAGATAGTAATAATAGATACAAATAATACAGTGCTCCAAAGACAAAAGTAGTCACAAGGAAATAATAAAAATTAAAATAACACATAAACTAAGCAATTTTGTACATAGATAAATTGGTTTAAATCGTCTTAAAATCTATAAATTGCTTAGATTTAATCATAAAATCATCCAAAACCAAGTTTTTTTTATGGAGACTTCAACGGGACACAAAGCAACAAACCCGCGAAAAAATCACTGATTACTCGTTGATGTAAGTTTCCGTAAGCATGGCTACCAACAATACAATTCCAATGAGAAAGGAGCTCTAGCTAGCTAACTAACGTCTAGCATTAAATACGTCACATTGACATTTACGTTTCACGTAAAAGCTCTAATTAAGAAAATCGAAACGAACGAATGAAAAAGAATGTATTAATTACCGTTTATAGTCAGTAGCGTAAACTTCGCTAAGTAGGAAACTATTAATCAGGTTTACGGACCTATCCATTGAAACTGCGACTGGCAACTGTTTACCCAAGTTTATGCTCTTTGTAAAGCCGAGCACGTTCGTTTAGCAATTACAAGCTTAGCTAAGCACTACGACGCTATCAATTCAGCATTTCAAAATACATGCTACAAGCCTTTATTAAAGAAATACGTATGGAAATACGCCGGTAGTGGATGCAACTCAATTAACACAGATGACAGAATCTTTTACAAATCTCCGGGTTTTATTAGTTTAGTATTTGGGCGCGCGCTCGAGTAGCGGGGGTAGGCGGCCGACTACTCTACCGCTTTCGAGCGCGCGGCCGTTTTCGTTCAAGTTTGCAACCATTTTTCACCCATTTCGCAACATTTTAACGCAAAATCAGTATTGACGTTTTGTAGCACAATACTTCTTCTTTCGAAATCCGTTAAAAGGATTAAAATCGGACCACCTCCGACGCATCGAAAGGTATTGCATAAAAAAATTCAAATTGTAGTTATGCAAAAATTAATCATCGGACAACGCCTGGGTTGTGCACACTCAAAGTACCCATCAATCGCTAATTTCTCGCGAATAGCCTGCGCTACAACCTTGAAAATGGCGGAGTTATGAATTTTTGAAAACACGCAGATTTTTCGGGTTTCTCCGTTAATACTACTCTAAAGGTTCCCGATTTTTACACTTTTATATTAACGTTCTTTTTTTCCATTTTTTTCTTTCTTAAACCGCATGCCACAAAATTTTCAATTTTTGTTCAGGTGCATTTAGAGCATCTTCTATAAATCGGCGTTTTTGTTTTCTTCAGCATTTGTGTAATAAAGGTTGCGTACAAGACTTTATTGGAAGCGGATCTCTCAGTAACGAATATTAGCACGATATCGGGATATGCACGTAATCAATCGTCATATTTTATTTAATGCGACTGTAGAAAAAGAATTGCACTATAATGTTTAAATAATTGTTAAAGCGATTTAATATTAATGATATAAATTTCGTGCAGCGCGCACTACGTCAATCGTAACGGTAAATGGAAACGTAGCTGGGACAGTGGAAGATTATTTATGTACTATTAGTACGGTACGATCAGAACAATTTAATTTCGGAATTTTGAATAGAAGTGCGAGTTAAATGTAAATAATGAATTAGATGAACAATAATTAGTTATAGCCAACAATATTTTACAAACACGGATTCAAGCGGGTTCACTGATCGCGTCGAAACTTCGCATCTTGTTCGACTGCCTCGCATGAAAACACACAAGCTAGGGAAGTCAAACTGCGCAAAATATTGTTCATGTTTATTTCGGTCTTAAAAATTAACAAATAGTCGGAATGCTATTAAATTCAAGGGATATGTGTCGCAGTAAATAAGGATTATTTGCATGCTAATTGCTTTGTCCTGTTAACATTCGTTCCTGAGATATCGGCTTCCATCAAAATCTTGTTCGCAACCATTATTACATAAAAACTGAAGAAAACAAAAACGCCAATCTATAGAATCTATAGAGATTCTAGATGAGACCTGAACAAAAACTAAAATTTTTGTGGTAAGTGGTTTAAGAGAAAATAGATCGGAAAGACGAGCGTAAACTGCAAAAATCGGCTTTTTTCACTTCTCACGCGCTCATATTTACACCGAGAGGCCTAGCATTTTGACAGTCATACAACTTACCAGTTTTAGAGTTATGGGCCTTCAAACACAGGAGTCAATACTATCGAAACAAGAGATGGTGGCTAGGGCGATTCTCTCGTGCGTGGTCACATATTTGTTTGGATTACCTACTCAAATAAGACTAAATCGGCAGTTGGTTGAGAATGAATCATGTATATCTGAATTTTAAAATAATAACAATACGATTTATCTATTGTTTATAATCAACATATCTACATTCTTTACACAACACCACCAACATCAAACATAAACCAAACTCTCCCATTAAACAAAAGCAATTCAGTCAATATATTATACATTTATATGTATAGCATTATCGTATTGCTTCGTGGTAAAGCAATAAAACAATACAGTCCGTGCAAAACGCACCGCCATGGGTATTAGATACATATTAACCCTTGGAATATTATTGTATTATAACTATTTATATTCTATAGGTTTGTCCGGCACGCTTTACATGTATATTTGAATGAAAGTGGCCGAACAATGGAGCCATTGTCTATTATTGTGGTGCTTTATCCTGGACAAGGAAGGCGTATTGCGTAACGGAAATGGTATGAAATACCGGCTCGTATTCGCAATGCGACCGACACGTTTTTCGCTTTCTTATCTATCAACCGAATTACACACAGCTTTCGTTGGGTTGGCTGTGTGTGTGTGTTGTGTTATGGGCAATGCCGTGTGTGTTATCGATGGTATATCTACTAAACTAACACTATTGGTTGGTTGCACAAACAGTTGAGATTTGCTGTCGCGAACAAGGGATAAGCGACATAATAATGGCCGCGTATCGGCTTCATCGGTCACGCAAATATAATAATGAAGGTGATAATGGAGGATTTATATCGGAATTAGCTGTGTAGATGTGTTGCTTGAATATATTAAATTTAAAGTAATCCAGGATGTTTTGTTAAGAATGTTTTGTTTGAGAAATTATTAAGATTATTAAAAAAGTTATTCGTACAGCTAATATTTCGACAGTTTCTTTTGCAATTATTTTTACATTAAATGTAGATGTAAATTTATTTTGTTATAAATCTACAATTAAATATCATTATGTTTAATGATATTGAATTCTAATGAAGTTATCATGATACCAAAACTAGGGAAACCACCGAATGAGGCCAAATGACACCGCCCAATATCACTGTTACCAAAGCGAAGGATTGATACACAAACTAAATTACCTTTACAATACGTCGAGCTGCTAACATCCTATATATCTGATAGACTATTCAGAATAAAACAGATCGATTAATACTCGGAACTAAAAGAAGTAAATGCTGGAGTGCCCCAAGGTAGTGTATTGGGACCAATTGCTTTCTATATATTCTATATACATGTAACCTACACGGCTCTAATGGCAGTGGGATCAACTATTGGAGAATCTACTAGGAATCTTCCACAAGCTAGTAATAAAATATATAAATGGACCTAAAAATAAAAGACCAAGCTCAATGAACTGAAATCTGTCCACGTTAACTTTACAAACAAAAGAATCGAGGACATACCTCATGTCAAGATTAACGACGCCATAGTTCTGTATACGAACACTGCAAAGTATATCGGTATGACTCTGGATACAAAACTAAGGTGGAAAGAACACGTTCAGAAGAAAAGAGTAGAGTTTGGCCTCAAATACAGAGAGCTGTACTGCTTCTGGGAAGAAACTCTTAGTTGTCAGTACATAACAAACTACAAGTTTACAACCAAATACTAAAATCAATTTGGTTATACGGCATCCAGCTTTGGGGTTGCGCGAAAAACTCCAATATACAAGGAATCCAGACTTTCCAAAATAAAGTACTAAGGAATATGGTTAACGTTCCTTGGTACATACGTAACAGTGACCTGCACCGTGATCTTGGTGTCCCACAAGTCATCCAAGAAATAAAAAGATTCGCCACTAAGCATGATCCTCGCCTAAGCCTTCACGTCAACGTAGAGGCCCTGTAGCTACTGGACAACCAGAATCTAGTGAGAAGCCTAAAAAGAACTAAGCCCTTCGAACTAGTGAATCAGTGAAATGTGTAAAAAACAGAGTAGTGAAGTGTTAGTGCTACTTGTTTAGGACAAAGTAAATATTGGACATGTGGATAGCTTATTAAAGACAAGTACCAGTTTTAAGAATTCAGCTTTAAATTGATGGTTAATCTTTTAGATTAGTTTCATTATGTTAAGGATCTTATGATTACTAAAGAAAAGTATGTTTAACATTTTAGCCGCAACTTTATTAAAACTTTCGAATTCAACCAGCGTCTGTAAAGAAACGAAGTTGAATGAAAAAAAAATCACTTCTACTATGAAATTACCGTATTTTTCCTGTGAAACTGACAATATGTTCTGTAAAATTACAACAATATAGTTCGTATCAAATAACCAACCATGTTTCATGTTTCAGACAAAACAAAAACGCTAACATCTACAACATTTTTCCTTTACTGAATTTGTCTGTAATTTATTACATACTTTACTTTAATTTTACAGTATTACCGTTTTATTCACAGCATTTGTGCGTTTTTCTCAGTGTATAAACTTGTTGTAGTGGTTTATAATTTTAACAAAAGGAAGTAAAACGAAAATACCATAGAAACATTGCGAAAATAAAGACAAAGGTAAAATAAGAAAAGAAGTGAAGAAACGTAATTCTGAGTCACATGGTTCATATGGACGTTACTTTTTCACTATTGCTTTTTTCTTTTATATTCCTTAAGAGTGTCACTAACATTCTTTTAGACATTCCCATACGTAAATATTTTAAAAATATATGAAAATATATTTTAAAAATATTATAAATATTTTTCTATTCTTACACCCTAATTACATCTATAACAGATGCATGTATTTTTGTCGTTAAATAATTGTTAAATAAAAAATTAATCTCACTTCAAGATTTTTTGTGTGCATTTTATACCTATCCTAGATTTATCGAATATCCTAGATTTTTCTTTTGTGTTGAAAATATTTTATTCTTATGTTGGCAATACTCAACAAAATAAACCATATTGAAATAATGTACCCAGGTAGAAAATGTTGTTTAATTCAAATAAATATGCATAGACTCAAACAAATCAATAACGACACAGAAATATTTCTTTCCGGATAAAAATGCATTTGTTTGGATTTTTTTGGGAGAAAAAAAGTTTATTTGTGTCAAACAAATTTATGTTTTCAGTTAAAATTTATTCAAATATGTAATTTTTATTGTGTTGAGTGAAAGAATTATGACTATAAATTAACGATATTGTTGGTTGAGATAAAATACGATATTTGGTAATAAGTGGTTCTTTGATTAAAGAAATAAATAATTTGTTAAATTTATGGGGACATTATATTAAATTATATACAGAAAAATAGGCCAAATTCTAAGGAGAGAGTTTACAGCGCCATCTAACAAGACAGTTCGGCTACACACGCTAACAATATATTTATTAAAATCAAAATATGATTTTTTTTAAGTAAACGTATTTTTAAACCAAAGAAATAACCAAACTCCAAATTCGGATATTTTTGCCTCAATTAATTAATACAATACACAGGATTTCCTAATTTTTCTTTTGGGTTTTACGAGGCAGGTGCTGATGAAAACTGCACTAAGTAGTTTTTAATGGACTTTTTTATTTCGGTTCAATATTTCGTTGTGTATTTACAACTTCTTCAGGAACTGCAAGAAGAAAAAAGCAATTTATGCACACATTTTCACACCAGAGTGCAAAACAATCACCTCCCACAACGGTCCGACTTAATATAGCAACAACCAAGACATCAACACGCAAAGTGAGGTTAAGCACCGACGCATCACAACTGGAACAATCCTCCAGAAATAATCAGCTAGACAGCACCAACAAGCTACAAGACACAGTTAAATCAATTAATAATTATACTAATTAACAAGATGTTAAAGATTACCTTAGAGTAACAATTTTTCAGAAAGAAAACAGGTGTTAAAATTTTCTGCATTGACAAAACGACAACTCACAGAACGCCAACATAACAAACTGCGGTGAACACAGGCGCACCCATAGTGCCAACTGCTGGCAATAAAAACACCAACCGTTCCCTATCGCGGGCAACGGTGCTACACTGTAAAAATAAGGTTTGAATTACAATGGTAAAAAGGTTTGCCAAATCAAAACATCAACTCACTTAAATCCGCCAAAATCGCTCTAGACTCATCCAATAGTCGATCGTGGTCGTGCTTCAGGTTTAATAAATGGGCGTATGCCGAGCTAAGGTCGTCTGTGTCCGAACGCAGATTCATGGTGTTTCTAGTCGTCTGTATTCCTACCATCTCCAAAAACAGTCTTTCCCTTAGATTACGGCTATTATAAAGGATTGTAGCTCCGTTGAAATCCATTGTGTGACTGTAATTCAATGAGTGTTGAGACAGGGCACTGGTCTGTCGGTTCTTTGCAACGTCAGCCTCATGTTGTTTTAAACGGACCTTTAGCCAATTACCAGTTTGGCCAATATATGATGAATCACAGTCTCTACAAGGTACCCGGTATACTACTCCTGACCTGTATTCCTTGGCCGTTTTTTGTTTAGTTTTAGTAAACAAATCTCCTACTTTCATTAAGTTGTAATAGGCAATCCGGAGGCCATCGATCCTAAAAATGTTGCTGATATAACATGACAATCCAGGGATATAAGGAAGCCTTTTATACCTAATGGAGACCTGCTGTACCGGAGCCGTCATGTCCACGGGTCTGCGACGATGGCTGGTGTTGTAGATTAGCTTTCTAGTCAAAACTCTCGGGTACCCGTTGTTCACAAATATGCCATACAGAATCCCCTTGTTCCTCTCATGGAAGTCCCTATGGGAAAGCCTCAGAACCCTGTCCCTCATCGCCCGAACCATGTTTATCTTCTGGTTGATAGGGTGGTTGGAGTGGAAGTTCAGATATCTGCCCGAGTTTGTAGGCTTCTGGTACCAATCAATCCTAATCCTACCCCCCTCTCCACGCCAGATCCAAAAAAGGCAAGGTGCCATCCACTTCTCTCTCTACAGTGAACTGGATATTCCTATGAAAAGAATTAAAGATGTTTAAGACCTCTTCCACCATATCGCAAGGCTCTCTTGTTGGCTCTCTTGAACGACGCTAATACCTATGACTTTTCTAGATTCGACCCCACCGAGAAGATCCAAAGAAACATCCCTGGATTGTCATGTTATATCATATGTTATATCATATATATATGTTATATCAGCAACATTTTTAGGATCGATGGCCTCCGGATTGCCTATTACAACTTAATGAAAGTAGGAGATTTGTTTACTAAAACTAAACAAAAAACGGCCAAGGAATACAGGTCAGGAGTAGTATACCGGGTACCTTGTAGAGACTGTGATTCATCATATATTGGCCAAACTGGTAATTGGCTAAAGGTCCGTTTAAAACAACATGAGGCTGACGTTGCAAAGAACCGACAGACCAGTGCCCTGTCTCAACACTCATTGAATTACAGTCACACAATGGATTTCAACGGAGCTACAATCCTTTATAATAGCCGTAATCTAAGGGAAAGACTGTTTTTGGAGATGGTAGGAATACAGACGACTAGAAACACCATGAATCTGCGTTCGGACACAGACGACCTTAGCTCGGCATACGCCCATTTATTAAACCTGAAGCACGACCACGATCGACTATTGGATGAGTCTAGAGCGATTTTGGCGGATTTAAGTGAGTTGATGTTTTGATTTGGCAAACCTTTTTACCATTGTAATTCAAACCTTATTTTTACAGTGTAGCACCGTTGCCCGCGATAGGGAACGGTTGGTGTTTTTATTGCCAGCAGTTGGCACTATGGGTGCGCCTGTGTTCACCGCAGTTTGTTATGTTGGCGTTCTGTGAGTTGTCGTTTTGTCAATGCAGAAAATTTTAACACCTGTTTTCTTTCTGAAAAATTGTTACTCTAAGGTAATCTTTAACATCTTGTTAATTAGTATAATTATTAATTGATTTAACTGTGTCTTGTAGCTTGTTGGTGCTGTCTAGCTGATTATTTCTGGAGGATTGTTCCAGTTGTGATGCGTCGGTGCTTAACCTCACTTTGCGTGTTGATGTCTTGGTTGTTGCTATATTAAGTCGGACCGTTGTGGGAGGTGATTGTTTTGCACTCTGGTGTGAAAATGTGTGCATAAATTGCTTTTTTCTTCTTGCAGTTCCTGAAGAAGTTGTAAATACACAACGAAATATTGAACCGAAATAAAAAAGTCCATTAAAAACTACTTAGTGCAGTTTTCATCAGCACCTGCCTCGTAAAACCCAAAAAAAAATTAGGAAATCCTGTGTATTGCAAAGAAATAACTTTAAAGGAAAGAAATCTCTTCTTACATACAAGCATATTAGTCTGAATCAAAATTAGAGTTCTTTGGCTACAGAAAATGTATTTTGAAATCATAACAAAAATTCTACTTTAAAGGAAAGTATTTCTTTTTGTATCCAAGTATATTTATTTCACTGAAATAAACTAATCCCTACTAGCAAATAAACTAGAATATTCAATGAATGAAATATTTTTTGTGCCAAAGAAATCTGTTTTGAGCCAAATAAAACAATATATTTCTTAAAAACAAAACAATCTATGTACCAACGTTTCATAGAAATTTCAAATTTGTGACTGATTTCAGAAATTATAAGTTTTAAAGTATATTTAATCTCACTAATGCCTAAATTCATTGTTAAGAAAGGTTAGAAAATTTTAACAAAGCTAGGATTAGGAAAATGTTCATGAAAAAACACACAATAGGCCACTGTGATTTCAATCAAATTTAGATATAATTTTTACGTTCAAACATTCTTTCCAAATAAAAATGTAACCAAAATAAATGTAGACAGTTTATTTTTAACTAAATTTCATATCAAATTTTATAGTAGTTTGTTGTTTAGTGATTTTATAAAGAATTATTTTCTGAGAATTAGATAGTAAACCATATTATGAAACCAGTTTTTGAAAAGTTTGTTAGAAAAGATTGTTAGGTTAATTAAGGATTATGTATACGCTATACACACGACGTTTTAGAACTATCAAAGTCGTAGATTGAAATAAAAACTAGAATCAATCAATCTAATTTCATCAAATTTGAGTCAAATTTTCTTGACATTTTAAATCTATTTTTGTAGTGTTTCTATTTATAACGAATACTTAAGAATTGATTATCCAAAACAATCAAAATCGTAAAGTACACAGTTCCCTTTGTCCTTTCAGAGCGGTTCACATATTCCTAAGCACCTAAATACAGAGACAGACCAGAAAATACAGAAAAATATACCTATCTTTAAACGTCAGGACAAACGCGGTCAGGTTTCTTTTCAAACCTCTCCGATATTAATTTCATTTGCTGCTAGCTGAATGGTGCAGCATGCGTCGGCCGGCTGTAGAAGGCCAAAAGGCCTGTAACTGGTCGGGACGCCGACTGGAGTCGTTTTCCAATTTTAATTTATGCGTTCTGTCCGGATGATTTGTTGTGAAGTCCGCGCGCGGTCGCATTCCTCCATCGCGTCAGTCGGCGTATTTTCATCTTTTCTAAATGAGGACTAACAACCACAACCAGCCAGCGCCCCCATTGTCAGATTGGCAAGCGGTTACAACGTCCAGAAGACAACGTTCCTGCTTACAAACTTGGCGGTTATCTTGCGATAGTTTTTCAAGGTCGGCCCAGGTGACCCCTCTCCTACTAAACTAGCTTCTACCCAAAAATGAATTCTTTTAAAGTTATATAACGTAAATTTAAAACTGTCTGTAACGAATCCGCCGTCTGGAAAACCTTAACGAAGCCATAACCACTAAATGTCGACCCCATTGAATTTATGTCATACCATCTACAGTACCCACTGTAACCTTCTACCGAGTGACAATATTACGGTGTGGCTCGGGTTCACAGTTAGTTTTCCTCGCCTGCAGTGACATTTATTACTGCAGGGAAGTTTATCACAGTGGCTAGAGAGCGCAAGAAAGAAGAAAAGTTGCAGGTTATAATACTTTTCTCGCCGATTTCGTGCTGTTCTAGACTGCTTCATCCATTGTGATCTCAAAAGGGGGGGACTTAACGGTCGTTGCGGATCACAATGCCCCCAGATCTAGATAAAAACAATGCTATGCTCAATTAAAGCACCTGTGCCCTCGGTGGGCCTGGTAATTCTATAGAGTTATATGCGTTTTGTTCTAACCTAAGAATGAGATGTTGTTTTTCTGCTTACAATTCGTGGTCTAAATTTGAGTAGCTGTACACCTCTTTAGTAAATTTTCAGGTATTTCAGGTACATCAAGCGATAAAGCGACATTTGTTGAGCATGCAGTAAAAATTTGAAGTTAATTGTCCAATAGAACGTCAGTAGAATGTTGACTGTGTACTCAAATTTAAATCTAATATCTCATTTATTAGATAAAATCTTAGTGATAAAATATTACACGATAAGAAAATAGAAATGGAAAAAGTGATAAAGAGAACAAAAATTAAGTTTTTCTTGACAGGAATTTATTTTTATTTTTTTTTTTTTGAGAATGTGTACTAATTTGTAGTGGCACAATGACCTATTTTCTCTAAATGGAAAATAATAAAGTTACAAATTACATCCGAATTATAACTTACATTACTAATTTAGCTGCTAAACTTCGTTAAATTTTGATAGCTCAGACAAATTGTGGCTTAATATAAAGAAAAATATAAACATTATTGCTAAATGTGTCAAAATCTGAATAAAATGGAAGCTAGTGAAGTGCATGTTGCTCGTGCTGTGGCCCTTATTCAGCATGGCCACTCTATTCGACATGTTAGCAGGGACCTTCGAGTTTCCCCTTCTGTTATTCAGCGTTTATGGAATCGGTTTCGGGAGACTGACCAATATGTTAGAAGAGCTGGACAAGGTCGAAATCGAAAACCTACTTAAAATCAAGACCGATTTCTTGTCCTCTCCTCTCTACGTCAACGAACTGCCACAGCACGAGACCTCCTAAACGACCTAAGACGAGCACGTGGTGTAGAAATTTCTGATCAAACTGTTAGAAAGATTTTTACGAAAAAAAGCTCTCAAAATGTCAACAAATCTTATGATTTGGAACTGACTTCATTAGGTAGGGTAAAATAAAAGTTTGAACCTGGAACTTGTCAGAACCAGTAACGACATGAATACAATAACCTAAGTGAAGTGTTATTTAATTTCTGTTAAACCAAAATTGCCACATAATCGGACAAAAATACTGTCTTATAAAAATTCACGATATTGTCAACTGGTTTCTACAAATCTTTAAACATCAAGCTTTTATCTGAAACTTTCGTCTTTGTTTTTAAATAAAATTACATTTTAAAGATAATATTTATTATGTTACATCATTAATAATTGCAAACTAAAATAAATTAAATTAAAAAGTGACTGCCCCCATCTAGGTTCGAACCTTGTTCTCTTATATTGACCGTACGATTTCACTAATATCATTTTTCCGAATAATATAAACGTAAACTTTTACCATTAGTGACAATAAAAAATAATACAATAAAAAAATGCTGTTATTAGAACGCCAACTCTGACGCACGCGCACAAATTTAAATCGATTTGACCATAGTTCTCAATGATAGAATAGGGTATTTGACTGTATTAAAAATATGGCTTGTATTATAGTCATCCTAATAGATTACAGTTTAAGAAAACTATATGTTATTACTTAAAAAAAACAATATGCTTTATTTCTATTAAAAACAAAAATTAAAATTGAATTTTATTCACGTCCTATCACGTGGTTGAAAACGCTCTGTAATTGGCTCAGTCTCCAGTGACGTTATTCGTTAGTACGCTTAGAGTGCGTTCGGTTTGTCAGGGTAGGGTATGGGGAGAGCAATGCTCAGATAACCTGGATCGGCTGTCTCTCTCTTATATGCAGATAAACGCCGTATGACGTTAGTCCGCCTATTATACAGCGCGTCACTCTCACCGTACAATACCGTGTTATCCGAACGCGCTCTTATGCTCCTCCCGTTTGAATATAATAGCACTAAAGTGCCATGTTAGCATAACTTTGTAGGTTAGGATAGCCCTAACCTTAAGCTGTCAGATTAGATAATACCTGGTTCGAAAATACGATAGATAACTTATTCTAGTCAGTTTAACTTATGTCGAAGTAATCTTCACAAAAAAAAAACACTTGTATTAGCCGCTATTTATTTCATTTGGATTTCTACGAGCCAACCACTTTCTTCGCAGTTTCAAATCTTGCGGAACAGCTACAAATAGTTTATCCGGAGTTTTTCTTGGCGTATTTCTGCATTGTGGATTTATACAGCATTTATAACCCATTTTTATGTAGAAATTATGAAAACAACACATGATACAACACAATTACCAAACGGCGACGATGCCGATGCTGACAGACTATATGGGCCGATTTGACATCTACTATCGGGTGACGTCACACCATACAAAGTATCGTTTTGGCGGGACTTTTTGTGATTCAATTTTTAACGCTGATTTTTATGAAATATTGAGGAAATAATTACGAAAAATAATGCATTTACAATGTAGAGTGAAGGAATAAACACACTAATATGGTTTTCCAATAATAGTCAAATACCCTATTGTGTGTATACCACCACAAAAGGCACACACGTTCTTTCAACCTTTTCCGTTGGAAAATAAACAAAAGAGGGTTACATAAATTAAAATCTGAATCGACCCTTCCATCTAGGCACCAGTTTTCACATTTTCAGCACGGAGAAATATGAATTTCCCCCCAACCACTGCACTGCGGTACTGTTTGTGTTGGGACCCCTCTTGTAATACGTTGCTACGCTCTAACAAAGCTAATGGTCGGTATCACTTACCATAATTATCAAACAAAAGGGACAAAAGCATGTTATCGACCATTAAGAAAATTGCTGAAGGGATAACGTACTATTCGGTTAACGTAGTTAAATATTCACTAGGTAGATATTGATACTATACGAAGTGCACGTCTCAACATAATAGCTCACGGAACCACCAATTTATTATTATTATTATTATTACACATTACACTTTGAATGTACCTATACTGAAATTATAATAATTTATGTATATAACTTGTTATATGCTACGTTAACAGTTCTAGCACACACTTAACTGGCAACTATTTTATTTGACCAACACTTACATTCCAATGTCCTGTGCACTCGGATGAGCATAAATTAATTTTAACAATCAATAAACATATTGATATGTGGCGAAAGGCACAATTGTAAAGTAGCTCTGAGGCATTTATTTGCATAAGTATATGTAGTTCGCTGTGGTGTGTAGTTTATTGACATAAAAGTGCGAATATACGGGAATAGTGCTGCAATAGAATAAAGGTTATAATCACCCAATTATCTATGGTGTATGTTAGTTTATTGCCCCTCGATAATTATGTACCACTTCCCAGATAATGTGATGTTTCAAACTGTAGTTTTGAAATTAGAATACTGAAATAAAATGATATATATACAGTTTTGGATGTCCTAAAAAGTCGAAAGCCATTGTTAATATTTTGATTTAACATACAGGATGGTAAGAAAACACGAAAATGTTAAATTGGCCAAGAGTAAACTATCGGTTTTTCGGAATTAGATCAATAATGTTATTGCTATTGAAGTTTTTAACAGAAAATGCCCTGAGGTATACGTTTCTGTCAATTGTGTTCGTGAATTGGTTAAAAAATTTCATGCTACAGGAGACGCAAAAAATATCAAGAAAAAAAGCGAAATGGCGAAGGTGATGCAGGAGCTATGTTAGCTATTGATTCCGTGAACTCTTGCCCAAAAGAATCGTTGAGGCAAAGATCTCGAGAATTGAACATCAGTAAAAGCCACCTGCAAAGGATCTTGTCAAATCAAAAATTTCATCCTTATGAACCAGTACTGATACACACTTTAGTAGAAGGAGATGATGCTCGTCGATTAGAATTTTGCCTATTAATGGGAGAACGAATTATGGTCGATAGATTTTTCTACAGAAAAATTATTTTATCTCACGAAGCGACGTTTACCACAAATGGAGTTGTTAGTTCACAGAATTGCAGATATTGGTCTCAAGAAAATGCAAATTTCCGTATTACAACGAATTCTCAAAAATATAAAAAAGTGAATGTTTGGTGTGGGATTTATTACAAGAAAATAATTGGACCATTCTTTTTTGACGGTACTGTAAACCAAAACACTTATTTTGATATGTTGTAAAAATTTTTGCTACCTACTTCGGACGAAATCAACTTACAGCTCAGGTGTTCACTACACTATCAACACGACGGTTGTCCTGCTCATAGCGCATATCAAGTCAGGGATTGATTGAACAGACATTTTCCAAATAAGTGGATTGGACGATTCGGCCCTATTGGATGGCCACCACTTTCACCTGATTTAACGCCGCTTGAAATTTTTCTGTGGGGTTATTTAAAACAGAAGGTGTATGCGAATAAATTTCATGATAATCTAGGCATTCTAAAATTAAAACTTAGGGAAGCAGTAGACGAAATAAATGAAGAAATAATTGATTTGGTATATCGGGAGTTTAGAAGAAGATTGGAAAAATGTGTAGCTTTAGGAGGGGAACATGTGGAGTAATGCTTTGTTAAATTACTTTGTTAAAAATATATAAAATATAAAACTTAGAATACAAGCCTCAACGGCTACCTAGCGGAATTAGGTAGACACCGCTATTAAACGTTAAGCGTTCCTCTATAATGTGGTATATATTTTTTAATGAGTTGAGTTGAATTGAACTTGATCTCACTAATCATTGGCAGATAATAACTCATCGTTAGTGACGTTTATCTTCAATCTATCTTTCTGAGCCAATCAACAGAACCGAATAGTAACCAAATTGACTTATCATGAAATTTGATTCAATGTTTCAGCTAATGAGTGCCTTGTAGCAAACAAAATACCGACATCCGCTTAGAAGAAGTATTAAACGGTATTCACACGTTTCACTTCCTATCATTAATCTCCTAAGGAATATCACGTTCCTGCTATCTGCTGGTCACGAAAGTCAATAAACCAACCATTATGTTAAACGCATTTTACCACCACCAGAGGTAGTGATGGATGCTAGCAATCGATCACATGGCTTTACCTTTACATGGCTTATGATTACATCTCATCAACAGTTAGCAGAACGTGTTGGAAAGGACTGTTTACAAACTACAAACCTGAACAGTTATAACCAGGGCTGTGGAGTCGGAGTCGTGGAGTCGGAGTTCAGACAAATTTCAGAGGAGTCGGAGTCGGAAAAAATGTACCGACACCGACTCCGAGTCCAGGTTTAATTACTGTAGAAAAAAACATGCGAGATGGACGTTGCCTCAGTAAACAAATAAAAACCAAATATTCTATTAGGTCTCTTACAAAGTACCTACCTACATACATATGTAAATAATCGAATTACAAAACACACTTTCCAAACGAAAGTGAAAACGATTAACAAAAGTAATCTGTCAGAAATTTGAAAAAAGAAATTTGAACAAAAGAGTTAAAATGACGTTGAGAAGTAGACCCGTAGTTCAATGTAGTATCATTTATTCAGAAGTTATACCTGTAGCCATAATTATGATTATTTTCAGCTTTCAAAATAATTAAGAACAAGCATCTTTACAGGAGAATTAGTTGGAGCTATTCTGTCCCTCGCAAAAATTTTATAAACGTATATTGTACTTAGTTTATTTATTATTGGAATGAATTTTATTTCGTGTTACACACTGTGTCTTATATGTGCTTTTGTTTTTATTAGAGATAGAAATTCGGTTAAATGGACAAAGTCGGGACGATTTGTATGTTCTCTAATGGGAAAACAGTTTAATACTGATATTTTGAATCAACAGAGAAATTACATTTTATAAATAACATTTTTATTTGTGGTCTGTTTATTTGTGTTTTTACATAACTTTTCTATTTGTGGTCCGATCAATACGTTTTTACTGTATCATACGTAGTATGTAAAGTATGGTAATCGTGCCGACAAAAATTTGAGATTTTAGCGGAAATATATCCATAAATAAATATGTATATTATATTACATCAATTTTATTTACAAAATGGAATATGCTCCTATTTTACACAAGTATTATTTATGCTATCACCGGTAGGTTGGTCATTTTGAGTTTTATAGTACTCGTTATTCTTTATAAATACTCCAAAATGCTTGTGTTCTTTAATTAACCCCATTCGGAGTCTTAAAAATAACTAAAACAAATAAATCTGACCATTTATATCCATCGTTGATGCCTATCTTGATTTCCATTGCACAATAATTCTGTCCACGCCTAATCAAGAAACATAACCCCTCATACTTAAGTACGTATGCGACAAAGTCATAAACTTAACCAAAACAAACCTACTTCCGTACAGCTACGCATCCCGCATGATAGTGTCCAGAAAATCGCAGAAATGCACTTGAAAGTCTGACACAATATCACTAATCAGTCACATTGTTCCTACTTTCACCGATATTTCGCGTTTGATTTAGATCATTTATAAACAAATTATCGGTCTGTTGGTTGAGATTAACACTAACTAAGCCACAGCCGTAATATTTTGGTTCGTATTTTTGTTTTGAAACCGGTTTTTCACATCGCGCTCAGTCAGGAATGCCGCCCCACCACGTATCTGTAATTGCGAGTACCACCACTTTTCTCTCTGTCTGTTGTGGAGTGAAAGCGCGTTTCCAAAATACGCGTTGTTTCCTTGTCTAACAAATTACGTATATTTATGTTTGTGGACTGTTCTCCATAACAATTTAGGTTTTAAATATCATCCCTCGACAATTTATTGAATAAATTCCAACGAATATTAACGACTTTTAATTGTATATTAGTTATTTGATATTGGAAATCATTATTGCATGCTCGCTGAACACGAGTACAGGATTTTTGTCTATGTATTTTTGGTTCTATTTTTTCTTATGCGTTCATTATCTTTGTCAAGAAAAAAATCCCTCATGCTATACTATTTATTATTTTTGTTCAAAAGGGTCCAAAGGAACTGAGGATTTCCTCTTAGCATTTTTCAACGATTTTGCAAATGAGCCACCATTTCTGTAATTTCGTCAAAATAATTAAATAATATATTCAAGTAGAGGAATTTTTGTATAATTTATGTATGAATCTTTTTTTGTAAAATAATAGTTTAGCTGTATGAGCGAATTCTATTTGATCGAGATCGGTCGTGTCTGCATTAATATAAAACTAGTAGCCAGGATTTGACAGATATTTTCGTTCTAATGACAGTAGGTAGTGTCAAACGCTGATGTTTTGACAATACCTACTGTCAATGGTATCAAAATATCTGTCAAATCCTGGCTAACTAGTTTTATTTTAATGCAGATACGACCGATCTCGATCAAATAGAATCTCATTTACTATTAATTTTATATATATATATATATATATATATATATATATATATATATATATATATATATATAGTATGATAAAGTCATGACCCTGGCAACATCAAATTTTTTTGATATCCTATCGGAGTCGGACCACGAAAAATATCTGGAGTCGGAGTCGAGAATTGTTTTACCGACTCCGCAGCCCTGGTTATAACAGTTAAAAGTAACTCAAATCAATTAAAATTCCACATCATTCTTTCACTAGGCAGTTGTGGATTAAAAGTTAATAAATTTATCTCGGTCTGAAATAAAGATCATAACACTCTGACTTATTATATCAATTACTTAATCATCTTTATGGTCGTTATATAAATCCTTCTGCAACTCAATTCAGTATTAATTGTTGGTAGACACGCACCAGTGGTTGTAGGTACTGTTAAAAAATTTAGAAGCTTCTTCTGCACGAAGCTAATAGTTATTATTATCGACAGGTTTTGCTCGTAAATCAAATATGTAATAATAAACTGGCGGAATTTCAACATTAGAAGATCCTAAGAGTTATAACTTGGCCAAAGAATCAGAATTTATGGGAGATAAATACGTTGGAATATTAGGAAATGGTTTGAGACCACGCAATAGAAAATTTAGGCTGGGTATTATAAACGACGAATAAGCAATTTATTAAGTAAGTAGTTAATTTTTATTAGGCAAGTAGTTTAATTTACTATACATTGGGTATATTTAAAGTTTCTAGTATTTTTGGTAAATTTCGCAAAGACGAACTATCTTGGATTTATTTCCTTTATTTTTTTTTGCTAATTTCCTGTAGTATTCATGCAGTTCTACATTCTAAAGATCAGGTTTAAAAGATTTTGTATATTTGTACCAGATTCATCATTTAATCTGACAAAACTCAATAGAGATAGAAAATTTTGTTTAATTAAAATATTTATTTTAATTAATGCATATTTATGCATTGACTCAAATAAATCTGGTGTTTCAATAGAGGACAAGACATATTTCCTTGCGGATAAAAACGCATTTGTTTGAAATATTTGTTTGGTAGAAAGAACGTTTATTTGTGTCAAACAACTTTAATTGTCAGTTAAAATTTACTATTTGTATATTATAACGAACGAGCTTTATTTACATAGTTCAAATAATTATGATTCTATTGAGTAAAAGAATTATAATTTTTTAAATTCACAAAATTGTTGGTTGAATTAAAATGCGATATTTTAAGTTTGCGATAAATGGTTCTTTGTTTAAAGAAATTATTAGTTTGTTGAACGAATTAAAGTGGACCTATTATTGACTAGAACTTTTCGGAGGCTACAGTAGAGCAAAATCTCCACGCAGTGGCGTACCTAGAGCTTTTGCCACCTGGGGCGGTCACCAATTTGCCGCCCTTTCTAAATCAATCAAAATTAACTGATGATGGTTATTAACATTACTGGACATCAACACAAATTAATGTATATAACATGTAAGGGTGTTTATACATTTCTTTCTTGCTTTTTTATTCGAAAATTCTTGAAGAACATAATCAAAACTTATTAGTATCTATTATCTGCTTTTTCTCTATAGAAAAAATCGCTAGATTTCGCCATCTTAAATCGCTCATTGTTGAACGAAGATAGTTTTTTATCAATTTTAGTTTGGAAAAGCTGCTTTCAGAACTGACGACACTTACGGCTATTGTTAAAAAAATCTTAGCAATATTACTATGTTAGGAACAGAGTTGCCCAGCCTGTATTTTTGAACGAATATTAAAGTTCAAGAGGCTTTTGTCCGCTTTTCCAACTGCTCATCGTCTATGACAAGAAAGTTATTCACGGGATATTCAAAATTTGTGTTTACAAGATTACATGGTATTACGAAAGAATACTTTTCTGCAAGGACATGTAGTTGCTCAAAACGAACTGTTATGCTTGAAGAATTATATCCAGTGACAAAAGCATTTCCCATTGTATCTCCTCTTCTAAAATATATCCCCACGTCTCGTGAATGTTCATCACTAATAATCTTTTTCCTTCTAACTCGACGCTCAGTGGAAATCTCCAACTCTTCACACATTTTTTGGCTGCTGTAACTGCGTTTTGCATTAGCGTGTCTCTTTGACCACTGAAATAAATTTGTAAAAATTTGTTTTATGCCACATTGATGGATATTTAACCCCTTTGTTTGGAGGTATTGTTGTGGATAGTTAACTTAGAAAAGAAAAAGCATAGAAAAGAAAAAGATTCCAATGAGTGGAGTAATATTCCACCGTTTGATCGTGTTTTAATATTTTTTTCCTCAGATATTAGTTTGTCCAACGCACTTAAAATGTTTAAGAAATGTTTTTTTACAATAATTATTGTTAGTACTTCTACTCTGCGTTCCAACGAGTTTCTACACTGTGCTTAGCACCTTGACCAGTGACAGAACGTATAATATCTCATTAATGAGTGGAAGACGAAAAAAAGAAAACAAGTGTTCGATAGTCCCAAAATGTTGTGGAATTTACTGTAGCAGAAGCTACGTACCCATGCCAAATTTAAAGAATGATTTGCACATGCTTATCCACATGCAGAATTTTCTTTTATTGCAACGTCCTTGCCAGATAGAGTCGCTGTTTGCAATAACAACAAAGTCGCTAAAGAAATTACTAGCCATCGAGTTGTTTATTGATCCTGTTGATAACAACATTATAACAGTATTTTTATTTTTAAATAAATTAGCCGAAAATTAAAAAAATGCCGCCCCATAATATGTGCCGCCCGGAGCGAACCGCCCCCACCGCCCGAAAGTATACTATTTATACTGAAGATAAGGCCGAACTGCGAGGAGAGTGTTTACAGCGCCATCTAACAATACAGTTGGATGAGGTATTCATACCTACTTTTAAGCCAAAGCAAAAATATTTCTTTGAAGGAAATAAATCGCATCTTGTATACAGATATGTTTGCTTGAATCAAACTTTGGTGTCAAACACTTTCTTTGGTGTATAGAATCGTATTTTTAAATCAAAACAAATATATTACTTTAAATATTTAGTAACATAGCTGGCACAGTCTGTTGAATTATTATATGAGAAGCAAATTTCAAAAAACAATTAAAAATTACGGACTCAGCCTGGAGTTGAAACGAAAGTCTTCTGTGTTGCCGGGACATTGCTAAGTCCGTAATTATTAATTTGGTTTTTTGAATAAATAATCTTCTGACTTTAGAGCATTCTTCAAGCACACTTTATCTAAACACAATATTTACATAAATTATACAAGGGGTTATCGGATGTCATTAACCACCTGACGCTGGTAGTTCCATTTAAATCTCGTTATTCCTCCAGTTGGAGAACATGGCCAGGAAAACAAGTATGACACAAGCTAGGCATACCACTTGCGTTCCATCACTAATTAATTGCATTCATGATTTTCTATCTAAATTCTTAAAGCTCACGCGGGGTTTGTGTACAAACTATGTGTAAATAACGGATGGAAGTTAAAATGTTTTAGAAGTTAATGCTCCCCCTATATACAGATGCCATGTCTTCACGACGACACCACGAGACTGCGACAGAGCATTTTAATGAAGAGGCATTTTTTATTGCCGCAGTAAAGTTGTAGTTTTATGTAGACCTGTCTGGAACACCTGTCGGCTGTCCTCTTCAAATCTAGATGTTTAATCGGCTGCATTTATATTGTGTATTCGGTAAACTGGTCCAACGGAGAAAACTAGTGTCGCAAATGATCATAAATTGATAAATTATTGGTATACAGATTATTCCTGGCAAGATGGAAGATTATTGTAGCAACTCCTACGCCGTTATGGATTCTCCGCGTTTCAGTGAATATAAATATGAGCCCCATTAGTGCCAATTGTGTACTTCCTGTATGGCTATTATGTAAATTTTATAGTTTTATGGTGGTGTACCGCTATTCATGTCGTGATTATCTGGTAGTCTTGTGGCGCAAATACGGTAGAAGGTTTAAAAATACCTACATAGAAGATGAACAAACGTAAATTTTCAATCTTAATCGCTGCTGTAAATAATTCACTTCTTTTTTTGTATACGATCTAATCATCTTTAAACCGCGTTTAATTCATGTACGTACAATATACATATCAACATTTTGTTATTCAATTTCGTATAGAAGTATTTCTTTTGAAATTATAACGATACTATTACCACTATTTTGATTATTAACTTTGCAGCTAAATATTCAGCTTAAAACCAGAGATCAGGTCGACGTAGAAGCCGAGAAATTCATCAACACCATGCAGAAAGCCGCCTGGTCAAGACATGGTCAAGACATGGTCAAGACATGGTCAAACAAAAAATACGAACTAAAAGAAGATGGCAGCAGTCACGAGATCCAGCTGACAAAACCATACTTAACAATAAATCCCAACAACTTAAACGAGAAATTCAAAAACTAAAAGAGGCATCATTGG
This sequence comes from Aphodius sticticus, assembly GCA_963966075.1. NCBI lineage: Eukaryota > Metazoa > Arthropoda > Insecta > Coleoptera > Scarabaeidae > Aphodius > Aphodius sticticus. The sequence continues at coordinate 3,483,928 of OZ014508.1, read as the reverse complement.
AATCCCTCTTAACTAAATTGACACCCTATAAAGAATAAGATCATTCGCTGTGGAAAGCAGTGAGGTAGTACAAGAGGCCAGTGGCCCATGTCCCACCTATAACACGAAGATACGGCACATAGGCAAGAAACTATAAACAGAAGGCTAAAATTTTTGCAGAACATCTAACAGAAAACGTCCAGTCCCACAACATCGAATAAGAGCCAAACACGGGCTAGTTACTCCAAAGGAAGTTACCAGAGAAACCAAGATAAACTTGAATCCAAAGAAGGTACCTGGATATGATCTCATCACAGGAGAGGTTCTTAAACAATTACCTAAGAAAGGTATTGTTTTACTGACGTATCTAATAAATGCCTCGTTCAGATTAAAATACGTCCCCCACGTCTGGAAAGTAGCAAAAGTTATCATGATACCAAAACTAGGCAAACCACCATATGAGGCCAAATCATATCATTGTTCCCAATGATATCGAAGCTCTTTGAAAAGCTGCTTCTAAAGAGTATGTAACCTATCCTTGAGAGAAAGGAACTAATTCCTAATCACCAATTTGGTTTTAGACAACAGCATTCCACTATAGATCAAGTTCATAGAATAAAGTATATCATAGAGAAAACATTAGAAGTAAAGCTTATTTGCTCAAAAATCTTTCTTGATGTGACACAAGCTTTCGATAAGATTTGTAACGAAGGATTGGTACACAAACTAAAGAGTATGCTACTTACAATACGTCGAGCTGCTAACATCCTATATATCTGATAGAGTATTCAGAACAAGACAGATCGATGAATACTCGGAACTAAAAGAAGTAAAAACTGGTATACCCCAGGGTAGTGTTTTGGGGCCAATTCTCTATCCATTATATACAAGTGACCTACCACAGCTGGAAAATGTAACAGTCGCCACATTCGCAGATGGCACTACTGTAATGGCAGTGGGATCAACTATTGGAGAATCTACTAGGAATCTTCAACAAGCTAGTAATAAAATATATAAATGGACTAAAAAGTGGAAGACTAAGCTCAACGAACTGAAACCTGTCCAAATTACGTTACAAACAAAAGAATCGAGGACATACCTCATGGCAAGATTAACGACGGCATAGTTCCATATGCGAACGCTGTAAATTATTTGGGTATGACTCTGGATACAAAGCTAAGGTGGAAAGAACATGTTAAGAAGAAAAGAGTAGAGCTTGGCCTCAAATACAGAGAATTGTACTGGCTTCTGGGAAGAAACTCTCAGTTGTCAGTACAGAACAAACTACCTACAAGTTTACAACCAAGTACTAAAACCGGTTTTGTTGTACGGTATCCAGCTTTGGAGTTGCCCGAAAAAATCCAATATACAAGGAATCCAGACTTCCCAAAATAAAATACTAAGGAATATGGTTAACGCTCCGTGGTGCATACGGAACAGTGACCTGCATCGTGATCTTGGTGTCCCACAAGTCATCCAAGAAATAAAAAGATTTGCCACTAAGCATGAATCTCGCCTAAGCCATCACGTCAACGTAGAGGCCCTGCAGCTACTGGACAACCAGAATCTTGTGAGAAGAACTAAAAAAAAGAAAGAACTAAACCCTTCGAACTAGTGAATCAGTGAAATGTGTATAAGGCAGAGCACAGTGAGTGAAGTGTTAGTGCTTCTTGTTTAGGGTAAAGTAAATATAGGACATCAGTGGATAGCCTATTAGAGACAAGTACCTAGTTTTAAGCATTCAGATTTACATTGAGGGTTAATCTTTTAGATTAACTTTTAGATAGAAAAAAGGTATTTACCACTTTTCTTTGTACCATAACCGTTTCAATCATGGTGTAATCATGGAACCTTGGACATCAAAACATAATAATGGTTCTCTGGTATAATAAGCAGTAGCCATTTTCTTTTTCATCAAAATCGGTTTAAGTTTACAAAAGTTAGGGAACATCAAAGTTTTGCAAAATTGTATGTTGTATGTTATTCCATTTTTTTATGTATTTACCAATATCGGAGATATGAATAAAACAAAACTGACGACAAATCCTCGGATCTACCTTCCTAATTTGTCTTCGAATTCCAACATCATTTGCATGAAATGCGGTCGGGAGTGAATACCAAATTAATATCGATCAATTAATATAATTAGAGCCGCATTGAGACCACATTCCCTGCTTCCACTGCACCGTGCACAGAATTCGACTTATTTCCTCAGCTTATCAACAAAGTGTAAGAATATGCAAAGATCCTTCCGTCCACTTCCAAGTACGCTAAATTTAATTAACGGTCTTCCTCGCACAAGATGGCAACAAAGGCCATTGTTGGACGTGAGCTCTTAATAGTACAGTTGACGTTAATCACTGAACCAGGCGTTCAGTTCTCCTAATAAACTATTCGTATTTGCATAGGAAAACATAAATTACGATTCGATTGTTCTCTTCCATGTTCACAACGGATAGTAAATTGTTAAAGTCGGTGATATCCTTTGGTAGTGATTGAGACGATAGTGGTGGACTCTGGTGGTTTAGTATACCAGCAAAGAGTTAATTATTTTCACTCAGGTTTCAGTGAAAGATGTTATTTGCTATTGTGAGCAGCGATTGGGAAATGTTAGGAGGTAGAATGTCAAGCAATCAATTAAATCGGCGATGGTCATTAATGCATGTGTAGTATTATTATATTTTGCTAGACATACTACATAACAAGATGTTATTTTCTCGTTCATTTAGAAATATCGCACTAACCCCAAAACAATTTCTAACAAGTAGAAAAACTAAAAAATATAACAAAAATAAAAAAATAGTATACAAAAATGCATATTAATACAGGGAAAGAAATAATCCTACTTATTTACTTTGTAATAAAATAATAACGTTTATAACAAAAGTTCGCCTGGTAGAAACATATTCTCATCGAAACCAATAACAATAAAAATTATATACCTAACAAAATTATATTTGGTATACAAAAGTAAAATAAAAACGCGAAATATTATAACATAATTAGGCATTGATGTAACCCTTGGGGTTGTTTTACTAAACCAATTTTTTTTTTAAATATCATGATCTGTGTCAATTAGTTTCAAGCTCAAATTTTGCTCAATCATTAATTTTGGCTTGTTTGTTGTTTAAATATAATATAGACTAGTTGACGTTTGGACCGAATAGATAGGTAGACCGCCTAATTCGGTAGACCGCGTAATTCGGTAGACCGTATAATTCGGTAGACCGCATAATTCGGTAGTCCAGCGAAGCCAATAGACCGCAAACATGAGCAGAAGAACAAAGTCGATGGGCCGCTGAAATCGATAGACTGCTCAAAACTGAAGAATTCAGTTGATTGGACAAAATATATGAATTATACAGGCCGCTATTCCATATGACTCCCCATCAGGTATTTGCCTTGCAGGTGCATTGTTTAGTGATTACTAAATGCACTCCTCGGTTTCAAAATCACTCCTCGGTCCGGTTGTATGTTCTGACAGATTGCATATGATCATTATATTATTGTCAATTGTATCATAGCTTTCAATCTCTATTTTGTAAAATCGCAGTACTTATCAAAGTCAAAAGCCTTTAATTTTAACAGGTTTGTTGAGAAGTCGAAAACTTCTACCAACGTTACATCACAGTTAGTATAAAGCTCATGGCTTAAAATTGGATTGGATATCGATGTCAGTGGCAGTGGGGTGTTAAGATCCTAGATATAAAGTTGATGCACAAAAGAAATTGCTCCTTAGCCAATAGATCAAAATTTAAAATGGAGGTTTTCAAGGCAAATATGCACAACATTTTTAAAAATTTAGATCTCTTGACTTGTCACCAAGTTGAGAATTGAAATAGAAAAACGTGTTTGTTAGGGTGGTCCAAAAAACAGACTTTTCGCTAGAGGGCACCGATCTCCCGCAATCTGTTCCTTTTCCAGAAAAAAAAAATTCCCCCCAAATTTGAGGAAAATCGGTTAATGGTAACACGTGCCCCCGAGCACCTCAAATTTCCCATTTAAAATACATTGCAAAAATGCATCTTTTTTCCTTATTTTTTTCCGGTTTCGGATTTAGAAAAAAAGTTGCGGGAGATTATCAGTAATTGTTCAGAACTCCCCTAGGAACAAATCCACCACCACTATTATTTTGTTCACAACCCCGTACCCTCCCCATAGTACTCTAAATATGAGACAAAAGTTTCCCCAATTTTACAATGTTACGTACTTTATTATTGTTTTTGGCAGAAGTGATTATTATTGGATTAAAGACATATTTTTTGTCATTTATTAACTAATTTGAAATTGTTTAAACCATTAGCATTTGTTTAAACAAAAATATACGATGATACGAACATATTTTTCCATTTTTTTGCAGAAGGTATTAAATTATTGTTTTTTTTGTCATTTATTAACTAATTAGCAATTGTTTAAACAAATACCATTTGTTTAAACAAATATATATACAATGTTGCGGACATATTTTCAATTTTTTAAAGTTATTATTAGGAGCATTTTTGGTCATTTATTAACTAATTTGCATTTGTTTAAACAAATACCATTTGTTTAAACAAATATATATACAATGTTGCGGACATATTTTCAATTTTTTAAAGTTATTATTAGGAGCATTTTTGGTCATTTATTAACTAATTTGCAATTGTTTAAACAAATACCATTTGTTTGAACCATTTGTTAACTAATTTTCAATTATAATCTATAATAATAATTAGTGTTGCAACCACAATACCTGTTTGACCGATATCGTAAACCCTCCAATATCACAAAAAAGACCAGAAATCCTATAATAATTTTTGTCAATAAATAGGTACGCACTAACATTGTATATTATTGTTTAAACAAATTTATTTGTTCAAACAATTGCACAAATAGTATTTGTTTAAACAATTACAAATTAGGTAATAAATGTCATAACACTGCCAATAATCTAATAATAATTTATGCAACAAATTTAGAAAATTATGTCCATTACAAAATATATATAATATATATGTGTATATATTTTTAAACAAATGGTACTTGTTTAAAGAATTGTAAATTCGTTAATCAATGAGAAAAAAAAATGCCAATAATTTAATACTTAATAGTTTCTACAATAAATATAACAAATATATTTAATATATTTAATAATATATTTTTTTTCGTAACAATGTATAAATTTGTACAACACAAAGTGTGTTTAAACAATTACGAATTAGTTAATAAATGAAAAAAAATCCAATAATCTAATAATTTCTGCAAAATTAGAAAAATATGTGCGTAACATATATTTTTGTTTAAACAAATGGTAATTGTTTAAACATTTGCTAATTTGTTAATACATGACCAAAAAGCAATAATTTAATAATTTTTGCAACAAATGGAAAAATGAGTTCGTAACATCGTATATTTTTGTTTAAACAAATGGTATTCGTTTAAAAAATTTTTTAGTTTTTAAGTTAGTTAATAAATGACAAAAAAACATGTCAGTAATCCAATAATAGTCATTTCTGTCAGAAAAATAATAATTCACGTAACAATTTGAAAAATTGTGAATTTGGGAAAAATTTTGCCTCATTTTTAGGGTACTGCAGGAGAGGATGGGAGTGGTGAAAAGAAAAAATAGTGGTTGTGGATTTGATCTTTGGGAAGTTCTGAATAATTTCTGATAATCTCCCGCAATTTTTTTGAAACGTGAAAAAAAAAATGAAAAAAATATGCATTTTTTCCAATGTATTTTAAATGGGAAGTTTGAGGTGTTCGGTGGCACGTGTTAACGTTAACCGATTTTTCTCAAATTTTGGGAAATCTTTTTTTTTTTCGAAAATGAGCCGATTGGGGGGGGGGGGGGCATCGTTGCCCTCCAGCAAAAAAAAAAGATTTTGCAAGGTATAAATTTGGACCACCCTAGTGTTTATGCATTGAACCGTTAATATACAACCCACATTTTTCGAAGACGTGATATTACCGGTAATTTAAAAAAAAAAAAAACAATGGCTTTACACCCCTCCAGCCGCCGAAATTAATATAACGTTCTGGAGTTACCAGGGGTCATTGTAGAACATCTTGACCGAGCAGAATGACGGCCACACCGGTTAAATTTCCATCGATCATACTCTAAATATTTAAAATACAAAAGAAAATCAAATGAAACACTACTTTGATTGGTTGAAATTACTGAAAGCTCCGAACAGATCAGATTTTAAAATTTTTGCCACCACTGAAAGTAGTTTTTCAGAAATCGGGAACTTTTAACATTTTTAACAGTTATTATAACGTTCGTAGTTTAAAATATGCCCATATATGGGATTTTCTTTAGATTGTATATGACTGCAAAGAAGATTGACAAATGAAATCTCTGTTCATTGTCTACATTACGTAAAAGCTTGTCTGTAAGCAAGAAGGCTTGTTTCTACATGCTGGAAAAAAATTCCCCGCGCCTGGTTAGCTTCAATTCTAATGTTTAAATGCCAATAACTTGAAAAATATTGATTGGTCTGCTCTGAATTAACTTTTGGATAAGCTTTCTTTGGTTAGAAAAGCGTTTTCAGGTTGCTTAAACAAATAATGTTGCTATATACCGTGTCCGGTGCAAAAAGTGGAAAAGATATTAGCGGGCATTAAATACGAAATTATAATTTCTTTCGTCGCAGATAATTACATTCTAATATTTGCATTTTAGGTTTAAGACGAAAGAAGAATTAAATCAGAAGCATTTATGAAGAATACAATTTTCTGAACAGGTAATATTAATAATTTTGACCCGTTAGTGACAAAAAAGTGCCTTTATAATGTCAAAGCGCTTTTTTGATGAGATCACATACAATGAAGTTATGACTATAATTAAAAAAATACATTCTTTTTTTTTTCAAAATAGCTTGAGAAACGTTTGGAATTCAACTGTTTTCTGAACAGATTATGAAAGAGCACATAAATATGCACTACTTTGTCCATTTAACCGACTTTCTATCTTAAATTATTGTGACGTTCTGGAGTATACCAGGGGTCATGTAAAACATCTGCCCGGGCAGAATGACAGCTACATTGCTTAAATTTCCATCGACCACACTCTTAAACATTTAAAATTACTAACATCGATTAAAATAAGAGCAGTAGTTTAAAATAGGGCCCTACATGAGGGTTCCCATTAAATTCTATGACATATAAGAAGATTGACAAATGAAATCTCTGTGAATTGTGTACATTACGTAAAAACTTATCTGTAAGCAAGAAGGCCTGTTTCCTGACGGAAAATATCCCTCGCGCCAAGTTAGCTTCAAGTCTAATGTTTAAATGCCAGTAACTTGAAAAATACTGATTGCACTGCTCTGCAATACCTTTTGGATAAAGTTCATTTGGTTAGATAAGCGTCCGGCGAAAGTTGGTTACTAACGGATTTTTTTTATATCAACTTTTCAATAAATTATATTTTTCATCAAAGCTTTTGGATTGTCTTAAACCGAAATGCAAATATTATAATGTAATTATCTGCTTGCATGTACCCAGTGTTACTATAATTTCATATTTAATCCCTTCTAATATTTTGAAATAATTCTTAAAAAATATTTTGGCATAGCTTTGAAGATACAGGTAAGGAAGATACACTTCTGTCATTTTCAGCTTTTTGGCAACACGCGGTATATGCAATGGAAGAGGATAATTTTGTATTTAAAGACTTAGTAAAATGTGTTGTTAATAAACGACAGTTTTTGTGTTATTTCCATGTTCTGTACCTAAATTCATCTTCTTATATGTGATTAGTTTGATAAATTCAAATTACGTCATTGTAATTTATGTTACATCCTGTATATTATGATAAAAATTAGACAAAGCGTTAAAAATCCAATATTGACTCAAACAAATGATATCAAATATAAAAAAAAAAAAAACATTGTTCACCGGGGTTTGAACCGGGACCCTCGCTCTCAAAAAATCCAAACACCCGCATCTTCACCACTGAACCACGACACTGCTTGCAAAATAATTCGTAAGTTACGTATATAAATTAATTCCTCCTAACCTATAATGTTCCTAACGTGTAAAATCGAGAAAATTATCTGTCCGCATGGTTTTTTCAAATGAAGATTGCTTAGCTTTGCTTAGTAGTCGTTGTTTCGACGCGAACTGCGCTAACTATAGCACCTTTCACACCTACCTGCGTCGCATTGCCTAACCACATTGTATCATGACGTTTCCCGGCAAACTTGTACCCCGCACATTTAACTCGCTTTACTTCAAATATTGCAATTTTCCTCCATTTTCTCGATCAAAATATCCAGGAACAGGTCCGATTGTGACAATACATTCACCCGTAAACGTCAATTAACCTATTAAATGCACTATATGTGAACGCAAACATGGAACTGTAAGTTTTGACAAATAAATTTGACGTTTCTCGGAGCGCGAGACTCCGTCACTGACTCTGACGTCACACGCCGCCATATTTGCTCGGGGGATCTGCACGACTCCATTCGGGGGCGTTTTTGGGGCACACGCGCTTGGATGACCGTTTCCAAAATACATTCATGTGATTCGAAAAAGAACGACGCTCATTTTGGTGGTTCTCGCTTCGCCGTACGTTTCGCCAGTTCAGAGGAGATACGCCAATAAGTTTAGGCGGGCTACGCAGTTTCGCAATTATAAAGTATGATGAAAACCCACACCTACATAAATTTCACATACCTAAATCGTGGCGCAAAAAGGCATTAAAAATCAAATATCTTAATCTCCAGTTTCTTTAAAATAATTCTTCCTCTGGATCCAAAAAACGGTGATTGTAATAATTCTTCTATCAGCGCTGTGTGTGAGGAAATGTCTATCAAATGTTCTTTTTCTATTAGGTTGTGAAGTTTGGTATTTATATACCTTTTAGATTTCTGATCTAATTTTCATTGTCATAGATTTGGGAAAATAACTATTGTTTTTTAAAGAGGTGCAATCAATAATTTTTTTATATCCGACTATTCATCATTGATGTTTCCCATCTTTCTTCAAGGGAGCCTTCGAATGCTGGCAATAAACTACATTTATTTTTATTAACTTCTTTTATAATTAACTCGATTTATTTATTATTAATTTTATCTTCAACGAGAATTAAATGAACCCTTGATCTCTGCAAAATTAAATTTAATGCACACAGCTTTCAAAAAATATCAGCTAAATATGCTAACCGCGCCATCCACAATTCGTCAAAGAAAGAATTTTTGAATTCGAAATTAGCGTTTTCAAGAAAAACTTCAACTTCTGATTTTAGTTCGAAGACACGATTCAAAAATTTACCTCTCGAGAGGGATGTATCATCGGAATGTCACAAGAGTGACTTCTGTTGCTACCCACCCCCTGACATAATATAGAGAACATTCGTGAACTGAATGCTCGACTTTTAATAATATTGACTGCAATTCCTTTTTGTTAAAGCCCGACCTCCATCCGTGCAGACACCAGTGCATTTCGCTCATGGAATGGAATTGTTAAACAAAAAATTATTAAGAAATTTGAATATTTCACCAGTTGTTCTTTCGAGCAGAGGTTTACAAAATAATTATTCCTCTGCAATTTTCTCTTCCACCTCGAAGAGAAGTCACTTCGAGGAAAACGTACCTTTAATAGTAAATATAACTAGAAATGAATATACGGACATACCGTATCATACGGACTTCTATCTCCTGACATAATATTGAAAACATTCGTGAACTGAATACTCGACTTTTAATAATATTGACTGCAACTTTTTTTTGTTAAAGCCCGAGCTCCATCAGTGCAGACACCAGTGCATTTCGCTTATGGAATGGAATTGCTAAACATAAAATTATTAAGAAATTTGAATATTTCACCAGTTGTACTTTCGAGCAGAGGTTTACAAAATAATTATTCCTCTGGTATTTTCTCTTCCACCTCGAATCGGATAAAAACTAATAAATTGATAAAAAATAATTATATCAGTATTTCATCTAACTGTAGCGCAAAATATTAACTTTGATTTATCTTTTTAACTACACTTCCTTTTACACAATGTGCCATTTGAAATACGTCTGCGTACGATAATGGGTATTATCTGATTTGACCGCTATAATTTTGGGTCAAACAATTTAACAATATCATCTGAATAAATATGATTTTAAGTTTGGTACCTTTTGCGTACCACCTAGAAGACCTTTGCGTACCACCGGTTGAGAACCCCTGCTCTAATGGATATCAAATGTTTATATTTGACATATTTTCAAGTATATTTGACTTATTTTCAGAATGTTAATCTCACATTCCTATTTGTTAATATTACAGAGATAGAACGACTTCTTACTTTTAAGAAATATATTCTTTTGGATTAAAACATATTTCTTTGACGCTTACAATATTTACTTCATTGAATACTCTAGTTTATATACTTGAAGAGATTAATTTATTTGGAATATTTATTTTAGTCAAATAAATATATTCGAATACAAATCTTACAAATGTTTGCATCGCCAATAAATACAGCAGCTGGTATCCAGCTGATTCTATACACATCTAAACCGTTTTTGCTTTACAGTAAGTTTTATTATTTTGATGTTAAGTCATTTGCGTATTAGACCTACGCTGTTCAACATTGTAGTGGCAGTTGTTAACTTTTAATATTTATTATTTTAAGTATACATTTCTTTTAAGTAATAAACAAAGAAATCAATATGTAATTAACATCTTGCTAGGAATATCTCCATTATCATCAGTCCTGTGTGTGAATATGAGTTGAAAAAGGAAAGTCGAGTCTGATGTAGAAATGTTTATTTGTTTGTCTTCTTGCAAACTGAAGTAATAGTGAGTAATAGTTTATCATTTCCGAAAAAAAAAACGTAATAACAAAAATCATAGCAGCACATATATGAAACGGAAAAATAAAAGTAGCAGTTATCATTATCAAAAATTTTAATGTGTTTCTGTGCAACATGGAAATTGTGATCAAATGGATCAGTATCTCATTATTTTTCCATGATTTCCTATATTTTTGCTAGTCTCATATATTTTTATGGTTAAAATCTAGCAACCCTAGGTGGAGATGTCATACACATGTTTTTGTTCTATTAGTAAGCAGAAGATGCTTGACTATTGACTAAGTTTTCGAAATCAATCCAAAAAGACCTTTTAGACGTTATCAAATTTTAGACGATGTTGAGGTTAGTTATTAGTTGAAAACGCAAATCATTTAAAACCCAGTTTAATATTTTGCACCTCCTTGGACATATTTCTGTGTCCATGGTAACAAAATCGCAAACATTTATATATTTCAGAAAACGATTAAATGTAGAGGATTGGTCCCAAAATACAACCCTGGGGCACATAATAATTTCTCATGCTCCTTAGAAGCATATTTCCAAACATTTTTTATATCGTTGCTAACTGTGATAACTTATCACTGAGAAGTCGTATACAAGAAGTATATTTATTACATAAGTTATTGTATTAACAGCAAAAGTTACACGGAAACGTTTACGGTTTTGCATAATATAACAAATCCGATAACTTCGTTATGAATGAGAAATCAAGCGCGTGGGAGGAACTATGTTGCCGTTGGTTGTTGCTGCCAACAAAAATCCAATTGCATAAATGAATATTAAATACGCCGTCCGAGTACAATTCTCAAAGCTAAGCACGTAAAGCTCCGCGAATCTTTCGTATATACGAAGGTGTGAATTCATTATTTGATTAATTTATATCGTGACGGCTTACTGCCGAACGAAGAGTTACTACGGCAATTACCGACTGTACCGCAACGGCCGTCAAAAACTATTCCAGTTAATAACGTATAATTGTAAACGATTTGCATAATCAAAGGGTACACAGTACAAACAAAGTCGTGTATGTAGTTGCAGCTTTGAGCTCGCTGAGCCGCCTAATAGTTTTTATTTTAACATTTACCGTCCGTTGCTACTGGCCGAAGACCTACGCTGACGGAAGACGGTCATTATTTAGTCAGTTGTGTCCAGTTTGATTCACTTTATCACAGCTACGATGCATATCTAAACGTATCGTCCAATGACCAAGCATCGCCAGGCAAATCGAAAATTGAAGGTCGTTTAGAATATAAAAAGCAGAGGGCCCAAGTTGGAACCTTGCGGAACACCAGACGACGTAGCATACTCGTGCAATTTTTAACCATTGTAGAACACCCTCTACCATGTAGTACCTAAGTGAGATGTTAATATTTTGAACCATTAGTCCCAAGAATGTCTAATCTAAAGTTGAATGTCTGTCTAATATTATATAGATAGATATGTTATATAGATAGATAGTTATTTATATATATACATAACTATATAAACATGGATGATTTTGATGGATCTTATTAAGTTTGCAATGTCGTGTTTGTTAAATAGGAACACATAGATGAGGCGAACTCAATGCAGTAATTTTGAAATGCAAATTGCGTTTTACCGCTAATAGTATACGGACGTTGTGGACAGCATTTACTTTAACAATTGAGTACCGCTACGTTGGTATACCTGACGGCTAAATGATTGCCGATTCCACTGACGGAATGTACGTTTATATTTGCGCATATTATCTGTTATATGTATGTGTGCAAAGAGTAAATGGCCTTCATTATGATTAGCATACATACAAGATATTATACAAGAAGTACCAAAATAACGTAAGTATTTTGCAATTGGCAAATTGTATAATCCAGTCATTCTAGATTTTTGATATGCGTTGTATTAAGAAGATTAAAAGCAGTCGATGAAACTGATACCTATCGATAGTTTATGGTTCCAGTAGTAACATATTAAAAAGTTTAGAATCATAGTTAATAGGAAAATATGTAATTAATTAAAAAAACATTAAAAATGTTTTAATCGCAAAACAAAAACTACCACATTGGAGAGGACAAAATTTATTATGAAAATGATTTGGGAACCTATATGAGAAGGTGAATGATTAATATAGCATAATCAATTATAATCCATGCAACTAATTTGTTCCACGTCAAACGATCGTTTGACATTAGAACGGGCATTTTTAATGTCATTTGACAGATTGACGTGAAATCGCAAAAAATATCAATTTTTATCTAATTTGTCTAATTTATCAATTTCCGAATCAAAATCTAGAATGACTGGACTAAAAATACTGGAACAAGCAGGGCTGTGGTGTCGGAGTCGTGGAGTTGGAGTTAAGACAAATTTCAGAGGACTTGGAATCGGAAAAAATGTACAGACTCCGACTCCGAGTCCAGGTTTAATTATTGTAGAAAAAGAAAAAACCATGCGAGATGGACGTTGCGTCAGACGACAGTAAACAAATAAAACTAAACATTCTATTAGGTCTTTGATTAACTAGCTACCTACATACATATATGTAAATAATAAAATTATTTAATTTCAAATACTAATATTTCAAATACAAAAACACTTTTCAAAACGAAAGTGAAGACGATTAACAAAAGCAATCCGGCAGAAATTTGAAAAAGGAAATTTAAACAAGAGATTTTAAAGGAGATTGAAGTATTCAAATGTTGTAATAATCGTTTATCAAGAAGTTAGACCTGTTGCAGCCATAATTATGATTATCTTCAGCATTGAAAATAATTAAAAATTATTTAAGGGCAACTTTGCAGGAGAATTTGGTTGGAGCTATTATGTTCATCACAACAATTTTATATACGAACTTTACATTTAATTGTGTTTTTAGTAGAATTAATTTCACTTTGTATTATACACTATGTCTAATGGTTGATTTTGTTATTATTAGAGATAGAAAGTCAAATGGACAAAGTAGTGCCGATTTGTATGTTTTCTAATGAGAAAACAGTTTAATAGTTAATGATATCAGAGATATTTTGAATAAACAAAGATATTACACTTTATATGTGGTCAGAACTTTGTATTTGTGGTCCGATCAATGGACACAAATAAACTGCCGTTTTGCTTATGTTTTAGCATTTGTTTGTGAGTAATTTGATATCCACAAGCCATATGTTTAATTCAATCAGATACTAGAATACTAGAATAGAAATTTAATTTATTAAATTATTTACCTAAGAAAGATTTTTATTATCCATAATTATTTGAACATTTTTGTATGCAACTTTTCTGGAGTCGGAGTCGGACCACGAAAAATATCTGGTGTCGGAGTCGAGAATTTTTTTGCGGACTTCGCAGCCCTGGTTTTAAGTATCCCTTTAGTGTCAAGTAACACTATTCTACAGTACTACTATAATCAGTTGCAAAAGTATTGAGCCCTATGTTTGAATGCTCATAACTCTGAAACGACCGAACAAACAAAAATTAAATAAAGTGTGTTATACTCCCAAATCATTTCCACATATCATGTTTGAGTGTCAAAATTTGGTAACCACCGCGAGAAAAGTGTAAAATGGTACCCGATTTTTGTGGTTTTGAAATAAAATATAATTTCAATTTTTGTTCATATTAAATTTAGAACCTCTTCCATAGATTGGCGTTTTTATTTTCTCAATTTTACATGTAATAAAGTCTATAACCAAGTTATTTATGGAGGCGGATATCTCAGAAACCAATGATAGCAGGATAACGCGGTTGCACGTAAACAATCCTTATTAACTGTGATACGCACCTATTGGATACAATAAAATTTGGGGTATTCATTAAGTTTTAGGATGGAAATGAAGATGAACTATCGTATGCGCCGATTACCTCGCCTCGGGGAAGGAGGATTACGGGCGGGCTTTGCATTTAAAAATCGCGCATGGGCAACACTGTCAACTTTCACGAGTCCAGGACCGAATTGAGCCCTCCGCCCAGTATTCGATGTGCATTTTCTTGCAATTTTTTATATGGGCCACCACATGTTAAAAATAATGCGTTGACATTCTGATTGACACGCACAGACAATTAAAAATTATTCACAGTTCTCATGTTGGTCTTTTAAAATATTGGCATTTCTAAACTAGCAGACGTATTGTTTTTAATTTATGGGATGTATCATTTTGGTTTATAAAATTTTAAAATATTGTTTATTTATAAAAACATTGGTTTATCAAGATGATGTACATAGAAAGATGTTGCTGGTTTTCTATATAATAGATGTTGCTATATAAACCACTTTTTGCTTTGCAATGGTCAACTTCTGCTTATTTTACAAAATGGTCAACTTCTGCTTACAAAACGGTAAGGACCAAATGACAAATAAATAAGTTATGACCATATTTCAAAATCATGCTGCTTTATCACCATATTTCAAAATCATGCTGCTTCATTTTTATAAAAATACTTTAATTATGTTGCTTTTACTATTAAATACTGAAAGTTTACCGGTTTCGATAAAAAGAAATGAGCACGTACCTTGTACGACGTTTCGTGTCATGAAATAAATTTATATTGTTGATTGGTGCATTACAAACAATAGAAAGAACGTATCATAAAAATTCTTCAATTATTTTTGGAGTTGCGATTTTCTTTTAAGATTTATATTGCTTACATTTTATTTGCAAATCACAATTTATGACACACCTTCCTACTTATTTATTGTGCAGTGAACACTTTTTTCTGAGATTGAACTGAAATGATGTACAACTTTACTTTAACTGATGCGGCAGCATTTGACGTGTCTTCACTACAACTATCGTCAATATACTGCCCTCCAAAGGTAAAGTGCCGTATGTACAAAAAAATGAAAAATTGAGCTATTGTTGTTTTTGTACTCTAAAAGGTATATTTTCTCATATTTATTATAAGAAAGTGCTAAAAAGGCCTTATATTCGATAAATTTTAAAACACGTTTTGCCGTATGTACACTTTTTGTGATATAATACTACGCTAAAACGCGGCAAGTGCAATATACTACGGTAAAACGCGGCATGTGCATGTACATACGGCGTTTTACCATTGTATTTGCACATGCCGCGTTTTAGCATAATAACATGAAATGAATTTTGTAGTTGCCGCGCGCGCCGCACTATCTTGTCATTTTTGACAGTTCTTATTTTGTGTTGTATATTCGTTATTGACTGAACAATTCGTTATTGACTGTCGCTCGGGTTAACACTACCGTTAATGTACATACGGCACTTTACCATTGGAGGGCAGTATAGTTCTATACCCACTTGTACTGTTATAAAATCACCACATTATATATCTACCATAGGCTGTGACGTCACTGCGCAGTGATCGAAATTTTAATCGCACATATAATTCGCTTTAAAAAATTAACTAACAACTCAGCTGTGATTCTATAAATAGAGGTATTAAGTAAAATATGACCATTATTTCCGTCCTTATCGCGTTGTTGTGCTATAATTCGTTACTGAGATATTTGCTTTCCTAATAACCTTGTTTATAGCCTTTATTACAAAGAAATTTACGAAAGCGCAAAAGCTGATCTATAGACGATATCTTAAGTTACCGCAAAGTGTAAATTTGAAATTTTTTTGGACCAGCGGTTTAATGGAAAAAAATCTGAAAGGTGAGCATTTCTTTAAAACTGCTAACATCAGGCACATTTTTACTCTTCTTTCGCGCCCATGTCCAAATCTAGGGGCAGAAAATTTTGAAAGTCATACAGGTTATGTAGAAATGATTGAGGACCATAACGGACTTTATTTCAATTTTTTTGGTTAATGGTTTCAGAATTATATTCTCTATAAAATATATTTATAGACTGGAATTATGCAAAATTTAACTTAAAACTCTTCTACACAAAATCACGTGGAAAATGGTTAACAACACGAGTAGTCTGCAAAGAAATGGAAAATATCTGCATAAAATTAAACATGTGATATTCTCAGCTTCATATTTCAGGAATCGCTATTTCCCTGCCTACGAATGGGAACTGGCTTATCTTCAATCTTTGCATTGCATTGCGGTGCAGTGGGAATATGCGGTCGTCATGGCAATAATATAAAGCTGGATTTGTTCGGTTTATTAGCCTCATCTTCAGAGAGCCAGTTTAGAGAGCATTGTCCAGTCTCTTATTTCATTATCGTTTGGTTTCCTTGTACTTGTGTGATATTACGAAACGACTAAAGAAAAAATGGTCTATCCCACTTCTGAACTTGGGTTCAAAATCAATCGGTCTGTTGATTTATTTATTGTGTGGTAGTCGATCACGTGACAAAACTCCTTCACTTCTCTGGATTCATATCGAATGTCGGTGGAGTTGCACTAGTGGTCATGCAATATAGAATCCTTTAATTGCAGAAGCACGGCTTAGCGCATGCAGACGCGAGATGTTTGCGCCAGCGAACCGATACGTCTGTCCGCAGAAGTGTCATAAATAAAGTCTTAATTCCACCAACTGTTGCGTCTCTAATGCGCGACTTATTTTATATTTCAAATGGCGATCGTATTCAGTTCAGGATCGCCATCTGAGATGGAGAAATAAAAAAAAAGGACGACGACGTATACCAGACCGGACCGGTATATTTATAGCCATAATTTTCTCTATCTTGCCTGTCGAGTATTTTTCTTATGTTGTTTGAGGATGGCCGAGTGAAAAATATCGGATTGTTCCGCTAATGTTTAATGAACTTTAAAATACATAAACCTTGTGCATATCACGATATTATAATTGCAAATACAGATAAAATGTTTAAAAAAAGTTTGAGTACCAATTAGATAGTATAGTCAGTCTTATCTCAGGCTAATATCTTGGTTATATGTCAGGGAGATTCGAGAAAAAACTAATATAAAATAAAATAAGTGTAAGTCATCCTGAAGACTTTAATTAAATAGTTTTGATTTCCAAAATTAACCGGAAGTTCTCGAAATTGTACTTGTTTCAAAATTTCAAATTAAAACCTAACATATCATTGGATAAATGTTTTAAAATTAAACATTATTTGTTGCGAAAAAACTTGCCCAATCATCTGCTTTACAAAATAAACCATATTACCGGATTACGGAGAAACGGCCTTTTTGGATAATACACTATCCGCAACTGAGTTAAGGGACTTAAAACTGCTAATAAAGGTCTTTTCTGTCTCATATCTAAATTGTTCATTTTCAAACAAAAAACAATACATTATTTCTAGGATTTGTTCTAGAAACTCGGCATCACTTTTTAAAATGCGATTTAATAATGTTTTTAAAAGTTTCCACAAACCCGCAACCCGGCATTTTAGTAAAATATTGTTCACTTCTTAAGTCCTGAGATATCAAACTAAATGGCAAAAATGTTCTGGGACCCAAAAGAACATATTTCCGCTAAAATTTACAAAAAATTTCGGCACGATTACAAAACTTTATCATATTACGTATTATAAAGTAAAAATGTGTTAGGCTAAATACAAAGAAAGCATAAAAATTAAAAAATAATGAAATGCTCAATTTATGAACTTTTGCATATGATATAAAAGAGCTTATAAATTTGATTACACCTTCCTTCTCATTCCTTCCACGTGTTTCTGGAAAAATCTGAAACAATTATTAGTAAATTTTTCTGATAAGAACTAAAAGAATATTATCAGAAATATGTATTCTTCGTAATGTGGATTGTATTAGAATGTAAGTATTTACCAAAATTTAGAAAAACACTGAAGAATACAGTACCTTTATGTACAAAGCTATGCAAAAATAAGTACGTATGCTTTCACGGCCAGAATCATTTAGAAAATAAACTGCTTCCGGGTTATGCCGTGTGTCAAAGTTCGTAAATACTGACCTTTCGTGATCCGTGTCGCTCGCTTCTTCAGAGCTAACTGAACACTGTACTCAATAGTATTCAGTTAGCTCTGAAGAAGGGAGCAACATGGTTCGCGAAACGTCAGCATTTACGAATTTTGACACACAGCATAACCCGGAAGCAATTTATATTCTATGCAAGAATGTTATTTGAAAAAAAGTATTTGGAAATATTAGAGGCCCTTTAAATACGAAATTATAATCACGTTTCCGTTTTATATAACGCATGTTGCCAAAAAGATGAAAACGACATAGGAGTAGAGTATCATCATTTTCAAAGCTTTTGCAAAAATATTATTTGAAAAAGTTTTTCAAATTATTAGAAGGCATTAAATATAGTCACCTTCGACGTTGAATATACCGGTATTCATGCAACGACGAAGGCGATTACACATTTTAGAGGGCATTAAAAACGAAATTATAAACACTTTTTTCAAATAATATTTTTGCAGAGCTTTTAAAATAAAGGTAAGTACTTTACTCTTAAGAATTTTTTAGTTTTGGTAACACACGGTACAGGCAAGCAGATAATTACATTCAAATAGAAAATAAACTGCTTCCGGGTTATGCCGTGTGTCAAGATTTGTTAATGCTGACGTTTCGCGAACCATGTTGCTCGCTTCTTCAAAGCTAATTGAATACTGTATTCAATTAGCTTTATTTTCTAAATGATTCTGGCCGTGAAAGCTTACGTACTTACTTAATTACATTCAAATGTTTGCATTTTAGTTTTAAGACAATCCACAGGCCTTTATCAAGAATAAAACAGTGTACGCATGATAGAAAATTTGAATTTTAGTCACCGCCCACTGGGTTCATATCCAGCGCAAAAAAATATTCTGAAATCTCCTTATCACATTCATGAAATCCATAATCCGTAAATGGAAGATATATGTACGTAGAGATAAGTTCTACTTTACTTAAATTGTTTACTTTCTGCAGTAAGCACACGATGTATTGTAGGAATATCGAAAAAAAAAACATGACTATTGTTCTGCTGTCTAATAAGCTGCTAAATATTTACTTTATAATTTAAAAATAGTCATCGTAATGACAAGTTTTGTAACTCCGCATCCTATTACTTCATTAGGTGAGTACAACAACTTACACTTTTGACTAAATTCATCATATTACAGTAGGTAATGGAAACTGGGCATAGCACCAAAATATTGTTGACCGATAATTCTCATTATAGACAACTGTGCGAGCGCTTTGTAGAATATCACCACATAGCATAACATAACCAATAAGGAGCTATTCTAATTAATATTTATGCCATGCCTTGAATGGATGACACTTTCTAACTGTCTTTCAGTAGCTAGAAAACGAACACCGCACAAGGTGATCGCAACGCATTTGAAATTTTAATTTAGACGAAGATGGAAACTGATTACAATCTACCATTGTCTCATCGCATTATGGAAGAAGTTATAGGAGTAAGAGTTGAATTCTAATCACCTTCTGAAACTTTTATCAATAGTTACGGGTAGAGTTTTCACAACGTATCAGTTACTACTGTAATTTTTCCCCTTGTTCAAAGTACCTTTGTCAACCTTTGTTTAACCAAAATAACGGTGGTTATACGCAAGAATATATATCGTTCATTGAAGAAACCCGCTTTTTTGACCGGTTGTCGTATTTTAAGATTGTACATTTTTAAATGGACACTATACTTATTTGACTTAAGAATTTGATCTTTTAAATCAAAAGGTTGGGTAGTTAGATTAATCAGCTCGCATTCTTGGATTAAACATTCACCTACTTCTTTTAAATATGTACATATTCATATTATGAAAGCAACAATATTTTACATGGAATGCAATTAACGCACCCAAAGAAGAGTCATTTTTCAACTAGAGCAGGCATCCGGTGTTACTTCTTAGTCTCTTTTCATCAATATTAGAACTCCATCCATCGGCATCCTTCACATTATTTTCAAATGACCGACTTTCTTAAATTAAACAATCGTTTTGTTGAATCAAATATTTAGGTGATTTTATATTAAAGAATTATTATTAGTAGGTATGTGGTGTTTTACAGCAAACGAATTCTGTTAAGAATGCTATTTTCTTAACATTAGACAATCATTTCTCTGTGTGGCGCAACTACTACTATGCAAAGAATCAACAGTCATCAAACTAGATAGGCCTAATGAACACACCTTTACACCTCTGTCGGTACATTTTTCAACTATAATTACCAGTGCCTATTGACCATTAAGAAGATACATACACACACGCACACGACCAACCGTTATACGTGTTTTAATTTCTCGAAAGTGAGTTTTAAAATCGTTATCGCTTCTATAATGGAAAGTTCAATTTACTCGAGGGTTTTTACGACCTGAGCGCCGTCCAAAGTGGTCATTAAGGCTGCCATTTTACGTCCGTTGACTTTTTACCGATACCGTATTAATTTGTCGGTCCAAAACCTATGATTTTCGCCGAAATTATGACCACTCAGCGCTTGGAAACTTGAAGAATTAACCGTGGAGTACCGGTAGTGTTAATCGGTGATTCTCGGAGTATAGGAGGATAATTATTAGTGAAAATTAAGCGCGGAAAAAAAGTTGGTGGGTATCTTTTAAAATTTTTTAAACTGGATCACGTATTGGAAATAAATCAACGGGTTTGATGGGTGTGATGAGTGTCTGAGTGAAAATCGTGGGCGATTATTCTTCAGGTTTTTGGTCGAGCGGTTTTGTAATCCTTGAGGATATTGAGTGTGAAAATTGGTTAAATTATTATGTTGGCATCGTGTTTAACGAAGCGTGGTTAATGCGATGAATACATAGGTACTAATAATAGTCATATTAATATCTCCTTTTTATTTGGATAATATGCCATATTAACATACTTCTTTCGAATTTATTACTTTGTTTGGAAACATATTTCGATGGTAAAAAAACATATTCACCACATTGAATATTCCAAATTATTAGCTAGGCATTTTTGTATTCCACGATTTACACTAATATATTAATGAGAAAAGAATTGTTTATTTGAAAACTAAGAATGCTCGAATGAATATGCAATCAATAAAGTATATTTCCTGAAAATGTCTACTAAAAGTACTTAAAAATGGCGGACATAAACCGGTTTTTCAATTGTTAACAATTACTCCTACTGTGAAATTACAGTACTCTACCTGTAATAATTTTACAGATTTCACATATGTGAATATTGTACACTGATAGAAATTTTTGTTTATCTCAAATCAATATTTATTTGATGAGAGGCAAAAAAATATTAATTTGCTACAAAGAATGTTTATTTGAGTTAAAACAATATTATTTTCCTCCAAACAAATGGTATTTGACTCAAATAAACATTCTTTGTAGCAAAAAATATATTTTTGCCTCTATTCAAACTCGCATTTATTTGGTTAAAAAAATTCTCTCTGTGCAAAAAAAATACATCAATATAGCGATATCAAATAACCAGCAATGTTGCAGTAGAAAAAAAACTTTAAAAATATCAATTATTCTGAATAAAATGTTTCATTTGGACCTCTTGATTTCTTAGTACCTAATATTCCTTAAGGAGTTAGAGCAATTTAAAATACGATGTTACTATTTCAAATGATTGCAATTTTTTAAAAATAAATAATAAGAAGGCCGGCATGAAATATTTTACACAGAATGTATTCAACTACGTTCTCAAAAAGCGGGAAATACACCACCATTAAAGATATTTCTACACCATAATATTTTGATAAATCAACAAATAAGTTTTTGTTTGCAAATCTTCATTTAAAAATTGTTTGGGTATCCGGTTTTGTTAAGTTAATAGCATCGTTAGATCTGGTGTCTATTTAGATAATATAATCCTTAATTAAAACAAAAAACAAAGAATTTTAGTTCAACAACAGTACTAGAAGTATTAAAATTTTCAATTTAATTCGTTGCAGAAATAAAAAAAAATGTTAAGTTGTTTTAATACCCAGTATATTATTCGTTTAGCAAATTAAACTGAGATTGATATTTTATAAATAAGTCAACGCTTAAAAATTCCTAGTATAAAAGTATAAAAATGTTATTTCGATTCGAAACATCGCATATGTGCACTTACAAAACACGTTTCAAATTCTCGAAGCGGACCGGCCGGCTGGACAAAAACGTGTTCTATTATGGCTGTAAAATAACTACGCCGAATGTTGCTCGAATATTTGAGGAAAACATACTCATACCGTCAATGCTCCACAGAAAAATACATTTTTCTTGTCGAAAGAAATTGTTTTCGAGGCATAGTACGAGATGTCTTTTTATATTTCAATTTCGACAAGGAACTAATATCCTTGTACGAAGTATGCACATGTTTGTTTTTGCTGCATTACTAACGCGTTTCGGAAAATATAATAATATGAAATGAATCAGGAATAACGCCAAAAACACTATACATACCTACATCCAATAAAAATATTATTTAAAAGCTTTAAATAAACAAATATTGTTAAAAATGTACGCTGTTTTTTCGTCGAGTTCAAAAGCAGTACATGTCCATGATGATTGTTTTAATCATAGCTCTGCTTTTAATGCAAATATAAATAAAATATGTAATACATTTAATTCTCTGTGAACTACTTTATATTTTGTCTGTTGGCACAAAATAACTAACTGCTATACTTTTCAAGATATTGCACTGACAAAATAATTTTGTTAATTTTCCCAAAACTCACCTTTTGGACTTGTAGTGTTTTCGAACCGACCGATTCAATTTCATTTATAAAAGGTGTTTTTTTCTATTTTTTCGTGAAATTTGTTAAATACGAAAAAGCTTACTCATACAAACACATTGTTAAAAACTGTACTAATACACGGTAATTTTTTGAACAACTCGTAATTCTAAGTTAATCATTTTGCGTTGTCAAACTTTTATTAGAACTTATTATAACTTATTATTATTTAATTTAATTATTCTTTTATTAATTAAATGAGGTTACGAAACTTTGAATTTGGAAACGAATTTTCTCTTTGCTGACATATAATAGGTATAAAATAAACTTTTGTCTTAAAAAAGCACTTTATCACGGTAATGGTCATGGGAAAAATGTAAAATATAGAAACAAACAATTAACATGTTATTTAAAGAAGCTGAAGAAAAGTAGTTCAAAAACACTAAATGATAAAATTTCAGTATTACAGTCTAGTCACTTTAGATTTGGGTACACTAATGAAAATAATATCAACAGATTCAGAAAAATGTCCTAAACAACATATCAACATGGTTACTGAATCTTTGATGCAATTATTATTGAAATTAATTAAAAAGTATCAATGATAAAAAAATCGATATTTACTCGTCAAAAGCACATCAGAGGAATTTCTTACCTGAAATTAAAAGAAAACAACAATTGTAGTTTTAAGACTTAAAACACATACAAATACAATAAATTCTTCAGATCTTTCATAACCTTTGCTTATAATATCCACCATGTTGTCTGTACCTACATAAAATTTTCATTATAATTTTTCTATTACACCTTTAGCAAAAACTTAGATACCACGTTTTCTACCATTCTTTCATAGACTCTAGACCTCTCGTGCGCTTGAGTTTAACGGGAAATGTCACAGAGGGCGCTGCAAGAACACCAACGCCATCCGTACTCTGGCTTGGGCATTTAAATTAATTAAGAGCAAAGATCGTGGCACGACATCGCCTTTCTGAGATGCGATATCTATAAATTGGCCGGTGCGCTTTAGGTGTAATTACAAACGGACGAGAATTGTCCGAACAAAGTCCGAACAAAGAGCGTGGCGGAAATTATATCCTAGACAAATACGCCTAACCCTTTATAAGGAAGGCAGCGCATTTATTATTGTGTGGCCCCGGCAAAGGTTGGCCGTTCGCGTCTCGGCCGGGGTCAAAGGTGGACTACGATTTTAATCCGTGACCATGAGATCGAGCCTGGTTTAGCTGCACAACTTTGTTGTTGTGCTGTGGCGTATGGATCTTGCGGAATTTTGCTCTAAGAACAAATAGGTATATTACTTACAAGCAGTTTAATGACAACATTAAAAGCTTATTATTGAATTCATGTTTGCTTTTTTTTAAATAGGACCTTTTCTAATTTCTGCAAAATGTAGTATAGGATCTGTTTCTGAATTCAATGATGTTCAAAGGAAGACCGTGGCCTTTCATGCGAACATTTTACATTTGACAATAAAGAACTATTATAAGTTTAACAATTGCCCCTAATTCCGACACTAAGCGTATATTTTGATCCGAAATCAGACACCTCACTGAACCTAATTCAGACAGTGATCCTAAATCAGACATTTTTGGTACATCATTCCAACAAATATAACCATTCAAATAAATATTAAGTGTTTTAAATATTGTTAAATAAGATTTATTATTAAGAAATGTCAGACATTTATGTTTTACCATTTTTACTGAAACAGTATAATATAAGTCCTTAGTCTTCTTCAGTCTGCCCTCTTACCTCATCTGTATTTTAATGTTTCTTGCATCTGGAATTTTTAGGGTTCTCTTTTCCTTGGCGCTTTTTTTTTTCTGTTGCTTTTTCGCTTCCTTTCTTATTTCTCTAGAATAATTTGTTTTTGCGCTTTCTTCCTTTTTATTAACCAATATTCTCTCCAAGCATTAGAGATAGTGTTACAAAAGAACAGTACTTTTACTTTATTTGGAAGTTTTAGGCCAGAATAAAGATTTTCTCTTGGAGATGGCATGAGTTCCACTGTTATCTGCAAAGGTGGTGTATTAATGCCAAAATCGCTACACACAGAAAAGTGATTATTTGGAACGAGAAAACATAATTTCTTGAATTTATTTACTAGATCAAATGCATATTTACCTGGATGTAGAAAGTTAGGTATATACAAGAAATGCCACATACTCAATATAAGTAAAATAATTTCTCAGATAAATGCTGTCAACAAATAAATTCTTTCTTTATGAGAACCAATATTGTATTGAAAGAAGTAATTGAATTTTTCGTCCCAAAAATGTTAATTTCTCCAACGAAGTAATAGTAAATCCATCCAAGTGCGTAGTTACTTGATCCAAGAAAATATAAGACATGTAATATAAGTAAGTATTGTTTACTGAATAAAAACCCATCAATTATTTAACTGAAGTGATTCTCACTTCTTTCAAGTAATCCCTTTCTCTGGAATAAATATGCGCACCGTGATTTTGTCAAGGCTCGCGCGCTCGCGCGTGGTGCTGGCGCCGTAAAGGAGCCTAACCTAGTACGAAAAAACAACGAAGCACCCGTAGGGAATGTGCCTTGTGATTAGTGTACAATAAACGTTGCAACACGGAATAGTTTAATGTAACACATGCAAGAGTTTAGAACGAGTAAGTAAATATAACATGCATATCTTATTAATTAGCAATAGAAAACGTATTTGTGCCAAATCTTTCAAATTCTTACATTAAGTAGCTAAAAATATTTACCGGGAATAAAAATATACACTTCATTCAAGACTGTTTACTTACTTCATCAGAGTAACCACTTCCTTAAATCTAGTAATTATTCCAAGAAATAAAATTTCTTGGTTGAAGTCAATAATGTCTCGCGTATATACGAACCTACCAACTACTTCAGCCAAGTAATTCTCTCTTCGTTCGAGAGATCACTTTTCTGTGTGTACTCTCTGCTGCTAATGTTGCATCATTATGTCTTATTTCATCATCTCCTATGATGCCTGTCGATATTTAAAACGGAATTAGGGACTATTGATGATCGTAACTCCGACACTCAAGTCCGACAAAATGTGTACAATTAATTGTAATATAGCAAACGTTGTAAAATATGTTATTTTCTTGTGTAAAGACAGCAATAGAGCCATATGTAGTACTTCTAACCATGTACACAATTCCGACACACATGTCTGATTTACCGACGTGCTATATCTACATGTACCTAATTCCGACACCCTTAAATTTGTAAATAATAGTGGTTAAAGGAATAGTACACCGTATTATTATGAAAATATAAAGCACTTTTAGTCAGCCTAAATCAGTGATTTTAAATACCCGGGTATTTATTATCAAGGGTAAACACCCCAGGTAAATACCCGGGTATTTACCCAAAGTGGGAATTTATAGGGGTATTTATAATTTATAACATAATACATGTACATTTACATAATACATAATACATTTATAACATACATTATTAAAAAGTAGCAGTAAATACGAAATATTTAATTACTAAATAAGTGAAGGTCTTTCTTTTATCACAAAATCAAAAGGTATTCCCCTATCACAAACTAAAGGTTATTCTTATAAAAATAAAAACATTTTTACATCAAAGAATAAAAACATCAGTCTCATCTGACGATATATCAACAGCAGACATTTTCTTGTCATCATTGTCCATTAAATCGTGTGAATCTTCCATATTTGCTGATTCTGTTATCGAAGAAGATTTACCAGAAACTTATGATTATGTATATGTTAAGTATGTCAACTTAACTTGTTTTTGTCGTTGTTAATCAATTTTTTATTTTGCCATGAATCCAACTAAATGTAGTGAATGTTCTTATATAAGTCAAATACTCTACATTATTTGTAATCAAGAGTATACATTTACAAAGTGTCCCATTTTCTTCCGGCGAAACTTTTTTCCAGATGCTAAATGCCACTCTGAGTATGCCACTTTCATATGGACCTATTTGTTTTCTTTATTCCTTTAACAATTACAACCGTTTGAAATAATTGTAAAATATGTAATTGCAAAATTGTATTACAAATGATTTAACTTCTTTAGGAATTGATAAAACCAATAAGTCGCATTGAAAGAAACTTATACTCAGAATGACAATTACTTGTAGAGAAACAAATGTTAAAAAAGTTTTATATGTATTTTGTTTTCGTTCATTTGTTTATTTAGTTTATTTTTAGCATTTTGACTTTTTACTTAAATTTATTTGTTTTTAATTTTGTTACAAGTATTGCTTGTGCTCTTTCTTAATTTTAGCATTGTTTGATATGTTGTTTATTGTTTATTTTTCTTTATTTAGTTAATACTTCAAACGGCTGCAACTTGGAATTGGAGAACAATTAGGTTCTTCTGAAAAGTTATACTCTGAATGGCACTTACTATCTAAAAATAATTCTTGCGGGAAAAACGTGTTACACCCTGTATAAATATCGCTGAAATGTTGTTAAATGGTGTTTTAAGGATAAAAATGATTAATACCCAAAATAGGTATTACTGGCCTAAATAGATATTATTAGAGTTTTCTTAATTACTGTGATCCTGTAGAGAGGTTAAAAGAAGTGGAATTTGCAGTTATCGTCTAAGGACAAAATCAACTTTTAGCATAACACTCAATTATCAAGATCAGTCAAACTTCTAGGTTATATTCTGACCGTTAGAACATAGGTAGAATAAGAAACGATTATGGGCTGATTGTAATGTCAATCAATGTCCTAAAATAAAGATTAATGTTGTAGATTTCTTATTTTATCCTACTAAACAGAAATATGTCGGAATTTAGGACAGTGTCTGAATTTGGGACGTTTAGCTTATTATCAAGCAGTACATAGACATTACTTTTGCAATAATAAAACAAATATACCTACAACAAATAAACGAAACATATTTTAATACTTTTTACAATTTATTTCTATTATACTATACGTCATTTGTTTATTTTGTACTATTTTTTCAATGTGTGTCATTTTAATCTTTGTTGTCGTTTCTCATTCAAGCAGACACCCGGTATATAGAAGTAGTTACAAGTTACAACTACATAATAACATACAAATCATTAATTATACTGAAAAATTGCCCAAGGATATTTAGTATTACTTAAATGTACTGCATTGATGCGCAGACGGTATTTATAACAACACCGACAGACTCATTGCTCGATCGAATAATTTAGACGCGAGAATGTCATTAAATTATACATGATTGAACCATTTTATGGCTAAGTGCGCTCGTGAAATTGCAACACGAATCGTGTCTAAATTATCCATCCAATGATAGTAAATCGGCGTCGAATTATTGGTGCTCAATAAGCGAAAATTGCGTAAATTTATGATCTAGTGCCTGAATATCTAGAACGACCAGCTATTTTCAATAATAATAATAATGATCATCGCATTATATTCAGATTATTTATAGATACACTTTCCCTTTTGAGATAGATTTTATTCCTTAAGGAAACTACATAATACTTTTTCTACTTTGCATTCACAATGCACACATTGTAACACTGTTTTCGGTGTTACAATTAACACATTGTAATACCGAAAACAGTAACATTTTTGTCTGATTGGTACTCAGTTATATCAAATGACATATGTCAAACGTACAATACTTAACCCAACATAACCACACACTGCATCTTCTTAATCGCTTGCAATCACATAAACTGCGAAATATCAATATTCTATACATATTTAAACATGGCTGTAGCCTGCTATAGTATGGCCAAAGGATTGGGGCTTTCTTAGTTTTGCTGTGTTCATCAAAATACGCCAGCATGACGTTTACGGTGATGTTTTACGACTCTAGTAAGTGATCGTTATCATTCTTTTCAACTAAACATCAAATCCCCTTTTCAGATATAATTCAAGGACCACATTTACTTTAATAAGGTATTATGCGAAGATCAAACCTACATCGTAGATACGAACGATTTTAATTACTGCTGCGAGATTCTATATGCGCAATAAATGGTTTATCAGCATACACGTACGAAGCTATAGTACATTTAAAGTGTAGAGGATTTCTTAGTTTATGTAACATATAAGTTTTCGGTAATATTTTGGACGCTTGGATGCTCGGTTCAATTCATATTCGTTTTTATCCGTCGCTTTCGTCTTAGTTCTGGTTGTGTGCAACGTATTTGTATTACCTCCATCACATGTAATTTTACTAAGTATAATTTATTCTAATAAACTACTTTGCCGAAATTAGAATTGGGTTTCAATTATAAGTGCTTGTAAATATATAAGCCGCAACGGCTACGTAGCGGAATTAGGTAGACACCGCTATTAAACGTTAAGCGTTATAACAATTCTTTAGTAAGTTCTTGTTCTTCGACGTAACTAATCAGTCACCGCCAAACACTTCTATTCTGATTATTTACTTATGAAACCACTATTTTAAAGTTAACTTTTTAGGTTGTTTCATGTTTTTATCACAGTAGGGTTAAAAGTGTTGCCCTAAGCTCCATTATGATCATCGTTGCGACCTCGCTGAATATTTATTCAAACTTGTAGGCTAAAGTAGAGTAAAATTATTCACAATTAGATTTTGTCATGATTTTATCTCATCGATATCATCCTTAACTGTGTCCTTAACGAAGTTGACAGTTACTACAGTGCTACCACGTGGCTACGCTCGTCGTGCCCAAAACAACTCGTGCACCAATTTGACGTCTTATAAAACTTGTATAATAATATACTATTAAAATTACTACAGACTAATACAAATTTATCTCTAAAATTCATTATAATTATTATTAATACTAATAATTTAAGTAAGCGGTAAACTTTTAAATATCTTGATTAGATTTATTGACATCCGTAAACGGAAAAGCGGTAAACATTATATACAAACTAATTAATCGAACAATTAATATTAAAAAGAGAAAGGAGAGCCGATATATTATGTGGCCACAACAATTTCTAAAATGTAAAAGCTATTTAGTTCAAGTAGTAAAACTTCGAAGTAACCAGCCAATAAAAAGAATGGTATAATGTATTGCAATATCTATGTATGCAATGTAATTAATATTAAACATTGACGGAGAATAATTGCTTTGTTCCTTTATAAAAGCTTAACGTTAGATAAGAGCACTACAAGCATAGCGTATTGTTGTAGGCAAATGTGTTAAGTGCCAACAACTACCTTCACCTTTGGTCTGAGTGCTAATATGTGTCGTGTATTTTAACACGCTTGCAAATAAACCGATAGAAATTTTTATTGCTTTGTTCAATGGGGACTATAATATAGGTTCATAATAAGTTTATAGCTCACACCATTCAATACAACTTGAACGAAAATGTAGGTACATTTTCACCTAGAATTTAGATAATTCAGATGATGTCTTGAAAGAGTAATGAAAATCGGTTAAAGATTACAGAAGTTATTGGACATCAAAGTTTAATATTCCAAATAATACACCTATATAGATTAATAATGTCACAAGTAATGTAAATAGGCATGAACGAACAATTTATCAACTGCGTAGTATCAATAAGAAATCGAAATACTAAATTATTTCCATACATCAAACATGTGCGTTTCAAAATCTAGAGTTGAAACCTTATTGTTCGACAAAAACATGTTTCAATTTTGCGAAATGCAGAAAAACATGTTTCATAGCTGGAGAATTCCTTCGGGCAGAAAAATACATTCCTCTGGCCACAAAAAAATTGTTTTCGAATGGATGCTACGCCGCACTGGCAACGAAATATTATCGTAGTTTTAGACGAAGTTTTGGACTACATATGTATGACTGGAATAACCAATAATAAATTATGTTTTTAATACAAAGATTATGGTAATTAATATGACCGCGATGAGAAAAATTACGCTTTAATAATAACATTTCTAACTATATTCGAAAACATTATTCTTTAGTAATTAATTATGTAACATATAGAATACTTTTAAACATTAATAAAATTTTTGCAATATTTATTTTTGACTTGCCCAAAACAAAAATCAACTAAAACTGTTTACATTTATAAAATTTTAAGAATGCACTCCAAAATTATTATGCCACAAAATTATTGTATGTTTGTTTTGTTCAGAATTAGGTTAGATTATAGGTAACTTACTAGTTAAACTGACTGCGAAATTATGTGAGATACGTTGGACCTTGGCATGGAGAATTATAATAAAAACAAAATTTAATTAAAACTACGGCAAAACTATATGTTTAAACCATTTGAAAAGGGCGTTGTAATAACTTTTTCAAACTTTTAATCCTGTCCATTCATGCTTTTAACGTTATTTTCAAAATTATTAAGCTTAGCAAAACAATTCATACATCATTTTAAAGAGTAGTAATGTGGATACATCAAAAAAAAATCTGATTTGGCCAAGCATATGACTTTATCATACTATATATAAAATAACAGTTTTGGCATTCAAACAAAACACAATAGCAAAAATTTACAATTCTAAATTTAGCCACAACAATAATAAAAAAATGGTTTCTATATTTCTGAATAATAATTGTCCACAATAATTTCGAAATCGTTTATTATTTCATTCTCGTTTGACTAATTAATTTTAAAATGACGTGATAAAATTATATTTGCCATATATTTGTATGTTTTTGTGTGTTATATTTGTATGTATGTTGGTCACGCTGAAATTATTTAATATATAAATTTGATATTAAAAATGTTAAAATTTTAGGTCTTTGTAAGAAACAGCATAAAGAAATTTTATGGAAAAACCTTTTACCAAAAAATTAAACACTAGTAATCATTAAAAAAGTGTAGAAAATTTAAGTATAAAAATTTAGTTTTGTTGTTGAAATATTGTAAGAGTCAGTCATAACGTATTTCTCGAATATTGCGCTTTTAGTTGCTTTAACGTGTCTATTAGGGATATAATTTTAATCGCTATAATAGTCCAGTCAAAATATAGAAGTCCTTTTTTCTCTCATTCTATGTTTTTTGGGGTGTTAAATCCGAATTTCGACTTTGCTACTTCCCACGGATGTGGCTTTACAACGAAAATCGCAAAGAAACTAAACATTTTCGACCCTTTTTCTGTTTTTTTGCGAAAAACTGATGAAACTATGCACTTTTCGAAGTGGACCATTGACAAAAATAAAGCACATTAAATTTCCTATAAGAGTACCCCTGAAATGCATTTTTAGTTGAACTGTTTGGCCGCTAGAGCATGCTGAAAAAAGGCCAAATCTCTCTACTTTGTGTAAAACCCAGTTTTCGAGTTAGTTAAAAAGGCTAGGATTGTGCTAAAACTAAATTAATTTCCCTATAAATTGCACATCTTAATCACTTAGTTTGGCCAAACCGTGTAGCCGCGAGAACTGGTTGATATTTTATGTCATATTATAAGCAAAGCGAAGCCGCTAAGTCAAGAGCCCGAATGTTTGTTTGTTTCTTTTTTACAAAAAAAATACATTAAGTATCAATTAAAAAGAGAAAATATATGGTTTTTAATAAATAAATAGTAATAATATAGGTCTCTACTGAATTTTTGGTATAGAGTTTCACTTGGCGGTTTTGCGTAATGTGACATAAAATTTCAACGTAGTTTTATGACTTTTTCGCAAAAAAAATGAAGAAAGTCGAAAACTTTGAGTTTTTTTGCGATTTTCGTTGTGAAGCCATGTCCGTGGGAAAAAACTTCTATATTTTTTTGCTGGCCAAAACACCATTTGACTGGGCTATAACCCTTTCATCGATTTATCGCTATCGATTTATTAAGTTAATTTCTACACTGAATATGGTTTGTATATACGGCAGTTTTGAAATGGCATTCTTACAGTTGCGTTGCAAATTTCTGAATTGAGACGCCACTCAAGTATACTTTATTCAACCAGTTTTACAATGACATTAGCATAAAATACTGCACTACGATTAAGAGGGGGATTGCCGGATCCCTGGACGTTCCCCTAGGGCTCACTCCCTTCGAATGGGGTTGAAGGGTGTTTAAATTTCACCATGTAATAAAACCAATGTAATAAAATAAAACCATTGAATTCATTTAATAAAAACGTTCTCAAAACGAGCATGCATGTCATCTACATAAAGAAAGAATATTATTATTATTTACTATTAACTAACATAACATTCAATTCACAATACAAGCAATTGACTTTTAAAGAACTATTTGTACCGCTTTTCTATTTTCTAGACTCGCAGTATATCTAGTTGTGGTTGATAATAGCAATAACATTAACTATTTAGGACTTATAAAGTTTCAGATTTTGAGCCGTACGCATTTGAACACACACAGAAAAGGGATCTCTCGAACGAAGAGAGAATTACTTGGATGAAGTAGTCGGTAGGTTCGTAATATACGCGAGAGATTATTGACTTCAACCAAGAAATTTTATTTTTTGGAATAATTACTAGATATAAGAAAGTTGTTACTCTAGTGAAGGAAGTAAACAGTCTTCAATGAAGTGTATATTTTTATTCCCGGTAAATATTTTTAGCTACTTAATGTAAGAATTTTAAAGATTTGGCACAAATACGTTTTCTATTGCTAATTAACAAGATAGGTATGTTATATTTACTTACTCGTTTTAACCTGTTGCGTGCCTTACATCAAATTACTCCGTGTTAAAACATTTATTGTACACTAATCACAAGGACAAGGCACATCCCCTACGGGTACTTCGTTGTTGTTTTCGTACTAGGTTTCGCTCCTTTACGGCGCCAGCCCTACGCGCGGGCGCGCGAGCCTTGACAAAATCACGATGCGCATATTTACTTCAGAGAAAGGGATTACTTGAAAAAAGTGAGAATCACTTCAGTTGAATAATTGATGAGTTTTTATTCAGTAAACAATACTTAGTTATATTAAATGTCTTATATTTTCTTGGATCAAGTAACTACGCACTTGGATGGATTTACTATTACTTCGTTGGAGAAATTGACATTTTTGGGACGAAAAATTCAATTACTTCTTTCGATACAATATTGGTTCTTATAAAGAAAGAATTTATTTGTCGACAGCATTTGTCTGAGAAATTATTTTACTTAGATTGAGTATGTGGCATTTCTTGTATATACCTAACTTTCTACATCCAAGTAAAAATGCATTTGAATCTAGTAAATAAATTCAAGAAATTCTGTTTTCTCGTTCCAAATAATCACTTTTCTGTGTGCGGAACCTAAACGGTTGAGAACCCCTGAACTAGAGTATTCAATAAAGTAAATATTGTTGGCGTCAAAGAAATATGTTTTTTGATTTAATACATCACAGCTTAACTGTGGTGTCGACATTCATGCATTCACTATTTCTTCCTACGTACACGGCGTGATTATGAATTTGATAGCATGTTGGCAATCGATCAAGTGGAATTAACATTTCAACTTCAACCAGATCGTTTATCAATTGTCAGGGCGAAACGCGTTTGCTATCCTGAAGGAATATCCATAATTCAACATATCCGCGCGTCACGGCCGCGACGTTTAAATCGGAAAATTAATAATAACCGTACGCCTGTCGAGGCCGTAGAGAAAATCACTTATAATACGTTAGCTGTATGTATCAGATCTCCGGAAAAATTATTGAAACGGTTAGAAGGATTCATTACACTCTGTCATAAATATATATCGGGTTTAACTCACTCTCGTATGTAGCTATGTGGAACGGATTTACATAACATAGTTCACCTGTTCAAATGTGTACAAAGATAGAAAAGATTTCTTGCTTTCAAGAGATTTATTCTTTTGAATTTATTATTTTGGATAATTTGGATCAAAACATTTCTTCTTGATCTGCTTCGTGCGTGCAATAAGAGACCAAGGATGGACCTACTCGAACAAATGGATATTCATAAACATAAAACCAAAAATATAGCAAAATATAGGATTATTAAACGACGAAACAAATTCTTTCTTTATACCTTCGAGCTACATATATATTTCTGTGAATACCAGGGATTGGATTGCGTTGAGAGTTCGTGTAATTTTCATTAATTAAATGCTGTCAGATGAGTATACCTGCGATGGCGATGTAGGTGCAGTTTAACCATTTGACCTGGAAGTTTAAATTATGGCATGTCTGAGGTTGAGAGTGTGGCAGGACATTTAATTAACTCAGGTAGAAATGAACTGGCTCATGCGCCTGCATGAGACTAGTAAGTAGGATATTTTAGAAGCAGGCAGGTAGTTTGAAACGCTGGTAAAATTAATGTGCACCGTTTTAGGTAATACGGTAAAATTACGGTATTTATTTCAATGGAGGTAAATGTTGCTCTAAATTATATTAAAATAATTAACGACATTGATGTTACTTTGGAAATCCGCATGACTAGAAGATGAAAAACTGAAAACTGAAAAACTTCTAAGTCAGATTTGTTTAATTTAATTGGGCTGATAAAAATTAATTCGGTAAGATCAAATTTTCTACGTAGGCTGAAAACAAAGCATAACTTTGAACTCGTGGCGGATTTAAATGCAGCCAAATGTTTAAAAATTTTGGAACTAATTTAATAATAAGATTGCTAAGGCAAACAGTAAATTTATGGTAAAAAAAGGTTGTGATGGTCATTAAAATAAAAAAAAAGGTAGAGTAGGTATGCCAGGAAAATTCTTTTTTGTCATCAATCTACTCTTAAGTCATAATAACGAAGTTTGACATTAATGGGGTAAGGGGGGTTTAAAACTCCATGCCAATATACAGGTTCTTTCACGACGAGGTGCCATTAGAATCATGTGGATAACCAAATGAAATCAGAGATTTTCAGGTTTTGGTTACTTCCGGTAACACCGGAAATGGTGTCCTTGTTGCTACTCTACGCAATCTAGAATTGTCAATATTTTCAATTTTAATTGGGATGTTTCAGAATCGATTTAAACGATTTTTTATTAACAAATTTTAACCTCAAACTTGTACATCATGTCATAGACCCACATTTTTTAATTAGGTCTCAGAAAATGTTACTTTCTGTGTCCCTAATATTGGTTATTATTGCATATAAATCAATTCTTTTGTGCTAGTTCCCAACAAGATCTTATTGCCTACACATGACATATTCGGTAATAGGATACTCATAGACAAGATCTACGTTACAACCGCGATATAAACATTTGAAGTATGAACTGGGTAATGATCCAGCTTTGCGGTTAGGTTGCGGTCGCGATCAGATGTTCTACAAAATTGTTTTCAATCTACTCAATGTCCAATATGTATCACTTTTATAGACTCAATCACGTCGAGCTATAAATATAAATATAGATATATTAGATATACAGTAGAGCGTCGATAATCCGAACTAATTGGGACCGCAGGTGATTCGGATTATCAAATTGTTCGGATAATCAAATATTGCAGCTAAATACTAGAAACTACGAGTATTGGATAGAAGTTCAATCTTAATAAAACCAACACCATTCGATTCCGCTCTTTGTAAACTATTAGACCAGGCAATAAAGACTTTTTCGTGACAAAAATAGTATCAGCAAGCCGCCGGTCCCAGGTCACGTGGAACAGTCCGTAGATGTATTGTGATGTGTTTTCGACTAGCAAATATCATTACTTAATTTGTTATAAACAAAAAACCTAAAAAAATCGTGCTTTTTTTCGTTGTTTGCTTGTAATAGCTGAACCGATGGAGCAATCTTGATACTGTCAACAGACGACTATTTTTGTCACGAAAAAGTCTCTACTGCCTGGTCTATATAGGAATGACAAAAAGTCAAAATCGAAGGGATATCAAAGGGATATCGAAGAGATATCGAAAGGATATCGAAGAGATATCGAAGGGATATCGAAGAGATATCGAAGGGATATCAGAGTGATATCTAAAGGATTTATTTATGACTTATTTATGGTTTATGTGGGGGATTTATGCCCACAATAAATAATAAAATTTTATTTTTATCACGTCGTATACTTTTAAATAACTTTTATTTTTATAATTATTGAATTGTTTTACATTAAGATATTTTTTAGATTATAAAGTCAATTCGTACGTGTTGTTCGTACGAGATAACATTATATATTGAAATGTCTTCAAAAATAAATAATATTCAAGTTTTTATGGTAGCCCAAAGGTACCTTGATAAATTATTAAATTAAAAAATAATTCAAAATCAGGCGTGTCTGTGACGGTAACGCTACAGTTTATTAATGATTTATTCGATTCCGCTCATCTTAAACTATAGGAATGTCAAAAAGTCAAAATCGAAGAACATCGACGAGATATCGAAGGGATATCAAAGGGATATCGAAGAGATATCGAAAGGATATCGAAGAGATATCGAAGGGATATCGAAGAGATATCGAAGGGATATCAGAGTGATATCTAAAGGATTTATTTATGACTTATTTATGATTTATTATGATTTATTTATTATTCATTTATTATTTACATATTTAACTAATTGAGACCGAAAGTAATTCGGATTATTAAATACGAGTATTGGATAGAAGATATAAAACAAAAGCAACATAACACAAAAGCAACATTTTTCTGTAAACAGGAACCGATAAAACTGGCTTTTCCCTAGGTTAGTCAGTGATTTATTTTATTATTATTTTTTTTGAACGTTCGGATTACTGAGGTTCGGATTATCGACGCTCTACTGTATTATGTATCAGTCTAACAACTTCTAACGGACATAGTTTTAAGTTACATCGCATAACTGATAACTTTATTAGTTAGTGTCATTGAAAATTCGATACTTTATGAAAATGTGCGCCAGTTTATTGCTGCAATATACAATGTACCACACACGCGTTTTCGATTGCTCGTCTTGATGCCATGGGTGGCGCTGTCTTTATATGGAGACGTCGGAGTATGACATTTCAATTTATATCGGAATTAAAGTGGTTGTAACTGTATATGCCGTAAAACTTCCAGATACCGAATCGGATAAACAATGCAATAAAGGATTCATTCTCAGCCTGTCGTAAAATCGTAATGTGGGCCCGACTCTGGCTATTTTAATCAAGCGTGGTACATTTTATATTCTTTCGGTGTTTCAATTATGCCTACACTGCGGTTTTTCGGGGACTGGTTATTTTTCCTCTCATCCTTGTGGACTTCGGATTTTTATATCTCCATTTTATTAGCTATACTGTAAGAAGAATGTTTAAATGAACCGCCAAACCCCCACCAGGCCTCCTCTTTCCGCCCGGAAGAAGAGAAAACCCCGAGAAACCGTCAGTTCTTTTATTAAAAACTTGATACGATTGACAATATTCTTTGATTGACATGTGTAATAGTTCTCACTAATTAAAGTGTTTTAGTTTTCTTTACAAGCCACAGTTAGTTTTATTACACTATTACAAATTTTCGGTGGAAATTATAGTTGAAAATCTTATTGACACAAGTTTAAAACAAGAAAAAAATAAAAGATCAACTTTTAATCCGAACAGAAAAATTTGCGGTTAAATTTCTTCTTAGATGGTCATCATAAAAATGCACAATTTCCAAAAGTAACCATTTGCGTAACACTGTGGACGCATTATCAACAAGTGACGAGTTAACACAGCTTTTATACGTGTTGTTTAAAACCTTCTACTTATTTAATCGTCTTTTATGTCACAACATATCCAAAAATGGAGTTAGAGATTTAATAAATAATCTGATGCGGACAGACACATGACTTTATCATACTATAGAGCAGTGTCAAACTGTGTCAAACTCTGATGATTTGACAATACTGTCAATAGAATCAAAATGTCTGTCAAAACTAGTTTTAATTAGTGATGTGGGCCGGGTAAATACCCGGCGGGTGGGAACTTATAAAATGGGTATTTTAAATGGGTAAAATGGGTACAAATTTTGGGTATTTATACTTTTTATCCTTAAAACACTATTTGACAACATTTCAGAGATATTTATACAGAGATTCAAACTTTTGTCCCGCAAGAATTATTTTTAGATAGTAAATGTCATTTTGACTATAACTTTTCATATGGACCTAATTGTTTTCTTAACGCTAAGCTACAGGCGCTTGAAATACTAACTAAATAAAGAAAAATAAACAATAAACTACATATAAAACAATGCTAAAACTAAGAAAGAGTACAATCAATACCCATAACAAAATTATAAGCAAAAAATTCAAAATGTTAAAAATAAACTAAATAAACAAATGAACGAAAACAAAATACATATGTAACTTTTTAGACATTTGTTTCTCTACAAATTAATTTGTCATTCAGAGTATAAAGTTTCTTTCATGCCGACTTATTGAGTTTATCAATTCCTAAAGAAGTTATTTGCAATTATTTCACAATTATCTCAAACGGTTGTAATGTTTTAAGGAATAAAGAAAACAAATAGGTCCATATAAAACTTTTACTCAGTGTGGCATTTACTATCTGAAAAAAGTTATGCGGGAAAAAATAAGACACTCTGTAGACGTGTACTCTTGATTACAAATAATGTAAAATATTTTAGTTATATAAGAACATTCAGTATATCAACTATACTTATATATATCAACTATACGTCTGCTCTTGTTATATCGTCAGATGAGACTGATATTTTTATTCTTTATTTTAAAATTTTTTTTATTTTTATAGGAATAACCCTTATTTTGTGATCAGAGAATACCTTTTGATTTTCTGATAAAAGAATAACCTTTATTTAGTAATTAAATATTTCCTTCTATTGCTATTTTGAACAATAATATTATGTTTATAAATACCCCTATAAATACCCACTTTGGGTAAATACCCGGGTATTTACCCGGGGTATTTACCCTTCATAATAAATACCCGGGTATTTAACATCACTGGTTTTAATGCAGTACGAGCGGAGCGATCTCACTAAAATATAAATTTTATTTTATTTTTTAATGATTTTGCAAATGAGTCGCCATTTCTGTAATTTCGTCAAAATAGTTAAATAAGAAATTGAAGTAGAGGAAATTTTGTATAATTTATGTGAAAAAAACACACGTTGCAAACCATCCTACGCGTTAGAAGCGATGAGTAATTCGCACCCGTCGTGGGACAGAGTTTATTTTGGCTATTTCGTTATCTGGCTACAATCCTCATCAATTTTTTTAAAACTTCCACAAACTTGATTGATGCAAATATTCCCGTAAATCAGCGAAACAAACCACAGTGCGGCGGCCTCGCAGACTGATGGAGTATTTATTTATTTATAAACGCACATAAAAAGAGATACGAATAACTCAAAAAATCACTAATACTAGGTACCTTATCTTGTAAGGCGTCTAACACTAGTTACTAAAATTTGGCACAATAACAATTATGTATCATCCAGATCTTTTCACACTTAATTTTAAAAAAAGCGAAATTGTCACAATTTAAGCCAGCCAATTGGGAGTGATTAATTATATCCGAGGCGGCTCTGCCTCTTATAAAAATCGAGAATCAAAATATTTGGGACCGACGAAATGCGGCAATATTACAGACGAGGTTTACAAGGTCCAATCAGCCTCGAGCAGGATCGAAACTGGTTTCATTTCGGTCGAGATACTCGAGACTCATTGATAGAGGAATCTATATACCTGAGGGAACCAACCCACCGGTCTGACTGTTCCTCCAAAATAGCCACTTTACGATTTTATTTTATTTTACCGATACCGGCAATCTACGTACAGTTTTATAACGCCATTAAGAACGATAAAACGCTTTTCGAGTTGTCACCTGGGTTGCAAGGTGTCAGTAACCATTATCCAAGATATCTTCATCTACCCACAGTATAATACATATTCTGTATCTCAGAGTAAAATAGTACTGTAGTGAGTTTAGAGAGAATTCGTTTTCTCTGAAAATAATACGACGAAGTTTTCAGCGAAGAAGAATTTTAGGTTCAGAATTAACAAAGAAAGAAATTAAAATTAAGCAATTTAGAAAGGCTTTGGATGCCGGCGATGAACCAAACGTTTGGAATTCTGTCTTGAAATTGGTAACAAATTAAGAAATAAGAGAAATTTTCTGTATTTTCGGATGAAAGCGTCATTTCAACAAATGGCATACATAGTCCTTTTCACAGCATTGTCGTTTATGGCGTACAGCCGAAGAAAAAAAGATCTTTACATGAGCGCGGTAAGCCTACACCAAGCGTAGGTCGGAGATTGTCGGTCGTCGTATATACCTGCTAAAGCCATAAAACCAAAGGGTCACTTCTGTTTCATTTCAATTTAAGTTGTCTGTATATAGATGGCATGAAATTGAGTTTCGTATTAATATAATATATTTTCGATATTTGGAACGAGCGAAACTGCCGCTCGTAGCTAAAGATTGTTAGTCGTTAATATTTTTGTTTCGATTTGCAATTGCAATATTATTTCATTTATACTCAAATACATAGTAACGTTAGTTATAATTATAAAAATTTGACTTAGGCACATATTAAGATACTTCATCATCATGGCTACGTCGGAGTATGCCTAAAGGCAAACCGATTACTACATCGGATATCCTCTGTCAATCATTTTTAAAGTAAGGTAATCCCAGATAGGAATTTCATGTAAGTGAAAAAAGTCTAACTCGGTTTCTACTTCGTCGCAGACCAAGATAATATACTTTTATCTACAAATTTTTTATATTTATTTAATTTAAGTTATGATAAGTAATTAAGAAATGGCAACTCCGTAATCTACAAAAAAAATCACTTAGATGGATATTATATATTTATTTATGCATATAATTATGTATACAACAAAAATAATATAAATATAAAATGAGAATAGTATAGATAAAAATAATAGGTAGAATATAACAGTAAAATATAATATATGTAATAACTTAAAATAAATATATGTAATAACATAAAAACAAACATTAATAATATGGTAATAACATAAGCATGTATTAAATAAGAAAGTGTTCTGTTAGGTTGGAGGTGATATAAATTTGAAGTGCCTTTTCATATTTGTTGTTATTTTTATTTCATATTTGTTGGGGTTGGTATGACCTGCTGTTTTAGGAAATGATACATTTATGACAATCTAAACGCAGAACATATGTATCGTCAATTTGTTGCACTAAGAAAACAAACAAAATCCATTGTTGTTGTATCAGCCAATATTGATTTAATTGTGGTTGTTCAACAAATTTATGATTTTTAATCAAATAGCTGCCTAGATTAATAATTGAAGTGCTTTTTGTTTCCTTGGTGTTTTAATTACACTAATGGACATTTTTTAACGACCTTTTAGCTGCTCATTATAATTTATAGAGGTTTTGACTGTATTGCACATTTATTTACTTAAGTGTTTAAAATATTAGGAACATTCACATTTATTATATGTCCCACATTTTTTCCCGCATAAATTATTTTTAGAAACTAAATGTTCCAGAGTATAACTTTTCATATGGACCTATTTGTTTTTCCAAATCCTTAAAAAGTTACAGCAAACTTGAAATATTAGCAAAATAAATTTTTATATAAAATATAATTCCGGGCCTTTAATTTTGTAATTTAACCGAGTTTGTATTGCCAATTGTTATGCAGCAACAGATAACTTTGAATACAACCATTTTATGTTTTTTTATGTCAATTTTCTGATGCTCAGATAAAAGGTTTAATGTTTCAAGGTTTCTAAGGGACCCTTTTGAGGTGTCTAGAATATTGGAGTCAGCCAGTATAAGTTTTTTTATCATTACAAAAATCAAATTAGCGATGAATTGAGTGCTCGCCTTTTCCACAAAAATCAAAATTGAATACTTGGAAAATCAAATATAAAACATACAAATAATCCATACCATATTCACAAGTCAGTCACAAAATATGTTATCAATTCTTATAATTTTGAGTAAATTTTACTACACAAGATTATAAATGTATTATATCGAACGTAAAATAAAAGATTTCAGTTCTGATGTCTGGTTTTATTTGTTTTCTTGCGTACCGGTTTCGGGATTGCTCCCGTCTTCAGCGCAATCTACATAAAAACATGAAAACAATTAACAAAGATACATATTAAAAATTCTTAACCTACAAACCGTCTAGAGTACGTATAATTCATGACAAACGAGCGTTTTCATTGCTATGGTTCTTGCGTCGATTCCTATGGTGTTCCAGTGATAGGTGGCAATTACTGGTTGTAGAGAATCACAGAGATTATCACTAATTAGAAGAAATTTGTCGGAGCGAACAGCTGTGGCGTATAAAACAACCGCGTGCGATGGAGTAAGGCCGGGTTGGTCAGTTCGGTATCACTGATGTAGATGGCGTTGTTGCAGGGGGACATGTATAAAGTTTGAAAACATTCTGTTGTTGTTGAATTCCGTAATGTCATTAAGAATGTTGTTCGGGTCTATCGCTTTATGTCTGCGTATTTCCAGCTCTTCCACAATGTCCATTCTACGTGATTTATTCATTTGATGCATTAGCGTCATGTTGTCAATAGTTGTAGTATGACCTGTGTCCGTAAGATGTCGCCCCAGTGCAGAATTTTGTTTTCTGTTGATGTGTTCGTTAAATCTTATCCTCAAATTTCTACCAGTTTGGCCCAAATAAAAATTATCACAGTCATTGCATTTTATTTTGTATATTCCGCTCTTTTCCGTCCTGTCTATTTTGTGTTTGCAATTAACGAGAAAACTACTTATTTTGAAATTGGTTCTTAAAGCCGGTGTGATGTTGTACTTTTCTAATGATTTTCTGATAGGTGCTGACAAAGATCTATTATAATCAAGTATTACATATTTAGTTTTCATTTTTATATTGGGGTAGATCATGTTGTTGATGTTTGTTCTATGTATCTTGTTATAAACTGTCTGTAGATCTGTATTACCATAGCCATTGTCTTCAGCAATTTGCATTATGGTACGAATTTCTGAGGTAAAGTTACAGTCGTTTAAGGGGATATGAAGCGCTCTATTGAAGAGAAACCGAAGAGCTGCTTCCTTGTAGTTATGGGACGTGTAGCTGGATTTTGGGATTATAATATCTGTACTTGTGGGTTTACGATATATATTATAATTTAATTTTTCATTCTCTCTGTGCAAAGTGATATCCAAAAAATTCAGTTTGTTATTGTTCTCCCTCTCTATCGTGAAATTTAAGTCGTCAATGCTATTGAAAAGATTGTGTAACGCCACAAGTTTGGCATTACTGCCTTCATAAATAATGAGAATATCGTCAACATAACGGCAGTAGTGTTTAATGTCGGCTGTGAAATGG
This sequence comes from Aphodius sticticus, assembly GCA_963966075.1. Classification (NCBI taxonomy): domain Eukaryota; kingdom Metazoa; phylum Arthropoda; class Insecta; order Coleoptera; family Scarabaeidae; genus Aphodius; species Aphodius sticticus. The sequence goes on along the minus strand of OZ014508.1, from coordinate 3,439,564 downwards.
CTATTTTTTTCCGAAAAAATTTTTTCTTCTATATTGTTGATATAAAATTCAGCTATTAAGCCTGAGATTGATGATCCCATGGCTACCCCGTGGTTCATACGGTAGTAGTTATTGTTAAAAATAAAAAAATTTTGATCTGTGACAACTTCTAAGAGTTCCATTAGGTACTCTATATCTATGACGTCCAAGTAGTCGTGTTCTGTTAATTTGCTTAAAAGAAATTTCTTGATGATAGACAGTGTTTTTTTGATCGGTATGTTAGTGTATAAGTTCACGATGTCGAGGGAAATCAACTTAGAATTCTTGTTTAAGGTGAGATCTTTTGTGGAAGTTATCAGTTTCGAAGAGTTGTCGATGGAGTAGGTGGACTTAAATTTGAAAATGTTGTGGAGTATGTGCTGTAAAGCCTTTGAGATCTTCTCCACGGGGGTATTAATATTGGAAACAATAGGTCTTATGCTTTTGTCGGGCTTGTGGAGCTTTATTAGGCTGTATAGAATAGGACATATATTATTCATGTTTATCAGGTTGTAAGGTTTATAGTTAAATTTCTCTAATGTTGCCTGGGAATTTTTTATAGCATGTTTAACTGTTTTAATGAATTTCGGGAGTGGGTTGACTTTGAGCTCAGTTATGTCATTATTGTGGAAAAAGGACAAGGTCTTGGATATGTACATGTCTCTGTTCAAAAGTACCAAACCTGAATTTTTGTCTCCAAATGTGCAGATGACTTGTTCTTGGTTCATTCTTCTCTTGAAATTAGTTAGGGTTTTTATGGTGTGGTTCATGTCTGTGTGGTCCTGATGTTGAAGTTTCTTTTGTTTTAGAATAGATGTTATTTCTTCTCTTATCTGCGGAAAATCGGTGCATCTGTATAGCTGCGATTCGATATCAATGGAGGTGTTGATGTTGAACTTCTCAGTAGTTGAAGTGGTTGTCACAATATGTTTGTGGCCAATGTTCAATAACTGTGTTTCATTTCTGTCTAAAGTCATAGTGGAGAGGTTTGTGTATCGTGGAGCAAATGTCGCTCTGAAGTCTTTGTCGCATTCTATAGTGGTGTAGGGGTGAACGGTGGAGATTCTCTTTATTTTCAAGTCAGTAGCAAATGTCCTCTGTCTCGCGTCACTGGAATTGTCTTGTCTGCTCAGTCGTTTATTACTTTCTTTCTCCCTTATAAGGCTCCTCATTTTTCTCCTTCTCTTTTCACATCCCTCCGATAGTTTGTAGTATATCTCAGTGTCAAATTTCTCCATAATAGATTCGTGTTCAATGTGGTGCAATATCTTGGCAAGGCGTCTATGCAAATACTTGAGCTTCGTGCTGTGTTTAGTTTCGTCTGAGTAGTGTTCTCTCAAACGTTTCTTAATAAGTTGTCTCTCTAGGTCTTCGGTTCTATGTCTAAAATTCTTCGGTAACTTGATCTTAAAAGCCTTCGGGGTGACTCCGTTATTTAATGCCTGGTGCAGGAAATCAATGTGGCCTCTGGTGATGACTCGCTTTTCCATGAATTTACGTAGATTTTGGAGTAGTACGGATAACTCCGCATTTTGCATATTGGCTAGGAATATCTCCATATTTATCAGAAAATGTTAACGTAAAATAAAAGATTTCAGTTCTGATGTCTGGTTTTATTTGTTTTCTTGCGTACCGGTTTCGGGATTGCTCCCGTCTTCAGCGCAATCTACATAAAAACATGAAAACAATTAACAAAGATACATATTAAAAATTCTTAACCTACAAACCGTCTAGAGTACGTATAATTCATGACAAACGAGCGTTTTCATTGCTATGGTTCTTGCGTCGATTCCTATGGTGTTCCAGTGATAGGTGGCAATTACTGGTTGTAGAGAATCACAGAGATTATCACTAATTAGAAGAAATTTGTCGGAGCGAACAGCTGTGGCGTATAAAACAACCGCGTGCGATGGAGTAAGGCCGGGTTGGTCAGTTCGGTATCACTGATGTAGATGGCGTTGTTGCAGGGGGACATGTATAAAGTTTGAAAACATTCTGTTGTTGTTGAATTCCGTAATGTCATTAAGAATGTTGTTCGGGTCTATCGCTTTATGTCTGCGTATTTCCAGCTCTTCCACAATGTCCATTCTACGTGATTTATTCATTTGATGCATTAGCGTCATGTTGTCAATAGTTGTAGTATGACCTGTGTCCGTAAGATGTCGCCCCAGTGCAGAATTTTGTTTTCTGTTGATGTGTTCGTTAAATCTTATCCTCAAATTTCTACCAGTTTGGCCCAAATAAAAATTATCACAGTCATTGCATTTTATTTTGTATATTCCGCTCTTTTCCGTCCTGTCTATTTTGTGTTTGCAATTAACGAGAAAACTACTTATTTTGAAATTGGTTCTTAAAGCCGGTGTGATGTTGTACTTTTCTAATGATTTTCTGATAGGTGCTGACAAAGATCTATTATAATCAAGTATTACATATTTAGTTTTCATTTTTATATTGGGGTAGATCATGTTGTTGATGTTTGTTCTATGTATCTTGTTATAAACTGTCTGTAGATCTGTATTACCATAGCCATTGTCTTCAGCAATTTGCATTATGGTACGAATTTCTGAGGTAAAGTTACAGTCGTTTAAGGGGATATGAAGCGCTCTATTGAAGAGAAACCGAAGAGCTGCTTCCTTGTAGTTATGGGACGTGTAGCTGGATTTTGGGATTATAATATCTGTACTTGTGGGTTTACGATATATATTATAATTTAATTTTTCATTCTCTCTGTGCAAAGTGATATCCAAAAAATTCAGTTTGTTATTGTTCTCCCTCTCTATCGTGAAATTTAAGTCGTCAATGCTATTGAAAAGATTGTGTAACGCCACAAGTTTGGCATTACTGCCTTCATAAATAATGAGAATATCGTCAACATAACGGCAGTAGTGTTTAATGTCGGCTGTGAAATGGCTATTTTTTTCCGAAAAAATTTTTTCTTCTATATTGTTGATATAAAATTCAGCTATTAAGCCTGAGATTGATGATCCCATGGCTACCCCGTGGTTCATACGGTAGTAGTTATTGTTAAAAATAAAAAAATTTTGATCTGTGACAACTTCTAAGAGTTCCATTAGGTACTCTATATCTATGACGTCCAAGTAGTCGTGTTCTGTTAATTTGCTTAAAAGAAATTTCTTGATGATAGACAGTGTTTTTTTGATCGGTATGTTAGTGTATAAGTTCACGATGTCGAGGGAAATCAACTTAGAATTCTTGTTTAAGGTGAGATCTTTTGTGGAAGTTATCAGTTTCGAAGAGTTGTCGATGGAGTAGGTGGACTTAAATTTGAAAATGTTGTGGAGTATGTGCTGTAAAGCCTTTGAGATCTTCTCCACGGGGGTATTAATATTGGAAACAATAGGTCTTATGCTTTTGTCGGGCTTGTGGAGCTTTATTAGGCTGTATAGAATAGGACATATATTATTCATGTTTATCAGGTTGTAAGGTTTATAGTTAAATTTCTCTAATGTTGCCTGGGAATTTTTTATAGCATGTTTAACTGTTTTAATGAATTTCGGGAGTGGGTTGACTTTGAGCTCAGTTATGTCATTATTGTGGAAAAAGGACAAGGTCTTGGATATGTACATGTCTCTGTTCAAAAGTACCAAACCTGAATTTTTGTCTCCAAATGTGCAGATGACTTGTTCTTGGTTCATTCTTCTCTTGAAATTAGTTAGGGTTTTTATGGTGTGGTTCATGTCTGTGTGGTCCTGATGTTGAAGTTTCTTTTGTTTTAGAATAGATGTTATTTCTTCTCTTATCTGCGGAAAATCGGTGCATCTGTATAGCTGCGATTCGATATCAATGGAGGTGTTGATGTTGAACTTCTCAGTAGTTGAAGTGGTTGTCACAATATGTTTGTGGCCAATGTTCAATAACTGTGTTTCATTTCTGTCTAAAGTCATAGTGGAGAGGTTTGTGTATCGTGGAGCAAATGTCGCTCTGAAGTCTTTGTCGCATTCTATAGTGGTGTAGGGGTGAACGGTGGAGATTCTCTTTATTTTCAAGTCAGTAGCAAATGTCCTCTGTCTCGCGTCACTGGAATTGTCTTGTCTGCTCAGTCGTTTATTACTTTCTTTCTCCCTTATAAGGCTCCTCATTTTTCTCCTTCTCTTTTCACATCCCTCCGATAGTTTGTAGTATATCTCAGTGTCAAATTTCTCCATAATAGATTCGTGTTCAATGTGGTGCAATATCTTGGCAAGGCGTCTATGCAAATACTTGAGCTTCGTGCTGTGTTTAGTTTCGTCTGAGTAGTGTTCTCTCAAACGTTTCTTAATAAGTTGTCTCTCTAGGTCTTCGGTTCTATGTCTAAAATTCTTCGGTAACTTGATCTTAAAAGCCTTCGGGGTGACTCCGTTATTTAATGCCTGGTGCAGGAAATCAATGTGGCCTCTGGTGATGACTCGCTTTTCCATGAATTTACGTAGATTTTGGAGTAGTACGGATAACTCCGCATTTTGCATATTGGCTAGGAATATCTCCATATTTATCAGAAAATGTTAACGTAAAATAAAAGATTTCAGTTCTGATGTCTGGTTTTATTTGTTTTCTTGCGTACCGGTTTCGGGATTGCTCCCGTCTTCAGCGCAATCTACATAAAAACATGAAAACAATTAACAAAGATACATATTAAAAATTCTTAACCTACAAACCGTCTAGAGTACGTATAATTCATGACAAACGAGCGTTTTCATTGCTATGGTTCTTGCGTCGATTCCTATGGTGTTCCAGTGATAGGTGGCAATTACTGGTTGTAGAGAATCACAGAGATTATCACTAATTAGAAGAAATTTGTCGGAGCGAACAGCTGTGGCGTATAAAACAACCGCGTGCGATGGAGTAAGGCCGGGTTGGTCAGTTCGGTATCACTGATGTAGATGGCGTTGTTGCAGGGGGACATGTATAAAGTTTGAAAACATTCTGTTGTTGTTGAATTCCGTAATGTCATTAAGAATGTTGTTCGGGTCTATCGCTTTATGTCTGCGTATTTCCAGCTCTTCCACAATGTCCATTCTACGTGATTTATTCATTTGATGCATTAGCGTCATGTTGTCAATAGTTGTAGTATGACCTGTGTCCGTAAGATGTCGCCCCAGTGCAGAATTTTGTTTTCTGTTGATGTGTTCGTTAAATCTTATCCTCAATATGGAGATAAATATGGAGATATTCCTAGCCAATATGCAAAATGCGGAGTTATCCGTACTACTCCAAAATCTACGTAAATTCATGGAAAAGCGAGTCATCACCAGAGGCCACATTGATTTCCTGCACCAGGCATTAAATAACGGAGTCACCCCGAAGGCTTTTAAGATCAAGTTACCGAAGAATTTTAGACATAGAACCGAAGACCTAGAGAGACAACTTATTAAGAAACGTTTGAGAGAACACTACTCAGACGAAACTAAACACAGCACGAAGCTCAAGTATTTGCATAGACGCCTTGCCAAGATATTGCACCACATTGAACACGAATCTATTATGGAGAAATTTGACACTGAGATATACTACAAACTATCGGAGGGATGTGAAAAGAGAAGGAGAAAAATGAGGAGCCTTATAAGGGAGAAAGAAAGTAATAAACGACTGAGCAGACAAGACAATTCCAGTGACGCGAGACAGAGGACATTTGCTACTGACTTGAAAATAAAGAGAATCTCCACCGTTCACCCCTACACCACTATAGAATGCGACAAAGACTTCAGAGCGACATTTGCTCCACGATACACAAACCTCTCCACTATGACTTTAGACAGAAATGAAACACAGTTATTGAACATTGGCCACAAACATATTGTGACAACCACTTCAACTACTGAGAAGTTCAACATCAACACCTCCATTGATATCGAATCGCAGCTATACAGATGCACCGATTTTCCGCAGATAAGAGAAGAAATAACATCTATTCTAAAACAAAAGAAACTTCAACATCAGGACCACACAGACATGAACCACACCATAAAAACCCTAACTAATTTCAAGAGAAGAATGAACCAAGAACAAGTCATCTGCACATTTGGAGACAAAAATTCAGGTTTGGTACTTTTGAACAGAGACATGTACATATCCAAGACCTTGTCCTTTTTCCACAATAATGACATAACTGAGCTCAAAGTCAACCCACTCCCGAAATTCATTAAAACAGTTAAACATGCTATAAAAAATTCCCAGGCAACATTAGAGAAATTTAACTATAAACCTTACAACCTGATAAACATGAATAATATATGTCCTATTCTATACAGCCTAATAAAGCTCCACAAGCCCGACAAAAGCATAAGACCTATTGTTTCCAATATTAATACCCCCGTGGAGAAGATCTCAAAGGCTTTACAGCACATACTCCACAACATTTTCAAATTTAAGTCCACCTACTCCATCGACAACTCTTCGAAACTGATAACTTCCACAAAAGATCTCACCTTAAACAAGAATTCTAAGTTGATTTCCCTCGACATCGTGAACTTATACACTAACATACCGATCAAAAAAACACTGTCTATCATCAAGAAATTTCTTTTAAGCAAATTAACAGAACACGACTACTTGGACGTCATAGATATAGAGTACCTAATGGAACTCTTAGAAGTTGTCACAGATCAAAATTTTTTTATTTTTAACAATAACTACTACCGTATGAACCACGGGGTAGCCATGGGATCATCAATCTCAGGCTTAATAGCTGAATTTTATATCAACAATATAGAAGAAAAAATTTTTTCGGAAAAAAATAGCCATTTCACAGCCGACATTAAACACTACTGCCGTTATGTTGACGATATTCTCATTATTTATGAAGGCAGTAATGCCAAACTTGTGGCGTTACACAATCTTTTCAATAGCATTGACGACTTAAATTTCACGATAGAGAGGGAGAACAATAACAAACTGAATTTTTTGGATATCACTTTGCACAGAGAGAATGAAAAATTAAATTATAATATATATCGTAAACCCACAAGTACAGATATTATAATCCCAAAATCCAGCTACACGTCCCATAACTACAAGGAAGCAGCTCTTCGGTTTCTCTTCAATAGAGCGCTTCATATCCCCTTAAACGACTGTAACTTTACCTCAGAAATTCGTACCATAATGCAAATTGCTGAAGACAATGGCTATGGTAATACAGATCTACAGACAGTTTATAACAAGATACATAGAACAAACATCAACAACATGATCTACCCCAATATAAAAATGAAAACTAAATATGTAATACTTGATTATAATAGATCTTTGTCAGCACCTATCAGAAAATCATTAGAAAAGTACAACATCACACCGGCTTTAAGAACCAATTTCAAAATAAGTAGTTTTCTCGTTAATTGCAAACACAAAATAGACAGGACGGAAAAGAGCGGAATATACAAAATAAAATGCAATGACTGTGATAATTTTTATTTGGGCCAAACTGGTAGAAATTTGAGGATAAGATTTAACGAACACATCAACAGAAAACAAAATTCTGCACTGGGGCGACATCTTACGGACACAGGTCATACTACAACTATTGACAACATGACGCTAATGCATCAAATGAATAAATCACGTAGAATGGACATTGTGGAAGAGCTGGAAATACGCAGACATAAAGCGATAGACCCGAACAACATTCTTAATGACATTACGGAATTCAACAACAACAGAATGTTTTCAAACTTTATACATGTCCCCCTGCAACAACGCCATCTACATCAGTGATACCGAACTGACCAACCCGGCCTTACTCCATCGCACGCGGTTGTTTTATACGCCACAGCTGTTCGCTCCGACAAATTTCTTCTAATTAGTGATAATCTCTGTGATTCTCTACAACCAGTAATTGCCACCTATCACTGGAACACCATAGGAATCGACGCAAGAACCATAGCAATGAAAACGCTCGTTTGTCATGAATTATACGTACTCTAGACGGTTTGTAGGTTAAGAATTTTTAATATGTATCTTTGTTAATTGTTTTCATGTTTTTATGTAGATTGCGCTGAAGACGGGAGCAATCCCGAAACCGGTACGCAAGAAAACAAATAAAACCAGACATCAGAACTGAAATCTTTTATTTTACGTTAACATTTTCTGATAAATATGGAGATATTCCTAGCCAATATGTATTATATCGAGACAATTAAGCGATACATATATCAAAATCAGTAAGAAAAAAGGGAATGGCGATTAAAAAACTATCGATGACGTCATAAGTAAAAACAATTGAAGATTGGACATTGAATTTAATATAGCTATGTATATTTATATATATTTTGATAATTACAAATTGACAAGTTGGAGGATTTTTAAAATTGCAATCCGTTCCAGAGATTTTGTCGTTTCCATACCTTACATAATAAATAATAAAATTCAATTGATTAATTAATATTAAGGTAAATAACAATTTAATGATAATAAATTGAGTAATATAATAGATTGAAGTTTAAATAAATTTTATTTTACAATTTTTTGAAAGTCATCGGCATATTATTCTGATGTGATATCATTGGATTGTAAATCCTAACCCTTACTATCACACATAAGAAAATGCGTATGGTTGCTATTATAGAACGTCAAAATATAACTTTAATAAACAAAAAATAACAACATTAAACAACGGCAGTATGCCGACTGAAATTGTCGGTATACCTACTTACAATAAGAATTAATTTACTGTGTATTTTAAAATACATTAAATATTATGCACTTTTGTTAGGTTCGGATATCGGAAACATATATAAATAGACGAAATTCGATTTCATTCCATACATACAGAAAAATAAAACAAAACGAAACAAAAGTGACCCTTCGGTTTTATGACTTTAGCAGGTAGGTATCCGACGACCGACGACCGACAATCTCCGACCTACGTTTGGTGTACGCTAGCTGCGGGCATGTTAACATCTTATTTTCTTCGGCTGTACATCATTTATACTAATAATTAGATTAAAATTGCTAGTGTTTGCTTTTGTTTAATAAAATACACAAAATATATACTTTAAACGACAACACTTCTGTTTTACGTCTGTTTTTTTCTTTAGATGGAAAGTTCACCTTAGACGAATTCTGTTCAAGTCAATAATCACGCAATATATAACTTGAAAAGTCGATGCACCACCACTAACTTCTTCCCAGTGAGTCGTTCATATGATAATATGCATTAGCATAAAACATCTTGAAGATGAAAGGAAGACTAAATGTGCGAGCAAGCGAACATATTTTCCTTAAGACTCTCAACATTCCACACCTCAATCTGAAACTCCTAAACGCACGTTTTGTACCGACGTACCACCTTCCCAACATCTAAGGTTAACGGTCAATTCCTGCATCAAGCGTACAACAAGATTAACACAATTTAATGAAGTGTACAATTAAGATAACCCGAACTCAGTTGAAACGCGGACACGTTCTGTGAGTAAATATACAGATTCAGCGTCTGAAAATTAGATAAAGGTCCATAGAATTAACGGTTGGCGACTCAGGGAAGTTGAAATATTGTTTGCAAAATGAAAAATGGACTAGGAGTTTGTTGTGGATAATTAATTGGATATCTGAATTGGCAAGATTATAAATAAACATATCACTCTATTTAAGAAAAAACGTTCTTTCAATTCAGCATTTCAATATTATAATTTGAAATAAAATTTTACTTATACCCTGTAGGCTATGAAACACTGTGCTAAACAAGTTATTAAGGTATCTGTCAGTGGTGGTGATATTGTTAGGTTAGATTTGCATAATTTTTGGAAATATGGCGAACTTTTCTCAGGAGGAACTAATTGACATGGTGTGGGTTCTTGGCGAATGCAACAAAAATGCGTTCTGCACAAAAAAGTACTAGCACACAGTAGTGCTGAAATAAACCGTTACAGAAATAACTTGTCTTCTTCGTAAAAATTTACATAAAATTACCGTTATAAATTTCTATTTCTTGCAAAACAATATTAAGTATTAATCTTTATGGATACATGGTGTTTGATATGGTAGGTAAACACGCTAATAGAACGCTTCTTACTTAATCATAATCTAAGCGTATACAATAAAATTAAAAACAGTTATTGAGATATACAATATTTCTTAGACTGCTGTTTTCCATAAAAATGCCAATAAATCAATAAGTATAAAGTTTAGGGTAGGTAATGTTATTTTTCATTGTCGCAAAATTGTGCGAGGAATTCGAAATTATGCCGAAATATAGGTTGTTCCATTAAAAAAAAAACATAAGTTTGGGTTGGTACTACCTTATGGAACAGCCTGTATACACGCTAATAATTTTAAAATGTCCGCCTCGGCGTTCTGTATACATGAGTGAAATCAGTTTTAAAATATCATTATTAACAGAGGCACAATCTTCCGAGATCGCACTGTTGAGACACCCTGTATACGTCCTCGTTACATCGACTAGGATACGCTTATAAATCAGTACGCATGCAGACGGAAAATGTTATCAACATCAAAAGAATCTGGTCTCAAAGCGCCGCGCATTGGCGGTGCGCTCAACATTTTAAACCGTGAGTGATAACGGATAATAAAAGTCTGCTTATGTATGTATATCTCGAGTAAACATGTCATGTTTATTTATGTCCGGGTGATGTGTATACACTATGCCGCAAATACAAGCCAGAAGATCACAATTCTGAGTGATTGGCCCATCGAAATATGGCTGACGACCGCTGAGCAGTTCCAGATCGGTTCTAAATTTGATTAATCACAATAAACTTAACCTAAATATATTTTCCAACAACTGGAGAACACCCCACGAACCAACGTTTGAGAGAAGTTTTCTTGTCGTATATAATAGGTAAAGCAAAATCAAATTTTGAATTGACAATATTGTATTTTGAGATAACCAAAAAAAATGTCTTATTAAGAAATACCCTGTGGGCAAAAAAAATCCGTAAATAAATTTAATTACTCGTATTTCCAATAATATTTACTCAATTCAAATATTTATTTGAAAAACGAATTCCCTATATTGTGAAGATTGAAAACATACCATATTAGCAATAACAAAACGTTTCAGTCCAAAGTTATGTTACTTTTGGCATGTCCATGCTGTATTTTTGATAATGTCTGGTCAACATCGGAGAAGAATCATCACACGAAAAATCTTTTCATTTTTTTATAAGCAACATTCATATTTAGAGGGGCGTTTATGCTAGTGAGATCGACGTCGGCCTTGAGTTTGTAGTACGCCCTGGATGTGGTGCCATCTAACCGTGAACCGTTGTACTCAATCCCTTGTGTATAAACTAGGGTGGCCAGATTTTTAACTGGCCAATGCTGTACGGCTTCCTTGCGCACAAAATTAAAATAAGAAAAGAAAAAAAAACTATAGTAAAAACAATATTCTTTACTTTTACGAAAATAATCTCAAATTCGTATAAAAAAATAAACATAAATATATATTCTCTTTCCATAAATATGATTTGTAATATAAGACTGGACAAATTTGACAAAGGTTATTTTTACAAACATTCTGTATTTATTGTGCATATTTGTTAGCACTGTGAATCTGCTTTAATAAATGTTTATTATTTTTAATTTTGCCAACGAAGAGAGTGCAATATTTTGTCCAACAAGTAATATGGACTTCATTGTGTCGATATTCAGTTGTGATTTTTTATGAGTCCATATATTATTCATTATAGAAAAGACTATTTCCGTTGGTGCGCAGGTGCCAGGTAAACAGTGCAAATTCTACAATATTCAACAGGTTACAAAATGGAATATTTTCTTTTTCAAAATGGTTGAAAACTTCCACCCACCGCACATCAGATTGAATACTATCACGCCTCCATTGTGCTAGTTTTTCTTCATTAAGATAACTATTCAAAAATGTGACTTCATCGATTAAATTGGTTTCCTGAATGTTGTTTGTAATATGTTTAGAAATAAACTCATAAGCATTTTGAATAACGGTCCAGTTTACAGTATTATTATATGTATCCACTGCAAACAGTTCAGTGTCGACAAATGAGACGTCCGTGAAACAATATAATCAATGCAATTTTTATAAAATATTTCAACCTGTGAAATAAATCAGTGATTATTTATGTGACTTCTTCAATAAGTCTGGCTAAATCGTTTCGCAAAGTTACAGGAATAAAAGTAACATCTGATCTACCTCGTAGTTTAAGAACAAGCTTGTCAAGTTCTGCTGCAACTTGTACTGCAGTGCTGTTGTTATTTTCAATTGCTGTTATAGTTTCGTGAAATAAGGAAGACTGACAGTGAATAAATTTTAACCATATTTCAGATATTCGATCAGAATAAAAGTTTTTAGTAATATAGGACGTTTATCCAATGATAAAAAATATGTTTTTAAAGCATTATACATCTGGATAATTCTATCTACTGCCGGCATGAGTGCAAGCCACCGCGTTTTACAACAACTAAGAACTTTTTTATATTGCACATCAGCCCCATCACAAAATGTTTTTAAAGTTTCGACACGAACGGTAAAGATATAGAAGTGGCTGTATATTTACTTTACAATATTTTCAATATCTGTGGGCTGCAAATCGGCAGCTGCTTGAAGTGTGTTATGTACAATATGAGCACTATACAACCGATTCCTAATCTATCTTGCGTTAATACATTATTCAATTTATAAAACACATTTCTTATACCCTTTCTAGACAAGCCCCAAAATTGGTATTTGCGTTATCAGCGCAAAACGCGATTAACTTGTCTTTTAAATTTTTTTCTTCTAAAATATTAATTATTGAGTTTGCTATCACTTCTGATGTCTCACCAGGTAACGTAATAAAATCAATTACCTTCAAAGACGGATATTGACGAACATATGATGTAAATGCTGTACGTATTGCTGTACGCTTGTGAATGCTGGACACTACTTCAAAATGACAAACTATACAGCGCAATGCTGTACGTCTGGTCACCCTAGTATAAACAAACATACTTACTTAATTTGTTCAACCGATTTCTGCTCTTTACCAATAGGCTACTGGAGTTGTTGTCAACTGTTAGTTATTATTGATATGAGCTGTTAGTACTCTTCTACTGTGTCTCGGTCTGTAAACTTTATTACAGAAACCTTCTTTACAGAGCTCCGCGGTGACAGTTCATAGTAATTCGACACAATTGCATAAAAAGCAGATCAACTTGATAACGGCTGGATCAATTTTAAAGAGCTATGTCTTAAAATGTCACCCATAAATTAGCTCCTGTTCCGGGATTAATGCTATTGGCTTAATCACCATGAAAGCATATTAAATCAACCAGTATATTGTGTCAAAAATTACCTTCCTTTCTCTAATTAAGTTTATGATTAAAGCAAGCGCGGCTGAATTTTATATTTATCCCGGAACAATGCCCTATGCTTACACATTCCAACAGTACCTTACTTTTACACATCAGTGCAATAGTTTCGAGTCCGATCTGCTTTTTATGCGCCCGTGTTTTGCATGTAACTAGTTATGGATAAACGCCCATCATTCATTTCCAACGACAGCCTGAACCATCTGAATACATTGAGTTAGTCTTATTTTTTTCGATATTGTTTATTTGAATTTGGTAATTTTTGGTAATTTTTACATCAAAAACGATAATACCTGATAATTTGGATTCAATAAAATATTTGGATTAACTCTTGGGAATCAGAAAGCGAATTGAAACAGATTAGTCTCTACGATGAAACATTACGGATATAATTTAAGAATAGGCTATTTGACTGTATTCAAAATATGGCTTGTATTATAGTCATCCTAATAGATTACAGTATAAGAAAACTATTTGTTATTACTTTTGAAAAAAAATATGCTCTATTTCTATAAAAAACCAAAATTAAAATTGAATTTTATTCACGTCCTATCACGTGATTGAAAACGCTCTGTAATTGGCTCAGTCTCCAGTGACGTCATTCGTTAGTACGCTTAGAGCGCGTTCGATTTGTCAGGGTAGGGTACGGGGAGAGCAATGCTCAGATAACTTGGGTCGGCTGTCTCTCTCTTATATGCAGATAAACGCCGTATAACGTTAGTCTGCCTATTATGCAGCGCGTCACTCCCACCGTACAATACCGGGTTGTCCGAACGCGCTCTTATGCTTCTCCCGTTTGAATTTAATAGCACTAAAGTGCCATGTAAGCATAACTGTGTAGGTTAGGATAGCCCTAACCTTAAGCTGTCAGATCAGATAATACCTGGTTCGAAAATACGATAGATAACTTAGTTTTACTTATGTCGAAGTAATCTTCACAACAAAAAACACTTGTATTGGCCGCTGTTTATTTCATTTGGATTTCTACGAGCCAACCATTTTCTTCGCAGTTTCAAATCTTGCGGAACACCTACAAATAGTTTATCCGGAATTTTTGTTGACGCATTTCTGCATTGTGGATTTATACAACATTTATAACCCATTTTTATGTAGAAATTGCGAAAACAACACATCACACAACACAATTACCAAACGGCGACGATGCCGATGCTGACAGACCATATGGGCCGATTTGACATCTACTATCGTGTGACGTCACACAACAGAAAGTATCGTTTTGGTGGGACTTTTTGTGATTCAATTTTTAACGCTGATTTTTATGAAATATTTAGGAAATAATTACGAAAAATAATGCATTTACAATGTAGAGTGACACTAAGATGGTTTTCCAATAATAGTCAAATACCCTATTGTTACTCAAACCATGCATCCACAACGTCAGTTTCTCAGTCAAGCTAACGTAACAGAATTTACTTGTCCTTAGCAAAAAAGTTTTGTCAATCCTTCGAACATGTCGTCTCTTTTTTTTTTAACAAACGTACTTACATCACTTACTAAGCAGTGGACGAACGTACATGTACAGATAGCTTTACAGCGACATGCAAGATAGCAGTCCGCATGTAAACCTCTTGATTTTTAACAGATGTTCGATGTCAAACGCACAATCTGTAATCTAGTACATCGTTTGGTAGTGTATGTGTGTGTTCCCTAGGGTTTTTCGCATAATGGTTTGACCTTAAGTGTATGTAACGGTATAGGATGTAAGGCAAGGTAAAAAGAAAAGCAGTGGAGCCAACCTTATATGGAAACGATACGCCGTAACGACGAACATGAACGATATTAATCATTAACCATCGCGGTACTCGAAAATCACTGAATTATCGGCACGGTAATTTGATGTAAAATTGGTGGTATTGATATCAAACGTCAAACGTAAAACCGTACACTGTCTCCTGCGTTTGAAGGCGCATAACTCTAAAACTACCTAACAGAAAAAACTGAAATAAAGTGTATCATGCTCTTGAATCATTTCTACATAAGTTGTATGACTGTCAACATTTTTTGCCTCTCGGTGTAAATATAAGCGCGAGAGAAATGAGAAAAGGTCCCCGATTTTTGCACTTTTAAATTAACGTTCGTCTTTCCAATTTTTCCTCGTAAACCGCTTGCCACAAAAATTTCAATTTTTATTCAGGTTGCATTTAGAGCCTCTTGTATAGATTGGCGTTTTTGTTTTCTTTCGTTTTTGTGTAATAAAGGTTGCAAACAAGATTTTCATGGAAGCGGATATCTCAGTAACGAATATTAGCACGATATCGGGATGTGCACTTAATCAATCGTCATATTTTATTTAATACGACTGGAGAAACAGAATTGCATAATAATTTTCGTGCAGCGCGCACTACGTCAATCGTAACGGCAAATGGAAACGTAGCTGGGACAGTGGAAGATTATTTACTATTAGTACGATACGATCAGAACAATTGAATTTCGGAATGTTGAATAGTAGTGTTTTGCTTTGTTATTTTATCTTCTATAAGAATGTGCAATTTTTCAAATAATTTGTTGTCCATTCTTAACCATTTTTTATACGAGTCTTGGTCCTCCCGTTTAATCTATCACAACGTAATTGTAATTTTCGTTGTTTTACATTTAAATTTTACTTTAAAAAAAATACTTACAATAGTAAACAGTTTCGTACGAATCCACACATAGAGAGTAGCTTACCTGAAATTAAAACAGAACAAATTAGAAACCATTAGTAACAATTAAAATTCATTAACACTAATTAGAACAGAACATTAATCATATAACCAACTGCATAACCAAGCGATAATTGATACAAATATAGTAAGAACTAATTATATGACATAACCTTAATCAAAGTGTTAAGAAAAAAAGCTAATAAACCCATAGAAAGTTTCCCTCGTCTCAGGTAGTCGCATATCAGCGTATATATTTTATTGACCTACCTAAGAAGTAATAAATTCGGGATAATTGGGTAGCCAACATGTGCTTGATTCCGAACTAATGGCGAACCGCGTAATTCAGGATAATTAAACGGTTCAGATGATTTCATAACTGCATCTAAATCGGCAAATTATGCGTAAGGAGGTGGCATTTTTGCGATACTTCGGAGTTGTCGCTAACAGTCTCTTAATTGGTAATTAATACACCGGTTGATAGTCTTGATAATCGTTAATTTCTTTCGATGTTATGGGAATACTGTTGGTTGGAAAGAAAAGTGCTGTTAAACCAATGGAAGAATATTACTTTTCATTAGAAACGTTTTACAATGGAAGGAAAAAAACTCGTGCTAAACGGGAAACCAATAAGCTTGAGTTCAAATGCGATATTTTAAGGTTGTAATAAATGGTTCTTTGATTAAACAAATCATTAGTTTGTTGAAGGAATTAATGTGGATCTATTATTGACAAGAAGTACATCTCGACCAGTGAACATTGGAGCAATGCATTCTTGGCATAAACTATAAAATTAAAAATGGTGTTCAATACTACAATACTTTCTGGAACGATAGCTGGATAATACATAGCTAATCGCACACAAACAAATAGTCGTGTTGCGAGTGTATCCCCACGACACACAGTGTGAAAAATTCCCAAATAGCTAGCCAAAATTCATATTTTATAGTTTTCAAAATAAACAGTATTGACTCTACATAACAACTCTTTGATAACTCGCGTATCAGAATCGTAAATTGTAAAAATGTTTGCTGAACCGGTTAAGAATGGTATCAGTTCAAACTTGTCGATTTGTGCAAAGCGTATGTTTGGGTGTTTGACACCATTGCAATTGTAATTTTCTGTGGGCTTGTTGACAATAACTAAATTATTTTTCTAAAATGAATAGTGTTCGTCAAGGTATGTAAATACGTTTTATAATTTATTCTATGCAGTTAAATAATTTAACATGTTTTTTTGCAACTTTTATTACAACGTTGCAAAAATTTTATAAACTTAAAGTTCGCCTAGACCAGGGGTGGCCAACCTTTGTCTACTTAAGATCTACCTTACATCTTTAAAATGTGCCGCGATCGACATGTTGTCATAGGCGTAGCATCTCGCGAGCTATGGGTAGTAGATACGCAAAATATATGTTAAAAACTATTTTTTTTTATTTTTTATATCACGTATTAAGTTTTCGATATAAAGGCATAAAGAAAATAAATTTCCTGACTCAACTTTTCATATTTGCCTAGTTCATTATAAAAAAGCACAGTATGGCTGAAAATTTGATTTTAAGATTTCGCGACACCTTTTTTGCCAGGAAAATTTACATGGAAGATTTTTAGACTTATTTATAAAATTTTAGACTTTTGTTAATCTATCAATAGATCGTGGGTGTTCATCTCGTACTAAAACAACTTGTTTATCTACCTACGTTGTTTATCTACGAGTAATATTAACATATTTGATTGGATTTGGGCTGACAGGATAACCCTTTGCTAAAATTTTTATCTTGTTGAGGTGAAAGGTTAGTCCTTTGTGAATATTTGTTGTCATAGGCGTAGCACTCCCGCGAGCTATGGGTAGTAGATACGCAAAATATATGTTAAAAACTATGTTTTTCATTTTGTATATCACCCATTAAGTTTTCGATATAAAGGCATAAAGAAAATAAATTTCCTGACTCAACTTTTCATATTTGCCCAGTTCATTATAAAAATGCACAGTATGGCTAAAATTTTAATTTTAACATTTCGAGACACCTTTTTTTGCCAGCAAAATTAACATGGAAGATTTTTAGACTTATTTTCTACAAATTTCATATTTTTGCTAATCTATCAATAGATCGTGGGAGTTCATCTCGTGCTGAAACATCTTGTTTATCTACCTACGTTGTTTATCTACGAGGAATATTAACATATTTGATTGGGTTTGAGCTGAAAGGATAGCCTTTTACAAATATTTTTATTTAGTTGATTTGAAAGGTTAGTCCTGTGCGAATATTTGTTTATCTTGTCGAGCTGAAGGTCAGCTCTTTACTCAAATGTTAATTTATATTGTTTGGCCGAAAGGCTAGCCCTTTTCTAAAGTTTATTTATTTTGTTGAGCTGGAAGGTTAGCTTTTTACGAATACATATTTGTGGCAGCCCTTTACTGGCGTGGTAGATAATTTATTTTGTTGAGCTGAAATGTTAGCCCTTTGCTAATATCTGAATGGTTTTGAGCTGAAAGGTTAGCCTTTTGCTAATATTTGTTTATCTTCTTGAAATGAATAGTGGTCCATTTGATATTTGTTTAATTTTTGAGATGAAAGATGAGCCCTTTGCTAATATTTGTTTATCGTGTTGAGATATAAAGTTACCAATTTGATAATATTTGTTTATATCGTTGGAGATGAAAGGTCGGCCCTTTGCTAATATTTCTTTATCTGGTTAAACTGAATGATTATTCCTTTGCTTATTTGTTTATGTTCATGAGCTGAAAGGATGACCCCTTGCAAATATTTGTTAATTTTGTTGGACTGAAAGGTTATAGCTTAACATGCTAATATATGTAGCTGAGCTGAAAGGTGGTTTGCTTTTCGCAATTATTTGACTAGGTTTTGAGTTAAAAATTTTAACGTTTTGAACGCAAAAGGAAAAGAAATATTGGTAACTTGATTATTGTTGAATGAGTAACACCTTTGAATTTTAGCAAATTATTAATTGTCGAATGAAAGTTTGAATGAGGTTTTGAGACCAACTTTATCATTCAGGACAATAGTTCTGGAGACTGGCTTTGAGAGCAAAGCTATAGTCCGGATTGGCCGTGTCAGGAATTATTTTATTTGTTGGATTAATTCAGATATTGGGCCAGTGGTAGAAGATTATAAACACACTTATTTGTAAATACATGAGTAACTAGACTCACTTTTTACTGTTAATGGTTTTTGTTACAATGCGATAAGCAAAAAACTGCTATCGGTAAACGGACAGTTCTGGGAGATCGAAACTTGATTCTTGATTCAAAACTATCTTTCATCTTCCACATTCGCTAGCAAAAGGGTTATATACTTAGGGAGAAAATCAAAGGTTCTTCACTGTTCAAGTAGAATATTGGGCAGTTAGTTAACAACCGTTTTCTTTTAATAGGGTTATAGTCAGGCTTATTTGCTACTATGTAAAGGTGACTAAACCCACCATCACACATTAAATCAAGACATCGCGAGCGATCGACCAAAATTGGCTTTGCGATCGACCAGTCGATCGCGATCGACGGGTTGGCCACCCCCGGCCTAGACTTTTAAAAAATTCCCCGGATATCCCCGGTTAGAATTATAGCTCATTATAAAGATCAGACTTTGTACTTTTTGAATATGTAGACAGTTTCTCCTCATAGTTACTCAAAATGAATTTCTGTTTATTTTTAGAATGTAATACATACAATTTACGTATGCGTCTAAGCTAGGGATGCACAGACTTGTTGGGACTAAGGGCCACATCGATTAATTTAGGCTTATGGAAGGGCCGCAAAGAAAAATAATTTTTTCATTTTTATAAGTATATATATTTTTGTATTTTCATATTTATCGAGTATTGCTCAAAAATAGGTAGATAGGTATCCAGAGAAGTAATTTACAAAAAGCAAGATGTTAATTTGATAGTGCGACGGGAATAACGCTTCTTTCAGTCTGTAATATTTTATTTCCAACTTAATTCAATACATAGCCGACGTTTCGAATTAAGTTGGAAATAAAATATTACAGACTGAAAGAAGCGTTATTCCCGTCACACTATCACAGGTCACAGTCACAAGTTACAGAAGAAAAAATGTTAATTTGAAGCGTGACATTGCATTGTCTTAACCATTTTTGTAATAATTGGTTCTATTTTGGTAGTAGCTATGTCCATGTGCAAAATTGCTTCTAAATTGTCATTGGTCAAACGGTTTTTATTTTTTGCTTATTTTCTGCCAAACTTTAGTGGCTAATAAAGCCACAATAAGTTTAGGAGTCAGCTGCTGTGAGTGAGGCGGGCCACCAGTATATCAACGGAGGGCCGCATGCGGCCCGCGGGTCGCGGTCTGTGCATCCCTGCTTAGACCTAAGGGAAGGCTGTTTATTTTTTTTTCTTATTAAGCTAGACGAATCAACTTTGTTAAAGGATTTCTAGTTCTATGAGATATTCTTGAGGTTGGATTGATTTTTCCTTGCCAAAAGATGCGTCATCCTTTAAATTTTTTATTGTGTTTTAATAGGACGACTTGAAAAACTGCCGACAACTGAGCATAAAAATTAAATAATTGTTGAATATTATAATCAATTGTAGCAATAAATAACAAAAAATAGTTTCGCTAATCTTGGTGATAAAATGTCGTTTTTGCATGCAGGCACAAAAAGCAGTTTTTAAACTCTGAAATTAGCCATAATGACAAATATTCAAATACATATTCAAATCAAAGTCACTCAATGGATTACTCGAAGGAAGTACCCTTAAACGTCAGTTCTACGCTACGATTATCAGCAAAATATCAAGCATTTGGTATCATTGTGTCGGAAAAATGTTTTTCCTCGAATAATTAGGTCAATATTTTTCTCGATTTCCTTGCTTCTAACAACATTTGTACGCTACGAATTTCAACAAAATATGAGTAGGTAGATAGTATTTGGTATCATTGTAAAAAAAAAATATCAGTAGTATTTGGTATCATTGCAATCGGAAAGATGTTTCCTATCGAATAATCAGGGTGTCGCCATTGAGTACCAGTGAAAAAAATTACTCACTGGACAAAAACTAATTAAATCACGCTAGAGGCCGCCAGTAATGCAATGTCGGCCAAAATCGATTTAGTTTTGAGTGTTTATTTGACAATTTTCGACTATTTTCACCAATTCATAGCCACCTGGATTAATACACGAAAGAGTGATCGAAAAAATCACACAAAGAATATAGGATGCCATTTAAAATTTCAATGATGACGTCATTTCCGGAAAAACCGGAAGTCATATTAATTTCAAGATTATCCCAAGTAATGGCATTTTTTGTCTATTAACACTTCACACCCAAACTTCATTCGACCAACTTTGTAAAAGAAAAATAAACGGCAGTACCTATGGCGTTGGTCACCCGGTATTTACTAAACAATTTTTAATATATTTTGTTTTATTAATTTCCATGATAAAAATTCACAAAATTAATTTATGCCAACAATTGAGGTATTTGGCCCAGTGTGCATCGGCTGAAAAGAACTAAACCATTCGAACTGGTGCCAGAATGATCAACAATAAGCGTTTGAACAAAATAATAAAAAAATAACTATAACTTGGTTACGAATTGCTACAACCACATTCTACAATATTATGTTATACTTGGAATTAAATTTTCACAACAATTTCTAGTAGATTTACTTCAACCTTTAGACTTAATTTGACTGTACTATAATTAAATTTCCATTTAACATCACGAAGAAATGGTTTATCCATCATCAACAAGATTGTCGGTATCATAATCCAATTATATCAGTGAGCAAGTAGCAGTTCCGAGTAAGCCATTTTTTTCCTCGCCAGTTTATATTATTTTCTTTTATTTTATTCGAGCATGAATAACAGACATTGATCCTCCTGGTTCGGACAGTCCTCTTTGAAATCCGATACTCAGACCAGACACGGATTTATAGCCTTGCGCCAATTCCAGTTTTCCGCGATGCTGCCAGTAATACCATGCCTAAAGCCTATTTCGTTTTGTTCACATTGCGTGTAATCCGACCGCTATCATAAACAAACCGAAAAGCGCTCAATTAAACCAGTTGTGGTTTTAATCGATCTACAGTAGAACCAGATATATGTATACTTTTATAAAAGGACGTGTCAACGCATTGTTTTTTATAGGCAACCAATATAACAACATCACAAACTGTGGTGAACTGTCATTGTTCATAATCCAATGGTCAGACTGGTCAGAGGTTATGAGTTTTTATTCTAGATATTATTTCCCTAAGTATTTGCTGTATGGGGTAGTAACTATTCATAAAACAAAGGAACCAAAAAGAATTTATTATTCTAATTAACTTGACATTGACATTTGACAGTTGGGTTACAAATATAATAAAGTAAATGTTTGTATTGGCGTTACTAAGCGACGCACCAAACAAACACCGTGAGTTCTGTCAAATTAATTTGTCAAAAATGTTGTCAGTGCAGTCTTGTTCCTAAAAACACCTATTCATGTTATTTATTTCAGCATCCTACCCAGTCCTACCACTGTAAATTTTGCTCTACTGTTTAATATGCCAGTAAATATACTAAAGTATTGAGGTTATATCGATAAAACGCATTGGATTATCTATACCGGTGTGAAGTTAATGGCATAACCAATTTAGTTCGTTTGATTATGGCTGGGTTCGTATGGTGTTAGAGAGAAACCAGTTACTTTAATATTTATAAAGGCTGCGTATCGCGTACTATGGAGATAAGGTAATTTACGTCGCCGTTCGTTGTACGATATCCGTAAATGAGGCACAAGAATTGAGTAATGTTGTTTAATGCTGAAAGCAAAACTGGTTGATAATGTCTTAATTTTTTTTGGAGGTGAACCAATTAGGTTAGTGTGTAATTAAGATAAGTGAGCTTTTTAGAACGGATGTTCGTAACACCTTGTGCATTACTGTAGCGGGGATATAGCACCATTTAGAAGAGGACTAAACTTCCAGGAAGATGGAAAGCCAATGTCTCTAAATTAGTATTTAGAAAATATATAACTTCTGAAACCTTATGAATATAATAATATTGCACCTGCGAATATACAAAAAAAAAGTAAAAAAAATTTCGTTCCTAATTTTGACAATGTTGAGATTGATAAATGAAGTTTGTTTTAAAATTCTGAAACCATATTCATATACAGGATATTCCAAAACAACCATAGAAGAAATTTAGGAAAACAACAGTTATTTCTAGTAATATTGTTATATGGCTAGTAGTAATAAACTCTAGTATTGCAAGTTGGCGCTAGTTTAAAGTTTGTGGCAATTGTGACATGTCTACATTATGTTTGTGGTTATACTCTGTCCCACGACAGGTGCGAATTACTCATCGATTTCAAGCCATCATGCAAGCCGTTGGGAGACAGCGCGATTTTTCATGATTCTGTTCCTACGATTTTAAGCGATGAGTAATTCGCACATGTCGTGGGACAGAGTATAGCAGCGCGATCAGATTTTTGAAAAGAAAAAGTTAATCTGAAATGCAAAAAAATGCATTTAGCTAAATTTACAGCGAATGAAAATATTTTTATTCAACAAAAAAGCTAAAATACATACCTACTTTCCATACAAAAAAAAAATTATGTTTCCAATAACTCATGTTTCAAAATTATCTTAATTTCCAATTGTCCTATTTTCGAATATGTAGGTGGGAATTGCACCGTGGCATTTTGTTTTCGACATATTTGCTATTAAAATAATAAACGATATGAAAATGGTAAATAAACTTGGTATAAAAATGGTACTTTGATTCTTTTGCAAGTTGGTAATAGGGTATTTGACTGTATTAAAAATCCTAGTCATCCTAATAGATTACAGTTTAGGAAAACTATTTGTTATTACTTTTCAAAAGAAATATGTTTTATTTCTATTAAAAACCACAATTAAAATTGAATTTTATTCACGTCTTATCACGTGATTGAAAACGCTCTGTAATTGGCTCAGTCTTCAGTGACGTCATTCGTTAGTACGCTTAGAGCGCGTTCGGTTTGTCAGGGTAGGGTATGGGGAGAGCAATGCTCAGATAACCTGGGTCGGCTGTCTCTCTCTTATATGCAGATAACCGCCGTATGACGTTACTCCACCTATTATGCAGCGCGTCACTCTCACCGTACAATACCGGGTTATCCGAACGCGCGCTTATGCTTCTCCCGTTTGAATTTAATAGGACTAAAGTGCCATGTAAGCATAACTTTGTAGGTTAGGATAGCCCTAACCTTAAGCTGTCAGATCAGATAATACCTGGTTCGAAAATCCGATAGATAACTTATTCTAGTCAGTTTTACTTATGTCGAAGTAATCTTCACAACAAAAAACACTTGTATGGGCCGCTATTTATTTCATTTGGATTTCTACGAGCCAACCATTTCCTTCGCAGTTTTGAAATCTTGCGGAACAGGTACAAATAGTTTATCTGGAGTTTTTCTTGACGTATTTCTGTATTGTGGATTTATACACTATTTATAACCCATTTTAATGTAGAAATTGTGAAAACAACACATCATACAACACAATTACTAAACGGCGACGATGCCGATGCTGACAGACCATATGGGCCGATTTGACATCTACTATCGTGTGACGTCACACAACAGAAAGTATCGGTTTGGTGGGACTTTTTGTGATTCAATTTTTAACGCTGATTTTCATGAAATATTGAGGAAATAATTACGAAAAATAATGCATTTACAATGTAGAGTGACGGAATAAACACACTACGATGGTTTTCCAATAATAGTCAAATACCCTATTATAGATTTGTATTTATTGAAAAGAGCATAGGTACCAAATTTTAATTCCTATGAATTGGAACATTTACGTCATTAAATTGTGCAGAAAGCATATACTCATAAGCATAATATACTCATTGTTATTCACATTATGTAAGTACATATTTTCTAGTCATTTTCTAGGCATTCAAAAAAGTTCCACTGTATTGGGTGTCAGCACAGATTAATTTTTTCATTTATTTATTACATTACTCCTTAAATTTTATTTTAGCAAAATGATTGGTTTGCTACTTTTATTTATGATCATTTACATATTAAAATCACGGATTCGCAGGTTACATAAATTATCATAAATATAAAGAAATCACTAATGGACTTGATAGAACTATTGCAAATTATGACATAATGAGCAAACATAATGAACAAACCAACATATTGAACAAATTTCCATTCACAAAATCTACGAAAATAAGTAGGTACAACCAAATAAAGATATAAAAAGGAAAATATTTTTAATAATAATGATAATTCGCTAATGTAAAAAAATAAGTATTAATAGTTCTTCTTCATATCTGAAGTTATTCTGTGTGATAAGTTGAGAAGAGTAGGCAATTCATAATATGTAAAATTTTCTAAAATTATTTGATATTTTGTGCAATAGGAATAAATCCTTAGAATAATGCCTTGTCATAGCGGATAACACTGCAATTTATAAAATAAGTAGTGTAATCCAGGGTCTGCTGAGGAACCATTTTTATGTTGCTAAATACTAGGTGATGTCGATGTGCATTTTTTTTGTGCTAACTGCCGAAAAGTCAATAACAATTCACAATTTTGAACGAATAGATCAATGGTCTATCTCAACAATAAAAATGTAGAGGAGTGTCGGCATGTATTAACTTTACAGTTCGTACAGGCCTTGCCTTTACTGAAATTTAACTGCACCATAAACATCATAAAACGTTTCAGGTTCTCACTTTCAAACGTATGTGTACGTAGGCAGACATAAGCATAAATACCAGACATGGTTACCAACAGGGCAGATGTACTCCCACAAAAAAAAGAGCACACAGATTTACGATCTACATCAAAACTCCGCTTTACATACAGTGTGGGTGGTCCTGAACTTTCCTGTCCTGTACTATAGGGTACAGCACGACATAACTCGATCGTCTACAATTCTATAGTAGACGGAAGTTTATGTACATCACCATAAAACATGCATCTGCTCTTGTAGACATTCAAGAGAAAGCTATTATACGGGAGGCAAGCAAAAAATTGATGAATATTCATTCATAAGTTAGTTTTACTTTCGAAATCATTAATTGATTAATTAGAACTGAATTAATTATTTGGTCAGATGATTGCTTACACTTCGAAAGTAATTCTAAAAAACCAACACTATAAACAATAACTAACTGTAATTTATTGTAGGAGATATTTTGTTGGTAGTTTCTGAGATAAGGCGATTTCTCTGTTCTCATTCGTAATTATTGTTCCTTACGTCAGAATAGCCGGGACAGGCAATGCATTTGGGCGTTATCTCTTAAATGTCAGCGTGTTGTATTGTTGGAAAATTGGTACACGTATCTGCTTTTTATCCGACCGTTGCTCTGTCTGACAGTTGCTCCATTTGTCTTTGAAAACGGAACTAAACCGCTTTCTAACAGCTGGACAATACATACTCAAACAGTGTCAACGTACAGTTTTATTCAATTTGACTTTGTATTTATCTAAGATACCGCAATATACTTACAAGAAACTCGCATTATACGTCGTTATTGATGTTATATTTCACTAACAATAACAACAGCTCTAGTTAGATGGTGAAGAAAACAATGTTCTAATAACTCAAAAAATCGTTGTTTCCAGCGAATTTGTATTTGATTTTCTTTTTCTAATGATTCCGTTTCTTTAAACGACACTCTTCCTTATGAGGCTTAGAATTTTAAGTAAAATGAAGATTTTCCAAACATCTCAACGTTTCTCAGTTTATAAAGCAAATTAATTTCAAGTGAATACGGTTATATTACAAAGCCGGTCCATTTGTTCCAAGCCATTAGATAAAACCAGCAGCACAAATTCGAAAAATTGCGAAGAACATCATAAAGGAGGAAGGAAAAATGACGGTATATGTCATCAGTACAAAATTGTAGAACCAATATTGTATACATAACTAATTTGTTCTATGTAAGTATTAGTATATTATTATACGAGTGCGCCAATACGTCTTATAAAACGAGTGTAATATACTATTTTGTCTACTTTGCGTCATTAATTTTATATAAATTTAGAAATATATATATATATCGCGCTAAATTAGAATCTAGGGTATTTTGCGGGTACCACGTGGCAGCACTGTAGTAACTGTCAACTTCGTTAAGGCTGAGCTCGATGAGATAAAATCATGACAAAATCTAATTGTGAATAATTTTACTCTACTTTAGCCTACAAGTTTGAATAAATATTCAGCGAGGTCGCAACGATGATCATAATGTAGCTTGGGGCAACACATTTAACCCTACTGTGATAAATACATGAAACTTAACCTAAAAAGTTAACTTAAAATAGTGGTTTCATAAGTATAATAATCAGAATAGAAGTGTTAGGCGGTGACTGATTAGTTACTTCGAAGAACAAGAACTTACTAAATAATTGTTATAACGCTTAACGTTTAATAGCGGTGTCTACCTAATTCCGCTACGTAGCCGTTGCGGCTTATATATTTACAAGCACTTATAATTGAAACCCAATTCTAATTTCGGCAAAGTAGTTTATTAGAATAAATTATACTTAGTAAAGTTACATGTGATGGAGGTAATACAAATACGTTGCACACAACCAGAACTAAGACGAAGTCGAAAGCGACGGACAAAAACGAATACGAATTGAACCGACCATCCAAGCGTCCAAAATATTACCGGAAACTTATAGGTTACATAAACTAAGAAATCCTCTACACTTTAAATGTACTATAGCTTTGTACGTGTATGCTGATAAACCATTTATTGCGCATATACAATCTCGCAGCAGTAATTAAAATCGTTCATATCTACGATGTAGGTTTGATCTTCGCATAATACCTTATTAAAGTAAATGTGGTCCTTGAATTATATCTGAAAAGGGGATTTGATGTTTAGTTGAAAAGAATGATAGCGATCACTTACCAGAGTCGTAAAACATCACCGAAAACGTCATGCTGGCGTATTTTGATGAACACAGCAAAACTAAGAAAGCCCCAATCCTTTGGCCGTACTATAGCAGGCTACACCCATGTTTAAATATGTATAGAATATTGATATTTCGCAGTTTATGTGATTGCAAGCGGTTAAGAAGATGCAGTGTGTATAAATTCATAATAAAATGTATTAGATATAATTTAACTCCTTGTCAAAAAGAATTTGTAATTTGTAATAATTGTTTTTGTCAAGAATATTTAAAAATACACTCATACTGAAGTACTGAAGATTAGCCAACAACAAATGGTTTTCCTGTTTAATCAAAATTAAACTTATCTTTGCTCTACCCTAGATAATACTGTAAATAAATAAATAAATATACCGAACAACTTCGTTACAAGCACCCAACTATTCAATAAAATCAACTTAAATACACGCATTTTATCCCTAACCAATCAGAACGCATCTACAATATACATCGCTAGAAAGAAAATGTGCAATACCGACCGTATAAATTCGTCACTACCTATGTCCGATCTACCTGAAAAATTAACCTGATTATTTTTTCACGTTTCTTAAAACCAATGAAATGCTTCTTTATTTGTCACAAGGGTAAGTTTCAACCAATTATGTCATTATTATAGTGGGAATAAATCTCTTGTGATTATTCTCGGGAATAATCACTGTAGCTTTTATTTGCCTAGCAACTGTCAGATACTTGTCAAAATAATTACTTAATTGTGTCAACGCGAAATGGGTGAAAGTCATCGGTTTAGTACCTTTTCTAATGCAGAAATTACAAAAAAGATTTTAGAAACTACTTCGAAAAATACTCTAATAAGTAATCAGTCTATATGGAGACAATTTACGACCTTCCCCAAAGAAAGAAATTATATTCTGGATCAATCTACTACAACAGCTACACTGGCATTGATTTTAAAAGATTGGGCTTATAACATGAAAAGAAAAGACGGAAATGATTATAAAGAAGCAGTAGACAATGTGGAATAAAACGGCAAAATTAGTTCAAGAACTTTACTTTAATAAGTATAACAGGTCCTTTGATTCTTTCCATGATATAGAATTCAGAAATGCTCGGAATGCAAGAGATGCAAAAAGAAAAATTTTACGAAAACATCCTGAAAAGCACAAACAAAGTTCTGTGGCACTTTCTAATACAGAATGGTTGCAAATTTTTAACTATTGGGACGAAGATACACCTTGTGGATTGCAAAGAAAGTTTTTTCACGTTGCATCGTATGAACTAGCTTGGAGGGGAGGAGAAGCTACGAAATGTTTAGTTCATTATTTTAAAAAAGAAACCGACATAAAAAGATTAAATACTGGCCGCATTGAAAACAATCCCATCTTTACAAAAACTGCACAGGGTGGAGCACAAAGGTGCGCTAATAGTAAATGGTTGACTCCAAACATAAATAACCCAAATATTTGCCCTGTTCGTCTTTTTGAAAAACTACTGAGTAAACGTGAAGAAAATATTAAAACCGAACGCTTGTTTCTTACTCCAAATCCGGCTTGGCAAACTTATGGTTTTTGGCATAAAAGCGTTCCTGTGGGAATAAATTCCATTTCAAAATGGATGAAAGAATCCGCAGAAAAAGTAGGTCTAGACACAGTTACTAAAAAAATAACTAACCATTCTGCCAGATCAAGTGCAGTAAGTAACCTTTCAAAAGCTGGTGTAGGAGAACAAGAACTAATCAAGGTCACTGGTCATAATTCTGCAAGTTCGAGTAAACCATACTTACAATTGAACCAAGAACATCATTCAAATATAATAAATAATCTTAGAGAAAATACGCAGGAGGAAACACTTAATATAACAAGCAATTCCAAATCCTCAATAAATAATGAGTCTCGAAATATTTTTAATAATTGCGTTTTTCATTGTACTAATTTAAATTGTTAATTCTTTTAATATATTCACAATGTGTCAACGATATTTTCATATATTGTAAGTAATAATTAATTAAATTAAATTTTTCAAATAATTTTATGATAGTTTTATTGATCTTTTTTATTGTAAAAAAAAGAACAAAATTAATATAACCGGATATTAATCTTGACAGGTTACCCCTCACCACACCAAACTATATTTAATCGCTAACAAGATTAAACATTCAAATTCTGTTAAGTAGTAAAATTAAGAGATTTAAACTTAATTGATATGCCCCATTAATCAAAATGCTCAAATTCCGGTTATCTAAATGTAAATTAAACCTCTTGAATCACTTACAAGAATCACTCGCATATATAACAGAACTAGAATTCTCCAGAAAGATAAAAATAACGTTATTAATGGAAGTGTAATGAATACTTGAAGCCAGTTCATTTCCTATATCAGAGCAAGTGCAGCTATTCAACAAGTATCCATTAGACAACAGGTATGGAAACAGGTTTGGTATATACGTCCCTATAAATAAGACAATTAATGACGGTTTTTAATGAAACCCTATCTTGCTTGTGATTAATACCAACAGATACCATGTAAAAACCATATTAAGATTAAAGAGAAATCTAAGGAAAAAAAAAGTAGATACAACAACATACAGGAGACGTAGTAAACCGGTGACAAATACCTTAAACAAGCAAGATATCTTTCCAATTTAATTTGATAAAATGCTAAGATAAGCGTACATGTCTACGCACTGAAAGTTTATCTTTTTTTATGTTTAAGCATTCTCAACCAGAAGTGTTTATTGTTTTATATAGTGGTGACGTTTATTATCGGTATTTATCATAGCAATTACAACTTTCTTTTACCGTTTAATGAGCAGCAAGAAGAATTATTGTTATTGCTTCTAAGCGGTTTTTATTATTACTGTGGTTCGGACAATCTAAGCAATTTCTGTACATTCTCTACAAACATGATCTTCCGCCACCAGATGGTGTTACCGTTGCCACGTTTGCTAACGTCACTACTATCATAGAACTATTTAAAAGTTGCGATAACTGGTTCTTTAATTAAAGAAATTATTAGTTTGTTGAAGGAATTAATATGGACCTATTATTGGCTAGAACTTTTCGGAGGGATTATTTATTGTTCTGACTGGAGTAGCCTTAATACCTTGGAAACCACAATCCAAATAATGAACGGTATTAAAGAACTATTACGATCTCTTTATCATGAAGAAAACTACCACGTCAATGTTCTATCAAAGCAAGACAAAACATGCATTTATTTGTCTTTGTTTATATCTATTTTACCACGTTCTCGCATATGTGGTTGAGGTTATGTGAAATGGATAAAATTCAGCAAGGTACGTACTTTATTGAGATTGTTTAAAATTGTCTATAACTAATCGCGTTTATGAATTATGAATATTTATTTTATGGTCAATCAATCTCGTAGATTATACAGCATTACTTAATGTTTTGGATACAAGCTAAAAAGTTTATCACTGTTTACACTACGGTTTACTATAATTTTGTAGTCAATAGTATATTTCATCAAGCACAGAATGAATTAGCTGCCCGAATGTGCCCCATCTTTTTTTATTTTGCTTTTTGTTTTATCGAACGGGTTTGTGCGTTTGGATCAATTTGACCCAGTGTTGCCAGGTCTGGAGATTTTTCCCCATTCTGGGGGATTTCAGTACCATTTCGAGATTTGAGGAATTTGTTACACAATCTGGAGATTTTTTTTACTTTTCTATTTAATACAAATTTGATTTATTACAGAATTGTTCAATTTTGTTACATATATTATCATATATATTTTAACTTGACTATTTGGCTCAAATTTGGAAAATAGTTTTTAATACAAAGAATGCTGATTATTCCGCAACATATGCAAATTTGGCAATATTTATAAAAAATGTATTGTATCTGCCAGGGCTGTGGAGTCGGTAAAAAAACTGTCGACTCCGACTCCAGATAATTTTGGTAGTCCGACTCCGACCCCGGCAAAATTTTAATTGTTTCCAGCGAATTTAATGGCAAAAAAATTAAATCTGACATAATCTAATTGTAAATAAAATCAAAAAGGCCTGTTGATCGGACAACAAAATTATGGCCATATTGAAAAAGGACGCTTTTTTATATTTTCAAAATATCTCTGAAATCATTAGAACTTCAACTGTTTTCTCATTAGAGAGCACATAATTCTGAACTAGTTTGTCACTTGAACCGATGTTCTATCTTTAATAATAACAAAAGTAATGACAAACCACTGTATAGTACAAAGTAAAATTCATTTCAATGAATACAAAATTGTGCAAAATAAAATGAAAATTATCTCAACTCTTACTTCTATTAGTAGTAATGACGTCACTGGCTGCAACGAGTACGACTTGCATACATGGATATTCCGACATTCAACTTAAGGTAGAGTTCAAATCGGAAATGCAGTTATAATTTTTAATCGGCTATTATACATATATTATGCATGTTTAAGTTTATGCATTAAAAATTGCGTTAGAGTGAACTGAATAAACTGTTTCTTTATTTGTTTTTTTTTCCAATTTTTTGTTTCTGGGGAAAGAATAATTTTTTAATCTGGCAACACTGATTTGACCGTACTTGGTCATTTATCAGTTCCTTTTCAGTTTACACGTATTTAAAAAACCGTACTAGGTAGTAGTAATAATGTTGTTTACTGTGAAATGAGACACTTTCATCATAATGGCGTATCCTTACCTAAAATAATCTAACAAATTTAGTTTCTAGTAGAAAGTTGGCTACAAGGAAAAATTTTTCATTAACAATTTCTCAGAAATGTTTATTTTTGATATAAGTTTCTGTATTGACTTGAACCTAAGATACAAATATTAAATATTAGAAAGAATTATCTGCTTGCATGTACCGGGCATGGACGCCGTTACATATGGGCAGGGGGGGGGGGGCGCTTGCCCCCCCCTGGATTTCGAACCCAACTATCGCTACGCGAAGAACGAAAAAGATAGGACTGGTCGAGAAATTTGTGATCGATCTTTGATCACAATTGAAGACCGATAAATACATCTGATTGATAAATCGGTTATTATCATATTAGATGGATCTTTTGATCATAGATCAGAATGATCTTTTTGATCAGATGAAGATAAAGCTCGCATATCAAACCGAATTGAAAGCTATGTATTTATTCAACAGACAGGTCAGTCGCCGCTCGGCCTGTGTGTAAAATATTTTCGCGGCTAGTCAGTTTTATTAGATATTGCGATATTGCCCTCTCGTAACAGTCGCTAAAGAGCCACAAGATGACAAGATACGGTATCCAAATTTTGCGCTGCAGTCCAAAATAAGTATTGTTGTATGCACTTTTATTTGATCGTACTTATTAGTTTCCATTACTTCGCAATTTTTGGCACTGCTGAGCAGTTTATCTTAATTACACTGGGTGTTAAACTAATAAGCTTAGAATATATAGATAAGGTATAATAGTCAACTTTTGGTAGTAGACCAAATTTTGAAAACGAACTCATGTCCAGATAGACGCCGTTTAGGAACTGCAGTGAGCCGGAATATTGTACCAACTTTAGAAATTGCTTTAGTAAAATAGGTTGTATAAAGTGTCATAGAATAACTATTTTAAAATCAAATAATTTAAAAAGATTTATAGATAACCCACTATTGGCCAAAATTGGTACTAAAATTACAAAACTTCGGTTAATGAAAAGGGAATATCAAAATCGTTAAATAATAAAAAATTTCAGACAAGAGTTATTTGGTATTAAAAGGGCCATCCTATGATACATGACAATTGATTCTCTATGCTGTTTGTAATATTGGTACCATTTGATGACACTCTCCAGCGTTGACACAATACATTTCCGTACAGAAGTTCGTTCAAAAGTTAGTAGTTGACCTAACATTGTCGCCTTACAAGTGTTCAAGTATAATAGTAAAATAAAAGAATATTATTTCGTCGTCGATTATCCTAAACACAGAATTTTCAAATTAATCCACTTTTCTCCACATTTAGTCATTATTTCTCGTTAACGGGTTAAATTTGAAAATAATATTGTAGCCTTTTTATTGTTTATCAATTTGTTATTAAGATATTGTATGATTCTCGATGACCACGAGCTAGAATTTATTATAGGAAATTAACAACAATGTCTCCTAACGTATTAAAATGTAATAAAAAGGCTCCAATATTGGTTGAAAATTATACAAAATCTAGAATAAGAGTTCAATGATTCAGAAACAAAATGTATTTACAAACAATTATTAATTAAAAATATTAATCCCACATTAATAAACGATATAGAAAGACGGCAAAATGACTTGAAACTCAATGAATATCAATATACATATAATAAGTAAGTGTTGTCGAGCATACAGGGATCACGACCATGGATGGCTATTAACACACAAAAATGTGAACAAAAACATTTCACTACCTTAAAGCGATAGAGATTTTTCAGAGTGTATGCAAAATAACACAAGACGAAAATGCTGCAAAACAGTTAATGGCATAGCACTATTACGTAATATTACGTCACCATTTAATACTAAAAAGAAATTTGCGCCCCCCCTTGGAACATTTTCAAACGGCGCCCATGGTACCGGGTGTTACCAAAACTATGAAAGATACTTAGGAATAAGTACCTTTATTTTAAAAGCTCTGCAAAAATTTCATTTGAAAAGTGATTAGAAGTATTAGATGGCATTAAATACGAAATTATAATCGCATTCGTTGTTGCATGTACCGGGTGTTAAAATATGAAAACGACTTAACGACACCATCGTCGTTATACCGGGTGTAATCAAAATTATGGAAAAGCCTTCATATTAAAATACCTTTATTTTGAAAAATAGACAGTTTATCTTAAGTAGAGGTGGAAGGTATTAAATACGAAAATAGTGAAGAGGAGAAACATATCTCCTCGACCGGTTATGGTGATTGTATAATTAATATTCCATTAATAAACATAATTATTTTGCAAATCCTTTGAGCGTTTAATGTTTCGCGAAAATAATGGGGGAATATGGTCATCTAACATTCCGCAAAAATTATTGTTTTTAGAATAATACTGGTCTCGACTTAGAATTGTAAACTTTGGGTATTTTTGCGCCCAACAATTTTGTCAAGACTCGATTTTCGTCATGTATTAAAACAATTTTTAAGCATTTCTTGTGTATTCAGAAACATTACAATAACAATCTATTGTGCGTTGACTCAAGTCAAACTCTCATTTATGGTGTCTTTATAATATTTCTAAACATCATTTTAAACAAACTTTGCGTATCTTTCAAAATAAAGGTAAGTTAGTGTTAAGTTGTTTTTATCTTTTTGGCAACACCCGGTATATGCAAAGTCGAAAGTGACTAATAATTTCATATGTAATTCCTTCTGAGATATCGAGATATCTTTTTCAAATAACATCTTTGGATAGATTTGAAAATGGAGGTACTTGAAAGATATTATACTATTGTATCTAATGAACTATAATCTTTCTAAATACTGTTTCAAATAACATTTTTGCATGTCTTTGAAGATAAAGATACTTCATACACACAAACAAGTGTTTTTCACAGTTTTGGTAACACCCGGTATATGCAAGCAGATGCTTAGATTTTAATATTCACATCTTAGGTTTAAACCTATTTTTAAGCCAAAGCAAAAGTAGTTAATAAATCTGTTCTGTCATAATTTTGCTTTAAACAAAAAAGTGTCCAATTCCAAAAGCCTTAAAAAAAACCATAAAAAAATTTAATCACCGAAGGCACTATTCGTCCGACACAGTTCCTTATTTAGGTAAGTAAGTAAATGAATAAATCTACATAATATGCACTTAATGGAAACTATTGCACTAAAAGGTCAAACAAGCTGTTGATTTCAGAACATACAAAGGAACAAGTGGTTCTCTGTAGGTGCTGTGAGAATGTTTCCCAGGTTCCCGTATTGGCTACTTGGGAACTTAACCTAACTGCATCCGCATATGCACACAAATCTAATGGAATCAGCTTAACAACATTGTTTAGCACCTCCATTCAGAAGAATACCGACCTCCTACTTATGTTTACTAATGGTCAGGTAGCGGAACACCATGAAAAGTATTCATAAATAGAGGAAGTGTTCACAGAATGTACCACTTGGTTATGCAGATACATTAGATATAACAGAAGAACAGTCCAAAATTTGACATTTCAAACTAAGATAGCCATTTTGTATAAAATGTCTCGATTTCTTTCGAAAATACTAAAATTATAATTCTATCTATTACCAGTGTTGCTGTGGAAGCAGCGTGCTCAGTGCAATGCTTTAAGGCTATTAAACTGTTACTTTTAAGTGTGAAAATATATCTTTGTTTAACACGAGTCTTTAAAACTTCATTATCACGTAATGAAAAAAAAAATTAAAACTAAAATGGTGGCGCACCGGTATTTCTCCTGTGGTGTCGTTAAAAAACGGACAACTCAGCAAGTTGATTATTCCTTAAAAGGTAACTGCAATTCTACTTCTTTTTACATCGCTACAGGATAACAGTAATTAAGAAAATTCTAATAATATCCATTTAAGCTGACTAAAACTGCTTTACCTATATTTTCATAATAATTCGGTGTACTACTCTTTTAACCATTATTATTTACAAATCAGTACAAAATATATGCGCAATATATAAAATAAAACGTGCATTTATTGTAAGCATTTGATAAAATATTTGACCAATCCCAAAAATATTTGTCCAATACAACATATGTTTGAGCAATGCAAAAAATTACTTGTGCATTAAAAAATATAAATGTGCAATAAATATATATAAATCTACATCCGAATAAATAATTGAGCATTTGTATATTTGAATGTTCCTTTCATAATATAGTTGTACAATTAAATAAATAAGTGTGTAATATAATCGCTACCTCCATAAAAATACAATGAGCAGCTTAAAAAATACTTGTTCATTAAAAAATATATTTCCAATGGTTTAAATAAATCAGCATTTGAAAATATTATAAGTGCATTTTATAATTTAAATTGTACCATGAGAAAATTATAATGCGCCATAGAAAGGATATAATGTGCATTAAGTTCTGCAACCTGTAGCGCACATACAGTAAGCGCGTAAAGTATGGAAACATGGTTAAATCTATAAGACGTTTTGTCATTTCAAAAATTCTTGACGTCGTCGATTTTTAATTATTACAATACACATTTTTGTGAAAAGTTCAATACTAAAGGTATCGGGACAAAACTTCATATTTAGAAGTTTCATAACCAAACTTAGAGCTGGAAAGCTTTCTGTTGAAATGGGTCCAAAGGAACTGGTGGTTTACTCTTAGCATTTTTCGAAGATTTTGTAAATGAGCCGCTATTTGTGTAATGTCGTCAAAATACTTAAATGATAAATTAAAGGAGAGGAAATTTTCTATAATTTATGTATATGACATTTTCTGGTAGAATTTATAGTTTAGCTGCATGAGCAAACTCTATTTCATCGAGATCGGTCGTACTGCTTTAAAACTAGTAGCCAGGATATGTCAGATATTTTGATTCTAATGACAGTAGCTAGTGTCAAACGCTAATGTTTTGAAAATACTACTGTCAATATAGGCTGCGTTCGGATATTGAACACCGTTACACTTTTTACACCCACTAACACGTCAGTGTCATTTGGACGGTGTACCCGGTGTCAACGGAGTACAATATCCGAACGCAGCTTTAATCGAGATATCTGTCTAGTTCTACTAGTTTTATTTTAATGCAGACATAGCCGATCTCGATCAAATAGAATCTCATGCAGCTAAACTATTAATTTTATATATAGTACGATAAAGTCATGTGCCTGGCCACATCAGATTTTTTTTAAAATGGCAACGCTTTTTTTTCTTACAGCATTTGGTAGATCATTTAATTGTGTAAATGGCATAGGAAACATTTTATGTATATATACCTTACATAAGAAAATTTCCGAGAAAAAGAAAATTGATAAGTTTAAGGAAAATGGATTTAGTAAACTGAATATGAAATTGCGTTTTGGGTAGAATTAATTGTCCGGAAAACCAATATAATACATACAGTAATTTAATTTTCTATTGCGCAAACTTTTCAAAAAAAGTGCGGTAAAAATGTAAAAACCGCGATTTTGGTAATTTTTACAAATTTATAGAACCTGAACCCATTGTCCTAAAAACCTCAAAATGGTCGCATAGTATACCTTAATCTTAATCCTCAATCCTCAAGCTCAGATTTGTATTCAGCGCAAATAAATCAATGTAAAAATTACTTTTTGCGTTCTATAAACAAACAATTAAGGTCTTAATACTATCCTAATTTTTAACGAAAATTTTCTTGTGGAAGGCTATAGACCTTGTAAATTACCTTTAAAATGATTAACAGATTTATCAATATCAGTACAAAAAAATATGGGGTTGCCAATTCAAAAAATTTATATATGACATCAAAAGTCCAAAAGAATTGAATTTTTATTTAACACAATATGTAGGGTGAGCTATTTGAATTAATTAGTAAGTATATCATTAAAAGTACGAGCTATAATTAACATAAAAATTGTCAAAATCAGATCGGATCGGCATATTTTAAAGCACAAGATATTTATTTTAGGGCACAATATGAATAAAATATTGCTCATTAAATCATTTTTATACCCCCCACATTTAATGTGGTGAGGGTATGTTGAGCTTAATTCAACATTTGTAACACCCTTAAGGAGGCGTGGCAGATAGACATAGACTTAGGTATGTCCGTCTGTCTGTCCGTCTGTGTACACGATAACTGCCGTAATTTTGAAGTAATTGATCTGAAATTTGCTATACAAGCGTATCTCTTAAAAAGTAAGGACACGTTCGTGAATGGGCAAAATTGCTTTTCTTTTTTTTTATATTTTACCTTGGGGGTTATTTTTACTTCAGCACGGCTGAAGATAATTTTCTTACTAGTTTTATGTGACATATTCATATTTATTGAATGCTCAATAGGTATTATTTTAATGCACAAGTTATCCGTTCTAGGGCACAATATGTAAATATAGCCCGTCCGTAAATCAGACATGTGTGTCGGAATTGTGTACATGGTTAGAAGTAATACATATGGTTCTATTGCTGAATTTACACAAGAAAATAACATATTTTACAACGTTTGCTATATTACAATTAATTGTACGTATTTTGTCCAATTTCCGACACGAGTGTCGGAATTACGATCATCAATAGTCCCTAATTCCGCCATAAATATCTACAGGCATCATAGGAGATGATGAAATAAGACAGAATGATGCAACAATAGCAGCAGAGAGAAGCGATTTTGGCATTAATACACAACCTTTGGAGATCAGTTGAACTCATGCCATCCACAAAAAAAATCACTATTCTGACCTGAAACACCCATAAAGTAAAAAGATTCTGATGTTCTGTAACACTATCTCTAATGCTTGGAGAGAATATTTGTTAATACAAAAGAAGGATGCACAAAAGAAAATCAATCTAGAAAAATAAGAAAGGAAGTGAAAAAGAACAGAATAAAAAGCTGCGCCAAGAAAAAGAGAACACTAAAAATGCCAGATGCAATAAACATTAAAATACAGATGAGGTAGAGAGGGCAGACTGAAGAAGACTAAGGACTTATTTTATACTGTTTTTCATTAAAAATGGTAAAACATATTTGTTTAAAATTTCTTAATAATAAATCTTATTAAACAATATTTAAAACACTTAGTATTTACTTGAATGTTTATATTTGTCATTCAAAAACTGATCAAGTGAGACTGGAAGTGGTTGCTTTGTTTTCATTTATAAGTTTTTTTAAGTATTTTCAAGAACTATTTTCCACAAAAATTTAGTTATTGGGATGAAGCAAAAACCAAGTAGATGAGAATAGATGGATGTTTGTAGTCGTCTTCTTCTTGTTCAATTTACCCCGACTACAAATTCCATAATAATTACAAAACCAGTTCGTGCCCAGAGCATCACGTCGCATTTTAAAACTCCGTTAAAAAAAAACGTTCCTAAATACCTGCTAACAAAAACTCAATTTCGTTCAGTCATTATAAAGGGATTAAAGTAGGTACATATAAAACATGCGCGTACTGCAATGCATCATAAAACATCATAAAATAAACAACCGACACTACACGCAGTTGAGTAAATAAAATTTTTCCAAGATTACCAACACCTTAATTGAAAACAACAATTCAGCTGGTTCACACATAGAGAGGACGTTGTAAAACTTTATAGGTTTCCATAGATAATTATGTGACACGAGTAATACAGGCGTGCTTTTTCCCGAAAATAAGTCTTGAAATAAGTCGTGAAACACCGTTGTTGATAGATAAGACAAGACAGGGCTGAAAGGGTGACATATAGCGTAGATATTTGGGTAGTCACTTCGTGTTTGGATGTTTGTTAGTGGTACATTGAAAGATCCGTGTAAAAATAGCACAAAGTAACGGTAATGAAGCATTTTATGGCCATACGCACTCTTGAAAGCATTAGGGTTTTACTGCTCACGAAAACATAGCGCTTGGATAATGAATATTGTCCAGAAGTGGTAGACGGTATAAAATTTGAAGAAGTTCAAAGATATAAAAGTGAAATATAACTCGTAATAAGTAAAAAGTATAAGAAAAATTTGACTAAATTTAGTAAGGGGAACTATTGGTGATATGTGTTGAGATAATAAAGGAAATTGATATCGAGAGTGCAGGAAAAGGAAGTTTAGAGAAGGATAGGAGTAAAAGAAAGGATGGATGAAGTGGAACAGGACATATAACGGGTAAATGTTACCGAGTAGAAGAGGTTTATAACGATAGAAAGGAAATTTAAGGAAAAAATAAGGCAGCTGTCTATCATCAACATTGAAGGTCTGCTAGATCTACCTGATATATTATATTGGATCTCTTTGCGTTTCTCTTTTATGTGAAGTTTGAAATAGTATTTCGTACTTTATATTTAAAACATTACTTCACTACTTATTTAGTACAGATATTACAAATATATCCAATAAAATTTGGAATCTTGTCTATTAATTGCTATTTATGTAGTCTTTATGTAATAATTATGTGATAATGGTTGTAAACAAGTTTTCAAAAATCAGGTACGATTTTTTACATATCTCGTAATAAAAGTTGATTTCTTCCTTATAAGGTAACTACAATCCGACTTCTTTTTTACATCGCTACAGGATAACAGTAATTAAGAAAATTCTAATAATATCTATTTATGCTGACTAAAAATGCTTTATATTTTCATAATAATACGGCGTACTACTCTTTTAACCACTATTATTTACAAATTTAGGGGTGCCGGAATTAGGTACATGTAAATATAGCACGTCCGTAAATCAGACATGTGTGTCGGAATTGTGTACATGGTTAGAAGTAATACGTATGGCTCTATAGCTGTCTTTACACAAGAAAATAACATATTTTACATCGTTTGCTATATTATAATTAATTGTACGCATTTTGTCCAAATTCCGTCATAAATATCGACAGGCATCATAGGAGATGATGAAATATGGCAGAATGATGCAAACTAGCATAAGAGAGTAGCAATTTTGGCATTACTACACTACATCTGGAGCTACCAGTTAAACTCATGCCATCTCCATTAAAAAAGAATCATTAAGTTTGCCTGAAACCCAAATAACTAAAAAGAAACTGCTCTTCTGTAACACTATCTCTGATGTTTGGAGAAAATATTCGTGAATAAGAAATAAGGAAGCACAAACGAATATCATTCTAGAGAAATAAGAAAGGAACCGAAAGAGGAGCAGAATAAAAAGCTGCGCCAAGAAAAAGAGAACACTAAAAATTTCAGATGCAAGAAATATTAAAATACAGATGACGTAGAGAGGACAGACTGAAGAAGACTAATGACTTATTTTATACTGTGTTTCATTAAAAATGGTAAAACATAAATGTTTAACATTTCTTAATAATAATAATAATAATATTTATTTATTCCCAGAGAATTTACACATTGTGGGACAGGTCACAGATAACATAGATATACTACAATATATGCATTGAATAAGTACAATGTTCACTAGCTCCAGGAGCATCCAAAATATTCCTTTAAATCATAAAACATATAATTCAATAATAAATTTAAAATTTCACATTTGAATTGAATAAAAATTTTGTTCTTGATTTCCTCAGGGATCTTATTAAATATTTTTATTGCAAGGACATTTGGAGATTTGTCGGACACACTCAAGTTTGTTCTTTCCCTGAGCAACTCTTTGCATCTGGTTTCATAATTGTGGGCCGTTCGCTTATTGAGATGGAGTCTGTTTTTAAAAATGTATTTGCAGACTTCGTAAATGTACAGGCAGCATAGTGGCGTTACCTGAAGCTCTTTTAAGACAGGCCGACATGATTGACGCGGCGAGGCACCTACAAATAGTCTAACCACGCGCTTCTGGGCTACAAAAACCTCACTCGCAAATGATGACGCTCCCCAGAAGTGGCCGATCATCCAGGTTAACTGATATGTTTGGGGCAACTGTCCAATGCCCAGTATGGAAAATTAGTGCACTTGTTTTATCTT
The DNA here is from genome assembly GCA_963966075.1 of Aphodius sticticus. NCBI lineage: Eukaryota > Metazoa > Arthropoda > Insecta > Coleoptera > Scarabaeidae > Aphodius > Aphodius sticticus. The sequence goes on along the minus strand of OZ014508.1, from coordinate 3,397,225 downwards.
TATTCAAGTGAAGTCCATTTGAGCTAAACCACTTCATCAGCCTATCCGCAACCAGCCGACAGGACTGCTCGGTGGATTGCAGTGTTAGGGATGACACGATGACCGATATATCATCGGCATACATGACCATAAAATAAACGGCAAAGAAGCTCATATGTCGTTGGCAAACAATGAAAATAGAACAGGGCCCAAAATTCATCCCTGAGGTACCCCAATCGAGACCGGAAGTACAAAGGACCTTGCAGAATTCATTCTATCACGTCCAATGGCAACCTCCACATACTGACTGAGGCCAGTGAGATACGAAGAATAATAATACATCTTATCAATATTTAAAACACTTAATATTTCCTTGAATGTTTATATTTGTCGGAATAATGTACCACTAGTGGACCTGTAGACCGCCTATTTAGGTAGATCAGTTAATTGGGTAGATCGCAGGAATCAATTGACAGCATATGTAGAAGGATGTCTCAAAAAAACACAGTTGCCACCGACAATAAAATTAGGCTTAATAAATGTTGAAAATTGGGTACATAACCTGCCATGAGGTACCAATTTCTCACTATTTGGCGAGTTTGTCGTCAAAATAAATTGTGATAAACATTTGTCCCATGTGTCAGCCTAACAACTACAATCTTTAGTTTACCCTCAAAACTTTCCTTTATCCCTAAGGTAAAGATACTATTTTTGGAGGGAAACCGCCCAAATGTGAGAGAAAATCCCCCAATCTGGCAACAGTGCACTGCTTTTTTATATAAACGCATGTGGTTGGCCAAGCAACTACAGTATACCGTATATAGATAACATTATTGAAAAAATTATTAAAAGATTTGTTATTTTTTTTCTTTCAGTTCATATGAAAGATGCTTGTCATTTGAAGAAAAAATGTTAGATTTATTTTTCCCAATACCGTGAACCTTGACTTAAATGAACTACAAAAATAAGCTAAATTTGTTCAAATTACTCAATTTTATGAAGTGCGGAAGACCTAAACGTTGCAATAGCATAAAATTTTTGATACTTTATAGTTCTGGTTTTTGTTTTGATATTGGACAAAAACTATACAGCCAGATGCTCAATTTTTAAATAAAAATAAAACATAAAATGTTAAATTTGTATACCAGTGTCTACCTTTCCTCCTTCGTAAAAGAAACGGAAAGTATGTTAGAGTACCCTCGTCAAGCAAGAGCACAATAAAATAATGTGAAAATATTTAATTTAAAATTTATTTATGTCTACTATAAACCAAAAACTCAAGAATAAGTATCAACATTTAAAGTAATCATTGAAGAACCCTAATTAATTATTTTATAACTAAATAGTATTATTTACAACACAATATTCATATTTGAATTTTAGAACAAAGTTGGATTCAATGCATAATTTTCAATTTAGTTAACAAATGAAATTGATAGATATAATACCCAAAACTAATACCTAAAATTAATATTATCTAATCTTGCGATGATTTAACCCATTTAATTGTTTAAGATTTATCGCCTGCACCTCACTGACAAAAATGCATTTGGTTGCCGTGACCACATGAACTAAATTATTACATATTTACAAAAATTTAACGTCATACCGAAAGATGTCAAAATTTGCATACCACTTGATATGCCCATTCAAATTTATTTGAATTCATAGGTATTAGAAGGCTTGCAGCTTAGAGGGCTTTATCACCCATCTCCAATAAATCATTCAGAAAACAATGAACTAAAATTATTAGTATTTTTTTATACGCTCACGTAAACATTAAATTCCATACCAGTTAACTTCATGTGGTAAACTGAGTGACGTATGCTATAAGTTACCAGACAGACCTATCTATTTTTAGTAACCTTGCGTCATAGCCAAATCTAAAGTACAGGTAGGCAAAATATATCCCTTTACTGTCAACAATGATTATTATCGACTGCGGCCCCTTGGTCTCTCCGGTACTCCCTTAGTACGCCCAATATCTTTTGGGTCAAGTTTTTTCTTAAATAAATAATTGTTTGCCACTTTGTTATGGTAGCTTGTCTACGCAAAGCAAGTTGCTGTTATTCGGAAAGACCTTGAACCATTTCCACTGCGTGTGTACTCTTTTCATCATACCACGTTACCTGCAAAAATATTAAATTAACAAAAGCTACGCATTCTAAACTCAAAACTAACCTCAATGTTGCCAACAAATTGATGAATTCCATGTAATTCTCTTACTGTATTTTAGTTTAATCTGGAGAAACCATTAGAAAGAACCACGGGCAGTTCAAAGTAGTTTGAAGTGGGTGATCAGCCTTTGCAACAAAATTTTGCTGGGGACCATATTCCGAGCCATTGGAGGCTTTTTTCAGGCGCCTCTATCAATTCCACACCCTATTGATCTTCTACTACTTCTTGGTCTTGCAGCTAAATTTTGTATAGTGTTCATCCCTTCCTCCATGTGTTCATCCAAACTTATGTATAATTATAGGTTATATAACGATATTTCACGCCCGCTAGGGGCGCTAGTAGCAGAAATATCTTGTGGTGCCATCTAATATGTAACCTCTCAAGAGTTGTATTCGTATTCTGTTAAAATAGGTTCTGAGCGGTGCTTTCACGTTGGGTTTGAGACGCGAACTTTTCACAAATAACATTCATTGGATCGATACACATTCTTCGAACAAATATTAACGCAAAGGCAAATAATCACGAATTAATAATTATTATTATACGTACAACATTGTTATAGGTTTCTCAAATATTATTTGTGGGTACGGACTACGGAGTTTGTGCTTTAGGCCCCCGCAGATAATGAAATCGCTTAGCTTTGTACATACCAATGTGAATAGGTTATGGTTGCGTTTTTGACGTTTCTAGCTCGCAGCCATGACGACGCGGAATAAACAGCTCCTGAAATGTTGAGGTCCTTTCACCAAAATCGCTCGCGTTTCGGAAAATTTTGAACCAAAAACGCCCGAGAGGTCGTTTTTCGTCGATTTCGAAAACTCACGCAACGTAGAATGGTCCATTTAGGGGGACAGTCGCGCTCCGCGCGACTGAAATGCGTTCCCCATTTTTTCCATAAGCAATTAAGAATGGACATTTTGGCAGGTGAAACACCGATTTAAAATCGTTCAATTGCGTTTACTTAATATAGACTAGTGGACCTGTAGACCGCCTATTGGGTAGATCAGTGAATCGGTACATCGCAGAAATCGATAGACCACCTATACACTGGCTGTCTTAAAAATCTAACTTTCAAGTTGATATAGAGTTGTTTCTATGGACTCATATATACAACCAAAAAGAAATTGGCGTATTAAAAAAATAGTCTTCCGCAAGTGACAATAATATAATTTGTCGCAATAAATTTTATTTTTTGTAAGAGACAAACTTTATCACCTCTGAGAAAATGTTTTGTCAATTTATATTATAGCTATGTTTCCCACATTTGGACTATGTTTCAACAATGTTTCCTGAAAATTTCATAATTTCAATTTCATTGTTGTGTGGTCAAGAATGCCAATAATATTTTGACAACAGGTCTCGTTGGTAATAATATCTCCGCCGTTTATTAATATTTTTAATGTCATCAAAAAGAGCATATTAGTTTTTGAAATTTTATTCAACTAAAAAAAAACAAAATCTTATTTTAATAATTTCAAACCATTCAAGACATTTAGTCATAGAATATATCCTTTATAATTTTTATTATACATGCAATAGGATTTTTTATATATCATATTCTGTCATGTGTTGATTGCCATTGATGATACCACTATTGAATGATGAAGCTTTGGATTCTTTAGTACATAGACATAATTAAGTTTAAGGAAAAATATTTTGAAAAACAATTGGGAGAAATCCATTCAACTTCAAAAGTGAATAATGTATAATGTTACCATTAGGTAGTTCTATTATTGTTTTGATATATTGGACAAAAACTATACAGCCAAGCGCTCACTCTTTAAATAGAAATAAATGGTAAAATATTAAATTTATATACCAGTACCTTTCCTCCTTCGTAACACAAATGGAAAATAAAATGTACCCTTGCCTGTCAAGCAAAAGCACAATAAAAGATTGTGAAAATATTTAATTTAAAATTTATTTGTGTCTATAAACCAAAAACTCAAAAAGAAATATCAAAATTTAAACAAAAAATGGTTGAACAATTTATAATTAAATAGTATCATTTAAAACACAATATTCATATTTAAATTTTAAAACAAAGTTGGATGATTCAATGCATGATTTTCACTTCAGTTAACAAATGGATTGGATAGAAATCGGAATGATGTTCCAGTGCTAATACAATAGGTACGTAATACCCAAAACTTTTGAACCGAACTAATAAAATTTTTAATATAATTAATATTACCTAATCTCGAGTTGATTAAAAGCTTTTTAACATAGTAAATTGTTTAAGTTTTTTTGCCTGCACCTCGCTGCCAAAAAAATGCATTTGGTTACTGTGGCCACATGAACTAAATAAATATTTACAGGCAAATATAACATTATGATGTCGGCTATGGCCAACCACATTAAAATTTACATGTTGTCTGGCAACTTCGGGCCAATATAAGAGGCCAGCAAAAAAAGGTAGAGAATACGTCACTTAATATGCCCGTTTAAATTTATATGAATTCATAGAAATTAGAAGGCTTGCTGACATGCTACGGGCCGTTTTATGACCCATCTCCAACCTAAAACTATTATTTTTTATACACTCACATAAAACGATGAATTCCATATGAGTTGACTTCATGTTGCAAACTGAGTGACGTATGCTTATAAGTTACCAGACAACCTGTCTATTTTTAGTAACCTTGCGTCATAGCCAAATCTAATCAACCGGTACTCCCTTGGAAACGCTAACTTTTGGGTCGAGTTTTTACTTAAATAAATAATTGTTTACTTTGTTATGGTACGTTGTCTACGCAAAGCAACTCGGTGTTATTAAGACCGAAAGACCTGCATCCATTTCCACTGCGTGTGTGCATTTCATCATACCATGTTACCTGCAAATATATTAAATTAACAAAAGCTACATGTTCTAAACTCAAAAATTACCTCCATGTTTACAACAAATTGATGAATTCCATAAAATTGTTTTACTGTATTTTTGTTTAATCTGGAGAAACCATTCGAAAGAACCACGGGCAGTTGAAAGTGGGTGATACTGTTCGCAACAAAATCTTGCTGGGGACCATATTCCGAGCCATTGGAGGCTTTTTTCAGGCGCCTCTATCAATTCCACACCCTATTGATCTTCTACTACTTCTTGGTCTTGCACACAGGTCTTGCAGTTATACTTTGTATTGTGTTCATTCTAAATGATGCATAATTATAGGTTATGTGACGATATTTCACGCCCGCTAGGGGCGCTAGTAGCAGAAATATCTTGTGGTGCCATCTAATATATAACCTCTCAAGCTGTAAAAATTAGGGGAAAGCAAACGGACAATTTTAAACTAATTATGCTAATTTATATTAATTTACTTACAGTTGTATTCGTATTAGGTTAAAATAGGTTCTAACTGCGCGGTGCTTTCACGTTTGGTTTGAGACGCGAACATTTCGCAAATAACATTCATTAGATCGATACATATATAATTCTTCGAACAAATATTAACGCAAAGGCAAATAATTACGAATTAATAATTATTATTATACGTACAACATGGTTATAGGTTTATCAAAGATTATTTGTGGGTACGGACTACGGAGTTTGTGCATTTAGGCCCCCGCAGATAATGCAATCGCTTAGCTTTGTACATACCAATGTGAATAGGTTATGGTTGTGTTTTTGACGTTTCTAGCTCGCAGCCATGACGACGGGAAATAAACAGCTACTGAAATGTTGAGGTCCTTTCACCAAAATCGCTCGCGTTTCGGAAAATTTCGAAGCAAAAACGCCCGAGAGGTCGTTTTTCGTCGATTTCGAAAACTCACGCAACGTAGAATGGTCCACGCGGGGGGACAGTCGCGCTCCGCGCGACTGAAATGCTTTCCTCATTTTTTCCATAAGCAATTAAGAATGGACATTTTGGCAGGTGAAACACCGACTTAAAATCGTTCAATTGCGTTTACTTAATATAGACAATTGTCTGAATTAGGTTCAATAAGGTGACGGATTTCGGATCAAAATATACGCTTAGTGTCGGAATTAGGAGCAATTGTTAAAGTTATAAAATATAATATAAATTACATAACTATTATTTATCAATGTTATTTTTAAAATGAATAGCCAGATATCTTTAGAAGGAAATATTTGTTTAAAAAAAAGTTGACATAGTCATTAGCACAACATAAATATAAATTCTACAGTTACAAATGTAACAAAAATTCCTTAACCTGTCTAAAATTGGGGCGTTAACCTTAGATCTGCGTGATAAAATCTGCTAAAACTTCAGGCTAACCAAAAATATAAAATATTGACATTATTGTACTGTTTTGTACACGTATAGAGAAAAATTACCAGTAAGCGTAAGATCCATTTCTTCGGAACCTATCACAAATGATAATCGAATTATCAAATTTCGTGCACAGTTAGGATAAACGTTTAAAACACGAGCCAATTTCTAGAAACTCAACGTTCAAATCTTCAACAATACAAACAAAGGCATCTGTCAACAAAACCCACCAAACATACATCTAGGACGCTCCGCGAAATAAACCTGTTTTACCAATATGTTCCTACAACTCGCGTACCCTTGAAAAATTCCAGGATAAACATGCTCAAAAAATCGACTTACCCCATCCTGTTGTGTCTCAAAATCACGCTGTAATCGTTCACGGCCATTTCGTATACGACACAGTCACATTCCCGCAATTAACAAAGGTGAAAGAACATACGCGACAATTAGCGGAAAACAACGCCGAAATTTGGATAACACGCCCGCCAAACTGCCCATACTCGAATACCTAAGCCATACCTAAGCGTCTGTCACTCCCCCCACTATATCTAGCTAACTGCGGACAAAGAATTCCAAAGCCAGCCTGCTCCAGTTTTTTGCGAAATGTGTCGGTCGGGTTCCATAGAGTACATTATAATATTCGATTGGTAGTTTAGAGTGCGATGCTAGTCTATTGAAAATTGAATAAATTGGTTTTTCCTACTTTGCATTCACAATGCACACATTGTAACACTGTTTTCGGTGTTACAATTAACACATTGTAATACCGAAAACAGTAACATTTTTGTCTAAGATAGGTACAGATTGATATCAAATGCCATATGTCAAACGTACAATACATAACCCAACATAACCACACACTGCATCGACTGCATCTTCTTAATCGCTTGCAATCGCATAAACTGCGAAATATCAATATTCTATACATATTTAAACATGGGTGTAGCCTGCTATAGTATGGCCAAAGGATTGGAGCTTTCTTAGTTTTGCTGTGTTCATCAAAATACGCCAGCATGACGTTTTCGGTGATGTTTTATGACTCTGGTAAGTGATCGTTATCATTCTTTTCAACTAAACATCAAATCCCCTTTTCAGATATAATTCAAGGACCACATTTACTTTAATAAGGTATTACGCGAAGATCAAACCTACATCGTAGATATGAACGATTTTAATTACTGCTGCGAGATTGTATATGCGCAATAAATGGTTTATCAGCATACACGTACGAAGCTATAGTACATTTAAAGTGTAGAGGATTTCTTAGTTTATGTAACGTATAAGTTTTCGGTAATATTTTGGACGCTTGGATGCTCGGTTCAATTCGTATTCGTTTTTACCGGGGGGAAGTTAGCCATAAAAGTTATCCATAAAATTTTTTTTCAACCGATTTCAATAAACGATACATTTTTGGAAAGCTCACGACGTGCTGAGTCTACAGTAGTTATGGCAACAGGATCAAATCATAATTACTACCTCAAAAGTGGAAAAGAAAGTAATTTTTTTCATAAATTTGCACATTTGTGAAACCTCATAACTCCGCAAATAGTTGACGAATTATATCAGTTGTTGCAGCAATCGAATGCCCAGACGTCGCTTTAACTCCCATAGTTATGGCAACTTAAGATTATACTAATTAGTGATGTAAAAAAATTAACGAACTTGTAACGTTTTTACAATCGAATGAGCGCCTAAGCAGAACAGGGCTTCATAAAAAATGCTGCATAAGTCATTTCTTTTCACCCGATCGTGACAATATGTACATCAAACGGTAGAGGAAGGCTGCCCCTACCTACGGTTGCTATGGCAACTCGAAATTATGTTAATTAGTGATGTAAAAAAATTAAGAATCTTTGATCATTTTTACCTTCGGATATACGCCAAAGCAGAACAGCGCTTCATAAAAAGAGGCGCATAACTCATTTCTTTTCACCCGATGGGGACAATATGTACATCAAACGATAGAGGAAAGTTACCCCTACCTATGTGAGTTATGGCAACTCGAAATTACGTTAATTAGTGATGTAAAAAAATTAACAACCTTTGATCATTTTTACCTTCGGATATACGCCAAAGCAGAACAGCGCTTCATAAAAAGAGGCGCATAACTCATTTCTTTTCACCCGATGGGGACAATATGTACATCAAACGATAGTGAAAAGTTACCCCTACCTATGTGAGTTATGGCAACTCGAAATTACGTTAATTAATGATGTAAAAAAATTAACACACTTTGAACGTTTTTACCTTCGGATAAACTCCTCCACGGAACAGAGTTCCATAAAAAACTGTGCATAACTCATTTCTTTTCATCCGATGGTGACAATATGTACATCAAACGGGAGAAGAAGGCTGCCCCTACCTATAGTTGTTATGGCAACTCGAAATTACGTTAATTGGTGATTTAAAAAAATTAACAAAGTGTGAACGATTTTACGGTGAATGTTTTTTAAACAAGTTGCATAAGTCATTTCTTTTCACTCGATCGTGACAATCTGTACATCAAACGATAGAGGAAGTCCACAACTATCTATGGACCTTATGGCAACTTGAAATTAGATTAATTAGTGATGTAAAAAATGCCGGTCCTGTTGATTTCGTACGGGCCTTATCGTCATCTAGGGGTTTTCAACGACCTGCAAAACTCTGTGCGTTCATGGGTAAATAATGCATTTAGCGGCTTATAATTTGACAATAGGTATGCAATAATTTTACCGTGAGTTATGTTCATTAATACCACTTCTTAGTCGACCGGCGCGCAATTTCTTGTATTATAGGTGTATTGGGGTAGGTGATATTAGGGGTAGCACCTTCCCAATACCATTATTGGATGCAAAATTTTATGCGCTTTCCGAATTTATATCACTTGTTTCTCTATGGGCTTGTTGCAAAAAGTTATGGCCAGTTCTTTATTGAGATGACAAGAGCTCTTATAAGGTGACGCGTAACGAAATAAATCAAATTTCCGACAATACCGTTTAATGAATTGGATTGGAGCAAAACTCTGGCGTATAGTACTTGAACACCACTATCATTTGATATATGTTTCATAACAAAATTCGAAAAAAAAAAGTTATGGTTATCTTTTATGGCTAACTTTTCCGCGGTCCCAAGAACGACATAAAAAGTTCCGACTGCACTCAATAACTACCCGCAAGAACTTGACAAAAACGATCTACCGGCACCCTTTGATGTTAGTAAACGAAAGCGCTAATGTCGGCACTCTCTTTGTGTCTTTGTCGGCATTCGGTGCCGGCATCACTGGTGCGCCGTTCGACTAAGCGCCACTACGGCGCCAAAACAAGAGCGCCAGTGTACAATAACATTTGAAATTTAATTAACATAAATAACAGATACTGTTAAAATGCACTGAAATCATTAAACCAGTTGTTAAAATTGACTTGTTCGCGAATTGCATTTTACAAAATGTATGACGAGCTTCGATCTAATTTGGCGTAAATATCTACATGTGCCAGGAATACAAATAAAATAGTTTGTGATCGGTATACCATGTATGATCGTTTCTGGTTTGGCGTATATCCGAAGGTAAAAATGATCAAACATTGTTAATCTTTTTACATCACTAATTAACGTAATTTCGAGTTGCCATAACAACCGTAGGTAGGGGCAGCCTTCCTCTACCGTTTGATGTACATATTGTCACGATCGGATGAAAAGAAATGACTTATGCAGCATTTTTTATGAAGCCCTGTTCTGCTTAGACGCTCATCCGATTGTAAAAACGTTAAAAGTTCGTTAATTTTTTTACATCACTAATTAGTATAATCTTAAGTTGCCATAACTATGGGAGTTAAAGCGACGTCTGGGCTTTCGATTGCTGCAACTACTGATATAATTCGTCAACTATTTGCGGAGTTATGAGGTTTGACAAATGTGAAAATTTATGAAAAAAAAATACTTTCTTTTCAATTTTTGAGGTAGTAATTATGATTTGATCCTGTTGCCATAACTACTGTAGACTCAGCACGTTGTGAGCTTTCCAAAAATGTATCGTTTATTGAAATCGGTTGAAAAAAAGTTTTATGGATAACTTTTATGGCTAACTTCCCCCCGGTTTCGTTTTTGTCTGTCGCTTTCGACTTCGTCTTAGTTCTGGTTGTGTGCAACGTATTTGTATTACCTCCATCACATGTAATTTTACTAAGTATAATTTATTCTAATAAACTACTTTGCCGAAATTAGAATTGGGTTTCAATTATAAGTGCTTGTAAATATAGAAGCCGCAACGGCTACGTAGCGGAATTAGGTAGACACCGCTATTAAACGTTAAGCGTTATAACAATTATTAAGTTCTTGTTCTTCGAAGTAACTATTCAGTCACCGCCAAACACTTCTATTCTGATTATTATACTTATGAGACCACTATTTTAAGTTAACTTTTTAGGTTAAGTTTCATGTATTTATCACAGTAGGGTTAAATGTGTTGCCCCAAGCTCCATTATGATCATCGTTGCGACCTCGCTGAATATTTATTCAAACTTGTAGGCTAAAGTAGAGTAAAATTATTCACAATTAGATTTTGTCATGATTTTATCTCATCGAGCTCATCCTTAATGAAGTTGACAGTTACTACAGTGCTGCCACGTGGTACCCGCAAAATACCCTAGATACTAATTGAGCGCGATATAGTAACCCCAATTTCTAAATTTATATAAAATTAATGACGCAAAGTAGAAAAAATAGTATATTACACTCGTTTTATGCTGCTTATATGTACATAGTATGATAAAGTCAAATGCCTGACCACATCAGATTTTTTAAACGATGAAAAACAATGTTTTATGTTTATTTTCGAATAAATGTTTATAAAATTGTTATTATTAAATTTCGCCCTGTCCAATGTATTCCGCGTTACAATCAGAACATTTTAGTTTGTAAATTCCACTTATTTCTAAGAAATTTATTTTGTCCTTAGTATTTATTAATAAACTTGCAGTAGCATTTTGTGTTGTTATAGTAATCCTAATGTTGAATTTATGTAGAATGATTTTAATGTGTTTGTGATGGATGAAAAAGAATTTAAATATATTTTGATTTGGCTACTATATGTTTTAATAATTGTTTATGTTTCATGGAATTATTAATTTGATTGATAGTTTAGTATTTTGAGGAATGTGCATGATAGTATTAACTAATTCATTATCATAATTTTCTTTTGATAATGGTAATGAGATAAATGTGTTAAATAAATAACGCCGAATATTTAATATTGTGTGAGTGTTGTGAGGAATTTGAAATTAATGGATGTAGTTTCTCTTAATTGATAAGTCTAAAAAATTGATTTGATTATTAATTTCCTTTTGACATGTAAATTTTAATTTGGAGATATTATTTTTATTCAAGAAATGTGCCAATTAAATTTGGATCTGTATTCCAAACGCAAAAAATAGCATCGACATATCGACACCAGAATGTGATATTTACTATTTAGTAAAGTAAATAAAATAAATCAATTTTCTACGTAGTCAACAAATATGTTGACAAGTAAACTACTTATATGACTACCCATAGCTAGGCCATCATTTTGTTTATATAAATAAATAAATGGTGGTATAAGATCTCGTAAAAGTAACATTGTTTCTTTTATGTGAACATTTGTGTATAGATAAACTATATCAAATGATACCATAAAAGAAGAAGTTTCACTTGAATTTAGATTTTTTATTTTATTTATGAAGTCAAAGAGTTTTTAATTAAGTATTTGGATTTGAATTGTAAATGTTTAGTAATAATGTTGTTAAGATTTTTTGCAAGCTTTTGAGCAATTGTGATGCAGGAAGTAAATATTTGACAAATAGGTTTAACGAATTTGGTTTACGCAATTTATTTTTTTTAACTCTAATATTTTAATAATAACTCTAATAATAATAAGTCATGTCACAGTTTTTCCATTTTCAACACAAACAGCGTCTCAAACAAACCAATTTTTGTTTAAATTCTAAAACAAATATTAACCGCCTACCCCTACAACAAACTCCCTTCCCCTAAGTCTACATAATAAATGAACACCCACCCGTGTAGAAAGGCAAAAAGAGCACAAAAACCCAGAAAACTTTTCCTCGAGACTAGACACATTTCCACACCAAAAATGCATCTTACAAATGACTCCCGAGTACCCTAACCCTGTCTGCAGACTCAGCAAACCTCCCAACATTAATGAGCATTGACCCCTCTTGCAATTTACTGTTTGGGTAGGATTGCTCCCACCCCAACCGTAAAACCGTCGGCTACCCCTATTAATTTTCAGGGTACGTCGGGTCAGCGTCTAGCTGCGTGCCCCATAAACCAATTATACCCTCGTGACGAATTTTCAATGCTTCCTCCCATTCGGTTTTGTTTGACGTGCCGACTATGTGAAATCGATATGCATATGTAAACGAGTTCAAGTTTATGGCTGGAGTTATCAGTTGCGGCACAGTTACGCCCTCTAGGCATTGTGTAGGTGGCTAATGGGAATTGCAAAGCGGCGAAGTGTCTCGTGTGTGAAGACCAATGGTGTGGATGTATTGATTTTAACGAATTACCAGGAATACTGTTGTTGTAGGTTGATGGTGGTGTCTGGGGTTCCGTGAAATCATGCGATCTGTTCATTGAGTAATGAAGAAACATTTGCATAAGTACTGCTCAAGGTATGTGCAATTTATGCATTTGCATGATGCAAAATGCATGGAAAATACCTATGGATTTGAAAATGCCTGTATTTAGCCCGAGGACATCACTTTTTGATAAGTGCCACATGACAGAAAACATGAATTAGATAATGTGATAATCTGGACCGGAACTACGGAGGTCTTGATTCAAATCCAAGTGGAGACCTTTATTTTAAAATTAAAAAGAAAATACTTCCCTCCTGCTTACATTGTGGTGGGAACTTGTTAAATATAAATATTTATCATTTTTATCCTTAAAACACCATTTAACAACATTTCAGCGATATTTATACAGGATGTAACACTTTTTTCCCGCAAGAATTATTTTAAGATAGTAAATGTCATTCTGAGTATAACTTTTCATATGGACTTAATTGCTCTCCAACTCCAAGTTACAGCCGCTTAAAACAAGTAAATAAAGAAAAATAAACAACAAACTACATATCAAACAATGCTAAAACTAAGAAAGAGCACAATCAATAATAACAAAATAAAAAGTAAATAAATTTAAGTAAAAAATTCAAAATTTTAAAAATCAACTAAATAAACAAATGATCATAAACAAAATAAATATGAAACTTTTTAGACATTTGTTTCTCTAAGTAATTGTAATTCTGAGTATAAAGTTTCTTTCATGCCGACTTATTGGTTTTATCAATTCCTAAAGAAGTTAAATCATTTAAAATACAGTTTTGCAATTATTTTACAATTATTTCAAACGGTTGTATTTTTTAAGGAATAAAGAATACAAATAGGACCGTATGAAACTTTTTACCCAGTGTGGCATTTACTATCTGTAAAAAAGTTTTGCGGGAAAAAAATGGGACACTCTGTAAATACTCCTGATTAGAAATAATGTAAAATATTTGAGTTATATGGGAACATTCACTACACTTAGTTGGATTCATGGCAAAATAAGAAATTGATTAACAACGACAAAAGCCGCTAAGTTGACTACTTTTTATTTATTATTTAACTATTTCGACAAAATTACAGAAATGGTGGCTCATTTGCAAAATCCTTGAAATGCCCAATAGGACATATTTCCGCTAAAATGTCATTTTTCTTTTGGCACGATTACAATACTTTATCATACTATGATAACGTGATACGTATGATAAAGTAAAAACGCTTTTTTTTATTTTATTCGGTTTGACTACAATAAATTTACATACCACAGGTATTAACTTAGAAAATAGAAAAATATTAATCACACAACTTTTGTCTTGATATCAGAGCATTTCACATATTTTGTCTTGTTTTAATTTTCTAATACTTAGGTCATTGCCCTATAACATAAGGTAAAATTTATTTATTCTTATTCTACTAATAAAATAAAAACCATTTTTTTATAATACGAGATATTATTTTATACAAAATCTAAGTTTAAAAAAATGGAAATATCAGCATATCAGCAGCACCTTTATTTATTTTTAAAACGTAAAAATTATTAACGTATTAACGTAATTCAATAAATACTACAACATTAATATGCAAACTTTTTTTATTTAATTTTTTTTGTAATAAGTTGTTCAACAGGAAACGAAATATTATTATAAATTAAGCATTTGTATTTAAGAAATCAAGTCAAATATTTTCGAATCAGTTGTATCACACCTAGTATATTATCCTATTAATCTGAGCAAATTGCACTGTCAGATTATCATTTACAAACTACATAAATCAAGTAAATATTCTTAAAAGTATCGAAAATATAAACATTAAAATATCGTATTCGTAACATGGCACATCTGGATTTGCAAACACATTGCAAGAAGGTCTCAAACGCATCGGCTGGCTCGTCAAAAAACTTGTAGTTTCATGGCCGAAAAATACCTTCTCCGCCGAAATTGAGCAGACTATTTGATGTAATAGTATATTACATTACAAGAGCTGTAACTAGCATATTACGTACGAGTGGAAATTTAACATACGAGCCGCGAAGCGGCGAGTTTTGTTATTTTCCACGAGTATGTAATATGCGTGACAGCTCGAGTATTGTACATAATTTTACCTACGACGGACAATTTCAATAAATTGTATCAAAAATGACAAACAAATACAGGTAAGAATATTTGACGGTTAACCAATCAATGTATTCGCGCGACATCTATTGCAACTACGGAGAACTTTGTCTGAGTGTCGATCAAAAATTCCAGTACAAATTCAACATAAATTATCACGTGCTAGTAATAATATGTTACAGCTCGAGTATTGCACTTACTTACGACCGAAAATTTCAATAAATATAAATTGTATCAGAAATGACAAATAAATAATCAAAATATTCGCGCGACATCTGTCATTATGACATTAGGTCGTGCGTTAAAAACACAAACGCACACCCAAAGGCACACGTATGTTATAAGCGATATACGAGCTATGTAGTCCGTGACGTAAGGGACATTTACACATACGGTCGTAGGTAATAGTATATTACATTACAAGAGCTGTAACTAGCATATTACGTACGAGTGGAAATTTAACATACGAGCCGCGAAGCGGCGAGTTTTGTTATTTTCCACGAGTATGTAATATGCGTGACAGCTCGAGTATTGTACATAATTTTACCTACGACGGACAATTTCAATAAATTGTATCAAAAATGACAAACAAATACAGGTAAGAATATTTGACGGTTAACCAATCAATGTATTCGCGCGACATCTATTGCAACTACGGAGAACTTTGTCTGAGTGTCGATCAAAAATTCCAGTACAAATTCAACATAAATTATCACGTGCTAGTAATAATATGTTACAGCTCGAGTATTGCACTTACTTACGACCGAAAATTTCAATAAATATAAATTGTATCAGAAATGACAAATAAATAATCAAAATATTCGCGCGACATCTGTCATTATGACATTAGGTCGTGCGTTAAAAACACAAACGCACACCCAAAGGCACACGTATGTTATAAGCGATATACGAGCTATGTAGTCCGTGACGTAAGGGACATTTACACATACGGTCGTAGGTAAACATATTAATGCTGCATGAATGCACCGGAGAAAAATACATTTTTATGCTTGAAAGAAATCGTTTTCGGGCTATAGAATTCTTAATACGTTGTAGTTTCGACATGAAAATAATATCTTGGAACGTAGTATGTAGATTGTAGATAGATGTTTGTTTGCGCTACATTACTAACTCGTCTTGCAAAATATGTATAATAATAATAATAAGTGTATATTTTTATTCCCGGTAAATATTTTTAGCTACTTAATGTAAGAATTTTAAAGATTTGGCACAAATACGTTTTCTATTGCTAATTAACAAGATAGGTATGTTATATTTACTTACTCGTTCTAAACTGTTGCGTGCGTTACATCAAACTACTCCGTGTTGAAACGTTTATTGTACACTATAAATCACAATACACATCCCCGATAAATCACATGGCACATCCCCTATGGGTACTTCGTTGTTTTCGTACTAGGTTAGGTTCCGTGGCGCCAGCACGTGCCAGCACCACGCGCGGGCGCGCGAGCCTTGACAAAATCACGGTGCGCATATTTATTCCAGAGAAAGGGATTACTTGAAAGAAGTGGGAATCACTTCAGTTAAATAATTGGTGGGTTTTTATTCAGTAAACAATACTTACTTATATTAAATGTCTTATATTTTCTTGGATCAAGTACTACGCACTTGGATGGATTTACTATTACTTCGTTGGAGAAATTAACATTTTTGGGACGAAAAATTCAATTACTTGTTTCAATACAATATTGGTTCTTACAAAGAAAGAATTTATTTGTTGGCAGCATTTATCTGAGAAATTATTTTACTTATATTGAGTATGTGGCATTTCTTGTATATACCTAACTTTCTACATCCAAGTAAATATGCATTTGAATCTAGTAAATAAATTCAAGAAATTATGTTTTCTCGTTCCAAATAATCACTTTTCTGTGTGTATACTAGTTTAAAACACCAAACTTTGGACTTGTTTTGTTCTTCCACTCACCCATTAAATTATTAAGCTTATATTGATCCACTTGAATTGCGTTATAACCAAAAACGACAGGATTTCCTGATCAAAAAAACTTTTTATTAAACTTACCGGTTGAATTTAGTTATCAAAATCTACCTATAGCCAAAATCAGTAGTAGTAAGCAAAGCTGTTAGCGCTTCCATTAACTCAGGTAATTTAGTCACATTTTTATCTTAACTGTTTCCTTAGCAGACGCGACATATGGGCCATATTTTACCAGGTAGAACGCTCAGAAAAAACCATAAAAATCACCATTTTCAACCACTGAAACCTTCCCAAGAGGCTTTTATACAAGGCACAGAAGATGTTTTGCATATTTTCTCGATTTGCAACTGTTAAGCATTCCGAAGAACTAATACTAAAAATACTGATGACAAATTTATAACTACATTAAGCAACTGCAGTTCCATACTTTTAAAGATATCAAATTATAATCTGCTATGCAAAACAAACCATAATTTATGAGATAATTCAATTATCTTCGTATGCACTATTGGTTTCTAACGTTAGGTCTAACTCCTAGCTATATCTAAGTGGCTAATTGAGTTATAAGTTAAATTATGGTCATTATTTGAACCAGTACAGCAGTGCAAACTCTGAGTATTATGTATGTATGTAATATGCATCTGCCTTTAACAACGTGTATTTTCTTAGCTTGGAGATGGTTGGATACTTTTTTCTTGCTTGGGTTAGAAGCAGTAGCCGATGTATAATTACAATGTACCATCCGCTAATGTATTCAATTAGTTTTCCAGCGTGAAATTGAAACTGAGAGGAAGTTTTTAATGCTTCCCACTCGTTCTTGCCCCTTATTATTTCGTTGGGTAACATTTTATGCAATTACTGAAGATGGCCTCCATCAATCTCTTGTGATAATTGTTCCAGGTGTATTACAGTTTACATATTCATCATATGGGAATTTGCAGTGCAGAATGTTTGTAAAATGAAGAGAAAATTACTTGGATGAAGTAGTTGGTAGGTTCGTATATACGCGAGAGATTATTGACTTCAACCAAGACATTTCATTTCTTGGAATAATTACTAGATTTAAGAAAGTTGTTACTCTGGTGAAGGAAGTAAACAGTCTTCACTGAAGTGTATATTTTTATTCCCGGTAAATATTTTTAGCTACTTAATGTAAGAATTTTAAAGATTTGGCACAAATACGTTTTCTATTGCTAATTAACAAGATAGGTATGTTATATTTACTTACTCGTTCTAACCTGTCGCGTACCTTACATCAAATTATTCCGTGTTGAAACGTTTATTGCAAACTAATCACAAGGCACCTCTACGGGTACTTCGTTGTTGCTTTCGTACTAGGTTTCGCTCCTTTACGGCGCCAGCCCTACGCGCGAGCCTTGACAAAATCACGATACGCATATTTATTCCAGAGAAAGGGATTACTTGAAAGAAGTTAGAATCACTTCAGTTCAATAATTGGTGGTTTTTTATTCGCTAAACAATACTTACTTATATTAAAAGTCTTATATTTTCTTGGATCAAGTAACTACGCACTTAAATGGATTTACTATTACTTTGTTGACAGCATTTATCTGAGAAATTATTTTACTTAGATTGAGTATGTGGCATTTCTTGTATATTACCTAACTTTCTACATCCACGTAAATATGCATTTGAATCTAGTAAATAAATTCAAGAAATTATATTTTCTTGTTCCAAATAATCACTTATCTGTGTGTGGTTGGTTAGTCCTTAAAGCAACGCTAAGCGGATGTCACAAGTTGATGGGTATGTTTAGTGTTTACTCGCTATGAAATAAGCTGTTTATGACCTAACCTTGGTAAATAACAATGCTAACTATATAATAAAGTTTAGCAATTAACAATTACGATGATGTATTTACAATTTGAAACACTTATGTTCATATTCATCCAAGGTGTTAAATAGATAAATAAATAAGCGAAAGCAAATTATCTATTAGCTTTAAAATATCTTACAGGATGGCAATTGAGTATATTATAACCTGACATTCATGTCGAATATTATTGTTGGGTAAGTTAGTGTCGTTTTCATTCAGAAATAATATTGCTTGATTCACTTGTCAATTTTCGTTGATTAGAAACGCCATTAGAAGTAAAATGAGGGATCTAAAGCCGGGGCTACACATTCACAGTATACTTGCCAAATATTTGTCACATGTTAAATATTTGGCAAATATATTTGCCACACAAATCGAAAATTTTTATTATTGATTGGTCTAAACGATGCCATGAGTGATTATTTTTCCTTTTAAGTTCGTTCACCGAATATTTTGCATCGATCCTTGATTACCGGCTGATTTTTATAAAACACAAAAAAATCTATGACATACCAACTAATTTGTACAATATTCGTTTGTGATTTCGAACCGTCAGAGTTGCGCTGGAACAGTAAATGCATCGGACATTCATGCATCGCTGCATTTTCTAATACATGAAAATTTTCTTTGAGGACTTGCTACATGTGCGTACCGAATGGGCACTAGCTATTTTTTTGATTAGTTCTCCTCATTTGCACATTAGCTTTTTCAAATCAAACTGATAATTTGATTACGAACAAGCAAGGTTTTAGTTTATAATGCCGACATATTTCTAATTACATAAGTGCAGAATTCACTGCGTACTAACAAGGGCATTCTTGTGGAAATTTACAAAACAAATCTTGACGAAACTGTTTGTTGCATTTTAATGATTTTTTTTGTTTAATTCATCAGCTTTCTGTATTATTAATTCGCAGCATTGAATTTTAACAGACTGTAAAACAATACAATTGGTCATTTGATGTAACTAGTTTAAATAAATTATTATTTAAATGAGAAAAATATATATTATTTTATTTAAATTAGGAAGATATTGCCCATAAAAGAAATGTTAGATATGGTTTCTTCGTCATCTTTAAAGTTCTACTAAATTCAATAGTACTACTAGGTTAGTTGTATAGATATGTCCTAATATTGTCTGAAATACATATCAATTAGCTTCTGAAACAACAACTTAAACAAATGAGCTTTGAAAATATAATATTTTTGTTGAATAAAAAAGCTACACAAAATTGTCTCTATTATTAAAATATTTTTAACCGCTTTCATTTATTTTTCTTCAAATAATAAACATCATAAAAATCGACAAATATATAAATACAAGCAAATAAAGTATAATTTTCCGAATAAATTATTTTATAGACTGTCTATAAAATTTTTATGATGTTTATTAGGTACTTGAAGAGAAAAGAAAACGATTAAAAATATTTTAATAGTAGAGAATTTTGTGTAGCTTCTTTATTTAACAAAAAGGTTATATTTTGAAAGCTCATAAATGAGCATCATCTATATTGTTCATAGAAAAGCATGAACTTAGGATACACTCTGTATATGGTGTACGTTTTTCTTGGAAAGAAATAACATTGCGTTTATGTGGACAGGTAAAAACAACAACTCTTTTTTAATTTCTGTCTGACGGTTTCCGGAAAACTGTCTGTCTGACGGTTTCACAAAATTACAATTTTATGCGGTTTTCGCCCTTTAGAAAAATCAAAAATCTTACTAATAATTACAAATCTATTGTCAATCTACGTATACGACCTACTACACACAAAACGAAATTAAAAAATGGCCAATTTAAACAGCGTACTAAAATGTTCATCGAGTGCAAATAAATGAAACCAATATTTGTCGCCTAGGCACTTGCTATATCCACTTCAACTGGATATTGCAAATGCCAAGTATTCGTCGTAAAAAAAACAGTCCGCACAGCCGACCGTCGAATATATAAAGCTATTTTTGAGGTGGACTCGATACGAATTGAATAGAACTGATTTTTTCTTTTCACAAATAAATTTTTGATATTTGGCAAGTATACGAATGTGTAGCCCCGGCTTTACGCAGCATCACAAAGCAGCGCGAATGAGGTTTGCTCCGGATCACAGAGATTGGCAACTTAGACACAGGACGCCTGTACTGTTTACAGACGAGTCCAGATTTCGTTTAACTCGTTGCAACGGTCGAGTACGTGTATATAGACGTCCTGGTGAACGCTACGCAGCCGCTACTATACAGGAAGTGGATAGATTTGGTCGTGGATCTGTGATGGTTTGGGCTGGAATCAGTATAGACAACAGAACTGATCTTGTTGTGGTTCCTAATCAAAGTCTCTTTCTGCTAATTCATAGGCCAATTTCACCTTATATATCTTCATATCTAATCGTCATTAAAACTTCAATTCTTTGTTATTCACTCAACGATGCTATTTTGTTAACACCATAAACAAAATGAAGTCAGACAGCTCGAATAAGTTTCTAAATACACTTTTCTAAATCCGCATACTATTACTTAATTAGGTGAGTACCTACAACTTTTTTTTTTTCATTTTGTCTAAACCCACCAAAAGGAAGTGGGTAATGAAAACAGGGTTTAAATTCCTCGCTTCTAGTCGTATCAGATAATTGAATAATTATTATAAACGGACTAGTTATCTATTAGACAAGACAGGCGACTTGTATCATTTTGTTAGAAAGTCTCGTGTTACCGGGTTCACCGGCTCTCTTGATTTAACAGCAGATAACCATCGGGCGGATAGCGCTTACATCAACTTGACGTTTCGAGTCCAACCTTTTCTTTGTACCGGTCGAGTGAAAAGGCACAAACTATTATTCTGGTGACAACGCATATACATCACGCATTTGAATACGGGATAAAGGTGAACGGCACACACCCAATTGTGTTGTTATTTTCGAAAATATTACATTGTATAAGGATAGGTTATTAGTTGAAAACGGGTTCTGTATGAACAACTTTGATTTGGAGCCCTTCTAACCCAATAAACCACTGTTATTTCGATATTACATCCAACGGGCAAGAACATTCTAGACTAATTATATATTAACTTCAATTGACAATATTACTTACCATTATCTGTTACGTAAAAACAAAATAACCTCTAGAAGACAACAACCTGGCAGAGTTATTGGTCAAAATCTAATATTATTTGTTTTCAATATTTTTGCCTTTCCAAATGAGTGATGAAATAAACCTATAATTTGAATCTGCTGCTCAAAATGGTAGGTACTTTAGGAGAAGAACAGAGTTGTAGGTGGTGGATTTCAATATGATCTTACATTCCAGATAAGATTACTAAACCAGACAAGTTCTGAGTTGTTATGACAAAAAATATGTCGGTCCCATTCATAGAAAATCAATAAATATACAGGGTGATTTGCAATCGTGGCGAAATTCTTTTTTTCATGAGGACATCTATTTTATCAATACCTTAAAAATAACAAAATATTAATAAAACAGTATTTTAAATGGCTCTAACTTCTTACGGAATATTAGCTTGTTATCAATAGGTATATATGAAACTTTTACTCAGAATAAATGCTTCTTAATTTTTATATTTCGACCATTTTATATTTTTGTCAATTATTTGCTGAATTTATTTATTTAATTATACCTACACTGATAAAAGTGAGTGCGAATTTACAAATGAAATTTGCATTTTTTTCAGTAAACCTACCCTATTTGTCGGCAATTTTACCATAATTTTAAGCAAAAATACTAAATATCATTGAAAATGCAGTTACATTCATTAATTGTACAAGCTGTGTGTAAATTTGCTAACAAGTTTGTAAATTTCATAATAACAATTACTTCAACGGAATAAAATTACATATCTATACATTAAAACTACTGTCTGATATGTAAATTTGCCTTCTGCTCGTGCAATTTTGCTTTCTAGATGGTAAAGTGCTACCGAGATAATTTTTATCGCGCTTGCGCAATAGTGGGATATACAGTTCGAGTTCCGTTCGCCATCCGTTTGGTTGTGTTTACAGCAGATATGTTAGAGTTTTATTGTGTGCGATTGTTATATACAACTAATTTAACACCGTTAGTGCCTCTATGACTTATCCTTTATCGGTGTGGTGTGGAATATTTGCTCCATATGGTTCTATAGTATTAAAAGATATAATATTGGTACATTCATCTATTTGTATATTATGGAGGACTTTGCAAATATATACTACAAAGTGCAGGTAAAAGTTTGCAGTCTTGATATGTTTAATTCCACTTTCACTAATTGGATGTTCTTTTTAGGGTACAAGTGTTGATGATATTGACATTCTACAAATTCAAGGACTTGTGTGGTGTCCATAGGTAAGATTTCGTTTATTGTGCTTTCTCGTACATGCGGTCTTACTATCAAATTTATTACTAACATGTATAACACGTATCATTTCAATCACCAATATAAAACATACTTTTCTATAAACGCTCATTAATAACTTTACACACAGTCTGTACCACAAAGGAAAGCAGCTACTGACATTATTATACCCTGTATATGATATATGACTCATGTACTTCTTATTTTATCCCCAGGTTCTCTTACTCTGGAGACGGTTTAGCTTTTTAAAAATTATTCCAAGTCAGGGTTCAAAAACGTATAAGGATAAAACCAAATCCACTGAAAGGTGATCAAACTTATTATGAAAATAAATAAGTAAATGTTTGTATGCAGTCTAAGTAAGTGTGTGTGACGTAAGTTTACCATAGGTATTTCAACTTATTATTATATATTATTACAACTTATTGTTGAAATAATATTTAATTTATATTTAAAAGATATAATTCTCTCGGTGAAGCAGATTGATTTATTTTATTATACGATATGTAGATAAGTATAGTCCATGGATTCCTATTTTATTTCATTTACTTATGATTACATTTTTGTCAAGAACTTCAATTTATGTAATGTTAAAAATATGAAATATTTATAAAAAATATGTAGATATATATTATAAATATGTTTCACATGTTATTTATTGTTAAAATTAGAATAACTTCATACTATTATTTTTGTTCTTATTTATGATCTCCACATTAATAGGATTTTATTAGTGATTTTACAGTTGACAATACAGGCCTGTCCGAGCAGTCGCAAAACCAGTTTACAAACAGTTCTTTTGTGAGAAACCAGATAATGTTTCATTGGTATTTCTAATGGAGTTATCATAGCAAGATATGTGGTCCATCACAAAAGTACTGATTGTTAACTGGTTTTGCAGTTGCTTGGACAAATCTAATATTAAAGTTGCAGAAAGTTTACTGTACAACAATTAATTGCAATTCCGCGTTTACGGTAAATTTACTGAACGTCAGTAATTTTACTTACAAAAGTATATATAAAACCGTCCACACCGGAAACCTCATTTCATATGAGAAGTAAATTTATTAGCTCAAAGTAAAATTACAAACCACATGGTATTTTCCCTTCGATACACGGAGGTTAAAAATTACCGCCGATCCACACGGTAAAATTACCTTTTCAGTTTTATCAGTGTAGAGAAAAACGTCTGCAATGTGTACAGAAAATGAATGTAATAAACTACCAGAAAAGCTATAAAAGAATAATTAACTGTAACATCGCTGGTTATTGTGGATCCCAGCTATATTTCTGTATTGCTTTTTAACAGAATTCACATATTCCACATACATTTACCTTTTAAATTACAACAGTACAACTGTAATATTACAGTGTATTTTTTAAATTTCACAGGAAAAGTACTTTAATTTCACAGTAGTTAAGTAATTTTCAATCATTGAACTGCGAACATTTCAAAAAAGTAAACGTGTTATAAACAGTAATTCGAAATTCTCAAAGAAGAATTATTAACCTACTGTATAGCAAGTCTATAGTGTATTATGTTATATAAACAATGGTGTGTCATGGCATATCGTAATACATATTATAAAGGTGCGCCCAAATATATTAATGCATCCTTCCAGTTCTTGAATATGATTACAGAACAATATAAAAAGACAATCCTTGACTACCAAAGCAGCATAAGACGATTTATCAAGGCCCCCATTTCACAATACGACTTTTGGGTGTAATCAGTCACACTACAAAAACCGTGAAACATATTTTCCCCATTCTTACTGTGACCATTTATCATGGCAACTGGTTCATCCATCTTCTGTGTCTACTGGATATGTAACGTATTCTATAAGACTGGTTTAAGAAACTTTCTATTGAGACCACTGAGGCAACAATCTAGGAAATCAATTTCGTTAGGAGAGATATTATTCATTATTTTGGATGACTGACAATATTTAACAGCAAATGGAGCACTTTAAATGTGAATATTCTTTGATATAGCCATTAAGGTTGTTTGTTATTACTGTTATTTTGCAGTTGATTAAGATTAACACCAGTGGTATTAAACACTAAGTTATTAAGTTTTATTATATTATTGTATTTAACACTATCGACAATAACAAATAAATAATGTTGTGTGAAAGGATTGTATAAACCGCAGATATAACCTAAAGGTAAATATGACAATTGGCAATCTGTTGCAATAACAACCATGGACATCGTTATAGATGAGCAACAGATTTTCAGCTGATTTCAACAGAAATATTGTCAGATTTGAAAAGGAGCAAGCATTGTACTTTTGTTAGTAGAAAGGAATTTTGCATCATTGCACATAACCCCCAAAACGACCACATGACACCTTTTATTGATTAATTAAACATTTAGCCACTAGAACTAATAAACGAAACATTGGAATTTTTATGCCTTTTACTTAATAAAATATAGTTAAAAAATTGACAAAAAATTGAAAATTTCAAAATCGTGTCAATGAAGCATCTGATAAAAATTCTAAATAACAAACTGATTCTCGTCAACTCTATAATCTATTCGATCAACATTCACGATAGAGTAATTTATTGCTCATGTTCGGTGCCAATGTTTCAGACCAGTTTCAGTAATGAGACGTGTTTATTGTGATCACTTCAGTTTTTATTTCTTGTTCTTCAGATCATCACTGCAAATGTAAACTGTTCAGAAATTATTTCATGCGAAAGCATTGTAGGTACTTAAGCTACGATAAAAGTTGTGAGATGCCAACGAGTCTTACGAGTCTTTCTAATAAGGCTCAAGGAATTCGGAATATTTTCAGGAACGCACAAGGAACGAGTTTCCTGAATTTGGTACGATTAATGTACGGTAGGCTTATGATTAATTAGTGGAGTAAAAGTTATGGTCATCTTGTTATGTCAGTACGTTAATTCAAATAGATAGGTACCTAACCAAGAAGGTGAATAGTGGTTATATATTTTTTTGTTATTCAAATTAAACATGATGAAACATTCTGACCAATTCTGCAAAGCAGTTGTTACGTAGCAAGTGGTTAGCTTTCTTAGGAACGTTGTTAAGTTACTTTTGTTTTAGAGGTTACCTAACTTAATTGCCTGGAGGAACTTAGGGATACTTGCTTTGGCTTTTACCTAGGATGCATATCCATACAAGTAAAAGAAATAATGTTATAGTCAAATACAATTTTGCATTCGTCGACTATTAAAACAAGTTTCTTAAATTTATTAAATGTACAGTGGAAAGATTATTGTCGTATTAGCGAACCTCTTCAATTGACACTTGTGGTTACATAAATCCGAATAACCTAACCTCACAATTCAGAAATGCACCCAGTCGCGAACTCTCACAAGACAAAGAATAACAACAAGAATAATTCATTTTACGCGATTTTACTGAGCAGCTATCTTCTGTGGGCCTTTGCACAAATTTAATTTTTGCGTAAATTGTTTCTACAATTCTTCGACGTTACGGGCTTCCGTACACGGAGTTGAGTGCGTCGCAAAAAAACTTTATTTTTGTGAATAAAAGTAACCATGACGGCATAAATATGGATTTTGTGTAGTTCTACTCTCGCAGATACTCCTATTCATTATTAATTTGCATATTTTTAACTTCTGTGTACACAGCGCATCGAAGGGTACTGATCAGCTGATTGAATGTATTGTACTGAATGCGCATGATCATCAACAGTTAACCACTGTTGTTAACAATGATTCTTAACAAGTGGTTAATTTTTCCGATATAGAATGGGAAATCTTATTAAAGTCATTAAATATCAAAACACCTTTTTACTTAAGACGTCATCAACACCATTTTTAATGGCAATATCATATTCTTCTTGTTGATTACGATAAATCTGTTAAATTTCTTCATGGTAGCGTACACAATTTATGAAGTTATGTCAGAAAGTGTTCAAGAAAAGGACAGTTGAAAATTAGGGAATATTGATAACTTTTGTTTGTGAATAGGCGTTTCGGTAGATTATTTGCATTGATTACGAATCCAGGCTTGAAAGTTGAATGATTTAAATAATAGTATATTATTATACAAGTTTTATAAGACATCAAATTGGCGCACGAGTTGTTTTGGAACGAGTGCGCCAATACGTCTTATAAAACGTGTGTAATATACTATATTTTCTACTTTGTGTCATTAATTTTATATAAATTTAGAAATTGTGCTTACTATATCGCGCTAAATTAGAATCTAGGGTATTTTGCGGGTACCACGTGGCAGCACTGTAGTAACTATCAACTTCGTTAAGGATGAGATCGATGAGATAAAATCATGACAAAATCTAATCGTGAATAATTTTACTCTACTGTAGCCTACAAGTTTGAATAAATATTTAGCGAGGTCGCAACGATGATCATAATGGAGCTTGGGGCAACACTTTTAACCCTACTGTGATAAATACATGAAAGTTAACCTAAAAAGTTAACTTTAAAATAGTGGTTTCATAAGTATAATAATCAGAATAGAAGTGTTTGGCGGTGACTGATTAGTTACATCGAAAAACAAGAACTTGCTATAGAATTGTTATAACGCTTAACGTTTAATAGCGGTGTCTACCTAATTCCGCTACGTAGCCGTTGCGGCTTATATATTTACAAGCACTTATAATTGAAACCCAATTCTAATTTCGGCAAAGTATTTTATTAGAATAAATTATACTTAGTAAAATTACATGTGATGGAGGTAATACAAATACGTTGCACACAACCAGAACTAAGACGAAGTCGAAAGCGACGGACAAAAACGAATACGAATTGAACCGAGCATCCAAGCGTCCAAAATATTACCGAAAACGTTACATAAACTAAGAAATCCTCTACACCTTAAATGTACTATAGCTTCGTACGTGTATGCTGATAAACCATTTATTGCGCATATACAATCTCGCAGCAGTAATTACAATGGTTCATACAATGTAGGTTTGATCTTCGCATAATACCTTATTAAAGTAAATGTGGTCCTTGAATTATATCTGAAAAGGGTTGTATGTTTAGTTGAAAAGAATGATAACGATCACTTACCAGAGTCGTAAAACATCACCGAAAACGTCATGCTGGCGTATTTTGATGAACACAGCAAAACTAAGAAAGACCCAATCCTTTGGCCATACTATAGCAGGCTACACCCATGTTTAAATATGTATAGAATATTGATATTTCGCAGTTTATGCGATTGCAAGCGATTAAGATGATGCAGTGTGTGGTTATGTTGGGTTATGTATTGTACGTTTGACATATGGCATTTGATATCAATGTGTACCAATCTTAGACAAAAACGTTACTGTTTTCGGTATTACAATGTGTTAATTGTAACACCGAAAACAGTGTTCCAATGTGTGCATTGTGAATGCAAAGTAGAAAAAAATCATTTTGTTTTAATTTGTAAATAAATAGGAGTTCAGGTAAAAGTACAATGTTTAATTCTTACTATAAGACCTTTTTAAGGTTTTCAGGATAATGGGTTTAGCTAGGACAGTGAGGCAAATAAACTGAACAAATGAAGAGCGCATCTTCAGTAGCCTATTGGGATGAGTTTTATACATGGTCGGATGGTAGGTATGTCATCTGTCGTAATGCGGGGTATTTAATTTTTATGACATAGTTGAAAGATTCCCGGTATATCCTGCTATAGCAGGTTCGGATTTATCGAATTTTCAGCGCAATTGGGTTCGAATGGTGACCGAAGGGAGCGCTGCGATCGCCAGTGGCGACTATGGTAGATCCATTTTCTTTGTTATGGCCGCTGAGCGACTGTAGTAGTCCGCAGGCCTCTAGAATGGAATCTGGTTTTTGTTGTTAGACATGTTCGGATAATTTCTCGGTAGCCATCAACAAATAAATTGTCACCGCGGTGGGTCTTGTTACGGCCCGACTTAATCGGCGGGAATTTTGAGAATCGACCATTCATCACGGATGCTTTTTTTTTGTATTTGGTGGTAGCTGGTAATGTGTTAATTTGATATTTTTCGGCTGCTGGTTTGTGCCACGGTATAGCAGCACACTTCTCAAAAAAAAAGGAAATTTAAACGCAATTTTAGCTTATATTCCCTTGAAAATTTCAACAATGTCTTAGTTTAAAGACAGACGGAATAATTTTAAAGACACATAATAGAAATATCACATCCATTCTGTTCTAAACAACTCATTACTGACCAGAATATCTAAATATGACTTTAGTAAAAAGTCGTTAGATTCCTAGATATTGGGGCTTTCTTAGTTTTGCTCTGTTCATCAAAATACGCCAGCATGACTTTTTGGTGATGTTTTGCGGCTCTGGTAAGTGATCGTGCATCATCCTCGTCAACTAAACATCAAATCCCCCTTTCAGATACAATACAAGGACCACATTTACCTGAATAAGGAGTTATGCGAAGATCAAACCTACACCGTAGATATGACCGGGTTCAAATACTGCCCCGGGATTGTATATGCGCAATAAATAGCTTATTGAATATCAGCATACACGTATCAAGCTATAGTACATCTAAAGTGTTGAGGATTTCTTAGTTTATGTAACGTATATGTTTTCGGTGACATTTTGGACAGAATTCTGGTCGTGCCAATACCGTATTCTCTTTTTTCCGAAATTAAAATTTGGTTTCAATTATAAGTGCGTGTAAATGCATAGGCATCAACGGCTACCTACCGGAATTAGATAGACACCGCTATTAAACGTTAAGCGTTATAAAAATTCTTTAGTAAGTTCTTGTTCTTCGAAGTATGTACCTAATCAGTCCCCGCCAAACACTTCTGTTCTGACTATTATAATTATTATACCACTATTTTTAAAGATAACTTTTTTAGGTTACGTTTCTATATCTATATCCTTTATTCACTGGTTGTCATGTGAGCTTTTATCACTGTAGCCATTGCGGGTTAATAGTGTTGCCCCAAGCTGTATTGTGATCATAGTTGCGCCCCGTTAACTATTTATTAAAAACTGTAGGCTAAAGTAGAGTTCAATTATCCATAATAAGATTTTATCATGATTTTATCCCAACTTTACGAAGTTGACAGTTTACTCAGGGGCGTAGCTACGGGGAGCAGTGGGAGTAAACTGCAGGCTCACGAGTACAGGGGGCGCAAAATTGGAAGGGCAATAAAAAACTTTTGGGTAAAAAATTCTATTGGCCAGATTTTCTAAATAAAACTCTAAGGACCTAAATGTTTTGTGATCTTGACTTAATTATCATAATTTTGATTTATAGATTGGTGCGTTGTATTTATACATTTATAACTCCATGTACTACATTTAACTTCTGAAAATGTTCGTTTTTTTTAAGCAAGCGCACTTCATATTTATTTACTTATTGAGTGTACTATTGAAGTATATTGTTCAGTTTAAATGATTGTTCTAACTTTTAAAGGGCTATTATTTTACTAAATTAGTGTGCTTTTTATTCATAAAGTAATTCATGTAAGTGGTTACTTATTTTAAAAGAAACAAATTGCCGATCCCAACATTTTCATGTCCCTAAACATCATTTCAATGGGGTTAGAAAAGCGTACTGTGGCATCTCAACCAACCTTCACCTGAACTGTGAAAATGTTTTCAAGGTTGTAAGTCATTTTATTACTTTAATGATGGCTACTTTTATTTTATTCCGTTTGCATACTGCAGTTGTAACTTTGTAGATATTAGAATTTTTTAAATTTTCAGTTAATTAATTCCAAAAAACGAAAAAAAAGAAGAAATTATAGATGATACAATTTGATTATAAATAATCCAATTTCATTATCTATAATTTCTTCTTTTTTTCATTTTTTAGAATATTAACCTGAAAATTTAAAAAATTCTAATATCTGCAAAGTTACAAGCATAGTATGCAAAAGCAATAAACTAGAAGTAGTAAACATTGCAGCACACTCAAAATATCGCCACAAGCTCTAAATGCAAACTTGCAAACTCAAAATTCGGGAATAGTAGACTGTTGCGTCTTAGCCGAGTGAAATTAAACAAATAAAGCTATTCACTACGGAAAAATTCAAACGCAGCTGAATTTTTAAATATGACTGATTGGGCATTAGAAATAACGTGTAAAAAGTTCCCATCGATATCGTGTAACATGATTATTGAGTTATTTACGGTCAAAGATGACCGAATTGAATTTTTTTATTCACCGGACAACAATTTTTTTTAGGAAACTTCTAAATTTTTTAATTCTCCACATAAAATGTGTATACATCGTTTAAGTACGAATTGGCGTTTTCAAGTTATGCGTCTGAAAATACGTCAACAGCACGTATAACGTATTTATATGCTGGGCGATCCATTCCACGTCCCAAGTATTTGAAAACATGATTGAGCATCATATTTAATACTAAGAAGAACAATAGCGTGCAATTAAAACAATTAAAACCCATTAGTCTTCAGAAGGTTAAGAAATGGCTTATGTAATACACCCATGGTTTTTACGGAAACCAAAATCAGTATAACTATGTTCTTATATCTACGCTACTAAGTAAACTAATTTTAGAAAAAAAAACATAAAATACGAAGCCGTTGTTTACATAAAACACTTTTGTCATTTGAAGAATATTGGGGTTAGTTTAATTTGTTAGAAATCGAAAACAGTCAGCTGTTGACTAATTGTTTTTTATTGTCATATAACGCTAAGCTGGGTTTCTCAAGGATTTTGTATATATAAATTACGTTTTTGGTTCAATCTCGAATTGAAAAATTGGAATTGAAAGTGAGATACATTATATTAAATGTTCAAAAAATGACAGACAAACTGCCAAAAAAAAAGGGGGCGCACAGATTTGTCTTGCTCCAGGGCGCTGAATATGTAGCTACGCCACTGAGTTTACTACAGTACTACCAGTACTACAACACAAAATACCCTAGATTCTAAACATAGTAACCACAATTTCTAAATTTATATAAAATTAATGACGCAAGTACAAAAAATAGTAGTATATATATAAAATTCATAAAAGTGTCAATAACTAACGACTTTTTTTCTATGACTTATTTGTAATATTTGTTTTGCATTTAAAAGATGACGCTAGAACATCCAAAGAACGAACGCTCAGAATATCCAAAGAAAAAATACAATCCGTATACATATTACAAAAATCGTGATTTACACAACTTAAAAGAATTTTCTACAAATCCAGTGGAAAATGAATGTTTTGTAGGTATAATTTCTGTATTCTTTTCATGTCTTCCGAGTAATCGACCTCATTAAAAACCTCAGCACACCTTCCTGTCTATCCACCAGGCACGTTTACGTGCTCTCGACAAATTAAGAAGTTTCTTGACACGCGATTCATGTCATTTTCACACTTATTACGGGCACCACCGCTCGTAAATACCAGCGTAACGCTGGCAGAAGTCCATTTGCAAACTCTCTTGAGAATTTGACGTTTTTAATAAAGCTAGGAGCTCTTAGAATTCTTTGGAGTCGAACGAAGAGTCTACCGTTATTTCTGGTTTTATTAAAAATCGTAAAAGTCGTTGATAGGCCTGCTTTTTAGTATTGCTATAAAAATTGAAATACGGTTTTATTTGCATCAAAGAAGAGGTATAATTATTACTTCATGTTTACGACAATGTACAGTGTGTCCAAGAAAGTCAGCATCATATGGATTTTTTTTTATTATCCATTTCTCAGAAAATTTTATTCTTTATAAAAGTTGGCGGCTTGTATGAAACCAAAACGGCAATAGTCAAATATGTAAATTTCGGTGCCATATACCGAGCGATTCAGAATATATGAATTTGTGATAAGAGTAAAGTACCTTTATTTTCATTATTATCCATAAACTTTATTTTGAAATGTTGTTTAGAAGTAAAAATTATACTCAAATGTAAAGTCACAACCACCTATCTTAAATTTTTTTTTTTTTTGTTTCTAAATTTTTACTTTTATGACAAATATTAGTCAATGCCAGTGATCCTAAAACGTCCATTTTAATCTATCTTTTAGAAATTTGAATACAATTTTTACATTTTTATTATTTTTGTATGATAACTAATGTTTATTTAATTACTCATTTTCTTGATGCGAAGTTGATATTTCACCCTGTAGATAATAATAGATCATACAATAACTAATACAGGAGCGTGACTTACCTTTAATTCAATTAATATTAATGACTTTGGATATGTTTATAATAGTAGTTATCCATCAATAGCAAGCGATTATCTCGATGTTGGTGATATATTAGGTCTTTTACAAAGTAAATATAATTTAACTACAAAACACACAGGTCGGCGGTGAGTGATGATTAGTAAAATGACTATTGTGAGTCGCTTGCCGCGTCGCATATATAGTTTATGTATTTCCAATTTCCAACAACCAACTTCAATATCCTATCATCTACAAATAAAAAAAAATCTGATGTGGCCAGGCACATGACTTTATCATACTATATATAAAATTAATAGTTTAGCTGCATGAGATTCTATTTGATCGAGATCGGCTATGTCTGCATTAAAATAAAACTAGTAGAACTAGACAAATATCTCGATTAAAGCTACGTTCGGATATTGTACTCCGTTGACAGTGGGTACACCGTCCAAATGACACTTACGTGTTATTGGGTGTAAAAAGTGTAACGGTGTTCAATATCCGAACGCAGCCTATATTGACAGTAGCATTTTCAAGACATTAGCGTTTGACACTAGCTACTGTCATTAGAATCAAAATAATCTGACATATCGTGGCTACTAGTTTTAAAGCAGTACGCCCGATCTCGATGAAATAGAATTTGCTCATGCGGCTAAACTATAAATTCTACCAAAAAATGTCATATACATAAATTATGGAAAATTTCCTCTCCTTTAATTTATTATTTAACTATTTTGACGACATTACACAAATAGCGGCTCATTTGCAAAATCTTCGAAAAATGCTATGAGTAAACCACCAGTTCCTTTGGACCCTTTTCAACAGAAAGCTTTTCAGCTCTAAGTTTGGTTATAAAACTTCTAAATATGAAGTTTCGTCCCGATACCATTAGTAGTTTCTCCGGAATCGTCTCCACAAAAACGGGTACACACACACACACATACACACACACACACAGACATTTTTTTGTACCTTGGTCAAAAATGTTCAGGGGACCCAAAAAGACATATTTCCGCTAAAATCTCAAAAAATTTTTTTGGCATGATTACAATACTTTACATACTGCGTATGATAAAGTAAAAATCGGACTTCGATGCATACTTATAGACGAATTAGAACTTTCCAAAGTGAAGCGTCAACGTGTGGTTTTCCTTATTCATCAAAATTACGAGAATTTGCTCCTATTCGTTCGACCACAAAGAACAGCTGAACAATTCATTAAAAATTGCAAAAAGTATTTTAGTGATATTCCTTTGCAATTTTAAAAAGAAAAAATAGTTTCAGCTTTTGTAACAGAAGAAACAACGTGATGGTATCACAGTCGTATTATCAACTCTCAAAATTTTTTTTTATTTTTATTTGTCCCAATATCTGAATGTTTGTAAAAGATAATGCTTTATTAGTAAAACTTTGCAATTTTTGCTTTAATGTTTGATAACTTTAAACGTTTAATCGAAATTGATTCTTTTTTTCGGCACATGAACAAATGTATCAAAAGTATCACCCTTGATTATACAATATTATGGTATAATCATGGGTATCACATCTCTTTGTATTTAACAAGATATGTAGAGATTTTAAATTGTTACTGATTCTGTCGAGTGTAGGTTACCGATTTTAAGATTATTGGTGGCTATGTCGTAGTCTTCTTGCGATCAACTAAAAAACGCCGATAATCGCAGATTTCGTCACCTACTCTTGGCAGAATTTAGCCAGATATATTTTTTATTATTAGCAAAGGTACAAACTTCACTCTAACGTATTTTTTAATGCATAAACTTAAACATGCATATTATAAGTATAATAGCCGATAAAAAATTATAACTGCATTTCCGATTTAAACTCTACCTTAAGTTGAATGTATGCAAGTCATACTCGTGGCAGCCAGAATTGTGACGTCATTGCCACTAACAGAAGTAAGAGTTGAGATTATTTTCATTTTATTTTGCACTTATTATCTATTCATTGAAATGAATTTTACTTTGTACTATACAGTGGTTTGTCATTACTTTTGTTATTATTAAAGATAGAACATCGGTTCACGTGACAAACTAGTTCAGAATTATGTACTCTCTAATGAGAAAACAGTTGAAGTTCTAATGATTTCAGAGATATTTTGAAAATATAAAAAAGCGTCCTTTTTAAAAATAGCCATAATTTTGTGGTCCGATCAACAGGCCTTTTTGATTTTATTAACAATCATATTATGTCAGATTTAATTTTTTTGCCATTAAATTCGCTGGAAACAAATAAAATTTTGCCGGAGTCGGAGTTGGCGTCGGAGTCGAACAACCAAAATTATCTGGAGTCGGAGTCGGAGTCGACAGATTTTTTACCGACTCCACAGGTTCTAAACAACATTTCCAAATAAATTTTATCGATAATAATGAAATTAAAGGTACTTTACTCTTATCACAAATTCATATATTCTGAATCGCTCGGTATATGGCGGCAAAATTTACATATTTGACTGTTGCCGTTTTGGCTTCATACAAGCCACCAACGTTTATAAAGAATAAAATTTTCTGAGAAATGGATAATAAAAAAATTTTCCATATGATGCAGACTTTTCTGGACACGTATGTAGTTTTTATGTATGACAGGAATATTCCATATATAGAACATTTTATTCGCGACTGATTAAAACGAACACCATTTCGCAACGTCATTGAAGTCCATTCACACATCAAACGCTTGCAACATATCCGTAGGACTTCTCTATTAAGGCAGGGATAATTAATATCCTTGAACAATGAGTTTCGATTTTTTATTTTCACCGTTAA
The DNA here is from genome assembly GCA_963966075.1 of Aphodius sticticus. Classification (NCBI taxonomy): domain Eukaryota; kingdom Metazoa; phylum Arthropoda; class Insecta; order Coleoptera; family Scarabaeidae; genus Aphodius; species Aphodius sticticus. The sequence goes on along the minus strand of OZ014508.1, from coordinate 3,361,129 downwards.
TTTCGTCGAACTGATTACCGGACATATTCCTTTTTTGATGCTGCATGCCTCGTTGTTTTGTCCAGGCGAGACTTAACTCATCACAAATTGGTATTCATATAGGTTATACGTTTGAGGTCGATAAATTATCAGCCGGTTTAAAGAATGGAGGACAAGATAATTACATGGAGGACGGTGATAATTGCAGCAGCGCTATTATCTCGAAGACGTCCCCGCTCTTGGTTCGACAATTTGCTCCTCTTCCTTTCCCATAGGGTTAAATTGCAAGAATAACTAATTTAAATTGCTACTGACTGTATAGTCTATACTCTATGGTATTAATCTATACTTCTGGTGTAGCAAAGTACCCTAGGTAGTAAACGAGAAAGGCAATTAGTAGATGAAAAAGGAGGGAAACGACGCAGCTAAGTAAGTAACTAGGGTTGCACCCTATAATACGTAATCGAAACTGATAATAATCATAACAATGACTCCTACTAAAAATTATAAATAAGTTCTGAAACAATATTGCCACTTGACATGTTTTGACTCAAATAAATATTCTTTAGCAGATAAATATATTTTTACCTGTCATCAAACAAATATTTATTGGAGTTAACAAAAATATCTATCTGAGTAGTCTTACAACAAAATTTTTAATATACATACACCAAATCATTTCCGTTTTATAAATTCTCTAAACAACTCTATAATCTATTCGAACAGCCTTAACGATGAAGCAATTTATGGCTCATGTTCTTTGGCTTCAATGTTCCAGACCAGTTCCTGTAATGAGACGAGTTTATTGTGATCACTTCGTTTTCTTTTTCTTGTTCTTCAGGTCATCACTGCAAAGCTGCAAACGCTAACTATTCAGAAATTATTTCATGCGAAAGCATTGCAGGTACTTAAGCAACGATAAAAGTTGTGCGATGCCAACAAGTACAAGTCTTTCTAATAAAGGACAAGGAATTCAGAATATTTTGAGGAACGAACGAGGAACGAGTTTCCTGAATTTGGTACGATTAACTTGCGGTCGGTTTATGATTAATTAGTGGAGTAAAAGTTATGGTCATCATGAGTTAATACGTGAGTACAATATATTTATAAAAAAGATACCTAACCAAATAAGTGAATTTTAATTTATCATACGTAGTATGACAGAAACTACTAAAGAAACAACTAAAGGTATCGGGACGAAACTTCATATTTTAAGTTTCATGACCAAACTTAGAGCTGGAAAGCTTTTGGTTCAAAAAGGTCCAAAGGAACTGGATGTTTACCCTTAGCATGTTTTTAACGATTTTGCAAATAAGCCATTTCTGTAAATCGACAAAATAGTTATATAATAAATTAAATTTGAAGAAATTTTGTATAATATATGTATATGACATTTTCTGGTAAAATTAATAGTTTAGCTACATGAGCAAATTCTATTTGATCGAGATCGCTCGTCCTGCTTTAAAGAATTTGACTGATTTTGATTCTATTGACAGACAGTATTGTCCGCACACCAGCGTTTGACACTGCTGTATTGTCAAAAAAACTGTATGGGCAACGCCATTTAAAAATTTTGATTTCTAAAATGACAGTGAAAATTCTTTTATGGCCTATATAAGAAAATTTTCGAAAAAAAGACCGTTAAAAATTGCATTGATAACTCTGGGGAACATAGCAACTTATAAAAGGATCACTCAAAGCAGGGCCGGCCCTAGGCGGTAGGCAACTGCCTACGGCGGCAGAATTTAGAGGCGGCAAAACCAACTGAACTACAAAAAAAATTAAAAGAAATATTTCCTGAATCTAGAAAATAAAGGAAAAGTAAAATAAAATCAAATACAACGGGAATTGACGGCCTTCTAGCCATTCCTATTTTTTAAGATGCACTCAGACAATAATAGCCAAGCTTAAATAAAATCATTAACTTTTAAATGTATTGTTTTTACTAGTTTTAGTTCCAAAGTTTTGAGTTCTTAATATCCAAAATTTCGTAAATATTGCATGAGTGTAGACCGTATTCTTCTGGATCATGTTTTCTTTTATATAAAAGTGTTTTCTTTTAATTTTAAAACTTTTTAAGTTTTGGGCCGGCACTTTTGAATCTTGACTACGGCGGCAAAACGCTAGGGCCGGCCCTGCTCATAGCAATCGTTCAATTTTCAACTTTCACCTGAAATGCTGAAAGTTTGTTCACTAATGTCCATTAACTCGTCCAATAAAGAAACAATGAAAAAACAATAGAATCTGACGAACTAAAACGCAAAATTTTTGATCTTCAGAACGACATTGTGCTAAAATCCTATGTACTACCAAATGGAAAAATCTTTCCATTCTTATAAAGAGCACAACTGACAATTTTAAATATTGTTACCAACAGGAATGGACTGGTACAGGTATATTGTTATTTTAGAAGCACATGTTTAATATAAGAACATAAACCCAGTCAATTTTGTTGAAAACTTGGTATTTAATATCAAATATATATGTTTACCAACCAAATAAACTATTTTTGAATACAATTTGTAAGATTCCAAGGATATAATAAGTATGGTGCAGCCGTGCCTTCATAGAAGATCATATTTGAACATAAATGATCTATCATTTATTAAAATTGTTTAAAAAACAGTCAGTGTCAACTTTCATGCATGCTTTTGAAAGAGATATCTAGCTTTTTGTCTTCCATGGACACTCTCCAATCTCATGCTAGTTGATCTAAGATTTTAGTAGGTTTTTAGAGTAGTCTTTTTGTTGTTTTTAGCCTAATGTTTAGTCACTTTCATTGTACAAATTTATGTGCTAGCCATATCGTGTATACATAGACAATTATGTCATCTGAATATCAACAAAATTAACTTCCGCCTTTACACACAAGGCTATAGATTTGATCATTAATCATTACCTGTATCCAAGATGTAACACGTTGACATATAACCGCAGGATTTTAATCACCTTTGCGTCTATCTTCAAAATACCAACAATCACGTCTAACAAATAAAACTTCAAATCACCTACCTTCAACTTTCCCCATTGCCAATATAGTGATGGTCTTGATCGCTGGTACAGCCCATGCAGCAAGATGAAAATATTGCGAATTCGCTTCGATGGCCTCGTGACCCCACTTCAGCCCTGCAGCCAAGAACCACGTCAGTGTTAAAATCACCCACCAGATGCTCGAAGCCATGCTGAAGAAATACAACACCATAAACAATATGGTGCACAACTCGTACTTCGTCCCCTGCGTTATGGTACTAACAGTTTGCGTACCAACCGGTGCCGGAAATGGCTCTCTACAAGAGATGGAATCACCAGCCAAAAATCCAACAACATACGCCAAAGCCACCATAAGATAACACAAAGATAGGAAGATTATTGGCCTTTCTGGGTATCGAAATCTATCAGTGTCTATCATGAAAGTGCAAACCGTGAATAAGCAACTCGCTGCGCAGAGGACACCCCATGTCCCAACCCAGATTTTCGAGAATTTGCGCTCGTTTTCGGTGAAAAACATCATCTGGCAAGGAGCTCCACAATCCTTCTCAACTTTATCAGCAACCTTCAAGGAATACTCCAAAATCTTTGGGACTTTAAACTGTGCTGGGCAAACAAACCCAAAATCTCTACCATGGATGCTTCTCATCGAAGGATCAGTTTGGAACTTATGTGAACCTGATGGTGTCGAAGTAGTAGCATCTGAAGTCTTATTTTCTCCAACACACATCACCCCATCGATATCCTGACCTTCTGGATACTGGGCACAATCCAAATTCTCAGGCCATTCGAAACCGAAGTTGTTCATGATTGATTCGCAACCGTTTTTAGCGGAAAGGCACAAAGACCGACACGGCGGTAACGGACGATCCAAAATCGTACACACTGGTATGAAAACCGAGCACAAGAAGAACTGAAGATCAGGGCTACACTTCACCTTCACTAACGGGAAATAAGGATGCACTTCCAAGCCTGCATCTTCCTGCTTTTGGTGATTCAACAAATTCGGCATAATCGTCGTATTATACGGGATATCCATGCAAAAAGGCACTGTAATCTCCTGGCATTTATCATGGTGAGGTATTATGTCCTCTTGGTCGAGGATTCTCGTCGTCTCGCGTTTGAAACCAACCACCACCGCGAAAGAAACGTTAAAAACTAACACAAAAATTACAAATTTGAACGCACACATTTTAATTGTTGTGTTGTATCCGACGGACGCGCGAATCACATATCAGTTTTAGTTATACTTGACCACAGTTGACGAAAAATCGTGAAAAAAAGTATCAAAACATGAACAAATGGTCGCGAGCGCGCGAGCGACACATTCCACGTACGGTGTCGGAACGCAACTGAAGAAGCGAAACGAACACCGGCGGGAAACCAGCGCCACCTCAAGCCGGGTGGTGAAATTTGGAACTATATAGGTATGAATGTTGAACCGATTTAAAAATTTAATTAAAATAGTCGGGGTTGTGGTTAAGCCTAGGGCCCGGGAAAATAAAGGTCCACACGGAAGTCCCAAATGAATAATAATAATATAACGGCATAATTCCGCTTTCTTTTTACATAACCTAAGATACCGCCATCTAGTGACAAATTTAAGTAACAAGAACATAAATACATAATATGACATAACCCCCAAAATTCGATATTGCTCTTTGGCTCAATAGGGTTTTCTTTTTTGAATTTATTTTTAAATTATTATATTCAATTTATATTTATTCTCAAGAGTTTGTTCCCAGTGTTTTATTACTTATTTAATAATTTTATGTGACATTATGTAGAAAAACTGCAAAAATTTACAGGATATTCTATTAGAAAAAGGAAAGGTTGGCAGTTTTCATAAAAATTAACACCCATTTCCATACTAAAAATATATTTAGACGATAGCGTAGCGTAAAACTAAAAATCTGATGTGGCCAGCCTCATGACTTTATCATACTATATATAAAATTAATAGTTTAGCTGCATGAGATTCTATCTGATCGAGATCGGTCCTGTCTGCATTAAAATAAAACTAGTTAGCCAGGATTTGACAGATATTTTGATACTACTGACCAGTGTTTTTTTTTATTTGTAATTTTAATATTTCAGTTTGTTTTATGCTTTCACTCGACTAAATTCAGTTGGGAACTTTTTATTGTTATCAATTTAGTTTGAATGCAAAAACTTAAATGTTCAGGTATGACAGCCGATTGAAAATATGAATCGCATTTCTATTTATTTAAACACCTAAAGAATTCTCCAACCATAAAAAATTCAAACAAATTTTCAAACAACAATTTTTTGGGTTTAAACAAGCTATCGTTTCAATATATTTTTAATATAATACATATATAACATATATAATAGATGTTATTAGGAAAATTTGGTAACCTTTCCTTTTTCTAATAAAACAGCCTGTACATTTTTACATTTTTATTCTAACATTAATTCTAAGTATTTTTCTAGGGATAATTTTTTCATAAAATAAATTATTTTTGAGTTATAAGCAATTAATCAAAACTCGTGACTTTTAATTTTAACCAAACGGATAAGAAATAATAAAAATCTAGCTATTAATAGAAATTAAATTAAATGTTCAAACTGGAATATTTAAAAAAATATATAAATGTGTATGTATGTGTGAATGTATTAATTTGAAGTTCTGGAGTTTTGATTAATTGCTTATAACTCAAAAATAATGCCTTAAAAATCTTACAAAAAAATCTTAGAATTAATTTTAGAATAAAAATATAAAAATATTCCCAGTCTTCTATTAGACTATAAGAAAAAGGAAAGATTGTTTAAACCCAAAACACTTTTGTTTGATAATTTTCTTTATTGTTAGAGAATAAAATTATATTTAGGTGTTCCAATAATTTTGACTAATTTTGATTAATTGCTTATAAATAAAAATGAAGCATTTTATAAAAAAAAATAATACAAAAAGTTTTTAGAATTAAAAAAATTAAACATACACTGTTTAATTCTATTTGTAAAAGAAAAGGTTACCAAATTTCCATGAAAAAATGATCACCCGGTACATTAAAATATATTTAAACGATAGCTTGTTTAAATACAAAAACATATGTTTGAACATTTTTTAAAATTGTCTAACCCTGCATAATCTTAGCCAAAAATTTAACAACAATCGACACGACCATCTATTAAAAATTCCACTGGCCGCTAAAGTCTAGTTTTATTGGCTAGCTTTACAGAAATTCTACTAAATCTACCAACAGAAAGCTACTAAAAAAATCTATCTACTTGATTCAAAATTTGGCCACCAGCTCAATATTTCATTCTACCAGATTTAGTACAAATTCTAAAAAAATTGGCAACCCTGCAGTATTGACAGTAGGCATGTCAAAACATCAGCGTTTGACACTACCTACTGTCATTAGAATGAAAATATCTGTCAAATCCTGGGTAACTAGTTTTATATTAATGCAGACACGACCGATCTCAAACAAATAGAATTTGCTCATGCAGCTAAACTATTAATTTTACCAAAAATGTCATAGACATAAATTATACAAGATTTCCTCTACTTTAATTTATTATTTAACTATTTTGACGAAATTACAGAAATGGCGGCTCATTTGCAAAATCCTTGTAAAATGCTTAGAGGAAACATCCAGTTCCTTTGGACTCTTTTGAACAAAAACCTTTTCAGCTCTAAGTTTAGTCATAAAACTTCTAAATATGCACATACACACACACACACACACAGACATTACAATACTTTATCATACTATTTATGATAAAGCTTTATCATACTATGTGATAAAGTAAAAAGTATTTTTCTGTAGAGCATTGACAGCATCAATATGTTTACTTCAAATATTCTAACAAAACTCGGCTTAGAAGGTATTTTACGGCCATAAAATAACAAATGTGGAAATCCACATGTGCGATGTCTTGAATCGATATCAAATATTTTACGTATTTCCATTTTTCAAGTATATTTGAACTATTTTCAAAATGATAATCTTACATTCCAATTTGCTAAAATTAATAGAATAATATACTGATCGTAATACAACTTATTCTAAAACTTTTCATTTGATTTCTTAAATAAAAAATTGACCATTTTCAATAATATTTTGTTTCATGTTGAATAAGTTATTACAAAATTAAAATCAATTAAAAAATACTTATCCTAAAAGCAATTTATAGCTACCACATAAAATACCTACCGTATTTTTTCGATAATCACAAATTATTAATAAGCAAATTATAAATTATTATTTGGAAGTTTCACTTAACTGCTTTTATTTTAAGTTTTTGTAATACTTTACCCATAGCCTTGCACCCTAGTGAGATAAAATAGAACCAAAACAAAATAAAACACAAATTTTAAATTACTTAAAATTTATTTACGTCTTTATTTCATAAAAATTTTAAATCCGCGACGAGTGATATATGATCGGACGGAAAGACAATGCTGGGCAGTGCCGTGTTCTCCGTTAATTCTTGTAAAGTTGGCATTGGAACTACCCTTTCAACGGACAAATTTTTGGTGCCGTAATAAATATAGTCCAAGCAATCTTGAAAACCTGACGTGAAATTTGTGTACTTGGGTGTCCCGCACGCACTTCCCAGTTTGAATGGTTGATGCAATTCTAACCCTATTATTATTTCGTCCTTATCTGAAAAGATTAACGTAAGAAAAAAATGTTTTATGATACCTTAATTTATAATACTCACTACTTTCAAAATCCTTATAATTTCCTGGAACATATCCTGTTGTATACAACTTATAAATGCCACATTCCGGAACACTATTAAAATCCCCGCAGAAAATAATGCTTATTTTTTCATCTTGATACTAGAAATAAACAAAATAAAATTAATAAACATTAAGATTAGATTTTGTTCTTAATTTCGTTCAGAAAAAATTTGCTATAGAAAAAGTAAGAAAGTTTTCTACAAATAAACACATATTATACAGTATTATTTGATTTATTTCCAAAATTTTTAAAAATACTCTTTTTGTAGTATTTTAGGTTAAAATTTTTTAAACAAATATTTCCTTCTAAATTCAAAATCGATTATTAATCGAGAACAACTCGAGAACCAAATAATAGGATTATGCGAATCACTCGAATACTGAAAATCAATTCTTGAAATAATACGATTCTGCCCATCACTAGTAATAACAAACTTATTCAAGAAAAAAGTAATTGACAGTTTTTACTTTTTCCGTGATATCTAGTAATCCATGCAATACAACACATTGAATAACTGTTTTGAAAAGCAACCATATTTATGCAACCTTTATCCCATTTAACCAACTTTGTAGCTTTAGTTTTTTCTTCTAAATGAACAGCCTAACCTAGAATCACTTGTTAAAACCACATACAAACCTTTTCTAATAATTTATTATGCATATCCTCTACGTATCTCATGCACAAAGCCCCCTGCATCAATCTTATATGGTCGGCATCAGGATGAAAATAAAGATGCGTATTTGCTACGAGTAATAAATTCCCCGTTACGATGCTTTTAAGGGCCACAACTTGTACAGCAGTTGTCCTATTTAGTACCCTTTCCTTCAATTGTTCATTCTCAGATATCTTCTTGAAAATATCAGCAAACATCGGATCTAGTGCGATGACATCGGCCAAAACTATCGAATGCGAGTCCAATAACCTAAGAAAAAATATTCTTTTTTCTAGTTTTGATAATGTTTTTAGTCGGAAACTTACTCAAAGCGATGTTTGTTGTAGAAACAAGCTAGACCTTCGGCAACTTGACCGCCTTTCAATGAAAATTTTGAATCGTAATCTATCATCGCTAAAACTGGTTGCAGGTCATGATTATAAACTTTTTTGTCAACTTCTTGTAGGCAGATAATATCGCTGTTATATCCCAAGAGTTCCTTGATAATCAATTGTTTCCTGTAGTCCATATTTAAGGCGTACGGGGGACAATACGGGTGCAAGATTGTCCGGGTAAAATCAGAATCGCAATATAGATCGGCTAAGATATTGTAGGTTACAACTCTAAATCTAAAAAAATGACTTTTTAACGGACTATTGCCTAGTTTTTAATACATACTCATCATATTGACATCGTCTTGTCGTATACGAATGCCGACTTTCAAACGGACAAAATCCCGGACTAGCATCAATCGTCACCTCCGACACAGCCTCCGTAAGGGGGCCCTCGGTACTCGAATTTCTCGGTAAACAGCTCAACTTAACATACGAGTCGATATCGATGTTTCTCGGCGTAAATAAGAACCCAGTGCCCGCCTCTGCCCAGTCTTTTCGGTCTTTCGAAACATACCACGTAAACTCGCAATGTTTCTTGTTCGTGTAAACCGTTTCAAATTTACTCGGATATACAGGAAAATTCGCCAATATCGATTGCGGTAAACCCAGTGCATCGACATACGGAGAATTAATAATTATCTTATAATCGTGTCCGTTGAGGCGTAGGATAACGTCGCTACCTTCTCTAAAAACCTTTTCGCAAAGCGTTTCCTCGTCGATAACTTCGTGGTTTGTCACGAGTGATGCTTCAAATAATCTTTGTTCCTCGTCAGTGTTGTCATCGGTCTTTTTTTTCTTCTTCTTCTTGCTGATTGCCTTTTCTAAATTGCTGCAGACCCTCGTTAAAAATGTGTTGACTGGTTCACTCAGGTTTCTAGAGAAATTAAATCGGCGATCTACTTTGAGGTCTTGGTCAGTGTAATAAAACGATATGTCGAATTGTTGTCCGTCTTTCGAATGCCTCAAATATGCTTTATCCATGGTAAAAACGTAAGTACAAATCGGTCTTGTTATCGTGGGATAATGGCCACGTAGTGTGTTAGTTAATTTCTGTACAAACCACATTTCTTAACCTATAAAATTTTATCATGTGTCATGTTCAAAAATGTAATCATTAGTTTTTGTTGGAAAAAAAGCCAAGGCGATATACAAGGAAACAATAAACAAGAAAAGATAACGGGTTTTATAATATTTTATTGACAAAAAGAATAAATACACAACTATTCAAATTTGACATATAGAAATCAAAGCGACATCTTTCGGCGATTTCGCGTACCAAGAGTTAATTGGCGTTTTTTCAATTTTGAATAAATAATGTCAATATCCTCAAATGAATATAATAACAATTAAATATATAATATACATCGTTTAAATTATTTTTTATTATAAAGATTTACGTACAGGTGGGGTGGATAAAATTTGATTAAAATGTATAACGGATTATTTGTACAACGATTACAATTTAAAATCGACAACTAACGCGACGTGATCGGATGGGAACAACGCGCTGGGTAAAGCTATATGAGCCGATAATTCTTCCTCCGCGGGAATAGGTACCACTTGCGTAACGCGCATGTTTTCTTTCTCGTAAAAAATGTAATCCAGGCAGCCCTTAAAATCTTGGGTGTAATTGGTGTATTTTGGGGTGCCGTACGCACTCGCAAAGTTAAATTTCCTCTTCAGAATATTAGGGCTGCATTCATCTATAAGAAATTTTTAAAAAAATTAATCGTATTAAATCGTAATAAAAATAATCGTATTAAATCGTTGGGCTGTCCCAAAACTCAACGTAGGAATTCGAATGATAACACTAGTCTAATTATTGTGATCAAGTATTAATTTACAACTTAAGAAAACACAAATAAAAATTAAAGAATTTGTTCAAATAGCACCACTTCATAAATTTTAGTATAAGTTAATAATCTTTGTTTCTATAATAAAACATAGCAAGTGTTATTCCATTTTAAAAACTACTCTAAATGGGTCTACTCCTACTCAGCCCTCCATGGCGTTTCGGTAAGTTTTGGGACATCCTGTATAGAGTTTGTATTTTTTTTTATAGTACGTACTTCGTTTTAACTCTTCTAAACAGACTTCATTGTTCTCGTTGGTCATATAATGAAATACGGCGCTATCTGGAAGGCTATTAAAGTCTCCGCAAAATATTACAGATATTTTCTTGTAGTGCTGAAAAATTAAAATATATTACGCTTAGATTATCAATAACAGGGAAAAAAGTAAGTACGTAGGCTTTCACGGCCAGAATTATTTAGAAAATAAATTGCTTCAGGCTTATGCCGTGTGTCAAGATTCATAAATGCTGACGTTAGCGAACCATGTTGCGCGCTTCTTCAGAAGACAGTATACAGGCCCGGCCTGTTTAATTTTTCTTGTGTGTGCAAATGCAAATGCAAAAAAAAAATAGTTTAATAATTAATAAAACTTCAGTAAATTTTTATGAGTTGTTATTTCATGGCATAGTATTAGCTTCTGAATTGTTGCTGTTTAAAAAGCAAGGTTGTGCTAGAAAAACTACCACCAAAATTTTGCATAAAAGTTATTTAGAACGTTTTTTTCATAGATTTTCATATTTTTCTAAAATCTTGTGATGTCACAATATTTACATATAATTAGGAAAATGTTTGTGTGACATTGTCAGGTAGAATCAACTAAAGAAGCGAATGATAATTAATCCAGGTGAGGATAATTTTTGGAAAAAGCACCTCCGCCTGGATTTGAACCAGGAACCCTCCAATTTCCGGTTGACAGCTCTGCCAATTGAGCTACAGAGGTAGTAAGGTAAAAGGTAAAAGCTCTGTATGAGCTTTTAGCAATAAACATTTAGCGATTCCTAGTTACCAAACTTCCATCTATCCCCAATAGGTGTCACGACGGGTTTGTTTAATTCGAAATTCGGATTGCAAATCCTGAAGTGACAAATAAAACCTATAAATTTCCACTACCTCTGTAGCTCAAGATTTGTTTCCTCTGTGTACCTCAATCCGTGGAGATATGCTGTATATTTATTTGTGAGGAACTGATCCAGCTTTAATTTTTTAAATTTCTGTGGTAGTTTGTCATCTTCATTTGACTGTGCAATCGCCTGTCCAACTGAAATAATTGCCATAATTATTCTTTTTTTCCTGGTCCATTTACGTCATTTTTAAATTTGGAAAAGTTTCTATCACCCAGGCACTACTTGTCTTTTTCCCCTACAGCAAATTTTTATCTGCCGTTATGAAACACACGGTTTGTAAAGAACTGCGCCCATATATGTGGTGCAAATTTCTATCCACAGCGATAAAAAAATCCTTACCGGGCGTCTTGGCTTAGCAACTAAAACAGGCAAAGTTATTACAAGTCTGAATTTGGGAAAATCATTATTGTTTAATCATCATCATTGATTTTTAATGTAAATACATTTGAGCTCAGTTTATGGTTTAAACCTGCATTGAAAAAGTTAGCTCTGAAGAAGCGAGCAAGATGGTTCGCAAAACGTCAGCACTTACGAATCTTGACACACAGCATAACCCGGAAGCAATTTATTTTCTAAACAGTGAAAAAAGATTTAATATTATAATAATTAAAACAGGGGAAATACATGGGGAAGAACAGTTTCAAGAATATTTACGAATAAACAATGCAATAATGCTTTTATAAACCAAATTAATTAGTAGATTCTATTTCACTTCTTACTTATCATTTATCTGTATTATACAGTTTAATACAATAGACTTTGAAAAAGTACTTTCGACAAACTTCTACCTTAAAATTTAAAAAAAAAATTACCGTTTTTAACTGTTTGCAATAATTTGCGATATATCTGCACGCCATTATAGCTTGTATCAACCTTACGTTCCCTGCTTCGCTGTGATAGAACAAGTGAGTATTGGCAATTACTAACAATGCCTTTGAAGCATTACATTGCAGGGCAATCACAAATAGCGAGGTGTGTTGCTTAAGTACCGCGTCCCGTAGGTCTTTATTTCTCTTAAGTGTTGACCAAATGTCTGTAAATATCGAATTCTTTTTCAGTTCTTGCGCCAATACGATGTGTCTATTATCCAATCTCCTGAAATCACAAACAGAATTTAAAAAGCTATACCTACTTTACGGGAAAAGAATAAAAGTAAAGACTTTGGTAAGGTTTGAATTGAGTGGTGAAGATATATCAAAATTGAAGAAATAATTTACCGAAATCTGGATTTGTCGAACATGCACGCTAAGCCTTCGCTGAGTACTTTTCCTTTCTTATGGTAAGATGTTGCGTAACCGCTACTCTGTAGGTGAACTTTAAAAAATTCACTGTAGGTGGCGCTTTCCATCTCTTGTAGTAGTATCACATCGGCATTATACCCTAAAATAATGAGAAATATATATGAGTACGATTGGATTGGGTATTTGTATCGGCAATTAATGTTGACAGCACAACAGATTATGTATTTTTACATATATGGTCTAAAATGTTTCTTTTTTCTATATATATTGAGTTTGAATTAATTTAGATGTATGAAAGTACTGTAAATATGTTTGATTTGTGAAATTGTAATATAGACAAAATTCAATTAAAAATATTGCATTTAAGAGGGGTGTTTATCAATATACCAGTTACATGCAAAACACAAGCGCATAAAAAGCAGATCGGAATCAAAACTATTGCACTGATGTGTAAAAGTAAGGTACTGTTGGAATGTGTAAGCATAGGGCATTGTTCCGGGATAAATAGAAAATTCAACCGCGCTTGTTTTAATCATGAACTTAAATAAAGAAAATAAGCTAATTTTTGACACAATATACTGGTTGATTTAATATGCTTTCATAGCGATTAAGCCAATAGCATTAATCCCGGAACAGGAGCTAATTTATGGGTGACATTTTAAGACATAGCTCTTTAAAACTGACCCAGCCGTTGTCAACTTGATCTGCCTTTTCTGCAATTGTGTCGAATTACTACGAACTGTCACCGCGGAGCTCTGTAAAGAAGTTTTCTGTAATAAACTCCACAGACGGAGACAAGGGAGAAGAGTACCGACAGCTCAGATCAATAATAACAGTTGACGACAACTGCAGTAGCTGCCTATTGGCAAAGGGCAGAAATCGGCTGAACAAATTAAGTAAGTATGTTTGCTTATACACAAGGACTTACAGACTCAATGCCGACATCGATCTCACTAGTATAAACGGCCCTCTTAATTGTAACTGTCAATAATTAAGGTAAATTTAATATTAAAATTCATAGTATAAAAATATATAAATAAAGGGTGCATAATAAAATGACGAATAAGAATATTATTGCTACAAAATCAATCAAATGCATTAGTTTTGAACAATTTGAGACACCCTAGCTTTTTTGTTTGTTATGTTTAAATATGCTGGACACGAAGAACACATTTGTTACTTTGAGTTTCAATAATCTAAGTATTAAAACAATTTTTTTTAAATTATTACGTAGCTTTCCAGTCTTTTGTAGTATACTCGAGAAAATTACAAGAACCATCTTTGAAAATAATCCAATTTTGTGCTCTACACATGAAAAATATATGTACTCCTGGTGACCACTCTTTTATTGTGATCAATAAACTAATAATATTGTATGTATATTACATTATTGCATGTGTACTGTGAAAGTGTAATTATAGGTACATATTAGGATATTAGAACTTTTCATGTAATACAAATTTACAGATTTATCTTTGATGTACAAACATTCTGATAATTATGGTAATATGAACACGATATTCCAATATAAATAATTGCCAAACTTAATTTGATGTATATAGAGCCCATAACAAGTTAAAAAAATATAAGTAAACACAAGAATACAATTTTGTCAGTTTTGTGCATTTTGTCATGGAATAAACATAAACCCACATACTCATCCACTGAATTGCACCATCAAGAAGATATCTCCATAGTATCTTTTTAAAACTTATAAAACTAATTACGGAAATTATCCATTGCAGCGGTAATCCGGTTATCAACAAAAGAAACAATTCCTCGAGATTTCTTTTAGCTACTCAACATTATGAAACCATTAAGCAAATAAATCATATATTTTGTTGTTCAATTTTTGTCGCTAAAAAGCATTTTGCCAATCAATTCCTATTTTTGTCGTTAAAACACATATTTTGCTGTTATTTACTGATTCGTTTATATTTTCTGTTGTTCAAACCAGGGCTGTGGAGTCGGTAAAAAAACTTTCGACTCCGACAGATAATTTTCGTAGTTCGACTCCGACTTCGACTCAGGCAAAATTTTATTTGTTTCCAGCGAACTTGTTGGCGAAAAAATTAAACTGACATAATCTAATTGTAAGTAAAATAAAAAAGGCTTCTTGATCGGACCACAATATTATGACCATATTTAAAAAGCACATTTTTTTATTTTTTCAAAATATCTCTGAAATTATTACAAATTCGACTGTTTTCTCATTAGAAAGCACATAATTCTGAACTACTTTGTCACAAATTCTGCGAATATCGGTGTTTTTTTGTTAATCGCAAGAAGACTACGACATAGCCACCAATAATTTCAAAATCTGTCACCTACACTCGACAGAATTGAAC
Source organism: Aphodius sticticus (assembly GCA_963966075.1). Taxonomy (NCBI): domain Eukaryota; kingdom Metazoa; phylum Arthropoda; class Insecta; order Coleoptera; family Scarabaeidae; genus Aphodius; species Aphodius sticticus. Next base: position 3,345,831 of record OZ014508.1, on the reverse strand, counting down.
CGGATATTTTTTATATTATCGGAAAATGTTCCAAGTTCTCTTTAACATATAATTTGAATGGAATTACCTAATCATTTCGGTGTAAATCTGATTACAATAATATGATATATATTTGGTTGCCTACACAATCCGAAGCCAACCTTAAGTAAAGGTTCCTATTTCACAATCTCAGTAACAATATAAAATCTCTACATATTTTGTTAAAGATAAAAGGATGTGATACTTTTGATAAATTTGTTCCGATAAAATAAAATGTGCCGAAAAAAATAATTAATTTCGGTTAAGAGTTTATCAGCTATCAAACATTAAAGCTAAACTTGCAAAGTCTTACTAGTAAAGCATTATCTTTTACAAACATTCAGATATTGGGGGAATATCATTAAAATACTTTTTGCAATATTTAATGAATTGTTCAACTGCTCATTGTGGCCAAACGAACAGGAGCAAATTATCTTAATTTTGATGAATAAGGAAAACCCCACGTTGTCGCTTTACTTTGGAAAGTTCTAATTCGCCTAAGTATACTTTGAAGTCCGATTTTTAATTTGTAGATGTTCGAGCTATCATAATTGGAAATGGGAAATAAACTATATATGCAATGCAGCAAGCGACTCACAATAATCATTTTGCTAATCATCACTCACCACCTGTGTGTTTTGTAGTTAAATTATATTTACATAATATATAATTAGGTACTTTGTAAAAGACCTAATAATATATTTAATTAATCGTTTACTATCTATTATTATTATTATTATTATTTATTGAGGTAACGGCCATCTCGCATGTCTTTTTCTACATTATTTAAACATGGACCCGGAGTCGGAGTTGGTACATTTTTTCCGACTCCAACTCTGACTCCTCTGAAATTTGTTTGAACTCCAACTCCGACTCCACAGCCCTGGTTCAAACACACATTTTGTCGTTCAAATGCATACTTTGAAAATTGGCACACAAAAATAATATGTTCAAAAACAAATTTAACACTGTAAAATGTATTCGACATGATATACAGCAATATGGTTACTTTCTTGCAATCTTCGTATATTCTTATAACAAAAAGTCATCCTATTCCTACATACTATTCGGTAGATAATTGTCTGAATTAATTATTTCCACGTATTATCAGTAATGATATAAATATATGAATCAACATTTTTGCCCTTCAGATTAAACATGAGCATGTCAGAACTGAAGAAAGTACCCGATGTTTCCATTTTAAAATTAACGTTTGGCTTCATTATTCTTATTCATTTTGTTTACTTTTATTATAATAATTAATTGCTTTGTTTAAGTGACTTTATACAACTTATGGTAATTATTTTATAGAATTGGGGTGTTTTTGGATTCATTAATGGTACAAATTAAACATTATGTATGTATCTACTAAATTCTGGTGGGGTTAGAATTTTAAACTTCGCGCTAAACGGGTTGAACACCGCAAGATATCCCAGTTTGCGAATTTGACGTTTAGTAAAAAAAGATGGCCGCGCGCTCCACAAGAAAGTTAAACTCGGTCTTATTTTCAAATAATTACGCGATAATTCGAACCGGCCAGTGCCCTTGTTGTGACTAATCAGTGAAATGTGATACGCGCTATCGATATTTCGAAAAATTCTGGGCCGGCAAGGTTACGCCGCGTTAATATTTCGAAAATAATTCTTGCTTGTCAAGGCTGTATCGCCAAGTTTGGTGTGTAGTACGTATTTTAGCCGTTAGATGGTGCTGATAATCGCGATTGAATTACCGGTCGGTAATTTAACACTCCGCGAGTTCGAGGTTTACAAATTTGACGTTTCGCTGGAAAAATTGCCGCGATCTCCGCGAAAAAGTTAACACTGGTGTAATTTTTAAAGAATTTAGTGATAATTCGAACCCGGTAGTGCGTTTGTTGTGACTAAGATGTGAATTGTGGTGCACCCTAGCGATATTTCGAAAAATTCTGGACCTGCCAGTATACAGTGAGTAAATTTTTTGATTATAATTTATTCTTGCGTTTTGAGGGGTAACAAAAATTTGTTGTGTAGTTCGTATTTTAGCCGTTAGGTGGCCCGATTGTGTTACCAACCTAGTAATAATGACGTTTTGGTAAAAATTGTTTGTTTAACCTAAAAATTGTCGTAAAACTAAACCATAATCACCTAATAGTTCGTGAATTATTAGTTGTTTTCTATACTCCATTGATAAATATCCAGAATCACAGTAAGAAAATTGCTCGTCCAGCGTATATCTTTCCGCTAAAGTATTATAAGACACAATCCTATACCTACAAACAAAACCATAATTAGTTTACGAATTCTGACATCGTAATTAACCTTACTCATTATTTGTCAATTTCTTCTTTGTAAATTTATGTCGGCTGTTAATACTTTTCAACGATAGATTAGGCAAAACCTCCACGACTAATTCTGATATAACCTCAACGGGTTCTCCGGCAACTTTGTTATGATTCAACGGCATGTAACAAAATTTTAAATAACATCCAATATCGGTAACCGAAGGCGTATAAAAGAACTCCCGACCCACAATTTCCCAATCTTTTTTGTCCCTCGATCGACTCCAAACCATCTGGCTACATTTTACGTCCAGAAATATCGCCTTAATAACAGGTTTTAACGTAGTACAAGCGTACAAAACCTTCGGCAACTTCAACGTGGTAATCAAAGGTGCATTTTTCACGATCTCGTATTTCTCTTCGAAGATATAAAACCACAACTTCTGCTTCAATTTAAACAACCTTTCGCAAGTAGTGTCGTTTGAGATCAACATGGTATCGCCAAAGTTTATTTCGTCGCTGAATGCATGGCCGCTGCTCTCGATCTTTGCGGTTATGTCTTTTTCAACGCTCGTCCAGCCGAGGTCTTGATATAATTTGTGTATTTTGTTCTTTGTGTGCTGTAGTAGCGATCCTACGCTGTCGGTAATTTGTCGTACGGATTTGACATCTTTATCGAGTTCGCCGTGTTCCGTTTTAACGAATAATTGGAACTGTAATTCGCATTGATTTGTACGCTCCGTGTACCTCAGGTGCGCCGTTTTCTGCATTTTGTCGAAAAACGGTACGGGCGATACGGTCGATCGCTTAAACTGCTGATAATTGCAATTAAAAATAACGTTATCTAGAGAGAGTATAACATAACCTCCAATCTTGGTTACCGAATTTCAAAACAACAAACGTCAGAATGGGGAATTTAGTTTTGTGCGGCGCCGGCGGTTCGTGTGGTGAGTTTTTGTACTACTCGTACCTTACAATAGGGTATTCCGGTCATGTCAAAATTTAAGCAGATATTCGGTTTAACCTATTGTACAATTTATGAGGATTCATATAGTAAAGCTATGAGCTTTTTGATTTAGTTTTTCTATAAGATAATTGCAATTAAAAGTGCATTTCGTTTGAATTCACCGACCACCCTCGGAAATACACGATGATTACCGATCCCTAGTAGCGGTGGCAACAGCGGACAGCTCTCGAACAGCTGATCGGCCAAGTTGACGGTTGGCGACCCTGTTGTTTGACAACGAATAAAGGTACCTTTTTTGAGAGATGATTTGATCATTGAAACTTGAAGCCAAACATCTCTCATCTCGCTAGTCGGCAATGTAAAGAAAATCTTATCAGAAGTTACTGTTCTACTGCTGTTATAGCCCGGCACAGAACAATGTCGGCGTTGGAGTTTATACATTTTGAACAAGTGTTTGATATAACCTCAATAACCAAAGCAGGTGTCAACAAACGAGCGATTCTAAACGTTGACACAACAGAAGACAAAAATTTACTACGTGCACCCTAGATATAGTAACGTTGTCAAGTCGCTCACTTTGAGCGGTCTTTGTGACGTCACAAAGACCAATCCTAATTCATACTTCAAACAACGATTTCTCTTAATTTAAAACAATGTTTGATATTTTACTTGTGAAGTAGCAAACAGTAGCACCCATACTTTATAAAAAATGACAATTTCAAAAACACCGGAATACCCCATTACATTATTATTTATCAAATAATGCTTTTAGCTTTTTTTATTTATTTTATTGCATACTGATACAATCAATTTGATGATGTTTTGATAATACAAATGATAACAAATTGTTTAAAACAAAGAATGGTACTACAATTCTGTCACCGAGATGAACTTTTGCAAAAATTGTTGCATAAATTTCTATCATACCTCAAATTAGTGAAAATTAATAGACCTAGTAGCCCTTTGCTGCACGGAGTTTTGCCCATAATGTTCAACTTTTCCAAAAACGTAAATTCTTTGTTGTTCTGTCAACCCAGTCAAAACTATAAGCAGACCCGAATTAAATCTCAAAAGAGACGAAGATTCTCAAAAGAGGATTAATGATCTCTAATGAAATTATAAACTTAGAAGTAAAGAAAGTCTACTATAGTTAAAACGCAAACTTTCAATATAAATACTATACCTTTTCAAGTTCAAATTGGCACTAATCAAAATCAAATTAGCACTAATCAATACCAAAATGACAATTAACAAAATCAAAATGACAATTAACAAATTCAAGTTGGCATTAAATAATTTAAATTAGCAGTATCATACAATTAAATAGAAAGTAAATAATGTTATTTATATTTTATTTATATATTATTTATATTTTTATTGCTGCTGGAATATATCTTTGAATCTGGGCTATGAATCTTGCACAGTTGGCCACATTGATTGTGTTATTATCATTCTGAACAATATTTTCTAACCGGCGCATTCTGTATTCAGTTTGGGAGATATTATTCCGATCTTCTCCTGCTAAAACATCTCTTAGGTTATCTCAATCGGATTTAACATGGGACTGTATGGACTGTGTCTTATTAATCTATGGTGAAAAAATTTCTCTTCTGCAAAAACTTCATAACCATAACTACTGGTTCTTGGTACATATTTTGGACGTTTCTCAAACATTGTTTCACAAATTACGTTTGCTTCTGTTTTTTTAAATGAGCTCATAAGGTATTAGATCAGAAATGGCTCTGCATCCAATAAGATGTATAATTGCGCCTCGGCTACCGGCTGCTACAAATGTACATCGACTTCCTTTCTTAGAACGTCATTGCGTCCGCGAAATAAACATATTAAAATTAGTTTCGTAAACATAAATTATTGGCATATTCTCTGCTTGAAGATTGCTTAAAGTAATGTTAATTCTTACATATTCTAACATTTTTGTTTTATTGTCTATACTGTTGGCTCTTTCAGGCTCTCGACGTACTTGTTTTATTGTCTACATAAGACCGTCGAGGTGTTGAAGAATACATTCTTTAGTGACATTAATTTAATGATTGTAAAATCTTTTCTTTTAATTGCTGGAGTTATCTTTGGATTTCTTTCAATTTCATTTTCAAAAAACGTCGGTGTTCGTCTGTGATTTTAACTCTGCGTTTACCTCCATGCTGTTACTCTGGAACGTCTTGATTTTTCACCCATCTATACGCCGTTCTTTTTGAAACTCCGAGATCATTTGCAAGATTGCACCAATCCCCGTTAAAATTATAAACAGCGCAAATTTGTCTTTTGAGTTTATTAATTTGAATTGACAATTAAATTATTTAATGTCAGCTTGAATTGATTAGTGCTAATTTTGTTTTTGATTAGTGCCAATTTGAACTTGAAAAGGTATAGAAATAACAAAGTTCTGATAAGTTTTCATTAAAATGTATTTAAACAACAGCTAACGAATAATTAAATCCACTAAAAAGATACACAAGAATCACTTAACGTTGCCATCTAGTTTACCCCAGACCTCATTTATGATCAGGTCGATAGCTTCGGAGGACACCAAGGCTTTCACGTCATCCGTACAGTTAAACGGGTACTTCCTCTCCTGCATGCTATAATCCATCTCTGACTCTGTGTCCTCCTCTATACAAACGCTAAGTTTCGACTGCTGTTCTTTAAGCCTCCTACCTTTATTCGTAACAGACATACACTTAAACTTTATCCCAGTCTCCGGATCCTCATAAAAATCATCATCCTGCTTCACCAGACTCACTTCCGACGACGACGATAACTCTCGCTCGTCTTCACTGGTCGTTGGTGTCGACGGCCTCGAGCAGCGCATCTTCTGATTGATGCTCTTCTTTATGCTCAAGTTTGAATCCTTTGGGATTATCCTTAATATTTCCTCTTCGACTTCGCTTAACGGTCTAGACTTAGTTGTGTAGTTTGAGCTTCCCGAGTCCGAATCGAGTATATCGTTTTCTGTTACTGTCGTTGTGCTGGTCTTTATAATAGATGCAGAGCTGTTCGATGCTAGAACTGGCGGTTCTTCTTCTTCTACTTGGTCGCCTTCGTCTTTGTCTGTTTCCGTTAGGACTTCGATCTTCTCGGTGTCGAATTCAAAATTGGTTAGAACCTCGTGGTTTGAGTGCTTCCTAAACAAATTAAAAACGCTGTAAGACGGCTTCTTCAAGCTCAAACTCGAGGGTATAGTCGTGGTTGATTTAGGTTTAAAGATGCTCGATATAATAGTCCTAGGGGATTTTGATTTCTTCGGCAGTGGTAAGAGTTGGGTATTCGACAAGGTATTCTGGGGTAAACTAGCCTCGTTCTTCAACACCTCTTCAAATTTCTCCATGTTGGTCAACCTGATAAAAGTCTTCTGCCTCTTAAACTTTTCTCCTGATTCAACAATCAACAGGTCCGAATAATTCCTATGGACGACCTTTCCGGTTGCCTCTTGGTTCTCCAGCTTCTTCATGAGTTGCTTCTGGAGGAAGGCGATGCTCGAGATGAGGAATAGGTTCTCGTCTTCCGGTTTGCATAGGCCCTCTTCGATGTTGAGGTCATCGCCGATCTGTATGTTGAGTAGGTTTGATAGTGGCGACGATTGCGCGTACTGCGTTGAGCCGTCGCGAGCCATTCGAGCCTATTCCATGTAAATTTTGTTGTCGTGCCGCCAAATGATCATTTGTGGGGATGTGGAGTGAGAATTTTAACGATTATCTGACGCTGCGGTTTGAATGACTCATGTAAAAGCGCTCGTGGGTAAACGTCAATGGTTACGTCAATATCGCGTCAATGCCAGTGTCGCTATTTGCACGGCGTGCTTGTTGGAATAGCGGGGTTTTGGCGTTGAAAGGTGACGTACTGATAGGGTTGCCACATTTGACTCATTAAATAAATGACCACTCGTAAGAATATATGAGCAGTGTGTGCGAAACAAATTCTGGCGCCTTTCGGAAAAAAATCAGCTGCCAATCCACCGGTTTTGTGGCACGTTTAAAATACTTACCTTGGTATCAATCGGCTCTACAATATAATCTGAAATTTTATAATTTGCATGTAGAATTCAAATACTACGTTCTTAGTGATTGTCCCTTATACAATTTTAACTATTTATTACTAAATTATTATTTTATATTTACAACAATTTTATAGTGTTTGTCAGTTTTAACATGTGTGAGTGTATACCTACCGTTTTATTTTATCTTTTTGACACGAGAGTCTAATGATGCGTAAGCGAAACTAGTCACTCTTAAGTATAAATAAAACCTTACACGAAAAACAGTGTCTATCGAGTATTTATTACAATTTCACGTGTGAATAATGGAAATCCAAGCTTTTATTTTAATATCATAATAGTATATTATTATACAAGTTTTATAAGACGTCAAATTGGCGCACGAGTTGTTTTGGGCACGACGAGCGTAGCGAGGAGTGCCCAAATGGAACGAGTGCACCAATACGTCTTATAAAACGAGTGTAATATACTATTTTTTCTACTTTGCGTCATTGATTTTATATAAGTTTAGAAATTGTGGTTACTATATCGCGCTAAATTAGAATCTAGGGTATTTTGCGGGTACCACGTGGTATGGTAGCACTGTAGTAACTGTCAACTTCGTTAAGGATGATATCGATGAGATAAAATCATGACAAAATCTAATTGTGAATAATTTTACTCTACTTTAGCCTACAAGTTTGAATAAATATTCAGCGAGGTCGCAACGATGATCATAATGGAGCTTGGGGCAACACTTTTAACCCTACTGTGATAAATACATGAAACCTAACCTAAAAAGTAAACAACTTTAAAATAGTGGTTTCATAAGTATAATATTCAGAATACAAGTGTTTGGCCGTGACTGATTAGTTACTTCGAAGAACAAGAACTTACTAAAGAATTGTTATAACGCTTAACGTTTAATAGCGGTGTCTACCTAATTCCGCTACGTAGCCAATGCGGCTTATATATTTACAAGCACTTATAATTGAAACCCAATTCTAATTTCGGCAAAGTAGTTTATTAGAATAAATTATACTTAGTATAATTACATGTGATGGAGGTAATACAAATACGTTGCACACAACCAGAACTAAGACGAAGTCGAAAGCGACGGACAAAAACGAATATGAATTGAACCGAGCATCCAAGCGTCCAAAATATTACCGAAAACTTATATGTTACATAAACTAAGAAATCCTCTACACTTTAAATGTACTATAGCTTCGTACGTGTATGCTGATAAACCATTTATTGCGCATATACAATCTCGCAGCAGTAATTAAAATCGTTCGTATCTACGATGTAGGTTTGATCTTCGCATACTACCTTATTAAAGTAAATGTGGTCCTTGAATTATATCTGAAAAGGGGATTTGATGTTTAGTTGAAACGAGTGATAACGATCATTTACTAGAGTCGTAAAACATCACCGTAAACGTCATGCTGGCGTATTTTGATGAACACAGCAAAACTAAGAAAGCCCCAATCCTTTGGCCATACTATAGCAGGCTACACCCATGTTTAAATATGTATAGAATATTGATATTTCGCAGTTTATCTGATTGCAAGCGATTAAGAAGATGCAGTGTGTGGTTATGTTAGGTTATGTATTGTACGTTTGACATATGGCATTTGATATCACTGTGAACCAATCAGACAAAAATGTTACTGTTTTCGGTATTACAATGTGTTAATTGTAACACCGAAAACAGTGTTACAATGTGTGCATTGTGAATGCAAAGTAGAAAAAATTAGTTTTTTTTTAAATCGACATGAGATGCCACAGAATAACGTAAAACCCCCTTAAAAACTTCAGTAAATTTTTATGAGTTTTTATTTTCATGGCATAGTTTTAACTTCGGAGTTTTGCTGTTTAAAAAGCAAAGCTGAGCTAGAAAAGCTATCATCAAAATTTTGCCAAAAAAGTATTCCGTTAGCTCTGCAGAAGCGAGCAACATGGTTCGCGAAACGTCAGCATTAACAAATCTTGACACACGGCATAACCCGGAAGCAGTTTATTTTCTCAATGATTCTAAACGATTCATAGATTTTCACATTTTTCTAAAATTAAAGATACCAATTTGGCATCTTGTGATGTCACAATATCTACATATAATTAGGAAAATGTTTGTCAGGTAGTATGTACTTTGATTTTAACTCCCATTATTGTTATTAACGTCTTTAACAAGATTAGTGGCTTATTTATATGCTTATTCTAGCTACTACCCTTGTACAATAAATATATTAGCACCTAGCTAGCCTAAATTTCACATAATATAGAATTATTTATTAACTTTATTAGAATAGCAACTTTACACTAGGGCCATTCCGCGAATTTTTATACCCCCCACATTTAATGTGGTGAGGGTATATTGAGTTTGATTCATTTGTAACACCCTTAAGGAGGCGTGGCAGATATAGACAATATATGGATTTGATCAGAATTGAAAACTGAATCGATTTAGCTATGTCCGTCTGTCTGTCCGTCTGTCCGTCTGTGTACACTAACTGCCGTAATTTTGAAGCAATTGATTTGAAATTTGGTATACAAGCTTATCTCTTAAAAAGTAAGGACAAGTTCGTGAATGGGCAAAATCGGTTCATTTGTTTTCTTTTCTTTTTAGTATTTTACTGTGAGGGGTATTTTAACTTCAGCATGGCTGAAGATAATTTTCTTACTAGTTAATTTTCGATCACCAAAACGAAGAGATAGATCGCTGTGCTGGTAACGACCGTCACGGCTATTTAAAAATGTTTTTCATAAAACTTATCAGTTTGAACATCTATCTACATCAATTCTAAAAGATGAGTCGTCTTTTTGTTATAATGTTGCATCAAAATAATAAAAAAAGGCCCCCATTGTTTTTGTATAGTCGTTAAACGGGCGTAACGGCTGTGACACGTTACTGCGGAATAACCCACAACTAGGAGTTTGGCATTTTTTAAAAATCACTATACAAATTTGTTTCCTCTGTGTACCTCAATCCGTGGAGATATACTGTATATTTATTTCTAAGGAACACATCGAGCTTTAATTTTTAAAATTTCTCTGGTAGTTTGTCATTTTTATTTGACTGTGCAATCGCCTTTTCAACTGAAATAATTTCCCTAACTATTCTATTTTTCCTGGCCCATTTACGTCATTTTTAAATTTGGAAAAGTTTCTATAGCTCTTAGCCCAAGCGCCAGTTGTCCTTTTCCCTACTGCGAATTTTTACTGGGCGCCTAGGCATAACAACTAAAACAGGCAAAGTCAGTAGGTACTAGTCTGAATTTGGGAAAATCATTATTGTTTAATCATCATCATCATTGATTTTTAATATAAATACATTTCTCACTTACTTTTAAGATCTCTTGGCCTGGGGTTTTTAATGCCGATTTTGCAAATTTGAACTCAGTTTATGGTTTAAACTGGCATTGAAAAATCTAGCCCTCACTTCGTACACGCCTCCCGCCGGCCCTGATAATATAACACACAGAATTTGGTGTGGCTTTTGAAGCATTTTCAACAGTTGTGTTAGGAACATTAACTTTATTTACGTTAGCTGTTATAAACGTTGAGACCAATAGAAGCAAGAGAATCACAGGCACACTTAACCTCAAATAAATAAAGTAGCTAAGGTCGTGACTGTTTATTAGCGACTATGTTCAGAGGGCTAAAAATTGATGACAATTCTTTGTTTTGTGTCATAATCTGTCATATCTCGTATCTCATATCATAAAGTAATACGCGAGTACAGCTCGTATACCACAAAATATGGAGAAAGCGATTGACGATAACAAGTCGACAACCACGGACAGGTCTATTAGGTCCGGGTCCATCAGATCTGGGGACACATTCCACAGAGACAGGAAGAAAAGGCAGAAGGACAATTTCTTTAGCGCCCAGCGCAAGCGTCGACCGCCGGAGATCAAGTACAGAAGGAACGAGAAGAATTATTGGCCACGCAAATGTCACTATTACTTCTTCGTAATAATGCTTGGAAATGGGCCTGATATTCTACCTTACATGATATGCCTTTCAATGGAAATATCAGGTGGCATATTCTTGATCCTGTTTTTATTGAGTGCGTTCTTCTTGGCGATGCCTCTGATCTACATGGAGATATTCTTGGGCAGATATACGACTTTTACTAATAGTCAGATGTACAGGATGGCTCCTGTATCCTTTGGTATGTGTTATTATGTGTTAATTCCAGTTGTTTTTTAACCTTGCATATAATCATTTTTTTAAATTTATCGATAAACAGCTTTCTAGTTAAATTAGCCGATACACATTTTTAAAAATGTTTTTGTTAAACACAATTATAAACTGGGAAAACCTCTTAATACCGTGTATTGCCTTCCCTAGTAACTTTAAGATTTTCTAATCTACGCGGCATACTGGAAATCAGGTTTCTTATCGTTTCTATTGGTATACAATCCCATTCTTCCACTAATGCAGGGGTTCGCACCCGGTGGTACGCGAAGGACGTCTAGGTGGTACGCAAAAGGTACCAAACTTAAAACCATATTTATTGAGATGATATTGTTAAATTGTTTGACCCAAAATTATAGCGGTCAAATCAGATAATACCCGTACGCATTGCCGTACGCAGACGTATTTCAAGTGGCACATTGTGTAAAAGGTAGTGTAGTTAAAAAGATATATCAAAGTTAAAATTTTGCGCTACAGTTAGATGAAATACTGACATAATTAATTTTTATCAATTATTAGTCTTTATCCGATTCGAGGTGGAAGAGAAAATTGCAGAGGAATAATTATTTTGTGAACCTCTGCTCGAAAGAACAACTGGTGAAATATTCAAATTTCTTAATAATTGTATGTTTAACAATTCCATTCCATGAGCGAAATGCGCTGGTGTCTGCACTGACGGAGCTCGGGCTTCAACAAAAAAAAATTGCAGTCAATATTATTAAAAGTCGAGCATTCAGTTCACGAATGTTTTCAATATTATGTCAGGAGATAGAAGTCCGTATGATACGGTATGTCCGTATATTCATTGAATCGTCTCTTCGAAGTTAAATCAGAAGTTCAAGTTTTTCTTGAAAACGCTAATTTCGAATTCAAAAATTCTTTCTTTGACGAATTGTGGATGGCCGGTTAGCATATTTAGCTGATATTTTTGGAAAGCTGTATGAATTAAATTTAGTTTTGCAGGGATCAAAGGATCATTTAATTATCGTTGAAGGTAAAATTACTAATAAATAAATCGAGTTAATTATAAAAGAAGTTAATAAAAATAAATTTAGTTTATTGCCAGCATTCGAAGGCTCCCTTAAAGAAAGATGGGAAACATCAATGATGAATTAGTCGGATATAAAAAAAATATTGATTGCACCCCTTTAAAAAACAATAGTTATTTTCCCAAATCTATGACAATGAAAATTGGATCTGAAATCTAAAAGGTATATAAATACCAAACTTCACAACCTAATAGAAAAAGAACAGTTAAGGCTCCGTTTTAAAAACATCGCAACTTCCAAACGAAATATTTCGTTGCGATGTTTTTTTTTGCTGGGAGTGGTCTGCCTGGCCCCCACCAACGTCAACCAGGCCACAGTTTTACGATAAGGGGAAGTTGGGGGGTTTAGAGGAAGCAGGCAAAGGCGGAGCATAGTCGACGCGAGTACATTCGAAGGGGAAGTACTCAGCCAGTTTGTCGCCGCGCGTCGGTGCTTTCGCTTTCGCTCAAGTTACAATGTATTAGTGTTCTCACTCATCACGGTCGCATATGCATACCGGACTGCATACAGCTGGCTGGCGGCCGCCAGGCGGTAAAAGAAAATATATTGATTTAAGTTAGAGGGAGCGCGCTTGCTATTATAATATTTAATCTATTTAACAGGGTGACATACATACTGTATAGTAAATTGACAAAAATGTATTACCTAACTCATGATAACTCATCGGTGAATTATGGACTTCAATTTAGAAAGGAATTAATTAAAATCGAGCGATGAGGACCCAATACATCTATAAACATGCTGGATATCGAACGAACGCACGGCAGTGACACACGAAGACAAAAATAAAAAAAATTAATCTGCGTTCAGGCACATTACTTTATCATACCATATATAAAATTAATAGTTTAGCTGCATGTGATTCTATTTGATCGAGATCGGCCATGTCTGTATTAAAATAAAACTACTGGAACTAGACGGATATTTTGATTATATTGACAGTAGGTATTGTAAAAACATCAGCGTTTGACACTACCTACTGTCATTAGAATCACAATATCTGACAAATCCTGGCTAACTAGTTTTAATGCAGCGATCTCGATAAAATAGAATTTGCTCATGCAGCTAAACTATTCATTTTACCAAAAAATGCCATAGTCATAAATTGTTCAGAATTTCCTGTACTTTAATTTATTATTTAACTATTTCGACAAATTTCCAGAAATGGCGGCTTATTTGCAAAATCTTTCAAAAATGCTATAAGACTAAACCTCCAGTTTCTTTGGATCCTTTTCAACAGAAAGCTTTTCGGCTCTAAGTTTGGTTATGAAACTTCTAAATATGAAGTTTCGTCCCGATACCTTAGTAGTTTCTCCGGAATCGTCGCCACAAAAAAGGCACACACACATACACAGAATTTTTTTTTTACCTGGGTCAAAAATGTTCAAGGGATCCAAAAAGACATTTCCGCTAAAACCTCAAAAATTTTGTTTGGCACGATTACAATACTTTACATACTACGTATGATAAAGTAAAATCATAGCACATAGTCCAAAGTTCCCCAAACCATTTATATAAATTCCAAATATTTTGTCACCTACAAGTTCGCTATATTTTATAAACGTTCTGGGCGCCATGAATGCAAGATTCATGAATGAAAACAAATTCTGGCATTGGCTATATCCAATTCCCGCTGTAATACTGCCCAATACAGTCGCTGAACTAATATTCATTAGAGCCGACCCAAGTTCGTCACTGCTAATTGTCTCTTCCTGTCCATAAAACCGACATTTTAAATAAAATGTTCATTTGAGTCCTGTTCTGGTCTCTTTGTCTCATTTGTAATTAAATAATTACAATATTGTTCTTTTAGATTATCTATGCAATATTTTAACTTAGGTGGTACGTAGTCGTCTTTTACTAATTCGTCTAAAGGACAGACGCGGATGTTTAGGTATTTTGCTACGACTTCTACCCATTATTAAACAAATGTACCTAACACCTAGCAGGTATAACTACACTAAGTATAATATCATCCAGTATATGACTTTTATCGTGTGTTAAATTAGTAAACCGTGCGTATAAATGTGAAATGCGAGAACTCTGTTCTCCCGATTCAATATACGGTACGGTCATAACACTCATAACTTGTGAACAGTCTAATCTAAAAATAGCAGTAGGCGTGGCGTAGTTATAGGCGGTGTTTAAAACTCCTAACGTCTGCTGTCTACACCGGGCCCGTAATATAGGCAAATTACATACATTTCTGGCAATTACGCTTTGTTATCACAATTATAATGTTTAGATTAAAATTGTACTTAAATAAAAAATCTATTTTTGTATCATGAGTTGGGCTAAATGTTTTATATTTGAAAAAAACCAAAGATGTAGAAGTAAAATTGATTTTTATCTTTAAAAATTTTTTTTTTCATCTAGCCCAACTCGTTATTTATCTAAGAACTTACATAAAAAATTTCATAAACTTTGAACAATAAATAACGCTTTTATTTGCAAACGCGTTTTAGGAGAGGTAGAACTGGGTCTTAAGAATATCTGATAGTCATTTCCCCACGTACAGCGCTGATAGAAGAATTTAAAATTATTACAATCACCGTTTTTTGGATCCTGAGGAAGAATTGTGGCCCTTTAGCGCCACGATATATGTGAAATTTATGTAGGTATGGGTTTTCATTAATATCAGATTTAAACAACAAACATAAGCCAAAATTAATGACTGAGCCAAAGAGCTTGAAACTAATTGACACAGATTATGATATTAAAAAAAATGGTTTAGCAAAACACCCCCAAGGATTTTTTTTATTTTACTTTTGTATACTAACTGAAGTTTTGTTAGGTATATAATTTTTATTGTTATTGGTTTCGATGAGGATAAGTTTTTACCAAGTTAACTTTTGTTATAAACGTTATTATTTTATTACACAATAAATAAGTACCTAGCCAAACATTAAGGTGGTTGTCTTTCCATTCATTTGTAACTGAACGGAAAAGTTATAATGGTGGGTCGGTTATGGTGTAAGAAGGGATTTTCACTTCTGATTAAACCTTTCACCACACTATTTTTCTTTCATCCACCATGTTCACCAGGCAAAACCACCAAGCAAAACCTTGACTCATCCGTAAACAAGACATTCGACCATTCAGGAATAGTCCATTCTCCATAATTTACAACAAAATTTCTCCTAACAGCACGATGTACGGGCAATAATTTAGGAATTTTTGTAGGTCTCCTCCTAGCTTTTAAATTAACACTTTTAAGACGTCTACATACCGTCTGCTTACTTACGTCAACAACACGATCATGTTTTTAAATGTTTTTAAAAATTTGTATTTGTTTATTTCGCTAGACAACTGTTTCTCGATAAATTCAGAAAGTTGGTAATATGCAAGGGTTCCAAAAAAGGCTGTAATTCGAAGAATTTTAGTGATAAATGAAAGAATAAAAAAACAAAATGCCCGTTAAAGATGCGTCTTTCATATAGAGTTTAAGCACTTTCTATACCATTACTTGATCAACACACAAGGTGTCAAGAATGAGATACAATCTGGGATACAATCTGGGATACAATCTGGGATACATTGAAAAAAAAAACCACCTCTTTAATTTTTCTTTAAAGACAAAGGAATTGTCTTCCAACAAATAGACAAAAATAAAAATCGGCCTCCTGGTTTTTTCTCTCATTCTATGATTTTTGGGGTATTTAATCTGAATTTTAACTTTTCTACTTCCTACGGCTGTGCCTTCACAACGAAAATTGCAAAAAAAATTAAAAATGTTTGACCTTTTTTCAGTTTTTTGCGAAAAGGTGATGAAACTATGCATTTTTCGATGCACAGATTTCCGGTGACAATGCATGAATCATTTAAAAAAAAAAATTTTACAAAATTTGGAAAATATTTCAAAATTTCTAAAATCAAGTTGAAATTTTGCATGTGGGCGTATAAATAAAAAAAATACAACTACATCTGTATCAAAGACCTGCCAAATATGGTTTATTTCACTGTAAAGGTAAAAAAGTTATTCATAATATTAAGTTTAATTAAGTCTCACTGTGATGGGGCGGACACCCTTCTCAATATTTACTATTATACTTTAATCAACTCTTAACTGAAGGGGGCCCGCGGTGCTAACTCGCCTCAAGCGACGCTTGGTCCGCCATCTTCAATCACAGGTACTAACTGATTTAAACAAACTAATCTTACGGTAGCGTGAATTAATTATCTCTCTTACGGAGGCATCAACACTGAGTTCTTTCTCTGAGACTTTGTCAGAGGCGTTTGAACTCACTAATTATTAACCACTATATGCAAGGCTAAATACTTTACTATAAAAGGGACAGGTTTATATTATTCTAAAATGAATATGCCCAAGAAAACCACAATAAAATCTATTAACAAAAATATATACAACAATGCAGAACTGCTTACATGAACTATGAAATCCCTACTAACATAGATGATATACTTTGGCAGAGATGGACAAATCAGCAAGTACAGACAACAAATAAATACCTTATTATTTTCGGTTGAGCACAAGAAACACGAGACACCACAGTTTCTATAACTTGGCCCCCATTGGGGCCCTACGCTTGGGCGCGCGTTTTGACGCACGACCGTCTACCTTCAAAGCCCGATGCCAAAGAGGCTGTTTGCTTGTCTCTTTACATATTCCCAGACACCTTGGCGCCAAAAGCTTGCGCGGTAATCCTGACGCGACTGCAGCGCCACTCCGAGCGTCTGTTAAATACCAACTTAACACAAAACACGCCAAAGTTCAAATTCAATTCTTTTTCAAATTGACGCGCCAAATCTCAACTTACTACATCACAATACTATTTTTTTAAAAAAATCTTCTTAATAAATCTTCTTCTTAAGGTTTTGGTGTGATGGTCTTGGTTATGAACATGTTCTTTATCCCGATCACAGCGGTCTCAACGGGTCACTTCTTTATAAACTTCTTGAAGCTGATGATAGAGCCGAATCTATTCAAACACTGTCCAGCAGATTCGTCGAATAGCACGTGCTACGATGGTAGTGGTAAACTGGACAGGCACGCTGGCATCATATGCCACCATGGCGACTACAACTGTCCCATGGAGTCAAGGCTGAAGTTTGTCACTGAATACCTGTACTGGTACGTACGCCGTTCCAGTATATTTTCGGCCAGATGTCATTTAAGTTTTAGGAATACGTTCAGATCGGAAGATCAGGAATTATATCCGCATTGGCAGTTGGCCCTCTCGTTGATAGTCACGTGGATTGTCATCGGGGTTTTGCTCATTCTGGGCTTGAGACTCATTGGAACGGTATGATTTAATAACACTGTCATGGGCGTCGATACATACGTATATGTGTAAAGAAATAAAATTATAGTCATAGAAAAATATAGAGAAGTTTACAAAATTGAAATTAGTAAATCGCATATGTCCATAATATACAAAGATTTAGAAAGACTTTGATTGCCAGCGATGATGCCTAACGTTTGGACTTCTGCTGTGATACGTAACGAAATATTAAATAACCAAAGTCCAAATGGTTTATAAACTTATTGTATTTTCAGACGAAAGCATTTTTTTTTAACAAATGGCATTGTTTCTTCACAGCATTGTTGTTACCGGAGCGATATAAATCCACATTTTACACTCTCTAGACAAAGTTAACATTTCAGAAAAGTAAACGTGTGGTGTGCTATAATTACCGATTTTTAATTACCGTAATTTACGGCTTAAATTACCGATGGTAATTTATCGTCAATTTAAATTACCGTTGGTAATTTATTAGTAATTTACCAAAAATTTTAATTACAGGTGTTAATCTACCTGAATTTATAAATTAATTTTAAAAACCTTCTATCAGTACTTGCGTGAATGTACCCCACCACTCCTAAGCAGTCGACAAGTGCACTGTTGTTTGTGCTTTGCCTGGGAGGTACTTTAAGAGCGTAATTTATCGGGTAAATTACTAAATAAATTACCGTCATTAATGGTAATTTCCGGATTTTTAATTACTCAATTCAGCGAAGTCAATAATGCACATTTTAAATCAGAAGCCATCTATCTACCTACTATCAAATTCATGATTTAAACAAATGTTCTGGTGATCCGGATAAAATGTGATCATTGTTTGTGAAACCGGGCGTTGTCGTTTTGTGAGTCGGTAATTAATTACAGTATTTTATACTATAATTATTGAAATTCGGATATTTTATTTGATATGGAATGCATCAAATTAGTTATTATTCAACAATAAATTTTAGTAACGCTAAAGTAATGCGCGTTAGTAATGCAGCAAAAGCAAACATGTGCCTACTTCGTACGAGGATATTATTTCCTTGTGGAAATTGAAATATAAAAAGACATCTCGTACTATGCCTCGAAAACAATTTTTTTCGACAAGAAAAATGTATGTTTCTGTGGAGCATTGATGGTATGAGTATGTTTTCGTCAAATATTCGAGCAACATTCGGCGTATAAATTTTACAGCCATAATAAAACACGTTTTTGTCCAGCCGGCCGGTCCGCTTCGAGAATTTGAAACGTGTTTTGTGAGTGCACATGTTTTGAATTGAAGTAACATTTTTATACTCTAGGAATTTTTAAGCGTTGACTTATTTATAAAATATCAATCTCAGTTTAATTTATAATATACTGGGTATTAAAACAACTTAACGTTTTTTTTTATTTCTGCAACGAATTAAATTGAAAATTCTAATACTTCTAATACTAATAACTTCTAATACTGTTGTTGGAGTAAAACTCTTTGTTTTTTTTTTTCAAATTAAGGATTATATTATCTAAATAGACACAGGATCTAACGATGCTATTAACTTAACAAAACCGGTTACCCAAAGAATTTTTAAATAAAGATTTGCAAAGAACAACTTATTTGTTGATTTATCAAATTTATTATGCTGTTAGACTGTCCATGTTATAAATTGCTGGTATAAAAAGTATTTTATTGTGTCCCTGCTTTCATGTTAATAATGTATTACTTAAATCAAGAAAAGTATCAGCGATTGGTGGTTATGTACAATATAATGACTTATAAGACAGTACCCAATTTTTTTTACATAACTTACTGTCATCGTTAAATTATCATATTAAGAAAATATAATTTACCAATTGCAATTTTTCATTACGTGTTAATTTAAATTTGGTAATAATTTTAATTTTAGCGGTAATTTACTGAAAAAAATAATTACGGAAATTTAACATCCTTAGTCAGATTGCTAGTTATCTACAAAATAATGACTATTATTTACCAAACTTTTTTATTAACATAAGTAGTATTCATAACCTGCAGTGATCGGTATTAACGCCGGTTTAATTTAACATTTTGAATTTTTAATTACCCGATAATTTAAACCAGCGTAATTTACCATTTTGAATTTTTAATTACTCGGTAATTTAAGCCAACGTAATTTACCATTTTTAATTTTTATTTACGTGGTAATTTAATATTTGAAATTATTAATTTTAATTTCAACGGTAATTTACGAAAAAAATTAATTACGGTAATTTAACATCCCTGGCTATAACCATTGACTTTGAGAAACGCGATTTATGGTTTAAACTGGCATTGGAAACCCTGCCCTTACAAGTGTAACATCCTTATATACAGGGTAATTGATAACTAGCGGCAAAAATGAAAAGGTTTATAGATTCAGCATAAAATTCTAAGTAAAATGTACGAGATAACTTATTTTCCGATCAGTATTTTTTCCCCGAAATATTGCCCTTAAAGTGTCCATGACATATGATTAAATTCATACAGCATGAAAGGTAGCGGTGGATTTTTGAGTAATAGTTGTTATTATTTACTTCAGTAAATGTGAACGATGAAGAAATTAGCGACGAACATCGAGAAAGTATAGAAAGGAGACGATATGACGTTTTTCTTATACTGAAACCGACGTCAGTAGGTGTGGCTTATGGGACTATAGACTCAGTGCTCCGCAACCTTCTCTCGCTGTCCTTCTCCCACTCACACTAGTCTCATAGCTCCGTCTCGTAATCGCTGTGCAGCGGCACAGTAGTTGTGGAGTAGTACTAGAAGTATTATACATTTTGTAATCTACTGGCCATTAAACAAAACCATTTTATTATTTTGATGTCGAATGCTGGCGGATTTATTTATTTTTGTTTTTCTGATGTAACACATTCGAATATGTGTGTACCTATTTATAATACGTTTACTTAATAATATTCTCTGGCTACCCAACACAACTTGATCAAAATTATGTTTTACTAAACTAGAAAATATATTTGATGCGCTTTGGTGATGTTCTGTCTATACATATATCCGTAAAATGCTTCGAACAAACAACACTGGACTTTGCCGGCTTCCAGTTACATCGGTCTACAAACTGTATCCATAATACCTTATGGGCAGGAATTTTTGGAAACCTAAATTGTTAAATAAACCAAAAATTAAATCAAATTTTATTGAATACGGGCCTGTTCATTGTCATTTAACTGACATCTAACGTCACTTACCGATGTAACGTAATTCCAGCTGATTTATTGCAGCCAGGGCCTTTTTTGCTGCGACAGCTTCTTACATCACATACTGTCATGCTAATTAGTTCTAAAAAGATACTTTTAGCGCTCTAGAAACCACTTAAGTGTGTGTATAAATTGGCGGAAAAGCTATACGTGGCGATGTTCTTCGTAAAATTCTGAGTGGACAATCTATAATCTAAAATGTTGTACCGTGCTTCTTGACTCTTCACGAGGTCTCCAAAGTCATGATATCCGATCTCTTGAATGGTGTTATTATTTGAAATCTATCGATGGAGAAGCTGCAGTTTAGAATAAAGAACAATATTGAAAATTTTTCTTTTCCTAAATGTTATCTTTCTGCCTAAAAAGTTTGTTTTTAATTTCGGTATTTCGTTAATTTTGTCATAAAAATACATTCGGCAACACTGTAGAACATGGGAAACTTAATTTTGGCATTTGTCACTTTTGACAGTTGTATAATCAAATTAAGTAATTTGACTTGTTTGTTTACAGTGCATAGTAACACGAACACCTGTTGGATTCAGCGCATAGTAACACGAATACCTGTTGGATTCAGCGTTGCCAAATCTATGTTTCTTTCAAATGGCTCCTGAGGGCACAATAATGACGCTACAACATTTTTGTATAAAGATTATTGACTCAGAATTTTACGAAGAACATCGCCACGTATAGCTTTTCCGCCAATTTATACACACCCTGTATAATGTATCGGTTTGTAAATTTGACGTTATGGGAATTTATAAAGTTATTTGCAATTTATGAAGATTCATAAAGTTAAGCTATGAGCTTTTTTATTTAGTTTTTCTATGAGATAATTGCAATTAAAAGTGCATTTCGTTTGAATTCACCGACCACCCTCGGAAATACACGATGATTACCGATCCCTAGTAGCGGTGGCAACAGCGGACAGCTCTCGAACAGCTGATCGGCCAAGTTGACGGTTGGCGACCCTGTTGTTTGACAACGAATAAAGGTAACTTTTTTGAGAGATGATTTGATCATTGAACCTTGAAGCCAAACATCCCTCATCTCGCTAGTCGGCAATGTAAAGAAAATTTTATCAGGAGTTACTGTTCTACTGCTGTTACAGCTCGGCGTTGGAGGTTATACGTTTTGAACAACTGTTTGATATAACCTCAATAACCAAAGCAGGTGTCATCAAACGAGCGATTCTAAACGTTGACACAACAGAAGAAAAAAATTTACTACTTGCACCCTAGATATAGCAACGTTGTCAAGTCGCTAACTTTGAGCGGTCTTTGTGACGTCACAAAGACCAATCCTAATTCAAACTTCAAACAACGATTTCTCTTAATTTAAAACAATGTTTGATATTTTACTTGTGAAGTAGCAAACAGTAGCACCCATACTTTGTAAAAAATGACAATTTCAAAAGCACCGGAATACCCTATTAGACGACAGAATAATAAATAATTAATTTTTTATCCTACACGATGCGAAAATGTAATTTTCGCGTTTCTATGGGGACACGAAAGATGCTATTTGCCCGCCAGGTCTGTAATGAACACTTTTCAGCGCTAACCATGAAAATAATTGTACACAATATTCCCTCCAGGTGGCAAAACACAGCTTTCGATTCGGATTGACGTTTGCGATTAAAATGTCAACGTTGTTTATTTATCAAAAGCCAATATGTCAGGATTAGTATTTAGAAACGGGTGATTTTATTACGATACTGTTGTGTAGGATAAAAGATGCACCACGCCCAGAATGTGGTTTTCCGGGCCTCAAGAAGTGCCCAGACTCGTTACGCTCGCCTGTGCAACTCTTCTCTCGGCCCGGAAAAGAACCACTTTCTCGGCTTGGTACACAATATACACATTCACATTCACATATTTTGCATTGTCAAATTTGAATTAAAGCTTATGGTGTATATTTGGACTGTACTGTAAAATTACTATTCAAATTTATTAATCCTTTTGTTTAATAATTTACACAGTTCACAAAACTTTACAGTCATATTTCTCGAAAACTAAGGCCCATCGGAAAAAAAGTTATTTCGCCTTTTTCATTTAGCCATTTCGGCATTTTCTTTTTTTTTTTGTGATCATACTGATCATCCTTCAGAATTCTTTAAAAACCCTAAATACGAAAAAATTTTACCAAAATCAAAAAAAAAAAATCATGAATTATATAAATAATAAATTTACGACTTTTGATGTTAGTACGCAGACTTAAATTTTCACAATACCCTAACGCAATTAAATAACTTTACAACATTTTCACAGTTCAGGTGTTATTTCATATAATTGCAACTGTAAAAATTTCTTTATTTTGAATTTTCATAAAAGTTATTTGGATTTAAGTGCTTTAGAGAATTTTGAACAACTATTACTTGCTACTAATGTTTTGCGATTGGCAACAATTGCTTTTTTGAAATAAGCAAACCATCAATTTAGTGCAATAAGAAATCATAAATTGTACATTTAACAGATCAATATTACAGTCACCAGTACACTCAATAAGTTTTCAAACTTACACAACATTCAAAAATCAAATATGAAATTTCTGCACTGCACAAAGTAAACAAATTGTTTACTGTGAACCAAGCAATGTTCAACAAACATTTTGTAACGGCGCCCATGAACATTGAAATTGTCTATAAACATTATCGTTTCCATTTTTCAGTTGCTAAGAGCCATGACCATCATATGTTTGGTGATATTCGCCATCATCTACATAATGGCGTTGACCCTTGTAGGTGCCAAACGTGGCTTAACCTTGATGGCCCTAATTGATGTTGAAAACCTCACCGTTTATAAAGTAACACCTTCAGAGTACATAATTCCATCGCCAGAATTTTACCATCATTACGTGTTTCAGATTATCGTCGTGATGTTTTACACGATCGGTAAAATGGGTATAATTGTACCGACCGGTTTCATGACCTCCTCAGCCTATGCCAAATTTCCAAAGAGGTTGGGCACCGGTGGTGAAACTTGGCTCTTGGTAACGTGCAACGTTATTGTTTCGCTGTTCTTCTACTCTGGCATGTACGCTATAGCCGGTGCGCTCGCGCTCGAGTACGGCTTCATGATAACCGAAATTATGTCGCCTTGTGAGTAGTTTAACCAAGTGGATGTACAGTGTACACGCCACAGTGAATAAATGAACACCCAGTCGCCAGAATGTACAGTCATGGATTGACTTTTGTGATGTATTGGTCAGAAGCTTGGATAATTAAATTATTGCTGTTTTCTTTTTTTTCTCAAAGTATTATTGCCCAAGTCTTCTATCATACACCGTAGTTACGGTCAGCTAATTTTGACTATATGAGAACAAACTGATTCTCATTATGACTCATTTTGACCAACTGATACTGTGTGTTTGTTTATTTTCTTATGACGAGCAGTATACAGGCTGTCCGGAAAGTAATGGGACCCAGCTTAACCGTATATTCTTGATGTCAAATGGGACCGATTAAACCAAAAATCCCATAGTAAAAAGTGCTTCCTTAAGAAGTTATAAGGTGTTAAAGATAGAAAATATATTTCTTGTTTTGCGTATATTTCAGAAAAGAAACGGCCGATCAAGGTGAAAATTGGTACCCTTAGGCTTTTGGAGAAGCCAAACATGATAAGAGTATTAGGACATTTGCATATTGTAAAGGGAGCTGTCGGCAGCTTTTCTGGAGTAGTATTATTATGATATTTTTATTATTATTATGACTATGGGCGGTATGACTAAAAATTATGATACGGACGTTAATTTTACATAAAAAATGTTTACCTATTTTATGTCGATACAATCCATCGTTTTCAAGAAAAACGCAATTAAACATTTTGTGTATTTGCTAAAAGCTATATCATTATAAAAAATTTAACTTAATTTTCACTTATTCTTTATTTATAAATTTATAAGGTTTTAAAAATGTCCACCATTTAGTTCAACACATCTTTCACAACGTTTTCCTAACTTTTGTCGTACTCTAAAAAATGACTCAAAGTTATTTCTAATTTCATTTCCTGCGTCAATAATCGTTCTTTGAAAATCTTGCCTAGTATTAGTAGACTTGCCGGTATAGAATAGATTTCATAGAGCTCTATATCAAAAATCTAATGGGTTGAGGTCTGGGCTTCTCGGTGGCCAAGGATAAAAGCAAAACAAGAAATATATTTTCTATCTTTAACACCTTATAACTTCTTAAGGAAGCACTTTTTACTATGGGATTTTTGGTTTAATTGGTCCCATTTGACATCAAGAATATACGGTTAAGCTGGGTCCCATTACTTTCCAGACACCCTGTATACAGATACTAACCGAACAACTTGTGGTTGCAGTGATCGGACTGTATTTGGCTTTGGTAGTACAATTCTTGACACACATGGACTGTCCCAGTTCCTTCATGCTGTGCTACTTATTCTTCTTCTGGTTCGTACAAGTTGTCATAACGGTACGTCCTACACAGAGTAAAGTACCATTTATACAACAACCTACGCTATTGTCATATACGTGCCTCAAGCGTAGCGCACCAACACCGTAGCTTGTTCTATAAATGCACCCCAACACTAAAACTTCCCATAAGAATTATTTAGTCTCATCATCTGATCATAAAATTCATTTCCAGGCCGTTATGGTCCATCTGATCATACTAAACCTATACGACTACCTGCCCCAGTTGAGTTATTTCCCAAATTATGTAGTCGTGTGCATGGTTGGAGCTTTTTGTTCCATAAGTCTGATTGCGTGCTTACATGTAAGTTTTTAACGTAAATCCGGGGCTACATATTCGTATACTTGCCAAATATCAAATATTTGCCACATGTTAAATATTTGGCAAATAAATTTCCCACGCAAATCGAAAATTTTTGTTATTGATTGGTCTAAACGATGCCATGAGTGATTTATTTTTCCTTTTAAGTTCGTTCGCCGAATATTTTCATCCATCCTTGATTACCGGCTGATGTCATAAAACTCAAAAAATCTATGACATACCAACAAATTTGTACAATATTCGTTTGTGATTTCGGACCGTCAGAGTTGCACTGCAACAGTAAATGCATCGGGCGTCGATGCATCGCCACATAGCATTTTCTAATACGTGAAAATCTTCTTTGAGGACTTGCTACATATGCGTACCAAATGGGAACTAGCTATTTTTGTGATTAGTTCGCCTTATTTGCACATTAGCTTTTTCAAATCAAACTGATAATTAGATTACGAACAAGCAAGGTTTTAGTTTATAATGCCGACATATTTTTAATTACATAAGTGCAGAATTCACTGCGTACTAACAAGGGCATTCATGTGGAAATTTACAAAACAAATCCTGACGAAACTGTTTGTTTCATTTTAATGGTTTTTTGTTTAATTCATCAGCTTTCTGTATTATTAATTCTCAGCATCTAATTTTAACAGACTGTAGAACATTACAATCGGTCATTTGATGTGAACTAGTTTAAATAAATTATTATTTTAATGAGAAAAAATATATATTTTTTCTTATTTAAATTAGGAAGATATTGCCCATAAAAGACATGGTTTCTTCGTCATCTTTAAAGTTCTACTAAATTCAATTGTACTACTAGGTTCGTTGTATAAATATGTTCTAATATTGTCTGAAATACAGATCAATTATCTTCTGAAACAAAAATTTAAACAGGCGAGCTTTCAAAATACATATAACCTTTTTGTTGAATAAAAAAGCTACACAAAATTGTCTCTACTATTAAAATATTTTTAACCGCTTTCGTTTCTCTTCAAATAATAAACATCATAAAAATCGACAAATTTATAAATACAAGCAAATAAAGTATAATTTTCCAAATAAATTATTTTATAATCATGCTGTGTATATGTGGACAGGTAAAAACAACAATATTTTTTTTATAATTTCTGTCTGACGGTTTCCGGAAAACTGTCTGTCTGGCGGTTTCACAAAATTACAATTTTATGCGGTTTTCGCCCTTTAGAAAAATCAAGAATCTTACTAATAATTACAAATCTATTGTCAATCTTCGTATACGACCTACTACACACAAAACGAAATTAAAAAATGGAAAAGTTAAACAGCGTACTAAACTGTTCATCGAGTACAAATAAATGCATCAATATTTGTCGCCTTTGCATTTGCTATACCCACTTCAACTGGGTATTGCAAATACCAAGTATATGGCGTAAAAGAACTCTGCACAGCCGAACGTCGAATATATAAATTTATTTTAGAGGTGGACTCGCTACGAATTGAATAGAGCAGGATTTTTTCTTGACAAATATTCATATACTTGGCAAATATTTGACATTTGGCAAGTATACGAATGTGTAGCCCCGGCTTGACGTAGGTAATCCAAATTGCTTTACCATTTATTTGTTTAGCTGTTCGTTTCTATAACGGATATTCTTGCTGTTAACTACATCATACTTTGCATAAACGCGCACGTGCTCATCGAGGTAAGTTTTGTACAAGTTTCTCGCTTGTATTTGTCGATTTCTTGATGATTGCAGTCGTTGAGCGTGTCTTGTTGTTATGGAGTGAAGAGATTATGTGACGACATACATTTCTTTACTGGACGAAAACCGATGAGGTTCTGGGTTCTAATGTGGTATTCCATACCTGCTATATCATTTGTAAGTATCTGTTATCTTTTATTCCTTACATAAGCTTTTCTTGGGTTTTAATTAACTTAAAGACAGCTGAAGAGGAATTAAAGGCTGGGAATAATACAGGGGCTGATAGGCCAAGTGAGGATTGGCGGGAATATCTTCATTTTGACAGTTTACAGGATAACTAATTATTAGTCATTTGCCTCTGGCCCTGACGAGATTCCCAGTTTTCTGTTAAAAAATACTGTAAATCAATTAGTTACATCTATCACGTATCTAATTAATGAATCTTTCATCGTGGGTGAGTTTCCTGCGAATCTTATGAACGCTATTGTTATACCTGTACACAAGAGGGGAAGTAGATCCGATCTTGCAAATTATAGGCCGATTGCCCTAACATCTTCAATTTCAAAGCTTTTTGAGTATGCAATGAAGAAGCGCAGAGTTTCATTGACGGATTCAATATCATTTCCCAGAACCAGCACGATTTCAGGGCCGGCAAATCAACGCAGTCGGCAGTTATGAATATATATAATGAAATAATAAATGGTATATCGTCCAGGGTAAGTGCTGTTGGAATTATGTGTGATCTAAGCCATGCTTTTGATTGTGTACGACATGATAGGCTTGTTGACATGCTGTTTCGTGTTGGTATTCGGGGGAAAGCGCTTAGTTGGATCTCATCCTTTCTGGAAAACAGATTACAATGTGTACGAATTACATTTTTAGTAAATTCTAGTGAAGTGGTCTATCAATCAGAAATGTTACCCATTAATATAGGTGTGCCCCAGGGATCAGTGTTGGCTCCTGTTTTATTTAGCCTTTTTCTGGATGATATGATGAAGTTTCTGACATCTTACTATGTGGTGTCTTATGCTGACGACACAACTGTGGTATGCTCCAGTGATGAGAATGATCTGAATGTTTATTGTAATACGTTACTGGAGCAATTGTATAAGTGGTTCTCTGCCAATGGTTTGTTGCTGAATTTTGAAAAACAAAGTTTATCCTTTTCAAAAATGTCCACAAGACGGTGCTTGCGATAATGAAACTTCGGGTTGGGGATAAGACAGTACAACAGGTGAATCATTACAGGCTACTGGGAGTTACATTTCAGTGCCACATGAAGTGGAACTTGCACTGCCAGGCACTGGTACGGTCTCTTAATACGGTTAACTTTAAACTGAAGTCACTGAAGGACACGATCACTTCCAGTATTCTGCGTATGGTTTACTTTTCGGAGTTCCAGTCGCGCCTAACTTACGCCATTGTGCTTTGGGCCAATAGCCCACCTCAAAATGAAATATTTCTGGCGCAAAAGAGAGCCATACGGACCTTGGCTGGCATAAATTCAACAACCTCATGTCGTCCTTACTTTGTGAAATTCAAAATTTTAACTCTCAGCGGCCTTTATATTTTTCATATGTCTACTTTTCTACATATTAATAGAGCCACCTTCATCAAGAGTAACAATAATTTCCACACATACAATATAAGGCACCCAACGATTCATCAAAGGAGCCATGGACTGACACTAACTGCAAACAGTCCTTTCTTTTATGGCATCAAAATCTATAATCACCTGCCAAGTAGTCTCAAAATCCTACAGCTTAATGCTTTCAAAGTGAAACTAAAACAGTGGTTGGTCGTAAACTGTTTCTACTCGATGAATGAGTTCTTTGGTATTTAATTGCTTTGTATCCTTTGTACTGACGTTTGCGGAAATATTTTATGTATTGTCTATCGCATAATAAAGTTTATTATTATTATTATAAAACTACAGTAGCTGCCTATTGGCAAAGCGCAGAAATCGGCTGAACAAACTAAGTAAGTATGTTTGTTTATACACAAAGACTTGAGTACAGCGGTTCACCGTTAGATGGAACCACATCCTGGGCGTACTACAGACTCAAGGCCGACGTCGATGTCACTAGCATAAACGCCCCTCTCAACACCTTTACCTTTTAAATCGACAATTTTGGTTTCCTATTTGAAAGGTCAATCCCGGGATCCCGGGATTGTGTTCAATCGAATACTTTCTAAAATATGTTGTAGATATGTTTCATGATCCTCATCATAAAAATGAGCGAGCTAAGACACATCGAATCGGTACTAACGCATAGACTGGTAACGGAAACGGAAGTATATGCTGGTGGGTCTCTTCTCGTTGTAACGGTTACGGTGTCTTTCGCTGCTTCTTTCCTGTTTGCAGTTCTCAGTTTTCGTACTTCCAACGTGAGTAATGCTCAACTCAATTGGTCCATTTCCCACATTGCTGTCAACAATCTTTCGGCCTTTAGACTGACCTGCTGAAGCCTCAGTTCTATTGGGGACCGCCAAGGAGAGACATCCGGAATTCGAGGAAGTCCTTCGCTCCCAGAACTTCAATAAAGTCGGAGCCAGCGAGGAAGAGGAAGCAGAGGTTTAGGGTGCATTCCATCAAACAGATGCACGAGCAAGATATTGCTGAGAAGGTTAGAAGAGGACGGATTTATGTTGATGGTGCATACTTTAGACAGGTCCATTTGGCCAAAGGGAAGTCTCGACCGTTGTCAGTGTATAAACCGACTGTGATATATAAATGAGTATTGTGATTTTTTTGTATGTTTATGTATATTTTTGTATTATAATCGGTAATGTCAGTGTTGATTGTTTATTTTGTGGTTTGCTATGCAATATGCGTTTCTGAACTTATAAAAGTTATAATAATATGATAATGTTTTTATCTTTTAATATTTTGAACAAATTTTGAAATAAAGGTAGGTCACAGTAAAACAATAATTGATTTTGGCAGTCTACCTCTCAAACAAATGTCTGACTTTAGCACTTTGGAATAGATAAAAATGGAACTTTGCAACCGTTAGTGATTGAGAAACCTACCGACCACCAAATAATAGCTCTAAACGAGTACATACAAAATATGTAGAGCTTTATTTGCCATTGAATAATTTTAATTAACGACTTTTTTTTTTAAATTTTATAGATAGTAATTATGATTTGACCCGTCTGCACTTACTAATTTAGAACTAAGAAAACTTCATTTAATGTTTCCGGAAAATCAAATATTTCCGTAATTTTTTTTTATACCGATTTTACCAAATGATACGATTTTGCAAAGCACACGACGAACAATGTCGAAAATGCGAATGTAGCCGTTCAAAATTATTTTAGCGCTATGGTCCAATTCAATTCAATGTGAAAAAGACTGATCTTAGATAACCAAATGACTTAAAACCAACCATTTTGCCACTCTGGAAAATTTAGGTAACGTCAGTAAACGGGCCAAAGTCCGATGTAGATTTTTGTACTTATTTTTAATTTCCGGATCAATTCTCGATTGTTGTGATGAACAATTTGTTACCAAGTGATTGTGAATGTCGTTGATGTAAGTGTTAATATGGATTGTATGAGGATTAGACTTAATTTTATATTACATAAATGTTCATTAATGAAAATTTGGTAATTTACATGATCACGTAGATATGATTGTCATAATATGTCTTATTTGCTTTAAGGGGGGACACCACCCTGACACCTTGAAAAAACAATTTCTTTTTGCTTTTTAATCATCATTATGTCTAGAAATTAGTTCCGAGATGGTTTTGTAATATTCCAACTCGATACGTAGTTATAGCTGAAAGTAGAGCAGCGCGTCTAGCAAGATTGGGATACAGTCGCAACCATATCGAAACGAATTTTACAAGGAGTTATACAGGATAATTGTATTGTAAAAGGGGCACTAAGTCGGAAAACGACAACAAACTAGCTTTGAATATATAATTTTAAATTTTGTGTAAGTTTGTTGCAATCTCCGAGAATGAGAAATGTAAAACATGGGGTAGTAATGTGACATTCTCTGGATCAGGTATTTGCGGTCTTGGCTTCAAAGTGTCGATTGAGTATGATCCTTGTGAACTAAGGAGTGTGAGTTCTAGCCCATTGATTGTTCGAAATGCTTACGAAGTTAACAGTAGAATCACGCTTGTCTGCAAGTTATTAGGACTGGGCCAAACTGCTTTAGAATTTTTTATGCTCATATCGTCAGGCAAAGGACTCCAGTGGTCTGACGGACTATGCTAGAGCTGGGCAATAAAATCGATTGATCCATCTCTCGACCTGTTTATTTGAAGATCGATCAGATCGAAAAAAATCGATAACATTGATTTGACCGCTCTTCTGATGATACGTACGTTGCCGGACACTTATCATACTGGAATGTGGGATAACTAACAGATCGATCATAAAAAGATCTATCTGATCGATCATCAAAAGATCGATCTGATCGAAAAAGATCGGTGAGCGATATTATCGATCATCAAAAGATTGGTCTGATCGATCATCAAAAGATCGATCTGATCGATCATCAAAAGATTAGTGAGCGATATTAACGATCATCAAAAGATTGGTCTGATCGATCTTCAATTGTGATAGAAGATCGATCACAAATTCCAAGATCGCCCACCTCTAGACTATGCTCATCCTGATCCTTTGCCGCAAGTTGTTCAGTATTCGATTCAACCCTTATATGTTCTGCGCACTTCGGACGAGTTACTAAAAAGGTGCAAAGGATTCACATTAAATATTAACAAAAGTCTGAATTCCGTCGCCTGATCGATCGCTCCAAAAACAAGGTTTTGCGGAAAGCTCACCACTGATTTTGCCCCATATACCGCTGTCAGTCTGTTCAACGATGGGTATAACAGCATCTCGTTGATGATGCAGTTGATGAACGTAAACATTAGATAAAACAGCGGTAACATATGCCACCACATCGACGAAAAGCGAATCAACAAGGCGTAAGTAAAACGTCACGATAGCGCGAAAGCCTCTGAGAAAGTCATGAAGTTTTGTCAAAACTCCATGAAAATACAGTTTTATTGAAACTGATGGGATTGATATAGATCTAGTATGTGTGACCAAAGGTTAGATAAAAACGTTTTACTTTCACACATTGTAAATATAACTCAAATGTTTAAACTCATTTTTCTCAAGACCACGTTTTTTAAACTCACCGTCACTGGAACTCGGAAACTATTGGTCATTTGATTTGAAGTGCACGTAATTAAGAGTAAAACACGTTATATTTTTTTCAAAATCCCACTATTAGCATAATTTTTAAAAATTTCATAAAATCCTAGCTACGCTATAGTCAATGTATTGTAATTTGAGAATCTTCCTTAAATTATATTTTCTCTCATTCCGGTGCTGCTCGGCGATGGCGGTCAGCAATGCGTGTTATTTTCGCAGTGGTATACGAGCAAAGTTATAAGTGGACTACCATATACAGGGTGAGTCACTAGAGTCGCGGTGGTAGATATAGCAATTATCTTTAGAGATGGAAAAAAATATTTAATACAAAAGTTGTTTGGCATATCATTTTCTACAACGTAAAATTATTTTCATTTATACTGGGTGTTGCATTTAGGCGTAGCAGAAAATAAATTAACTTTTTTAAATAGAATGCCCTGTATATTATAACATATTATGATTGCGAAGAAAATTGTCTTACTAATTGTATCAGGTGATATTGACGTAAAGCTAATAGTTTCTGCAATATTCAATTTTTTATTAAAAAAATGGCCGTTGCAGGCCTTTTCCGAAAACTACGTAATAGCGTCATTTTTGCAGATATTTTCTTACAACTTTGTCAGAAAATAACCAATACTAATAGGGAGGTGATAGTGCCCAAAGAAATTTGATGCGCTATACAGGGTGTTCCTAGCACCTAATCAATTTTGATATTTTTCAAATGACTTTTTCTTGAGTTTTTTAAATGGAACGCCCTGTATATTATTTGCTGGTTGCATTTCCCATTAAGTTGCCTTTAATTTATATTAAGTGTGGCATATACATATTTGTACCCGTTTTCGTGATATTTGGAATTTAAAGAAAATGTGTAATAAAGTATACCAATACAGTGCTTTAATATTACACCCTGTATAATTGAGTTAGTTTTTTTCATGTATTTTGTTATAATATAAATAAATTATAAATGTTGGTAAAGTTAAAAATGCTATTTTTTATAAAGATACATTTAAATAGCAGAGTTACGCTAATATTTTAAGTTAGCTTAGATTTACTTAACCTCGTCGTCATGGAAACAAAAACAAATAACAGACGTGTAGTTATTGCTGTCAACAGACTTAATATAGCTAACCAACATTTTTAATCTCTGTTAACGATGAATTTTAATTATACTAAAGAGGAACTGATAAATATTATTTACATCTATGGAGAAGCCGGCAAAAACGCTCTACTGGCCTCAAGAATTTACGCTCAGCGATATCCCGAAAGACGGCATCCCGATGCAAGAACAATTAATAGAGTTCGGGAACGTTTTGAATCAACAGGTACTATTACTTACAAAAAAAGAAAAAGAACAAAAGCGGCGACACATGAAGAGAATGAATTTCTGGTAGTTGCTAGTGTGGTAGAAAATCCATAATCAAGCACTAGACAAATAAGAAATCAAGGAATAACCCAATCATCTGTGTCCAGAATAATACGGCGACACAAGTATCATCCATATCATGTGCAACATGCACAGGAATTGAGCGAAAACGATTTAGAAAAGAGATTAAATTTTTGTAATTGGGCAGCTGTTAAAATTCAACAAGCAAATTATTTTAACTTTGTTCTTTTTACTGATGAAGCTACGTTTCATAAAAATGCGTATGTTAACCAACATAACTTCCATTTTTATGCAACAGAAAATCCTCGCGTTATCAGGCCTTTGGACCATCAACATAGATGGTCACTCAATGTATGGGGTGGAATAGTAGGTACCAATTTGCTAGGGCCTTACTTTTTTGAGAGTTCCGTAAATGGTCAAAGGTACTTACATTTTCTTAACAACCATCTACATGAATATTTAGATGATTTGCCGCTTAATATTCGCCAAAACTTAATTTTCCATCACGACGGAGCCCCACCCCACTTTAGTCTGAACGTAAGACAATTTTTGAACAACCAATACCCCAACAAATGGATTGGAAGAGGAGGCCCTACGTTATGGCCGCCAAGATCTCCTGATCTAAATAAGTTGGTTTTTTTTTTGTGGGGTCATGTTAAGGAATTAGTATACCACACACCACCTACCACACAAGACGATATGAAGATTAGAATAAGAAATGTTTTAGCTGACATCAGAGAAAATAAGAGAGAGATGTTAAGAAATACTTCGAGATCTTTTACCCATCGGCTTAATGCTTGTAGAAGACAAAATGGAGGGCATTTTGAACACCTACCAAATCAATAACTACTTGTTGTTTTATCTTTAATTGTTACAGTTTTTTACTAGTTTTATGTTAATGCTTATCAAGCTTAAAAAATAGTTTAATAAATGTTATTAGTTGTGGTTTCTCCTAATTATTTGTTTTATTTAATTTTTAGTTGTCTCAAATTATATTAATTTTTCATATTGAGTAACTAAATGGTAATTCCATGTACTTTTCAATTTATTTTGAGCAATTCTGTCAGTTTTTTAATTCAACAAAAGTATTTTTTTTTTCTATGTTCTCTTTACAAAAAAAAATCATTAAAAAAGAACCATGTTATGCAGGGTGTAATATTAAAGCACTGTATTGGTATACTTTATTACACATTTTCTTTAAATTCCAAATATCATGAAAACGGGTACAAATATGTATATGCCACACTTAATATAAATTAAAGGCAACTTAATGGGAAATGCAACCAGCAAATAATATACAGGGCGTTCCATTTAAAAAACTCAAGAAAAAGCCATTTGAAAAATATCAAAATTGATTAGGTGCTAGGAACAGCCTGTATAGCGCATCAAATTTCTTTGGGCACTATCACCTCCCTATTAGTATTGGTTATTTTCTGACAAAGTTGTCAGAAAATATCTGCAAAAATGACGCTATTACGTAGTTTTCGGAAAAGGCCTGCAACGGCCATTTTTTTAATAAAAAATTGAATATTGCAGAAACTATTAGCTTTACGTCAATATCACCTGATACAATTAGTCAGACAATTTTCTTCGCAATCATAATATGTTATAATATACAGGGCATTCCATTTAAAAAAGTTAATTTATTTTCTGCTACGCCTAAATGCAACACCCAGTATAAATGAAAATAATTTTACGTTGTAGAAAATGATATGCCAAACAACTTTTGTATTAAATATTTTTTTCCATCTTTAAAAATAATTGCTATATCTACCACCGCGACTCTAGTGACTCACCCTGTATATATATTTATTAGTTAAAACATTGTCAACTATAGTAAAAATATATTTGTTTATAACATACAAAAACTCGGAGGTTTCATCTTGTTTATTATGTCTTTAAAAAAATCTCAATTTTTTTTACAATGCTCAGGGTGGTGTCCCCCCTTAAATATTCCTTTTAGTGTCGACTAGTAGAATCGCTTATTGGGGGTTAGTCGTTTCGACAATATTGACTCCTGTGTTTGACGGATCAGAACTCTAAAACTACTGAACAGAAAAAAATGAAATAAAGTGTATCATAACTCCTTAATGGTTTCTACTATGACTGTCAACATTTTTTGTCTCTCGGTGTAAACATGAGCGCGAGAGAAATGAGAAAAGGTCCCCGATTTTCACACTTTTAAATTAACGTTCGTCTTTCCATTTTTCACTCGTAAACCGTTTGCCACAAAATTTAAAATTTTTGTTCAGGGTGCATTTAGAGCCTCTTCTATAGATTGGCGTTTTTGTTTTCTTCAGTTTTTGTGTAATAAAGTTTGCGTACAAGATTTTCATGGAAGCGGATATCTCAGTAGCGAATATTAGCACGATAGCGGGATATGCACGTAATCAATCGTCATATTTTATTTAATGCGACTGTAAAAAGAGAATTGCATTATTTTAAAATAATTTTTAAAGCGATTTGATATGAATGATATAAATTTCGTGCAGCGCGCACTACGTCAATCGCAACGGTAAATGGAAACGTACCTGGGACAGTGGAAGATTATTTACTCTTAGTACGATACGACCAGAACAATTTAAATTCGGAATTTTGAATAATAGTGCGAGTTAAATATAAATAATAAATTTAGAGATACAATTAATTATACCCAACAATATTTTACAAACACGGATTCAAACGGATTCACTGATCGCGTAAAAACTTCGCATCTCGTTCGACTGCCTCGCACCAAAACCCACCAGCGAGATATCGGCTTCCATCAAAATCTTGTTCTCAACCTTTATTATGACTCTAATGATTCATCTTAAAGTTGGCAGGCGACGTCTGGCGACGTCATATCGTTTTCAATTTTGATTATGACTATGACATTCTTGTTTGTTCCACAATAACCTGTCATAACTTAACTTTCAAACGTGATACGCTAATCAAACTCTAACACAAGATGATGTTTGACGATACTGGTACGATAAAGTCATTCAAATCCGCCAAGTCTGTCGACGATTACCCCAAAGACAAAAAGAAGAAAGCGCCAGATGACTCATACAAGACACATCGCAAGCACCACAGAGTGCCGGAAATTAAATTTCGAAGGAACGAGAAAAATTATTGGCCACACAAGAGTCACTATTACTTCTTCGTTATAATGCTTGGAAATGGGCCTGATTTTCTACCTTACATGATCTGTTTCGCTTTTGAAATATCGGGAGGACTATTTTTAATTGTCTATTTGCTGAGTGCGTTTCTTTTGGCGATGCCTATGATATACATGGAGGTCTTCCTAGGGAGATACACTACGTTTACCAACAGTCAGATGTACAGGATGGCTCCAATATTTTTTGGTATGTTTTATTCCATTGCTATTACTAGAGTGCAGATTCTAAGCGTTTTGCTTGGACAGTTTTCACGTAAGCAATTTAAAAAGCTTAAGGATCTACATTGTTAATATTTTGATTTAACTGGTTAGAAAACACGAATATTAAATTGGCCGAAGAGTAGAGTATCGGTTTTTCAGAATAAGAACAAAAATGTTATAGGTAAAAGTTGTTTCATATTTAAATTTATGTCCAGATATCAAATTTCAATGTTGTATTCTAAGTTTTATATTTTATTTATTTTTAACAAAGTAATTTAACAAAACAATACTCCACATGTTCCCCTCCTACAGCTACACATTTTTCCAATCTTCTTCTAAACTCCCGATATGCCAAATCAATTGTTTCTTCATTTGTTTCGTCTACTGCTTCCCTAATTTTCAATTTTAGAATGTCTACATTATCATGAAAATTATTCGCATACACCTTCTGTTTTAAATAACCCCACATAAAAAAATCAAGCGGCGTATAATCAGGTGAACGTGGTGGACATCCTATAGGGCCGAATCGTCCAATCCACTTATTTGGAAAATATCTGTTCAACCAATCCCTGACTTGATATGCGCTATGAGCAGGACAACCGTCGTGTTGATAGTGTAGTGAACACCTGAGCAGTAAGTTGATTTCGTCCAAAGTAGGTAGCAAAAAATTTTGCAACATATCAAAAGAAGTGTTTTGGTTTACAGTACCGTAAAAAAAGTATGGTCCAATTATTTTCTTGTAATAAATCCCACACCAAACATTCGTTTTTTTATATTTTTGAGAATTGGTTGTAATACGAAAATTTGGATTTTCTTGAGACCAAAATTTGCAATTGTGTGAACTAACAACTCCATTTGTGGTAAACGTCGCTTCGTCAGAGAAAATAATTTTTCTGTAGAAAAATCTATCGGCCATAATTCGTTCTCCCATTAATAGGCAAAATTCTAATCAACGAGCATCATCTCTTTCTACTTTAGTGTGTATCAGTACTGGTTTATAAGGATGAAATTTTTGATTTGAAAAGATCCTTTGCAGGTGGCTTTTACTGATGTTCAAGTCTCGAGATCTTTGCCTCAACGATTTTTTTGGGCAAGTATTCACGGAATCAATAGCTAACATAGCTCCCTGCATCATCTTCGCCATTTCGCTTTTTTTCTTGATATTTTTCACGTCTCGTGTTGCATGACTTTTTTAACCAATCCACGAACATAATTGACAGAAACGTATACCTCAGGGTATTTTCTGTTAAAAACTTCAATAGCACGGCGGTACGATACCTCACCTATGCCGTAACAAAAAACTAAATAAACTTTTGCTCTAAAGTCTACATACTTTCAATCAGCTTCTATCAACAAATTGCTTGGATACGCTGTTACTACTGTCAACTGATCAATCATAATTGTGGTGTCTAAATTTTTTGTTCACCTTTATGTAATGTCTTTTCACTGGTCCGAGATGTAAAATTTGAAATAGACCATTCAAGGTTGGTATTTGAACATAAAATTAATTCAAACTAACTTTTACCTAAAACATTTTTGATCTAAGTCCGAAAAACCGATAGTTTAGTCTTCGGCCAATTTAACATCTTCGTGGTTTCGAACCTTCCGGTGTGTTAGATCAAAATATTAACAATGGCTTTCGACTTTGTAGGACATCCCAAACTCCTTATAAAGAATGACCTTATAGTTAGGTCCATCGAAGGACACGTTTACATCGTTTACTTATTGTGTACCTATAGTTTATTTCTAAATTTCCTCAGTTATACCAATGTTTTGTATGATGTGTGTGTGCGTGCTAATAAATACATATATACAAAAATAATACAAAGTATAGATACGTATTCTTATAACGCTTTTTTGTATGATTTGTTCCTCATTTTTTCGTGCTTATTTTCAAAAAATAAATGCTCATAATACCGCACTCTAGTTATTACTCTGTTATACTCAATAGTCAAATTAGATAAACAAAGATGTTCACTTCGGAAAAATTCATTTTTATTAAAGTTTAAGGTCATCCTCGATAAGATGATTTAAATTTATAAAATATCACTTCTTCAACATAAAACAAAATAACATTGAAATCAAGACAAACTCTTTCGTTTCAGTTGTAATACGCTCAGTAACTATATTAATTTTAGCAAATTGGAATGTGAGGGACAACATTTTGAAAATAAGTCAAATACGCTTGAAAATACCTAAAATATAAACATTTAACAGCGATTCGTGACATCGCATCGCACATGTGAAATTCCCTCACACATTTCAAGTCCTCGAAACGCTGCCTGGCTGCACAAAAAACGGGTTGTTTTGAGGCCGTGAAATAACTGCTACGCCGAATTTTGTTGGAATATTTGAAGAAAATATGTTCACGCCGAGTCAATGCTCCGCAGAAAAATACATTTTTCTACTTGCAAAAAATTGTTATTCTGTTAGTACGATATTTCAACGAGAAATAAATAAATTGGTATGTAGTATGTCTTGCAAAATATAATAATCCATGTGTAATGAATTAATAATGAATGAATTTATTGTTTGGCGATAACTAGTGAAATATTTCTTTGAAAATGAATTGCATATATTGTGACGATTGAAAACATACCATATTCGCAATAACAACACGTTTTTAATTCAAAGTTATGTTACTTTTTGTATAGGCTTGCAGTATTTTTAATAATCAGGCCAATTCTGTGACGCAGTTGTTACGTAGCAAGTGATTAAATTTCTTAGCAACGTTGTTAAAATATAAAATGGTATCCTGTAACATATCCAGTGGTTAAATAGTTTGCCACCAGTTGTGTGGCGAACTGAGTGACTACGAACTACGTAGCAACCGATAGGGAGAGGGACGTGCTGCTAAACACTCTTCAAGTCTTTAACCTTAAAATAAAAGCGAATTGTTCGGTTTATGGTAAATGTATCGTAAATAAACAAGTAGTAAATGAAATGAAAGATTTACATGAAAGGTGATTGATTTTGTTTTTACTATTAAATAAGTATGATAGGTATTTTGATTTAATTTATATTTTTATTTTAGAGGTTACCTAACAATTGCCAGAAGGAACTTAGGGGATACTTCCTTTGGCTTTTACCTAGGATGTAAATCTATACAAGTAGAAAAATAGTGTTATAGTTAAATACAACATTGTATTTGTCGACTATTAAAACAAGTTTGTTACACTTATTAAATGTCTAGTGGAAAGGTGACCACAGTTAAATTAAATGATCATTGTTAAAGAATTAAATTACTATCCAATAAACGAGAAACCTTTAAAACTTTTAACCACAACTACTAGAATTTAACCAGTTGTCGTATTAGTGAAGAATAAGAACAACAACAAGAATAATTCATTTTACGCGATTTTACTGAGCAGCTATCTTCTGTGGACATTCGCACAAATTTAATTTTTGCGTAAATTATTTCCACGATTCATCGACGTTACGGGCTTCCTTAAACGGAGTTGAGTGCGTCGCAAAAAAACTTTATTTTTGTGAATAAAATTAACCATGACGGCATAAATATGGATTTTGTGTAGTTCTACTCTCGCAGATACTCCTATTCATTATTAATTTGTATATTTTTAACTTCTGTGTACACAGCACATCGAAGGAAACTGATCAGCCGATTGAATGTTTTGTACTGAATGCGCATGACCATCAACAGTTAACCACTGTTGTTACCCGCATGATTCTTAACAAGTGGATAATGTTTCCATTATAGAATACGAAACTTACTTTTATTCACAGTGTTAACCAAAGGTGTATACAAAAATCAATTCTGGTTTTGAATTTTTCCAAAGTGTAATCCTTATCTCCTAATCTCTTTGAAAGATACTATCATGGTATCTTTTGATATAACTAAATTATACACTAACGTTCCCATAGACCTCACCCTTAATCTTGTTTCACAACTTTTCAATACACATTTTAACGATAAACAAAAAGTAGATAAAGTAGACAAAATTTTTGCTGTTTTAATGACAAATTTTACAAGCTTGAAGACGGTTTACCAATGGGACTGGCCCTATCTTCTATACTTTCAGATATTTTCCTTGATCACATAGAGCAAGAACATATTCTTAATAAAAAAACCCATTCAAGTCCCGGATTGTGAAGTGGGTCAGATATGGTGATGATGTCTTTTGCGTGTTATTAACAACCTTCACAACAAACTTAAATTTACTCTTGAGCTCGAAAACAATAAAACATTAAACTTTTTAGATTTATCCTTAACAAATCGTAACAATATTATTGAATAAAATATATATATATATATATATATATATATATATATATAGAAAGCCCACTGCAATTCCTACCATACTCCCATATAACTCATCTCATCCTTTTTCCCAGCGCATGGCCTCCTTTCGTTTTCTCTTCAATCGTTGCTTAACATATCCACTCAATTACCACTCCAGAATCGATGAATTAAACTAAATTTATAACCTTGCATCAAACAATTATTTTCCTATTAAACATATCAACCGTCTTTTACAACAAATCTTAGGCACTTCTGACCCACTTTACATATCTGAAAAAAAAATACCTGAGACAATATACAAACCGCACGGAAAGGAAGTTGGCAAACCGGAAGGAAGTTGGCAAAACGGATGGCAGAACATAAATATAAAACTTCTTCTAACATTTATCAGCATAACCTACATTACTTCACAAATATAATAAAACTACAAATTAGATATATTAGAACAACTTGAAATAGAAAAGCATAGAAGAAACCCCTTTATTCATGTTCAGTTTACAATAATTTTGAAATTTTTGTATCTTAAGTTGGCTACCTTATACCAATTTTTCATGGATTCTAATTTGACTGTGGAGTATAACTGTTAGCACTGCATGGAGCATTTATTTACAAACTTCTTCTTAAGGTTTTGGTGTAATGGTGTTGGTGATGAACTTGTTCTATATTCCTGTGAACATGGTAAACACAAGTCACTTCTTTATAAACTTCTTGAAACTCATGATCGAACCAGAACTTTTCAAACAATGTCCAATCGGAGCAACAAACTATTCCTGTTACGACGGACATGTAATGATTAACAGAACCGCCGGGACTCTATGCGACCATGGCGACTACAACTGTCCCATGGAAAAAAGAATCAAATTCGTCACCGAATACATATATTGGTACGTGCAATAGTCTTTACTTTACAGCCTGCTCTGTCACGTTCAATAGGGTATTTGACTGTATTAAAAATATGGCTTGTATTATAGTCATCCTAATAGATTACAGTTATTAATTTTTCAAAAAAATATGCTTTATTTCTATTAAAAACCAAAATTAAAATTGAATTTTATTCACGTCCTATCACGTGATTAAAAACGCTCTGTAATTGGCTCAGTCTCCAGTGACGTCATTCGTTAGTACGCTTAGAGCGCGTTCGGTTTGTCAGGGTAGGGTATGGGGAGAGCAATGCTCAGATAACCTGGGTCGGCTGTCTCTCTCTTATATGCAGATAAACGCCGTATGACGTTAGGCCGCCTATTACGCAGCGCGCCACTCTCACCGTACCCTACCCGATTATTCGAACGCGCTCTTATGCTTCTCCCGTTTGAATTTAATAGCACTAAAGTGCCATGTAAGCATAACTTTGTAGGTTAGGTTAGCCCTAACCTTAAGCTGTCAGATCAGATAATACCAGGTTCGAAAATACGATAGATAACTTATTCTAGTCATTTTTACTTATGTCGAAGTAATCTTCACAAAAAAAAGCACTTGTATTGGCCGCTATTTATTTCATTTGGATTTCTACGAGCCAACCACTTTCTTCGCAGTTTCAAATCTTGCGGAACAGTTACAAATAGTTTATCCGGAGTTTTTCTTGACGTATTTCTGCATTGTGGACTTATACACCATTTATAACCCATTTTTATGTAGAAATTGTGAAAACAACACATCATACAACACAATTACCAAACGGCGACGATGCCGATACTGACAGACCATATGGACCGATTTGACATGTACTATCGTCTGACGTCACACAACAGAAAGTATCGTTTTGGTGGGACTTTTGTGATTCAATTTTTAACGGTGATTTTTATGAAATATTGAGGACATAATTACGAAAAATGATGCATTTACAATGTAGAGTGAAGGAATAAACACACTAAGATGGTTTTCCATTAATAGTCAAATACCCTATTGTAGGGAGACTTTTAAGACGGATGACCAAGCGAATTATCCAATATGGCAGTTGCTTATCTCCCTGATTGTCACGTGGATTGTGATTGGTGCGTTTCTTATTTTGGGCATGCGAGTGATCGGAGCGGTAAGATTTGTTACTAGCTGGTGTCTTTTGACAAAAAAATACTCAAAAAAATGGATATTTATTTTTTAGATGCTAAAAGCGATGACTATTGTCTGTTGGGTGATCTTTTCTGTGATGTATATTATGGCCTTCACCGTGAAAGGTTCCCAGAAGGGTTTGAGTATGATGATCAAGATTGAAGTTGACAAAATCAATTTGTATAAAGTAAGATTTTATACACTGCTCAAAAGAATTAGGGTAACACTTTTTTCGAAACTTGTAACTTTTTAAATAATTCCCATTCCTCAATCAGGCTTGTGTCAGTTCCTGTATGGTTAGTGGTGGATTAGGGCGTTTAGGAACACGTCGGTCAAGCTGATCCCACACGTGTTCGATCGGATTCAGGCCAGGACTTAACGCCGGCCATTCCACGCTCTGAATTCCACGTTCTTCTAAAAACTTTCTGGTATTTATTGCCGGCGTAATGTGGCTTTGCATTGTCCTGCATTAGGATGAAATTTTGACCGACGCCATATGCAGCAGATACCACATGGTCCTCCAATATGTTTTCCATGTAATTCATGGCATTTAGTCTACCAGAAACCACAACAAGATCAGTTCTGTTGTCTATACTGATTCCAGTCCAAACCATCACAGATCCACGACAAAATCTATCCACTTCCTGTATAGTAGCGGCTGCGTAGCGTTCATCAGGACATCTATACAGGGTCCTGCAGCTCAGCTCCCGCCTTCTGTAGCTCAGTTATTAATTAAACTAAGAGTTTGACATT
Organism: Aphodius sticticus; assembly: GCA_963966075.1. Taxonomy (NCBI): domain Eukaryota; kingdom Metazoa; phylum Arthropoda; class Insecta; order Coleoptera; family Scarabaeidae; genus Aphodius; species Aphodius sticticus. The sequence goes on along the minus strand of OZ014508.1, from coordinate 3,301,472 downwards.
TTGCAAGCTTACCCTGTACTTCAAGGTACATTTCAAGAAATCATTTTTGATTATACAGGGTACCCAAAAATGTGCAACGCCAACGTGATATTTTTTTTTTTAATTTCATGCTATATATTTTTTTACACATTTGGAAGCCTGTTATGGTTGCCTACATACCACAAAAATTTTATTGAAATCGGTTGAGTGACTGCAGCGCAAAAAAATAAAAACGTTGAAAAACGAGTTTTTGGCGAATAACTTCTAAAATATTGGGAATTGTGAACCCCATCACTCATCATTGTGATGGGGTTGCATTTAGAAACAATGTCTATTTTTTAATTCTGCATCGTTTCACCTAAAAAAATTTATGGGTTCCAATTTAAAATAAGAACAATAACACGCTTTGAAGTTTGACAAGTTTGACACTAGATTTTGGTCATCCTGTATAATTTGGATCAATGACACTTGGTTAACGAGACTACTAGATCTAACTTAATACGGACGTCGCAAAATTTTATTAACGAGGTGCAATTTGTGGTTTTTATTGATTTTTAAGGCCAACGATGCAAAATAATTTTTTTTGTTTTTATGTTTTTGCGCTGCAGTCACTCAACCGATATCAATAAAAATTTTGTGGTATGTAGGCAAACATAACAGGCTTCCAAATGTGTAAAAAAATATATAGCATGCAATTTAAAAAAATATATCACGTTGGCGTTGCACATTTTCGGGACACTCTGTACAATCAAAAACAATTTCTTGAAATGTACCTTGAAGTACAGGGTAAGCTTGCAAAATGTAAAACTCTTAGCTTAATTAGTAACTGAGCTACAGAAGACGGGAGCTGAGCTGCAGGACCCTGTATACACGTACACGCCCGTCGCAACGAGTTAAACGAAATCTGTAAACAGTACAGGCGGCCAGTGACGAAGTTGCCAATCTCTGTGATCCAGAGCAAACCTCATTCGCGCTGCTTTGTGATGCTACGTAAGGCGTGGTGCGCGGACAGGTCTACTTGGTTTCAAATTCGCTACTTTTAATCTGTTTCTAACAGTTTGATCAGAAATTTCTATTCCATGTGCTCGTCTTAGGTCGTTTAGGAGGTCTCGTGCTGCGGCAGCACGCTGACGTAGAGAGGAGAGGACAAGAAATCGGTCTTGATTTTGAGTAGGTAGTTTTTTTATTTCGACCTTGTCCAGACTACTTCCGGTACATTCCAGAAATGAACTGTTATAATTGACGTCTTCAGGATGACTTATTTTACGCCCGAAAATCCTCCTTGATATACCAAATTTGATTTGCCTAGAACCATTGTTTAAGCAGTTACAGGTTTGGAAAAAAGTGTTCCCCCAATTTTTTTGAGCGTTGTATACGCTGTTTTAACACCCTTTAGTAATGTTGCCCGACGGGCATTTTCAATCAATAAGTGACATTTCAGATCATAGTGATTGCTTTCTACACCGTTGGCAAACTGGGTATTTTGGTGCCAACTGGTTACATGACTTCCTCCGCGTATGCCAAATTTCCAAAGAGAATGGCTACTGGCGGTGAAACTTTGCTATTGGTAACTTGCAATATTGCCATTTCGCTGTTCTTCATATCTGGTATGTATGCCATTGCTGGTGCTCTTGCGAATGACTATGGCTTCTACATAAGCGAAGTTATGTCTCCATGTAAGTTGTGTTGTGTTGTCCTGTAAATACAGACAGAGCCAAAAATGTATGTATGCATACGTAAATTCAAAATCAGAACATTTAAGAGTAAAATTTTGCTGAAAATCTAAGTTTAGGAAATAGCCAAACTTAGTGTGTAGACAATTTTCGGCCCAGTCTGTACACTAGCCATCATAAACGAAATAACATAAAACCTACAATACTTTGGTAATAAGATTTTGATGCGTTGTGAAAGAAGGTATCATACGACTAAATTATTTATAAGAATTTTCAATTTCTGATCGATCAGGGCTTGTGTCAGTTCCTGTATGGTTAGTGAAGGATTAGGGTGCTTGCGAGCTGATCCCACACGTGTTGTATGGGATTCAGGTCAGGACAGAACGCCGGCCATTCCATGACCTGAATTCCACGTTCTTGTAAAACGTTTCTGGTGATGTCGGCGGTATGTGGCTTTGCATTGTCCGGCATTAGGATGAAATTTTGACCGACGCCATATACAGCAGGCACCACATGGTCCTCCAAGATGTTTTCGATGTAATTCATGGCATTTAGTCTACCAGGAACCACAACAATATCAGTTCTGTTGTCTATACTGATTCCAGCCCAAACCATCACAGATCCACGACCAAATCTATCCACTTCCTGTATAGTAGCGGCTGCGCAGCGTTCACCAGGACGTCTATATACACGTACTCGACCGTCGCAACGAGTTAAACGAAATCTGGGCTCGCCTGTAAACAGTACAGGCGTCCAGTGACGAAGTTGCCAATCTCTGTGGTCCAGAGCAAACCTCATTCGCGCTGCTTTGTGATGCTGCGTAAGGCGTGGTGCGCGGACAGGTCTTCTTGGTTTCAAATTCGCTTCGTTTAGGATGTTTCGTGCTGTTCTGTCTCTTTTTTCGATGTATGACACCTTTTTCCAGATCGCATCACATGATCTGAAAATATACCGGGTGTTGATTTACTTATGGCCATCAGAGCCTTTACCAACTGATCGAATAATTTTTAATTACAGTGATCGGACTGTACCTCTCTTTGATACTACAATTTTTGACGCACATGGATTCACCCAACTCTTTTATACTGTGCTACCTGTTCTTTTTCTGGTTTGTGCAAGTTATCAGAACGGTAAGGCTACGCCCACTAACACTAAAACTTCCCTAAGGGGGTGATACCTAGTCTGAAGCAGAAAATGAGAAGGTTAAAGTTAGTTAAAGAAGGTTAAAGAAGTTAAATCTATCTAAGAAGGTACAGCCAAAATTTTAAGACAATCGGATAAAAATTACTCGAGTTCAACTGCTAGCCGATTTTGAAAACATGGTTTCGAGAAAACTGCCCACACGACGCTCGCATCACGCGTTCGCAGTTCTATGCCAACGGATAAAATGGCTGCACAGGCAACATATGTTCAATATTTGCTTCAAACTACCAACTAACGCCATCTGTACCTCATTTAGAAACTATATAGTGTACCTTCGCACCGCTGGTAATGACTAAAGGGGTCACCACGAAACTCAATTTGTCATTTTGAAACGCTCGGACTCGCTTCGAAAATTCTTTTACGTGCACTTAATTTTTTTTTCAACCATGGATGATGTCAGACATTATTCTTGACACATTTTTACGCCATTTAAGCCAATAAAATAAATGGAACAACAGAAATTCAGACTAGATATAACCCTTTAAACCCGATTCTAAACATCTGACCATACAATTTATCCATCTTCATTAGGCAGTTGTCATTCATCTGATCGTATTAAACCTGTACGACTATCTACCACAGTTGAGTTACTTCCCAAATTATGTAGTCATGTCCATTGTCGGAGTCTGTTGTGCTACAAGTCTAATAGCATGCTTACATGTAAGTTTTAAGTGAAATGTATATATTACGTATAACTGGAAAGGACCCGTAATGGTCAATAAGTGAGGCAAATGCATTTGGTATGCAACCCGCAGTGATGTGGGCTAGACATCTCTTTCTATCTCATACGGTACTACGGCCGTATACGTTTTGAATTACACATTTTTTGTTTAAAATATCCGTTTTCCATTAAATTGCAACAAATTAATCAATCTTAAGTCTTGCAGAGACTTCAATAATAATAATAATAGCAGATTTAATAAAAGGTATATTTTGTTCATATTTCCGGCTAAATAAACTTTACGGTCTACATAATTTTAAACATTTTCAATCTAATGACTAAATGCCCTTTGTATTACTGAATTAAGGAAACGCATTCTCATATTAAATGTAGTCCACATGATGCTGATTATATTTATTGGATAATATTAATTATAAATAAAAAAATATTTTTCACATTTTAAAATTTTTATTTATTCGAAATGTTGTTATCTATATAAAGTTACAAACTTACATTACAATATAAAAAGCAATATTTTTATTAACAATATTAATAATATAATTCGACGACCTAGCTGCAATACCACGTATCACTTATAACACTTGGCACAGCATCAAGTTTCAAAAACTTCTTGCTACATCCTAGTTTGATTTGATAATTAGTTTCTAAAAAAATTTTCTCAAATGTTCTACAAATCCTACTGGTTCTGGAAGGATACCACTTGTCTCTTCGGATAGCAATAATCCACCGTTTTAAAACTTCTGGACGTTTAAACGGGAACCTATAACATAATTTTGAATGTAACATTTGACTTTAATAGTACATTCATTACTATACTGGTAATCATCAACCTATTAGGTTTGTTCGAGGAACAATCAAAACAATTAGGTATTCTTCTACGCAGGCGCAATGAAGGTTTTCGAAAGGCAAAATCTTCATTGCGCATGCGCAACAGAAAGAATAAATGCTTTCTGCACTTATTTTGGTGCTGCTCGAACAAACCTATTATGTTACTATTTGACTAAAACGCTTGTCGTTTTTTACTTATCTAAAATGATATTTACGCAGATACAGATGTTTATGTAGTTTTTTTTATGTTGTTTGTTTTTATGCAAACATTATAATGATTTGAGACACAAGTAGGTGTCACTCTTATGACCAAATAAATTAATATAAACCACAATAAACCGTTAAAAGCGAAACACTAATGCATTCCGCTATCTACCTACGGTAGTCAGACAGTGACATATAGCCCACATCATCGCTCTGTCTCTTTTGCTTGCGCCTGCCTCAAATCTCGTCAGCCAATGTAAAGCGTGCGTCCCTTCCAGTTAGAATAGAGTTCACTGGTTTTAGTACAAGACAAACTAATTTTTTTTTATTTCAAAGCCAATTTTAATGTTTTTAATGTACTTTTGTTCAATCCTACCACTGAAATAGTCAATTTCCAACTTGGATACGAGAGCAGAAAGTAGTTCTTTAGCTTACTTAAGCTGGTTGTCATAGAAACGCGTTGGTTTCTAAAATATCGTCTATAAGCTCCATATTTACTGATATAAAACTTTGCACAAACGATGAACGTCAGTAATAAACAATTTGTCACATGTAGTTTGTTTGTATTAACTGGATGACAACTTCATAAACTGTCACCTAAGTCGACAGATATCAATATTAACTAATTTTAATCAACGTTATTTCTTTAAATTTAGTGGCAGGATTGAACAGAAGGCTATGCGTCACTCGTGAGAAACCACTTCACTCACTTGTATGTCTTTCAACACTTGGCTGCACCTCGTGTGGAAATCCGACATACGTATGAGAGAAAACACGTGGTTTCTTCACATTTACTGTAATATGCTATACCATAGTATACTATACCATAACAATCTTCTAGTTCTTCGTGCTTGTAACCGATATTCTTGCTGTCAACTACATGATACTTTGCATAAACGCCCACGTGCTCATTGAAGTAAGTTCTTCTACGAGTTTTCTTGCTTATAAACGTTGATTATTTTTACTATTTGATTTGCAGTCGTTCAGTGTGTTTGGTTGTTATGGGGTGAAGAGGTTATGTGACGATGTACATTTTTTGACTGGACGGAGACCGATGAGATTCTGGTTCTTACTATGGTACGCTATACCTTTTATATCATTGGTAAGTGTCTTAAAATCTAGGTAATCGTTGAGTTAAAGTTGCACCAGTACTTTGTACTTGTGAGCCAAAGGATTTTGTACTGAAAAAAAGCTAAACTAATAACGATCATTTAAACTAAAATATTCTCAGGTTTTGGTTAGTTCCGGTTTTACCGGAAATTGTGTCAGTTTTCATATTTCGAATGGAACACCCTGTATTCTATAGCATTTTTTGAATCTTCGTTAAATTTTCGCTCAATTGTATATCCTATCTATTTAGACGGGAAGGTTTTTATCAATATCAAGACACATAACTACTATCAGTTGCAAAGGTATTGAACCCTGTGTTTGAAGGCTAGTAACTCTGAAACGGCTGAACAAACAAAATTGAAATAAAGTGCGTTATACTCCTGAATCATTTCTACATAACAGGAGTGACTATCAACATTTTCTGCCCATCGGTTTAGCCACCAGCGCGAGAGAAGTAAAAAAAGGTACCCGATTTTTGCTGTTTTAAAATAACTCTAGACTTTCCGATTTTTTTCTCCTAAACCACTTACCAAGAGAATTTTTGTTCAGGTTACAGATAGAATCTCTTTTAGCACGTAAAAAATCCTTATTTATTGTGATACTCATCCATTGATGTATAATAACATAAAAGTTATTTGGGAATTTCTAAGAGAGAAAATTATGTGATCGATTCGGTGCGCAGGGTGGTTCCCCTAGGGGAAAGGGGATTAGGCGCTGGAAACGATGCGAGGCTTCGCGCGACGATTTCAAGCGATCAAGGACCGTATTCAATAGTTTAGTCATTTTCTCGTTCGGTTTTATTTTTGAAAATACCATACATGTTTTTTTTTATTTGTGGAATAGGGTATTACGGTCATGTGGAACTTGAAGCAAAATCGTGTATTAAGCGATTTTACAGAATATAACCCGAAATTCTGTTAAGTTAAAATTAAATTACATTCAGAATTTGTTGAGAAAAGTACAATTAAAATTTGAATTTTCCGATCACTGTCGTGATTGGCCAAGTGTAGAATTGGCACCGTAGCCAAGAAATTGATCAAAAGCTAGGGAATTTTCTTGTAACAGTGTTTGCACCGCTGTTTGTTTGTATGTGTGTTGACAAACTTCGACGGTACTATTTACAGCGTATCGTAAAGTTATTACTTATTAAGTAAGTTGTTATAAGTTGTTAAGTTACCAGTGCAAGCATGTGTTCTGTGGAAGATGATTTTACCAAACCGAATTCGCAAAATTTGCCCACGATCATACACTGTCATACATATTATTCAACCAGCTTGCAATTGTTCATAGTAAATTAACGACAAAGTAATGAAACATCCCCCAATCACATGGTTCACAAAGAAATTTGAATGTAGAGGGAAAGACTAGTAGTAAAAAATAACTGCTTAAATAGAAGTTTATTAATAATACATATTGACAATACATTTCTTGTAATAAATTCCTGTGTGTTTATGAAAGTACAAGGAAGATACACCATTTCGTCTAAATATTGTATTGAATTCTGGTGTTTCGACTGATTTGCTGTTGCAACCCGGCACACAACTATATTATTGTTTGCTCATGTTGATTATGTATGGTGTTTGCTGGTGTTGATATATTAAAAAATCACTGACCACCTAACGTCAATACACGAACGGTAAACAGAGTGAACTACGCGACTGTTGGCACCACAGCAACATAAAATAACTATGCGCGACGTTGACAAGTTTCGCATTATAATCCCTCCTTGTGACGTCACAAGTAGGATTTTTATTTGAATTTCAAAACGCGTTTTCTCCTAAATTAAAGCGTTGTTTGGCATTTTACGTGTGAAAGGGTGATGCTAAGCTAACCTAGTGTGTAATAGAACAGAATTTGAAAAGTTCCGTAATACCCTATTGTATACATATTCTGTTTTGTAATTTATTATTATTTCACAACACTATTTCTGCAAAAAATCAGTAGTTGATGATGATGACGTAGTGGTTCCTGGTGATTCCAAAACAAACGGTCTGGAATTTTCGGCAAATGTTTCAATCGCGACAATTATTTGTCCTAAACTTTTAACGAATTGTGCAGTACCAGAAGGACAGAAGGACATTGGAACTATCGCAGCACTTCTTTATCATTATCTAAAATCACTCTTCATTATCTGTGCTGTTGTCGCTGTAGTCTAATAATTCATCATCATCATCATCATCATCATCATCATCATCATCATCATCATCATCATGCAAGTTGATTATAATTGTTTCTACAATTTAGTCAACAATATGATCTTTATCAATTTTTGGTTTTGATTTTCAAAACCGTTTTGCAACTTTATTGTGTACGTATGCCCAGATTAATTCAATTGCAATGGGCTACAGGTAACCACAATAATTTTACTTCATTACTTCCAATTTATATAATTCCGATAAAATCTAATATAAGTACCTTCTCTTGATGGTGATTTTTTGATAGATACAACAGCTGTGCTTTAGTTATATGAGAAAGACATTTCTGACATTGATAATTAATTGTTTTACTTCCTTGGAATAATACTTCAGCATTCTTGCTCAATACTTGCAAAACACGTACGCACGCAACACAGTTACTCAAGAAACTTTATTGAATGTCAAAATCATATTATTGCGACCTGAGAAAAAATATTTGGTTTTGTTATTTTATTTGTTTATTCTACCTGTTAATATTTGATTGCTGCTGTTTATTCAGAAGGCGTTAAAACAAAAAATTTCATGCGTACAGCTCTTCGTTGTACACTTGCAATCTATTCTTTCATTAATCAAAGAGTCCACCATTTCTAACCTTCAACTTCAATGCTGGTTGCATCAATAAATATGTACGATGTTTGTTTTAATTCTAAGTACGGGCCTGTGATACATGCTGTAAGTCGGCCTCGAATCCCGAGCCGCCGACGACTGCGTTGAACGGCGTGACGTACTTGCGCGCTGTACCAAAATTATATCGCATATTTATGTCGTTTTATAAAATTAATGAACTTCTGAAATGTGTTTCTATTTCAATAGTCTCATTAAACAAAATTTTGCGATTGTTTTCGTACCTGTCTCGTTATCGTGCTAATACTCGTTGCCGAGATATCCGCTTCCATGAAAATCTTGTTTGTAGCCTTTATTGCAAAGAAAATTAGTAAAATACAAAAGCCAATCTGTAGACAAGATCTTGAGTTATACTCTGTGTAAGCGTGAATTTTTTTTGGAAAAGCGGTTTAAAAAAAATTGGAAATGATTCAGGAGTATCACACACTTTATTTAATTTTTTTTGTTCAGTCGTTGCAGAGTTACGAAGCTCCAAACACTGGGCTCAATACTTTTGCAACCGATACTAGTATTGCAACTCCATATAAGCAAGAATGTGCTTTTATAATTTGAAATGCACCTGGAGTGTACCTCAAATCTAGCTTTTTTTCCCTACAACTCACCTTAACTACAAAATTCTTTGTAGGTGTGCGTCATGATCCTTGGATTAAAAATATCAGAGTTGAGACACATGGAATCAGTGCTCATGCACAGATTGCTAACGATAACGCAAGTATATGCTGGAGGATCTCTTCTCATCGTGACGTTATTGGTATCTTTTGCGGCGTCCTTCCTGTTTGCTGTTCTCAGTTTGCGACATTCTAACGTTAGTAACGTCCAACAAAATTTGGCTTTTGCTGACATTGTTGTCGACAATCTATTTTCCTTTAGGCTGACTTGCTGAAGCCTCAATTCTTTTGGGGTCCTCCAAGGAGAGACATCCGCATTTCAAGGAAGTCCTTTGCGCCCAGGACATCAATAAGGTCTCAACCGCCGAGGAAGAAGAAGCAAAGATTCAGGGAGCGTTCGATTAGGCAAATGCACGAGAAGGATATTGCTGAGAAGGTTAAAAGAGGGAGGATTTTTGTGGACGTTTCGTACTTTAGGAATGTCCACTTGGGGAAGGGAAAGAGAAAGCATTCACCTGTGGTTAGGGCATCTATGGCAGAAGAATAATTGTTTTGTTATCTCATTTTATGCTTGTATATTTACGTATATTTTTTGTCATTATAGACATGAGTGTTTTTGGTTGTTTCTGTTGCTTGTTTGTGGTACACTGTACTGGACATGAAACCTTGATACTGAATATGATTTCGCTTTAATTTTTGCTGTGACATATTGCAATTGTTTGTAAACCTATGTCCAATGATTTTATTAAAAATTCTCTGAATCTTTTTCTGATATCATAACTGCCTAAAAAACTGTTAAAAATAACTGTTAAAAATATTCCAAATTGTAAAACAGTGTCTGAGCTTTATGTATGGAGAAGGGGGATACATGATCTCCTTAGCATACTTGATCACTTGATTTTTTTGGTCAAATATATGGGACACAATGTTAATAATGAACCGTCTTGGTGTATTAAGATTGAATTACAGTATATACTATTTTCTTCCAAGATTCTGTCCAACTTTAAAAACTAGACGCACTTGTATGAAGTTTGATAATGCAATTCAGAAAAAAATTTATCAAGGTTCTTGTCTAGTTTTGAAACTGGTTGACAAGACTTGTTTTTAAGAAATATATTCTTTTGAATTTCTTCTTTTGGTTCAAAAAATATTTCTTTGAAGCTAACAATATTTACTTCATTGAATACTCTAATTTATTTGATTGTAGAGATTAATTTATTTGGAATATTTATTTCAGTCACATAAATATATTTGGATACAAACTACATTCCTTTAAAGTAATGTTTTTGTTTTGATTTAAAAAGACGTTTCTTTACACTAAAGAAAACTAATTTTAATTCAAACAAATATATTTGTATACAAGAAGAGATTTATTTCCTTCAAAGAAATATTTCTGCTATGGCTTAGAAATAGGTTTGCTCCTGTCAAAGAATCATATTTTGATTCAAATAAATATATTTTTAGAGTGAATACCTCATCCAACTGAATTATGAGATGGAGCTGTAAAGTCTCTCCTCGCAGTTCGGCCTTATCTTGAGTATAAATAATAGACTGTTGACAGCCTACCGCTCAGTTAATGTTAATGTTAATAAATCTCGTTCTTTATAATACAGTGTGTCGCGGGACGTTGGATTGTATGGGTACGTTTGTTATTATTTAAGATATAAAGTCGGTTAAATGGGCAAAGTAGTGCATATTTATGTGCTCTTTCATAATCTGTTCAGAAAACAGCTGAATTCCAAATGGTTTCCAAGTTATTTTGACAAAAACAAAAAGTGTATTTTTTTAATTATGGTCATAACTTTTTTGTGTACAATTTGATTGTCAGTTTAATTTTTTTTTCTTCAATGAATTCGGCAGAAACAAAGGAAACTTGTTTTTCTTATGGACGCCATATTGGGTTTATGCATGTTTGTATTCAGATTTTTTTTCTGATTAATTTGTTATGCCACATGCCATATTTAGAACACAATAAGCCAACAAAATTGAAGTTTTTTCTTAATATCTGAAAATCGCATGGTGCCATGAAAAGCACATTTGAGTGATTAACAACATTTTAACAAACTAAATAACCTTTTCAAAAGTCTCGCCATTTTCGTGGAGGCATTTTTCACAGCATTCCGTAGTACGGTGACCTTACCGAAGGTTCTTCTGTCAATCGAATTGAAAGCGGCGATGACGGTGTCACGTAACTCCCCAACGTTTCCCAAATTATAAACACTATTCACCTTGTTTTTTAAGTCACTCCATAGAAAAAATGCAAGGGGTAAGATCCGGCAATCTTGGTGGTCATGAATAGGTAGCAATTCCTCTCCGTTTATATCTAAATAGTTCCTCTCAATTTGGGAAATATGTGCGGGTGCTCCGTCTTGTTGGTCCCTCATACCTTAGCGTAAGGCCAACGGGTTATCGTTCATTCTTTCTTCCACGTCCTCAGAGAGCAATATTGCCGATACCGAAGTAAAATTTTTCTCCGAAGTAAAATTTTTGTTATAACAAATTGGTCCGATTAATCGGTTGGCAACTATACCGCACCATACATTAATACCAAACCGCACCTGATTATGGCGCGGTACAAAAAGGTGCTGATTTTCGCGGACCCAGTAGGTACCCAGTAGTGCGTGTTCTTTCAGTTAAAAATATCGCAGTTAGAAAATATATTTCACCGGACCATAATTTATTTTTTTTATAAAATTCTGGGTTTTCACCAATTTTGTTCAACAGATGGGTACAGATGGGTAGATACCACATTGTTTCAGAAAATGTCTCCCATGGCACCATGCGACTTTCAGCAATTCTCGAAGTGTACAATTTTTAGTCAATTCTATTATCTTATTGTATTTAAAACATGGCATGTGGCATACCAAATTACTCAGAAAGAAATTATGAATCCAAAAATGTATAAAACCAATATGGCGTCCAATACAAAACAAAAGTTTCGTTTGTTTCTGACGAATTCCCTGGCGAAAAAAATTGTAAACTGATATAATCAAATTGGAGACAAAAAAGTGCCTTTATAATGTCAAAACGCTTTTTTTTTATTGGATCACAAATAAAGAAGTTATGACCATAATTAAAAAATCACATTTTTTTGTTTTTTCTAAATAGCTTGGGAACCGTTTGGAATTCAACTGTTTTCTTAACAGATTATGAAAGATCACATAAATATGCACTACTTTGTCCCTTTAACCGACTTTCTATCTCTAATAATAACAAACGTTCCCATACAATCCAACGTGCCGTGAGACACACTGTATACAAATTGTAAATTTTAACTGAAAATTAAAGTTGTTTGATAAATAAACATTGGTTGGCATGTTTTTAAGCCAATTTTTCGACTTTTTGGAAGAAGGACAGGTAGACGAGTAGAAGGACAGGTAGACGTTCAGGCGGGTTTGTATGTTAAGACTCCTCAAGCGATTAGTAACTTTATAGCTTCAGAATCTTGTTTTTCGACAAGCCTGTATGTAAAGTCAACAATCTGACAGTGGCTATAAACTTTTTAGCACCCAAAACTATTTATAAAAAAGTATAAATTTTCCTCGAGAAATTAAAATTTAAGTTCATCTCGGGACCTACTTGTATTACATGTAAATTAAAACAAAACATATAAGTGTTTTTCTTTGCACAGCTAGTGTATTTATTGCCTAATACCATCCAACATGTTTAGTATCGTATTTGAACATGTTCTCCCAAAATTTAATTATGTCTTCGCTCTCTCTCTTCTGAATCGTGTAGGTCTTATTTATCAGCAAAGACTGGTATTCAGTCTTCTCTGTGAGAACAGGCCATGTTATCGGGGACTTCGACCCAGCTGGTGTTGGATTTCTAACCATAAAGAAAAACCAAATTAAAAAGTTCCTGGGTACTCAATTCTGTGAATTTAAGACTTACCCAGTTTTGGCAAAGTTGGTCCACCATTTCACCAGATCTTGTCGGATTTGATTATCTGCCTTCGACACATTTTGGCTCTCGGATGTTTTGTGGAACATGTAGCTCAACTCTTCAGTATGGCCAACACCTGATGATAAAATTGCACTTTTAAGTCAAATAGAGATTGTAGAAATAGTTTGTTGTACCTTTACGAGGTTTTGTATTTGCTAAATTTCCTATATAGCCAAAGTTGTACTGATATACAGTAGTGCCTTTTGCAAGTAATCTACTTGTCTTTAATATACTTCTGACGAACATGTTATCGCTAAAATACTGAAAACAAAACATAAATAACACATAACTACAGTATAATAAATAACTCACAAGTTTGACGTCAAATTCATGGAAACCTCCTGTGGTATTTTTGAAATAGTATTGTTTAATTTTCTCTGCAACCAGCTTAAGAGTTGCCTCATCTTTTGGTATTAGGGTATTAGGTACCAAATTTGTGATGTTATTGGTAATTTGATTTGTAACAGTGGCAACAACTACAATAAAACGACAAAAGAGTCAAGGGAATGATCAAGAAAAAGGTCAAAAAGGTGTTTTCGTGCACGCGTATGTCGGAAAGACATACAAGTGAGTGAAGTAGTTTCTCATGATGTATAGCGTTTTGTTCAATCCTGCCACTACATTTAAAGAAAGAACGTTATAAATAACGTGGTAGGATTGAACAAAAGTTTGTATTCCTACAAAACTTACTTGCTGTGAAGTACTCAGCCTCTAAAGTTGTATGGCCAATAATAATAGGTACTTTGTGGAATTCCTTATTATATAGTTCATCGAGTGGCTTTTCGGTCAAAAAGGCCGTTGCGTGGGGATGTTCAATAACTGGGCCGTAATTTGCAAATGAACCATCCAATTCATTAAACTACAAGTATTCAGAATAAACCAATGAATATCAAGATTAATACAGTCGTAATACAGTCAATATTCGCGCGACATCTATTGCAACTACGGAGAACTTTGTCTGAAGTGTCGATCGAAAATTCCAGTACAAATTCAACATAAATTATCACGTGCATGTAATATATGTTACAGCTCGAGTATTGCATTTACTTACAACCGAAAATTTCAATAAATATAAATTGTATCAAAAATGAGAAATAAATAATCAAAATATTCGCGGGACATCCGTCATTATGACATTATGTCATGTGTTAAAAACACAAACGCACAGCCAAAGGCACACGTATGTTATAAGCGATATACGAGCTAAGTAGTCCGTGACGTAAGGGACATTTACACATACGGTCGTAGGTAATAGTATATTACATTACAAGAGCTGTAACTAGCATATTACGTACGAGTGGAAAGTTAACATACGAGCAGCGAAGCGGCGAGTTATGTTATTTTCCACGAGTACGTAATATGCGTTACAGTACGAGTATTGTACATAATTTTACCTACGACCGACAATTTCAATAAATTGTATCAAAAATGACAAACAAATACAGGTAAGAATATTTGACGGTTAACCAATCAATGTATTCGCGCGACATCTATTGCAACTACGGAGAACTTTGTCTGAAGTGTCGATCGAAAATTCCAGTATAAATTCAACATAAATTATCATGTTCTAGTAATAATAAGTTACAGCTCGAGTATTGCACTTACTTATGACCGAAAATTTCAATAAATATAAATTGTATCAAAAATGACAAATAAATAATCAAAATATTCGCGCGACATCTGTCATTATGACATTATGTCGTGCGTTAAAAACACAAACGCACAGCCAAAGGCACACGTATGTTATAAGCGATATACGAGCTAAGCAGTCCGTGACGTAAGGGACATTAACACATACGGTCGTAGGTAAAACTTTTAAATGTATTTGCAGGAGTAATATTACACTGGCAACCAAAATTTGACTGACTACAAATGGGGTATTCCGGTGTTTTTGAAATTGTCATTTTTTATAAAGTATGGGTGCTACTGTTTGCTACTTCACAAGTAAAATATCAAACATTGTTTTAAATTAAGAGAAATCGTTGTTTGAAGTTTGAATTAGGATTGGTCTTTGTGACGTCACAAAGACCGCTCAAAGTGAGCGACTTGACAACGTTGCTATATCTAGGGTGCACGTAGTAAATTTTTGTCTTCTGTTGTGTCAACGTTTAGAATCGCTCGTTTGTTGACACCTGCTTTGGTTATTGAGGTTATATCAAACACTTGTTCAAAATGTATAAACTCCAACGCCGACATTGTTCTGTGCCGGGCTATAACAGCAGTAGAACAGTAACTTCTGATAAGATTTTCTTTACATTGCCGACTAGCGAGATGAGAGATGTTTGGCTTCAAGTTTCAATGATCAAATCATCTCTCAAAAAAGGTACCTTTATTCGCTGTCAAACAACAGGGTCCCCAACCGTCAACTTGGCCGATCAGCTGTTCGAGAGCTGTCCGCTGTTGCCACCGCTACTAGGGATCGGTAATCATCGTGTATTTCCGAGGGTGGTCGGTGAATTCAAAGGAAATGCACTTTTAATTGCAATTATCTTATAGAAAAACTAAATCAAAAAGCTCATAGCTTAACTATATGAATCCTCATAAATTGTACAATAGGTTAAACCGTATATCTGCTTAAATTTTGACATGACCGGAATACCCTATTGTCTGACAAATGACAACTGATTCGGATAAGATTTTTATCCCAGGAATCCGAATCTGAACACAGAAATGGTGACTTGGCTCTAGTTTTCTCGAAGAACAGTCTTAAAGGTGCAAAAAACGCGCTTTTTTGCTACATTTGACCTCATGCAACAAAACAGTAACGTTCTGTAGTGGATGGTTATAAATAGGATCAAATAAAACTTTGAACCTTCTCCTTTAGGACCATATACCGAGAAATCAGATGGCATAAATTTTGAACATTTTACTCTCTTTTTTTAATCTCTTTTTTTTGTAGGAGCGCGCGCCCATTGCTGCACCGGACGCAGCGCACTGCTTCTTCCTTTATTATTACAAGAAAAAAGTTATCGAAAAAATGACCACTGCTTTCGATAGGATTTTTGCCCAGAAATCCGAATCTGGAGCCTTATTCTGCAGCACTTAGCGATATCGCAATACGTCACATCGAATACTTAGCGATATCGATAGCCGTATTCTACCGTTTTTATCGATATCGACTGACGTCACGACTTTCCGACATGTCGCTAAATTTAACGACAGCTTCGGAGGTGTCGATAAGTTGATTCGATATCGCTATGCGTACGTAATGTCACTTTACGTTCATTGTGTACGGAATGTGTGAACCCAGTGACAACCAGTGTGTCAAAGGTGTAGAATATCGAAACAGCTAATAATGGTTCAGCAGCAAATTATGTTATAGGTTCCCGCCTAAACGTCAAGAAGTTTTAAAACGGTGGATTATAGCTATCCGAAGAGATAAGTGGTATCCTTCTAGACCCAGTAGGAATTGTGGACAACATTTTTTAGAAACTGATTATCAAATCAAACAAAGATGTAGCAAGAAATTTTTGAAAATTGGTGCTTTGCTAAGTGTTATAGATGATACGTGGTATTGCAGCTAGGCCGTCGAATTATATTGTTAATATTGTTGATAAGAACACTGCTTTGTATATTCTTAGTAAGTAATTAATGTAGTTTTAAATAACAACATTTCGAATAAATAAAAATTTTAAAATGTGAAAAATAATTTTTTACTTATAATTAATATTATCCAATAAATATAATCAGCATCATGTGGACTACTTTTTATATGAAAATGCGTTTCCTTAATTCAGTAATACAAAGAGCATTTAGTCATTGGATTGAACTACTAATATATAATTTGAGAGTACCTATATGTAGACAGTAAATTTTATTTAGCCGGAATATATGAATAAAATATACTTTTTATTAAATCTGCTATTATTATCTAGTTTATTGAAGTCTCTGCAAAAGTTAAACTTGATTAATTTGTTGCAATTTAATTGAAAAAGGATATTACAAATAAAAATGTGTAATTCGGCCGTAGTACTGAATGAAATACAAAGAGATGGCTAGCACACATCACTGCGAGTTGCATACCAAATGCATTTGCCTCACTTATTGACCATTACGGGTCCTTTCCAGAAAATACGTAGTATATACATTTCACTGCCTCAACCGTACAACATAATAACCTCCTGACCACGACTCGAACTGCTGTCACATCTGACAGCAAATGTACTGTCAGTAAGGTATTTTTTTACCGAATTTTAGCGACATCGATACACGTGACGTCATGTCGAATCGAAACGGTATAGCGATGTCGCTAATCGCTATAATTGTAGAATAAGGCTCCAGGACACAGAAATAGCGATTTTTCTCTTGTTTTCACGAAAAGCAGTGTTAAATGTGGAAAAAGCGTGTTTTTTGCTACTTTTTGACACATGCAAAACAATAACGTTATGATGTACTATGCGCGCCAAAAAAAAGTCGTACACCTTGTAGCTTTGTAAATGGTTCTTTTATAACCTATACGCTGTCATTCTGACCTTAATCATAGGGATGAAACATGCACCAACTGTGAAGTTGACAAGCCAGAGTTACATGATGTCAAACTTAGCTGTACGACTTTTTTTTGGCGCGGATAGTACATAGATGTAGATACACTGAGCGGCATAAAAAACGCAACACCTAAAATGATGATCATTTTCAAACTGCAGTAACTTTTGAACGTATTGCTCGATTTGAATGAGGTTTTTTTTATTTGAAAGGTCCACTTTTTGCCAATATTTCTGTATGTGTGCTACCCATTTTTGCGCTCTTCCATTTCAGCAATGGCGAATAACGTTAAAGCTTGTTTTTTTCCTACAGTTTGAAGCTTGCTGTGGGGTGCATCGACAAAAGAATTTAACTTTAAACAAAAGGAGCTTGTAGTCTCGTCTGTTCTGATCATTTATGTTTTTTGTTTAAGTTTCTATTGTTAAAGTCAAAGCTACAAGATCTTAAAGATAACGCTGCTTCTTCGGCAGCGCCATCAGAAATTAAAGCTAGCCATGGTAATCAACAAAAACATTTAGTGACGTTTAGTGTCGTTAACGTCATTGACTGTTGCTAGACAATTAAAATGCCTTTAAGCCTTGCAGAAGTTGCTAGGATATGCTAGGGAGACGAGTTAGAGCCAAACGCTAGATGATCTCCGAATAGCGCTAGAAGAAGAGTGGAACCAGATTCCCCAAAATGAGATTCAAAACCTAATTCGAAGTATGCGTAGAAGGATGAGGAATATAATTCAAGCGAGGGGAGGCAATACTCGTTATTAACATGTTGATCATTACTTTCACAGTTTAATTAAATTTTGTCGTTATCCATGGCTTTCTTTAATTTCTGATGGCGCTGCCGAAGAAGCAGCGTTATCTTTTAGAGCTTGTAACTTTGGCGTTAACAACAATAGAAACTTGAACAAAAAACATAAGTGATCAGAACAGACGAGACTACAAGCTCCTTTTGTTTAAAGTTAAATTCTTTTGTCGGTGCACCCCACAGCAAGCTTCAAACTGTAGGAAGAAAACAAGCATTAACGTTATTCACCATTGCTGAAATGGAAGAGCGCAAAAATGGGTAGCACACATACAGAAATATTGGCAAAAAGTGGACCTTTCAAATAAAGAAAAACTCATTCAAATCGAGCAATACGTTCAAAAGTTACTGCAGTTTGAAACTGGTCATCATTTTAGGTGTTGCGTTTTTTATGCCGCTCAGTGTATGTAGAATCAAATAAAACTTTGAACCTTCTGCATTAAGCCCATATAGCTAGAAATCAGATGGCATAAACATTGATTATATTACACCACTCTGCTTCATCCTTTATTTATAAATTGTACTGGCCGAATAAAAAGTTGTCCGACAACTGATAACTGATCAAATAGGTTTTTTTTTTTGTAGAATTCGAATCTGAAGGCAGAAACAGTTAATTGGTCATAGTTTTTTTTTTAAAAGGGCAGTGTAAAAATGCAAATCTATTTTTATAGGCTTTTGTGTAGGTAAATTAATTAATATAATATATTAATGGGTCAGTGTAAATCTTTTTTCTAGAAGACATACCAATACCACAAGTACCAACTGTCATCTCACAACATGAGTATCCATGGTCAGATGACAAAGTACTCCCTAAGTGAAAGCGAAGATGAGACTTTGGAAACTGTAATAAATTTGTGAAAAATATATCTGTCACTCGTTCAAGCTTTTTGTATGTTACCTTAAAAATTAAAACACATGTTATAGAATTGATATCAAATTCGAAATCCACAACACTACATCACCCTACATGTAATCTAATACCAATACTAAACGAAGAAAGCCTCTGCCGTTAGGAAATGTGTACATGTAAGCGTTTAAATTGCAACACGCTCCTATTAAAAAGTGGTGCAAAATATTTAAAGTTTACGCTACGTGATTTCTCATTATATTAACAAGAAGCAGTAGGTTCATAGTTTCATTTGACCCAACAAAGAAACTTCGATAACTTCGAGTTATTGTTTTGCACGTATTCTGGTAGTTGATAGAAAAGAAAAGGGTTTTGCAACTTTAACACTGTTTCTCGCTAAAATTAGAACCAATTCACTATGTCCTCTCTCAGATTCGGACAGATTCGGGAAAATCGCTGCGTCCGATACGGCTTGTATTATATCTAATAATTTCTATGAAAAAGTACACCCGCAAACCACCCTTGACCAAAAAAATTGTCTAAGTAGGAAAATATGAAACCAACAATCTCGAACTTTGAAGTATGAAAAGGACAGTTATGGTTTTTACCTTTAACCAGATTTAAACTCAACTTTACTCCTGTAAAATTGTCTAAAATATACCTAAAAGCTTATGGTTCCATAGACACCTAATTTTTTTAAGGACGAAGAAACAGTCATGACTTAGTTGGCATGATCAAACAGTTTCCATGAACTTACCTTACTGGCGACTTCATTTGCAACATTGTACAAAGACTTAGGATTCGTTATGGCTCTCAACTTGGTTATCAATTCTGCCGATTTATTAGTAACAATTTCAAATTTCCTGCCCAGTTCGAACGCCTTTTTAGCTAGATTTGTACCATGGGCGAAGCCATTAATCATGGAACCGCTTTGCAAAATAACCGCTCTGAACAAACCCTTGGTTAGCGGCGATTCTAATAAGTACGATACGCTAGTGGAACCAGCACTGTGACCAAAAACGGTAACTTTATTTGGATCGCCGTTAAACGCCTTTACGTTGTCTTTGGTCCACTTCAATGCCAGCACCATATCCTTTAGGCCGTTGTTGCCAGGACATGCCTCGTCTTCTGTGCTCAGAAAACCTTAAAGAAGTTACTTAAGAACCTAGTCTGTCACACTGAAAATAGTTCTTACCATATACGCCAAGCCTGTACTGTATCGCTATTACTATTACGCCGTTATCGATGAACAGGTCAGGTCCGTATTCCTCGAAACTTTTTGAACCATCTGTAAAACCGCCCCCGTGTATATAGAACATTACAGGTAGTCCTTTGGGTGGATATCTACTCAACTAGAAAAAAAATAGACCGATATACCGGGTGATTCAATTTCGAGGCTTACCATGGGGATATCGCTTATTAGTGGATATAGAGCCTATGTTAAAAATTTGACAAAGTTTCGTATTTTTGTGTTGGTCAATTATCTGAAATGAAATTTAAGCTATCATTTTTCATTTTGAAGATATACGCAAATAACTGAAATGTTAAGGTACCGTTTTTAATTTTTTATTCAAAACCAAATGTAGCTAGACGTTTGAAACAAAAACATTTTTTTTAACAAGGAATGCAGTGTCATTTTTTGATTTGAAATAACATCAAACATGGCGGCGTAACCATGGCCAACTTTTGTTTTTCTTATGGGCGCCATGTTGAATTTTGGGATTTTCCGATAGTCGTGTCTTTTCTCATTTCCGCAATCTATAACATATTATTTTTTAAAATAATGATGTAATAATCAAAAAGCCTTCAGGTACCTAACTGGAGCTTGGTTACAGACGGCCGGACTCGTTGCCAAGCAACGTCAACGAAAATGCACTTGGATCAAGCGGTGCGCTCGACGTTGGGTTAGCCATTTAACCAATTAAACCTTAATTGTGGTTGATTGTGGATCTAAAATGCCGTTTACCAATAACGAAAAGTGTGATATGATAGGGGTTTATTATTGTTCTCATAGAGATGCCCCATCGCACAATATTCCTAACATTGGACAGAAATTTAGCGGACCATGGATCGTTTAATAAACCCCGCAATTCTTATAATCCTCATGGAAATGTTGAAAACGATCAAAGAGATATTTTGGAAATGGTAAACGTTAGATTACCATAATTTGCAATGCTTCAACTACTGGTTTTTACATAAACGACGATCCTCGGATTTCTACGCCGGACCTCTCTAATTTGAAATTGCCGCAAACACGTGTTTGGAGAGCATTACGAAAAATGAAATTGTAACCCTACAAACCACACACAAGTCAAACTTTGCAGTTCTACGAAATTTTTTGAATCAACAATTTCCAAATCGCTGGAAAAACGTAATTTATATATACAAAATCCTTCAGAAACCCAGCTTAGGGTTATACGATGGTTATATGACAATAAAAAACAATTAGTCAATAGCTGACTGTTTTCGATTACTAACAAATTAAACTAACCCCAATATTCTTCAAATGGCAAAAGTGTTTTATGTAAACAACGGCTTCGTATTTTATGGTTTTTTTCTTTCTAAAATTAGTGTACTTAGTAGCGTAGATATAAGAACATAGTTATACTGATTTTGGTTTCCGTAAAAACCATGGGTATATTACATAAGCCATTTCTTAACCTTCTGAAGACTAATGGGTTTTAATTGTTTTAATTGCACGCTATTGTTCTTCTTAGTATTAAATATGATGCTCAATCATGTCTTCAAATACTTGGGACGTGGAATGGATCGCCCAGCATATAAATACGTTATACGTGCTGTTGACGTATTTTCAGACGCATAACTTGAAAACGCCAATTTGTACTTAAATGATGTATACACATTGTATGTGGAGAATTAAAAAATTTCCTAAAAAAATTTGTTGTCCGGTGAATAAAAAAATTCAATTCGGTCATCTTTGACCGTAAATAACTCAATCATCATGGGACACGATATCGATGGGAACTTTTTACACGTTATTTCTAATGCCCAATCAGTCATATTTAAAAATTCAGCTGCGTTTGAATTTTTCCGTAGTGAATAGCTTTATTTGTTTAATTTCACTCGGCTAAGACGCAACAGTCTACTATTCCCGTATTTTGAGTTTGCAAGTTTGCATTTAGAACTTGTGGCGATATTTTGAGTGTGCTGCAATGTTTACTACTTCTATTTTATTGCTTTTGCATACTGTGCTTGTAACTTTGTAGATATTAGATTTTTTAAATTTTCAGATTAATATTTTAAAAAACGAAAAAAAAGAAGAAATTATAGATAATAAAATTTGATTATTTATAATTTGATTATTTATAATCAAATTGTATCACCTATAATTTCTTATTTTTTTTCGTTTTTTGGAATTATTAAACTGAAAATTTAAAAAATTCTAATATCTACAAAGTTACAACTGCAGTATGCAAACGCAATAAAATAAAAGTTGCCATCATTAAAGTAATATAATGACTTACAACCTTGAAAACATTTTCACAGTTCAGGTGAAGGTTGGTTGAGATGCCACAGTACGCTTTTCTAACCCCATTGAAACGATGTTTAGGGACATATTTTTAATTTATTTTTTACAGAGAATTTTTGTTTTTAATTTTCTTCAAAATTATTTGGAAGAAGGCGTTTTAGGAAATTAAAACTGTTACCTACCACTAAAATGTTGGGATCGGCAATTTCTTTCTTTTAAAATAAGTAACCACTTACATGAATTACTTTATGAATAAAAACCACACTAATTTAGTAAAATAATAGCCCTTTAAAAGTTAGAACAATCATTTAAACTGAACAATATACTTCAATACTATACTCAATTAGTAAATAAATATGAAGTGCGCTTGCTTAAAAAAACGAAATTTTCAGAAGTTAAATGTAGTACACGGAGTTATAAATGTATAAATACAACGCACCAATCTATAAATCAAAATTATGATAATTAAGTCAGGATCACAAAACATTTAGGTCCTTAGAGTTTTATTTAGAAAATCTGGCCAATAGAATTTTTTACCCAAAAGTTTTTTTATTGCCCTTCCAATTTTGCGCCCCCTGTACTCGTGCGCCTGGAGCAGTTTGCTCCCGTTACGCCCCTGATTGGTAATGGTGGAGTGGTGGAATGTCCTGCTAGATCCCCTGACTTAAGTGCTCTGGACTATTTTCTATGGGGAACTGTGACCGACGAAATTTATCGCGATACTCGCAGAAATATCGAGGATCTGCGGGATCGAATAACAAATGCGGTCAATGCTATTCCGGGAAGAACAGTTAGAAGAGCATAGCAACATGTAGAAAAGCTGGCTCGGTTTAATGCCTTCAAGAAAATGGCGACCAATTGGAACAATTATTTAAAAAATAAGCTTTTTGTTGTATAAACTTGCTTCTTTTACAACCTTAATGTTCTTAATCCAAAGCACTCTGGTCAGTCCGGCGCCGGCGGTCTGCAACCAAGCACCGGTTGGGTACGTGATAAGCACGTCAAACAACGAGAAAAAAAAAGAAAGTTTTTTGATATTAACCCATTGTTTTAAAAAATAAACCTGTTATACATTGCGGAAATGAGAAAAAACATGACTATCGAAAAATGCCAAAATTCAACATGGTTCAACATAAGAAAAACAAAAGTTGGCCATGGTTACGCCGCCATTTTTGATGTTATTTCAAATTAAAAAATAACACTGTATTCCTTGTTAAAAAGTCGTAGAAAGTTTTTGTTTCAAATGTCTCAATTGATCAGCACAAAAATACGAAACTTTCCCAAATTTAAACATAAGCTGTATCTTCACTAATAAGCGATTGAATCGCCCGGTATACAGGGTGTGTAGGAATTGGCGAAAAACCAGCACGTGACGATGTTCTTAGCAACATTCCGATTGAACCAACAATACAACCGTGCAAAAATAAAACAAAAACCGCAGAACTGTCATACCTCAGGTACATAAACATTTAAGTACAAGCAATCTTCGGATCCTTTGATTTCTGTGGTTCCATAAACAGTGGTTATTGGTTGCATACATATATCTCTTTCATCTGTAGCGTTCAGTATTCCTGTCCAGTTGTCCGGGAATTGGGAGTCCTAAAATATTTTTCACATTAATTATGTTATTGCGGTCTGAGAAAAATATGTGAGTTTAAGAGTTAAAAAGTATGTGAGTCCATTATTTTTAGCTTTCAACATCAGCGCTGCTTAAATCTACAAATACGATGTTTGTTTTGATGATTCAAAGTACGGGCCAAGAGCCGAGGCTCCAAACCCAGGCGAACACGACTTCCACCGACGATGTTACGTACTGCGCGGTGTCCCAAAATTATATATGTAGCACGTAAAAATCGGTTCAAAAAATTTAATGAGCAACTCAAATGTGATTCTGTTTTCATAGTCGCATTAAATAAGAAATTAATTTTGTTTTTATCTTTATTCAAGATTGTCAGGGTTTATACTTTTGCAACTGATAGTACATAATTTATAGTATACTGTGATGTTTATGGTTTAAATTGATTCTGGACTTACCCTAAATCTCAAGTCACCGACAGGTGGTTTGGCGTAAGGTACGCCTATGAAGGTCCGGTATGGGATTTGTTTGTCAAATGTCTTTAAAATTCGTCCTCTTATCTGTCCATTTTTGATTTTAACCACTGGTGCCTGTAACAATAAAGCACAAAATGTAAATTGCACAACAATCTTGCTTGATGTGACACAATTACAAATGGTTTTATTATTTAATCTAATTTGCTCGCTCCACTGCAAAACTGTCTAAAATACACTTGGGACCTTATGGTTTTAACTGTAAAACCTTTTATATCGACTTTTCGTTAACACTTTCTTTGTGTAGGTGTATACTGTATAAAGTAATAACCGTATACAAGATATGCCTGCAGTTGCTATGCCTGGAATTCAAACCTATTCTACATTGTAAAACAAGCAGCCATAGACAAAATTTTTCCACATGTTTAACTATTTATTAATGGATTTTGACTTCTTTATTCAGTTATTTCCTAGGAAAAAAATTGAAGTATTCCAGTTATATGCGTCGTGATAACATATACAACGAAATGATTCGTCAAGGTTTCAATGACGTAATACTGAC
The DNA here is from genome assembly GCA_963966075.1 of Aphodius sticticus. Lineage (NCBI taxonomy): Eukaryota > Metazoa > Arthropoda > Insecta > Coleoptera > Scarabaeidae > Aphodius > Aphodius sticticus. The sequence continues at coordinate 3,276,193 of OZ014508.1, read as the reverse complement.
TGTGAGTTAGCAAAATGTCAACTCTAAATAAACGCACCAGAAATAAACAATATACAGTGTGTCCCCCGATGGACACATTTAAATTTATGCCCATATATCAAATTTCAATGTTGTATTCTAAGTTTTATATTTTATTTATTTTTAACAAATTAATTTAACAAAACATTACTCCACATGTTCCCTTCCTACAGCTACACATTTTTCCAATCTTCTTCTAAATTCCGGATATACCAAATCAAGTGTTTGTTCATTTATTTCGTCTACTGCTTCCCTAATTTTTAATTTTAGAATGTCTACATTATCATGAAAATTATTCACATGCACCTTCTGTTTTAAATAACCCCACAGAAAAAATCAAGCGGCGTTAAATCAGGTGAACTTGGTGGCCATCCTTTAGGGCCTAATCGTCCAATCCACTTTGGATTGGACTATATATATATATTTAATTTTATGTTTTCACGATCATTATTTATAAGTATAATGTTTTCGGACATCTCGTGTAAAAAAGGATAGTTTATTTGCGACGTTTCAGCAGACTCGCACCTGCCTTTTTCAAGCATACAAACTAATTGAAAAACTTTGAACGTCAAACAAACTCTTGTCAAGTATTCGCCTCCTACTTCTAGATGACGGTTGCCATAGTCGCACGTGCGCGACTGCGTGTTGTGGGTCCACTCACGGTGGCTCTTGATGTTGCCCTGCTACTGTCTGTCGAAACCTCTAATACTGGATCCTCGCGGTGTCTTGGTTTTCCCTGAAATACCTGGACGCAGCATACTTCCTCCAGTAGTGGCTTCCATATACCCGACAAATCAAAGTTTTCAATTAGTTTGTATGCTTGAAAAAGGTAGGTGCGACTCTGCTGAAACGTCGCAAATAAACTATCCTTTTTTACACGAGATGTCTAAGAACATTATACTTATACTTATACTTATATATATATATATATATATATATATATATATATATATATATATATATATATATATAATATAATATAATAATAATAATAAGTGTATATATATATATATATATATATATATATATATATATATATATTGATTTCCGGACGAGGCGCAGCCGAGTGTGGAAACCTACAAGTGAGTGAAGTGGTGTCTCACGAGTGCTGTATAGCGGTTTGTTCAATCCTGCCACTAAATTTAAAGAAATAACGTTATTAAAATTAGTTAATTTTGATATCTGTCAACGTAGGTGACAGTTTATGACGTTGTCATCCGCTTAATATAAACAAACTATAACAAAAATAATTTTGTAGATGACGAAGGTCAAAAAGCACATAACTTGTTGGACAGTAAACAGCTAGTGGGACACATACAACCATCGTGAACATATGTTATAACAAAGTTATGTGGGAAAACGCATATGCAGTATAAAGATCTGTTTTTAATAAATAAATAAATAAAAAAAAATACATAGATACTCACACTTTCTTGACAGTAACATTGCTGTATTACCACGACAACAGAAATTATTTGTACTGCGTACTTGAACATATCGCTACCATTTGTAGACGAAGACTAACGAAAAATTGTTCGTACACAACCAATATTCTGTACTAAATACAATTTCAACCCGATATATACACCTATATATGCTAAGAATCGCTGACAATGTGCCTGTCGCATAGTTGTTGTATTTTTTCAGGAAAATCGTATGCTTTGCGTAATCAGTATTGTTATTCCGTGCAAGTTCACTTGATAGTAAGCAAATAACATTAGCAGACATAATAACAAACAATATATGATGCGAAGATGATAACATCTGACCTATTACGAACAACGTACACCACTGATGTGGAGTACGTTAATTGTCAGTATTTAGTTATCTGAAGGAGCAAACGCAATGCATAGCAATAACATCAATAAGCTTCTGAATGTAGAAACCACAACTGACATTTTCACAGATTTCCACTTAGTTAATTTGTCAAAATACATATACCTACAATACATGTAAATATATCCCTAAAGAAATATTTTTGCTTTGACTTAAAAATAGGTTTACTTCCGCTAAAGAAATCATATTTTGATTCAAATCAATATATTTTTAGTGTGAATACCTCATTCAACTGTATTGTGTTAGATGCTGTACTCTCCTCGCAGTTCGGCCTTATCTTGAGTCTAAATAGTAGACTGGTAAAAGCCTACCGTTCAGTTGATGTCATGCGTCTGGCTAAATTGCTAAAAGGGCCGTGAGATCGGCAGTATAGAGCACAGTGCATGCAGGTTCAAGTTCCGATTTCGAATCAGCGTACACTTTGCTACCCTAACCTTGACTATATGTAGATCTGGGAAAACCAACCACTGGTCAAGGATGTGCGATATCCCAAAAGGCGGTGACACGTGGAGATTTTGCTCTACTGTACCCTCCGAAAAATTCTAGTCAATAATTGGTCCATATTAATGCCTTTAACAAACTAATAATTTCTTTAATCAAAGAACAGACAGAAGTATCATAGAATAACTATTTTAAAACCAAATAATTTGTAAAACTTTATTTATTTAACTCTAAAAAACCTTGGGTTCTCATTTCAAAGACGTTAAATAATTAAAAAATTCAAACAAAAGTTGTTTGGTTTTAAGAGCGCCATCTTATGATACATGACACTACTTTCCCTATGCTCTTTGTAAAATTGGTACCGCTCCGACTCACTTCAGCGTTTCCAATACGGTTCCAGACAAGAGTTCCTTCAAAAGTTGGTCTACTATTGTCTGTATACTCTCTAAACACTTTACCCTGATTTTCTATATAGCTTATGCGTATAGCAACAAGTATTTAGTAGTTGATCTAATATTGACGCCTTTTAAATGTTAGTATAATAGTAAATAGACTAAATAGTAATAACAACAATTTTGTATTTCGTCGTAGATCTTTATCACAGAAGTTCAAATGTGAACACTTTTTACCTCATACAAAGTATAGTAATCGTACCAAAAAAAATTGCGGTTTTAGCGGAAATCTGTGTGTATGTCTGTGTGTGTGTGTGTGTGTGTGTGTATGTGTGTGTGTGTGTGTGTGTGTGTGTACCCGTTTTTTTGTGGCGACGATTCCGGACAAACTACTAAAGCTATCGGTGCGAAACTTCATATTTAGAAATTTCATTACAAAACTTAGATCTGAAAAGCTTTTTGTTCCAAAAGGTCCAAGGGAACTGCGTGTTTACTCTTAGCATTTTTTAATGATTTTGCAGCCCCCATTTCTGTAGTTTAGTCAAAATAAACAAGAAATTAAAGTAGACGAAATTTGGAATAATTTATATCTATGACATTTTTTGGCAAACTTAATAGTTTACCTGCATGAACAAATGCTATTTCATCGAGATCGCTCATACTGCATTAAAATTAAGTTATCTAGGATTTGACAGATATTTTGATTCTATTGACAGCATTGCCAGCACATCAGCTTTTGACATTGCTGATTTTTCTCTAATTTTGTCATTATTTCTCGCTAATGCGGTAAATTTTAAAATAATATTGTAGCCTTTTTATTGTTTATAAATTTGTTATTAAGACATTTTAGCGGACTGCCGATCCATATGATTATAGAATTATCAATTTGGTCCATGTTGTGCCTGTATTTTCGGCAACAATCTCTCGACGTCTGAATGAATTATGTACTCGCATCGTTTATTAATTTGCTATAAGACTTTTGGGTCGTGTACATCGAGAATAGTAGAAGGGCGACAACATTATTTAGCATTCACTCGTGTTATTGAGAGATAATGTTTAAAACCGATAATTCAGAGAAAATGGACAACATTGAAAAGTCTGTAATCCGGTTTATTGTAAGGTGTTTGACAATTGTTTGTTATACATTGGGGCTTGCTTGATTAATACGAGCTAGAAATTCTTATAGGAAATTAACAACAATTACTCCTAGCAATTAATAAGTAATCAAAAGGCTACAATACTGTTTGAAAATTAGACAAAATCTTAAATTCTAGGAAAACAGGTATTAAAGAGGTAATTATTAACAATCATTATTATTACACAAACGATAAAAAAGGGGCAAAATTACTTGAAATTCACTTAATATCAATATATAATAGATACGTTTTGTCAGCATACGACCAGGGAATCACGACCGTTCTTAATAACATAAATGTGTAAAAATGTACCATAAAAGCAATGGAGATTTTTTAAGGTGAATGCAATTTGAATTTAACGAATAATATGGGCTGCTTTTTAGATATTTATATACCTTTTTATTTTCATGTGATGACGCATTTTAGAATAGTAACTAATAAATTTAACAATGTCTCTTCTACTCTTATCTATGCCATTAATAACAAAATAGCATAGTCATTATTACTATGGCACCATTTAATACTTCCACAAATCTTCCATAACCCCCCCCACACCCCCTGGAACATTTTGTAAAACCGCCCCGACGCCGGTCCATGCCGATATTTTCTGAAAGAAAGATCATTTATTTACTCAAAGGGGCGCAAGTCAGATATTTGGCCCCAGGCGCAAGATTTTCTTACTGCGGCGCTGAGAACAGACACTATTTTACTTTATTTCATGGAATCGTGACAAATGCGCTTTTTTCTCCAAGAAATTTTTGCCATGAACCAATACAAAGATTTGTAGAAAAATGTATATAGTAAGTATATTATCATGTTCTTACATATCTATAACATACTGTTATAATACGACACAGTGTGGAGTAAGTATTTTATTTTAATTAAAAAATAATAATATCAATATCTTCTTAAACATTACTTTAATAAAAAACTAAAAAAAAAAAAAAAAAAATGGTCGCCTGTAAAATAAGTAAATTAATTCTCAAAACTAATTATTTTTTACTGGATGTTGACCTTTTATGATTTATTTTATATAAATTAATGGAAAATATATAATTAATGACTACGTTAAAGAAGACCTTGTTGTCATCGGAGCTTTTATAATTACAAAATTGACATCAATATCACCGTTTAATAACGGTATGCAAATTTTTGTCACACCACGTGTTTACGTGATGTTTTCATTGAATTAAAAAATACAACCACATACAAATGCTATAATAAGATAATAATTGAAGACTTTGCTGCAAAACGGGAACAACTCCAAAATATGACTTTTCTAGTTAACTGACAGAAACGTTTTAATATTTATATTTAATAGTTACAAAATTCATACATTTTTCCTGCAATTATATTGCCAGTTGCCACTATTTTATCCGAAATTCGACGTAAAAAAATTATGAGATTTAACACAATAAAAACAAATTTGTTGGAGATGTTCCCTTTTTGCACCAAAGTTAACAAAAAGAACACAATATGTTTTTTTAACATTTTATTCAAATAAAACAGAAAATATAACGTTATGTAACAAAATTAACATTAATAACTAACAGAAATTTTATATTATTATGTTACTAGATTTCTTTGTAACAGAATATGACGATTTGTATTCTTTATTATAGTAGTTATTTTTATTATGAACTTATTCATTACCATCGTCTTCTGAAACGTCCGTGGCATCATCACTTATGTTGTTTGATTTCAGCTGCTGGTAGTACCATATATCATCTTGTGGCACGTATTTATTAGCTAAACGCATCACATGATCAAATTTTTCTTCTTTGAGGGGCAAATTTTCAGTATAAGTGGGAATGGCGTCGGTAACAGAAGGCAAGGTTTGTGTCTTTTGAATAGGAAAAGTGATAAACTTATTATCATTCTTATTGTGCAATTTACAGCACTGAATGTCGGGATGTTCACTGTCATAAACAAATATTTTGTAGTGAGTTATGCAAAATCGTTCTCTACTGGTTTTATTTATTGTTGCTCGTTTAAAAGAAGGTTGAAACAATGCAACAAAATTTTTTATTTGAATTTGCTCAACTCTTATTACATCAAATAAACGTGAACACCTTTTCATTATTTGTATATACTCTTGTGGAAGGTAAACTCTTTCAGTTTTTCTAAATGATTTTTCAAGCACACCAAAGCAACGGTCGCCAGGGTGAAAACTGTGTCCTGGTTCCGGAAATCTAGGAACTATTTTCTTAAAGCGTCCAGATTTAACTAAGGTAAATAGAAACTGCACCATTGTGTTGTTTTTGTTTTGCGCACTGCAGTTATCAGAAAATATATATAAAGTGTCCACTTCGTCACTAACAACATTTTCGATGTAGTGAAGTAAGAAACTTATTGGTTTATTCGGCGTTTTTCTTCCTTCGGTTTCGTCATATACGTAAAAATGAGCAATGCCATTTTTTCCGGAATGTATGCAGAAGTTAAATAACCAAAGTTGTCGTAAGTAAAATGCATCCCCAGATGGCACTTTTGGTAGTGGGATATTCTGCTGGTAATCAAAAGAGAGCACTTCAATATTAGAGTTATCCTTTGCAAGGTTTGTTTTCTCCGCCAAGTCATCATAAAATGATTGAGCTTTGTCTAAGTGGATCATTTTTTCTGCTTCTATCTGGATACGACGCTCTTCCGATATAGTTGAAGATATTTCTTCTATATGAAGTTCATCACAACGCTGGCATGTGTCAGATCTAGGATGGCCAAATTTGTAGTTGAAATTTGCTTTAAAATAGCGGAAATAAAAATCATAAGTCACTAGTGGTTTGAAGTCTGCTGTTTTTTCTTTCCTATCATCTAACAAGGTTTTCATGTTTGGTTCAAACTTTTCAAGGTAGAGTTCATACATTTTTCTCACATTAAGTTCTGGACTTAGGTAGTAGGTTTTAAAATTTCTTTTTCTGCTATAATGGGATGCTCTTCTTGGAAAGTTTTTTATATGCAAATCCACCTGTGTAGTTATTTCTTCCGGGATTGCATTTGGTCGGTTATTATGCTTTCCTCTGCGCTCTTCTGGTGACGTTATAGTGGTTGAATCTTTGATATGCTTACATAGAAGATAAACCCGCTTTTTTGAAATGCCGTGAATGGAACAGAAAGCCTTTTTGTTTTCATGACCAAACTTAGAGCTGAACAGCTTTCTGTTGAAAAGGGTCCAAAGGAACTGGAGATTAGTCTTAGCATTTTTGAAAGATTTTGCACATAAGCCGCCATTTCTGGAACTTCGTCGAAATAGTTCTACTATCTGTCTAGTTCAACTAGTTTTATTTTAATGCAGGCATGGCCAATATCAATCAAATAGAACCTCATGCAGCTAAACTATTAATTTTATATATAGTATGATAAGGTCATGTGTCTGGCCACATCAGATTTTTATTCTTCGATATTAAAAAATAATACACCAATCGTAGATTTACTAATTTTCTTTTAATAAAAATTAAATAAATAATAACTTTATAGTATGTATACAAAAAAAAATTAAATATCAATAATAAAAGTTCCATATCATCAAAACAAAATACACATAATATACAGGCTGTGTATAAACTGGCGACAGTACGTGGCACGTGGAGATATTCATCGCAAAATTCTGAGAGAAAAACCACGATAAAAAAACCTGCGAAAGCTAGTCATTAATGCATGGTAGTGTGTCCGTTTTACGTGCGAATGGATTAGGGGTCCGATTTGCGATAAACTAAATGGGTAAATATCGACAAAATTGCGCATTTTAATACTGATCCATTATCTAAACATTTTGACCTATCATTTTTAGTTTTGAAAATAACCAAATTCTTGCAGTGTAAATTAAAAATTAATAAAAAAACATTAAATATTAAAATATTAAAAATTAATAACAAAAAAATTCAAACTTATTTTTTTTTTGTTATCATCAATATTGGGAAAGATAGGGGAAGTTTCTTTTCAGATAATTAATGAACCAGCATAATAATGCACAACTTTATTATTGTTTCTATTTTACCGTTGTTGTAACTTTTCAACTAAACGATCTCATGTATTTTTTTTGTAGTATCTCTTTTGTTTTTATTTTTTAATGTTTAATCTTATCAAATCACTAAAAATTCCACCCCAGACAACTTGCGAATCTGTTTGGGACAAGAACGAAATATTTCGAGGAGTTGTTCCCTTATTGCACCAAAGTACACTATGTTAAGTGATAAAACGCTCTAGTGTTCTATATAATAAGCGGAATTTCGTCGTTTTTATACCAAACGATGCAGAATGTAGTATTCTATGATAAAACATAGAAAAGTCATTTTGAAGAAAAAATGGAGTTAGCCCCTTTTTGCAGCAGGGTCTTCAATTGTGTCGGCTGTAATGATCGTGTTACAGAATTTTGACGACTTATATTAGACCAAATGAAGAAATTGTGAAGCTAATCTTGAATACTTCAGCGTCAGTATGATAATTTTGCTTGTATAAGTCGCGTATTATTCTGTACCTATGCTTTTCCAGATATTTTGTTGATAATTTATATAGACAGAAAACCATCGCAAGGTAGCTGAATGTTATTTTTAGTTTTATGTAACCACACCTATGGAATATTTATAGTTTATATGGCTAAATTTGGTGCACCATAAATACGTTTTATGCATTTGTTTGCTTTCTTTGGGTATTCTAGATATATTTCGCTCATTATATATAGAAGACCTTCGTCAAATTTGGAAATGCGCATATGTAATACCATCGACAACATTTACCTTGAGTACAGATTATTATTATTTATTTTCTAAGGAAATTTGCGCTATCGTTAAAAACATCATCATGCCTTCAATAACTCAGTTCCAAACGTTATCATTAAAGAAAATGCTGAAATACTTCTAATAAATATTTTTCTTTCTCATAAGTAACTACTAACAAAGTATAAATTCATTACAAAATTGTTTTGCATGCGGAAAATATGTGTCCATAGATATTTTTGAGGGATGTTCGCATTTCACAACATGTCTAAAGTTTAAATTGCAGGCAATGGCATTCTATACAGTTCTTCTACATTTTTGTTATTATGCACATAACTGACAACAAAATAGATTTGGCCACAGTTGTAGTTCAGCATTTATTACCCAATTCGTCTATGAACTTTGGATGTTGTCCCACATAATTAAGGTGACCAGATTTTTATTGTAGAAAATCGGGACAGTAGCGGGGGTAATTAAACCAACCGTCTTTTCCAAAGATCGTACTCGAAAATAGACAAATTCTAGGATTTTGATAAACACAAAACTTATTATTAGTATGATCTTTTTTAGTTTGGTTGGTTATACTTTTTTTTTATTTTGAGTTATAATTTTTTTTTATTTTGAGCAACATCATGATTAATTGTTTTGCCATTTTTATTTTAAATAAATATCGTTTGATATAAGAAAAAGTTTATTTCATTATCATTTATTATAGGGATTAAAGTTGTATCTATTAACTCTTTCCTTTAACATAAATTCTTCCAATATATGCCCTTTGCACGAAATAAATATTGTAAATAATTTTTTATATTTTTTAAAAACATTTTTATTATCTACTTAAATATAGTAAGAAGTCTAAGAAAGATGAATTATCTTTTCTTATGGTTGATAAATAAATCTTAAGGTAAAAAGTAACAAACATATGATCGAATCTGACGACCCTGTACAGCACAACAAGATGTGCCAAGTTTCAGGTACAGTTTTGAGAAAAATACGCTGAACGGCACAATTAAAGCAACGCTTATTTTGCTTAACTGTTGTAATGATTACCGGTTTTCATTATTTTTCAATGCATTTTAAAGAAATTCAATAAAGAAATTCAATGAATTTCTTAGAGATTAGCAGATACTAATTAATTTTTGAAAAACAAGCCATAATGACGTTTTTGATCTCCTTTCGATACACGCTGTGAAAAACTGCGGAGCATGAGCAAGGTTTAAAGTACTCTGTTACAAAGACATCCATATTCTGCTTTTTAAAGAACGATTTGAAAAAGAATGTTTGAACGAACTAGAATTTAGTTCATTTTTCTTAGTAATTCTCTAAAAATTCCGTGAAAAACATAATATTTCCTAAAAAGCGGAACTGTCCCGCCAAAAGCGGGACGTCGGGTCACCTTACACATAATGCACAACCAGAACATTTGAGTGTCCAAACTCAAATTCTAAATTTAAAAAATACAAAAATACAGTAGTGTCAAACTCTTCCAAACTCTGATGTTTTGAAATTTCGTCAAAAAAATCAAAAAATCTGTCAAGTCCTGGCTAACTAGTTTTATTTAATGCAGACACGACCGATCTCGATCAAATAGAATTTGCTCATGCAGCTAAACTATTAATTTTCCCAAATGATGTCATAGATGTCTTTATCAGAAATTGGAAATTCCTGTAGGTACGAGTCTTCATTTTATTTACAATTTTGGCCAAATAAATAAAACAAAATACAACGCTGTTATTTGGATTGATATTTTCAAGGTTAACGGTTATTTCAGATACATACCCTGTCCAGATTCTAAGAAATGATGGATGAAATTATACGCATGCTTTCTCGTGGTTGCTGCTTGGAAATGGAAATTGCTTCAATTAGAGAAAGCACAAGCCGTCGGGTCTGAATGTAACCTTAATAAATTGCGCGTGGAGTAAGAATTCAATCCCGGAAGGAAATATTTAACATTCCTCGGATATATTGCAGTTATTACATGTTCACGTGGAGGTTTTATTGCTCGTATGAATGTTTTGCTTCCTTTACCTTCTAATAATCATAAATATCTACAAACAAGTGCACAACAGTGTGCATGTTTTTAGCACTGCATTGATATCGTTATTAAATAAAATTGAATAGAAGTGGTCCACTGTACAGGGTGGGCCAAATTCGATGTTACTATAGGAGATCTCGGTAACTATAAGAGATATCGAAAAATCTAAAACGTTGTCGTCTTTTTTTGAGAGAAACTCAATGGTGAAAACCAAAATTAGCTATCGTCTTTTGTTTTTGAGTTCTAACACAAAACTCGATTTTTCGCGATTTTGATACTTGTCGATATCTTTGTTGTTTGTTAAATCAGACAAATGATATTTGCACGTTCTTCAGGAAACCATAGCTGACGATGACTGAAATAAATAGAGCATTTTTTCCTCTTTTCAACTATATATATAACATGCCGGTCCAAAATATTCCAAAAGTAACGTTTTATTGAATAACATGAAATTAGTATATATCAGAGGCATTATGATTATTGTCTTCGAGATTTCTTTGAGTAGGCGTATGTCACTAGTAGTTTGACACTACTAATCAGTCACTTAAGTATTGAATTTGCATTCTTTTGAATATTTATTTCAATTAAAAGTTACGAAATGCCGTATGAATCATATGAAAAATACGCAATGATCGAATGCTTTATTCAAAGTAATAACAATGCTGAAATTGCATCCGAAACATACTTCAATCGTTATCCAGGTAGGGACCGCACAAACTTGTTTTTGGGATTAACAGAAAATCTCATCAATCACGGATCATTTAGTATGCCAAGACCCAAACATTACCATATTGAAAATGCTGAAGAAGCTGCCACCAACACAGTTGCAGCCGCAGTTGCAAATCCCTCAACTTCAAGTCGTGAAATAGAAACTGAATCTGGGCAATTTAAGAATTGTAGCTACCCAACCAAACCTTCACCATTTTGATAGTTTTATTTAACAATAAGGACACGTGGTTATCTCGTGCAGCGCTCCATATTTACTAACTGCCATCTGTCTCCTATCGACCTCTCACTCGTTGACCTATCCGAATCATAGCCACAATTGTTATAGCGTCAGTAATCGAAATCGTGGTAGATATGGTGTAGATTTCTTCTTCCCATAACTCCTTATTCAGGTATATGTGATCCCATAAAAATACAAAATCGACCAAGAAAATCTGAAGGAATATCATTTTTCAGTCCGACCTCTGAAAATTCCTGTAATAACTGTAATTATTAACGATGACATTAACACGCACGACTAATCTAAACTGACGCAATACGCATACCGTAATATGCGTGATTTTCCACAATTTATCCGGAGCACGTTTTTCACATATTTGCATTACTTGCATTATATTATTGCGACGACTATTATCAAACAACATCACACACAGTAGTCTATTGTCGCTTGCCGATATCGGGTGTTATATAGCACGTGCAATATACATGCCTTCGTACTTGCCGCAATGTATGTCACATTATCTGTTGGGCTACACGCCACGTTACGACTGATTTCATGCTTTGCACGTGTCTTAAAGTAAGAGATTGTTCTGTTCTTTGTCACAATAGACTGCGTATTCGCGCTTTCTGTACGTAAGTTTTACACTGAAACGTTTTATTCTTCGTTGTAATTATCACTTGGTCGAGAGCTTTTATCTAAGAGTATCGATTTTCTTTAGTTACGCGTAGTTAAGTAGAAAGAATTTTAATATAGCAAACGATGTAAAATATGTTTTTTTTGTATAAAGAAAGCAATAGGACCTTATGTATTACTTCCAACCATGTACACAATTCCGACACACTTGTCTGATTTATGGACGTCCTATATTTACATATACCTAATTCCGACACCCCTAAATTTGTAAATAATAGTGGTTAAAAGGGCAGTACAATGTATTATTATGAAAATATAAAGCATTTTTAGTCAGCCTAAATATATACTATTACAATTTTCTTAATTACTGTTATCCTGTAGCGATGTAAAAAAGAATTTGAATTTCAATTACCTTATAAGTAGGCTTACCATACGTCCCGGTTTGACCGGGACAGTCCCGGTTTGAGACATCGGTCCGGGTGTCCCGGCCGGTTTGGTATTATGTCCCGGTTAAAATTCTTAACATACTATCACAGATTTCTATTTTAGTTGTCAGCAGGTTGAAATATTTTAGAAATGTACAAAGAGCGCAAATCAAGTTTTCTCTGTCAAGAAAACTGCCCTCATGCTTTTGATGCTGCCTTTTATGAGAAAGATACACATTATCATGATTTGAAGGTTATCAGCAACAAGTGTTAAATAGTGACTAATCGATTAATGATTGTAACAATATTTCAACGCAATTCCACAATTTCGAATTTATAGCACGAATTTATCTCTGTTACAATAAATGTTTATAACTTTTACAAAAATTGTTCATCATTTCTCAGCTAAACGAAATTGTAGATGAGCAACATTCATATGACAATATTATGTAGAGCACCGACTGGAGGAAATTTATATTTTAGTTGGCTACGTAAATAAAATGTTTACATTTTCTAAAAAAATGTTTGAATAACTTTCTATCATACACAAAATTGTAGGTTATTAGTTCGGTTAGTCATACATGAATGCTCCGAGGCGAACTACTGAGGTGTCTTCATTTGAACATGGAATATACATTTCGGTGTTGTGGCTCAGCAAAATATTTATAACTTTTCCAAAAATGACTGCATAATTTTCTACCATTAGTCGAATTAAAGTTGTATGATGGATGTTGTATAGTCCTTTGGTATTGATTTTAGAATATGATGTACAGGGTGTCCCACGCTATAAACAAAGTATATTAATGGGCTTAAGAAATCAAATTTACGTTTTTTCCATACATACAAGTTGCAGACAGTCATACGCTCTACAGCAAGAAAATATGTTGATGCTTACACAATATCCCACAACAACGTACCAACACAAACTTATGTTTGCTTAAATGGAACACTAGGTATATTACTGCAGTTTTCAGTAAGATTTATATCGTAATTGTTTTGACATCAACTTATATTAGGCTTTGTCAACTGTTTCTGAGATATTGTGAAATTAAAATCAAAAACAAGCATTCTTCAGAAAATCTTTCCGGAGTAACTAACAAGAATAAAACAAAGAAACTAATTTTGGATAGTAAGAGTATCGCACTTTTTGACAGTTCTTATTGATTTGCGATTCTACTATGACTTATCCCGAACAACTTGACATTTGCTAAATAATGTCAAATAGTTTCAGAATTTTAATTGGAACACCCTATATATCTTGACTTACTTCGAATGATCGACAACAGCTAAAATGTTATTAAGCATATAATTTGTCATTTGTGACTTAACAATAATAATACACAATAATTCATAAATTAATATTAAATATCCACAATTGGTCGACAATCTTGTTGGTCGAAATTCAACAATCTCACAAATGTAATAATACTTCTTCATGCAACAACTTACAGCCATTGTAAACTGCTACTATGAATTTACGTCACAGTGTCAGTAATACTTTCATAAGAATAAATAATTAAATAAATGGATAATTATAAACTGAATAAATAATAATTATTTCAGTGCGATTGTCAAGAGTGCACATGTCAGCCCCCTCAGCTCAATGCGTATAAGTCTCGAAATTCAAATTCTCGGTGGAAATATTACATTTTGCATTGTTTCCACGAAAATATTTTGGAAACGCCATCTTATTTAATTCTTCACGTTCGCCATTGTAGGTAATATCCCCATAAATTTTTTCCTCCGCGTTAGGGTAAGTCCGAGTATTTCCACCGATAGTCTAATTTGTCTTTATTTATTGTTCTACAAAATAAATGTTGGCATCTCAAATTTTATGCAATGGTTAAAACAGATGTATTTTTTAAATTTTTATTAAATAATAATCCTTATATTTAGAAAGTGTACTTTTCCAAAAATAGAAGTGGTTCAAAAAGTAATTATACCTCTTTCTGTTTTGTTTTTGTCACAAAAGTACCGATCATTTCGATTTATTCTACTTTTTGATTGGTAAGTATTCGTTTAATTGAATACTTACATAATTATTTTATGTCTTTACGAACGTCATTCCTGTCCCGGTTTGGAATTTCATAATTATGGTAGGCCTAGGTATGGAGAACGTTATAGAACTCATTTTTCTTCCGAATACAACGTATATCAAAAATCTAGTATGACGGACTATTTAGAGCATAATTTAAGACATGTTTCTTACCTGAAACTTTTAAAAATTCAACAATTTCATCCCAATTATTTTGTTCATTTCATTTCATCTATCTTTTAACCTATTAAAACTTTAAGACCATTTATGAGGTACCTATCCGAAGTCATCTGATTTATTAGTTATTAGTTACAATTTTGATGTTTTGAACATTTAGGTCATATAAGCGCCAGCGAACGCCCGATCTAACCGTTCAATTACCAACATCGGAGTCAAGGATAGATGGCGCACGGCCACGTTCGGGTTTCAACGTGATACAGTGACGTAAAAGTGGATAAATTCGATACATTTAACCCGTTTCGGTGAGGTTACGGTTACAAGGATAGGGACAAGGCAAAAGGGCACGTTTAATTTATTATTAAGGCGTAAATATTGGTTAATAGCTGTTTCCCTTTGAAAGATTATTTAATGAGTTGAATAAATCGAGAAGGATCAAATCTTAGTAGGAAAAAATGTAGAACATTATAGTTAGAGATTCAATTTAGTTCAATCGTATGTATCAAAGCCCAGTACATAAAATATCTATAATTTAAAAATGCCAACTCGTACGTAAACGATGTACAAATTTTTTTTTTGTAGAGGATTAATATTCCAGTCATTATACAGGGTCCTGCAGCTCAGCTCCCGTCTTCTGTAGCTCAGTTATTAATTAAGCTAAGAGTTTGACATTTTGCAAGCTTATCCTGTACTTCAAGGTACATTTCAAGAAATTATTTTTGATTATACAGGGTGTCCCAAAAATGTGCAACGCCAACGTGATATATATTTCTAAATTGCATGCTATATATTTGTTTACACATTTGGCAGCCTGTTATGGTTGCCTACATACCACCAAAATTTTATTGAAATCTGTTGAATGACTGCAGCGCAAAAATTTAAAACAAAGAAAATTGATTTTGCATCGTTGGCCTTAAAAAGCAATAAAAACCACAAATTGCACCTCGTTAATAAAATTTTGCGACGTCCTTATTAAGTTAGATCTAGTAGTCTCGTTAACCAAGTGTCATTGATCCAAATTATACAGGATGACCAAAATCTAGTGTCAAACTTCAAAGCGTGTTATTGTTCTTGTTTTAAATTGGAACCCATACATTTTTTTAGGTGAAACGATGCAGAATTAAACAATAAACATTGTTTCTAAATACAACCCCATCACAATTCCCAATATTTTAAAAGTTGTTCGCCAAAAACTCATTTTTCAACGTTTCCAACGGCAATTGTAGGTAATAAATATCGTAGTAAATATCGTTGAAAAACAATTTATTTCATAAAATATAACGCAGAGAAATATTTTAGATTTGAGTGTACTTAATTAAGTAGTTTTAGTAATTAAGTAGTTAATTAAGTAGAATTTAACTCTTTTTTCAAGATGGCGGAAAATGCAGATAGGAAAGCTTGGTCGACAATTTGAAGTTAAGCTTTTCTAGGCCTCCCCCATGTATATCAAAAATTTAGCTTTCTCGGTTCATTTGCATTTCTAACCCGTTTTTTTCCGACGTAATGACTGGACTATAAAAGATCTAGAAATTATTTGTAATGCCATGTCTATACAAATATCCAGCTGGGTTTTCAATCCAAATTTGACTGTGCTATTTGTAATACAATGTATAACTACCTAGTTTAGAGAACGTTTTTCAATAAAAAGGTAGATATAGATATAGGGTTTCGAGAAGAATCCATAGTGGTGCGTTTTGTCCTGAAAACAAACAATGGCTGAAAAGTTTCCCGACACGTATGTAAACTGAAACGGACTACCTACTGAATGAACTCACGAGTGTTCCACGTGAATAACAGTGGCGTAGACACGTGGCGCTAGAGTAACAATTGTCACGGCTGTTTCTGGAAACTTCAGTGCAATACAAATAGTGCCCAAGAGTCATAAATGTGAACGAATGTTCCACTGTATCAATAGAAACGTTCCTTATTGTGTTAGCTCTATAGAAAAGTACTTCGGGACATAGCCTCTTATTTTTCGTATAGTACACAGCTCAAGTAAAAGGATACAGTTAAAACAAGTGGTTAAATTTCTTAGAAACTGATAGGGAGAGGGACGTGCTGCTAAACACTCTTCAAGTCTATAACTTTAAAATAAAAACGAATTGTTTGGTTTATGGTATATGTATCGTAAATAAGCAAATGGTAAATGAAATAGAAGATTTATATGAAAGGTGATTGATTTTGTTATTAATATTAAATAAGTATGATAGGTATTTTAATTTAATTTATATTTTTATTTTAGAGGTTACCTAACAATTGCCAGAAGCCACTTAGGGGATACTTCCTTTCGCTTTTACCTAAGATGTATATCTATACAAGTAAAAAGATAATGTTATAGTCAAATACAATTTTGTATTCGTCGACTATTAAAACAAGTTTGTTAAATTTATTAAATGTACAGGGTGGGCCAAATTCGATGTTACTATAGGAGATCTCGGCAACTATAAGAGATATCGAAAAATGAGTAAGGTTGTTGTGTCGTCTTTTTTTGAGAGAATTTCAATGGTGAAACCCAAAATTAGCTATCGTCTTTTGTTTTCGAGTTACAACACAAAACTCGATTTTTTGCTATTTTGATACTTGTCGATATCTTTGTTGTTTGTTAAATCGGACGAATGATATTTGCACGTTCTTCAGGCACCTTTTCGATTAGAATTTAGTGGAATTCACAGATTTTAAATATCTCTAACAGTTTTGTAGATATAACATAAAGTTGTGTTTTTTAAATAGAAACCATAGCTGGCTATGACACAAATAAATAGAGCCTTTTTTCCTCTTTTCAACGATATATAACATGCTGGTCCAAAATATTCAAAAAGTAACGTTTTATTGAATAACATGAAATTAGTATATATCAGAGGCATTATGATTATTGTCTTCGAGATTTCTTTGAGTAGGCGTATGTCACTAGTAGTTTGACACTACTAATTAGTGACTTAAGTATTGAATTTGCATTCTTTTGAATATTTATTTCAATTAAAAGTTACGAAATGCCGTATGAATCATATGAAAAATACGCAATGATCGAATGCTTTATTCAAAGTAATAGCAATGCTGAAATTGCATCCAAAACATACTTCAATCGTTATCCAGAAAGAACACAACCTCACAAATCTATTTTTGAGAGAAAATCTCATCAATCACGAGTCATTTAGTATGCCAAGACGCAAACATTACCATATTGAAAATGCTGAAGAAGCTGCCACCAACATAGTTGCAGCCGCAGTTGCAAATCCCTCAACTTCAAGTCGTGAAATAGAAACTGAATCTTCAGCATACCAATCCATACCACAATGTTCGACTTTTGGCATATTAATCAACCCGTAATTGATGGAATGGTCTTTTAATCCCAAAAACAAGTTTGTGCGGTCGTGCACTACCTGGATAATGATTGAATTGTTTCGGATGTTATATCACAATTATTGTTATTGCTTTGAATAAAGCATTCGATTATTGCGCATTTTTCATACTATTCAAACGGGATTCCGTAATTTTCAATTAAAATAAAAGAATGAAATTTTACTAATTTCACTGATTAGTAGTGTCAAACTACTAGTGACATACGCCTACTCGGAGAAAAATTGAAGACAATAATTATAATTTCTCTGATATATACTAATTTCATGTTATTCAATAAAACATTACCTTTGGAATATTTTGGACCGGCATGTTATATATCGTTGAAAAGGGAAAAGAGGCTCTATTTATTTCAGTCATAGCCAGCTATGGTTTCCATTTAAAAAAACACAACTTTATGTTATATCTACAAAACTATTAGAGATATTTAAAATCTGTGAATTCCACTCAATTCTAATCGAAAAAGTGCCTGAAGAACGTGCAAATATCCTTCGTCTGATTTAACAAACAACAAAGATATCGACAAGTATCAAAATAGCGAAAAATCGAGTTTTCTGTTATAACTCGAAAACAAAAGACGATAGCTAATTTTGGTTTTCACCATTGAGTTTCTCTCAAAAAAAGACTACACAACAACCTTACTCATTTTTCGATATCTCTTGTTACCGAGATCTCCTATAGTAACATCGAATTTGGCCCACCCTGTACAGTGGAAAGATTACCACTGTTAAATTAAATGATCATTGTTAAAGAATTAACAACAAGAATAATTTATTTTACACGATTTTACTGAGCAGCTATCTTCTGTGGACCTTTGCACAAATTTAATTTTTGCGTAAATTGTTTCCACAATTCTTCGACGTTACGGGCTTCCGTAAACGGAGTTGAGTGCGTCGCAAAAGAATTTTATTTTTGAGAATAAAATTATCCATGACGGCATAAATATGGATTTTTCGTAGTTCTACTCTCGCAGATACTCCTATTCATTATTAATTTGCATATTTTTAGTATTCTTGATAAATACAACAATATAATATATGGCCATATCATAACTAGCAGTACCCATTATGTTGTTTAAAGATGTAATACTAACACAGTTCTCTGAGGATTGGTATATAGCAATGAATGAAAGCATTAGTGAATCATTAAGCGTGATAATTGCCGCTGAAGAAGCTGCGTTTCTCGCTTTTTCAATTGTAGAAAGCATGAGTTTCGCGGACGTGTGTAGCGAACTGTAAACAAACACAAATTATTCGAGTACGTGTGAGCAATTTGGAGGAATCCTGTTGACAAGTAAACGATAAAGAAAGTGTGGAAATATGGGAACGCTTTACAAACTGCACGCGGGCAATTTTAAATCACGTCGGGCGACTCTCGTGCGTATTTTATATACGGTCTAAATTCCTGTTGGAAGTATTATTGGTATCTCGTTAAGAAAACAAGTCGAAATTATGGCATTCAGGTTTCCAGTCGCATACCACAAGCATTTATCTCTATTTCAGAATCTTAAAAGTGCTTTTCGGTGATACTGGTTTTTTCGTATTCTAGCCTCGACCGTATTGCTCAAAAAAATGGCCAGTCACGTGGTTGCTGACGCTGCATATATACAGAATTTATTATTTGAAATGTATAAATGAAATAGCAGATATTTGACTTATAAGGTAAACGCCCCAAATTCAGACAGGTTAAGGAGCTTTTGTTACATTTGTAACTGTAGATTTTATATTTATGTGTTCCCAATGACTATGTCAACTTTTTTAACCAAATATTTCCTTCTAAAGATATTCAGCTATTCATTGTTAAAGAAAATTGATAATAGTTATGTATTGCATTGTTAAATAAGATTTATTATTAAGAAATGTTAAACATTTGTTTTACCATTTCTAATGAAACCCAGTATAAAATAAGTCCTTAGTCTTCTCCAGTCTGCCCCCTTTACCTCGTCCGTATTTTAATGTTTCTTGCATCTGGAATTTTTGTGTTCTCTTTTTCGTGGCGCAGCTTTCTATTCTGTTCCCTTTTCGCTTCCTTTCTTATTTCTCTAGAATGGTTTTCTTTTGTGCTTTCTTCTTTTTTTTATTAACAAATATTCTCTCCAAGCAGTAGAAATAGTGTTACAGAAAAACAATTCCTTTTTACTATATTTGGGTGTTTCGGGCCAGAATAACTTTTTTTTTTAATAGAGATGGCATCAGTTCAACTGTTAGCTCCAAAGGGGGTGTATCAATGCCAAAATCGCTACTCTCTGCTGCTAGTGTTGCATCATTTTGTCTTATTTCTTCATATCCTATGATGCCTGTCAATATTTATGACGCAATTAGGGACTATTGATGATCGTAATTCCGACACCATGTAATAATTTGGGATTATTGATGTCCATAATTTATACATTCTTGTCGTATTTTGGACAAAATGCGTACAATTAATAAACAGAAATATGTCGGAATTTAGGACAGTGTCTGAATTTGTGACCTTTACCTTAACTAGTTTTAAGTAAAACGTCAAAAACCTACCAACACCTTAAAAGCGTACCTTGCAATTTTGATAGAACTTTTCTATTTATTATTTTAGTGAAGTAGGTGTTTTATTCAGATAGGTCTGGTTTTGCAGCTTAGACTTACAAATGTCTGCTTATGCATCTGAGAGAATTACACATATCTGGGCTTCGTCTCTATATTAATGGTCCAAACACCAATAAGTTTAATCTAAGGAAATTTGGATTGTATAGAAAAAAAACACCAAAAAAATAATAAAAACTTATATGTAGGTATCATTACAGTAACCAGAAAAGATGAACAAAACTAAACTCAGTAAGCAGAAAAAACTACACTCTTAATGCAATGTCGTCATTATCCGACAAAACAACAAAACAAATGTCTTCATCATCTGCTCATTATTTTCTAAATACACTGTTCTTTCAAAAGCATTTTTAAAGACGTCAGGACACTAATTTTCAGTTGAATTAATTGACGAGAAATTGTAAAAAAAATAAATCTTTGTGTCTTGGCCTTTTCTCTTCCATTCTTGCTTATTTGCAATTGGTTTTGTTCTTTTCCACGAGGACGGTTCAATAGTAATAACGCTATCCATGTTAAAACTAATTGACTCACTATATTATTATCCTCACATTTTGTTTTAATTTTAATAAAAGCAAGAATTTTATGTAGATAATCTACTATGTGCTGCTCTATCAATACTAAACTGATTTGGAGACAATAATGTTTACAACATTTTGTACAACATGATCACGTGATTGAAAAATCACAAGCTGATTCGTCCAAAGACAAATGTCTCCTTTTGCATCTAAAGGAGCTCCTACACGCAGTGCCAACGTCTCGCCAACGTTGGTGATGTGACGCGCTGCGCGTAGTGTGCGCATTCAGTTCGCCAACATTGGCCAACGTTGGCATTGGGCGCAAGGTATTTCTGTGTATCGTAGAAGGCTCGTAGCGCCCCGTAGAGAATTAAAAATGAACAGTGAAGACGATATCATTGCTGTTGCCGCAGCTCCCATTATTTTAAGCAGTGCATTGTTGCTTAGAATTAAAAAAAGGAACCCTCGAAAGAGGACACTGTTTAATAAGGTTGTTAAATATTAAACATGTTTTTCAGTCATTATTTATACAGTACGTTCGAAAATATTAAATACATTAAGGAATACAAATATACAGCAATACAGGAAACAAAATTATTTAGTATTTTATATTTGCCACGTGACATTAAAAAAATCTCCCTTTTCATTTTCTTTATGTTTCAAGCAACAAATGCGGAATAAGATGCGATAAGATCTGATACACTGAGTGGTCTATATTTTTATGCAGGACCCTGTTAATTTGTGTCGTTTCTTTATATAAATATTTCATTTCAGTCAAATCGATGAATTCATAATTTTGATTTAAAATATAATTTATATAATAAAACTCAAATTATTTATAATAAGATACAAAGAAAAATTGAGAACCCTTACATACACGGAGTTTTAATTATAGATATTAAAACTCCGTGTATGTATATTATGTAGGTATATTTATTATCAACCCAATATTTTTAGTAACAGATATACTTTTTGATATTTTTCTGATAATCAAAATAAGGAAAAGCATCCAGTATAGTTTTTAAACTTTGTTGAATACATTAAATACATCAGATTATTTAAATTTGCCGCTTAAAACTAATCTATAAATTGTTAATTAATAAATAGTTAATTGTTGTTAATTATATAAATGCAACTTTGTTTGATTGTAGTCAAGATTGTAGGGAAGAGGGTTGACCGCAGTCCTTGGACCCCTATACCGTATGACTCCCCATCGTGTGTAGATTCATATCCCGCTTCCCTCCAACCCCCTCCCTCACTTTTCCCACCCCACCCTAGCGAATAATGTTGACCGCAATCCCAGAACCTAAATACCGTACGCCTCCCCATTGTGTGCGAAAACATTTTTAAAATTTTAATGATGACGTCATTTCTGGAAAACTCGGAAGTCATACTAACCTCAAGACCATTCCATAAATTGGCATTTTCTGTCTATTAACACAACGTTCCTTCTGCGTCAAAAATACAAAAAATAAACAAACGTACCTATGCCGTGGGTCACCCATTATAACGACTTCGATATTGTCTTCAGAATATTAATTTAGTGCTTGTTTATTTATTGTAACTGTAAGGTTAATATAATGCTTATAAGAACCATAATTATTGTGAATAAATTTACAAAATATTAAAAAAAGTTTTCATGTTTTTACATTTGGGCAATCAGGCATTTGGGCAAATAATAAATCATCATTGTCCTTAAAGTACGTACAAGCATAAATAATGCAGTATATATGATAAAACATAGATAGATAACTAAACTTTTCATCGGTAGTACGTACAATGCTAAAACAGAACGAAATAAAGCGGACAAGGTCGACATATTGGCGATGTGCATTGGCACAGTTGGGTCCCGCTACGCGAAGCACTCCGATGGCCAATGATGGCCCCTATTGGCACTGCGTGTGGGACCTTACGGTTAAATTTAAGACGCCAATAACATCTTAAATTGGGTGTTTTTGCATCTATACGCTTCATAATCTGTATAGGTTGTAATAATGGCAGTAGTAGCCATGGGGGTTTATTTTTTATGGGAGGATTGTCGCCATCTAGTCGCCATGTATATGTAGTTCGCAGAACTACTACGTAAGGCGCCACTAGTTCCATTTTAGCCATTTTTACCGATTTCTATTATATCGGTTCGATCGGTGACCGACTGACGACGCGGTAGTCAAACATTAATTCGATATTTCAATTTTATGACATAAATCAATTTTACTGTATCTATTGACAGCAATTGATAGTACATAAGATTACAATTAATTTCTATTACCGCAAATAGAATATTTCGAAAATGTCGCCGAAAGTGAGAAAGTGTTCTGTGCGCTCATGTAGAAGGCCTCATGCAATTCTGCATCGCTTTCCGGACCCGAAGAAGAAAATGTCGCTATTTAATACGTGGATTGAAGCCGTGGGAAACCAAGAACTTTTGGCACTGAAACCGGATAGTGTTTCGAAATCAAGCTTTGTCTGCAGATGCCACTTTGCACCTCAACATCTGTATCCCAAAAAGTCTCACGGCTGATGCAGTACCATCATTACTTCTTTCGGGTAAGTAATCTTTACTGTATGTACTTATAAACGCCAATATTGTGTTAATACATAATAATAGTTGTATAATATTTTTCTTAGATTCGGAAGCAGGCACAGAAGCACGGCTCAAGTAGAATTGACAGACCTGCAGAGCCAAAGGAAATGGACCTGGATGGTGAAGTATAGATAGGTAGCACGCAGAGAGGTTAAATTACCGCAGTAATATACAGAGCCTATGTAACTCTTATGAGGTAATATAACGGTAAATTACGCTGTTAATATTATATTACTAATAAGAGTAACATTGGCTCTGTAAATTAACGTGATTATTTAATATCTCTGGTAGAAGGTGGTTGTGGCTCACCTAGACCCCTGCAGTCGCAGTGGATGGCTGGTTGAGCGACCAACTCACATATTCTAATCTAAATAAAATCTAAGAAATGAAAAGTATTCAGACCATTTAATAGTTCGTTTTGTAGTGATAATTCTCCGACGCAACTCATACTGCTGGTGGAGTACACTATTATTGTACTCAAACTGTTGTGCATACTGCTCACAACTGAATTCAACACTTTTTTAAGTTTGTTTTGATCGGACATTTGTTAGAAACGAACCATTTTTTGTTTCCTTTTCACTTAAAATATATAAATATCTTAGTGGAGATAATGTAATATCAATTGTATAAATGGTCACTGACTTTATAGAATTAAATACTTTAGTATTAGACCGCATTCACTAAAGCAGATAATTCATTTGGCTTTTTTGGTGAGCAATTTGGGGTGACATACAACCAGTGATGTGGGCCGGGTAAATACCCGGCGGGTGGGAACTTATAAAATGGGTATTTACCCCTACTTAGGGTAAACACCTAAATCTGAGTATAAAGTTTCATATTGACCTAATTGTTTTCTCAACTCCAAGTTACAGCCACTTGAAATATTAACTAAAAGAAAAATAAACAATTAACTACATATCAAACAATGCTAAAAGTAAGAAAGAGCACAATCAATTCCCATATCAAAATTAAAAGTAAATAAATTTAAGTAAAAATTTCAAAATGTTAAAAATAAACTAAATAAACAAATAAAAACATTACTTTTCTACAAGTAATTGGCATTCTGAGTATAAAGTTTCTTTAATGCCTACTTATTGGGTTTATCAATTCCTAAAGAAGTTAAGTCATTTAATATACAGTTTTGCAATTATGTTACAATTATTTCAAACGGTTGTAATTTTTTAACAAATAAAGAAAACCAATAGGTCCATATGAAACTTTTTACTCAGTGTGGCATTTACTATCTGGAAAAAAGTTTTGCGGGGAAAAAGATGAAATATTCTGTAGATGTGTACCTACTCTTGATTAAAAATAATGTAAGATATTTGAGTTACATATATAAAAACATTCAGCATTTAATTTAATTCATAGCAAAATAATAATTTTATTAACAACGACAAAAGCCGCTAAGTTGACATACTTAACATATAATCATAAGTTTCTGCTAAATCTTCTTCGATAACAGAATCAGAAAATATGGACGATTCGTACGATTGAATGGACGATGATGAAAAGGAAATGTCTGCTCTTGATATATCATCAGATGAGACTGATATTTTTACTCTTTGTTTTAAAAATGTTTTTATTTTTATAAGAATAACCTTAATATTGTGATACCTTTTGATTTTCTGATAAAAGAAAAACCTTTATTTAGTAATTAAATATTTCCTTTTACTGCTATTTTTAATAACAATATAATGTTTATAAATACCCCTATGAATACCCACTTTGGGTATTAATAAATAGTAATAAATACCCGGGTATTTAACATCACTGCATACAACCCAGTTACGCGTTGGGTAACTATTGTTTGTTCTATTCTAAGATCTGTTAAATGTTTAATATTGTAAATTTGTTTTATTATATTATTTTAATATACTGTTAATAATAAACGTTTTTAATTAAATGCATATTTTTATTATTGTGTTTGGTGCATATATTTATAGTCACTATTAGTACAGCTCTGAGAATATAGTACTTATATCTCTCTGAGAGCTCTACTAATAGTTATTCTACTTATAGTTTTATTTTTAGTAATGAATGGGGGACAATATGAAATATTCAATTCAAATTTCCCGCTAAATTAATTTTAGTTTGGCAGAAAGACCAACAGTGGCGCTATTGTACGTGGCTAAACATTTAATATGGATCATAGCGTTCTACTTCATAGGTATTCTATGGTAGTAGCCATAGTAATAGTGTACCAAGTAAATTGTGATAATTTTCATATTTCAAATATAGTTGCAGACTTGCAGAAATACACATCGTAACATACATGTGTCTACTTTGCATTCACAATGCAGACATTGTAACACTGTCTTCGGTGTTACAATTACGAAATTGTAACCTTTTTATTAACTTGATTGGTGACATTGATATCAAATGCCATATGTCAATCGTAAATACACATAACCACAAACTGCCTTTTTAGAATTGCTTGCAATCGCATAAACTGTAATATATCTATATTCTATACATATTTAAATATGCGTGTAGCATGCTATAGTATGGCCAAAGGGTTGGGGCTTTCTTAGTTTTGCTCTGTTCATCAAATACGCCTGCATGACGTTTTCGGTGTTTTGCGACTCTGGTAAGCCATCGTGCATCATTCTCGTCAACTAAACATAAAATCCCCGTTTCAAATACAATACAAGGACCACATTTACCTGAATGAAGAGTTATGTGAATATAAAACCTACATCGTATATATGATCGGGTTCAAATACTGCCGCGGGATTATATATGCGCAATAAATAGTTTATTGAATATCAGCATACACGTAGCAAGCTTTAGTACATCTAAAGTGTTAAGGATTTCTAAGTTTATGTAGCGTATATGTTTTCGGCAACATTTTGGACAGAATTCTGGTCGTGCCAATACCGTATTCTTGTATTTGTACATCGCTTGCAATTTCGTCTTAGTTCTAGTTGTGTGCAACTATTTGTGGTACCTCTATCGCATGTAATTTTACTAAGTATAATTTATTCTACTAATGTATTGTACTATTGTATTCACCGAAATTAGAATTTGGTTTCAAAATGCATTTTTTTATTAGATTTTTTAATAGACATAAAATATTTTCAAATTGTAACAATATAACACTCTGCGTAATCACCGTAATTCGGCATGAATCATCTACAAACCAATATTGATTGTTGTTTTTTATTACTCGAATAGGAACAAATTTTACCTTATCTTCCAAATAATTCATTGATAACTGCATTCCTGACAGCGTTATTTGATCTTCATATCCGTTCATCCGATATGTCTTTCCGCTATCGTATTTGTAATATCAATATGATCGCTAATATCTCTACGATACTACTGTTACCACTATTATAGTCAGTGACCTCCAAATCCATCTACTGTTCTGTTGTCTTGTGTTCTATAGGATTTTCCATATGAAAAATGTGATCTTTTGCATTGATGCGTCAAATCTCCCAGCCGATACGATTTCATAACTTTCTTGTTTTCAAGTCTAGCACTAGTTTGTTTCCTTTGTAAGATAAGACAATTCTAACCTTGGCCAAATTTACCAATTTCTTGTTTTGTAAGAAAGGTACATCTGGAGATACACTGTATGATAATATTAGTGAACAAAAATACATGCAAAATAAAATAAAAGTGTTTAATGTTAGTCTGCGTATTTTTAGAAACCTAACAAAAATATATAGGTGAATTTTATTTCACTCGTGATGTACCTCGCACGTACTTCTACTCAATAAAATCGAACCGAATTAAAAATACTTCTGGTATTCCTTTGAAGAAGCGTGTGAAGTTGTGAAAGGTCGCGTACTTATTTTGGACAGGTGCAATCGCTAGTTTTTTAAAGTATTTGTTAAACGCTAAACTTTCGATAAACTTTAGAGTTGCCACAGGTCAAATTATATACATCGGTAGCCCGCGTCAACCATAAACTGGAGATTAAACTTTTCGCGCTTTGCGCTTGCCAGTGAAAAAAAAAACACGCGCGTTTTCACGCTGCGCATTAATGAGTTTCGTATTGCCCAATACGGTTTCATTCAGAATTCGCTGGAATTGCGTTTTGCTTTGAACAGATCTACTATTTTTAGTTTTAATTGGTTTACAAGCCTGCAAGTTTACGTTACAAAATTGCTCGTAAGGAATTCTTGAGGGAATTCTTGTGTCATGCAACGTTTTGCTCATGTTAAGTTCAATCAGCGAAATTCTGCGTAACAGAGATTAACGTATGACTCAAAATTTACAAATTTCATGGAGATTTTTTTTGTTTTGTGCTAACCTAACGTCCTACAAACACAAAAACGTACATTAAAAGAAATACTGATGTATTACTTAGTATAATTACTTAATAAATTAATACCTAATAGATTTCTCTTTTATATTTGTAATACAAGTACAAACATTTTTTCTTATGCATTCAGAAATAGAAATGTCAAATATTCAAACCACTTGACCGCAACTGAAAATTAGCAATCTTTAAAGGTGAAGCATCAGTAATTAATAACAAAGATACAATATTATGACTACAGTACAGTGTATGTACATTATTTTATTGTCATCAGGCATTAGTAAAGTATGGAAACATGAAAAAATCCCTGAGACGGTTTGTTATTTTAAAAAATTTGATGTGACCAGGCACATGACTTTATCATACGATACAGCAGGAACAAATGCTGATGTGCTAACAATATGGTCATTGGAATCAAAATATCTGTCAAATCCTGGCTAGTTTTAATGCAGTACGACCAATCTCGATGAAATACAATTTGCTCATCCTGCTAAACTATTAACTTTACCAAAAATAGTCATGCTAAGAGTAAACATCCAATTCCTTTGGACCCTTTTGAACTAAAAGGTTTTCACCGCTAAGTTTAGTCATAAAACTTCTAAATATATAGTTACGTCCCGATACCTTTAATAGTTTCTTTGGAATCGTCGCCACAAAAAAAACGGGTACACACTACACACACACATACAGGCTGTTCCTAAATATCATGTAAATACCAAAAGAGGTAATTCTTTGGCTTGTTTAATGACTAAAAATTCATATAAACTTAGGTGCGCAAACGCTTCGTTGCCGATCTACAGGGTGTTGAAATTTCAAGATTTTTTTAGTTTTTTCTTTATAGCTCTTGTATCCTAGTTTAATTTTTTAACAGTTGGTGGCGAATAAAATGTCAAAATAAATACAAACAAAAGGTTATCTAAATCAAGTCAAGGCATACTAGACCAATTATTTAAAAAAGAATTAATTTCATCTAGTGAAACACAGGAAAGCTTTTATTTGTTTTTCTCGATAACGGTGGTAAATACGAAAGAACTCAAAAGATTAAAATGCTTTAGAACAAAACAAAAAATGCAGTTTGTGTTTTAGAATCCACCAGCGGTGCACCGAAAGTTCATGGGGAGAAAAGGGGGCGTGACCCCTGAAAAAATATCTCCCTGTAGATTCTTAAAACCATTTGGTATGCCCAATGATGTAAGTCCTACAGCGTAACTCATATTCCAAATTAGAGCTAAATATCTCAAAAACTACAAGAGCTATAAAGAAAAAACTAAAAAATTCTTGAAATTTCAACATGTTTATATCAATTTTTAGTCATTAAATACGCCAAAGAATTACCCCTTTTCGTATTTACATGATATTTAGGAACCACCTGTATATACAGACATTTTGTTACCTTGGTCAAAAATGTTCAGGGAACCCAAAAGGACATATTTCGGCTAAAATCATTTTTTTTTTGACACGGTTGCAATACTTTGTCATACTACGTATGATAAAGTGAAACCATTGCACTGAAAAATGCTATATTAACATATTTCAAAACATATTATCGCAGTATGGTAACAGAAATTTATTTGGAATAGTTGTCTATTGTAGTAGAATGAGATGTATAAAACATACACAGAATATTTCGAACGGCTCTTCTATTCAAATAATGCCAAATATCAGTTCATCAGTTTATGACATATAGCTAAAGACTGGACATATAAGCATGGCCACTCGAAAAACGAACTACGTTTCCAGAGAGAGATAGAGGGCTAAACCAGATTAAATCTCATTCGTGTGTACTCGGGAGAAATCGTCTAAATAGCGCGTGGATTTTAAAATCAGCTGTTGTCCCAACCGCCAACTTTAACCTCAAACAACAC
Source organism: Aphodius sticticus (assembly GCA_963966075.1). Taxonomy (NCBI): domain Eukaryota; kingdom Metazoa; phylum Arthropoda; class Insecta; order Coleoptera; family Scarabaeidae; genus Aphodius; species Aphodius sticticus. Next base: position 3,246,240 of record OZ014508.1, on the reverse strand, counting down.
TTGTATTGACGTTAACATTTGTTGGTTATGTGATCGGTAGTTATTGCGATGTTTCTTTTCGTGTTTCCAAGTAGTTAGTCGGTCTGGAACTCGAACAGCATTAGACCAGTGAGTACGTCACTTATTTCAATGACTATTATTGACATTTGAATATAAAAAAAAAATAAAATGAAAATAACACATTCAAACTTCCCGCCCGAAAGCTAAACCAAATTAAAGGGACAACGGTTCAAGGTCCCTGAGCGGCAGGTCAAAAAGAACAAAGGATTTGCGCGGAGTGGCCAGTCTTATATGTCTAGTCTTTGATATAGCCATAAACAGAATAATATGACGTAATTAATAACAATAGCACAATTATCCAATATCGAGATACTTGTTGTCGCTTGCTAAGCAATAATATAGCCAATTTTCAAGGCCTGAAAAATTGTTTTTGTTAGCATAATACCTTTCATATACTTGAAAGGTACTTGAAAAATTTCCACAGAAAAATTGCGATAGTTAATTAATAGCAACAAATGCGGTACATTTTGAATATTGTATGATAGCTATTTAAGGAACTATTATCAAAAGTGAGCATAACATTCATATTCATTTTCATGATTTCCTTTAGAGTCCTTGTTTGTTGGGACAAAAATAACCTGCAAATCTATGGAATAATCACTATACAAATATTTAATTGAATCTTGGTCAATGTGATTCAATAATTCATACATAGGTAATTGTTAAAGTTATAGAAGACATTGATGAACCTTACAGGTAAATACGTATTTCCGACCTTTACAGAAAACTCACAGTCCGATAACTGAGTCTGGAGGCGGCAAACAAACAAGTTTCAGTTTAAATTCGGCGTGCTTATGCGTTATGATTGTTCGGAGGGAACACCGACAAGGTAAAGTGGATTTGTGTCAGGTCAGTGCGTATAGATTTTCGGCCTATGGCAACAACGTTCAAAACATGTTTACGCAGAACAAACACAATGCCGGCGAATACCTGAGAGAACAATTGATATACAATTACGGTAGGTCAAAACTTTCCACTCGCAGCCGGCCCTTTTGGGCGATTTTACAGTTCTGAAGCCATCTGAAACCCCACCTTCAAGCTAACGTTTAAACAATACAGTTTAATCGGTCTTGTTAATTTATTAATAATAGGTACTCGCTATTACGACTTGTAATGTACGAGTAGCTATTAGTTGCGATTTAATGATATTACTTATTATATTTTATAAGTTTAACAATTCAGACACTTGTGCTACATTATTCCGACAAATATAAACAATCAATAACAATATTTTGGAGACTGTGGCGAACTTAATAATAAAATTATAAACCCCTAACCACAACAAGTATTTTAGAACCTAAATACGTATTTCAGCAACTAAGTTGCCATCTTCAGTAGAAACTAAAAAGAAAAGAGATTAGCACTTCATAGTATCTTTACTGGATATTGTCCAAGCAAATCACTAGTGGAAGTGACGTCCATGTTAAAAATTAGCCTATATATACCCAATGTTCGTCACACCTCAGTGAATTTTGATCACTGAAGCGTAAAAACATGTTTTAATTAAAGCAGGTCAAACAATGGCGAACTAGGTATAGGACCCCTGTCTGAATTTATTAATTTATCTCTATTCAAGTGAATAAAGCTACTTTCCAAGCTGTTTAGTTCCCTATTATTTGACACAGCTTTTACAAGTTTTAAGTCATCTACAACTACTTTATGACCTGTGTCTAAAATATGTTGAGCCACACTCGATTTTTCAAAACGATTATATTTAAAATGAGCTACATGTTCTTTGAACCTAGTTAAAATTGTTCTTCGAGTCTGGCCAACGTATTCTTTTTCACAGTCATGACATTTGATACAATATATACCAGATTTATCAAGTATATCTACCTTATCCTTTGGGTTTCCAAGAAGGTTTTTTATGCTATTATGAGTCGAATATGCTATACAGAGATTTTGTGATGTAAAAATACTTCTCAGTGAGACCTATTGTATCAGGTATTAACTCACCTACTTACCAGTTAGCGAAATGGTTATCGAATGAGTTCAACAATTTACCTGTTCCTCAACCAAGCTTCTCTGTTAATAACTCATTGGACTTTATCAATAAGGTCAACAATGTAAAATTAGAGGATGGCGAATTGTTGATTTCATTTGATGTTGCTTCACTGTTTCCTAGTGTGCCTATTCCGGAAACTTTGGAGTTTCTTAGGGAATTATTGAGCAATAACAACTTTGACCCGTCAGAAATAGATGAATATGTAAGATTGACTGCCCTTTGTATGTCTCAAAATTGTTTTCAAATAAACGGAAAGTTTTTTGAACAACTTGAGGGAACTGCAATGGGTAACTGTCTCTCACCTTTTATTGCCAACTTGTTTATGAGCAGATTTGAAACCAATGTAAAGTCTATTGCACCATATTTCCCTAAGACTTGGGTTAGGTATGTCGACGATATTTTTGCCATTTTTGACACCAAAAAGTGCAGTATTCAAGATTTTCTTTTCGTTTTGAATTCTAAATTCAACACCATTAACTTTACTGTAGAACAAGAAGTTAACGGCCAACTTCCATTTTTAGATACTCTGGTAGTCAGGAATAGCAAAAATATAATAGAAATTGACGTGTATCGGAAAGATACTAACACAATCAGGTTTATCTCTAATGATTCGCAGCATCCTTTTCAACAAAAATTGTCTTTTATTAGTTGTTTAGTAAATAGGTTATTGAAATTTCCATTGTCCGCAGATAGATATCAGCAAGAATTATTGTTTATTAAGAATGCTGTCTTACATAATGGGTACCCTGAGAAAATAGTTGATAGAATGATTAAGAAGCAGAATCAAAAAATGTATGTAAATCAAATATCTACTTTAAATACTTTGTCTGTAGAAAAGAAGAAATATGTTAAAATACCGTTCGATTGTGCATATACGAGGGGTTTGAGAAGTATTTTTACATCACAAAATCTCTGTATAGCATATTCGACTCATAATAGCATAAAAAACCTTCTTGGAAACCCAAAGGATAAGGTAGATATACTTGATAAATCTGGTATATATTGTATCAAATGTCATGACTGTGAAAAAGAATACGTTGGCCAGACTCGAAGAACAATTTTAACTAGGTTCAAAGAACATGTAGCTCATTTTAAATATAATCGTTTTGAAAAATCGAGTGTGGCTCAACATATTTTAGACACAGGTCATAAAGTAGTTGTAGATGACTTAAAACTTGTAAAAGCTGTGTCAAATAATAGGGAACTAAACAGCTTGGAAAGTATCTTTATTCACTTGAATAGAGATAAATTAATAAATTCAGACAGGGGTCCTATACCTAGTTCGCCATTGTTTGACCTGCTTTAATTAAAACATGTTTTTTTTAGGCTTCAGTGATCAAAATTCACTGAGGTGTGACGAACATTGGGTATATATAGGCTAATTTTTAACATGGACGTCACTTCCACTAGTGATTTGCTTGGACAATATCCAGTAAAGATACTATGAAGTGCTAATCTCTTTTCTTTTTAGTTTCTACTGAAGATGGCAACTTAGTTGCTGAAATACGTATTTAGGTTCTAAAATACTTGTTGTGGTTAGGGGTTTATAATTTTATTATAAACAATCAAGTAAATATTAAGTGTTTTAAATATTGTTAAATAAGATTTATTATTAAGAAATGTTAAACATTTATGTTTTACCATTTTTAATGAACCACAGTATAAAATAAGTCCTTAGTCTTCTTCAGTCTGCCCTCTTTACCTCATCTGTATTTTAATGTTTCTTGCATCTGTAATTTTTAGTGTTCTCTTTTTCTTGGCGCAGCTCTTTATTCTGTTCCTTTTTCGCTTCCTTCCTAATTTCTCTACAATGATTTTCTTTAGTGCTTCCTTCTCTTTTATTAACAAATATTCTCTCCAAGCATTAGAGATAGTGTTACAGAAGAACAGTTTCTTTTTACTTTATTTGGGTGTTTCAGGCCAGAATAATGATTTTTTTAATGGAGATGGCGTCAGTTCAACTATTATCTCCAAAGGTGGTGTATCAATGCCAAAATCGCTACTCTCTGCTGCTAGTGCTGCATCATTCTGTCTCATTTCATCATCTCCTATGATGCCTGCCGTGTATTTATGACGGAATTAGGGACTATAAATGATTGTAATTCCGAGACTCGTGTCGGAATTATCTATTACTACTAACCATGTACACAATTCCGACACGCAATGTCAGATTTACTGACGTACTACACTTACTTGTACCTAATTGTGACACCCCTGTAAATAATAGTGGTTAAAAGGGCAGTACAATGTATTACTATGAAACTATAAAGCATTTTTGGTTAGCCTAAATAGATATTATTAGAATTATCTTAATTACTGTTATCCTGTAGCGATTTAAAAAGAATTGCAGTTACCTTATAAGAAAAAAATCAGCTTTTAGAAAAACAATCAATTATCAAGATCAGTCAAACTACTAGGTTATATTCTGACCGTTAGAACATTGGTAGAATAAGAAACGATTGTGGGTTGATAAGTGTAATGTCAAATCAACAAACCGAATGTCCAAAAATAAAGTTCAATGTTGTAGATTTCTTATTTTATCCAACTAAACTTATACCATAGTTTAAATGGTAAAATAACGTATAGGCAATTTCTGACTGATCCGTTTGTTCAAACTTGTGAATTGTTATTTTACTTTTGAGTATTTAAATTATTTATTTAAATATTTGTTTGTAATAACATATGTTTGGATTTAATTCAAATGAGTTTTTGGGTGTTTCTGAGGTCGCTGATTACGATGTGATTACGGTTTTTGAGGTTGCTGATTATGAATCTGAACTCAAATATGAAAGCGATGTTGATTGGAAGATTTAGACGACTAGTAGTCATATAAAAATTAATAATAAAATAAAATATATAAATAATATATCTGTGCTGCAATTCTTTTTAAAAAACTGAGGATCCAATAATATAACCAATAAAAAATCCTTTTATTCACCTAAAACGTTTCCTGTAAAATTTGCAAGAAAACTAAGTGTTAGTTCCAATATAGAAAATTAGTCTAGTCATTCTATATTCGAAGTAAATCTACTATACCCTATTCACGATAAGAACATAGTAGTGGGGGTGCAAACTGAGCCCGATTTACACTGGAGCAATATGCTGTCAATAGCGGCAAATTGAAAGGTTATGTCAAGACAATGGTGTGCCATAGCTCGCACCGCTGATTTGTCAATTAGCCATCGTTATGTGTAGTGCGTTATATTAAAACGTTGTATTAAGTCTGCTATCTTTTATTAAATATTATCTAGTACACAATAAACACTTAATGATATCAATAAAGAATAACAAACAAAGAACTAAGACACAAATAAAATATCACTGTTTATTCTCGTATATCTCGACGAGCAGCAATTTGCTCCGACAGCAGTTCTCAAAGCGTCCTCACACGTCTTGCGTTATATTGCTGTTTAAAAAAGTAAAAGAAAACACGAAAAGTTTGTCATTTGATAAATAGAAATTCCTTATTTCATTCGCTTGTAGATGGTTCAGTATCAGACCACAAATCTGATGATGATCCTGTATTGGTTGTTATAATAAACTCTTCTATAATATCTTCAACAATATTGTCCAGTTGATATAATTAGTTTTCTTCGCTGACTACATGTTTGATGCAAGCTTTCCAACGTTCCGCATTTGCAACTTCCAAACCCTCAAGAAGCAGAGTTTTTACCTCCGGCAACTTAATTGTTTTATTGTTTGCGGCGACATGATGTTTAACTTGGCCCAAATTAATTCAATTGGGTTTAAATCGCAGTGATATGAAGGCAATCGTAAGATTTTGCAACCACTTTCCTCCACTAATTGATCGATTACATAGTTGACTGGGTTATCACTTGTATACTTTTTTGCCATATCTAGAAGTTCTACTTTCAACATACTGTTATCTACGGTTACGCCTTTTGACATAAGCCATTCTATTAATGCCCCTTTTCGCCAAGAGTTGTTTGGTACTTTATCCATCTTCACGGAATGGTAAGGAGCATTATCCTTTACAATTACACATCCAGGCTCAAGTCGTGGTAACATATTTCTCATCCATTCCGTGAAGACGTCGCTGTTCATGTCTTCGTGGTAGTCGCCAGTCTTTTTTTATTCAAATAACAGAAGGCCGTTATCTACAAAACCTGCTTCCGAGCCGATGTGTAGAACAATAAGACGTTTTTCTTTTCCAGAAGGATCTGTTATACCTCGTGATAACCCACGAACAAATGCTTGTCGAGCGCTTGTTATAGTAGTATCTTTCCAGACCTTTGGTTTTGTGTGACCAGCATTAACCCATGTCTCATCTAAGTAATACATTTTTTCCCCCATTGAGCGATATTGTCTAATACTGGTCAAATATCTTCGTCTCCATAAAACAATATCCTGTCTTTCAATTAAAATACTTTTCCTGCTTCGGTTCTCCCATTTAAATCCCAACATACGCAATATTTTCCACAAAGTTGTTCGCTTCACCGTCGGTATGAAATCATCTACTTCTATAGCCTATACAAATTTCCACTTAATTTCAATATTACATAAATAATCATATCATTACCTTTAATACTTTGGAAATAGTTGGTAATTCATTGTTAAAATAGAAAGAATGAACATGTCGCCTAATTGCATTTTTCTGAAATTCATCCAATTTGTCGTAAGTGTTTTCCCGTTTACATTTTTTGGTTGGAGAACGTAATACTCCAGAAGTGCCTTTTCCTTTACAATGGCCCACATTGTTGATTCTCCAATACCTACAAGCTTCGAAGCTAATTTTACAGAATCTGACTGAGCTATGCATTGTAGGCCATCAGCCGTTGTCCACTGCAAATGGGCTTTTCTTGCGGATTTTTTGATGAACCAGCCTGCATTCTCTCATCCATATTATCACTATTAAATATCATCGTAAAACATTAACAACAAATATTATTGGCAATATTAAGATTACCTGTTACAATGTTAATATTGTGTGGAGTTCTAAAAAGAACTGAGTTTTATTTGAATCGATTGTTGAAAATAAATTCGAAAGACTGCAAAATATTCCGAACATAACAACTAGAACACAACGAAAATCTTGAATCTGACGCAAATGACATGACGTTTCAAAATTCAAGTGACATACGCGCGTTGGCTGGTGTAAATTTGGTTCAACTTTCATCCAATCACAAGCCGCAAATTATAGCCCTATCTTATCCAACGCTTTATTCTTAAAGTGAATAGAGTACTTATAGATTTTGATTTGATTTTTTTTATATCGAAAAGTCACTCACTCAATCGAAAAAATAAAAATACTACACTGTAGCAGACAAAATTTATCATCAAGATTCGGGAATCTATACCAGAAAATTGTAATTTGGTATAATTTATTGAAGTATTTTTTGCGATTCCACGTCAACCGGTCAGATGACATTAGAAATGTCCGTTCTAATGTCAAACGATCGGTTCAAAAAATTAGTTGAATCAATTATAATTGATTATACCAAATTCACCGTTAATTTTCTCGTATAGCTATACAATGGTGGTATTTCTAGTTTTGAGATTAAGTGTGAGATTCGAGAAGTGAAGAGAAGTGACATCTGAGAGGCTCAATTTTTCAATAGTTTTTAATTAATAACATGACACTAAACATTGTAATATGTTACTACTGAAACCATAAGCTATAGATTGGTATCAGTTTCATCGACTTCAATTAATCTTCCCAATACAAAGTATATCAAAAATCTAGAATGATTGGAATACATTGTATGTATTAATAACAAATCGTATTGGACAATCGTATTGGATTTATTTTCCATCAAAGCTCATTTTTCGTCTAATTTGAATGTGCCATTTTATACTGCTTGTTAATTTTTTAATAAATACTCCAAACTATAACATCAAGAAATGCGTATTGTCGCCACGCAGAACTTGGTGTGATGCCCTAGCAGACAATGCACGCAGAACCCGACTGGAATTAAATTCTGTACTAAGAATTTTCCATTTATATAGACCAGCTTAACGAAACTCCCGAATAGGTGGTGGTATCGACCATAGGAACATTTCGGCGAACCCTTTTCGTTATGAGAAAATTTATAAGCGGAAAATTACAAAGTAATTAATTTCAGCAGAATACAAGCGTATTGGCAGAGCTTTTACATGCTAAAAACCAAACAAGTTTATTACCTTGTTTGCATATATTAGAGTTTCCCATTATTCCCAGTCGAGTCCGTTGTGTATGTTTACCAAATGTTTACCACTGATTGAATAACACACTCTGAATTGCGAAACTTTCCAGTGTAAACAATGCATGATTTAGGAACTAAACTGTAATGTATGTCATTAAGATCAGTGACAGAATAACTAATAAATCAGTAAGCTGCCTTAAGCCGGGGCTACACATTCGTATACTTGCCAAATATCAAAAATTTGCCTAGTATACGATTATTTGTGAAAAGAAAAGACAGTTCTATTCACTTTGTATCGAGTCCACCTCAAAAATAGATTTTTCTACTTTGCATTCACAATGCACACATTGTAACACTGTTTTCGGTATTACAATTAACACATTGCAATACCGAAAACAGTAGATTTTTGTCTGATTGGTACACAGTGATATCAAATGCCATATGTCAAACGTACAATACATAACCCAACATAACCACACACTGCATCTTCTTAATCGCTTGCAATCACATAAACTGCGAAATATCAATATTCTATACATATTTAAACATGGCTGTAGCCTGCTATAGTATGGCCAAAGGATTGGGGCTTTCTTAGTTTTGCTGTGTTCATCAAAATACGCCACCATGACGTTTACGGTGATGTTTTACGACGCTAATAAGTGATCGTTATCATTCTTTTCAACTAAACATCAAAGCCCCTTTTCAGATATAATTCAAGGACCACATTTACTTTAATAAGGTATTATGCGAAGATCAAACCTACATCGTAGATACGAACGATTTTAATTACTGCTGCGAGATTGTATATGCGCAATAAATGGTTTATCAGCATACACGTACGAAGCTATAGTACATTTAAAGTGTAGAGGATTTCTTAGTTTATGTCACATATAAGTTTTCGGTAATATTTTGGACGCTTGGATGCTCGGTTCAATTCATATTCGTTTTTGTCCGTCGCTTTTGACTTCGTCTTAGTTCTGGTTGTGTGCAACGTATTTGTATTACCTCCAGCACATGTAATTTTACTAAGTATAATTTATTCTAATAAACTACTTTGCCGAAATTAGAATTGGGTTTCAATTATAAGTGCTTGTAAATATATAAGCCGCAACGGCTACGTAGCGGAATTAGGTAGACACCGCTATTAAACGATAAGCGTTATAACAATTCTTTAGTAAGTTCTTGTTCTTCGAAGTAACTAATCAGTCACCGCCAAACACTTCTATTCTGATTATTTACTTATGAAACCACTATTTTAATGTTAACTTTTTAGGTTAAGTTTCATGTATATATCACAGTAGGGTTAAAAGTGTTGCCCCAAGCTCCATTATGATCATCGTTGCGACCTCGCTGAATATTTATTCAAACTTGTAGGCTAAAGTAGAGTAAAATTATTCATAATTAGATTTTGTCATGATTTTATCTCATCGATATCATCCTTAACGAAGTTGACAGTTACTACAGTGCTACCACGTGGTACCCGCAAAATACCCTAGATTCTAATTTAGCGCGATATAGTAACCACAATTTCTAAATTTATATAAAATTAATGACGCAAAGTAGAAAAAATAGTATATTACACTCGTTTTATAAGACGTATTGGCGCACTCGTTCCATTTGGGCACTCCTCGCTACGCTCGTCGTGCCCAAAACAACTCGTGCGCCAATTTGACGATAAATTTTGTATAATAATATACTATTATATATTCGACGGTCGGCTGTGCGGACAGGTTTTTTTACGACGAATACTTGGTATTTGCAATATCCAGTTGAAGTGGATATAGCAAGTGCCTAGGCGACAAATATTGGTTTCATTTATTTGCACTGGATGAACATTTTAGTACGCTGTTTAATTTTTCCATTTTTTAATTTCGTTTTGGGTGTAGTAGGTCATATACGTAGATTGGCAATAGATTTGTAATTATTAGTAAGATTTTTGATTTTTCTAAAGGGCGAAAACCGCATAAAACTGTAATTTTGTGAAACCGTCAGACAGACAGTTTTCTGGAAACCGTCAGACAGAAATTAAAAAAAAATGTTGTTTTTACCTGTCCGCATAAACGCAATGTTATTTCTTTCCAAGAAAAACGTACACCATATACAGAGTGTATCCTAAGTTGATGCTTTTCTATGAACAATATAGATGATACTCATTTATGAGCTTTCAAGGTATAACCTTTTTGTTAAATAAAAAAGCTACACAAAATTCTCTACTACTAAAATACTTTTAATCCTTTTTGTTATAGTAATAAACATCATAAAAATTTTATAGACAGCATGTCTATAAAATAACTTATTTGGATAATTATGCTTTATTTGCTTGTATTTATATATTTGTCGATTTTTATGAGGTTATTATTTGAAGAGAAACGAAAGCGGTTGAAAATATTTCAATGGTAGAGACAATTTTGTGTAGCTTTTTATTCAACAAAAAGGTTATATTTTGAAAACTCATTTGTTTAAGTTTTTTGTTTCATCTGCTAATTGATATGTATTTCAGACAATATTAGGAGATATTTATACAACGAACCTAGTAGTACAATTGGATTTAGTAGAACTTTAAAGATAACGAAGAAGCCATATCTAAAATTTCTTTTATGGGCAATATCTTCCTAATTTAAATAAAATAATATATATTTTTACTTTATCATACGCAGTATGTAAAGTATTGTAATCATGCCAAAAAAAAATTTTGAGATTTTAGCGGAAATATGTCTTTTTGGGTCCCCTGAACATTTTTGACCAAGGTACAAAAAATGTCTGTGTGTGTGTGTGTGTGTGTGTGTATGTGTGTGTGTACCCGTTTTTTGTGGCGACGATTCCGGAGAAACTACTAAAGGTATCGCGACGAAACTTCATATTTAGAAGTTTCATAACCAAACTTAGAGCTGAAAAGCTTTCTGTTGAAAAGGGTCCAAAGGAACTGGAGGTTTAGTCTTAGCATTTTTAAAAGATTTTGCAAATAAGTCGCCATTTCTGGAATTTCGTCGAAATAGTTAAATAATAAACTAAAGATGAGGAAATTTTGAATAATTTATCACTATGACATTTTTTGGTACAATCAATAGTTTAGCTGCATCAGCAAATTCTATTTCATCGAGATCGGTCGTACTGCATGAAAACTAGTAGCCAGGATTTGTCAGATTTTTTGATTCTAATGACAGTAGGTAGTCTTGGTGTCAAACACTAATGTTTTGACAATAACTTCTGTCAATATAAGCTGTGTTCGCATATTGCATTACACTTTTTACACCCAATAACACGTAAGTGTCATTTGGACGGTGTACCCGGTTTCAACGGAGTACAATATCCGAACGCAGCTTTAATCGACATATTTTTCTAGTTCTAGTAGTTTTATTTTAATGCAGACATGGCCGATCTCGATCAAATAGAGTCTCATGCAGCTAAACTATTATTTTATATATATATAGTATGATAAAGTCATGTGCCTGGCCACATCAGATTTTTTCTCGTTAAAATAATAATTTATTTAAACTAGTTCACATCAAATGACCAAGTGTATTGTTTTATAGTCTGTTAAAATTAGATGCTGCGAATTAATAATACAGAGACCCGATGAATTAAACAAAAAATCATTGAAATGCAACAAGCAGTTTCGTCAAGATTTGTTTTGTAAATTTCCACAAGAATGCCCTTGTTAGTACGCAGTGAATTCTGCACATATGTAATTAAAAATATGTCGGCATTATAAAATAAAACCTTGCTTGTTCGTATTCAAATTATTAGTTTGATTTGGAAAAGCTAATGTGCAAATAAGGCGAACTAATCAAGAAAATAGCTAGTGTCCATTCGGTACGCACATGTAGCAAGTCCTCAAAGAAGGTTTTCACGTATTAGGAAATGCTATGTGGCGATGCATCAATGTCCGATGCATTTACTGCTGCACTGCAATTCTGACGGTCCGAAATCACAAACGAATATTGTACAAATTTGTTGGTATGTCATAGATTTTTTTTAAGTTTTATAAAAATCAGCCGGTAATCAAGAATGGATGAAAAATATTCGGTGAACGAACTTAAAAGGAAAAATAAATCACTCATGGCATCGTTTAGACCAATCAATAACAAAAATTTTCGATTTGCGGGGCAAATATATTTGCCAAATATTTAACATGTGGCAAATAATTGATTTTTGGCAAGTATACGAATGTGTTCCCCGGATCTACACATATAATTGCCAAGTATTTATTACTCTCGTATCCAAGTGGTAGGATTGAACAAAAACTATTTTCTCCAATTCTTTTCTTGTCACTATAGACTGGACAATTATAGTAGTCCACAATTCGCGTTATTAATAATTTGAATGTACGCGCAATCATTAAATATGATGACGGTTCATGCGTCATGCATGAACGTATTACCGTTGAGCGAGGTCCTCAGCACAAATTCCCTTTAAATTTATTTTAAAGCATTTTACGATCTTGTCTCTTTACGAATTCTCTTACCATCGGCATTGACCCATATACGCCAGTGACTGGCCGGAAGTATCTGCAAAATATACACACCTGAGCAATAATGACTATATACCTAGTCTGGGCGTCTCCAAAACAGTTGTGACATATCTAAATAGTTTACAGAATTTCACCTAAATATTTTATTTATCTTGCGAACACGCGAAGATCTCGCATACCTTTCTTAAATTGGAGTGTTCTATTTAAATTTTGGGAGGTTGGAGTGTTACTTGTATGTATTTTATTTGGTGAAAATTATGTGCTGAATTTGTAATCACGAAGTTTGTAAATTCGCACACTATTACTGTATTACGTGGTGAGTACATAGTATGCAGGCTGTCAAGTTCTTCGTGGCCATAATATGTATTTCTTGATGTTAATTAAGGAACACAAAGATTTTGGAGTATTTATATAAAAAAAGTCAATTTTTCAAGTTTTGAATTCAGTTAAATTCTGGATCCTTTATGAAAGTAAACATAAATAGCGAAAAGCGACGTGTTGGACTATCCTACTGAAAGTTCGTATTTCATATTTCGTAAGTATGAATGAAGAATAATCTTTTAATCACCACAATTATAGAAGACACAGAAGAATGAATTAACCTAAAGTTTCGTTAGACAATCAAAAAATGTTTGCACTAGTTTACAAACAATGCATCAAATTAAGGATAAATACATACTATAAAGATTATAAAATCTTCTCTCTATACCACTCTGGTCTAAAAGTAACGAATTATTGACGAAAATTCGCGCAGTCACCATTATAAATCGGATCATATGATCATATGATGAAATTATAGTTTTGTATCGAATATTCAACAAAAACACCTGTCCAACTCTTTTTGAGAACACATTAAGTTATTCTCCCTATAGTGACTTGAAATTTGCAAAAAGAAATTTGAAATATTGCATTAATAAACATGCATCCATAAATAATTTTGATTTGGAACCCTTCTAACCCAATCAACAACTGTTATATCGATATTACATCCAACGGGAAACATTCTAGACTATTCATTAAGTTCAATTGACAAAATTACTTAGAATTATCTGTTACATAAAAACAAAATAACCTCTATAAAACAACAATCTGGAGTTATTGGTCAAACTCTAACATTATTTGTTTTCAATATTTTTGCGTTTCCAAATGTGTGACAAAATAAACCTATAATTTGAATCTGCTGCTCATAATGGTACTTTCGTAGAAAAACCTAGACAAGTCACCAGACAAGTTCTGAGCTTCTATGGCGAAAATTATGTCGGTCTCATTCATAGAAAAAAAAATAAATATACAGAGTAATTTGCAATTGAATCGGTCGGTTCGAAAACACTACAAGTCCAAAAAGTGAGTTCTGGGAAAATTAACAAAATTATTTTGTCAGTGCAATATCTTAAAAAGTATAGCAGTTAGCAATTTTGTGCCAACAGAAAATATAAAGTAGTTCACAGAGAATTAAATGTATTACATATTTTATTTATATTTGCATTAAAAGCAGAGCTATGATTAAAACAATCATCATGGACATGTACTGTTTTTGAACTCGACGGGAAGACAGCGTATATTTTTAACAATATTTGTTTATTTAAAGTATTTAAATAATATTTTTATTGTGATGTAGGTATGTATAGCGTTTTTGGCGTCAACAATAAATTCCTTATTCATTTCATATTATTATATTTTCCGAAACGCGTTAGTAATGCAGCAAAAACAAACATGTGCATACTTCGTACAAGGATATTATTTCCTTGTCGAAATTGAAATATAAAAAGACATCTCGTACTATATGCCTCGAAAACAGTTTCTTTCGACAAGGAAAATGTATTTTTCTGTGGAGCATTGACGGTATGAGTATGTTTTCGTCAAATATTCGAGCAACATTCGGCGTAGTTATTTTACAGCCATAATAGAACACGTTTTTTGTCCAGCCGGCCGGTCCGCTTCGAGAATTTGAAACGTGTTTTCTAAGTGCACGTATGTGCGATGTTTCGAATGGAAATAACATTTTTATACTCTAGGAATTTTTAAGCGTTGACTGATTTATAAAATATCAATCTCAGTTTAATTTGCTTTGACGAATAATATACTGGGTATTAAACCAACTTAATTTTTTTTTTATTTCTGCAACGGATTAACTTGAAAATTCTAATACTTCTAGTACTGTTGTTGGACTAAAACTCTTTGTTTTTTTTTTAAATTAAGGATTATATTATCTAAATAGACACCAGAGCTAACGATGCTATACTTAACAAAACCGGATACCCAAAGAATTTTTAATTGAAGATTTGCAAACAAAAACTTAATTGTTGATTTATCAAATGAATCGGTCGGTTCGAAAACACTACAAGTCCAAAAAGTGAGTTCTGAGAAAATTAACAAAATAATTTTGTTGGTGCAATATCTTGAAAAGTTAGCTATTTTGTGCCAATAGACAAAATATAAAGTAGTTCACAGAGAATTAAATGTAGTACATATTTTGTTTATATTTGATTAAAAGCAGAGCTATGATTAAAACAATCTCTTTGAACTCTGTCTTTGAGCTCGACGGAAAAGCAGCTTACATTTTTAACAATACTTATAATTACTGATAATTAAAAATGTCATGTCAGAGTTTTAAAATAAATTCAAAATGGCGGATTATACATGATTAGTCAAAATTACCGGAACACCTTAGTAATTCTTTAACAGTAAAGAATTTCAAAGAAAAATTCAAACAAAAGTTTTTTTGGTTTTAAACAAGCTACATATTTTCAATATACGGATATTCATTTTATTCTGAAAATTTGGTAAACTCTTCTTTTTCTAATAGAACAACCTGTATACTTAAAAAAATTTAATTCTAAGAGTTTGTAAGAATCATTTTTTTATAAAATGCATCTTTGAGTTATGAGCAATTAACCGATCATTAACGGACAAAAAAATTAAAAAAAAATCAAGAAAAAATAACTAAACTGTGAAATAGCATAATAAATTAAATATTCAAGCTGGCAAATTAAATAAATGTGTATGTATGCGGGAAAATACTCTTAATTTGAAGTCAAGGAAGTCAAGATTAATTGCTTATAACTAAAAAATGACAGTATTATATTTAAAATAAAATGATTTCTATAAAAGAATTAATCCTAGAATTAAAAAATGTATGTTACCAAATTTCCAGAATAAACAATAGTTTGTTTAAACACAAATTTTGTTCTCAGTTGGAGAATTATTTAGGTTTTCGTTAATTTCGTCTATTTTTGATTAATAGATCATAACTCAAAAATAAGGCATTTTATAAAAAAATCATACAAAAGATTCTTAGAATTAATCTTAGAATTAAAAATGTAAAGTTATACAGGATGTTCTATTTGAAAAAGGGAAGGTTACGAGATATCCAGAATAAAATGAACACCCTGTATAATAAAAATATATTTAAACGATAGATTGTTTAAAACAAAACAACTTGAACTTTAAAAATTTTATGAAATTGTTAACAGTTGGAAAATTATTTAGGTGTTCCGGTAATTTTGACTAACCCTACACATATATGGCGATATGATAGAGTATGATATAGAGTTTGATGATTATATATACATAATAGTATGTAAATTTCCTCTTCTACGGTGGTAGTCGGTCCGGAAGTCACGTAGTAGTAATATTCTAAATTATCACCAGTTACATACTTGTGGACTTTTTTAATATTATTTATCTTTTTGATATTGATATTCATATTGATTACTTCGGCGTACCTCAACAACGATTTGAATGCAGATTTCGATGTTGGCGAATGTTTACGACTGATGACAGTAGAAACTGAGTAGAAACGCGTTGCATGAGCGAGCAAAAAAGCACTGTACTTGTTTATTTCGCCCAAGCATTCTCTTTAGGTCTATTCGATAGAATAAATCATAGTGAACATTTTGGCTATTTCAGTTCAAAATGGCCAATTTTGGACTTTTTTCGAACTTGCCGATTCAATTATAGACGAAAATTTATGCGTACAGGAAACTAAAGTGTAATTTCAAATTTCGTGATTGCATTTAATTAAACAAAAAATAATTAAATTAAATTGGAGTAATTGGAGTACTAATTTTGACAATTAAACAAATTTGTGCTTCACATATTTTTATTTATAATTTGGTATGTTTTTGCATTTAATTTTCACCTCGAGTTATAAATTACCTTGTATCAGTTCAGTTTTCAACATTGCGTATGTATGAGCAAGCTTTTTCTTATTTAACAAACTTTAGGAGAAAATATAGAGACCATCTGTTCTAGATAAAATTAGTGTGTACAAATATTTTCTAATTGGGTCATTATTCCCACACTTTTTTCTCAGAACGTACTTATTGTTCTGACTAAAATGTTTCATAAGGACTTTCAATACCTTAAAAAATAACAATATATTAATAAAACAGTATTTTAAATGGCTCTAACTTCTTAAGGAATAATATAAAAATGTTTCTTAATTTTTGTATTTTGACCAATGATTATTTTTTAAACTTTTAATGAATTTATATAATTATTTGTAAAAGGTACTTTTTGTGTTTTTCGTTTTCGCATTGTTTGATTTATATTTTTTGTATTCCTTCCTTTGGTAATACTTGAAGGAACTAAAAAGAACAAATAAATTTATACCTAGAGAGAAATATCTGCCATTTTACAGAAAATGAATGTAATTGCCTACCAAAAAAGTTGTAAAAGAAGAATTAACTGTAACATCGCTGGTTATTGGATAGCAGCTAAATTTCTGTATTGTTTTTACAGAATTCACATATTCCACTGTGAAATTAGAACAATATCACCTTAATTTTACAGGGCATTTTAAAATTTTACAGGAAAAAATACTTTAATAAAAATAAATTGTTCACAGTAGTAAGTAATATTCAATCATTGAGCGGCGTTTCTTTACAGACTGGTTACTTGAAATACGTTACACGTTTTTAAAGGTTTTAATCAAGGTTCAAATCAAGGTTTAAAAAGGTTGGGAAACTCTCCGTTAGGTGGTGGCTTTTAGGGGTTCCAGGCTCTAATCAAATTTGCGGACGCCATAGAATATTGAAACCCAACACTTTCCGGGTCGGATCCCATAATAGCCACCATATTGGATTAATTTCTTCTACTTTTAATAATCTCACTGCACTAATAATTCTATATTTACAATTAATTCTGTCAATAACTAGCTATAAACAAAAAAAAGTATTTACTAATTGTTTGTATACATTGTAAATTAAGTCTATTTTGGGAAAATTTTCAAAAAAATGCATAAATACGCCTATTTCTCAAAAGCTAGACAGAATTAAAAATGTCTGCCTTTAGATTCAGATTATAAGGAAAATGCCATACGAGAATCGGTTTTATCTTTTTTGTAGTAGGTATAATTCTACATAGATAGTACTCAGTGCATAGTCTACGTAATTATTTTAAAATTACAATATTTCGTATTTTGTTGCAGATGACTTGTTCAGTAACTGCCAAAGATGGTCAAGGAAGAATGACAACCGAAGAGGAGCTGCATCTGGGAAACGACTGCAATGCAGATGAAGCTTTCAAGTAAGAAAACATCGAAAGGTAGGTCCTAGAGATGACAACCACCGATTGGAGGCGATGAAGACATTGTAAGGTAGGATCTAAATGATTCTATAATAGGGTATTTGACTATTATTGGAAAACCATCTTAGTGTGTTTATTCCTTCACTCTACATTGTAAATGCATTATTTTTCGTAACTATTTCCTCAATATTTCATAAAAGTCAGCGTTAAAAATTGAATCATAAAAAGTCCCGCACAACGATACTTTCTCTTGTGTGACGTCACACGATAGTAGATGTCAAATCGGCCCATATGGTCTGTCAGCATCGGCATCGTCGCCGTTTGGTAATTGTGTTGTATGATGTGTTGTTTTCACAATTTCTACATAAAAATGGGTTATAAATGGTGTATAAATCCACAATGCAGAGATACGTCAATAAAAATTCCGGATAAACTATTTGTAGCTGTTCCGCAAGATTTGAAACTGCGAAGAAAGTGGTTGGCTCGTCGAAATCCAAATGAAATAAATAGCGGTCTATACAAGTGTTTTTTGTTGTGAAGATTACTTCGACATAAGTAAAACTGACTAGAATAAGTTATCTATCGGATTTTCGAACCAGGTATTATCTGATCTGACAGTTTAAGGTTAGGGCTAACCTAACGTACAAAGTTATGCTTACATGGCACTTTAGTATTAAATTCAAACGGGAGAAGCATATTAGCGCGTTCGGATAATCGGGTAGGGTACGGTGACGGTGACGCGCTGCATAATAAGCGGACTAACGTTATACGGCGTTTATCTGCATATAAGAGAGAGACAGCCAACCCAGGTTATCTGAGCATTGCTCTCCCTATACCCTACCCTGACAAACCGAACGCGCTCTAAGCGTACTAACGAATGACGTCACTCGAGTCTGAGCCAATTACAGAGCGTATTCGATCACGTGATAGGACGTGAATAAAATTTAATTATAATTTTGGTTTTTAATAGAAATAAAACATATTTTTTTGAAAAGTAATAACAAATAGTTTTCTTAAACTGTAGTCGATTAGGATGACTATGATACAGTACAAGCCATATTCTTAATACAGTCAAATACCCTATTGCGGCTTTGTAGTAACAAAAAAACGTTCATTTTGATTGTTTTGTTATTTGGAGTAATATTTGGAAGACTAGATTTTTATGAGTTCATATTAAAATTTTGCTGATTTCAGTGAAAAAACAAACAGTTTCTTATTTTCGGTATTCTAGTTGTGAAATCTAAATTTCATCTTAGGGTTGTTCTGCAAATAGCTTTCAGTGGTGGAACAACGTATATGCAACTCAAACATGCTTTGAAGGGAGCAATTCCTTTAATAAGAAGCTTGTATAAATGATCACGAGTAGCAAAGGTATATTGCACGTGCGAGTACCACCCACTATAAATAGTTACATATAAATTAAAATCTAACTTTACGTGATTTCTGCGAATCAGAAGGGCCACAGCAATTCAGGTCAGCTGAACCTTTGGGAATAGCGCCACTAAGCGACGTTAATCTGCACTAAATTGCACCACTTTTGTGAGATTTAGTTAGATTTAGATTATAATTAAAGTGATGCAATCTGACGCATAGAAATCGGTCATTCCGTGCGATTTAGTCACGTGTCATTATTTTTTATAAGCACTCGAGTTCAGCCCTTCACTTTGTAAAGATTCAACTTTTTTTTAACTTAATTATGAAGAGTTGTGCTGATTAACATTCAAGCGAATGCATAATATGCATCTTTAAAATCTGTGTTTACAACTTGTTTTTATTAGAAACTGACGCCAACATGCTCTATATTAAGTTTACTTTAACTTGTTTTGACCTTTTCAATATCGCGGGGCTGCTCCATATAATATTCTAATTAATATTTTTATGATTTTAACGCAAATGTTTACAGATTAGTTTACTCCCTGGTTATTTTTAGAGTTTTATGTATGTTGATGTTTTGCGGCGTCCTCGATAACGTAATTTAAATCCATAAGATTATTTTTTTATTGACATTACACCTTATTTTATACGGTAATTGCTTGGGATAGGTATTTTTTAATTTATTTTAATTTTGGAAGATCTTGTTCAACATGAAACAAAATATTGTTGAAAATGATATAAACATTGGAGATCGATTGTTAGAATATTTGAAGAATACATATATGACCCCGCACGAGGGAATCGCCCTAACTACCATCTCTCGTTTCGATCAGGGCTGTGGAGTCGGTAAAAAAACTGTCGACTCCGACTCCGACTCCAGATAATTTTGGTAGTCCGACTCTGACTCCAACTCCGACTCCGGTAAAATTTTATTTGTTTCCAGCGAATTTAATGGCAAAAAAATTAAATCTGACATAATCTAATTGTAAATAAAATTAAATAGGCCTGTTGATCGGACCACAAAATAATGGCCATATTTAAAAAGGACGCTTTTTTATATTTTCAAAATATCTCTGAATTCATTAGAACTTTAACTGTTTTGGAGAGCACATCATTCTGAACTAGTTTGTCACTTGAACCGATGTTCTATCTTCAATAATAACAAAAGTAATGACAAACCACTGTGTAGTATAAAGTAAAATTCATTTCAATGAATGCAAAATTGAGTGCAAAATAAAATGAAAATTATCTCAACTCTTACTTCTGTTAGTGGTAATGACGTCACAATTCTGGCTGCAACGAGTATGACTTGCATACATGGATATTCCTACATTCAACTTAAGGTAGAGTTTAAATCGGAAATGCAGTTATAATTTTTAATCGGCTATTATACATATATTATGCATGTTTAAGTTTATGCATTAAAAATTACGTTAGAGTGAAGTTTGTACCTTTGCTAATAATACAAAATATATCTGGCTCAATTCTGTCTAGTGTAGGTGACGAAATCTGCGAATATCGGTGTTTTTTAGTTGATCGCAAGAAGACTACGACATAGCCACCAATAATCTTAAAATCCGTAACCTACACTCGACAGAATCAGTAACAATTAAAAATCTCTACATATTTTGTTAAATACAAAGGGATGTGATACCCTTGATTATACCATAATATTGTATAATCAAGGGTGATACTTTTGATAAATTTGTTCATCTGCCGAAAAAAATAATCAATTTCGGTTAAACGTTGAAAGCTATCAAACATTAAAGCTAAAATTGCAAAGTTTTACTAATAAATCATTATCTTTTACAAACATTCAGATATTGGGACATAAAAATAAAAAGAAAATGTTGAGAGGTGATAATACGACTGTGATACCATCACGTTGTGTCTTCTGGTACAAAAGCTGTAGGAAACTATTTTTTTCTTTTTGAAATTGCAAGGGAATATCATTAAAATACTTTTTGCAATATTTAATGAATTGTTCAGCTGTTCTTTGTGGCCGAACGAATAGGAGCAAATTCTCGTAATTTTGATGAATAAGGAAAACCACACGGTGACGCTTCAGTTTGGAAAGTTCTAATTCGTCTATAAGTATGCATCGAAGTCCGATTTTTTTATTTGTAGATGATCGAGCTATCATAATTAGCATATTGAGGCAACGGCCATCTCGCATGTCTCTTTCTACATTATTTAAACATGGAGTCGGAGTCGGTACAATTTTTCCGACTCCGACTCCTCTGAAATTTGTCTGAACTCTGAGTTCGATGATGTTTGTACAATATAAAATTAGTAAATAAGTAATACGGGGCAAAACAAATAAATTATTGCAAATAAATTTAAATTAAGCAAATAAATTAGCATTATTAAATTAGTATTCAATTAGCTTTGAAGAAGCGAGCAACATGGTTCGCGAAACGTCAGCATTAACAAATCTTGACACACGGCATAACCCGGAAGCAGTTTATTTTCTAAATGATTCTGGCCGTGAAAGCCTACGTACTTACTTAAGCAAATAAAGTTTTTGTGTTTTTGGAAAAAGCTCTCAAATTAATCTTTAGCAGTGATCGGACGCCCAAATTTATGATAGCATTCACATCATCAACAGGGCCACCCTAACCACAGGGCTAAATGGGCTATAGCCCTGGGGCGCCAACCTTTTGGGGGCGGAAATTTTTATTGGTGTTATATTTTATGTTATTATTATTTGATTTTATTATAAATCTTTTCATGACAAAATCAGCCAAATAACCTCTTCTAAATGAAATAGAAAATTGTATGTCTGCTCTTATAATTTCCTAAGTTACTTATGTAAGTAACAATGGAGTATCAATGAAAAACATTCGGGTTTGGTTCGGTTAGCGCAAGTTTTCTATGATGTGCCAGCCGAGGTTTGCCATGATTTACTTATCAAAATATGTGAGACATCTGGTAAACATGTATGAGATCATGAAAAAATATATGAGATACTGATCTACTTGATCATGGTTCCATTGTTGTTCATTGTTAATAATGATAACTGCATCTTTTATTTTGGTGTCCGAAATTTACTGTGCTTTTATTTTATATGGGCTTGTTATGAGGTGTTATTTTTTAGAAATGTTAATTACAGTTAATTAAAGTTATTACTCAATTATGAACTGTTCTTACTTATCGATTTTTTTGTTATTTTTTAACAAATATTCAGTGAGCGCGCAAAGTAGGAAGCATGGCCAAATCTCGGAAACTGTTTGTTAACTACAAACATACTTGAACACGTCGATTGTAAATTATACACATATTTGTAACAAATTCAATTTCCCGTTTTGTACTTATGACGTCATCGACAAATGGCAAACTCCATATTTTTCTTGTTGATTATGATAGATCTGTTAATTGTCTTCATGGTAGCATACAAACTGTATGACCTTACATCAGAAAATTTACGAGAAAAAGTTTAAAAATTAAGGATTTTGTTTGTGATTGAAAAGCGAATAGCAGTTTTAGGTAGATATGTTTGCAATAGGAATTGAACCATCAGCACACAACTTAGAATCGTTGTAATTGATTGAAATATATT
Source organism: Aphodius sticticus (assembly GCA_963966075.1). Classification (NCBI taxonomy): domain Eukaryota; kingdom Metazoa; phylum Arthropoda; class Insecta; order Coleoptera; family Scarabaeidae; genus Aphodius; species Aphodius sticticus. The sequence continues at coordinate 3,223,099 of OZ014508.1, read as the reverse complement.
GTGAACAAACTTTCTGGATTTCAGGTAAACGTACAAAGTTTAAGGTTTACAATGAGACCCTTTTGAGGTTTCTAGAACATTGGGTTCAGGATTTTGACATTTTTATCTCACTTGTTTCAACAATCTTACGGGAGAGTCCGTGTTCGTACACGGTGCAACTAATTTTACCCAAAACGCATATTCATATTCTATTCGGAATATCCATGTCACCAAGAGTTAAAAATCAACGTGTTCGAGAATTTTATACAATAACTAACCCTCATTAAAATTTTCTCATATTTTCATACTTTACGCGCTCAATGACTACATACCATAAATATGAAAATAACAACTTCCACTAGAATGTTGAACAGTGTCGTTCTAATATTAATATGGCTTAAATCCAAAACAATAACATTTACGGTAGAGAAAAAGCGGTTCAGATTTGTATAGAACCAGACGGAGACCAGCTGCTTTACTTATTAGGGATGTAAAGACGTACTATATATATACTATAAATTATTATGATACTTATTGCATCCTTTAATCGATGTGAAATTTGCTTATCGAATTATGTAACACAAAAGCTATGTTGGCAAAATTTGAGTATTTGGACTATTTTCGTACAAACTAGGCTGACAATTTATTATATGGAAGAATGGTTTAAAAGCCAATTTATTCCCAATTTATTCCTTATAAAGGGAATTTGTAGGAATTCCCGCAGTACAGGAACTGCTGATTTATGTTTTTCTAAGATTATTTTATATTCGATGGCAAATCTAATCAAATGTTTCAACATAAAGCTTTTGGTAATTTTTCAAGGATAATCAATAATTGACTCAAAAATTGCGTGTACATTTCCTAACGTGGCCATAGCACTACGCACTGCGCAGTAATGCTACTACAAATTCTTTAGGGCAGAGCAAATTAAATTATTTGAGTAGTTTATTTATATAGAGTGACCTATTTAATAACTTAAATAGGTATAATCAATTTGTAAAAGAAAAAGTACGGACAACAAATATATAAGTTACTTTTGTTTTTGTTTACTATAAACGTTGGTTTTTTCATTTCGTCTTTTTTTTCGAATTTTGTATAAATATTATGTTTTTGTTTAGTATAATGATAATGAATTGTTTTTTTTTCTAGTGCTGACACTTTTGAATAACTTGGTCGGTCACCCCGTTTCCGTTAGCTATCTCGTGTATTTTCTTATGAAGAGGAGCGCATTAATTTTAGTAGCCCACGGGCGTCGAATATCTTAAGACGGCCCTGATCATCAACTCGCTTAAACTCCAATAGATAGGTATAATAGTTCGCCTATTATTCACATTGAAATACAAATAAATTTCAACTCAACAGTGCAAATTGGTAGCAATAAACGGAGAAAATTGATGAACTGCTGAGTGTCTCTGGTGAGATTACATACGGTCAATTTATTATCATAAATTTTGCACTGCGGAAGTAGGTATAGCACCTTCAGTAACATATCACACACAGAATACAAACGAAATAACTCCACTGTCGGTTAAACGAAGCAGGTGTTGATGATTCTGACATCAGTATATCACTAAGAAGTCATCCGTTAGTAAAACTGATTTATTCTAATTTCGAGATACATAAATATATGTTAGAGTGTAGTTTCGCTAACACTAAATCCACCAAAATCTTCCAGCTCTTCCAATTCCATATAATAACTATTGACTGTCAACCAGAAATATGTACCTATGGCTAAAACTGATTATATTAATATTTTAAATAGACAATCAGGCTAATTCTGTAACGCAGTTGTTACGTAGCAAGTGGTTAAATTTCTTAGCAACGTTGTTAAAGTATAAAATGGTATTCTGTAATTTATCCAGTAGTTAAATAGTTTGCCACCAGTTGAGTGGCGAACTGAGTGACTACGAACTACGTAGCAACCGATAGGGAGAGGGACGTGCTGCTAAACACTCCTCACGTCTTTAACCTTAAAATAAAAACGAATTGTTTGGTTTATGGTATATGTATCGTAAATAAACAAGTGCTAAATGAAATACAAGATTTACATGAAAGGTGATTGATTTTGTTTTTACTATTAAATAAGTATGATAGGTGTTTTGATTTAATTTATATTTTTATTTTAGAGGTTACCTAACAATTGCCAGAAGGAACTTAGGGGATACTTCCTTTGGCTTTTACCTAGGATGTATATCTATACAAGTAAAAAAATAATGCTATAGTTAAGGTTACCAGATTTCTATTGTAGAAAAGCGGGACAGTAGCGGGGCGGGGTGGGCGGTAGACAATTTGTAGGATTTTTATAAACACAAAAATAAATATAAATAAAAATACACAGATTTTTGTATTTTAAGCAACATCACACATACTCCTTTAAATTGTTGTGCTGGTGATCAAAACATATTTGTTTGAACAACACATAATTCATTGTTTGCATTATTAGTGATTAATTGTTTTTCTATATTAATTGTAAATAAAAAAATTTTGTTTGATACACGACAAAGTTTATTTCATTATCGTTTATTATAGGGATTAAAATTGTATATATTAACTCTTCCCTTTAACATAAATTCTTCAAATATATGCCCTTTGCACGAAATAAATATTTGTTTTATATTTTTTTAAAACATGTTTAACAACTAATAAATATAGTAAGAAGGATTAAGAAAGATGAATTATATAATAAATAAATCTTAAGGTAAAAAATAACAAACATATGTTCTAATCTAACGACTCTGTACAGCACAACAAGATATGCCAAGTTTAAAGATTCAGTTTACCATAATGTTGTTTTTTGATCTACTTTCGATACACGCTGTCAAATAACTGCAGAGCATGAGCAAATTTTAAAGTACTTTGTTAAAAAGACATCCATCCATATTCTCAACATTTTGTTTTTAGTTCATTCCAATATCTGAATTTTGTAGAAGATAACCAATTTCAAATTTCAAAGAAAACTTTTAAACAATTTAAATTTGCTGTTAAACCTTGCAGCAAATGTTACTTGATTATTAATGAAATACAAAATCTTGCTTCAAACTGTGTATATTCTACAAATATTCAGATATTGAGATGAATTCGAAAACTAGATGTTGAGAATTGATATGGTTTTGTAAAAGAGTAGTTGCCAACCTGCGAGAGAAGAAGTTCCTTAATTATCCCACAGGATGTTTCAAACTTAGACCAAAAACACTATTTTTGATCTCCCAGAATAAATAATCAGCTGGAACATATTATTTTCTGTAATTATCAAATGTATATTAATACGATAAATCTGATAAATTTCCTTAGATGTCTCAAAAAAATAATGAAAATCGGTGTAAGTCTGCAAAAGTTATTGAATATCAAAGTTAAGCTAACTTTTTTTACCGTTTAAGCCGGTCAGTCGACATAACAAATGTTGCTACGTGTTAGCGAAATTTTATACACGTATAAGGAAAAGGTAGGTTGATTTTTTAATCAATTTAATTTTGTCCAGTGATTTTCGTAAACCAATGCAAAATCCATAAATTCTTTTTACAGATTACAGTTACGATTTTTCAAAAACGTACAAAAATATTAAATGTCCACCATTAGACAGAATAGAATATTGTATATTCTTTACCTGTAATTTGGTGTTTTATTAAGATTCTGTGTATTCTATTAAGTTTCTGTTTATTCTTGCTTTGCGACTAAATGACAGGGGATACTGATTCCAATAAAACTTTGAAAATAAAAAAAAGGTTAAAATTGTTAACATAGTGCAATTTTGTTTGTAAATGACAGAAGGAATGACTTTGTGGTCATTTAGCTTAGAGTCTAGTTGTTAACAAAAATGTATATTAATTTATATTTAGTATGGTATGTAAGTTACCTAAAATGAGTAGGTACTTCTTTGTAAAAATATACAATTGTGAAACAACGGTTTTCGACCCCAAAATGTTGTTTAATAATTAAAAAAGTTTACTTCTCTAAAAATTCTGTAAACAAAAATTATTTTTTTTTAAAAAGCGGGACATTTTTCATGCTCAAAATGTGAAAAGGCGGGACGTCTGGTCACCTTAGTTATAGTCAAATACAGTTTTGTATTCGTCGACTATTATAGTTAAATTTATTAAATGTACAGTGGAAAGATTACCACAGTTAAATTGAATGATCATTGTTAAAGAATTAAATTAGTATCCTATAAACGAGAAAACCTTTAAAACTTTTCACCACAACTACTAGAATTTAACCAGTTGTCGTATTAATGAACCCCTTCAATTGAAACTTGTGGTTATACATATCCCAATAACCTAACCTCACAATTCAGAAATGCACTCGGACGCGAAGTCTCAGAAGAATAAGAATAACAACAAGAATAATTCATTTTACGCGATTTTACTGAGCAGCTACCTTCTGTGGACCTTTGCACAAATTTAATTTTTGCGTAAATTGTTTCCACAATTCTTCGACGTTACGGGCTTCTTTAAACGAAGTTGAGTGCGTCGCAAAAGAACTTTATTTTTGTGAATAAAATTAACCATGACTGCAGAAATATGGATTTTGTATAGTTCTACTCTCGCAGATACTCCTATTCATTATTAATTTGCATATTTTTAACGTCTGTATACACAGCACATTCAAGGGTACTGATCAGCTGATTGAGTGTTTTGTACTGAATGCGCATGACCATCAACAGTTAACCACTGTTGTTAACCGCATGATTCTTCACAAGTGGTTAATTTTTCCAGTATAGAATGCGAAATGTTATTAAATTCGTTAACAACGTGGTTAACGAAAGTTGTTAACGTAGTTGCTACGTAGCAACTTGCTACGTAACAACTGCTCTACAGAATTCTCCTGAATATTGAACTTACCAGCTAGTATAAAACCAGTTAGACCAAACTCATAGAAAATGAACATGCAAGAACAGGATACAAAGTATAGTAGGACTATTACTGTACCCATGACAACCAAATATGGAATCATCAGATATTTCATCCTCTAAAATCAATACATTTATTGTAGACTCAAAAATTAAAAAAGAAATACCAATGGATTGAGAAAAAAATATAATAATAAATACTAATAACAAAAGAATAATAAATATTTAATGAATTGTTCACGAAATAGTTTTGTAGCTTTCTCATTCTACCCAAAATACGAACGAATGCTCTTAAATTGAACGAACAAAGGAAACCATTTTTTTGTAGATAGTTTGCTCCTCTACAATGTGGTTTTTCTTTAATTGGTTCAGTTTAGTTGAACTTCAATCAATATTATGGGCGTTGGCCCCTAAATACTGATAGTTTTAATTAATTTCAAAAATAATCATTAACAATCAGTCAACTGTTCGCTATGATGTCGACATTTTTCTGAATCCATTGGTATTTTTTCTTAAGAGGAATCAGTACTGCTGATTTTGAAATTATAGATAAAGGTGTATTACTTGCTGTGGTAATGTATATGTATTACTTGTTGTTGTTGTATCCACGCTACGTGATAAAATATAACTTATTCATGTACTCGAAGAAGTCAAGTTTTGAGTGAAAAAAGCATGTGAGATATAGATATTTTTACGTGAAATTTTGTACACTTATAGAGGAAAGTGTAACTTAGACCTATTATGTGGTACTTTTTTCAATTTTACCCTGAGTTTTTCGTAAAAAAATTGCAAAATCAGCCAATTTTATGTCATATTCAAAAATAGATTTGTCAAAAGCGAACAGAACTATCAAAAATCTACCACTAGACGCAAAATTATATATCTTTTGTCTTTAATTTGGTGTATTTCTTTTACGATTATGCGAACTAATTGCTGAGAAAAAGCCACAGAACTATTGCGTGTTTCAAACCAATGGAGAAGTTATTAGAATTTATACAAATATACAAACTTTTAATGTTCCAACAAAAACGCCGACTTCCAGGTTTGCTTTCAGCATAGTCGCTGTATATATAACCACAAGGCCATAACGGATTTCAATCTCAATGCGAAATGTCTGAGAAGGGAACATTAGGCAGAATAACAGCAGAATGTCCAGAGTCTGAAAGAAATTCATTTATTATACACTGCTCAAAAGTTTCGCTTAAAAATATAAATTAATAACGCAAAACAAAATGGAAATGACTGTGATAGTATCGATGATAGTCGGGTTTTCTGTGGATTAGTGAGGTTTAATACTGTGTATGCCCTCCACGAGCACGAATCACTTCCTTACACCTGCGTGGCATGCTTCGCACTAACTAGTCTGCGAAGAGATTCTTGGCGTATGCTTTCCCATTCCTCAATCAGGGCTTGTGTCAGTTCCTGTATGGTTAGTGGTGGATTAGGGCGCTTGCGAACACGTCGGCCAAGCTGATCCCACACGTGTTCAATAGGATTCAGGTCAGGACGCCGGCCATTCCTTGACCTGAATTCCACGTTTGTCACCACACGGTCCTCCAAGATGTTGTCGATGTAATTCATGGCATTTAGTCTACCAGTAAGCACAACAAGATTAGTTCTGTTGTCTATACTGATTCCAGCCCAAACCATCACAGATCCACGACCAAATCTATCCACTTTCTGTATAGTAGCGGCTGCGTAGCGTTCACCAGGACGTCTATATACACGTACTCGACCGTCGCACAGTGTGAAAAATTCCCGAAAACCTGGCCAAAAGTCGAAAGCATTTTCTATTTAGGTAAAACTCGGTAATCGAAGATTTGAAGGGTCACGGATTACAAATCCCAAATCAAAAGTTGAAGAAGCAAAATGGCCGATTCAATATGGCGGAGATCAATACTCAAATTATTTTCAGTTTAGCTGAAATTCGGTATTAGGGCGGATTTGGGGTCGCTGATTATAAATCTAAATTGTAAGTTTAAAAAACAAAATGTCCGATCAAATATGGCGGACATTTGTTCGAAAACTATGTTCAATTTAGTTGAAACGAAGTATTTGAGGGGATTTGGAGTAGCTGACTATAAATCCGAAATAAATAAACAAAAAATCAAAATGGCGGATCCAATATGGCAGACATCAGTTCTTAAATTACTTTCAATTTAGCTGAAATTTGTTATTAGACGGTGATTTGGGATCGCTGATTATAAATCTGAATTCAAAGTACGGACATTTGTACGAAAACTACATTCAATTTAGTAGAATATCAATATTTGTGGGCATTTGAGGTAGATGATTATAAATTCGAACAAAAATAAAAAAGCAAAATAGCGGATTATATATTGGCTGACATTTGTTTTTATATTTTGAATTTAGTTGAAATTTAGTATTCGGGGTTGGTGATTACATACCCTAAATTAGAAAAGTAGAAACATAGCGGACATTTGTTCCAAAATTACTTTTAATCGGATAACCTAATAACAACGACAAATCCTGAAAAGTATGTGCTAACCTGGTTTAAATCCGGTTGTTCCCGTATTATGAAATGGAAACGCACTTAATTAAGTTTCTATTATAGTGAATATACATAATGTAATAGAGCATTTATTCTAGGCACTAAAGGTTAAAATGTAAATATGGTTTTGCTTAGTATTCTTCTTTTATAATTGAAATATGAATGAAATAAGTAATTTTAAAAACAGAGTAAATAAAAAGATATTGTTCCTATTGAATACTATAAAATTATAAAAGAGTATTTGTTCATTCGTCTTGGTCTTTTTCATATTCATCATCAGCTTCACTATATTCATCTATACTTCATTTTCTACAACTTCATATTTGGAACTGTCTTCTTTATTTTCAAGTTCCGTTGATACAATTTTTGGTACTAATTGTGATGATATTAGAAAATAAATTGATTCCGGGTTATGCCATGCGTCAAAATGTTGTTCGCTTCTTCATAACTAACTGAATATTTGTCATTATGGCTAATTTCAGAGTTTTAAAACTACTTTTTGCGTCTAAAATCATACTGCTTTGGAATCGGTCCCTTTCAATATCCAGGCACACGTGCCTGCATCCAAAAACGACATTTTAGCAATTTCTATCACCAGGATTAGCATAACTCATTTTTTGTTGTTTATTGCTACAATTAATTATAATGAAAATGTATGTATGTCACCATATTATTAACCTATTAATTATAATGTTAAAAAATTATTTAATTTTTGTGCTCAGTTGTCGGCAGTTTTTCAAGTCGTTCTATTAAAACACAATAAAAAATTTAAAGGATGACGCAATTTTTGGCAAGAAAAAATCAATCCAACATCAAGAATAGCTCATAGAACTAGAAATCCTTTAACAAAGTTGATTCGTCTAGCTTCATAAGAAAAAAAAATTAAACAGCCTTCCCTTAGACGGATACGTAAATTGTATCTATTACATGCTAAAAATAAACAGAAATTCATTTTGAGTAAGTATGAGGAGAAACTGTCTACATATTCAAAAAGTACAAAGTCTGATCTTTACAATGAGCTATAATTTTAACCGGGGATATGCGGGGAAATTTTTAAAACTCTAGGCGAACTTTAAGTTTATAAAATTTTTGCTACGTTGTAATAAAAGTTGCAAAAAAACATGTTAAATTATTTAACTTCATAGAATACATTATAAAACGTATTTACATACCTTGAGGAACACTATTCATTTTAGAAAAATAATTGAGTTATTGTCAACAAGCCCACAGAAAATTACAATTGCAATGGTGTCAAACACCCAAATACACGCTTTGCACAAATCGACAACTTTGAACTGATACCATTCTTAACCGGTTCAGCAAACATTTTTACAATTTACGATTCTGATACGCGAGTGATCAAAGAGTTGTTATGTAGGGTCAATTCTGTTTATTTTGAAAACTATAAAATATGAATTTTGGCCAGCTTTTTGGGAATTTTTCACACTGTGCGTCGCAACGAGTTAAACGAAATCTGGACTCGTCTGTAAGCGGTACAGGCATCCAGTGACGAAGTTGCCAATCTCTGTGATCTAGAGCTAAGCTCATTCGCGCTGCTTTGTGATGCTGCGTAAGGCTTGGTGCGCGGACAGGTCTTCTCGGTTTCAAATTCGCTTCTTTTAATCTGTTTCTAACAGTTTGATCAGAAATTTCTATTCCATATGCTCGTCTTAGATCGTTTAGGTCTCGTGCTGTGGCAGTAAGTACGCTGACGTAGAGAGGAAAGGACAAGAAATCGGTGTTGGTTTTGCGTAGTTTTTCGATTTCGACTCTTACTCTACGACTCTTGTTTTTTTCTTTCGACCTTGTAATTTTCTGTTCCCCTAATTTTGTTGAGCAGTGTATTATTCCGACACATACATTACGCAGCTATATTCACTACGTTTCAGATGTCACAACTATAACCTATAAATGAATCAGTGCCATTGCAATGCGGAATACTTTAGGTATTTACTGTAAGTGGGCATTCATTATTTGAATTAATTATTTTATCCACTTATCTGACACTTACCAGCATGACAACACTTTGTAGCAAAACGCACTTTCTAAGCGCGCAGCCACTATGACAGCAACATTTTTCCATCTTTAAGGGGTCCATTTTAGTGCTATGACGCTCACAGTTGAATAAAAACCAATATAATTACTGAAATTTCCTTTTACGGCCCAGGTCAATGACTCACATGCTTTAACCTGTCAAACTAACTCTTGATGACGCGTATACCAACTCTGGCTAAAACGAGAGTATGTGTCATTTTTAGCTATGTCAAACTGGTAGTTTTCGTGAACTTAAATTGCAAAGTACATATGCGGAGTACAACTTGAAAAATCTGTACAGTATTTGGAATCATACATAATTAACAAATGGCTGTAAGGCCCATATTTGAAGAATAGGTCCAAAATTTAATATAATGGATAATATCGTTCTTGGTAAATGCTTCGGTTGTTGTGGGTTTGGCATTAAATTTTCAGCATCTGTTGTGGCGCTATTACATTTTGTAAGTACTAAAGATGTCCCATGCTATATGGAGCAAAAACTAACTCTTCAATCTGAACTATATCTTTCCATTACAGGCATGCGATATAGTATTATTTATTGAAGTATTAATTCACAGTTATGTAAGTCAACACATAATCCCTATACCACTCTCCGACAAAGGACACATCTTTGCGTATGTAATAATAATTGCAGATAGAGCAGCGGTTATTCCATTTGATGTCGCTTTGATAATAGGAATATTCTGGGTAAGGCTAATTTAATATCAAGTTCCATGTTAAACTATAACGGGTGATCTAAAATGATTAAGGACAGGTTGAATTTCCCGCCACAGTTTTGAACTTATTTAGTGTTACTAAGATGGTATGCGTGCATCATACAGGTTATGATCACTGTCAGATACCTTAGTAAACTTGTCAGTAAGGGTTATGTTCCTCTGCAACGATATTTCATCTTTTTTTCTCAATAAAGGATGTCATTTTATTATTTAACACTCACGGGAATTATTTTGAATTAAAACTATATATGTTTCAATTAGTTCAATTAATAGTGTCAATTTAATATACCTAATTATAATCAGAGAATGAATCCCTTTACAAGAAGGAACACCTACGCCACTGGACAAAATAACAGCTGTCATTTGCAACCATTGCCAACATCACAATTATTCAAATTGGCGGGAAATTCAACCTGTCCTCAGTCATTTTAGATCTCTGTGTACATGTAGCTATTTTGGTCAAACATTCTCTGGTACTAAGTACAATAAAATACCAGACTTTTTAATCAAGTGATATTTGCTGCTAGGTTTATCGGCACAGTAACGCTGTCTGTCAGTAGCAAATGAAAATTAGCCCACAAAATACGTTTCCTACAGAGTGATAACTAAGAATTTTATTGTAGAAAAACGGGACAGTAGCGGACGCGGGGGGGAGTAGTGATTAAATCTAAATACAACTTTCCAAAAGATAGTCCTCGAAAATCGAGATATTTTAGGATTTTGATATATATATTTAACATAAAAATTATTATTACCATGTTTGGTAAGTTTAGTTGGGTACTCATATTTTTCTTCTAAAAAACACCACATATTCCTTTATATTGTTGTGCTTGTGATCAAAACATATTTGTTTAAACAAAATATATTTACTTCATTGAATACTCGACATTATTAGATACTGTTTGGTACAAGAAAAAGTTTATTTATTAATTGTTATCGTTTATTATAGGGATTCACGTTCTATAAATTAACTCTTCCATTTAACATAAATGTTTCAAACGAAATAAATATTGAAAATAAATTTTTATATTTTTTAAAAAATTTTTATCAACACTATAGCAAGAAGACTAAGAAAGATGAATTTTATTCCTATACATTTGTTATTTTTTAAAAGCAGAGTTTGACATCGTGCAAACCATAATGATGTTTTTATCTGCTTCCGAAACACACTATGGAATAACTGAGGACTTTGGGGAAGTTTCAAAGTACTCTGTTACAAAGCCATCCATATTCTCAACATTTTGTTTTTGGTTCATACTAATATCTGAATTTTGTAGAAAAGATAAAATTTCCAATAAACCTTTCCAATTCGAAGTGCTAGTAAACCTTGCAGCATATGTTACTTGATTATGATTGAAATGCAATATCTTATTTCAAACTGTGTATTTTCTACAAAATTCATATTTAGTGATGAATTAGAAAACGAGATGTTGAAAATTCATATGGGTTTGTAAGAGAGTACCTGCTCCAACTTAGACCAAAAACACCATTTTTAATCTCTCAGTATAAATAATCAGCTGGAACATCTAATTTTGTTTAATTTTAAAGGTATATGTTATGTACAGTCATGGAAATAAGTAAGTTCGTATCGGTATCGCAGGATTCGAAAATAGTATGTCGGTTATATATTCGTGTACTGTTCTACCTCGACCCGGCCGGTTCGCAAAAAGTTGTCCGTCACGAGGTGGTTTTTCCATGGATGTAATGTAACGGGATTTAGTTTATTTTTAGCGTGTCCGACCTTTTCCTTAATGTGATATCTTCAATGCAATGTAATAAATGAAATATGATCACTACAGTTAAGTCTACGAGTAGGTAATGCATTTAATTAAATATAGAATTACTTTTATAATAATATTAATAAACATGAAATTTGATAATATGATACGAAAAGCTCATTTTAAGATATTGCGTAATATCATGACACATTATATAAATTTGTTAACTCTTACACATATTAATTACGCAAATAAATGCCTTTGCCCAGCAGTAGGATGACGGGCTTAAGTAAGTAAGTAAGTAAATGCGCAAATCAACTTGATGCCAAGGATTATCACTAAATATAGACTATTTCAGAATTGTAATATTAAAATATATTCACTAAATGTAAATAAATTCTCTAAATTTAATTTAAATTTACATTTAGGACGAGCATGTATTTTGTATAAGGGACAATGGAAATTTTATATCGGTATTTACTTTACAGCAGTTAATGTTCAATTATCTTTCATGACATCCAATACATGCTTGACAACCAAAATAATTTAAATTATAGCAATATATACAGGCTGTCCCACGTTTCTTCCGCAAAACAATTTTTTTCAGAAAGTAAATTACTTTTTCAATTCATTAAAAAGTTACAGCCGTTTGAATTATTACCAATATCTTATTTTAAACGGCTCTAACTTCAGAAGGAACAGAGAAAACAACTTCAGAAGACCATATGAAACATATTACTTTCTACTTTCTAGAAAAAAAAACAAAACATTTTGGTATTTTCTTTTGTTCATTTGTTAATACAAATTGTTAAAATTTTACTTATAATTAATAATTTTTTATTGTTGTAATATGTGTTTATTGTTTCATTTTTGGTTTTGCATTGTTTGATAACTAATTAATTTTTTTATTTTTCTTTTTTTGTTAATATTTCAAAGAGCTCTACAGAAGTTTTATTGTAATATAGTTGCAGTTCAATAAGCACACATTGTTCATTTACTATATATTATAGCTGGCACATTATTGGAAATGTTATTTCTAAATTTGTTTTCTAAATAAATTAAGAGGCGTGCATTAACAACGATAATAAGTTAAAAATAACATTTTGACTTATGAATTGTGTACTGTAAAGTTAGCTAAAATGCATATACATTAAAAATGAAGCTCTTTTTAATTTCCAAACAATATAAACTATAACTGAAAATGTTTAACGACATACTTTGTCAAAGTGATATTATAAGTTAATAATATGGTAACATACAGGCGGGATGTAAACTTTAAATATATCAAAAATTACAGCCACAACCTGGATTTGAACCAAGGCCCTTTGCGTCGCTAGCTCAATGTCAATAGCTCAGATGGGAGAGCATTGTGCTAGCGACGCAAAGGTCCCTGGTTCAAATCGTCAAGTTGTTGGTTTCTCTTACGTATAGCTTTTATTGCATATGATTGTAAAGTAATTAATATGCAATAAAAGCTATACGTAAGAGAAACCAACAACTTTTCTTTCTGAAGCGTCTCCTTTTGGGAAATTATATACCCGTTACCAACACAATTTATACTCATCCCAGGTCAAATTTGATGAAATAATTTGTATGTTGTATAAATGTTCTTTTAGATGGTCGTATATTTTGGTTTATTTTTTTTAATAATAATTATAACATATTTACATTCCATCAATATTCGTCGAAAATTTAGAGCTTACTTCCAAAAATGTTTGTTAATTGGTGATATACATAATTGTCATTATTTTCAGTTGTCAGATATTTGAAACATATAGCTGTAAAGTAAATACAAAATAATAATATAAAAAAATAGTAATGATACATTCATGCTATACAAAATACATACTCCTTTCTGTTTATTAAGTTAAACACTGCAAAATATCGTTGAAGCTAAATATCTCGAAAACACCAGTAAATCACAATTAAAAAATTACCATAAAGACAAATTTAAAGCAATTTAATTTTAATTTGTTTCTATTTTGTGAATAAATGTTAATACATATGTCAGTTCTGAAATAACCTGAAAAGTAAAAATATTGACAACAACAAATTGATTTTTGTATTTATTGACATAAAAAAAAGCTATTAGATGCAATAAGGTTGTAAGTATAATTTGTTGTGTTGTATACAATATCTTGAAATGAGATTTTCATTTCATGTAATCGAAAACTTTTATGTTTATTAATATAAAATTAACGTCATATTTAATAAAAACACAATTACATTGCAATGGTGGAATTACATTAATTAATTATACATTAAGCTAATAAATAGAAACATATAAATGATTATAAACCAATTCAAAGCTTTCGAACAAGGTTTCGCAAATAATAAATTTCCGATATACGGAAATATCATCGACACACTGCTAAAATATTTATAGAACTTACTTAATTCCAAGAGTGTACGATAAATTTGATAAATTTCTTTATACGTCGCAAAAAAATAATGAAAATCGGTCAAAAATTACAAAGATTTTTTAATATCAAAGTTTCGCTAACTTGGTTTAATCCGCTCAGCCAACATATAAAATGTTGATATGTGTTAGTGAAATTTTCTACACCTATAGGAAAGGTTGATTTTCTCGATTAATAAAATTTTGTTCTCAAATTCTTTTAACAGATTATAATTACGATTTTTCAAAAACGTACAAATATATCAAATATCCACCATTAGACAGAATAGAATATTGTATATTCTTTACCTATAATTTGGTGTATTGCTAAGATTCTGTGTTTTCTATTAAGATTCTGTATATATTCTTGTTTTGCGACTAAATGGCAGGGTATACCGATTCATGTAAAACTTTAAACTTAATGAAATTTCTTAAAATTATTAATAATAATCAGTGCAATTTTGATTGCAAATGGCAAAGGGAACTGCTTTGTTATTTATATTTAGTGGAATATAGAAAAAGTGGAATATACCTTTTTTGTTTACAATTTTGTTTATTTCAGGAATTACCCAAGTATATGAAACCATGGCTGTACATAGTTGGGTTTTTTGATATATTCGGCATCTACGTTTATCTAATATTTGGCTACAATTATCCGTATGGACTCATTGGAGTGGGGGTATTTTGTAAGTTACATCTTTGGCCAACGATTGCTGTGTTTTTTTCACTAGAAAATTTTGGCTTTCTTGCAGCATTCTTGTGTTATCTATGGCTGATAGTGTTCAGTTGTTTTAGCAAGTTTCAATACGAAATAGCGCAAACTGAAAGCGTATCTTCGATTGGAAGTAGATCTTCGGATATTTTCCACGATGAAGCGGATGCTCTTGCTACTTTCGGAGAATTCGAACAAGGGTCACCTCAAAATAAAAAAATGACGTAGAAATTTAATCTAGTTCGTTTTTTTCTTTTTTTTCGTTTTTTTTTTTAATAGTAAGTTAATAGCAATAAGTTAGTAATCATCGAATTTAATCAAATACGGTTTTTTACTTGTTTACAATACATAGAACACGCAATTTTACCTCCATACAAGAATTTGTAATGAATTACTATCTATTAGCTTAGATAATATTCTTCTTCGTAGCTAAGTCTCATTGGTAAGTCTGGTAAGATAGCAAACAGCATGCATATTCCAAAACTTGTGATTCTTGTAATTCTCAGGATAACTATATAATTTATTCTGCCCCTTTTTGTTTTTCTGGCTCAGAGATCTGGTAGTAGTAGCTATGGATCACCACATATTCGTAACTTGAAAAGGCTGAAAGAAGCAAAGATAAATATTAAATAGTAGTTGAATATAGTATATTACGGATTTCCGCACGATGAGCAGCCAAGTGTGAAAAGACATACAAGTGAGTGAAGTGGTTTCTCACGAGTGCTGTATAGCAATTTGTCGAATCCTACCACAATTTGAAGAAATAAGGTTATTAAAATTAGGTAATTTTGACATGTGTCGACGTAGGTGACAGTTTATGACGTCATGCGGTTAATACAAACAAACATGTGTAATACATGTGTTATGTAAGTACAGTCATGGAAATAAGTAAGTTCGTATCGCTATCGCAGGATTTGAAAATAGTATGTCGGTTATATATTCGTGTACTGTTCTACCTCGACCCGGCCGCTTCGAAAAAAGTTGTCCGTCACGAGGTGGTTTTTCGATGGATGTAATGTAACGGGATCTAGTTTATTTTTAGCGTGTCCGCTCTTTTCCTTAAGGTGATATCTTCATTGCAATGTAATAAATGGAATATAATCACTACAGTTAAGTTTACGAGTAGGTAATGCATTTAATTAAATATAATTACTTTTATAATAATATTAATAAACATGAAATTTGATAATAGGATACGAAAATCTCATTTTAAGATATTGCGTAATATCACGACACTTTATATAAATTTATGTTAACTAATACACATATTAATTACGCAAGTAAATGCCTTTGCCCAGCAGTAGGATGACGGGCTTAAGTAACTAAGTAAGTAAATGCGCAAATCAACTTGATGCCAACGATTATCACTAAATATAGATATTTCAGAATTGTAATATTAAAATATATTCACTAAATGGAAATAAATTCTCTAAATTTAATTTAAAGTTACATTTAGGACGAGCATGTATTTTGTATGAAGGACAATGGAAATTTTATATCTGTATTTACTTTACAGCAGTTAATGTTCAATTATCTTTCATGGCATCTAATACATGCTTGACAACCAAAATAATTTAAATTATAGCAATATCGACAGGCTGTCCCACGTTTCTTCCGCAAAACAATTTTTTTCAGAAAGTAAAATACTTTTTCAATTCATTAAAAAGTTACAGCCGTTTGAATTATTAACAATATCTTATTTCAAACGGCTCCAACTTCAGAAGGAACAGAGAAAACCAATAAGACCATATGAAACATATTACTTTCTACTTTCTAGAAATACAAAACAAAACATTTTGGTATTTTCTTTTGTTCATTTGTTAATTCAAATTATTAAAATTTTACTTATAATTAATAATTTTTTATTGTTGTAATATGTATTTATTGTGTTTCATTTTTGGTTTTACATTGTTTGATAACTAATTAATTTTTTATTTTTCTTTTTTTGTTAATATTTCAAAGAGCTCTACAGAAGTTTTATTGTAATATAGTTCCAGTTCAATAACCACACATTTTTCATTTACTATATATTAGCTGGAACATTATTGGAAATTTTATTTCTAATTTTGTTTTCTAAATAAATTAACAACGATAATAAGTTAAAAATAACATTTTGACTTATGAATTGTGTACTGTAAGGTTAATTAAAATGCATATACATTAAAAATGAAGGTCTTTTTAATTTCCAAACAATATAAACTATAACTGAAAATGTTTAACAACATACTTTGTCAAAGTAATATTATAAGTTAATAATATGGTAACATACAGGCGGGATGTAAATTTTAAATAAATCAAAAATTACAGCCACAACCTGGATTTGAACCAAGGCCCTTTGCGTCACTATCACAATGTCAATAGCT
The DNA here is from genome assembly GCA_963966075.1 of Aphodius sticticus. Classification (NCBI taxonomy): domain Eukaryota; kingdom Metazoa; phylum Arthropoda; class Insecta; order Coleoptera; family Scarabaeidae; genus Aphodius; species Aphodius sticticus. The sequence goes on along the minus strand of OZ014508.1, from coordinate 3,205,800 downwards.
CAGATGGGCGAGCATTGTGCTAGCGACGCAAAGGTCCCTGGTTCAAATCGTTAAGTTGTTGGTATCTCTTACGTATAGCGTTTATTGCATATGATTGTGAGTAATTCATTAATATGCAATAAAAGCTACACGTAAGAGAAACCAACAACTTTTCTTTCTGAAGCGTCTCCTTTTGGGAAATTATATACCCGTTACCAACACAGTTTATACTCATCCCAGGTCAAATTTGATGAAATAATTTTTATGTTGTATAAATGTTCTTTTGGATGGTCGTATATTTTGGTTTATTTTTTTTAAATAATATAACATATTTACATTCCATCAAAATTCGTCGAAAGTTTAGATCTTGCTTCAAAAATTTTTTGTAAATTAGTGATTAACATAATTGTCATTATTTTCAGTTGTCAGATATTTGAAACATATTGCTGTAAAGTAAATACAAAATAATAATATAAAAGAATAGTAATGATACATTCAGGCTATACAAAATACATATTCCTTTCTGTTTATTAAGTTAAACACTGCAAAATATAGTTGAAGCTAAATATCTCGAAAACACCAGTAAATCTCAATTAACAAATTACCATAAATACAAATTTAAAGCAAAAATTTTTAATTTATTTCTATTTTGTGAATAAATGTTCATACATAATGTCAGTTCTGAAATAACCTGAAAAGTAAAAATATTGACAACAAGAAATTGTTTTTTGTATTTATTAACGCAAAAAAGCTATTAGATGCATTAAGGTTGTAAGTATAAGTTGTTGTGTTGTATGCAATATCTTGAAATGAGATATTCATTTCATGTAATCGAAAATTTTTATGTCTATTAATATAAAATTAACGTCATATTTAATAGAAACACAATTACTTTGCAATGATGGATTACATTAATTAATTACACATTAAGCTAATAAATAGAAACATATAAATCATTATAAACCAATTCAAAGCATTCGAACAAGGTTTCGCAAATAATAAATTTCCGATATACGAGTTGAAGCGTAAACGGACAATTTTTTGCACTTAGCGGCCGAGCGGTCGACCAGATTAACAAAAAACTTGTACTCGGATGTATCGTCGACACACTGCTAAAATATTTATAGAACTTACTAAATTCCATGAGTGTACAAGAGCAAGCGACAAAATTCTTTATAACTTGTTTGTCCTGTAATGTATTGCACTCTCTTGCTGGTGTTAATATGGCAGCATTTTGCAGTTTTGTTGGTGCCCCATCAACATTTTGAAGAATTTTGTCGTTGTCTCTGCGTTTATATTTTATGATAATACTCACGAACATAGAATATCCAATTTGCAATCATGACAGATGGAGTTATTATAACGAATATTAAGCAATAGTAGGTTACTCCTACAATTAATGAACCTTGCACTAGCAGCCATGGCAGTAAGAGAGTTTTGTTTTTCTAAAAGAGAAATATACAGGGTTAGCCAAAATTACCGGAACACCCAAATAATTCTACAACGGTAAAAAAATTCAAGAGAAAAATCAAACAAAAGTTTTTAGACTTTAAACAATCCATCGTTCAAATATATTTTGAATATACAGGCTGTTCATTTTATTATAGAAATCGCGTAAATTTTCTTTTTCAAACGGAACACCCTGTATCTTTTTACATTTTATAATTTTAGGACTAATTCTGGACATTGTTTATTAAAATAATTTTTTTATAAAATGCATCATTTTTGAGTTTTAAGCAATTAATTTAAATTTGTCAAAATTACCGGAACACCCAAATAATTCGCCGTCGGTAAAAAAATTTCAAAAAACATTCAAACAAAAGTTTTTGACATCAACAAGCTATCATTAAAATATATTTTTAATATACAGGCTGTTCATTTTTTATGCAAATTTGGTTCACTTTTTTTTTCAAATGGAATACCCTGTATATTTTTACATTTTATAATTCTAAGACTAATTCTAATAATTTTTTATTGGAATAATTTGTTTATAAATTTCATAATTTTTTAGTTATAAGCAATTAGTCAAAACTCCTGAACTTCAAATTAAGAATTGATTTGAAGGATGCAATGTGGGATAGCTTACCACATTAAAACTATTGTCCTTTCAGTGATTTCTTCCGGTTTTATTGGAATATTGAGCATAAAATGAAGTAATACCTCATCTCCTAGTTATATTCAACGAAGATCTGAATAATATTTGGTTTCAACAAGATGGTGCACCGCCGCATTACGGTGTGCAAGTTCGGAATTATTTAAATTCAATTTTCCCGCAGAGGTGGATTGGAAGGAGCGGATCCATTGAATGGCCACCTAGGTCGCCGGATTTACAAATACTGGATTTTTCTATTTGGGGCCACCTAAAGTCCAAGGTTTACACCAATAGGCTGCAAAATATTGATGCGTTGAAGCAGAGGATAGTGGACGAAGTTCAGAGTATTACTGTCGATCATTTAGACAACTGTTTACGGGAATTTGTTGATAGGTTGGGGCATTGTCAAGCCGCTCAGGGATGGCAGTTTGAAACTTTAATTTAATTGTTTTGTTATTTTTCTTCACATTGTTATTATTTATCCGTTCGGCTAAAACAAATGTTTTGGAGTTTTGATTAATTGCTGATAATTAAAAAATGAATCAATTTATAAAAACCTACTTGAAAAGAAATTCTTAGAATTAAAAAATAAAAATGTACAGGACGTTTAATGAGAAAAAGGAAAAGTTTTCCATACTTCCATAATAAAATAAACACCCTGTATATTAAAAACATATTTAAACGATAGCTTGTTTAAAGTAAAAAACTTTTGTTTGAATGTTTTTTGAAATTTTTTTACCGATAAAGAATTATTTGGGTGTTGCGGTAATTTTGACTAATTTTAATTAATTGCTTAAAACGCGAAAATGATGCATTTTATAAAAAAATTATTTTAATAAACAATGTCCAGAATTAGTCCTAAAATTATAAAATGTAAAAAGATACAGGGCGTTCCATTTGAAAACAAAAGATTTACGCGATTTCTATAATAAAATGAACACCCTGTATATTCAAATTATATTTGAACGATGGATTGTTTAAAGTCTAAAAGCTTTTGTTTGAATTTTTTTTGAAATTTTTCACCGTTGTAGAATTATTTGGGTGTTCCGGTAATTTTGGCTAACCCTGTATATTAATTTACCTACATGACTACCTACTATAATAAATTATACAATATACAGCGTGAGTTATTAGTATAGGTAAAACTACGAGAGCTGAAGGTGAGTCATCGATTCCAGCTGTTATTTTGCTGATACGTTACAGACCATTCCCGTGCGTTAGAAAGAAACAGAGTGCTTTTTCATGCGTCTGTTCTTAGGTTTTTAGGGGATGACTCACCTTCAGCTCTCGTAGTTTTACCTATATCTCGGCGTCGATAGTTAATAAATCGTTTGAGAAAGAAAAAAATATTGTATACAAAAGTTGTTTGACTCGCCATTTTCTATAACATGAAATTATTTTCATTTATACATTTTCTTAAATGGAACGTCCTGTATATTTTATTATACAGGGTGTTTATGGTCTTGTGATTTTATTTTCAATGGGTGATTAAACATCTTTACAAAAGTTGCATAATAAGGGCCGATATATTCACCTATCGTGAAACTGTTCGTCATCTAAACGACAAGATAAATGGTAAAAATGTGTCTATTCACCTGTCGTTAACGTTACCGACCGGATAAATATGCTTAACGATCAAATTTATTTAGCGATCGAATGAACCTGCCGTAAACTAATCACGAACACTTTGATTGGTCACAGAGCATGTGCTGAATGTCAAACAAAAAGTCAAACTGACAAATATTTACGTATGTACGTGGTACTGTATTAATTGAAGTCATTATTTAGTTAATATGGCCGAATTTGCTGAATTCGTCTTTCATACCATTTTTTTTTTACTTTTGGTCGTCTTTTTTAATTGATGCGGTTAGAAATGGGTGCGAATGAATTTTGGTTACGTTTTGTCAATGTCTATCAATGTCATTGACGGCGCTACATCTAGCGGCAATTAGTCCAAGTTATGATCCAAGTGTTGATTTAGTACACCTTTTTTACCGACATTTGATACTATACTGCCGAAAAACATTCGTTAGCGATGTTTACGTCCTCGTTGCCGGACGATAACTTACAGGTCGGTGAAAAGACAGAATCATTTTTAACGCGAACGTTAGCGTAATCTGGTCGTTTTCTAACGACAACTTTGACGATAGGTGAATATATCGGCCCTAAGAGAGATATTAAGTTACTAACATCAGCCTAGTTAGTAAAAAATTCACTGATAACTTATCGTTTGAGTTTAGATTTACTTTGCACAAGGTGTTGATCAATCGTTTTAGCGTTAATAACCTTCTTTTAATGAGTTTAGGCACCCTTTAACATTACAAACAAAGAAAAAAAATAACAGTTATATCACACGTATTATGTAACTTTTGTTAAGACATTTTTACGTTAATGGCTTTCTTTTAAGATGTTTAATCACCCCTTGAAAATAAAATCACAAGACCGTAAACACCCTGTATTATGAATACTACTAAATTTGTTTATCCAACCGTGTATGTTGCTGAGACAATAGTCAAAGCCGGTAGGTAGATGATAGTATACAAAGATATTAGATACACTATACAGGCTGTTCATTAAACTTAGTAAATTTTGATGTTTTTCAAATGGCTGTTTCTCGAGTTTTTTACACCTGTATATTATGTATTGTCTGTAATAACCCTTTATTCTGCTCTAAATTTACATCTAGTATGCCATACACCAAAAGTTACTATTCTTTTTGTGATATTTGCAATTTAACGAAAATGTAATGCAATAGTAAATTTTACTATTGCTGTGACTAAGGTATTTGGTAGTTTGATGTGAGGTCTTCAACTGGCGATAGAAGAGATAATTTAGAAACGATTTAACCAGCTTGATCCTTATACAAAGTATTACCGTTATCGACATATTAACAATTTTATATGAAATTTTGTACGTATATTTTCCCGTCTATCGTATGGGAACCGAACACGCGATTTAAAAATTTCAAATTACTGCTAAAGTAAACCCTAAACCCTGTACTTTTAGGTTAAGTATCGCGAAAATTTGTTGACTTTTGAGCGTTGAAAATCAGATTTTCTTTGATGTGATTTATGTGCTCACACACAAAAACCAAATATGCAACAAAAACAAACTGATAGGCATCGTTAGATTCAGACTTTCATTCATAGCAAAAAAATCTATTAAAAACACTTTCCTAGCCCACTTTCCATTCACATTATCAATATTACTCATGCTATCATTCATATTATCGCAATTTTGAATTGTCTCTCCAGAAAAATAACCTATTTTAAACCAATTATTAATAGTAAGTAGATATTTTGGTTTGTTTTTTGTACTAAATACAAATCCGTTCTCAAACGTAGCTCATCAAGACAGGTTTTACTGTTTCTGTTTGTTTTTGTGTATGAGCGCACATACTATAACAATGAAACGTCTCCGCACAATTTTCACACAAGCGAACAATTTTTCACTATAGTCCCCCTAAAATTACACTGTTTACACTGTTCGGAGCCCAACTGAAGTTACTAGGTCTTCAGGTTCGCTCGCTGATGTTTGTAAACATTGTAAAACATACTTATAAAATTGTGTAATACCTTGATAACCGTAATACTTTTTATATGAATAAATCTATTTAAATGGTTTCATTCTATTTAAATAGGTTCTAAATGGCTTCTTCTATAACCCGTTAAATATTTTACATCATGCTACCCAGCACAGTGTATACAGAGCAATATTAAGATACTAAATAGCATACTACTCTTTAGATTACAAATATCACAAAAACCAGTAAAAATATAGTATATAGTATATATATATATATACGATATAGTGAATATAAGTCACAAAGAACTTAAGGGACATTTCTATTAGCAAATAATATACAGGGTACAATTTTTTTGACAAATAATTGAGTATCTCGGAAACTATTTACTTCACACAGGTACAACTTACACAGTTGGAAAGACAACTTCCTTAGTATTCACAATATGGTATGATATACAGGCGTTCCATTTAAAAAAATGTACAGACTTTTCGTCACGTCTAAATGCAACGCCCTGTATAAATGAAAATAATTTTACGATATAGAAACTAATTAGTGAAGCAAGTCTTGTATAAAAACAGTTTTATCTTTCTCAAACGATTTGATGACTTATATCTTTCATATCTTGCCTTTATTATACCAACTAATAGAACTATTGTGACTGCTACCACTGGCAGTTCGTACCAGCTAAGGGAGGATTGAAAATACTTCACCAACAGTAGCTGATGGTCGTCATAGTGGGGGAGCAAATCTTCGTACTGACGTTCCAGTGCGTCGAATTGGTCTGGCTTTACCGTATATACTATGCCGAGTGCAATAGATATTGCAGCTAAGCACTGAAATGTGGATCAAGTTAGTACAAAGTGGAAGAACAGAACAGGTCCAAAATTTGACATTTCACACGAAGATAGCCATTTCGTATAAAATTTTCTCGATCTTTTCGAAAATATTAAAATTACAATTCAATACAAAGATATGTACCTATTATTTAAATTCATTTGTTAAGTTTCATTCAGTAAAATGTACATTTGTCAAATTACACAGTTTTCTTCAGTTTCCAAAAAACGTCCGATTTGGACTTTCTCTGTTCTTCCACTCTATCTGTTCATTATTAATCTAAGCAATAAATTGTTTAATTTTTCCTGTTTTTTAATTTTTTTTCAAAAGTATATCTGCCAATTATTTTCTAATAATAAATCCCACACCAAATATTTATCTTTTTATACATTTGAGAATGAGTTGTAAGCCGGAAGTTTGGATTTTCTTGTGATGTAAAATGATGTGGAGAGTAAGAAATGGCTGGTGTTTACTCAATTCAAAAATTTCTTTGAATAACGAATTGGCCTCTATTGTGAAGAATTAAAACATACCATACCTATTCGAGTATTTTTGATAATGTCGGGTCAATTTAATGTGAAATGAAGGGTGTATCAAAATCAGTAGATTTTAGACAAAGGTTACTATTATTTTTTAGTATAACACATCTGACACAGTCAGTCTTATTTTTATTTGCTTTTTTTTTGTTGAAAATAGTAATTTTTACGTAATAACCGAATAGTCCTGACCGCCAGACAAATGAAAGCAAACTGTCATAATTTTGGTTCAATAAAAGCAGAAGTTGAGTTTAGCTTCAAAACACTTTGCAAGAACAAAAATAAAGGAATTTGTCAAAAATTTACAGCCCTAAACAAGTGTGGTTTATTACGTGAGTCGGAAACAAGAAAAGTCCTTCAATAATTTCATAATAAAACATGGGTGCCCATAAGAAAGCTAAAAGATGGCCATGATTTATCTTAAAAGTTAAATCAAAGAAATTAGAAAACGCGTATATGGTATGTCTTTAATCTTCACAATGTAGGAAATACGTATTTTCAAAGAAATACTTAAATTTACTACACATTAGAAATAAGAGAATTATTGTTTATCTTTCATTTTCCCTACAAAAGATCGTGTTGAAGGATCTCATGATCGCCGCAATTCACGCGACGCTCTTCGGTCTTTGGTGTGGTGCGGGGGAAGGGATCGACAGCGACGCTGCCGGTAGTAGAGTATCGAACGATGCATTAGTGACTAGAACAGCGTTTACGGACACAATAGAACGAAATTGGTATAATAGTTTCAATATTTATATAAAAAAATCGGGCATACTTATAAAATATTTTTTAGTTTATCAAATTCCACAAACCCGAACACGGACGGCTTTACTGACCGATCTGCGCAAAATATTGTTCATGTTTATTTCGGTCTTAAAAATTAACAAATCGGAATGCTATTAAATTCAAGGGATATGTATCGCAGTAAATAAGGATTATATGCATGCTAACTGCGTTGTCCTGTTAACATTCGTTACTGATATATCCGCTTCCATCAAAATCTTGTTTACAACCGTATTATATAAAAACTAAAGAAAACAAAAGCGCCAATCGATAGAAGAGACTCTAAATGCAACCTGAACAAAAATTGAAATTTTTGTGGTAAGCGGTTTAGGAGAAAAAAGAACCGGAAAGACGACCGTTAATTTAGAAATGCAAAAATCGGGTACATTTTTTCACTTCTCTCGCGTTCATGTTTACACCGAGAGACAACAAATTTTGATAGTCATACAACTATGTAGAAATGATCGAGAAGTATGACACACTTTATTTAATTTTTTTCTGTTCGGTGGTTTTAGAGTTATGAGCCGTCAAACACAGGAGACAATACTATCGAAACGAGAGATGGCAGTTAGCGCATTTCTCTCGTACCGGGTGACATATTATAATCAAAATTCTGTAAAAAATTAAGAATTTAATGCTGTTAGTTAAAATTACTACCTTGACAAGTTATCGTTTTTTTTTGTGTATTGATAATAATCAGCTGTCCGCGGTTCTCTTCCTATCGACAGCACCGCTAACAACTCCCTTCCCCGCACCACACCAAAGACCAATGAGCGTTAGAATTTATGCGGCGCTCCAGCACGATCTTTTGTATGGAAAATGCAAGATAAACAATGATTATATAATAAACTTGAATTATCGGGTAACCTAGTCTATATTTAATTATTCAAGCTATTCTAATAACGGAATTGCTGGCAATGCATAATATAGCTTTTTGTGGGTCAACTACTAATCCGATCATTTTACAAAAATGCACATTGAAAGCTAATCTGCTTCAATTTAAATATTTGTTATTATCAAAATATTATAAAATACGTACCAAGTGGAAAATACACAGCGTCAGCGCACATGTACGCAGTTGGCATCCACAGTTACAACAGCATTTTTTCATTACTAATTTCTCCATTTTGTCGCTTTGATGGTAGGACGCTATGCAGATATTTGTAAATTATTCCATTAGGTAATTCAACCCTCAACTTTTCATCCCTAAATCATTCGCGAATGTTTGAAATTTACCGACATTAAATTTTACATTACGAAAAAGTATGATGAAGAGTATGTCAAATTGATGGAACAACTGTCAGATTAGTCGATCCACAAGTCAATCTATGTACACTACAGCCTGCTAAAAATAAAAAAAAAACTGTTCGTCATTTTAGGGATAATTAAGTTCTGCTTGTATGTTTTTTCTTAAGATTTGTTTTTGTTTGTTTGGTAAATCTCATGGAGGAAAGGGTAAATCTTGATAATAATGACATTCTAGGTTAGTATATCTCCACCAAGTCCAATCAAATTCTGTCATATGTCACAAGTGACAGTTAACAATGTCAGATCGCCGTCAGTAGAAACGCGTCCCTTATGATTTGAACCAAATTTTTGTGCCTGGTGGCTCGAACGCGATGGATAAAATTGTTATGCAAAAGTGTTGCTGCTCATTGGGCTGCAAGCTTCGTTCATGCGCAATAGTTATGTCCGTTGTACATATGGTACGTCTTAATTTTTATATTACTTATATTCAGGGCTGTGGAGTCGGTAAAAAATCTGTCGACTCCGACTCCAACTCCGACTCCAGCAAAGTTTTATTTGTTTCCAGCGAATTTAATGGCAAAAGAAAATTAAATCTGACATAATCTAATTGTAATTAAATTCAAAACGGCCTGTTGATCGGACCTCAAAATTATGGCCATATTTAAAAAGGACCCTTTTTATATTTTCAAAATATATCTGAAATCATTAGAACTTCAACTGTTTTCTCATTAGAGAGCACATAATTCTGAACTAGTTTGTCACTTGAACCGATGTTCTATCTTTAATAATAACAAAAGTATAGTACAACAAAACCACTGTATAGTACAAAATAAAATTCGTTTCAATGAATACAACATTAAGTGCAAAATAAGCTGAAAAGATTCTCAACTCTTATTTCTGTTGGTGGTAATGACGTCACAATTCTGGCTGCAACGAGTATGACTTGCATACATGGATATTCCGACATTCAACTTAAGATAGAGTTTAAATCGGAAATGCGTTATAATTTTTAATCGGCTATTATACATATATTATGCATGTTTAAGTTTATGCATTAAAAATTACGTTAGAGTGAAGTTTGTACCTTTGCTAATAATAAAAATTATCTGGCTCAATTCTGTCAAGTGTAGTTGACGAAATCTGCGAATATCGGTGTTTTTTAGTAGATCGCAGAAGACTACGCCACCAATAATCTTAAAATCCGTAACCTACACTCTACAGAATCAGTAACAATTTAAAATCTCTACATATTTTGTTAAATACAAAGGGATGTGATTATACCATAATATTGTATAATCATACTAATCATACTTTTGAAAAATTTGTTCATGTGCCAAAAAAGAATTTTTATTTCGGTTAAGCGTTTAAAGTTATCAAACATTAAAGCGAAAATTGCAAAGTTTTGCTAGTAAAGCATTATCTTTTACAAACATTCAGATATTGGAACAAATAAAAAAAAAATGTTGAGACTTGATAATACGACTGTGATACCATCACGTTGTTTCTTCTCATACAAAAGGTGTAGCAAACTATTTTCTCTTTTAAAATTGCAAGGGAAATACTTTTTGCAATATTTAATGAATTGTTCAGCTGTTCTTTGTGGCCGAACGAATAGAAGCAAATTCTCGTAATTTTGATGAATAAGGAAAACCACACGTTGACGCTTCACTTTGGAAAGTTCTAATAAGTATGCATCGAAGTCCGATTTTTTTTATTTGTAGAAGATCTAGCTATCATGGGAAATACATAAACTATATATGCGACGCGGCAAGCGACCCACAATAATCATTTTGCTAATCATCACTCACCACCGACCTGTGCGTTTTGTAGTTAAATTATATTTACTTTGTAATAACCTAATAATATGTTTAGTTAATCGTTTACTATCTATTGAGGCAACGGCCATCTCGCATGTCTTTTTCTACATTATTTAAACATGGACCCGGAGTCGGAGTCGGTACATTTTTTCCGACTCCGACTCCTCTGAAATTTGTCAGAACTCCGACTCCGACTCCACGACTCCGACTCCGACTCCGACTCCGACTCCACAGCCCTGCTTATATGACTTGAGAGATATTATTTGTGCCAGTATGTGGAGTACACAATTGGGTCTAACTGCGTCGCAAGTTATTCATGTTATTTAGTTATTCACGACCAAAGATTGATTGAATTTATTGTTGGTTGTTTTAACAATCTCTTGCTTTAAACTTTATACTAAATTTTATGTAGTTATAAGGTAGTTATAGTTGAAACTACAATGAACTACAATTGAAACTACATTTTCGCTGGAGGAATTGACATTGTCGTCGCATGGTTTAATGTGTGATTTCGTTTTCCTTATTTAAAATGAAATAGGCATGAATAATTCATCAACTGCACAATATCAATAAAAAATCGACATAATAAAATATTTCCACACATCAGACATGTGCGTTTTCAAATATAGCATTAAAAACATAATATTCGAGAAAAAGCGTTTCTAGTTTGCGAAACGCAAAAAAATCACTCGTTTCATAGTTGGAGAATTTCTTCGGCAACGAATTTTGTTAAAATATGTGAGATAAATAACGTCGAACTACGTTGTAAATGCTGCACAGAAAAATACATTCTACACAACAAAAAATTGTTTTCGAGCACTACGCCGCGCCGTACTGGCAAACCGGATATTATCGTGGGAAGTTTTAGACCACATATTTCTGGAATAACCAATAGTAAATTATGTTTTTAATACAAAACGTATACCTAATTACACTGTGTTACAAAAAAACGAAATATACTTTTCACGACACATAGCGGAAGTTGTTGAGCTGGTAGAGCTAAACATAAACTTAAACTTAAACATAAACTTTTCCAAATACCCCCAAAATCTCGATTAAAAAAAAAAACGTTTTAGGGCACTTGCACGTGTATAAAAATTCATAACTCCGCCATTTTCTATTCGATTTCCAAAATAAAAAATGCAAATGAAAGAGGAAACATAGACCATTATCAAGATGTGCTGTTCAGTCGGATCCAATAACAAATCGAAAAGTTATGGACGTTCAAGTTCAGAAGTTTCCAATTATTTTCAGATATTTTCAACTTTAACAACAATTTGATGACCTGTTTGAATCCGTAGTATTTCTTTGCTATTTTTTTTATTGAAACCCCATTTAAATTTGCGTCTAATACGCGTTTGTTTATTAGAATCGGTTGAAATTTAACAGAATTATCAAATTTTATTGACCGGCTAGACACATCACACCACGGAGAAGAAATAAACTGGCCTGTAATAAATCCGTAGTCTTTATACACATTAATTAGACATTACTAGCACTTATATTTACAATGTTATTCTAAAATTATGACATTGTTTGTTTTCTTTTCCTCTTGTCTTTACTTCTTGAGTTATTATCATTTTTTGATTTCCATAACTTCAATTTTGACGCACAAACTACACACACGTATTCTGGTTCATACCAGCGACTTGCGGTGTAAACACGGTCAAAAAATTTGTTGTATGCCTCAACCACTGATTTATTTTTTACTAATTGTAGCCGATGCTGTTTATCCACAAACAATCCGCAGACTTTACAATACTTATTGCGATTGTCACACATTTTACATCTTTTATATTTGCACTGAAGCATGCACTAAAGCTGATTTCTTACTGCTTATGGATCAGTTTCAGTGGCGTAGCTACATATTCAGCGCCCTGGAGCAAGACAAATCTGTGCGCCCCCTTTTTTTTGGCAGTTTGTCTGTCATTTTTTGAACATTTAATATAATGTATCTCACTTTCAATTCCAATTTTTCAATTCGAGATTGAACCAAAAACGTAATTTATATATACAAAATCCTTGAGAAACCCAGCTTAGGGTTATATGACAATAAAAAACAATTAGTCAACAGCTGACTGTTTTCGATTTCTAACAAATTAAACTAACCCCAATATTCTTCAAATGACAAAAGTGTTCTATGTGAACAACGGCTTCGTATTTTATGGTTTTTTTTTTCTAAAATTAGTGTACTTAGTAGCGTAGATATAAGAACATAGTTATACTGATTTTGGTTTCCGTAAAAACCATGGGTATATTACATAAGCCATTTCTTAACCTTCTGAAGACTAATGGGTTTTAATTGTTTTAATTGCACGCTATTGTTCTTTTTAGTATTAAATATGATGCTCAATCATGTTTTCAAATACTTGGGACGTGGAATGGATCGCCCAGCATATAAATACGTTATACGTGCTGTTGACGCATTTTCAGACGCATAACTTGAAAACGCCAATTCGTACTTAAACGATGTATACACATTTTAAGTTTCCTAAAAAAATTTGTTGTCCGGTGAATAAAAAAATTCAATTCGGTCATCTTTGACCGTAAATAACTCAATAATCATGGGACACGATATCGATGGGAACTTTTTACACGTTATTTCTAATGCCCAATCAGTCATATTTAAAAATTCAGCTGCGTTTGAATTTCTTCGTAGTGAATAGCTTTATTTGTTTAATTTCACTCGGCTAAGACGCAACAGTCTACTATTCCCGTATTTTGAGTTTGCAAGTTTGCATTTAGAGCTTGTGGCGATATTTTGAGTGTGCTGCAATGTTTACTACTTCTATTTTATTGCTTTTGCATACTATGCTTGTAACTTTGTAGATATTAGAATTTTTTAAATTTTCAGATTAATATTCTAAAAAACGAAAAAAAAGAAGAAATTATAGATAACAAAATTTGATTATTTATAATCAAATTGTATCATCTATAATTTCTTCTTTTTTTTTTTCGTTTTTTGGAATTATTAAACTGAAAATTTAAAAAATTCTAATATCTACAAAGTTACAACTGCAGTATGCAAACGCAATAAAATAAAAGTAGCCATCATTAAAGTAATAAAATGACTTACAACCTTGAAAACATTTTCACAGTTCAGGTGAAGGTTGGTTGAGATGCCACAGTACGCTTTTCTAACCCCATTAAAATGATGTTTAGGGACATATTTTCAATTTCTTTTTTATAGAGAATTTTTGTTTTTAATTTTCTTCAAAATTATTTGGAAGAAGGCGTTTTAGGAAATTAAAACTTTTACCTACCACTGAAATGTTGGGATCGGCAATTTCTTTCTTTTAAAATAAGTAACCACTTACATGAATTACTTTATGAATAAAAAGCACACTAATTTAGTAAAATAATAGCCCTTTAAAAGTTAGAACAATCATTTAAACTGAACAATATACTTCAATAGTACACTCAATAAGTAAATAAATATGAAGTGCGCTTGCTTAAAAAAACGAACATTTTCAGAAGTTAAATGTAGTACATGGAGTTATAAATGTATAAATACAACGCACCAATCTATAAATCAAAATTATGATAATTAAGTCAAGATCACAAAACATTTAGGTCCTTAGAGTTTTATTTAGAAAATCTGGCCAATAGAATTTGTTACCCAAAAGTTTTTTATTGCCCTTCCAATTTTGCGCCCCCTGTACTCGTGCGCCTGGAGCAGTTTGCTCCCACTGCTCCCCGTAGCTACGCCCCTGATCATTTTGATTGTTATTTTATATGATATTTGATGATACTAAAGACCTACATCGTCCTAATAGTATAAGTACACAATTTTAATAGGTTAAGATTGTCGATTAATGATTTTACGATATTTGGATACAAGTCGAATAGTACTTAATAACATATTAGATAGACTAAAATAGAATAAAATAAGGTAATAAACAAATAAAATAATGTCTAGTCAATGTGAATCAAGAGTACGGATTTATTACGGTCGGGCTGTAGGTATATTCCTTCTGCCTAGTGTGAAGGTCAAGACGGTGATTAAACTTTGATAACTCAGTCAAATTTCAACCGATTCTAATAAACAAACTCGTATTAAACGCAAATTTAAATGGGCTTTCAATAAGAAAATAGAAATAAAATATTATGGATTAAAACTGGTCATCAAACTGTTGTTAAAGTTCAGAAAATCTGAAAATAATGGGAAACTTCTGAATTCGAACGTCCATAACTTTTCGACTTTTTATTGGGTCTGACCGAACAGTACATCGTTATAATCGTCTATGCTTCCTCTTTCATTTGCATTTTGGTCAAGAATCATACAACCTCATTTTTGCAATGTATATTTTTGAAATAGCCAGTACTAAAATCAACAAATTGTGAACATTTATAAACTGTTACGAAATCTGAGCTTTTCGAGCTTTTTTTCATTTTTCACTGCTTATAGCATCGATATTACATTATGCGACTCAACTAGCAGTCGACCTGACATCGCACGAATATGCTGTAAAATATACTGGGTGTTCCGATCCCAAGTATTTGAGTATTCTTCAACTGAAGAATATATCTGGGAAACATATCTTCGATAGTGAATAACTAAAGGTTAAAAAAGTAAATTTTTATGTTGTTTTTAAATTTTTGCAACTTTGTAGCTTTCTGGTGGATTACTAGCTTTACTGCTTATAAGTGGTATGCTCCCGTGGGTTGGAGATTCGGTAGAGAAGAGATATGAGGATAAGTTTGCGATAGAAATTCCTGAAAATCGTCGACTTCTACTGGACAGTGTGCGAACGATTGCTCTATACACTGACATTATACTGGTCATCTTGACAGTCCCGTTATTGGTGGGAGTTATCAAGGTCTGTACTGAAGAAGTTCTAGTTTGTTAGTAGGCCGTAAGAATTTTCTCAAATTGCGTTTATTTTGGTTTGCAGAATATTCGGGAGTTGCTTCTGCCGTGGTTAATAGTATTTGGATCGCAGCTAATTGCAGTTACTTATTTTTGCATAGTATTCATATGCGATTGTCCGATTTTTGTGGTAATTATCTGGATTATGACTGTTCGTAAGTAAAGTTCTAAACTAAATAAAAAAATAAGATATTCAGGCAAATTCTGTAACACAGTTGTTACTTAGCAAATGGCTAAATTTCTTAGCAACGTTGTTTAAATATAAAATGGTATCCTGCAGTGGCGTGCGGTGCATTTGTTCATAAGGTGTGCAATGGAGAATAAATACTTGTAAATATTTAGTAAAAGATAGATGTTGCCTTAAAAATGTATAATGTAGCTTACAGTCAAAATCAAATGCAAGAGGCACAAGGCATCAGACATCAGGCAACAGAATGACGGCAGTGATTTTTTATGTTACAATTTTGCGTTGTTTCTTATGACTGATTTGTGTTTTTCTAGCTTTTGGCTAATGATGATTTGTTGATCGAAACTTGTACCTAAGTAAACATTCTTGCTAAATTAAGAGGGTTTTATTTAACACCTATCCTTTATTAAAGATATTTACTTACATGATAACTCAATGCTCCTTTCAGCATTTTAAAAACATTTATGATATTTTCTAAATATCCGGCTTAGATTATTAGTAACTTTGATTTAAACCCGAAATAAAACTGACTGTAGCGTGAGTAAATCTGAAATAAATATAATTTAATACGAATAACGGAGTTGACTGCGTCGCAAAAGAACTTTATTTTTGTGAATAAAATTAACCATGACGGCATAAATATGGATTTTGTGTAGTTCTACTCTCGCAGATACTCCTATTCATTATTAATTTGCATATTTTTAACGTCCGTGGACACAGCACATCGAAGGGTATTGATCAGCTGATTGGATGTTTTGTACTGAATGCGCATGACCATCAACAGTTAACCACTGTTGTTAACCGCATGATTCTTAACACGTGGTTAATGTTTCTCATATAGAATGCGAAATCTTATTAAAGTCGTTAACAAGGTATTTAACGAAAGTTGCTAATGTAGTTGCTACATAGCAACTTGTTACGCAACAACTGCGTTACAGAATTGGTCTGATTGTATTACTTACCCTCTTATAAATAAGATGTTATTTAGCAAAAAAATCATTTTTTTTCACGTGTTAGTTACAAAAAAATAAGAAGCACCTAAAGACAATTTTTATTTGCAGATATTGTCATACTTTTGTATTTTTGACATTTCTTTTTACACAATAATCTTTTTCTTTTAGCAATTTGGACATACGAGTATTTGGTTATCCATAGTTACTATTACTCTTTAGCCAATTAGGAATTGAAAACAAACCCTGTCATAAAAATGGATAGTTATAGTGAAACCCTGATGTTATCAATAAATACTAGAACCGCTTTATTTGTTTTATTTGTTATATGCTCTGGTGGGAAAAGTTGTTGAGTCAATTGTTTCGGAAGCTTTCATATGCCTTCTAACATTAGTACTTTGTGCACAAGCATAGTCACATTTGCTGGATTTTTATGGTTTGCCATCTTTGTGCGTTGCGAGCACAAAGTAGTTGATAGTAATATTTAACAATAAAGACACGTTCTCTCATAGCAAACGTTCAACTTTGTACTTTCACGTAAAACACTGAAAGTTTGAATTCTGAAATGTTTTTGAAACATTTACAGCAATTCTTTAAGTTGTTTTCGAGCTCCTTTATGAAAGAAACAACAAAACACGCAATAGAGGCAGAAATAGTCAGAATCAGAAAAACCACATCATTTTGTTTTTAAAAAAATGTTTCACAGCCCTACCATTATTAATATTTCTTTAATATTTGCAACTTTTTTTTCCTGAAGTTTCGAATTACATATTTCCTTTATTTTTGTTGCGTTTCCAGCGCTGTGAGTAAACAAAAAAACTAAGTTACCGACATTGTTTTCACTTTTAGTTGTCACCCCAGTTGTCAAAATGTTATAGTGTCTGAAGTCTTTTTTAGTCTAGGTATTCCAATTTAAAAAGATAACTTACAAATTCACTTAGTGTATGTATACGTAAAATGTTGGGGATATACAAAATTATTGTGGACTAAACAAGATGGATAACTTGGTGATGAAGAGATGTTGTTGCGGCTGTGGGACCTCCGTTCAAAAATGTTCAACAGTAATTGCCTTTCTTAGCATGGTGAGATGATGGGTGGTATGGGTAAGTTGTCAGGTATTAGGAGAATGTAAGTCCAATGCTATGCTGTGATCAATAATTAGCATATTTTCTGACAAAAATCTAGGCAAAGTTTGGCCAAACATGTTTGCACTTGCGCGTGAATGTAGTGTTGAATGTAGTTCACACAAATCTATATCTATATCATTTTGGTACTGATCCTAAACCTCATTTATTACGTAATATTATTTATTTTCTTCCACACATGAATGTTAACTATACCCTATATTTGTTATTTTTCGGGAGTAGAATAAATTTTCTTGCTAATAGAACATGTGCATACATGTCCGTGATTAATTATACAGTTGCTTTCATTAAATGCTATTTTTTGTCCACCACTTTTGTGCCATCTCGGTGATGCCACGCTGGCATGTGGTTGCCTCACACACCACAACCTTGGATGCGCCAATGTAGGGCGCAGTAGTTAGCATTACCGACGGTACACCCAGGGCCGGCAAACGTGTCCAGTCCAGGTGGGTAGTATAGTACAGCGCTCCCCCGCTTTCCGTATGATTATTCATTGTAATTAGGAATTCATTAAAAAGACATGGCAACAGTGTAAGTAGAGTAAGTGGTTTATTAATAATATCATTTATGATTTGTAATATCAAACCTAAAACTGAGTTTTGTTTAGAGATATAACAAAGGAATTCGTTCTTCACCATTTCTAAATCCAGTTTATCGACTGCGTCTGGGTTAGATAAAAAAAAAACGTAAAATTGTTAAGTCCATCGGACAATGCCTTTTGTCTCCGAACCTTGCTCGAAGATTTTACTACATCATGATCGTTTTATTTAGTTTCGGAGGCAAAAGTTATTATATAATCCAATCAAGTTAAAACCTTAACAAATTTTATTATAACAAAAAAAATTCAGTGTCTAATTTTCTAATTTTACTATTAATAAAAATTCTTATTTTATAGTCTTGTTTTTACTCAAAAAGCGTTGGAGTTGGACGTTTGTAATGAAAACACTACACAGGCACGACACATCCATTTGCGTACTTGAGTTATCTTTACAGATGATTAAAGATTCTTCTTTTTGCAGTGTTTTGGAGATAAAATATTGTTTGAAATGCTCTTGTTTTAAAAATGCCGTAATTACATGATCGTGAAGAATGAAAAGAGTTGGTTTGAAGTGGTGTGTCATACTTAAGAAACGTTAATTCCCGGTCCGAATCAATTATTGCAAAAACAAACAAAGTAGTTAGATTGATCTAAAATTTCCTGCTAAACAACAAGTGTGATACATCACAATTGAAACTGAGGAAAAGACCACCTAATATGTTCAAATCAAACATGGCCACCATAAGAAAAACATAAGTTGGCATTGGTTTCTCCACAATCTTTAAAGATAACCTGAGTACTCAATTAGATTTCTCGTGCCTGTGCAATATCTTTGTTGTTTTGACAAACTTCTAACTCCACTGCTTATTGACCAAAAGCAATGTCTACTCATCTAAATAGGTACATATTTCATTTCACATTAAATTTGCCAGATATCAGAAATGGTAACACAACCAAGTAACACAACATTGGATTGAAACGTTCTGTTATTGCGATATAGTATCTTCACAATACAAGGAAGTCGGATGTTAAAGAAATGTTTGAATTGACTTAATGTTATTGGAAATACAAGTAAATACAAACTTGTACCGATTTTTTTGCCCACCGTGTAATAATAAACTTCTGTACATAAATGGAAAAACACAAGAAATGATGTTAGGAATATTTGTTGGAAGATACTACAGTTCTTCAGAATTCCCCAAACTCCTTAAGTTCAAAGTTATATGGAAGAGATTAAAAGTTAAAATACTATCGTTGAAAAAGAAGATATAAATTGTGCGAAGATTAAAATGGTAAAAAATAAAATGGACATTGAAATAAAAGGTAGCCACCAATAAACAAATTAAAAAAACAGTAAAAAAATCTGCTAAACTGTAAATAAACATGAAATAAATTCAAATTGATGTATTAGTAATACAAAGTGATTCTTAACTCGAGGCGAAAATAAAATGATAGATTCAAAGTGAAAATTGTAGATCGAAGTAACGGGGTTTTCTCGATGGTCTTTGTTCCCGAGTTGTCAAGTTTCAATGTTTTGCGACCACGGCTAATTCAAAGTTTGCAAAATAATACATTCAAGTATTCAACTTGCACAACAAAAGTAACCCTCGCAGCACGGCGATAACATATTAATTGAGGTCCGAACGAGAAGTCCACAAGACTACTTCAGATCGTAGCCGCTCGCAATGACCCATCTTGTTGTCAGGTCGATTCAGTGTACGGTAGTCGGATTGGGGGATTGTCCACTAGTTTTGGGGGATTTTGCCCCAAAAATCGTACCTTAAGAGGAATCAATACTGCTGGTACGTCCTATAAAATAAGCATCCATAGTCAGCTTAATGTTGTATCAATTCTCTCATGTTCTACATCAAATTATAGATAAAGGTGTATTACTTGCTGTGGTAATGTATTTGTATTACTTGTTGTTGTTGTATCCACGCTACGTGATAAAATATAACTTATTCATATACTCGAAGATGTAAAGTTTTGAGTGAAAAAAGCATATAAGATATTGATAGTTTTACGTGAACTTTTGTACACTTATAGAGGAAGGTGTATCTTAGACCTATTAAGTGGCACTTTTTTCAATTTTAACCTGAATTCTTCGTAAAAAAATTGCAAAATCAGCCAATTTTATGTAATATTCAGAAATAGATTTGTCAAAAACGAACAGAACTATCAAAAATCTACCACTAGACGCAAAATTATATATCTTTTGTCTTTAATTTGGTGTATTTGTTTTACGATTATGTGAACTAATTGCTGAGAAAAAGCTTCAGAACTTTTGCGTGTTTTGCAAGTATGGATTCCCCTTAAGGGAACTTTTGGGGGTAAACTAAAGTTACCAAAATCCCCCAATGTAGCAATTCTGATTCAGTGTTACGCGCAAAGCTACCTCATTGAACCTTTTAATAATTCTTCACTCAACGCTATTATCATAGTCAATTACAAACATCGGTCAAATATTTTTTACTTTTCTCTCAAATTTTCGGGTGGGTAATTACCCACCTACAGACTTTTCAGGTGGGTAGTACTACCCACCGTACCCACCTCTTCCGCCGGCCCTGGGTATACCACTGTTTGATTGGTAAGCTCTCGAATTTGTATGTCTTTTGACATCAATATCGTAGTTAATGTTACATTTTAAGACCGTATGTTTAATGCAAGTCATATCGGTAATGCTCGATGTGCAACTAGCTCTTGTTGAATGTAGAAAAACTAAGGTATTGATTACACTGGGCAACAAAAAAACAATTGCCGGACAACTGATTCGGATATGATCTTTACTTTAATTTGCTTTATTTTACAAGGCCGTTACTTTACCATCTTTAATAAACTGTTTTAATGACATTTTATTTTCGAAGTACATTTCACAAATTCTCACAATACCTGTCACTTACCCTTATAATAAAATACTAGTACTTAATATGTTAATTACCTAATAGAAAAAAAAACACCCATTCTTGTTGTTAATAATTTGCAGATTTTCGGACTGGTTCATGTAGTAACTGTTCTGTCAACTGCCATGAAACGTGGAACTCTGGATGAGCTCCATGCTATGGTTGAGAATTTATTTGGCCTATTGGAGAAACATATCTCGTCGTCATTAATTCTGCTTTTGACTATAGTGCATTGTTTCTTTGCATTTGTTATAATCTTGCTATCTATCACTCTACTTGCCGGTGTTTTGATGGTAAGAATTTGCAAAAAAACCTTATTTGATTTTAGGTTATCTTTTAGGTAGATTCATTTTTTTTACATTTGGTTGATTTTCAGGAAAAGAAAAAAATGTTACTACCTTGGCTTGTTGTAAATGGCTGCCAGATAGTGGCGATTACGTACAGTAGTTTCGTGTTTATGACGCTTTTTCCTGGATTTATGGCACTTCTCTGGATAGTTAGTGTTCGTGAGTACAATATATATAATATATTTAAAAAAAAAAAAACTAGAAAATTCAATTGTTTTTTGTTGTAATACAGTTACATTTATCTAAGTTTTGAAACTAAATTTTCAAGATTTGAGATCGAAGACCACATGTGATTATTTTCATCAGAAGTAGTATTATTTTTGATGATTATTTATTTATATCTATATTTTATTCTAGCTTTTCAAACCTACGGATTTGTAGTTGTGCTGAGCTACTATTTCGAACTGTTAGAAGCAGAATAGACAACACTTAACACCAGTGTAGTGTCATAACTTTGGAAACAACATACAAACTACTAAAGAAAAGAAAAACTGTTTTTTTTTTCATGCAATGTTTTATTCCTATTTTTGATACATAAACACAAAACAGTTTACTCCTCAGCTGTTATTTATTTATTTATTTATTCAGTGGCGAATCAAATCTTTATTTTTTGTTCGAATTGGATGGATTACTCTGAAATTTGACGAGTTTGAAATTGTGTGTAAATTTTCGTGATGCGTTAATTTCTTACGCAAGTGTACGTCGATTATTTATAGACAAACCCATTCACTATTAACTAGATCGGAATCTCAACTTATTGAATGCGATCATCACTTTTACTATGGAAAGTTGCATATTTTTGCAAGCGACACGCGCTTGCAATACAAACAAACAAATTTCACTTGCTGATAAAATTACTATCAAGGCCGACATTCTTACGTTTATTGACATACCATGCATTTTCAATTGGGCACCGAATTTCGAAATCATTTCAAAGTCCAATAATTTGCGACTATAGAACCGTAAGGTTGCAAGTATATTTTAGACACATTTATAGTCAGTTTAAATATGATGAAAATGTTAAATTGGCCTAATTCCGAAAAACTATCTGTTTTTCGGAATTAGAACAAAAATGTTATAGGTAAAAGTTGTTATATATTTAAATTTATGCCCAGATATCAAATTTCTATGTTTTATTCTAAGTTTTATATTTTATTTATTTTTAACAAGGTAATTTAACAAAACTCCCGATATACCAAATCAATTGTTTCTTCATTTATTTCGTCTACTGCTTCCCTAATGTTTAATTTTAGAATGTCTACATTATCATGTAAATTAGTCGCATACACCTTATGTTTTAAATAACCCCACAGAAAAAAATCCAGCTGCGTTAAATCAGGTGAACGTGGTGGCCATCCTATAGGGCCGAATCGTCCAATCCACTTATTTGGAAAATGTCTGTTCAACAATGTCTATCTTGATATGCGCTATGAGCAGGACAACCGTCGTGTTGATAGTGTAGTGAACACCTGAGCAGTAAGTTGATTTCGTCCAAAGTAGGTAGCAAAAAATTTTCAAACATATCAAAATTAATGTTTTGGTTTACAGTACCGTCAAAAAAGTATGATCCAAATATTTTCTTGTAATAAATCCCACACCAAACATTCACTTTTTTATATTCTTGAGGATTGGTTGTAATACGGAAATTTGGATTTTCTTGAGACCAATATCTGCAATTCTGTGAACTAACAACTCCATTTGTGGTAAACGCTTCGCTTCGTCAGAGAAAATAATTTTTCTGTAGAAAAATCTATCGACCTTAATTCGTTCGCCCATTAATAGGCAAAATTCTAATCGACGAGCATCATCTCCTTCTACTAAAGTGTGTATCAGTACTGGTTTATAAGGATGATATTTTTGATTTGAAAAGATCCTTTGCGAGTGGCTTTTACTGATGGTCAAGTCTCGGGATCTTTGCCTCAACGATTTTTTTGGGCAAGTGTTCACGAAATCAATAGCTAACATAGCTCCTGCGTCATCTTCGCTATTTCGCTTTTTTTTTCTTGATATTTTTCACGTCTCCTGTTGCATGAAATTTTTTAACCAATTCACGAACACAATTGACAGAAACGTATACCTCAGGGTATTTTCTGTTGAAAATAGTGAGGTATCACGGCGGTACGATACTCACTTATGGCGTAACAAAGAACTAAATACACCCTTTGCTCTAAAGTCAACATACTTTCAATCAGCTTCTATCAACAAATTGCTTGGATACGCTGTTACTACACTGAGAAAAATAATGCACTGAGAAAATAATATACATTAACTAAATTTTATATAAAACAACTAAAATCCGGGGTTAAAAATTAGCTAACTAAACAAAATATCTAATATAGCTAATTTCAATTAGTTGAATGTCAAACGGCAAATTAACCATTTATATTTATGAAAATAGACATTTTAATGTATTTTAATAGATATTTTAAGGATAATAAATATTTCTTTCATCTACTTTTTTCAGTTAATTGCCTAAATCTGCAACTGATTTAAAGAATTATTGTTATTATAATATCTAATTTTTTCCTAACATTAGACGTTTTATCTAATCTATTGACTAATAAAATAGTCATTTTAATGTGTAGTAATAAATATTTTATAGAAAACAAATTATTGTTTCATCTACTTTTAAATTTGACAATATATCTAATATTTAATACTTGATTTAAAGTATAATTGTTGATATTACATCTATTTTTTGGATTATAGATCTAGGTATTTTTACATAAATTAACAATATATGAAATAGATAATACTTATAACGAAATAGTATATAGGTAAATAAATAATAGGCCTTTATTTAGTAAAATAAACATAATATATATTTTCTCAGTATAAACAATATTAAATATTACAAACAATATTAATATTATAAACAATATTACAATAAACCATTAAAGTAAATAACCCTGCATAAATATGTTCGTACATAATAGGAGTAATAACTTAAATATTAAAATCATCAGCTTTGAAGAAGCGAGCAACATGGTTCGCGAAACGTCAGCATTAACAAATCTTGACACACGGCATAACCCGGAAGCAGTTTATTTTCTAAATGATTCTGGCCGTGAAAGCCTACGTATTTAATTTTGTAGATGTTTTAAAGACTTGTTTTACTTAATTCATACATTTCTGAAATCAAATTAGATAATCCAGATCATTGAAACAGTTGAAATATCTACAATTTGTATATAAAATAGCTATTTTTTCGCATTATTTTTCTCAGTGTACTGTCAACTGATTAGTCATAATTGTGGTCCCTAAATTTTTTGTTCACCTTTATATAATGTCTTTTCACCATAGGGGGGCACACTGTATATGTTATGATATTTAAAAACAAACAAATTACGTGCCTTTTTTGGACTTGAATCTTTGTTCAAGTAAATTGATTTGGAAATTGATTAATTTAAAAAACTTTTATGTCCTACATGATCATAAAGTGACATTTTACATCTTAGATACGGGCAAAAAGTGGAAAAGCGAGGATTCTTAACACCCGCGCGGGTATTAAGGGTTGCCATGGTTATATGTCCAATATATCAAATATTTGTCATTCAAATTGTAAATTTTAAATCGTCAATGTCAATTATTGGCGATTAAGGTTATAAGTTTGACAATTAATTGTCTGTATTGTCACTAAACTCCGGATTGTTTGTATTGTTATTCAACTCCGTAGATACGCATGTCACTTGATAACGTCAAGATATTTATTAATATTATTCAAACGGAGTATTCAAACGGACTATTGTAGGACATAAAATTTGTATGTACCACGGGCATTACTTGATGTTTATACCCTCGGGCGACTTAGAAACTTGAACTTAAAACTTAACTATATCGTGTCAATTTTTGAGAAGATAAATGCCAACATTTTTTAGCACACGAAGGTAGGTATCGTTGTATCAACTAAAATTAGTGACCGAATTATGCAAATGCTAATATGTGGAGTTTGACTCTTTGTAGCAGAACTACACGTGAAAGCGGCTGTTAACAGTCTACAAGCTCCATACTCCCCCTAACGGTTACATTGCACAACTCATTATTTTCAGGATAACCTACATAATTCTGTAACCGAACTGAACACAATATAACGTTAGTGACTCTAAACTCACGTAACCGGGTACATAATAAGGCCTAATGATCTGTACATTATGTGGTTGTTTCGTTGTTTTATCCGCATTTTCAGTTTCATACTGCGAGTGAAATGTGGGCTATAAATAAAATCAATACAGTCAGACTGTATACTAAATTTACGTCATCCAAATTTATGGTTTTGGATAAATAATCAAAATAAATAAATCTAAGTGTAACAAAATTTGTATTTTCAATATATTTTCAAAAGTACAAACAAGTTTTTGGTTGTTGGGGGTTTAGATGTTAATGTAGAAGTCCAAAAATTAAAAGTTAGGGAAGCAATAGCAAAAATAAACCAGGATATATTGGTTAAAACATTAGGGAAACAGACACAACTTTATTATATGTTATATTTGAGGCGTTTATTTGCAAAAGTCTCTAATCGCCAAAATTTCATAAACTCGTTTTTTTTGCAAAGTTACATAATTATTTAATGAGGAATCGATTGCTTTTGTCAGAATTTTTAGATACAACCTATTTATTACCTAAAGTTTGATGCTATAGTGTAAGTTATTTGCAAAACTCTCTGTTTGCTTTGAACGTTCATCTGCAAAACTGGCTGTCTACAGCTCAACCAATAGCTTGGTGCTCTAGTGTTCACAGAGCAAACAGGTGTTTTTTTTTGTTTCACACAGGAAAATAAATTCGTTTCAGTCTAAACATCAATGTTCTAGTGCGTTGTGATTTTTAACGGCAGTTTTGTTGTTGCGATTTGTTAGCATGGATGAGATAAATACTAAATGTGAAATTTTACCCTGTCCGAAAGGAAAAGGACGCAAGAAAGAGTGATAACCAGAAAACTACTCTAGGAATGTTAAAAAAAGGCTCAGGTAGTTTTAAAAAGTAGAAATTTTAGGACATACCAAATTAATGAAAGTAGGAATTGCTTTTGTATCTATAGGATACAAAAGTAATTCCTACTTCCGTCACAAGAATTAACTTCTTCGCCGACGGCTGCGGTGGTCAAAATAAAAACACTGCCATGATGACAGTGTTAGCGTACTGGCTTCTTAATGAATCACTACCAAACATTAAAAAAATTGAGATCACATTTTCAATCGTAGGACATTCCTTTATCCCTCCTGATCGAGTTTTTGGGTTATAGAGAGAGAAATTAAAAAAAAAACTCCTGTTATTGTACAATCCAGCCATTGGTATTGACTGGAAGGTAGATGACTGGAAGAATGAAGCAAGAAAAAATGTAAAGCTTCCTGGAGCCTGGCATTTCAAATTTAGCCAGGCAAAACGTTTCATTTTTTACAAAAAAGAGGATACTGTTTTAATACAGGGCGAGATTAATTACGCCAGTAACGCTGGAACACCGGAATTTGTAAACAAAATTGTTCAATTTCATCCATTTAACCATGCGAGATACTACTAGGCAAAGAGCTTAAGAGCGACAAAAAATCTATTATTGGTTTGCTGGTTAATCATTATGGTGGCTATTAGCGACAATATTACCAGAACTCGCCTTCTACAAAAACATACTGCATTGTCAGGATCAAGACTTGCGTTAAAACGCAAATGACATTTAATCCTTTCATTGCTTTTTCAAAGTTTCGTTGGCATATAAATAAGTTTTTTTTTATTTGAAAATCTTCTTTTGAATACTAATTACAGATTACTTACTGTATAATGATCTTTCAATAAAAATTCAACAACTTTCTTTAATGATTTATTTTTATTATTTGCAAAACTCTCTCTTTGCACCAAAATCTTATTTTGTTCTCAAAATCTGTGATACTTTCAGGTTTAGAATTATTCAATTTATTATAAGTGCCTGGCAAACTACAGCAACCAAAATAAAATAATACGAAAAAATAATTTTCATGTTCGCTAAAACTATTTATGTTGCTCCTGAAAAGTAAACCAAGTAGCAAAGAGGAAGTTTTGCAAATAACGGCCTCATTTGTGGTAAGTACATAAAAAGCTGCTACAAAATGGTGGAAATATAAAATTGTAACGGTGTATTATTATTAGAATTCGATAACCGAACGGTTTTCTTTTTTTTCTGGCATGATATTGTGCACTGTATTTACTCGGCCGGAATATGCTATTGACATATTCCGATTGAACTTGTCATCTGCAAGATAATTGATTATTATTTGATAACGTAAATATTGTCGTCTAGAGTGCTCGAATTAAGCTCTATCCTATTAAACTACAGCGGATATAAACAACAACAACAAAATATTTACTTTTATGTTAATTATATTATACAGACAGATAGGTAAAATATAAAGCGTAATAATCTTTTTAGAATAGATCGATATTTTTACTATAGGTAGTCCATTTGTAAACAAACAATAAAAACGCTTTGCATACTTGTCTATACTTGCATATTTGTCTTGTTAAGAGGGGAGTCCAACAGCTGATCGACAGCAGCTCGGCTGTTTGAGTTTGGAAATTAGTCGAGAATTGGTCTTTGCGTGGGGATGTCGACGTTTTCGCTAAAGCTACTTTGGAACAAGATAGACTTTGCCGACGTGCGGTCAACATTATACGGTCTAACTCCTTTAACACTGTTTCAATTTATTTTTGCACACGTAACCAGGCTGTCCGCTGTATAGTGATTCTTTACAGTGCTTACCAACATAACATGGTAACTCAAAAAATTACTGTGATAAATTGTTGTCATAACCTATGTTGAGAATTTGAGATATTTATCATATATTTATATAACTTCAACATTTGTCTATGGTTTATGAAGTGATATCTGCAAAAACACACGAACTATGAATATGTGAAATATTTGAAAGCGTAAGGTTATGTACCCATTTATACCTAAAATATGTACGTAGCATTGTGTATTTGAA
This sequence comes from Aphodius sticticus, assembly GCA_963966075.1. Classification (NCBI taxonomy): domain Eukaryota; kingdom Metazoa; phylum Arthropoda; class Insecta; order Coleoptera; family Scarabaeidae; genus Aphodius; species Aphodius sticticus. Next base: position 3,177,098 of record OZ014508.1, on the reverse strand, counting down.
GAAATACGTGTGATCTATCGCAAAACCCGTACCAATACCTTTGGTCACAGATTACTTTCTCTTGGTACGATAGATTATGCACTTATTTCTCAGCTGATAATACACTTATGTCTAGCTAATGAAAAACACAAGTATACATATTACACATACGTATGTACATCAACAGCACAGGGATCTGATAACGTATAAGGAAAACAAAACACTTAATAAGTTATTCTTTATTTACCAATTTGTAATTTATATATTATTTATAACAGACAATTAGACAACATAAGCTTTATAATATTATATAGCTTTATTAATGTTATATTATAATGTCAACATAAAATCAAAAAATGTTGATCCTCGCTAGCATCAGTCACGCATATGGGTCGTAATGCTTGTTCGGTTCTTCGGGGGTAACTTCAATAGAAACTGCGGTTTGTTGTCTTAAACATAAATCCTTCATACACTCTGCACTTGAGAAGAAAAACATCTGGAGTCAGTGGTTGTCAAGTCGACTATGTCGCAACATTTCTCTTTTATACAACATTTCTCATATAATAATATTATAGACGTCTTCCAGTAATATTACCAAGAAATTTGATAAAAAAATCGGTAATCGTCAGCATAGCTCGGTGATTTTACTGTCAGTTCATGGAAATTATGAAAATTGGCGATAACATCTCTTGTCTAGAAATCCTCTTCGATCAACAAACTAGTACGTCAGGATTTTGATTCTCCGTAATGTAATTTGAATCCAATTACAAAACACATAATGAGCTTCTGCATCATACCATACTTGAAGCTTGAATTCTCTGGTAGTAGAATGGATAAAACAGCCTAATTTCGATTGGAATACTGCTTTGTGCGGTGTTTTCTTTATTTTCAGATTATATCTGATTTGTAGGTTAGAGCTCTCGAAATCTGTCCAGCAAATATAAATGTGAATTTTAGCGAGGTAGACGATTTTTTGTGATATATGGTAGATAGAGATTAGTATCTTCGTCTAAGGACCTCTAGTTCTCGAGAACATCGTAGATGGCCACACTGTCTAGAGTCGAACATGGATGGAAAAGTTGGGAAAATACTACGCCGATTCTTCAAAGGCGTGACTTTATTTCTTTTCATTTATTGGAATTTTCTCGAATATTACATTGACGTAAAGTGAAACTACGGCGGACTTGACACGAAAAGCATAATTGAAATGTTATTCCTGAAATCCCGACATCCAGTTATACGTCTATCTTTGAGCAGCCATTGTTTAAAATTGGGCATGGGTATAATAAATATCGAGCAGGTCCGACCAAGAAGAGTTAATTTAGATTGTTGTAATCTCATAAGATGCTATCATTATTCAATAATAAACCCACACGAGCACTGTACGGTTTGAATAATTGGACCAATAGGGGCCCACCGGAACAGTCTTGAAGTTAGGCTGAACCAGCCTCTTAAAACCCCCATTCGGGCATTTTTTCCCGTCAGCAAGAAACATCATTTAAATAAATGTCGATGACGTCATAAGTCGAAAACAATTAAAGATAGTAAATTTAATCTGTGCATTTTGATGATTCACGTGTTCGGGTTTTTTAAATTTTATAACAAACAAACTGGAAATGATCTAGCTACTTAGTTATTTATCGAACAATAAATTTCATAATTATTCCATATTATTATATTTTTCGAGACGCGTTAGTAGTGCAGTAAAAACAAACACGTGCATAGTACATACCAAGGATATTATTTTCTTGGCGAAACTGAAACATAAAAAGATTTTTCGTACTGACCCGATAACAATTTTTTTCTCAACTACAAAAATGTATTTTTCTGTGGAGCATTGACGGTACCAGTTTGCTTTGCTCAAATATTCCAGCAACATTCGGCGTAGAGCCAGAAAATAACAATTTTTTTGTCCATCCGGGCGAAGCGGTTCGAGACCTTGATACGTGTTTTGGAAATTCACAAATGTGGGTTGTTTTGAATCGATATAGCATGTATACTATGTAGGTATTTTCAAGCGTTGACTTATTTACAAAATATCAAGAATTACATAAAGATTTGCAAATAAAAACTGAAATTAACTGGTTATTAAATAGTTCGACGACTAATTTACTTTATGACTAATTATTCGCAAATTCGTACGAATTTATGTATTAGTAGCTAGCCTAGCACTCGAATTTGTTAAACATGCATTCTCAAATTGTAAACCTGTCAGCGACAATAATTTGTTTTCGCCGCGTAAATCCAGCTTGCTCTTCATATATCAAATAGTTGGCATCGCGACCAGAATTTGTCTGGACCCTAATATGACAACTATGCGGAAGCATAACTCTTCAGTTGTGTACGAAAAATACATAAAACCGATTATAATAAGTCAACTTTATAGTTCATTATCTTTTGAACCGGGTAATTCGATGTAAAATTAACACAGTTTTATTCCTCACCACCTTGGATTTTGATGAAATTTTGTACAATAGGGTATTACGGTCATGTGGAAATTTAAGCAAAAGCGTGTATTAAGCGATTTTACAGTATATAACCCGAAATTCTGTTAAGTTAAAATTAAATTACATTCAGAATTTGTTGAGAAAACTACAATTAAAATTTGAATTTTCCGATCACTGTCGTGATTGGCCAAGTGTAGAATTGGCACCGTAGCCAAGAAATTGATCAAAACCTAGGGAATTTTCTTGCAACAGTGTTTGCACCGCTGTCTGTTTGTATGTGTGTTGACACTTGACAACAGACAAACTTCGACGGTAGTATTTACAGCGTATCGTAAAATTATTACTTATTAAGTTATAAGTTGTTAAGTTACCAGTGCAAGCATGTGTTCTGTGGAAGATGATTTTACCAAAGCAAAATTTGCCCACGATCGATCTAATTACCACAATAACTTTTTTCAACGAAAATCAGCATTTCTTAGGCGCTGAAATGAAAGCGATTAAACTTGCGCGGTAAGATATTATCCAAATGTTATAATATGAGTATAATTAATATAATGATATGTTTAGATCATCAAGGCAAGAATATGGGGATAACTCTGTAGGTTATGTTCAACTTCAACGGAGTGATAAGACCTGCACGATTAAAGCTAGAATTACACCTGAGCATTCGGTTACGAAGAAACCATACACAGTATCCTGTGTGTTACATGAAGTTTTGGGACACGTTTTAAGTGTTCAATGCGAGAATTGTGTTTTACTAATGTGGGGCTATATCGCCGAAGCGAGGAACCATCGCCAACATCTGTGACATCCTATTGGCAGAAATCGAAATTATCGCAGATTGGATCGTCAGTGAAGTATATATAAGCAAAAGATATTGGAACTGTAAATATTGAAAACTATCAGGAATACGACAGTATTCCAAATTTAAAATAAATATATGCTAAAATAAAATGTTTGTTTATTTGTATATTCTAGTTGACTCAACTTTTATACAATGTATATTACCATGTACATTAATTATATGGTAACTAATTTAATGGTAATAGTATTTCAACGTTAGTCTTTACGTACTTCCTCCATCGATAAATAAATTCCAAGTAAGAAAGAAGTTAACACGTGAAGGGTTTGGAGATAACTCGTGAACTTTTCAATCTTGCACCCTTACCGTTATACGGACATTAGAATACAAATAGATGACAATAGATAATTGTGTAAATCTGTCATACATATTATTCAACCAGCTTACAATTGTTCATAGTAAATTAACGACAAAGTGATGAAACATCCCCCAATCACATGGTTCACAAAGAAATTTGAATGTAGAGGGAAAGACTGGTAGTAAATAATAACTGCTTAAATAGAAGTTTATTAATAGTACATATTGACAGTACATTTCTTATAATATATTCCTGTGTGTTTATGAAACTACAAGGTAGATACACCATTTCGTATAAATGTTGTATTGAATTCTGGTGTTTCGACTGTTGCAACCCGGCACACAACAAACTATATTATTATTTGCTCATGTTGATTATGTATGGTGCTTGCTGGTGTTGATATATTAAAAAATCACTGTCCACCTAACCTCAATGCACGAACGGTAAACAGAGTGAACAACGCGACTGTTGGCACCACAGCAACATAAAATAACTATGCGCGACGTTGTCAAGTTTCCAATTATAATCCCTCCTTGTGACGTCACAAGTAGGATTTTTATTTGAATTTCAAAACGCGTTTTCTCCTAAATTAAAGCGTTGTTTGGCATTTGACGTGTGAAAGGGTGATGCTAAGCTAACCTACTTTGTAATAGAACAGAATTTGAAAAGTGCCGTAATACCCTATTGTTGTCTTCATGTAGTTATAGGAAAATACGCAAAATGCAAAATTTTAAAAATTGTTATTACATAATATATTTAAAGGCCGATTGTCGCTAAAAATTAATAACAGTATTAAAATAAATAATAGTGTATTGTATTCAGTTCTTGGTATATCATTTTCAGTAAATATTATGTTTGTAGACATTTACTTTTTGTAAGACATGACCCATTTCCGGTCCCACTTTCAAACTTTGGGAATTAACTGGAAACAGTGTAAGCTACTATCTGATTTATGTTCATAATTTTAAAAGCTGAGCATTTTGAAATAATTAGGAAAACAAAATTCCCCCAGAAGCCCTATTTGTGTTGTGTATCAGGAGAAAGTTGTGTATATCATAAAAGGATGAAAAGGATGAAAAGGCTATAAAATGGCACCTATACCTAGGCCTACCATATGTCCCGGTTTGACCGGGACAGTCCCGGTTTGAGACATCGGTCCCGGTGTCCCGGCCGGTTTGGTATTATGTTCCGGATAAAATTCTTAACATACTATCACAGATTTCTATCTTAGTTGTCAGCAAGTTCCAATATTTTAGAAATGTACAAAGAGCGCAAAACAAATTTTCTCTATCAAGAAAACTGCCCTCATGCTTTTGATGCTGCCTTTTATGAGAAAGATTCACATTATCATGATGTGAAGGTTATCAACAACAAAGTGTTAAATAGTGACTAATCGATTAATGATAGTAACAATATTTCAACGCAATTCCACAATTTTGAATTTATAGAACGAATGTGTCTGTACCAGAAAAAATGTTTCTTACTTTTACAAAAATTGTTTATCATTTCTCTGCTAAACGAAATTGTAGATGAAAAACATAGATATGACAATATTATGTAGAGCACCGACTGGAGGAAATTTATATTTTAGTGGGCTACGTAAATAAAATGTTTATATTTTTTTAAAAAAATGTTTGAGTAACTTTCTATCATACCCAAATTGTAGGTTATTAGTTCGGTTACTCATACATGAATGCTCCGAGGCGAACTACTGAGGTATCTTCATTTGAACATGGAATAGACATTTCGGTGTTCTGGTTTAGCAAAATATTTATAACTTTTCCAAAAATGACTGCATAATTTTCTACCATTAGTCGAATTAAAGTTGTATAATGGAGGTTGTATAGTCCTTTGGTATTGATTTTATAATATTATGTACAGGGTGTCCCACGCTATAAACAAAGTATATTAATGTGGTTATGAAATCAAATTTACGTTTTTTCCATACATAGAGGTTGCAGACAGTCATGCGCTCTACAGCAAGAAAATATATTGATGCTTACACAATATCCCACAACAACGTACCAACACAAACTTATGTTTGCTTAAATGGAACACTAGGTATATTATTGCAGTTTTCAGTAAGGTTTTTATGCTAATTGTTTTGACATCAACTTATATTAGGCTTTTGTCAACTTTTGTCAACAACTTTTGTCTGAGATATTGTAAAATTAAAATCAAAAGCAAGCATTCTTCAAAAAATCTTTCCGGGGTAAAAAGCAAGGATAAAACAAAGGAACTAATTTTGGATAGTAATCGCACTTTTTACAGTTATTATTGATTTGCGATTCTAATATGACTTATCCCGAACAACTTGACATTTGCTAAGTTTAAGAATTTTAATTGGAACACCCTATATATCTTGACTTATTTCGAAAGATCGGCAACAGCTAAGAAGTTATTAAGCATATAATTTGTCATTCGTGACTTAACAATAATAATACAATTCATAAATTAATATTAAATATCCAGATTGGTCGACAATCTTGTTGCTCGAAATTCAACAATAAATAATTATTTAAATGGATAATTGAAGGCATGAGAATGAAAAGTGGATAAAAACATAGGGATTCCTATGGTCTCTATCCACTTTTCATTCTGAGCTCTTCAATTGTAAACTGAATAAATAATAATTATTTCAGTACGATTATCAAGAGTGCATATGTCAGCCCTCTCAGGTCAATGCGTATAAGTCTCGAACTTCAAATTCTCAGTGGAATAATTACATTTTCCATTGTTTCCATAAAAATATTTTGGAAACGCCATCGTATTTTATTCTTCATGTTCGCCATCGTAGTTAATATCCCCATAAATTTCTTCCTCCGCGTTAGAGTAAGTCCGAGTATTTCCAACGATAACCTAACTTGACTTCATTTATTCTTCTACAAAATAAATGTTGGCATCTCAAATTTTATGCAATGGTTAAAACAGATAATATTTTTTTAAAATTTTTATTAAGTAATAATCCTTATATTTAGAAAAGTACACTATCCAAAAATGGAAGTGGTTCAATAAGTAATTATACATACCTCTTTCTGTTTTTTTTTGTCACAAAAGTACCGATCATTTCGATTTATTCTACGTTTTATTTGGTAAGTATTTGTTTAATTGAATACTTATATAACTATTTTATATGTCTTTTCGAACGTAATTTCTGTCCCGGTTTGGAATTTCATAATTATTATAAGCAATATATTATTAATGGGGAACAATATATTGCTTTTGTTGTTGAACTTCTTTATTAAGAAAGAAATTGATGTAAAGCATTAAAATTAAAATGTTTAATCCCAGTTGATATATATGGTTGTATCATATACCGTCCACAGTAACGTTCTGTAACAATTTTTACAATACGAACAACACGTTCGAAAGTTCGCTTTACGCAACTGCCTTACGCGCAAAAGTGATTACGGCTTGTGCATCTGTCAGTGAGCAGAAGCATAATCGATCGAAAATTATATCTCCCCAGTCAAAGGTATCACATCTATCAATCGCTCAAACCCTTGTTACGCGAAAATATGTGCCTTGCGTAAGAATAAACATCCCCCCATTACGAAAACTGACGCTAGCGCCACCTTATCGGGGGATCTACTCCGATTTTGTTATTTTGTTTTCGCAACTATCCTCGTAAACAAGAGTGTTTATTTATCGCGTTATCTGTTGAACATGTGCGACTAATATCTGTATTATATTCGCACAATCATCCTGACATATCAATTTATTAAAACACTTAAGACAAGGTAAACAAAAGTTTACCTTGACCGCATATAAATCTGTTCTCATGACATAGTCTATATTTCACTGGTTGTTTTTATCACAAAAAGCCACGATATGTGATTTTGGTTGGTCTTTTTTGTCGTAAATTATGGATTTAGTCACCGATGTCTGGTCTAACTGACAGCCGCATTGTTATTGAGGTCAGACTACGTTGAGATCGGTACGATGTATAAACAAAATTATAGAAAATGTTCCTGACTTTTATTGTGCAATAAAAATTATTTTAAATTATATACATTCAAATAATGAAATATGTAGGTAAGTTTATCTAGAGGGAATACATTATTCTACAAGTGTTTTAAAGAGCATGCCAATTGGATGATTATGCTTTGAATTATGGTGCACGTGGATTTGTTAAAAGTCGTTTTGATAAAAGCGCGTTTATAGTTTTGCGTGTTCTACAGTAATAATTATCTCATATTATTATTAGAACTGTTTAAAATAATCATCTTGGACATGTAGTGGTTTTCGAAATGTAAAAACAGCGTACATTTCGAACAATATTTGTTTATTTAAAGTCTCTTTAGAGTCTCTTCTATTGATTGGCGTTTTTGTTTTCTTCAATTTTTATGTAATAAAGGTTGTAAACACGATTTTCATGGAAGCGGATATCTCAGTACCTAACGAATGTTAGCGGGACAACGCAGTTAGCACACACGTAATCCTTATTTACTGCGATACATATCCCTTGAATTTCATAGCATTCCGATAATTTGTTAATTTTTAAGATCGAAATAAACATGAAAAATATTTAGCGCAGATCTGGTTCCCTCACGTGTGTTTCGAACGTTTTGACGTTTTTATTGAATCCGTCTGTATCCGTTTTTGTAAAACATCATTACTTAAAACTAATCCTACATGAAAATTCATTGTATTATATTTAAATCATTAGTTTTTTTTTATTAATATTTTAATATTTTATTAATAATTAGTTAAAAACTTCTATACGATTCTTTTTCTACAGCTGCATTAAATAAAATATGACGATTGTTTACGTGCATATCCAGTTATCGTGTAAATATTCGTTACTAAGATATGAGGCCGTTATTTGCAAAACTTCCCCTTTGCTACTTGCTTTACTTTTCAGGAGCAACATAAAACGTTTTAGCGAACATGAAAATTAGTTTTTCGTATTATTTTATTTTGGTTGATGTAGTTTACCAGGCACTTATAATAAATTGAATGATTCTAAACCTGAAAGTATCAAAGATTTTGAGAACAAAATAAGATTTTGGCGCAAAGAGAGAGTTTTGCAAATACTAAAAATAAATCATTAAAGAAAGTTGTTGAATTTTTATTGAAAGATCATTATACAGTAAGACATCTATAATTAGTATTCAAAAATAGATTTTCAAATAAAAAAACTTAAAAAAACTTCTTATTTATATGCCAACAAAACTTTGAAAAAGCAATGAGAGGATTAAATGTCATTTTCGTTTTAACGCAAGTCTTGATCCTCTTCGTGCAGTATGTTTTTGTAGAAGGCGAGTTCTGGTAATTGTCGCCAATTGCCACCATAATGATGAACCAGCAAACCAATAATAAATTTTTTTGTCGCCTTTAAGCTCTTTGCCTAGTAGTATCTCGCATGGTTGAATGGATGAAATTGAACAATTTTGTTTACAAATTCCTTAAGGTGTTTCAACATTACTGGCGCAATTAATCTCGCCCTGTATTAAAACAGTATCCTCTTTTTTTGTAAAAAATAAAACGTTTTGCCTGGCTAAATTTGAAATGCCGGGCTCCAGGAAGCTTTACATTTTTCCTTGCTTCATTCTTCCAGTCATCTACCTTCCAGTCAATGCCAATTCTTCTGACTGTGGCGTGTCTACTTATGATGTCATTATAGTGGCTGTATTGTACAATAACAGGAGTTTTTTTTTAATTTCTCTCTCTATAACCCAAAAACTCCATCAGGAGGGATAAAGGAATGTCCTACGATTGGAAATGTGATCTCAATTTTTTTAATGTTGGGTGGTGATTCATTAAGAAGCCAGTACGCTAACATTGTCATCATTGCAGTGTTTTTATTTTGACCACCGCAGCCGTCGGCGAAGAAGTTAATTCTTGTGACGGAAGTAGGAATTACTTTTGCATCCTATAGATACAAAAGTAATTCCTACTTTCATTAATTTGGTATATCCTAAAATTTTCTACTTTTTAAAACATACCTGAGCCTTTTTTTTAACATTTCTAGAGTAGTCCTCTGGCTGTCGCTCTTTCTTGCGTCCTTTTCCTTTCGGACAGGGTAAAATTTCATATTGAGTATTTATCTCATCCATGCTAACAAATCGCAACAACAAAACTGCCGTTAAAAATCACAACGCACTAGAATATTGATGTTTAGACTGAAACGAATTTATTTTCCTGCGTGAAACAAAAAAAAAACCACCTGTTTGCTCTGTGAACATTAGAGCACCAAGCTATTGGTTGAGCTGTAGACAGCCTGTAGACAGTTTTGCAGATGAACGTTCAAAGCAAACAGAGTTTTGCAAATAACTTACACTTTAGCATGAAAGTTTAGGTAATAAATAGGTTGTATCTAAAAATTCTGACAAAAGCAATCGATTCCTCATTAAATAATTATGTAACTTTGCAAAATCACTTCCTCACACCTGCGTGGCATGCTTCGCACTAGTCTGCGAAGAGATTCTGGGGGTATGCTTTCCCATTCCTCAATCAGGGCTTGTGTCGGTTCCTGTACGGTTAGTGGTGGATTAGGGCGCTTGCGAACACGTCGGTCAAGCTGATCCCACACGTGTTCAATAGGATTCAGGTCAGGACTTAAGGCCGACCATTCCATGACCTGAATTCGACGTTCTTGTAAAAAGTTTCTGGTGATGCCGGCGATATGTGGCTTTGCATTGTCCTGCATTAGGATGAAACCAAACCAAACCATCAAATCATTAGATATTTACTACAAAAACAAAAAAAAATCCGTCTACAAATCGCGTGATATTTCCACCATAATAATAACGTTTACTGTCAAAACTTTTGCGATATAAAGGGGATGTCTCTTGTTCGTTATAACATCTCCAAGTCTCGATGTGTGTCTTGCACGTTTGTTGTGGACAATCGACTCGTTGCATGGGCCATCCTTGGCACATGCCGTGTGCCGTAGGCCCTACCACCGACACCGAGCGTCGCCATGACGACGCCTTTAATATATACCAGAGCGTGGGGACGCCAGAGCATTCAATCCGCTACAGACCTACAACTGGCAAACGTTCTCTCCAGTTTTAATACCCAAGTGATACCCTATTACCCTGGTGGTGCTTTCTGAAGAAATTGTGCTTTAGTTTTGTACTTGATAAATAAACAAAAGTGTTTTCCAACGTTCAAAAAGTTATAGTGTCCAGTTTTCTGTGCTTTAGGAATTTGACTGTAAGTATTTTTTGTTTGTTTTTATTTTATTTTTAATCCAAAAATAAATGTAGTTGGCGGGGAAAAGCAATGAAAATCTAAGGAAAAATACAAGAAGCAATTCATGAATGGTGATTTATGGATTTGTGTAGTAGAGAATAAATATTTATTCTAGTCTTGTTTTGAACGTTTTTATGAATCAGTCTAAGTATCGTGTATTGAGTGAAATGTTTTTGACCACTATCAGCAATATAAAAATTATATATATTCGATATATATATATATATATTCTATATAAAAATTCCTCTTGGAATTTGAAAAGAAAGAAATGAAGTTAACCGATTTTGCCCTTTCACGAACTTGTCCTTACTGTTTAAGAGATAAGTTTGTATACCAAATTAAATGTGGGGGGAATAAAAATATTGTGGGTGTGTTCCAAAGTTCAAATTTCCTCATTTCAAGATTTACAACGGCGCCAAACTTTGTCGTTTAAACTATCCGGCCAGATAATATTCAATTTTGACAGGGACTGTTTATTAACTGCTGTAACCAAATCGTAAAAATTGCGGATACTGCGTAAATAAAATATCCTGTGGCCGTTGGGAATAATTTTAATCCGGCTTGACAGATGTCGGGCCGGTCGACGCCAGGCGTCGCGACGCTAACTCGAACCTGACCGAAAATAAACCGCGTAGGAATGCTCCGTATCGCATATTTCGAATATCCTAGCAGGCTTTGCCAGACTGTTAATAGTGGGGAACCGAAATCCACAAGAGTCGGGACACAAGTGGTTTCGACATTCATAAATAGAAAGACGGCGTCGGTTTGCTTTCTAGTGTAAACATACGAGGAACAGTTTTAAAAAATTCCTGAATGTTTCGAAATTTTTCGGTATTATGTTGGATGTCAGGTCTTCGAATGGTTTAGATTCAAATAACTTTTTTGTTATTGATTTTTTCGAGAAAATGTATTCTTTATAAAAGTTGCTGGGTTCTCTTAAACTAATATTTTAAATATAAAATTAGACAATTTATCTACCGTATACAGGGGAGTTCAGAAAATATGAATTTGAGTTAAGAGAAAACTACCTTTGTTTTTAATACTACCAAAAAATATTATTTGAAAAAGTTGTTTAGAAATAAGAATTATATTCATTATATAAGAAATTTTTATAAGATACTATGGGAAATTCTGACGGTGAACTGTACTGTAGGGTAAAAATTATATAATACTGTTTTTACGCGCGTTGGAAAAATTGCTTTGAGTTCTTTGACCCCGAAGTCACAGGTTCACGGTTTAACAAATGACCTCATATATTACTTCCGGTGGAGGTTTCGCGTTTCACGGATTTTCCGAGTTTTCTCATATCCGCATTTCCCCAAACCATCAGCTGAAATCGATCCTGAAGCCAGCAACAAAAACTCTTTCTGTCAATTGAATCGGTCGGTTCGAAAACGCTACAAGTCCAAAAAGTGAGTTCTGAGAAAATTAACAAAATAATGTTGTCGGTGCAATATCTTGAAAAGTATAGCAGTTAGCTATGTTATGCCAACGGACAAAATATAAAGTAGTTCACAGAGAATTAAATGTATTACATATTTTATTTATATTATGCATATTATGCATTAAGAGCAGTGCTATGATTAAAACAATCATCATCGAGATGTATTGTTTTTGAACTCGACGGAAAAACAGCGTACATTTTTAACAATATTTGTTGATTTAAAGCAATTAAATTATTTGCTGTCATATTTGAAGATCCTAGACTCGAAATCCAATGTCCAATTTTCAAAATTCAAAATGGCGGAATCAATATGGCGACCTAAAATGTAAACAATCTTGGATTTGCATGAAACTTATTACCCGATTGATAATTAAAAATGTCATGTCAGATTTTCAAAATTAATGCAAAATGGCATATACATGGTTAGTCAAAATTACCGGAACTCCTAAGTATTTCTTCAACCGTAAAGAATTTCAAAGAAAAATTCAAACAAAAGTTTTTTGGTTTTAAACAAGCTATTGTCTAAATATATTTTCAATATACAAGATGTTCATTTTTATCTGGAAATTTGGTAAACTTTTCTTTTTCTAATAGAACACCCTGTATATTTAACTTTTTTTAATTCTAGGATAAATTCTGAGAGTTTTTGTAAGAATCATTTTTTTATAAAATTAAATTAATTAAGAATTATGAGCAATTAATTATTCATTAACGCATAAAAAATAAAAAAGTCAAGAAAAAATAACTAAACTATGAAATGTTTATTAACTATAAAAATGGTATTAAAAGAAATGTGTATGTATGTGGGAAAATATTCTTAATTTGAAGTCCAGGAGTCAATTAATCAAATTGCTTATAACTAAAAAATGATAGTATTATCTTTAAAAAAATGATATCTACAAAAGAATTAATCGTAGAATAAAAAAATGTATAAATATACAGGGTGTGCTATCAGTTACCAAATTTCCAGAATAAACAATAGTTTGTTTAAATAAAAAAAAAATGTTTTCAGTTGGAGAATTATTTCAGTAATTTCGTCTATTTTTGATTAATTGCTCATAACTCAAAAATAATGCATTTTATAAAAAGATTGTTTAAAGCAAACAACTTTTACTTGAAAAATTTTTTGAAATTGTTTACAGTTGGAAAATTATTTAGGTGTTCCGGTAATTTTGACTAACCCTGTATATGGCGATATGATAGATTATGATATAGAGTTTGATGATTATATACATAATAGTATTAAATTTCTTCTGATACGGTGGTAGTCGGTCCGGAAGTCACGTGTAGTAAAATTCTAAATTTTCACCAGTTACATACTTGAGGACTTTTTTTTTATTATTATTTATAAATTTTTTGATATTGATATTCATATTGATTACTTCGGCGTACCTCAACAACGATTTTTTCTTTATTAATAGTAATTGATGTAAATCATAAAAATTTCATATACTGTGGAACACCCTATACAATTGACTAGGTTTTATTAATTATTTAGCTAAATTGATATTGTGTGCAAACACAATGATAAATAACTTGGAGTGGCTAGACATAGACGCATTAGCCTATGATGTCATTCACACGATAAAGGTATTTGATAAACATCGCAACAATATAAAGCGTTTTTGCCGGATTTAATAATGGCTGGCACAAAGGGCAATCCGCTTTTTTTTTCGATTTTCCCTTGTGCGTTCGTAACGACCAATTTTCGGCTGAAAATGTTCTACGCAGTTTTCCTTAATGAAAATCCTGTGGCATATCGACTGGGAGTTTAATTTAATTTGAAGAGGTCAACCACCTGTTCAAACGAACAGGATTAAATTTATATATAAAATTGTTAATTTTGAAATTTTTTTATTTCAGACCATGAAAACAGACGACAAAAGTCACATACCGAAGGTTCGAGTTGCCGTAATTGGAAAGGCAAATGTGGGAAAATCAGGTAAGAATGTGTACTTGTGTTTTTTTTTAGTAGATTTGGAAAATTTTTGTATGGGCAATATGTGGTATATAGTATGTACACACAGAAAAGTGATCTCTCGAACGAGGAGAGAATTACTTGGCTGAAGTAGTTGGTAGGTTCGTATATACGCGAGAGATTATTGACTTCAACCAAGAAATTTTATTTTTTGGAATAATTACTAGATTTAAGAAAGTAGTTACTCTGGTGAAGTAAGTAAACAGTCTTCAATGAAGTGTATATTTGTATTCCCGGTAAATATTTTTAGCTACTTAATGTAAGAATTTTAAAGATTTGGCACAAATACGTTTTCTATTGCTAATTAACAAGATAGGTATGTTATATTTACTTACTCGTTCTAAACTGTTGCGTGCGTTACATCAAACTATTCCGTGTTGAAACGTTCATTGTACACTAATCACAAGGCACATCCCCTACGGGTACTTCGTTGTTGTTTTCGTACAAGGTTAGGCTCCTTACGGCGCCAGCCCTACGCGCGGGCGCGCGAGTCTTGACAAAATCACGGTGCGCATATTTATTCCAGAGAAAGGGATTACTTGAAAGAAGTGAGAATCACTTCACTTAAATAAATTGGTGGGTTTTTATTCAGTAAACAATACTTACTTATACTAAATGTCTTATATTTTCTTGGATCACGTAACTACGCACTTGGATGGATTTACTATTACTTCGTTGGAGAAATTAACATTTTTGGGACGAAAAATTCACTTACTTCTTTCAATACAATATTGGTTCTTATAAAGAAAGAATTTATTTGTTGACAGCATTTATCTGAGAAATTATTTTACTTATATTGAGTATGTGGCATTTCTTGTATATACCTAACTTTTTACATCCAAGTAAATATGCATTTGAATCTAGTAAATAAATTCAATAAATTATGTTTTCTCGTTCCAAATAATCACTTTTCTGTGTGTAGTAACTGTCAAATAATTTCAAATTCCAAGCTGTAAATTGAAGATAGATCACGATCACAATGCGTTTCCTACTTTAGAATTCGTTTGCTTACGTTTACTTTATGTCTCATTCATGATACGCGAGCTTCGGAAGTTATGATTGACAGTATACTGCACGCAATTCCAAAATTAGAAACACATGAATTAGCTCGTATGTACTGACCACATAGTGAATGCAAGCAGCACAAAGATTTGACCGGTGCCAAAGAAAACCTCAACCTTATGATTTCAAGTTTTACAGGCTACATAAATCATGCTTGCCCATGCCTTTGTTCTATGAGCAGTCTCGCTTGTGCTCTTCTAAATATGAGCGACCGTTTTTAATGTTATTGTCTGTCTCTATTTGCAGCGCTGACCGTACGATATCTGACCAGACGTTACATCGGAGAGTACAGAAGCAACACTGGTAAGTGAAATTATTATTATAACTTTAAGTTAGACAAAATGAAAATATTGAAAAATCGAACTTTTGCTTGTAACTCGAAAACGAAAAACGATGGCGAATTTTGGGTTTTACCATTGGGTTCGTCTCCAAAAAATACCGAAAGGACAGTTTGATTATTTTTTTGATATCTCTTGTAATTACCGATATCTCATCTTTCGACATATTTCTGTTCAGTTGGATAAAATAAGAAATCTACAATAGTGAACTATATTTTAGGACATCCGGTTTGTTGATTTGACATTACACTTATCAACCCACAATCGTTTCTTATTCTACCAGTGTTCTCTTTCTCTTTTTTGCAATTCTCTTAACATTTATTTTTTTGGATTGGTCTGGTCAACTGTTATTGTCAAGTGACATCATTTATATTTTGGGATAATTGCCATTGTTTAAATAATAAAATATTATTCAAATGCATAATGGTGATATATGTATGTAAATTTTAAAATAAATTAAAAATGTAGCCACAACCTGGATTTGAACCAGGGACCTGGGACCTGGTTCAAATCATTATTAAGTAAAATATTATTCGTTTTCAATATCATTTATTCGAAAACAATGAATTTATTTAAAATCCTTTTTTCGGGAAATTGGGGAGTTACATTTCTTTTAAAAATATGAAATTTTCTACCATAATTAGAAAAAAGTAGAAAATGAATAATAATTTATTGTTTAAACAATAGGAGGATTTTTTTTAATGAATAATGTCACTCTAAGATAATAAACTGCCATGTCGAACTCAGAAAACAGAATTCAGACGGATTTTCGAGAAAACGAATTATTTACACCTAAAAATTTGTTTAAACAAATGAAAATTAACTGACAAATGTTTATAGGCATCCCACTAGTCTTATAATAATGACTTCTATGAGAAAAAAAGAGAATGAAATAATTAGAAGGGTCAATTTTCTGAAGAATCTACATTTTTTCATTTAAGGGTAGTTTTCAGGGCACTGTGGGGGTGGGTTGGGGGCATCAAATCCATATGTATGATAGGTCAAATTCTTCCTTGTAAAGTCCTCTACAAGTACTATAACTTTCGTCTCAAGTTTTTCCAAACCCCGAACAATTATTCGAAAAATACCAAAAAATTGTTTTTTTCCCATGCATCTAGCCAGACTGTGGCCCAGTGGTAAAGCGCTTGGCTATCAGTCTGGGGGTCGTGAGTTCGAGCCTCACGACCTGCTTTCAGAGTAAAGGTTTTTCTGTGGTTTTCCTTTACTCCCTGGCGAATGCTGAAAGCCAAACAACTTAAGACGTGCCACAGACGCGGGCCATAATAATAATAATTCGGGCCTGCCGATGCCCCCGTAGTGGCGAAAGCTGTTGGGGGATGTTAAGGCGTGGATTATTATTATTATTATTATTATTATTATTATATATCTCATCTTTCGACATATTTCTGTTCAGTTGGATAAAATAAGAAATCTACAATAGTGAACTATATTTTAGGACATCCGGTTTGTTGATTTGACATTACACTTATCAACCCACAATCGTTTCTTATTCTACCAGTGTTCTCTTTCTCTTTTTTGCAATTCTCTTAACATTTATTTTTTTGGATTGGTCTGGTCAACTGTTATTGTCAAGTGACATCATTTATATTTTGGGATAATTGCCATTGTTTAAATAATAAAATATTATTCAAATGCATAATGGTGATATATGTATGTAAATTTTAAAATAAATTAAAAATGTAGCCACAACCTGGATTTGAACCAGGGACCTGGGACCTGGTTCAAATCATTATTAAGTAAAATATTATTCGTTTTCAATATCATTTATTCGAAAACAATGAATTTATTTAAAATCCCTTTTTCGGGAAATTGGGGAGTTACATTTCTTTTAAAAATATGAAATTTTCTACCATAATTAGAAAAAAGTAGAAAATGAATAATAATTTATTGTTTAAACAATAGGAGGATTTTTTTTAATGAATAATGTCACTCTAAGATAATAAACTGCCATGTCGAACTCAGAAAACAGAATTCAGACGGATTTTCGAGAAAACGAATTATTTACACCTAAAAATTTGTTTAAACAAATGAAAATTAACTGACAAATGTTTATAGGCATCCCACTAGTCTTATAATAATGACTTCTATGAGAAAAAAAGAGAATGAAATAATTAGAAGGGTCAATTTTCTGAAGAATCTACATTTTTTCATTTAAGGGTAGTTTTCAGGGCACTGTGGGGGTGGGTTGGGGGCATCAAATCCATATGTATGATAGGTCAAATTCTTCCTTGTAAAGTCCTCTACAAGTACTATAACTTTCGTCTCAAGTTTTTCCAAACCCCGAACAATTATTCGAAAAATACCAAAAAATTGTTTTTTTCCCATGCATTTTCTTAATTAAATTTGAGGCCTCCATAGGCACCATTAAGAATCAAAATTTCGAAAAAAAAAAATATAAATCCGTAGTTGCAATAGATGTCGCGCGAATACATTGATTGGTTGACCGTCAAATATCCTTACCTGTATTTGTTTGTCATTTTTTATACAATTTATTGAAATTGTCTGTCGTTTGTTAAATTACGTACAATACTCGAGCTGTAACGCATATTAGGTGCTCGTGAAAAATAACAAACCATTAATTGTCCCAAATGCGACACGGGTGTTGGAATTACGGACATCAATAATCAGTAATTCTGCCATAAAAATCGACAGGCATCATAGGAAATGATGAAATAAGACAGAATGTTGCAACACTAGCAGCCGAGAGTAGCGAAATTAACCTGAAATTTTTACTAGTGTAGTTTTCCATGAAAATTATTATATTATCATTATTATCAATAAAAAAATATCAAAGAATGCGGTAATATAAACTGTCAGAATTTTGTTTCAACAATTTTGATTTGAGTTCCAATGCACTTGGCACAAACAAAATAGTAAAATTTGTCTAAAATCAACAATCAGTGTTTATCGTGTTGTATAAGACCCGATATTTGAGACCAAATTAGTGTGAATAAATCTTTTCCGATGGCAATGTTATGTCTAGGAAAGTGTTTTCAGCATTGCACCAAAAATATCGATGTCAATATCCATAGTAAATTTTGTGTGTTTTGAAGTTAGATTCTCAATACCTCTAACATAAATATTTTCATCTCGATTATGGTTGACCTTAAGGATCTTAGGTATTGTTTTGTTCGAAATGCGCCAAACCGAATCAAAAAATCGTTTGTTTTCGCTGTTTATCAAAATATACGGAAAACGAAATATACCAGATGCTAGAAGGGGTAACGATCCCTCCGATAAATAAATGATACATTTTAAATTCGGATTTTTAAGAATATTTTTGGTAATCTTCGATAATGTTTCGATACAGGCGTTTTCCATAAGCGGTGGTTTCAGCAGAAATAAACAGGGAATCTCGATGCTAATATTAGTATTTCCAAACTTCCTGTTTGATTTTCAATACTTTAGCAAACTCTGTCCTTCGGGGAACGACAATATTTTTCGATCGTTCATAAGAAAATCAACAGGAAACTCTCAGAAATTATCCAAGCACAAAACAAAATAAATCTGCGTAATTTCCAGTCGAATTCAAAATCATATTTTTCCTGAGAAACTTTGCAAATAGAGCAAACCAGAATCCAGACTCTTAACTATTTTGAAAACGGTGTCAAACCTTCGTATTCAGGACGTACCAGTTATTATCAGTAATGATCACGAAAGCCATTTTACTCATCTACTCCGATATTCATTGTGACAGTTTTGGCGTTATCCCAAAAATTGCGTACGTAATTCTCAGGTACAAGTAAAAGGGGAAACCGGTTTTTCTGTAACAACTCTGAGCGCCTGAAATACGTTGGGCGAAACGACAAAATATTATTTTAAAATGTTGAATTTGGCGAGATGTTGTTTGGATTGCGCAAATCGCCAACCTTGACGTAACCGGCAGCTGTTTTTTTCCTTCTATTTCGTTGAGCATCGCGCGACTTGATTCAAAGCGAAATCGTATGAGATTTTGTGTCGTGCGTTGAGTTTTTTTGTTGTAAATGGGAGTCAGACGTCAACAGCTGAATCCGTAGTAGTGCTATTGCCTTTTCAATCTGCTGGTAAACACTCGGAAAATGAGACCGCTGAGCTATTTTCTAATGGAAGTACGTCATGACATTTTCTGCAACCATTGTTCTTTTTATTGTGGTTGGATAAATTAAATTATGAGTAAAATGTACTGGAAAATAATAACGTAAGATGCAATTTTTACTGTATACATCCACAGTGTGGACAAAAAAATATTGTATATTTTTTTAAATACTGTGTTTTCAGTAAAATGATAAAATATTTCAGGTTTCTATTATTTTTAATTACAAATGACGTTTTAGCCAATTTTAGATGAAAGAAACATTATACCCGCTCATCAGTTTGGATTCAGAAAAAAACATTCGACATTTGATCAGGTGCATAGAATAACAATGATAATAGAACGAACTTTAGAAGAAAAAAAGGTATGCTCCTCTATATTCCTGGATGTGGCAAAAGCCTTCGACAAAGTTTGGCACGAAGGCCTACTCTATAAGCTGGAACGGATACTACCCTTCGAGTATAGCCAACTATTAACCTAACTGACCTTTCGAACAGATACTTCCGTAGAAAGCAAGATAATGAGTACTCAACTCTCAAAAGTATTAAAGCTGGAGTACCACAAGGTAGTGTACTTTATTACAGAAACCTTCTTTACAGAGCTCCGCGGTGACAGTTCGTAGTAATTCGACACAATTGCATAAAAACCAGATTAACTTGACAACGACTGGGTCAATTTTAAAGAGCTATGTCTTAAAATCACTATGAATGAATATTTAATCAACCAGTATATTGTGTCAAAAATTTGCCCTATGCTTACACATTCCAACAGTACCTTACTTTTACACATCAGTGCAATAGTTTCGCTATTGCTCTCCACTAATTTGTCTCTAGTAAAAACACCAGTTTCAAAAATTAAAGGAATTTGAAGTGATGTGCCATAGTAAAACAAAAACATTGGCTCCAGTTCCAAATCACTCTTTGTACAAACCAAAAACAACCAGTTTAGCTTTAGTTTCATCACAATCGAAACTCAAGAAAACAAGTTGTGGCCAGGAAAACAATGTTTGTATTGGAAACGTCAACAGAAGGAAAGTCTTTAAAAAAAAACTCTTAACGTCTAAAGTTTACAGCCCATGATGTGTCCATACTGTCCAAAACTGGCGCCTTGGGCGCGTAAAATGTTGATTCGAAAGAATGCAGGCGACGCATTATATTTTCGTTTCGGAATGCAGCTCAAAAATAAGTTCTTCCTGGCGACGGTGCGTCGGAAAAACGCCCGATGGGCAATTAGGCGATTATAACGCCTCTCGTTGCTTTAAGACACACTCTGGCCACTGCCGTGACTCAGGCCATCTATGTTTATCCTCCATCTCTGTTCGTCCAATTAAAATACCTATACAGACACGGCGTGTTGCCCTATTTACATCCAGAATGCGATACAGGAAGACCAGTGTTTATCATAACATGACCTCCAGAGTTTGAGCAGCACACAGTACACAGGCTCTTAGTCACTCTGGTTCATTGATTCGATTTGGCAGCACAGTCTGCAGCTAGCAGAGCAGCTCTTGATGGTTTTGATGATGCAATGCAGCGTTTGAAAATAGTCGCGCTTTTTGAGATTTATGAAGTTTGCGAGATGATTTAAGACTGTGGAATGTTAATGCTTGAATACCTCGGCCAATCATGATGAAGTGCTACATGAGCCATACATCACGACGCGGTGGATGTGAATAATTGGGGTGACCGCGCTGACATAGTTTGGATGTGGGAGTTGGCTGAGGAAAGTGTAGTATGCAGGTTTTTGGTGGAAATGTTCCAATTTTGTTTGTTGTTAAGGAAATGTTCTGTAGGGTTTCTTAATTTACCTGTTGGAATTGTGAATCGTTTTTCAAGACGAATTTGAAGAAAGTTTGATCATTTTTGAAGCAGGGGCATTGAATTCTAACCTGGTGTTGATATGAAATTGGTATGAAAGAAATAAGTTATGTTTGAATGTGTTGCACACGAAAGATTTCTTGTTTTTAATATCCAAATTGTAAATTTTAACTGAAAACATAAGTCGTTTGACACAAACAAACGTTCCTTCTACCAAAGAAATATTTGAAACAAAACCATTTTTATCCGCAAAGAAATATATCTTTGTGTCTATTGAAATACCAGATTTGTTTTGACTCAAGATTTACTAGTATTGAAACAATGTTGGACAAAGTAATTTTCTTAAACTTTGAAGAAGAATCGATATATCAAGTACATACACACTTTAGTTTCAAAATGTATTACTAATAAATTTCTAAACTTAATTAACTAATTATTGAACATAAAATCAGTCAGACATAAAGTCAGCAGCGTTATCTATGAAGTGCACACTACTACAATGAAGCACTGTCATTGCTTCAAGGACACACAAGAACAAATTTTCAAATTACTCACGTAATCCAAAGTTTTAGGTTTACTTTCAGATCATTTTGATGATTAGGTAATCCCTTTTAATATAATAAAAAGTAGCAAAACACTCGTATAAAATGGCAGAAAATGTCTCAAAACGCTTGCAACAAATTTATGAAGAACAAAAATTGCATAATCAAAAACTAGTACTATAAAATTTAACAATGTATCTACAGTATACAGACCAATAGAAATGTTCACTCGTAATACTTACGTATTATTTATGACTTGTTTTATTTTTTTATTTGTAGACAAATGAAATTATTAGGTTTTTAATAGATAAAAATGTATTTCTTGGGACACTTTTTAGGCTGGTATGAACAGAAAAAATGTTCAGGATATCATTCTGATTTCAAATATTACAGAAATAATATAGGGTGCCATTTAAAATTCCAAAGATGACATCACTTCCGGAAAAACCGGAAGTCATACAAATCTCGAGAATATCCCATAATTTGATTGGTTGACATTATATGAAGTAAAAATTGATATTTATAACACATTACAACACCCTGTAGCACAAATATTTAAACATCTCCCCGATAATTGTACTGTAATAATGTTAAAATAGAAAGGAAAAATATCAAAATAAGTACCTGAGATTATTTTTTGACGTTTCTTAAAACCAATGAAATGCTTCTTTATTTGTCACAAGGGTAAGTTTCAACCAATTATGTCATTATTATAGTGGGAATAAATCTCTTGTGATTATTCTCGGGAATAATCACTGTAGCTTTTATTTGCCTAGCAACTGTCAGATACTTGTCAAAATAATTACTTAATTGTGTCAACGCGAAATGAGTGAAAGTCATCGGTTTAGTACCTTTTCTAATGCAGAAATTACAAAAAAGATTTTAGAAACTACTTCGAAAAATACTTCTCTTAAGTAATCACTCTATATGGAGACAATTTAAGACCTTCACCAAAGAAAGAAATTATATTCTGGATCAATCTACTACAACAGCTACTCTGGCATTGATTTTAAAAGATTGGGCTTATAACATGAAAAGAAAAGACGGAAATGATTATAAAGAAGCAGTAATAAAGACAATGTGGAATAAAACGGCAAAATTAGTTCAAGAACTTTACTTTAATAAGTATAACAGGTCCTTTGATCCTTTCCATGATATAGAATTCAGAAATGCTCGGAATGCAAGAGATGCAAAAAGAAAAATTTTACAAAAACATCCTGAAAAGCACAAACAAAGTTCTGTGGCACTTTCTAATACTGAATTGTTGCAAATTTTTAACTATTGGGACGAAGATACACCTTGTGGATTGCAAAGAAAGTTTCTTCACGTTGCATCGTATGAACTAGCTTGGAGGGGAGGAGAAGCTACGAAATGTTTAGTTCATTATTTTAAAAAAGAAACCGACATAAAAAGATTAAATACTGGCCGCATTGAATACAATCCCATCTTTACAAAAACTGCACAGGGTGGAGCACAAAGGTGCGCTAATAGTAAATGGTTGACTCCAAACATAAATAACCCAGCTATTTGCCCTGTTCGTCTTTTTGAAAAACTAATGAGTAAACGTGAAGAAAATATTAACACCGAACGCTTGTTTCTTACTCCAAATCCGGCTTGGCAAACTCATGGTTTTTGGTATAAAAACGTTCCTGTGGGAATAAATTCCATTTCAAAATGGATGAAAGAATCCGCAGAAAAAGTAGGTCTAGACACAGTTACTAAAAAAATAACTAACCATTCTGCCAGATCAAGTGCAGTAAGTAACCTTTCAAAAGCTGGTGTAGGAGAACAAGAACTAATCAAGGTCACTGGTCATAATTCTGCAAGTTCGATTAAACCATACTTACAATTGAACCAAGAACATCATTCAAATATAATAAATAATCTTAGAGAAAATACGCAAGAGGAAACACTTAATATAACAAGCAATTCCAAATCCTCAATAAATAATGAGTCTCGAAATATTTTTAATAATTGCGTTTTTCATTGTACTAATTTAAATTATTAATTCTTTTAATATATTCACAATGTGTCAACGATATTTTCATATATTGTAAGTAATAATTAATTAAATTAAATTTTTCAATAATTTTATGATAGTTTTAATGATCTTTTTTATTGTAAAAATTTGTGAATCAAAAAATAATCTAGTCAAATATAACTCGAGAGTTCCATAAATTAGAAAATAATTTGACAGATTTTGTTCAAACTTGTTGCCATTTGGCAACAAGTTTTCAAACAATCTGTAAAATTATTTTCAATTTATTCTCACTCTCTTGTTATATTATTACTGATTACATCACTGTAACACATACCACTTTTTCAAAAACACACGTTTTTAATAAAAATTTTCAATAGAATGCTTATTGAAGGAAAGTACAAACTTGATTCTAAATGATCCATAACATAAAAGCAAAATTGATTCCATAAAACACAAAATCTCAACCCATTTTCATGCTTAAGCTAACTTAATTGTATTGGCTGGTTCGGTAATCTTATTAAAAAGGTATTCAGCATAAAACCATTCCAAAATCACCAAAATCACAAAACCTACAAACGCAAAACTTGATAACAATCATCCAGATTACGAAATTCCTATTTTTGGATACCTAATGTTAAAATTAATCTAACTACAGCGAGATATCAATATCAAAACCGGAAAGCTCGCGTCAAGCTGATTATATAAATACCTGGTTACATCACTGTAAAATAAGCCAAGGTCCAGGGCTTAATAAATCTTAATGATAAAAATGTAAAATTAACACAAAATACTTAAGTTTTTAATAAGATTTTCAATAGAATGCTCAGTGATGTTAAATTACGGTAATTAATTTTTTTCGTAAATTACCGTTGAAATTAAAAATATTAATTCCAAATATTAAATTACCACGTAAATAAAAATTATAAATTGTAAATTACGCTGGTTTAAATTACCGGGTAATTCAAAATGATATTTTATCGATGACAGTAACCTAGGTAAAAAAATCAATCAGGAAAAGCAATCGCTGATGCTTTTCCTGATTTAATAGTAGTAATTCATCATTAAAATGAAAGCAGTGCTACAATAAAAATAATATTTGTACCAGCAATTTAAAAAATGGACAGTCTAACAGCATTATTATAGTATAAAATACTGTAATTTATTACCGACTCACAAAACGACAACCCCCCCTTTCACAAACAATGATCACTTTTTATCCTGATCACCAGAACTTTTCTTTAAATCATGAATTTGATAGTAGGTAGATGGCTTCCGATTTAAAATGTGCATTATTGGCTCCGCTGAATTAAGTAATTAAAAATTCGGAAATTACCATTAATTACGGTAATTTATTTAGTAATTTACCCGATAAATTACGCACTTACATCCCTAAGTACCTCCCAGGCAAAGCACAAACAGCAGGGCACTTGTCGACTGCTTAGGAGTGGTGGGGTGCATTCACGCAAGTACTGATGGAAGGTTTTTGAAATTAATTTATAAATTCGGTAAATTACCATTAATTACGGTAATTAATTTGGTAATTTACGCGGTAAATTACGCTTTTACATCCATGACAATGATAATTAAACGAAAATACAAACTTGATTCTAAATAATCCATAAGCGAAAAGTGAAATTGACTCAGTAATACACAAAATCTCAACCGATTTTCATGCTTAAGCCAAGTTAATTGTATTGGCTGACTCTTTAATCTTATTAAAAAGGTATTCAGCATAAAACCATTCGTCCAAAATCACAAAATCTAGCCCAAACTTGATAACCATCATCCAGATTACAAAATTCCTATTTTTGGATACTTGCTAAATATATATAATGCTAAAATTAATCTAATTACAGCGATATCAATATCAAAACCGGAAAGCACGCGTCATGCCGGCCCGGTCCATTGATAAAAAATTAATGCGATATGATCGCATAGGATCCGTCTAAATATTGACATACGTTCGAGAGTTACAGAAAACAAACATTACGCGTAATATGGAGTCTTAATCATGGTCTATATCCGTCGATATGCATATCCGAATGCGATTTGTTGTTTAATTTAGTCTGAGCTTTACATAGCTGAAACGTATATCACGATCGCTCCGTTCCAAAGCTCTGAAGTCTGAAGATTTTCATCTCAATGTCGATGGACTTCACTGCAGGTATGCGTTCAGTAAAGCATCCAGCCTGCGTATGTTGTCTATATTTAGAGGATAATCTATCTGTTGTGGAATTCCTCCTATTTGGTGTGATGGTCGAACTATGTAGTTATTTTGGTATTTTTGTGGAATAGGCACATGTCTGCTCATGTAAAACTGGTAATTCATGTTTTTGTGTTGGCTTGATTTGTTACGTTGAAGATTTGCACACGATGCACATTATTTTGATAGTGTGTACGCGTATGATCACCCACTCGTGGAAGTTGGAAATATCTATTATTGTTCACTATTCCAATACAAACAATGAAAACTTAAGGTAGACAAACTTAAGGTAGATTCCAATAAATATCGAGTGTTTTAAATATTGTTAAATAAGATTTATTATTAAGAAATGTTAAACATTTATGTTTTACCATTTTTAATGAAACACAGTATTAAATAAGTCCTTAGTCTTCTTCAGTCTGCCCTCTCTACCTCATCTGTATTTGAATGTTTCTTGCATCTGGAAGTTTTAGTGTTCTCTTTTTCTTGACGCAGCTTTTTATTCTGTCCCTTTTTCGCTTCCTTTCTTATTTCTCTAGAATTATTTTCTTTTGTGCTTCCTTGTTTTTTATTAACAAATATTCTCTCCAAACATCAGAGATAATGTCTCTTTAATATCTCTTTAGTTTGCTTAGGTACAGTTTTTTTTTTAAAGAAACATTAATTTATTAATTAATTTATTGAACACTCAACATTTTATGCATTATTAGAGATTAATTCGTTTGTTATATTTATTTATTATAAATAAGTATTGTTTGGTACAAGAAAAAGTTTTTTTCGTCATCGTGGCTCATAGGAATTCAAGTGGTATAATCTATCATTTAACATAAATTCTTCAAATGCCCTTGGTAGGAAATAAATATTTTAAATAAATACCTGTAGTTGATCAACTAATAAATATAGTAAGAAGACTAATAAATATGAATTATATTCTTATGGTTCATAAAACCAATCTTAAGGTTCAAGACGATAACAAATAAATGTTCTAATCTAACACTTATTTTGCTAACTAACTTTGATGTTAAGTAACTTTTGTAATGGTTGACCGGCTTTCATGGTTTTGACGATCACCTGATTACACCGGGTAAACCAACCTGTTTTTTGTAAAAAAAAAGCAAACATCCATTAATTCTTATTTAAAATTACAATTAATTTTTTTTTTAAATAGGGATGCTAAACACTAGGGTGTATCGAAAAACGTTTTTTTCGAAATTCAGAGTTTCAAGTTGATAAAAAGCTGTCCCTGTGGACCCTCATATACCACAAAAAAAAATTGGCCCAATTGAATAATATTTAGGTCTCCCGCAGGAGGCCTGAAGTTAATGATTTTCTTTAAAAATTCTAATTTTTTCATATTTTTTTAATGAAATATTAAGTGGTTTTTTCTTTTTCAGATTGTCCGCACATAATAAAAAAAATAATGACAAACAATCTTTTATCAACATTTAAGCACATTTTTTAAATTAGACAAAAATGGTCATTTTGCTAAAAATTGTATCGAATCTAAGTAAACTACAGGCGATCTCAATGTTGCAATAGAGTAATATATTTTTGTATACGGTAACTTCACACCTTATTGCTAAACTTTTTGTTTATTTGAAAAGGAAAAATCACTTAATCTTTCATTGAAAAAGCAATTCTAATTGTCAAAGAAAATTATAAAGTTGCGAGAGACCTAAATATTTTTCAATTGAGCTAATTTTTTTTGTAGTATATGTAGGTCCATAAGGACAACTTTTTATCAACTTGAAATTTTAAATTTCGAAAAAAACGTTTTTTCGGATACACTCTATTAAATACACACCGTTAGGCAAAGTAGAATATTGCACAATCTTTAAGAATTCTTCTTCTAAGATTCTGTGTATGCTTGTTTTGCGACTAGATGCAAGGGCTACTAATTCCAATAAAACTTTTAAAAAGTTGATAAAAATTTTACATACATACGTTTTTATCACAGCAATTTTAATTGCAAATGACAGAAAAATGAGTAATTAATATTTTTCTTCTGAACACAAAATATTTTTATATCATAGAAATGCCTTTCAATGAACGATTGTTCTTAGATAACTAAGAACAGAGAATTATCTCAAAAATACTGTAAAAAATATTATTCCCTAAAAAGTGAGACATTTTTAAAATTCCGCGGGACGCGGGACAAAATGTGAAAAGCCGGGACTGTCCCGCCAAAAGCGGGACGTCCGATCACCTTATGTATTAATGCTAAAATCGCTACTCTCTGCTGCTAGTGTTGCATCATTCTGTATGATTTCATCATCTCCTATGATGCCTGTCGATATTTATGACGGAATTAGGGACTATTGATGATCGTATGAACAAAATGCGTACAATTAATTGTAATATAGCAAACGATGTAAAATATGTTATTTTCTTGTGTAAAGACATCAATAGAGCCATATGTATTACTTCTAATCATGTACACAATTCCGACACACATGTCTGATTTACAGACGTGCTATATTTACATGTACCTAATTCCGACACCCCTAAATTTGTAAATAATAGTGGTTAAAAGAGTAGTACACCGTATTATTATGAAAATATAAAGCATTGTTAGTCAGCTTAAATAGATATTACTAGAATTTTCTTAATTACTGTTATCCTGTAGTGATTTAAAAAGAAGTCGAATTACAGTTACCTACTTTATAAGGAAAAAAAATAATTTCCTTTAATAATTTCTTTCACTCAACACAATCATAATTATTTGAACTAAATAAATCTCGTAAATTGTAAATTCAAGTCTTAAACATTCTTTTAAAAAAATGTGTCTGTCATATTTCTTATTTTCGTAATAAATTCTTATTTACCATTGAGTACATATTTTATAACTTAACTAACCATGTTTCTCTTGATTTTTTCAGATTTACTGTACCGCCAAACGTTGACGGTCAACAACGCTGCACTTGACGTTGAAATAGTTGACGTCTGCAGTTGTGACGTATCGCCATTCCCTGAAGAAGCTGTCAATTGGGCTGACGCATGCGTCATAGTCTACGATATCACGTCAAAAACATCCATAAACCACGCCACAGATCTCCTACAAAAAGTCCAACAGCTACGTAGTCAAATATCAATCGTCGTTTTGGGGAACAAATCAGACCTAGAACATTTAAGAGAGGTAAATATTTTTTTGTATTTATGTAAAAAAATGCACTATACAATACACACTACATAGTACACACCACACACTACAAAATTAAAAGTTATTCTGTCTTTTCTCCATTTTTAATCTTAAAAAATCGGTTATCTAACTAATTTCAAGGATCAAAATTTAAATAATAGTTTTTTTGTTCATTTGATTTGCGTACGTAACCATTCAAACGTCATAACATCGTTTCAGAGCCTCCAGCCTCTCTTATAATAACATAATTGTGGCACGCTTCGCTGATATAGTCCTCGAAATTGCCTGAATAATGATTCGTAAGGATTATGGTATTCATTCGACAGGATAATCGGGAATAAGGACTATTCTCTGTTGAGCTTGTGGCTTCGATTACAAGACGACTATCCGTGTGGGATCTCCAATTTTAATATGTCGGTTATTATCTTTCTTTTGCGCGCACGTGTCGACCGTATTGGCTGGGAAATTGATAGAGATAGAGATAGCGAGTGCGAGAGCTTTTGTTGAACGCATTCCAACGCGAGAGCTGATCTGAAAAGCCTGTTCTATTTCCCGATACACGTTTTTCTCAGGGTCAGTTTACGTTGCTGCATTTTAGTGAGGTAAAACTGGATAATGTCAGTTTTAGGTACATTCTTCGATTGGGTGTTTTTTTTTATTAAGCGATAGATCAAAATGCATCTTGAATTTTGCTGTCAACACCTTGTAAAAACACAGGAGTTGAATTATATCATATTTTATTATGACTTACAGTCAATATCTGTAAGGCAATAGAAGCAACATGTAGTTTTAAACTTCTTTTTAACACAAACGCCAATTTATTGAGATGCAATTGAATACTTGTACAGTTTACTGCTGTAGGCTTGTAGCAATATATATATATATATACAGTGCTTCCCAAAGGTAACGGATAAATTCTATAAAATCTTAAATAAAAATATTTGAGCAAAATGCTCCGACACGTCGATTTTTACTTTTAACTTACTATCCTGATATACACTTTTCAGCCCCCCACCCCTTCACCCCTAAGGGGTGGTAACCACAACTTTAAAAATTCAAATAGCAAAGTACCCCTTGCGATACCTCAATGGATAGACTTTTTTAATCTGAATACAAAGAAAAAAAAATTATCGAAATCGGTTGATAAATAACGGCGATATTTATCAAAATTTATTTATACACGAAATTGAGGAATAACAAAATTTAATTAACTAATCCTTAATTAATTGTCAAAGTGCTGCGCGTTAACGACGAGACAATGCCCTAATCTATCCCCAAACGCTTGTTGAACATTTTCTAAGATTTTATTTCGAGTTTTCGAACATTCCTGGAGTCATTAAGTGAATTACTGCAGGAATTCTTTCCTTTAACGCCTCAATATTTACAGGTCTATTAAAATAAACTTTACTTTTTAAATAGCCCCAAAGAAAATAATCTAGTGGGGTTAAATCTGGCGATCTTGCTGGCCATTCAATAAGCCTTCATCTACCAATCCATTAGGAAATTTGAAAATATTTGGATTAGGAAATACTTGATCGAGGTTTTCTCGAACTTGTCGCGCATAATGTGGAGGCGCACCGTCTTGCTATAACCAAATTCTGTCCTTGTGTCTATCAGGATCTTCTGCGTTGGGAAACAACACCGCTAAAGTAGGTAGTAGTTCATTTCGTAGAAAGTTCAGATAACGTTCACCATTCAGTGTTCCGTCGAAAAATTTGGTCCAATAATTCTAGAACCCACCACACCAGCCCACACATTAAGGTTTTGAGGATATTGTGTGTTCGCTTCCACCATCCAATGCGGATTTTGACGAGCCCAGTAACGGCAATTTTGTTTATTGGCGGTGCCATTCAGACAAAATGTTGCCTCACAGAAAAAAAACGATGTTTCTAATTAAGCAAGGATTTTCATTAGAGAGTTCAATCATTGTCTCACAAAACTGCACTCGTCGATCAAAGTCATCATCGGACAATTTTTGTACCAAGTGCACTTCATACGGGTGAAATTTGTGTTTTCGAAATAATCTGGACACTGTGCTTTTTGACGCACTAAGTTGTGAAGCGACCTCCGCAAGGGTTGAATGATTTTCTTGCACCATTAAAATAGCATCCAATTGTCGGTTTTCAATTAAGGCCAATGGACGTCCTGCCTTAGGCTTATCCCGTACATTGGCGTACATGACCGAGATCGCGAAATTTGTTTTCGATTCGACTTACTGTAGATTCCGATATTGGCGGACGGTCCGGGTGCGTTTCATTGAACAAAACACGAACTTCGTCATGCGTCCGGCTTCTATCTCCAAACCCAATCATTAAAACTTCGATTCTTTCGGTTTCTGTAAATCTCATTTTGCTACTATATCTTCAATGACGAAAAATCTGAATTGTGTTTGACATAAGTAAAAACAAGTTGCAATTGTTTGAACGATATTGCTATGCCCGCTTCAACAGCGCTTACTCGAATATTGACGTTCTTCTTTGTATACATTTTGGTAAATATCGCGGTTATTTATCAACTGATTTTGATAATCTTTTTTTCGTTGTATTCAGAATAAAAAAATCTATCAATTGAGGTATCGCAAGGGGTACTTTGCTATATGAATTTTTAAAGTTGGGGTTGCCACCCCTTAGGGGCGAAGGGGTGGGGGGCTGAAAAGTGTATGTTAGGATAGTAATTTAAAAATAAAAATCGACGTGTCAGAGCATTTTTCTGAAATATTTTTATTTAAGGTTTTATTGAATTTATCCGTTACTTTTGGGAAGCACTGTATATATCACAGCTATACAAATGTTATGAACTGAATAGTACAGCCCTGAAAACCTGATAAATATTGTTCAACTTCAAACTTTCGCACAAATCAATATTATCCCGTTATAAAATTAGACTTATCCAGCAAGTGCGCGTTCAAAATTCATTTCTAGACATATTATGGAACGGGCTTAGTAAACACTTTCGTAGTAAACGCTCACACACCCATCTTCATGTAAACATTAATGCATGAGTTAACTATACTTCCTACATGTGTTTTCTGTGAATTGTGTTGACAGGAAGTGCTATGAATAACCTCACTTCTAAAAATTTCCAAAAGCAGGCCTGCCTAATTTGGGTATTTAATATAGATTTACAGCAGCATTTCCCAACCGGGGTTCAAAATAGTAACAAATAGCGATGACGGTCGCAGGTTCATAGGCACATTATTCAGTGTCATTTTAATGTATTATTTTAGTATTGGTTCATTATTTTAAATATTGGATTAATAAACAAGGTCAATCCATGAACAATTTTGATTTGGAGCCCTTCTAACCCAATAAACCACTGTTATTTGGATATTACATCCAAAATTCAAGTTGTCATTAAATAATTTTAAATTAGCTTTAATGCTGCTTGAATATATCTTTGAATATGGGCTATGAATCTTGCACAGTTGGCCACGTTGATTGTGTTAATATTATTCTGAACAATATTTTCTACCCGGCGCATTCTGTATACAGTTTGGGCGATATTATGCCGATCTTCTCCTGCTAAAACATCTCTTAGGTTATCTGCCAAATCTGATTTTACACTAGCCTTTAATACAGACCATGCTTGCTCAAAATGATTTAACATGGGACTGTATGGACTGAGTCTTATTAATCTGTGGTGAAAAAATTCCTCTTCTGCAAAAACTTCTTCAATAGAAGAATGACAAGGTGCATTATCTATAACCATAACTACTGGTTCTTGGTATATATTTTGGGCATATCTCAGAGATTGTTTCACAAAATCCTTTGCTTCTGTTTTTTTTTAAATGATCCCCGTCTTAGCTCATAATGTATTAGATCAGAAATACCTATGCTAAGATGTATATTTGCACCTTGGCTACAAATGTACATCGACTTTCTTTGTTAGAAGGTCCTTGCGTCCGCAAAATAAACATATTAAAATTACTTTCGTCAATTGTTGGCAAATTCTCTGCTTGAAGATTAAGTAATGCTCTTACATAT
This sequence comes from Aphodius sticticus, assembly GCA_963966075.1. NCBI lineage: Eukaryota > Metazoa > Arthropoda > Insecta > Coleoptera > Scarabaeidae > Aphodius > Aphodius sticticus. The sequence continues at coordinate 3,143,732 of OZ014508.1, read as the reverse complement.
TCTAACCTTTTTGTTTTATTGTCTATACTGTTGGCTCTTTCTGGCTCTCGACGTACTTGTTTTATTGTGTATATAAGACCGTCGAGGTGTTGACGAATACACTCGTTAGTGACATTTATTTCATATGATTGTGAAATCTTTTCTTTTAATTGCTGGGGAGTTACCTTTGGATTTCTGTCAATTTTATTTTCAAAAAACGACGATGTTCGTCTGTGATTTTAACTCTGCGTCTACCTCCAAGGCATTATGAGAACGCGAAAGGGTTCTTTTAAGATGTTAATTTGAATTGACAATTAAATTAGTTAATGTCAACTTCGGTCAACTTGAATTTGAATAATAGACTAAGTATTCATTAACTTCAAATGACAATATTACTTACTATCTGTTACATAAAAACAAAATAACCTCTGGAAAAAACAACCTGGCAGAATTATTGGTCAAAATCTAAAATTAGTTGCTTGCAATATTTTTGCCTTTCCAAATGTGTGACGAACATATGAAACTTCTTACTCAGAATAAATGTCTCTTAATTTTTGTACAAATAACGTTCCAAAATCATCCACTGTAAAAAGAATAGTCGCAAAATTCGAAAGTACTGCTTCAGTAAAACACACATTAAAATCCAACAAATGTGACTATGCTTGTGCACAAAGTACCACTATTAGAAGGCACATGAGAACATATCTAAACCAGTTTTTATTTTGTTACAGGTTGAGGAAATTGATGGCAGGACAATGGCCGTCCAGCACGGCTGTCATTTTCACGAGGTTTCAGTCGCTGAAAATAGTTCAGCGATATATACAGCGTTCGATACGGTCTTAAGTGAATGCAGGCAAACGCAGGCTACGCAAAAAACAAGGAAGTTCTCAGTGTCGAAGATGATTGGTACTCTGATTGGAAGTAATAATGGAAAAGTGGTTGCGAATACGACGCAAGGTGGCACTGTCGTCGTTTGTCACAAATCAGATCTCTACAAGTCGCGTGTGCTCAAAAGGAGACAGAATTTTTCAGCGACTGCATCCCTATGACTAGGAGAAACCAGCGATCAGGTGGGGACAGCTCGTTGAAGAACTGACGAACTGACGAACTGATGAACTGATGAGAGAGAGGAGAAATTGATATTATTCGGGCCAAAGATGTTTCTTGTACTTCAACCATTCGTATTTGATTTTTCCTCAGTTTTATGAGGGAGAATTTAGTAAAACTGTTGTTGCAATTTTGGGTAAACATATCGAAATTTATTCTGTCATAAACACACATTCCATTTCAATTTTGTGTGTTTTTTTAACTCTAATTGTTACCTATATATACTGAAGATTCGTTTCCCAAAAATGTGACGTACCACGTTGCTTAGGTTAAGAGATATAATAATAATTTAAGCTCTTTTATACTGTTGTTATTACGTATGTTTGCGGAGAATGTTTTGTTAATAAATAAAATTATGCATGCTATTTAAATATATTATGTACACGTGACCATATCAGAAAATCGTCATCTGGCAAAAAATATGCAAATAATATTGTATGATTAGTGTAAATTAATTGTGAATGTGTGTGTTAACTAAGTCTGTGATAAAATAAAAATTTGTTTCTTCTTTGAGATACAAATGTGTAGTAATACCTACATGTGTACCTTTTATTATATAAATATATTATATCGATATATGCCAAATATAAAGGTTAAAGAAGTCTAATTCCTTGTTTTATTTCGCAAATGACCGGTGAGATTTGTTTGAAGTTTCAGTGTTTTGCATTCCAAGCATTTGGCAAACATGTTAATGTTGGCTGGTAAGTATTTATAAGTTTCAAAAGTCGGCAACTATTCAAAATCAGCGGTCTACTGGTTTTAATTTTCTCCTGCACTAGACATCTGGGTTATTTTCAAAATAACCTACTCATCACCTGGTTACTGTTTAATTTAAATAAAGGACCTTGATCTCAAGTACCCTACTACAAATATTCATCCATTCTCATCATTTTCTTTTTTGATTCATCCCAAAATCTAAATTTTTATAGAAGAAACTCAGTTTCTAGTAAACCTTTGCTATACCTGTGCTAACCGACAGCTGGCGAAATTGTCGACCTGTCCGCGCACCAAGCCTTACGCAGCATCACAAAGCAGCGCGAATGAGGTTTGCTCTGAATCACAGAGATTGGCAACTTCGTCACTGGACGCCTGTACTGTTTACAGACGAGTCCAGATTTCGTTTAACTCGTTGCGACGGTCGAGTACGTGTATATCGACGTTTTAGTGAACGCTACGTAGCCGCTACTATACAGGAAGTGAATAGATTTGATCGTGGATCGGTGATGGTTTGGGCTGGAATCAGTATAGATAACAGAACTGCTCTTGTTGTGGTTCCTGGTAGACTAAATGCCATGAATTACAGCGAAAACATCTTTGAGGACCATGTGGTGTTACTGCATATGGCGTCTGTCAAAATTTCATCCCAATGCAAGACAATGCAAAGCCACATACCGCCGGCCTGAGCTGGATCCTATTGAACTCGTGTGGGATCAGCTTGACCGATGAGTTAGCAAGCGCCCTAATTCACCACTAACCATACAGGAACTGACACAAGCCCTGATTGAGGAATGGGAAAGCATACCCCAATAATCTCTTCGCAGACTAGTGCGAAGCATGCCACGCAGGTGTAACGAAGTGATTCGTGCTCGTGGAGGGCATACACTGTATTAAACCTCACCAATCCACAGAAAACCCGACTGTCATCGATACTATGACGTCATTTCCATTTTGTTTTGCGTTATTAATTTATATTTTCAAGTATAACTTAGAAGTTACCAGTGATGTTAAATACCCTGGTATTTATTATCAAGGGTAAATACCCCAGGTAAATACCCGGGTATTACCCAAAGTGGGTATTTATAGGGGTATTTATAGGGGTATTTATAGACATAATAATTTTATGAAAAATAGCAGTAAAAGAAAATATTTAATTATTAAATAAAGGTTTTGTTTTATCACAAAATCAAAAGGTATTCTCGTGTCACAAAATAAAAGTTATTCTTATAAAAATAAAAACATTTTTAAAACAAAGAATAAAAATATCAGTCTGATCTGACGATATATCATCATCGTCCATTTAATCGTGCGAATCTTCCATATTTTCTGATTCTGTTATCGAAGAATATTTAGCAGAAACTTATGATTATTTATATGTAAAGTATGTCAACTTAGCGGCTGGTCATTGGTTAATCAATTTCTTATTTTGCTATCAATCCAACTAAATGTTCTTATATAACTCAAATAGTATACATTATTGGTAATCAAGAGTACACATCTACATTTGTTTTCTTTATTCCTTAAAAAATTACAACCGTTTGAAATAAATGCAAAATAATTGCAAAACTGTATATTAAATGACTTAACTTCTTTAGGAATTGATAAACCCAATAAGTCGGCATGAAAGAAACTTTATACTCAGCATGACAATTACTTGTACAGAAACAAATGTGTAAAAGGTTTCATATGTATTTTGTTTTCGTTCATTTGTTTATTTAGTTTATTTTTAACATTTAGAAGTTTTTATATAAATTTAACCACTTTTAATTTTGTTATGGGTATTGATTGTGCTCTTTCTTAGTTTTAGCATTGTTTGATATGTAGTTTATTGTTTATTTTTCTTTATTTAGTTAATATTTCAAGGGGCTGTAACTTGGCGATGAAAAAACCATTATGTTCATATGAAAAGTCCATATGAAAAGTTATACTCCGAATGACATTTACATTCAAAAAATAATTCTTGCGTGAAAAAAGTGTTACACCCTGTATAAATATCCCTGAAATGTTGTTAACTGGAGTTTTAAGGATGAAAAGGATAAACACCCAAAATTTATGTATTTACCCTAAGTAAGGGTAAATACCCGGGTAAATACCCATTTTATAAGTTCCCACCCGCCGGGTATTTACCCGACCCTCATCACTGGATGTAACTAAGAGTTGTAACATTGTTTTTGTAATTTTCTTTAGTTAAATATATTCCGTTGAAGTATACCAAATTTGATTTGCCTAATAACTATTATTTAAAAAGTTACAGGTTTCGAAAAAAGTGTTCCCCCAATTTTTTTGAGCAGTGTATCAACAGAGATAATTAAGTTAATAGAGATAATTAATTGAGTAATACTCTCAAATAATTAATATTTTCGAAGTTTTTTTTATGTCAATGGTGTCTTTAAGGCGTAAAAATTGTTGATAAATCAATTTAAAAAAAAAATCATCTACACATGAATACTGGGCTAAGTACTTAGAAGTAGTTCAGAAATTCAAATGCAAGTTACGCATTCTTGTCATTATTGCGAAAAATAATTATTATACATTTGATAGGCACTGGGTCGTAAAAGCTACTCTGTTTCAATTGCTATCCATCAAGGTATAAATCTCAACCAAACGCCTTGTAATTTCCGAGAAAGAGATAATAATACTTGGGCGAGTAAGTTGTCTCCTACAGTGAACTTGATCGAAAGACACACGAAACAGAATGTTGTTAAATATCTATCAACTCCTAACAATCCCAAATGTTCTTTTGACAATTCTTGAATGTCCCACACCTACCTACAAGAACCCGTGCGCCTGCGCACGTGTTCGTATCAAAACTATTATTTTGACTCAATTGTTTCGCTTTCCGCGTTAAGTCATAGGCAGGCCCGGCGGGTCCATGTCCTCAGCCCCCCCACATTCGATATTTCAAAATTCTTTTATGTCAAAGTTTTGTGCTTGTTTTGTGCTGTTTTGTGCCGCAAACCAAAAGTTTTGTGCTCCTTTCGTTTCGGAGTGTTAAGCAATTTTCTGAAGGGGGCTGTGGACTTGCCACAGCCTACTACCATCAAAACTACCATCAAAATTTTGGCAAGAAAGTTATTTAACCCTTCTTTTTCATAGATTTTGATATTTCTCTAAAATTAAAAATACCAAGTTGGCAATTTGTGATGTCACAATATCTACATATAATTAGGAAACTGTTTGTGTGACATTGTCAGGTAGTACTTTGATTTTAACACCCATTATTGTTCTTAATGTCTTTGACAAGATTAGTGGCTTATTTATATGCTTATTCTAGCTACTACACATGATGCAATCATAATACTAGCTAGCCTAAATTTCACATAAAAACTAGAATTATTTATTAACTTTATTAGAATAGAAACTTTACACTAAGGTCAATCCGCGAATTTTTAATTTTAGGTTACCAAAACCAAGAGATCGCTTAGCTGGTAACGACCGTCACGGCTATTTAAAAAGGTTTTTCATCAAACTTATCAGTTTGAACATCTATCTACGACAATTCTAAAAGATAAGTCGTCTTTTTGTTATAGTGTTGCATCAAAATAATAATAAAAGCCCCCATTGCTTTTGTATAGTCGTTAAACGGGCGTGGCGGGTGTGACACGTTACAGCGGAATAACCCACAACTAGGAGTTTGGCATTTATGAAAAATCACAATAAAAGTTTGTTTCCTCTGTGTACCTCAATCCGTGGAGATATACTGTATATTTATTTGTAAGGAACACATCCAGCTTTAATTTTTAAAATTTCTCTGGTAGTTTGTGATTTTTATTTGACTGTGCAATTGCATTTTCAACTGAAATAATTACCCTAACTATTCTATTTTTCCTGGTCCATTTACGTCATTTTTAAATAACATTTGAGAATGTTAGGTGTTTGAATACATGGAACAACATTCTGTTTCAGCATCACATTCACTAATACGTTACCGTAGTCTTAAGTTGTTAAATTCTTTGGCAAATAACGTTTCGTTAAATCCCGTGGAATTTGTTTTCCGCAGCATGACAAATGCTTCGACGTGTTGCGATCACATTAAGCGCTTATGACGTTTATTTTATCACCTCAACTCTCAAATCTCAAATACGTGCAATTATTCATCGAGAATTAATGAATGGCAAATAGAATCTAAATTCAATGAATCAGAGTGATTTGTTCGTCTGGAATTGATGACGTCCGTAGTATCCGTAAATCGGGTGTGCAAAGTTATTTTCGAATTCGTATTTACTATGAGTTTTTTTTTTGCGGGGCGATCCATTGCTAAATTTAGAACAGCTAATATTAGTTTTTGCACTATTGACATAGAACTTGAGGCACGGCACGATCCGGCGGAATTATTGCCAATAACAAGCCCCATTTCCACGATCTAGGATACTAATATTGAAATCAGTCCAAGATTTTAGAAGCTTACTAATATCTGTCACCGGATTTTATTAGTGTTTGCATACCTAACCATATTTGAGATTGTTGTCATATGGATAAAATATCAAAAAGAATATCTGGGCTTCTATTATGTAATAAATGTCATACTCATGCAACTACTCTGTGCAACTTTACAGATACATGACCGGTTCATTCACCTTTATTGATCCAGAAATCTGGTGTTGCGCCTTCCTTTGTAGATTCCCGTATTATATACAGAATTATGTTCCATCTGGACAATATTCGGCATTGTTCCAACACTCGGCAAACTTGTAATGTCTTATTTGACAAGCCATTGAACTTTGCCGAAAGACCGTGTTGATGCTTTCGGGATAATTTGTGTATTGTGAGCACGCTCCACGATTAAGCTTTTCAACTGAAACTTCAATTGTTATTAAACGGAAGTAGGAACATGCTTCTGATATAAACAGACATATGTTCTATTGGTGCTGACATGGTATTTGGAATTAGTTTACAGATGAAGAATAGAAGTTATTAGCGTTTGATTTGAAGGCTGTATCTCGTTGACCCTTTGTTCAATTTATAATAATTAATAACCCAGTGTTACAAAAAAAAAACGAAATATACTTTTCACGAGACAGCGGAAGTTATTGAGCTGGTAGAACTTGAACATAATGGCATAGCTGAAATTTTTCAAACACCTCCAATGTCTCGATTTTTTCCAAAAAAAAACCGTTTTTAGGTACTTGCACGTGTATAAAAATTCATAACTCCGCCATTTTCTATTCGAATTCAAAAAAAAATAAAATAAAAATGCAAATGAAAGAGGAAGCATAGATCATTATAAAGATGTACTGTTCGGTCAGATCCAATAACAAATCGAAAAGTTATGGAGTTTCCAATTATTTTCAGATTTTTTCAACTTTACCAACAATTTGATGACCTGTTTGAATCCGCAATATTTTTTTGCTATTTTTTTATTGAAAGCCCATTTAAATTTGCGTCTAATAGGTACGCGTTTGTTTATTAGAATCGGTTGAAATTTAACAGAATTATCAAATTTTATTGACCGGCTAGACACATCACACTACGGAGAAGAAATATACAGGCAGACTGTAAAAAATCCGTAATCTTTATATACATTAATTAGACATTACTTTTCTTTTTTGTTGGTACCTGCCAGACTATCACAATATGCTACTAAGTACATTAGAGTTTATGTTCATTACATTTCTAGGTATATTTGGGTTCAAAATAAATTGCACCAACAGTAAAATTTTCACTCGTTTATTGAAACAGTACTGAGTTACTATTGTGATTTATGACAAATAAAAAAAAAAACAAGAAATACAACAAAATTAAAAATGTTTACTCGATCTCCGTCGTTTATGCAAAGCATCATCTGTTTCGCGTTTAAGTGACCCGCAGTAGTCTGCGATGATGTTGATGGTGTTTTTGTTGTTGAAAACGTTTTTCAATAGCTTCCATTTCCTGATGAAATCGTTCACCTTGTTCGTCACTGAGTTGGCCAAGACTGTCCGGAAAGAAATTCAAATGAGAATGCAAAAAGTGAATTTTGAATTTTGGGCTGAAACATGTGTATGTTGCAGCCCATTTCACCGTAGGCACTCAAACTCTTGTACAACATTTGCATAGTCGGCACTTTTATCGTTTCCAAGAAAGTTATCGCACAATGAAATAAAACTATTCCAGGCTCGTCTTTCCACATCATTCAATTTAGTTGCAAAATCGTTGTCATGCATAATTTTTCGAATTTGCCCAACAAATATTCCTGAAAATAGATCAGTTGAAATACCTAAATTCTTACTATCAACGATTTGAAATGTAGGGTACCTACCTTCTTTAAGTTTAGCTTCACTCAAACTAGGAAATGTTACTTTAAGATGACGGAATGCTGCGCTGTCGACGTCATTTATCAATTGTTTTGAAATCAAATTTTTTGATTTCCATAACTTCAATTTTGACGAACAAACTACACACACGTATTCTGGTTCATACCAGCGACTTGCGGTGTAAACACGGTCAAAAAACTTGTTGTATGCCTCAACCACTGATTTATTTTTTACTAATTGTAGCCGATGCTGTTTGTCCACAAACAATCCGCAGACGTAACAAAACTTATGGCGATTGTGACACATTTTATTTTTTTTTATTTGCACTGAAGCTTGCACTATACCTTTTCCTGCTGTTATTCAGAAAGTAGCAAGTGATATTCGTCTATTCCGAATTATTTTCAGAAAGTAGCAATTCATATCCATCTATTCCGATTTAGTATCAGAAAGTAGCAGTTGATATTCATTTATTCCGAATTATTTGCAGAAAGTACCAATTGATATTCATCTATTCCGATTTAGTATCAGAAAGTAGCAGTTGTTATTCATCTATTTGGAATTATTTTCAGAAAGTAGCAATTGATATTCAGAAAGTAGCAAATGTAATTCAGAATTCTCCAGAATTTTTTAAGGAACTTTTCTATACAGTGGGTCGCATACAGATCAAATGGATGTCACATGACAGAATAACAAAGCGTATTTTTATATCATGCACGCTAAACAGAGACACATAGTTAAAATATACAAATTTATTTGTTATTTAATTTTTAAAAATTTATACTTAAAATTGAGAACTTAATTAAGCACAGAAAACATACATACATACATACGTACATAGATTAATACATACATAGACCTAAAATCATGTCAGGAAATAACTGTTGCTAACAATATATTTATAATTTCCTCAGAAATTGTCGAAATAAAATATTAATACAGTTATAATTATTTAAATTTACTGAATATCATCTGTCAATTTCTGAATTTCAAATGACATATTCTGAATATCAACTGCTACTTTCTGACACTAAATCGGAATAGATGAATATCAACTGCTACTTTCTGATACTAAATCGGAATAGATGAATATCAACTGTTACTTTCTGAAAATAAATCGGAATAGATGAATATCATGTATTGATTTCTGAAAATAATTCGGAATAGATGAATATCATGTGTTGCTTTCTGAAAATAATTCGGAATAGATGAATATCATGTGTTGATTTCTGAAAATAATTCGGAATAGATGAATATCATGTGTTGATTTCTGAAAATAATTCGGAATAGATGAATATCATGTGTTGCTTTCTGAAAATAATTCGGAATAGATGAATATCATGTGTTGATTTCTGAAAATAATTCGGAATAGATGAATATCATGTGTTGATTTCTGAAAATAATTCGGAATAGATGAATATCAACTGCTACTTTCTGACACTAAATCGGAATAGATGAATATCAACTGCTACTTTCTGATACTAAATCGGAATAGATGGATATGAATTGCTACTTTCTGAAAATAATTCGGAATAGACGAATATCACTTGCTACTTTCTGAATAACAGCAGGAAAAGGTATAGTGCAAGCTTCAGTGCAAATAAAAAAAAATAAAATGTGTCACAATCGCCATAAGTTTTGTTACGTCTGCGGATTGTTTGTGGACAAACAGCATCGGCTACAATTAGTAAAAAATAAATCAGTGGTTGAGGCATACAACAAGTTTTTTGACCGTGTTTACACCGCAAGTCGCTGGTATGAACCAGAATACGTGTGTGTAGTTTGTTCGTCAAAATTGAAGTTATGGAAATCAAAAAATTTGATTTCAAAACAATTGATAAATGACGTCGACAGCGCAGCATTCCGTCATCTTAAAGTAACATTTCCTAGTTTGAGTGAAGCTAAACTTAAAGAAGGTAGGTACCCTACATTTCAAATCGTTGATAGTAAGAATTTAGGTATTTCAACTGATCTATTTTCAGGAATATTTGTTGGGCAAATTCGAAAAATTATGCATGACAACGATTTTGCAACTAAATTGAATGATGTGGAAAGACGAGCCTGGAATAGTTTTATTTCATTGTGCGATAACTTTCTTGGAAACGATAAAAGTGCCGACTATGCAAATGTTGTACAAGAGTTTGAGTGCCTACGGTGAAATGGGCTGCAACATACACATGTTTCAGCCCAAAATTCAAAATTCACTTTTTGCATTCTCATTTGAATTTCTTTCCGGACAGTCTTGGCCAACTCAGTAATATCAACTGTTACTTTCTGAAAATAAATCGGAATAGATGAATATCATGTATTGATTTCTGAAAATAATTCGGAATAGATGAATATCATGTGTTGCTTTCTGAAAATAATTCGGAATAGATGAATATCATGTGTTGATTTCTGAAAATAATTCGGAATAGATGAATATCATGTGTTGATTTCTGAAAATAATTCGGAATAGATGAATATCATGTGTTGCTTTCTGAAAATAATTCGGAATAGATGAATATCATGTGTTGATTTCTGAAAATAATTCGGAATAGATGAATATCATGTGTTGATTTCTGAAAATAATTCGGAATAGATGAATATCAACTGCTACTTTCTGACACTAAATCGGAATAGATGAATATCAACTGCTACTTTCTGATACTAAATCGGAATAGATGAATATCAACTGTTACTTTCTGAAAATAAATCGGAATAGATGAATATCATGTATTGATTTCTGAAAATAATTCGGAATAGATGAATATCATGTGTTGCTTTCTGAAAATAATTCGGAATAGATGAATATCATGTGTTGATTTCTGAAAATAATTCGGAATAGATGAATATCATGTGTTGATTTCTGAAAATAATTCGGAATAGATGAATATCATGTGTTGATTTCTGAAAATAATTCGGAATAGATGAATATCATGTGTTGATTTCTGAAAATAATTCGGAATAGATGAATATCATGTGTTGCTTTCTGAATATGAGTTGCTACTTTCTGAATAACAGCAGGAAAAGGTGTAGAGCTGATTTCTTACTGCTTATGGATCAGTTTGATTGTTATTTTATATGAAATTTGGTGATACTAACGACCTACATCGTCCTAATAGTATACGCAATTGTAATAGGTTAAGATTGTCGATTAATGATTTTACGATATTTGGGTACAAGTCGAATAGTACATAATAACATATTAGATAGACTAAAATACAGTAAAACAAGGTAATAAACAAACAAAATAATGTCCAGTTAATGTGAATCTCGAGTACGGTTATTACGGTCGGGCCGTAGGTATATTCCTGCCTAGTGTGAATGGCAAGACGGTGATTAAACATCGATAACTCAGTCAAATTTGAACCGATTCTAATAAACAAACTCGTGTTAAACGCACATTTAAATGGGGTTCAATAAAAAAAATAGAAATAAAATATTATGGATTGAAACAGGTCATCAAACTGTCGTTAAACTTCAGAAAATCTGAAAATAATGGGACACTTCTGAATTTGAACGTCCATAACTTTTCGACTTTTTATTGGAATTGACCAAACAGTACATCCTTCTAATGGTCTGTGTTCTCTGTTACAATTGCATTTTTTATTTTGGAAATCGAATGGAAAATGACGGAGTTTCGCATTTTTATACACATGCAAGTACCCAAAAACACCATTAAAAAAAATAAAGTTATGGTAGTGTACACGCAAATTTCGCATGTATCATCCTAGCACTGGTTATAAATAACAAATTTCCGAACGGATGGGAAATTGATTTTCTTACCAAGAAGCGGGAAACCGTAAAAATTCGGTACATTTGCACCGCACTTCCACTACAGCCCACAATGCTCCATAAATATTGAGACACTCTTCAAGAAACTGGCTTATAAATATTTATTGCCGAAGTAAACATTAAAAATACGACTTCCTTCGTGCATTCTAACTTTCCGCAACAAAATTTAGGTTACATTAAAGAAAGCCAGACATTTGAAGTTAGGATTAAATCTAATCATTAATAAATCAAAGGGTTTGCAATCCTTCAGACATGTAAATCCAATGCCATAGACGCTAATTGGATCCGCTTCTGTGCTTTAGTCCTTTCGATCGGTCCTTTGCTAAATGATGCGGACTTATCCGTGATTAATTACAAAATAAATGCGACGACGCTTTGCAACCTTGACACCATAATAACGAGAGCGCGCCATCTTAATTGAACAATTGTGATCGTAATTTTAGCGCGCGCGCGACCTAGACTCTGATTTTGAATGTTTTACGTATACATATACATACATATTTCTGGTATTTTGGCGTTGGTCGAGCGCTTGTTCTCAATTCGAAATATTTCATTGATACGTGCATAAAACACAAATATTTAGGATTATTGCCGAAGTTTCCTTGATATTGGGAGACCTAGGCCTACTTTGCGTTTTCATGCGAAGTAATAAAAATCAAGATTGCTTTAAATTTGTATGTACGTAAGTTTGTGTGTGTGCGTTTTTGCAAAAGTTGTTACTGTATGCAACTTGCAATCCCAGAGTGATTCTTGAGAGGGAAAACTGTTTCTAGCAATGATCGACAAGGGATGTTGTAGATGATGATCTTCGTGTTAAGATTTGATTGAAAAATTGACGATTAAAAGTCAATTCGCACTTTCCGGACCTTCACGTCACGTCACGTCAATTAAGCTATAGCATGAAAAAGAAAGCGCCAAGTAATTAAGTACAAAAGGTTATTTCATTAAAGAATTCTACAAAAAGTATCATAATTCATACGCAAAATACGATTGTAGTTTGTTAGTTTGTCCACAAAAAAGTAAATTAAAAAAAAAGGATTCTATAGCATAGAATTGATAGCAGAATTTAATTTCTCGAAAACTTTTCACAACCCTTACCTTACATTATATTTACAATTTACATACCTCTACGTAAAACTACTATAGGACGTAAAAAACACATGAAACAAACGGTAAAGTCAAGGGTGTCTTAGAAAAACTAATGTTTTTCTAAATCGCGGGTTCGAAATCACATAAAAAAGATAAATAATTCAAACTAAGTAGTTTGAAATGTAAAAGTAAGTAGGTAGGCTTTCACGGCCGGAATCATTTAGAAAATAACCTGCTTCTGGGTTATGCCATGTGTCAAGATTTGTTAATGCTGACGTTTCGCGAACCATGTTGCTCGCATCTTCAGAGCTAACTGAATACTGAAGACCTACCAAAGAAATGTCCCTTATATACCTAAATTTACACCTCACTGCGCACATCTGGAGCTACCGCTCCCATGAGCTTTTCCACCTGACCGCGTTAGGATCGATTTCCAGACCCTACTAATGTCAATGCCGTCCTCGCGATTGATGTTGTCAGGATGTTTGTAAATTTCGATGGCGTCTCTAATAAGCCTTCGATGATAATTACCCACCCTTGCCAACATCTTCACGTCATCGAAATCCATTGTGTGTCCCGACTCGTGGCAGTGTTGAGCAACAGCGGCCTGTTGAATCTTGCCTAGCAGGGCGTCTCTACTGTGCTCCTTGATTCGACATTCGATGCTTCGTCCTGTCTGTCCTACAAAGCACTGTTCCGCACTCACATGTTATCTTGTATACCCCTTCGTTCTTCAGGAGTGGTGGGATATCCTTTAACTTAGCTGGTGCTCTGTACCTTACCGTGATACCCGATTTCTTCAGTAATCTACCGATTCTTTCTGATACCCCACTTACGTATGGTAAGCAAGCGAACCCCTTTGACTCTTGCGGTTCCTCTAAGACCATTTTGTTGTACTCAAATATCGTAAAATCGACAATACATTGTCCTAATACAGTTGTGTATGCTATGAGAACAAATTAGGTGTTTAGTATCACCAAATTTCATATGACATAACAATCAAACCAGTTTTTCTATTGATTATTTGTGGATAAGCAACACCAGTTACAATATTAGTAAGCAATATCAGTGATTGTAAATCAGTGGTTGAGGCAAGCAAAAAAATGTTTGACTGTTTTGTTTTGACCATGCGGTGTGCAAGTATTCTAATTAACAACCGTGTATTAAACGCAACTTTAAATATGTTTTTAATAAAAAGAAAAATAGAAACAAAATATTACAGATCGAAACTGGTCATCAGAATTCTTTTGACTGTAATTTCTGACTTTTTTAGGGTGCCGAACCGAACTATACATCTTTATAACGGGCTGCGTTTCCTCTTTCAAATTAGGTAATGTTTTCTTTTGGAATCTAATACAATATGGCGGAGTTGTGAATTTCTAAACACATGCTAGTACACAAAAACAGTTTTTCTTTTAAATCGAGATTTTGGGGGTGCTTAGGGAAGACAATTTACACTATGCCTCGAAAACGGTATATTTCGTTTATTTTCCTTTTGTTCCATTATAGTGTTATAATGCAATATCAACAGAATAGGCAGGAAATTGGAATTTGAAAAACGACAGTTTGGTATTGTAGTTCCGCCTGGCAATTTGCTTTGTAAAATGTCATAACCTATACAGGGATTTATTATTTTATATTATAATTATTTTTGGTTGTGACTTCATAGGTAGCATTTTCTTAAAAAATCGTAAACATTAAAATATTTCGAAAACTGTAAGATTTGGATCATGCAGTTGGGGTTAAATAACTTGCAAATGACCTTTACTATAACGTGTTTAAAGGAATAAGTTTACTTACCAATAACCCTGTATTATTAATATACAATATTATTTATACATTATAGAATATAAAATGTGAAATACACGCTGTCGAAATAAATTAAAAGTTGAATAATGAGGCGAGAAAATCTTCAAAACCTTTCAGGACAAACTAAACGCATCTCGGTATGTACACTTGTTACGAAATTATTTCGGAAAACTTGTTACTCGAATCATTCCCCGAGCGCTTAGGCAACTTTATTTGCTCGAAATGTACAACACTGCAACTCGATTGCTAATTTTATGTTTGTTATTTCTATTGCTTGATAGTTACAGTAGGCACAAGGTACAATATTTTTCAAGTATAACTGAACATCCGCATGATGCATACCATTATTTCCTCATAAATGACATCCTGTCTATTGTAGTCTATAATAATTATATATGATTACTCATTTCTCAACATAATGCAATCAAACTAAATAAAATAAATCACATAACTGGGAAAAATAAGAAGTCAGGTAATCAAATATTTATTGATTTAAATCTAAATTTCTTGTACAAAGTGAAGGATATGTACAAATATATATATAAAACAACAAAAATTAAGCAAGAAAAGCACGTATTCACATCAAATATACGGAAGATAGACCTTATATAGAATTTTCCAACTTTGTCATAAAAGCCCAGAGATTCAGGTGCTATTCTTCAGATCAAGGTGAATTAAAACAAACAAAAATCGTACCAGAAAATTTAAAATATATTCATCTTTAAATAACATTTAGGAAAATTCTACACACCATTCCATATACAAATATATTCAACGAAAATCTTTGGAATGACACATATAAGTATGCATATTATAACTTTTTTTTTTCAAATAGATAAAACTTAGGCTGAGAAAAAAAACCAATGACTATTATCACAAATTTGCGGGAGGCCAAATTCGTAATAAACATTATTTCGGACTCAAATTCTTCGTAGCAGCGACTACCAAACCCACAACAGCTCCAATGGCCAACACAGCCCCAGATGTTATCGCTATGCCAACCAAACCTTCTTTGTCCATTTTCTTCTTGACGATCGCCTCCAACGCAAGCACCTGTTGATTCCCAGGCTCGATACTCAAGAACGAACGAATATAAGTCAACGCCTTTGAATATTCTCTGAGCCTAGCGCAGCCAGCCGCCAAATAGTACAGGTAGTCCCGTTGTCCTTCCTCGTGAGTCTTGTACAACTCTTGGAGCAGTCCAATACCTTTCTTTATGTCCGCTGGATATTTACTTCGGACCAGACACCAGGCGTACTCAAATTGGGCTTTCGGCGAGACATTGTTCTCGTAGAGTTGCTCGTGGTATATTCTTTCGAATTTCTAGAAATAAACGGTCCTTTGTTAGTTGTTTTGTACAAAGGTATGTGGTGTATTACGCGGAAATAACAATGAATCACGGAAATGTCAAAAGTGTGACGCAGGAGTTGAGGTTATAATGTTATTTTGGTGGATTTTAGAGGCTGGAGGAAGCAATTTGTGATTTGGTGGTGGGTTATTTGGTATAGTAGTTGGTTATTTACTTACTTTTAAATCTTCTGATGAAACTACTTCGGTCAAAACGTCATCCATCTTTACACTATCGTGATTTAGCCAACATATGAACCGAATAAACGCAGCTGTTGACGTTTTATAGCAAAAACAATACAGCTACCGCCGTCTGTTAGTCACGAGGGGAATTAAATGTTACGAGGGAGTATCGCTGATTCTATTAGATGTACGAAAGGTAATCTACTATTTACTTCATTGGTATGGATTATTTATGATGCGCGGTTTTTTGTTACGCAAATGCATAGCTCTGAAATAAAGTTCGAGATACACAGCTGCTGACATTTAGTTGATAATACAGACAACTGTTTATGTCGGTAATATACAGACTACCGGTGATCGTGTTGCTCGTTAGATGTCGACACCGTGACCGAAAAAATGAATTGCGCTGAAAATAATTTTGCGTAGCATGTAAGTATATTGCCTTGGAGGCCTCTTAAATTAAACAATATCTTTTGGCATAATTTTATTCAAAGGCGTTGACTCATATTCGTTCGTTTTTGAGTATTCCCGAAACCATATGTTCAGGTTGTGCATATCTGTTGGGAATTCCACTTTTCTTTACAAATAAGAAGGCTGATCAGAACCCATCATAAGCACGAATCATTGCAGTGAAAGATGCAGAAAGCTGATCTATCACATCTCTCTCTCTCTGTGTCTCTCTCTTACTTCTTCAATAGAAGAATGACAAGGTGCATTATCTATAACATGAGATCGGCTATGTCTGCATTAAAATAAAACTAGTAGAACTAGACAGATATGTCGAATAAAGCTGCGGTCGGATATTGTACTCCGCTGACACAGGGTACACTGTCCAAATGACACGTGTTATTGGGTGTAAAAAGTGTACGGTATACTATATCCGAACGCAGCTTATATTGTGAGTAATAAAAATTTGTTGCATTGGAACAGCTAAAAAGTACTATGTGTTAAATGTTAACGCAAAGCAGATAAATTATAATTAAGATGTATCAAAGTCAAATCAAAACTTTGTTAAATCTATTGACTTCTAAAAAACAAATTTAGCGTTGCATAGTGCGACTACAAACATCAATTGTATTTTTTTAAATTAAATCTTTAGTTAAATAAATTTAATTATGTATTTGTTCCACTAATGGTGCATTAAAGTGTAAACTGTAAACGTTTGAAAATCAACGAGATAATTATTTTCGACAATTTAAATTAATCAAAATGTATTCATAATTCAAATACTTTGCCCAATCTTAGCCTATTTTGTACATTGTCTAATAAGCAATATTCGCATACATTCATTAAAGGTAAATGTAAAAAAATTTATAGTGTGTCTCCGTACATAATAATACCTAGAAGTTACCTCTAGTTACTTTTAAGAAAATCTGTAGCCATAGTCAGTATTTTGATTGACCTAATTATGTGAACTCATTCTTTTAGGAAATTATATTCGAAAGTAAATGAAATAAAGTTGCGATACATATTGAGATATAATATAATATTAGCATGCAGATAGATCCTAGACTCTAGAGTATGTACCTATTTATTTTTTTGTATGTCTTTGCGGAGTGATTCTTCTGTAAGTATTCTTTGGCTGTGCGAGTGAGTTGTCGTTGTCACCCCTAGCTGCTTGGCACCCGGGGCGGACCGCCCCCACCGCCCCCCCTTTACGCCGCCACTGCTCACAATCTTTAGTAGCTATTAGATTTCTAGAATTGGTGGCATCGATATCAAATGAGGAGTGTATATGCAAATGCGACACGTCCTTTGAAATGAAATGAACATTTATTTTCAATGATATTGACTTCATATTTTCTAGGTTAATAGACGAGTTTATTTTATATTAGTAACAAATGCTGATTAAATTTATCTTGACACAGAAGGGCAATATTTAAGAAATATTAATGGTCATATTGGATACGGCTGAGTTTGTCCATCTAACAAGAGACAGGTGCTGTTGATAGTTGTATGTAATTCATTAAACAAAAGCAAACACTATCACTAATAGTCAAAATATTATTATAAATTATGAACACAAGGTCCACAATGAGCCAAACGCGACTAATCAATCTTTCAATTTTATCTATTGAAAGTTAATTTTGATAATGTAATATAACACTTTAGTAAAATAGAGTCCCGTAAGCACGTTTAGTATTTCTTGTTTTATTTTGGGGGTGCTCATTAGAAAACCGCCCTGGGTGCCAACCCACGCTACGCCGCCACTGAGTTTGTTCAATTCAATTCTGTGGTATGAACCTAGATTTTTGCGTATCGCGCTGCTTGATTGTTGTGCATAGGCAACCGAACATAGATCACTGTAAATACGTTGCCTACCGAGGCGGATATTATTGAAATTAAATTAATATTGCTATTATCTTTACTAATTAAATAACCTTTAAATAACCATCACCATAGATTTTTTATTAAGCGGCTTACCTTTCAACGAAAACATTTTTGCTAACATACGGCCACGTTCAATATTTACGTTCAAGTATTAGAGGTTAGAAACGTTAGAAATGTCATTCTAAGAAAAGACGTACTTTTTCGCTGGGCGGATTTAATTTGTACAGCAGAAGTATCATAATCATTCTATTGCGTTCTAACACACGGCAATGTATAGGAATGAAATGTAGCGTATGAGGAAAATAACAGCAGAAATCGATGACTAATTTGCAGCACTGGTGAAATCGACTATATGCGCCTTCAAATACAGGAGGCAGAGACAGTTTTCTCGAAACCATGTTATCAGAAACGGCTAGCAGCACCGTCACAAAATAATTTTGCGGTTAGTTCAGCTATTTCCCACGGGGGAATCCGTGGCGCCACCGTCGCAAAATAATTTTCCGGTTAGTTCAGCTATTTCCCACGGGGGATTCCCTGGCGCCACCGTCGCAAAATAATTTTGCGGTTAGTTCAGCTATTTCCCACGCGGGATTCCCTGGCGCCACCGTCGCAAAATAATTTTGCGGTTGGTTCAGCTATTTCCCACGGGGGAATCCGTGGCGCCACCGTCGCAAAATAATTTTGCGGTTAGTTCAGCTATTTCCCACGAGGGATTCCCTGGCGCCACCGTCGCAAAATAATTTTGCGGTTAGTTCAGCTATTTCCCACGGGGGTTTCCCTGGCGCCACCGTCGCAAAATAATTTTGCGGTTAGTTCAGCTATTTCCCACGGGGATTCCCTGGCGCCACCGTCGCAAAATAATTTTGCGGTTAGTTCAGCTATTTCCCACGGGGTATTGCCTGGCGCCACCGTTAGGATAAACAGCGCAAATTTGTATTTTTGAGTTTACGGAGTCAACCTTTTTTATATAATGCATTTTGAGAACGTGGAGGGGTTCTTGTAAGATGTTACTTTGAATTGACAATATCAAGTTAACAACTTGGTTTTGATTAGTGCCAATTTGAACTTGAAAAGTTTTCTAATCGCCGACTGGCTAAAAATTACAAGAGAGTTTATTCTTACTTACCTGCTTCACTTAGGTATCATCAAAAGAATTAATAGGTTAGAAAAAGCGTGTTAAGGATAGGGGAAATAATACACAGCATCTTAAAGATCAGAAATAATTGTATTTATATGTAAATAGTTACGGCTTAATTTTAATATGTACAAAAACACTATAACTATATTTACATTATAAAATGCACTTTTGCTTAATCTTTACATGAGAATAATGAAAATGCACATTTCAGTTTATAATTTACTATGACTAGTCTCAACGTATGTATTGTATCGTTTTTTTTTCTGTTTAAACTGTATACTACACAATTATATTCTCTCTCGTATTTAGTTTGCCAAAGAACAAGAAAAACGAAAAAGTACATTCTGACGCAATAAATACTTGGAAATTGTGGAACGGTCACAACCACACAAAATTCAAAAAATAAATAAGCCTCTGAAAATAGGGAATGAAATAATTCGTAATCAGCCAATCCCTTTTCGATAAATTAATTATATTTATAAATACTTTTTTTGCCTGTTTATGAATATATACATTTATATTTTGCTTTTATAGAAATATTGCGTATGTATAACTATGTACAATATGCGCGATTTAAATATTTTCGGAAACGAACCGAAAATACGAAATCGGCCTTTCGATAGCTTCTTTCTTCTAAGAATTCTTCTTCAGTTGTTTTATGAAATGACCGCGGGCAAAAGACGGAATTAAATTAAATATTACTATTCGTCGTTTCCTTAAAAAGTACTAATAAGTCATATCAGGTTATTTCATATCACAAACTTTACAAGATGCTCAATTCGACTTCATCGGGAATAATCGAGCTACGCTCTTACGAAAATACAAAACCGTAGCTCGACGATATCATAGACATCAAGAAAAATATACTTAAACCTAACTGTACAAATCTATTTATATATTTATATAAACTATTTTTTCGTAAAAATCACATACTGGAATGGATTCATTTTATTGCTCAGTTTCAACTTAACGAGATCCTCACACACACACCCCTAATGCTGTTGACAGACATCCCTGTGGTACCTCTCAAATCCATTCCTAACCTCATTCTTCGTAGACCGTAGCGAGTGCGCTCGACACGAATCGCCCGTAATATAAGTGAATCCAGTGACGGGCAGTGTGCCCCCCGGCCCCTTCGGTGCCCTAGCACGCCTCCCCTCCCCTCCATCTAGACAGAACACCCCTGAGGTTGGCGCGCTAAGCTCTAGCTACAACTCCGTCACCGGTATAGGCTTCATATGCTGTTGAGCGGTCCTCATGATGTACTCGTCGTCAGAAAAAGTCTTCTGGTACTCGTGTTCCTTCCGACTGATCGCAGCCCTATTCCACTTATAGTCCTTCAAGGCCTCACCGACACGCTGGCGGTAACGGAAGAGGAATAAACACAACAGCGCGATCACCACGGCTGCACTAACACCAAGGGTGACGATGATGGCCTGTTGACTTGGGTCGGTTAAAGAACAACCCAGGTCGTCAGCTTTGAGGGTTTTTAAGGATTTGTCTTTGAGGTGGATTGGGGAACTACACAAAACGTTGCTGGAGTTTTTAGTTGAGAGAAGTTTGGTTAACCATAAGACATCGCAATCGCAGTGGATGGGGTTGTCTGTTAACTCCATTGCCTTTAACTCATTCCAAGATAACATAGATTTCGAGATTTGCTTGAAAGCGTTTTCTCGTAGTACCACGTGTTTTAGGTTAGGTAATCCGACTAGAGCACCTTCCTCGATGGTCTCCAGCTTGCGATTGCTGCATAAGACCAACGACTCCATGTTGAGGTTATTCGAGAAAGCTCCCTTCTCGATCTTCTCCAGGTCTTTAGCACCGGTTATGTCTAGCTTCCTCAAGTTGCCTAAACCCTTAAAGGCGTTGACCTCCACGGTTTTGAACTCGTTTTGCCCGATTGACAACTCTTCCAATCTGGGGAGGTATGCTAGCTGCGTTGTGGGTATTGTGGACAGTAGGTTATCAGCTAGATTTAAGCTTCTTAAGCCTGTTAGGCCTTGGAAGGCAGTTTCGCTGATGTTGGACAACCCAGCTCCGCTTAAATCTAAGACTGACAACTTAGAGAGTCCAGCAAAGGCGTTGTTCCTCAAGTCGGAGAAGGTATTCAGCCCAACGTGGAGCTCTGCTAAGTTACCCATCACTGAAAACGACATAGTAGGCACCGCGCTCAAGAGGTTATCATCCAGGTACAACACCCTCAACGAGTACAACCCACTAAAGGCATCTTTATCAATCTTAGATATCCTATTCTGTCCTAAATTCAACTCCTCCAACTTCGGAAGGATCGAGAATAAGCCTTTATGGAGCTCATCCAAAAAATTCTCTCGCAGATTCAGCACAGTCAACGACTTCAACCCTTGGAAGGTCTTGTTATTCACCGTCGCCAGTTTGTTCTTGTTCAGGTGTAACTCCTGAAGTTTCTCCTGGTCTTTAAAACTCTCGGAGGGTATGCTGACCAGGTGATTGTTGGACAGGTCTAAGAACTGAAGCTCACGATAGAAGTGCAAAGCTGCGTCGATGGTCTTGATCTTGTTGTTCTTCAGCACCAGTCTTTGGATGGCTGGGTTGAGAGCAATCGGGAAAACGTCCAGCTTACTTTTCTCGCACTCCACGACGAATGTGTCATCGTTGCATATGCAACCCGCTGGGCAGCCTTTTGTTGAGGATACTGGAGATAGGATGCAGAGGAGGAGTAGCCAAATCATCGCTGCGAATGGTGCCTGTAACAAAGAGAAGAATACCATAAGTATATTGGCGTAAATGTTGTAAAAACATGTCAAGAATAATGTACGAGCGCTTCAAGATGAAAAATGAAAAATGAGGTTGGGGGTGTTTCGCTCATTTCACTCATTCCCGGCGGTGCGAAGGTACACTATATAGTTTCTAAATGAAGTACAGATGGCGTTAGTTGGTCGTTTAAAGAAAATATTGAACATATGTAGGCCGGAGTTAATCACGAAATCAATGAAGATGATAGTCGATATCCCCCTTCCCCTGTTTAGCGTGTCATCGGCATAAACAATTGAAAACAGAGCGGTGCGCACGCTACGGGAAATCTCGCAGTTGTGTATCGTATTGGGAAATATCACGCTAGCGCGTTTAGAAAATCCGTTTGCAAGATTTATGTGCCACTTTACATAATTTTATATACACATATCGTGCGGAAGTATTGTGTAGTAGATATTGCCCAAACGAATAGTGTGTACGATTGGAAGTTTTAGCGGAACGAAATATTGTTTATTTTCAACTGATTTTTGTAAGTTGCGACGTATTTCAAGCGTCTATATCCCATTAGACCAAGAGCCCGTGAGCGCCAGACCTTCCTCATAGTATAAAAGCTGCAAATTTCTCTGCGCATTTCCCCAACACAGGTAAAGAACGATTGGCTACTATGAAGTTTGGATCATAGTGGCTTTGGCAGGTAACGGGTAGCAAAGGGGTAGAAAATTGCTACCTACTTTCGTCAAAGTATAAAGCGTATTTTTTTTTATATTTTCTTCGGAATAATATTAGAAATCTCATTAACGATTACCAGACACTTACTATCGTGGCAACCCTTCGCCAGACACCCTTAAACTTTAATAAATTGTAGTTGTACTTTTGTTATTTTATAAAGGCTGACTTTTATATATGTTACTTGGGTAACTATTAGAAGATGTTTTCTGAAAAGCCAGACAGTTTCGACAGTTCTAACATCTTGCCAGACAAAATTGAAGGGCAGCTGTATGTGCGAGCGCTGAGGCAACATTACGTTCAACGGGTGCGAGTAAAGATAGTTATTAGGATTTATCGGATAATTTCATTATATAGAATTATTTATGACAAAAAGAAAATAATTTTTAAAGGATTATTCAATATTATTTTCATGTTATATAAATATAAATAAAAAATGACCGATCTAATAAATGAATAAATAATTGCTTAATCGACACAATAGACTGTATAATTTTCACAATTTTATTTCACAACCAAGTTACAGACAGGTGATGTATATACATGTAATACGTTTGGTGTCGATCACAATACTGAAAACTAAAACTAGACCCGGTCTTCCTCGAAGCATACGAACATAACCGGAAATCAAAATAAATGCGTTTTAAACTCAATATAAAATCTTAACATTCTCCCCCGCGTTGAACAGTGTTCAAAACAAATAAATAAGAAATATGTATAAAAAAATCAACTTAATTGAATTTTAACAACCATCAATAATTCAAAGATAAATAAAGTACACAATTCATAACATTATAACTTAATAATTCAAAATCCAACATATCAAAAATATGATATAGGTACCTAATTCGTTTTCAATATCGTCTTCACTGTCAGTTTCTGTAAAAACGTAAAGAAGTTAATACAATAATTATGAATAGCTACAAATGTATGTATAATTTGAAATAATAATGAAATACATGATAGAGTTTTTAGTGAATCACTGACGTAATTTGGCAGCTGATCCCCTTCAAACCATTTAAAATGATACTGGTTGCTTTCTTGTACCCACAAACCATTATTTTCTGGTTGACATAAGTATACATACATTTGTAGCTACCTATTCATAAGTATTGTATTAACTTCTTTACATTTTCACAGAAACTGACAGTGAAGACGATATTGAAAACGATCAAGCTACGGACTGTAGTAGTGACGAAGATAGCGATTACAACGATGAAAAGTAATAAACGATTAAACATTTCTTTAAATCCTGTATTATCCTTATGGTATAAATGCATATTTTTTATATTGTACACGATGGGTATGATTATAATATTAAACTATTTTTCATTTGATTTCTTAGTACTGAAACAATTCCTTTCTCTATAACCATAATAAACATAAAATTTTAATGAAATATCGATATTTAAACTAAATTGAATGTTAAAAACAAATTGAAATTCATGAAATTATAAATCATTATTTATTCATGTATTAGATGTCTTTTTTTATTTATTTATATTTATATAACATGAAAATTATATTGAATAATCCTTTGAAAATTATTCTTTTTGTCATAAATAATTTTATATAATGAAATTATCCGATAAATCCTAATAACTATCTTTACTGGCACCCGTTGAACGTATGTTGCCTCAGCGCTCGCACCTACAGCTGCCCTTCAATTTCGTCTGGCAAGATGTTAGAACTGTCGAAACTGTCTGGCTTCTCAGAAAACATCTTCTAATAGTTACCCAAGTAACATATATAAAATTCAGCCTTTATAAAATAACGAAAGTACAATTACAATTTATTAAAGTTTAAGGGTGTCTGGCGAAGGGTTGCCACGATAGTAAGTGTCTGGCAATGGTTAATGAGATTTCTAATATTATTCCGAAGAAAATATAAAAAAAATTACGCTTTATACTTTGACGAAAGTAGGTAGAAATTTTCTACCCCTTTTCTACCCGTTACCTGCCAAAGCCACTATGATCCAAACTTCATAGTAGGCAATCGTTCTTTACCTGTGTTTGGGAAATGCACATAGAAATTTGCAGCTTTTATACTATGAGGAAGGTCTGGCGGTCACGGGCTCTTTGTCTACATGGGGAAGTCTTTAAAAAATGTATAAGACATGAGTTTTGGGAGTAAGCAATATCGTGCTTCTTATAAGCGTCTCCTATTTAGTAATACCACTTTTTATGTTAATCAATTTCGATATGTTCGAGCAGGTCCATCTTTTTAGAGATGACTTTTTAGAGAGTTCATATGGTTTAAACGTACCATGAGCCTTAATATAGTCTTAATATCTATTCCAACTCAAAAATACTCAATACAGCCTATCAATTTATCAAGATCGTTTTCCGCGCTTGCTCTTGGTGGGTGTTCCAATTATGAATTTCTATGCGGCGACGGTGCGTATCGCGTTTGAGTTTACGCTGCTAGGCGTCCATTAATCATTCGATACGTCAAAAGGTTGAGGATTATGCGAAACTTAATCGCTTTAAGACCCCCGCCATTCCCCCAACTCAGCGTTCATACTACACAGTCCAATACTCATGCATATTCATAACGTTGAAACATCGGTGCAATTGTGTACGCTAAGCTTGCCATAAACACCGACTTCCCTAGTCGTCGATTGTCTGCGCTCGGCTCTCCGAATGGTCCAATTTGAATGAGAACAATGGACGATCGCTCGGTCGTTCTGTTGTATTGATGTAGCGTGATGAGCATCTCGGAAACTTTGGTTAATCCCGATTTTAAAGATGGGGCGCCGAAAGGTATGCAACCGAATGAGCTTCTATTTGTCATAACTCGTCTTTTAATATGGAAATGTTATTTGGAAACTCAACTTTGTATGTAAACGCAACGAAATATAAATAAACGAGCGTGGAATCCAGGTCAGCTCGAGGGGCATAACCTGCTGATAAATATCCTCGTCCAGCTTGCAAATAGAGCGTCGCCGTGTGTACACTCGGTCCATTTTACGGGTCGGAAGTTTTAATACAGGTTCAGTTTACTGTGTGAGCCTTTAGTTCACCTTCGAACTTAATAGTGGCTCCTATAAAACGTCGTTTCAGTGGGATGACGGTTGAGATCCTACCTCCGACCTCAAACCGTTTAATTTGCAGAGCGTGCCGTTTATGAAAAGCAACTTTAATTGCCTCGTCGTTGCAAACGTTGGGATTTCGAGTGTATTACGTCGAGGAAACAATGTGACGGCAATATGTCAGACAAGCTAAAGCCAGGCAGAAATTTAAATAAATCTCGGAGTTATTATGTTTGCTGAGTGTAGTGGTATTGAGGTAGAACTTGAGGCAAACTGAAACCAAAATTGTATAAACGAACAAGAGAGAAAAATATATATCGATAGTAGCTTTTATGAAGTTCATTGAGAACTAAGGTATAAGGTGGAAGAGGAAACGACAATTCATTGAATGCATTACGCCTATTAAGCGTCAGCAGGAAGTGTGTTCGGTACATTTCGGAGATAAGAATCGCGTGCACGTTGCTATGATATTCTCGCCGTTGTGTGCAGGTGTGCTGGTCATAACAACCGCCCACGAAGCACGCTCACCAAAACTAAGTGTCTAAAACGTACTCCAAGTTTATTATATGGATATGCGTAAGAGAAAATATTACAGTCAACACCATTTCCTACATTTTTACTTAAGTATTGTAATCGTGCCAAACAAAAAATTTTACCTTTTAGCAGAAATATTCCTTTTTGGGTCCCCTGAACATTTTTGACCAAGGTACAAAAAAAATGCCCGTTTTTATGGTGACGATTCCGGGGAAACTACTAAAGGTATCGGGACGAAACTGCATATTTAGAAGTTTCATTACCAAAACTTAGAGCTTAAAAGCTTTTTGTTTAAAAGGGTCCAAAGGAACTGGATGGTTACTCTTAGCATTTTTCAACGATTTTGCAAATGAACCGCCATTTCTGTAATTCAAAATAGTTAAATAATAAATTAAAGTAGTGGAAATTATGTATAATTTACATAATTCAATTTTGGTAAAGTTATTGGTTTGGCTGCATGAGCAAATTCTATTTGATTGAGATCGGCCGTGTTTGCATTAATATAAAACTAGTTAGCCAGGATTTGACAGATATTTTCATTCTAATGACAGTAGGTAGTGTCAAACGCTGATGTTTTGACACTACCTACTGTCAGTAGTATGAACATATCTGTCATCCTGGCTAATTATTTTATTTTAATGCATACACGACCGATCTCGATCAAATATAATCTCATTTACTATATAGTATGAAATCTGACGCCTGGCCACATCAGATTTTTTTTCAAGTGACAAACATGAGCTCAATAACAATGTAAAAAAATTTTAGACAACTTGCGGAAGAATTAGATTGCTTTCAATTGGGCAAAATTTGTTGGTGGTATACATGGGTCCATAGAGACAACTTTTTATCAACTTATATAATGTAAATTGTATATTTATCAAATTTAACATGAAGTTATTTTTTATATAGGTAATGGCATGTTGTTGGTCCAGCAACTATAATCTACTCTTATATGCGAACTTAATTTAAAAAAAAATATATTTGATTTATTTAGTTTTTTAGATCTTATTAAAGATGTTTGCTACTTGAAAAAAAAAGATGTTAGATTTTGTTCCCAGTTAATGCAGGCATGGCCGATCTCGATCAAATAGAATCTCATGTAGCTAAACTATTAATTTTATAATATAGTATGATAAAGTCACTGGTCACAACAAATTTTTTAAAGTTTATTTCTAGAAATTTGGAATCACTATGTGTTCTAAAAGATGGCAATATCGATTGTTACGATGTAAAAGAAAGGACCACCAAAAACCACTGAAAAATGTTTGTTTATTCATTATATATGTTGAAATATGAAAAAAAAATCGGCAAGCGACTTCAGAAATCTTCTCAAAACTCTCGTTTAGTCTTTTTAGACCTCTGGCTAGATTGATTACCGAACCAACGTCTTTACGTGCCCTCCGAAACACGGCGACGTAACATACCTACACACCAGTAGATTAGTTAGATTTGGATACTCTAAGTTGTCCATTTCCATACTCAGAACTTTGATTTAACAACAGGAAGGTGGAAAATACTTAAATTTTCTGAGTAAACGATCAGTTTTTCATAATTTAATTAATAATGTCGTAGGAAAAATGTTCTAAATTTAATTGAATGCTCAAATATAAAATTGGAATGGTGTATCTCAATTCTCAGATAATTGTCCAAGCCTTTGAAATTTTTAAATCAGGAATTAGAATCAAAATACAACAAGGTGACATGAGACGTCACGGGCTATCAACTTGATTTTTTTAAAAGGAATAAAAAAAAAATACGAAAACAATTTCTAAATAACATCTAGATATAACATATATAATATGATACTATACTTATTTTGTAAGAAAATGTATGAAAGTACTGCTTTCTACAGGTTATACAGACACTTGTAAGACTGGGCCTGAAAGGTTGACATGTGATGTCACATGCAATAATAATTTGTTAAAATATCGTCGGGTTAAAGGTAAAAGTCACTAACTAACATCTAAAATAATTACGAAAAACTGACTTTAAGATGTATTACCAACAAATATAATGATATTTTCTGGATAATTAATGTATTTTCGAGTACTTAGAACACTTATTGATCGCCTCCTTGTACAAGATGCGCATTTAGAAGCATTTGACACACAATTAATTCGTGTTTCAAGAAAATGTAACTAAATGTTAGTTAGTGACTTTTACCTTTAAGCCCACGATATATTCGTGTAACCTTTTCTCGAATTTGTTTTATATGGACTTGTCTGCTTTTGCATGATGAGACTTTTACATGTTCAATAACAGAGCAAAAATCAAGGAGAAAACTTGTAGTAGTGGACGTCAATGCCAACTCTGGCTGAAAACATAGTACCTACCTAATAAGAAATTTAAAATTACGAACTTACTAAACGTACTAACTCATTCCGGACACTGGTTTGAGAATTTATTGTTATTCAACAATGTTGGAAGATGTTATTCCAGTCAGTAAACAATAAAAAATCACTTACAATAGTGTAACATTTTAAAAATTTAAACCAATATCTCTTTTTCATTTAAGTATTATGAAGTTTTTGTGATTATGCATTAGTTTCAAACTTATTTTCCATCACTACATTGCTGTAGTAAAAAATAGTTTACGCGACAAAAAAGAAACCGACTTTTAAATAATTTCATTCCACAGTTATTCATCAAGACGGCTACTTTCATCAGTGCTAACCGGTAGCATCTGCGGTACTTTCTTTTACTGGTTTTAACAACTCCGACATGACACGTGTACTTCTTAATTTTCTCCTACTTTTTTTCCCTCGTTTCTTAATTTACTAATGGATTTAATAGCTTGCCAACTCGTTCTCCGTTTCAGCAGGAAGTCAAATATTTACGAGACATCTACGGTGTACAGCCACGTCACGCGGCTGATTAATAAAACCGCTTTCTTGCTCGTTTCGATGCTAGTGGAATAGTCGTAGGTATGCCTGCAGGTAATGAATCGGGGACATTTCCACGGAGTTGTACAAGTATTCTCGAGTACGGTCCGCTGCGGTACAGAAACCAATCATCGTGTCCTTGATTCTGCGACTACACGTAACATGCGAGGAATGTCTTTACGTCATAGCAACGGAAACAAACTGTGCTCGTTAGGTACTTCTAAAATATTTCTTACCTCGCACAGATTTTGATTTTAAGGAACGAACACGCTTAGATGTCAAGTATCAGCTATAAAGTAGTAATTTCTGATTAAACTGTTATAAAACAGATTAAAAGAAGCGAATTTGAAACCAAGAACACCTGTACGTCTTACGCAGCATCACAAAGCAGCACGAGCTTGCTCTGGATCACAGAGATTGGAAACTTCGTCACTGGATGCCTGTACTGTTTACAGACGTGTCCAGATTTTGTTTAACTAGTTGCAACGGTCGGGTACGTGTATATAGACGTCCTGGTGAACGCTACGCAGCCGCTACTATACAGGAAGTGGATAAATTTGGTCGTGGATCTGTGATGGGTTGGGCTGGAATCAGTATAGACAACAGAATTGATCTTGTTGTGGTTCCTGGTAGACTAAATGCCATGAATTACATCGAAAACATCTTGGAGGACCATGTGGTGCCTGCTGCATATGGCGTCGGTCAAAATTTCATCCTAATGCACGACAATGCAAAGCCACATACCGCCGGCATCGCCAGAAACTTTTTACAAGAACGTGGAATTCAGGTCATGGAAAGGCCGGTGTCAAGTCCTGGCGTGAATCCTATTGAACATGTGTGGGATCAGCTGGACCGACGTGTTCGCAAGCGCCCTAATCCACCATACAGGAACTGACACAAGCCCTGATTGAGGAATGGGAAAACATACCCCAAGAATCTCTTCGCAGACTAGTGAGAAGCATGGAGGGCATACACCGGATCGGCCGGCTTCTTAAATCAAGGTCCGGCCGGACCAAATATCCGGCAAACTGGCCGGATCGGCCGGATTATCCGGCCGGATATCCGTTCCATCACTACTTAAAACATACCAAATTTGATTCAGGAGTGGCATGAGAATTGCTATTGATGCGAAGCAATACATATTCATATTTGTATGCACCCCTTCGGCGGTGTTGAAAGAGACTCTAATGCCGTCTTAATCTTCAGCAATCGTCAACTTTGAGGGTAATGGAGCAAGATGGATGCGTGGCACCGTTGAAATAAGACACCGCGCGATCCGCAGAGCGTGTATTAATCAAATTCAGACACGCAGGATTACCCGGCCTGTCGTGATAATTTACGTATGGCACTAGGGGTGAAACTACGGGGCGGTTACCCGCAGGGAATTCGTATACCAACTCCCCACCCAGATACCCCCTCGAAAGTGCCACGACGAAGGAAAAAATGTCAAGACGTTTGTCCATACTTCCCTCCCAAAGAAGTAAGCCTTACCAAATATATGACTGTAGATGTTGAATTTGTGGAATTAAGAAGTGAAATTAGATTAATTAGTTACCAATTAATAGCAGAAAGCAAAATAAAATTATCATATAAAATTATATAAACATTAAGACATATATAAATATGTTTTATAACTCACAAAATAATGTAAAAATATAATGTCTTTTAGAAGGTTAATATTATACAAGTTTTATAAGACGTCAAATTGGCGCACAGTGAATCGTATATAGTGAAGCCTATAATAATCTAGGTGGACAAAAGTCATTTTTGAGAATCGGTTAATTAATGGTCACATGTTATAAACAAACCCCCGAGGTGACAATTTTTGGTAATAAGTGTGAAAAGCATTCCACATTGAGGAGTTATATACGCAGGGAGACCAGGTGATAAGCTGGCGCATTCATAACCGTTTTAGTTGCATTTTTGCAGTGTTTTCGACAGTACACCCTAACACTTGTGGTTGATAATTTAATTTGTACTGTGATGAATTTTACTTTAGAGGATAAGTACTTTCTTATTTCACTACAAATTAGATTCTATTAACAGACTATGTGGTGTAATAATTATGTTGAAAAGATGATCGAAAATACATGCTAATTTTATATTTGTAAACTTTCGTCGAACACAATTTTTTTTATCCACGTTTATTCAATATATATTTTTTATATAATATAGTTTAAACATTTATCTTTTAAATGACATAAATTTGAATACCACATTTTCCCACACTTTTCCTGCGTTGATTTTTTTTTTCAGAACGTGTCTATTCGATTTTAAAATTGGAGTTTTTTTAAGAATGGCGAAAACATAAAGAAGAACGAAATGCTCATCTAATGGATTATATCAGTCACACAGTTATTAAGTATTTTCATTGTGTTTGTTCCAAAGTTAATTTATAATTGCATTTTATTTTTTTTTATAGTACTGTTGAGTTGTTTTTTGCATAAGATATTTTTCATATATAAAGTCTATAATAGTAAAGCTAATACAGTTTACATACGAATACAGTTTTTTCTTTTGGAATAATGTTTTATTTAATTATTATTATTGTTTTATTATTACTGATTATAAATTATGCATATTCCTCAGGTTTTTAATTTTAATATTTTATATTTAATGTCAAGGATATTTTGTTGTTTTTGTAATAATTGAGCAAATATTTACTATAATCAATAAATAATCAAAGCGCAAAATAAAATATTTTTGTCCAGCTACCTTGTTCTAGGCGATTCGCTGTTGCTAATAAAATTGATTTACAAAAATATTTCTCTTGTTTTTGCAGATAGGTATAATATTATCACATTTATAACAAAAAAAAACCAACCCACTGCTAATTGTTTTTTAATATCATTTTTAGTACCCAGTTATCTGGAATAATATAGTATTATAAAATTTCATAATTTTTGTTGGAGATCAAATGTTATAACGTTCAGTGTTAATATCTAGTTATCTATATATAAAATACATGTTGATATAGAAACATAAAAACAATAATATCGGTGTCACTTCATATATGTATATAAAACGCTCATTATATGAAATTACTTCTTTACGACTTTCTTTACTATATTATCTCTGATCCACCGCAATATACACGAAACATACTTTAATCAACCCCCTCCAAAACCACCCGATTATCAAATGATTTTAAAAACATATTTTTAACGAGTTCCCAGGTGTAATAACACATTTGCAAAGTTTCAGAATTTTTAATTATACTTTATTTTTCAACCCCCTCAAACCCTATTGACACTTAAAATTTTATCTGCTATTTATATGTCTTTGTGGGTATAATACTATCACATTTAGATGAATTCAAATTATTAAACGAACATTTAGCGTTTCAACCCCCTAAAAGCAACCCCTTAAGGTTTAGATTTTTTTCACTATTTTTCTAGTTACCAAATTATTATTTTAAGTTCATCTAAAACAAAAAAATAATTTTGTCCACCTAAAAGTTGCAAATGAATCACTGTGTGTGCTGGCGTATTTTGATGAACAGAGCAAAGCTAAGAAAGCTCCAACCCTTTGACAATACTTGCATGCTACACGAATGTTTAAATATGTATAGAATATAGATATTTCGCGTTTATGGATTGCAAGGGGTTCTAAAAACATATTTGTTGCACTTATGCTTTCAAGTTTGTAAACAAACTTTGGTACTTTGGTACAGGCAATGCGTGTTGGGTTCTTCGTCCGTGTAATGGCTCTTTTCGTTTTTTTCCTCAGCCAAAAAAAATCTGAAGTTAAACGCGATCCCCATCTTGCATAACATATTCATACATTGGGGGTGTGCCTCGGGCATTGCTAGATTTCCCTGGATAGCGCCTGGCGCATTTTACTTTCAAAAACCGCCACAAGCGTCGCGGCGCGGAGTGGCCACAGCCTCTTGTTGCCCAATTTACATCATCCCGACCCTTTTGTCTTCGTACTCGCCAACGCTTGTTTATACAAGAACAACCCCCACTCGTGACGCCCTTATACTCGTTCGCATGCAAACCGACGGCTATTTTTGCACCCCCGGAGATATTATAAACAATATAAAAGTCCGGGTTTTGCCCGACGCAGCTACGGTATTTATAAAATACAGAGGAGTTCCAGAGGAGTTCTCGGGCGGGGTGTTTTAGTTCGCCGACGCCAGAGGTCGCTTTTGTTATTGCTCCCTTTACGTATGTATTTATACAGGACCGAGCGCCAGTTTTTCTTTTTTTTGAGGGGGAATATGCTTTCTTCCCTTATGAAAAACTAGAAACCCAGACGACAGCTTGTGATTTATTTTTTTCCGGGAAAACCCTACGTGCTTTTTTTGTTACGATTATATCTCAGTTGTTACGATTTACGGTTAGTTGTTCGTTTTCAATTGTTTAAGATTTATATGAAAGGTTTTGTCTTGTTATTGGCTTTTTTTGGCTGATGTGATAATCAGCTAATCGATTCAGCTAATGTGACTATGCTTGTGCACATTATAAAAATTCTGGGAAATTACGAATTTCGCGAAACTTGTTGTGTATGCTGGAAACAACAATCGATTTCACTGTGATAGATAAGAACATCCGCCAGCTGCAACACGTACGATCACGCGAATCTTCAAGCAGCTGTATTTGGTCGCACACAAATGAAGATTTTATGATCGAGGGGCACGCAATTTGATGTCAGTTGTTGTTTTGTGATAGCAAATCGCCTAATTCGTTAAATAATTAATATTTATCGAATAGAACGTAGGGTGAAACCCCCATTTATTTACTCCTTAAAGGATTCAAATAAATATTATACACTGCTCAAAAAAATTAGGGGAACAATTATTTCGAAACCTGTAACTTTTAAATAATAGTTCTAGGCACTTAGTTACACTTAAAAATGTTAATTAATAACGCATAACAAAATGGATAGAATGTCAAGAATGCTTTGAATTCACGTATGAAAGCGTACTAAAGAAGACAAATGAATTCAGTTGTCAATTTTCGTCGATTAGAAACGTGATTAGAAGTAAAATGAGGCATCTTAGTGAAGTGCAAGTTGCTCGTGTTGTCGCCCTTATTAAGCATGATCTCATGTTAGGAGGGACCTTCGAGTTTCCCCTTCTGTTATTCAGCGTTTATTGAATCGGTTTCGGGAGACTGGCCAGTATCATAGAAGAGCTGAACAAGGTCGAAGTCGAAAAACTACTCAAAATCAAGACCGATTTCTTGTCCTTTCCTCTCTACGTCAGCGTACTGCCACAGCACGAGACCTCCTAAACGACCTACGAGCACATGGAATAGAAGTTTCTGATCAAACTGCTAGAAACAGATTAAAAGAAGCGAATTCGAAACCAAGAAGACCTGTCCGCGCACTACGCTTTACACAGCATTACAAAGCAGCGCGCATGAGGTTTGCTCTGGATCACAGAGATTGGCAACATCGTCACTGGACGCCTGTACTGTTTACTGACGAGTCCAGATTTCGTTTAACTCGTTGCGACGGTCGAGTACGTGTGTATAGACGTCCTGGTGAACGCTACGCAGCCGCTACTAAACAGGAAGTAGATTTGGTCGTGGATCTGTGATGGTCTGGGCTGGAATCAGTATAGACAACCGAACTGATGTTGTTGTGGTTCCTGGTAGACTAAATACCATGAATTACATCGAAAACATCTTGGAGGACCATGTGGTGCCTGCTGCGTACGGCGTCGGTCAATATTTCATCCTAATGCAGGACAATGCAAAGCCAAATATCGCCGGCATCACTTTTTACAAGAACGTGGAATTATATATACCTTTATTTGTATCTTAGGCGCTAAGGCTTCTAAAGTAATTGGATTAAGTAAGAGAAGATGTACAGATAAACTCTTTAATTTCTTAATTACGGAAACCCACCCCGTGCTGCTTTTTGGGGTGGGGGGGGGGGGGTGCTTAGCCCTCGAGTAGTATTCAGCGTTTTCTCGCTTTCGTCAGTAGCCTGCAGGTACTTACAATTAGTGTAGCAGCGTTGTTTTTCTTGTTGATTAGTGTAGATTGCACCCTCAAGAGCCCGGAGGGATGGTTTTTAGGGGATGCAATTAACAGTAGTAAAGACCGCTCCTTCGCTAATGCACTTAAAATAGGTCAATCTTGGAAATATACAGGGTGGTTTCACAAAAAAAATTCTTTCTTTTGTAATTTCGTCAATACTTCTTTCTCTACAACCAAAGACACATACACATACGTGGGGCGGATATTGGCGTTATTTACTGTCGCGGTATATCGCGGCATAATAAAACAAGCGCCGATCGTTTCGGTATGGCGGTACTTACGGGCGTTCGTAAAATGAAATTACGTAAGCTCTTGCGAACCGCGTACAAGTCGTAAAATGTAAACAAAAGGAACCGCGCGGTGCTGTGAGCTTTACTTTAGTTTGCGGCCGACATACCGCGCACCGGTAATGGATTTTTCTGCCGAAGCCAAAAGCTCTGGCTTGGCGGATGGTGTATACTGTATAGTGCACGTCAGAGTACTCATATTTTATTGTTTCCAAAGATCGTTATCAATATTTACTACGGTCGGGCAATCAGCGGGCTAGACGTTGGTCAACCCAACGGAGCGTACTTCCTTTTAGTGGCTTTGAGCTCGGCTGGTACTGACACGCCTGGTGTTCGGTATGGATAGAATTATTACATCGACATTATGTATTTTGACCTCCTATAACTTGGAAATAGATATATTTTTAGTAGTGGTGATCCAAATCGCCTGGATCGCTGTTTTATGTTTGTAAAATGATTTAAAAATCCCTTTTTTACAAATTGTGACAATTAAAAAATATATATGATAGGACCCATTGAATAGACTCAAATGAATGATTGAAATGTTAAAGCTAAGAACGAAAAAAAAAACGTATAAACTGTATAAAGTGCTATAAAACATGCTATTTTTTGGGTGTTGAGCAGAGTTCTCCATTATTAACAGAGGTGTCGCTGGTATTTCTAGCGGAGTAGCAACTTGAAAATTAAAGTTAGGAAGTAAATTTGGTACCACTAGTTGTCTCAGTGTTTAGTCTTCTTCAAAGTTGTATGTACAAAAAAATAATACTTCCAAATGTTATAATAGTATATGTAATGATATATTTTGTTTAATAGTTTAAGCTTAGAAATTATTATATCATACAGCAGTTATAAAATGTTTGGAAGGATGTCTGAATATTTTTGATGTTATTTTGGATTATTTATGTGTTGTCTTTAGTTTGGTAATGTAAAACTGTTTTTTATCATATCAAAATGTATACTGCATCTTTGATGATAGTATTATTGAAATTAATTAAAACTATCAGTGATTAAAAAGTTCGTCCTGAAATGTTGTCCACATATGTTTGCATCAATATCTTAGAAGTACAATTTTTTACCATATCACAGACAAAGGATGTAAGTAAGTACATGTTAAACAAGGAATTAGTTAAAAAATTTTGAAAGAAGTAGGTTTATGAGGAGGTAAAAACGGGTTTTGGCAATCGAGAATATCTGTCCCAAAATACAGAAGTTTGCTGATGACAGATGACTTGACAGAATAGATATTGACACAATACCTTGGTTCTAAAAACCCGTTTTTTTAACCTTCTCCCACACGTACATCTTTCAATATTTTTAAGTAATTGTTTGTTTATCATGTGCCCACATCTATCGTCTTAATATGGGGTATAATTTGTTCTGCTAAGCTTAATACTGTAGGTGATATTGAGGCAAACATTTCATGACGATTTTTTAATCATTGACAGTTTTTATTTCAATTTATGGCTCCGTTCTGAAAACATCGCAACTCCAAAACGAAATATTTCGTTGCGATTTCTTTTTGTTGGGAGTGGTCAGCCTGTCCCCCACCAACGTCAATCCGTAGTCACCAGTTATAGGCGGTGTATAAAGCTCCTGGCGTCTGCTGTCTACACCGGGAAGCAGTAATATGGGCAAATAAATACATTTCTGGCAATTACGCTTTATCGCAATTATAATGTTTGGGTCAAAATGGCACATAACTAAAAAATCTATTTTTGTATCATGTGTTCGGTTAAATGTTTTATGTTTGAAAAAAGCCAAAGATGTAGAAGTAAAATTATATTTTATCTTTCCAAAACATTATTTTTCATCCAGCCCAACTCGTTATTTATCTAAGAAGTTACACTAAAAATTTTATAAACTTTAAGCAATAAATAACGCTTTTAATTGACAATGCGTTTTATGAGTGGTAGAACTGGGTCTTAAGTAATTCATTTCAAATTCAACATTTTGATATGATGTTGAGGTCATAGACGAGAGAATCTTTTTGCGATGTTCAGTGATTTTGCGTCTAGACTATACTGTGTTTCTTTTGTTATAAATTACAATTCTGCTAAATTCACTTATTATTATTATTAAGCTTTTCTTTCAAGGTTTTTTTTTTTTTCAACGTGAAATGTTGAATCTTATATAGCGAGCGAGCGCGCTATATTATTTTTTACAAATATTATTTTTTTTTTCAAATTATCAAAGAACCTTCATAAAAATTAAAAAGCGTTTGTGTTTTTCATACGAACTCCAAGGTCCAAGGCCCAAACTACTTCCCAAAAATGGGCAATATCTATTAGAAATCATCGTTCGACAGCTTTGTTGCATGGTTTTAGATTTTAGTAATATTCTCTTCTTCTAGCGTCATCTGCTGCAACTTCACAACTGTTTCCGGGGAATACCCGTGTCCCTCCAATAGGCATCATACCAGATCGGCTATATCGATGCGTTAACGATGTAGTCTACCGGAAGTGTACCGTAAGTTCGAGATCCCAGAGTTAATACGCGTTGTAGAGACATGAAATTTTTACAGTGGTTTTCTGATGTAGTATTGCATATTGGAAAATATATAAAAGTAATAAAATATTAAATAACGACATTATTTTTTTTGCTATACATTGTTATTTCATGAAAATGACTTTCCAAAATAGAACATTCAAAAATAGAAAGGTTTTACCTATGAACCCGCGATTTAGAAACAAATTGGTTTTTCTCAGACACCCTTGACTTTACCGTTTGTTTCATGTGTTCTTTTACGTCCTATATCACCTGTGGTTAGTTTCCATTGCAAATAATTTCTTTATAAACACTAACAAAAACTTTAATTAGTGAGGTATACAATTTTTAATAAATAAGACCTCATATTGACCGGTAAGTAGATGTCTTTTTGAGAGCCTTTGAATTTCGGTTTTTGTGTTAAAAGGTAAAGTGTGTGTATGGTTATTTTTTAAATTGTAGGATACTTTTGTAAAAATACCGAATCGCAAAAGGTCAGGAAGAAAAATGCATACACTTGCTAGTTTATTTGAAGATATTGCTTAAGTGGAAAGACTCCTCGAGTAAAATGTACTTTCTGTTCTAAAGAGACGGCCAAAAATGGAACCCGAATGGCACTACATCTATGAAACTGTAGCATTGTCAAATAGAGAATCGATAATAATGAAAAACAATGTTTCTTTTCAAAAACTAATTTTTGAAAAGATACAATACGCTTTGTTCTTTTTCTAAAAAAAACATGTTTAAAAAAAACAAAACTTTTTTTTCTGCTTACATCACTAATCCTTGAAATAGTTTGTAATTTCTAAAAATCCAATGTTTAATAAATAATTAATCAATCATTAAATAGAATTTCCGACCTTCGATTGTTTCTTACTTGCAACACCACATTTTTCATGCTAATCGTGATAGACCTCTTAACTGTCAAATATTACAAATTTTATGGCTTAAGGCCCAACATAAAAAAAAAATTCGAAAAATAGCAGTTGACAATTAGGGTAACATTAATAGCTTTCGTTTGTTAATTTAGTGCAAATAGGCGTTTTTGATTGAATTCTTTGCGCCGAATACGAATCCGGGCTTGAAGGCGCCCGCAAACTACTTAAAGAATCGCTGTAAATGCTTGAAAAACAACAAAACACGAACAAACTATCAGGAATTCAGGTACAATTCAGGTATAAAAAAACAATCGAGATACATTCGAGTAAATCGCCGACCAGGGTAGATCCCGGAGCGGGGTATTTTTTTGACACTTGAAGTCCTTTATTGCAAAAATGACATAAGATGGAAAAACCTTTGGTTACCAGATTTGTAATCCACGAGAAGAACCTTATCGAAATTACAAATCATCACTTCCACTATTCCTCCAGGTCCTCGAAACCACCTCGCGTCTTCTTCAATCGCAAACTTCCTCAAAAGCCTCGATGGAGAACACCGCCAGCCTCCGACCTGAGACCGAACGAATTCTACCCTCATTTCAATGTACGTGGCCTCGGCGAACATGACTAATGCATATACGTGCCGGTTGCGCTGGGATGAAGTCCGAAGGGAGCCCACAACCACCAAGACTTTCGAGCAAAAACCTAACTTAATTTAGATGCAGATGCAGTCGGAAATACGACACCGCGAGTGGCGACGGGCCGGCTCCGCGCAGCGCTTAATCCGCGGAACTTTATTCTCGATCGTGTTGTTCGCCGCAGTCGCCGTCTTAACAATTGGAGACCGCCATGCCACGTGGCGTACCACCAGCTCTAGCTCATTCCGCGCTAGCACTCGCGTAGGCGGTTAATTGGAATTTATCCGGTAGACTTGGTGCACTCAGCGCAACCGGCATCGGCTTGGGTCCAATTTACACCCGCTGACATCGGATGTGCATTTCATTTATAAGCCGAGGTCGTCAACACGTTAAAAGAAGTATATTTCATGTGGATTCTATTGGTTCTGGATACCGATTTATAACGATTTGTCATCAAAAGACTTGCTAGAATGGTGTTTAGGTGTCGACCCTCAAAATAACAACAAAAGCTTAAATTGTACTGTTAAAATTCTTGACAGGCTTTTTTTATAACAGTACCACGACACTCAGATCAAAAGATCGATCGGGACCTGTCGCCATCTTGGAAATATTGTTGTCAAACTGATAGACGGCGATAGAAGCTGCATTAGGTGCTATACGACTTGTTGGAGACTGACAAATTGAGAGAGACACACATTATCATGATTTAAGAGTTATTAGCATTAAGGTATTTAATACTAACTAACAGAATAATTATTATAACAACTATTGGGTGCTGCGCCCACAAAATCTTGTATTTTCAAATCGCAATGGTGCCTATTCTTTTTTTAAACTATATTTTCCTACAACGTATTATACAACATACTTTACATCGTATTTTACGATATATGCACGAATATACACAACCAATATTTTGTAAAATAATATTTACTACACACAATTTACTAATATTTCAGGTTTTATTCGATAAATTTGACACCAAGGAAACAAAATAAAATGCGTTTTATTAAAAAAATACAAAGTTTTGGTACTGAAAATTGTTTATAACTTTTTAAAAAATTGCTGCATGACCTATATCTATGTAGGCGTTGAGATGTAGTACGAGGAAACGCTACAATATTGTAGATAATTAACAGGCTTTTGTGGCAAATAAAACTCTGATTTGATGACTATCGACCGCCGGGATACTAATAACTCACCACATAGTCATCAAGTCGTTCGAGAAAGAAAAAAATGTTTTATACAAGAGTTGTTTAACTCATTAGTTTCCATAACGTAAAATTATTTTCATTTATACAGGGTGTTGCATTTAGGCGTGACATATATCATACCATATTATGAATACTAAGGAAGTTGTCTTTCCAACTGTGTAAGTTGTACCTGCGTAAAGCAAATAGTTTCGGAGATATTCAATTGTTTGTCAAAAAATTGGCAGTTGCAGGCCTTTCTTCAAAACTACGTTAATACTACATTTTTGCAGATATTGTCCTAAAAATTTTGTCACATTATAACTAAGCCTATAACTAGATGCTGATTTCATGAAAAATTAGATGCGCTATACAGGATGATCGTAGCATGCACTAGTTTTTAAAAATTTTAAATGTTTTTTCTTGAGATTTTTAAATGGAACACCCTGTATATTATTTGCTAATTGAAATGTGCCTTAAGTTCTTTTTAATTTATATTTACTATATCGTATATCTATTTTTACTACTTTTTGTGATATTTGCAATTTAAATGCTATTTAGGGCTGATCTTACAAAGCACGTTATACCATGGTATAACTAAATGTTGGTATAAATACCAGTATAAGTTGTTATTACTATGACAACACAAATATTTTAGCCAATGGGAGGCGGAATAGCGCTATTTATACTGGGAATAACTATTCCACTACTTATACGTACACTTGTAAGATCGACCCTTAGTATCTTAATATTGCTCTGTATACATTGTGCTGGGTAGCATGATGTAAAATATTTAAAGGGTTTTAGATGAAGCCATTTAGAACCTATTTAACTAAATTTATTCAAATAAAATGTATTACGGTTATCAAGGGAATACACAATTTTATAAGTATGTTTTGCAATTTTTACACACGTACAGTGAACGAACCCGAACACCTAGTAACTTCCGTTGGGCTCCGAAGTAAATCAGAAACAGTGTAATTTTAGGGGGACTATCATGAAAAACTGTTCATTTGTGTGAAAATTGTGCGGAGATGCTTCATTGTAATGGTATGTGCGCTCATACACAAAAACAAACAAAAGCGCTAAAACCTGTCTTGATGAGCTACGGTTGAGAACAGATTTGAATTCAGTACAAAAAACAACCAAAAATATCTGCTTACTATTGTTAATTGGTTTAAAATAGGATATTTTTCTGGAGAGACAATTCAAAATTGGGATAATATGTATGATAGTATGAGTAATATTGATAATGTGAATGGAAAGTGGGTTATTTGGAAGTGTTTCATAGATTTTCTTTTGCTATGAATGAAAATCTGAATCTAAAGATGCCTATTAGTTTGTTTTTGTTGCATATTTGGTTTTTGTGTGTGAGCACATAAATCACATCAAAGAAAATCTGATTTTCAACACTCAGAAGTCAACACATTTTCACGATAGTTAACCTAAGGGTACAGGGTTTAGGGTTTACTTTAGCAGTAATTTGAAATTTTTAAATCGCGTGTTCGGTTGCCATACGATAGACGGCAAAATATATTTACAAAATTTCAACACTATTAACCCGCAATGGCTACTGTGATAAAAACTTACATGACAACCAGTAAATAAAGGATATAGATATAGAAACGTAACCTAAAAAGTTTACTTAAAAATAGTGGTCTAATAATTATAATAGTCTAAATACAAGGTTTGGCGGTGACTGATTAGTTACTTCGAAGAACAAGAACTACGGTACGTACAAAAAAAGAATACGGTATTGGCACGACCAGAATTCTGTCCAAAATGTTACCGAAAACATATACGTTACATAAACTAAGAAATCCTCAACACTTTAGATGTACTATAGCTTGCTCCGTGTATGCTGATATTCAATAAACTATTTATTGCGCATATACAACCCGCGGCAGTATTTGAACCCGATCATATCTACGATGTAGGTTTGATCTTCGCATAACTCCTTATTCAGGTAAATACGGTCCTTGTATTGTATCTGAAAGGGGGATTTGATGTTTAGTTGACGAGAATGATGCACGATCACTTACCAGAGTCACCAAACATGACCGAAATTTGTCAAAACTAATTCAATGATGCAGATAAAAGAATACTGTATAATGTACCCTATGTCACACAGTA
Organism: Aphodius sticticus; assembly: GCA_963966075.1. NCBI lineage: Eukaryota > Metazoa > Arthropoda > Insecta > Coleoptera > Scarabaeidae > Aphodius > Aphodius sticticus. The sequence continues at coordinate 3,100,522 of OZ014508.1, read as the reverse complement.
TACATACTAAACAGCACATGTTTCCGTAGATCTGTTTACTACGAGGTTATAATTATCATCATCTGCGTGATTTACGTTTAGATTTTTTTGCCACTGTACAACAAACTCGTGAACATGTGTTCCGTTGACGATGTAGTAGAGTGAGTACCTCCAGGCCTAAGTAGAGGGTAGAAGACAAAGTATCTAAGATGAAAAGTAAATTGCTCCACGGGGAGTAATAATAGACATTCTCAAAGAGGTCCCCCTCACGACTTTTGCCTTTATTCCGACATTTAAACGGTTATTGGCGATGAAAGAGAAAGCGACATTCTTCTTACATTTTCCCCTCTTGGAGTATAGATGGCGGCGATATTGAACGTTCTATAATGATAGATGCTCCGCACACAATTACAAATTTACCATAATATCCACTATTATTAAAGAGTTATAAAAGATTGGAACTAAAAACGAAAGTTGGAAATTATGAATAAGGAAAATCGATATGTATAGTGTATACGGTAATGCTAATCTTTTATTTATAAGCTTACATAATGTTATGAACGCGTTCGCCTCGACGTATTTATTATGAATAATGTGAAAAAGAGCGACCTTCGTATTTTAATTGGGATTAACGAAGGATTAAAGCGACTTTCTTACGCTTTCTTGGTTGTTTTTCACTAAACCGAATTGGTGTTTTAGAATTGACTTTTTACTTTATCATACGCAGTATGTAGAGTATTGTAATCGTAACAAAAAAAAATCTGATGTGGCCAGGCACATGACTTTATCATACTATATATATAAAATTAATAGTTTAGCTGCATGAGATTCTATTTGATCGAGATCGGCTATGTCTGTATTAAAATAAAACTAGTAGAACTAGACAGATAAATCGAATAAAGCTGCGGTCGGATATTGTACTCCGCTGACACAGGGTACACTGTCCAAATGACACTTACGTGTTATTGGGTGTAAAAAGTGTACGGTATACTATATCCGAACGCAGCTTATATTGACAGTAGGTTGTCAAAACATTTGCGTTTGACACTACGTACTGTCATTAGAATCATATCTGACATATAATCTGACATATCCTGGCTACTAGTTTTAAAGGAGTACGACCGATCTCGATGAAATAGAATTTGCTCATGCAGCTAAACTATTGATTCTACCAAAAAATGTCATGGTGATAAATTATTCAGAATTTCATCTTCTTTAATTTATTATTTAACTATTTCGACGAAATTCCAGAAATGGCGGCTTATTTACAAAATGTTTCAAAAATGCTAAGACTAAACCTGCAGTTCCTTTGGACCATTTTCAACAGAAAGCTTTTCAGCTCTAAGTTTGGTTATGAAACTTCTAAATATGAAGTTTCGTCCCGATACCTTTAGTAGTTTCTCCGGAATCGTCGCCACAAAAACGGGTACACACATACACACACACACACACACACACACACACACACACACACACACACACACACACACACACACACACACACACACACACACACACACACACACACACACACACACACACACACACACACACACACACACACACACACACACACACACACACACACACACACACACACACACACACACACACACACACACACACACACACACACACACACACACACACACACACACACACACACACACACACACACACACACACACACACACACACACACACACACACACACACACACACACACACACACACACACACACACACACACACACACACACACACACACACACACACACACACACACACACACACACACACACACACACACACACACACACACACACACACACACACACACACACACACACACACACACACACACACACACACACACACACACACACACACACACACACACACACACACACACACACACACACACACACACACACACACACACACACACACACACACACACACACACACACACACACACACACACACACACACACACACACACACACACACACACACACACACACACACACACACACACACACACACACACACACACACACACACACACACACACACACACACACACACACACACACACACACACACACACACACACACACACACACACACACACACACACACACACACACACACACACACACACACACACACACACACACACACACACACACACACACACACACACACACACACACACACACACACACACACACACACACACACACACACACACACACACACACACACACACACACACACACACACACACACACACACACACACACACACACACACACACACACACACACACACACACACACACACACACACACACACACACACACACACACACACACACACACACACACACACACACACACACACACACACACACACACACACACACACACACACACACACACACACACACACACACACACACACACACACACACACACACACACACACACACACACACACACACACACACACACACACACACACACACACACACACACACACACACACACACACACACACACACACACACACACACACACACACACACACACACACACACACACACACACACACACACACACACACACACACACACACACACACACACACACACACACACACACACACACACACACACACACACACACACACACACACACACACACACACACACACACACACACACACACACACACACACACACACACACACACACACACACACACACACACACACACACACACACACACACACACACACACACACACACACACACACACACACACACACACACACACACACACACACACACACACACACACACACACACACACACACACACACACACACACACACACACACACACACACACACACACACACACACACACACACACACACACACACACACACACACACACACACACACACACACACACACACACACACACACACACACACACACACACACACACACACACACACACACACACACACACACACACACACACACACACACACACACACACACACACACACACACACACACACACACACACACACACACACACACACACACACACACACACACACACACACACACACACACACACACACACACACACACACACACACACACACACACACACACACACACACACACACACACACACACACACACACACACACACACACACACACACACACACACACACACACACACACACACACACACACACACACACACACACACACACACACACACACACACACACACACACACACACACACACACACACACACACACACACACACACACACACACACACACACACACACACACACACACACACACACACACACACACACACACACACACACACACACACACACACACACACACACACACACACACACACACACACACACACACACACACACACACACACACACACACACACACACACACACACACACACACACACACACACACACACACACACACACACACACACACACACACACACACACACACACACACACACACACACACACACACACACACACACACACACACACACACACACACACACACACACACACACACACACACACACACACACACACACACACACACACACACACACACACACACACACACACACACACACACACACACACACACACACACACACACACACACACACACACACACACACACACACACACACACACACACACACACACACACACACACACACACACACACACACACACACACACACACACACACACACACACACACACACACACACACACACACACACACACACACACACACACACACACACACACACACACACACACACACACACACACACACACACACACACACACACACACACACACACACACACACACACACACACACACACACACACACACACACACACACACACACACACACACACACACACACACACACACACACACACACACACACACACACACACACACACACACACACACACACACACACACACACACACACACACACACACACACACACACACACACACACACACACACACACACACACACACACACACACACACACACACACACACACACACACACACACACACACACACACACACACACACACACACACACACACACACACACACACACACACACACACACACACACACACACACACACACACACACACACACACACACACACACACACACACACACACACAGACATTTTTTTGTACCTTGGTCAAAAATGTTCAGGGGACCCAAAAAGACATATTTCCGCTAAAATCTCAAAAAATTTTTTTTGGCACGATTACAATACTTTACATACTGCGTATGATAAAGTAAAAATGTCTGTGTGTGTGCATGGATGGATGTGTGTACCCGTTTTTTGTGGCGACGATTCCGGAGAAACTACTTAAGGTATCGGGAAGAAACTTTATATTTAGAAGTTTCATGACCAAACTTAGAGCTGAAAAGCTTTCTGTTTAAAAGAACTCTGTCCCAAAGAACTAGAGGTTTAGCCTTAGCATTTTTGAAAGATTTTGCAAATAAGTCGCCATTTCTAGAATTTCGTCGAAATAGTTAAATAATAAATTAAAGTAGAGGAAATTCTGAATAATTTATTACTATGACATTTTTTGGTACAATCAATAGTTTAGCTGCATGAGCAAATTCTATTTCATCGAGATCGGTCGTACTGCATTAAAATTAGTAGCCAGGATTTGTCAGATATTTTGATTCTAATGACAGTAGGTAGTGTCAAACGCTAATGTTTTGACAATACCTACTATCAATATAAGCTGCATTCGAATATTGTACACCGTTACACCTTTTACACCCAATAACACAAGTGTCATTTGGACGGTGTACAATATACAATATGTAACGGAATACAATATCCGAACGCAGCTTAAATCGACATATCTATCTAGTTCTACTAGTTTTATTTTAATGCAGACATGGCCGATCTCGAATAGAATCTCATGCAGCTAAACTATTAATTTTATATATAGTATGATAAAGTCATGTGCCTGGCGACATCAGATTTTTTCATCCTTTTCTTGTATTGTGTTCTCCAAACTTTGCCCTTAATAAAAAAAAACATCCCGATCGGAGACAAATTTAGAAAGATACGAATTTTAAAAAAAATGTATTTGGATAAGAGTCGTTCTAGTTTATGGCTAAAACTGCTTAGAACTGTAAGAAAGAAAATCTTTTAAACAAAGCAAAAATGTTACTTGAAACGAAAGAAAGCATTAAAATTGGATTTTTTTTGGCGAAATATATTTATTTCACATAATTAACTTTCCAAATAAATTAATCCCCGCAAGTCAAATGCCAAAGAACAATGTTTTAATCCATTAAATGTCCTTATCTTAATCGTGTCCACTCATGCTTTCATCGATAAGTACAAAACTATTAAGCTTAGTAAACCAATTGATACATCATTTTAAAGAGGAGTAATGTGAGCGCATTACGAAAAAGCTCCTTTAAAATATATAATGAGAGAAGTATTTACAATATTTTGAATTATCACCAATCAAACATATATTATCAGTTTTCAAGAATTTGGAGTGTCGAACCATCGTTTGTGTTTATTAGATGCAATATATCAATTTTATTCCTTAATTTATTTTTATTTTTTTATTTAGAAAACACTCCGATGTTAGATCTGATATATTTCTCAAAACTGTTTTCAAACTTACTCTGACGAAGATTATTGACATTTAATACTCAAATCGTCGAGATTACAATATATACCACAGATGGAAATAAACGAAAAAAAGTAAAATTTAAAAAAAAGTTCAAATTTCTTTCTGAAATTTTTACAGTAGGTACACATATACTTTTTAAATGTTGAAAATTTTACACCAGTATGTACCCTCAAAGAAAACCTATTTTTTTTTTAGAAATAATATTCATCTCGGAGTAATCTAGTCTCCAGTTTATCTTGTAATTTCCCAACAAAAAAAAATCCTTTTGTTATTTTCCTCGTTTTTAAAACGTTTACGTGAAACTATACCAACACGTGCATGTCGGATACGAGCACGTGTGTGGACGCTGTTCGACGCACGGTATCTTTCTTTGCCATAGACGAGGTTGAGTTGGGTTGACTGGGTATAGGGGAGGCCTTTGCCCGTCAAATCACGCACGCATAGTTTTATATTAACGGTCGGGACGGTAGTTCCATTATCCTGACCGGAAAGTCCACGATTATGGCCTTCCAGTCCGTCGGAACACTTATCACCCTTAACTCGGCAACCCTCCGCACATAATATATAAAAGGAAATATTTCAGTTCTCACCAAACTTTAGTTATTATTTTGTAAGTACAGTAGACTCTCCCATAACGCGGTTCCTACAACGCGAAATACTACAAACGCGCTTAAAATTCTGCGACTACATCTTTATATAACGCGATTCTCGTACAACGCGCGTGCGTCAAAATTTGCGATCCTCGAACTTCTGTAGTGTGTAGTGTAAAATACATTTTATTTTTTAAATTTAAGTACGTATACTGGTAATTATGGTACGTATCGTGAGCTTTATCATCATGAACTTGGTTGAAAACAGCTGCAATTAAGTACGGAATTTCCCATTTAAATTTTGAGCTATCGCCTTCCGTTAATATGTAAATATGGTACGAAATTATCATGAGTATCATTAAAAATGTTGGTGGGCGTGGCGCGGTGCGCGCAACGAGTACAAACTAAGTGCCTTTTGTCACGCCACCGCCGCATATAAAATGTGAAAATATGGTGGAGAGGAAAAAAATAACCAGATGTCATGGTCGAGGATGAGATCCGTATTTAAATTTCTGAGAGTGTGCGGTGAATACGCGAGTAAAAATCTTGTATAATTCAGGCTGGTAGGCCCTGGTTTAAGATTCTGATACGTGAACGTACAATTTTATTTTTCTTGAATATGTTATCGTATATCAAGAGAGCGTGGACGGAATACTGATGAGGTCGGCCGACGACGAAACTTATTATATATTTAATTGGTGGTACACTAGCGGCAGACCATAATACTAAACAGCACACGCACATGATCCATGTACCTAATGATGTATCAAAAATTATAACTACATGCAACGTATGGTAGAAATCTAAGAACCTGGGCTAGAATTGAGAAAGATATAGTCTTTGCAGAGTACTTGGAACAATCCTTCACTCCAATTGAAGGCAAAACTTTGGAAAAAATATTCCAAAAGAAACAAGAAGAATTACACATTGATACAAATAAAAATATTGTTTTATTGGTAGGAAGTCGGTTTGTCGACGATCCAGCTCCTTGACAATTGACAATCAGGTCAATTCTGTAACGCTGTTGTTACGTAGCAACTACAAAAACATTCAATCAGCTGATCAGTACGCTTCGATGTGCTGTATATAATGAATGGGAGTACCTGCGAGAGTACAACTGCAAAAAATCCATTTAAAAGTATTAAAAGTTTTCTCGTTTATTGGATACTATTTTAATTTTTGAACAATGATCATTTAATTTAACTGTGGTAATCTTTACACTGTACATTTAATAAATTTAACAAACTTGTTTTAATAGTCGATGAATACAAAGTTGTACTTGACTATGTAAGATTATACATCCTAAGTAGAAGCCAAAGGAAGTATTCCTTCTGGCAATTGTTAGGAAACCTCTAAAAGAAAAATATAAATTGAATCAGAATACCAATCATACTTATTGAATAGTAAAAACAAAATCAATCACCTTTCATTTAAATCTTCTAGTTCATTGGCAATTTGTTTATTTACGATACATATACCATAAACCAAAGAATTCATTTTTATTTTAAGGTTAAAGACTTGAAGAGTGTTTAGCAGCACGTCCCTCTCCCTATCGGTTGCTACGTAGTTCGTAGTCACTCAGTTCGCCACTCAACTGGTGGCACACTATTTAACCACTGGATATTTTACAGAATACCATTTTATATTTTAACAACGTTGTTAAGAAATTTAACCACTTGCTACGTAACAACTGCGTTGCAGAATTAGCCTGATTGCATCAAGACTCAAAAGAACTTAACAATTTAAGTTATTTTTTTTTATTAATTAACATCACCTCATAAGTAATTATGTATACCACCTAGTCTGATGACTATCTAGCTATATTAAGCTAACCTAAATTGCTACGTATAAAAAGTGTTCGATATTAAGTGTTCCCCATTGGTGTAACTTAAATTTAGTTTGGATGCTGACGCTTTAAACTTCACACACTGCACGTTGCTCTGCTTTGTTCACCTATCACTCACATAACACTGTGCTCTGCTTTTTTAACATCACTTCACCAACTCAAAAGGTTTAGTTCTTTTGAGTCTTCGCACACTGTCGCAATTGTCAAGAAGCTGGATTGCCTCAACATTCGTGTGCTGGAGAAGTCTGTTCTGATGATTCTCTGCAAACTTTCCAATTTCGTTGGTCCATCTCAAGATCCCTATGGAGATTTCTGTTTCTTATATACCAAGATGCACACTCACGATGTTTCTTAGCACCTTATTTTGGAAGCGTTGAATGATGGCAATATTGCTTGGCTTAGTGCAGCCCCACAGTTGGATACCATAGGTCCACACAGGTTTAAGTAGGTATCTGCTTGTAAAGTAGGAGTTTATTATATGTCGACCAAGCCGACTTCCTACCAATAAGCCAGTAGATTTTCTTGTATCTTATGCCCAATTCTTCTCGTTTCTTTTGAACGTGTGCTTTCCAGCGAAGCTTGGTGTCCAGCGTCATACCGAGGTATATTGCGTTGTTCGAGTAGGGTACGGTGGTGTTATTTATTTTCACTGGAACGTGTTGTATTCGCTTATTGGTAAAATTTATGTGAACGGATTTGGTTTCGTTCAATGCAATTAGCCATCGTTGCATCGAATCACTAATATTGTTGACGGCATTCTGCAGTTTTAGCGTTGCTCCTTCAACATTTGTATCTACTGCCATGATAGCAGTGTCATCAGCAAAAGTGGCAACGGTAACACCATCTGGTTGCGGAAGATCATGTGTGTAAAGAAGGTAAAGAATTGGGCCAAGTACACTACCTTGTGGTAATCCAGCTTTAATACTTTTGAGAGTTTAATTTTTAATTTATTGATTTAAGTTAGTGAAGCAATATGACAAAAGCAAAGCCAGAAAATCTTAAAGAATTACACAAGTATGAGGTTTTGCAACAGTGCTAAGTCCACACCAATGAAAGAGACCGCTTGATATTGCATGTGTGCGATTCCACATTTTAAACAGAGATAAGATAACCCCGTTTAACGCGAACGTTCGCTTCTCCAGTAAATAAGCGGATTTATTCGTGCCATTTACTTTATTTATAGTTCTACTACACACCCATCCTGTATGGCTGTCGAGTCTCAACTCGTATGCCAGTTCCAGCATTATTAATTAATTAATTTAACTAAATTAAATTATTATCAGTAACGCATATTCTATCTGAAAACATGTTATTTGGAAATGCCCTATTCTTAATTCCTCATGTCTGGTGACATTACTTTAGCTTAGGCTCTTGGAGTATGTCTATACGGTCAAAATAATTATAGCTTCGAGACGTAAGGGTCTTAAGGACATACAGGGGGTCTAAGTGCATTGCTACTATATGTGATAGGGGGAGGGATGTATGAGGGGTAGAGAAAATCCCCTATGGGGTGGTGTAGTTAGCGCGCGGGGTGCAGATGGTTATCATCCCCTACAGCGTTAGTTACGACGTCTAGGAAATGACTCCATATTTTACTTCTAATCTCCTGACGGTTGAACTGTTGAATATTAATTCAAAAGCAATTACAGCCCGATATAAACGGGCCCGTTCTATATTATGCTTCCTGCGGAGCATTTTTATCCCTTTTTGCCCAGTATTTTTCAGTCACGCCCATCTAGAGTCGCAGATATATGATTTTGAGAACTAAAAAAAGGAGAATGAATCCCCACGATTCAATGAGTAATGTGGAGAAGGCTAAAATGGGTCATGCCTTCGGTTCAAGTGGCCGAGATAGAAGCTCTCTAAGTGATTCAATTTATAACCTAGTGGAGTATCGGAAAACAATTTTTAAGTAGCCATATGCGTTCCGATCCGTTGACCTCCTCGCAATACACCCGAACAAGTTTTAAAACTATTTTAGTGCACTTGAGATGTTTCTGGTAGACCCAAAAGAAGGACAAATTAAAATTGTTTCATGATGCCGCACAGCCGTTAAAGTTTTATGAAGTTTGTTTGCATTGTAAATCAGTTTACAAATATTAGGTCAAAACACATACACCATGTGCATGTGTGCCATCCGAACTGCAAATATCCGATCACATGCTCTGAATGAAGCTGCACTATAAATACATAGTTTTATAAATAAAATCGATGTGGCGAAACAAAGCATGCCTATAATGGCGTTAGTAATTTCTTCTATACCTATTCTTGTCCATATTATATAGAGCTGAAATCAAAAAACTACTCAAAATCAAGACCGATTTTTTCTCCTTTCCTCTCTACGTCACACAGTGAATCGCCTATAATAATCTAGGTGAACAAAACTCATTTCTAAGAATCGGTTAATTAATGGTCACATGTTATAAACAAACCCCCCGAGGTGACAATTTTAGGTAATAAGTGTGAAACGCATTCGACATTGAGGAGTTATAAGACGCAGGGAGACCACGTGATAAGGTAGCGCATTCAAAGCCGGTTTAGTTGCATTTTTGCAGTGTTTTCGATAGTACACCCTAACACTTGTGGTTGATAATTTAATTTGTACTGTGATGAATTTTACTTTAGTGGGTAAGTACTTTCTTATTTCACTACAAATTAGATTCTATTGACAGACTATGTGGTGTAATAATTATGTTGAAAAGATGATCGAAAATACATGCTAATTTTATATTTGTAAACTTTCGTCGAATACAACTTTTCTTATCCACGTTTATTCAATATATATTTTTTATATAATATTGTTTAAACATTTATCTTTTAAATGACATAAATTTGAATACCACATTTTGCCACACTTTTGCTGCATTGATTTTTTTTCAGAACGTGTGTACTCGATTTTAAAATTGGAGTTTTTTGAATAATGGCGAAGACATAGGAAAGAAGAACGAAATGCTCGTCTAATGAATTATATGTCACACAGTTATAAGTATTTTCATTGTGTTTGTTCCAAAGTTAATTTATAATTGCATTTTAATTTATTTTTTATTTTTTTAGAGTACTGTTGAGTTGTTTTTTGAATAAGATATTTTTCATATATACAGTTTACATACGAATACAGTTTTCTTTTCGAATAATGTTTTATTTAATTATTATTATTGTTTTATTATTATTGATTATAAATTATGCATATTCCTCAGGTTTTTAATTTTTATATTTAATGTCAAGGACATTTTGTTGTTTTTGTCATAATTGAGCAAGTATTTAATAAATCAATAAATAATCAAAGCGCAAAATAAAATATTTTTGTCCAGCTACCTTGTTCTAGGCTGTTGCTAATTGATTTACAAAAATATTTCTCTTGTTTTTGCAGATAGGTATAATATTATCATATTTATAACAAAAAAAAAAACCCACTGCTAATTGTGTTTTAATATAATTTTTAGTACCGAGTTATCTGGAATAATATAGTATTATAAAATTTCATAATTTTTGTTGGAGATCAAATGTTATAACGTTCAGTGTTAATATCTAGTTATCTATATATAAAATACATGTTGATATAGAAACATAAAAACAATAATATCGGTGTCACTTCATATATGTATATAAAACGCTCATTATATGAAATTACTTCTTTACGACTTTCTTTACTATATTATCTCTGATCCACCGCAATATACAAGAAACATACTTTATTAATCAACCCCCTCCAAAACCACCCGATTATCAAATGGTTTTAAAAACATTTTTAACGAGTTCCCAGGTATAATAATACATTTGTAAAGTTTCATAATTTTTAATTATACTTTATTTTTCAACCCCCTCAAACACTACCCTATGGACATTTAAAATTTTATCTGCTATTTATATGTCTTTGTGGGTATAATATTTAGATGCAAACACATTTAGATGAATTCAAATTATTAAACGAACATTTAGCGTTTCAACCCCCTAAAAGCAATCTCCTAAGGTTTAGATTTTTTTCACTATTTTTCTAATTACCGAATTATTAATTTAAGTTCATCTAAAACAAAAAAATAATTTTGTCCACCTAAAAGTTGCAAATGAATCTGAGACTGTGCGTCAGCGTACTGCCACAGCACGAGACCTCTTAAACGACCTAAGACGAGCACATGGAATAGAAATTTCTGACCAAACTGTTAGATACAGATTAAAAGAAGCGAATTTGAAACCAAGAAGACCTGTCGGCGCACTACGCCTTACTCAGCATCACAAAGCAGCGCGAATGAGGGTTGCTCTGGATCACAGAGATTTGCAACTTCGTCACTTGACGCCTGTACTGTTTACAGACGAGTCCAGACTTCGTTTAACTCGTTGCGACGATCGAGTACGTGTATATAGTAAAGGTGAACGCTACGCAGCCGCTACTATACAGGAAGTGGATAGATTTGGTCGTGGATCTGTGATGGTTTGGGCTGGAATCAGTATAGACAACAGAACTGATCTTGTTGTGGTTCCTGGTAGACTAAATGCCATGAATAATTCGAAAACATCTTGGAGGACCATGTGGTGCCTGCTGCATATGGCGTCGGTCAAAATTTCATCCTAATGCAAGAGAATGCTAAGCCACATACCGCCGGTATCACCAGAAACTTTTTACAAGAACGTGGAATTCTAAGTGTAACTTAAGACTTGTCTTGTGTTTATAATTCTGTTTAGTTAAATATATTCCGTTGAAGTATACCAAATTTGATTTGCCTAGAACTATTATTTAAAAGGTTTCGAAAAATTACAAAATATTCATCACCGGTTTGCAAAACATGTTTTGTAGTTACGTTTCTAAGTACAAGCGTTGTTAATATGACTTCCAAACGGTACCGTTTGAATTCTAATTTTATCGGTCGACTGACCTTGTTTTCAATTTGCGTATACGGCCTCTCCTCAGTGCTGGGAAGCATAATAGGGTCCCCCACCAGGAAAATCATTATAATTCCTATTTGGTGCCAGGCCCGGGGGTGCGTAGCCCCGCAGCAATCTGTGTAATGTTCCCCAAAGGGCCGGTAAGCAGCTTACACTACCCCTGCTTGGATGATTGGCCCGAGACCTCACTCACGCAGCCAAACTATTATTTTTCTTATGGGGGTGCTCTTTTTTCGCCCGGGGGCGTTTAGTGTCGTTTGAATTTTCCCCCTCAAGGTACTTTTTGCGGAAAACTTTGCAAATAACTTAGGTACATATATCCCTTTCATCGTAGAAGTTTTCAGGTTATAATAATATTGAGGAGAAGACTTTCTATATGCATTTTGTACAAAATTTGCAATTTTCAACCAAAGGTGGCGCAATATGAATGGTGAGCCTTATGTATTAAAATTAGTTCTTAATGCATTTTGTCATGTGTAAAATTGATTGAGCACTTCTCCTCTGATAAGATCATATCCAGGTGCCTTCTTTGGATTCAGGTTTGTCTTGATTTCTCTGGTAACTTCCTTTGGAGTAACTAGATGTATGGCTTCTTCTTCATTCGTGATTGGCTCTGATTCGATGTTGTGATTCGAAGTTCTTAATCAATTACCTAAGGAAGGTATTGTTATGCTGACGTATCTAATAAACGCATCGTTCAGATTAAAATAGGTCTCCCATGTCTGGAAAGTAGCAGAAGTTATCATGATACCAAAACTAGGCAAACCACCGAATGAAGGCAAATCATATCGCCCAATATGGTTTTAGAGAAAAGCATTCCACTATAGATGAAGTCCATAGAATAACAAGTTTTCGATAAGGTTTGGCACGAAGGATTGATACACAAACTAAAGAGTATGCTACCTTTACAATACGTCGAGCTGCTAACATCCTATATATCTGATAGACTATTCACAATAAAACAGATGGATGAATACACGGAACTAAAAGAAGTAAAAGCTGGGGTACCCCAGGGTAGTGTATTGGGACCAATTCTATATCTACTATATACAAGTGACCTACCACAGCTGGAAAATGTAACAGTCGCCACATTCGCAGACGACACGGCTCTAATGGCAGTGGGATCAACTATTGGAGAATCTACTAGGGATCTTCAACAAGTTAGGAATAAAATATATAAATGGACCATAAAATGGAAGACCAAGCACAACGAACTGAAATCTGGCCACATTAACTTTATAAAATAAAGAATCGAGGACATGCCTCATGTCAAGATTAACGACGCCATAGTTCCATATGCGAACACTGCAAAGTATTTGGGTATGACTCTGGATACAAAACTAAGGTGGAAAGAACACGTTAAGTAGAAGTGAGTAGAGCTTGGCCTCAAATACAGAGAAATGTACTGGCTTCTGGGAAGAAACTCTCAGTTGTCAGTACAGGACAAACTTTACAACCAAGTACTAAAACCGATTTGGTTATACGGCATCCAGCTTTGGGGTTGCGCGAAAAACTACAATATACAAGGAATCCAGACTTTCTAAAATAAAGTACTAAGGAATATGGTTAACGCTCCTTGGTACATACGGAACAGTGACCTGCACCGTGATCTTGATGTCCCACAAGTCATCCAAGAAATAATAAGATTCGCCACTACGCATGAATCTCGCCTAAGCCATCACGTCAACGTAGAGGCCCTGCAGCTACTGGACAACCAGAATCTAGTGAGAAGACTAAAAAGAACTAAAGAACTAAACCCTTCGAACTAGTGAATCAGTGAAATGTGTAAAAAGCAGAGCACAGGGAGTGAATAAATATAGGACACCAGTGGATAGCCTATTACAGTAAAATTACACTAGAAAAACTTTTTGACATTCTCTAATGTTGAAAGACAAACAGCATTTGTCCAATGAATTTGTTATTGTCATATGTTTTGAAATAAGGTAGTAGGAAATAAAAAAGAAATAACACTGCAAAAGTGCTCAAAAGTGATAAAGTTTGTGCAAACCAGTTCTTTCATCTAATGAAAGAGGAGTTGTCTGCAGTGGTTCTTATTGTTTTGATCTCCAACAGATCTATTTTGGATTCATATTTTGGACAACATGCTGATAGAAAATCTGCTCCACAATTATAATTCCTTACCAAATTTGACACCAAAAGAATTTTTTAGTAATTGGTGGTAACCTTTTTCGAAATCCAATCAGAAATTTGACATGAAAAAAAAATAAAACGATGGCTCACATAAATCAAACACCCATACGTAACGCTCTCATAAATATGTATGGCTGGAATTTTCTATTATTGTCCTATTTACTGGTGTGGTTACACGACGCACAAGATGATTTATGGTAAATTATTTTTCTACCTCCCATTTAATTTATGGTCCGGACATATATTAGCTTCGGGCCGGAAAAATTTGCATGAAAATGAGCAGTGCCGATCGACAGCGCGTTTAACGTTTTTGCCGAACGTCGCTGTAACTGAAAAAAGGCTAAGAGAAAAAAATAACCGCCCGCAATTTCGATCGACCGCGTTCCGTATTGATAACGAGCCCGAATTTTATTAGAAACTTTTCGGATTTTGTTTTCAACCCTAAAGGCAGAAGTTTCGCCCCCTCGACTTTGGCGTGTTCGAGTTTGAAATTCTTCGAAATTAAAATACGCTAACCGGCAAATTATCGGCGAATTCTGGGGATAATCGCGGCAAAAATAATTGGCACGTGGTTAACGAAATGAACTTTTTGAATCTGAAGGAGAAAAGTTTGAAAACTGACGCAAGGTGTTCCCCAAAAGACCAATTTTCCTTCGCTTTTCATCTAAAATTATTTTAGTCTTTGATCGAAAAACAAGATATTTTAATTAATAAATTATTATTAATAATAACACTGTAAAAAAAATGAAAGAGGAGGCATAGACCATTATAAAGATGTACTGTTCGGTCAGATTCAATAACAAATCCAAAAGTTAGGGACGTTCAAGTTCAGAAGTTTCCAATTATTTTCATACTTTTTTAAGTTTAACAACAATTTGATGACCTGTTTGAATCCGTAATATTTTTTGCTATTTTTTTATTGAAAGCCCATTTAAATTTGCGTCTAATACGCGTTTGTTTTCACACATTTTTTAATTTCCATAACTTCAATTTTGACGAACAAACTAGATACACGTATTCTGGTTCATACCAGCGGCTTGCGGTGTAAATGTTACGGTTAAAGTGATAAATGCGGTTTGTTTTAATAATTACCGGCTATTATTAATAATTTCCTAACGGGCACGGTAAAAGTGATAAAAACGTAACTTTTTACAAAAGATCTTTTGTATACAGTCTTCAAAGAAGTTAGCTAAGTTATTTTGATTACTATGTAAGTTATTATATTTATTTACTTGACGCAAATCATCAGTACGGCTAGCCCAATGACCAAAATTACGAATAATACAAAACATTGATTATTTCAGAATGTTTTCTCTTGTCTCCCTTGTACTTTAGAAACTACTGGATAGAAATTGGTAATGATATTTAGTATACACTCAAGGACGGCTCAATGACGAAAACATAAAAAAGAACATTTTATACAGAGTGTTCAAAAAAGTTAACCATTTTATTATCAATAACACCCATTTTTATATTTAATGCATGTGGGTAGTTTTTTTGTAAATGTACAAGTACAATTTATTAAGTAAATTCTCAAATTCCAATTATCTTGAAATTTTGCGCATTTAATAATAATTTTTTCAATATTGTATTTTCATGCAAATACATGCAAGAATAGGCGAGACTAGTTTACATAAATGTTTTTACATAAATTGCACCGCACTAATGATGCAAACATTTTTGTATGGTTCTGTTCCTAACACGGTATTTTTACTTTTCGTGTTTGACAATATTATACTATTATACTATTTTATAAATAAAAGATTAAACATTGTAACAACTTGCCCCAATCTTCCCTACATTAGGTTGTCCATTACCTATACCTACCGTAAGCATATCTAATATCTGACGGATATAATCTGTTTTATAAGGCTGTTATTATATAAGTGTTTATCACACAAAAAAAAGACTTTTAAATACATTATTTATTTAGATATATGAAAAAATATAACAATAACAAAAACACAAAATAATTCTCAAGTCCAGGAATCAGTTTAAAAATAAAATATATTCTTAATAAATAAAATTAACGGTAGGTAACTCAAATAAAATCTGTATCACATTTGTGCACTTTTAGTCTCGTTTTGATAATCTTCCTTATTTTAGGTATGAGTAGTAACTAAATAAGTTAGTCAGGACTAACGTCACTAAAGGCCCAACACTGAAAACCCAGTGATGGTTTATAATTATTTATATGGATTATAATGGTCTGTGTTCCCACTTTCAATTGCATTTTTTGACAAAATGACGGAGTTCTGTACTAGCAAGTACCCAAAAACAATTTTTTGGGAAAATCGAGATGTAATTAATAAATAACAATTGATAAACAATTTTTATGAACTTATTAACAAAAGTTTAGATATTGGGATGAACAAAAAAACGAAATGATAATAATAGGCTCAACACTGGCGCCTAAAATTTTTTTTTATCGAAAATTGGACAATTATAAAATTCCGAACGAACCACACGTTCTCATCTTGGAAAAGAATGATGGCCCTGGATTACAGTTTTGAAGAGCGGACTCAATTAACAGTCAAGACACCCAGTGAATATTAACAAGCCTATCACGACGAAAAAATTCCGACCGGACAAAAAATATCGGCTCGCCGAATATCACCCGTGGGCGTACGATTTTTTCCTTCTCTTCATGAAAATTTATGAACTCGCCTGCGCAGTCGAAAAAATTATCCCAGATAATGAACACGAATGGCAAAATGGCTTTGTTCCATCAGCTGGGCTTCTTAGCATAATTTGTTTATTTTAAGACAACACGTACCTACTTGTAATAAGAATCTATCTTTAGTATAAAATAACGTAAATATTTGCTTTAAAAAATAAATATTGTTTTGGTTTAAGATAGTCGTTGTTTTGAAAATAATGTGAAGAACGCCGATAGATGGCGCTTTAGTCGTCTCGTCGTAAGAGGGATCTCCTATAGGGTATATGACCGCATACACGTCTATGCAGCATCAGTGATTGTGCTATTATATTTATACCGTCAATGTATCTGACGTAGAAATGTCCAACAGCTTGGTATTGCGTTAAAATATCTTAAAATATCTGACAGATTCAAATTGTATCAACGTCGCTAAGCAGTGGCTCAAAACACGAGGGAAATAAAAATTCAGAGCTGTGATTGGTTCTAAAGTCGTGGGAAATGAAATATATCTCACGATACGCGGAGTATGAAGCGCTAGGAATTAAATATTTGTCGCATGTGTGTGGGGAATGATTAGTATTATAAATAGGGTATTTGACTATTATTGGAAAACCATCTTAGTGTGCTTATTCCTTCAATCTATATTGTAAATGCATTATTTTTCGTAATTATTTCCTCAATATTTCATAAAAATCAGCGTTAAAAATTGAATCACAAAAAGTCCCGCCAAAACGATACTTTCTGTTGTGTGACGTCACCTGATAGTGGATGTCAAATCGGCCCATATGGTCTGTCAGCATCGGCATCGTCGCCGTTTGGTAATTGTGTTGTATGATGTGTTGTTTTCACAATTTCTACATAACAATGGGTTATAAATGGTGTATAAATCCACAATTCAGAAATACGTCAAGAAAAACTCCAGATAAACTATTTGTAGCTGTTCCGCAAGATTTGAAACTGCGAAGAAAGTGGTTGGCTCGTAGAAATCCAAATGAAATAAATAGCGGCCAATACAAGTGTTTTTTGTTGTGAAGATTACTTCGACATAAGTAAAACTGACTAGAATAAGTTATCTATCGTATTTTCGAACCACGTATTATCTGATCTGACAGCTTAAGGTTAGGGCTATCCTAACCCACAAAGCTATGCTTACATGGCACTTTGGTGCTATTAAATTCAAACGGGAGAAGCATAAGCGCGCGTTCGGATAACCCGGTATTATACGGTGAGAGTGACGCGCTGCATAATAGGCGGACTAACGTCATACGGCGTTTATCTGCAGCATATAAGAGAGAGACAGCCGACCCAGGTTATCTGAGCATTGCTCTCCCCATACCCTACCCTGACAAACCGGACGCGCTCTAAGCGTACTAACGAATGACGTCACTGGAGACAGAGCCAATTACAGAGCGTCTTCAATCACGTGATAGGACGTGAATAAAATGCAATTTTAATTTTTAATAGAAATAAAGCATATTTTTTTTGAAAAGTAATAAATAGTTTTCTTAAACTGTAATCTATTAGGATGACTTAATACATGGTAATGAATGCTCATCAATAGGAGTACAAAAAACTGGTTTTGTTCCATCAGTTGGGCTTGAATCATCGGTTCTTCGTGGTCTTTGGTGTCGGACGCGGTTGTCAAAATATTAATTAGTAACACCATCAGGACTAATGGGTCTTCGACCGCAAGTGTTGTGGTGGGGGAGGCTTGGGTAACACATGGCGCAGTTTCTGGGGGGCGGGTAGCTCGTGGTGGCGGTTCTACACTCCGCGAAACTTCCAGAACTACCGCCGTCGGACGACCTTTTTGCCCGGACCGAAACTTTGGACGTTACGGTGGCCGGATTTTCAGTATGCATTACACAAAGGTGCTGAGGACTGACCACAGCCAGTTTACATCAAGTAGATGCCGCGTTGATCCGAGGGTGTTCTCCAAAGGAAATTACTGCAAATCTACCATTGAAGAAAACTCATTATGTGGCGGATTCTACTCGAGATGAATGGATTGTACTATGTAGAAAATAATAAGACACTGCTTTAACTGAAACGTAATTTTGGTTTCGTTGAATATCGATCGATGCATTAAGTTGATGACAATCAAAATGGTTGGAATTGTTAGCAAAAAAATAGAGATGTACACAAGTATGAAACTAGGAATATTGCTGATTTTTTCATTGGTACGTTTAGAAAATCTAGAATGCAGAATACTTTGTTCTCGAAGGGTCTAAAAATGTTTAATGAGTTGCCTAGTGCCATTAAAGAACTGTGATAAATATTCTAAGTTTAAGCCAATGTTGAGCATTTATATTAGGGAGAACATATCGCCGCCACTAGGTTAAGAACGATGTTGTGTAACTGTAGGTTACTTTTTCTTGTGATGTATATGTATGTAGGTGTATGGATTGAAATTGAAGTGTATTAATGTTTTAATGTAATGATAGCTGTATTGCTAAATAAAAATACTTTATTTATTTATAGGTTAATAATATGGCGACATACAGGCGGGATGTAAATTTTAAATAAATCAAAAATTACAGCCACAACCTGGATTTGAATTTGGATTTGATTTTTCACCATATTATTAACCTATAAATATTAATTTGACAAATTATGTCGTTAAACATTTTCATTTATACTTTATTTATGTTCAAATTATAAGATCAAAGTGGAATTCGAGAAAAGTATTAATAGTCGATTTTTTTAAATGGAAACCTTAACATATGAATACATTTTAAATTCTATGGAATATTTTAGATAAACTTTGTGTAAAATGTCCTACTTAAATCGATTTTTAAACATCACAGTAGAAATTGCAAACATTGCCAAATCTAGATTGCGTCTGAAAACAACTGAACAATTTTCTGAATACACAGAACTTTATTGAACAATTTTTTTAGGTGATTATTCATTATAATTAATTTTGTATTTATAAAATTATAAGCCTTCATAAATCACAATATTAAAAATAAAACAAAATCGTTAAGGGGAATCCATACCCCCCACGTATTGCTTGCAAAACACGCAAAAGTTCTGAAGCTTTTTCTCAGCAATTAGCTCACATAATCGTAAAAGAAATACATATATAATTATATAAGAGATAACAGATATATAATTCTGCGTCTAGTGGTAGATTTTTGATACTTCTATTTCTGAATTTGACATAAAATTGGCTAATTTTGCAAATTTTTTACGAAGAACTCGGGTTAAAATTGAAAAAAGTACCACATAATAGGTCTAAGTTACAACTTCCTCTATAAGTGTACAAAATTTCACGTAAAAATATCAATATCTTACCTGCTTTTTTCACTCAAAACTTTACTTCTTCGAGTACATGAATACGTTATATTTTATCACGTAGCGTGGATACAACAACAACAAGTAATACAAATACATTACCACAGCAGGTAATACACCTTTATCTATAATTTGATGTATAACATGAGAGAATTGATACAACATTAAGCTGACTATGGATGCTTATTTTATAGGACGTACCAGCAGTATCAAAAACGTTGCAGTTTTCCACTAAACATGCTTCAGTTCTTACCTCTTATTGCTAAAGTTGTGTGCCCAACCCAACCCAATTATTGAGGACCCAATAATTGATAAGAAGAACATAAAAGATAGAGTTCGAGCTGCTTTCCATGGGTTATGTGCTCTATCAGGGACGCCACCAACAATAATTTGTTAAAAAGAATTGAAGCATGTTTAGGGGCAAACGGCAACGGTTTTGAACAGTTACTGAAATAGAATTAAGCAGTTTTTTTAATTTACTTTACGATTTTGTTACTAAAACAATGTTGCCTTCACAACAATTTTTCCAACGATCACAAAGGATAATTTATAAGTTAATTGAAACTAACCGTCCAGCTGTCATTTTTCAATGAAAAAATGAATATCTCAAAAACGACACATGTTAGGTATAGGGAATGTAACATAAAATTGATCTAAAATTTAATGAAGATTTCAAAAATGCCATAAAATACAGGGTGTTCCATTTGAAATATAAAACTTTGACGCCATTTCCGGTGTTACCGGAAGTAACCGAAAACTCAAAATATTTTAGTTGAGACGATCGTGTTATAACTCGTCTTCAAATGTGTGCCGAATTAGAAGGTGATTTGTTTGAATAGTTGATTGGTCAATTATTTAGTTCTATTTAAATTTGACAATAATCGTCGCTGTCTATAAATCTTTTTACTCCGAATGACATTCTCTATTATAGATCCAAAAATATTCCATATTCATGCATTCAAGCGTCCTGGAATTCAAATTTTTAATAGCTTAGATGTCAAAATAGAAAATCAATTAAAACAAACGAAAGTAGTTCACGAGAGACGAAAAAAAAGAAAGTATTATCCCAATAAATCATTAAATATCGAATATACAAACATTATTATACAAAACAATCTCTCGCATAGAAAATTCATATTCAGCGCCTGAATGTCTAATGTGAATCTTTTCTCTCTCTCACTCTCTCCTTTATAAACGCATCGCAAAGCCTTGGTCATTTCAATAGGAGAACTAAACCGGTGGGATAAGCCGTTTCCGCCCACCTTTCAAGTCTAGTCGTCACCTGTTTTTATTAATTTCTTGCTCAACAACTACCAGCTCTCAGTTGAGACACATGCAGACAAATTGAATGGACTTGTACACTGGCTGCTGACTGTTCACGCCAAAGCAAAATCACAACAACACAACTAAATTGTCGATCAAACATTTCAGATAACGTCTCTCAGTTTCTCTACTGGTATAGTCGAGATTATTGCAGTATTATTGGTGGAAATCTTGTTTAACACTGAGTCAGAAATGATGCAATTGTGTGCAAATAGGCAATTGTGTATATACGTGGAAAAAACCGCGATGTTTTGAGTGAGTATTATTAACAAGAGACTGTTAAACTCAAGGTTACTACAATAACAAATGACGATATATTCCTCGTTAATATTAACTTTGCGGTTGAACATGAAATGTAAGCATTAGTTGAGATTTTTTGTGCTTATCGTAGAAGCATATATCATAAATTATGTAGAATATCGTACCCTAGGCAATATGCATGTCTCTTGACATATAATCGCAAGCCCAAAGTGCGATCTATATTATTAAAGCTACTTATTATTATTACAGTGATGATGACCACTATTTCCAGAAGGTCAGCTAAATGCACGACACAAATTTCAAACAACAGGTATGAATAATGAATAAATCAAGCACATATTATATTTATTGTATTTGGATGCAATTAGTAGTTTTCTAGATAAGTTAACATCGAATACCATCCATATATTATAGAGAGATAGGATATTTATTCAACGTGGTACGCAGCGTATTAGAGGCAATGACAGATCAAATATTGACACACGCTTGATTCGTCGTCTTATTTTTGCTGTGGTGGCCTCAGTTGACCTTAACAGTGACTCGTTTGGATCCATTCTCTTAAATAAATATTTAATTCTGATTGTTAAGCTGTCCACACGTGCCTAGGATGTTTCAGTGTGATACTATTTAGTCACTTGAATCTATTTGGTCATGTATAGTTCAGAAAACGAAGCTAAAGAGTCATCAAAACTTTGGAACCCACACGCGATGCTCTACTTACAAAATCATCATTCAGCTTACTAGTAGCTAAAAATTATTATTAATGGAATTGGTTTCGCGAGACTGGCCAATATGTTAGAAGAGCTGGACAAGGTCGAAATCGAAAAACTACTCAAAATCAAGACCGATTTCTTGTCCTTTCTACGTCAGCGTATTACCACAGCACGAGACCTCCTAAACGACCTAAGAAATTTCAAATTTCTAATTGTTAAATTCCAAAAAGTAAACCAGTTTCTGGGATAGGTAAAGGACCGATGAATTAAAAGACAGCAATATTTCTTTCACCTGAGCCCTGCGCCACGTGTCCTTGTCAGCCAAAAGTTAAATTTTACTATGGCTGAACATAGATGCACATAAGTTGACGCTCTTGAAAACGGTTGTAATTTTGTTTGTTAAGGAAAAATGTGACTTCTTTGTTATACCTTCTTTAGAACCAAGTATAAACTTTCATTCGACATTGTTCTTCTTAAAATTTACCCACAATTTTGTTTATTGCAGGGCCGAGAACATTCGCTATTATAAAAAAAAACAGTTTTATGCAGAATTATAATGTTTTAGTTTAGAGTTTAGCTTAATTAAGCTCTTGAAAGTGGTTCAAATTATAGTACACATATGTGACGTTACAACTACTGCAAAATCTGCTGCGGATAGGTGCGGATGCGGTTTTTGTGATTTTATTTCTATCACGTTGTAAAGGAAAATCCAAAAATTGATGTACGGGCTTATATGTAATTTGATGCAATTCCTTGAAACCGTGATAGTAGAGGTAATTTAGAAGATATTTAACCATACCTTAGCTATATACAAATGATTACGGTTATCAAGATATTGACAATTTTATGTTCAATGCGTCTTGTATGTTGTAAATGCCGTTATGTACGTATATTTTTCCGTTTTGGATCATGTATAGCAAACAACCCCGATGACCTAGACACTTAAAAATCATCCGAAAAAACCTTAAACTTTGTACTTGTATGTGAATTTCTGGGAAATTTGTTGCTTGAAGCGAATCGGATTTATATTCAGGACAAGAAAATACTTGAAAGCACCTACTGGCATACACAGTTCTCTGCATAAAAATGGATTATTGTTGAGGAGAGTCTTGTGAACAGAAACTGGTTAGGCGTTTTTGATAAATGTGTTTATATGGAATGCGAATCTGGGTATCAAAACACGCGTATTAGGGTCATACCACTAAAAAAACGACCGTTTCAGGTTGAAGGATGATCACATTTCGAAAGTTTTCATGGAAACAATAAGTATAAGTATTAGACAATTTTGAAATAATACTAAAAATAATAGTTTTTATAGTGATAAATATGGTTAAATAGGTTCTTAACTGCCTCTACTATCACGTCTTAAAAGGAATGCATCGAACGGAAAATAGCATGTATAGCGTATGTACCGTTTCAATACACAATATCGACTGGTGTAAACTTTCATTTTCTTCCTCTACCACTGGTCTTAAAAATAAAACTTTTATCCTCATGCAGGACAATGCAAAGCCAGTGTACCTAATACAAGTTGATGTCAAAACAATTAGAATACAAATCTTAATCAAAAACTGCAATAATACACCTAGTGTTCCATTAAAAAAAACATAAGTTTGTGTTGGTGCATTGTTGTGCATATGTAGTCAAAAGTTGTAGTAACAAAATCAAAAAGTAACACCGTTTTTATGTAGCTAAATACAAATGTATATTACGTTACAACTGAACACATATTATGCACAAAGGTCAACTTCGCACTGGATGATAATTAAACGATATTTTTGCGATGGCATGCATGCCAACATTACCAAAAGCGTTTCACACGGCACTGGCAAAACAAGATATACTACCAGTGTGCAAGCGCGAGCATAAATCATTCCGATTGTACAGTTAAGCAATTACAGATACAGATTAATTATTTCTTGTTGCAATCAAGCATTTGTATATATCTTGCATGGCTGTGAATTCCAGACACTGCGACGTGTGTGATACATATATAGAAATTGCCGATAATCGAATATTTGCCCGATTAAAATGAAGTTATAATTAAAACTCGGGTCGACATTATTTATGCGATACAATTTAGAAATGTCGACGACGCAAAACACGTATTAAACGATTCCATGCTAAGTTACATGTGGGCTTCGAAAGAAAATTTGCAAGGTGTTATGGCAAGACTGGTCGCGATTTGTCAGGTCTGAAAGTGAGAAAAATTCATTACACGCGCGCTGTTTTGACACTAGCCGAGGACACATGTATTTTACAACACGAACAATTTGTTTAAAGCTATTTTATACTATACCACTTTCTTCCTTTTATAAACTCTTTTCAGTAACTAGAAAAAAAGTTGTAAATGATAGTATAGTATAGAGTGGAAGCATTTGTAAGGTCTGCCAACAGTGCCAACGCGCGACATTTTGCTAAAAAATAAGTTTAGAAAAGGCGAATATGGTTTGAACCTTAAAAATAAATTCAAAAGAATATATTTTTTCAAACAAGAAATCTTTTCTATCTGTATAGAAAACCCTAATATATTCGATATTAGTTTCCTCCCCCTATATGTATAACGGCTTAACTTTGGTAAGTTTCGATGCTATGAATGGATGAATTGATGTATTATTATATGAACCGCATATATCGCCTCAGCCAGTTTCTAAGGGGGGTGTGCTAGTCTTTAGGGGGGGGATGATTGCCTATCAGCGCTTGGGCAAAACTTCCAAACTTACAACTGACGTATTACCTGTCGACAGAACCTATTAAACCAACATTCTACAACAGCCTAGTTTCGTCATATTTGTTTTACTGGCTTTTAGTGTCAAGTTTAACTAAACTCGACAAATATCAAGAAGGTTTTTTCTCTTTTTTATATCCGATAAGCGTTATCTATAACTGTAAGTTTGTTGAGTAAACTTCGAGGAATGTACTGACCTAATTGTTCAAGATATATCAGCAATAATTCTGTTGAGAGTTTGTGAGTTAACTATACAATAAAACCGCACACGAAGCAGTCTAATTCTAGACTGTTGTTATGGTAATTTTATGTTAGAACAAAGAACATGTCGCACTCTTTTTTTTTTACTGTACTTTGGCCGGCGGCTATCGTTGGTAAAATGCGATAAACGTGTTTGAAGACGAAGGAGAAAAAACATGTAATGGAATTTTGTTTGTCTGTTTGAGTTTAAGGTTGATCAAGTATTATTTACCTGGGCACAAGTTAAATAAATCAGGAGAGGCGATAAAACAAACGAACACTGCTCTACGGGCAATCTAATTATAAATCGCTTTCACTTGAAAGTCGTATGTTGAGTATCTGTGGTATGCTGTAAGGAAACATACAGTCATTCATCGAAATATAAGAGTAATCATGCTTAGTAACGCTCCAAATAGTTGCACGACTGAGCGATGGTATCAGTATAGTATAGTCGAGGTAAAGTAAGGTTAGGATAAAATCTAATTGTGACAAGTTTTATGCTACGTTTTAGAAGAGAACTTAGAACTTTTTATAGATAATCAAAGGTGTCAGTAGGATGTCTTTATTACTAGTTTAAATGAGAGGAAATTGAAAATTTGTTATTAATTTAAAACACACTCAAAGTGAAATTGACCTTGAACGTATTTTTTTCATCATACAGTGATTACTGAAATAGTTCAATGCCATATTTGGAACGATGAACAAATATTATTTGTCAAGATTGAAAATGATGTTATAATTGACAGCAGGAAATTTTTCGAGGTAATACTTTGATTTTAACTCCCATTATTGTTATTAATGTCTTTGACAAGATTATTGGCTTATTTATATGCTTATTCTAGCTCCTACACATGATGCAATAAATATAATAATACCTAGCCTAAATTTCACATAAAAACTAGAACTATTTATTAACTTTATTAGCAAAACCAACAGATCGCTGTGCTGGTAACGACCGTCACGGCTATTTAAAAAAGTTTTTCATAAAATTTATCAGATTGAACATCTATCTACAACAATATTCTAAAAGATGAGTCGTCTTTTTGTTATAATGTTGCATCAAAAAGTGTGACCTACAAAAGTGGAATAACCCACAACTAGGAGATTAGGCATTTTTGAAAAATCACAATAAAAATTTGTTTTCTTCTGTTGTTTTAATGCCGATTTTGTATATTTGAACTCAGTTTATGGTTTAAACTGGCATTAAAAAATTTAGCCTTTAGCGCCCTTTTATTACAGCGCCTGTGTCCAATAGGGTATTTGACTATTATTGGAAAGCCATCTTAGTGTGTTTGTTTATTCCTTCACTCGACATTGTAAATGCATTATTTTTCGTAATTATTTCCTCAATCTTTCATAAAAATCAGCGTTAAAAATTGAATCACAAAAAGTCCCACCAAAACGATGCTTTCTGTTGTGTGACGTCACCCGATAGTAGATGTCAAATCGGCCCATATGGTCTGTCAGCATCGGCATCGTCGCCGTTTGGTAATTGTGGTGTATGATGTGTTGCTTTCACAATTTCTACATAAAAATGGGTTATAAATGGTTTATAAATCCACAATGCAGAAATGCGTCAAGAAAAACTCCAGATAAACTATTTGTAGCTGTTCCGCAAGATTTGAAACTGCGAAGAAAGTGGTTGGCTCGTAGAAATCCAAATGAAATAAATAGCGGCCAATACAAGTGTTTTTTGTTGTGAAGATTACTTCGACGTAAGTAAAACTGACTAGAATAAGTTATCTATCGTATTTTCGAACCAGGTATTATCTTATCTGACAGCTTAAGGTTAGGGCTATCCTAACCTACAAAGTTATGCTTAGATGGCACGTTAGTGCTATTAAAATCAAACAAGAGAAGCATAAGAGCGCGTTTGGATAATCCGGTATTGTACGGTGAGAGTGACGCGCTGCATAATAGGCTGACTAACGTCATACGGCGTTTATCTGCATATAAGAGAGACAGCCGACCCAGCTTATCTGAGCATTGCTCTCCCCATACCCTACCTTGACAAACCGAACGCGCTCTGAGCGTACTAACGAATGACGTCACTGGAGACTGAGCCAATTACAGAGCGTTTTCAATCACGTGATAGGACGTGAATAAAATTCAATTTTAATTTTGGTTTTTAATAGAAATAAAGTATATTTTTTTGAAAAGTAATAACAAATAGTTTTCTTAAACTGTAATCTATTAGGATGACTATAATACAAGCCATATTTTTTAATACAGTCAAATACCCTACTAACATTTGCAAATATAATCTATAGCATGAAAAAGAATGCATCAAGTAATTAAATACGAAAGCTTATTTCATTAAAGAATACTACAAAAAGTATCATAATTCATACGCAAACTACAAGTGATTGTAGTTTGTTAGTTTGTCCACAAGTAATTCTTATGGGACATTTGGCTTATTTTCCTATTTTCTGTATACCTACTAAGAATAGACCTTTAGTTATCTAAATTCTTTAGAATGACATCATGCTTAGATAAAGGACCTAGAAGTCACGTTTAGGAAACCAACACGGATACCTTCAAAGATCTTGGTCAATGAACCATGAGAGGTATACTGCAACGAAATATGATCAGATCCCGGCTTAGATATTGGTCAGTTATCTGGTTATTTTTTAGTATTATATTTCCGTCATGGTACAATGACGTTCCTCTCTTCATAGCTAACGGTATTTCCTTGGAACACGTAAATGAAAATGCACTGAAAACCATAATATGAGAACGTCTGCATGTTTGTATTTAATAAACACGAAGTAATTTCAACCGAAAACCGCCGTAATAACAATAATAAACAATTAGAAACCGCGCATAACCAGCTTATTACATATGCAGAAATTGTGTGTGTGGAGAACACACAACGGTGTCGGCCTTGGAAGGTATAGGAACGTTGCCAAATACACACCTGCTACCACTGCTACCAGCATTGGAATATAAAATATTTCCGCCCTACTAAGCTTCACGTAATACACACCAAAAAACTCATTACACTTTACCACGAGCTCTTGTTTTAGTTTTAAATTTTAAATATGAAATTATGTATGCTTGTTTATTACAACGAAAAAAAAAACTCACAAGAAGCAGAGAATAGAGTAAAACCGAGCAACCTTGCCTCTACAAGCAGGCCAATCGTTAGAATAGGTTTTGCATAAATTGCAAAGGTGGAATATTAATGGCGCATGTCATTGCTATTTATAAGTGCGGACCGAGCGATAACTCGACCGGGTATTCAAATGAGAAACGGCGAGACAAAGCCTTAGACGAGCATCGATCAAAATAGTTCTCTAGAACCAAACCTTAGACACACAAGAAGCAAATTTCCTTTTGTCAGTAATAATAATCTTGATTTGTTATGATATAAACACTATGATCTAGTGGTATTAACATGGATGATCAGACATTTCGATTCCATGTGTTCGTCTTAGGTCGTTTAGGAGGAGGTCTCGTGCTGTGGCAGTACGCTGACGTAGGGAGAAAAGGACAAGAAATAGGTCTTGGTTTTGAGTAGTTTTTTGATTTCGACCTTGAAACCGATTCCATAAACGCTGATTAACAGAAGAGGGAACTCGAAGGTCTAATTTTTTTAAGCACTGCATATGAATTGTAGTTCCATATGCAGTGCTTAAAAAAATCATCAAAACATCAACGGGTAATTCAATAATAGTAATTCAGAGTATATCGTAGGAAAACTTACCACCTCCATTAACACTATTATAACTTGTTGGGTGAACATGTTAAAATTAAGAAGTATTTAGAACTCTTGCAACTCGTCAAGGAAACATTCGACTAATCTGTCAAGTGGAAACTTTCATAATCTAGTAGGTGTTAGGGGTAAAGTTTTCTTAATCGAGTTGAACATGCGCGGATTAGAATGATTACGAGACACGTCAAGTTATGTATATCCATCGTCGCGCGGGGAGGCCCAAACTTCGGTTTTGGAAGTTAAATTTATTTGCGAAGTGAATTTTGCATGCAGTCTCTCTACTCTGGCAGACACATGCTGTAAACGGGCGGAACTCCTCGGTCACGAGGTGTTAACTTCGGGTCCAGGCCGTTTACTGGCACGTACCAGTGCTTAAGAGCCAGTTTATAATTTAATGCCACCTCCTTTGGGCTCTGTACACTCCGTACTAAGTTGACACCTCGAGAGCAAAACGAAATTCTCCTTGAACTTGCGGCAAAGCCACTTTGGAATTTTACGTCACAAGGAGAATGTTTAAAAGTGAACACCTGTGCTTGAAATATTTCACTGGTTGGTTACCTAATTAATCTTGTGCGGTTGTACGAAAGAGCTGGGGATATTGTCGGATTGGCAATTATCGTAAATGAATGCGAATGTAGATGGACAACATTCGGGGGTAATTATTAGGGGAAAAGGCAGACAGGAGCCTCCCCCAATACGCTCCGTAGGGAGACAATGAATGCTTTTAGTTATGCACCCCACATTTGACTGTAATTAGTATCTGACCACCCTATATTTCTATTCTGTGTTACGCTTTGCACAAATAAGATTTATCGTGTACAAAGGCCACCGTTTGTTACGTCATCACCCTCATGCCAGTGCAACAAAAGAACAAACTACACAGATGGACATTCCTGTATATTTGTTGAAGATTTGTTTGGAACAATATTAAACATAGATAAAATGGTAGAAATTCATGAACAAATTGGTTAGAGTAATGAAAGAGATAAAAAAAAACTCCTATGTTAATATCACTGCATAGGGAGCTATATTAACATCATCCATGTTAACGCCACAACGCTAGGAGCTGTATTGACAACTCCTATGTCAATATCACTGCCCTGGGAACTGTATTAACATCATCCATGTTAATACAACTATTTCATAGTGTTTATATTATAACAAATAAAGTTTATTATTACTGACAAAAAAATGTGTGTTTGAAGATTTGTTTAGAACAAAATTGATCAGAAATAAGATTGTAGAAATTCATGAACACATTAGTTAGAGCAATGAAAGCACAACAAATATTGGTGATAACTCTTGTATTAGTAATTAGTTTACAATAGGTGTACTGCAGTGAAGAACAATTTTTAATACAGTTTGCTTCTTTCCCTATTTTGTACTGTTTTATTGTGTTTATTTAGTTGTTAACCTTCAAATACTTAGTATGAAGGTTGATATGCTATACATAAATAAAACAACACATCTAGAGCTCCTATAGGTGAAAAAATAATTTTGGCCAGGTTTTCGGGTCAAATACACTGTATTAATTTTATTCCTGTTTGCAGATTGCTGGAAAAATTACTGAGGAGATAAGAAACGCATGAAAATAAGATTGTAATACAAGATTTGACTCCATAAATTTGCTTAAATTTTACGTTCGTAGTACCAAACTTGTACCACCAAAAAATAAGCAATCTACAATGAACTCCACTTTAGAATCTATCTCCTGCGCGCTGTAAAGTATTCCACAGCATCACATCCATGTATATTTAATACATTCTCCATGCTCCCCTTGCTCAAATTGCTATACAAGAGAGTAGGTTCAAAATGGCGATATCTCGTCTACACGAAAAGAGGGTGAATAATGAACAAATAGAGCGCTTAGAAAAATGGGTATATGCGTCGCGACAACCGTTGGGGCCGTTGGGCGATAAAGTTATCTTCACATCCATTCTGTGTACACACATTCTCCCTACCTTGGAGTACAGATATTAAAAATAAACAGCGGCGTCTGAATGCTCGGTAAAAATCATATCGCCGCCGCATGTCGTTATGAAAATCCAGTCTCTCAGAGATGCGTAACGAGTAGTGAAATAAGCTAGCAGCTAGCAGTGGTGAAGCCCGGTGAAGTTTACTGACCCTGCCCTGCTCGCCATCACGGCTTCATACAATAAAAACGCCGCCGCGTTGTCGACGTACTTATTTTTCACACTACAATACAACTACCTGGCATCACAAAGCTTGGTGTCCCTTTACTACGTATGTATATACATTTTAGTGGACGCTGCAAGTCTGGATGTCGCACTGTTTATGATGTATATCTTTCCCACATCATTTCCTAGAAAGCATACCTATGCAAATATTTAGCTCTAGATTTATCTGCTGTGGAAAATATTGTTGTTCTCAGAAGAACTATGTTTTTCCTCTTTATAAATTCCAACAAGTTTATGGTTGGAGGTTTTATTTTAGCCTACTTAAACAATTCTATGACGTCGCCTTTAAGATATCGAAGAAAAAAATACAAACTTTCAAGTTAAACTTAGCAATATCACCTTCTTTTTTAACTTTACATCAATATTAATTACCAACCCTCAATTATTTTCAACTTATGACGCTTTCGACACTTTTGTTAAATGGCAAAGCCATATTTTTACATGAAAAGATGTCGCGCGAATAGCTAGTAATAGATAAAACACATTTCTGTTGAACTGTCAAATATACTAACCTAACCTGATACCTGATATTGGATCTGTAATTGTCGGTCGTAGGTAAAAGTATGTATAATACTCGAGCTGTAACGTATATTACGTGCTAGTGAAAAATAACAAAAGTCGTATGCTAACTTTCCACTCGTATGTAATTTGTTAGTTACACCTATTACAGCTAACTCTTGTAATGGGATATACTATAACCCCACTTTTTTCTAAAAACTTGGATAGCGATAGAAAATTTTGGAGCCCAGATTCACTTGCAGGGCAATTAATTCTACCCAAAACGCAATTTCATGTTCAATTCACAAAAGCTGTATTCCCTAAAGTTATCAATATTTTACCATTTTCAACTGTCTTTTTCTCGAAAAATGTCTTATGTAAGGCCATAAAATACTTAAAATACGTGTTCGAGGATTCTGTATATAAAAAAATGCAAATTATCAGATAATTTCAATTTAAAATTTTACAAAATCCATCATGTTGACTAATGTGTGTTCTCTGAGTTCTGTATATCTTTCTGAACCTGCCTGGTATGGAATCTTTTACGTCTCTGTATAAATTCTAATTGAGGTAAATACAATTCTTGCAAAAAAATGAGCTAAATCTGCGTGATTTGTTTCAAGATAATAACAACTATAAAAAACATTTAAGATTTTTAAAATGTCGTTTTTCAAAATATCTTCAGGATCTGGTGGAATATTGTTATAAATAGGGAATAAGAATTGGCAGATTTGCAATCACACAAAACAATACTTTATGTAAAATCGTTTTTTAGACTTTTCACACTGGATAATTTCAGTATTCAGGAGCACATACATTCGTTAACAATCATTTTCTTAGTATGCAAACTAAAAAATAATAAACATTTGAATATTTTTTTTTAATTTTTAGTGTATGTTGACATTCACGACTAAAAATGAAAGTGGCCAAGTTATTTATTTCAGGAGATGATATTCAGGAGTGCCAGTTCGTATTCAATATGGACACTGAAGCAATACCAAGGGTTTTAACACAAATACAATTATTTGGCTGTTTTCTTTAAAACTTTGGAGACCCCCTTAAGCGTCTTAAACATTGGTATACTTGCCAAATATCAAATATTAGTATATGTATATTTGTCAAGAAAAAAAACCTGCTCTATTCAATTCGTAGCGAGCCCACCTCTAAAATAAATTTATATATTCGACGTTCGGCTGTGCGGACGAGATTTTTTACGCCGTATACTAGATATTTGCAATACCCAGTTGAAGTGGGTATAGCAAATGCAAAGGCGACAAATATTGGTGCATTTATTTGTACTCGATGGAACATTTTAGTACGCTGTTTATTTTTCCATTTTTAAATTGGGTTGTGTGTAGTAGGTCGTATACGAAGATTGACAATAGATTTGTAATTATTAGTAAGATTTTTGATTTTTCTAAAGGGCGAAAACCGCACAAAATTGTAAATTTGTGAAACCGTCAGACAGATAGTTTTCCGGAAACCGTCTGATAGAAATTAAAAAAAAATATTGTTGTTTTTACCTGTCCACATAAACGCAAAGTTACTTCTTTCCAAGAAAAACGTACACCATATACAGAGTGTGTCCTAAGTTGATGCTTTTCTATGAACAATATAGATGATAATCATTTGTGAGCTTTCAAAATATAACCTTTTTGTAAAATAACAAAAGCTACACAAAATTGACTGTACTATTAAAATATTTTTAAACATTTTCGTTTCTCTTCAATTAGGTAATAAAAATAAAAATTTTATAGACAGCAAGTCTATAAAATAATTTATTTGGAAAATTATACTTTATTTGCTTGTATTTATATATTTGTCGATTTTTATGATGTTCATTATTTGAAGAGAAACGAAAGCGGTTAATTGATCTGTATTTCAGACAATATTAGGACATATTTATACAACGAACCTAGTAGTACAATTGGATTTAGTAGAACTTTAAAGATGACGAAAAAACCATATCTAACATTTCTTTTATGGGCAATATCTTCCTAATTTAAATAAAAAATATAGATATTTTCTCATTAACATAATATTTTATTTAAACTAATTCACATCAAATGACCGACCAATTGTATTGTTTTACAGTCTGTTAAAATTAGATTCTGCGAATTAATAATACAGAAAGGTGACGAATTAAACAAAAAATCATTAAAATGAAACAAACAGTTTCGTCAAGATTTGTTTTGTAAATTTTCAGAAGAATGCCCTTGTTAGTACGCAGTGAATTCGGCAGTTATGTAATTAAAAATATGTCGGCATTATAAAATAAAACCATGCTTGTTCGGAATCAAATTATCAGTTTGATTTGAAAAAGCTAAGGTGCAAATAGCGCGAACTAATCAAAAAAAGAATAAAGTTTCATAGAACCTGGCCAAGTTCAATAAATACTCCAAAGGGTGTCTAAAAACTTTGATAAATACTCAAGAAATATTTGGATGTCAGTCAAACATTTGAAATTTGCCAAATATGCGAAGAAGACGAAGAAGAAGAATTCTAATGGTATAAGGAGGTACCTTAAGCTAAGAAAAGTAGATTTAAGACTTATTAGAAGAAGTATTACAGGTTTTATCTCTCAAAGAGGAATGACTTATTGTATGCTCACTGATAGGTTCAGTGACCAAATTCTTCACGACAAAGGAGTTGAGATATATCGACTAAACTGGATTAGATATAAGAAATACCTTCTATGACTAATGTGGAAAAGAATAACAACCAACGATAGAGTATGGTGGAGAAATGAAGCATCATCCTTCAGATTAAGTAAGAACTTGAATCATCATTAATTCTAAAGAAGTTCTGTTCTTCTCTTTAATTATTTGTTTCTATAGATTAATTAATTAACAGTTGAAGGAATAAATAATAATCAAACTTACGTTTTTGCTAGTTCGTCTCGAGTAAAATAAATCCTTCCACACACCGCAAAGAGCCTCTTCAAGCATAATCGGCGAATACTCAGAGGCAATCCCACTTCTGATAACCAAACAAAAACCAAAAAAACACTGTATCCGATTTTTCGATCGCACTTAGATCATGTTTTTCGGCAAGATTCGAACTCAATTTTCAGACACGAGCTGCTTCGATCTCTACACACACATGAACTAGACGAGCGCTCGACATAAACTGAGGGCGAACTGAGCGCTCGTCTCGAAAACCGGTCGGTTAGTATGAATGCGCTCGGATCGCAGCGCCGCCTAGGCGGCGTTTTGCGACGTCGCGAGTGAGACAGACTGTGTGCGAGAGACGCGTGATATTCCCTCAGTTTCTATTGTGGTGGAAACCGCCCTTAGTTGGACAGATTAGTGAGTAGGGAAGCGAAAACGTGGATGGTGAGTTCGCGAAGAGGGGTTTGCAGGTTTTGCTACCCTATATTTCGTAGAGTTGAGTCAATTCAACAGGCGCCTTTTTTATGGATTCTGTGTATTGATTTTTATCTAGTTTTTTGGGGGTTGCGTAGACGTGTGTGGCGGATAAACAAACATGGGGGATAAGGGTGTTTAGGGGTTGTTATGGACATTAATGTAGTAGATAAGAAAAAAGAAATTGTAAAAAATTGTGTTTAGTTTTTGTGGTTTTAAATTTTTTTATGTTGTTGCTTTATGTGGTAATACAAAAAACTATTGTTTGTATACTTTTTCAATGCTTACCTAACAATATATCAGTGCAAATTGTGCATTTATTGTAAGCATTTTTTAAAATATTTAACCAATATTCGAGCAATACAAAAAATTACTTGTGCATTAAAAAACCTAATGTGCAATAAATGTATGTACATTAGAATAATTAACTGTATATGATCGAATGTGCCTTTCATAATACATTTGTACACTGAAATAAAT
This sequence comes from Aphodius sticticus, assembly GCA_963966075.1. Lineage (NCBI taxonomy): Eukaryota > Metazoa > Arthropoda > Insecta > Coleoptera > Scarabaeidae > Aphodius > Aphodius sticticus. The sequence continues at coordinate 3,063,799 of OZ014508.1, read as the reverse complement.
AAATGTGCAATATAATCGCTACTAAAAATACAATGAGCAGCTTAAAAATGCTTGTTCATTGAAAAAAATATATTTCCAATGGTTTAAATGGATCAATCAGCATTTGAAAATATTATAAAATATTATAATAATCTCAATTCTACCATGAGAAATTTATAATGCGGCCTAGAAAGAATATAAGGTGCATTAAGTTCTGCAACCTTTAGCGTACATATACAGGGTTAGCCAAAATTGATTACAAAAACTCTTAGAATTATAGAATAAAATTGTCCAGGACGTTTCATGAGAAAAAGGAAAAGTTTTCCATGCTTCCATAATAAAATAAACACCCTGTATATAAAAAATATATTTAAGCCAGAGCTTGTTTTAAAAAAATGTTTTTTACTGTTGGAGAATTATGTAGGTGTTCCGGTAATTTTGAATATTTTAATTAATTGCTTATAACCCAAAAATGATGCATTCTATAAGAAAATTATTTCAATAAAAAATATTTTGAATTAGTCAGAATAATTACAAAATGTAAAAATATACAAGGTGTTCCATTTGAAAAAAAGTTTAGGAAATTTCCATAATAAAATGAACACCTGTATATTAAAAATATATTTGAACGATAGCTTGTTTAAAGTCAAAAAACATTAGTTTGAATGTGTTTTTTAAATTTTTTACGGTTGGAGAGTTATGTAGGTGTTCTGGTAATTTTGACTAATGTTAATTGATTGCTTAAAACTAAAAAAAGATGCATTTTAAAAAAAGAGTATTGTAATAAAAAACGTTTAAAATTAATCCTAAATTTACAAAATGTAAAAATATACAGGCTGTTACATTTGAAAAAGAAATTTCTATAATAAAATGAATACCCTGTATATTAAAAATATATTTGAACGATGGATTGTGTAAATTAAAAAAACTTTTGTTTGATTTTCTTTTGAAATTTCTTACGGTTGGAGAATTATTTAGGTGTTAATTTTTGCTAACCCTGTATATAGCGAGCGTTTGGCAATTCTTATTCTGAATTCTCAATCCTTAAGCTCATATGTATAGTCAGCGCAAATAAATCAATCTAAAACGCCTATTCGCATTCCATAAACAAATAAGTTATCAATACTATACAAATTATCAACTGTCTTTTTCTCGAAAATTTTATTATGTAAGGCCATAAATCTTGTAAATTACTTTTTAAACAATTAACAGATTTATCAATATCAGGACAAAAAATATGGGATTGCCATTTAAAAAGTTGACGTTGACGTCATAAGTCGAAAATAATTGAATTGTTATTTAACATAATAATATAGGGTGAGCCATTTGAATTAATCAATAAGGTTTTATATCATTGAAAGTAGGGGCTATCATTAACATACGAATATTCAAAATCATATCGGCCTTATTTTTGATGCGCAGTATAGTGCACATTTATTATTTTAATGTACAAGATATTCATTTTAGGGCACAATATGAACACTCATTATAACATTTTGTATGTAAGATATTTATATGTATTGAATGCTCAGTAGGTATTATTTTAATGCACAAGTAAGCCATTTTAGGGCACATATGTATCTTTTATGTGACATATTCATATGTATTTAATGCACAAAGTATTTATTTTAATGTACATATCTATTTAAATAACAGACGCTTAAATCGCACCCAAAATATATTTTTGTCCTTGTCTCCATTTGTTAAAAGTATAGTGAAGAATTCAACAATTCTAGAAATGATTGAATTGAATTTTCTTCAATAGATTAATAAAAGATGAGGGTACAAAATATCTGAAATACCAAATATAGAAAAAACAATACTCAATATCACTCTGGTATTAATCTCTGTAAAACAAATTGAGTTGAGACGAAATTAAAAATAAAAATACTTTCTATGGTAACTTCTAAGGTGCAAATTATGATTTCATCCCATTCTCAAAATGTCACAAATACTGTAGATTGAACAGGTTGGATGTTTTCTAAAAATGTATTGCTTATAGTAAAATAAAACTTCCCACTGAATCAAGAAGTTTCCTTTAAATAATCATGGTTTACATTATTTTACTTTTGTTTTTAGAACTTTACCCAAACAAAACTATAAACGGAAAACTTGTGGGAAACCTAATTGTTTTTTTGGTATGCAGTGTCAGTGACACGTCGATTTTTAATTATAAAAATACACATATTTAAAAAGGTAACCCCTATAAAAAGGTCTTAAAAGGTTTTTACAAAATTTATTTGAAATTTTGGTTTAATTTTTTTTATTTGCGCTCAATACGAATCTGATCTTGAAAGTTGCATATAATTTCAGGTTATTGCGTTTTTATGTTTCTTTTATGTAGGCACACTACTTAAAGAATCGCTATAAATGCTTCAAAAATATTGAACAATCTTTCAGGATTTCAGATAAAAATGCAAAGGTTTACTATGATGAGACTATTTTGAGCTTTCCAAAATTGCATTTTTTATATTTTGACGCGACTTTTTCCAAAAACATGAGCGTTAGCAAATTTTGGAGCAATTTCTTTTATTGCGTTTGTCTGTAACCAAACATATTATACTGCTGCATTACTTAAAAATCTGATGTGGCCAGGCACATGACTTTATCATACTATATATAAAATTAATAGTTTAGCTGCATGAGATATTATTTGATCGAGATCAGCTGTCTGCATTAAAATAAAACTACTAGAACTAGACAGATATGTCGATTAAAGCTGCGTTCGGATATTGTACTCCGTTGACACCGTCCAAATGACACGTGTTATTGGGTGTAGAAAGTGTGAAGGTGCGTTCCGATTGGTGGCAATGGTTGGTAATGGCGGTGGTAGCAGAAGAAATTATAGTGTTTCTCACATGTCGTGATGGTGACACATATTAGTTTACATGTACATAAACTTGAGTCACTAGCAAATTCTATTAGAAATACTATAATGGCGTCTACTACCACTGCCATTTGCACTAATGAAAACGCACCTTAACTGTGAACAATATCCGAACGCAGCTTGTATAGACAGTAGTATTGTCAAAGCACTAGCGTTTGACACTATCTACACCCAATCTACACCGTCATTAAAATCACATCTGACATATAATCTGACATATCCTGGCTACTATTTTTAATGCAGTACGACCGATCTCGATGAAATAGAATTTGCTCATGCAGCTAAACTATTGATTGTACCAAAAAATGTCATAGTCATAAATTATTCAGAATTTCCTCTAGTTTAATTTATTATTTAACTATTTCGACGAAATTCCAGAAATGCCGGCTTGTTTACAAAATCTTTCAAAAATGCTAAGACTAAACCTCCAGTTCCTTTGGACGCTTTTTAACAGAAAGCTTTTCAGCTCTAAGTTTGGCCATGAAACTTCTAAATATGAAGTTTCGTCCCGATACCTTGAGTAGTTTCTCCGGAATCGTCGCCACAAAAAACGGGTACACACACACACACACACACACCCACATCCACACACACACACAGACATTTTTTTGTACCTTGGTCAAAAATGTTCAAGGGAGCCAAAAAGACATATTTCCGCTAAAATCTCAAATTTTTTTTTTGGCACGATTACAATACTTTACATACTACGTATGATAAAGTAAAAAGTCCAATCCTAACCTTTTGTCTTCTGTTTGTTAAATAGTTTTCGAACCATTTCAATTATTTTCCTCTGATTCCATAAATTGTTATATCTCTTACAGTTATCGAAACCTTTTGTGGTACAGGTAAGTACTTAGGTATAATTTTGTTGAAGCATAAAGCCATTAACTTCTTTAAAAACCCTTTTCGCCAAGCATATACAATGATGACTGAAGAAAGAATGGTCATTCCTTCGCACTTCTTGTGTACTAATGATGGTTAGGACCCCCGAAGAAACACTGGGATGTCATTTGTTATTTTGCACGTGTCAATAAGAGGTATATAATGAAATGTTTAGAATGGCAGAATTTTAATCAGAAAATGGTTTACAACGTCAACATCTGCTTGCTGTTATAGTTCGGACCGCATGCAATGACCTATTTAAAGAACTAGTTGTAGGCACAGTAAGTACGATACGGTCGTTGTTCTTGATAATTTTACTAGTGTGTCCAGTATTTCTATTATTGTATTTTCAGAGTTCTAAATTCAGAGTATTAGATAAAAAAAAAGAATATTACCAGATCTATATCATTGTTCAATAATAACCGGTCTGTTATATCACTACTGTCTACTTCACTAATAATATTCTAATTGCATCAATTAGCTAGGAATAGAATTGTATTTATCAACGAACGTGTTTACCAAATCTGTTAATTGTTATACACATTATACACGTATGTAATGTACCTACTTCTGTTTTTGTTTTTATCATTTTATCTGTCTAGCTATACTCATCTAACATAACTTCCTACCAATAAGCCAGAAATTGCTGATTTCTGGTCAATCTACCGCACAGTCTATTCATTAATTTGTCACACACCCTTAACCACAATACAAACGAACGGTTTGAAATCAAATCTTCGGTCAAATTGATGATTTGTTCGGCAAATGTATGTACCAACCCTTAACTAGAGGTGGACTAGGTGCGAGGGTGAATAGAGTGGGAGATAATGGGACGCTTAAACTGCAGTGCAAACTGTTCACCTGAACTATGTGTTTAGTAGGGGTAAAGGGTTAGCAAAGGGTGCCGCTAAGCTAACACAACATGCACGCGCAAGTTCTATCCCCACCCCCTTCCATCGCATTGGAAATACATTACGGCAGTTGTAGCAGTAGTTGTAGGGCCCTAATCTAAGCCCTCCATATCTGATACGTTTTCGATCCCTAGGGACTCTCATATTGACTAAACTGCGGTCTAACTGTTGGGTATTTATTATGGACACGTACTTACTATAGGTAGTAGTAAGAATAACTAATATGCATGTTGATTCTGTTGGATATAGCACTGCCTATAAGATATTTTTATAGCAAAAAAGATGCTGTAAGGTTTTTTATTGTTGTTATTATCATTATATTTCTAGGCAAATCTGTCGAGTTGTTCTTTCTTTCGGTATTCTGGTTCTCCAGGAATAAGTTGTGTCCTTTGGGTTCTCAATCTTGTCATCAATTAGTCATGGCATTGACAGATGGACATATTCACCACTGTCCCTCGTCAGGATGCCAGTAACATACAGAGAAACACTAATGAAGACCTGACGATGACTTTTCAGAATGCAATCCTATCCTGGTCATTTTAGCTTTTTCTTTATTTCTACGATAGTCATACAACTTTATTCATTTTTGTTCTTTTTTTTGTTTGATATTTATAGTTCAAGATAGATAAAGAAATTTTGATGTGGCCAGGCACATGACATTATCACACTATACAGCAGTGTCAACCTGTGTCAAACGCTGCAATACTGCCAATAGAATCAAAATCTGTAAAATCCTGGCCAACTGGCCCTGGCTAACTGGCATCCTGGCCCATGCAGCTAAATTATTAATTTTACCAAAAAATGTCAGACAGACATACAAAATTTCCTCTGCTTTAATTTATTATGTAACTATTTTGATAAGAAAAGTGATACCATTATACAGTGTGTCCAGGAAAATCCGTATCATACGGAATTTTTTTTATTATCCATTTCTCAGAAAATTTTATTCTTTATAAAAGTTGGCGGCTTATATGAAACCAAAACGGCAACAGTCAAATATGTAAATTTTGCTGCCATATACCGAGCGATTTAGAATATATGAATTTGTGATAAGAGTAAAGTACCTTTATTTTCCTTATTAGCGATAAACTTTATTCGGAAATGTTGTTTAGAAGTAAAAATTATATTCAAATATGTCACAGCCACCTATCTTGAAATTTTTCTTTAATTTTTACATTTTAGTCAATGCCAGTACATTTTGATCTATTTTTTAGAATTTTACAACTTTTATTATTTTAGTATGATATGTTTATTTAGAACTAGCGCAAAATTACTCATTTTCTTGATGCGAAGTTGATATTTTACCCTGTAGATAATAATAGATCACACAATAACTAATACAGGAGAGTGACACCTTTAATTTAATTAATATTAATGACTTTGGATATGTTTATAATAGTAGTTATCCATCTACAGCAAGCGATTATCTCGATGTTGGTGATATTTTCAATGAAAGACCCGGACAACCAAATTGCCGATTCAACCATTTCTAGGATAATCAGAAAATTCAAGTAGACTGGGTCTGTTGAAAATCTCTTTAAGAAAAACCACAAAAAATATATTTCCGAAAATAAGGAAGCAAGTTTACCACACACAGAAAAGTGATTATTTGGAACGAGAAAACATAATTTCTTGAATTTATTTACTAGATTCAAATGCATATTTACTGGATGTAGAAAGTTAGGTATATACAAGAAATGCAACATACTCAATATAAGTAAAATAATTACTCAGATAAATGCTGTCAACAAATAAACTCTTTCTTTGTAAGAACCAATATTGTATTGAAAGAAGTAATTGAATTTTTCGTCCCAAAAATGTTAATTTCTCCAACGAAGTAATAGTAAATCCATCCAAGTGCGTAGTTACTTGATCCAAGAAAATATAAGACATTTAATATAAATAAGTATTGTTTACTGAATAAAAACCCACCAATTATTTGACTGAAGTGATTCTCACTTCTTTCAAGTAATCCCTTTCTCTGGAATACCACGCGCCCGCGCGTGATACTGGCGCCGTAGAGGCCGGTAAAGGAGCCTAGCCTAGTACAAAAACAACAGCGAAGTAAATACCCGTAGGGGATGTGCCTTGTGATTTATTGGGGATGTGTATTGTGATTTATAGTGTACAATAAATGTTTCAACACGGAATAGTTGGATGTAACTCACGCAAAAGTTTAGAACGAGTAAGTAAATATAACATACCTATCTTGTTAATTAGCAATAGAAAACGTATTTGTGCCAAATCTTTAAAATTCTTACATTAAGAGTAAATGTTAGTCACCGGCCTCAAAAGTTCGACGAAACTGAGGCGCGAGAGGAGCGAACAAGCCGCGCCCACTGTACACTCCGCAGAAAATGCAAGCAACACACTGATTAGATGAGGGGAACAGCGGTATCGTTCTTTGGCGGCGAAGATCAAAGGGGTCGTGCGGTGTCGACTGGCGCCGAACCGTTTCCTAATAATTTTGTGTATGTGACTATCGCATGTTCTGAAATGCTTTTCTTGTATATTTTAAATACAAATACGATTCCACGAAACAATACAGTGATACAAATTAATTAATTGCTTTATTATAACATTCCTATTTTACTACTAACTATGGTTGAACATTTTACCTTTTGTATTGTAGTTTTGGTAAAACAGACAGCTTTTCTTACATAAATCATTTATTGCGTTACATTTATTATTAGAATTAGTAACTAATTATCAGTTAGCTCCGAAGAAGCGAACAGCATGGTTCGAGAAGACAGTAATTATGAATTTTTACTCACGGCATAAACCGGTAACTATTTATCATCTAAATTTAAATGACTCTGGCCGTGAAAGCATTCGTACTCAGATACTTATTTAAATCCATTAAACGTTTTCTTTGTGCATCAATAATCTCGAATGTCTCGTTCGTACTTAGCAGAGATCGATACTTTCAGGTAAAACACACCTCATATAAAAATTCTAATTTTTATCGGGTGACGCAAGTAGGTGTTAGTAAATATAATATTCCTATTTTAATTCTAGATACAGTTGGATACTGCTTTTTGAAATTTTACTCAAAATTATTATTGTTTCATAATGTGATATTTTTTATTATTATTTTATTATTATCTTTATTATTATTTTATATTTTTCGACCATCTAATGCATATCCATTAGACTTGAATGGTATACTTTTGTAGAAAAGTTATATATTCTAAAAGCTGCATCAATAATTTCTTCCTATAAGACTTCTCCAACATTTATTGACACAAGAAGTACAACAATAAATGATTCCTGATTTTCTTTCAGATTTCTTTGATTATCACAGAATAAACTGTTTTGTTATTAAAATTAATTTCTTCATTTTTCCCATACGTAACAAATCCGAAAAACCATTGCTGTATTTGTGGTCTTAAGACTTAAACGCTTGTTCATTTTGTAGAATAAAGGCGCAAACATCTTAAAATTTCTAAGACGGGTTATTATTTTAAAAAATCACCGGTATTATTAATTATTAAAATAAAGATTTTTGGGAAAAAATCCATTTTTGACCGTGAATTGTTACTGAGTTATGACGTCATCGACCCTTTTTTTAAATGGCGCCCCATGTTTTTTTACTGATTTTTATATACATAAGAACATTTTCGAGCAAAAGACAATTATCGAAAAATGTAAAATAGTGGTTTGTGAATTAAATATTTTATATTTTATTAAATTCCGGAACTCCAGTCCCATTTAATAATCCTCGCTATCCGCATGCACAAACAACACAAACAACTTGTCCGAACACCTTGGTAGAGAAACGGTAGGTACAAAACTTCGTACTTTATATTTCCCCTGATGGCAATAAAGAAATTTGCCACCCATGAGGGTGGAAAAGGGGTTACGGGGCTGCCGTCGAAACAGAAACCTGTTAAAAGAAGAGATTTGTAACCGTGAAAGAGCGAACAAGAATATAGTATAATCTGAACCCATAGCTTCGGCAAACATCTATATTTCGCAGATAATGCCACTACACAAAAGCCGTAAAGGATTTATGATGATCCACGTTGACATTTCCACTGAATATTCGCGTTTATACAGACGACACGAGGGCCGGAATATGTGTGGATATATAAGCAGAAACGAACAGTCACTCTTCATAAACCCTTCTCGCCATTCAAGCCGCTATAATAAAGAGTTTTGCGGTAAAGACATTGTGTGAGAAAATCTGCGAGACACCTGGAGGTCGTTTGTCCTTTGAAGATGCATGAAGGTGCAATTCGTGCTTTGTTAAAGGACTATGCGAGTCCTTTATGAGTGCGAATACAATAGGTTGGTAAGTTGTTTATTTTTTAGCGATGCTGTCAAAACTTAGATTTATGTCGTCTCTAAGGTTTTGGTACAAATTTGATGAAGATTTTGCCAAAAGATATACTTGAATAAAGTAGTAATTAAGTTTTTATTTTTGTTTTAGTAATAAAACAGAGGAGTTGGACTAAAAAGTGGGTTTTTAATTGTTTATGAAAAATTTGTTCAAATGAAAATTATACTTATTCATCATTGCTTATTTCATTATCACTTTACTGGTAATTTTTGTTTTTAATTGTTCAATAATTAAGTTACAATAATGTATGTCAAGTTAATAAAGTTATACAAGTTAATAAAGGATTGTTTATTGATTTGTTTTGCCAGTTATTATCAGCCAGTTTGTATCAAAGGGAAAAAGTTATTTAAAAATACGAATCTTATTATACATGTATTACAGACTCTGCAATATATCTACAATGTAATCTACAATCTACAATATAATCTACAATACCAATCTGTATAAGTAGTGACCAACCAAGCAGTAGGGTGTATAAAAAGAACTTTTTGGAAAATCAAAGTTTTAAGTTGATTTAAGTTGTCTCTATGAACCCACATATAACATCAACAAGATTGACCTAATTAAGAAAACAATAGATATCCCCCAAGAGGCCTAAAGTTTATGTTTTTTTTATGTTTTATGTTTACATTTTGTCATTCGTGGGCCGTGGAGAACATAAAACAACATACAAAGGTCACAAACAAACATATATGAGACAGCAGAACAGATTTTTTTTTAGATATTTTGATACTATTGACAGTAGGTATTGTCAAAACATCAGCACTTGACACTACCTGTCATTAGAATGAAACTTATTTGTCAGATCTTGGCTAACTAGTTTTTTATTAAAGCAGACACGACCGATCTCGATCAAATAGAATTTGCTCGCGCAGCTAAACTATTAATTTTACCAAAAAATGTCGTAGACATAAATTATTCAAAAGTTCCTCTACTTTAATTTATTATTTAACTATTTTGACGAAAATGCAGAAATGGCTGCTCATTTGCAAAATCGTTAAAAAATGCTAAGAGTAAACATCCAGTTCCTTTGGACCCTTTTAAACCAAAAGCTTTTCAGCTCTAAGTTTGGTCAAGAAACTTCTAAATATGAAGTTTCGTCGCGATACCTTTAGTAGTTTCTCCGGAATCGTACCTTGGTCAAATATGTTCAGGGGACCCAAAGTTACTAAATTACTAAATTTTATGCCAATTTATGCAATTTAAGTACGTTGCATTAGAATAATATATTTTTTATACTTTTATTTCACACCATACCTATTGTTAAAATTATCCAACTTGAAAAGAAAAAGCAGCAAATCAAATTCACTATTTTTTACTATTTTTTTTAATTGGGCCAATTTTTTGTTGTTGTATATATGAGTTCATAGAAACAACTTTATATCAACTTTATCAAGTTTGATTTTGCAAAAAAAGTCTATTTTTAAGACAGCCAGTGTATATGCGGTCTATCGATTCCTGCGGTGTATATCGATTCACTGATCTACCCAATAGGCGGTCTACAGGTCTATTAGATTTTGTGATATTTGCAATTTAACTAACCTTAAAATTGATCTTTATACAGGGTATTTAGTAGTTTGATGTAATGTGTTTAAAGGATAATAGAAGATGTTAGATTAGTTTAGAACCTATTTAACCAGATGTAACCAGAAAATTAAAGTTGTTTGACAGAAATAAACGTTCTTTCTGCCAAACAAATATTTCAAACAAATGCATTTTTATCTGCAAAGAAATATTTCTTTGCCTCTATCGAAACACCAGGTTTATTTGAGTCAATGCATATTAATTTGAATTATTAAACAGAGAAATATGAAGGTAGTATAATAGTACCTTCATACTCTTTAAATCACAGTAACTAGTGAAAATAGATATAGAACATACTGATTGGTTTCAGTTATTATCTGACAAAATTTTTAGGATAATATGAGCAAAAATGTAGTATTTACGTAGTTTTCAAAAAAGGCCTGCAATTGCCATTTTTTGACAAACATTTGAAATTTTCTTTACATACAATCTCAACAGTAGAAAGACAACTTATTTAGTGTTGATAACACCATAAAAAAATAGAATTCTAATTGAACAGTTCCATGAAACACCCAGTATATTAATTTTATTATCGGTGTTATGATAGTGAACTAAATAAAGAAAACAATTATTTGTTATTGCCATAATTTAAAACTAATTGCTGTAAGTTACAAACGTAATCTTTTTACGTTACCTGTTTTCAAGTCACTTCAACTAACAAATCATTTAAAGATTTTCAATCCGGTCTATGCGAGACCTTGAAAGAAAACAAAACGTATGAGATCATTGCAGCCAACTGTTAATTAATTCTTATTGTGTAATGTCTAACCTCATAGTATTTTGTCTGGCCTTTAATATGCCATTAATAATGTAATCTGCACACTACACAGATAATGCCCGTTTAATGAAATTAATAGGGCACTGGCATGCTCCATATTAGCATTACATAAGAGAGACGAGATGTTTGTTATTGTTTCCATTTCAAAATGTTGACATAACTGTGCATATGCTGATACAATATAAGAGAAATGTAAAGCAGCTTTATGTCTTTATAATATAGGTTTTATTATACCTATCGTGGGCAATTTTTCACATATTTAATTAATGAGACTGCAAAACGAATTGTCGTCGAAAATAATTAGGATCTTACGGGCTCAGAGGAATAGAATAGAAATAGAAATAAGAATAAAGAAATTAAAAAAAAAAAGAAGTACACATGGCGCAGTCGATAGTCAGATGTGACACAGTCCAAATCGTCCACACCGCTACTAATCCATAACATATGATGGTATTATTGCTCCTATAAACCAGGAAGTACCACAAAAAGCTGTACCTTCAAGCTGTACAATAACCAAAAGTCATTTAGTTCATAACAAGGATGGTTTTCACTTTTATTCTGCTAGGTATAGGAAGTGTGAATTGCGTAAAGGCGTCCGGATCCAAATTACTTCACTAGTCGACCAAATAACCGGTAATAAATCAGGTCGTGGCCCTTTTGAATTAAGATTTTAGTGTGTCTACACCTGGAACTGTCATCTCTGTTATATGGATTTGGGTCAGGTATAGCGACCCTAGTTTCGGCCGGAGGGAGTGATAATTCTTTTTCTATAGGGTGGTAATACGTCACGTCTCAGGGTCGCTATAATTCCTCGTGGAAAAGGGAAAGGACTAAGCTTTTTCTTTCGGACCCTGTTTCGGAGACTCAGACTTATTGCTTGTCGTTTGAAAATAGTCCGGGTAAAAAAATGGTTAGATCGGAACAATTAATGCACAAAATGGTGACACAATTTGGTCTTAATGTTATGATGAGTGCTCCAAGTGTCCCTAAATACTTTCTAATAATTAGTAATTATACAGTGTGATTCATAACTAGTTAAAACTTAATTAAAACTTATAAATAAAAAACATAGGGGTCTGTAAACATGAAAATATACAAAATTTGTCGTGCTGTCGCCCAAATTTGTCGTGACGAATACACATTTTGTCGTGTACGCCTTTGTCGTTACGAATACATAATTTCCGCAAAAGATTTGTAGAAAAATGCATTTATTAGTAAGTATATTATTATGTTCTTACGTCTTTGACATACTCTCAAATAAAAAATTTTACTGATAAATTTTATAAACCAACATGCAAAAGCTTAAGCAGCTGAAATAATCTGCTTCAAAAAGGCAAATAAAAATCACCGGTATTTCAATATGTTTCTTTGTAGACGAAATAAATCGTCGATTGTCCCCCAGTTTTTTTTATCTTTTTATTTCATTGAAAGGTTATGTATTTTTTTGTATTGTTCGCCGAACTCGTTCGTATTTATACTGTTGTAGATTTAGGCATTTCGGGGGCCCGATAAACGGAAATATATTACGACGGGGAGGCTGAGGTGGCACTACACCGATACTTCTCTGATCAAATGATACTGTCAACCGGGGTGAAATAAAAAATAACCGCCGTGCAGCGGTGCATTGTGACAGGGGAGGCTTGCCTCTCCCTGTATATTTTATGGTCTTCGGTTTCACGGACCATTAATTATGGACATGGTTTATCCCAAGCTGCGGTTTGGCACCATTTTGACGATAGTTACATGCACAGGCAAAACCACAAAAAAATGTAGATGCATTATATAATATGCATTATATAAACACTTCATGGTAAAACAAATAGAAGAATACATTGACCGAAGAGAAGTTAAATGAGGTGTTCCAGAGGGTAGTGCTTTCGGACCAATTCTCTATACATCATCCCGACAAATTAGGTCATCCTAACGACTAATTTTGAACAATTTGCGACACTATAGCTTTTGAAAGTCTCCTGCCCTTAAATATTTACCAACCAAAGTAGATAATAGCAATGAATAAATATTATTACGATTTAATCCAAGTGCACCTTTTTATTTGTATTAACAGGCTGATCAAGAACATACAAATTTATTTGTATTGATTTTTAATAATCTTAGTAAAATATTATAACATATATTTTTTAAATTATCACGTATCCAGTTTTTTTTTTGTACTATACTCGAGAAATGTCTTTGAAAATAATTTGATTTTGTGCTTAAATATCCTAAACCATCACCGTTAAGCAAGTTTCTTGGGGTTTCTTGGTCCATTATCCTTTAAAAAAACCTTTTCAAAAAAACATTTCATTAATCATTTACATATTCCATATATTATTTTAAATATTATTTAAATCAAATATTTTCTTCTTCAATTTTTGCCGATGAAAAATATTTATACAACATATTCATATTCGTTAATTTCCTATTTTTGTAGTTAAAACTAATATTCTTTTGGTCGTTTGCAACAATTTCTGCCGTTAAAATACACATTTTGTCATTCAAATGCATATTTTGCCGTTCGTGTACATAAATTTGTCGTAAGAAAGCCTAATTTGCCATGCTGAAAAAATGTCATTTGTTGTCTGTAATATTATCTAGTACTTTTATTTTGATGTTTCAAATTCGCTATGGTGAATTATAAAAAAATTTAACTATTAGTTTTTCGGTCAAAAAAGAGAATTTTTAAATCTCTGCCAATTTGCAAAAAAAGGTGTTCTAGATTTTTCCTTTTACATATGCAGCATGATAAAGTATTGTAATCGTGCAAAGAAAATTGAGATTTTAGCAGAAATATGCCTTTTTGGGTCCCCTGAACATATTTGACCAAGGTACACGTTTTTGTGACAACGATACTGGAGAAACTACTAAAGGGATCGGGACCAAACTTCATATTTAGAAGTTTCATGACCAAACTTAGAGCTGAAAAGCTTTTCGTTCAAAAGGGTCCAAAGGAAGTGGATGTTTACTCTTAGCATTTTTTAACGATTTTGCAAATGAGCCGACATTTCTGTAATTTCGTCAAAATAGTTAAATAAATAAAGTAGAGGAAATTCTGAATAATTTATGTCTACGACATAATCCGACCACTTTTTATAGTATTAAAGTATCTGTCAAATCCTGGCTAACTAGTTTTATTTTAATGCAGATACGATCGATCTCGATCAAATAGAATCTCATACAGCTAAACTGTTAATTTTATATATAGTATGATAATGTCATGTGCCTAGCCACATCTGGATTGTTCTAATAAAATGAATAATATAAATGAGTATATTTGTATGGCAATATCTATAAGCGAACTGAAAAATACCTTTCATCTATCAATATAGAGGTCGTGCTACAAGATGTGTAGGTAAGTCGTAAAAAAATGAGCTATAAAAATATAAACAATTATTAAAACAAAATTTATTAAAGAATCCTGATTATCATTTTATTAGCAACAGTCCGAGACTTTCATCATATGAATTTGCTAAATATTTCCCTGCGATAATAAATCCTATAGGCCGACAAATATAAACCACAAGTAGGCAATTTAAACTACAAAATAAATAACATCAATTTACTGTAAAATAACATATGTACCCACGTTCCTATGACGTCAAAAATAGTGAATTCATTTCATCGGTATTCTTTGCTTCCATTTTTCTCAAGTAATTGGTGAATAAAAACTTTTCAAAAAACATTCATGTCACGTTTTCGTTCACTCCTCGTGAACGCAGCTTTTAATATCATTTTTTTTGTACTCCATGCAAGCCAAAGCTATAACTATACGAACCGGTGTTGTTAGTCTTGCCTAGAAACGTAATCCAGGCTGTTTTTAGTTCTATTTTTAGCGTACGTGTTTTAATATTTTAATGCAAATGTGGCCTTTGTCCTACATACAGTTGGTTTATTTTTTATTATAAGGGTGCCTGCGTGGTGCCTCACCGGTCGGGCCAACAGAATTATTTATATTGGACAAAAGACAACCCCCTGTTGGGATGTGCTGGTATAATTATGTAGACGTTATGTTACTTTATGTGACAGTCAAAATCTAATCCTTGACGTTTGATGTAAAGTACAAGAGTTAGTACAAGAGTTATTATAAGAATGACCCAACATTGTGTTGTATAAATATAAGATGCCATAAAATTTTTATGACTATTCTTTTAAATAAGTCTATATTTATTATTATTATTTAACATAATTGGTGATTAAAATATACAATATTTTCTTACTTGCAGTAATGAATGCGTCATTAACTCGAGAGCTAATTTACGACTGACAAAGAAATTCATTATCCTTAACGACATTATCCTTACTTAAGGCAAGTTTCGTTAGAATAAAGCTCATCGACTTTTTGCCACGTCCATGCAAAGTGCGAAGAGTAACTAATTTAAATAACAAAACATTAATAATACAGCTCACGACTTAATGCAAGAAACTTTCCAATTACTTCTACTCCTGAAGAGTGTACACGACTCCGAAGTATTCAAATCAATGCAAATTATTTCGCTGGCTATCGCGTGTATATGAAGTGACTCTGAATTCTCCGTACAAACGAGTAAGCTAAAATCTAAAATAAGAATATAGATTTTTTTGTACTAAAACTAAATTCTTTCTATGTTGCTACACAGGAAGCATATCCTTAATAAGGAGTAAGGACCACACAAACATGGGAACTGAGTCAGTCTGTATACACCTTGACCTTATTTCACCATTCCACAAAAACCAATAAATTTTGCATAACGTCAAAAGAGAATCTTTAAAAAACTGAAGTAAATTGTTCCCATTGTTATCTTGCTTTAGGCCATCCTCCCATAGGACATCCCTTCAAAGGACATGAAACTGAAAACGGATGGACACACGTCGAGCTTTTGAGTTATGGTCACGTACAAAAAAAAAACAACAGAAGACGTGTTTCGGTTCAGTTTATACTTTATGGCCTGTTAAAATGAGCCACACTGTGTTTTTGTCGAAATAAAAAAGTTTTATTTTTTAGTGACAAACAATAGTCACGCGTCATGAAGCTACTGACTTACTGAATAGAGTGAATAGAAGAAGTATATTATTTTTTAAGGACGTCCATCCTCAAGACGTTTTGTTTGTCGATTTTTTAACAATTAGATTAAATTTATGGTTTCTTTTTGTACCTGTCAGGGACAAGAGGAATATATAGGTTACACTTTTAACGTTACCTGAACAAGTCAAAACTAGTTATTTCTTTTTGTTTCATACCAATATTTTATATTATATTTATTAATAAATTTATTTTTTTATTAACAGTTTAGTGCAGTGTCAAAGTATGAAAACCAAATTTTCCTCGTGTCATTTTTTTTCTCTGTATACCCAATAGAATAAAATCTCGTCGTTGAAACAGCTAAAATATAATGGAATATGGAAATGAGTGAATGCTGCGAGACATTTTGAAATCGGTGCGTTCGCTTTATATCCCCATGGGGACCTTAAAGTATGTTTTGAAAAGCTTTACACGACATTTTCAACGAAACATATTCTCCATAGACGCCAAGTCGACGTACCAACGTGACACGGTCGCTCGCTACGGCCTTGTATAAATTTTCATCCAATTTATTTAATTCCGTTCGCCTTTTTCGTAATCTCCAACGTTTCGGGATATGTTGATTCAGAATTTATAGCCCCCATACTGTTCTGTACAGATATACGACCTAGCAAATGTGATTGTATCGAATATACTCGCAGGATAGCAAGTATTTTCTGATTAGTTACTTCGAAGAACAAGAACTTACTAAAGTATTGTTATAACGCTTAACGTTTAATAGCTGTGACTACCTAATTCTGCTAGGTAGCCATTGAGGCTTATACATTTACACGCACTTATAATTGAAACCAAATTCTAATTTCGGTGAAGTAGGTTATTAGAATAAATTATACTTAGTAAAATTACATGCGATGGAGGTAATACAAATAGTTGCACACAATTAGAACTAAGACGAAGTTGGAAGCGACGTACCAAAAAAGAATACGGTATTGGCACGACCAGAATTCTGTCCAAAATGTTACCGAAAACATATGCGTTACATAAACTAGGAAATCCTCAACACTTTAGATTTATAACTTGCTACGTGTATGCTGATATTCAGGGATGTTAAATTACGGTAATTAATTTTTTTCGTAAATTACCGTTGAAATAAAAATTACCACGTAAGTAATGAAAAACTGCAATTGTTAAATTATATTTTCTTAAATTACCGGGTAGTTCAAAATGATAGTTTACCGATGACAGTAAGTTATGTATAAAAAAAAATTGGGTACTGCCTTATAAGTCTGCCTTATAATCGCTGATGCTTTTCCTGATTTAAGTACCTAATTCATTATTAAAATGAACGCAGGGACTATAATAAAAATACTTTTTATACCAGCAATTTATAAAATGGACAGCCTAACAGCATAATAAATTTGATAAATCAACAAATAAGTTTTTCTTTGCAAATCTTCATTTAAAAATTCTTCGGAGAACCGATTTTGTTAAGTTAATAGCATCGTTAGATCCTGTGTCTATTTAGCTACAGGTACGTTATCATAATGTAATCCTTAATTAAAAAAACAAACAAAGAGTTTTAGTCCAACAACAGTATTAGAAGTTATTAGTATTAGAGGTATTAGAATTTTCAATTTAATTCGTTGCAGTAATAAACAAAACTGTTGTTTTAATAACCAGTATACCGGCATTGTTCAGAAAATCCTTCAGGTATCTTGCTTCCCATATAATAAACACTGTGCTGAACAATGTTGGTTTTTTGCAAGCAGACTGTGTCTAGATTCTTAAAACAATCGCTTATTAATGGAGACCTTCAACATGAGAATCTCTACTAATTCCTAAAATTTATGAAATTTTCTAAATTTTTCAATTTTGAGTAATGGTTATATTTTAAATCACAATATGTGTTATATATACCTTTTGTAATTTTTATTTATTGCAATAAAGAATATTATTATTATTATATTATTCGTCTAAGCAAATTAAACTGAGATTGATATTTTATAAATAAGTCAACGCTTAAAAATTCCTAGGGTATAAAAATGTTATTTCGATTCGAAACATCGCATATCTGCACTTACAAAACACGTTTCAAATTCTCCAAGCGGACCGGCCGGCTGGACAAAAACGTGTTCTCTTATGGCTGTAAAATAACTACGCCGAATGTTGCTCGAATATTTGACGAAAACATACTCATACCGTCAATGCTCCACAGAAAAATACTTTTTTCTTGTCGAAAGAAATTGTTTTCGAGGCATAGTACGAGATATATTTTTATATTTCAATTTCGACAAGGAAATAATATCCTTGTACGGAGTATGCACATGTTTGTTTTTCTGCATTACTAACGCGTCTCGGAAAATATAATAATATGAAATGAATAAGGAATTTATTGTTGAATATTAACTAATTAACCGGATTGATTTCGAGGCTGGCATGATCTTATACCAAAAGAGAAATCTGCGTGAGCGTCTGTTTTTTGAGATGGTTGGTATAAATGCCAAGAGGAATACCATGAAACTGCGGTCAGATACAGAGGATCTCAGCTCTAGCTACTCGTACCTCCTAAACATGGACTATGACCATCAAAAAGTTTTGAATGACACCACAATCAACTTAGGACATATCAGTGAGTTAATTTTCTGATAGTTCTAGTTTCCAAGAAATCATGTTTAAAAACATTTTTCCCAGGTTGTACAACAACTGTTCCCTCATGTTTGGTGCTTTTGCGGCTAAATTCACGGCCGACACAGTGTTTACGTTATGGCCGCCGATCTCATTGCCTGATTTTTCAAGGGAGTTTAAGCGTGTAACGTGTGGTATTAGTGCAGTGTAAGGTTTAGTTAAATATTTCTTGATATCAGTTCAATCGACAAACACTTGTGAGACCAATGTTCAGGTAGATTTTAGTGAATGTAGCTTGTGCATAGATGAAATGGAGGGGGCTGTTCGTAATTGTTCATTGTTTCTAATTCCAGCTCCTGAAGGAGCAACAAATAGTTGCGAAATATTGAGCGTAATAAAAAGGTCATCACCAACTTAATCAAGAGTTTTGATTAGAAGAGAAGCCCTTAGAAACCCAAGACATCCTCAAACTCAAGTCAATTATCAGCAATTATCAGTGTTAATTGTAACACCGAAAACAGTGTTACAATGTGTGCATTGTGAATGCAAATTAGAAACATATAATTTGATAACCAAAGACAGTTATCGTTTAAAATTTTACCACTTGAATTGCCATACTGTGCGTTATTAAGGCTGCCACACACGTTAACAACACATACCTCCCCAGCGGGTCAATATTGCCACTTTACAGTTAGCTTCATGGTCCCTAGATAAGACCGCAAAATTTACTGATCCAACATTAACTCTGATAACAGACGCCACCGTTATTACATAGCGCCGTATGACACACATCCAAATTACTTAACGCACACATAACAACCACAATACTGTTCTACTTGATGGTAATGTTGCGATTACACGTTATGTTTATTTGCTCGATTGTGTAATCAGCCAATCTCTTCAATATTGAATGCAAATATTAAGAGGGGCGTCTATCAACATACCAGTTACATGCAAAACACGGGCGCATAAAAAGCAGATCGGAGTCGAAACTATTGCACTGATGTGTAAAAGTAAGGTACTGTTGGAATGTGTAAGCATAGGGCATTGTTCCGGGATAAATATAAAATTCAATCACGCTTGCTTTAATCATGAACTTAATTAGAGAAAAGCAACTAATTTTTGGCACAATTTACTGGTTGATTTAATATGCTTTCATGGTGGTTAAGCCAATGGCATTAATCCCGGAATAGGAGCTAATGTATGGGTGACATTTTAAGACATAGATCTTTAAAATTGACCCAGCCGTTGTCAAGTTGATCTGCTTTTTATGCAATTGTGTCGAATTACTACGAACTGTCACCGCGGAGCTCTGTAAAGAAGGTTTCTGTAATAAAAGGCGACAAATAAGTCCACATACCGAGACACAGGAGATTTAAATAAGTTAGTAATTAAGTAAGTAAGTTTGTTTATACACAAATATTTGAGTACAACGGTTCACCGCTAGATGGAACCACATCCTGGGCGTACTACAAACTCAAGGTCGACGTCGATCTCACTACCATAAACGCCCCTCTTAAGAAGAACGGTTGAAACGATATTTATTTATCATTTTGAAGTATTCATTTGCGATTCTTTCACCATGGTGTATGGTCTTCCACAAGGCGAAAACTTTGTACCAATACTTTTCTACAGTATTTTAAGACCTATGTACGTTATTACTGTTTGTATAAGGTGTGAAGACGACAAGAAAAAAATATTAATATTAAAACCATGTTTGGGGAGTGTGAGGAATATAATTTTTGTGATTTATAGCCCCATCTCGTGTGAAATCTGTCAGTTACACGTTACATGGCCCAATTGGTGTCTACGCCTGTTCACATTTTTCAAGGGGCACCGTCTTGTTTTACGTCACGCAGCTTCTTACGAAGATATATAGCGGCGTTATGGCCACCATTACAAATTATTATCGAGTGGCAAGATGTGTCCTTTACTCAGTTTTATGACGGTTAGCTTATGTGCCATCAAACTTTTACTGGTTTTTCGACGTCAGCGCCATCTAATGCTCAACAACAAATCATGTCTACTTGCCATTATAACTTAAGAAGAGACCGACCAGAAGTTATATGCGTTTCAATAACATTGCCTGTTATAGTGACATTGTTTTATGAGAAATTTATGTTGCTCAACAATGTCTCGATACTAGTTAACCTTGAGTGTTGTAATGAAATGTTGAGTGATCGATTTTGCTGCATTTGTATTTTTTCGATGTCTTTATCTGTACGCAAATATCAAAAATTATTTGTGAAAAAAAAACAAGTTCTATTCAATTCGTATCGAGTCCACCTCAAAAATAGATTTATATATTCGACGGTCGGCTGTTCGGACGGGTTTTTTTTTACGACGACTGGTATTTGCAATATCCAGTTGAAGTGTATATAGCAAGTGCCTAGGCGACAAATAATGGTTTCATTTATTTGCATTCGATGATCATTTTAGTACGCTGTTTAATTTTTCCATTTTTTAATTTCGTTTTGTGTGTAGTAGGTCGTATACGAAGATTGACAATAGATTTGTAATTATTAGTAAGACTTTTGATTTTTCTAAAAGGCGAAAACCGCATAAAATTGTAATTTTGTGAAACCGTCAGACAGACAGTTTTCCGGAAACCGTCAGACAGAAACTAAAAAAAAAATTGTTGTTTTTACCTGTCCACATAAACGCAATGGTATTTCTTTCAACAAAAAAAAAACGTACACCATATACAGAGTGTATCCTAAGTTTTTGTTATTAAAATATTTTTAATCGCTTTCGTTTCCCTTCAAGTAAAAAACATCATAAAAATTTTATAGACAGCATGTCTGTAAAATAATTTATTTGGAAAATTATACTTTATTTGCTTGTATTTATATATTTGTCGATTTTTATGATGTTTATTATTTGAAGATAAACGAAAGCGGTTAAAATATTTTAATAGTAGGGACAATTTTGTGTAGCTTTTTTATTCAACAAAAAGGTTATATTTTGAAAGCTCATTTGTTTAACTTTTTGTTTCAGAAGCTAATTGATCTGTATTTCAGACAATATTAGGACATATTTATACAACGAACCTAGTAGTAAGACTTTTGATTTTTCTAAAAGGCGAAAACCGCATAAAATTGTAATTTTGTGAAACCGTCAGACAGACAGTTTTCCGGAAACAGCCAGACAGAACTTAAAAAAAAAATTGTTGTTTTTACCTGTCCACATAAACGCAATGGTATTTCTTTCCAAGAAAAACGTACACCATATACAGAGTGTATCCTAAGTTGATGCTTTTCTATGAACAATATAGATGATACTCAGTTATGAGCTTTCAAAATATGTCCTTTTTGTTATTATTATTAAAATATTTTTAATCGTTTTTGTTTCTCTTCAAGTAAAAAACATCATAAAAATTTTACAGACATGCTGTCTGTAAAATAATTTATTTGGAAAATTATACTTTATTTGCTTGTATTTATATATTTGTCGATTTTTATGATGTTTATTATTTGAAGATAAACGAACGCGGTTAAAAATATTTTAATAGTAGAGACAATTTTGTGTAGCGTTTTTAGTCAACAAAAAGGTTATATTTTAAAAGCTCATTTGTTTAACTTTTTGTTTCAGAAGCTAATTGATCTGTATTTCAGACAATATTAGGACATATTTATACAACGAACCTAGTAGTACAAATGGATTCAGTAGAACTTTAAAGACGACGAAGAAACCATATCTAACATTTCTTTTATGGGCAATAGCTTCCTAATTTAAATAAAAAAATATATATTTTTTCTCATTAAAATAATAATTTATTTAAACTAGTTCAAATCAATTGGCCAATTATTTTACAGTCTGTTAAAATTAGATGCTGCGAATTAATAATACAGAAAGCTACCGAATTAAACAAAAAATCATTAAAATGAAACAAACGGTTTCGTCAAGATTTGTTTTGTAAATTTCCACAAGAATGCCCTTGTTAGTGCGCAGTGAATTCTGCGCTTATGTAATTAAAAATATGTCGGCATTATAAAATAAAACCTTGCTTGTTCGTAATCAAATTATCAGATTGATTTGAAAAAGCTAATGTGCTAATAAGGCGAACTAATCAAAAAAATAGCTAGTGCCCATTCGGTGCGCACATGTAGCAAGTCCTCAAAAAAGATTTTCACGTATTACAAAATGCTATGTGGCGATGCATCAATGTCCAATGCATTTACTGTTTGCAATGCAACTCTGACGGTCCGAAATCACAAACGAATATTGTATAAATTTGTTGGTATGTCATAGATTTTTTTGAGTTTTATAGAAATCAACCGGTAATCAAGGATGGATGAAAAATATTCGGTGAACGAACTTAAAAAGAAGAATAAATAACTCATGGCATCGTTTAGACCAATCAATAACAAAAATTTTCGATTTGCGTGGCAAATATCATTGCCAAATATTTAACATGTGGTAAATATTTGATATTTGGCAAGTATACGAATGTGTAGCCCCGGCTTGATAAGCATGCAAGTTGCTCGTGATGTCGTGTTAGCATGGTATCGGTTTCGGGAGACTGGCCAATATGTTAGAAGAGCTGGACAAGGTCGAAATCGAAAAACTACTCAAAATCAAGACCGATTTCTCGTCCATTCCTCTCTACGTCAGCGTACTGCCACAGCACGAGACCTGCTAAACGACCTAAGACGAGCACATGGAATAGAAATTTCTGATCAAACTGTTAGAAACAGATTAAAAGAACCGAATTTGAAACCAAGAAGACCTGTCCGCGCATCACGCCTTACGCAGCATTACAAAGCAGCGCGAGGTTTGCTCTGGACCACAGAGATTGACAACTTCGTCACTGGACGCCTGTACTGTTTACCGACGAGTCCAGATTTCGCTTAACTCGTTGCGATGGTCGAGTGCGTGTATATAGACGTACTGGTGAACGCTACGCAGCCGCTGCTATACAGGAAGTGGATAGATTTGGTCGTGGATCTGTGATGGTTTGGGCTGGAATCTATATAGACAACAGAACTGATCTTCTTGTGGTTCCTGGTAGACTAAATGCCATGAATTACAGC
Source organism: Aphodius sticticus (assembly GCA_963966075.1). NCBI lineage: Eukaryota > Metazoa > Arthropoda > Insecta > Coleoptera > Scarabaeidae > Aphodius > Aphodius sticticus. The sequence continues at coordinate 3,039,782 of OZ014508.1, read as the reverse complement.
GAAATCATCTTGGAGGATCATGTGGTGCCTGCTGCATATGGCGTCGGTCAAAATTTCATCCTATTGGGTCGAGTTGAAAAATAGAAACTTTACACAGTGAATGCTCGGTATATATTCAAGTAGAAGGACGATAAATTCTATTTCTAATGCTAATAAACTTTAGAATTAGAGTAATGAACGAGGCTGAAACACAGAGCTAGCAGGGTCTTTGGGTTATTATATGTCATCTTAAAATGAATTTAGTATATTGTGGGATTCTGTTGTGTGCTGCGTTCTGCACAAAGTAACAGCAGGCAGGAGAGACGCTCTTGAATGGGTTGTATTGTTTTTGGTAAAATACGATGTGACAGGTCTAACTAAAGATGAAGAAGACGTTAACCAGAATAGTTCTCCCTCATAAAATTACAGAGACTTGGAGGAATTCTAAAATAAATTTTCACTTGAGTGTTTCCATGTTGTTCTAATGTTTGCATAAAATATCATCAAGATACAATTATAGTTAATAAATGGAATGAAATACCGTATACTGGTTATTTTATAGGATCAACTATAGTCATTAATATAGAACATCTTCATTAGATTAATCTTAAAATAAATCTGTATACAACGATTTCTGCAAAAGGATCTTTCACAAACTATAAATGGCTTGAGAAGATGAATTGGATTTATTAGTAAGACAGATTGTTGGAATGTAAACTTGCTGAAGTGCGTTGAATAATTTATAAAGTGGCTATTTATATGTGTAGTGTATCAATCAATCGTTTTTGCGACAGATGCAAGATAAAAAGTGGACACTCACCAGCGATATCCTGTATGTGTTTACATCTCTGTCGTACAAAACCATTTCGAATATGATCAACAGTTCTGTAGGTATGCCTGAAAGTAAAAAAAGAAGAAACAGGATTAGTATTTTATTTCTAACACCTATATTTAATTTTTATTGTAACAATTTTTCTCTAAAGTTTAATCTTAAAAAATCTATGTTAAGAAAAGTTTAAATAAGTATCTATTTGCAAGCACAAAATCTGTATAACTCCTTCCTACATACACGATAGGCTAACAGGTTTGTCAATTAACAGTTCTATATATAGGCACCAATGTCGGCGTTTTCAAATAGCAGTACCTGTGTTAAATAGAAAATAAATACTGGGCAGAGGTTGCCAACATTTACGAAAGAAATAAACGAATATTTCAACTAGAAATAGTATGTATATTAGTTAAATTAGGATCAGAACAATGAACGACAACAAACTTTTTACTGTGCTGTTTTTGACCTCATTGAAAATAACGGCGAATGGAAAAATAACTAATTATAACTTCCTGCAAATTCGATATAAAGTTGAGCTATTTTCGAGGTTGGTAACGTTCAAAATGTTAGCCGCTGCTAGCCACCACATTATTACGCTTTTCTCTAGGGAATTTGCGGCGTTATTGCTGCAAAATGGACCGGACAAAATACAGGAAAACAGGCTTTTTTTTATAAAAAAAAATTTTGAAAAGGTTGGTCGAATGTTATCCACATTTGTTCGTATTGCTACGTTCTACTAAAAAAATGTTAACTTTGTTATTCGAGTTTAGTTTATAGTTTTGCACTAGCATTGTATGAAAAATTGCAGCTACTTTTTCTTAAAAAAAAAAACAAACATTCAATTGTTGTTTCTGTAAGCGGTCAAAGAAAAAAATTTTGTTAGTTTTTATATTTTATTTTAAATTCATTGTCTTAGGTACTTCAAAATGGTCTCAAACTAAATCTTAATATTTTCACTTTTAACTGAAATCCTGAAAGTTTGTTCACAAATATTTGTTATGCATAGTTATTTTCTAGTTTTAATTTTCTTCTTCATAGAGTAACACGCAAAATAATAATGTGCTAAACAACAAAATGTTCTTGAGATCTACTAACTGTTACATCTACAAAAATCTGATGGGGCTAGGCACATGACTTTGTTATACTATATATAAAATTAATAGTTTAGCTGCATGAGATTCTATTTGATCGTGATCGGTCTTGTCTACATTAAAATAAACTAGTTAGTTTGACAGATATTCTGATTCTATTGACAGTAGGTATTGTGAAAACAGCGTTTGACACTACCTACTGTCATTAGAATGAAAATATATGTCAAATCTTGGCTAACTAGTTTTATATTAATGCAGACACGACTAATATCAATCAAATAGAATTTGCTCATGCCGCTAAACTATAAAAAAAATTTCCTCTACTTTAATTTATTATTTAACTATTTTGTCGAAATTCTAGAAATGGCGGCTTATTAGCAAAATCGTTAAAAATGCTTAGAGTAAACCTACAGATCTTTTGGACTCTTTTGGACAAAAGCCTTTCAGCTCTAAGCTTAGTCATGAAACTTCTAAATGTTAAGTTTCGCCCCGATACCTTTAGTAGTTTCTCCGGAATCGTCACCACAAAAACGGGTATCATACTACGTATGATAAAGTAAAAGTAATTTCTATGTAATTTGATATTAATTGATATCAAAGGCTAATTCTCTTTCAAAATAAAAGATATCAAAACATGGCCATTAGGGATTTTTTCAGAAAAACTATGTCTTTTATATCATAATAATATTACTACACCATAAGTAATAATGAAACATCTTGGGAACCGATCCATAACTTTCTGAACCTGCTTAGTGTGAAATCTTTTACTTTTCTGTGCAAATTAGTATTGAGAAAATTACGTTCTTACAAAATGAGAAACGAGAAATAATTAAATATATCTACCAGAATTAGCTTTTTGAATACAATTTAACAACAAAATCTTCAGATCTAATAAGTTTCTAAGTCCATCAAACTAAAATCATTTTACTGAATGAACAAACTAACTGAAAAATTTGGATTATAGTGATAAGTAAAGTAATTAAAGTAAATTACAAGTAAATTATTAAAAACTTAAATGGTTTCTTGAATCTGTCATCTAAAAGCCTGTCAATCATAATTTTAGCCAAAATAGGAGAAATTGGACAACCCATAGGAGTACCATTCATTTGTCAATTGAATTCACCATGCCAATCATGTCGATAATAATAAAAAATCTGATGTGGCCAGGCACATGACTTTATCATACTATACAGGGTGTGTATAAATTGGCGGAAAAGCTACACGTGGCGGTGTTCTTCGCAAAATTCTGAGTCGACAATCTATAATCTAAAATGTTGTACCGTGCTTCTTGAGTCCTCACGAGGTCTCCAAAGTCATGATATCCGATCTCTTGAATGGTGTTATTATTTGAAATCTATTGATGGAGAAGCTGCAGTTTAGAATAAAGAACAATATTGAAAATTTTTCTTTTCCTAAATGTTATCTTTCTGCCTAAAAAGTTTGTTCTTAATTTCGGTATTTGGTTAATTTTGTCATAAAAATACATTCGGCAACACTGTAGAACATGGGTACCTTAATTTAGGCATTTGTCACTTTTGACAGTTGTATAAACAAATTAAGTAATTTGACTTGTTTGTGCTAATTTCGTCAGTTCTACCGTTCTACCGTGATTATTCCTACAGTTCATTAGTTAATTAGTTTATTAGTTATTGTATTTTACGTTATCTTTTCGTTCGTTCAACATGGAATATACGTTTAATGAGTACGCCGATATGTATATGGTATACGGACCCATTGTTTACAGTGCATAGTAACACGAACACCTGTTGGATTCAGCGTTGCCAAATCTATGTTTCTTTCAAATGGCTCCTGAGGGCACAATAATGACGCTACAACATTTTAGTATAAAGATTGTTTACTCAGAATTTTGCGAAGAACATCGCCACGTATAGCTTTTCCGCCAATTTATACACACCCTGTATATAAAATTAATAGCTTAGCAGCATGAGATTCTATTTGATCGAGATCGGCCATGTCTGCATTAAAATAAAACTAGTAGAACTAGACGGATATATCGATTAAAGCTGCGTTCGGATTGTACTCCTTTGACACCGGGTACACCGTCCAAATGACACTTACGTGTTATTGGGTGTAAAAAGTGTAACGGTGTACAATATCCGAACGCAGCTTATATTGACAGTAAGTATTGTCAAAACATTAGCGTTTGACACTACGTACGTACGTAGATCTAGGCTACTAGTTTTAATGCAGTACGACCGATCTTGATGAAATACAATTTGCTCATGCAGCTAAACTATTGATTGTACCAAAAAATGTCATAGTCATAAATTATTCAGAATTTCCTCTGCTTTAATTTATTATTTAACTATTTTGACGAAATTCCAGAAATGGCGGTTTATTTGCAAAATCTTTCAAAAATGCTAAGACTAAACCTCCAGTTCCTTTGGACCGTTTGGTCATGAAACTTTTAAATATGAAGTTTCGTCCCGATACCTTCAGTAGTTTCTCCGGAATCGTCGCCACAAAAACGGGTCCATACACACATCCACACACACACACACACAGACATTTTTTGTACCTTTATCATACTGCGTATGATAAAGTAAAGAAGAATTCTTTTTACGTAATTTTGTATTAATTAATATAAAAGACCAATTCCCTTTCAAAACTGATATTGTAGTTAGTTGGTCTCAAGAAAATAGACGATTAAAGTACCTACATATAAAATTCTTTATTTTATATATTATGTCAACTATTCTTTTTCCAAACACAAATAAACATAAATACCTAAAAGTGTACACATCGAACGACAATAAATCGTCCGATTGTCGCCAATATCTATAGAATACCGAACATGTATTGATTAATATATTTTGCGTTCCATCGCAGTTTTCTTTTCAATACAATCGTCGCACAAGTGAAGGCAGTCTTACAAGAGTACCAATGGAGGAGAGGAAGCGAACAGAAACCGATAAATTCCACCCGCGTAGCGGCCGTTATTGTTACACTCGAGGATATAAATTTATAACGCGAAGGAAGCTAATAAAGCGCTTCTTTGCCGCCAACGTGATTTTTATACACATAAATCATATCGCTTCCGAGACGATCTGCAGATATCTAAACACATCTCTCTGTGGTCAATGTCCTCTAGGCTTGCCGTCTTCTATAGTCTATACCCTGGTAGTCGTATAACGTCCACACTATGTCTGTACGATGTCTGGTTTTACCAGCACCGGATGGATCGTCAATAGAGAATGTGGTTATTGCACAGATAAAAAATTGTCTGTTTAATTGTTGTTTAATTCAAATAAATATGCATTGACTCAAACAAATCTAGTGTTTCAATAGAGGCAAAGAAATATTTCTTTGCATAATCCGCATTATTATTATCTGCATTATTTTGCATTTGTTTGAAATATTTCTCTGGTAGAAAGAACGTTGTTTTGTGTCAAACAAATTATGTTTTCAGTTTAAATTTACAATTTGTATATTATAACGAACGAGATTTATTTAGTTCAAATAATTAAGATTGTGTTGAGTGAAAGAATTATAATTTTTGAAGGAATTAATGTGGACCTATTATTGACTAGAACTTTTCGGAGGGTACAGTAGAGCAAAATCTCCACGTCTCACCGCCTTTTGGGATGTCGCACATTCTTGACCAGTGATTGATTTTCCCAGACCTACGTATAGTCAAGGTTAGGGTAGAAAAGTGTACGTTCATTCGGAATCGGAACTTGAACCTGCCTTTTTAGCAATTTAGCCAGACGCATGACATCAACTGAGCGGTAGGTTTTCTTCAGTCTACCATTTATACTCAAGATAAAGCCGAACTGCGAGGAGAGTGTTTACAGCGGCATCTAACAATACAGGGATGAAGCATTCACACTAAAAATATATTTATTTGAAGCAAAAAATGATTTCTTTGGCGGAAGTAAACTATTTTTAAACCAAAGCAAATATATTTCTTTAAGGGAAATAAATCTCTTCTTGTATGCAAATGTATTTGTTTGAATCAAACTTAGATTTCTTTGGTGTAAAGAAATGTCTTTTTTAAATCAAAACAAAAATATTACTTTAAAGGAAACTAATTTTGGTATGTATCCAAATATATTTATTTGACTTAAATATAATATCCCATGTTACTCATTCAACAACAATTATAATCATTTTCCTTTTGCGTTCAAAACGCTAAAATTTTTAACTCAAAACATAGTTAAATAATTAAAGAAATAAGCAAAGGACTAATCATTCAGTTTAACAAAACAAACAAATATTAACAAAGAGCCGACCTTTCATCTCCAACAACATAAACAAATATTATCAAATTGTTAACGTTTCATCTCAAGACGATAAACAAATATTAGCAAAGGGCTCAGCATTCATCTCAATAATTAAACAAATATTATCAAAGGGACAACTATTCATCTCAAGAAGATAAACAAATAATAGCAAAGGGAACCTTTCAGGTCAAAACGATTTAAATAAATAAAAGTAATAAAATTACCAAAGGGCTAACCTTTCAGCTCAACAAAATAAATTACCTACCACGCCAGTAAAGGGCTGATACAAATATGTATTCGCAAAAAGCTAACCTTTCAACTCAACAAAATAAATAAACTTTAGAAAAGGACCTTTCAGCCAAACAAAATAAATTAACATTTGAGTAAAGAGCTGACCTTCAGCTCGATAAAATAACCAAATATTCGCAAAGGGCTATCCTTTCAGGTCAAACCCAATCAAATATGTTAATATTACTCGTAGATAAACAACATAGGTAGATAAACAAGTTGTTGCAGTACTAGATGAACTCCCACGATCTATTGATAGATTAACAAAAAGCTAAAATTTTTAGAAAATAATGTTAGTTTTCCTGGCAAAAAAAGTGTCGCGAAATCTTAAAATCAAATTTTCAGCCATACTGCGCATTTTTATAATGAACTCTGCAAATATGAAAAGTTGAGTCAGGAAATTTATTTTCTTTATGCCTTTATACTTGATAGGTGATATAAAAAATAAAAAAAAGCCGTTTTTAAAATATATTTTGCATATCTACTACTCATAGCTCGCGGGAGTGCTACGCCTATGACAACATGTCGATTGCGGCATATATGAAAGATAAAAGGTAGAGATCTTAAGTAGACAAAAGTTCGCCACCACTGATCGCCACGTGTGGAAAAACTAAATGATATTTTGCAGAAATATGTCCCCTGAACATTTGTGACCAAGGTAACTCAAAATCCACCTCAAAGCATTGATGGATATGTGATAATCCCTCTGGGACCTATATCCTTCCATCTTCCTTACACCAACCATAAAATTCAATTCCCGAAAAAAGACCGGATTACCATGCGCGTTGAAGCCAGAAATAACATCTCCATTATCCCAACATTAATTGAAATGTTCCCGTCCACCTCTAAGCCTGACCAGAAATTTATATTGCGCCCTAGTGCAAAGAAAAAGAAAAAAAAAGGAAAACGTGGTGTTATTTATTTCTCGCAGAGTTGCAACAACAAAGGCCAAAGGACGACCGGTCACAGGGACAAAGGGCAGCAGCCATTCTTCGCATGCACTCGCCTCAGGAATTGAATATTTACACTTCATTGGAAGCTAGATCCTCGCCCTGTACGAAAGGAGAGGAACAAAAAATTATTTGCGGTTTGTAGCAGGAATCCTTCGAGCTATTGTGATGTGCTGGGAATGCGAGGGGCTCGTGTCACCCCCGCAAACGGCATCTAGACGCCGAAGGGGTGGTTTTGAAATTACTCCCCAGCGACTGTACTATCCACCTCAGATGGTATAAATAGGTAAACAATTTTTCCCGGGCAGGGTTGTTATTGTCAGACTACCAAGGATTGGTGGGCCTTATAAAACATAGTCAAGTATCAAGAGTAGGATTTACTGAATCTTATTGAAAGAATATCTTGGTTCAAATCTAAGTCGGGGCTTTTTTTTTTAATTTAAAAAAGTGAAAAAGGGAAATAATTTGTTCTTCTTAATTCCAATAAATGCGTTTTATTGAGTCTTTAGATATTTATAGTTGGAATGGGTGGTTGGAAAATAAAAAACTATTAAGTTCTCCCAAGAGTAAACTATCAGTTTGATACAATTAAATTTAAAACTTCATAGGAAGACGTTTTAAATTTAATTTAATGCTCTGATACCAAAAGTGAATGTTGTATCTGAATGTTTCTATTCATAAAATAATTTACAAAACTACTACTTCCAATAATAAATAGTCAATTCAATAGTGTACTTCAGTTATCTTTAAAGTTGTGGTGCCAACTTTTGGTTTTGTAATGGGCGCATTGTTGATTTTACCATTAACAGGTTGTCTTTTCGTCAGTTCAAATTATGATGTGCTTTTCACCGTTTTTTGAGAAAGTCACATCCCAAACCAATTTCCTTTTTTAATTTGTTATGGCATTTTTTAATGAAGACCATTTTCAACATCTGTCTGGACCCTGAATCATCCGCCAGACAAGTGGAAAGGAAACTGTCATAATAATAGTTCAACAAAAAACGATGTTGACTTTAGTTCCAAAACACTGCAAGAACAAAAATATAAAAATTTGCAAAAAGTCCACTGCCCAACAAGTGTGGTATACAGTCTCAACTAAAATATTTTGAGTTTTCGGTTACTTCCTGTTACACCGGAAGTGATGTCAACTTTTATATTTCAAATGGAACACCCTGTATTTTATCGCATTTTTGAAATCTTCATTAAATTTTAGATCAATTTTATGTTACATTCCCTATACCTAACAAGTGTCATTTTTGAGATATTCATTTTGTTCATAAAAAATTAACAGCTGCACGGTTACTTTCAATTACTTATAAATTATCCCCTGTGACCGTTGGAAAAAAGTTGTCCTGTAAAATTGTTGTAAAGATAACATATTATCGACAATCGGTAGAATTCTTCTAAAAGTTATACAGGGTGTTCAAATCATAAGATCAAAGTTGAATTCGAGAAAAGTACTAAAAGTCGATTTTTTCAAATGGCAACCCTAACATACGAATGCATTTTTGAAATCTATGGAATATTTTAGATAAACTTTGTGTAAAATGTCCTATGCCTGAAATGCATTTTTACCTACTTAAATCGTTTTTTAAACGCCACAGTACAAAATTGCAAACATTTCCAAATCTATCTAGATCGGTTACTTCCTGCGTTTGAAAACAACTGAACAGTTTGCAATAAACAGAACTTTATTAAACAACTTTTTTTAGGTCGTTTTTCATTATAATTAATTTAGTATTTATAAAATTATAAGCCTACAATAAAACACAATATTAAAAATAAAACAAAATCGTAAAGTAAATTTTAAAAAACTGCTTAATTCTATTTCAGTAAAACGTCGCCGTTTTCCGCTAAACATGCTTCAATTCCTTTTAACATATTATTGTTGGTGGCGTCCCTGATAGAGTTAGCACATAACCCATAGAAAGCAGCTCATGTTATCATTATCAGTTATTGTTTAAAAGTTCTGTTTATTCCAAATTGTTCAGTTGTTTTCAAACGCAATCCAGTTTTGGCAGTTTGCAAAGTTGATCTAAAATTTTCCATAAAATTGAGAAATATATGTTTCGTGTTTTCATATGTTACGGTTGCCATTTGAAAAAATCGACTTTTAGTACCTACTTTTCTCGATTTAACTTTGATCTTATAATTTCTTACCCAGACATGGTCATGGTCATGCACAAAAGTCCGGGTAAGAAAAGTCCGAGTAGGAAAGTTCCGGGTGAGAAAAGTCTGGGTAAGAAAAGTTCGGGTAGAAAAAGTCCGGGTAGAAAACGTCCGGGTAGAAAAAGTCCGGTAGAAAAAGTCCGGGTAGAAAAAGTCCGGGTAGGAAAAGTCCGGGTAGGAAAAGTCCGGGTAAGAATAGTCCGGGTAAGAATAGTTCGGGCAAGAAAAGTCCGGGTAAGAAAAGTCCGGGTAAGAAAAGTCCGGGTAAGAAGAGTCCAGGTAAGAAAAGTCCGGGTAAAAAAAGTCCGGGTAAGAAAAGCCCGGGTAAGAAAAGTCCGGGTAAGAAGAGTCCGGGTAAGAAAAGTCCGGGTAAAAAAAGTCAGGGTAAGGAAAGTCCGGGTACGAAAAGTCCGGGTAAGAAGAGTTCGGGTAAGAAAAGTCCGGGTAAGAAGAGTCCGGGTAAGAAAAGTCCGGGTAAGAAAAGTCCGGGTAAGAAAAGTCCAAAAGTCCGGGTAAGAAAAGTCCGGGTAAAAAAGTCCGGGTAGGAAAGTACGGTAGGAAAAGTCCGGGTAGGAAAAGTCCGCGTAAGAAAAGTTCGGGTAAGAAAAGTCCGGAAAAATAACTTTTAGAAGAATTCTACTAATGTGTCGATAATATGTTACCGTCACAACAATTTTGCCGCACAACTTTTTTCCAACGGTCACGGAATAATTTATAAGTAATTTAAACTAACCGTGCAGCTGTTATTTTTTAATGAAAAAAATGAATACCTCAAAAATGACACATGTTAGGTATAGGGAATGTCACATAAAATTGATCTAAAATTTAATGAATTTTTACAAAAATACGATAAAATACAGGGTGTTCCATTTGAAATATAAGTCAACAATATAAGTCCACAAATTTTCAATCTTTCATTTCATTTGGTCCTCCATATACTTCTAATGGCAGCTCGTCGTGGAAGACCCTGTATACATATATGTAAAAAGAAGGAAGAAAAATCCTTTGGAAATGTCAAAATCAAACATGGCGCAAACAAATTTTGCCATGGCTTCTCCACTAGCTTAAAAGATAACTCAAGCACGTATTTGGATTTGTCGTGCTTGTACTATGTTCGTTGTAAACGACCAACTCAACAGCTTTTTTGAGCAAAAGCTGCAAAATAAAGATATTTTAAAATTTCATCCTGTATACTAAAAATAATCACTCGGTATATTATCAGAAATATTGCATAGCCTTCCATACAGCACCTTAACATAACATTGGATTGAAACATTCAATTGCGAATATGGTATGTTTTTAATCTTCACAATACAAGCAATTTGTTGCTTAAACAAACGCTTGATTTACTGAATTTTATTTTAGATATGTGTAGTTCAGAATTTGTACCATTTTTTTACTGCATTTACAAATCTTGACACACGGCATAACCCGGAAGCAGTTTATTTCCTAAATTGTTTTGGCCGTACGAAAATCAACTCTGCTAATTTGTGTGTGTGTAACAAGGTGCAACAATTTGAAGAATATAACACGTGTGAATCGTGGCACACGTTTTATTCGACATTCCCAACACGAATTGAAAAGGAATCACCTCGTCACAATGATTCAATAATCGATTATTACTTTGCAGAATTTCTTTCACTTTACACGCAAATTCGATTAAGAGCCAACAAAGGAACAATGGACCGATAAATTCTAATGTTTATTAATCAACCGCACTGCGCGGCGCCTTCAATAATAGTAATATTCTCCTGCACTATAATGCGGAGAAAAATTACCGCTCGAAAGAAAGGGTTTGCTTGGTTCGCGCGGTTTATTGTGGGTAATGAGGAAGCGAAACAAAACGTCCGACCGGCGAGGTCACGTTCTGAATAAAGCCGTTTTTGTTACGTCGATATCGCACAGCGTACCCATATAGGTTGACTGCCCGGTCAATTTATCACGCTGCATGCGATTGTTTTTAAAACCAAGGGCTAATCGGAACGCTTTTCATTGTTATTAGCCAAGCGAGTGTCCCAAGTGACAGAATATGGGAACGTTTATTATGTCAACCGATCATATCGATATTTATCGACATATACTGCCGGTATAATAACGAAAACACGCACGATGTTTTCATCTACCGTAACGTAGTCAATAATAAATTATTGAGAACTTGTTTTATGCGCAATTTATAGGTGACGTGCTAAACAATGCCTGTTTCGTCTAGCTTTGTGTCGTTCGATTAAAAAATATAAATAAACTAAAGTAGATGGTCTCAAAATGTGAATACTTGGCAGCAAGTTTTGTGAATGGACATTAACTCCTATTTCTCAGGTCTGATTTATGGCATTGCTTTAAGGCTCATACAGAGTTGCAACTTTTCCTAAAATTATTATTTCTCGTTATAAGTTTCTGTATAACAAACAAAAACCTGCCCTTAAACAAATGCTTAAATTGAATTTAATTTGTAAATACTAGGCGGTAAACCATAAATAACTAATATATTAATGCTTTATTTTATATAATATACCTACATATAAATATGAACCAAACCTCGGTGGATAATGAATTATTGCCAATGTTATGTCTGCATACTCGATGAACCTAATCGGCTAGGTTGGTCGATAGTGCGCCGAGTGCTTTGCACTACTGTTAGATACGTCGATTATAACCACAGGATAGGCAATGGTAATTGCTTTTGCATCTCCTAGGAGCGTACGTACGTACGTACCGTACTACAGCACTACTAGTGCACTCAATTGCTAATACTCAGAATGGATACAATCAATAACTGTGTCGTCGTGCAATCGCCCTAATGCGCTTAATTGAATCCCAATCTATTGTCTGCGAGTGTGTGTATGTGAACCGCCTGAAAAATTGAAGCAGGATTTAACTACATTCTACACGGATTTCGACCAGTATCTAAAGGTGTGACTATGCTTGTGCACAACGTAAAAAATCTATTTAAAATTCGAATCTTGCCGTCTTATTGAGACAGTATTTTCTTTTCTGTGTGAACCGATGGAACAATTTGGAAATTTTCCAAGTTTCAGCAAGATATTTACCCAGATATTCCCATCGGTAATTCCCCTTCCACGCTATGATTACTTCATTAAGAGCAATCAAGCTGTTAACGTATTCGCAAGGCAACGCCAGTGCTTGGTCCTCGCGAACAATGCAACAACTGAACTGACATGAAGACGTTAGTCACCGTAATTCTCGAAACCGTTCACATCTCCGGTCTCTCCGGGTATTCCGGTTTCAGTAACCTTACCATAATGCGCCATCGCAACGTACCTGTGCAATGTTCGTACTACATTCCTTTGCCTGATGCACACTTAGATTACACTCGGCTTATTTATGGCGTATTGCATAAGATAGATTGCGCATGTATACATCCTATACAACCTTGCATGTGTGTGACACTGAAACGACAACAAGAACAAATGAATGGAGCGTAGTTTGGAAACACTAACGTGTGGAAGAAAGCAGATTTATAGTTCCTTAGAACAAATTGGTTTAAAATAAACTGCTTCCGGGTTATGCCGTGTGTCAAGATTTGTAAATGCTGACGTTTCGCGAACCATGTTGCTCGCTTCTTCAGAGCTAACTGAATACTGTCAGTATTCCCTTCACATTTTTAAAATTTCATCTAGTTTCACCTTTTTGAATAGATTTAAACTTCAGAATGTCTATATAAAGTTTCGTCGACGCAGGAGCTCATTGGGAAATACATTCGCTCAAACAGATAAGTAAAAATGCTCCATAAATATTGGAAAAAGATCGGCTTACCAAAAAAAAATATGGTTCCAATAAATTTTGATATACCTACCGCTATCTACATGTGAATGGAAACTAAGAACATCTGTTCGATCGCAAATAATTCCAAAGGTAATAACTGTCGCCTCTAATGTAACGCACACTGAGCCTCTAATATACTTTTCGCCCTTATATATACTTTTACACCCGCGTATATCTTCGGCCATAACTATGAAAAGGTGAAAGTAAATTCAGCCTGACCCCGTAAACTTCACCTACCCGGACCGGGTCCCTGTGATACCCATATAAAAGGGTTCGAAAGGCCAACTAAATGTATTTCCGATGCGATGTATATATTCTACTAACTTTTTACGTACAGACATAACCTTAAAAACCATTGACATAAACACCATTAGCCCCCTAATATTTTTACGATACTACTTTTGATTCTCTCCAGTATTAAATAATTGAAGAGTTATCGGTTATCACTATATATAGCCTGATCTGTGGATTGGTGAGGTTTAATACAGTGGTGAGTTTGAAGGTGCTCCCACACGCAGTGCCAACATAGGCCATCATTGGCCATCGAAGTGCTTCGCGTAGCGAGACCCAACTGTGCCCAATGCACATCGCCAATATGTCGACCTTGTCCACTTTATTTCATTCTGTTTTAGCATTGTACGTACTACCGATGAAAAGTTTAGTTATCTCTCTATGTTTTATCATATATACTGCATTATTTATGTTATACGTACTTTAAGGACAATGATGACCTATTATTTGCCCAAATGCCTGATTGCCCAAATGTAAAAACATGAAAACTTTTTTTATATTTTGTAAATTTATTCACAATACTTATGGTTCTTATAAGCATTATATTAACCTTACAGTTACAATAAATTAACAAGCAATAAAATAATATTCTGAAGACAATATTGAAGGCGTTATAACGGGTGACCCACGGCATAGGTACGTTTGTTTATTTTTTGTGTTTATGACGCTGAAGGAATGAACGTTGTGTTAGTAGACAGAACATGCCAATTTATGGGATGGTCTTGAGGTTAGTATGACTTCCGGGTTTTCCGGAAATGACGTCATCATTAAAATTTTAAAAATGAATTCGCACACAATGGGGAGTCATACGGTATTTAGGTTCTGGGATTGCAGTCAACCTTATACGCTAGGGTGGGGTGGGAAAGGTGAGGGACGGGGTTGGAGGGAAGCGGGATATGAATGTACACACGATGGGGAGTCATACGGTATAGGGGTCCAAGGACTGCGGTCAACCCTCTTCCCTACAATCTTGACTACAATCAAACAAAGTTGCATTTATATAATTAACAACAATTAACTATTTATTAATTAACAATTTATAGATTAGTTTTATGCGGCAAATTTAAATAATCTGATGTATTTAATGTATTCAACAAAGTTTAAAAACTATACTGGATGCTTTTCTTTATTTTGATTATCAGAAAAATATCAAAAAGTATATCTGTTAGTAAAAATATTGGGTTGATAATAAATATACCTACATAATATACATACACGGAGTTTTAATATATATATAACTAAAACTTCGTGTATGTAAGGGTTCTCAATTTTTCTTTGTATCTTATTATAAATAATTTAGTTTTATTATATAAATTATATTTTAAATCAAAATTATGAATTCATCTATTTGACTGAAATTAAATATTTATATAAAGAAACGACACAAATTAACAGGGCCCTGCATGAAAATATAGACCACTCAGTGTATCAGATCTTATCCCATCTTATTCCGCATTTGTTGCTTTTACATAAAGAAAATAAATAGGGAGATTTTTTTTCATGTCACGTGGCAAATATAAAAAACTAAATAATTTTGTTTCCTGTATTGCTGTATATTTGTATTCCTTAATGTATTTAATATTTTTGAACGTAGTGTATAACTAATGACTGAAAAACATGTTTAATATTTAACAAATTCTTTCGAGGGTACCTTTTTTTAATTCTAAGCAACAATGCACTGTTTAAACTAATGGGAGCTGCGGCAACAGCAATTATATCGTCTTCACTGTTCATTTTGAATTCTCTACGGGACGCTACGAGCCTTCTACGATACACAGAAATACCTTGCGCCCAATACCAACATGTTGGCGGAGTGAATGCGCACACTACGCGCAGCGTGTCACATCACCAACGTTGGCGAGACGTTGGCACTGCGTGTAGGAGCTCCTTAATACTTCTGAATTCCACGTCCTTGTAAAAAGTTTCCGTGATCCCTGCGGTTTGTGGCTTTGAATTGTCCTGCATTAGGATGAAATTTTGACCGACGCCATATGCAACAGGCACCACATGGTCCTCCAAGATGTTTTCGTTGCAATTCATGGCATTTAGTCTACCAGGAACCACAACAAGATCAGTTCTGTTGTCTATACTGATTGCAGCCCAAACCATCACAGATCCACGACAAAATCAATCCACTTCTTGTATAGTAGCGGCTGTGTAGCGTTCACCAGGACGTCCCTATACACGTACTCGACCATCGCAATGAGTTAAACGAAATCTGGACTCGTCTGTAAACAGTACAGGCGTCCAGTGACGAAGTTGCCAATCTCTGTGATCTAGAGCAAACCTCATTCGCGCTGCTTTGTGTTGCTGCGTAAGGCGTGGTGCGCGAACAGGTCTTCCTGGTTTCAAATTCGCTTCTTTTAATCTGTTTCTAACAGTTTAATCAGAAATTTCTATTCCGAATGCTCGTCTTAAGTAGTTTAGAAGGTCTCGTGCTGTGGCAGTACGCTGACGTAGTGAGGAAAGAACAAGAAATCGGTTCGATTTCGACCTTGTCCAGCTCTTCTAACATATTCCAGTTCCCGAAACCGATTCAATAAACGCCGAATAACAGAAGGGGAAGCTCGAGTGGCCACGCTGAATAAGAAACTGATAAGATACCTACTATTGTTTTGAGACGTGAATTTAGAGATCTGTTTGTAAGTTCAATATGGAAATATTCGAAAGCTTAAAAAGCAGTACATAATTTTAATTTATTATTCTGTCCAGCTCGTGATGGAGCTGTCATGGGGTTCACGAATAATACCAGGTTTAATGTCTAGGGAGGGAGTGACGCTGAAGAAGATATTAAATCTGATGTTAATTAATTAATAGCCTGCTTTAATATAGTCGTGACATGCAACCTGCCTTGCAGATAACGAGAAGGTGGCGCCATCATCGCCCATTGTGCTCTTTAACGTTTCTACGTCGACCATATTTTTTTAAAAATTATTCCTTTCGATCAATGGCACAAAAAATAGTTACTTAATATTTCTCCTTTGAAAAGTTCTTGTCAATAAAATGTCCACATTAATTCCTTCAGTCAATAAATAAATCCAAAATCTATCAAAATGTCACTTTTAAGAATTTAACGGTAACATAATAAATTGTTTTCGATAAATGTGTTAACGATTTGGAAGTTACGCAAGTGAACATACACCCGCAGTCTGAACAACCTCTCCACAGGAAGTTTGAACAGTTAAAACGTGTTTTAGTAGCGCCCATAATATAGTAACTTTATTAGTTCTGAAACCGTGCCTTATTAGATATAAACTTGGTATAACAAAACAGTAATATACGTGGGAGGAGCTATATTAAGCAAACCAGGCTGATTCTGGCGGATGTATAAATTATTAAACATATTTTCCATCAGTAATAACGTCCATCCAGAATTATCAATAGAAACTTAAACTTTTATCTAGTCTGATTTATTATTCATTTTTTTATTAGCTTAAATGGCGTAAAAATATGTCAAGAATAATGTCATGCACTTTCTACACTGCAAAATCTTCTCTTTTGTTTGTCATTTTGTGTTTTTTTTACTGCTTTACCTCCTAAGAATATCAATTTTCTAGAACTTGCAGCGTCCAGCCATTGTGTGTGCTTATTAGATATCGATGCATTTTCCCCTTTTATCTCACTAACAGAACAGTGAACCAGGGCTGTGGAGTCGGTAAAAAAACCGTCGACTCCGACTCCGACTCCAACTGATAATCTTGGTAGTCCGACTCCGACTCCAACTCCGACTCCGGCGAAATTTTATTTGTTTCCAGCGAATTTAATGGCAAAAAAATTAAATCTGACAATCTAATTGTAAATAAAGTCAAAAAGGCCTGTTGATCCGACCACAAAATTATATTTAAAAATGACGCTTTTTTATATTTTTAAAATATCACTGAAATCATTAGAACACATAGAGAGCACATAATTCTGACTTAGTTTGTCACTTGAACCGATGTTCTATTTTTAATAATAACAAAAGTAATGACAGACCACTGTATAGTACAAAGTAAAATTCATTTCAATGATTATACCATAATATTGTATAATCAAGGGTGATACTTTTGATAAATTTGTTCATGTGCCGAAAAAAAAGAATCAATTTCGGTTAAACGTTTAAAGTTATCAAACATTAAAGTCAAAATTGTTTACAAAGTTTTACTAGTAAAGCATTATCTTTTACAAACATTCAGATTTTGGGACAAACAAAAATAAAATGTTGAGAGTTGATAATACGACTGTGATAGCATCACGTTGTTTCTTCTGGTACAAAAGCTGTAGGAAACTATATTTTCTTTTTAAAATTGCAAGGGAATATCATTAAAATACTTTTTGCAATATTTAATGAATTGTGTTCTTTGTGGCCGAACGAATAGGAGCAAATTCTCGCAATTTTGATGAATAAGAAAAACCACACGTTGGCGCTTCACTTTCGTCTATAAGTATGCATCGAAGTCCGATTTTTTATTTGTAGATGATCGAGATATCATATTAGCATATTGAAGTTGGTTGTTGGAAATTAGAAATACATAAACTATATATGCGACGCGGCAAGCGACTCACAATAAACATTTTGCTAATCATCACTCACCACCGACCTGTGTTTTTTGTACTTAAATTGTAGTAAAACAATTTGTAGTAAATAAAATACCTAATAATATGTTTAGTTAATCGTTTATTATCTATCGAGGCAACGGCCATCTCGCATGTCTTTTTCTACATTATTTAAACATGGACCCGGAGTCGGAGTCGGTACAATTTTTCCGACTCCGATTCCTCTGAAATTTGTCTGAAGTCCGACTCCGACTCCGAGTCCACAGCCCTGCAGTGAACTCGAGTAATTTTTATCCGATTGACTTGAAATTTCGGATGTACCTTCTTAGATAGATTATCTATAGAAGTACACACGATTTTTGAGTTTGATAAACAATTAAGATTTTTATAGACAAATGAAGACCGAATTGTTAGTCGAAAAATCGACTTTTTTGTTAAAAAATGTGTCTTTGCATCTCACGACAAATGTAATGAGTCTTCAAAATTTCACATTGATTGATTCATTAGTAAAGTCACAACAAAATCACAATAAACCCTTTTCATTTTTTGCTTCGGACTAAATATAACCCCTTAGATTTAATAGAAATTACTTTATGGTGGTAAAACTTTTTCGTAGTGTGTGAGAAGATATACGTCCAAAAATTTCAATAAAACGCTGAAGTATGATAGATAGCCCACACAATAAAATTATGCAAATTGCACCATAAATCTCCACTTCCCAACAACGTCGTTCATTTTTTGGTCTACCTTTTTTTTATTCGATGTACAACGCAGGGAAGAACACGCAGGCGTTTGACCACTCATCCGAGCGCCTTCTGCAGCTTGAAGCAGTTTAATATTTCAATCAATCAAATCTGTAGTATCGACGCCAGACCAACGCACTCTTGTCTCTAAAAATAAAGGCACACGAACACACGGACCCCCATTGTTTGACAATCTCGATCGCTTTCGTTTCATAATTTAATTCAATCGTTTCTATTTTGTGTTCTTTTGTTATACGATGAGTAATGAATCTCCTCCGGTATTATCAAACAAATTGTTGGTGTCCATCTATCAGGATGACTGATGAAATTATAACTTTTTATGTATATATTATTCAAATTTGACTATTTTGTAAACTCAAAGTAACAAACTATCCTAGACCTCTGCGTAAATGTCCACAACAATCGAACGTATCGACTTGTTTTAAAATGTTTTAAAATGTGAAATGTCAAAATTTGACAGTTTTTCAATACTATGTCAGTGTGTACTAGGGTTGCCAACCGCATCAAAGAATACTATTTTTCACCATCAATTAATTCTCATAAAAATATCTTCACAATTTCCAAAGTTTTTCTATGTTATTGATCGAAACAATTGCTTCCGCTCAATTCAAGATGTCCACGTAACGAATCTTCGAAAGGTGGCAACCCTGGTGTGTACTGTTGCATGTACTGAACGTAAATTGAGTGGAATTTGAACGATGTTATCTGCGTATCTAGAAAAACTAAACGTGAACCCTGATTTACTGGCAAGCATGCGAAATTGCAATATTTGCAGGCTATAGTGCATTTTTACATGCAACCTCTATTTATAATGGAATAATTACTTAATTAAAAGTGTACATTAGTCTCACGACATATACCTCGATGTAATGTTTAATTAACCATTTGTATCTAATATTATTTGAAATACAAGGACAAAATTGGAAAAATTTTCAGTAATAATATAACAAGAGAGTGAGAATAAATTGAAAATAATTTGACAGATTGTTTGAAAACTTGTTGCCAAATGGCAACAAGATTGAACAAAATCTGTCAAATTATTTTCTAATTTATGGAACTCTCGAGTTATATTTGACTAGATTATTTTTTGATTCACAAATTTTTACAATAAAAAAGATCAATAAAACTATCATAAAATTATTGAAAAATTTAATTTAATTAATTATTACTTACAATATATGAAAATATCGTTGACACATTGTGAATATATTAAAAGAATTAACAATTTAAATTAGTACAATGAAAAACGCAATTATTAAACATATTTCGAGACTCATTATTTATTGAGGATTTGGAATTGCTTGTTATATTAAGTGTTTCCTCCTGCGTATTTTCTCTAAGATTATTTATTATATTTGAATGATGTTCTTGGTTCAATTGTAAGTATGGTTTAATCGAACTTGCAGAATTATGACCAGTGACCTTGATTAGTTCTTGTTCTCCTACACCAGCTTTTGAAAGGTTACTTACTGCACTTGATCTGGCAGAATGGTTAGTTATTTTTTTAGTAACTGTGTCTAGACCTACTTTTTCTGCGGATTCTTTCATCCATTTTGAAATGGAATTTATTCCCACCGGAACGTTTTTATACCAAAAACCATGAGTTTGCCAAGCCGGATTTGGAGTAAGAAACAAGCGTTCGGTTTTAATATTTTCTTCACGTTTACTCATTAGTTTTTCAAAAAGACGAACAGGGTAAATATCTGGGTTATTTATGTTTGGAGTCAACCATTTACTATTAGCGCACCTTTGTGCTCCACCCTGTGCACTTTTTGTAAAGATGGGATTGTATTCAATACGGCCAGTATTTAATCTTTTTATGTCGGTTTCTTTTTTAAAATAATGAACTAAACATTTCGTAGCTGCTCCTCCCCTCCAAGCTAGTTCATACGATGCAACGTGAAAAAACTTTCTTTGCAATCCACAAGGTGTATCTTCGTCCCAATAGTTAAAAATTTGCAACAATTCTGTATTAGAAAGTGCCACAGAACTTTGTTTGTGCTTTTCAGGATGTTTTTGTAAAATTTTTCTTTTTGCATCTCTTGCATTCCGAGCATTTCTGAATTCTATATCATGGAAAGGATCAAAGGACCTGTTATACTTATTAAAGTAAAGTTCTTGAACTAATTTTGCCGTTTTATTCCACATTGTCTTTATTACTGCTTCTTTATAATCATTTCCGTCTTTTCTTTTCATGTTATAAGCCCAATCTTTTAAAATAAATGCCAGAGTAGCTGTTGTAGTAGATTGATCCAGAATATAATTTCTTTCTTTGGTGAAGGTCTTAAATTGTCTCCATATAGACTGATTACTTATTAGAGTATTTTTCGAAGTAGTTTCTAAAATCTTTTTTTGTAATTTCTGCATTAGAAAAGGTACTAAACCGATAACTTTCACCCAGTTCGCGTTGACACAATTAAGTAATTATTTTGACAAGTATCTGACAGTTGCTAGGCAAATAAAAGCTACAGTGATTAATCCCGAGAATAATCACAAGAGATTTATTCCCACTATAATAATGACATAATTGGTTGAAACTTACCCTTGTGACAAATAAAGAAGCATTTCATTGGTTTTAAGAAACGTCAAAAAATAATCTGTGAAATTTATTGATCTATATGATCGGTTAGCAATAAACATTTATCGATCCCTAGTTACCCAACTTCCATCTATCCCCGATAGGTACCACGACGGGTTTTTAATTCGAAACTCGGATTGCAAATCTTGGAGTGGCAATAAGACTTATAAATTTCCATTGCCTCTACAGCTCAATTGGGAGAGCTTTCAACCGGCAATTAGAGGGTTCCTGGTTCAAATCCAGGCGGAGGTATCTTTTAAAAATTATCCTCACCTGGATTAATTATCATTCGCTTCTTTAGTTGATTATTTACAATAGTTTCTATAACTTCAAACTACATCTTACCACTCACTTGTATTGTGTTCAATAATAATCCGGTGCTGCCAACTTCGTATTAAGGTAAACTTTAAGGGAGTTGGTAACGATTGCCAACAGTCGCAAATTCTTTAGAATTATCCATTAGATCGACAATCTTTTGATCAAATATCTCAAAATCGTTCTCCAAATTATGCTTGAATCATAAACTAACATCCATACCGTCAAGGTGGGTAAACAGTGTCTGGACCTTGCATTCATTAATTTCTTTCACAGTTCCTCCACAGCAAGATTTACAAAGGAAGCCGAAAGAACCCGGTACCTTCCATCGTCCACACTGTGGTGTATATTTTATACCCTGGGGTACGCTATGCCAGGTAAACAGGTGCGACCAAATGCGCACGAATTGGGCCCCAACAGATCTACAGACCATATAAAAACCAATTTCTTACTCCCCTAGAGAGAGAGGAAATAAAAAAGATTACAGCAGCCTGCGAAAAGTTGGAGCGGAACATTTTTGTAACTTAAATCCCTATTGATCAGGGTGTTAATAATTTGGAGCATGTATAATTGGTATAGGGGCTAGCAGCGTTCGCTTTAACAGTTCTACCAACACAAATCCGATTTTTTTTAACGGTGTTATACAATGTAACCGAATACTTTTGTGTGTATTTTATTGTAATGCTTACGTGCTTGTGTGGCACCTATTACTTTGTATGTGTAGGTAATGTATATCATATTACATGGTGAACTATCAACATTTGATATGCATGATAAAACTGATAGAAAAATATTTTTATATAGGTATTTTACTGACGTGAAATTGGAGTGTTTCTGAAACTCTCATAAATTGGTCTGGTAAATTTTTGTCTTCAATTAACTTCTTAGTATCGCTAGAAAAATATGACGACTGGTTATAATTGAAATGTCAACATTATAACAATGCGGAGCTATTATTTGAAAAGATTTACCACGAATTCTTACCTACCCAAAGCTGCTTATGTCTGCTAAGATTGTTTGTACAGCGTATTACAGCCACTCCAAAACTGAGCACACAATAGTTGAAGTTGAAGTCATTCTTTCTACTGGGACCACCACAAGGACAAATATTTACCGATTTTGTTAGTTTATTTCTCTTATTCATTAAGTCCTGGTATTGAAAACGATGAATAAGCAGTTCTTTGGGGTTCTGATACAAATTCACCCGCTGATATATCGGAAATGCAGCACCGAGAGATTTACGGCTTTATTTGAAGATTTGAGTAAAAAATAATTTTAGGTTTAGAATTGTTCCATCTTACTACTTTATATTAGGTTGGAACCTGGCGGAAACCCAGCAAAAACAATTATATAATGTCCTTCCCAATGTCATTTCGATTATTTATTTGCGAAGAAAATAACGTGTAAAGCAGTTATTCAAGTAACCAGATACAAGTCAGTAAAGAAACGCAGATCAATAGTTGAAAATTACTTACTACTGTGAAATTAAAGGACATCATGTGAAACTTAAAAAATGCCTTGTAAAAATACGTTGTTACTGTTGGTAATTTCAGAGGAAGATCCATGTGGAATGTGTGAAAACAATACAGAAATATAGCTGCTCTCCAATCACCAGCGATGTTACAGTTAATTGTTCTGTAACAGCTTTTCTTTGGTAGTTTATTACATTCAGTTTCTGTAACATTCCAGATATTGCTCTCTAGGTATAAATGTATTAAATTCTTTTCAGTTCCTTCAGAAGTTACAGCCATTTCAAGTATTGCCAAAGGAAGGAATAAGAAAATAAATATCAACAATGCGAAAACGATGAATACAAGCAATACCTTTAACAGATAATTAAATAAATTTAAAAAAAATTTTAAAAAATATCATTGGTGAAATAACAAAAATTAAGAAACATTTATTCAACATTCCTTAGGAAGTTAGAGCCATTTAATATTAATGTATTAAGGTATTGAAAAAAATAGATTATGTTCAGAGAAAAAGAGTGTGAGAATAAACAGTAAAAAGAAGAAGTAGAAGATATTTCTACACACCGATTTCATCTAAGCGAAGTCGCGTAGTCAGTAAGTAAAGAGCCCGAGTGTCTATAAAAAAAATTATATAATACATTAATAGGGTATTTGACTATTATTGGAAAACCAGCTTAGTGTGTTTATTCCTTCACTCTACATTGTAAATGCATTATTTTTCGTAATTATTTCCTCAATATTGCTTAAAAATCAGCGCTAAAAATTGAATCACAAAAAGTCCCGCCAAAACGATACTTTCTGTTGTGTGACGTCACTGGTTAGTAGATGTCAAATCGGCCCATATAGTCTGTCAGCATCGGCATCGTCGCCGTTTGGTAATTGTGTTGTATGATGTGTTGCTTTCACAATTTTTACATAAAAATGGATTATAAATGGTGTATAAATCCACAATGCAGAGATACGTCAAGAAAAACTCCGGATAAACTATTTCTAGCTCGTAGAAATCCAAATGAAATAAATAGCCGCCAATACAAGTGTTCTCTGTTGTGAAGATTACTTCGACATAAGTAAAACTGACTAGAATAAGTTATCTATCGTATTTTCGAACCAGGTATTATCTGATCTGACAGCTTAAGGTTAGGGCTATCCTAATCTACAAAGTTATGCTTACATGGCGCTTTCGTGCTATTAAATTCAAACGGGAGAAGCATAAGAGCGCGTTCGGATAACCCGGTATTGTACGGTGAGAGTGACGCGCTGCATAATAGGCGAACTAACGTCATACGGCGTTTATCTGCATATAAGAGAGAGACAGCCGACCCAAGTTATCTGAGCATTGCTCTCCCCATACCCTACCCTGACAAACCGAACGCGCTCTAAGCGTACTAACGAATGACATCACTGGAGACTGACCCAATTACAGAGCGTTTTCAATCACGTGACAGGACGTGAATAAAATTCAATTTTAATTTTGGTTTTTCATGGAAATAAAGCATATTTTTTTTTGAAAATTAATAACAAATAGTTTTCTTAAACTGTAATCTATTAGGATGACTATAATACATGCTATATTTTGAATACAGTCAAATACCCTATTATTAAAAAGAGGAAATATATAGTAATAATACAGGTCTCTACTGAATTTTTGGTGAAGGGCTCTTGTTATCGCGGTTTCGCGTAATGTGACATAAAATTTCAACGCGCTTTAGCGGCTACACAGTTTCGCCAAAATAACTGATTAAGTTATGCAATTTGTAGAGAGTTTAATGTAGCTTTATCAGAATCTAAGCCCTTTTTGTAATTACACACACATCACATAAAGTAGGAAAAATTGGCCTTCTTAGAGCGCGCTCGAGCGGCCAAACCATTCAACAAAAAAATACACTTGAGCGTACCTTTTATAGCAAATTTAGTATACTTTATTTTTGTATAATATAGTGGTCTACGTCGAAAAGCGCATAGTTTTATGACTTTTTGGCAATAAACTGCAGAAAAGTAGAAAATTTTGAGTTATTTGCGATCTTCGTTGTGAAGCCATATCCGTAGGAAGTAGCAAAGTTGAAATTTTGTTTTTATGTAACAGAATAATGTAAGTAATATTGTCGTTTGAAGTTAATAAATAATTAGTCTAGAATGCTCTAGATGTGATATCGAAATAACAGTGGTTTATTGGGTTACGGTTCCACATCAATCTACAAAAAATATACAGATATATGAAGGAACTAAAGAATGGTTACAATTTAGGACCCCCTGCATCGACTGAAATTTACACCAACATGCTAAAATCCGTACAATAATTGAAACATTATAAAACACCTTGTATAATTGCTCCAATAAACCCTCAACTCAAAATGCTTTTCAACGAACGAAGGACGTTATTACAGCAGTCACACCTCAAGTTACTACCCCTAATATAACGTATTCCAGTCACGTAACACGCGGTGACGACCGAGAACCAAGGATTTAAAGAGGAAAACCTTTTTTTCTTGACAAATGGCGGCTGTCTCGCTCAGGCGGCAACAATTCACACAGATTTCATCTTTTTTTTTTCGGAGAATTAATACACGGGGTAAATATGTACCTAGAAGGGAGGCGCGACGACATAAAACAGAAGAGGACCGACAACAGAAAAAGGAACACCGATTGTCAACGTAGGTGGCTTTTGATGTCTCAATAAATATATTGAAGTGTTTTTAGAAATCATGTAAATACAATGAATTGAGGAAGGCGGAATACTTAATACTTAACATTATAGAGTCTAAACTAGTCTACAGGATTCAAGCTAAATAATAAATCTAATATACTTATAAAATAGAATATACTTTCTAATCCTACATTGTTATTCATCGCCACATCTGTGTGTGTGTAATCATTTAATTGTCCTTCTAAAGCTACAACTTTACGAATAATTTTATGGCCAACATCATTTACATTAGGTTTATGTCTTTCCATTTAATTTTATGCAAACACATTCCAAATTTTTCTGTGGCCTACAATACACCATTCATTATTACTGAAAATCGTGATACCAGGCAATAAAGTTGGTATTATGGAGTCTTGTTTTCTTTCAACGTGTGGCCATTTTATGGGATTCTCAAATGGGTAACTACCGCCTTAATATTTATTTTTCACCTATTATATGGCGGTCAGATAAGAAAATGAGGTGCAATAAAAAAATAAAACGTATAGCCCTAATAGAGAGGTTGAGTTTGCTTTGATTTATTGCTTCATAAACTAGCACGACAACGTAATACAAGGGCAGGGTTGAAAAATAAGGACGTGGTATTTTACCTCGCTGGTTTTGATACCAAATATTAACTGCAGCAATATTAGCTGTTCCAATTGCAGTAAATTATAAGCAATGCTATGATGAGAGGTACAGTAATTTGCAGAAGCAATTGAGCTTACATTTTATTTATTTTTTCTTATTTGAATGAGTTTTAGCAAGTTTAATTCTAGTTTTTCAAAATGGCAAAGGCGCAAGAGACTGAGTTTTGTTTATGTGCTGGAGAAATAATCAAAATCGGTTAAAGTTTACAAAAGTTATTGAACATTAAAGCGAAAATTGTAAAGTTTTATTTGTGATGTTGTACATTTGACAGACATTGGGATGAATCAAAGACTAAAATAATAAAAATTGGGCTTTAAATGCTTAATTATAACCAATATTTTCTCTCTCACATTCTTGGATACGACAACCAAATTTATTTAACTTCTAAAAAATAAGAAAAAAATAAGGAATTCAACATGTAAATAAAGTAAGGAAAAGCTGCTATGATTTCTTTTACTGTTGCTGTCCCAACAAAAATGTTTAGGAAAATAAATGTAGTTTTGGTTAAACTGCTGCAAGTTATAGCATTTTGCTATAGCAACTAAATTTGGATTTTTTTAATAGTACGGTACCTCTATCTTTCTTTTAGCTTAAAAATTCTACAATTTTTTTTTCTGAATTCATGCATGCTAAAATTTAGTTATTTAATGTTTTGCAGCAGAAAATTTTCAAGAAAAACAGTTGAAAATCGTAATTATTAGTGAATCTGAGGAACATGTATGATAGAAATTGAATAATTGTTTTGATTTATTATGAGAACGAATATACTTTATATACTATAATTTTTTGATAAAATATATTATGTTTTATAATTTGAGTGATTCATAAATCGAATGAATAATAATGAAACCTCACTACATTTTAACATTTTTTTCATTTCGTGATTTCTTGTTTGCTTTATAATATATACAGGCAGGCTGTTTCTTAATAACATGGTAATATTTAAGGAGGTTATTCTTAAGTCCATTTTGAGGGAAAAAAATCATATTCACATATGTCCTTAAGACCCAGTTCTACCTCTCCTAAAACGCGTTTGCAAATGAAAGCGTTATTTATTGTTCAAAGTTTATGAAATTTTTTATGTAACTTCTTAGATAAATAACGAGTTGGGCTGGATGAAAAAAAAATTTTTTTAAAGATAAAAATCAATTTGACTTCTACATCTTTGGTTTTTTTCAAATATAAAACATTTAGCCCAACTCATGATACAAAAATAGATTTTTTATTTAAGTACAATTTTAATCTAAACATTATAATTGCGATAACAAAGCGTAATTGCAAGAAATGTATGTAATTTGCCTATATTACGGGCCCGGTGTAGACAGCAGACGTTGGGAGTTTTAAACACCGCCTATAACTACGCCACGCCTACTGCTATTTTTAGATTAGACTGTTCACAAGACCGTAGCGTCTATTGAATCGGGAGAACAGAGTTCTCGCATTTCACATTTATACGCACGGTTTACAAATTTAACACACGATAAAAGTCATATACTGTATGATATTATACATAGTGTAGTTATACCAGCTTGGTGTTAGGTACATTTGTTTAATAATGGGTAGAAGTCGTGGCAAAATACCTAAACATCCGCGTCTGTCCTTTAGACGAATTAGTAAAAGACGACTACGTACCACCTAAGTTAAAATATATGCATAGATAATCTAAAAGAACAATCTTGTAATTATTTAATTACAAATTAGGCAAAGAGACCAGAACAGGACTCAAATGAACATTTTATTTAAAATGTCGGTTTTATGGACAGGAAGAGACAATTAGCAGTGACGAACTTGGGTCGGCTCTAATGGATATTAGTTCAGCGACTGTATTGGGCAGTATTACAGCGGGAATTGGATATAGCCAATGCCAGAATTTGTTTTCATTCATGAATCTTGCATTCATGTCGCCCAAAACGTTTATAAAATATAGCGAACTTGTAGGTGACAAAATATTTGGGATTTATATAAATGGTTTGGGGAACTTTGGACTATGTACTATGATTTTACTTTATCATATGTAGTATGTAAAGTATTGTAATTGTGCCAAACAAAATTTTTTAGGTTTTAGCGGAAATGTCTTTTTGGATCCCTTGAACATTTTTGACCCAGGTAAAAAAAAAATTCTGTGTATGTGTGTGTGCCTTTTTTGTGGCGACGATTCCGGAGAAACTACTAAGGTATCGGGACGAAACTTCATATTTAGAAGTTTCATAACCAAACTTAGAGCTGAAAAGCTTTCTGTTGAAAAGGATCCAAAGAAACTGGAGGTTTAGTCTTATAGCATTTTTGAAAGATTTTGCAAATAAGCCGCCATTTCTGGAAATTTGTCGAAATAGTTAAATAATAAATTAAGGTACAGGAAATTCTGAATAATTTATGACTATGGCATTTTTTGGTTGAATGAATACTTTAGCTGCATGAGCAAATTCTATTTTATCGAGATCGCTGCTTTAAAACTAGTTAGCCAGGATTTGTCAGATATTGTGATTCTAATGTCAGTAGGTAGTGTCAAACGCTGATGTTTTGACAATACCTACTGTCAATATAATCAAAATATCCGTCTAGTTCCAGTAGTTTTATTTTAATGCAGACATGGCCGATCTCGATCAAATAGAATCTCATGCAGCTAAACTATTAATTTTATATATGGTATGATAAAGTAATGTGCCTGAACGCATCAGATTAATTTTTTTTATTTTTGTCTTCGTGTGTCACTGCCGTGCGTTCGTTCGATATTAGCATGTTTATAGATGTATTGGGTCCTCATTGCTCGATTTTAATTAATTCCTTTCTTAATTGAAGTTCACCGATGAGTTATCATGAGTTAATACATTTTTGTCAATTTACTATACAGTATGTATGTCACCCTGTTAAAAAGATTAAATATTATAATAGCAAGCGCGCTCTCTCTAACTTAAATCAATATATTTTCTTTTACCGACTGGCGGCCGCCAGCCAGCTGTATGCAGTCCGGGATGATTTGCGACCGTGATGAGTGAGAACACTGATACATTGCAACTTGAGCGAAAGCGAAAGCGCCTACGTGCGGCGACAAACTGGCTGAGTACTTCCCCTTCGGATGTACTCGCGTCGACCATGCTCCGCCTTTGTGTGCTTCCTCTAAACCCCCCAACTTCCCCTTATCGTAAAACTGTGTCCTGGTTGACGTTGGTGGGGGTGTCGTTGACCACTCCCAGCAAAAAAAAAACATCGCAACGAAATATTTCATTTCGAAGTTGCGATGTTTTTAAAACGGAGCCTTAAGGTCTTAACTTTTGAACTACAGGGTGCTAAAGTTTTAAGAAAATATTATTTTTATGATAACTTTGATACGACATTCATTCCAAAATGTGTTTAGATTACTTTAATTTTATAATTTTACCGTTTAAAAATTATTCTATTAAATAAATGTTTGTTTAAAATTGTATTTTATTTAAATAGTTCTTTTCTCGTAAGATGCAAATAAATGAATTTATTTTTTTTATGCAAATACCGTACAAAAAAAATCAGGAGACCAGATTTGTTAAGAAAGGAATGAGAATTTCAAAAATTATTTTTAGTTTAAGAAAAAGCAGTGGCGTGTTATACTCTTCTCTTTGAAATTATTCAGTACAAACCTCGCACGAACGTCACTGGCAAGGATACAAAAATGTGTTGTACAGCAGAAAATGCCTTTTGATTCATAGAAGATGCGTACTACGTTTCACAAAAAAATCTAGAGTCGTACCAAAGTTATCATAAAAAAAGATTTTTTTCTTAAAACTTTAGGACCATGTAGTTCAAAAGTTAAGACCTTTAGGACATATCTTCAAATATGTTTTTTCCTCAAAATGGCCCCAAGAATAACCTCCTTAAATATTAGCATGTTATTAAGAAACACCCCTGTAGATGGTATTAAATTTCTCCAATAATAAGTCACCCGGCATAAAGAAGGTTCCTAAATTTTAAAAAGGGTTTGATAAATTTTAGCAAAAATGACTAGAAATTATAAAATATTCATAATTCTGAGATAAAGGAAGGTTTTTTTCAGAAATGTCCAAATAAAACAAAAAAAAAACAAAATATGCACAAAGCCTATTATAAAAACCGCCTATTTGGAAAATATGTACCTACAATTCGCAAAAACAAACTGTTTTCAATTCAGTTATTCTAGAAAATTAAAGGCCATAAAATTAAAATAAAATTCCGTTGAATTCAGAAAAAAAAATACGTTTACTAAATTGTAAAATACTATTAAAGCAGTCAAAAGCCAATAAGTTTTAGAAAAATTGCTGTATATAGTTTATTTCATTATCGTTGGTGAAAAATTTGATTATTCCTCTATTATTGATGTCATTTTCTTTTCTTCGGGATAGTTTACACAATCGTCCATATGAAACTGTGGTAATGAATCCTTTTTTACCTTAATTGATATAGAATAACATATAGTAATTATTCTTCAAATTTATTGCTGCTGACTGTGCTGATTCTTATAAGATTACTAAGACGGTAGACCAGGCAATAGAGCAGAAAATTTCGTGACAAAAATAGTATTAGGAAGCCGACGGCCCCAGGTCACGTGGAACAGTCCGTAGATGTATTGTGATGTATTTTCAACTCGCAAATATCATTACTTAATTTGTTATAAACAAAAAAAAACTAAAAATCGTGTTTTCTTTTCGTTTTTCGCTTGTAAAAGCTGATTTCGACAGTTGAAGTATTGTGCTACAAAACGTTAATTTGATTTTGCGTTAAAATGTTCCGAAATAGGTGAAAAATGCTTGCAAACATGACCGAAAACGGCCGCGCGCTCGAAAGCGGTCATTTTTTTCCGTCTTTTCTTTCACTACAATTTGTCTATTGAAAGCATCAAGATTGCTCCATCGCTTCAGCTTTCACAAGCGATAAACGAAAAAAACACGATTTTTTGAGGTTCCTTTATTATACCAAACTAAGTAATGATATTTGCGAGTCAAAAACAGATCACAATACATCTACGGACTGTTACACGTGACCTGGGACTGTCGGCTTTCTGATACTATTTTAGTCCCGCAAAACCTGGTCTACAGTTAAATATATGCAATTAAATACAATACTATGTTATTATAAAGTCATTAGTACCTTCAACCATACATTAAAAATTAAGACCCTTTAAAAATCATCGACCATAAAAAAATCAAAAGATTTATACCTAAACGGCGCACACATGCCGCTATAAATTATATCAAAAAGTTCTTGGGGTCGTGCGGTATAAAGTTATTCACAATACCCTCGCGTCGAATCAATGGTAAGACGATACGCCGAAATGGTTTTCCATTATGACCGCAGGGCTGGGCCCCTAAACATCGGCAGGTGTTGTTGCTGCACGTCTCGAGAAGAACGAGCTACGACCACAATGATTCCGAAGAAATATACCACCGTATACCAGGGACAATGCTACAGGCTCCATACAAGAAACGTATACGAGCGCGTAATACCTTTGGGATTGCTTTTACATGGCCAAACGCTCGCACCATCTATCATCCATCATGGGTATGCACAATGCCGATTTATATATTGAGGCTGGGCATATTGTTACCTAACGACTGCCTTTTATTCGTGTCTGTGACATGCCAATAAGGAATCTATACGAGCTTTTGGTTTAACAGTTTTTGGTGCAACCTTATGCGACGATTGGTGGCTGAAAAATTGAGTTCAAAGGTTCTAAATGCGGTTGCTTTTAGGAACAATAAGAAAATGGGAGACCTCGTGACCTAGAAGTGGACCGTTGAGGTGGACAAAGCTATACACTATGAAAGATTTTTATGGGGCTAGTGCTAGCGTTATGTGAAAATAATATTGACCATACGTTTCGAAGAATAGGTACAGAAAATTATTATATTGTGTACCAAAAACCTACTTCGAGAGAGAGAGACAGAGAGATGTGGACTGTCTAAAATTGTAGGCGAATCACTGACAGTTGTGCGATTGACAAGTAAAACTATTGACGTTTCAATCACAAACTTCAAATCAAACTGAAAGTGTTGGTTTTATTGGACAGACGGTTCGGCAGCCACCTAGTGGCCATATAGTGAAACTACTTTCATGACTAGGCATGAAAGTATAAAGATTTGTTTTTGCCGTTTTAACAACGTACCTCAAAATGACTTCTGTCTACTGACAGGGTTGTTATAAAAAACATTTTTTTATTTTGAACTAAACAAACATGTTTCTTTTTTATAAAATTATGTTTTTAAACACGAAACAATGTTTTTAAACACTTCGCAAAAAAAACCTGTTTTAAACATGAAAAATGCTTTAAATCACCCAAAAAAAAATTATGTTTTAAATAAGGAATAAAAATTGTTATAAACATGTTTTAAATCACGCAATTGTTTTATTTGTAAACATTTTCATCGGCGTTTTTCCATACGTCAGTTCTCAGTGGAGTTTAATCTGTTGTGTGAATGACTTTTTGTTGTCACGCTAGAGGGCGCCAGTAATGCAATGTCGGCCAAAATCGATTTAGTTAGTGTTTATTTGACAATTTTCGAGTATTTTCACCAATTCATAGCCACCAAGGTTAATACACAAAAAAGTTATTTTGGCGTTCGTGATAAAAATTGACGATCGATATATTTTTGTGTTCAGAATGTCATCCTAAAAGAATATATCACACAAAGAATATAGGGTGCCATTTAAAATTTCAATGATGACGTCATTTCCGGAGAAACCGGAAGTCATATTAACCTCAAGAGTATCCCAAATAATGGAATTTTTTGTCTATTAACACTTTCCCAAATTTCATTCGTCCAGTTTTATAAACAAAAAAAATAAACGGGAGTACCTACCTATGGTGTGGGTCACCCGGTATGTTATTAAGTTATTATAAAAGTATTTGTTTATTATAGTTACATGCTATCACTGAATGTATTATTATATTTTATAAAGAACTTTTTTTTATTTTTTTGATTTTTTTAATTGATCCATGCATAAAAATTGAAGACCAGCATACAACTCTGATAATAATTAAATATGTTATCCAAATTTCGGTAGTAGTAACACATGCTTTAAACATTTAAAACAAACTGTTTTAAACAAGTTGAAAATAAAATAATTTAAATAAAATATTTCCTTTAAAACATGTTTAAAACAATGTGTTAAAACAAAGTATTTTAAACATGTTTAAAACAAAATATTTGTTTTAAAACATGTTTAAAACAATGTTTAAAAAAAGTGTTTTCTACATTTAAAACAAACTGTTTTAAACTTATTTAAAAAAATGATTTAAAACAAAATATTTGTTTTAAAACATGTTTAAAACAATGTTTTAAAACATAACAACCCTGCTACTGACATATGCAGTGAGCGCGTAAAGTATGGAAACATGACAAAATCTCAAGAACGGTTTGCTATTTTAAAAAATCCTCGAACACGTCGATTTGCAATTATCAAAATACACCTTATGATATGAAATTAATTTTTTTACCTTCAATTGTTTTTAACAGAAGACGTCACCGACATTTTTTTAAATGACAACTCTATATATTTTTTTAATGAATTTGACTGATTTTTTAATTGTCTTAATGGTAGCATAATATTTGTATGGCCTTACATAAGATAATTTTCGAGAAAAAGACAATTGAAGGTTATGAAATAAAAGTGACAAAATTTCCGGAACACCTCGACTGAATTTAACGAAATTTTGGAATTAAGTATTTTGCAACCATGTGAATGAAGTCACTGGCGTTATTATCGTTGATAATAATATTAATAATCATTAAAAAAAAAACATCATAATAAAATAAAGACAAAAGAATCCATAAATACAAGAACAATATATCAATACAATAACGTCCATTAATGACCATACATTAATCATCGTTGATGCAACGTTTACAGTTTCTGAGATATAACCTCAAACTTTTGAATTTGAAATAGATCACCCAGTGGCCTGTATACCCTGACATTTTCTGTTACAGTCTTCCATTGCCTATTCAATGTTACTACGCTTGTTACAGTATCCTTTATTACTTAGGTCTAAAAATTAACAAAGAAAAATTGATAACAAAAATAACAACAACAAAAATCCGATCAAATTAAAACAATGTGTTATTGTCAATGGTTGAGAATCCTCATAAACCGACTAGAGTAGTTGCAGTAGAAAATGTAATAATGTTTTGTTAACAAGTTTCTTGTTGTTATCAATTTTTTCTTTGTTAATTTTTGGACCTAAGTAATAGAGATGGTTGGTTCTCTTTCTACAATAATCAAACCTGGACTCGGAGTCGGAATCGGTAAATTTTTCCCGACTGTTTTCATGGTTACTTGTAAATGACCAAAGTATAATTCATGTATATTCATTTCTAGGTAAAAATTATACGGTACGTAGTAGAAAAGGCACTAAATCTATGCAAAATGTCAAGTGGTGTTTTTGACTTTGCCGCCAATAGTCTCTACCTGTGTTTCTGGGAGTTCCTTTGAAGTACAAATTAAGCTGTTTGGTGACACAAAAAGGTACACAATACCTGAATACAAAGGCCTGCCCTTGCCCTTTATCTTGACGAGGTAAAACCTGTTGATGTGATAATTACACAGTGTAACAACGATTTTTATCCTATATGACAGTAGATGTCTTATTTGTCTGTTCATAAAAGTTTTAAAATTTTGGATCACGTCACAATTTTAACATATTTTTCATAAATTTATTATAAAATGCAATGGAAAAGATATAGTATACACTAATTAAAATTGAAGTCCAAAATTTTTCATTTTAAACTAAGATAGCTGTGGAAGCAGCATGCCAACAGTTTAAAATTCGCTTATTTCGTTAAGGATTAGCACCAAGTTAAATAAAAAAAATCATTAATTTGATCTTGTATGAATAGTACCAAAATCATTAAAACAAATATATCAGAACATCAACCAATGTTACTACAATTGTTCTGTGAAAAGTGAAATATTTCTCTTCTTTCTTACCAAGTGGAGAATGTTTGCTTTTCATATTTCTATGAACCTTGCAAATTGGGCTTACCTTGCAATCTTCTAATCTGAAACAAAAGAAAAGACCATATTAGAATCTATGCACAATATTCCGTTTCAAAAGGCTTCAATAGTTTATCACATAAAAGAATTCAGTGTGCATATCCTATTTGCATTAATAATAACCATATTTACGTTGAAAAAACAGTAGAAATTATGGATATACCATACCTATTTTAATATGTTCATAATATAATATGCTGCATTCAATCATCAAGAGAATCAATACTATGACTGTATATGACTATATTCTTCCATAACCTGCAAAACACGACTTCTCTAAGTAGGCTGAAATCAGCTCAAATAGCTATCCACGTTAAGTCAAACACACACATCATACCAGCATATATTTTTTAGCAACCGCGCATTCGATTAAATCATACAAAAATAAATACCATAAATCAAATACTTTATCCAAACGGATTTTCGATAAAATCGGCTCCCAAAATGTAAATACAGACGGATATATTCTGCGTTACGCCAATATTTAACGAACCGGTCCGAAAAACGTCAATCGGAAAAAACGGTCCCACTATCTCTCCATTATAAAATTATTAATAAGCGAAACTGACCGGCCGACTGGATGCGTTTGCATCGGATTCATCGCTGGCCGGGATCGCGTTTCGATTGTTTAGGAATTGACCCCCTCCCTCCCTCCCATCGTTGCCATCAAACTGTGTGATCGGATTAAATAAACATTCGCGTAGAATGGGATGTATTACGAGTTGCATAATTCAAAAGCCGAAATTGTTAAAGTTAATATCATATCGATGCCACAATAATAACTGTTCTCGTGATACACATGATACAGGGCTGATACAGTGGAAATCGCCGTTATTGTTTTGACTAAATTAACCCTCTAGATGGATTTATCGTATACTGAAAATAATTCGTAATAAGCGGTTAGGTCGCATCGTTTGTTTGTGATTGTGTTGAATTATTTATGTTGTGTATCAGGTAATTATTTTGAAATTATTTAAAGGAGGTATACTTAGTTATTGGAATACATATTTACACATTTTATTGAGTTTGAAATTTTGAATTTAGGCGGTGATTGTCGAATAATATTTAATTTAAAAACAAGTAATAACGATTCAATTATTTGCATTAAATTGCCATTAATTATGAAATTATAGTCACCTTCGACGTTTTATATACCGGGTGTTCATGCAACGACGGAGGAGATTGTAATTTCGTATTTAATTCCCTTTAATATTTCCAAATACTCTTTTCAAATAACATTTTTGGATAGCTTTCAACATAAAAGTACTTTAGTCTCCAGTGTTTCTCATAGTTTTGGTAACATCCGGTACATGCAAGCAACTACTTACATTCTAATATTTGCGTTTGGTTTAAGACAATTCAGACACTTTTATAAAGAATAAAATTTTCTGAGAAATTGATAATAAATATGTCACTTGTTAATAAAAACACCCGGTATATGAAATAGATGATTATAATTTCGTATTTGATGACCTCTAATATTTCTAAATACATTTTTCAAATAACATTTTTGTACCCGGTACATTCAAGCAGACATTCTAATATTTGCATTTTAGGTTTTAGACAATCAATCCAGAATGGATATAGATTACACCTAAAAAAGTCATGCCGATTAAATACAAAAATACTGTTATCAGTTCTTGTAAAGTGTGTTTTGACAAACAAAATCATATATAACCCAACTTGAGTATTTTTCTATATGCGAGGTCGGAATACTCATACATGGTGTATTAAAAACAACATGCAGATAAAATTAAAAATGTTGAAAAAACTGATAATTTGATTATGAACAAGCAAGTTCTTATTTTATAACACCGACACATTTTTATTTACATAAGTGGAGAACTCACTGTAGCGTACCAACAAGGGCATTATTGTGGAAATTTATAGAAGAAATCTTGACGAAACTGTTTTATTTTAAGGATTTTTTTAATTCATCAGCATTCTGTATTAATAATTCGCAGTAATAATTTGATACTAATAATTTGGTGAGAACTAATTTAAATAAACTATTATTTAAAGGAGAATAAATATATATTTTGTTTTAATTTAAATTATGAAGATATTGCCCATTAAGAAAAGGGTCGGTATGGTTTCTTCGGCATCTTTAAATTTCTACTAAATCCATTTGTACTCCTAGGTTCGCTGTATAAACGTGTTAATAATATTGTCTGAAATACAGATCAATTATTTGAGAACAAAAATAAAAATGAGCATTCAAAATTTAACTTTTTTTTAAAGCTAGGTAAAATTTCTTTACTACTAAAATATGTTTTAACCGTTTTCGTTTCTCTTCAAATAATTTATTAACATCATAAAAATCGATTATATAAATACAACAAACAAATAGCATAATTTTTCAAATAATTTATTTTATAGACATCTATATTGTTCATAGAAAAGCATCAACTTAGGATACCCTTTGTACATGGTGTACGTTTTTCTTGGAAAGAAATACATTGCGTTTATGTGGATAGGTAAAAACAAATTAATTTTTTTGGTTGAATTTTTCGGAAAATAAAATGTTTCACAAAATTACAATGTTATGCGGTTTTTGACCTATAGAAAAAACAAACATTTTACTAATAATTACAAATCTATTGTCAATCTTGGTATTGTAGTATTTCTCGAAAAAAAAAAAAACTCGTCCGCGCAGCCCCTGCTATGTGTATGTATGTAGCCCCGGCTTAAAGCCGGGGCTACACATTCGTATACTTGCCAAATATCATATATTTGCCAAGTATATAAATATTTGTCATGAAAAAAACCTGCCCTATTCAATTCTTTGCGAGTCCACCTCTAAAATAAATTTATATATTCGACGTTCGGCTGTGCGGACGAGATTTTTTACGCCATATACTTGGTATTTGCAATACCCAGTTGAACATTTTTTTTTCTTCATTTGCTATATAGCAAATGCAAAGGCGACAAATATTGGTGCATTTATTTGCACTCGATGAACATTTTAGTACGATGTTTAATTTTTCCATTTTTTAATTTCCTTTTGTGTGTAGTAGGTCGTATACGAAGATTGACAATAGATTTGTAATTATTAGTAAGATTTTTAATTTTCTAAAGGGCGAAAACCGCATAAAATTGTAATTTTGTGAAACCGTCAGACAGACAGTTTTCCGGAAACCGTCAGACAGAAATAAAAAAAAAATATTTGTTTTTACCTGTCGACATAAACGCAATGGTATTTTTCCAAGAAAAACGTACACCATATACAGAGTGTATCCTAAGTTGATGCTTTTCTATGAACAATATAGATGGATACTCTTTTATGAGCTTTCAAAATATGACCTTTTTGTTAAATAGAAATTAAATAGAGTTCGTTTCTCTTCACGTAATAAACATCATAAAAATTTTATAGACAGCATGTCTATAAAATAATTTATTTGGAAAATTATACTTCATTTGCTTGTATTTATATATTTGTCGATTTTTATTATGTTTATTATTTGAAGCGAAAGGAAAGCGGTTAAAAATATTTTAATAATAGAGACAATTTTATGTAGCTTTTTTATTCAACAAAAAGGTTATATTTTGAAAGCTCATTTGTTTAAAT
The DNA here is from genome assembly GCA_963966075.1 of Aphodius sticticus. NCBI lineage: Eukaryota > Metazoa > Arthropoda > Insecta > Coleoptera > Scarabaeidae > Aphodius > Aphodius sticticus. Next base: position 3,000,594 of record OZ014508.1, on the reverse strand, counting down.
TTTTGTTTCAGAAGCTTATTGATCTGCATTTCAGATAATATTAGGACATATTTATATAACGAACCTAGTAGTAAAATTGGATCTAGTAGAACTTTAAAGATGACGAAGAAACCATATCTAACATTTCTTTTATGGGCAATATCTTCCTAATTTAAATAAAAAATATATATTTTTTCTCATTAAATTAATAATTTATTCAAACTAGTTCACATCAAACGACCAATTATATTGTTTTACAGTCTGTTAAAATTAGATGCTGCGAATTAATAATACAGAAAGCTGAAAAAATTAAACAAAAAAATCATTAAAATGAAACAAACAGTTTCGTCAAGATTTGTTTTGCAAATTTTCACAAGAATGCCCTTGTTAGTACGTAGTGAATTCTGCACTTATGTAATTAAAAATATGTCGGCATTATAAAATAAAACCCTGCTTCATCAAATTATCAGTTTGATTTGAAAAAAATAATGTGCAAAGAAGGCGAACTAATCCAAAAAATAGCTAGTGCCCGGTACGCACATGTAGCAAGTCCTCAAAAAAGATTTTCACGAATCAGAAAATGCTATGTGGCGATGCATCAATGTCCGATGCATTTACTGTTGCAGTGCAACTCTGACGGTCCGAAATCACAAACGAATATTCTATAAATTTGTTGGTATGTCATAGATTTTTTGAGTTTTATCAAAATCAGCCGGTAATCAAGGATGAATGAAAAATATTCGGTGAACGAACTTAAGAGGAAAAATAAATCAGTCATGGCATCGCTTAGACCAATCAATAATTAACATAAATTTTCGATTTGCGTGGCAAATATATTTGCCAAATATTTAACGTGGGAAATATTTGATATTTCGCAAATATACGAATATGTAGCCCCGGCTTTACGCCTATAAAATTACTGAGATACACGTATACTTTACGCAATATCTTTATGACTTCACGAGTAACATAAACATAATAATTTCCTTGAACTAATCGCTGAACGGCGTCTACGCGGGGGGCATTCGGACTTCAAGCCTTCAAGTTCCTCCAGCCGTCTTCTACTCGCAAAGTTGAATTCTCAGTAACGGGTTTATATTATGCAAATATGCAAGTTCAGTAAAACTTCTCCTCTGCTTAGCGCGCGCTCAACTTCTATTTGTACTGGACGATTATGTTGGCGTTTCATGCTGGTTTAGGTGCATAATCGACTTATCTCCGTCAAATGTTTTAAGTTTTGAAGATGGCGAATCCGCAGGAGGCAGGCTGGTTGCGGTACCCGCCACAGATAAGTTTCTTTGTGTGGACTGCGGACCGTCTAGTGGAGCGACATCTTAACCTAGACCTCTTATTCATCCGCGGTAATGGAACACTGCAACTGCGATAATGGAATTATGTCGGCTTAAATATGATTTATTCGAGATGACGGGAGCCACATCTGCGCCATGGTGTTTCAGCTCTTCGCTCGCTTGTTTTGAACGTTTGCTTAATGATACGCGACAAATAGCTAACCTAAAGCAAGAGGGACGTGTCACTTTGACTAGTATAGTTCCAGTGAAAATAGATTTAGGTACAGTACAACTAACCTAACAGTAAACCCAACATATTACCTTAGAAGTTTTGCGTTAAAAGACGTTAAAAGAAAAGACGCGACCTTATTATTTATAGCTATAACGTTCAAAATGCTGCGACAATAACTGAAGACACTAGCTGCAAAATAGCACAAGTACAATGAGAAATGCATTAGACTTGTGCTGTTTTGCATCAAGTGTCTTCAATTACAAAGTGACACAGTGACAAGCGATAATCAATATAAATAATAACAAAGAGTAATAAGAAAATACATAAGTATAATACGCGTCCGCAGGAAAATAAAGTTGACGCGCGTCTATGCGTGCGTCCGATGCTGCCCCGCTTTATGTAATTCCTTAATTTTTTATTTCATTATTTTAAAGTTTAGGGTTTAAGCTTCCTTTTCAGGCTACATAGAGAATTCTGTGACCTAGAATTATTTTTTGGGAGGGCATCAAAAAGTACCAGAAAGAGCAATTTTTGACACTTTGAAGGACTGCTGTCACTACAAAAGCAGATAGAAATCAAAATAATTGGCATTTTGTTACGTTTCTCAACATGGGGAATCAGAAAATGTATATCACAACCATGGGCGCCGTTTGAAAATGTTCCAGGGGGTGGCAAATGTTTTTTTAGTATTAAATGGTGACGTAATATTAAGGACTATACCATTAACTGTTTTGCAGCATTTTCGTCTTGTGTTATTTTGCATACACTCTGAAAAATCTTTATCGCTTGTAGTGAAATGCTTTTGTTCAGACTTTTGTGTGTTAATAGCCATCCATGGCCGTGATCCCTGTATGCTCGACAACACTTACTTATTATATATTGATATTCATTGAATTTAATTTTGTTTTTGTCATTGTGCCGTGGGATTAATATTTATAATTAATAATTGTTTGTAAATATATTTTGTTTCTGTATCATTGAACTCTTATTCTAGAACTTAAGATTTTGTATGATTTTCAACCAATATTGTAGCGTTTTTATTACTTTTTAATACGCTAGGAGAAATTGTTGTTAATTTCCTAGCTCGTGGTCATCGAGCATCTGATAAATATCTTAATAACAAATTGATAAACAATAAAAAGGCAACAATATTATTTTCAAATTTACCTCGTTAACGAGAAATAATGACTAAATGTAGAGAAAAGTGGATTAATTTGAAAATTCTGTGTTAAGTATAATCGACAACGAAATAATATTTTTTTTATTTTACTATTATAGTTGTAACACTGTAAGGCGACAATGTTAGGTCAACTACTAACTTTCGAACGAACTCATGCAAGGAAATGTATTGTGTCAACGTTGGGGAGAGTCAGAAAATGGTACCAATATTACAAACAGCATAAAGAGTCTATTGTCGTGTATCATAGGATGGCCCTTTTAATGCCAAATAACTTTTGTCTGAAATTTTTTTGACGTTTTTGAAACTGCCTTTTTACTAACCGAAGTTTTGTAATTTTGATACCAATTTTGGCCAATAAAGGGTTATCTTTAAATCTTTTTAAATTATTTGATTATAAAATAGTTATTCTATGATACTTCATACAACCTACTTTACTAAAGCAATTCCTAAAGTTAGTACAATATTCCTATTCTCTGCAGTTCCCAAACGGCGTCTATCTGGACATGAGTTCGTTAACAAACGTTGGTCTACTAACAAAAGTTGACCATTATACCTTATCTATATATTCTACGCTTATTAGTTGAACACCCAGTGTAATTAAGATAAACAGCTCAGCAGTGCCAAAAATTGCGAAGTAATAGAATCTAATAAGTACGATCAGATAAAAGCGTATACAACAATTCTTCTTTTGGACTACACCGCAAAATTTAGATACCGTATCTTGTCATCGTGTGGCTCTTTCGCGACTGTTACGAGAGGGCAATATCGCAATATCTAATACAACTGACGTTTTTGGCAATAGCCGATAATAATCGGAATAGTCATCATTTATCTAGTAATTTTTTTATCGTCCTTTACTATACGAAAATGTCATTTTTGCATCCTAGTGGGGACACGAAAGATGCTAAGTGCCCGCTAGGCGTTTAATTAATAACTTTCAAGCCTAGCCGCGAAAATATTTAAACACAGGCCGGGCGGCGACCGACCTGTCTGTCCAATAAATACATAGCTTTCAATTCGGTTTGACATTTGCGAGTTCGATTTGATTTAAAAAGATCAACCTGATCTATCTGTGATCCATCTGATATGATAATAACCGATTTATCGATCAGATCTATGTATCGGTCTTCAATTGTGATCAACGATCGATCACAAATTTCTCGCCCACCCGTATCTTTTTCGCTTTTTGCGTAGCGGGAGTTGGGTTCGAAATCCAGGGGGGGCAAGCTTGCCAAATAATATACTATTATTATATGATACTATTCCACTATATCATATTTAAAAAACAAAGAAAAAAAAGAAACTATCAAAAATTAAAATAATTTTAAGGCCTTTGCGGCAGTTCAAAACATAAAAATTAATTAGGTGTTTTCTTTAATTCATTAACTCACAACTTTTCATGATTACACATTCCCGAATATAAAAATTAAAAAAAATCGGCCCATCCTACTCCACATATCATGATCAATATTTTACTAATTTTCAACTGTCTTATCTCAAAAATTTTCTTATGTATAAGCATCAAATGTATATGCTACCATTTAGTCAATTAAAGGATCTATTTAAAACAACAAGAAAAATAAGAGACTGCTATTTAAAAACAAATGATGACGTCATAAGGAAAGATGTGATAATGTATCATTAATGTAATAAATGTATATAAAGTAATGTATAAATGTATGTAACTGTATATATAAATAAATGTAAATAAAGTAATGTGATAATTAAAAATTGACGTGTCCGAGTATTTTTCAAAATAATAAACAATTTTAATTTTAATGTGTTTATTTTATATTTTGCCATGGTATCTGAGAATAAAGCTTTGGCAAAATTTCTCAAAATTGTGACGTGGTGAAAAACTGTTAATAGCGTTCTTACAACTACGATCAACATACAAATAAGCCGCACCCCATCATTATGCAGGAAATTTGTTTGCTGTTCCAAAGTATTATCTAATCCCATAATATTAATAACAGACAACAAATGACACAAATCTTACCGAACGTATTACGCTTATTCCATTCAATTCAAAATGTGTCAAACAGCAGCAAGTTTACCCGCTAATTCCGCGTCTAATTACATTTCTTTATCAACCGCAACCGCAGTCGCAAAGTCGCTCAGTATTCAGCCGAGTGAGAGCTTTAAGCTCGAAATCTGCTAAATGCTAAATTCATAATCCGCGGAAGGCCAATTAGCGTATACACAGAGAAGGCTTTTGTAAATATTTCACTTGTCTGGGGGGTGCGGGGAGGCAAGGGGATGCAACCCCAGCAGTATGAAACCGCGGCAAACTCGATTAGGACACCTAATGAAATGTCGTATGCTAAACGCATTTGTTTTGCTCTCGTTTTTATTAAGTTTGCTCTCAGGCTCGACTGCCATGCCTCTGGTGGCGGCGCGGCTGTATTAGCATGCGGACCGTCACTCTTTGCCCACATAACGCCCATTCGAGCGTGCCGCAAGAGCCTTCGACCCAACAAACCGCGGAGCCAGACTGGCAGGCGCATAAACTTTACATTTTGAGAGAACTTTTTCATTTGTACTTCGCATGAAACTTATAATTATGGGGGGAATACCCGAAAAAATGGCCGAAAGCTCGGTGAAAATCGCTGAAAGGATTAAACGACGCGAGCTTGAGTGAAATATGCAAATTTTGAAGCTTTTGGACGAAAGAAATTCGGGGAAAGTAGACAAAATTCTGACGTTTTGAGGCTGCTTTACTTCGAAAACTGGTTGAATAGGCAATAAAAACTAAATTCGGATTGAATTTTTATTTTTATATTGTTTATTGATGCATATCAAATAATTATAGGGATTTCATTATCATTCTTAAATTATTTCTTGAGTTGTGATTTTTTTAACTGGCTTGTAGTGCAATTTTGGTATCTGTTGCTTATTTCATACATTTTTACGTGCCTTGAGTGGTTCTTTTGAGCTGCTAAGACCTTTATATTGTTTATCTATACATCTCCAATAGTTATTGGGAATTTCATTATCATTCTTAAATTATTTCTTGAGTTGTAATTTTTTAACTGTCACTAGTGCAATTTTAGCCACTGTTGTTTATTTCAAAACTTTTTACCTGCCTCAAATATTGATAACTTTGGGGAACTTTAATTTCGTGAATTCAATATGAACATGCGTTTCGACTAAAACTATTAGTTTGGAAAACAAATCCGTCTTTTTCTCGAAAAATCTTTGATTTAAGGCCATAAATTTTGTAAGTTACCATTACGATAATTAACAGATCTATCAATATCAGTAGATGCAAAAAATATGCAAAAAATCATTTAAGAAAATGCGTCCATAACGCAGGGCTGTGGAGTCGTGGAGTCGGAGTTCAGACAAATTTCAGAGGAGTCGGAGTCGGAAAAATTGTACCGACTCCGACTCCATGTTTAAATAATGTAGAAAAAGACATGCGAGATGGCCGTTGCCTCAATAGATAGTAAACGATTAACTAAACATATTATTAGGTCTTTTATTTACTAAAATTTCTTTTTACTACAATTTGACTACAAAACAGGTGGTGAGTGATGATTAGCAAAATGATTATTGTGAGTCGCTTGCCGCGTCGCATATATAGTTTATGTATTTCCAATTTCCAACAACCAACTTCAATATGCTAATTACGATAGCTCGATCATCTACAAATAAAAAAAATCGGACTTGGATGCATACTTATAGACGAATTAGAACTTTCCAAAGTGAAGCGTCAACGTGTGGTTTTCCTTATTCATCAAAATTGCGACAATTTTCTCCTATTCGTTCGGCCACAAAGAACACAATTCATTAAATATTGCAAAAAGTATTTTAATGATATTCCCTTGCAATTTTAAAAAGAATAAATAGTTTCCTACAGCTTTTGTACCAGAAGAAACAACGTGGTGGTATCACAGTCGTATTATCAACTCTCAACATTTTTTTTCATTTTTATTTGTCCCAATATCTGAATGTTTGTAAAAGATAATGCTTTACTAGTAAAACTATGCAATTTTAGCTTTAATGTTTGATAACTTTAAACGTTTAACCGAAATTGATTCTTTTTTTCGGCACATTCGGCACAAATTTATCAAAAGTATCACCCTTGATTATACAATATTATGGTACAATCAAGGGTATCACAGCCCTTTGTATTTAACAAAATATGTAGAGATTTTAAGTTGTTACTGATTCTGTCGAGTGTAGGTTCGTCACCTACACTTGACAGAATTGAGCCAGATATATTTTTTATTATCAGCAAAGGTACAAACATCACTCTAACGTAATTTTTAATGCATAAACCTAAACATGCATAATATATCTATAATAGCCGATTAAAAATTATAACTGCATTTACGATTTAAACTCTACCTTAAGTTGAATGTATACGTACGAATATCCATGTATGCAAGTCATACTCGTTGCAGCCAGAATTGTGACGTCATTACCACTAACAGAAGTAAGAGTTAAGATAATTGCATTTTATTTTGCACTTAATGTTGTATTCATTGAAATGAATTTTACTTTGTACTATACAGTGGCTTGTCATTACTTTTGTTATTATTAAAGATAGAACATCGGTTCAAGTGACAAACTAGTTCAGAATTATGTGCTCTCTAATGAGAAAACAGTTGAAGTTCTAATGATTACAGAGATATTTTGAAAATATAAAAAAGCGTCCATTTAAGATATGGCCATAATTTTGTGGTCCGATCAACAGGCCTTTTTGATTTTATTTACAATTAGATTATGTCAGATTTAATTTTTTTTGCCATTAAATTTTCTGGAAACAAATAAAATTTTGCCAGAGTCGGAGTTGGAGTCGGAGTCGGACTACCAAAATTATCTGGAGTCGGAGTCGGAGTCAGTTTTTTTACCGACTCCACAGCCCTCCCATAACGTCATAAGTCGAAAATAATTGACGTTCGGAAATTAAATTTGATATAAATATGTGTATTTTGATAATTAAAAAGAGAATTTTTACAAATGACACTTTCAGAGATTTTTTTTTTTCATTTTTCTATACTTCCATACGCATAAAAAATATTCCCAAGTGTTACAAATAAGATATACGATGGCAAAGTATTATTTCTTAATTTAAAAATGTACAGTCCCATTTGGATTTGAACCAAGAGTTGCGGATTTCCGATTCAATGTTCAACCAATTAAACTATCGAAGTCTAGCTAAATTATACACATAGCTTATACAATACAACTACTAAAAAAAGCAGTACACTGTCACCACTGACAATGTTGTTAATTGGATACTGTGTGACCTAATCCTTAAAAGCTTTTCATTCATTCCCCAGGTAACTATCCATTAACATTGCGGTTCTTCTCCTTCATTGGCATTTCACAGCAGCATAAACGACTTATTGCTCCGCAGTATCTTTACCCCAGTACTGTGAGTAACATGAGAAAACAGACTGTCGAGCATCTTAAAAATGCGGTAGGCATTCTTCTTTATCTGGCCACGTAAATCTGCGCCAAGAATAATGTCTCCAGTTCTTGAAAAGGTTTCCATGTATTTGAAATAATAGGCCACTCCAGGTAAGTACCACAGTCCATATCCTATTACGTATCTTCTGACCAGACAATGCATCCGCCATACCGAGCTACCCGCAAAAAGATAACACTAATTGGATGTGGATTATTGCCAGACGTTCATGTTTCCTTTTGTCAACAACTAATCTATATGGATTAGGGTGCAGTGCTGCTATTTTTAAGCATCCCCATAGTCCTATCTTGTCAGTGATTTGACCTAGTTTGATGATAAGCTACTTGTCTTAGCAATGTAGGTGGTCTAAATTGTTTAAAACTGATCAGCACGACAAATTAGGGTTTCTAACGACAAATTTATAAACCTTAATGACAAAATGTGCATTTTAACGACAAAAATAGGAAATTGACCTATTACATTAGGTGATACAATCACCTAATGTAAACGACCCAAATTCAGATAGGTTAAGGAATTTTTGTTACATTTATAACTGTAGAATTTATATTTATGTGGTGCTAATGACTATGTCAACTTTTTTAAACAAATATTTCCTTCTAAGGATATCTGGCTATTCATTTTTAAAGAAAATTGATAATAGTTATGTAATTTAATTATATTTAAAAGTTTAAGAATTGCCTCTAATTCCGACACTAAGCGTACACTGATAAAAATGAATGTCAATTTAAAAATTAAATTTACATTTTTTTCAGTAAACCTACCCTATTTGTCAGCAATTTTACGATAATTTTAAGCAAAAATACAAAATAGCAGTTACATTCATTAATTGTACAAACTGTATGTAAATTTGCTACGGAATAAAATTTCATATCTATACATTAAAACTACTGTCTGATATGTAAATTTACCTTCTGCTCGTGCAATTTTCCTTTCTAGATGGTGAAGTGCTACTGAGATAATTTTTATCGCGCTTGCGCAATAATGGGATATACAGTTCGAGTTCCGTTCGCCATCCGTTTGGTTGTGTTTACAGCAGATAAGTTAGAGTTTTATTGAGTGCGATTGTTATATACAACTAAATTAACACTGTTAGTGCCTCTGTGATTTATCCCTTATCGGTGTGGTGTGGAATATTTGCTCCATATGGTTCTATAGTATTAAAAGATATAATATTGGTACATTCATCTCTTCGTATATTATGGAGGCTTTGCAAATATATACTACAAAGTGCAGATAAAAGTTTGCAGTCTTGATATGTATAATTCCACTTTCACTAATTGGATGTTCTTTTTAGGATACAAGTGTTGATGATACTGACATTCTACAAATTCAAGGACTTGTCTGGTGTCCATAGGTAAGATTTCGTTTATTGTTCTTTCTCGTACATGCGGTCTTACGATCAAATTTATTACTAACATGTATAACACATATCACTTCAATCACCAATATAAAACATACTTTTCTGTAAACACTCATTAATAACTTTACACACACTCTGTACCTCAAAGGAAAGCAGCTGCTGATATTATTATACCCTGTATATGATATATAACTCATGTACTTCTTATTTTATTTCAGGTGACACATTTTGGACTATATTATATGCTGTGGTTGGATTATCCCCAGGTTCTCTTACTCTGGAAACGGTTTAGCTTTTTAGAAATTATTCCAAGTCAGGGTTCAAAAACGAATGAGGATAAAACCAAATCCACTGAAAGGTGATCAAACTTATTATGAAAATAAATAAGTAAATGTTTGTATGCAGTCTAAGTAAGTGTGTGACGTAAGTTTACCATAGGTATTTCAACTTAATATTGTTGAAATGATATTTAAGTTATATTTAAGATATATTTCTCTCTGTGAAGCAGATCGATTTATTTTATTATACGATATGTAGAACCGTATAGTCCAAGGGTTCCTATTTTATTTCATTTGCTTATGATTACATTTTTGTCAAGAACTTCTATTTATTTAATGTTAAAAATAGGAAATATTTATAAAAAATGTGTAGATATATATATTATAAATATGTTTCACATGTTATTTATTGTTAAAATTATAATAAAACTTCATACTAGTATTTTTTGTTCTTATTTATGATCTCCACATTAATAGGATTTTGCTAGTGATTTTACAGTTGACAACACAGGCTTGTCCGAGCAGTCGCAAAACCAGTTTACAAACAGTTCTTTTGTGAGAAACCAGATAATGTTTCATTGGTATTTATAACGGTGTTATCATAGCAACATATGTGGTCCATCACAAAAGTACTGATTGTTAACTGGTTTTGCAGTTGCTTGGACAAATCTAATATTAAAGTTGCAGAAAGTTTACTGTACAACAATTAATTGCAATTCCGTGTTTACGGTAAATTTACTGAACGTCAGTATTTTTACTTACAAAAGTATATATAAAACCGTACACATCGGAAACCTCATTTCATATGAGAAGTAAATTTATTAGCTCAAAGTAAAATTACAAACCACATGGTATTTTCCCTTCGATACACGGAGGTTAAAAATGACCACCGATCCACACGGTAAAACTACCTTTTCAGTTTTATCAGTGTACAGTGTACACCGTATTATTATGAAAATATAAAGCATTTTTAATAATTTTTATATTCTGACCGTTAGAACATTGGTAAAATAAGAAACTATTGTGCGTTGATAAGTGTAATGTCATATCAACAAACCGGACGTCCTAAAATAAAGTTCAATGTTGTAGATTTCTTATTTTATCAAACTAAACAGAAATATGTCGGAATTTAGGATAATTTCTGAATTTGGGACGTTTACCTTACTAGGTAATATAAATAAGCAATCCAAATGTTACAGAATGTTTAGATTATTGAATAATCATAATCCATAAATAATAAGATTGTCATGTTTTAGCTGTTCTGTTATGATTGATGAAAATCAAAATACATTTTAATAAAAGTCATTATAATATCTAAGACGTCATTTATAAAACGGGCGATTTTCTGTGTGACAAGTGCACAAGGGGAACAAATGAATCCACTATCCGTAATTACAACCTATTGATTGTCTAGACATGAAAAATTCCATTATTCTTGTCCCTAACACTCAGTGACATTGTATTCTCCCGGAGGGGAGACTTACAATACGAGCTTTTCCATTAATGTTATCTATCTCTAATATCCCATAAAATTATTTTCCAAGTGTTTAGCCGAATTAATTACGCAGTAATTGCTGAGTTGCACAGCGAAAGAAAGAAGACAAAGGATTCTTCGCGCCATGTATTCACTTATTAATGTTAAATGGGACAAGTGACAATTATTCAAATTGTGTTAAGCCCTACATGCTGGTATATCCGCTACCCACTATAATTTCCGCTGTCTCACACTTAGATAATTGGTGTGGTGGACATCGCCTTAGTATTTTTCTGTAATAGAGCTGGTGTTTTGAGATATTTGGTTTAATAAGACGTCAAATTGACACATGAGTTGTCTTGTAAATTAACGAATGCGCCTAGATGTCTAATATAAAACGAGTGTAATATTTTTGATACCGTCATTAATTTTATATGGATTTAGAAATTCAATTATTATAATGTAGAGTATTCTTGTGGGCAACATGTGGTAGCACTGTAGTTTATAGAATCGGTTTCGGGAGATTGGCCAATATGTTAGAAGAGCTGGACAAGGTCGAAATCGAAAAACTACTCATAACCAAGACCGATTTCGTGTCCTTTCCTCTCTACGTCAGCGTACTGCCACAGCACGAGACCTCCTAAACGACCTAAGACGAGCACATGGAGTAGAAATTTCTGATCAAACTGTTAGAAACAGATTAAAAGAAGCGAATTTGAAACCAAGAAGACCTGTCCGCGCACCACGCCTTACGCAGCATCACAAAGCAGCGCGAATGAGGTTTGCTCTTGTTCACAGAGATTGGCAACTTCGTCACTGGACGCCTGCACTGTTTACAGACGAGTCCAGATTTCGTTTAACTCGTTGCGATGGTCGAGTACGTGTATATGGACGTCCTGGTGAACGCTACGCAGCCGCTACTATACAGGAAGTGGATAGATTTGGTCGTGGATCTGTGATGGTTTGGGCTGGAATCAGTATAGACCAGTGATTCCCAAACTGTGCGGCGTCGTCATAAGGGCGCCGCGAAATATTGTAAAAGTTTCATGATTCCAAGTGCCTTTGTCTCTTAAGTTAATAACACAGTTAGTCAAAGAATACATCAAATGGCGGAAGATAAATATCAAAGCTCAATTAATTGAACAAAATAAAGGAGTTGACTTTGGATTGCAGCTAGATGAGGCTAAGGATAATAATAAAGATGGTAATTTGATATGCTATCTACGGTTTATAGATGTATTTAATAATATTAAAGATCTTCTGTTTTGTAAAAATATTGCAGGAGCGAAGGCTCAGGACCTGTTCGAGATTCATATCTGAAAACAATTTGAATTGTCCTAAATACGTTGGTGTCTGTACTAATGGAGCTTGCTTACAGGTGCTTATTCGCAGCAAATCACCACATGCACTGCGGACCCATTGCATTATTGACGAGTGCGTATAGAAAAACGTTTCTTTCGAAATTCAAAATTTCATGTTGAAAAATATTTAGGTCTCTCGCAGGAGGCCTAGTTTGTATTTTCTTTAAAAATTCGAATTTATTAATATTTTTTTAATGAAAGATTAAGAAATTATTCTTCCTCAAAGCCCCATGTGATGCACATAATAAAATATTTAATGATAAACTTTTATCAACATTTAAACATATTTTTAAATTATAAGCAAATGGTCACTTTTCCAAAAGTTCATACATAGATGCAGAATATTTTGCTGGTGCTGATTTTTTAATAAAACTCAAGGAACATGCACCTTTTGAAAGCAACGGAAAGCTTCTTTAAAAAAAACCTATATATAAAAAAGTATGCACACAGCGAAGTATATTCTCAAAACGTGAAAAAATTATTTACTTGCGGTTATTGCTTTAGATGAAAGTTAATATTTACTTGGTTTGAAACAATTTCTTTCATTTAAGAATTCCTTGTTCTCACAATTCAAGAATATCCCAATCTCAGAGGTATTAGTTTCGGTTAAGTATATAATTTTCAAACCATGTAGTTTAAATTCTCAATTCAAGAAGTTGATCAATATCTTGAATCAAGTAAGCCATTTCTTGCAACGCGCTTGCGCATTTACACTCAAACGTGCACGAACGTTGCCGAGATTTAAGATTTTTCGCATCGGCCTTTGCCTTCAGTTAGTTGGGGTCTGCTATGGCGTCGTGTTCGCTGACTACCGAGTATTGTCCGGGAAGAGTTCAATATGTTAGTACTAATTTTGTAGGTACTGTACGCAATAACTACGCGATCTATAATATTATGAAAGTATATAGTTTTAATTTTGCGTGAATAGCCTACAGTACTTATGTTCAACGTATTTGCGACGCAGTTCGTAGTTGTGACTTGTGACGCACACGGTACGTAAATTTTGCCTAGCCATATAGTGGTCACCAAATCAACATACATGCCACAGAAAACTTACTTGTGTAATATAATGGAAACAATTTGATGTCTAATAGAATATGGTGTTTTTTTCCATGCCTTAGATATTGTAGGTAGTGATAATTTATAAATAGGTAAGTATATATGTAATTAAGCAAAGAAATTTCATACAATAAAACAAATATCATTCGCTAAGTTATAGTCTACTTATTTCACACAATTCCCTACCTTTTAAAAAAAAACTAAAACAGTAATTTCTATTCAATACATTATGATCATGTTCTTGAACTAATAATATCTATACTCATTTAAAGAAAATATTTTCTCATTGTCAAGCATATATATTCACTTTAAGAAAATTCCATTATTCTCAACGTGAGAATAGTTTTCTTGAATGAATAATATCTATACTCATTGCAAGAAAATATTTTCTCAGATATACAAGCATATGATCATTTCAATTCAACAATATCTCTTTATTCTTAACTTGAGAAAATATCTACTTGCGGCTATAGCAAACTAATCATTTACATGGATGAAAGCATATTGCTTTGAGTGAAGTATTTACTTTTCTGTGTGTGGAGAAAAAAATTGAATGAAGATGCAGACAAAGATTGGTTCTTAATATTACAGCAATTTTTGACGTCAAATGAATGTGATCTTTCTCAAGATATAAAACCCATGTTTGAGGAGCACTAATCACAGCTAATTAGCTGCTTAGAAAAATATTATCCAAATGAAATTTCGATAAGTTTACGTGTATTCAAAATCCATTTAACACCAGTTCCGTCTAAATTTACTTCTGCAGAAGAAGAGAAACTTACCTTGTGATAGCAGTTTGAAAACATAACTTGGCAGCGTGGAATTGACATAGTTTTTGATTTTAATAAACGATTAATATCCCGTTCTACGTGATAAGCGGATTTTCGACTTCGTATTTGTGCGAAGCATCATGGTTTTCAGCAGCCGCTGCAGTAAAAAGCAAGTATAGACGTGGAAACGCAAATGAGAGTAGCTGTGTTTACTTTATCTCCACGATTTGAGAAAATGTGCCGTGCTTAGCAGCCTCATCCATCACATTAATTATAAATAAATAGGTACTGATTAAATTTAATATTAATAAAGTTAAAAAAATAATAAAGAGGCACGAGTTTTTTTATTGTTATCTCTTACTAATGCCATCCTTTTACTTAGAGTAGGACGCCATGGAAGTATTTTAATTGACAAAGGGCGCCGCAACTAGGAAAAGTTTGGGAACCACTGATATAGACAACAGAACTGATGTTGTGGTTCCTGGTTCACTAAATGCCTATCAGATGTAATTGTCAAGTATTATCTAGGTTATTGCATTGAATGCTGGATGAATTACAAAGGGTGTATTATTACTTGCACAAATCTGCATACAATAATATGCAAATTGGAAATAGTTAATACAAGATGGCGGTAATATTTTAAGTTAAAAAACTACTGCCACGCCTGGATTGCCGGTATTAACTATTTCCAATTTTCATATTAATGTATGTAGATTTCTGCAAGAATTAACACTCATTATTATTTCTACCGAAAATTGGACGCAATTTACGATCATGATTTTCATCAAAACTTGTCCTCTGGTTTACATAAAGCATAGTTTGGAAGCACAAACGGCGGTTACTTTGAGTATAGTATTGCAAATGGTGTACATTTCAATCAAGCACGTGGCTTTAAATAACAGTCAAACCGCAAATCAACAGAGCCAGTAACAATGAAAATGCGATACGAGTGTTTTGGGTAGAGGGCAGTGAACATCAAGTGGTTCATACCTATCTGCTGAATTCGTAAAATAATTTGAATTACGTTGCCATACCTACGGACACACAACCCTTCCAGCAATAGACAAATAACAATCAAAGTAAAATTCAGATATATAATTACTATTATTAAATAAAATTTATTTCCTCAATATTTCATAAAAATCAGCGTTAAAAATTGGATCACAAAAAGTCCCGCCAAAACGATACTTTCTGTTGTGTGACGTCACCCGATAGTAGATGTCAAATCGGCCCATATGGTCTGTCAGCATCGGCATCGTCGCCGTTTGGTAATTGTGTTGTATGATGTGTTGTTTTCTCAATTTCTACATAAAAATAGGCTATACATGGTGTATAAATCCACAATGCAGAAATACGTCAATAAAAACTCCGGATAAACTATTTGTAGCTGTTCCGCAAGGTTTGAAACTGCGAAGTAAGTGGTAGGCTCGTAAAAATCCAAATGAAATAAATAGCGGCCAATACAAGTGTTTTTTGTTGTGAAGATTACTTCCACATAAGTAAAACTGACTAGAATAAGTTATCTATCGTATTTTCGAACCAGGTATTATCTGATCTGACAGCTTAAGGTTAGGGCTGTCCTAACCTACAAAGTTATGCTTACATGGCACTTTAGTGCTATTAAATTCAAACGGGAGAAGCATAAGAGCGCGTTCGGATAACCCGGTATTGTACGGTGAGAGTGACGCGCTGCATAATAGGCGGACTAACGTCATACGGCGTTTATCTGCATATAAGAGAGAGACAGCCGACCCAGGTTATCTGAGCATTGCTCTCCCCATACCCTACCCTGACAACCCGAACGCGCTCTAAGCGTACTAACGAATGACGTCACTGGAGACTGAGCCAATTACAGAGCGTTTTCAATCACGTGATAGGACGTGAATAAAATGCAATTTTAATTTTGGTTTTTAATAGTAATAAAGCATTTTTTTTTAAGTAATAACAAATAGTTTTCTTAAACTGTAATCTATTAGGATGACTATAATACAAGACATATTTTTAATACAGTCAAATACCCTATTATGTCCTAAACTTGTGTGATATTTGAGCCAATTCACAATAAACTAAGGCTCACAAATCGACCTTCTTCAGAAGGGTGAATAAGTTAAGGGAGATGTGCTCTCGACGAAGGGCGAGAGGAATAACAAGAATCATCGTCACGGTGTTTTATGGATCCGAATCCAGCCGCCCAGGATCGGAATTACAAAGTTTGTGCCCGCGTCATAAATATTGATAACCTATATATTCAGAATCGCGCGCGCTGCAGGTGTACAAATATTCGCTTGTATTTGAACGTGTATGAATGTGTGTTTGTGTGTGTGTGTGTGTTTGTGTGTGTGTTTGTGTGTGTTTGTGTGTGTACGCGTGTGGACTGTTGCTTTCCCGCCGTATAATTGTTTTATCTAACGTTGCGCAATCAATGTGCATTAATCATAGATATGCAACCGTGCATCTATTTGAGGATGGCGGCACACAGATAAATCAGGGTTTGACCGTACGGAACACTAGCCAACAGTTTTACCCAATTATTCTTTCGTTTTGGAGATTAATAATGCCACTAGGGATGGCTACAGCCAACCACCAATGGTTACATTTATGTTAGTTAATTTGCCAACAAATGGATTACATACAGAACTTGTTTTGTCGCAATGTCGTCCTATGTTTTGGAGATGAATGTGTTTTGGTCGATGAAAATGATGTGGTGTTTATCCAACAGATGGCTGCACCGTACGACGATAAAATATGTTATTCTCGTCTCATTCACATGTTCAAAAAATCAAAGGTTAAATCATTACAACATTCATATTTTGTTGTCATTTTTTTTACACAAGTTCATGAAGGCTCAATACAAAATGTTGTAATATTGCTTTTTTGATATTTGGTTCTGATTTGGAAAAAAAAAAATAACAAAAATTACCAATTATTGGCTTCTTTAGCAAGGGTAAAAAACAAAACAACAACGCAAATGAAAAAAAGTGGCATTCGTACCCGGTGTAATACACCTTTATCTATAATGTAATGTATTACACGTGATTATTGACACACAATTAAGCTCAGGATGTTTGGTTTTATGTAGTGTTGTTTTGTAGTACGCTACTACCTCTAGTGATTCCTCTTAAGTACATAGGATTTCAATGTAACTTAACACTGTTTGCTTCTGAGGGACTTAATTGAACTAACAAGCATGCACACAGAAAAGTGATTATTTGGAACGAGAAATCATAATTTCTTGAATTTATTGACTAGATTCTCAAATGCATATTTACTTGGATTTAGAAAGATAGGTATATACAAGAAATGCCACATACTAAATATAAGTAAAATAATTTCTCAGATAAATGCTGTCAACAAATAAATTCCTTCTTTATAAGAACCAATATTGTATTGTATTTTTCGTCCCAAAAATGTTAATTTCTCCAACGAAGTAACAGTAAATCCACTCAAGTGCGTAGTTACTTGTTCCAAGAAAATATAAGATATTTAATATAAGTAAGTATTGTTTATTGAAGAAAACCCACCAATTATTTAACTGAAGTGATTCTTACTTCTTTCAAGTAATCCCTTTCTCTGGAATAAATATGCGCACGGTGATTTTATCAAGGCTCGCGCGCCCGCGCGTCGTGCTGGCGCCGTAAAGGAGCCTAACCTAGTACGAAAACAACAACGAAGTACCCGTAGGGGATGTGCCTTGTGATTACTGTACAATAAACGTTTCAACACGGAATAGTTTGATGTAACGCACGCAACAGTTTAGAACGAGTAAGTACCTATCTTGTTACTTAGCAATAGAAAACGTATTTGTGCCAAATCTTTAAAATTCTTACATTAAGTAGCTGAAAATATTTACCGGGAATAAGAATATACACTTCACTGAGGACTGTTTACTTACTTCACCAGAGTAACCACTTTCTTAAATCTAGAATTATTTCAAAAAATAAAATTTCTTGGTTGAAGTCAATAATCTCTCGCGTATATACGAACCTACCAACTACTAGTAATTCTCTTTTCGTTCGAGAGATCACTTTTCTGTGCATTTTTCGGCCCAGATTTAACCACATGACACATTCTTCTTAGTTCAAATTGTCTCTATATTTAAACGTAGTTGAACAAATTGAACAAAAAAAAAAGGAATTAAGTTAATATGTGTTACTGAAACAATGTATTAATGTAGTATGGCTAAGAAGTGAATGTTGAAACTTAAATATTTTCATTTTAATACTGTGAAATAAAGCGACAAGTATAATATAACAAAATAGGTCTAAAATAAAATAATCTGCAGAATATTTTCTTGTTTTGAATAATTAATTCGGGATTTCTTTATCTATGTAGCAGACAGCCATTTACCCTTAATAGCATTTCAAATACACTAAAAAGTCGAAAAAGTGTTGTGTTGTGCGCACGGTTATAGCTGGTATATCACAATGTAGTAGAGGCGTTTTTGAGTGATTTTTGTGATTTTTGAGACGCTAATGCGCAGACCTACGACCTAAACCCCCTAAAAAACGGGTATAAACACCCAAAAAAATCCGTAAAAAGTTAGAATAAGTGGGAATATGGCAAAATAAGCGCGTATATGAAAAATCCTGGTAAAAAAGCAAAATAAGTAAAATAAAAATAGCGCCGAATGCTTTATTTTTTTCTGAATTCGTGGAGACCCTTAAGGTTTTTAAACTGCTTACACCGCACTCTAGTTATTACAATAGAAGTCCTATACTTAATTCTTGTTTATTAGAATAAATCTTCTTACTAATCGTTTTATCTGTTTTTGAACCCCATTTTAAACTGCAAATATTTACTTGAAATTATCTATCTTCTCCACATATTCAGTTGGATATTGGAATGAACCAAAATACAAAACGTTGTGAAGTGATATGGCTTTAACAACAGAGTGAGTTAGTCATTCCATTCGGATTTCTTTTTCACCAAGAATGAAAGACCTGCATCCATTTCCACTTCCTGTGGACTCGACATCACATTGTAGATGTTAATAATATCAGTACAAAGGCATACAATACACACATATAATAGAAAATATTGAATATTAATAGTTCTTTATTTCGATAACATCCACAGACAGTAATGCCACAACTTGGACGCGCATATGCGAACATTTAATAGACAAAAAAGAATAATTCGAACGCGCATTGAAACCAACACCGCCGCTGCGACGCCTGCGGCCATTTCAAAGGTAATTTACTGTCGAACGTAAATTACAATACCGGGTGGTTTGCGTTACGGCTTTGTTAGAAATATGGAGCAACGACAAACGACAAAAAAAAACTCGTCCTCGCCTATACCACGTGTTGTTTTCGCACGAGAACTAATGACGCGAAAATTGATAATATTGATGTAGTATCACGCAGTATGCTACCACTCTCACATAATAAACACGTAACAATGGCACATAAACGTCAGTAATTTGATTAATAAAACAAGTGACAGCGATATGGCAACGTCCCACAAAAAAGTTTCTCCCCAAATGGACGTTTGTCCATTGAAATAATTAAAAGATATTTATTATGCGAGGCGATTCAACACAATAGGCCGTAATGGTGACAGCGGGATGCTGAGGGACCCCAATGGGTAAAGTCATCTTCGATTGTGAATATGCGGGGTGATAAACACCGTGAGTCGCAAGTAATGCTGCAGCTGTCCTAGGGTGTATCCCACTTCTGATGTCATTATACGATGTCGGTGGATTTCAAGAAGACACAGGTCGATAGGGCAGAGCAGAAGGTTTGATGAAAATCTGTGTTGTTAACTAGATGGCAGTGTTGATATGCCGGTGTGTATAAAGGGCCAAAGGGCCAACTTGTTGAAACGCGGTACGAAGAAGTTTATGAATGGCTGAAGAGGCAAGGTGTGAATCTAAGTGGTGATTGGATTCCATCTTGCCTTGATGATGTAGAGCGAGATAATGTGAAGAAAATAATAAGGCAGCTGGGGGAGAATCTTGAGAAAATCTGAACCTTAACTATCGAAGAATAGGCGAAACATGCTGTTCATGAATTTTCTGCTTTTAGTTGCTGTTTTCAGGATAGCTTTTTTTATAATATTATTTAATCCAGTCAAAACTAGGGGTCCATTTACTTTAAAAAAATGTGTAGCTTTATTCAGACTTCATAACCAACATATCGCTTAACTGGAGTAGTTATAAATAATATTAATATGGAACGAAATAGATCAATTTTTTTATATCTGCAGTTTTGTATTAGATGCACTGGTCAACAAAATTCAGGATGTTAGCAGGCACCTTTGAGTTTCCCCTTCTGTTGTTTAGTGTTTATGGAATCGGTTTCGGGAGACTGGCCAATATGTTAAAAGAGCTGGACAAGATCGAAATCGCAAAAATACTCAAAATCGATTTCTTGTCATTTCCTATCTACGCTACGTCAGCGTACTGACACAGCACGAGACCTCTTGAACGAAGACGAGCACATGGAATAGAAATTTCTGACCAACTGTAGGAAACAGATTAAAAGAAGCGTATTTGAAACCAAGAAGAGTCCAGATTTCGTTTAACTCGTTGCGACGATCGAGTACGTGTATATTAGGGATAAGTCGTTCGCGAACGAACCGTTCAAAATGAACGGGTCAAATGTCTGAACCGTTCGAACCGACTCACCGCTGGCAAAGTGACCCGTTCACTCGGTCATTTCTGCTCAAGGCTTAGACAGACAGCTCAAGTAAGACACAGGCCAGCTTTTTGCGACGACCGGCGCTGGCGCGGTAGCGTCTTTGATGCACGTGTTCGTTTCTTTCCAGTGCCGCGTCAAGTATTATGGAAAATTTATTTTCGTTCGTTTATTTCTGGTTTGATTGAAGAATGAAGATTCGTCAACATATTATGGATCTGACCAAATATTGTCGATGCGTTTTAAAAAACTGGTCAAGCAGAATGTAAGATATGAGATTTTTTGCGGTAAAATTGATCGACTTGTTTAGTTAAACATACAGAATTTTTTGAAAAGTATTGTATAAGTTCGGTAAAATAACCTTTTGAAAATCCCTAAAAGACAAAAATTATTTATGCAAAAACCATTGTCTTATTATAAGCCTTAGTAATATTTTTATAAGATCTATTTTTCTGGTTGTTACTGAGGAGGTAATTTTTGTTGTAGCAAAGCAAATAATTATTCGCATGAGTAGGGCCGTCGCACGTCGGTATATTCACACAAATCACCTCCTGCCACATAGGGTCGCTGCGATGGTTGAACGAAGATAACAGCAATGCGCGCGTCCTGTGTCTCGTTCATTTTGAACGATTCGTTCGCTAGATCCGTCTATAACCTAAATGAATTCGTTCATATTGAACGGTTCGGTCGCTCGGTCGGTCCATATGAAAGTCGTTCATTTTGAACGGGTCTGATTGAACGGGTCATTTTAGTGAGCCGGTTCGACTGAACCGGTTCACTGAAATGACCGAGAATGCCCATCCCTAGTGTATATAGACGTCCTGGTGAACGCTACGCAGCCGCTACAATACAGATAGATTTGGTCGTGGATGTGTTATGGTTTGGGCTGCAATCCGTACAGACAACAGAACTGATTTTGTTGTGGTTCCTGGTAGACTAAATGCCATGAATTATATCGAAAACATCTTGGAGGACCATGTCGTGCCTGTTGCATATGGCGTCGGTCAAAATTTCATCCTAATGAAGGACAAACTACGCGTTGTAACATTGTTTAACTTTTCTACTCATTAGAAAACATATTACCAACAAAGAGGTTGTTAAACCATATTTAAAAATTAATTATACCAACTGTTAATACACTTTATTCCATTATATGCGAGTGAATTTCCTTTTTTGCTCTATGAATAATTTCCCAACGATAATATCTCCTCGCACACGCGTTTAACCTGATAATAACCACCACAGGACCGAAATTGCGGTAACAACGCGTTTGTGTATTCGTGGTTATTCAACTGTACGTGTGTGAGCGTGTGTGTGTGTGTGTGTGTGTGTGTGTGTGTATGTGTGCGGTTGGCATGTTTCAGGAACATGCAAGAAACTTTTCAGTCAAGCGGTAAACGCAACACGACAACACTACTTTAAGTTTACGTACATTCGTTTCGTGTTCTGTATCAGCTCCACTGGTACAACCAGTTTTACACTTTTACACATTGATATGTTGTACAAGTTGTGTGTGTATACGCTTTTGGCGTCCGCCAGGGCAAATTGCCAGGTTCGCTTGCGTTAAATATTTAGCAACTTTCCCGCAGCCGGCTTCCCCGCCCGAATGACTGAAAACTTTTCTAGGAACGAACACTGCATGCATTCGTAGTACAGCGTATATTATGTACACTGCCGCTCATGGAAGTTCGGACACATAGTAAACATATAGGAAATAATGATAAAAGCACTGATAACGTAGCAATAGGCACCTCTATTTCTACCAAATAACGAACACATTCTTAACGTTGATTTCCAGTAACATACGACATCATTAAATGTGCTAATTTAAAATAATTTTTATATTTAATTATTATGCAACATTTATGCTGTTTTGTAACTGGTTGTCGGGAATTTTCTAGTTTCCATTAAAAAGGATTAAATACGAAATAACAAATAGATTCATAAATACTGCATCTCAGACACATGTTGCGCCCCATTTTTGCCAGATTTTTGCATCAAATGCTCGAATTCGTATTCAAACGTCTGTGCCTGCAATCTGTAGTTTGCACAAGATAACTGTCACAAGATAACTAAAGTTGGACAAATGAAGACTGGAAACAGTAGTGTGTACATGCAGATTTTCCGCTTGGAGACGTCATTTGCCTGTGCTTACGAAAATTGGTCTTTCAAGATCGCGATTGACTTCAGAGGTGATTTTAGGTGCGGTCAATTTTCTGTTTTGCTTAAAAATTAATTTTAATCGTTCTTCATCCGCTTGGGAAATTATTCGTGATAGTCCCGGCCGAACACGTCATCCAAATTCCATGTTTCTTCATATTGGTGAAGAGTGTCACTTATCGTTGACTCACTTATCGTTGACTTATTTCTTGCATTTTCACGAACTGACAATCGTTCCTGAAGAAAAGCGATAATTACAGAACGCTGTTCCTTGTTTGTTGGCTTTCCGCGTCGCATAATGCCTTCCGCGTCGCATAATGCCTTCCGCGTGACAGAGTTATATTCTGCAAACTACAGATTGCAGGCACAGACTCGTGTGAATACGAATTCGAGCATTTGATGCAAAAATCTGGTAAAAATGGGGTCGCAACAAGTGTCTGAGATGCAGTATTTATGACTCTATTTCTTATTTCATATTTAATCTTTTTTAATGGAAACTAGAAAATTCCCAACAACCAGTTACAAAACAGCATAAATGTTGCATAATAATTAAATATAAAAATTATTTTAAATTAGCACATTTAATGATGTCGTATGTTACTGGAAATCAACGTTAAGAATGTGTTCGCTATTCGGTAGAAATAGAGGTGCCTATTGCTACGTTATCAGTGCTTTTATCATTATTTCCTATATGTTTACTATGTGTCCGAACTTCCATGACCGGCAGTACGTTGATTTTCCACACTTTTAAAAATGTGATTCTACATGCACGTATCATATTTGATAGGGGTATTGATTTTGTATGGTTAGTTTTAACCCCTGGAATATTACTGAACAATGATTGGTGTAAATGAAAAGTACGAAATAAATCTGTTGGATTTATTTAACACAAATTTACAGTACATTTGACATAAATTGACATCTCTTCGTATAAGTTTTTTTCGTTGTGTCTGCTTGTATACAGCTACTTTAATTTACTTTTGTATGTATGCAGCGTACTTTTGATGTGGTTGCAGGTCACATCGTCTATTCGTGACTGCTGTATAATATGTAGTGTGCACAGGAGATGGCGTTGTTGTCACTTTGTAGGGGGCATGGTGTAATGGAATTTACTAGTTTGGGCTAACTTGTAGAGTGGGTAATGCACTCAAAGCAAAATAGCATTCCCTAACTATCTATCTAACAAATTATAAATTTTAAATGGTGCAAGTTGGAATAGTTTTGGTGGCCTCAGAGGTGGGAGTTTTTGATGTGTTATACTGTCCGCTGTATTATGTGTGGGTCAGTGGCTTGAATGATTGATCAACACTTACAAGATAGTATTCTTGAGACCTAGAATAATTTTTATTAAATTATTGTAGCAAATTACTGAATGAAGAATTTTTAGAAGCTGGCATGAAACTTTTTGCTCCGGATTCGGATTTAGCGTAAATAAACCTATCGAAGACACAAAACAAAAGAACTAAATATCATAAGTCACGTTATATCAAATTTTATTAAATTTTATTTTTTTTTTTAAATTCTTTCAACTTACTTTATTAATTCGCTGTATACGATATATTATGGTACGAGATTTATTTGCGATTGCTGATACTAGTCACAAAAAGGGGTTGCTAGCTAACTGATCAAGCTGTTAAAAAAGTTTAAAAAATCAATAAAATTAAAATTAAAAACGTACCTAATATTAATTCGGAATGGATTTTATATAGTAATAGTGGGTACATATATAGAAAAAATATAATGGTGCCTCGGTATATAGGAAAAACTTTTTTCTTAGGGACCCTCTCAATGTGTTCTAATATATTCATACTTAATTTCTGTCAAATTTGAGATCGGCCAAAACATATTAACTCGTGTCCTAAAGCAATAATAGTTGTGAATAATATTAAATTTTAATAATATAAAAAAAGTTTTTTTTTACTACAATAAGCAATAAAAATTACAGTTAATAAAAAATACACAAAAATCTAAACTAAGTGACTATCCCGGCCAACAAAGAACAAAATCGGACAAGTGAAAACTGTTTTTGGTATCCTCTTTTCCGTACACTCTGAATCTGAAATTCTAAATTGTGTCTAGGTTTTGAGAAAAAAAATGCATTTTGAATTTTTTGCAGTTTTATTAGCACTGCTTTTCTTAAAAACTAGGTTCAACTCAAAATGTCTGCCTTCAGATTCAGAATCTACGGAAAAAAAGCATACCAGAAACAGTTATCACTTAGTTTGAGGTTGTTCATTGTTCCTCAAGCTAGTCGCATAGCTTAGATTAATGTATTTTTTGACAAATTAGGTACAGTAGAACGTCAAAAATCCGAGACGTCAAAAATCCGAACGCGTTTTAAAAGAGTTTATATACATAGCCTGTGTCATTTTCTAGGGTATTTTCAAAAATCCAAACAGTTTGATAAGCCGAACAACATTCGGTCCCAATTAGTTCGGATTATCGACGCTCTACTGTGCTTGAAAATAGGTGAAATGGTTGGATATTAAGACTCAACAGTTAAATAATTATTGTTTTCTATTACATTAATAACAATTGAGGTACGTAAATTTATTGTAGTAAAACCATGTTTTTAATAGTATTAAATTACACTTATTCTCTATTTTAAACCCCTTGGGTATGTGTTAATATGTATTCATCTATCTAAAGTTTTATAGGAAATAAGGATATAACTTAAGAAACAAATTCTGAGGGTACTGCAGAAATAAATTAATAGATGAAAATAAGGACCACTCTAAACAATAGCAATTTAAAAATAATCAAAATAGATAGCATATAATAGTGTGCGGACAAAAATTGCAACATGAATTTTACATACATTTCGAAAATTGCGGTTGTCATCTTACGATCTAGAGTAGTTTTATTTTCAACAGTTGGTAGTTGTGGTAAAATTCATAAATACGATTGACGCGCTCCAATAGCTATTGAGATGTCAGCCTTATTTGACACTTGACGTCAATATAATCAATCTTGGAAAACTTAAGAGTTACTAAAAGTTTGTGATCTAGTGTACGCACGTAAAGTAGAAAAATATATTTTGGTTCAAGCAAAAGTTGCTTTTCTTTATGGTAATATTTTTCCTTTTAATTAAAAATACGTTTTCTTTCGCCAACTAAATCAAATTTTTATTCAAATAAATACATTCGTATACAAGGAAAAGGATATTTTACTTAAAGTAATATTTTTGCTTTGGATTAAAAATACGTTTAAATATAAACTAATTTTGATTGAAATAAAAGTATTGCTAGTTGAAATACCTCGCCCAACTGTATTGTTAGATCGCGCTGTAATCTCTCTACTTACATAATGGTTTGGTCCTCACTATATAATATAGACTTCTAAAAACTATTCCATTGTATTAGCATATGCCACGTTTTTGCCTACTTAGTATCATACAATTTGAGTTTTGAAAACGGTCATATATACGCTGTCAATACCGCTTCGAAATGTCAAGGTCAAAATGCAAATTTCTAGGATCGATTCGAGTTTAAAAACGCTATATGGTAGTAAAAGTCATTAAAATTTTCATATTTTAATTATCTATTATTGTTCAGGTATTTGCATTCAAACTACACGTCATGCAAAACTTTCAAGTTTTGTTAAGAATACAAAAAATACCCAACAGAATTTCGTTGACTCTAGGAGCAGATTCTTATGAATATTGTAGTTGTTACATGACAGTTCACGTTATTAGATGCCTCACCAGTATTTTCACCATTCTACTCCAGAAAATTACAATAATAGATCACATCACATCACAACAGTGTCAAGTAAGATCATGGAACAATTCATTTGCTAAAATCGTTTACTTTTTCGCTAAGCGCATGAGAACTACTAACCTAACCCGGACACACATAATTAATTTATTCATCCATCGACAATTTACGGTTTCTCGGAATGCCCGGTCATATATATTTAATGCCTCCAGCCTTAGGCCATGATTCTCTGATTATCATTTTCGCAAGCTTTGCTTCTCTTCGAGGCATCGAACTGACTGCTCGTGGGTACTTGTCTGACCCTTCCATATAACATAATAACCGCCGTGAAGCCGTACTAAAGTAATCGTAAAATTTTTACTGCTACGTTTTACATTGGCAGTTAAAATCGCGTTGCAATGGCTGCCACTGCGGTTGAAAGAAGATCGAAAGACAGAAGAGAGAAGGAAAGAGAACGACTGTGAAAGCTGAACAATAAAAACGCTATGCGATAAAAATAGGGAGAGAGTAACTTGGCAATTACACCTCGAGGTCTTCCTAGGGTGGTGCAGGGCTGAGATTGAGCTGAATTTGATAAATGATTGTGGTTATTGGATGGCACCAGATGCAATTATCATATCTGCGGCTGTGTATTTATTTAATGGACGTCAGTTTGTAAGGTTGAATAGACGAAGGGGCTGGAGGGGTTGGAGGGAAAGACCCTTAACCCCAGGCGAGGCTTACGTCTCAAGACTTCAAGCTGATGTAAGTGGTTCCTATAAGCTATTATATAGCGGTTTTATTTTAAGGGTGTTTAGAACTGTGTAGAAAACTAAGCAGATTTAACCATAATATCTATACGACATACCTTTAAAATTTTTAAAAATAAATGTTTCAATTGATAATTCTGGGAGTACAAACTGATGGTTCTTTTACTTTGTCTAGGCTTGAGACAAACAAGAGACAAAAAGGTTAGGATTGAAGAAAGTGAGTCAAGATAGTGGACAAATTTATATACCTAGGTGTCATATTAGACAATATGTTGAACTAGTAACATGCGTTATATAATTGAATCGGCGAGTTCGAAAACAGTACAAAATTGGCCATTTTTAACTGAAATTATGGAAATAGCCAAAGAAAATTATCTTCTGCCGTTCTGAAGTTAAAATACCCCCACCGTAAAATATCAACAAAAAAAATGACCCGATTTTGGCCATTCACGAACTTGTCCTTATTTTTAAGGAGATAACCTTGTATACCAAATTTCAGATCAATTACTTCAAAATCACGGCAGTTATCATGTACACAGACGGACAGACAGACGGACATGGTGGCAAACTCAATATACCTTCACCACAGTAAATGTGAGGGGTATAAAAAGTCTTCAAGTATGTAACTGGTGAAAATTTACTACCACGTGACTTACGGACTACCACCGTAGAAGAGGAAATTTTGGTATCTAATGTATATAATCATCAAGTCTATCATATCGTCATATACAGGGTTAGTCAAAATTACCGGAACACCTAGATAATTCTCCAATCGCAAAGAATTTCAAAAAACTTTTCAAGGAAAAGTTGTATTTCTGTAAACAATCTATCGTTTCAATATACTTTTAATATACAGGATGTTCATTTTACTCTGGATAATGGTAACCTTTCCTTTTTTTTTTAAATAGAACTATCCTGCATAATTTTACATTTTTCAATTAATTCTAAGATTCATTTGTAAGATTTAAAATAAAATACATCATTTTTGAGTTACGAGCAATTCGTCAAATATAGACCAAATTACCTATATACGTAAACAACTATCAGACTAAAAAAATCAAAAAATTTGTTAAACACAAATTTTTGTTTCTTCTGGAAATTTGGTAACTTTTCCTTTGAATAGAATATAAATTCCTTCTGATAGCACAACCTGTATGTTTGTACTTTTTTTAATTCTAGGATTAATTCTTTTGTAGAAATAATTTTTTTTAATACACTACCATCATTTTTTAGTTGTAAGCAATTAATCAAAACTCCTGTACTTCAAATTAAGAATATTTTTGCACATTCACATTTCTTTTAATTTGGCAGATTAAATGTTTAATTTAATTCTATTTCATAGTTGAAATATATTTTCTTGATTTTTTATTTTTTATCCGCTAATGATCGATTAATTGATCATAACTCAAACATGATGCATTTTATAAAAAAATGATTCCTATCAAAAACTCTTAGAATTGAGCTTATAATTAAAAAATGTTAAATATACAGTGTGTTTTATTAGAAAAAGAAAAGGTTACCATATTTCCACTATAAAATGAACATCTTGTATATTGAAAATATATTTAGACGATTGCTTGTTTAAAACCAAAAAACTAAAACTAAAACTAAAAACTTGTTTGAATTTTTCTTTGAAATTCTTTACGGTTGAAGAACTACTAAGTGTTAAGGCAATTTTGACTAACCATGTATAATCCGGTATTTTGAATTTATTTTGAAAATCTGACATCACATTTTTAATTATCAATTTTCATATATTACGGGAAATAAGTTTCACGCAAATCCAAGACTTTTTACATTTTTGGTCGCCATGATTCCGCCACTTTGAATATTGAAAATTGGACATTGGATTTGGAGTCTAGGATCTTCAAATATCACAGCAAATAAGTTACATAAGCACCTGACATCTTTCTAAATTTTCTGGTCGCCATTTTGAGTTTAAAAAATATGCCAACGGGTTTGGGTATCAGAAATCCCAAAAACACTATACATCATAATAAAAATATTATTTAAATGCTTTAAATAAATAAATATTGTTCAAAATGTATGCTGTTTTTCCGTTGAGTTCAAAAACTGTACATGTCCTTGATAATTGTCTTAATCATAGCTCTGCTTGTAATGCAAATATAAACAAAATATGTTGGGCACAAAATAGCTAACTGCTATACTTTATTGTTTTCGAACCGACCGATTCAATTAAAAAGGTGAGCCGAAAGATTAGCTACTTAGGAATATCTAATAAATCATCATAATAATACTTTCTAAATAAACATGTCATTAAATTTGACTTTTTTGCACAATTTCCTACCAAATTCAAATGTACGCTTGTGCTGACAAATTTTGTGAAATGGTATATCTATTATTCCACGTATTTACCTTACAGAAATGTAACATAAACATAATATACAGTAAACACATTTCTATTTTTAACCAGGAATAGGTATAAGATATAGGTATATATAGTGGTGCATTTTTAAAATTGGAACTGGAAAATACGTCTTCCAGAATATTGCATTAAATGGTCTTTATGTGCGCCATCCATTCAATTGAGGTCTTCATGCATCGTGCAGCATAAAACTTCGCTGCCATTCTGTGTGGGGCCATAGGTTCCCTATAGTAGGTCCTCGGAAGCATTTTATATTGGAGTGTGTGGTATTGACTGACTAGGGCGTTGCTTTTTGTCCCCATATGTGCGTTCAAACGGAATTCTATACAGGCTAAAGCAGTCCGCGGCACTGCGGCTCCCTCATTTCTTCAGACCGCCGTCCTGAATGCATCGGAATTTTAGAATAAAACGCGGCCAAAATGTCTGCGGCTGGCTATACGATCCTTAAAGAAAAGAAATGTACGCGTTCCGTCAAACAAAGATATTAGATTGTTGACATTCTTTCGTATGTATTTATTTTTTAACTTACGCTTTTTTATACAGGGGTTATAGAAATAATGGCTAACTTTGAAGGAGCTTATACCCAAGCATGTAATAAACTTGTTTTGTCAACTAGTGGTCTAACTCAACGCATTCTTGAAATGAAAAAAAAAAAAAACAAAACAAAAAAACGAAGTCCGGACCTGTTCGGCACAAAAAAATCGTCAACACTCTACCGTGACACTCTGGTGTTGTACGCTTACATTGACCTACACTGCCGCACATGGGCAGTTTTGTAACTGGTTGTTGGAAATTTTCTAGTTTCCATTAAAAAGGATTAAATACGAAATAACAAATAGAGTCATAAATACTGCATTTCAGACACATGTTGCGATCCCATATTTACCAGATTTTTGCATCAAATGCTCGAATTCGTGCTCAAACGAGTCTGCGCCTGCAATCTGTAGTTTGCACAAGATAACTCTGTCACGCGGAAGATATCATGCGACGCGGAAAGCCAACAAGCAAGGAACAGCGTTCTGTAATTATCGCTTTTCATCAGGAACGATTGTCAGTTCGTGAAAATGCAAGAAATAAGTCAACGATAAGTGAGCCAACGATAAGTGACACTCTTCACCAATATGAACAAACATAGAATTTGGATGACGTGTTCGGCCGGGACTATCACGAATAATTTCCCAAGCGGATGAAGAACGATTAAAATTAATTTTTAAGCAAAACAGAAAATTGACCGCACCTAAAATCACCACTGAAGTCAATCGCGATCGTGAAACACCAATCTTCGTAAGCACAGGAAACGACGTCTCCAAGCGGAAAATCTGCATGGACGCGTTGCGGTACGAAAACCATTGCTTCGTCGGGGAAATCGTCAGAAACGACTTCAGTGGGCACGAACACATCGAAGTTGGACAAATGAAGACTGGAAACAGTAGTGTCTGACGATTTTTCCGACCAAGCTATGGTTAGCGTACGGCAGCGCGTCCATGCAGATTTTCCGAAAATTAGTCTTTCACGATCGCGATTGACTTCAGAGGTGACTTTAGGTGAAGTCAATTTTCTGTTTTGCTTAAAAATTAATTTTAATCGTTCTTCATCCGCTTGGGAAATTATTCGCGATAGTCCCGGCCGAACACGTCATCCAAATTCCATGTTTCTTCTTATTGGTGAAGAGTGTCACTTATAGTTGACTGACTTACCGTTGACTTATTTCTTGCATTTTCACGAACTGACAATCGTTCCTGATGAAAAGCGATAATTACAGAACGCTGTTCCTTGCTTGTTGGCTTTCCGCGTCGCATGATGTCTTCCGCGTGACAGAGTTATCTTGTGCAAACTACAGATTGCAGGGACAGACTCGTTTGAATACGAATTCGAGCATTTGATGCAAAAATCTGGTAAAAATGGGGTAGCAACATGTGTCTGAGATGCAGTATTTATGACTCTATTTGTTATTTCGTATTTAATCCTTTTTAATGGAAACTAGAAAATTCCCAACAAACCAGTTACAAAACAGCATAAATGTTGCACAATAATTAAGTATAAAAATTATTTTAAATTAGCAGATTTAATGATGTCGTATGTTAATGGAAATCAACGTTAAGAATGTATTCGCTATTTGGTAGAAATAGAGGTGCCTATTGCTACGTTATCAGTGCTTTTATTATTATTTCCTATATGTTTACTATGTGTCCGAACAAGTCACAAAAAAGTCACTATTACAAAAAAAAACTGAAAAAAGTTACAAATCTTGCATAAGGTTTAATTCCAATTCTCTTTGATTCGCTATTCAATCCAATACAAGCGCTCCGTTGCAAAGAATTCCGAGATAATGAGAAACCTTAGATCAAAAGCTCTGAGACGCAAATCTGATCAAATATACACGATTTCGGCGTTCAATTTGGAGCGCAACTAACCGCCAAAGCGCAAAATGCACTCCGCTCAAATAATATTTATTCGGTGCGACTGACGGGGGTTGGGTTCGGTTGATAAAAAATGCACCCCGACGCTTCTAGACGGTGCATTATTTGATTCGCCCCCTAGAGTGCGGCAATCTTCGCCGTTACAAGTCGGAACTCAGAAAGAGGCTACACGTACCGCATACTAATCCGTATAGTCGGCTATCGGCTAGTATCACAGGTTATTAATGTCTTCATATCATGTTTTTTAGGGAATAAGCATTCAAGAAACGTGTTACGTTCTCCCAATGGTGTGGTTACTTTGGAATACATTTTATTCGGGTGTAGTGGCATCTGTGTTTAAAATTGTCTTCTACTTATATGTGTATACTTATATATGGCTTGTATTATAGTCAGCCTAATAGATTACAGTTTAAGAAAACTATTTGCTATTACTTTTCAAAAAAATGCTTTATTTCTATTCAAAATTAAAACTGAGTTTTATTCACGTCCTGTCACGTATTATTACCACCACTATTCTTTTTGTAGATTTCGGCTGAAGATGTTTTTATAAAAACGAAACCGGCACCTAAGTAATTAAATTCTATTACAAAGTAATAAATAATAATGGAAAAACTTACATTGTGTAATATCCTTTCACACGTTGAAAAATTGATATTCAATAAATTCCTTCCCACTCGCATTTCACAAGATGGAATAAATGGTGCGACTGAAAAAGCTTTTTTATAAGCTTTCTGGAGACCACTTGAAAGGCAGCTAATTATCGGACCGTCGCGCCGTCTAATAACAATAATAAGTCGAGAAAAAGTCAAACTTAATGGAAAATACTTTTTGAGGTCACCGCCGAATGAATACGCATTGTTACCGCGCGAATTTTGTGAATCACCCTGCGCGACCAATTTAAAACCTCTCTCGTTCTCATTCCTCTTGATTAATGTTATAACAGAAACAAAAGAAGTCAGAAAACAATAAGTGCCCGACGAAAGGGAGCGAAAACAAAATCGGCTGAGAAGTAAAAACGACCTAGGCGGTATAAGTACATCAGAAGTGGGATAGCCAGCCGAGACAATTGGGTACCCCTAATATTTCAATATCGATAATAATAACTTTATACTTGAAGCTTTTCCCTTTGATCTCCTAACTTTGATGGGGTATACCTACCGATTCTGGTTGCGAACTTTCAGACCACTTAGCGTCTCCGAACAACAGATTGCATGAAATGGATTTCGGGGCTTCGTTATATAATCATAAGTATCGTGCATACGGTATTACATAGGTAGTACTCTATGTACATTTAGTAGAATGTTCGGAATAGTCTGCCACTAACTTATCGTTAATATTACTTACTATAGTGCTATATGGAGAGTCCTAAATACATAATAATAAGGCTTTAGTGTTACTATTACGTATACATGTCCCTTTAAAATGCCAGATAGATAAATAAACAGACACGGATGCCATTTATCTCTGTATAAAATAATAATAACGTATGTAGCTGTGTTTTATTGTGGACTGATTTATTTGGATCTAAAACATTATCATCAATTTGATATATACTTCTTGTCTTTGGATTTCTAGAAATTTAAAGAAATACCAATAGAATATGAGTAGTCTGTAAGTTTGGAATTATTAATGAGAATGTGCTGCAAAACCATGCCATACAATATATTATGTTTTATGGAAATCGAAAAATTGGAAGTATAAATAACGAAATTTTCTAAATAAGCAGTAGAATGTCTTCTTGTGTCCAAATTTTTTGGTCAGTCTTTTGCGTCAGTAGTTTTTATTAAATTAAAAGCATTAAAGTATTAAAAGTAAAAGTATGTAACTGCGTTGCTATTTGACTGAAAAATCCTAAAACACCCTTAAAAATTATTCTTAAAGCACTAATTGCCTGACCTGTAATTTCAAAGATTCTAATTTAAAGTAAAGGAAAACAAAGTGAGCGCACTACGTCAATCGTAACGCAAAATGGAAATGTAGTGGGCTAGCTTCATGATCTTTTAGCTCTAGATATCTGAAGCTGTTTCAAAAGCTTTAAATTCGTCGATTCATGTGGTGACTTATGACGTCATTGTCTTTTACTTGTCAACCCATTCATATTAATATTTATAAGATCATTTCTCCTTTAATACTCTCAATGGTGCCATCAAAATACTTGAAAAATTTTTGAATGGAAAATGGGTTTATGAGAGATACTCTGTCAGTTCTTTACGCCTTTAAGGAATATCTCAGGATTTTATGTAAAAGTGCAATGTTTGAGTTTTACTTTTGTAATCTTTTCGAAGAACACACCATTTATCGAAGGGAAAGCCGACAAATGCAATAGTTGAGTATGTACATAACCTAAATCTTTAATTTTGATTTCGGTCAAACTAATATACTCCCTTATATCAAAAGTGGACTTTTTAATCCTCCCTAACGATTCTTTAACGGTTTATCGCAAAAATACGACCAATTTGTGTAAAACAAAGCCGATAAATACATTAGCTATGTCGGCTGCCGTACTCAAAGTTTGTTATTGATTTGCGGTCAAATAATGAACTCTCTTATATAAAAAGTGGCATTTTGAATCCTCCCTAACCATATTCTAACCGTCTGTGAAGAAATGGGTAAAATGTATAGCAAAATAAAGCCGTTAGCGTAACTTTCCCGCTGGTAAACAAAAAAGTGAGGTTATGTACTAAACATTTATATTACTTTGCAGTTAAACTAATTACTCCCAAACGTCGAAACTAGACTCCCTAATCCTCCCTAACGATTTCCAAGCCATTCCAATAAAAAAAATCACAAAATGTGAAAGTCGGGGGGCCAACTTGACGGTACAAAAAACAATTTTCATTTTCTCAAAAACCATGTACTCCCAAACGAAAAAAGTGTACTCCCAAACCCTCCCTAACGATTCCCAAACGATTTGCATAAAAATTTACTTAAAATTCAAAAGTGGGGGGGCTAACTTGACAACGGTCCAGGATATGTCAGAAATTTTGATTCTAATGACAGTAATGACACTAATGACAACGCTAATGTTTTGACAATAACGTCTGTCAATATAAGCTGCGTTCGGATATTGTATTGCACTTTTTACACCCAATAACACGTAAGTGTCATTTGGACGGTGTAACCGGTGTCAACAAAGTACAATTTTAATGCAGACATGGCCGATCTCGATCAAATAGAATCTCATGCAGCTAAACTATTAATTTTATATACAGGCTGTTCCTAAATATCATGTAAATACGAAAACGGGTCATTCTTTGGCTTATTTAATGACTAAAACTTCATATAAACATAAGTCCGCAAACGCTTCGTTTTACTAAGTTTTACTTCAGTTTTACTAATTTTTTGTTCGAAAACCATAGATGATTGAGACCGGATTCAATTGTTTTCGATTGATGACATCATCTATTTTTTACTACGCTTATATTGACTTCACTTGGTGTCTGTTACGATAAAATTTTGTAATCCCTATTTTACATATTTTCCAATGTCCAATCGAGTTGAAATTTTGCATGTGGATAGATTTCCTGTGACCATGCATGTATCAATAAAAAAAATTTGAAAATTGTTCAAAATTTAAAAAATGTGCCATGGAGTTGAAATTTTGCATGTGTACAGATTTCCGGTGACAATGCATAAATCAATAAAAAAAATCTGATGTGGCCGGGCACATGACTTTATCATACTATAAATAAAATTAATAGTTTAGCTGCATGAGATTCTATTTGATCGAGATCGGTCGTGTCTGCATTAAAATAAAACTAGGTAGCCAGGATTGACACATATTTTGATTCTATTGACAGTAGGTATTGTCAAAACATCAGCGTTTGACGCTACCTACTGTCATTAGAATCAAAATATCTGTCAAATCCTGGCTGACTAGTTTTATATTAATGCAGACAAGACCGATCTCGATCAAATAGAATTTGCTCATGCAGCTAAACTATTAATTTTACCAAAAAAGTCAGACATAAATTATTCAGAATTAAATTAAATTACATTAAATTACAGCTCATTTGCAAAATCTTTGAAAAATGCTTAGCGCACACATCCAATTCCTTTGGACCTTTTGAACAAAAACCAAAGATATTCTTTTGTACCTTGGTCAATGTGTACTATGTATGATAAAGTAAAAATGGAAAATGTTCCAAAATTTGGAAAATTTATCCAATCTAGTTGAAATTTTGCATGTTTTTCAGATTTGCGATGGCAAGGCAATGAATCAATAAAACTAATTGACATTTTTTATAAGGCGTAATTTTAAAAAAATATATTTTTTACATAAATTTATTTACTTCCCTCTATTTTATTATTGCATCAAAAAATATTCGGTCAAAAGAAGTTATAAGTTAGAAAAACTGAAAAACCTTTTTTGGTGCTGTGAGTCCTTAACTGACAAACTTAATAAACTTTCAGGATTTACTGTAAAAATGCAAAGTTTAATTCTACGGCATTGGGTTCGACCGCAATAGAGCAAAAGTAGCAAAAATCACGCCTTTTTTAATAACTAATATTTTTTTCTCAAACCTTAGCTGATGAAAATCTTTTGAGTTCGGATTCAATTATTCAATTGTTCAATTTATGACACGATATTTTTTGTTTACTTCTTTTCCTTCTAATTTATGACTGCATTAGCAAATTTTTGATCAAAACGAAGTTATAAGTAAGGAAAATTGAAAAAATTGCCCACATAGAAACCAATAATACAATTAAAGACAGTGAACTCAAAAATATCTTCAATTTGTTACAGAACAACGCAAAAAATAACACAAATACTCTCACCCTGTAATTTGATTGAGCACAAAAGGTAAATGAAAATTAAAGACAATACTTTCCTGCTTTGAAAATCACCATTATTTATTAACGGCATTTTACGATAAAAACGAAACAGTAGCCCATTAAAAGTTACAGTCCTGTAAAGACTAAGAGAAAGCTTCCAGGATTTCATGTTTTAAAAGTACAAAGTTTAAGATTTACTTAAAATTGCGTTGTCATTTTGATTTCAAATTTTACTTATCGATGCTTCAATTTGCATGATCAAAATCCACATTCTTCTATATAGATTACCAATATTTTTTGCATTTTTAATTTTCTTATTAAAAACATTTTCTTACGTATAGCCTGAAAATTGTTATGCAACCACCAAAACAATTAAACGGTAGTTGATCTACAAGAAAAATAGGAAATTACCATAAACAAAAGAATGTACGAAAAGAAGCAACTGAAGGTCAAATTTATCATTATATTGACATTATATTGACACAACAGACTTAACGAAAACAATAAAAACAATATTGATCGCCACTAATATCCATGTTGAAACGAACAGTTTCCGTGTGTAGATAGCTATCACCTATCCCCCTATTTATAGGATACTTTCCTACATATATATCCCAAAGAGTAATGACCGTCCTTATCAAGGTACACGAGGATAATGCCCACCTAATTTCACCGGCTAGATAAACCTATCTGGGATAATTATTTTTAGTTCCTTTTTGTGTACGGCGGCGGACCGCAGCTCCACCTAGCGGCCGGCGCGGCGCGGCGCTAACTTATGCAATCCGCTTTAATTGATTAATTGGGCCGTTAAACGAAGTAAACATTTGAATAACGTTTTCGGTTTCGAATCATTCTGGCCGGCCCTCCTAGTACCGCAACAGGGTTTAGATAAACTGCGTGATAAATTTTAACGATAATTACTAGGATGGGGGCAGGATAATTGAGATTAATCACGGGTTTTAATTTTATGGGATTTAAATAGTTGGGTATCTAGTTGGTGAAAGAGGAAGAAGAATTTTGTGTGGTTTGTATGCGTTTTGTTGTTGTTTGGGGTTATGACCGTCATGCTGCTGGTTAGAAAGTGTTAAGGCTCCCGACTCAATTCAAATAGCGAACTGTAGCAAACTTCTCTCCACAGCTTCGAAATAAAAAGAAATCACCAGATGTAGATGGCGCTACTATAAACACGTCTGTTTTTATTTCGTATTTATTACATTTGACGTATGGTATAACCTAAAGAAATTAATGTATTGCTTTCAATTTGTACAAATATTCAAACTGGACTGTGTTTGAATTTTCTAGTCGATGATATAGTATTTTCACACTTTCACGCTATTGGAAACATGGTTTCCAACTTATTACAAACACGCAACATGCACTACAATACTCCAGCGTGCAGGTCTAGAGAAGTTCAGAAGAAAATAACTTGTGCTCTTATAATTAACACTTAATTATATTTTATAATGTATTAAAGCAGACAATAATCAGACGCAACTGCCATCGGAAAGCATTTCTATATTTGTAGTCCACACCAAAATTTGCATGAATAATTTTCATAAATTTTGAAATTCAGAATCGAATGG
The DNA here is from genome assembly GCA_963966075.1 of Aphodius sticticus. NCBI lineage: Eukaryota > Metazoa > Arthropoda > Insecta > Coleoptera > Scarabaeidae > Aphodius > Aphodius sticticus. Next base: position 2,961,744 of record OZ014508.1, on the reverse strand, counting down.
TAGCGAGCATTTCGCGATCGGCGCAATAATTATGACGTGGGTTATTTTCGCGTTTTGGAGGTCGGAAACGGGAGCCTTAATACCATCGTAGGTTACATAAAAAATTCAAGGAAAACGGTCCCAAGTTTCCACCTTGGGATTTTTTCAGTATATTGCTCCAAGGTTTATATTAATACGCACGTTTTGAATAGTGAGTGAGTTTAAGATACAGTAGATTTGTTCTCTCAATTTGTATTTTGGCAGCAAAGTTTAACACGTAGTCGTTAATGAGTTGTTATTTTACTCGTTTCATATCGAAGTTTGTTCATAATTTTATTTGACTTACTTCTCTGAGAATCTTCATCTCCTTTGAGATTTAATTCGGATTTGCTTTTAGTTTTGATTTGGATTAGTTTTAGTTTTGACTTGGTCTTTGGAATTTTGTTTTGTTTGACATTTGTTTGGATCATTATTTCCTTTTTCGTGTAATTGTCGAGCTGTCGGACTTCAATTTGTTTAAGGTTGTTGACACCTTAAACAAGTGCCATCACTGACAGAACAACAAAGAATTAAAGAATTAAAGTTTTAATGATGATTGGGTATGGACATTGAATGAATCATCAATAAGTACGTCAACTTTTCAGAGAAATTAACCGCAGATGAGCAGCTCAAATCTTTGAAACATAGCTTTAGATTTCTGACCATAATAATTATGAAATTCCAAAACGGGACAGGAATTACTTTTTAAAATAAGTTTAAAAGAAATATGTAAGTATTCAATTAAACGAATACTTACCAAATAAAACGTAATAGTAACACAAAACAAAAAAAATACTGTGAACAACTAATACATGATTTCGTTATTTGTCACTTAAGACTATTTCTCACAAAAGATGTGGCATCTTGCATTCGATTTTTTTTCGTAGATTGAAACCAGAAGTCTACGCCACCCAAATGTGAGACGTGGTAGAGATTTAGTACCAGGTTTTCAGCATACAGAAACAAAATCGAAGTGATTTGTATTTTTTGTATTAAAAAAAAAGGTGTGATTACTTATGTGGTTCAATAAGCCTTTTTTGATAGTGTACTCTTCTAAATATAAATATTATCTTTTTCAATCATCTCATAAAATCAAAAAAAAAATCAATCATTTATTTTGCAGAACAATAAATGGAGTCTAATTAGACTATCGTTGAAAATACTCGGACATTAATGATATTTTTTGAAACGTTGCAAATTTAAAACACAAACATAGATTGTCGCAAATACTGACGCTGTTTATTTAATATATTTTCGCATTTGTTTAAATTATTAAATTGTCTCTATCAACATTCATAACAAGAACTTTTGTTCTAATGTTCTAAGTTAATAGCAAAGAGCTATACAACCCCAATTATAAACATATAAACAATTTGAACATGATAGAAAATTATGCTGTCATTTTTGGGAAAATTATAAATATTTTGCTAAAGCAGAATACCAACATGTATATTCCATGTTCAGATGAAGGCATACCTCAGGTTGTTCGCCCCGGAGCATTCATGTATGACTACCCGAACTAATTACTCCCAATTTGGTGTATAATGGAAAGTTATGCAATAATTTTATAAAAAATTATAAACATTTTGTTTACGTAGCCAGCCAAAATATAAATTCCCTCCAGTCGATGCTCTACTCTACATAATATCGTCATTTAGAGACTTTTCACAATTTTGTATATCAGAGAAATGATGATCGATTTTCTATAGTTATAAACATTTTTCTGTAGCAAATATTTCGACTTCCATTCATTCGAAATTGTGGAATGGAGTTCGAATATTGTTACAATAATTAATCTGTTGTTACTATTTGCTACTTTCTTTATTAAACCTTTAAATCGCGACAATGTGTATCTGTTTTATTAGAGGAAGCATTAAAAGCATGAGGGAAGTTATCTTGATAAAGAAAACATGACTTGCGACCTGTGTTTTAAGATCAACAAGCAGCATCTTTCAAAAATAATGTCAACAATATTCAGTGGTTCGCGAATTTTAACCTGGACATAATACCACGTGTGGTAAGCCTAAGTTTACAGCATAATTTGCGTCATAAATCGGGACTCAAACATTTAAAAATTCAAAAATGTTACCCCTTTAAGGTTAAATTGATGTATGAATTAACAAAAAAATGACAACACGACATAATGTTTCTCCACAGTTGAAATAGAAGTCTTTTTTGTTGAACTGTCAAATATACTAACCTAACCTAGTACATCTACTTCTATCGCAATATTTCTCCTTTATTGAAAGTAAGTGATTGGATCTGTAATTGTCGGTCGTAGGTAAAATTATGTACAATACTCGAGCTGTAACGCATATTACGTGCTCGTGAAAAATAACTTTTGTAATGTAATATACTATTACGTCCAACGACATAATAACTAGATGTGTCAACAATTGCGTATTTCAATTTTATATAAAAGCACCAGAAACAACCCTAATACTTTACCCTCATTTCAAAGGGAGGAAATAACACCACCGCTCGCTCGCGGCTGCGGTGTGTGCTTTATAGACCTTCGTGATCTGAAGTACCGATAGACAAAACTTGCACCCATAAATTTAAAAGTGTAATGGCACCGTACGAGCCTCCCAGACAGTCGGCGTATTTTCTGTCCCGGATAATTTGTATATTTTCCGTAGTTGTTATGAATTTGTAACGTGCATGCACACATGTTCGAATCGGCGCGCTCTCGGTCCGTTTTATGTCTCTGTCAAAGTAGGCTGGGATGGGCCCGGTAGACAGGCGGCACACGCAAGAGGCAGGGTCGGAATGATCAATATTACACTGGGGCCCTCAGGCCAACACCACCCCTGTGTCTCCTGGGAGTCTGTGCCTTTCGAATATCAAGTACACTTAAATATTGATACTGTATGCTTTGGCATCGCTGTGCTACTGCATCTCTGGTCTCTACAGTTGAGGATAAAAAGCGAAGAAAAGAAGAGGAGAATTTTGCCCTGCCCTCTACCGGTCGTGCTTTAATTAGCTGAGGCACGAATACTAAGTACGGTGTCGGTGTTAGCACGTTTCGCGATGAGTTACTGCTGGAATATGTTGGCTGCTTTTTTGAGAATTTACTTGCGGTTGTTTTAATTTGTTAAAATATTCTGGACACAAGAACATAAATTAATAACTAAATTTTTAAAGCATCTGAGTTTTTTAGAGTTGTCTAAAAAACGTTATTTTTATTGGTGTTAACTGGCATCTAGCAGTACCTCAATATTTTCTTTTCTGGGGTCAAGTCCTTAACTCTTTTACTAAAGAAGATACAAAACGAACACAATTACATGTCGCAAAATCTGTTAAGTCAGATTTTCAGTATTGAAGTGTTATGTATGGTATAGTAGCAATGGATCACTCTGTATGTAGATATCCTGTATATATATATATATATATATATATATATATATATATATATATATATAAATATCATCGATGGAACATCGATGATGCGCAGTTGCATATTATATGAGTTGTTATATAGATGTGAATGGTACAATAAAACCAGTTGAAATACAGTATTCAATGAGTCCAAATGTTTTCATTGGTTACTACCCGCCCAGTTTACCATTGTGAAGAAAGTGCAGGCAAGTATATTACATGAAGTATACTGAAACCGTCAAAACTTCAAAATTGATAATATAATAGTTAGACCAGTTTTGACTGCAAACATTATGTTTTTGAGAAAGTATTTCTTATAATTACGACATGCCACTATGCGGCGCTTTCGTCAATTGTATTATTTCTGTTTTCTTAGTTGCATAATATAATATCGATGGTATTAAACAGTGAAATGTGAAGTTTATAAATTATATAAATTAATTATAATAATAAAAATTAATATTATAAAGTCTATAAAAAAAAATAAAATAAAAAAAAAAAATGCTTACAATTTATTGATTTTAGTTTTGGCCATTTCAAAGACAAACATTGCCAAAATAAATGGTATTGAGAAACTGGAATATCTATAAACATCAATAAAAACTGTTTAAACTTGTTTAGAATGATATGCTGTATTTTGAGAAGTAATTATGTGAAAAGTGAATAGCGATTATTTTTAAAATAGGTAAATATGTGTTTAAAGCGTATTTTATTTATTTTTACCACAAGATCATATTCATTACTATAACTTTGTATTAAAAACGTAATTTATTATTTATTGATTATTCTAGTCATAACTATACAGGGTTAGCCAAAATTACCGGAACACCTAAATAATTCTCCAACCGTAAGAAACATCAAAAATAGAAATTTGGCAACCTATGGTTTTTTAAATAGAACAGCCTATATATTATTACATTTTTTAATTCTAAAATTAATTCTAAGAATTTTTTATAAGAATCATATTTTCATAAAATGGATTATTACTTTATCATACGCAGTATGTAAAGTATTGTAATCATGCCAAAAAAAATTTTTGAGATTTTAGCGGAAATATGTCTTTTTGGGTCCCCTGAACATTTTTGACCAAGGTTCAAAAAAATGTCTGTGTGTGTGTATGTGTGTGTGTGTGTACCCGTTTTTTGTGGCGACGATTCCGGAGAAACTACTAAAGGTATCGGGACGAAACTTCATATTTAGAAGTTTCATAACCAAACTTAGAGCTGAAAAGCTTTCTGTTGAAGAGGGCCCAAAGGAACTGGAGGTTTAGTCTTAGCATTTTTGAAAGATTTTGCAAATAAGCCGCCATTTCTGGAATTCTGTCGAAATAGTTAAATAATAAATTAAAGATGAGGAAATTCTGAATAATTTATCACCATGATATTATTTTGTACAATCAATAGTTTAGCTGCATGAGCAAATTCTATTTCTACGAGATCGGTCGTACTGCATGAAAACTAGTAGCCAGGATTTGTCAGATTTTTTGATTCTAATGACAGTAGGTAGTCTTGGTGTCAAACGCTAATGTTTTGACAATAACTTCTGTCAATATAAGCTGCGTTCGCATATTACATTACACTTTTTACACCCAATAACACGTAAGTGTCATTTGGACGGTGTACCCGGTGTCAACGGAGTACAATATCCGAACGCAGCTTTAATCGACATATCTGTCTAGTTCTAGTAGTTTTATTTTAATGCAGGCATGGCCGATCTCGATCAAATAGAGTCTCATGCAGCTAAACTATTAATTTTATATATAGTATGATAAAGTCATGTGCCTGGCCACATCAGATTTTTTTCTTATTTATATGCTATTAACCAAACATGGTCAAAAGGACCGGAACACCCTAATAATTCTCCAACAGTAAAAAAAATCAAAAAATTTGTCAAATAAATGTTTTTTGAGTTTAAACAACCTCTCGTTCAAATGTATTTTTAATATACTGGGTGTTTATTTTATTATTGAAATTTGCAAACCTTTCCATTTTCTAACAGGACACCCTGTATATTTAACATTTTTTTAATGCTAAGATTAATTTTGAGAATGTTGTGTTGGAATTATTTCTTTATAAAATTTTAGTTTTTTAGTAGTTATAAGCAATTAATCAATACTCATGAACTTTTACCAAACAGGTAAAAAATAAAAAAAATCAACAGAAAATGACAACACAATTAAATTGAATTATACAAAATGTTCAAACTGTCACATTAAAATAAATGTGTATGTATGTGGGAAAATATTCTTAATTTGAATTTCAGTAGTTCTGCTTAATTGCTCATAACTCAAAAATAATTCATTTTCAAAAAACTTATTTCTATAAAATGTTCGTAGAATGAATCTTCGAATTAAAAAATCTGATGTGGCCAGGCACATGACTTTATCATACTATATATAAAATTAATAGTTTAGCTGCATGAGATTCTATTTGACACAGATCGGCTATGTCTGCATTAAAATAAAACTAGTAGAACTAGACAGATATCTCGATTAAAGCTGCGTTCGGATATTGTACTCCGTTGACACCGGGTACACCGTCCAAAGACACTTACGTGTTATTGGGTGTAAAAAGTGTAACGGTGTTGAATATCCGAACGCAGCCTATATTGATAGCAGTATTTTCAAAACATTAGCGTTTGCCACTAGCTACTGTCATTAGAATCAAAAAATCTGACATATCCTGGCTACTAGTTTTAATGCAGTACGACCGATCTCGATGAAATAGAATTTGCTCATGCAGCTAAACTATTATTAAATTCTACCAAAAAATGTCATATACATAAATTATAGGAAACTTCCTCTCCTTTAATTTGTTATGTAACTATTTTGACGACATTACACAAATAACGGCTTATTTACAAAATCTTCGAAAAATGCTAGGAGTAAACCACCAGTTCCTTTGGACCCTTTTCAACAGAAAGCTTTTCAGCTCTAAGTTTGGTTATGAAACTTCTAAATATGAAGTTTCGTCCCGACACCTTTAGTAGTTTCTCCGGAATCGTCGCCACAAAAACGGGTACACACACACATACACACACACACACACACACACACACACACAGACATTTTTTTGTACCTTGGTCAAAAATGTTCAGGGGACCCAAAAAGACATATTTCCGCTAAAATCTCAAAAAAAAATTTTGGCACGATTACAATACTAAGTAAAAATTAAAATTTACAGGTGTTCTATTACAAAATGGAATGGTTTGCAAATTCCTATAATAAAACGAACAGACTGTATATTAAAACTATATTTAAACAAGGTTGTTCAAGTCCAAAAAACTTTTATTCGAAAATTTTTCGAATATGTTTGCGGTTGGAGAATTATTTAAGAGTTTTGACTATTTTTGGTTCATAGCTTCTAATTAAAAAATAATACATTTTATAAAAGAATGATTCGTATAAAAAATTCTTAGAATTAATCTTAGAGTTAAAAAATGTAATAAGGTGGTCCGGTAATTTTGGGTAACCCTGTATATGTAGTCTAAAACTTATCAAGATAATTTCTGGTCGGCATAGTGCTCGAAAACAATTTTTTTTATTGACAGAAGAATGAATTTTTCTGTGCAACATTTACAACGTTATTCGACGTTTTTTTTTTTTTTTTTGATAAAATTACTGCCGAGGAAATTCTCCAGCTATGAAACGAATGTTTTTTTATCGTTTTGATAACTTGAAATGCTTTTTCTCGAATATAATGTTTTCAACTTTGTATCTGGAAACACACATCCGTCCAATGTTTCGAAATATTTTATTATGTAGATTTCTTATTGATATTGTGCAGTTGGAAGACGAAAATACACATCAAACCATGTGTACGCAAAAAAATAAACTTTAATATTTATTCCTCCCGCCAAAATGTACATAGTTTTGTTCAACGCTTTATAACTTCACACATAACAGCCCAAAGTATCTTTATCGCTTATATAGTAAAGCTAACGACGCTTTTTTTACATAGACGCCGCAAAACTGTCAATTTCGCTCATTTTTGTGAGCTCAAAGAGCCTACGTTTTAGTTATTTTTAATAAACAGCCTAAACATGCTTTTTATGAATACTGGAGGATTTAACAGTTGTAGCTAGTCTTTTCAGGCTTTTAGAATGAAAGTTATGGGTATAACCGGTTTTGCATGCGAGCTCTTCAACTAAACTATGTAATTACAGTATATCTTTCAATTTGGCAACAGTGTCTTAGAAAGTAGAAATAGGAAACGTCACTAAACACTTTTAATAGCACCTATATTTTGCACCGTTTTTGTCTATTATTTTTCTATCAGCATCTATTTCTGTACCATCTACAGCCTATAAAATTTATACAGACTGTTCAATATGCTATTAAATTTTATGTGATACACTGCATAGTATATACTACTCAAACACTGAATTATCGTCTTTAAAAAACAGAAAAATATCCCAACGAAATTGGAATCTATAGTGGCTTTCTTACGGTACTATTTCACGTCAATTCACACAAAAATATAATACATAAAGTGCCCAATTTATTAGCTACTACATTCCTACGATCCCTCGAACGTGTCTAATATTTCTTTCAAATGTTCTCGAAGGCGCGTCTATTTAAAACTCCCGGTATTCCTTTCAAGTCTCTCGGTCGATATTAAAGAAATTTGTTTGACGTATAAGTAGTCCCATACGTCAACCTAACTACGTTCGGTACATCTTAATGTACGGCAGTTAATTTTATCTGAAATCACTTTAGAGGAGCGACCGCTATACCGACGGCCGTCCCGTTTAGTCCTGAAATAAGGGTCGTAAAGTACTCAATTAAAAGTCCTGCCCAGAAGAAAGGGTCCTCCACTGTTCGCGACGATTAAAACTCACCACATGAACTATTAAGTTTAAAGTTTGGCGCGCCGAAATGGGCCCGAAATCCATCAAGGGGGGCGAAGGGCCTCGAACACGCCGAAATGCAAAGGAGGGAAGGTAATGAAACGGGAAAATTGCCAAGATGGATTGCCCTGCCGAATTTTCTCCCGAGCGAGGGAAATGTTCTTCAGCTCAGATGTACATAACGCTTATATATGGCGGCGTTCTCTACTACGTTCTATACGTCACATTTTTAATATCCCCGAGATCGGAGGGCAATATTATATTCAGGTGAATTTTTGGGAAGCCTAAATCCCAGATGCTTCACGAAGTATTATTGGCATCTCGTCAATGCTGGATGTAGGGATAGGGGATCCAGATGTGGAATGGAAAGCTAGTGCGGGGTCAATGGGGAAGTGGAGATTTACTAGCTAGTTAGTGGTGTATAGTTTTCAATGAAGCCTTTTGGAAGGAAAATTGCAGAATTTCTAAAACTCAGCTGTCATGAAAGTTGAATGAAAGATGTGTTCAAATTAGAAGGTAATTTGTTTGGTTGTTGTTTCAATAAGAACAGTATATTTTTTATAGCGTCGCATAACTGATTTCTTCTTGAAATGTCGATTTTTCCCTATTGGCCTACAGGACAAAAACCCTATAAAAATCTTTTAGACTTCTTTATAGCAAAAACATTTCTTTCCAGAAACCTTTATTGACATTGAAGAGAACTTTGATCAGGATTCTGATCACTGCGCCAATAATAATGGTTCTAAGCGAAAGCATAATCAAAAAGAAATGTAACCCAACCTTGTCCAATAAAACTACAAACTTGGTAAACTTTAAAATAGAACGTGAAAACACTATTAGAGATCAGCTGGAAGTAAAATCTGAAAAAATTATCAAAAAAATGGGTAAAGTACCGTATCTACATCAACACTACTTATGAGATATTTGCATTTGTCTATTAGATATAAATTTCATACACATTAGCGTCAACTACTTATAAATAATATATTATTAATACGGTGGTTAGGGTAGATACCTTATAAATAAAAACAATCAAACAGATTTTTATAAAAATATATAGAATAGGGTATTTGACTATTATTGGAAAACCATCTTAGTGTGTCTATTCCGTCACACTACATTGTAAATGCATTATTTTTCGTAACTATTTCCTCAATATTTCATAAAAATCAGCGTTACAAATTGAATCACAAAAAGTGCGCCAAAACGATACTTTCTGTTGTGTGACGTCACCCGATAGTAGATGTCAAATCGGCCAATATGGTCTGTCAGCATCGGCATCGTCGCCGTTTGGTAATTGTGTTGTATGATGCGTTGTTTTCAAAATTTCTACATAAGAATGGGTTATAAATGGTGTATAAATCCACAATGCAGAAATACGTCAAGAAAGCTCCGGATAAACTATTTGTAGCTGTTCCGCAAGATTTGACACTGCGAAGAAAGTGGTTGGCTCGTAGAAATCCAAATGAAATAAATAGCGGCCAATACAAGTGTTTTTTGTTGTGAAGATTACTTCGACATAAGTAAAACTGACTAGAATAAGTTATCTATCGTATTTTCGAACCAGGTATTATCTGATCTGACAGCTTAAGGTTAGGGCTATCCTAACCTACAAAGTTATGCTCACATGGCACTATAGAGCTATTAAATTCAAACGGGAGAAGCATAAGAGCGCGCTCGGATAACCCGGTATTGTACAGTGTACATATAAGAGAGAGACATCCGATCCAGGTTATCTGAGCGTTGCTCTCCCCATACCCTACCCTGACAAACCGAACGCGCTCTAAGCGTACTAACGAATGACGTCACTGAAGACAGCCAATTACAGAGCGTTGTCAATCACGTGATATGACGTGAATAAAATTCAATTTTAATTTTGGCTTTTAATAGAAATAAAGCAATTTTTTTTTGAAAAGTAATCACAAATAGTTTTCTTAAACTGTAATCTATTAGGATGACTATAATACAAGCCATATTTTTAATACAGTCAAATACCCTATTAGAAACAATATAGCAAGAAAAGGTAGTTGCCGCGTGTAAACAGCAGTGTAAACATTTATAAGAAACCTCTTGAAAACGCCATATCTGATCATATACATTATGAACAGGTAATTGACACATTCTGGCAAACTTTGCTGTGGAGGTGACTATCAGAGACCGCCTGTGTTTTTAGAAATCAGATTTATACTTTACCGCGGTGCCTAATTATTGCTTACTCAACAATAAAATAAAATAAACAACACAAAATCAGAACTATCAAAACTAACAAGCCGCCATATTGCTACAAAATCCATTGAAGGATACCAGGCAAAAACGCGCATGTGCAAATACAATGGAAGAGTGTTGGCATCTACATGCAGATGTAGTGTTTTACCGTAGTATATTGCTTTTGCCTCGTTTTTGCGTAGTATTGTATCAAAAAAAGTACCCATGCGCAAAACATGTGTTAAAATTATCAAATCTAAAAGTCCTTTTGGCACTTTCCTATAATAAATCAATGAAAAACAAACGTTTAGAGTAGATATATACCAATAGCTCAATTTTTTGTAATATTGTAGATACGGCACTTTACCTTTGGAGAACAATTTATTTAAATTATGTTTTACAAAATAAATAAAATATAGATTTGAGAGGTGGATATATCAAAATGTCTATGTCTGATAGTTGATGTATTAAGATTGTTTATTATTATAAAAATACATAGCTACCGTACTTTAATTTAAATATTGTATTTTTCATAAACGGATCTGTAGTCTACGCTACATGAGTGCAGCATTGGAAATAATTATCCTATGGAAATTGGAGAAATGGTCAAATAGAAAAGACGAGCTAGAGAAGATGGCAGAAGATGTCACAAAATCACGAGATCCAGCTGACAAAACCCAACGACTAAAAAGAAAAAATTAAAAACTACACGAGGAATCATTTGTATCCTTCTTAACAATATTGATTCCCGATGAAGAAACCAACTACTAACTGTGGCAAGCAGTAAGGAAGTACAAGAGGTGGACCATGTCTCACCTATAAGACGAAGAAGAAGAAGAAACTTTTGCAGAACATCTGAGAACCTGATCAGAACAACCTGAATCCAAAGAAGGCACCTGGATATGATCTGATTATGTCCTTAAAAAAATACGTAAAAGCAGATAGATAAATACTAGGACATAAAAGAAGCAAAAGCAAGGGTTTCCCCAGGGTAGTGTCTTGGATCCAATGCTCTATCACAAGGAGAACCTACAAGAAATATCTATACCAACATTTCTCGAACAATATGTGGCCAGAATCGGTCTCAAAAGTGAGACTAAAAGTTGGAACATAAGACTAATGGAACAAAAATTCAACAACATCTTCAACAGTTTCTACAATATTGTTCTTTTATTTAATATTATTATTGATTTAAGTTTCGTTCTTTTTAAAGTTTCTTTTTTTTTTATTGATCAACTCTACTGGCTTAAAACCTACCGTCAACGTCGTAGGGTGAAATTCCATAAAGTATGTTCAAAATTTTATGACGCGAGAATGATAAATTTACATGATGTAAGAGACACTTTTATGACCTGTTAAATAATTTGTCAGAAATTAAAGTTTCGCGCGAAGGCGTGGAATTTTTACGGGCAAAAAGGCCGACGATATATCAAGAAGTAGTTGAACTCGCCGCTCAAATAAAGAAAAGTTTCTCCCCCGGGGCGGTTTCGTGCGCGTCGACTAGCAGAGAGACCTTCCCTTGACTTCCGGTTCCGGCCCATTAAAGCCGCCAGGATATCTATACAAATCAAAATTGTCGGCGAGAAAGAAATGAGAAAATAATAATTATTCTGACAGTCCATAGCGCACCCAAGACCTTTCAGCCCCTATTCAATAAAATACGAAGACAAAAGACATTTTTACGCAGCCATTTTCATCAATTTATGCAACACTAAGGCCGGGTATAACCACGAATAACCAATCACGAATAACCAATTTACTACTTGGGCAGTTAGTTTAAAACTTACATGACAACCAGTGAATAAAGGAAATAGATATAGAAACATAACCTAAAAAGTTAACTTAAAAATAGTGGTGTAATAATTATAATAGTCAGAATAGAAGTTGATGAATATATAAGAAATAAAACAAGATTTCTTCTGCAAACTATTTTATTATCTTTAATCTTTGGTTACTAATTTTGGGTTTTTTACACCCATCTTCAGACCAGCTACAATCAATACAAACCCACAATTAGTACATGTGATATTTAGAGGTTAGAAATTTCGTTCTGACTTACCGTTAATGACATTAAAGAAATATTGAGACAGGTTGAAACATTCTATGAAATTAAAATCTCAAAGTTTGTCCTATGTATTCAGAATCACAATCTCCACAAGTCAGGCGATATATGCCATTTTGTTTGTGGGTGTCAGTTTTATCTTTGCAGTTGTTTAATATCTTGTAAATATTTGATGTGTTGTAATTTGTGAGGCTTATGTTATGGGAGCTGAATGTTTTATTTAATTTGTAATTGCTATTGGGGAGATATGGTATTGATATGTATTTATTGGGGGGCGTTGAGTGGGGGTAGATTATCTGTAAAATATTATTACTTTTTATTGATTCGTGAATAGGTGTGAGCTCCTCCACTGTATAACCATTGTTTTTGCCAATTTGGTGTATTATATTAAGTTCTTTTTGATATGAATTTTTATGTAGTGGTGTGTTTTCGAGTCTATGGAAGAAAAATTTGAAAGATGAGAATTTTATGTTTGAAGGGTGGTGTGACATTCTGGGGCTGATCGTGTCTGTGGTAGTGGGTTTTCTATAGCTGAATTCTAGTTTATTGTTATGTCTTCTGATTGAAAGGTCAAGAAAGTTAAGCGTTTGAATTTGTTCGAGTTCTAGTGTGAATTTAGGTTGTGAAAGTTGATTAATTTGCTCAAAAAAGTTGTGTAATTCTTGCGAAGTGCCTTTAAAAATACAATAAACATCATCCACGTTTCGTCCCCAGAATGTCACTAGATTACTTAACGATAGTTCCATAATTTTATTTTCTAAATGGTCAACATAGAAGGATGCAAACAAGCCACTCAAGGGGTTTCAAGGGGTTTACATGTGATGGAGTTGCACCCAACTAGAACTAACACAAAGTTGGAAGCAACGTACAAATAAGAATACGGTATTGGCACGACCAGAATTCTGCCCAAAATGTTACCGGAAACATATAAACCATTTATTGCGCATATACAATCACGCGGGAGTATTTGAATCCGATCATATCTACGACGTAGGTTTGATCTTCGCATAACTCCTTATTCAGGTAAATGTGGTCCTTGTATTGGATTTGAAAGGGGGTTTTGATATTTAGTTGACGAGAATAATGCACGATCACTTACCAGAGTCGCAAAACATCACCGAAAACGTCATGTTCGCGTATTTTGATGAACAGAGCAAAACTAAGAAAATTAAATATGCATAGAATATAGATATTTCGCTTGCACTATTTGGATATCCACCTTAGTTTGTGGAAATTTAATCCAGTAATGAGTAAAAATACCTATATTATAAATCATATAGTAAACATCATGCAGTTGATACAAAACAGATCAACAATAATAACAACACACGAACTTGCATTTTTCGATTTTATGACAAACTGGTCACGAAATCGTACCCAATATTTATATCTCGTTTCGGCCAGTGACATATATAAATTGCATGAAGCACGGCTTTATCACGATGTAGATTGTGATGTGAAAATGCTAGAAAAATATCGCGTATAAATTTCGGCGTGTATTGTCCGATTCCGGCCGGACAGTTTATCGTATGCCATAAATTCCAATTGATCTGACAAATGACGTTGACAAGACATCTGTTTTTATATATGTATAATATGGTGAACGCCGTCGTTCGACATATTACGGAATTTATCGCGCTTTAGATTTGACGGGGCCAATTTTTTGATATCGCTACCCCTAAAAATATTGCACGGGGCTAATTTATTCATTCCTATCGCTGTGCAATGCATTTCGGCGTAATGCGATTGATATATGTACAAACGTGACAGCATTGGGTATATTTGGAGATAAAAAAGAAAATTGAAAATGTTTACAAACATTTTGGTTTCAATAAAGGTGCAATTTTTTGGTATTTAGGTATTATCTAAGTTACACTACCAATTTTCGTTAATTAGAAACGCCATTAGAAGTAAAATGAGGCATCTTAGTGAAGTGCAAGTTGTTCGTGCTGTCGCCCTTATTCAGCATGGCCACTCTATTCGACACGTTAGCAGGGACCTTCGAGTTTCCCCTTCTGTTATTCAGCGTTTATCGTTTCGGGAGACTGGACAATATGTTAGAAGAGCTGGATAAGGTAGAAATCGAAAAACTACTCAAAATGAAGACCGATTTCTTGTCCTTTCCTATCTACGTCAGCGTACTGCCACAGCACGAAACCTCCTAAACGACCTAAGACGAGCACATTGAATAGAAATTTCTGATCAAACTGTTAGAAACAGATTAAAAGAAGCGAATTTGAAACCAAGAAGACCTGTCCGCGCAGCACGCCTTACGCAGCGTCACAAAACAGAGCGCATGAGGTGTGCTCTGGATCACAGAGATTGGCAACTTCGTCACTGGACGCCTGTACTGTTTACAGACGAGTCCAGATTTCGTTTAACTCGTTGCGACGCACAGTGTGAAAAATTCCCAAAAAGCTGGCCAAAATTCATATTTTATAGTTTTCAAAATAAACAGAATTGACCCTACATAACAACTCTTTGACCACTCGCGTATCAGAATCGTAAATTGTAAAAATGTTTGCTGAACCGGTTAAGAATGGTATCAGTTCAAAGTTGTCGATTTGTGCAAAGCGTATGTTTGGGTGTTTGACACCATTGCAATTGTAATTTTCTGTGGGCTTGTTGACAATAACTTAATAATTTTTCTAAAATGAATAATGTTCCTCAAGGTATGTAAATACGTTTTATAATTTATTCTATGCAGTTAAATAATTTAACATGTTTTTTTTGCAACTTCTATTACAACGTAGCAAAAATTTTATAAACTTAAAGTTCGCCTAGCCTTTTAAAAAATTCCCCACTTATCCCCGGTTAGAATTATAGTTCATTGTAAATATCAGACTCTGTACTTTTTGATTATGTAGACAGTTTCTCCTCATACATACTCAAAATGAATTTTTGTCTATTTTTAGAATGTAATACATACAATTTACGTATGCGTCTAAGAGAAGGTTGTCTAATTTTTTTTCATATGAAGCTAGACGAATCAACTTTGTTAAAGGAATTCTAGTTCTATGAGATATTCTTGTGGTTGGATTGATTTTTTCTTGCCAAAAATTGCGTCATCCTTTAAATTTTTTAATGTGTTTTAATAGAACGACTTGAAAAACTGCCGACAACTGAGCACAAAAATTAAATAATTTTTTAATATTATATAATTGTAACAATAAACAACAAAAAATGAGTTTTGCTAATCTTGGTGATAAAAATTGCTAAAATGTAGTTTTTGGATGCAGGCACGTGTACCTGGATATTGAAAGGAGTTTTAAAACTCTGAAATTATCCATAATGGCAAATATTCAGTTAGTTATGAAGAAGCGAACAACATGGTTTGCAAAGCGTCAGTAATTAATTATTTTGACGCATGGCATGACCCGGAATCAATTTATTTTCTAATATCATCACAATTAGTACCAAAAATTGTATCAACGGAACTTGAAAATAAAGAAGACAGTTCCGAATATGAAGTTGTAGAAAATGAAGTATGAATATAGTGAAGCTGATGATGAAGATGAAGAAGACCAAGACGAATGAACAAATACATTTTTATATTCTCTTTTATAATTTTATAGTATTCAATAGGCACAATATCTTTTTATTTACTAAATTTTGGGTGCTAAATTTTTAAAATTACTTATTTCATTCATATTTCAATTATTATTAAAGAACAATACTAAGCAAAACCGTATTTACATTTTAGTGCCTAGAAAAATGCTCTGTTACATTATGTATGTTCACTATGATAGAAACTTAATTAAGTGCGTTTCCATTTCATAATACGGGAACAACCGGATTTAAACCTGGTTGGGACACACTTTTCAGGATTTGTCGTTGTTATTACGTTATCCGATTAAAAGTAATTTTGGAACAAATATCCGCTATTTTTCTACTCTTCTCTTATTTTGGGTTTGTAATCACCAACCCCGAATACTAAATTTCAACTTAATTCAAAATATAAAAACAAATGTCAGGCAATATTATGATCCGCTATTTTGCTTTTTTAGTTTTTGTTCGAATTTATAACCATCTACCTCAAATGCCCACAAATATTGAATTTCCACTGAATTGAATGTAGTTTTCGTACAAATATCCGTACTTTGAATTCAGATTGATAATCAGCGATCCCAAATCACCGTCTAATAAGTAATTTAGGAACTGATGTCCGCCATATTGGATCCACCATTTTGATTTTTTGTTTATTTATTTCGGATTTATAATCAGCTACTCCAAATCCCCTCAAATACTTTATTTCAGCTAAATTGAAAATACTTTTCGAACAAACGTCCGCCATATTGGATCGGACATTTTGTTTTTTAAACTTAGAATTTAGATTTATAATCAGCGACCCCCAAATCCCCCCTAATACCGAATTTCAGCTATATTGAAAATAATTTAAGTATTGATGTCCGCCATATTGGATCGGCCATTGTGTTTTTTCAACTTTTGATTTCGGATTTGTGACCCTTCAAATCTTAGATTACCGAGTTTTACCAAAATAGAAAATGCTGGGCTGGCTCACCAACCACAGAAAACCCGAAAACATCACGAAATACCAATTTGCAGCGACACAACACCATTAAATCTAAAGTGTGTTACAAGTCGTGATTATTGTGACACTCAAATCTTGTACCACCATTTCCTTTTCTGGCACATCCTTTACACCACAAGGAAAACTCAAGCTTAAACTAAGTTTAATACATAAAACCCATGGGCGCAGCTTATTCCCATATAATAATCGCCCAGCTTGACTCGACTATACCAGATAAGAATCGCCGATATATTGGCGTTATTACCGTAGAGAAGTTACCCAACCTGACAGAATTCCTCAAAGATTTTATCACCGTACCATCGGATATAGAAACGATCTTTTACGCAATCCGTAATGGAGCATTGTTGCCACGGACGACGATATAAACGATATAAATAAATCGGCTCTTAGATGTTTGTCTTTATTATTTTTTTGACGCCGATACTACGCGGCTATTTCTTAATCGCAATGCGCGCCTAATGTCCTCCTATATCTCTCTCTCGACTACTAAGGTGAAATGACGCCTTCGTAGTGTAACAATCCCCATAAATAACGGCGCAAGTATTCTCCTCCAGCACTAGCTGGGTTGGCTGGAATCCGAGGAAACAATGTCGTCGTTGGTTCGGTGCGCAAGAAACGGGGATCGTGTATCAAAATCTCCATCAAAGGAGTGATATATCAGGTTAGCGAAGGAGCGAAGGGTGCTATCTCGACACCCTTTTAGTTCTTGTACCGGATGTACCAGATAAATTCTGTGGAAAAATTTAAACCGCAGAATTTCCGGTGTTTTAGTTTAAGAGAAATGCAGGGTTTTCTGTCAAGGAGTTGAAATAAAGTGTTAATGAAAAGTGGTTATTGGTTTCGGGAGTTTGAGAATTGACAACAACTTCAATGTTCTTTTCTAATGATTATTTTTTGACGTTTCTTAAAACCAATGAAATGCTTCTTTATTTGTCACAAGGGTAAGTTTCAACCAATTATGTCATTATTATCATTATTATAGTGGGAATAAATCTCTTGTGATTATTCTCGGGAATAATCACTGTAGCTTTTATTTGCCTAGCAACTGTCAGATACTTGTCAAAATAATTACTTAATTGTGTCAACGCGAAATGGGTGAAAGTCATCGGTTTAGTACCTTTTCTAATGCAGAAATTACAAAAAAGATTTTAGAAACTACTTCGAAAAATACTCTAATAAGTAATCAGTCTATATGGAGACAATTTAAGACCTTCACCAAAGAAAGAAATTATATTCTGGATCAATCTACTACAACAGCTACTCTGGCATTGATTTTAAAAGATTGGGCTTATAACATGAAAGACGGAGATGATTATAAAATGTGGAATAAAACGGCAAAATTAGTTCAAGAACTTTACTTTAATAAGTATAACAGGTCCTTTGATCCTTTCCATGATATAGAATTCAGAAATGCTCGGAATGCAAGAGATGCAAAAAGAAAAATTTTACAAAAACATCCTGAAAAGCACAAACAAAGTTCTGTGACACTTTCTAATACAGAATTGTTGCAAATTTTTAACTATTGGGACGAAGATACACCTTGTGGATTGCAAAGAAAGTTTTTTCACGTTGCATCGTATGAACTAGCTTGGAGGGGAGGAGAAGCTACGAAATGTTTAGTTCATTATTTTAAAAAAGAAACCGACATAAAAAGATTAAATACTGGCCGCATTGAATACAATCCCATCTTTACAAAAACTGCACAGGGTGGAGCACAAAGGTGCGCTAATAGTAAATGGTTGACTCCAAACATAAATAACCCAGATATTTGCCCTGTTCGTCTTTTTGAAAAACTAATGAGTAAACGTGAAGAAAATATTAAAACCGAACGCTTGTTTCTTACTCCAAATCCGGCTTGGCAAACTCATGTTTTTTGGTATAAAAACGTTCCTGTGGGAATAAATTCCATTTCAAAAGGGATGAAAGAATCCGCAGAAAAAGTAGGTCCTAGACACAGTTACTAAAA
Organism: Aphodius sticticus; assembly: GCA_963966075.1. Taxonomy (NCBI): domain Eukaryota; kingdom Metazoa; phylum Arthropoda; class Insecta; order Coleoptera; family Scarabaeidae; genus Aphodius; species Aphodius sticticus. The sequence goes on along the minus strand of OZ014508.1, from coordinate 2,942,715 downwards.
AAATAACTAACCATTCTGCCAGATCAAGTGCAGTAAGTAACCTTTCAAAAGCTGGTGTAGGAGAACAAGAACTAATCAAGGTCACTGGTCATAATTCTGCAAGTTCGATTAAACCATACTTACAATTGAACCAAGAACATCATTCAAATATAATAAATAATCTTAGAGAACATACGCAGGAGGAAACACTTAATATAACAAGCAATTCCAAATCCTCAATAAATAATGAGTCTCGAAATATTTTTAATAATTGCGTTTTTCATTGTACTAATTTAAATTGTTAATTCTTTTAATATATTCACAATGTGTCAACGATATTTTCATATATTGTAAGTAATAATTAATTAAATTAAATTTTTCAATAATTTTATGATAGTTTTATTGATCTTTTTTATTGTAAAAATTTGTGAATCAAAAAATAATCTAGTCAAATATAACTCGAGAGTTCCATAAATTAGAAAATAATTTGACAGATTTTGTTCAAACTTGTTGCCATTTGGCAATAGCCACTCGAGCCTCGTGACTATTGCCTGGCAACAAGTTTTCAAACAATCTGTCAAATTATTTTCAATTTATTCTCACTCTCTTGTTATATTATTACTGATAATATAATTGTAAATAAAAAACGGCCTATAAGATGCAAAAAGGCCTACTGATCGGACCACAAATGAAAAAGTTATGACCACATAACTATAAAATGTAATTTCTTTCTGCAATTTGTTTATTCAAAATATCTCTGACATCATTAAGTATTTAACTGTTTTCTCCAGAGAACATACAAATCGGCACTACTTTGTCCATTTAACCGACTTTCTATCTTTAATAATAAGAAAATCATCCATAAGACATAGTGTATTATACAAAATAAAATTAATTTTAATAAAAATGGAAATAAATGCAAAATACGTTTATAAAATTGTTGTGAGGATGGTTGTTCCTGCAAGGAATAATTTTTAATTATTTTCAAAGCTGACGTCAAAGCACCATTATTATGGCTGCAACAGGTAATCTGGATTAATGATTATTACTACATTGAACTACGGCCCTACTTTCTTAATCTCATTTAAAATCTTTAGTTCAAATTACCTTTTTCAAATTTCTGCCGGATTACTTTTGTTAATCGTCCTTACTATCGCTTGAACAGTGTGTTTTGTAATTTTATTATTTACATATGTATGTAGGTAGGTACTTTGTGAAAGACCTAATAGAATGTTAAGTTTTATTTGTTTACTGTCTACTGAGGCAACGTCCATCTCGCATGTTTTTCTTTTTCTACAATAATTAAACCTGGACTCGGAGTCGGTACATTTTTTCCGACTCCGACTCCTCTGAAATTTGTCTGAACTCCGACCACGACTCCACGACTCCGACTCCACAGCCCTGGTTTAGAGAATAATATATTGTTTTGTAAACAAAAACAGTTTTGACACTTCTAGTTCTACGTAGTCTAGTTGTCACGTATTTAAATCATCACCCCGTAGTTCAAAAGTTAAGACCTTAACGAATTTTTTTCTCAAAATGGACCTAAAAAACCGGTTCGCTAGCTGTTATTTTGAGTGAAGTTTTATTCATATTTAATTGTGGATTGAAATGATAAAAGAGACATATAGATTGTATTATTTTTCATCTAAATTCGACTTTGTAATGTATATCCTCTATTTTATAATTATGTTAAACATATCATCAAGACCATACAATAGTCCAGATAGGTACATGGTTTTAGACGCTGAATACGCTGCTGTAATTGGATGTTTTATATTTTTATCTCATCTCTTTAATTCAAATTTATAATTACAACGAAAACATGTAAGTACTTGGAATTTCTCTAGACTTGAATGACTGTACAATAAAAAATCATGCAAAATAACTTACCAGTATCGACAATAATTGCTAGTCGATCATCCATACAATACCCAGTAGTTTCCATCGCAATATCAGTAAACTGATCAACCGTACGAAAAAAACCAATAACAATACCCGCAACGGTCAAATCAAACGTTTCATAATATTGAGCAATCGTCAAAATAGTTGGAACTGCATACGTAAGTCACGTGATCCGGTACAGAAGAACGCTGCGACATGCAATACATATGTTCACCCGTTTAGCTTGCCATCAAATGGAAACACCGGCCAAAAAAACACTTCTATGACATAGGATTGCCTGGATTTATCACAATTCACCACTCACGTGCTTAGTTTCACCAGTATGCCGTACTTGCGGTTTAATTAGTTCCAAAATCACGCGTATTAAGCCAAATTAGCACTAGACGAACATGGAGATCACGCATCAAACGTTTGTTTGGAAACACTGCGCGTCGGTGGTATGTTTCCCCCCCACTTCGGAAAAACTGGTTGATGTTGACGAACGTAGTCACGTAGGCATTTTTAGTGGGTTAAAATTATTTGCTGGAAATTCTTTGTTTTGATTTTGGAACAGCGTAATTTATTGAACATGGCGGATACTACAGTCAAATTATATGTTTACTTTAGAACATTTATTTGGATTATCTATGTAACTTTATTTAGAGTTTAGACGTTTTATTAAACAATATTTCTTGTAAGATTCGTTTTGAGTGAACGAATTATGATTTGTTAATTAACGAAATTGTTGTTTGAGTCAAAATACAATATCAAGTCAACACACAACAAAACGTTGTCTCAATTCAAAGCAACCTTTGCTAATCCAAAACAACGGTTGTTTTATATATATATATACAAAACAACGGTTGTTTTTATATAAAAAATATGTTGTACAGCAGAAAATGCGTTTTGATGCATAGAAGATGCGCACTAGGTTTCACAAAAATATCTAGAGTCGTACCAAATTTGTCATAAAAAAGAAATATAAATTATTAAAGAAGCATGTTCTCAAGTTGCCATAAATATTGATCTCATTGTTTTAAAATGAGACGCGTGTGACATCATTCTGTTATAAGTCTGACGACAGCAAATTAGGACAAAATCATAATCACATGATTACTATTAAAAATGCAGTAAAAAGTTTCTTTTTCTTTTCTATAGTCTACTATACTGTTAGTACTTGAAATGTTTATGGATAAGGTGGAAACTTTCATCATATCAATTGAAATGTTTGTGTATATTCCTCATAGAAAAACCTAGTCGACGGTATGTGACGGGTGTGACAAGTACGTGTTAAAGCAAATCCTATTACATGTTTTGACTAATAAAATAATCCAGTTCCTCGTCATCATACACCGGCTTTAGAAATAACACAAACAACTTGGGGGTTTTGTTTTACATAGAGATTGACGGTTTTGTTAATCCATTCATCTATATAGCCAGCAACCCTTTCGATGTAAAATCTCACCGAGTGCATGCAACGCGCTTTCACCGTAAATGAGATCTAACAAAGCCATTCGAATTTGCTAGCCATTTCTTATTCACCCCAAAACGGAGAGAAGTACGCAGACTACAAACAGAGCGCATGTTATTTCGGCCCGAAGCGAATGCTGTTTATTGTATTTGAAGTAACAAGTTTGTAATTAATTTATAAAACGTTGCCCCCCTGCTACCATATTCATTATTTATCCCATTATGTTCCCTCTACACTACACTACACCCTCTAGCAATTGTAAAGTACCACTCGACGCAGTTTGCCATTTTGCTATCATACAGCTACACGTGTAAACTGGGACTGTATATTATAATTTATATATTTTGTAATATCTACTTATAACTTTTAGTTAAAGTATATTTTATTCTAATTATTAAGCCCGCCATTACGACCTTTTGTCATCTCCTTGGCGATTTTAACCTCTTGTCATCTTTAAAATTCGTTCCTACCAACATAGTTATCCTGACGCTAAGGCTATATTCCATTGGCAGTCAACAGAGACATGATAACAGTGGGTTTACTATATTTTTATTCAACGTGATTTTTGAGTTAATTACGGTAATAACACCATGATGAAAAAACAATAATTTAAAAAAAAAATAAGTATGAAATGATAGAAACAGTATGAAATGGAAAAACAAATGGTTATATAAGAAATATAAATCAATCATGTAGATAGGGCATTCCTAGTAGGTGTAGCTACAGACTGTACTGAGTACTCATATTAGGATTCAGTCTCCACGTATTACAAAACGTTTCTAAATTTGATGATTGGACCTATTAAAACGTTGCTAAAGGTGGTGAAGATCGTTTTGTATAACCTGGAGATTGAATCATAATGACACATGATTTATTATTAGGTCTGTAAATGTATAACATTCTTTAAGGCGGTGATATTACAGGAAACATTAGGAACTGAAAGGATGTTGAGATATTCCTGAATGTTCAAACAGTCTTCGATTCCAATTTGAGATTTTTTGATATTGTTGCCAGATGGTAGGGATCTACTCATGATCAAACCATGTGCAATAATTATAGATTGCAGGCTCAATTTGAAAATGAAAATTTAATGATAAAAATAAGGGAATACCGTCGGGTTTCTTGTTTTCAATTATTTTTTAACAATCAAATCAAATAACATTTCATTTTCTTCATTTTTATAATGGGCTCAAGATTAAAAAAAAAACACACACACACTAATATCCTGTTACACAATTTCTCCAAATGAGGCAAAAATAAGCAGAATAAATAATAATTTAGTCTTAAGAAATTTCTTTAAAATTTTCAATTCTCTGTTTATACCAAAATCTCGTAAGGTAAACGTCCCAAATTCAGAGACTGTCCTAAATTCCGACATATTTCTGTTTAATTGGATAAAATAAGAAATCTACAACATTATACTTTATTTTAGGACATCCGGTTTGTTGATTTGACATTACACTTGTCAACCCACAATCGTTTCTTATCCTACCAATATGCTAACGGTCAGAATATGACCGATCTTGATAATTGAGTGTTATGCTAAAAGTTGATTTTTTCATTATAAGGTAACTGCAATTCTTTTTAAATCGCTACAGGATAACAGTAATTAAGAAAATTCTAATAACATCTATGTAGGCTGACTAAAAATGTAAACATAATTACTTGAATTTATTTACTAGATTCAAATGCATATTTACTTGGATGTAGAAAGTTAGTTATATACAAGAAATGCCACATACTCAATCTAAGTAAAATAATTTCTCAGATAAATGCTGTCGACAAATAAATTCTTTCGTTATAAGAACCAATATTGTATTGAAAGAAGTAATTGAATTTTTCGTCCCAAAAATGTCAATTTCTCCAACGAAGTAAATCCATCCAAGTGCGTAGTTACTTGATCCAAAAAAATATAAGATATTTAATATAAGTAAGTATTGTTTACTGAATAAAATCCCACCAATTATTTAACTGAAGTGATTCTCACTTCTTTCAAGTAATCCCTTTCTCTGGAATAAATATGCGCATCGTGATTTTGTCAAGGCTCGCGCGCCCGCGCGTAGGACTGGCGCCGTAAAGGAGCGAAACCTAGTACGAAAACAACAATGAAGTACCCGTAGGGGATGTGCCTTGTGATTAGTCTACAATAAACGTTTCAACACGGAATAATTTGATGTAAGGCACGCAACAGATTAGAACGAGTAAGCAAATATAACATACCTATCTTGTTAATTAGCAATAGAAAACGTATTTGTGCCAAATCTTTAAAATTCTTACATTAAGTAGCTAAAAATATTCACCGGGAATAAAAATATATACTTCATTGAAGATTGTTTACTTCCTTCACCAGACTAACAATTTTCTTAAATCTAGTAATTATTCCAAGAAATAATCTTTCGCGTATATACGAACCTACCAACTACTTCATCCAAGTAATTCTCCCTTCGTTCGAGAGATCACTTTTCTGTGTGTATTTTCATATTAATACGGTGTACTACTCTTTTAACGACTATTATTTACAAATTTAGGTGTGTCGGAATTAGGTACATGTAAATATAGCACGTCCGTAAGTCAGACATGTGTGTCGGAATTGTGTACATGGTTAGGATTACATATACCTCTATTGCGGTATTTACACAAGAAAATAACATATTTTTACATCGTTTGCTAGATTACAATTTTGTCCAAATTCCGACACGAGTGTCACAATTACGTACATCAATAAAAATTAACATTATAATTTTAATTACTATGTAAATGCCTTCATCTCTTTTAAGTACCAGCTTCATCACCTAGTCGACATTCGCTCCCCTTAAATTGCCCTCCACCTATGCAAATTCTAACCGCCTGTATACACACATACATATCCATCACGTAGTCTTCAGACTTCAGACACAAATCCTTTAAAACATCAAGCATAGCCATTAGATGCAGAGCCTCATACACCTGCTGTAAGTGGACGCAGCCATATATCTCGGTTAAGCGTCAAACACGGATGTTACGCCCCATAATAATTCGATCAGCCTCCTCCGAAATTTGAATACATAACCGAAATAGCAACACCCAGTCTGGAGAGCAAATATACCATCCAGAGATACACGCAGAGAGAACGCAAACCGTACTTCATATACACGCATGAATATATTAATTCCGAATAAGGTGAACTTGTCGCTGCTGTAAGCAGCGTAGGTGGCATAATTGAATAATTGTGGCCATGCCATAATTTACAGTTAATAGGGACAGGGGATGAAATATGTATGGCGAGGGTATGGGACATGGTTAGAAGTAGGGGTCACGCCCCTACCACAGAAAGGGTAGGAAGTGACAATGTTTTATATATATATATATATATATATATTTATACATCTGCTATATCGTCGCATATGTATAGAAGTTCGTGGCTTGTAATATGGCACCCCTTCCGCATTTTAATCAGATGGGAAAAAGAGCAGGCTTAGTCATGTGTCGGCCACGCAACTTTAGGGTAATGTAGATGTGTCAATTTCAACTTTCTAAAGCCACACAAGTAAATGACGATTTAATTTTTTTTAAAGCACAATGCATTGAGAGAAATGCGCCAGATGTGCGTTTAGAAAAGTAATAAATGAGAGGGGATGTTTAGATGTAAATCAATACATTTAAATCAGTCGGAATTATTGTATTCGTTGGTGCACAAGAGTAAAGTTACACATCTGAAAATGCGTCATTTCTGAGTGAAATGATTAAAAATGTTTGCAAAAGCGTGTATTCTTAATCGGAAACAAAACGTCCTAAAGATTGGCTATGAGATAATCAGGTAGAGAAAACGAACGTCACTTTGTTTTTGGACGCAAACTTAAGAGTTTCGATCAGGAGAAATGTCATATTTTGTATTGTGCCGTTTTTGATAATAGGGTAAGTTAATTGAATGATGTACAATTATCCTGTTCATATGTATTAAGTCAAAATCATATTGTTTTGGCAGTGTGTCATTTTTTGAATAGTACACAGAAAAGATTTCTTGTTTTTAAGAAATATATTCGTTTGAATTTATTCTTTTGGGTCAAAACATATTTCTTTGAAGCCAACAATATTTACTTCATTTAATACTCTAGTTCATTTACTTGTAGAGATTAATTTATTTGAAATATTTATTTAAGGGAAATAAATATATTTGGATACAAACAAAACTGACTTCCCTTTAAAGTAATATTTTGATTTAAAAAAAAACGTTTTTTTACCCCAAAGAAATCTAGTTTTGATTCAAACATATAAATTTATATATAAGGAGAGATTTATTTCGTTTAAAGTAATATGTTTTCTTTGGCTTAAAAATAAGTTTACTACCGCCAAAGAAATCATATTTGGATTAAAATAAATATATTTTTAGTGTGAATATCTCATGCAACTGTATTGTTAGATGGCGCTGTAAACTCTCTCCTCGTACTTCGGCCATACCGTCAGTATAAAGGCCGTGTGATCGACAGTATAGACATAGAGTTACATAGAGTACAGTGCCAGGAGATTCAAGTTCCGATTCCAAATCAGCGTACACTTTACTAACCTAACCTTGACTATATGTGGGGCTGGGAAGACCAACCACTGGCCGAGGATGTGCGACATCCCAAAAAAGAGGTGACACGTGGCGACTTTACTGTACCCGCCGAAAATTCTTGTCTATACTAGTTCCACATTAATTCTTTCAACAAATTAATAATTTATTTAATCAAAGAACCATTTATTGCAAACTTCAAATTCGTTCAAACTCAACCAACAATTTCGTTTATTTAAAAAAAATATAATTCTTTCACTCAACACAATCATAATTATTTAAAGTAAATAAATCTCGTTCCTTATAATATACAACTTGTAAATTTTAACTCGAAACATAAGTTGTTTGACACAAATAAACGTTCTTTCTACCAAACAAATGCGTTTTTATCCGCAAAGAAATATTTCTTTGCCTCTATTGAAATACCAGATTTCTTTGGGTCAATGCATATTTATTTGAATTCAACAAAAATTTCTATCTGTGTAGTGTGTCGACACAATGGCGTCGAATTTAGAATTGTAAAAATCTTCCTTCCTAAACAGTCATAATGTAGAATAAGCATTAATTAGCATTGTTAAGTACGTATAACCAAAACAATGGTTGTTCCCAGAATAAGTAATCCCATACCACCTCCCTTTGGCTAAAATATATATTTATGTTGTCATAGTAGGGGAGAGTGGTACACAATGGAACAGTTTTTATTATTGTTTAGATATATTTTGTGTTTCAATTATCAGAAACAAAGTGAATAGTGATATGTAATTGACATGGTGTATACACTATAAATATAACCTAAGTTGATATTAAAAAAATGTGTTGATTAGTTAATATTGAAAATATAGCAGCATGTTATTTGTCCCATTGTGTACCACTTGTGGTACAGAATAGAACAGGTAGTAGTATACAATGTAACATGTTCATTTCCACTCAAAATAAATTTGTAACGACAAAATAAACATTATTTTACAAAATAAACAGCAAATAACAATAAATATTTTACTATTATCTCTTAAATGCATTATTTTCAAACTACATTTAAAATTTTAAAGCAAGAAGAACTTATTTCCGATAGTGATATTATCAACTTTCGATTTGAACTGGAAGTCCTTCCGGTTTGACCGGAAGTGGGAGATATTGATACGAGATTTGGCACTAAAGTAGGAAAGAAGGTTGTATGAGGTATCATCGGAAAGCTATTTTAAAACTAAATTAGTTTTTCATTTCCTTTCAAACTATTCTTTAATTTTCTTTAATTTATTTATTTATTTAAGAGCACTAAAAAGAACCAGCAGTTATTCTTTAGTTAACGTGATCCGATTTCAACAAAAAACGATAGATAGCTATCGATATGATAGCCAATGGACTCAATGCATAATTCTATAGATAGCTGTCTTTTGTTAGTTTAAACGCGGCTTATGCCGGTATAACTAGTCGGATAGTTGATCCCAGAATATGTAAACCTAGGCCGCCTCCCATTGGTTAATATATTAAATAAATTATTAAATAAAACTAGCTGACAAATGTTGATATTGCATTGTAAATCTCCTTCAAATGTATCCATATAGGCACATTAATAGCAGTCTATTAACACATGCAGACTATACTGCCCAGAAAATTATACTTTTTCGGAAGCAGTTTTTTTTTCTATACTTTTTCGTGGTATTTTGCAAATAATTCGACGTGTTCCATTGTGTACCAGTCTCCCCTAATAACAGTTGAATATCTGAAAATGAAGTAATGTACGCAATTAGATATCTCATGCCTGTCTACTGTTTTTAAGTAGAAATAATAAAAAAATATAAGTTTTAAAGAATGTTATCCTGTATACGAAAAAATTCAACCTGTCTACGGCGCTATAAAATATCTACTGTTCATTTTAAACAACCCTAAACAAATATATTACAAATATATAACAATTCGTTTTTCAAAGAAGTATATAAATCGATAAATATTATTGTAAATACGAGTAATTAAAGTTTTATACCATTTCTTTTTGTCCACAGTTTATAGCTCAGTGTATTGTGAAATTGTCACAACAAATAAAATAAAAAAAACTACAAACATTTTAGTTTTTCAAATATATGTACAATAATAGTAACACTTGAAACCATTCTCTTGCAAAATAACGAATTTTGAGATGTAAAAACCACGTGTCTATTTTAAGGAGTGTTGCATGTATTCTGTAAGAATTATGCCTCTGTGTTTGTCATTTCTAGCCCAGGTTCCATCCGGTCTTTAATAATTATTACCTTTCACCATTTTACAGTGATTTGAATAAAAAACATCTCAATTGTACTTTAAAAAATGCTAAGACACTTACTTGATTAGGTGAGTACCTACAACCTACATTGTGATCGGGAAACGTCACATACCCGAAATTAATTTTAGGACACAAAACGCGTTAAATTTAATAATAAAATTGCATATTTAATAATGAAAACGTACGCAATAATACGTAATTGTGGCCAGGGGTTTGTTTGTTCCAAACAAAGCGCTCCATTTTAAAGCAGCAATTAAAATAATTGTCAAATAGAAATTTAATATTGCGATATGTAATCATAACTACCGAGAATGGATGCATACCGTAAATATCAAATTAATAATAATAATAATAATAATTACTTCCACCTCGCCGATATTACAAGCACACATGTTATTAAAACCGCAATACACTTGATATTCAAGTACGCCAACCCCAGTTATAATAATAATTATAATTATTTGAAGGGATCTATAGATCATACACTCATATCGCATCTGTGCTAATTGCACCAATTCACAAATAACAAAAAACTACCCCTTCACTGTGAAAAAAGAAGTACGAAATATAATATTGATTAAATGCAAACAGAAGGACTCACATATGGTGTGTAGGGTAACCAACCCCACGCAACCATAATGTCGAGATAAAATAGCATATTCCACCCCCTTTCGTACCACCCCCTTGCATTATATTTACCGTATTCGTTTCACTAGATAATCATAAAGAAGCTATTATAAAAGTGTTCATGTAATATTTTACCTACGACATTATGTATAAATGTCCCTTACGTCACGGACTGTATGATCACAACGCAAATGTAGATCCATATTTTCCTATTTGATTATAATATCCCTCTTGTCACAATAGTTCAAATGCAGTTCCCCACAGTTAAAATAGATGTCGCGCGAATAACTAGCAATAGATAGAATACATGTTTGTTGAACTGTCAAATATACTAACCTAACCTAATACATCTACTTCTGTCACAATATTTTTCCTATATTTAAAGTATGTGATTGGATCTGTAATACAATACTTGAGCTGTAACGCATATTACGTGCTCGTGGAAAGTAACAAAACTGAAGCGGCTCGTATGTAAACTTTCCACTCGTACGAAATATGCTAGATACAGCTCTTGTAATGTAATATACTATACTAAATTAGACGATAGCTATAAATGTCTCACAGCAATATATTTATTACTGCTTTTGCCGGCCATTTTAATTGTTAATTAAGTTAGACGTTAAACTTGGGTTATTTTCGTTCTTAAGGGAAAAGTTACTCACTTTTAGGAGTTCTTCTTCTTCTTCCGTGTTACTCAGGTCGCCATCGTCTTCGTGTGCATATCTGGAACAAAAGGGAAGTTTCTTTAGTCGATGGACGAAACCACCCTACACCCCTACATGTTTATTACATTAAGGGATTATGTCGTGGCCCACGCGTTTAATTACAGAGAGGCCTGTGCGTCTTTTAACGCCCCCTGGACGAACAAATTGAAAAGCATAATCCTGCTTTTGTGTGGGTGAAATTTTGTGATCATGTACCTAATTAGCTGCATAACATTTGTATGATTATTTTTAATTTTTAGCTAAACTTAGACCTGATTTTATTGGTTCAGGAGACATCTCAATGATTATAAGTTGATAAAATAAAGATAAAGTTGGTAGATTAAAAATTTGGTAATAGTATTATACTCCGTTTAAGAAATTCTAAAATTGTTTTTTGCGTAAAGCAGTTCTTAAAGTAACCAGTACAAGACTGTAAAGAAACGCAGTTCAATGATTGAAAATTACTTACTACTATCAAATTAAAGTACTTTTCATGTAAAATTTAAAAAATGCCCTGTAAAATTACGGTGGTACTGTTGTAATTTTACAGGAAAATGTATGTGGAATATGTGAATTCTCTAGAAAGATACAGAAATATAGCTGGTATCCAATAACCAGCGATGTTACAGTTAATTTATCATTTACAGCTTGCTTAGTAGTTCATTGCATTTATTTGTAATTTTATTTGTAAAAATTACTGTCCTTTCAAGTATTACCAAAGGAAGGAAAAGGAAAAGAAAAATCAAACAATGCGAAAGCGAAGAATACAAAATACAAAAATTAAGAAACATTTATTCTGAGTAAAAAGTTGTTATCATAAGGAGCTATTGAGTACTATTCCTTAAGAAGTTAGAAGAACATTTAAGTTTTTTACGTTGTCAAAATAAGTAGATGATTCAATTTAATTATTTTCTGTTTTATTAAATGCAATTTTAATTTTCACTTTAGTTTCCTGTCCGCATAAATTTTCGCCTAGAATTGTAAACCACTCAGTATAACTGGAATGTAAGATCACATTGCAATCCACCACTTACAACTCTGTTCTTCTCCTAAAGTACCAATATGAGCACAAGATTCAAATTATTGGTTTATTTTGTCACCCATTTTGAGAAGCAAAAATATTGGAAACAAAAATAATGTTAGATTTTGACCAATAACTCTGCCAGATTGTTGTTTTCTAGAGATTATTTTCTTATTATGTAACATACAAAGTAATTTAATGAAGTATAATACTGTTAAACATATATCAATCAATCCAGTCTTTCAATCAGATATAGCCACCAATTTATTAACAATCTCTACATATATTACCATAAATTGACTATAAATCGTTTAAATTATACCGGCCTCATACCATCTATAAAAATCCTAATAAATTAGTGACATGGGATCCATTTAGTGAAACATATCGAACCTTTACCATATCCTACATACAATATTTGGTGTTGATACTGATTAGGAAACAAATTATTCCATTAGGAGATGGAGTGCTGGCAAATCTAATTCTCTATATAAAGCCGGGGCTACACATTCGTATACTTGCCAAATATCAAATATTTGCCACATGTTAAATATTTGGCAAATATATTTGCGGCGCAAATCGAACATTTTTGTTATTGATTGGTCTAAACGATGCCATGAGTGATTTATTTTACCTTTTAAGTTCGTTCACTGAATATTTTTCATCCATCCTTGATTACCGGCTGATTTTTATAAAACTCAAAAAAATCTATGACATACCAACAAATTTGTACAATATTCGTTTGTGATTTCGGACCGTTAGAGTTGCACTGCAGCAGTAAATGCATCGGACATTGATGCATCGCCACATAGCATTTTCTAATACGTGAAAATCTTCTTTGAGGACTTGCTACATGTGCGTACCGAATGGGCACTAGCTATTTTTGATTAGTTCGCCTTCTTTGCAGATTATCTTTTTCAAATCAAACTGATAATTTGATTACGAACAAGCAAGGTTTTATTTTATAATGCCGACATATTTTTAATTACATAAGTGCAGAATTCACTGCGTACTAACAAGGGCATTCTTGTGGAAATTTACAAAACAAATCTTGACGAAACTGTTTGTTGCGTTTTAATGATTTTTTTGTTTAATTCGCCAGGTTTCTGTATTATTAATTCGCTGCATCTAATTTTAACAGACTGTAAAACAATACAATTGGTCGTTTGATGTGAACTAGTTTAAATAAATTATTATTTTAATGAGAAAAAATATATATTATTTTATTTAAATTAGGAAGATGTTGCTCATAAACGAAATGTTAGATATGGTTTCTTCGTCATCTTTAAAGTTCTACTAGATCCAATTGTACTACTAGGTTCGTTGTATAAATATGTCCTAATATTCTCTGAAATACATAGCAATTAGCTTCTGAAACAAAAACTTGAACAAATGAGCTTTCAAAATATAACCTTTTTGTTGAATAAAAATGCTACACAAAATTATCTACTATTACAATATTTTTAACCGTTTTTTTCTCTTCAAATAATAAACATCATAAAAATCGACAAATATATAAATACAAGCAAATAAAGTATAATTTTCCAAATAAATTGTTCTATAAAATTTTTATGATGTTTATTACTTGAAGAGAAACGAAAACGATTAAAAATATTTTAATAGTAGACAATTTTGTGTAGCTTTTTTATTTAACAAAAAGGTTATATTTTGAAAGCTCATAAATGAGTATCATCTATATTGTTCATAGAAAAGCATCAACTTAGGATACACTCTGTATATGGTGTACGTTTTTCTTGGAAAGAAATAACATTGCGTTTATGTGGACAGGTAAAAACAACAATATTTTTTTTTAAATTTCTGTCTGAGGGTTTCCGGAAAACTGTCTGTCTGACGGTTTCACAAAATTACAATTTTATGCGGTCTTCGCCCTTTAGAAAAATCAAAAATCTTACTAATAATTACATATCTATTGTCAATCTACGTATATGACCTACTACACACAAAACGAAATTAAAAAATTAAACAGCGTACTAAAATGTTCATCGAGTGCAAATAAATGAAACCAATATTTGTCGCCTAGGCACTTGCTATATCCACTTCAACTGGATATTGCAAATACCAAGTATTCGTCGTAAAAAAACCCGTCCGCACAGCCGACCGTCTGGTTTTTTCTTTGCACAAATAATCGTATACTTGGCAAATTTTTGATATTTGGCAGGTATACGAATGTGCAGCCCCGGCTTAACACACATACACATACATATACACACATACAAATACATACACGCACACACATGCTGTTGGGGGTAACATATGACGGATCGATGCATATTTAAATAATCCGTGATATAACACCATTCCTAGCGAAGTGACGTGCATAATCAAGGAGCCAGCAACCGCTTTGCCACTTGGTGTTACAAGTTACTCCGTGTGGCAGTTGGATATTATGTAAATGCAAGAGGACAAGGCAGATGTCGTTTTGGGTTCTCGCTGTTGTAAAAAGGCTTCGTTGGTCGCTCGTCTATTAAATTGTATTCAGGCTTGCCAACACAGAAGGTGCTCAAATGTGGCGTATAATTTTCGTATTTCGAGTGGAATTCACAGCAAGCACGGCTATTAGGCGGACCGTTTTATTGTTGTCCGCGTATTGATACTGTTATTGCCGCTTGACACATTGTACCTGTCGCACACGATCTGCCAAATTTGTATAGCCAGCGCGCTGGTATTGTTGTTATTGTCGACCTAAACGTTTGCTTATTACTTTTTAATTGCTAACACGTCATGTAAACGTGTTATAAATGCTGAAGGTCGCATGGAAATTGTATGGCTTCAAGAGGTAAGTACTTAAATTGTCGTGTTAATCATAATTAATTGTTTGAAATAAAAAATTCAATAACAATCACTAAAAGTAATTATTTATAACCAAACTACATGCTTTTAAATTTCCTTATCGGTTTCTTTACAGCGAAAACGTAGGTATGTGCTCAAAAGGAGAGAAAACAGGTGCGAACAAAAATAATCACGATCGTGAGAATGGTGTAAAAGTGGTACTTGGCAGCATCTGCGTTTCCGGAAACAGGCTCATCTTCTCATCTTTGCCCGGGCTGGAACCCTTAAACCTTCCCGTATAAATATTCTTTTATTAACTCTCCCACTGACACCGGTGGTGTATAATTTCAAAAAGAAGAAGTGTACCTACATGTGAACCGGAACGATCTCACCAAATCGACGGAAATAAATAAAAGAAAAAAGACTCGCACACGATGAAATGCGTGTTTACTTAATACATTAATAATGTTAATGTTAATAATTAATATATTACATATATTATAATATGTATATTAATAAAGATTTGGGGTCGCTGATCAACTTTGAATTTAGTTGAAGTTTAGTATTCTGGGGTTTTTGGGGTCGATGATTACAAATACAAAATTAGAAATATTCAAGAACAAAATGGCTGACATTGTTGACAAATCCTGAAAAATCTGCTTGTTCCAGTATTATCAAATGGTAGCGTATTTAATTAGTTTTCTGTCATAGAATATGTAATTAAATCTACAAAGCACATATTTTGGGCACCAAGGGTTAAAACAAAAATTTGGTTTTTAAGTAAAATATGAACGAAATAAGTAATTTTCAAAATTTAGTAAATAAAGATATTGTGCATAGAATACAACAGAATTATAAAAAAGAAAATAATAATATATTTGTTCATTTTTCCTCGTCTTCTCATCTTCATAATCATCATCTTAATTATATTTATCTACTTCGCTTTCTACATCTTCATATTTGCAACTGTCCTCTTAATTTTTATATTCCGTTGGTACCACTTTTGGTACTAATAACAAATATATTATTAAATAAATTGCTACCGGGTTTTACAATGCGTCAAAATTCGTAATTGCTGACTGTGATATACTATGATATCTTATATGTATATTGGGTTGCATACCTGAACCTTACCTGTATATAACATTGTATATGATTCTATAGAACCAGTTAATAAAAGGTCACGAAGCTGAATGGTTGCTTTAATTTAAATTCATGTTTCGCGAACCATGTTGCTCACTTCTTCAGAGATAAACGAATATTTGTCATTATGGTAAATTTCAGAGATACTCCAGTCAAATGGTGTTTTGGCCAGGACAAAAAATATAGAAGTTTTTGTTTCTTTCACTTTGTATGTTTTTTGTGGTGCTGAACCCGAATTTCAACTTTTATACTTCTCACGGATATGACTTCACAACGAAAATCGCAAAAAACCACAAAATTTTCGAGTTTTCTTCAGTATTTTGAAAAACTCATAAAACTATGCACTCTTCGACCACTATATAAAAAATAAAGTACACTAAATTTCCTATAAAAAGCACCCTCAAGAGCCCTTCACCAAAAATTCAGTAGAGACCTGTATTATTACTATTTCTTTATTTAAAACTATATATTTGCTCTTTTTAATTAATACTTAATGTATTATGTATTTTTATGTTTTTTTTAAGTCTGCGACGCTTTGCAGTTGAAGGTCCTGGTTTCTCTTCTGAAATATGAAAGGGAAACAAAATTATTAGCAATGACTGCAGTGAAATGAAAATAACTGATTAAGTTATGCAATTTGTAGGGAAATTAATGTAGTTTTATCAGAATCTAAGCACTTTTGTAATTACACGCACATTACATAAAGTAGGAAAATTTGGCCTTCTTTCAGCGCGCTTTAGCGGCTAAACCACTCCACCAAAAAATATACTTGAAGATGCTTTTTATAGGAAATTTAGCGTAGATACTTTATTTTTGTATGTGTATTGTGTGTCAAAAACATTCTGTCGTGGAATTGGTTCCTTTCCATATCCAGGCACACAAGCCAGACAATTCAATAATAACATTTAAGCCATTCTTATTACAAAAATTAGCAAAACTATTATATTTGACCAACAATTACTTATAATATTAAAAAAAATTCTTTAATTTTTGTGCTGAGATGTTTCAAGTATCCTGTTAAAACATAACGAAAAATGCATAGGATGCAAGATTTTATTCGTATAGCTTAATAATATCTTTACAATTATCTATAATTCTAACCGGGTACATGCGAGGAATTTGACAAAAGTCTAGGCAAACTTTAAGATTATAAAATTGTTGCTACGTTGTACTAAAACTGCAAAAAACATGTTAAATTATTTCATTAAAACATTTCCCCCAAATAATAAATTTATTGTCAGCAAGCTCACAGGAAATTATCATTACAATTTGTATCAAACATTCGTTTTGGTCAAAGAGTTATTATGTAGGGTGAATTCTGTTTACTTTAAAAATAATAAAATATGAGTTTTGGCCAGATTTTTGGGAATTTTTCACACCGTGCATCGCAAGGTAGTGTTTTAGGGCCGATCTTATTTGAACAAAATTTGATTATTATACAATTTTGTCTAATTTTGCAATATTCAAACCAATTCATTCCTCTTTTTTCAATTTTCGTAAGTATTACTTCATTAGACAAAGCTAGATAACAGCGTTTTTGTTACAGTCATACCCCAGAGTTTACCCACAAAAACTTCATTAACCAACATTTTCCGGTCGCAAAAACAAAAACGACAAAAAAATCCACCCATTCTACGAAATTAAAAATGGCCACTTCTAACTTTTTGCACGGCGACGGTGGGGAATTTATCAGCCGTGAGGATCGCACGAAAGGGAGACAGAGAAACGACCCTTTATGCGCCACAAGATAATTGTAAATGACTCCTATATTATGAGAACAAGCGGGCGAACCTTCTGTGGAAGTTTTTGAACTGTCATTTGGTAACGCAATTAAAACATTTATAATTCCATCCGTGTTCCTTTGTGCCCGGCCGGCCGCGAGATAAAAACCATTGTGGCCCGGTAATTGAGAATGATAATAGTTGAAATACGGCGCCGCGAACGCGGATACCGGGTCACAGAGGGCGTCGCAAGAAACACGTATTTTCCGAGCGTTTTGTTTAGTTTATTTTATTCGATTCAGCGAGATCGTTCCTGCTGTTATAAAGCAGCAGGTATGAATATTACGAGTATGTTACCCAAAAATACTTTTTTTTTGTATGTTATTGTTTATGCATAATGATTTATGATACTGATGAAGAGGCAATTCGCAGCTTATTTATATTCATATAATATGGGCAAAAATCCTCTTTACTAGGAATTAGTCTTCCAGTATATTTCAGTTAAATGACTTGAAATTAAATGATTTTTTTTTACTTTGTATAAGAAGAAAAGTTTGTTTACTGTTCCATATATTATATTAATAATAATGTAATTAATAATATTCCATAGGTAATTTTTCTGCTAACGGTATTATTGTTTTCCAATTCCGATTTTTGGGTTTGTGGGCAAAATCAATATAACTAAGCAGAAAAAATGTTGTCGGGTTAAAAGTAAAAGTATCTAACAGTCGTCAAAAATCTATTAATTCTCAGTAATAATATAACAAGAGAGTGAGAATAAATTGAAAATAATTTGAGATTGTTTGAAAACTTGTTGCCAAATGGCAACAAGTTTGAACAAAATCTGTCAAATTATTTTCTAATTTATGGAACTCTCGAGTTATATTTGACTAGATTACTTTTTGATTCACAAATTTTTACAATAAAAAAGATCAATAAAACTATCATAAAATTACTGAAAAATTTAATTTAATTAATTATTACTTACAATATATGAAAATATCGTTGACACATTGTGAATATATTAAAAGAATTAACAATTTAAATTAGTACAATGAAAAACGCAATTATTAAAAATATTTCGAGACTCATTATTTATTGAGGATTTGGAATTGCTTGTTATATTAAGTGTTTCCTCCTGCGTATTTTCTCTAAGATTATTTATTATATTTGAATGATGTTCTTGGTTCAATTGTAAGTATGGTTTAATCGAACTTGCAGAATTATGACCAGTGACCTTGATTAGTTCTTGTTCTCCTACACCCTTTTGAAAGGTTACTTACTGCACTTGATCTGGCAGAATGGTTAGTTATTTTTTTAGTAACTGTGTCTAGACCTACTTTTTCTGCGGATTCTTTCATCCATTTTGAAATGGAATTTATTCCCACAGGAACGTTTTTATACCAAAAACCATGAGTTTGCCAAGCCGGATTTGAGGTAAGAAACAAGCGTTCGGTTTTAATATTTTCTTCACGTTTACTCTTTCAAAAAGACGAACAGGGCAAATATCTGGGTTATTTATGTTTGGAGTCAACCATTTACTATTAGCGCACCTTTGTGCTCCACCCTGTGCAGTTTTTGTAAAGATGGGATTGTATTCAATGCGGCCAGTATTTAATCTTTTTATGTCGGTTTCTTTTTTAAAATAATGAACTAAACATTTCGTAGCTTCTCCTCCCCTCCAAGCTAGTTCATACGATGCAACGTGAAAAAACTTTCTTTGCAATCCACAAGGTGTATCTTCGTCCCAATAGTTAAAAATTTGCAACAATTCTGTATTAGAAAGTGCCACAGAACTTTGTTTGTGCTTTTCAGGATGTTTTTGTAAAATTTTTCTTTTTGCATCTCTTGCATTCCGAGCATTTCTGAATTCTATATCATGGAAAGGATCAAAGGACCTGTTATACTTATTAAAGTAAAGTTCTTGAACTAATTTTGCCGTTTTATTCCACATTGTCTTTATTACTGCTTCTTTATAATCATTTCCGTCTTTTCTTTTCATGTTATAAGCCCAATCTTTTAAAATCAATGCCAGAGTAGCTGTTGTAGTAGATTGATCCAGAATATAATTTCTTTCTTTGGTGAAGGTCTTAAATTGTCTCCATATAGACTGATTACTTATTAGAGTATTTTTCGAAGTAGTTTCTAAAATCTTTTCTGTAATCTCTTGTAATTTCTGCATTAGAAAAGGTACTAAACCGATGACTTTCACCCATTTCGCGTTGACACAATTAAGTAATTATTTTGACAAGTATCTGACAGTTGCTAGGCAAATAAAAGCTACAGTGATTATTCCCGAGAATAATCACAAGAGATTTATTCCCACTATAATAATGACATAATTGGTTGAAACTTACCCTTGTGACAAATAAAGAAGCATTTCATTGGTTTTAAGAAACGTCAAAAAATAATCGGGAAAATTTCTTTATATTTATTATTTAAAAATAAAATGTTGACAAATATATAATATTGTTGTTCTTTAGATAAAATTTAAATTGATAAATTAGAAAAGCAATCTCGAACTGGCTTCTCAAATTGATTTTATTGTTCTCAGAGCGTTTGATGATTGGTCTATGTAAGTTAGGGCACTGACCTTTTTTCATTCAGTGTCTTTAAACTGTTATTTCTTCAGATTCTTCAAATAACAAATAAATAATTGATTTGTTCTATTTTTTTATATTTATTCCATGATCATTTTTGTCTTATTGATTAATTTCCTATAATGTTTAATTCAATTAATTACTTTAGTTTTCACAACTAACCCACCATTGAAATAGTAAGGACAATTTAAGCAATAATAATAATAAACCTTTGTATCACCTCGCAGGAGATTGGCCGATAACTTGTCATATGACTGTCATCGCAACTCGATACGCCGCGTGCCCCACCAATGTATCTGCTTTGTTTACATAAGCAACTTTGATTATTTTGTTCCCCAAACAACTGCTTTTAATCGTCCCATTCACTTCAGGAACATTACTTAATTTAGTTTACCACCAAGGTGTTGATATGTAAAAGATGTAATCCTTTTAAAGGAACACAGGACTATTTCAGGACAAAAACCACCCCTTGTAAAATACAACAGATCCCCGACGTTCGCACGTGTCTACTTTAATTATTATTAGAAACAAATTTCAGCGTCGCCGTCGCGTCCAAATTAAATTTGGCCGCCGCGCCCACCGTGGCGAAAACCGGAAAAGTTTCCGCAAAGAGTCGAAATAAAACACGGTCGGCGGCGTCGCCTGCCTAGTTTCAGCAGTTTCAGGAGGCCATCTCTCCCGCTGCAAAGTGGACGTCCGCAAAACACGCCAACATCTGTCAAGCGGGCGGCGGGCGGCTTTCCGCCCAGTCCCACCCGGTCCCACACCCGCCGCTCGGTCCCACAGCCTGACCGGGGTCGCTTTCCAAGTCTAATGGGAGGCATCTCCACTTATCTTCTTGTTTATGCATGAGCTAACACCCGATCCAGCCGTATGTAAGCAGGACAATTAGGGAGAGCTCTCTCCCAGTTTTCGAGAGTGAGATACGCCTTGTTACCCAGTTTCAAACGGCGGCGGTTGGCGGTGGTGGTTGGTGGCGGTTGGTGGTGCTGGACAGGGCGGCCAAAACGCAACCCTACGGAAACAATGCCAATTTAGGGGATGGTAGTCGCGCGCGCGGAACCAGGATGCTAGAGCTATCTTGGATGCTTGTTTTTAATTGAACTATGGAAATCCGACGAGTGGAAAGGCACACCAGATGCGCAATCCGCGGGGACGTTGTCGTCGTCAGCTGTTTTTCGCGGTGCAGGCTTTTCAAGCGGTGGTAACACATGTTGGAAAAGGATTAGAAAAAATGTGAAGGTTTTTTAAGTTGTTTTCTTTTTCGGTTATATCGGTTAAATTTGTTGGTTCTTGAAGTTTTAGTGCAAATTTTATAAAAAAAAATTATTATGAGAAACTGTACCGACTTTGACAATTCAAATCAGCCGAATTCGCTTTTACGCAGACCTTTATTCGCTTTTTATTTCCCTATTGGCAGTGTCACCATTATAAACCATTTATTTAAACTCATTTGTGCTTCTAATCCATTGAAATTTTTATTATAAAACAAATATTCAATAAAACGGAAAAAAATTATAAATTATGACATGATAAAATCTCCGGAACAATCGGATCAATTCATCTATGTATTAGTTTTGTATTTAAAAATATTTTGTGTCGCTGTGAACTCAACGCCGCATACAAAATACCTGAACAAAATGATATCCAGAAAACTTATTTACTAAAAAATAAAAGTGTTAATATCAAAATTAACCATTGTTCATACCTAAACATTATGGAAAATGTTCATATCCTCACAACAAAGACTTGGATGAACACTATTTGAAATATATGTCTGTTTTTGACACATCACCACTAGTAAATAAATACTTCTATTAAAGTTTCCATGATACATTTTCATGATATTGTCAAATAATAATTCAAATATTTGTGTCAGTAAACGGAAGTTTTCAGTAAACCAATAATGAGTTAGATTAGTCGTTAGGCCGTAATTTATGTTTACAAATAATAGTAATTTGTTAAATAAATAAATAAAAAAATTGCAAAATTGGCAATTGAATTAACAGAACAGATATAACAGAACACCAAAAAAGTGCAATTGTTTCGACGAAGAAGAATTGACAATCAATCTAAAATACAAAAGTATTAACTATAAATAACAAAATATTCGAAAGGTTGTCGATAATTTTTGATAATCAGGGACTCAGCGACAACTATTTACTATTTAAACGAACATCTCGTAAAATGTTTCGAGATCTAACAATCATTTGTATTTATGCTAAAAATTGCAAACGGAAGTTTACTTTATACTTTATCATACGTAAAGTGATAATCGCGCAAAAAAAAATTTGAGATTTTAGCGGTCTTGTCTTTTTGGGTCCCCTGAACACTTTTTACCAAGGTACAAAAAAATGTCTGTGTGTGTGTGTGTGTGTGTGTGTGTATGTGTGTGTGTGTGTGTGTGTATGTGTGTGTGTGTGTGTGTGTGTGTGTGTGTGTGTGTGTGTGTGTGTGTGTGTGTGTGTACCCATTTTTTATGGCGACGATTCCGGAGAAACTACTAAATGTATCGGGACGAAACTTCATATATAGCAGTTTCATAATCAAACTTAGAGCTGAAAAGCTTTCTGTTGAAAAGGGTCCAAAGGAACTGGAGGTAAAGTCTTAGCATTTTTGAAAGATTTCGCAAATAAGCCGTCATTTCTGAAATTTCGGCAAAATAGTTAAATAATAAATTAAAGTGGAGGAAATTCTGAATAATTTATGACCATGAGATTTTTTGGTAAAATTAATAGTTTAGCTGCACGAGGAATAGTATATTACATTACAAGAGCTGTAAATAGCGTATTACGTACGAGTGGAAATTTAACATACGAGCCGCGAAGCGGCGAGTTTTGTTATTTTCCACGAGTATGTAATATGCGTTACAGCTCGAGTATTGTACATAACTTTACCTACGACCGACAAATTCAATAAATAGTATCAAAAATGTCAAACAAATACAGGTAAGAATATTTGACGGTTAACCAATCAATGTATTCGCGCGACATCTACTGCAACTACGGAGAACTTTGTCTGAAGTGTCCATCGAAAATTCCAGTACAAATTCAACATAAATTATCACGTGCAAGTAATAATATGTTACAGCTCGAGTATTGCACTTACTTACGACCGAAAATTTCAATAAATATAAATTGTATTAAAAATAACAAATAAATAATCAAAATATTCGCGCGACATCTGTCATTATGACATTATGTCGTGCGTAAAAAACACAAACGCACAGCCAAAGGCACACGTATGTTATAAGCGATATACGAACTAAGCAGTCCGTGACGTAAGGGACATTTACACATACGGTCGTAGGTAAATTCTATTTCATCGAGATCGCTCGTACTGCATTAAAACTAGTTAGCCAAGATTTGTCAGATATTGTGATTCTAATGACAGTAAGTAGTGTCAAACATTGATGTTTTGACAATACCTACTGGTCAGTATAATCAAAATATCTGTATAGTTCCAGTAGTTTTATTTTAATGCAGACATGGCCGATCTCGATCAAATAGAATCTCATGGAGATAGACTATTAATTTTACATATGGTATGATAAAGTCATGTGCCTGGCCACATGAAAATTTTTTGACATAATTTGCATTTTGACGTTTCCACATTACTATTTTACTTTTATTTTGTTATCTTACTAGCACGAAACATTATATTTAATTCTTTCATAAAAGGTTGCCTTGTGCAATTTCAGAGTCAATTAACTTCCTAGTCCATGGTTACATTACAATTCGAGGATACCCCATATGTAAAAAGCAACCTTTTAAACAAGAAAGAATCCTAGCTTAGGAAGAAAATTTATAAACATATGTATATCCAGTTGAATTATTAAAGAAATATTTCTGCAGTAAAACTACCGCACCTTTCCCGAAATATAATGTAAAATTACTGCAATATTGCTGTTATTTCACAGAAAGAACAGCAATATTACAGAAACGTATCGTAAAAAATACAGCACTTTACGGGATAAAAAGTATTTCAGAATCAGCTGTCACATTTTGATCGACATTTTTGTTGTTGGTCAGTGTAGTAGTTTATCTTCGATTCTTAAATCTTTTTGACCAAAATAAGTGGAAATCCGTCGTTATTTTGCCTATTTATTAAGTTTGACAGCTGGTAGAAACCTTGAAAATTATTGTAAATATTTAAAAAAAAGGATGTGCTTCAAAAAACAATTAGTATCAATTTGTGATTTGTTCTTCCTAGACATTTCTCTATTTCAAACATGCTATCACCCACATGTACATACTTTGTTTTTACAACTTTTGCAACATAAGAAAAGTAAATAGAGTTGACTAATCCTAAAATAGTTCCATTCCAGGTCATTTAATCTCCACTGCCGGTCAACTCACCTAGGTCAGTTGAGTTCGAACGAACTTGCGGACGCCCAAAACCCACAAAGTCTTTACCCATTCAAACTGAGACGTCAATAACCGCCTTTCAACGGTTTGACGTAGGGCCAGGCCCGGTTTCCATTCCACGGGACATTTCGTTCTTCTTATCTTTGACGCATTACGAACGCTACACAAACTGACAAGAGTTTAAATTACCTCCGCGCGCGGTCGCCCGTAGTTTTAGAGACACCAGCCCTAAATCCCTCTAATCAGTTTGACGAAGGAGGCGTCCTTAGCGTCTGCGAGGACCTGGTTTGTGCCCATTAGGTAGGTTATTTATTCAATGTAATACATCCACGACTATCTGCGATCTGGACCGCATTAGTTTACTGTTCGGATGCCCATTAACATATCTGCGGGGCATCTATGATTCAATATCTTATCAGAAAATGACTTTCGATTAATCGTGAAGTTTCGGAGCCACCGTAGATCGAATGGTGTAGGAGTGGAACCGTGAGGGGTGGGTTGATCTTAAATAAATCCCGCCATCAATCACAGTTAAACTTGTGGAAAAAGTCTAATCCTATAGTCGAGACTCGAGAGGGAACTAGCATATTTTTCCTGGGCGCTGATCTAATACATTTTTAAAAGCATATTCGGTTTCAAACGATTGATTCATTATGCTTTATATGGTGGTGTATGCTGTATAATCGGATATGCAGTCGATGAAGAAGGGAGGGCTTATCTACACAATCTTGAAGATACAATATACATCTATAGATAGTTTATTGAACTATTAAGTATAATTATTTGAGTATATTTTGTTTTGAGGGCCTGGGGATAAGATTTTTGACGAAATAAATCATGTACCGTCTGGCTAAAATTTAAGTATTTGCTAAGTATTATAATCAAGGCGTGAAATCCGCTGTTCACAAATCTTGGCTGTTTTTCGTTTTACAGAAGGAATTTTCTGTTGACATCAATGTCAATTTTGGTTGAAAATAGTTCCACAACTATAGCATGAAAATATGGATTATATGGTTATCATTTATGGTAGAACTAAAATTAATTTAAATAATTGAGTAAAACAGAGCTTGATGATAGTTTTTCAGTAAAATTAACTTTTTAATTAACTTAATTTGAATCTTTTGGGAGAAATTAAATTACTAATATGTATATTCCGATGTAAAATTCACAGCTGTGTTAATTGAATACCTATCATTGTTTGTAATTATTTGACGCAGTACGAACGATACACAAACTGACAATAATGTTGCAAACTTCATCGCTATTTTGATAGTAAACATAAATTGCAAAGCCACATTACGCCGGCATCACCAGAAACTTTTTACCAGAACGTGGAATTCAGGGCATGGAATGGACGGCGTTAAGGGGGTACATACCTATATCTCCAGCATTAAAAAAAAAAATTATTATTTATAACTATTGTCTATACTTTTACAAATATTTAAAAAAAATATCAAGAAATTCCATTTAATTACGAAGTTATAACGATAAATGCGGACGCCCACTAAGAGGCCGGTTCGGGCGTGTTATCGCAGTTAGCTGTTAGTACTTGTTATAATCGGTTCTTTTCAATAAAAATACAAAAATACAGCAGAAGGAAGGCATACAGAACCAACCCGGAATGGCAGATTAATCATAAGTTAACTACAATAATGAATTATTAATTCACTGAATTTACTAGAATATGATACGATTATCCGTTGAAAAGTTTATACATGTTTCTCTCAGAACTATGTTTTGCTGCACGGTCGGCCTGATAACTCAAAGAGTTGTCAATATTTTTTTGATGCATTTTTTTAAAAATATTCTCTACATTCTCTATAGTGAATAGTCTGTCGAGCCATTTTTTCGATAGTTTGTTTAGTACGTTTTTTATAAACCATCAAAGTACGAAATTGGTCATAAAATGCATGTTATTAACTTCAAAATGCCGTAAATCGGTAAGTTTTTCGAAATTTAAAAAATTGGCTCGAGAGACTATAACAATAATATTATTATTTAAGAATATTTTTGAATTGTTAAGATCCATAAGGCGATGTTTTTCTAGCAGTCTCCTCTAATATCATTCCTTACGCATATAATTAATTTACAAAGAAAGTAAAATATTTTTTTTCTTGTGATTAAAGAGTCAAAAAATCACATGTAATTGATATTTTTTCCATTTTTTTTACAATTATGGCCCTAAAAAATATTCCCAAAAACAGTCAACACTGATCCCAACACGTGTGAGGTGTGAGGAAGTGATTTGTGCTCGTGGAGGACATACACTGTATTAAACCTCACCAATCCACAGAAAACCCGACTGTCATCGATACTATGACAATCATTTCCATTTTGTTTTGCGTTATTAACTCACATTTTTAAGTGTAACTTAGAAGTAACTAACATTTGTAACTTTGTTTTTGTAATCTTCTTAAATTAAATATATGGCGTTGAAGTATCCCAAATTTGAATTGCCTAGAACTATTATTTAAAAAGTTACGTTTTGAAAAAGTGTTCCCCTAATTTTTTTGAGAAGTGTAAGTATTAGCCAGTATTTCCAGAAGCCTGTTTCAAAGCCTCAAATCCGCTGTTCAGATCGTAAAAAATAAGTGCAACAAATGTTTGCTGTTTTTCGTTTTACAGAAGGAATTTTCTCTGTTGACATCAATGTCAATTCTGGTTGAAAATACTTCCACAACTACAGCATGAAAATATGGATTATATGTCTATCAATTATGGTAGAATATAAATTAATTAAAATAATTGTGTAAAATGAAACTTGCTTTCTTTCCTTGATGACAGTTTTTCAGTGAAATTAACTTTTTAATTAATTTGAATCTTCTGGGAGAAATTAAATTACTAATATGTATTATTACGATTAAAATTCAATATAACACAGCTGTGTTCATTGAATATCATTGTTTGTTATTATAATGTTGCAAACTTCATCGCTATTTTGATAGTAAACATAAATTAAAACTTGCTTTTAACATACATTTTATTGACGAGTTGCCAAATAGTTTTCAACACAAGATTTGATAAAGAGTTTGAGTTGTAGTGGAAGAAATAAAATGATATTATTTTTAACCCTTTCACCTTTTATCAAGAAACATATTTTTTTGAAATTATCTTTTAGAGCAATCATGTTTCTTTGATAAATAATAAATTGAATACTCCCGATTATTTGCTTCTAAATTATAGTATGATTACAATATTTATTTATATGAAACAAATATATTTGTATACAAGAATAAATTTTCTATACTTCAAAGTAATATTGAACGCACTAATGTAAAAATTATTTTACTTCCGTAAACAAAATATAATTTTCATTTAACTAAATACCAATATGTTAATTTAAGTTTAAAAATTTTAATCGTTGACTGATTTTACAATCTTTCAGAATCTCTGTGGAGAAATTTTCCATCTTGGTTTGGTCCCCGTTTATCAAAAAAAAAAGAAAAAAAAACAACCCCAAACTTCCGGTTTTGGTTTGTCCTGGTATCTGAATGTTCATAAAAAATTCCACAGAATTTCTGCCTCCTGATTTACATTCTATAAAAAAAGTTTACCGGAAACTGTTTTCACTGTGCTTTTGTGCTTTTAACGCACGACATAATGTCATGACAACGCAAATGTAGATCCATATTTTCCATAAATTTCGGTATAATTTCCCTCTTGTCACTATAGTTCAAATGCAGTTCCCCACAGTTGAAATAGATGTCACGCGAATAACTAGCAATAGATAAAACACATTTTTGTGGAACTGTCAAATATACTAACCTAACCTTATTCATCTACTTCTGCCGCAATATTTCCCCTTCATTTAAAGTCAGTGATTGGATCTGTAATTGTCGGGCGTAGGTAAAATTATGCACAATGCTCGAGGTGTAACGCATATTACGTGATCGTGAAAAATAATAAAACTCGCCGCTTCGTGGCTCGTATGTTAACTTTCCACTCGAACGTAATATGCTAGTTACAGCTCTTCTAATGTAATATACCATATTTTTAAAATTACAAAAAAACGTTTTTTCACTTCTTAATTTGTCCGGTGTAAAACTGTTATAAATATGAAGCAAACCATAAATCTCATTTATCTTGATCTCATTTATTTATTGAGTTTACCTTCCCTGGTTTTAATGCACGGCCAGACAGGGGCGCATTAGGCACATTACCGGGGCTAAATAAATTAAACTTTGACAGTTGGAATTTCTTGCGATTTATTATACATCGAACGCCACAAAGTCCGTATCTTACCTCCATGAACTTTATAACATAGAACTGAATAAGAATGGGAAATGAAATTTATCGGCAAAATTATACCTACCATATTTCAGAATATCTTAAATTGTGTATTTTAATTCTGATATTTTGTACCATATCTATAATATGTAGCTATAATAAGAACATATAATATAGAAGTTATAAGGTTTAAATTTGGGAACGTGTGAGACCTTGTTGTATATAGCGTTACCGTTATGTTCACACAAAATGATGAGAGATGGTGCAACAACGCTGTTACACCGCTTCCGGCATTTTAATTAGCCATTAGTGAGAATGTATTGTCTATTAATGTAATTCCAGTGTTAATCTCATCAGTGGGCTTCATGTAGCAACATTTTCATTGTACCGGGATTTCTAAAATACAAGTTAAAAATAATTAAAACACATATTTTTACAGCTATATTGCTGGTTATGTTTGTATTTTATATTAATAATATATTAAATAATTAATAATTAAAAGTTAAAAAAAAATTATATATAATTTTCATCAAAAGTTGGATATTTTCCAGCGATAAAAAATATATCCTTCGATAATGGAAAAAGAGTGGTATCCGGGAGAGTAAGTTAATTAAGCGTCAATCTCTTGTAAACCTGAAATTGATCAAATTAGCATAATCACACGCTAAGACACGCGTGTCCCAGCCTCATGACATGCTGGCCGGGCATTTTAAAATTCAAAATCGATGCGCCGCGCTGTCACACCGCGGCGACGGAGTTTACGAGATTATTTTAATTACAGTCGATAGTAAATACCACCTGCGACGTTACAAACTATTTATTATACGAACTAACGCTTAACAGGGTCCATGCATATTTCAGCATTAGAAACCAGAACGGAGGAATTCCACGTTAACGTTCTGTGAAGATGACTGTCAGACGAGAACAGAGATGTTGACCTCGCTTATACAAACATATGATCTCTTTGAGATTTAGTACTATAGTAGTGATATGGTAAAGCTGGCAAATGAAAATCTTACAAGGATTACTTTATTTATCTCTATAAACTGATTATTTGTAAGTATCAAATAACATAAAAAAGTACATTGCACAAAACAAACTAATCGTGATAGATTTGCAATATGATTATGTTCTTGAGGGGCGTTTATCCATATACCAGTTACATGCAAAACACGGGCGCTTAAAAAGCAGATCGGAGTCGAAACTATTTATTTCACTGATGTGTAAAAGTAAGGTACTGTTGGAATGTGTAAGCATAGGGCATTATTACGGGATAAATATAAAATTCAACCGCGCTTGCTTTAATCATGAACTTAATTAGAGAAAAGAATACAAAAAAATATTTTAAGACATAGCTCTTTAAAATTGACCCAGCGGTTGTCAAGTTGATCTGCTTTTTATGCAATTGTGTCTAATTACTACGAACTGTCACCGCGGAGCTCTGTAAAGAAGGTTTCTGTAATAAAGTCCAAAGACCGAGGCAAGGGAGAAGAGTGCCAACCGTTCAGATCAATAATAACTTACAGTTGACAACAACTACAGTAGCTGCCTATTGGCAAAGGGCAGAAATCGGCTGAACAAATTAAGTATGTTTGTTTGTTTATACACAAGGACTTGAGTACAACGGTTCACCGATAGATGGAATCACATCCTAGGCGTACTACAGCCCAAGTCAAAATATGGATGTTTCACTCTGTGTATTTATTATCAATTTCCAAAATAAAATTGTCCGGGATATGCTTTGTCTGAATTACGTGAAACGTCATATAATTTTAAATAACGAAACGATCAGGTTAGGTCACAAATCTGGGTAGGCTAGGTCTAGTTACTACAGTTAGGGGTGGAGATTAGGGAGACTTTGCAAATTGTGCAAAACACACTAGCGCGCTCTGGCGCCGCATGCGGAGAGGTTAGCCCTTGCGAAAACCGCAATAAGTTTTGTTCCGTCATTTACAGTTTCAGAATCTGGGTTGCATTAGTTACTGCTGCTTTAGTTCGTAATACGGCTTTCTCTCTCCATATATATCTCCCTCTATCTCTCTCTACGTTTGCTTTTGTAGAATGGCAAATGGGTGGGTGGTGGTAATACTGCCAGTGCTGGACCCGCCCTGGTTCTGAATGGATTGTCTTTAATTGAGGGGTTGCGGATTCTCCTATTCCGTAGACCCAACGCTATGATTGTTAACGGATAAAGTAAACGTGTAGTAGTGGAGTGCGAGACATGGGCGTCGATAGAAAATTTTCCTGAGGGGCAAGAAAGTGCCCCAAATATTCGGTATTGAAGAAAAAGAGGCGTTTAAATATTAAAAGAGTATTAAGAGTAAATGTTAGTCACCGGCCTCAAAAGTTCGACGAAACTGAGGCGCGAGAGGAGGGAACAAGCCGCGCCCACTGTACACTCCGCAGAAAATGCAAGCAACGCACTGATTAGATGAGGGGAACGGTGGTATCGTTCTTTGGCGGCGAAGATCAAAGGGGCCGTGCGGTGTCGACTGGCGCCGAACCGTTTCCTAATAATTTTGTGTATGTGACTATCGCATGTTTTGAAATGCTTTTCTTGGATATTTTAAATACAAGTACAATTCCACAAAACAATACAGTGATACAAATTAATTAATTGCTTTATTATAACATTCCTATTTCACTACTAACTATGGTTGAACATTTTACCTTTTGTATGTTGAAAAAAATTGTAGTTTTGATAAAACAGACAGCTTTTCTTACATAAATCATTTATTGCTTTACATTTATTATTAGAATTAGTAACTAATTATCAGTTAGCTCCGAAGAAGCGAACAGCATGGTTCGCGAAGACAGTAATTATGAATTTTTACTCACGGCATAAACCGGTAACTATTTACCATCTAAATTTAAATGACTCTGGCCGTGAAAGCATTCGTACTCAGATACTTATTTAAATCCATTTAACGTTTTCTTTGTGCATCAATAATCTCGAATGTCTCGTTCGTACTTAGCAGAGATCGATACTTTCAGGTAAAACACACCTCATATAAAAATTGAAATTTTTATCGACTGACGCAAGTAGGTGTTAGTAAATATAATATTCCTATTTTAATTCTAGATATACAGTTGCATACTGCATTTTGAAATTTTACTCAAAATTATTATTGCTATGTATAGACTTGGTAGTATACGTACTTCAATTTCAATTGTAGGTATGAGAAAAAATAGCGATTTCGATAAAACAGGCAGCTTTATGTATATGTATAAGTCATTTATTATATATTATATAGATACATGTTCAAATATTTTACACCTTTATAAAAGTCTTTTTGCCATATATGGTAATCTGGCACGCTTACGCCTATAAGAGAGTATTGCCCAAATTAACTAGCGAAGTTAATTAGCGAAGAATTACACTACACGTATAATATCTAGATATACACTTACCGCAGGTACTCTCGCAAGTTATTAGAACGCGGGCCACATAAAGGCAGCTGATTTTTTATTTGCCCATATTTCTAGCGTCTGTTCTACGTCTGTTGTACAACAAGTAGAACTAAAGCCAACCATCCTACATAGATTGCGATTGCCCTGAATGCATTGCCAAGCGACAAGTGTTTGGTATTAATATTATTTTCTAAATCTAAATACCAATATATTTGAAATTCTATGACGAAAAATAAATGACTGATTAAAAATTAAATTACTTGTATTTCCTTAGTAATAATTTATTTAACTCCTATTAATTATTTAGTAGTTGTAACATTGTAAGTAGGTATTGCGGTTGTTGATTATTCTTCGTTCCGTGTGTCGTACGGGGACTGCACTATAAACCCTCGCGGGAACATGCGCTCCTAATTTATAACTCGCTCTTTGCTGTCTGCGTAGAGTCTATCAGGACGGCAAAAAATTATTTCTCGTATTCGGTTTCTAGCCTATTTTGGTCGAAATTCAACAATTCATGTTGATCATACACTTCCGCAAGAACATGCTGTCCTAATTTATAAGCGAGTCGTTGCTATCTACGTAGCACCAGCACGGTAAAATTTATTTTTCGTTTGCCGGGCGCGGCGCCACTACACCTCCCGTGTCAACATGCGATCAATATTTTTGTTAGGCCGAAATTGCTCAATATTTGTGATTCCCCTGGCTACGTATTCATGCTGCTGCTTCAGACTGTACCATTTGAATTTGATTGGTCGAAGAAAATGATGTGGTGTTTATCCAACAGATGGCTGCACCGTACGACTATAAAATATGTTATTCTAGTCTCATTCACATGTTCAAAAAACCAACGGTTAACTCATTACAACATTCATATTTTGTTGTCATTTTTTTTTACACAAGTTCATGAAGGCTCAATACAAAATGTTGTAATATTGCTTTTTTGATTTGTTTGGTTCGGATTTGGAAAAAAAATAACAAAACTTACCAATTATTGGCTTCTTTAGCAAGGGTAAAAACAAAACAACAACGCAAATGAAAAAAAGTGGCATTCGTACCCGGTGTAATACACCTTTATCTATAATTTAATGTATTACACGTGATTATTAACACACAATTAAGCTCAGGATGTTTGGTTTTATGTAGTGTTGTTTTGTAGTACGCTACTACCTCTAGTGATTCCTCTTAAGGGCTTTCCAAAACTGTGTCATTCATTTAAATCGGATGAAAAAAAGTTTTATGGATAACTTTTATGGCTAACTTCCCCCCGATCGATAAATATAACCACAAACTTGTAATAGTTTTGCTCTATTTCTGAAAATTTCATATTGGAAACATATGTATATAGAAGTTCTGATTCCAATGCAGATCTCTTTAAAATTTGATAAAGTTCAATTTTTGCGCAGATTTACTTCGAACGTATGGAAGCACTTTAAGCACTTCCCCCACCACGCCTATTCTGTTTAACAATCAAGATCCCCGACTCATTCTGCCGCCCACTTATCTAAATCGAATCGGTCCGAACACAATTCGAGGAATAAATGGGTCTGTAATTACGGAGCGGAGCGCTTAGAAACAAGTGTGATTAATAGTAGTAACAAGTCGGGAATTATTTCGGAAACAAAACGTGTAATTTGCGAACATATAGCGGCGAGGCCAAGACGAAGCATAGGGCCGATTATTACCGACAGAGAGGGCGGGTAATTTCTCCGCTTGCTAACCCTATAGTAGACTGGGAGATAATGCCATCATTGCTGATCAGTGGGCATAATAGATTACACCATTCTTTAATTGAGATGGAGTTGGAGGCCGAACAGACGCCCGCACCATGAGCGCCGATACATATGGGCAAATATGGTTTTACCCCCCGAATTTTTGGAAAAAAAGTAACAAGTTAAACTGACATAAACATGTTCTTAAATACCGTTTAGACAGGGCAAGTTTAACAGAGGAAAGTGCTGACCCACAATAAACTTGCCATGTCTAAATCATAGAAAAGTAGATTTCTCGACACCAAAGGAATCAAAGTTTTATTCAAAAACTATTTGTGTGCCAGAAGAGATGTATTTCCTTCAAAGAACTAATATTTTGATTCAAATAAATATGTTTAGTGTGAATACCTTATCCAACTGTATTGTTAGATGGCGCTGTAAACCCTCTCCTCGCAGTTCGGCCTTATCTTGAGTATAAATAATAGACTACCGCTCAGTTAATGTCATGCGTCTGGCTAAATTGCTAAAAAAAAGGGCGTGTGATCAACAGTATAGACTATAGAGCACAGTGCATGAAGGTTCAAGTTCCGATTCCGAATCAGCGTACACTTTGCTACCCTAATCTTGACTATCTGTAGGTCTGTGAAAACTAACCACTGGTCGAGGATATGTGACATCTCAAAAGGCGGTGACATGTGGAGATTTTGCTCTACTGTACCCTCCGAAAAGTTCAAGTCAATGATAGGTCCATATTAATTCCTTCAACAAACTAATAATTTACTTAATCAAAGAACCATTATTGCAACCTTAAAATAACGCTTTTTACATCATCCAACAATTTTGTTAATTTAAAAAATTATAATTCTTTCACTCAAAACAATCATAATTATTTGAACTAAATAAAATTTGGTTGGAGAGCATCAAATTACGCCAAACACAACACTTTTTGGTAATTTTTAGTAATCTATCCTTTTAAGAAAAATAAAGTACGAAGAATTTTGTTGACTATGTTTACTATGTTTACTATGTGTTTACTATGTTTACACTACTGAGGCAATACAAAATATTACGATAAAAATCTGAGATATTGTTTCTCGAAACAATTAATCACAGAGCATTATAAATTCCCGCCTAGCAGTTCATATTAAAATTTCAATTTTTTCTATCTACACTACAGTGCATATTGCATATGATAATGTAAATATCAACAAAAACGCATAAATTTCAAAGTTTAACAAAGGTTATTTATAGCGCAGCTCGATTCTGTAAACATAATATTTCACGTAAAACCACCAACTCGTATTTTGATAAAATAAAATGCAAAAATCCTGTAATATCGCATTTATATGAATATCGATTTGAACCGGCTGAGTGTAAATAATAAAACGCCACAAGCCATAAAAATGTTTCGAACATTGCAATATACATAGCTATAGAGGGATAAAATTTAGAAAATAAAGATTTCTTATCGCTTTACCGAAATGAAAAAGAGACTATGAACCATTTCTAATATCAATTAATATAGCAAAAAGAGTATTGGTCCCAATACAGTACCCTGAGGTCTAGCTTCACATACTTCTCTAAAGTCGGGGCTACATATTAGTGTACTTGCCAAATATCAAATATTTGCCACATGTTAAATATGTCGCAAATATATTTGCCACGCAAATCGAAAATTTTTGTTATTGATTGGTCTGAACGATGATTTATTTTTCCTTTTAAGTTCGTTCACCGAATATTTTTCATCCATCCTTGATTACCGGCTGATTTTTATAAAACTCAAAAAAATCTATGACATACCAACA
Source organism: Aphodius sticticus (assembly GCA_963966075.1). Lineage (NCBI taxonomy): Eukaryota > Metazoa > Arthropoda > Insecta > Coleoptera > Scarabaeidae > Aphodius > Aphodius sticticus. The sequence continues at coordinate 2,906,465 of OZ014508.1, read as the reverse complement.
AATTTGTACAATATTCGTTTGTGATTTCAGACCGTCAGAGTTGCACTGGAACAGTAAATGCATCGGACATTGATGCATCGCCACATAGCTTTTTCTAATGCGTGAAAATCTTCTTTGAGGACTTGCTACATATGCGTACCGAATGGGCACTAGCTATTTTTTTTTATTAGTTCGCCTTATTTGCACATTAGCTTTTTCAAATCAAACTGATAATTTGATTACGAACAAGCAAGGTTTTATTTTATAATGCCGACATATTTTTAATTACATAAGTGCGGAATTCACTGCGTACTAACAAGGGCATTCTTGTGGAAATTTACAAAACAAATCTTGACGAAACTGTTTGTTTCATTTTAATGATTTTTTGTTTAATTCATCAGCTTTCTGTATTATTAATTGGCAGCATTTAATTTTAACAGACTGTAAAACAATACAATTGGTCATTTGATGTGAACTAGTTTAAATAAATTATTATTTTAATGAGAAAATATATATATTTTTTTATTTAAATTAGGAAGATATTGCCCATAAAAGAAATGTTAGATATGGTTTCTTCGTCATCTTTAAAGTTCTACTAAATCCAATTGTACTACTAGGTTCGTTGTATAAATATGTCCTAATATTGTCTGAAATACAGATCAATTAGCTTCTGAAACAAAAATTTAAACAAATGAGCTTTCAAAATATAACCTTTTTGTTGAATAAAAAAGCTACACAAAATTGTCGCAACTATTAAAATACTTTTAACGGCTTGTCGTATATGAAGATTGACAATAGATTTGTAATTATTAGTAAGATTTTTGATTTTTCTAAAGGGCGAAAACCGAAAAAAATGAAAAAATTAAACAGCGTACTAAAATGTTCATTGCGTACAAATAAATGCACCAATATTTGTCGCCTTTGCATTTGCTATACCCACTTCAACTGGGTATTGCAAATACCAAGTATGTGGCGTAAAAAACCTCGTCCACACAGCCGAACGTCGAATATATAAATTTATTTTAGAGGTGGACTCGCTACGAATTGAATAGAGCAGGTTTTCTTTCTTGACAAATATTCATATACTTGGCAAATATTTGATATTTGGCAAGTATACGACTGTGTAGCCCCGGCTTTTGGATAAAAGCATTGCAGCTCCAGAATATAATTATTATGCAACCGTATATTTACCCCCTACCTCTAAATCAATCCACATTACTCCGGTGAATTCAAAAAAGTCCAGAAAAGTTCTCGATGTTGATTTATCCCTTGGATAGATTTCGTACAAAAACATCGAAAGCTCGTTCTCTCGAAACTTTTCTACGTCGAGTTTTTTGGAGTTTTTCGGGGGTCCGTCCACACGGGGTGGTTTTCACCCCCACCCCCCAGCCCCTCCCCTTAAAAACTCGTTAAGCGATCACCGGAATTCATTGCAGCCAATTAACATTCTACGCTGTCGGTTAAGGACTTGAAGGACGTCAAATTTCAAAGCGTCTAATTCTCTACTCGAGAATGTTATGTGATCAACAATTCTAAGGGTTGTGCGGCGCGGTCGCATGGCGTAAACGATCCAAAGGGACAATGCCTAATTAGGATTAATTAATTTTAATCAAGTATGTTAGCTGGACACTGACAAATAATAGTTATTTCCTAATTGAGGGGGGCAATTTTTCAAATTAAATTGTTCGAGTCGGGTTGCTTGTTTATTAATTTATGTCTGGAGCTTCGAATTTAGGGGTTTATCTGTCTAAAATTATGTGGTAGTTACGTTGTAAATACACTTTTTTTTTGTAATTTTGGATCCTCTTACTTGATGAGGTTAGTAGTTTTAGTCTCACAGAATTGTGTACAACTAACATTCAGTACAAGGCTTAAGGCTTAAAAAATATTTTATGTAAAACTGAAGACGTGACAGTTAACTTGAGAATATTTTAGCTGAAGAGCTCAGATCGAGTAAATTCTAGTTCCAAAAGTTTCCACAAATAGTAGAACATGAGAAACTTCTAATGTACCAGTTCCGTGAGACACCCTGTATAATTTAAAATTACATTTAAATCAGTGTAATTTTCCGGTCAAAATGTTGTAAAACCACAGTGATATACAATGATAAAACTAGTCAATGAAAATATTTTTTGCTGAACGTGTTTAAACCAATATCTCCTGCCGCGCCATGTTGAGAAGCATAAATAAATGCTAATATTTAGTTTTATTTTTTGATTTTTATGTCTACGAATTTTTTTGGTAAAATTAATAGTTTAGCTGTATGAGCAAATTCTATTTGATCGAGATCGGTCGTGTCCGCATTAATATAAAACTAGTTAGCCAGGATTTGACAGATGTGTTCATTCTAATGACAGTAGGTAGTGTCAAAAGCTGATGTTTTGACAGTACGTACTGTTAATAGAATCAAAACATCTGTCAAATCCTGGCTAACTAGTTTTATTTTATTACAGACAGGACCGATCAACTAGAATCTCTTGCAGCTAAACTATTAATTTTATATACTGTGTGTCCCCGATGGACCTAACTATACCTATAATGGACGTAATTTTTAATTTCTCGAGAAGAAGTCATTCTTTATAAAGAGTTTTGGATGTCCTAAAAAGTCGAAAGCCATTATATTTTGATTTAATATACAGGCTGGTTAGAAAATACGAAAATGTTAAATTGGCCGTAAACCAGCGGTTTTTCGGAATTAGATCAAAAATGTTATCGGTAAAAGTTAGTTTGAATTAATTTTATGCTCAAATATCAAACTTGAATGTTCTATTTCAAATTGTCATCTCGGACCAGTGAAAAGACATTACATAAAGGTGAACAAAAAATTTAGAGACCACAATAGGGTATTACGGTCATGTGGAAATTTAAGCAAAAGCGTGTATTAAGCGATTTTGCAGTATATAATCCGAAATTCTGTTGAGTTAAAATTAAATTACATTCAGAATTTGTTGAGAAAATTACAATTAAAATTTGAATTTTCCGATCACTGTCGTGATTGGCCAAGTGTAGAATTGGCACCGTAGCCAAGAAATTGATCAAAACCTAGGGAATTTTCTTGTAACAGTGTTTGCACCGCTGTTTGTTTGTATGTGTGTTGACAAACGTCGACGGTACTATTTACAGCGTATCGTAAAGTTATTACTTATTAAGTAAGTTGTTATAAGTTGTTAAGTTACCAGTGCAAGCATGTGTTCTGGGGAAGATGATTTTACCAAAGCGAATTCGCAAAATTTGCCCACGATCATACACTGTCATACATATTATTCAACCAGCTTGCAATTGTTCATAGTAAATTAACGACAAAGTAATGAAACATCCCCCAATCACATGGTTCACAAAGAAATTTGAATGTAGAGGGAAAGACTAGTAGTAAAAAATAACTGCTTAAATAGAAGTTTATTAATAATACATATTGACAATACATTTCTTATAATATATTCCTATGTGTTTATGAAACTACAAGGTAGATACACCATTTCGTCTAAATGTTGTATTGAATTCTGGTGTTTCGACTGATTTGCTGTTGCAACTCGGCACACAACAAACTCTATATTATTGTTTGCTCATGTTGATTATGTATGGCGTTTGCTGGTGTTGATATATTAAAAAATCACTGACCACCTAACCACAATACACGAACGGTAAACAGAGTGAACTACGCGACTGTTGGCACCACAGCAACATAAAATAACTATGCGCGACGTTGTCAAGTTTCGCATTATAATCCCTCCTTGTGACGTCACAAGTAGGATTTTTATTTGACATACTTTGTAATAGAACAGAATTTGAAAAGTGCCGTAATACCCTATTGTGATTGATCAGTTGACAGTAGTAACAGCGTATCCAAGCAATTTGTTGATAGAAGCTGATTGAAAGTATGTTGACTTTAGAGCGAAGGGTTTATTTAGTTCTTTGTTACGACATAGGTGAGGTATCGTACCGCCGTGCTATTGAAGTTTTTAACAGAAAATACCCTGAGGTATACGTTTCTGTCAATTGTGTTCGTGAATTGGTTAAAAAAATTTCATGCAACAGGAGACGTGAAAAATATCAAGAAAATAAAAGCGAAATGGCGAAGATGATGCAGGAGCTATGTTACCTATTAATTCCGTGAACACTTGCCCAAAAAAATCGTTGAGGCAAAGATCTCGAGACTTGAACATCAGCAAAAGCCACCTACAAAGGATCTTTTCAAATCAAAAATTTCATCCTTATAAACCAGTACTGATACACAGTTTAGGAGAAGGAGATGATGCTCGTCGATTAGAATTTTGCCTATTAATGGGAGATGGAATTATGGTCGATAGATTTTTCTACAGAAAACTTATTTTCTATGACGAAGCGACGTTTACCACGAATGGAGTTGTTAGTTCACAGAATTGTAGATATTGGTCTTAAGAAAATCCAAATTTCCGTATTACAACCAATTCTCAAAAATATAAAAAAGTGAATGTTTGGTTTGGGATTTATTACAAGAAAATAATTGGACCATACTTTTTTGACGGTAATGTAAACCAAAACACTTATTTTGATATGTTGGAAAGCTTTTGCTACCTACTTTAGACGAAATCAACTTACAGCTCAGGTGTTCACTCCACTATCAACACGACGGTTGTCCTGCTCATAGCGCATATCAAGTCAGGGATTGGTTGAACAGACATTTTCCAAATAAGTGGATTGGACGATTCGGCCCTACAGGATGTCCACCACGTTCACCTGATTTAACGCCGCTTGATTATTTGCTGTGGGGTTATTTAAAACAGAAGGTGTATCCGAATAATTTTCATGATAATGTAGACATTCTAAAATTAAAAACTAGGGAAGCAGTACACGAAATAAATGAAGAAACAATTGATTTGGTATAACGGGAGTTTAGAAGAAGATTGGAAAAATGTGTAGCCGTAGGAGGGGAACATGTGGAGTAATGTTTTGTTAAATTACTTTGTTAAAAATAAATAAATTACAAAACTTAGAATACAATATTGAATTTGATATGTTGATAGAATTACTTGTCAGTAGATATTTTTCAGGGAAATCAAGGAAATCGATATCTACACGACCTGTACCAACGTACAGCTATAGCACCTGAAAGTTCACGTACACACTGACGAAATGATATATCCGGCCAACTAAAAATAGTCGGTTTAAACTAGTTGGGGGATGGTTCTCGGCGGTGTGGTTATACCGAGCCCTACAGCAGGGCTCGGCTGGGTTTCGTCGTCCTAGTTTGACATCTAATCCTGGGATATTTCGTCTCTGGCAGTGATAGGCATGTCACCTATTCGTTTCATCTAGTAGACCGGATTCTGATTGAACCCGGCTCAACCGGCGGTGAAATTGCAAACATGCGATGTCCTGCGAGTCAAGGCGAATACTCGCTGAAAACCGCCGCTTGGGGCATCGCAACACTTCGGCGTGGACAATTGGAATGCAAGCGGGGCGGGGAGGGATCGCCGCTGAAATGGGCTCGGCGATTCGCGTTCCGAAAATTTATTTCCTAGGCGAGGCGTGTTAATTCGGGAAATTGTAAATTTGCAAACGATTTTCAAGATTTACCTACACGTACGGCGCGATATTTTAAAGTTTGCTAAAATCTTCGGATACAAGAATATCTCACGTTGGGGCTTATAAACAAATTCTTGGAAACGGAAGCAGAAAAAAACTACAGAATGAGGAAGACGCTGCTTCTCTAATTCCATTACTTTCCGTTCAAGAAATTCCAAAATTATTATTTTGAAGAGAAGCGTTACAAATTGAAATTAGTAATGGTAATAGCCCGTTATCAAACCCGTTTTTGTGGCGACGATTCCGGAGAAACTACCAGGTATCGGGACGAAACTTCATATTTAGAAGTTTCATAACCAAACTTAAGGTTTTTGTTCATTTCTGTAATTTCGTCAAAATAGTTAAATAATAAATTAAAGTAGAGGAGATTTTGTATAATTATATCAATGACATTTTTTGGTAAAATTAATAGTTTAGCTGCATGGACAAATTGTATTTGATTGAGATCGGTCGTGTCTGCATTAATATAAAACTAGTTAGCCAGTATTTTACAGATATTTTCATTCTAATGACAGTAGGTAGTCTCAAGCGCTGATGTTTTGACAATACGTACTGTCAATAGTATCAAAATATCTGTCAAATCCTGCCTAACTAGTTTTATTTTAATGCAGACACTATGTATGATAAAGTCATGTGCCTGGCCACATCAAATTTTTGTATCTTGCACTTAAGGCTACCGTATCCCCCATTCAAAACGTTGAGTTGCCGCTCTTTTCTCCAGAGCTTCCGACCAATGTTTTACTAGATGTAGATGGCGACACAACTACCTAATCTGGAATTATCCCGTATATTTTTATTTGCGGCAAGAATCCACCCCACCACAAATATCTAACCGTATACATTTTCTTGTAACCATGACAACCACGGAAAATACCAAGAAGAGGTTTCTTGTCAATATAGGCACAATATAGGGTTATGTTCGTTATTGTAAGCAGTTTTCGAGAGCGATTTATTTCAGAGTGTCTCTCAGAATGAATATTGATCGATTATTTGTTTATTGGAAATTTATTGATAGGTACGTACACAATTTCACTGGTTTTCATATTTTCTGAATAAATATTGTTTAAGGTGCTCCATTTCCATATAATACTTTACGTTACCATCCAAGGACAGCACTGTATACTTCAGTCTGGATACACGATATGTCATTAGCGGCTGGTTTAGATTTAGATCAGAGATGGTCTGAGTTAAATATCTTTAAACACCCTAGTATGATTAGACGGTAACTCAAATTGTGTTGTATTACATAACGTTTAACGCAGCAGCCCATTCGGAAATAAAGCCGAGATAGTATCATTCGTCGTTTTTTTTTGTTGCTCGACACAACTGGAAGATTTCAATATTTTATTACGCAATCGTGAATTTATGTTTTAAATGATGCTTACCGTAAAACCTTTTTATTTAGAAAAGATAATTCTTTCTGCGATTTAAATGTAATAAAATCTGCCACTTTGAGGTAGGAAGGTATATCGACCCATGCAATGAAGACTATAGTAACTACCTTTAGTTTGTTACGATAGTCTTTGCTGCATGGATCGATATGATTAATAATTATCTACATAAATATAGAAATAAATAAAAATTGTGTGTTGTTTACTATTTACGTCAAATTCAGCAGCAAAAAAGAATGTCAAAAATGAAATGGAGAAAAATACTAATAAAATGCTGACTGATTTTTGTTTTAACGTATGATTATTTAGCTGTCGTATAGCCTGTACTTTACAATGACGGTATAACTATATAGTATCAGCTTTGCTCCGAAGAAAGGGGATTTGTGACTAAACTATCAACGAGGTTTTTGTTTTGAACACATTTTGATTGGAAACTATTTTACAATTCATTTGTGATTTTTAAAAACCCGTAGACAACTGAGTTTGAAGGTCGTTTATCTGAATTTAGTTTGATTCGAAGTTAAAGATTTTTGTGTGACATTTTGCGCTGATTACAATAACAGATTTTTAAGTTATTATTCCTACGGCTTATATTAAAAAAAAAAAAAACTTTAAACGACCTTCAAATGCAAATAGGACGACAGCTACGATTTATATTATTTAAGACGAAGACAAAAAAAAAATAAAAAAATAAAAATTCATTTTGCCGTTCATTTCCGTTCTAAAACGTAGCCCTTTCTAACAACTTTGGATTTTTATTTTTGGGGACGATTGAAACAAACTGTTTACAGCGAACCACCACAAGACGATACAGAACTATTAACTAAGAATAATATAAATGCGATGGAATCTCTACCACATGCGGAATTTTGAAATTACGAGTCACTTCGTCAACGGAAATCCACATTGGCAATTCAACACTCTCTTCCATAATTATACCCTCCCAATTAAAATTCTTCCATCTCATTTTCACATCACCAACAGATAACCAACAAGAATTTCCTAGAACCCATAATTCACGACCATAATTATGTTAAGATCGGCGTTGATGGGCGCTTAAATATCTCAGGAATCACAGACAAATACCTCCCTTTCTCACCACATAAATAAGAGTGGTGAACGAAAAGAACATGGGAACACATGGTTAGCCATACATGTGTATTAGCGGTATACACATTTTCGCCGACAGGCGATATCATTTTTCAGAAACATTTTCTACCCCCGTCTACCCTAACTGGGGGTACGTCTTTTCGTGAGGTTGCGGTACGTAGTTGATGGCGTGGGGTCTTCCTCTCATATCCTGTTACATGATCTAACGCCGGGACATGTGGGACGTCCAATATCATTATTCTTCCGCCAATCGACAAAGATTTATGGCCGAAAATTGAATGAAAATTGCGAAGCCACTTGCACACGTTCGTAGCACGCTAGTTCTTGGCTTAATCTATTTATGTGAGCTTCTTATTGGGACGTCAAGTCTGGTTAGTGTTGGTGTGAAGTTAATAAAATTCTTGACGACGTATTCCGTTTTTATTTGAAAACTTTGCTAGTTTGTTTTTTTACCTTGGGGACACAATTGACACATTGTAACACTGTTTTTGGTGTTACAATTAACAATTTGTAAAATTGTTTTTAAAAATATATTTGAAATGTATTTAAAAAATAAAAATATTTTAAAGAGGAAAAATACAAAGTTACTTATTGTATTTATGTACTATCGTGGCCGTATATTATGTCCGCTCTTTAGACGTCGTTTTTCTCGCAATCTAGGGGCGATAAAAATTGAAAAAATTCTGATGCTGTCATTGATTAATGCATTGCGACTCTACTTCTGTGTTTGAAGGCCCATAACTTTAAAACTAAAAGACAGAAAATTTTGAAATAACGTATATCATACTTCTGAATCATTTCTACATAAGTTTTATGACTGTCAAAGTACGTTGCCTCTCGGTGTAAACATGAGAGCAAGAGACGTGAAAAATGTACCCGATTTTTGCACTTTTAAATTAACGCTCGTCTTTCCGATTTATTTTCTCAAACCACTTACTACAAAAATTTCAGTTTTTTCTCAGGTTGCATCTAGAGTCTCTTCTATAGATTGGCGTTTTTTCAGTTTTAATGTAATAAAGGTTGCGAACAAGATATTGATGGAAGCCGATATCTCAGGAACGAATGTTAGCAGGACAACGCAGTTAGCATGCAAATAATCCTTATTTACTGCGATACATATACCTTGAATTTAATAGCATTCCAACTATTTATTAATTTAAGATCAGTAAATCCGTTTAAATTCGTGATTGTAAAATATTGTTGGGTATAATTGAATCGGTCGGTTCGAAAACACTATAAGTCCAAAAGTGAGTTCTGGGAAAATTCACAAAATTATTTTGTCAGTGCAATATCTTGAAAAGTATGATTGTAGTTAGCTATTTTGTGCCAACAAATAAAACATAAAGTAGTTCACAGATAATTAAATGTATTACATATTTTATTTATATTTGCATTAAAAGCAGAGCTATGATTAAAACAATCATCATGGACATGTACTGTTTTTCAAATCGACGGAAAAACAGCGTAATTTTTTTACAATATTTGTTTATTTAAAGCATTTAAATAATATTTTTATTGTGATGTGGGTATGTATAGTGTTTTTGGCGTCAACAATAAATTCCTTATTCATTTCATAATATTATATTTTCCGAAACGCGTTAGTAATGCAGCAAAAACAAACATGTGCATACTTCGTACAAGGATATTAATTCCTTGTCGAAATTGAAATATATAAAGACATCTCGTACTATGCCTCGAAAACAATTTCTTTTGACAACAAAAATGTATTTTTCTGTGGAGCATTGACGGTATGAGTATGTTTTCGTCAAATATTCGACCAACATTCGGCGTAGTTATTTTACAGCCATAATAGAACACGTTTTTGTCCAGCCGGCCGGTCCGCTTCGAGAAGTTGAAACGTGTTTTGTAAGTGCGATGTTTCGAAGCGAAATAACATTTTTATACTCTAGAACTTTTTAAGCGTTGACTTATTTATAAAATATAAATCTTAGTTTAAATTGCTTAGACGAATAATATACTGGGTATTAAAACAACTTAACTTTTTTTTTATTTCTGCAACGAATTAAATTGAAAATTCTAATACTTCTAGTACTGTTATTGGACTAAAATTCTTTGCTTTTTTTTAATTAAGGATTATATTATCTAAACAGACACCAGATCTAACGATGCTATTAACAAAACCGGATGCCCAAAGAATTTTTAAATGAAGATTTTCAAACAAAAACTTATTTGTTGATTCATCAAATGAATCGGTCGGTTCGAAAACACTACAAGTCCAAAAAGTGAGTTCTGAGAAAATTAACAAAATAAATTTGTTGGTGCAATATCTTGAAAAGTATAGCAGTTAGCTATTTTGTGCCAATAGACAAAATATAAAGTAGTTCACAGAGTAAAAGTTATTTATACATATTTGATTAAAAGCAGGGCTATCATTAAAACAATCATCATGGACATGTACTGTCGTTGAACTGGACGGAAAAACAGCTTATATTTTTAACAATACTTGTTTATTTAAAGCATTTAAATGATATTTTTATTGCGATGTAGGTATATATGTAGGATTGAGTCAAAGCTCATGAATTTTTTTAGACCACTAATTAGCGATCTAAAAACTGCAATAATGCAATAAAATAAAGACTGCAATAACTTGCATAAGTGCAGACAAGCGTCCGCTTTCGTTTGGTGTATAGTTTGTTACAATCGGATGATAAAAAGGAGTTATGCTCACTGTTCTACTGGAACGGTGTATGCTTTTATACTCGCATCCGTGGATAAAAATAGTCCGAGTTCATGCATGAACTTGTTTAGACCACTAATTAGCGGAAACTTGGACTGCAATAACTTGCATAAGTACAGACAAGCGTCCTCTTTCGTTTGGTGTATAGTTTGTTACAATCGGATGATAAAAAGGGGTTATGCTCACTGTTCTACTGGAACGGTGTATGCTTCCATACTCGCATCCCTGGATAAAAATAGTCAAAATTCAGGAATTTTTTTAGACCACTAATTAGTGGAAAGTTGGGCTGCCATAACTATGGAAGTATGGTCTACATTTGTACTTTTGATTGCTGTAAGAGATGTCGTAATTGGTAAAGCATTAACGGAGATATGCGATTGTAAAAATGTGCCAATTTAAACAAAAAATGACTTTCTTTTTAATTTTTTAGGTAGTAGTTATGAATTGCGCCCTCTGCAATAACTACTGTAGACTCAGTACGTTAAGGGCTTTCCAAAAATGTGTCATTCATTAAAACGGGATGAAAAAAAATTTTATGGATAACTTTTATGGCTAACTTCCCCCCGGTCCATAAGACATATTTTCTTTCCAATTTTTTCTACTATCCGGTAGATACCAACATTAGTCTACATACTAGGGACGTTTATCGTTTTCAAACCGTGGTAAATAATTTGACTGAACTAATTTTGAATTGAGTTGATTTCCATAATATGTATAACACTATGATCACTTTTATTTTGGTGCGAGAGAGTTTGCAATCTGTATGAAACCACTGATTGCGCACAATTCTGTCTATCAGGTTGCCCGCGATGTGAAGTGCATAGCAAATGACAGGTTATCGAATAAATATACAAATTCAATCATACATTTATTGACGAATAACATCAATTTTAATCAGCGCACGCCTATGGAAATTTATCGTACGCCCATGTAATGCACTCTAATTATAAGTGCGTTTGCGCGGCTGCGTTCTGCGTTCGTTAATTGCGCCATAAAATTCGCGTAAAATATTGTATTTCCCCACCCCCAACCCGAAAATGCGTACATTATAATTTCAATTATTTTCGGTATCCGAGTATTTGAACGTATCCGTATATTTCGATGGATATTGTTATACAATTAGGGGCTGATTGTCCCCCGGTTTGTGTATTTGCACTATCGTGGCCATATATTATGTCCCCTCTTTTGACGTCGAATCTCTCGCAAATTTAGGGGCGAAAAAATTTGAAAAAATTCTGATGCTGTCCTTGATTAATATTCTACCACTCATAAAAATTAGAAAGCTGTATATGCTGTCGCTTTCCCGATTTTTCCAAATTAAGAAGAATTGGCGCTGTTTTCGACCCATAAATTTCAATCGTTTAACTTTAGCAATTAATTACTTCGGACATAATCCATAGATTTCAACGAATTAAAAAGTAAAATCGCCCGCGGAATGTTAGCTTTTAATATGCATTTTTGTAAAATGATTGGGTTAGTGGTTGACCCACAAAAAACTTTATTATGAAATACCAGCAATTCCGTTATTAGAAGAGCTAGAATAATGAAATATAGACTATAGGCTACCCAATAATTCATTGGTTTAAAGTTTATTACATAATCATTGTTTATCTTGCATTTTCCATACAATAGATCGTGCTGAAACGCCGTGTGAATTCCGACGCTCTACGGTCTTCGGTGTGATGCGGGGAAGGGAGTCGTTAGCGGTGCAGTCGACATTGAGAAAACGGCGGACAGCTGATTACCAATACACAAAAAGAACGATAACTTGTCAAGGTAGTAATTTTAACTAACAGAATTAAATTGTTAATTTTTTAATTCAGAATTTTGATTATAATATGTGACTCGCTACGAGAGAAATGCCCTAACTGCCATCTCACGTTTTAATAGTATTGACTCCGGTGTTTGACGTCTCATAACACTAAAACTACTGAACAGAAAAAATTGACTAAACCGCTTATCACAAAAATTTCAATGTTTGTTCAGGTTGCATTCAGAGTCTCTTCTATCGATTGACGTTTTTGTTTTCTTCAGTTTTTATACAATAAACTTGTAAACAAGATTTTGATGGAAGTGGATAGACCAGTAAGGAATGTTAACAGGACAACGCAGTTAGCAGGCATATAATCCTTATTTACTGCGTCACATGTCCCTTGAACTTAATAGCATTCCGACCATTTGTTAATTTTTAAGACCGAAATAAACATGAACAATATTTTTCCCAGATCGGTCAGAGTGGTCAGTGACTCCGTCTGAGTCCGTTTTTGTGTTTATTTATTAGTAATATTTAAATAGAGGCAAAAACAATATAACATAAATACAACTCTTGATATATTACATTTATTACAAACGGCAGCTCTGAGCGTATAAAACTAATAGGTCGTTATATTGTGTCCGTAAACACTGATCTAGTAACTATTGCACCGTGCGATCCCCCACTACCGGCAGCGTCGCTGTCGATCCCTTCCCCCGCACCTCCCCAAAGACCGAAGAGCGCAGCGTCAATTGCGGCGATCATCAGATTCTTTAACACGATCTTTTGGAGGGAAAAAGCAAGATAAACAATGATTCTGTAATAAACTTTCAACATTCGGAAAATTGAAAAATCGGGTAAACGGCAACATATACAGCTTTCTAATTTTTATGAGTTGTAGCCATGTTGTAGCATATTAATCAAGGACAGCATCAGAATTTTTTCAAATTTTCTCGCCCCTAGATTGGCGAGAAAATCTACGTCAAAAGAGGGAACATCATATATGGCCACGATAGTACCTTACTTTTACACATGAGTGCCATAGTTTCGACTCCGATATTTGCTTCTTTATGCGCCTGTGCTTTGCATGTATGTTCCTGGTATATGGATAAACGCCCCTCTTAAATATTGTCACGATTACACCAACATATTTTAATAACCTAATAACTAAAAACACATCGACAGAATACACTATAAAATAGATCCACTCTTGTTTATTGTTTTAATACAGCAAGAGAGGAGTTTACACCGCAGTCAACTAGGATATTTTATTCATGGATTCCTGTTGCGTTAAATTGCTAAATGGGATTACACCGAAGAGCGTAAACTCAGTTTTATTACTCGCTGACGGTATATACTCGTACGTGTCCAACTTTATTACCTATGAAACGGTTTACGCATACCCCACACAAGGAAAACAGCCACCATCGTATTAATATTTAAAGCAGACGGTAAAATATTTTATCATTAGATAGATGGATGCAATTTATGTATCCAAACTAAGGGCTGTGTTTCATCAAAACTACAAAACCTTGTCAAAAACAAGTTCAACATTTCTCACAGCTCAAAAAAATTAGGGAAACACTAGAAAAATGTCAAGTATGAATTTACGTTTTAAAACCCTACTAAAGAGAAGACAAATGAATTCAGTTGTCAATTTTCGTTCTTTAGAAACGTCATGGCAGGGACCATCGAATTTCCCCTTCTGTTATTCAGCGTTTATGGAATCGGTTTCGTGAGCCTGGCCAATATGTTAGAAGAGCTGGACAAGGTCGAAATCGAAAAACTACTCAAAATCAAGACCGATTTCTTGTACTTTCCTCTCTACGTCAGCGTACTTCCACAGCACGAGACCTCCTAAACGACCTAAGACGAGCACATGGAATAGAAATGTCTGATCAAATTGTTAGAAACAAATTAAAAGAAGCGAATTTGAAACCAAGAAGACCTGTCAGCGCATCACGCCTTACGCAGCATCACTAAGCAGCGCGAATGAGGTTTGGTCAGGATCACAGAGATTGGCAAGTTCGTCACTGGACGCCTGTACTGTTTACAGATGAGTCCAGATTTCGTTTAACTCGTTGTGACGGTCGAGTACGTGTATATGGACGTCCTGGTGAACGCTACGCAGCCGCTACTATACAGGAAGAAGATAGATTTGGTCGTGGATCTGTGATGGTTTGGTTCCGAAAAAAGTTATCTCCTAATCTCTTTGAAATTCGCACTCACCTTTCCGATTTTTTTTCTTAAAAACCGCTTACCCGAAAATGTTACCCGAATTTTCATAGGTTAAAATATAGAATCTCATCTACAGATTGGCCCTTTCTAAGTTTTACGATTACGTAAAACTTAAAGGGTGTAAACAAGTTTGCAAAAATCTGGTAATTCCTTCGCTCTCAATATTATTCCTACTAAATTTTGATAGCTATATATGTTATACAGAAATGATATATAGAATAATTACGCAATTAATCTCATTTTGTTCATTAAGGCATTTTAGTGAGTAGTGAATAGCGTCTGTCTTGATTCACTATTCCTATGTACAGCGGGCGGTTGTTAGTCAAGCCAAGCGCTGGCTGCACACGTGTGCACCGGCTGTTTATTTTGGACAAATTATAAGATTTCAGCATACCTCAAAATCGATTATTTATTCATAAGACCGTTTTCTTCTAACGGCACAATTTATGTTTTGGCAAAAGTATTTTCAGTATTAAGCCACGCTGCGCCGCTCTGTGGAAATTTCGACAATTGCGGTAACAAACAGGGAAAGCTGTTGTTTCCAAAACTAGTATTTTGAAAATCTATTATTGTGTAAAGACTCACGTGGTGTAAGTCAATTCTACAAAAATACGTTAAGTAATTATGGATGAGTTTGATGTAGATTCCATTTTTTACTCGTCCCAAAAAAGCAACGATCCTTGGATAGTTGAATCTCCCAGTAGCGATGAGGATAATATAGTAATGTACAGTCGTTTCAAGCTGAACCACCAAAACAATCTACTTCCGGTCAAAGTGAGTAACTAGAAAATCTTATTGTTGTCAAAGTCGACTACAAGAAACATCTTACATGTTTCAATGTATTCAAATATGTCAGAAAATATTTTTCTTTTTACATCACCTAACACTGAAACGCTATATGAGCATCACAGCTCATTTTGATCAGTTTGGATTAGTGCCACTTCGACCGTTAATAACAAACCCTAAGAAGGCAGACGATTTCATAAAAAAGCCACAGAAAGAGCTTCCCGAGAAAAGACACTATCAAGGAAACAAAATACAAAAGCAAGATTTATTCATAGTATAAAAAATAATTTCATTCTGTACTATTACAATAAGCAATACTTTTTTACATTATATCATTATTTTCACAGCAATGTCTCATTTCAACTGTATAAGAAGTTAATAAATAATAGCATAATTTATCGGATTTCAGTAATACAATAATATAACCCAAATTCGTGAGAGAATATATCGAGGGAGGTGTATATTACTTCTATTAGTTCGTATTTTTTTATGTTTTACTTGTTTTCGGCAATAAATATTTTGGCAGATTATTTTTATTTAACTAATGAAAAAATATCAAAATTTCTTTTAGAAAACAAAAATAAGTATTTATTTTTATTTTGCTGTATTGCTTTTGAATTTCTAATATCAAATAGCTTGGTAATCGCCGGGAAAGCTTAGCGGTCTCATATATTTGTTATTTTATATATTGTTCTTCTACTCACAGGTTCAATTATTAAATTTATTAATTACTCCACTATTAATTGAAACATATTCCAAGCCGTTGGCACATCGACAAACCATTTAACATAAACGGGTTCTTATTGGCTGATTCTTGCGCAAAAAATTCGGTGTATAACACGCATAAATCTCATTCCAGTACACATAATGAACATAAAATTGTTCCGGCCATTACGCTGTGACTCATTGGCCGTATTTTTTCCTGGAACCACTTTCCTCGCGTTCATTTCACAGCGGATAGCGCCACCTAGCGTCGAAAAACTACGTACTTTACGACCATTATAATTCGCAATCACTGTCAAAGCTAACGAGTAGCTAATCGTCAAATGGGTCATTTTACCCTGGGTTCATCTGAAAGATGACCCTAATTGCTGATAAAGCTACACGGTTAGTCTATATTCTACAGGCTATTAAGAGATATTATGTTGACTGGCATAATTGGGAATCAGGCGGCTAATTCTCGAGCTAACCGGCGCGCGCGAGAAATGGCATGATTTATGTGCCGGTCCGGTCTTTGTAATCCCGCAAATTGCGCCATTGTATCCAGAGATAATGCCAAAGTAGCGAGCATTTTGATTAAACTCCGAGAGACCCAGCGAACGTTTCAATGAGACTGTGACCCCAAAATGGGACGCTATTAGAAGCCAGTTTGCAATTTGCCACTTATATGGTACGTAAATTCGTGGCGGACCTGTATTGTTGTACAATATGTGACTTTTAATGATACATTAATAAAAACTATTAGAAGATTCTATATTTATCCTTGGTTTAATAAGACTTATTTATATAGGGAACATGTTTTAGTTGTTTAAACCATCTTCAGCCCTAAATCTATAACAAATGGATAAGAATAGAAATGAAATAAAAATAGAGACTTCAGATGAAAATATAACAAAATTTAACCTAACTTAAACGCTTAAAAAAATAATAACACTTACTGTCAAATACTATCGACAATAAACAATCTCGTCATCAGGTATATTATTTGAACATGTGTAAAACAATCAGACGAGCACAACCAATATAAATCAGAGGGGCGATCAACTGAGAGAAATGTTGTTGTTTTTTGGCGTTTCTGATGTTATTGCGAGCGAAAACAGGATCAAAGCCGAAAAAACTTAAAGAATAAAAGCGGGAGATTCCTAACATCATAATTCAGGCAACCAAATGTGCATGTCTTCAGAGGTATAATGTGGAGAAGAGTCAGGGTTGCCAGATTAGTCTTACAAGAATGCCTGAGCTGATGGGGGGATATATAGTCAAGATTACAAAAAATATAAAATGAATAATTGTTAAAAAAACAAAACTTATTTTTAAAATAAAAATATTAAATTAATTGATGTGATAAACTTGATTATGTGAAAAATCAGGCTTTTTCACCTCGCATGTGCCAAACCCAAACCAAAAAGTCTAAAAACTCAACTTTGTGATGTTGGTAAAGAATTGATCATAAGCGGCTATGCAGTTTCCATTTCCAAAAGCCACGTTCTCCATGATTGCAGTTATTTTGCGCTTTCTAATTTTCTTTCTTCTTCAAATACGGTAAAGAAAAACCTCTTGTCTATGAATACGTCGATCTTTTACTATCAAAATACACATTCTGATGTAATGGCAACCCCATATTTTTCATAGTGATTTTAATATAACTTTTAATTGTCGCAATGGTAGCGGAAGAAAATTAAAAAAAAAAACCATTGAAGGTCGAAAA
Source organism: Aphodius sticticus (assembly GCA_963966075.1). NCBI lineage: Eukaryota > Metazoa > Arthropoda > Insecta > Coleoptera > Scarabaeidae > Aphodius > Aphodius sticticus. The sequence continues at coordinate 2,888,517 of OZ014508.1, read as the reverse complement.
TTTAGTTTACGATATATATGTGTACATATTTTCAATTCAAAACCGAGTTTTTTTTTTTTAATAACAAACCGTTTGAGATTTTGTCATGTTTCAATACTTTGTGCGTTCTCACTGTATAATAGTGGGTTTACACTATTGTTAATGGCAATATACGCAATTTTTTATTGCTCAAAAAATTGTAGAACTTTTTGCGTGATAAATTGCGTAGTGTAAAATAATTTGAATAACATTGAATATGTAAACTTCAACAAAAATATGTATGTGTCTGCATATCGCCCGGTTAAAAGCAAAAGTCACTAACAAACATCTGAAATAATGATAAATATAATGCCATTTTCCAGAGAATTAATGGATTTTAAGAACTTATTGAACTTATTTTAATAACACTTACTGATTTTCGATAAGATACGAATTTATCAGCATTTGGCCACACTTAATTCGTGCTTCAATAAAATGTAACAAATAGTTAGTGACCATTTTACCTTTAAGCCGACGATATATTATTGACAAGAATGTAAAACTATTTCCTTCATGTTTGATTTTGCCGGAGATGTTTGAATGCCTGCCGGAGACCCGAGATGAGCCTCAAATGCCGCAGACTCCGCAGACTATGATATTTACCATAATAATCTAATGCGCACACCGGCCTTGTTTTGGTGACCAGCGTATACCTGCACGTATAGTGCGTATTTTCAGTTTGGACGACCGTTTCTCATGAACAAACGTGCTCTCAGTCGTGCGACGATCGTGTAAAAATGCCGAGCACGCGAAAAAGATCACTGGGAAAAGCGCGCCCTACTCGTCCGCGGAAAAAGAAAGTCAGTTATAATCCATAGAAGATAGAAAATGAGAAAGACTTTATCAGCACTTCCGCCAAGCAGTTGAAGACCGCGAGTTACTTTCCTTCATAAATGTTCCACAGACGAACCGAATCACGAGAACTGCCCGCCAGAAGAGAACAGTTGGTGCAAGTGGCGTGTCGCAGAAGCTACGGGTCAACTTGCCAATTTCCACCACGAACCTGCCGTTCAAGAATCTGTCCAAAAAGGCATTCGACCAATGTATGAGGCTCTTTCCAGTGATGATTTATTGCAAAGATGCACCGGAGGAAAAACAAAATGATAACGAAAGTTTCAAATCTTGCATTTGGAAACTTTTTCCCAAACACATTCATTGTGGTGTACAAACGATACAAATAGCAGCATATATAGCTGCTGGTATTTTCAATGAAGGCTATCCATATATTTTGATAACTGCGAATACGCTAGGAATCGTCATTGGGAACAACGGCAGAATTTTCGCCGAGAGCACGTCACCGCAGGATTTAATACGTATAATTTCAAACGCGTTTTTCTTGAAACAACATTTTTCGACGCGCGGTACACTCTAGAGCTTCGGGGGAATGCACCGATTTGAAAGTTTCACCCCTGCAATTAAAGCTAATTTAATTTAGGGGCCCTGACGGAGGTATTTTTCCGAAAAAAAATATTGTTAATAGGTTTTTTTTATGTGAAAGTAAAAAAAAAAGCATAAAAAAATGAGTTTCTGTTTTTAAACGTTCGCCATTTTGTTCCAAAGGGATTATTTAAAAATCGGAAAACGATAGGGCCCCACAATTTTATCTATTTTAAGAATCTTTTTGTGTTTTTACAGTTATTCCAGTAGATATCCACCTGTGTGTGTGGCTATTCCGTAACACAGCCATAAAATAAAGATAAAAATCTCAGTAGTCGGTGCTTCACCGTCTTGGCTAGCCTCCGGCTTTCGAACTCTCGGTAGAACACGAAGAATACGAAGAAGTAACCGGCTCGACTGAGCTAATCAAGGGAATGTGGAGTGGTGGTGCACCTGCTCTCCACTATACTATCACCTGCCCTCAGGTCTTGCTCCACGGGAGAGACCACTCACGATGGTGGAGACAAATGCGAAATATAATAACGGCCCTGCTTAATTGGCAGCGTAAACATGGCCAGGCAAAAGGATAAATATTGGGGCCGAGAGCCGCCCGAAGGTCCCACATAAGGGTGGTAAATATTTGGAGCACCGGAGCCGGAGCTCGAAATAAATTGGCCGGAAAGTTGGTGTTTCGTTTTCTGGAGTGTTGGTAAATAAAACAATTCGAGATCACACAAATACGAAAACGAGTGGTAAATCATATTTTGTCTACTTGGGTTATTAATTATTAATTGTAATTTTAACAGCAAAAATAAAAAAAAAAAAACGACAACACTCCACTTGCACGTGAAGGCTTGACGTGCAAGTGGAGTGTTGTCGTTTTTTTGGATTTTTGCCTTTCCTGCTTATTATAATTTTAATGTGTTGAAATGTATTGCGACGTTTACGTATATAAGGTTTCTGAAGAATTGACCATTTGAGCTGAAGATGATCGTATGATCGAAACCGGTACTCATTAAAATAAATTATTTGCAAAGGAAAAAGAGGTCTTTATTACACTTTTATTTAATATTTACTTAGTTCTATTTAATCGTATGATACACAATTTGATTAGTGCCAATTTCATTTTCATTAGTGCCAATATGATTTTGATTAGTGCCAATTTGAACTTGAAAAGGTATAGATATTTTCAAGTTAAATTTGATGAATAAATGAATAAAGTCACATTTAATATATTATTGAGATATTCACGTCGTGTGTGGTAAACTAGTACAATCTTGATAACATCATTCAATTAATACCAGAGCAAGCAAGGTAAGAATCTTCACTATGTATAAAATCAGATAGATGAAAGAATTTCTAACGAACGCCGACGAAGAATCACCTTAACAAATGACGATCGACACATCTCCAACTTTCATCTCTGCATCGACAAACTTGTCTATCGCTTCCATCGACTTGTGAATAATTCCAGTTCGAACGGAAAGACAAACATTCTCTCTCTCAAAAAAAAGATCGATATCAGAAAATAAATCGCTCAAGTATTTTCATTGGACATTCCAACAATTCTCAGTTCGTCGTGATGGAATCGTCCGTCTCAACTTTGGGTTGAATCCTTCCAGCCCTTCCTAGAGGCATCCTAGAGGCATTCCCCCGAATCCTTACCTTATATATAGGACGTACAGACTGAGTGCAACGCAACAATGCAATAGAGAAGGACGGAGAACGTTCAATCTTTGTTACAGTTTGAATTATCCTGACTTCGAGACCGCGGAATTACAAATAAATCCCAAGGCTTCCTTCCGATCAAGGCTGTTTTTGTTTTAGACTTGTTACCTACCTATTGGATCGCAGGAACTCATCTGGTTTACGTGGGATTCTACTAATGCCGGCATTGTTTACCAATTGCTTAATTTTCACCATAGATTCTGCTTTGTATTTAGTTCGCTGTGATTGTATCACGTCTGCGTATACTTACAGGGTGGACAGATTTTGATGTAATTATAGGCGATTTTGATCGATTTACATTTATATTATAGGTTTCCTTGACATTGAAAGTTAAGAATTAGAAGAAGAAATCCTACATAAACATCACGGAAACTGCAAAGCAAAATTTACCGTCGTTTTCAATATAACCTTGAAGTTCGACTGATCTTGATAATTGAGTGTTATGTTAAAACTTATTTTTTTCTTTAGAAGGTAACTGCAATTCGACTTCTTTTTAAATCGCTATAGTCGGATAACAGTACAAAATTCTAATAATATCTATGTAGGCTGCCTAAAAATGCTTTATATTTTCATAATACTACGATGTACTACTCTTTTAACCACTATTATTTACAAATTTAGGGGTGTCGGAACTAGGTACATGTAAATATAGCACGTCCGTAAATCAGACATGTGTATCGGAATTGTGTACATGATTAGAAGTAATACATATGGCTCTACTGCTGTCTTTACACAAGAAAATAATATATTTTACATCGGTTGCTATATTACAATTAATTGTACGCATTTTGTCCAAATTTCGACACGAGTGACGGAATTACGGACATCAATAATACCTAATTATTACAGGGTGCCGGAATTACAATCATCAATAGTCCCTAACACTATCTCTAATGCTTGGAGAGAATAGTTGTTAATAAATAAAAAAAGGAGGAAGCACAAAATAAAAAAAAATCTAGAGAAATAAGAAAATGAAAAAGAAACAATAAAAAGCTGCTCCAAGAAAAAAGAGAACACTAAAAATTCCACATGCAAGAAACACTAAAATACAGATGAGATAAAGAGGGCAGACTGAAGAAGACTAAGGACTTATTTTATACTGTGTTTCATTAAAATTGATTGATTAGTTTTCAAACACAGAATACTTGGAATTTGTCACCCTGATTTCCTTGAGGAAGAATGAAGAAAAGTTACAAAACATTTTTTTTGGAGAATTACTACCCTCCATCACTCCTCAGGAAGTAAATTTTTTCTACCCCAAGACCACCGTTAAACCCTTCCCTTCCTGCTGCACATACTGAACCTGTGAGATATTACCCGATACAACATGTGCCCTTTTCATCAGGACAATTAACCAATATACTATCATCACCCAACCATAGGGTTGTACCGGTTAGTTTATTCAAGATCAGCAACACTTTTTTCTTCAGACTGAAAGACCCTGTCCCTACTAAAATGAAATCTAAATTGGTGTATTATATCCCTTGCAGTGGGTGTCATAAGGCTTATGTGGGGATGACGTCACAGCTGTTGCACACATTGTATGGCTTGTAAACATTTGCCTGATTTTGAAAATACGAAGATACTCATAAATGAGAAAAATACACATTATGAATTAATATAATTTCAAATGATATAAAACAAACGGTGCCTTGCGCCGTGAGCGCTTATCCGAAATTGTATTTACAAATTTGAAATCTTTACGATTTACCCGCCAGTGAGTGCACAGCTTGGCGGGTAAATTTTTAAAAACATACGACGATAAAACGTTAAAAGTGCTTCCAAAGATATTTAAAAGAACGGTATACGTTTTGATCTAAAGATTATTGAATAAAACTCGAACACACACAGCAATATTTAAAAGAACGGTAAACGTTTTGATCTAAAAATTATTGAATAAAACACGAACACACACAGCACGCACACGCAGCTACCGCCACCGCCTTCGCCGTCTCCTTCGTTGATCGGGCTCAACGTCATCTTCATCGCTGACGTCCTGCTCAGCATCTAAATATACCATATTGTGATGGGCTAAAAGCCATATTTTTTTCTAGAAAGTGTACCCGGGTGCCTACATTGTAGTGTTTTTTGCAATTATTAATTTATATTGTTTTCTGGGTTTAACCTTCGTTAAAAAGGCGTTCTTTATTAGACTACAGTAAGCTTACATTTTGACACTTCTGGTTCGTTTTGTTAGCGCGGAAGATGATATTTGAATCTAGTTACTTTTCAATTTTTTTTTTGTGAATGTTGCACAGTCTGTCGTTTTGCTGTCATGGATGGTTCCCGTTCTCACGCTTCTCTAGTTTAAGCTGGATGTAGTAACGCTGAATGTATAGTTTTTAGTTCTTTTTGCACTTATTGTAAAATATGGGATTGGGGTTTTTAGGCATACACCGCTTATAAACCGGAGAGCGCCCGTTTAAGAAAGAAAGACTCGCTGAATTGCGTATCCACATATACTATGACGCATACCAAATACCTCCCTCCGCCTGCTCTAATAATGGCGCGGTTGTATGTATATTTTAGGTCTGATGATGCTCTTAAATTAGAGCGAAAGCGCTAACCTTATTAAATAAAAAGCCATCCCAAGGAAGAAAACTTACAATTTTTTTTTCACCTTCCGCTTGGGCTAATGATACCGGATAATTGGATTGTTTCATTCTTCGATTACTGCCCAGTTTAACAAGTTTGTAAATGTTTGACATTTCTTAATAATAAATCTTATTTAGCAATATTTAAAACGCTTAATATTTACTTGAAAGTTTATATTTGTCGGAATAATGTACCACAAGTGTCTGATGTCACTATATGAATTAGGTTCACTGAATTAGGTTTTGCATCTAGTGTTTTCAATTGTTAAACTTATAAAATATAATATAAATTACATAACTATTATCAATATTCTTTTAAAATGAATAGCTTGATATCGTTAGAAGGAAATATTTGTTTCAAAAAAGTTGACATAGTCGTTAGCACCACATAAATATAAATTCTACACTTACAAATGTAACAAAAATTCCTTAATATGTCTGAATTTGCCTTATTAAATAAAGGCCTTTTCTAAGCTATGTACACCAGTTTTGATGACACGCCTTGAGCAAGGTTTCATAATTATTGCACCGTAGTTCGTACGCCACTGGATGCGGGGGAAATCGGGGGGAGGGGTCGGGGAGATTAATAGTGACGGGACTGTTTCGCAGCCCGTTGATGATTTGGTAATTTCGTCACCGCAAATTTCGCGTTCCGAATTAAGCGTATTAGAGATGCAGAATGCGCTGCAAGTAACGACATTAATAGACTTTACGGCGATAATCGAATTTCGGTTAATAACGCCGTCAGTTTGTCCAGTAATTAGCAATCATTGGCTTGTTAACGCGCGAGCATCCGCGGCGTTAATTATTCCCCAATTGAAAAATTAATTTGCCGTCCATCGACGATTTAGGTGTCATCATCCGGTAATTACGATGTTTGGTGATGTCAGCACAATATTGCAATTAATAGCTCTCAAAATCAAGACCGATTTCTTGTCCTTTCCTCTCTACGTCAGCGTACTGTCACAACACGAGACCTCCTAAACGACTCAAGACGATGGAACCAAGAAGACCTGTCCGCGCACCACGCCTTACGCAGCATCACAAAGCAGCGCGAATGAGGTTTGCTCTGGATCACAGAGATTGGCAACTTTGTCACTGGACGCCTGTACTGTTTACAGACGAGTCCAGATTTCGTTTAACTCGTTGCGACGGTCGAGTACGTGTATATAGACGTCCTGGTGAACGCTACGCAGCCGCTACTATACAGGAAGTAGATAGATTTGGTCGTGGATCTGTGATGGTTTGGGCTGGAATCAGTATAGACAACAGAACTGATCTTGTTGTGGTTCCTGGTAGACTAAATGCCATGAGTTACAACGAAAACATCTTGGGGGACCATGTGGTGCTTGCTGCATATGGCGTCGGTCAAAATTTCATCCTAATGCAGGACAATGCAAAGCCACATACCGCCGGCATCACCAGAAACTTTTTACAAGAACGTGGAATTCAGGTCATGGAATGGCCGGCGGTAAGTCCTGACCTGAATCCTATTGAACACGTGTGGGACCAGCTGGAGCGACTTGTTCGCAAGCGCCCTAATTCATAATTCAATTCGCCCTAATTCTTCCATTTTTAAGAGTAACTTGGAAGTAACTAACAGTTGTGACATTGCTTTTGTAATTTTCTTTAATTAAATAATGCTGTAATATATGCAGTACAGAGTGCGGAGGCGTTTTACTTGTAGCTCATGTAAATTCACGTAATTATACACCAGACAAACAGTAATTAAAATTAAACGAAAGCTCTCAATTAAATGGGCTAAGGGCGAAAGCTCTGTAATTGAATACCGCCCGTAATTAGTAATTGTGGATAATTAATAAGGGTAAAAAACTGTCCTGAAAGCTGCAGCAAGGACAGACCGTCGTGACGGGGCTCGTAACTGAAGCACATTCGACCCAGAAAAAGTTAAGAGTTTTTTTTCCATTGAGTTCCATGATTTTACCTTTTTTAGGTTTTCGTCTTTGTCATTATTAATTATCTTTCGTCTTCTTTTTATACTACTCGTTTTTCTTCATTAAAAATAAAATTATGTTTTGGTTTATGTATGATCATCATTTTGTTTACTCTGTTGATTTCCTATTTCCATTTAACGTATGAACTATTGGCAACGCAGAAAAATGTTAATAAACAGATTTTTAAGCTATAATGGACTATTTAGACCAGGCAATAGAGATTTTTGCGTGACAAAAATACTAGCAGGAAGCCGATGATCCCAGGTCACATGGAACAGTCTGTAGATTTATTGTGATGTGTTTCCTACTCGCAAATATCATTTCTTAATTTGTTATACAACAAAAAACCTCAAAAAATCGTGTTTTTTTTTTTCGTTTTTCGCTTGTAAAAACTGAACCGATGGAGCAATCTTAATGCTTTCAACAGACGAATTGTAGAGAATGAAATACGAAAAAAATGAACCCTGCACGGACTCGATTGAAGTAATATTAACGGAGGAAATTCGGAAAAACCGGAAAAATCTGCGTTTTTTTCAAAAATTCATAACTCCGCCATTTTCAAAGTTGTAGCGGAGGTTTTTCGCTTGAAAGTAGCGATTGATGGGTACTTTGTGTGCGGACAACCCAGGCGTTGTCCAAAGATTAGTTTTTTCACAATTGCGATTTGAATATTTGTATGCAATATGATTCGGCGAGCCTGGATGCGTCGGAGGTGGTCCGATTTAAATTTTTTTACGTATTTCGAAAGTAGAAGTATTGTGCTGCAAAGAAGTATTGTAGGCTTCAATTCTCTTTAACATATTATTGTTGGTGGCGTCCCTGATAGAGTTAGCACATAACTGACATAACCCATTGAAAGCAGCTCGAACTCTATCTTTCATGTTCTCCTTATCAGTTATTGTTTAAAAGTTCTGTTTATTCCAAATTGTTCAGTTGTTTTCAAACGCAATCTAGTTTTGACAGTTTGCAATTTCTACTGCGATTTTTAAAAATCGATTTCAGTAAGTACATTTTAGGTATAGGACATTGAACACAAAGTTGATCTAAAATTTTCCATAGAATTAAGAAATGTATTCATATGTTACGGTTGCCATGTGAAAAAATCGACTTTTAGTACTTTTCTCGATTTTAACTTTGATCTTATAATTTCTTACCCGCACATGGTCATGCACAAAAGTCCGGATAAGAAAAGTCTCGGTAAGAGAAGTCCGGGAAATAAAAGTCCGCGAAATAAAAGTCCGGGTAAGAAAGGTCCGGGTAAGAAAAGTCCGGGTAAGAAAAGTCCGGGTAAGAAAAGTCCGGGTAAGAAAAGTCCGGGTAGAAAAAGTCCGGGTAAGAAAAGTCCGGGTAAGAAAAGTCCGGGTAAGAAAAGTCCGGGTAGAAAAAGTCCGGGTAGAAAAAGTCCGGGTAAGAAAAGTCCGGGTAGAAAAAGTCCGGGTAGGAAAAGTCCGGGTAAGAAAAGTCCGGGTAGGAAAAGTCCGGGTAGGAAAAGTCCGGGTAAGAAAAGTCCGGGTAAGAAAAGTCCGGGTAAGAAAAGTCCGGGTAAGGAAAGTCCGGGTAAGGAAAGTCCGGAAAAATAAGTTTTAGAAGAATTCTACCGATGTGTTGATAATATGTTACCGTCAGAACAATTTTGCCGCACAACTTTTTTCCAACGGTCACAGGGGATAATTTATAAGTAATTTAAACTAACCACGCAGCTGTCATTTTTTAATGAAAAAAAAATGTATATCTCAAAAATGACACATGTTAGGTATAGGGAATGTAACATAACATTGATCTAAAATTTAATGAATATTTAAAAAATACGATACAATACAGGGGAATATAAAAGTTGACATCATTTCCGGTGTTACAGGAAGTTAGCGAAAGCTCAAAATATTTTAGTTGAGACGATTGTGTCAAACAATATAAGTCCACAAATTTTCAATGTCTCATTTTATTTGGTTCTCCAGATACTTCTAATGGCAGCTCGTCGTGGGAGACCCTGTATAATAATAACACATGTCTGCATGAAAAGTTTAATAGGGTACTTGACTATTACTGGAAAACCATCTTAGTGTGTTTATTCCTTCACTCTACATTGTAAATGCAGTATTTTTTGTAATTATTTCCTCAATATTTCATAAAAATCAGCGTTAAAAATTGAATCACAAAAAGTCCCGCCAAAACGATACTTTCTGTTGTGTGACGTCACACGATAGTAGATGTCAAATCGGCCCATATGGTCTGTCAGCATCGGCATCGTCGCCGTTTGGTAATTGTGTTGTATGTGTTTTCACAATTTCTACATAAAAATGGGTTATAAATGGTGTATAAATCCACAATGCAGAAATACGTCAAGAAAAACTCCGGATAAACTATTTGTAGCGGTTCGCCAAGATTTGAAACTGCGAAGAAAGTGGTTGGCTCGTAGAAATCCAAATGAAATAAATAGCGGCCAATACAAGTGTTCTTTTGTTGTGAAGATTACTTCGACATAAGTAAAACTGACTAGAATAAGTTATTTATCGTATTTTCGAACCAGGTATTATCTGATCGGACAGCTTAAGATTAGGGCTATCCTAACCTACAAAGTTATGCTTACACGGCACTTTAGTGCTATTAAATTCAAACGGGAGAAGCATAAGAGCGCGTTCGGATAACCCGGTATTGTACGGTGAGAGTGACGCGCTGCATAATAGGCTAAGGTCATACGGCGTTTATCGCATATAAGAGAGAGACAGCCGACCCAGGTTATCTGAGCATTGCTCTCCCCATACCCTACCCTGACAAACCGAACGCGCTCTAAGCGTACTAACGAATGACGTCACTGGAGAGTGAGCCAATTACAGAGCGTTTTCAATCACGTGATAGGACGTGAATAAAATTCAATTTTAATTTTGGTTTTTAATAGAAATAAAGCATTTTTTTTTGAAAATTAATAACAAATAGTTTTCTTAAACTGTAATCTATTAGGATAACTATAATAAAAGCCATATTTTTAATACAGTCAAATACCATATTGCACAAGAATCGTACAAATACACGATCGAAATAAAAGCGTGGTAGTTTCGGCATAACGGCCTCCCAAAAGTGCACTTTCGTGAGAGGGCCGTATCGGTAAAAATCAGTTCGAGTGCGCGTTTCAGAGCTGCAGAGTTTGACTTCACGAATCCATTTAACTTTATCGCACCGTGAAGTTTTAAATTACTTCACTAATTCATTTTAGTTTCAGGAAGCTGACGGTCTACGGGTCTACTTTTACTGTTTGCCCCTCGTCTTAAGCGCTTTACTATGTAATAAAAGCGAGGGGTATCGGAAATCCTGTCAACGTGCGCTAATGGCGTACAGTAAGGACCTGTGAACATGTTAGGACGGATGGTTTATTTTAGGTAAATGGGGAGTAAACGCAACACCGAAATCAGTGATGACGGTTTGTGTCTTAAAGAAGAAGTTATAGGAATCTCTTGGTTCTAATCCAAGCCCGGGCACTTTCTTTATTTAAAAAAAAAAAAAAAAACGTTTGATAACTATATTGCTGGCTATTTGATATCAACAAAATTTTGGCAAAAAATAATATTTGTTTAGTTAAAAACAAAAACCAATAATTACAATAAATTTGTTTGCCTTAGTACTAAAATGATGATTTAAAATCATTTGTTGAACTACTATATTTAATATCACTAGGTAGGCTGTTAAACATCTTGAATACTTCGTAATAAAATGAGACTTGAGTACTACTTTTTGTATATTTTGCTGACTATTGCATGTTAAGTAATAAGTCATATAATTTGGCGATTTATGGTTTATAAACACATTTGTGCAGGGTGTAACTCACTGACACTGATGAGAATATCTAAATATGACCTTAGTAAAAGTAGTTAGTTTTCGAGATATTGACGCTTTTATGAATTTTGTCAACATTGTACACTTACTTAAGGCTCCGTTCTAAAAACATCGCAACTCCGAAACAAAATATTTCGTTGCGATGATTCTGTTTGCTGAAGGTTGCCAGCCTGTCCCCTACCAACGTCAATCGGTAGTCACCAGTTATAGGCGGTGTTTAAAGCTCCTGACGTCTGCTGTCAATTACGCTTTATTATCGCAATTATAATGTTTGGGTTAAAATTGTACTTAAATAAAAAATCTATTTTTTTATCATGAGTTGGGCTAGATGTTTTATATTTGAGAAAAGCCAAAGATGTAGAAGTAAAATTAATTTTTATCTTTCAAAAAAATTATTTTTCATCCAACCCCTACTCGTTATTTATCTAAGAAATTACACTGAAAATTTCATAAACTTTGAACAATAAATAAGGTTTTTATTTGAAAACGCGTTTTAGGAGGGGGAGAACTGGGTCTTAATACAAGTTAAAGATAATATGAGCTAAATACTTAATTATACTAATATTATGGCATATATAAATATATGACAAATATTTATTATCAATTGACGTCGTGATTTGTATAATTTGGTATAAAAAAAATTCGAAAAGATGTTCATCGATAAATTTGGTTATTTCATTAATTATGTTTAAATTATCTTTAATATGTTTTTTAATTTCTTAATTTTTTTAATAGATTTTTTCAAATGATGTAAAAGGGTAAGTTTTCAATTTTAGATTTATGGTTTTTCCAAGTAAATGTTTATTATAAGTGGAAGTTTTCTATTATTATGTTCAATGAATGTATTCTGCGTTGCAATCAGAACACTTTAGTATACAGGTTATTTCTAAATATCATGTAAATACGAAAAGGGGTAATTCTTTGGCTTATTTAATGACTAAAAATTCATATAAACACAGGTCCGCAAACGGACCTGTGTTATAGCTCTTGTACTTTTTGAGATATTTAGCTCTAATTTGGAATATGGGTTACGCTGTAGGACTTACATCATTGGGCATACCAAATGGTTTTAAGAATCTACAGGGAGATATTTTTTCAGGGGTCATGCCCCCTTTTCTCCCCATGAACTCTTTTTCGGTGCGCCGCTGGTGGATTCTTAAATACAAAATGCATTTTTTGTTTTGTTCTAAAGCATTTTAATCTTTAATAGTTTTTTCGTATTTACCACCGTTATCGAGAAAAAAAAAAATAAAAGCTTTTCTGTGTTTCGTTAGATGAAATTAAAATTTTTTTAGTAATTGGTCTAGTATGCCTTGGCTTGATTTAGATTTGAATAACCTTTTGTTTGTATATATTTTGACATTTTATTCGCCAATAACTGTTAAAAATTAAAACTAGGATACAAGAGCTAAACAAAAAACTAAAAAATCATTGGCACGTGTATCATGATGGGGATTATATAGTCATAGATACGTATGCAATGAACTTATTATATGCGAGTCGTAGATAATAGTATATTATTATACAAGTTTTATAAGACGTCAAATTGGCGCACGAGTTGTTTTGGGCACGACGAGGGTAGCGAGGAGTGCTCAAATGGAACGAGTGCGCCAATACGTCTTATAAAACGAATGTAATATACTATTTTTTCTACTTTGCGTTATTAGTTTTATATAAATTTATAAATTGTGGTTACTATATCGCGGTAAATTAGAATCTAGGGTATTTTGCGGGTACCACGTGGCAGCACTGTAGTAACTGTCAACTTCGTTAAAGATGAGATCGATGAGATAAAATCATGACAAAATCTAATTGTGAATAATTTTACTCTACTTTAGCCTACAAGTTTGAATAAATATTCAGCGAGGTCGCAACGATGATCATAATGGAGCTTGGGGCAACACTTTTAACCCTACTGTGATAAATACATGAAACTTAACTAAAAAGTTAACTTTAAAATGGTGGTTTCATAAGTATATTAATCAGAATAGAAGTGTTTGGCGGTGACTGATTAGTTACTTCGAAGAACAAGAACTTACTAAAGAATTGTTATAACCGCTTAACGTTTAATAGCGGTGTCTACCTAATTCCGCTACGTAGCCGTTGCGGCTTATATATTTACAAGCACTTATAATTGAAACCCAATTCTAATTTCGGCAAAGTAGTTTATTAGAATAAATTATACTTAGTAAAATTACATGTGATGGAGGTAACACAAATACGTTGCACACAACCAGAACTAAGACGAAGTCGAAAGCGACGGACAAAAACGAATATGAATTGAACCGAGCATCCAAGCGTCCAAAATATTACCGAAAACTTATATGTTACATAAACTAAGAAATCCTCTACACTTTAAATGTACTATAGCTTCGTACGTGTATGCTGATAAACCATTTATTGCGCATATACAATCTCGCAGCAGTAATTAAAATCGTTCATATATACGATGTAGGTTTGTTCTTCGCATAATACCTTATTAAAGTAAATGTGGTCCTTTCAATTATATCTGAAAAGGGGATTTGATGTTTAGTTGAAAAGAATGATAACGATCACCAGAGTCGTAAAACATCACCGAAAACGTCATGCTAGCGTATTTTGATGAACACAGCAAAACTAAGAAAGCCCCAATCCTTTGGCCATACTATAGCAGGCTACACCCATGTTTAAATATGTATAGAATATTGATATTTCGCAGTTTATGTGATTGCAAGCGATTAAGAAGATGCAGTGTGTGGTTATGTTGGGTTATGTATTGTATGTTTGACATATGGCATTTGATATCCATCTGTACCAATCTTAGACAAAAATGTTACTGTTTTCGGTATTACAATGTGTTAATTGTAACACCGAAAACAGTGTTACAATGTGTGCATTGTGAATGCAAAGTAGAAAAATACATATAACGATCGTTGTTTAAAGTTTAAGAAATTTATTTGCTTAACATTGTCTCAATAATATAAGGACATTGAAGGTTTTAAAGTCCTTTCTAAGTTGCTAATCTTTCGGCTCACCTTTTTAACTATATAATCTGCATGACTAGTTTCAAAGTTTCATAGTGTTATCTAACCTGAACTTTAGGGCTTACCGAATTTCTATCTTCCAATATCATAGTTTTCAACATGCTGAAACATAACTTATTTTCAGAAGCTTTTACCGCACATTTGCTGCAGTTTCTCACATACGCGAACTATACATTCACAGAATTTAGTCCTTTGTGTACGTCATCCACCAGATAAAACAGCGAAACGCGTCTGTGAATCCCCCAACAATAGGTAATGTGTATTTTTCTCGTCGAGCAGACGTGAAAGGTGTATCGCACACGAAGTGCAGAGAAAGAAAGACGGGAGAAAGAAAGACGGGAGAGGAACAAAGCGCGTCTGATACCTCAAGGGCTGAGGAATGATAATGACAGGCCTTTGAAATTTCTGTTGTTATTCTTTCTAGTGGCTTGCGCTGCGATACCGGAGTGAATCTACGAACGATTCCAACCGCCACAGTAAATTAATCGCTCTAAAATACACGTTCGTTTCGGTAAAGCGGCCATTATTTCTATTGCCTTCTTCGCCCACAGTCATTGTAGATTATATGTAATAAAATGCATTTGAGACAAGGAACGAGTGGTGGAATGAAATGGAACGAGAGATGGGAGGAAGCTCGGTTAATTGAAGAACCGGGACGCCTCGGGACACCATATATGTGCGGACACGTATTGTATGGGCAAAGGCAAGCTACACAGTTATAGAATTACAATTATTTCTATGGTGATGTGCCTTAATTCGAGATATTTTACTTTTTGTCTACGTATTGTTACTATATAGATAAAACTGCTATTATTCTTCTTCAATTACGTCATGCTATAATTAACAAAGAACTCGACAATATAATAAACCAATTATTTGACTTTTTATGATATTACAAGAAAAGTAGATGTGATAGAGACGATTATCATACATGTGTGGGTCACAGATAAATTAGATAATTAATCCTGAAAATTACAACTCTCTGTCTACTCTGGCGTAATCATGAGAATTTTGAAAACTCTGAGTGTGAATGTATTTTAGCTGCTTCAATGTTAGTTATTATTTAACTTTTTATGACTTTACAAGAAATGTAGATGTGATAGAGACGACTATCATACATGTGTGGGTCACAGATAAATTAGATAATTAATCCTGAACATTACAACTCTCTGCCTACTCTGGCTTAATAATGAGAATTTTCCAAACTTTGGGTATGAATGTATTTTAACTGCTTTAATGCTATTATTTAACTTTTTAGGACATCACAAGAACAGTAGATGTGACAGACGATTATCATACATGTGTGGGTCACAGATAAATTAGATAATTAATCCTGAACATTACAACTCTCTGCCTACTCTGGCTTAATAATGAGAATTTTCCAAACTTTGGGTATGAATGTATTTTAACTGCTCTAATGCTATTATTTAACTTTTTAGGACATCACAAGAACAGTAGATGTGATAGAGACGATTATCATACATGTGTGGGTCACAGATAAATTAGATAATTAATCCTGAAAATTACAACTCCAACTCTACTCTGGTGTAATCATGAGAATTTTGAAAACTCTGAGTGTGAATGTATTTTAGCAGCTTCAATGTTATTATTTAACTTTTTATGACTTTACAAGAAATGTAGATGTGATAGAGACGATTATCATACATGTGTGGGTCACAGATAAATTAGATAATTAATCCTGAACATTACAACTCTCTGTCTACTCTGGATTAATCATGAGAATTTTCCAAACTTTGGGTATGAATGTATTTTAACTGCTCTAATGCTATTATTTAACTTTTTAGGACATCACAAGAACAGTAGATGTGATAGAGACGATTATCATACATGTGTGGGTCACAGATAAATTAGATAATTAATCCTGAAAATTACAACTCTAACTCTACTCTGGTGTAATCATGAGAATTTTGAAAACTCTGAGTGTGAATGTATTTTAGCAGCTTCAATGTTATTATTTAACTTTTTATGACTTTACAAGAAATGTAGATGTGATAGAGACGATTATCATACATGTGTGGGTCACAGATAAATTAGATAATTAATCCTGAACATTACAACTCTCTGTCTACTCTGGATTAATCATGAGAATTTTCCAAACTTTGGGTATGAATGTATTTTAACTGCTTTAATGCTATTATTTAACTTTTTAGGACATCACAAGAACAGTAGATGTGATAGAGACGATTATCATACATGTGTGGGTCACAGATAAATTAGATAATTAATCCTGAAAATTACAACTCTAACTCTACTCTGGTGTAATCATGAGAATTTTGAAAACTCTGAGTGTGAATGTATTTTAGCAGCTTCAATGTTATTATTTAACTTTTTATGACTTTACAAGAAATGTAGATGTGATAGAGACGATTATCATACATGTGTGGGTCACAGATAAATTAGATAATTAATCCTGAACATTACAACTCTCTGTCTACTCTGGATTAATCATGAGAATTTTCCAAACTTTGGGTATGAATGTATTTTAACTGCTTTAATGCTATTATTTAACTTTTTAGGACATCACAAGAACAGTAGATGTGATAGAGACGATTATCATACATGTGTGGGTCACAGATAAATTAGATAATTAATCCTGAAAATTACAACTCTAACTCTACTCTGGTGTAATCATGAGAATTTTGAAAACTCTGAGTGTGAATGTATTTTAGCAGCTTCAATGTTATTATTTAACTTTTTATGACTTTACAAGAAATGTAGATGTGATAGAGACGATTATCATACATGTGTGGGTCACAGATAAATTAGATAATTAATCCTGAACATTACAACTCTCTGTCTACTCTGGATTAATCATGAGAATTTTCCAAACTTTGGGTATGAATGTATTTTAACTGCTTTAATGCTATTATTTAACTTTTTAGGACATCACAAGAACAGTAGATGTGATAGAGACGATTATCATACATGTGTGGGTCACTGATAAATTAGATAATTAATCCTGAACATTACAACTCTCTGTCTAATCTGGCTTAATCATGAGAATTTTGAAAACTCTGAGTATGAATGTATTTTACCAGCTTTCATGCTATTATTTAACTTCTTACGACATTACAAGAAAAGTAGATGTGATAGAGACGATTATCATACATGTGTGGGTCACAGATAAATTAGATAATTAATCCTGAAAATTACAACTCTCTGTCTACTCTGGTTTAATCATGAGAATCTTCCAAACTTTGAGTACCAATGTATTTTACCTGCTTTAATGCTATTATTTAACTTCTTAAGACAATACAAGAAAAGTAGATGTGACAGAGACGATTATCATACATGTGTGGGGCACAGATAAATTAGATAATTAATCCTGAACATTACAACTCTCTGTCTAATCTGGCTTAATCATGAGAATTTTGAAAACTCTGAGTATGAATGTATTTTACCAGCTTTCATGCTATTATTTAACTTCTTACGACATTACAAGAAAAGTAGATGTGATAGAGACGATTATCATACATGTGTGGGTCACAGATAAATTAGATAATTAATCCTGAAAATTACAACTCTCTGTCTACTCTGGTTTAATCATGAGAATCTTCCAAACTTTGAGTACCAATGTATTTTACCTGCTTTAATGCTATTATTTAACTTCTTAAGACAATACAAGAAAAGTAGATGTGACAGAGACGATTATCATACATGTGTGGGGCACACATAAATTAGATAATTAATCCTGAACATTACAACTCTCTGTCTACTCTGGCTTATTCATGAGAATTTTCCAAACTTTGAGTACCAATGTATTTTACCTGCTTTAATGCTATTATTTAACTTTTTATGACATTACAAGAATAGTAGATGTGATAGAGACGATTGTCATACATGTGTGGGTTACAGATAAATTAGATAATTAATCCTGAAAATTACAACTCTCTGCATATTCTGGCTTAATCATGAGAATTTTGAAAACTTTGAGTATGAATGTATTTTACCTGCTTTAATTTTATTATTTAACTTTTTATGACATTACAAGAAAAGTAGATGTGATGGAGACGATTATCCTACATGTGTGGGTCACAGATAAGTTAGATAATTAATCCTGAAAATTACAACTCTCTGTCTACTCTGGTTTAATCATGAGAATCTTCCAAACTTTGAGTATGAATGTATTTTACCTGCTTTAATGCTATTTAACGTTTTATGACATTACAAGAAAAGTAGATGTGATAGAGGCGATTATCATACATGTGTGGATCACAGATAAGTTAGATAATTAATCCTGAAAATTACAACTCTCTGTCTACTCTGGCTTAATCATGAGAATTTTCCAAACTTTGAGTATGAATGCATGGTAGCAGCATTAATGTTATTATTTAACTTTTTATGGCATTACAAGAAATGTAGATGTGATAGAGACGATTATCATACATGTGTGGGTCACCGATAAATAAGATAATTAATCCTGAACATTACAACTCTCTGTCTACTCTGGCTTAATCACGAGAATTTTCCAAACTTTGAGTATAAATATATTTTACCTGCCTTAATGCTATTATTTAACTTTTTATGACATTACAAGAAAAGTAGATGTGATAGAGACGATTATCATACATGTGTGGGTCACAGATAAATTAGCTAATTAATCCTGAAAATTACAACTCTCTGTCTACTCTGGCGTAATAATGAGAATTTTCCAAACTCTGAGTATGAATGTCTATTAACTGCTTTAATGCTATTATTTAACTTTTTATGACAATACAAGAAAAGTTGATGTGATAGAGACGATTATCATACATGTGTGGGTCACAGATAAATTAGATAATCAATCCTGAACATTACAACTCTCTGTCTACTCTGGCTTAATCATGAGAATTTTCCAAACTTTGAGTATGAATGTACTTTAGCTGCTTTAATGCTATTATTTAACTTTTTATGACATTACAAGAACAGTAGATGTGATAAAGACGATTATCATGCATATGTGGGTCACAGATAAATTAGATAATCAATCAATAACTTTTTATGACTTTACAAGAAATGTAGATGTGATAGAGACGATTATCATACATGTGTGGGTCACAGATAAATTAGATAATTAATCCTGAACATTACAACTCTCTGTCTACTCTGGCTTAATCATGAGAATTTTCCAAACTTTGAGTATGAATGTATTTTAGCTGGTTTAATGCTATTATTTAACATTTTATAACATTACAAGAAAAGCAGATGTGATAGAGACGATTATCATACATGTGTGGGTCACAGATAAAATAGATAATTAAACCTGAAAATTACAACTCTCTGTCGACTCTGGCTTAATCATGAGAATTTTGAAAACTCTGAGTATGAATGTATTTTAGCTGTTTTAATGTTATTATTTAACTTTTTATGACATTAAGAGAATAGTAAATGTGATAGACAGACAACATACTCTTTTGTCTTGGAAATTACTTTACCTAAGTCACCTTAATCTCGTTTCCTGTTTAAAGGAATGTACATATCTGGCGGTTCGCTTAAAAATTGTCGTAATCTCGTTTACCGCTGGCCGAAAAATATGAAACTCATTTCAACTGCCAGCGTTTTCAGGAGCGACGACGGTAATTGCGACAAAAAAAACCTGACGAGCAGACGAGCGCTCCCTCTGACGGCCGAGTCGGGAACTTATCTCGTATTACCTAATAAGAACTTTTTTATAGTGACGTAATAAATATCGAGTTTTCACGGGCACTGCTGCCTGTCCGCTTTTCCTTTGTTTGCTCCCGGTTTCAGCTACAAACCGGATTTTTTTGCGAGTGTTAATGTTTGTCGTGAAACAGTGGACGTCATTTCAGGACAAAACGATAAAATCAAATAATTTTTGCTGTTGAACTTTATGGTTTTAGGAGAAGTTGTTGTCTTATCTGACCAATAACTTAACTAAAATACATTGTAACTATTGCAACTGTATTCGGAACATGAAAATCATCATCAGTTTTTCTACAATATTACTATGGCTACTGTTCAGTAATATTGTTGTTTAATTGAGTCTCTGCACGTATGCCAAATTCTAAATAGTGGAATTAATTATTTGTGTAATTTGCACGCCGGCAAATTATACGAACAATAATTAACGTTATTCATAAAATATTGCACTCGGGAATATTGAATTATAATAATTAATTCATTCTTCACAAATTACTCATTAATAATATACAATTGCTAATTGTTTGTAGGTATTATTGCGGAATATGTGTTATTTTACTATAAACAATAATAAATAATTGCAATATTTTATTTTGTTTTGCAGTTCCGTCAAAAAATTAGACTAAATTTTTAGACCTGAATTTTGTCTCAACGACTTTTTTGGGAAAGTATTTACTGAAACTAGATCTTGCAATGCTCCTGCATCATCTTCATAGTTTAGTTTTTGTTAAAAATAAACAAAATCAACTTCAACAAATAAATAAAATAACTTCAACAGATGTACAACAGCGTGTATGTCAATTCTTAGTTTTGCAAACCGTAAAGGATGAGTCACACGTGAATCCGCAACCTGACCACTCAGATCTGCAATCTGCATTCCTCAAGAGGATTTTAATCTTCATTCGAGTTTAGGAATGGCCGGACATGTAAGTAACTCAGGCCGTTATCATGTCTGGCTTTTCCTGAACTTTATAATTGAGACTAAACACGTGCATTTCGCCCGGAGGTTTTAAATAGCATACAGCATACAACTTGGCGTAAGCAATTTAGCATAATTACTTTGTCTCATCAATTAATGGATATGATATCGTTGGTGCACAAGAAAACTGACATCTCCAAATTCATTATTTTGCAAGAGAACGGTTTTATATTGTGTTATTAAGATTAAAATAAAAAAATATTAATTATGAGATACACTCAGTTCCAATAAAAGTGTTTAATAAAAACGTTTTTAAAAATGCGTATCAGTTTAATTCACTAGAAAGGTGTTTATCGATAAATTCTAAAAGTTTGTTATATGCAAGGTTTCAAACAAAGTTGTAATTAGGACAATTTTAGAGATAAATCAATGAATAAAATTGATTAACACACAGGGTGACTCAAAAACGAGGAAAAAGCATTGTTCAGTTTTTCCACTACTAAAGACAAAGGAATTGCATACCAGCAAATAAAAAAAATAAAAATCCTTCTACTGATTTAAAAAATATAAGAGATTAAAGTTTGGTCGAAAATCAAGTGCGTCATTTATATGGAACTTGGTGTATTATTATTAAAAAAATTTAAAATAATTAATGTAATATTGCAGAACAGGTTTTTTTGATTTATTTTATTTTTTTTTTGAAAGAATAAACTTGATAAACTCAAAACTGCCAGTAGAATTAGAATCTGAAGGCAATAATTGTACATAACGTACATTATTTTTCGAAAACCACTGTCAGAACGAAAAAAAATGTGAATTGAGTCTCTTTAAGATATTATAAAAGAAAACTAAATGGCGACAATGTCCGTTCGATAAGCAAACGTATTTCAATCAGTTGCTATAGAAAAATATTTATAACTTTTGCAACAAGTGATACCATCTGTTGTCACTTTTTTGTTCTGTCTTTTTGCCAATTGAACATCTGTCATTACGATAATCAAAATAATAATAAATAAAACACATACAAGTTCACCAACAAAATTGACACAATTCTAAATACTGCGCCATCGTGTTGACATATTACTTTTTAAGTAACCAGAAAAATGACGCAATGCTAAAACGATACCCGTTTTTGGATCCGTTTTTTTTTCTGAAATGATGTTAAAAATTCGTTTTGACGCTTTTGCAAACATATCTCATAATTGAATCGGTGAGTGAAAGAACAGAATAAGTCCAAATCAGGCGTTTGTGGCAAACTAGTAAAACTGTATAAATCGGCAGCTGTGTATTTTACAAATTTGGTAAGCACAGAAAAGTTGTACTAAATTTTGGTTCAAAAGGCAATAATAAATAAGCAATTAGATAAAACATCGGCTGCACTTGATCTGTTCTTCTAGTCAACGACATGCTTATTTGTTGAAAAAAATTATGCTATTAACACAAGTAGTAAATAAAAATGCATAAAGACGAAAAGAACAACAAGTTTAGTATTAGAAATAAAATTTAAACTAACAAAAAAAACAAAATAAAGAAAACAACATTATCAAACTTATTAAACTGATGTTTCCCAAAAAGTAATATGGTAGTAACGTTCAAGATCTTCTCCTTCTAAATAGTGCATCACGTTTCTTAACTAAGCAATTTTTAAGTAGTTAATAGGTATTGGGTTTTTGTATGCTGATTTTGTTGGAAGTGTGAGACGATTTTTAGTTTCTTTTGATAGTTAGAAGGTATGGGTTGTTGTAGCCATCTATACAGTGAGCGCGTAAAGTATGGAAAAATGTCAAAATCTCAAGAACGGTTTGCTATTTTAAAAAATCCTCGAACACGTCGATTTATAATTATCAAAATACACCTTATATCAAATTAATTGTTGTACTTTCAATTGTTTTTAACTGATGACGTCATCGACATTTCTTTTAAATGACAACCCAATATTTATTTAATGAATTCGACAGACCTTTTAATTGTCTTAGTGGAAGCATATTTTTATGGCCTTACATAAGAAAATTTTCGAGAAAATTTCCGGAACGGTTCGACCGAATTTAACGAATTTTTGTTACTATCGTTGATGCAACGTTTACAGTTTCTGAGATATAACCTCAAACTTTTTAATTTGAGATAGAACACCCTGTATATATTGACATTTTCTGTTACAGTCTTCATTATTCTATCAAAAACATCTAGAAATTAACAAAAACCTTTGTTAGTTAGGTCTAAAAATTAAAAAAAAAAAAAATTGTTAACAAAACATTTATTACATTTTCTACTGCAACTACACTAGTTTTAAACCACACATTGTTTTAAATTTGATCGGTTTATTTTTTTGTTGTTGTTATTTTTTGTTATCAATTTTTTCTGTTAATTTTTACACCTAAGTAATAAAGGTTTTTGTTAATTTCTCGATATTTTTGATATAATACTGTATACTGAATAGGCAATGGAAGACTGTAACAGAAAATGTCAAAATATACAGGACGTTCAACCAGTGACTTCACTTTTATTTCATAACCTGCAATTGTCTTTTTCTCGCAAATTTTCTTATGTATGGCCATAAAAATATTATGCAACTATTAAGACAATTAAAAGATCTGTCAAGTTCATTAAAAAAATTAGGGTTGTTTTTTTAAATAAGTCGATGACGTCATCTGTTAAAAAAACCGCGCTCCATGCAATGAGTAGAAAAACAGAGTATGTCCTGGACTTATTCTGCTCTTTCAGTCATTGCGTGAAGTACGGTGCTTCTACAGCAGTACTGGTAATACATATGATTATTTTTTTCGAAAAGATTGAGGAAATTTATACAAAATGGCTATCTTAGTTTAAAATGTCAAATTTTGGACTTGTCCCAAAAAAACACTCCAGTAATAAATAACATGGAAAAATCTGGAAATATTACATTTATATGAATATCGATTTAGCAGTCCTACAGGGCAAAATAATTAAACGTCACGAGCATAAAAATGTTACCTTCGGAAATGGTGGCGAAATGTCATTCCAATATATATATAGCATATACATATCTGAAAGCGGAAATGATCAGAATGATTCAGCGGTTCAGATGAACGGAAATCGAAAGCTAAGTTTACACTGTACACTCTTTCACGAACCACGATGTCATTGGGGGGGGGGGGGGGGGGTCACATAAAAATAGAATCGGAGATATGTATATATAGTATAGGTGTGCTGAGATTTTTTTAAATTAACTTTATTGATTTCGGTGTCAAGGTTCTCGAATACGATATTTTCCCTTATAGAAAGAAAAAAAAAGAGAAATATATTTAATTTAGAATGATATCAGATCTTTTTCAAACAAAGAAATATAATATATATCGTAATTAATTTGTATAACGGAATATGACAGCAATGTTGAAGTAATTTTTCTCCATGTCAAATTTAATTTTGTTGTCGAGTCATACAATACAGCGATATTATTTCTTGGGGCAGATTTCATTATTTATTAATTCATAAAGCAAAAACAAACAAGAAACAAAATACCTCCAATTACTGAACATGGTTTTATTATTAATACCGCACATTCCAGAAACTCTAAATTAGCATAAATATCTGAACACGTGGGGATATTTTATGTATGCGCGAATGATCATTCCGGTATAATCGCGGTTAACCGTCACATTAAAAATTTATAGTAATCCATGTCAGCTGAAAATTAATATTTGTCGCATGAGTAAACTACACTTGATAACTACTTTCACCGTAGTTTTGCTCTTGTAATTGCGTCCGATGTTCCGGTATTATTAAAATATTTAATTCAAATAAACTCCCTACTTTGGTTAAACTAGTAAATTTTATATCATAGCATCTACAGTACAATATGTTAAATAATTATGTGTGTTTCGTTTTACATTAGGATATCAGCAAAGTTTCAGTTTTATACGTATAAGTAGAAATACTAGGAACTCGACCTTTATGTAAATTAAATGAAAGTTTTGCTGAGACTTGAGGCAAATTGAGTATAATGAAGCCGTACTAATAATTTAACATGGGATTATGTAGCGAAGTAGCCTTCAGGATTCCTGAAACTGAGACTGTTGAGTTAACGATATAGGGTTAAGTGCTGAGTTGAAAATTAGTTACGCGATATGCCATTTCCTACTCAGAATAAATACTAGATATTCAGGTCAATTCTGTAAAGCAGTTTGTTCGTTAGCAAGTGGTTAAATTTCTTAGTTGCTACAAGTATAAAAAATAATGTTATAGTCAAATACAATTTTGTATTCGTCGACTATTAAAACAAGTTTGTTAAATTTATGAAACGTATAGTGGAAAGATTACCACAGTTAAATTAAATGATCATTGTTAAAGAATTAAATTAGTATCCAATAAACGAGAAAATCTTTAAAACTTTTAACCACACCTACTAGAATTTAACCAGTTGTCGTATTAATGAACCCCTTCAATTGAAACTTGTGGCTATACATATCCGAATAACCTAACCTCACAATTCAGAAATGCACTCAGACGCGAAGTCTCGGAAGAATAAGAATAACAACAAGAATAATTCATTTTACCCGATTTTACTGAGCAGCTATCTTCTGTGGACCTTTGCACAAATTTAATTTTTGCGTAAATTGTTTCCACAATTCTTCGACGTTACGGGCTTCCGTAAACGGAGTTGAGTGCGTCGCAAAAGAACCTTAATTTTGTGAATAAAATTAACCATGACGGCATAAATATGGATTTTGTGTAGTTCTACTCTCGCAGATACTCCTATTCGTTATTAGTTTGCATATTTTTAACTTCTGTGTACACAGCGCATCAAAGGGTACTGATCAGCTGATTGAATTTTTTGTACTGAATGCGTATGACCATCAACAGTTAACCACTGTTGTTAACCGTATGATTCTTAAGAAGTGGTTAATTTTTCTCATATAGAATACGAAATCTTATTAAAGTAGTTAACAAGGTATTTAACGGAAGTTGCTAACGTAGTTGATACGTAGCAACTTGCTACGTAACTCTTTCCTATGAACCAGGTTGGTACTTACAAACTTCAATCGCGTTTTTCTCGAATATATGTTTTCGCACATAAAACACGTTTCCGTAGTACACGTCACATATGTAAATTGTGTTTATTGTCACCCATTTGTCAGAAAATTTTGTATCAGATTATTGAGGGCACGTTGGAAGATGATGAAAATATTTATTATTAATAATAAAAAGTACTATGAACAGATGATGCCACATTTCCTTCTTAAGTGACTGATCCTTCTCAAAATTGTTGGACGTGGACACAAAATTTTTTTATCGTGTCACAAACTTTAAATCATGAACAGTATCGTAAATATTTTGTTTGTTTCTGTTGCAAAAAGAAAACCTTTTTGAATGAATGAAAGCTCGCTTGTAATAAATATTACTATCTGATTGATTCTATCTTCAGTCTGCCTTTTGTTACATAGTTATAAAAAAATTATACATGTTTTATATGGCTTTTACGTGAAAAAAATGAGTGATTAGTTGCAAAAATGTTTTCTATATCAAGATACTGTTCAGGACTTTTCAAGTTTCAAGTTTCTTCAATCCACCATTAAAATCTTGACAAAAACACTAAAGCTCAAATATTTTTTCAAATCAAATATCTTACAAAATATTACAGTCTAGAAAAGATGTGACATTGTTGAACTTGGGGGTTTCTTGTATCCAGCTCTGGCAATTTTGAGGAAAAAAACTGCGAATGTCATCTTCTCATAGTATTTTGAGTCTAGTATTTTTATAAATAATTACCCCAGAAATAAAACAAGTGAATATTTTCTTTCTTGAAGCTGTTCGCTGGTTCGGCCGGTTCGTTGCATTGACATCTTCAGCCCAAATGTACAACTAGAATAAATAACGTCAATCATATGCGGTTAAAAATTACTAAATGGCATCTTATATGGTCTGAGTATAAAAATCACACGTATAACAAACAAATACCGACAAAAGACAAGAGACATGCATAGAGAAGTACATGGATAAGGGTCAGTTATTGAAAATAAATTAATCGTTTAGTAAAGTGACATTTCTATCTCTTTTAGTTCTTGTATTTCAAGTTGTTCTCAAAGGTCCATTCTATATGATTTCTTAGATATGTGAATTATTTTTGGCTCATTTGATTGGGCGTTTATGTTCCAGTATTCGTTTTGCTAAGTTCCTTAATGACCGACATTACAATCTGAGCACTTGACAAAGTCATAAAAATGAAACCTTTCAGGACAACTACACAGAGGAAAAAATTTCTTTGACAGTAAGAAACTTTATTTAAGTCAAATATACATGACTGTTGAATATCAGCAAAGAAACTTTAGTTTGAAGTAAACATTTTTGGTTAGTTATATCAAAGCAGGAATTTGCTGGATGCAGCAAAATATTTATTTGTTATTAACATATATTGTTTTAGGATAAAGAAATATTATATTGTATGTAAAATTAGTTAGTTGTATCAAAGTTCCAATTCGTTTGATACAGCAAACTATTCATTTGTTACTAACATATATTGTTCTACTCTAAAGAAATATTCCACTGTACGTGAAATTAGAAATTATTAAATTAATTGTTTATATACTTAATGTTTTCATACATTTGTTAAATTTAAAAATTTAAGTTTGTTACACCCAACAAATATATGGTGAAATCAAATATAACTTCTTTCCATTAAAATGCTAAAATTTCCTCGATTTTATATTCACAAATTTATACATTTCTTTGATATAAACTATTACATGCATAGCAAGAATTAGTCATGTTGTTGACTTTATTAAATATGATACTCAATTTAAATAAATATACGCTATAATTTAAACAAGCGTTCTAATAAATTTCTTTCCATCAATATTAGAGCTGTTGGACATTTCTACGTCAGGTACATTGATGATATAAAGTCACAATCACTGATGCTGCATGGACATATATGCGCTTATATACCCTCTAGGAGACCTCTCTTACGACGAGAAACTAAAGCGCCATCTATCGGCATCCTTCACATTATTTTCAAAACAACTACTTTCTTAAATCAAAACAATCGTTTGATTAAAGCAAATATTTAGGTTGTTTTATATTAAAGAAATATCAAATAAAGTTTCAAATAAACAAACATTTTGTTAGCAAATCATCAAAAAAAGTTTATTTGACTCAAAACATGTAAGAAACTGAATTCTTTCTTATAAATAAAAATCTATTCGCGTCAATAAAATATCTCTTTAGGGCCAATATATTTGTTTAAGAAATGGATTCTTTGATTCAACACTGCCTTTTCTCTCTGTGTAGAAACAGAAAGACATAAAAGAGATAGAAATGGCACTTTACTAAACGATCAATTAATTTTCAATAACAGATTTATTGTGTACCTACATTGTTTATTGTTTATTGTACTTTGTACATTGTTTATTGTGTATACGCTTGTCCCTTGTCATTCAACACATAAGATTCACAAGATCGATTTTATTTATTCTAATTGTAGATTTTGGCTGAATATGTTAATGCGATAGTACTAGTAGCCATTAAAATTAAAATCCAAAAAAGGAAACAAGGTTTTTTAACTTTTTTTACACCTCCCATAACAAGGGAATAGACTATAAATGAGTATTTTATTGTGTTAATCCAAGCAGATATAATATTATCTAACTCACAAGCGATTTTAGAATCATAACAACAGACAAATGTTTCAACCTTCTTAAAACTATTTTCCGCTTATCTAACGAGTCTTTTAGGTTCATTTCCAAGAGAAAAATAATTTTTTAAATCACCTAAAGGTTTAAAATCGACCACTGTGCACCGTATAGCAAAGCTTTTGTACCGCTTTAAATAAATATTTTCCAAACCGTCGCCGACAATGACGGCTCCTTGCAATAACTTGGAAAGCTGTCGGCGTAGGGTTGCGGAATATATATAATAGAACGGGATTCGGAAGTTTCTTCCAGCTACCCCAGAAAGTAGACCGAACCACCCCCCCCCCACACCCCCAAAGTCACACAAACACGCCGCCATTATTGCATAACCGAGGGTACGGTACGGCCATACCCGACCGTATATCCTCTGCAGTTAAAAATTCCTCACGGAAATTTACACGGTCGGTTGGATCGGCGTCTTTTGCCTGGACCCAGCCACCCTCTATTTCCGGCGTCACTATACAAGATAAATTACAACTACCTTCGGCAAAATGTGCACTTGCGGAAAAAGTTATGTTCACATCCTATATTTTTTTGTTTCAATGTAACTCGGAAGCTACCGAACGGATTTTGATCGGACTTTCACCCAAAAATACACCGTCTTTTAGGGAATATTCAAGAATAAACAGACAAAAAGTTATTGGATAGTTTTTGAGTTATAGTGCAGCAAAAAATGGCATGATGTATACTTCCTTTTTTCCGCGAGTATACCTCTGCTAGTCTGTGCTCTCTTTCTCTATAGAAGAAGTGCGGCGAGATACAGCTGCAAACGCGTAAACAGTTTATAATGTGACACGCTTTAAGGACCCGATCGTTAATCTACCTTAGGCGGAAAAGTACCTCATTTTTTAGCGTTATTTTTACGCATTTCGGGGTAGAAGACTAAACAATATCTATTATCACCGCGTCGACAGCGACGACAACTGGGGGATAGCATCAAAGTAGGACTTCCGCTTAACATAATAAACGATACAGTAAACTATTTTATAACTTTTGTGGTGCTGTAACTTCTGTTTCCGTTGCATTGAGATTTGGATATATGTGGAAAAAACGTTATGGTTCTAAACTGTTTTCTAGGGAAGGTATTAAGAAGGGCTGGTCACGTTTTGTTTAAAACGTAGTTAAAAACGTTATTAAATACTTAGTTTGGAAATAATTTGTTTATTAGTTGAATTTGGTAACGTTTGAATTTGGTAACGTTTACATTTGGTACATTATGGCATCCATTAAAAAAGGGAGACTTAAGAATTAAAAAACACCTAGTAAATGTATAAGGAACAATAAAAACTGTTTGTTGATAAATGTATGTGAAGCATTTGTTTCTGCTAACATACCTATCTTAATAAACTAATAATCTTGTCTTTAAAATAGTGATCAAGAGGTATACTGGACGAGTTTACCCGATGAATACAAAATTAGGAAATACATATTACGAACAAGGTCAATATGAAAAAACAATTTCTACAATAAAATCAAATCTATCCAACAAATTGGCAAAAAAACATTGCAAAACAAATGATAACTAATAATTCAATGAATATTTATTAACTGTTGACACCATTATTACTTTATTTAGATTGATTATCTCTAGTTTTAGCAATAATGGCCTATTGTGAAGCGTTAAAGAAATATTGAAAAATTAGTAGAAAGAAATATTACTAAGGTATAAAAAATGGCGTTAATTAACCCACATTTTTGGTACTAAACTTTTTCCCAAAAACACTCCGTTTAGGAACTGCAAAGCACCGGAATGTGGTAACAGCTTTAGAAACTGCATTACGAAAGTGGGTTGTGTGAAGTGTCATAGAATAGACCTCCTTTAATACCAAATAATTTTGTGAAACTTTTTGTATTTAACGTCTCCAAACAGAATTAGTACTAGATAAAATTGGTAATAAAATTACAAAACAATCCTATGATACCTGATACAACTATGTACTTAGGACTTTTTTAAACCTGTTTTAAAACTATTTTCTTGTGACTTTCAAAACCCGGTTTTTGTATTAAAAAAACGGTTTTAGCAACTATTTAATTAAAAATTGCCATTTAGTCCTTAAATAAATATTATTGTACATATTATTTATTTCTTGTTTAGAAACTGTCCTTCAGTAAATTTACGACAGTCCCACATTTTTTTACAGAAACATTTTTTTAGGCATTAAGTGTCATTCTTAGTAACACTGCATATGGACTAGAATTCTCAAAAGGTTACAGTCTGTTGAAACATTAACAAAACAAAGAGAAATAAAATACATACAAGGCGAAAAAGTTTACCATAACAACAATACTAAATACATAAATGTAAGTAAGTCAATCAATATCAAAATAATAAAACTCAAAGAAAGAAACAAATATATCTAAGTATATAAAACATTTCATTGATCTTTTTACTTTATGATACGTAGTATGATAGATTAGATTACAGTTGAAAACCTTTTTGTTCAAAAGCGTCTGTAATTTCGCCAAAATAGTTAAATAAGAAATTAAAGTATACATTTTGTATAATATATGTCTGTCATTTTATGGTAAAATTATTAGTTTAGCTGCATGAGCAAATTGTATTTGATTGTAACCAGGATTTGACAGATATTTTCATTCTAATGACAGTAGGTAGCGTCAAACGCTGATGTTTTGACAACACCTACCGTCAATAGAATCGATATATCTGTCAAATCCTGGCTAACTAGTTTTATTTTAATGCAGACACGATTGATCTCGATCAAATAGAATCTCATGCAGCTAAACTATTAATTTTATATATAGTATGATAAAGTCATGTGCCTAGCCACATCAGATTTTTTAGAATTGAAATATAATTCAGATCGATTTTTGGCTTTTTCAATTTTTTTTATGACGTTATATTTCAAACTGCTGTAACTTTGTGAGGAATTAAAACAAAGCAAAACAAATACCTAAGTCCATATGGAATTTTTTACTCAGTATGACATTTGCTATCTGAAAAAAGTTTCTATAATAGCTATTTATAACAACTTTTCTATCCGTTACCATGCAGGTATAAAAAAACAGTACATTTGTATTTTCATTAGATTTGTAACAGAATTATTATATTATTATTATTATTATTATATTATAGATTAAAAAGCTATGATTATCAAAGAAATGCTCATGGGAAAATCAAAAGTAATGGAAAAATTAGTTTCTATGTATTTCAAGAACTTGGAGAAAAAAAGTTCAGAAATCACTGAATTTCGGTAATTGAAACCAATAAAAAACAAAATAAATCGATAACTTGGTAAATTTATAATCTTGTTACGTTTCTGTAGATTATTACTTTGCGGCTTTTTTTGTCGGTGGGGCGTTTTAAAGAATCTCTCTTGACAGTTAAGTGAATTGCAACTAATATTGTAGTACATATTTCTAATGATTATTATTAATTTGTTATGAAATCTTTTGGCTTACATGAAGAACAGTAGAAAGGTGACAATATTAGTTGGAATTCACTCCAGTTATTAAGATGATGTTTAAAATCAAAAATCAATAGAAAATTGTGAAAATAGACGAAACGGAAAAGACTATAATCATACAAACCTCAGTATTGTTTACCACAACACAACAAAATAAAAGATAATGTATCTTCCATTAAGAAGAATAATTCAAGAATTTGTAAAAGCAGAATGCCTTTTCCGCAACGAAATTTGATAATTACCATCATCTCCACTTCAAATTCATTACCGTCATTCGAACGAAACGCAAATACAATTTTAATTTAATCTCTAACTTACTTACCTAGGATTGTCGAATATTACACAGTTGGCGGACCTGAAACAAGAGCAGACAAAACGGCATTAGGGAAATTGAAAAAGCCAATAGTCGCCGTCAGGGCGATGCCTCTAAAATCATCTCTGTCTGTCGAAACGAACTTATCTCCGTCCTAATTTATTTGTCAGAAGGGTCAGGATAGAAATTCGGAAGCTACGGTCTTCCTTTAGTAAAACGACCGACGAACGAACAGTTTTCCATTTTCGACGAATTGCCCGGCGAAGAATCATAAATTGAAGTAGTAGGGAGCGAGTTGGTTTCGCCTAATACGGACAGCAGCCTTGAATTTTGATTTCGGTGAAAAAAAAAACACGAGCGGACACACAAGGGTGGAGAAGGATGGAGGAATTTTCGTCCGGACAATGTTTTTATCAATAATATGGGATTCGTGTTTTTTTCTCTTGGCATTGTTTGATCATCGGCAAAGAAAAGAAAACGGGGGAAACACGTAGAATGAGCGTACGGAATAAGGAATAAGGGTTGAGGTTTATTGAATAAATTTTTCGTTAAATTATTTCCACCGGATGCTCAAAAGCCAGGAATTACGTCTGGTTGAGGTTGGTGATTTTTTTCCTTTTTCCCTTTGTGGGTTAAGTTTTTTTCACATTAGGGTTTCCGATGTAGTTCAAAGAAAAGACAATATAATTTAGATGCGAATAAAAAGCTATGTGTTTTATGAGAAGAAATTGACGTTAGTAGATGCGCTTTTTTTTAATGTTTCGATTTTTTATGTCTAGCGAGTGTTTACCCACAGACGAATAATTATTGTTAAATAATTTTAATTGTACAGAAAATCTTTCTAAATAATAAATAATCTAGAATACTGCGCAGACCTAAAGTACCTTTTACCAGAGCTGTGAAAATAAAAAAAAATAATTATGAGAAAAGTTAAATTCACATAAAAATACAGCTCCGAAGAACCTATGTGAAGTTAGCCCCCAGCCCCCCTTATGGGAATTTACGTGCACAGAAAAACTCTAATTACTCGAGTACCCTTAGGGATACCGCAACGAAACTAACACTGTTCGAAAGAGTGTTCTTCGGCCAATCTAAAAGTGGAAAAGTCCGATCCGAAATATATAAATTAGTGGCCGTAATTAATTAATACCTGATTAGGTGACACGGAATATTTGCAAAAATCGGGATATTCAATGGGCTGTATCTCGTTAAGCGTTTGTTCAATCCTTAATAAAACCAACAGCATTCGATTCCCCTCTTCTTCGACTATAGAAATGTCAAAAAGTCCGATCGCAATTACCTAGGTTTGAGGTAGTATGCGTGGGCGAAGGTCGGCGTGTTTTGCGACAGCTTGCGTTGTTAACCTGGACGGTTCGGCCGGCTTCCAGCCCCCTCTTATGGGAATTTACGTGTATAGAAAAACTCTAATTACTCGAGTACCCTTAGAGATACCGCAGCGAAACTAACACTGTTTAAACGAGTGGTTTTCGGCCAATCTAAAAGTGGAAAAGTCCGATCCGAAATATATAAATTAGTGGCCGTAATTAATTAATACCTGATTAGGTGACACGGAATATTTGCAAAAATCGGGATATTCAATGGGCTGTATCTCGTTAAGCGTTTGTTCAATCCTTAATAAAACCAACAGCATTCGATTCCCCTCTTCTTCGACTATAGAAATGTCAAAAAGTCCGATCGCAATTACCTAGGTTTGAGGTAGTATGCGTGGGCGAAGGTCGGCGTGTTTTGCGACAGCTTGCGTTGTTAACCTGGACGGTTCGGCCGGCTTCCAGCCCCCTCTTATGGGAATTTACGTGTATAGAAAAACTCTAATTACTCGAGTACCCTTAGAGATACCGCAACGAAACTAACACTGTTTAAACGAGTGGTTTTCGGCCAATCTAAAAGTGGAAAAGTCCGATCCGAAATATATAAATTAGTGGCCGTAATTAATTAATACCTGATTAGGTGACACGGAATATTTGCAAAAATCGGGATATTCAATGGGCTGTATCTCGTTAAGCGTTTGTTCAATCCTTAATAAAACCAACAGCATTCGATTCCCCTCTTCTTCGACTATAGAAATGTCAAAAAGTCCGATCGCAATTACCTAGGTTTGAGGTAGTATGCGTGGGCGAAGGTCGGCGTGTTTTGCGACAGCTTGCGTTGTTAACCTGGACGGTTCGGCCGGCTTCCAGCCCCCTCTTATGGGAATTTACGTGTATAGAAAAACTCTAATTACTCGAGTACCCTTAGAGATACCGCAACGAAACTAACACTGTTCGAACGAGTGGCCTTTGGCCAATCCAAAAGTGGAAAAGTCCGATCCGAAACATATAAATTAGTGGCCGTAATTAATTAATACCTTATTAGGTGACACGGAATATTTGCAAAAATCGGGATATTCAATGGGCTGTATCTCGTTAAGCCTTTCTTCAATCTTAATAAAACCAACACCATTCGATTCCCCTCTTCTTCGACTATAGAAATGTCAAAAAGTCCGATCGCAATTACCTAGGTTTGAGGTAGTATGCGTGGGCGAAGGTCGGCGTGTTTTGCGACAGCTTGCGTTGTTAACCTGGACGGTTCGACCGGCTTCCAGCCCCCTCTTATGGGAATTTACGTGTATAGAAAAACTCTAATTACTCGAGTACCCTTAGAGATACCGCAACGAAACTAACACTGTGCGAACGAGTGTTCTTCGGCCAATCTAAAAGTCGAAAAATAGCAGAACAATAAAATTGCAAAATAAAATTAAATGTTAATTAAATGTTCAAACAGCAAATTAAAATAAATGTTTGTAGTATGTATGTGGGAAAAAATTCAGTTTCAAAGTTCAGGAGTTTTAATTAATTGCTGATAACTAAAAATGATGCATTTTATAAAAAATGCTTCGTAAAAAAAATTCTTAGAAATAATCTTAGAATTAAAAAATTTAAAAATATTGTTCTATTTGAAAAAGGAAATGTTACCAAATTTCGATGCCTGGTTTAAAACAAAAAAAAATGTTTTTTTCCTTTAATTTTTTTACGGTTGGAGAATTATTTAGTTGTAATTTTAACTAACTCTGTATAGATATGCACTATAATATTTGATTTATAACGCAATACATTATACAAAATAATAATTATCCAAATATTTAGTTTTGTTTTATGGAAAATCGTATTACTATGACTTATAATTGTATAATGGTATCTAATATAAATGATCAGAATAAGAAATCAATAGCATTTAAGAAATTTTTCAAATATTTAATATATTTTGATTAAATTTTGGTTAATATATTTTGATTAAATTACGGTATTCAATTAATTATTAATTAATAATGACCACAATTTCAATGAAAGTATGCACACACACTATACGCTGAGGCAGCGGCTACTTCAGCGACGTCCATTCTAAGTCACCCGCAGATGAACACAGAATGCACGAGTCGAACGCCGAGAATGTGGATAGCCTTCTTTGACCGCCCAGTCTCACCCAGCGTCGCCGAACTTTTCGCCGATTTCCTCGGGCTGAGTCTGGAGCTAGCATAATAGTAGTTGAAGCCATAGTCTCGCAGGTATACTATTATTTAACCTCCATCCCCATCCAAGTTATATTGAAATTAGCCCAGAAGTTTTCCCAGTGCTAAATTAGCGAATATTAACATACCAAAGCATGTTTGTAGGCAACTCTCTGAAGGTCCTTAATTCACCTCTATTGTTATTTAAAGAACGACCCCAAGCGTCAGCAAAATTTCCATTGTACCATTATTGGTAATATTTCCATGGGTTGGTTGTACCATAAAAGGGATTTAGTAGAGCAAATTTGCCACTCCCGTTTAACGTAGGGAATTTGGTGAATTTAGGGAACAGGCGACGTCAGCCGTACTAAAAGGGTTCTTTCAATAAATTTCGTCCTAAAATTAATTTTCCATCGTATGCTAGGAGCAAATTATACATCCTCAGCGTATAAAGTCAAAATATATATTATAAGGCAAACAACAAAGATTCAACTCGCGTGATATCACAATATAATTACATCATTAAGCACGTTCGCGAAGACACATAATATAATGTTACCCTCGTCAATGTCAGCGCCCTGTTATTTATGCCCCACATGTCAGTTTGCCTCCGAACATTTGGCCTGGCCTTTCCGATATATTGAAAAATTGCTTAGGGTCATGCCAAAACTGATAGTCTGCGGTTTTCTAGTTTATGGGCCAATTTTCTAATAATATTATCTTTTAATGGTCCAATTTTGATAGGTTTTTATCAAGGATGGTACAAAAATTATAGGCAGACCGTTTGAAGTAAAACTCAGCATTTTTCTATGATAATTTTTATAACTTCTAGACATAACATAAAATATTGTTATATTGTTATAATAAATTGGTTTATTTTTGTTATAGATTTTGTATGTAAAATACATACAAAATCTATAACAAAAATAAACCAATTTATTATTACAATATACGGAGATGAAACAACCCCCACGGAAGAGTTAAGAAAAAAAACGAACGAAGTGTTAATATTGACAACGTAAATTATTTAAAAGCTTGAATAAACTAAATAAATATTCTACGGTGTATCAAAAATTTTTTTTAATATCAAAATTCAAAAAGTTGATAATGATGTCTCTATGGACCTAATACATCACAAAAATACTTACAAAAAACAATCGAAAAAATATAGGTCAACCGCAAGAGACCTAAAGTTTGCATTTTTCTTTAAATAAAAACACACTCCAAGCAATTTATCTAATCCAAAAAATTATGGTAAAACAAAGAATGTGTTCAATTTTTCAAAACATTTAATTACCACCATTCGTGGTGGTTGTTTGCCACAACGCAGGCTACAGGTACAGGTTGGTACAACGAACTTAAGAGGGGCGATTATCCATATACCAGTTACATGCAAAACACGGGCGCATAAAAAGCAGATTGGTGTCGAAACTATTGCACTGATGTGTAAAAGTAAGGTACTGTTGGAATGTGTAAGCATAGGGCATTGTTCCGGGATAAATATTAAATTCAACCGAGCTTGCTTTAATCATGAACCTAATTAGAGAAAAGAAGCTAATATTTGACACAATATACTGGTTGATTTAATATGCTTTCATGGTGATTAAGCCAATAGCATTAATCCCGGAACAGGAGCTAATTTATGGGTGACATTTTAAGACATAGCTCTTTAAAATTCACCTAGCCGTTGTCAAGTTGATCAGGATTTTATGCAATTGTGTCGAATTACTACGAACTGTCACCGCGGAGCTCTGTAAAGAAGGTTTCTGTAATGAAGTCCACAGACCGAGACAAGGGAGAAGAGTACCAACAGCTCAGATCAATAATAACTAACGGTTGACAACAACTACAGTAGCTGCCTATTGGCAAACGGCAGAAATCGGCTGAACAAATTAAGTAAGTATGTCTGTTTATCCACAAGGACTTGAGTACAACGGTTCACCGTTAGATGGAACCACATCCTGGGCGTACTACAGACTCAAGGCCGACGTCGATCTTACTACCATAAACTCCCCTATCAAGAGGCTGGTTCAGCCTAACTTCAGGTCTGTTCGGTGGGCCCCTATTGGTCCAATTATTCAAACTGTTTAGTGCTCGTGTGGGTTTATTATTGAATAATGATAGCATCTTATGAGCTTACAACAATCTAAATTAACTCTTCTTGGTCGGACTTGCTCGATATTTATTATACCCATGCTCAATTTTAAACAATTGCTGGTCAAAATAGACGTATAATTAGGTGTCGTGATTTCAGGAATAACAATGTAAATATGTTTTTTGTGTCAAGACCGCCGTAGTTTCACTGTACGTCAATGTAATATTTGTGAAAATTCCAATAAATAAAAGAAATAAAGCCACACTTAAAAAATCGGCGTCGTATTTTCCCAATTTTTCCATCCATGTTCGAGGCTGGACAGTGTGGCCATCTACGATGTTGTCGAGAACTAGGCGTCATTAGACGAAGATAGTAATGGGTCTATCCCTATCTACCATATACCACAAAAAAAGGCTGTAACTCGCTAAAATTCACACATTTATATTTACTGGGACAGATTTCAATAGTTCTAACCTACAAATCAGATATAATCTGAAAATGTAGAAAACTTGGGAACACTGCCTTAGGAAAAAAACTTAGGAGATCACATAAAAAGTCTACTATTATATCAGACATCAATCAGGTTTGTGCCTAAAGAAGTAAGACATATACTATTATTTTATTAACAACTCCATGTTAATTGTTAGGTTAGTTAGCAGAATATACATATAAACAGTGCTGTTTTAGCCATTCTACTACCAGAGAATTCAAGCTGCAAGTATGGTACGATGCAGAAGCTCATTACGGGTTTTGTAATTGGATTCAAATCACATTACGAGGAATCAAAATCCTTACGTACTATTTTGTTGATCGAAGAGGATTTCTAGACGAGATGTGATTACTAGTTTTTATAATTTCCATGAACTGACAATAAAATTATCGAGGTATGCTGAAGATTACCGATTTTTTATCAAATTTTTTGGTAATATTACTGGAAGACGTCTATAACATTGTTATATGAGAAATGTATAATGGGACATAGTCAACTTGTCAACCACTGACTCCAGATGTTTTTCTTCTCAAGTGGAAAGTGCATGGAGAATTACGTTTAAGACAACAAACCGCAGATAGTATTGGAATTAGCCCCGAAGAACCGAACATGCATTACGACCTGTATGCGTGTGGTCTGATGATAGCGAGCATCAACATGTTTGTGATTTTGATATTATAATATAATATTAATAAAGCTATATAATATTATAAAGCTTATGTTGTCTAATTGTCTTTTATAAATAATATATGAATTACAAATTGGTAAATAAAGAATAACTTATTAAGTGTTTTGTTTTTCTTATACGTCATCAGATCCCAGTGCTGTTGATGTACATATGTAATATCGACCCATGCAACAAAGACTATAGTAACTACATTTTGCTTGTTAGTTAGTTACGATAGTCATCGTTGCATGGGTCGATATGTATGTTTTTCAGTAGCTAGGCATAAGAGTGTATTATCGGCTGAGAAATGAGTGCATAACCTATCGTACCAAGAGTAAGTAATCTGTGACCAAAGTTATTGGTACGGGGTTTGTTTTTTAGGAGGTATAAATGTTTATGGGCATATAATCTCAATACACTTTCAAATATTCCACATATTCATAGTGCGTGCGTGTATTCATAGTACGTGTGCTTTTGCAGATATCACTTCATAAACCGTAGACAAATGTTGAAGTTATTTATCATATAAATATATGATAAATAACACAAATTCTCAACATAGGTTATGTCACGGTTATGATGCGGTTATGTCAACAATTTATCCATAATTTATCACAGTAATTTTTAGAGTTTTCATGTTATGTTGGTAAGCGTTGCAAATAATCACTAGACAGTAGACAGCCTGATTACGTGTGCAAAAATAAATTGAAACAGCGTTCAAGACGTTAGAGCATATAATGTTGACCGCACGTCGGCGAAGTCTATGTTGTTCCAAAGTAGCTTTAGCGAAAACGTCGACATCCCCACGCAAAGACCAATTCTCGACTGATTTTTCCAAACTTATCAAAAACAGTCAAGCCTCGGTCGATCAGCTGTTGGACTTCGCTCTTAAACGGTAAATCCAACATATTGACACATGAAGGAACACGAATCATAGATGAGTATTGTCAACCACGTAAATAATTATTTTTTACTTTATTCATCAGTATTTAACCAAGTTAATTGGTAGTTAGTCGATACCACGATCGTACACACGCATATCGGCAGCTATCGACTAAAAGATAAACATAAAATACCATCAGTATCAAACATAAAATAATTATTAGCAAATACTAATTAGCGCTGTGCGCAAAGCATTAACTCCAAAATTAACGCGGTGGCTATCAGGCAGCCGGCGTAATGATAATATATCTGCGGTTTGACGTAGCGCAGGATAACCGAGCGACCGCCGCAGGGTAACAGTTTGTAACTCTCGTTCCTGGGCGAATTTAATGAGAAAGTATAAAAGAAGTTCTGCAGGTCATAAAGGAGTGAACAACAGAACAAGAGCGGGGGCCAAGTGACCACTAATGACGCAACTTGCGGGGAGTTTTAATTCGTGGAAATCAAGAGTCGACTAGCGCCGAAGAATTATTGCCTGCTGGCTGCTGCGGTTCTCTCTATTTGGTGGGAAATTTATAGAGGAAAATTAAATGCGTGTTGTTGAATTTCGGTGTGGATTCGGTGTCCGGATTATTTATGTGATTGTGCTGGGAATATAAATGAAAAAATAGAATTCCGCCGGGGTGAAAATTAAATATACGCCCCCCAGTCTATCTAGGGGTGGTCGGTTTTCTCCCTGCGGCTAACGTCCGTTTCTTTTTTTGGAGGAACTTTTTAGGGTTAATGAAATTTTATTTTTTTTACGGAAGGGGAGACGGATTGAAATTTGGTGCGCAAAGCACCGC
This sequence comes from Aphodius sticticus, assembly GCA_963966075.1. Lineage (NCBI taxonomy): Eukaryota > Metazoa > Arthropoda > Insecta > Coleoptera > Scarabaeidae > Aphodius > Aphodius sticticus. Next base: position 2,847,528 of record OZ014508.1, on the reverse strand, counting down.
TAAGCAGTGCAGACAAGACTGTTGATTATGAAATATTTTATTAAAATCTAATTGTCATGTTGACTGGATTCGTTATTAGATACTAAGTAATGTGCAACTTATATTGTAGTAGAATATGAGATCTATAGGTCTTATTACTTTCTTAGAACCTGCAAATTTATACTGTTTTTATATTTTTCGATACTTTTTTTAAAAAAGTGGATTTAAACTCTTATAACACTTTTCAGAAACGTAGATACCACCTCTATGCTTAAGACGGCAGTATACGTACTATTATTTTTTACTTTATCATACATGGTATTAATGGTACATGGTATTAATGGTATTAATGGTACATGGTATTAATATAAAACTAGTTAGCCAGGATTTGACAGATATTTTTATTCTAATGACAGTAGGTAGTGTCAAACGCTGATGTTTTGCCAATACCTACTGTCAATAGAATCGATATATCTGTCAAATCCTGGGTAACCAAGTTTATTTTAATGCAGACACGATCGATCTCAATCAAATAGAATCTCATGCAGCTAAACTACTAATTTTATATATAGTATGATAAAGTCATGTGCCTGGCCACATCAGATTTTTTTTTGTATTAAAACAGATTCTAATAAATAAAATATATGTTATCTATGTGCTATATTGTACAAGTGGTGAACATATTTTTCAAGTAATCCTCCAGTAACATTTACCTATTCTTGACAAGGTTGTGCCAGCGCACAAAGTTTACAAAAACTTTGACAGACTACTTGTTCTCTTTGTCAAAAACAAGGACCAAAGTATTAATATAAATTTAAAACTTTTTACTGCTCTGAAAAACCGGATTTTAAAGTTTTTCTTTTTGTAAATTTGAAAATCGGTTCTGTCTACCGCAAAATGGTCACAATTTCAGCTTCTGTAAAAATAATTCTTATAAAATTCTGGATCAAAAAGGTATAATTATAACTTTTTACTATATACGGCGATAAGTGTATGAGTTCCCAAAAATAATTGCACACATGTTGTTTGTTGAATATTTAATACAAAACAATAAGTATTCACAAAATTAAATGTAAATATATAAGTATCAACAAAAAGAATTGTTGATATTGGAATACCCCTGTATTTTAAACCTGGAAATTGCAACCAATTTCCAGTAAATACCTGTAAATTTGCGGACGCTATAGAATACTGAAACAACATTTTTTTGCCGCGGATCCCAAAAACGTAACTATATTGGATTTATTTCCCTTCAAGACAATTTTTTGTACAATTTGAATGTCTGTTAGTCTAGTCTATAAAAATAATTCCAATATATTCAGAAAAAAGTTCTGAACATCATATCAAAACGTTTACTGAATATTTGATGATATTATTATTGAAATTAATTAAAACCTTAGAGTGAAGATGTAGGTACATAATAAACAAAGATTTTCTTAGAAATATTGAAAGATTTGGGTTTAGGTAAGGTTAAAAAGCGGGTTTTCAGACCCGAGTAATTATGTCAATATCTATTCTGCCAAGTTATCAGTCATCAGTAAACCTATGTATTTTCTGACAGCATAAATGTTGACATAATACATCGGTGCTAAAACCCCAAAGTAAAACCCCATTTTTTAACCAGCTCCCAAACATACACCTTTCAATATTTTTAAGTAATTCTTTGTTAATCATACCCATATCTTTCGTTTTATAATATAATCTATAATTTCGTCTCTAATATAGTGTATAATTTATACTGTTAAGCTTTAACACGTACATATTGATGCAAACATAGGTGGACAACATTTCATAACGAAATTTTTAATCACCGATAGCTTTTAATTTATTTCGACAATAATATCATCAAAGACTCAGTAAACATTTTGATATGGTTTTCAGGAAATTTTTCTAAATGTATTGGTATTATTTTCCTAGGCGGGCGTATTATTTATGACGTCAAACCTAAAATGACTTTAGAGAACTATTAATTAATTTTGAGACTGGGATGTTACTATCAATTTTGATACGAGCACGTCAAGTTTTTGAACTAAAATGAAATCAAACAGTCCAAAAAAGCTTTGTTTAATGTTAAATAGTTCTTTTATATTCTTCTTTATGTGATAGGAAAGTTTTTCGCATAGTTATGAAAATGTTTATATAATGCTTTTTCTCGATAGAACTCTGATGTAAGGCAATAGAATGTTTATGCTGTCATTGAGACAATGACCGCATAATATACAAATCAATGAGAAAAGTAGGATTGCCGTAATACAGTTTTTCAGCAAGGACTTTTAATTTTAATGTATTAGTTCCATTCTTTTGGCGCTTACTGTATATTAATGTCACCCTTGCAATAAATAAATGCATTCACTTCCTATTCTTAAAATCCATTTTAGCCTGACAGACCATCATTTTCCTAACTTTTAATTGTTCTTTTTTCGAAAACGTTGTTACGTAAAGTTTTTTTACAGTACAAAAGTCTAACTTTACTTTGAGAACTTTACAAAATACTTTCTTTTTCTAATTTTCAATCACATCATCGACATTTTTAGCTCAAAATGCCATAGGTCCAAATCAATTTAACACTGAAAGATTTTCGTCAGAGATAATACGAAAATTTGTGGGATAACAAGTTAAATCGAATATAAAAGCCGATTGTTGTGTTGGTTCACGGGTGAAAGAAGATGGTATCTGCCGTCATGTTTAGACGTTGATGTATATTCTATAATAAGACTTGCGGATGTATAGTTGGGAATAGTAGGGAGTTCGGACACCGTTAATAGTTAGTCTGCACAAATTAGGCCACAACGCAAATGCTGACCCTTTAATGCTAATTTGATTATTGTGGTTGCCAGACAATTGCCTTGGGTTACTTGATCAAGACTACCGAAACTGTACACACTTTGTTCCCAAGTGACTCATCGTGTTGTTAAGTTATAGTTTTTAAATGAAGGAATTAGACAAAATGACTATTTTATAAACACCTCTATATTTTCAACTAGGCTAATGTTCTTTTAATAATAGGAAAATATTGATCAACCACAAACAGATCTGTAATTTTTTCTTCTACAATATTCGATAATGTCCCTTCTTAAAAGCCGAAAACCAGTCATCTCCAGCCATGTTATTTTTTAATGAAAGCCAGCAAGATTTGAAAATCTACTACCCACAATTTTGAAAACTTAAGCAATAAATTTGAATAAAAATAAATAAATAACAACTGAAATATCTAAATGTGAAGGTAGAAATTGTGAATTGACTAATTTTTGAGAAACACGTACCTAAAGTGGATAGAACGCACTTTTGCATTTGAGGAGCAGACTTCTATATGCATTTCGTCAAAAATATCGACCTTGAAACGGGGTTTCTAAAACTGTCACCAAGAGAAGTTACCGGCGAAACTTCGTAACTTAATAAAATTAAAAGCGCAATAAGCATCGCGAAAATCGGTTAACATCCACAACCATCATTTTTTTGTTCACCACCTCCCATCCTCCCCATAGTACCCTAACTATGAGACAAAACTTTCCCTAAGTTTATAATTTTACAATGTTACGTGTTTTATTATTGTTTCTGGCGGAAGTGATTATTATTCGATTATTGACATACTTTGTTGTAATTTATTAACTAATTTGAAATTGTTTAAACAATTAGCATTTGTTTAAACAAAAATATACGATGTTACGAACATATTTTTCCATTTTTTTGCACAAGTTATTAAATTACTGGCTTTTTTGTCATTTATTAACTAATTAGCAATTGTTTAAATAGGTCATTTGCTAACTAACTTGCAATTGTATAAACAAATACCATTTGTTTACAAAAATATACAATGTTACGGACATATTTTTCCTTTTGATCAGAAATTATAATTAGATTGTTGGCATTGTTTGTCATTAATTAACTAGTTTGCAATTATTTAAATAAATACCATTTGCTTAAACAAAAATATACAATGGTACTGACGTATCTTTTTGACAAAAATTATTATTATTTTTTTTCTTGCCAAATGTTAAATAATTTTCAATTATAACCTATAATAATTAGTGTTACAACCACGTTACTTATTAAGACTTATTAATACTTATTAATAATTTTTGTCAAGAAATACGTACTAACATTGAATAATATTGTTTAAACAAATTTATTTGTTCAAACAATTGCACATTGAACAAATTACAAAAAACTTGTCAACAATGTAACAATATAATTTCTACAAGAGGAAAAACAAAAAACATTGTAAATTTTTATTTAAAAAATTGGTACTTGTTTGAAGAATGGCAAATTCAAAAAGTAACAAAGTAACAAATTATAAAAAACTTGCCAACAATATAATTTCTACAAGAGGAAAAACAAAAATCTTTGTTTAAAAAATTGGTACTTGTTTAAAGAATTGCAAATTCGTTAATAAATGACGAAAAAATGCCAACAATTTAATAATAGTTTCTTCAATAAGTATAAAAAATATGTCCGTAATAATGTATATATTTGTTAAAAACAGATAGCATTTGTTTAAACAATTGCAAATTAGTTAATAATTGACAAAAAAATACCAATAATCTAATAATTTCTGCAAAATTAGAAAAATAGGTGCGTAACAAAATGTATTTTTGTTTAAAGAATTGCTAATTAGTTAATAAATGACATAAACAATAATTTAATAATATTTGCAACAAATGGAAAATTGAGTTCGTAACATCGTATATTTTTGTTTAAACAAATCGTAATTGTTTAAACATTTTTTTAATTTTTAAATTAGTTAATAAATGACAAAAAAGCATATCAACAATTCAATAATAGTAATTTCTGTCAAAAAAATAATAAATCACGTAACTTTGTAAAATTGTAAATTTTGAGAAAATTTTGCCTCATTTTTAGGGTACTGCAGGGGAGGGTGGGGGCGGTGAAAAAAGTAGTGGTTGTGGATTTGATCTTTGGGAAGTTCTGAAAAATTGCTGATAATCTCCCGCAACTTTATGTCTAAATCCGAAACGTGAAAAAAAAAGGAAAAAAAGATGCATTTTTCCAATGTATTTTAAATGGGAAATTTGAGGTGGTCGGTGGCACGTGTTAACGTTAACCGATTTTTCTCAAATTTTGGGGCAATTTTTTTTTTCCGAAATAGGAGCCGATTGGGGGGTCATTGCCCTCCAGCAAAAAAAAAGATTTTGCAAGGTATAAATTTGGACCACCCTACCTACTGTCCACAGTGTTTCATATTACATATTTTGAGCTCCAACAGAATCAGGTTTTACTGAAGGTGCCGTTTTCGTATAGGTACATAATATCAAGTAAACGGTAATATTTTTTTAGTTGGTACGTGCTACGACAGTCCTACTATCCTCACAAAACGGGGACGGGTGGCAACCCTAGTTGGGACACTTATGACTATCATCTGACTGCCAACTGTTTGTATCAATTTTTGTTACCTTAACAACAGGACGTTTGCATATTTTGTTCCACTTGCAACTGCTTTTACCCTCCCGTAAGAAGGTTCTGTACAAACTGTATGCATGCATAGTGCAATCGAGAAATAGGATAGCTAGTGCATCAGGATAGCCGATGCATCAGGATAGCTGATACTTGGAATAATAAGGATACTCAACTGTAATTTCCAGCATCATATATCAATGCGAGCCAGTCTGCGTTATCGTTGCTGGAGCACATCGGCAAACACTGACAGGCTAATGTAGTCATATTGAAATTTACATATGTAGATTCGGGCAACCGCAAGTCTGTTTGTTTTCAATTAAGATCGACAGTTTGCCTAGCATGCTTTAGTAATTGCCTGCTAATACAGCGCAGTTGAATTTTTCAATGCATATGGAATTTTCAGCATCGATTGGTGACCGGTCATTATTCAGTTATATGCCTTTATATGGTTACATGTAGGCTTACCATACGTACCGGTTTGACGGGGACAGTCCCGGTTTGAGACAGCGGTCCCGGTGTACGGCCGGTTTGGTATTATGTCCCGGTTAAAATTCTTAACATACTATCACGATTTCTATCTTAGTTGTCAGCAAGTTGAAATATTTTAGAAATGTACAAAGAGCGCAAATCAAATTTTCTCTGTCAAGAAAACTGCCCTCATGCTTTGATGCTGCCTTTTATGAGAAAGTAACACATTATCATGATTTGAAGGTTATCAGCAACATAGTGTTAAATAGTGACTAATCGATTAATGATTGTAACAATATTTCAACGCAATTTCACAATTTCGAATTTATAGAACGAATGTATCTCTGTTACAGAAAAATGTTTATAACTTTTACAAAAATTGTTTATCATTTCTCTGCTAAACGAAATTGTAGATAAAAAACATCCATATGCCAATATTATGTAGAGCACCGACTGGAGGAAATTTATATTTTAGTTGGCTACGTAAATAAAATATTTATATTTTAAAAAAAAATGTTGAATAACTTTCTATCATACACAAAACTGTAGGTTATTAGTTCGGTTAGTCATACATGAATGCTCCGAGGCGAACTACTGAGGTGTCTTGATTTGAACCTGGAATATACATTTCGGTGTTCTGGTTTAGCAAAATATTTATAACTATTCCAAAAATGACTGCTTAATTTTCTACCATTAGTCGAATTAAAGTTGTATAATGGAGGTTGTACAGTCCTTTGGTATTGATTTTAGAATATTATTATTATTATTTTATATTATTATTATGTACAGGGTGTCCCACGCTATAAACAAAATATATTAATGGGCTTAAGAAATCAAATTTACGTTTTTTCCATACATACAAGTTGCAGACAGTCATACGCTCTACCGCAAGAAAAAATGTTGATGCTTACACAATATCCCACAACAACGTACCAACACAAACTTATGTTTGCTTAAATGGAACACGGTATATTATTGCAGTTTTCAGTGAGATTTTTATCCTAATAGTTTTGACATCAACTTATATTAGGCTTTTGTCAACTGTTTCTGAGATATTGTGAAATTAAAATCAAAAACAAGCATTTTTCAAAAATATTTCCGTGGTAACTAACAAAGGAACTAATTTTGGATAGTAAAATTATCGCACTTTTAGACAGTTATTATTGATTTGCGATTCTAACATGACTTATCCCGAACAACTTGACATTTGCTAAATAATGTCAAATAGTTTAAGAATTTTAATTGGAACACCCTATATATCTTGACTTACTTCGAAAGATTCGACAACAGGTAAAAAGTTATTAAGCATATAATTTGTCATTTGTGACTTAACAATAATTATACACAATAATTCATAAATTAATATTAAATATCCAGATTGGTCGACAATCTTGTTGGTCGAAATTCAACAATCTCACAAATGTAGTAATACTTCTGTTCATGCAACAACTTACAGCCATTGTAAACTGCTACTATGAATTTATGTCACAGTGTCAGTAATACTTTCATAAGAATAAATAATTAAATAAATGGATAATTGTAAACTGAATAAATAATAATTATTTCAGTACGATTGTCAAGAGTGCACATGTCAGCCCTCTCAGGTCAATGCCTATAAGTCTCGAACTTCAAATTCTCGGTGGAAATATTACATTTTCCATTGTTTCCACAAAAATATTTTGGAAACGCCATCTTATTTTATTCTTCATGTTCGCCATCGTAGTTAATACCCCATAAATTTCTTCCTCCGCGTTAGAGTAAGTCCGAGTATTTCCAACGATAGTCTAATTTGACTTCATTTATTGTTCTACAAAATAAATGTTTGCATCTCAAATTTTATGCAATGGTTAACAGATATTTTTTTTTTAATTTTTATTAAATAATAATCCTTATATTTAGAAAAGTATCCAAACTACTATCAAAAACTATCCAAAAATAGAAGTGGTTCAATTATTATACATACCTCTTTCTGTTTTTTTTTTGTCACAAAAGTACCGATCATTTCGATTGATTCTACGTTTTATTTGGTAAGTATTCGTTTAATTGAATGCTTACATAATTATTTTGTCTTTTCGAACGTCATTTCTGCCCCGGTGTGGAATTTCATAATTATGGTAAGCCTAGTTATTTGGTATAATCGGAGACATTTATCAATTGAAAAATTAGGAAGATTGGTAAATTGCAACTGCGCGCTGCGGTCGATCAAAGTTATTTCGCATACGAGTCATCCAACGCATACAATTGGCATCCCTCCGTCTCTGGTACTACATAAATCAGTACACAAACACACCCACTTTAAAATTCCACAATCCAAAAGATTGAAATGAAAGGAAGTGCAAAGAAAAAATCACACCCTCCAAAGTTTTGGTGATGAATGTAACAATTTTTAGGGTGAAACTCTGTTGATGTGGGTCGCATAATACTCAGGTATGATTAGTTCCGCACCACCGCGTCTGGGTCAACGCAAAACCCCCCAAAATTTCAATAATTAAAAAGTACTTTGGAACTTCGAAACTCGGATTAAACCACAAAAAAACTTTCCAAACGCGCCGCAAAGTTTCATTTGATGACACACACAAATCGAATTAGATTTTAAGAAGGGATTTTGTTTTACTTCTTCACTTCGTGAAAGCATTCCGAGTTTGCCTGAAATATGATTGAATTGTGTTTTAATATATTTTATGAACGAGCGATTGGATGGATTTCATTTAAATTCAGTAAACTGATTTATTTTCGCGTGAGAAACTGGAAAAGTTCTCCAAGTTCTAGTTGAAATCAGCTCCTATTGTCAGCGGATCCGTGCGCCAAGTCAGGTGTAGTGAAACCAATCCTGGACAGGATATTTGAGTTGAAACTTTTCAGACACTTCAACTTTACACGTCTCCCTCCAAGTTAATAATACAATTACTATTTCACTCTATTTCTATGAAATGGAGGAGGAAACTATACGTAGTTACTCTCATATTAAGTTACACGCAAGAAAAAATGTTTTAAGGGGGCGTTTTTCCATATACCAGTTACCTGCAAAACACGGGCGCATAAAAAGCAGATCGGAGTCGAAACTATTGCACTGTTATAATTATTATTAAAAAAAATAAACCAAAATATACGACCATCTAAAAGAACATTTATACAACATAAAAATTATTTCATCAAATTTGACCTGGGATGAGTATAAATTGTGTTGGTAACGGGTATAATCTCCCAAAAGGAGACGCTTCAGAAATAAAAGTTGTTGGTTTCTCTTACGTATAGCTTTTATTGCATATTAATGACTCACAATCATATGCAATAAAAGCTATACGTAAGAGAAAACAACAACTTGACGATTAGAACCAGGGACCTTTGCGTCGCTAGCACAATGCTCTCCCATCTGAGCTATTGACATTGTGCTAGCGACGCAAAGGGCCTTGGTTCAAATCGAGGTTGTGGCTGTAATTTTTGATATATTAAAAATTTACATCCCGCCTGTATGTTACCATATTATTAACTTATAATATTACTTTGACAAAGTATGTCGTTAAACATTTTCAGTTGTAGTTTATATTGTTTGGAAATTAAAAACACCTTCATTTTTAATGTATATGCATTTTAGCTAACCTTACAGTACACAATTCATAAGTCAAAATGTTATTTTTAACTTATTATCGTTGTTAATGCACGCCTCTTAATTTATTTAGAAAACAAATTTAGAAATAAAATTTCCAATAATGTTCCAGCTAATATATAGTAAATGAAAAATGTGTGCTTATTGAACTGGAACTATATTACAATAAAACTTGTGTAGAGCTCTTTGAAATATTAACAAAAAAAGAAAAATAAAAAATTAATTAGTTATCAAACAATGCAAAACCAAAAATGAAACACAATAAATACATATTACAACAATAAAAAATTATTAATTATAAGTAAAATTTTAATAATTTGTCTTAACAAATGAACAAAAGAAAATACCAAAATGTTTTGTTTTTTCTTCTAGAAAGTAGAAAGTAATATGTTTCATATGGTCTTATTGGTTTTCTCTGTTCCTTCTGAAGTTGGAGCCGTTTAAAATAAGATATTGTTAATAATTCAAACGGCTGTAACTTTTTAATGAATTGAAAAAGTAATTTACTTTCTGAAAAAAAATGTTTTGCGGAAGAAACGTGGGACAGCCTGTATATATTGCTATAATTTAAATTATTTTGGTTGTCAAGCATGTATTAGATGTCATGAAAGATAATATTGAACATTAACTGCTGTAAAGTAAATACAGATATAAAATTTCCATTGTCTTTCATACAAAATACATGATCGTCCTAAATGTAAATTTAAATTAAATTTAGAGAATTTATTTACATTTAGTGAATATATTTTAATATTACAATTCTGAAATAGTCTATATTTAGTGATAATCCTTGGCATCAAGTTGATTTGCGCATTTACTTACTTCCTTACTTAAGCCCGTGATCCTACTGCTGGGCAAAGGCATTTACTTGCGTAATTAATATGTGTATTAGTTAACATAAATCTATATAATGTGTCATAATACGCAATATCTTAAAATGAGCTTTTCGTATCATATTATCAAATTTCATGTTTATTAATATTATTATAAATGTAATTCTATATTTAATTAAATGCATTACCTACTCGTAAACTTAACTGTAGTAGTGATCATATTTCATTTATTACATTGCATTGAAGATATCACATGAAGGAAAAGGTCGGACACGCTAGAAATAAACTAAATCCCGTTACATTACATCCATCGAAAAACCACCTCGTGACGGACAACTTTTTGCGAACCGGCCGGGTCGAGGTAGAACAGTACACGAATATATAACCGACATACTATTTTCAAATCCTGCGATAGCGATACGAACTTACTTAATTCCATGACTATACATAGGTATGAGGAACATAGGTTAGGATCTTCGATCAAAATGTAAGCACTAGTGTATTTTGTCGCAAAGTTGTGTAACATGACGATATTCTGTACCGCTTGCTCGTCGTCAACGTGGCAGCGAATACATCCCTTTTACAAGAAGTGCTCAAACTTGGTCGGGGTAAAATTTGCATCTCTAAATGGTCCCCCGTAGTATGTAGTGGTCGTAGCCGCCGTAGCGTCGCGTATATTTCACCGGTTTTCTTAGAAAAGTTAAGTGCTCCGCTTTAAACAAGCGCAGCTAAACTTTCGGATCATAAATCCGCAAAAGCTTCCAACGGCCGCAATTAGAATTACATGAAAGAACGATGACGACCACCGCCAAAAGCAGAGCACTGCAAACTCATCCTCTTACTGTGACCGAGAGATGCGAGTCATATTTTTGTTTCGTTCTGAATTTTATACAGAGAAAAGGAAATAAAACGGATGGAAATGGAAAGCTTGCAGAGCGAGTTCTATACGGTTATTTGTACGTTGTACACTCTAAAAATGATTTTGTTACACATATCGAAAATTTATTTTAATTCAAATAAATATGCACTGAAATCTGGTAAGATACACCAACTATTTTAGAAAGGGTCCTGCGGGGGCTAAAATATTGACAACACTAAAAATATAGACATATTTATAGACAATAGACATCTTTAGGATTCCGATCAAACCAGAATCCCAGCAGGATCTCCCCCCAGTAGGACTTCTTGTTTAGGACATATTAAAAATAAAATCGCGAAACTATTTACCAATCTATTGTACGTAAATTGAAATGGATTTATAACCAGATATAAGTGATTTGTTTGTATAGTCACGAGTGCTGCAAATTAGGTACTGGTCGCTTATAAGTGTATGAACCAGGGATGTTAAATTACGGTAATTATTTTTTTTCGTAAATTACCGTTGAAATTAAAATTATTAATTTCAAATATTAAATTACCCCGTAATTAAAAATTAAAAATGGTAAATTACGATGGTGTAAATTACCGGGTAATTAAAAATTCAAAATGGTAAATTACGCTGGTTTAAATTACCGGGTAATTAAAAATTCAAAATGGTAAATTACGCCTGTTTAAATTACCGGGTAATTAAATATTCAAAATGGTAAATTACGCTGGTTTAAATCACCGGGTAATAAAAATTACAAAATGGTAAATTACGCCTGTTTAAATTACCGGGTAATTAAAAATTCAAAATGTTAAATTACGCTGATTTAAATTACCGGGTAATCAAAAATTTAAAATATTAAATTAAACAGATCACTGTGAGTTATGATTACTACTAATGTTAATAAAAATGTTTGGTAACCTTAAATTATTATTTGGTGGATAACTAGCTATCTCTGATCTTTTGCCTGATTTGATAGTACTAAAACCAAAGCAAAGACTAGGTACATAGAAATACTATTTTATATCACTACTAGAAAACAGGAAAATCAAACAGAATAATAATAGTAAGATAATAAACAATTTAAATCTGGCTACATTCACAAAATAACTCTCCGGTTCGCAGAGGGTTTTTCGTCATTTGTCATTTTTCTAACACTGGCATATTTATTAAAAAGTGAATTCTGACAATAAATGGCTTCTGATTTCAGAGCTGCATTATCGGATTTGTTGGATTGGTCGCCATTAGCGAAGGGGCTTTCAACTTCTCTATTCATTAAATACAAAATATTAGTTCTGTATTTTCTCAAGTAATGTCGGATTATTTGGAATAGTAAGAATATAACGTTTACGGACTGTCATTGGATCTGTTAACTTTACCCATAGACCCATTTCCATTGCCTAAATGACACCTTGAATAACATTGTCATGCACTAGTCCGACCATGCACCATGTGGGTTGTTAGGTACTTCCCAGGCAAACGCAAACAACAGTGCACTTGTCGACTGCTTAGGAGGGGTGGGGCGCATTCATGCGTCTACTGATGGAAGGTCTTTGAAATTAATTTATAAATTCCGGTAAATTACCAACGATAATTAAAATTGTCGGTAAATTACCAACGGTAATTTAAATTGACGGTAAGTTACCATCGGTAATTTACACCGTAAATTACGGTAATTAAAAATCGGTAATTTACCATTAATTACGGTAATTAATTTGGTAATTTACAAGGTAAATTACGCTTTTACATCCCTGGTATGAACCAAGATTTTGGCGTATCGCACAGGTTGATTGTTATGCATAGGCAACCGAACATAGATCACTATAAATACGTTGCCTAACGAGGCAGATATTATAGAAATTAAATTAATATTGCTATCACCATAGATTTTTTATTAAGCGGCTTACCTTTCAACGAAAACACTTTTGCTAAAATCCGGTCACGTTCCATATTTACGTTCAGTATTAGAGGTTAGAAATGTCATTCTAAGAAAAGACGTACGTACTTTTTCGCTGGGCGCATTTAATTTGTACAGCAGATGTATCATAATCATTCTATTGCGTTCTAACACACGGCAATGTATAGGAATGAAATATATCGTATGAGGAAAATAACAGCAGAAATCGATGAGTAATTTGCAGCACTGGTGAGATCGACTATAGTATTCCTTTAGAAAAATATGTATAATACTCGCCAACTATCGTTGTTTCGCAAAACTTTATTTACAATTTGAACAAAACCTCTTTGTGCACGCGCTAAATCTTGCGATATTAAATGCTCACCGAGACAGGTCAACTTTTCGGTTCAATATTGGTCTAAAACGACAAACTAGAAACCTATCATTTTGCGCGTGGATGTCTTGCGCGCATTTCTATATACCTAGTCATATAAAAACGGAAACTTAATTTTCAGGAATTCAGGAATTGTCCCAGATGTGAGTCGTTTCGCGGCATAGTGCAGTGGGATGAACTATAGGAGAATCTACTAGGAATCTTCAACAAGCTAGTAATAAAATATATAAATGGACCAAGAAATGGAAGACCAAGCTCAACGAACCGAAATCTGTCCACATTAACTTTACAAACAAAAGAATCTAGGACATACCTCATTTCAAAGATAACGACGCCATAGATCCATAAGCGAACACTGCAAAGTATTTGAGTATGACTCTTGATACAAAGTTAAGGTGCAATACGCAATAAGCATCGCGAAAATCGGTTAACATCCACAACCATCATTTTTTTGTTCACCACCTCCCATCCTCCCCATAGTACCCTAACTATGAGATAAAAGTTTCCCTAAGTTTACAATTTTACAATGTTACGTGTTTTATTATTGTTTCTGGCGGAAGTGATTATTATTCGATTATTGACATACTTTGTTGTCATTTATTAACTAATTTGGAATTGTTTAAACAATTAGCATTTGTTTAAACAAAAATATACGATGTTACGAACATATTTTTCCATTTTTTTGCACAAGTTATTAAATTACTGGATTTTCTGTCATTTATTAACTAATTAGCAATTGTTTAAATAGGTCATTTGCTAACTAACTTGCAATTGTATAAACAAATACCATTTGTTTACAAAAATATACAATGTTACGGACATATTTTTCCTTTTGATCAGAAATTATAATTAGATTGTTGGCATTGTTTGTCATTAATTAACTAGTTTGCAATTCTTTAAATAAATACCATTTGTTTAAACAAAAATATACAATGGTACTGACGTATCTTTTTGACAAAAATTATTATTGTTTTTTTTTCTTGCCAAATGTTAAATAATTTTCAATTATAACCTATAATAATTAGTGTTGCAACCCACATTACTTATTAAGACTTATTAATACTTATTAATAATTTTTGTCAAGAAATACGTACTAACATTGAATAATATTGTTTAAACAAATTTATTTGTTCAAACAATTGCACATTGAACAAATTACAAAAAACTTGTCAACAATGTAACAATATAATTTCTACAAGAGGAAAAACAAAAAACATTGTAAATTTTTATTTAAAAAATTGGTACTTGTTTAAAGAATGGCAAATTCAAAAAGTAACAAAGCAACAAATTACAAAAAACTTGCCAACAATATAATTTCTACAAGAGGAAAAACAAAAATCTTTGTTTAAAAAATTGGTACTTGTTTAAAGAATTGCAGATTCGTTAATAAATGACGAAAAAATGCCAACAAATTAATAATAGCTTCTTCAATAAGTATAAAAAATATGTCCGTAACAATGTATATATTTGTTTAAACAAATAGTATTTGTTCAAACAATTGCAAATTAGTTAATAATTGACAAAAAAATACCAATAATCTAATAATTTCTGCAAAATTAGAAAAATAGGTGCGTAACAAAAAGTATTTTTGTTTAAAGAATTGCTAATTAGTTAATAAATGACATAAACAATAATTTAATAATATTTGCAACAAATGGAAAATTGAGTTCGTAACATCGTATATTTTTGTTTAAACAAATCGTAATTGTTTAAACATTTTTTTAATGTTTAAATTAGTTAATAAATGACAAAAAACTATATCAACAATTCAATAATAGTAATTTCTGTCAAAAAAATAATAAATCACGTAACTGTGTAAAATTGTAAATTTTGAGAAAATTTTGCCTCATTTTTAGGGTACTGCAGGGGAGGGTGGGGGCGGTGAAAAAAGTAGTGGTTGTGGATTTGATCTTTGGGAAGTTCTGAAAAATTGCTGATAATCTCCCGCAACTTTATGTCTAAATCCGAAACGTGAAAAAAAAAGGAAAAAAAGATGCATTTTTCCAATATATTTTAAATGGGAAATTTGAGGTGGTCGGTGGCACGTGTTAACGTTAACCGATTTTTCTCAAATTTTGGGGCAATTTTTTTTCCGAAATAGGAGCCGATTGGGGGGGATCGTTGCCCTCCAGCAAAAAAAAAGATTTTGCAAGGTATAAATTTGGACCACCCTACTGTCCACAGTGTTTCATATGACATATTTGATCTCCAAGAGAATCAGGTTTTACTGAAGGTGCCGTTTTCGTATAGGTACATAATATCAAGTAAACGGTAATAATGTTTTTCCTGATACGTTCTACAACAGTCCTACGACAACCCTCGCAAAACGGGGACGGGTGGCAACCCTAGTTGGGACACTTATGACCATCATGTGACTGCCAGCTGTTTGTATCAATTTTTGTTACCTTAACAACAGGACGTTTGCATATTTTGTTCCACTTGCAACTGCTTTTACCCTCCCGTAAGAAGTTTCTGTACAAGCTGTATGCATGCATAGTGCAATCGAGAAATAGGATAGCTAGTGCATCAGGATAGCCGATGCATCAGGATAGCTGATACTTGGAATAATAAGGATACTCAACTGTAATTTCCAGCATCATATATCAATGTGAACCAGTCTGCGTTATCGTTGCTGAAGCACATCGGCAAACACTGACAGGCTAATGTAGTCATATTGAAATTTACATATGTAGATTCGGGCAACCGCAAGTCTGTTTGTTTTCAATTAAGATCGACAGTTTGCCCAGCATGCTTTAGTAATTGCCTGCTAATACAGCGCAGTTGAACTTTTCAATGCATACGGAATTTTCAGCATCGATTTCTGACCGGTCATTATTCAGTTATATGCCTTTATATGGGTTATATGGTATAATCAGAGACATTTATCAATTGAAGAGTTGAAGTAAATAACGAACTAAGTGCCAAAAACATTATTCTGAGATATTTAGAAAATAGTGTGCAGCAAGATAAATGTTTTATAGAAAGCCATCCCTAAATTTTTGTGCATATTTAAACAGATTGTACATCACATGTTGGTGTTGTTTTTTGCCGAGGTCTTGTATCGCAAGAACAAATCTAAATTAAATTCAAAAATTCGTAGAAGGTGCTAAGTGCCATAATATTTATTTATACATATTTTAAGCTAAGTTGATATTTTTTATACTAGAAAGTAAAACTTAATAAAAATAAGTTGCTTGACCAAGTATACTTCATACAGAGTGTCCGTTGTTCGAAGAAATGCATGGGGACCTCGTTTACTGAAAGCCATGCAAAATTTGATAGTTCTGCTCAATTTTTATAATCATTAATTTTCTTTAAAAATGCGGTTATTTGTTATTTTGCAAATGTACTGAAAAACTGTTTTTGTTTTTGTGCAATCTTTCTAATCTAAAGATGTTTATATAAAGTTTACATAGAAAAAGACTTATTTTAGTAACTTCCTTCAGAAAAAGTAAGGACCAGACATCTAAAATCCACTCAACGTTTTCCTTTTATTTTGAATTATTATTTTAGAAAAAAACAAAAACAAGCTTTAATATTTTTTTTCACAAACTACTAACAATATCGTACATTTTCTTTTTATTAAAAATCAAAATAAAATGTAATTCTAAAATAAAAAAACAGAAATACCATGAACTTTTTTGTAATAATAACATTACCAGAACACGCAAATAAATCGCCAGCCCTAAAAAATTTAAAACAAAATTCAAACAAAACTTTTTTTGGCTTTAAACAAGGTATCGTTTAAATATACTGTATTAAGGAAATTTGGTAAATTTTCCTTTTTTCAAATATACCTTGTATATTTTAAAATTTTTTAATTCTAAGACTAATTCTAAGAATGGTTTATAGGAATCATTTTTTTATAAAATCCATAATTTTTAAGTTAAAAGTATACAAATTTTGATATAGCGGGTGGTCTTTTTAACTTGAGACTCCTCAATATCTCGAGAAATATCCATGGTACGACAAAAGTGTCTTAAATAAACTTGTAGTCCTACAAGTTGATTTAAGACACATTTATTTACTTCAACTCTTCAATTGAAAAATTAAGAAGATTTGTACTTAGCGCCGCAACTGCGCGCCGCGGTCGATCAAAGTTATTTCGTATACTAGACATCCGTCGCATACAATTGTCATCCGTCCGTATCTGGTACTACATAAGTAGCTCCACAAACACACCCACATTAATATCCCACAATCCAAAATATTGAAATAAAAAAAAAGTACGAAGACAGAATGACACCCGCCCAAAGTTTTGGTGATGAATATAACAATTTTTAGGGTGAAAGTCTGTTGATGTGGGTCGCATAATACTCAGGTATGATTAGTTCCGCACCACCGCGTCTGGGTCAACGCGAAACCCCCCAAAATTTCAATAATTAAAAAGTACTTTGGAACTTCGAAACTCGGATTAAACCACAAAAAAACTTTCCAAACGCCGTAGCAAAGTTTCATTTAATGACACACACAAATCGAATTAGATTTTAAGAAGGGATTTTGTTTTACTTCTTCACTTCGTGAAAGCATTCTGAGTTTGCCTGAAATATGATTGAATTGTGTTTTAATATATTTTATGAACGAACGATTGGATGGATTTCATTTAAATTCAGTAAACTGATTTATTTTCGCGTGAGAAACTGGAAAAGTTCTCCAAGTTCTAGTTGAAATCAGCTCCTATTGTCAGCGGATCCGTGCGCCAAGTCAGGTGTAGTGAAACCAATCCTGGACAGGATATTTGAGTTGAAACTTTTCAGACACTTCAACTTTACACGTCTCCCTCCAAGTTAATAATACAATTACTATTTCACTCTATTTCTATGAAATGGAGGAGGAAACTATACGTAGTTACTCTCATATTAAGTTACACGCAAGAAAAAATGTTTTAAGGGGGCGTTTTTCCATATACCAGTTACCTGCAAAACACGGGCGCATAAAAAGCAGATCGGAGTCGAAACTATTGCACTGTTATAATTATTATTAAAAAAATAAACCAAAATATACGACCATCTAAAAGAACATTTATACAACATAAAAATTATTTCATCAAATTTGACCTGGGATGAGTATAAATTGTGTTGGTAACGGGTATAATTTCCCAAAAGGAGACGCTTCAGAAATAAAAGTTGTTGGTTTCTCTTACGTATAGCTTTTATTGCATATTAATGACTCACAATCATATGCAATAAAAGCTATACGTAAGAGAAAACAACAACTTGACGATTTGAACCAGGGACCTTTGCGTCGCTAGCACAATGCTCTCCCATCTGAGCTATTGACATTGTGCTAGCGACGCAAAGGGCCTTGGTTCAAATCGAGGTTGTGGCTGTAATTTTTGATATATTAAAAATTTACATCCCGCCTGTATGTTACCATATTATTAACTTATAATATTACTTTGACAAAGTATGTCGTTAAACATTTTCAGTTGTAGTTTATATTGTTTGGAAATTAAAAACACCTTCATTTTTAATGTATATGCATTTTAGCTAATCTTACAGTACACAATTCGTAAGTCAAAATGTTATTTTTAACTTATTATCGTTGTTAATGCACGCCTCTTAATTTATTTAGAAAACAAATTTAGAAATAAAATTTCCAATAATGTTCCAGCTAATATATAGTAAATGAAAAATGTGTGCTTATTGAACTGGAACTATATTACAATAAAACTTGTGTAGAGCTCTTTGAAATATTAACAAAAAAAGAAAAATAAAAAATTAATTAGTTATCAAACAATGCAAAACCAAAAATGAAACACAATAAATACATATTACAACAATAAAAAATTATTAATTATAAGTAAAATTTTAATAATTTGTGTTAACAAATGAACAAAAGAAAATACCAAAATGTTTTGTTTTTTTTTTCTAGAAAGTAGAAACTAATATGTTTCATATGGTCTTATTGGTTTTCTCTGTTCCTTCTGAAGTTGGAGCCGTTTAAAATAAGATATTGTTAATAATTCAAACGGCTGTAACTTTTTAATGAATTGAAAAAGTAATTTACTTTCTGAAAAAAATTGTTTTGCGGAAGAAACATGGGACAGCCTGTATATATTGCTATAATTTAAATTATTTTGGTTGTCAAGCATGTATTAGATGTCATGAAAGATAATTGAACATTAACTGCTGTAAAGTAAATACAGATATAAAATTTCCATTGTCTTTCATACAAAATACATGATCGTCGTAAATGTAAATTTAAATTAAATTTAGAGAATTTATTTACATTTAGTGAATATATTTTAATATTACAATTCTGAAATAGTCTATATTTAGTGATAATCCTTGGCATCAAGTTGATTTGCGCATTTACTTACTTACTTAAGCCCGTGATCCTACTGCTGGGCAAAGGCATTTACTTGCGTAATTAATATGTGTATTAGTTAACATAAATCTATATAATGTGTCATAATACGCAATATCTTAAAATGAGCTTTTCGTATCATATTATCAAATTTCATGTTTATTAATATTATTATAAATGTAATTCTATATTTAATTAAATGCATTACCTACTCGTAAACTTAACTGTAGTGATCATATTTCATTTATTACATTGCATTGAAGATATCACATTAAGGAAAAGGTCGGACACGCTAAAAATAAACTAAATCCCGTTACATTACATCCATCGAAAAACCACCTCGTGACGGACAACTTTTTGCGAACCGGCCGGGTCGAGGTAGAACAGTACACGAATATATAACCGACATACTATTTTCAAATCCTGCGATAGCGATACGAACTTACTTAATTCCATGACTATACATAGGTATGAAGAACATAGGGTAGGATCTTCGATCAAAATGTAAGCACTAGTGTATTTTGTCGCAAAGTTGTGTAACATGACGATATTCTGTACCGCTTGCTCGTCGTCAACGTGGCAGCGAATACATCCCTTTTACAAGAAGTGCTCAAACTTGGTCGGGGTAAAATTTGCATCTCTAAATGGTCCCCCGTAGTATGTAGTGGTCGTAGCCGCCGTAGCGTCGCGTATATTTCACCGGTTTTCTTAGAAAAGTTAAGTGCTCCGCTTTAAACAAGCGCAGCTAAACTTTCGGATCATAAATCCGCAAAAGCTTCCAACGGCCGCAATTAGAATTACATGAAAGAACGATGACGACCACCGCCAAAAGCAGAGCACTGCAAACTCATCCTCTTACTGTGACCGAGAGATGCGAGTCATATTTTTGTTTCGTTCTGAATTTTATACAGAGAAAAGGAAATAAAACGGATGGAAATGGAAAGCTTGCAGAGCGAGTTCTATACGGTTATTTGTACGTTGTACACTCTAAAAATGATTTTGTTACACATATCGAAAATTTATTTTAATTCAAATAATATGCACTGAAATCTGGTAAGATACACCAACTATTTTAGAAAGGGTCCTGCGGGGGCTAAAATATTGACAACACTAAAAATATAGACATAACACAACATACAAAATATAGAGCTTGGCCTCAAATACAGAGAACTGTACTGGATTCTAAGAAGAAACTCTCAGTTGCCAGTACAGAACAAACTACAAGTTTACAACCAAGTACTAAAACCGGTTTGGTTATACGGCTTCCATCTTTGAGGTTGCGCGAAAAACTCCAACATACAACGAATCCAGACTTTCCAAACTAAAGTGTTAAGGAATATGGTTAACGCTCCTTGGTACATACTGAACAGTGACCTGCACCGTGATCTTGGTGTCCCACAAGTCATCCAAGAAATAAAAATATTCGCCACTAAGCATGAATCTCGCCTAAGCCATCACGTCAACGTAGAGGCCCTGCGCAGCTACTGGACAGTGGACAACCAGAAACTAGTAAGAAGACTAAAAAGAACTAAACCCCTCGAACTAGTGGGTCAGTGAAATGTGTAAAAAGCAGAGCACAGTGAGTGAAGTGTTAGTGCTTCTTGATAGGGTAAAGTAAATATAAGACATCAGTGGATTGCCTATTAGAGACAAGTGCCTAGTTTTCAGAATTTAGATTTAAATTGAATCTTTTAGATTAGTTTCAATATGTTAAGCATCTTATGCTTATTAAAAACAAATTTAAACGAGTGTGTCAAGTAAACTTTATTTTTGTTAATTTATAGGTTTAATCGGTACTCTTTGTTGTTCAACAAAGCTGGAACTTTGAAAGTTGCAATTAAATCTTGTCTACATTAAATTTAAAAAGTCGGATGGCATAGTCCAATCATAGTCGCACGTGCTCACTCTGTTTATTTACTATTTTTAATATTTTCTATAAAATATTTCATCGCTAAACTTTTGGAACAACTTTTAGACGTTACCATGTATCTTTTTTATATCAATCTCTCGACGTATCTTATCGTTTGAAGTACAGGGGAGTTTTCAATTATACCCTCTTTATTTATTCGTTCAATGATAATGCTTAAAGTTGGGAATTTGTCTGGAAAACGCGAATTCCAATGTAATTTTCCCTTTGAGTTCAAACGTACCGTCAAGAGGAAATTATAATTGGAATTTATTCCCTTAGAGACCTTTTGGCATAATGCTTTACGATTTCGTTTACAGGAAACGTTTCGCTTTTTGTAAAGAAGATTTAAACACAGTTTAACATAGGTAGGTATCTATAGATCTGTATCCCAGAGATTAAGAAATTTATCTTCAGATTTATAGATATAATATTAAAGCAATTAATGATCATAATCAATCACCCTCAAAATTTAAAATAGATTTTTTTCTTCGGGATAAAGTGTTGTCTTTTATTTGGCCTTTTTGCCAGTTATAGGACGAAACTTTACTACTAAACTTTACTTTACTTACTAAATTTAAAGACCTATTAGTAGAAATAAAAACAAAAGATGTTGAAATTGTTAACTCATTATCAATTTTATAGGTTGCGGTCGATGCAGGAATCCTGAAATAATTTGCATACATCATTTTGATTTGCATACTGTGTACGTAGTTTTCGGCTTATATATGCTTAGGATATGGTGTTCAGTATGAAGTGCACCATTGTGGCATTGATGAGAATATTATGCACAGCAATTACTGGCGTGATTGTCCAATTAAACAGATATTTGATTAAGCACTGGTATTGATCTCAACAATTGACGATCTTAAATTAATGCTAATCCTTTAAATTGAGATTAATATTGCTCGTTAATAATAATGTAATATTGATTAAAGTGAATCAATGCTGCAGATATTGTTACAATATTCTGTAATGATATACAGGGTTGGGATTAGTATTCAAGAACAACACAACACTTATACAGAAGAAGAGCTACAGTTTTGAAACGATTGAACAAAAACGAAATTAGGAAAGTTATGCATGAATTTCATTATTTTAAAGGCGGCAAACAAGATCGCTAAGAGGGGCGTTTATCCATATACCAGTTACATGCAAAACACGGGCGCATAAAAAGCAGATCGGAGTCGAAACTATTGCACTCATGTATCAAAGTAAGGTACTGTTGGAATGTGTAAGCATAGGGCATTGTTCCGGGATAAATATTAAATCAACCGCGCTTGCTTTAATCATAAACTTAATTAGAGAAAAGAGGCTAATTTTTGACACAACATACTGGTTGATTTAATATGCTTTCATGGTGATTAAGCCAAGAGCATTAATCCCGGAACAGGAGCTAATTTATGGGTGACATTATAAGACAGAGCTCTTTAAAATTGACCCTACCGTTGCCAAGTTGATCTGCATTTTATGCAATTGTGTCGAATTACTACGAACTGTCACCACGGAGCTCTGTAAAGAAGGTTTATGTAATAAAGTCCACAGACCGAGACACAGGAGAAGAGTACTAATAGCTTAGCTCAATAATAACTAACAGTTGACAACAACTGCAGTAGCTGCCTATTGGCATAGGGAAGAAAACAAATTAAGTAAGTATGTTTGTTTACACACAAAGACTTGAGTACAACGGTTCACCGTTAGATGGAACCACATCCTGGGCGTACTACAGACTCAAGGCCGACGTCGATCTCACTAGCATAAACGCCCCTCTTAAGAAACCACGACAACGCAATAATTTAATTTTATTCTTCGGATCACAACATAATATTATAATGTGTTGATTTTATAATAGTACAACTAGTAACATAAATATTCGGTTGTTTATTTATGTACATACAGACAGTCTGTTAGTCTTCGTACACCACATGAAAATGACAAATTCAAGAAACAACAGTATAAAATTGCGGTAAAATACTTATTTTATCCATCTATTTACAAATAATATCTACCTACTAATACGTTTTTTTCATGAATTTCAACGAAAATATTATCACATTCGAAATAGTTCCCATAATTAATCTCACAAGTGTTTACAAGTGTTTGTACAATGTGTACGAAGACTTTTGAGACTGACTCGTATTTATTAAAGATAGATTTTACTACACATACATCTCAGACAAAAGCGTTTACTGTTGCATCTTTATCGCACATATGTTTAAAAAAAAGAAGAAATAAGTAATCACTTATGTAATAAATTGTGATCGTTCAAACCAGATATAGCATTATAAGTCGTAAAAACGTCACATTCTTGAAATTATTGAAAAATGTTCCTGAAACATGATTTCGATGGTATAATGTGGATCAATAAACAATATAAAGTACATTTCATGACAGAAATCATGATGGACGATGGAATGGTAATTTTTTATTTTATCGTACGCAGTATGATACGTAGTATCATGTATCATCATGTATCATCTAGAATCATGTATCATGCAATCATGGAAAAATTTGAGATGTTAGCAGAAATTTGTCCTTTTGGGTCCCTAAACATATTTTGACCCAGGTAAAAAAATGTGTCACATTTTTTTTTGTGGAGAATCTACTAAAGGTATCGAGACGCAACTTCATATTTAGAAATTCTAAACTTAGAGCTGAAAGAAGTTTTGTTCATCAGCGCCTAAAGGAATGACATTTTTTGAAAAAATTAATAGTTTAGCTGCATGAGCAAGCTTGAACTTTGAAAGTCATGCATAGCAGTCGACTTTGTTGGTCGCCTTGTGCATTATATATACACAATAAATAGTTTAGTGATGCGTTAGCATTTTTCATTCGAACCAGCGCTAACCCGACTACACACATCAAAAACATTCTATTTGATCGAGATCGCTCGTATCTGCATTACAACTAGTTGCCAGGATTTGACAGATATTTTGTGTCTATTGACAGTATTGTCAGATCATCAGCATTTGACACTGCTCTAGGTATAGTATGATAAAATGACGTGCCTAGCCACATAAGATTTCTTTAGTACAAATTTGCACTGTTTAATTATAAAAAATTACAAAAAGAATTTTTATAAACAATTAATATTTTAATTATTATTTATTAACAATAATTTTGTTATCTGGTCCTAGATAATTTATATAATTTAATAATTTATTATTTATAAACAATAATGTTGTAATATGGTTCTAGATAATTTATATAATTTAGCTTAGTTAAAATTAATTATAATGTATTAGTAAACTTTAATTAGGCATTACAGTTAAAATATCGTCCATTGACTTTGGTGAAATATTATAAAATTTTATAAATCACAAAATACTCAATTATTCCGTAAATTAAAAAGAATACAGTAGAGCGTTGATAATCCTAACTAATTGGGACCTAGAAAATGACACTTTAGGCCTAAAATATGCCTAAAAATGCACTTGAATCGATTAAATATACATATATTAAACAAACTATTGCATAGTTAGGAATTTAAACTCTTTTAAAACGCGTTCGGATTTTTGAGGTTCTACTGTATATTTAAACCTTACAAAAATAACTAAAAAGTAAAATTTACTTCACTAAATTTAACTACAAATCATATAAAATGAAAAAAAAAATATGTAGATATTAAAATAAAAGAAAAACGACGGTACATGTATAGCATTAGACTTCCCTCGCTCCCAAAAAGGGCAATAAAGCCTTTTATTGCCCGAGACACCAAATACTCCACGAGATACCACTCCACAAAAATAACAAACTACGAACTATGGAAACATCTAGCAAAGTGCAATAAAATCGTCCACGGTCCATTAAGGAATCTCCTCTTTTAAATAAATCAAGCAGCGCCGCATCCCGGCGTCGTTCCGAACTAAAGCCCAATCGTATCGGATTTCTATAAAGTTCGAAGAAACACTTTCGAAATTGTATAGCCTGCGAGAACCCTTCAAAAATCGCTCGTAGCTTTAATAGGCCAAAAGACATCAGAATGAATAAGTATTGACAATAAAAAGAACGAATTTAATTTCGATATCGTTTCGACCTATAAAAATCGAATAAATTATGCTGTAAAAGCGATTATTGGCCGTTTTAAGGTGTTATGTTATAGGTGTTTAAATTATCGTGTGTGTTATGGATGTATTTGAAGACCGTTAGTTCAGATAGTAAAAGTTATAGAAGGTTTATGGAGATTATTAAAAAAGAGTTTTATTTACTGCGAGAAATTCCAGAGTGGAGGGAGACCGAAATTTTGTTGTTTTGTCGCAACACAACGGTAGAGTGTTGACGATTTTCTTTCGCTGAACAGAGTCGGACTCCGTTTTTCTTTATTGCTATTTTTAAAACACCCTGTATTTGTGTAGGGAAAATATTTGAATAGACCAAAACAAGCTTAACGAATGCACTTCACGAGTACAATACAAAAATCCATCATGGATGAGTGCATTCCGATCCCAATCTGGCAGCAAGTGGTAAATTATGCATTGTTGCTACATATAAATTCAGATATTAAAACTCAATTGCAGTGAATCGCATCGAAAATAAAATGGTCGACGACAGGCCCGCGGTAAAATTTATCATTTTAAAATTGCGAGCGCAAACTATTAAGCGACAATTATGAATTCGACGGCACGAAATTTTCAATAAATACTCCGGTAGATTGCGCTCCGATCGACCTCCCACCGAAACGGCTTTAATAAATGTAGGTATATACAGCGCGCAGCAAAAGTTATTGCATACTTTTGCGATACTTTTCAATTCATTATAATAGGGGTTTTTAAATAATATATATTTAGAAAGACGCATATTCTTTCTAAATATATATTTGACGCGAAAACCTGGCAAAAATTATTTTTTTGCCTATAAGGGCTCTAGATGTGTTGATTTATTTATGTATAGCATTTTACCCTTCATACTAAGTATTTTAAGGTTAACAACTTAATAAACACAATAAAACAGTACAGAATAGGGAAAAAAGCAAACTGTATTAAAAATTGTTCTTCACTGCAGTACACCTATTGTAAATTAATTACTGCTACAAGATTTGTCATCAATATTTTTTGTGACTCTAATTTATATTACTGTGTGAAATTGCAAAAATATATATGTCCTGCAGAATAGACGGATTTAAACTTGAAAAATACGTTTCTGAGTTATATGAGATAATATTTTTGGGTCTGTTATGTTGTAAGAAAATCATCAAAAAAGTTTTATTTTTAAGACCAGTGGTAGAGGAAGAAAATGAAAGTTTACACCAGTCGATATTGTGTATTAAAACGGTACATACGCTATTCATGCTATTTTCCGTTCCATGCATTCCTTTTAAGCAGGGTTCGGAAATATTCATTTATGAACGTTCGCGTACGTACATTTATGATTTTACACGTGAACGTGAACGTTTCAATATTCTCTGATGCGTTCTCGTTCGCGAACGAGAAGCATAAAACAAGTCCAGATCGTTCGCGTTCGCGTATGTTAGGTACCAAAAATTTCTGCTGTTGTTCGTACGCGTGTGTATTGGTGAGTCACACAGCGTGCGTTCTTATATGTAGCTATCAGTTGCATCGATACGTTCGCGAACGGTCACTGCTGTCGTTCGCGTTCATATGTGAATGTAAGTGCTGCGTCAACCATTCGCGGAAAGTTGGTGTGGTTCTATTCTATCTTCCATGCGTTTCCGATTTATAAAAAAAGTTGCGGGAGATTATCACAAATTATTCAGACCTCCCCAACGATCAAATCCACAACCACTATTTTTTTCACAGCCCCCACCCTCCCCTGCAGTACCCTAAAAATCAGGCAAAATTTTTATTTAAGTTACGTCATTTCATTATTTTTTTTGCAGAAATTACTATTATTGGATTATTGACATATTGTTTGTCATTTATTATTATTATTAATTTAAAATTGTTTAAACAATTACTTTTTGTTTAAACAAAAATATACGATGTTACGAACATATTTTTCCATTTTTTGCAAAAATTATTAAATTCTTGTTTCTTTGTCACTCATTAACTATTTAGCAATTGTTTAAACAATGGCCATTTGTTTAAACAAAAATATTTGATGTTACGCACATATTTTTCTAATTGTGCAGAAATTATTAGATTATTGGCTGTTTTGTCATTTATTAACTAATTTGCAATTGTTTAAACAAATACCATTTATTTAAACAAATTTATACATTGTAATGGACATATATTTCTTTTGAGAAATTATTATTAGATTGTTGGCATTGTTAGTCATTAATTAACTAATTTGCAATAGTCAAAATAGTAATAATTAGTGTTTGACCGATAGCGTAAAACCTCCAAAATTAGAAACCAGAAATCCTACAATAATTTTTGCCAAGAAATACATACTAACATTGTATATTATTGTTTATACAAATTTATTTGTTCAAACAATTGCACATTAGGTAACAAATTACAAAAAACATGCCAACAATGTAACAATAATAATTACTACAAAAAAAAACAAAAACGTTGTAAATTTTTGTTTAAACAAATGGTAATTGTTTAAAGAATTGCGAATTCCTTAATAAATGACAAAAACTCAATAATATAATAATAGTTTCTGCAATAAATATAAAACTATATCCGTAATATTGCATATATTTGTTTAATCAAATAGTATTTTTTAAACAAATAGTATTTGTTTAAACAATTACAAATTAGTTAATAAATGTTAAAAAAATGCCAATAATCTAGTAATAATTTATGCAACTGTAGAAAATTATGTCCATTACAATGTATACATTTGTTTAAATAAATGGTATTTGTTTAAACAATTGCAAATTAGTTAATAAATGACAAAAAAACCAATAATCTAATAATTTGTACACAATTAGAAATATATGTGCGTAACATCAAATATTTTTGTTTGAAACAAATGGTAATTGTTTAAACAATTGCTAATTAGTTAATAAATGACTAAAGAAAATAATAATTTAATAATTTTTTCAAGAAATGGAAAAATATGCTCGTAACATCGTATATTATTGTTTAAACAAATGGTAATTGTTTAAACAATTTTAAATTAACTAGAAATGAATATACGGACATACCGTATCATTCGGACATACTACCGTAAAGATTCGTGTTAATCGCCGATAACTCAACTTATACTACCGTAATGATGAAATATTCAATGTATCTAAGATGGTGATATCCAGGCGGGATGCAATTTTTTAAATAAATCAAATATTACAGCCACAACCTGAATTCGAACCAGGGACCTTTGCGCTTGTAGCACAATGCTCTCCCATCTGAGCCTCAGTAGCTCAGATGGGAGAGCATTGTGTAAACGCAACCAATTGCAAAGAATTAATGACAAAGAAGAATAATCTAATAACTTCTCCAAAAAAAGAAAACTTGTCCGTACTATTGTATATTTTTGTAAGCAAGTGGCAAATTGTAAATGACAAAAATGCTAATAACCCAATAATAATTTCCTTTAAAAAATATATCCGCAACATTGTATATATTTGTTTAAACAAATAGTATTTGTTAAACAATTGCTAATTAGTTAATAAATGACAAAAAAGCCAATAATTTAATACTTTCTGCAAAAAATGGAAAAATATATTTGTAACATCGCATATTTTTGTTTAAACAAATGGTAATTGTGTAAACAATTTTAAATTAGTTAATAAATGACAAAAAGACATATCAATAAGTCAATAATAGTAATTTCTGCAAAAAATAATAAATCACGTAACTTTGTAAATTTGGGGAAAATTTTGCCTCATTTTTAGGGTACTGCAGGGGAGGGTGGGGGCTGTGAAAAAAATAGTGGTTGTGGATGTGATACTTGGGGAGTTCTGAACAATTTCTGATCATCTCCCGCAAGTTTCTTTCTAAATCCGAAACGCATAGAAGATAAAATAGAACCACACCAGCTTTCCGCGAATGTTTGACGCAGCACTTACATTCACCTATGAACGAGAACGACAGCAGTGAACGTTCGCGAACGTATCGATGCAACTTATAGGTACATATATGAACGCACGCTGTGTGATTCACCAATACACACACGTACGAAGAACAGCGGAAATGTTGTCTACCTAACACACGCGAACGCGAACGGTCTGGACTTGTTTTATGCTTCTCGTTCGCGAACGAGAACTCATCAGAGAATATTAAAACGTTCACGTTCTCGTTCGCGTACGAACGGGAGTGAATGTTTCCGAACCCTGCTTTTAAGACGTGATAGTAGAGGCAGTTAAGAACCTATTTAACCATATTTATCACTATAAAAACTATTATTTTTAGTATTATTTCAAAATTGTCTAATACTTATACTTATTGTTTCCATGAAAACTTTCGAAATGTGATCATCCTTCAAGCTGAAACGGTCGCTTTTTAGTGGTATGACCCTAATACGCATGTTTTGAACCCAGATTGGCATTCCGTATACATTTATCGAAAACGCCTAACCAGTTTCTATTCACAAGCTTTACTATTGTCTCTCCTCAACAATAATCCATTTTAATGCAGAGAACTGTGTATGCGAGTAGGTGCTTTCGATGTATTTGCTTGCCCTGAATATAAATCCGATTCGCTTCAAGCAACAAATTTCTAAGAAATTCACATACAAGAGCAACCTTAAGTTTTTTTCGGAAGATATTTAAGAGTCTAGGTCATCGGGGTTGTTTGCTATACATGATCCAAAACAGAAAAATATACGTACTTAACGGCATTTACAACATACAAGATACATTGAACATAAAATTGTTTCAAGGAATTGCATCAAATTACATATAAGCCCGTACACCAATTTTTGGATTTTGCTTTACAACGTGATAGAAATAAAATCAAATCAAAACCCGCATGCGCACCTATCCGCAGCAGATTTTGCAGTAGTTGTAATGTCAAATATATGTGTACTACAATTTGAACCACTTTCAAGAGCTTAATTAAGCTAAACACTAAAAACACTCAAATTCTGCATAAAACTGTTTTTTATAATACCGAATGTTCTCGGCCCTGCAATAAACAAAATTGTGGGTAAATTTTAATGAAAACAATGTCGAATGAAAGTTTATACTTGGTTCTAAAGAAGGTATAACAAAAAAGTCACATTTTTCCTTAACACACAAAATTACAATCGTTTTCATGACCGTCGACTTATGTGGATCTATGTTTAGCCATAGTAAACTCTTTGGTTGACAAGGACACGTGGCGCAGGGCGCAGGTGAAAAAATATTGCTGCCTTTTAATACATCGGTCCTTTACCAACCACTAGCAGCAGAGAGTTGCGATTTTGGCATTAATACCCCACTTTTGGAGATAACAGTTGAACTCATACCATCTCCACAAAAACAAATCACTATTCTGGCCTGAAACACCCAAATAAAGTAAAAAAAAACTGTTCTTCTAACACGATCTCTAAGGCTTGGAGAGTATATTTGTTAATAAAGAAGAAGGAGGCACAAAAGAAAATCATTCTTGAGAAATAAGAAAGGAAGCGAAAAAGGAAGAGAATAAAAAGCTGCGCCAAGACAAAGAGAACACTAAAAATTTCAGATGCAAGAAACATTACAATACATATGAGGTAGAGAGGGCAGACAGAAGAAGACTAAGGACTTATTTTAGTGTTTCATTAAAAATGGTAAATCATAAATGTTACCATTTCTTAATAATAAATGTTATTTAACAATATTTAAAACATTTAGTATTTATTTGAAGTTTTATATTTGTCGGAATAATGTACCACAAGTGTCTGATTTCGGATGAAAATATACGCTTAGTGTCGGAATTAGTGTCGGAATTGAACTTATAAAATATAATATAAATTACATAACTATTATCAATTTTCTTTAAAAATGAATAGCCAGATTTCTTCATTAACACATCATAAATATAAATGTTACAGTTACAATTATAACAAAAACCATTGTTAAGACGAAATTTTATCATAAAATTTCCATTAAAAGCGGTAAATTTACAAACCAACGCAAAGAGATAAAAATTTCTCAAGATGACATCTTAAATGGTGTGTGATCTGTAAATGTTTAAAAAAATATCTAAAATGTTTTAAAAAACTTAATAGTTTTAATAAATTGATGCAATACTTTTTCCGATCACTGTATAATAATCAACTTCGTCCAACTTTGGAGACATTAAAATTTATCGGTCTGACTGCAAATATTTGACCGATGTAATTTTATTTTGCGCCCGGCAGAAATTAATGCCGGTAAATAGAAGCTGAACCGAGCGAATCGAATAATCAGTTTATAGGTTGAGGGTTTCGCCGATTTAATTGCCTGGTTAATTATTTCGATTCTCGTTCGGGTCATTTGAAAAATTAAAATCTGCGCGATTTGCTTGCGGAAATGTTGAATTTTAATTTAAATT
Organism: Aphodius sticticus; assembly: GCA_963966075.1. Lineage (NCBI taxonomy): Eukaryota > Metazoa > Arthropoda > Insecta > Coleoptera > Scarabaeidae > Aphodius > Aphodius sticticus. The sequence goes on along the minus strand of OZ014508.1, from coordinate 2,815,506 downwards.
TGTTCAAATTAAACCGTTTACGCCTTGCTTCCGGTCCAGATTACGGCTAATTTTGTTCGTTTCCCTGATGTATATTGGAGTAATTAGTGTTTTATTTCTATAACCAATAAGAATGTTTATATCAGAGTGAATAGCGAAAAAAAAGGATATAAATTACTTTAGTAGACAGTGTGAACATCTTAGTCAAAAAGACGAGGTTTTAAAACGCAAAAGCACTCTAATAATCGATTTCAGAGCTGAAAAAAAAAACTGGCTCCACATTTATTACTTTTGACACAGGGCATAACCTGAACGCAATTTATTTTCTAAATGATTCTGGCCGTGAAAGCCTACTCACTTTAAATATATGTTGGAATTTAATATTGAAAATCGCAGAATTACACTACAAAACTTTACAGTCTCGAAAACATTCCAGTTTAAACCACAAATGTGACCCCGTATGAGAGAATCGCTCTAACTGCCATCTCTCGTTTCGACAATATTGACTCCAGTGTTTGAAGGCGGATAACTCTAAAACTACTGAACAGAAAAATATGAAAGTTTTTCCATTATTTTTCCCTCGTGAACCGTTTGCCAGAAAATTTTCAATTTTTGTTCAGGTTGCGTTTAGAGCCTCTTCTATAGATTGGCGTTTTTGTTTTCTTCAGATTTTGTGTAATAAAGGTTGCGTACAAGATTTTCATGGAACCGGATATCTCAGTAACGCATATTAGCACGATATCGGGATATGCACGTAATCAATCATTATTTTTTTATTTTTTTGTCATATTTTATTTAATGCGACTGTAGAAAAAGAATTGCATAATATTTTCTAAGTAATTTTTAAAGCGATTTGATATTAATGATATAAATTTCGTGCAGCGCGTACTACATGAACCATAACGGTAACTGGCAACGTAGCTGGGACAGTGGAAGATTATTTACTATTAGTACGATACGATCAGAACAATTTAATTTCGGAATTTTGAATAGTAGTGCGAGTTAACTATAAATAATGAATTTAGATGTATAATTAATTATACCCAACAATATTTTACAAACACGGATTCAAACGGACTCACTGATCGCGTCAAAACTTCGCATATCGTTCGACTGCCTCGCACCAAAACCCACAAGCGAGGGAAGCCGAACTGAGCAAAATATTGTTCATGTTCATTTCGGTCTTAAAAATTAACAAATGATCGGAATGCTATTAAATTCAAGGGATATGTATCGCAGTAAATAAGGATTATTTGCATGATATATTTGTATACAAGAAGAGATTTAATTCCTTCAAAGAAATATTTTAGCTTTGGCTTAAAAATAGGTTTACTTCCGCCATAGAAATCATATTTTGATTCAAATAAATATATTTTAGTGTGAATTCCTCATGCAACTGTATCGTTAGATGGCGCTGTAAACACTCTCCTCACAGTTCGGCCTTATATTGAGTACAAATAGACTGGTGAAAGCTCCACATTAATTCCTTGAACAAACTAATAATTTCGATAAACTACAAAACCAGAAAATCATCTACAGTGGCGGCTCGTAGCTAATATTAGTGGGGGTGCTATTCCAGGAATGTTTTTGTCATTGTTTTATAAAATATGGTGTTAAAGGAAAATAAAAAGTATAAAAAGAAAATTTATTCAGAAAGTTGATGAAATCGTAAAAGAATTTAAAGCATAAAAACGGATTTCTTATTTACTTTACATAAATTGGTACAGTTACATTAATAAATTTATGTAAAAAATACATTTTCAAAAAATTACTCTAACAAAATGTACTAAAAATTAAAAATGTTCCATATTTTTTTTAATGTTTCATGCATTGTCACCAGAAATCGTCTAATGCAAAAATTGAACTCGATTGGACAATGGGAAGTAGGTAATATATCGATTACAAGATTGATACAGATTTATACACAAACATATAAGTGAAGTTAAGGTAAGCGTAGTAATAAATTTATGTAAAAAATACTTTTTTTTAAACAACGCTTAATGACAAAAAACGCATTAACAGGTCAATTTTGAAAATTGTGGCAAAACTTCCAAAAATTTTTCAATTTTTATATTTCTTTATGCATTGTCACCAGCAATCTGTCCACGTGCAAAATTTCAACTCGTTTGGATATTGGGAAGTAGGTAAAATATCGATTACAAGATTGTAGCAAACAAACAAGTGAAGTTAAGATAAGCGTAATTCTTCTTGTTTTAATTTGGGCGAAAATATCAATAATTATATCCTTTGCCTCTGGATGAAAACTGCGGAAATTTTTGTTTATTGAAAGCACTGCAATTGTTGTAAAATACGTATTGCCTTTTGATATGCCCTCCGCAGTTTCTAAAACTACCTTCCACCAGCCGAGGGTCGAAGCGGTCGGCACTGCGGGGACAACAGTTCTCTCTAGTCTCTGTATCAGGCCCCTCTAGTCTCTGTAACAGGCCGCTCCCTTGCTTGCCACTGTTGTGTGCGCATGCGCAAAACAGCTAAACAGCTCGCCTACTGGAACTGTGCAGATCACAGTTCCATACGACTTTTGAATCTTTTTCTTAAACTGGGGGATCGCTACTGACATTAAGGATTATACTTTGTACAAGTATAAAGAAAGAATTAAAGGAAAAAATACTCATTATATTAAATGTTATCCATAATATTAAGTGGAAATAATAGGGGGTGCTGCAGTTCCACAGTGCCTATACGCGAGCCGCCACTGATCATCTACGTTTAACAAGTATTTAAAAACGGTTTTCTGACGAAGTCTGTTTTGAGACATACCAACATAATGTACGATACTATTTCAACCATTCTATTGTTCTATTCCAGCTGAAAGTACTCTGAAACCTACTCTGAAGATGCAAATAGGGAATACAAAAAAAAACTATTCCAGAAAATAAATTAAGTGATCGAACAGTTCAATAGGAAATAGCCATTCATTCTAAGTAATCCATCAAAGACAGAGGGCATGCACTTTTCTTTCTCGCTTTTTCGTCTGTCTCTCCTTTTTTTTCTGTCGGGAAATAAATGTGATTTTACTCCAGTTAATTGAAGGGCCGTGGCCGTTCGAACGTTTAAATCAGGCACAGGACCGGAAGCGTTTCGGAAAGGACGAAAAATGCAATTGAGTTGTCAACGTAGTATTCGTTACCCCTTCGGCGACTAGAATTTTATAACCCCCGCTACGCCCCCCGTTTTAAATTACCCCCTTTCTTCTCGTCACGAGAATTAGCATGGAAAATCCATTTCGGTAGATTGGTTTCCAATTTTCATATGCTACCAGCGCTCACTGAGCCTTAGCGTTGCGTCCATTGCAAAAAAACGATTCGCTAGCCGTTATTTCGAGTGAAGATTTATCCATATTTAATTGTGGATTGAAATGATAAATGAGATTCTTACATTGCATTATTTATTTATTAAATTTTACTTTGTACTTTGTATTAAATGTATTTCCTCTATTTTGTAATTATGTTATACAAATAACTACCTCCGACCATATTAGGTTGGTGGTGTATAATATATCTAGATTAGAGATCTATACCTTTTCAAGTTCAAATTGGCACTAATCAAAATCAAGTTGACAAATAACAAATTCAAGTTCACATGATCGACGAAGACTTACCAAAGAATTGTAAGAATGGTTTAGTAGAAATTTGTTAACTATAAATGAAAAAACCCGAATACCTTATATTTACAAACAAAAGAGACAAGATAGAACTGAATATTCAAATAAAAGGAACCACAATACAATAAAAATCTGAAATAAAATACCTTGTCATGGAATGCACACATCAATAAATTAATGGGAAACAATGCCAAACGTATAGCTGCCATGTACAAAACAAGAGCTATAATACCTTTCTACTTAAAAGTGCCAATTTACAACAGTCTGTACACATTACGAATGAACTACCTAATAAACATATGGAGCGACACCACAAAAGCTAACATAAATAAACTTCAAAGCCAACAGAACAAAATATTAAAAATGCTACACAATATTAACAGAAGCACACCAACAATCGAAGTGCACAAGCACACTAATGAGCTCACACTACAACAACGAATAACCCTAAACGAACTGTTACTGATCTACAGACTACAAAACAAAACCATAAAGACCAAAATGAAACTCACTAAATCTAATGAAGTACATAGCCATAAAACAAGAGCAATGACACACATTAGAATACAAAAACACCGAACAAGCAGATGCGCACCAATTTTGAAAACCACAGAGATAGCGCTTTAAAACTCACTGCCTGATGACATGAAGAAGATGACATACGAAAGCTTCAAAGCTAACCATAACCTAACTGTGCATAATATCTTGATGTATCTTGTATAGTGTATCATGTATGTTTATGAATGAACAAAAATAATAAAGGTTAAAAAGACAGACAAAAAAAAAAGCCAGACAGTTTCGACAGTTCTAACATCTTGCCAGAAAAAATTGAAGGGCAGCTGTATGTGGGAGCGCTGAGGCAACATTACGTTCAACGGGTGCGAGTAAAGATAGTTATTAGGATTTATCGGATAATTTCATTATATAGAATTATTTATGACAAAAAAAAGTATTTTCAAAGGATTATTCAATATAATTTTCATTATATATAAATAAAAATAAATAAAAAAAAACAGATCTAATAAATGAATAAATAATGTTTTGGAATTTCATGAATTTCAATTTGTTTTTAACATCCAATTTAGTTCAAATATCGACATTTCATTAAAATTGTATGTTTATTATGATTATAGAGAAAGGACTTGTTTCAGTACTAAGATATCAAATGAAAAATAGTTTAATGTTATAATCATACCCATCGTGTACAATATAAAAAATAGGTATTTATACTATAAGGATAATACAGGATTTAAAGAAATGTTTAATCGTTTATTACTTTTCATCGTTGTAATCGCTATTTTCGTCACTACTACAGTCCGTAGCTTGATCGTTTTCAATATCGTCTTCACTGTCAGTTTCTGTAAAAATGTAAAGAAGTTAATACAATAATTATGAATAGGTAGCTACAAGTGTATGTATAATTATGTCAAAAAGACAATAATGGTTTGCGGGTACAGGAAAGCAACCAGTATCATTTTAAATGGTTTGAAGGGGATCAGCTGCCAAATTACGGCAGTGATTCACTAAAAACTCTATCATGCATTTCATTATTATTTCAAATTATACATACATTTGTAGCTATTCATAATTATTGTATTAACTTCTTTACGTTTTTACAGAAACTGACAGTGAAGACGATATTGAAAACGATCAAGCTACGGACTGTAGTAGTGACGAACATAGCGATTACGGTGATAAGTAATAAACGATTAAACATTTCTTTAAATCCTATATTACCCTTATAGTATAAAGTCATATTTTTTATATTGTATACGATGGGTATAATTATAATATTAAACTATTTTTTAATTGATTTCTTAGTACTGAAACAATGCCTTTCCTTATAATCATAATAAACATAAACTTTTAATGAAATGTCGATATTTGAACTAAATTGGATGTTAAAAACAAATTGAAATTCATGAAATTCCAAAACATTATTTATTCATTTATTAGATCGGTCATTTTTTATTTATGTTTATATAACATGAAAATAATATTGAATAATCCTTTAAAAATTATTTTTTTTTGTCATAAATAATTCTATATAATGAAATTATCCGATAAATCCTAATAACTATCTTTACTCGCACCCGTTGAACGTAATGTTGCCTCAGCGCTCGCACATACAGCTGCCCTTCAATTTTGTCTGGCAATATGTTAGAACTGTCGAAACTGTCTGGCTTTTCAGAAAACATCTTCTAATAGTTACCCAAGTAACATATATAAAATTCAGCCTTTATAAAATAACGAAAGTACAACTACAATTTATTAAAGTTTAAGGGTGTCTGGCGAAGGGTTGCCACGATAGTAAGTGTCTGGCAATGGTTAATGAGATTTCTAATATTATTCCGAAGAAAATATAAAAAAATTACGCTTTATACTTTGACGAAAGTAGATAGCAATTTTCTACCCCTTTGCTACCCGTTACCTGCCAGAGCCACTATGATCCAAACTTCATAGTAGCCAATCGTTCTTTACCTGTGTCTGGGAAATGCACATAGAAATTTGCAGCTTTTATACTATGAGGAAGGTCTGGCGGTCACGGGCTCTTGGTCTATAAGAGATGCTTTAGCAGGAGAAGATTGGCATATTACCTCCCTAGCTGAATACAGAATGCGCCGGTTAGAAAATATTGTTCAGAATAATATTAACACAATCAATCTGGCCAACTGTGCACGACTCATATTCTAAGATATATTCCAGCAGCATTAAATATGGAGAAAATTATTCTCTAATTAGTTAATTTAGCAAATGTTGTTTATTTAATTGCAACGAAAACTTCGTACTTGAAGCTTCTCTAGACTTCAATGACAGTACAATTAAAAATCATGCAAAATAACTTACCAGTGTCGACAATAGTTTGACAATAATTGCTAGTCGATCATCCATACAATAACCCAGTAGTTTCCATCGCAATATCAGAAAACTGATCAAACCGAACGAAAAAAAAAGCAATACGAATGCCCGCAACAGTCAAATCAAACGTTTCAAAATATTGCGTAATCGTCAAGACAGTTGGAACTACATATAGTCAGGTGATCCGGTACACAACAACGTTGGGACTTGCAATGCATATGTTCACCCGGTTAGCTTGCCATCAAATGGAAACACCGGCCAAAAAATACTTCTATGACATAGGATTGGCTGGATTTATCACAATTCACCACTCACGTGCTTAGTTTCACCAGTATGCCAAACTTGCGGTTTAATTAGTTCCAAAATCACGCGTATTAAGCCAAATTAGCACTAGACGAACATGGAGATCACGCATCAAGCCTTTGCTTGGAAACACTGCGCGTCGGTGGTATGTTTCCCCCCACTCCGGAAAAACTGGTTGATGTTGACGAACGTAGTCACGTAGGCATTTTTCGTGGGTCAAATTATTTGCTGGACATTCTTTGTTTTGATTTTGGAATAGCGCAATTTATTGAACATACTGCGGATACCGCTGGAATTGGTTTGATTCATATTTATTTATTATTAATAATATAATTAGAGATGTTTGATTACCGCGGTAATTTACAGAGCCTATGTTAATCTTACGGGTAATACAACAGCGTAATTTACCGATATATTACCCCATAAGATTAACATGGACTCTTAAATTACGTAAATTATTGCGGTATCTCTGATTATAATTATTATTATTAATCCAGTCACAATAGATTATTACTTTACTTAAGTTTAGTTGGATTATTGTGTAGCCTTATTCGCGTTTTAAATAATACAGTCACCATGGTTAGAAAATATACATAACCCTAATGTTTTGTAATAGGGCGATGAGTGTTGGGGACAAACAAAATTTAATATGAAACAATTTGAAAGACCATAATGTATAAGGAAAAGAAGAATATTTGGGCTAATTATGAAATAGTTTCTACGAGTGTTGGATATATGTTTACTAATATGTACCGAATCGCATTTTTGTTACATTATCGTAATGCTAATCCTAAATTCTGTTCTCAACCAACAATACAAGCAATACTGCACTCATTAAATGTTAATCATTTGCTTCATTTTTCACCTTGTAATTTCTCTTGTGGTGTTAATACGGATCAGAACTTTTTATATATCATTTGAAACATTAAAAATAACTAACAATACTTTTAATTCAATTATTATTTTAAATAAAAGCTATTTTTTCCATGTATAAAAATACATTTATTTGACTTAAGAGTGGATTTATGTGACGAATAGAAATAAATTTTTAGGTAAAAGCAAAAATATTACAAGCAAGAAATATGTTTATTTCACTTATTTAATATATTATGCAACATATTTAAATAAACTTAGCCACAACTTAATAGTCATATTTATTTTAAAAAATCTGATGTGGCCAGGCACATGACTTTATCATACTATATATAAAATTAATAGTTTAGCTGCATGAGATTCTATTTGATCGAGATCGGCTATGTCTGCATTAAAATAAAACTAGTAGAACTAGACAAATATCTCGATTAAAGCTGCGTTCGGATATTGTACTCCGTTGACAGCGGGTACACCGTCCAAATGACACTTACGTGTTATTGGGTGTAAAAAGTGTAACGGTGTTCAATATCCGAACGCAGCCTATATTGACAGTAGCATTTTCAAGACATTAGCGTTTGACACTAGCTACTGTCATTAGAATCAAAATAATCTGACATATCCTGGCTACTAGTTTTAAAGCAGTACGCCCGATCTCGATGAAATAGAATTTGCTCATGCGGCTAAACTATAAATTCTACCAAAAAATGTCATAATACATAAATTATGGAAAATTTCCTCTCCTTTAATTTATTATTTAACTATTTTGACGACATTACACAAATAGCGGCTCATTTGCAAAATCTTCGAAAAATGCTATGAGTAAACCACCAGTTCCTTTGGACCCTTTTCAACAGAAAGCTTTTCAGCTCTAAGTTTGGTTATAAAACTTCTAAATATGAAGTTTCGTCCCGATACCATTAGTAGTTTCTCCGGAATCGTCTCCACAAAAACGGGTACACACACACACACATACACACACACACACACACAGACATTTTTTTGTACCTTGGTCAAAAATGTTCAGGGGACCCAAAAAGACATATTTCCGCTAAAATCTCAAAAAATTTTTTTGGCGTGATTACAATGCTTTACATACTGCGTATGATAAAGTAAAAAAAGTCCCAAAACATTTTTCAAATCTCTATAGCCAATTTAAATTATGTTTACGGAGTTAGAAGTTTTAGAATATTGGTGTTGGGCAATTCATGTAACTACCAATAGTTTTAGGCACAAAATAAATTTCCATTTATTTGTACACCACAGTGGGTGGTTTTGTGTTTGAAAAGGGCACTTTCTTTTCTTTGTATTTAGATTATTGTGTTTATTATTATGTATATGAGATACAAAACATTAAAACTCAATTACCTACCTATTAAATTTGTATTTTCCGAGTTATTATAATAGTTTCAATCATTTTTTGGGGAAAACGGCAACAAATAGACACTTATTACAGATTATTAGTTTTTTTTTTAATTTTCGATACTTCGCCTTTATCAAAGGCTTTCTCATAAAATCTACTACAAGTAACGTTTTATACAAAGAATATAACTAATTAAAAATACTTATAATATATCTCGGCCCGACAAATACGGTATTCTCAACGACAAATTGTGCGCGACAAAATATGTACTCAGCACGACAAATTTGGTATTCCCCACTACAATGGTTAACACAACAGAATATGTATTCAGCACGACAAATTAGGGATTGTTAACGACATTGATTAGCACGACAGATTATGTAATTTTACTTTTTAAGCTTTTTGCAAAACAAAAATTTTGATTTTATTTTTGAGTTCTAATTCTATAGTTTTGGTTTTATAAAACTTAATCAACAGCTGTAGTGTGGTGTATGCAAAAATTTAATAAAAATATAAATTAAATTTAAAATATTGTATTTAAATAAATAAACAAATAAACAATAATTCAACTGCAATAAATAATCTATATCCATACATTCTATAAAAATAAACAAGTATTTGAATTATTGTCTCGAATTATTGTGTATTTGAATATTTTTATCTTTTGATGTAGTAGAACATGTGTAATATTTAGTACCCACTTCAAGAACTTTTTTGTTTAATTGTAACCATTGATGGTTCTTTAATGAAGTTGTTTGTTATGAGTAAAATTGCTTATAGTTAGGTGATACTGCTAATACCTCTCGATATCAAAGCATTTCACATATTTGCAAGTATTTAATTTGTAAAACATACAATAGTCGAAGCTAAGTGACTATCATGGCCAACAATGAACAAAATCGAGCTAGTGAAAACCATTTTTGGTATGGTTTTCTCCAAAGACTGTTCGATTGTGTTTATTGATGGCACAGATTAGATTATTGTGTTTTTGACAAATTCAGTATCGACTTGGAAATATGTGAAGTGCTCTGATTCATAAGTTAAATGATGTTTCTTGTGTAAGTTATAAACTATTGGTATGTAAATTTATTGTAGTGAACAAAACAAAAATATTTCGTTTTTAATACTTGACTTAATACTCGATTTAATACTTAATACTCGATTTTGTGCCCCTTGGGGTATGGGTTAATGTACTGTATTGATCGATCTCAAATTTCACAGCAATTAAGTATTGATATAAATGAATAAATTGAGAGGGTCCTGCATAAAAAAATAACAGTACAAAAAATAAGCACCACCCAAATTGACACAATAAGAAATGTTACGGGGTGTTTTAATTATACGGTCGAACTGTTGCAACTGATAAACATTTTGGTTAAAAAGATCATATCATTCAAACAAGTAATTGCCTACAACTGTTCGATTTCTAGTTGTATTTTTTGTCCATATTATATCTAGGTCAAACCATATATAATTTAGCTTACCTGAAGACTGACTGATCAACAATTATACACAATAATTTTCAATATAATATCCCAACTTAAAAACAAACTACACATAACCACACGGTAGTACACTGTATGAGCATGGAAGAAGTTTTGTACGACTGGCCTAGCGGCGCTGCTTGTCATACTGCTGTCATTTATAGTCTTTGAGATTAAATCACATAGCAAGCTGATTTTATCGTTGAAATACAAATATTGTCGTTCATTTACATTTTCTTGTCGTTTGCTTACATTTTCTGTCGTTAAAACACATATTTTGTCGCTCAAATGCATATTTTGTCGTTAGGGTACCGAAATTTGTCGTGCGAACCCCTAATTTGTCGGGCCGAAAAATGCCACCCAAAATTAATTAAAGCAAAAAAAAAATAATCAAATATCGTCCGAAAATCAAGTGTAGACAAGATCATTTAAAGAAACAAAATATCTCTTAAACAATCACATAAACACTGATATAACTTTCGTTTGACCCTTAAGGCCGGTGGTCATCGCCCTATTTGCCATAACGAATCATAGAGGGCGCTATTTGTATGGCGTTTAATGTATGCCGGCTTATTGCATGCGGATATTTTGGTTACGATGCGGCGGTTTTGCGGCTGGATATGTATGCGATGGCGGTCGCCCGAATACCTTGTTTTAAGCCGCTGTTTATACGACGCGAAAGATTAAATATAATTAGGGGGTTAACATTGCGCAACAATTTCACAATTCTGTCTGCCTACGATGGTCCCGTAAATGTTCCCTATGTAGATGTATATATGTATGTATATATGTATACGTCTGCAAGGGTTGCGTTGGACTCTTTTCAGGACGGTTATAATTAAAACAAAACTTGTTTATTGTGTGTACAGGGATGAAATGGAACGATGTGGATCCGTTGCAAATGTTTGTTTGGTGTTTTAGTTGTTCTGCTGTAGGAACTTCATTCTGAATGTTTAATAGCCTAGGTAGTTTTGAAAATTTCACTGTTACCTACATTGGAAAATATGTAATAGGGTATTTGACTATTATTGGAAAACCATCTTAGTGTGTTTATTCCTTCACTCTACATTGTAAATGCATTATTTTTCGTAATTATTTCCTCAATATTTCATAAAAATCAGCGTTAAAAATTGAATCACAAAAAGTCCCCCCAAAACGATACTTTCTGTTGTGTGACGTCACCCGATAGTAGATGTAAAATCGGCCCATATAGTCTGTCAGCATCGACATCGTCGCCGTTTGGTAATTGTGTTGTATGATGTGTTGTTTTCACAATTTATACATAAAAATGGGTTATAAATGGTGTATAAATCCACAATGCAGAAATACGTCAGGAAAAACTCCGGATAAATATTTGTAGCTGTTACGCAAGTTTTGAAACTGCGAGGAAAGTGGTCGTAGAAATCCAAATGAAATAAATAGCGGCCAATACAAATGTTTTTTGTTGTGAAGATTACTTTGACATAAGTAAAACTAACTAGAATAAGATATCTATAGTATTTTCGAACCAGGTATTATCTGATCTGACAGCTTAAGGCTAGGGCTATCCTAACCTACAAAGTTATGCTTACATGGCACTTTAGTGCTATTAAATTCAAACGGGAGAAGCATAAGAGCGCGTTCGGATAACCCGGTATTGTACGGTGAGAGTGACGCGCTGCATAATAGGCGGACTAACGTCATACGGCATTTATCTGCATATAAGAGAGAGACAGCCGACCCAGGTTATCTGAGCATTGCTCTCCCCATACCCTACCCTGACAAACCGAACGCGCTCTAAGCGTACTAATGAATGACGTCACTGGAGACTGAGCCATTTACAGAGCGTTTTCAATCACGTGATAGGACGTGAATAAAATTCAATTTTAACTTAGGTTTTTAATAGAAAGAAAGCATTTTTTTTTTTTAAAGTAATAACAAATAGTTTTCTCAAACTGTAATCTATTAGGATGACTATAATAGAAGCCATATTTTTAATACAGTTAAATACTCTATTATATATCCTGATATTTTAACATTTTCTTTTCTTCTAACTTTAAAACGGTGCAGATTATCTTAGGCAGATGAAACTCTACATATTTAAAAAAAGATACTATTGGAAGAGGAAATACAGACCATAACAAAGATATAAGTTCGGTTCGATATGGCAAAAAGTCTTAAAATTACTGTCGAAGATATTCAGTTTTCCATTAGATTCAGATTTTTTTAACTTTGACAAATTGATGACCTGTTTTAATCCGTAAAATGTTTTTCCATTTCTTTATACATATTATACAGGTGTCCTACTTCTATCCCACATTTTTTAAGTAAATGTCATTACACATAAAAAAAATTCATGCACATAAAAAATCGTGGAGCAATTTTTCTGTATCAAGAAACGCAATTAACTGCAAATACTTTTACAGCACTTTTCCTGTGATTAATTACATATAATTTATTTTAGTTTTACAGTATTATCGTTGCTTTCACACTATTTTTTGTAGTTTATTACATTAATTTTCAGTAACTTTACAGAAATATATCTCAGTCTACAAACATTTTTGTTATTCAATGCCTTCAGAAGTTACAGCACAGCCGTTCAAAACATTGACAAAACGAAGGAGCAGCAACTACATCGAACAATGCAAAAACGATGAAAGGAGCACAAACAATATCATTGACGATTAATAATATTAAAAAAAAATAGGAAACATACATTCTGAGTAAAAAGTTCCAACTTTCCAGTGCATATGAAGCATTTTATTCAGAATGACATTTACGTTCTAAAAAAATGTGCGAAAAGAACATCCCGATCATGATTATAAATATCTTTCGTAAATATGCGATAGAACCGACGCTTTTTTCTAGAAACACGATAGTTCAAACTTGCATGCGCGATTACTTTTGAATCGTTTAACGGATCGAGTTATTCTTCTTTTCCCTTAGAGAAAATACATTTCATTGAAAGCGGAGCCTCATAATAAGTGAAACTTTTAAATAATCATATTGTTTATAAAGATTTGAAAAGGAAAAAATCTGTATAAAATCGATCTTAAAATTCAAACAGCGGTCATTTTATCAATTGTGAACTTTTTTAACTAAATCTTGGTTTAGCCTCCAACTAATTTCATCTAGTTTCATAGCGCTTTTGAAATTTAGATTTCTGTTTATTTTTATAGGAGCTATCGTGCACGTCGTTGAGACTAGTATGCCGCATAGGACCTGATACTTCCTACAACAGTATCCTCTTCTTGCATATAGTTTTTTATGGCACAATTTCATTTTATACCCTATGACTAAAGTATAATAAACATATAGGAAAATAAGAAATATTGATAATTACAATCGTTTGAAATACCTTCCCATATGTCGGAATATGTCGAACATTTGCTATAAAGTCAGTAATAATTTACAAAATCTTTGAACATTATACCGTGAGTTTTCTACAACTGGTTCTAATTTGTCATTACTGACAACAACTAAGAATATATTTGTTATAATTTCTTTTTGTTTGTTTAAATTAATTATTTCTTGAACCAAATGCGGTCACAAAATGTTGAATTTAGCAAATCAAATTGCAAATCTTTCTGTGTTATTATTACTCTTATTGGCTTTCTATAATAGTAGGATAAAATTGATTTCACAGATATTCAGATTTTCGTGGCAATAGGTTAATAATCTCATCCAAATGTAAGAAGAGATTGAAACCCAGAGTAAAATTTGTATTGACAGAATCATACTGAAAAAACAACAATAATGATTGATTGTGACCGATAATAGTAGCAGGCTGTTTTTTTCTAAAATATGTATTTTAAAGTAACAGATAATTTGAAGTAATCTTGTCACTGGAAGTCAACTCAAAATCCCTGTCGAACCCCGCGGAACTCTGATTAAAAAACGTTGGTCTAGACTGTGATTTAAATTCGATAACTCAGTCAGATTTTAACTGATTCTAATAAACAAACGCGTGTGAACGCAAATCTAAATGGGCTTTCAATAAAAAAATAGAAATAAAATATTACAGATTGAAACAGGGGATCAAATCGTTGTTTAAGTCGAAAAACCTAACAATACAACAAAAGTTTCAAAAATTTTCGACTGTAACTTTGTGACTTCTTATTATTTAATTTCTTATATAACTATTTCTAGTAAAAAGAATATATTTTGTTTTTTTTTTATATGACATTGGAACTAATTCGAATCGTTCTGATACTTTATTTTTATATATGAGCGATTGAAATTCACTTTCAGATAAGGATTGGGCGGGGATTTCCTGAGTGAACGTATAACTTTTTACGACGGTGACAGAGCTGGTTCCCCCTCAGTAGTAACTAATACACGGGTTAAAATTACCCCACAAATTATTAGACGTAGCGTGCGGCTGTCACATTTTAAGACATCCACCAGCGAGGGTCTGTCACGTAAAAATTCTCATTAGTTACATTCGGACTGGTATAATTGAATAAGTCGACGGCCGGAGAGCAAAACCAGTTTTAACCTAGTTTGCTTTGAAATTGATTAATTTTTTCTTGAAAAGTATTTTCCGATTGTCAAAAAAACACTTTTATAATGTCAGTCTTAACAACAATATTGTTTTCTATAATATATGCTCATCAATTCAATTCTGTAGCACAGTTGCTATTTCGGTTGCTAGGAAAGTAAATTGTAAAAGTTTTAATAAACTTATATGATGAAAAAGTTAAAGTTTGGCACTTAAAAGCCACCTTAATCGTAAATACGCAATATTTTCCTTGCTATTTACGGTTTGGGTTGGTTATTTGTATATTTGGATTTCCTTGTCTCAAAAACTTATTAATAAGTTTATTATTTAACCAGCGCGGAATTAAGTATATAAATCGCGAGCATGAAGTTTATACATGAGCCGTAGGCGAGTGTATAAACATACGTCTGTAGATACATATTTTCCTATTTGATTATAATTTCCCTGTTGTCACAACAGTTCAAAAGCACTTCCCCACAGTTGACACAGATGTCGTGCGAATAACTAGCAATAGATAAAATACATTTTTGTTGAACTGTCAAATATACTAACCTAACCTAATACATCTACTTCAGTCGCAATATTTCTCCTTTATTTAAAATAAGTGATTTGATCTGTAATAATTGTCGGTCGTAGGTAAAATTATGTACAACACTCCAGCTGTAACGCATATTACGTGCTCGTGAAAAAATAACAAAACTGAAGCGGCTCGTATGTTAACTTTCCACTGGTACGTAATACGCTAGTTACAGCTCTTGTAATGTAATATACTATACTTAATTAGACGGTAGCTGTTAATGCCTGACAGTAATTTTTTATTACTGCTTTTGCCGGTAATTTTAATTGTTAATTAAGCTAGACGTAAAACTTGGGTTATTTTCTTTCTTAAGGGAAAAGTTACTCACTTTTAGGAGTTCTTCTTCTTCTTCTTTTTCCGTGTTACTCAGGTCGTCATCGTCTTCGTGTGCATATCTGGAACAAAAGGGAAGTTTCTTTAGTCGATGGACGAAACCACCCTACACCCCTACATGCTTATTACATTAAGGGATTATGTCGTCGCCCACGCGTTTAATTACAGAGAGGCCTGTGCGTCTTTTAACGCCCTCCTGGACGTATAAATTGAAAAGCATAACCCTGTTTTTGTGTGGGTAGAATTTTGTGAAAATGGAAAGGAAAAACAAACAATGGTGTTTGAATGAGTTTGTGATCATGTACCTAATTAGCTGTTTAATTTTTCCATTTTTTATTTAGTTGTTAGTTTAGTGTGTAGTAGGTCATATACGTAGATTGACAATAGATTTGTAATTATTAGTAAGATTTTTGATTTTTCTAAAGGGCGAAACCCGCATAAAATTTAATAAAATTTTTGTGAAACCGTCAGACAGAAATTAAAGAAAAAGTTGTTTTTACCTGTCCACATAAACGCAATGTTATTTCTTTCCAAGAAAAACGTACACCATATACAGAGTGCATCCTAAGTTGATGCTTTTCTATAAACAATGTAGATGATACCTTAGATGAGCTTTCAAAATACAACCTTTTCGTTAAATAAAAAAGCTACACAAACTTCTCTACTATTAAAATATTTATAATCGTTTTCGTTTCTCTTCAAGTAATAAACATCATAAAAATTTTATAGACAGCATGTATATAAAATAATTTATTTGGAAAATTATACTTTATTTGCTTATATTTATATATTTGTCGATTTTTATGATGTTTATTATTTGAAGAGAAACGAAAGCGGTTAAAAATATTTTAATAGTAGAGATAATTTTGTGCAGCTTTTTTATTCAACAAAAAGGTTATATTTTGAAAGCTCATTTGTTTGAGTTTTTGTTTCAGAAGCTAATTGATATGTATTTCAGAAAATATTAGGGCATATTTATACAACAAGCCCCGTAGTACAATTGGATTTAGTAGAACTTTAAAGATGACGAAGAAACCATATCTAACATTTCTTTTGTGGGCAATAACTTCCTAATTTAAATAAAATAATATATATTTTTTTTCTCATTAAAATAATAATTTATTCAAACTAGTTCACATCAAATGACCAATTGTATTGTTTTACAGTCTGCTAAAATTAGATGCTGCGAATTAATAATACAGAAAGCTGATGAATTAAACAAAAAATCATTAAAATGTGCACACAAACAGTTATGTCAAGATTTGTTTTGTAAATTCCCACAAGAATGCCCTTGTTAGTACGCAGTGAATTCTGCACCTATGTGATTAAAAATATGTCGGCATTATAAAATAAAACCTTGCTTGTTCGTAATCAAATTATCAGTTTGATTTGAAAAAGCTAACGTGCAAATAAGGCGAACTAATCAAAAAAATAGCTAGTGCCCATTCGGTACGCACATGTAGCAAGTCCTCAAAGAAGATTTTCACGTACTAGAAAATGCTATGTGGCGATGCATCCATGTCCGATGGATTTACTGCTGCAATGCAACTCTGACGGTCCGAAATCACAAACGAATATTGTACAAATTTGTTGGTATGTCATAGATTTTTTTGAGTTTTATAAAAATCAGCCGGCAATCAAGGATGGATGAAAAATATTCGGTGAACAAACTTAAAAGGAAAAATAAATCACTTATGGCATCGCTTAGACCAATCAATAACAAAAATTTTCCAGGCATCATAGTCCTTATGCGCCATTTAAACATCTAGGCATCAATTAATATCAACTCGCCTGTTCTTAATTAACTTTTTTTAGAGTACCACGACTTACGCGTTGAGAAGCGAGTTGTAGGTGTTCGGTTTCACTTTCAATTAAAAAATGTCTAAAAGCGGGTGCCGTTAATTTCGCCCGGTTCCAGTTCAACATTCCGAACGCAAGGGGGATCGGGAAATATTTGGAACAAGAATAACGACTTATTAGTTTCGGTTGCGTTCGCGCTCGCGTTCGAAAAGTTACCTAATTTCATCGGACAGACTGAAAACGAGAGAGGGAAAGCGGAAGAAAAATGTGACGAGGGTCGGCCGTTGACGAAATTAATAAATGATGAATTCATTTTCTACAAGTGTAATGTAGATTGGGGTCGCCCTGCTCACTGCTCTTCGCGGCAATGAGCCAATTTAACTTTCACGATTTGTGAAATTAATTAATTTTCACTGATATTGTATGTTTGTCTTATGGTCTATAGGGTGTTTTAGAAATAACGACTAACCTTGAAGGAGCACATGCCAAAGGATGTAATAAACATGATTTGTCAAATAATGTATGGTGTAACTTAATGCATTTTTGAGAAAATGAATTTAAAACAAAACGGAGTCCGACCCTGTTCAGCGCAAGGAAATCATCAACACTCTACCGCAGTGGTGCTGCGGTGGCAAAACTACGCCGCGCATGGTGGGGCTCCGCTGTGTACGGTAGGTACAAAAATGTTTTTCACCATTGTTATGCTAAAAATTGATTTTTTTTCGTTTTAAATTGCTACAGGATCACAGTAATTAAAAAAATTCTAATAATATCTATTTAGGCTGACTAAAAATGGTCTATATTTTCATAATAATGCGGTGTACTACCCTTTTAACCACTATTATTTACAAATTTAGGGGTTTCGGAATTAGGTACTATAGCACGTCCGTAAATCAGACATGTGTGTCGGAATTGTGTACATGGTTAGAAGTAATACATATGGCTCTATTGCTGTCTTTACACAAGAAAATAACATATTTTACATCGTTTGCTACATTACAATAATTAATAGTACGCATTTTGTCCAAATTCCGACACGAGTGTCGGAATTACGGACATCAATAATCCCTAATTATTACAGGTTGTCGGAATTAAAATCATCAATATTCCCTAATTCCGTCATAAATATCGACAGGCATCCTAGGAGATGATGAAATAAGACAGAATGATGCAACACTAGCCGCAGAGGGTAGCGATTTTGGTATTGATACACCACCTTTGGAAATAACAGTTGAACTGATGCAATCTCCATTAAAAAAATCATTATTCTGGCCTGAAACACCCAAATAAAGTAAAAAGAAACTGTTCTTCTGTAACACTATCTCTAATTCTTGGAGAGAATATTTGTTAATAAAAAAGAAGGAAGAAGAACAAAAGAAAATCATTCTAGAAAAATAAGAAAGGAAGCGAAAAAGGAAAAGAATAAATAGCTGCGCCCAGAAAGAGAACACTAAAAATTCCAGATTGATGTAAAAAACATTAAAATACAGATGAGGTAAAGAGGGCAGACTGAAGAGGACTCTAAGGACTTATTTTATACTGTGTTTCATTAAACATGTTAAAACATATTTGTCGATGAAGAAGTTCTAGATTTACTAGAGGATTAAGTAGAACTTGCAATAGCAGTAGTTTTTATAATGTTTAGTTTTCTTTTATGTTAAATGCAGAATTAAAAGAAAAAACAATTGTTTTGATTTAACGCGTCTTCTCTCACTTACAGGGACATTAGTCTGTGAGGGATATAAGGTGACCAGAATTTTGTTGTAGTAAAGCGGGACAGTAGCGTCGTATGTGCGGGGGGGGGGGGGGGTATTCGTCTTCGCAAAAGACGCAAAACGAAAAATTTAAGTAAATAGTTTTTTATACAGTTTTTTCACATTATCACATATTTCTTTAAGTTTTTGTACAAAATATATGTACTTCTTTACACACTCGATATTATTTGCATTATTATAAATTAATTCTTTTGCTACATGTATTTAAAATAAATAAATATTCTATAGTTTGGTACAAGAAAAAGTGTACTTCGTTATCGTTTCTGCTTGGAATTGAAGTTGTAAATATTAACTGTCCTTTAACATAGAATTTTCAAATAAATGATTTTTGCACGAAATATTTTCATCAATTAATAAATAATATTGCGAAGACTAAGAACGATTAATTACATTCTAATGGTTAATAAAACAAATCTTCCTGTCGAAGAAGATAACAAACAAATGTTAGATTAAAACCCTGTACAATACAACAAAATATTCCAAATTTAGGAGTACGTTTTTGCGAGAAACTTACCAGCGTATATTAAAGGAACGCCTATTTTCTTAAGCTTTAATGTTAAGTAGCTTTTGTAATCTCTTACGACTTTCATAATTATACCCCCACATTTAATGTGGGGAGGGTATATTGAGTTTGATTCAACATTTGTAACACCCTTAAGGAGGCGTGGCAGATATAGACTTGTTTTCTTTTTAAATATTTTACGGTAGGGGTAAACCGTTG
The DNA here is from genome assembly GCA_963966075.1 of Aphodius sticticus. Lineage (NCBI taxonomy): Eukaryota > Metazoa > Arthropoda > Insecta > Coleoptera > Scarabaeidae > Aphodius > Aphodius sticticus. Next base: position 2,795,340 of record OZ014508.1, on the reverse strand, counting down.
CAATTTAAAATGCTGTTCATCTTGCAGTGAATGTTACTTGATTAAAAGTGTTTTTACTATTGTTTTTAGTTCCACCAACGAATTAATTGAAAGATAATCACCAGAAATTTACAGATAAACAGATGGATAAAAAACTAAATTATTCTAAGCGAAACTCAACGTGTATGTGATACTTTAATAATGTGTGATGAAATAACAGCACTTGTTGAAAAAACAGCAAGTATGGAATCTAAATAATACGTTTCAAAGTTCGATTTTGATCCTTGCAGCATATTCAGCCTGCCAGATTTGCCAATGTTTCTGGTCCAAAAACGGTGCAATATTTTACTTACAAATGTGTATCTCCTACAAAAATTCAGATATTGGGATGAACTACAAAATAAGATGTTGAGAATTGATATGGTTTTTGTAACTGAGCACTTGAGAACATGCGAGAGAACTACTTCGTTAGTTACCCCACAGGATGTCTCAAACTTAGACGAAAAACACCATTTTCTTTTTTTAATAAACTGGAGCATTATTTTCTTTATCTTTCAAATGTAAGTTTACTTTACATGTTCCGAGAAAATAGTGGAAGTTGGTCAAAGATTACAAAAGTCATTGATTACAGCAAGGTTGGTTATCTATATCAATTCAATTTTGTCAAAAAAATACAAGATCTATAAAGTCCTTATGCACATTACAATTAATATTTTTCAAAAACGTACAAATATTAAAATTCCACCATTAGACAGAATGGGCACTTCATAATTTTTTGTAAAAAATACTAATTTGGAAAACCGGGGGCGACCCCATAACATTGTTTTGAAATTATAAAATTATTAATGTCGTTCAATGAACGATTTGATAAAGGTGTTTGAACAAAATAACAACATTTTTCCTTTATTTTTTATATTTTTTTAGTAATTGTTTAAAAATTCAGTAAAATAATATTTCCTAAAAAAGTCCCGCTTTCTTTTTTATTTTTAAAACTCCGCGGGACGCGGGACGCGGGACAAAATGTGAAAAGTCGGGACTGTCCCGCCAAAAGCGGGACGTCTGGTGTCACCTTACGGGATAACTCATATGCGAAATAACTTTGATCGACCGCGGCGCGCCGTTGCGCGCTAAATCATTGTTTTAGGTTAGATGAGGACTAAATCAAACCTATTTCAGGTCTTCGTGATTTCGTATTTCGTAATTTCGTATGTAACCGTACTTTTTACTAATAGGGTTGGAAATTTTATTCTTTTTCTAGTCACTGTTAGATTCTTGAGGTGTAAAATCACTAGAAAATATTTCTCCGGTCCATCTTAGGTACCAACGGACCGATGCAGGCAGACATAATTCAAAATTCCCCAAGGAATCAGCCTCGTTCACTCGGCCGTGTAGCAAAGGAATCAATTTGAAGTTCTGAAAATGGCCGGAACTGGGGGTTGAGGCGTGCCAGGCGCGCCGATGACGGACTCTGACGTATTTGTTCTTCAATTTCGTCCCTCCTGTCCACCCCCCCCACCATAACCCACCCCCACCACCATTTCTCTGCTCACGTAAACTCGAGAGATGTGACTTTCAGCGATAAACGTCCAAATTACAGATCCGCGTTAAAGGGATGAGGACTCGGAGATTATATATAAAGCTATGGAAGGGCTGGGGAGGGAGGGGGTCCTTTTTATCTGCGCCTGGCGGACTTATGGTTTACCAATATCGCTGCGGAGCGACGATAAGAAAAAAAAGCTCTTAAAATTTTATAATAGGAAGTCTTTCGTGAGTTTTCCGAGCTTCCGGCAAAGGTGAATCTCATAATATATTCAAGATATCGCGAGACTGATCTGGTTTGCGGCTTAACACAGCCGTCTGATGGTATTTTGGGAAATAATTTGTTCTTTCGTCAATCTTGGTGACAAGTAAAAAAATTTTTTCCTACTTCGCATTCACAATGCACACATTGTAACACTGTTTTCGGTGTTACAATTAACACATTGTAATACCGAAAACAGTAACATTTTTGTCTAAGATTGGTACACATTGATATCAAATGCCATATGTCAAACGTACAATACATAACCCAACATAACCACACACTGCATCTTCTTAATCGCTTGCAATCGCATAAACTGCGAAATATCAATATTCTATATACATTTAAACATGGGTGTAGCCTGCTATAGTATGGCCAAAGGATTGGGGCTTTCTTAGTTTTGCTGTGTTCATCAAAATACGCCAGCATGACGTTTTCGGTGATGTTTTACGACTCTGGTAAGTGATCGTTATCATTCTTTTCAACTAAACATCAAATCCTCTTTTCAGATATAATTCAAGGACCACGTTTACTTTAATAAGGTATTATGCGAAGATCCTACATCGTAGATATGAACGATTTTAATTACTGCTGCGAGATTGTATATGCGCAATAAATGGTTTATCAGCATACACGTACGAAGCTATAGTACATTTAAACTGTAGAGGATTTCTTAGTTTATGTAACGTATAAGTTTTCGGTAATAGTTTGGACGCTTGGATGCTCGGTTCAATTCGGATTCGTTTTTGTCCGTCGCTTTGGACGTCTTAGTTCTGGTTGTGTGTAACGTATTTGTATTACCTCCATCACATGTAATTTTACTAAGTATAATTTATTCTAATAAACTACTTTGCCGAAATTAGAATTGAGTTTCAATTATAAGTGCTTGTAAATATATAAGCCGCAACGGCTACGTAGGTAGACACCGCTATTAGACGTTAAGCGTTATAACAATTGTTTAGTAAGTTCTTGTTCTTCGAAGTAACTAATCAGTCACCGCTAAACACTTCTATTCTGATTATTATACTTATGAAACCACTATTTTAAAGTTGTTAACTTTTTAGGTTAAGTTTCATGTATTTATCACAGTAGGGTTAAAAGTGTTGCCCCAAGCTCCATTATGATCATCGTTGCGACCTCGCTGAATATTTATTGAAACTTGTAGGCTAAAGTAGAGTAAAATTATTGACAATTAGTTTTTGTCATGATCTTATCTCATCGACCTCATCCTTGACGAAGTTGACAGTTACTACAGTGCTGCCACGTGGTACCCGCAAAATACCCTAGATTCTAATTTAGCGCGATATAGTAACCACAATTTCTAAATTTATATAAAATTAATGACGCAAAGTACAAAACATAGTATATTACACTCGTTTTAGAAGACGTATTGGCGCACTCGTTCCATTTGGGCACTCCTCGCTACGCTCGTCGGCCCAAAACAACTCGTGCGCCAATTTGACGTCTTATAAAACTTGTATAATAATATACTATTATAGTAGACTCTTCTATAACGCGGTTTAATACTCTGCGTTTTCATAGGAATTTGAGGATCGCAAATTTTGACCTATGCGCGTTGTACGAGAATCGCGTTATATGAAGATGTAGGAACCGCGTTATAGGAGAGTATACTGTATATGTTTATCTAAGTATGGATTTCAGTGTTCCTCCAAAAGGACTTACTATTCATAACATCTAGCATAACGTTTTTTAAAAACAAATGTCATTTATGTCCAAATGCTTTGCTCAGACATTATTCCACCGTGCTGGGCACAAAATGTTCAGTGGGTATTTTAATACCATTCTAATACTATTATAATTTTCAATTTTCAATACTGAAGAATGTGAAGGAATGTGAAGACGTCACATGTCAACTAAATTATCAATTAGTGTTATCCATATTGCAAAGTTTATCGAGTCATGTTTCGATGCCTACCGCTAGTTACTCCAAAGGAAGTTGCCAGAGAAATCAAGACAAACCTGAATCCAAAGAAGGCACCTGGATATGATCTTATCATGATACCAAAACTAGCCAGACCACCGAATGAGGCCAAAGCATATCGCCCATTATCACTGTAACCAATGATATCGAAACTCTTTGAAAAGCTGCTTCTAAAGAGAATGAAACGTATCATTGAGAGAAAGGAACTTATTCCTAATCACCAAATTTGGTTTTAGAGAAAAGCATTCCCCAATAGATCAAGTCCAACGAATAACAGATATCATAGAGAAAGCATTAGAAAAAAAGCTTATTTGCTCAACAATCTATCTTGATGTGACACAAGCTTTTGATCAGGTTTGGCACAAAGGATTGATACACAAACTAAAGAGTATGCTACCTTTACAATACGTCGAGCTGCTAACATCCTATATTATCTGATAGACTATTCAGAATAAAACAGATTAATGAATACTCGGAACTAAAAGAAGTAAAAGCTGGGGTACCCCAAGGTAGTGTATTGGGACCAATTCTCTATCTGCTATAGACAAGTGACCTACCACAGCTGGAAAATTTAACAGTCGCCACATTCGCAGATGACACGGCTCTAATGGCAGTGGGATCAACTATTGGAGAATCTACTAGGAATCTTCAACAAGCTACTAATAAAATATATAAATGGGCCAAAAAATGGAAGACCAAGCTCAACGAACTGATATCTGTCCACATTAATTTTACAAACAAAAGAATCGAGGACGTACCTCATGTCAAGATTAACGACGCCATAGTTCCATATGCGAACACTGCAAAGTATTTGGGTATGACACTGGATACAAAACTAAGGTGGAAAGAACATGTTAAGAAGAAAAGAGTAGAGCTTGGCCTCAAATGCAGAGAACTGTACTGGCTTCTGGGAAGAAACTCTCAGTTGTCAGTACAGAACAAACTACAAGTTTACAACCAAGTACTAAAACTTTGGAGTGTCACGCCACAAATCCAATATACAAGGAATCCAGGGTTTCCAAAATGAAGTGCTAAGGAATATGGTTAACGCACCTTGGTACATACGGAACAGTTACCTGCACCGTGATCTTGGTGTCCCACAAGTCATCCAAGAAATAAAAAGATTCGCCGCTAAGCATGAATCTCGCCTAAGCCATCACGTCAACGTAGAGGCCCTGCAGCTACTGGACAACCAGAATCTAGTGAGAAGACTAAAAAGAACTAAGCCCTTCGAACTAGTGAACCAGTGAAATGTGTAAAAAGCAGAGCACAGTGAGTGAAGTGTTAGTGCTTCTTGTTTAGGACAAAGTAAATATAGGACATCAGTGGATAGCCTATTAGAGACAAGTACCTAGTTTTAAGAATTCAGATTTAAATTGATGGTTAATCTTTTAGATTAGTTTCAATATGCTAAGCATCTTATGCTTATTAATAAAAAAAAATGTTCTGGCTTTCTTATTATATTCCATGATGTATTCCCTACTTACAGTGACTCCTCTTAAATATGCATTACATATCCTTAAAGGGGAATAATATCTCAAATTACCCAGTAAAAGTGCTTCCAATTTAGCATATTTATTTCACCAGCAAAGAGGCAGAAGGGCTGTTACCATTACTTATGCCCCACGCCGTATATCTTCAGAGCAGATAAGGGAACCCATCGCGTCTCCTTAAGGCCTTATATTTCTTTGTTGCCCCAAGGGCCCGCTGCTGGTGTGCCGTACGTATTTTTGGCGCACGTATATTAAACTTTACATAAAAGATTAAATTTTGAATAAAGTTCACCCCCCCCCCCCCAGGTAAGGTCCCAGAGGCGGAAAAGAACCGAAAAAACGACGACGAACGGTCGGCTAGGGCAGAAGGGCAGAAGAAATTAAATCAGAGTAACATTGGGACCTCGAGTAATGCGAAATTCCGGCAGTCAATACAGAGATGGCAGCACGCGCCTCAACAATTCAATTACTCCGGCCCTTCGCTCCTTCGCAGTTCGCCCTTAAGGCGTGGAAAGCGGATGACGTCACTAATAGCGGATGCGTCACTATAATAGAAGAACTAGGAGGGCCATAATTTTGAAAACCTCCTGGGAGCTTTTCAGCGCTTTCCAGGCAGAAGGACGAAAGGACGATGAGAGAAGTCCAGAGTATTGCAAAAGCTCCTGTTATATATTTTGTCGGCATTTTGCGCTCTAGTTTTTCACCCCCTCAATTTCTAACTTCTACGTTGTCACTGTTGGAAATGTTTTAGGGATGTTAATACCAAAAACGAAATAAACAGAACGTTATTAAAATAGTTTATTAAAGATTGTATTTGTGTTTTACGTACAAATAGTCCTGTATCATGATGGGCCAAGGTAAATGCGTTGAAATGTTAAAAAAGTGCGTGGTTTTTGAATTGTAACAGACAAATTTTAGTGATTTTTGATATGTAGATACGGCGTTTTGCCATTGGAGGGCAGAATAGTGCAAAACTCTGAGCGTTTGAGCTTGGCTAGCACTTCTAATTACCTAGAGTTAGCTACATTACCTACAAGAGAGTTATGCAGTAATATTTGTGACCCACAGGGAAGAAAGGGTTCTTATTGCTAAAATCAAGTTTTCGAGAAATACGCGTTAGAGTACAGCGCTGCCCGACGCTAAATAGTAGTATGGTAAACATTTCCTGCGTAATTTATCGGGTAAATTACTAAATAAATTACCGTAATTAATGGTAATTTCCGGATTTTTAATTATTTAATTCGCGCAGCCAATAATGCACATTTTAAATCAGAAGCCATCTACCTACTATCAAATTCATGATTGAAAGAAATGTTCTGGTGATCCGGATAAAATGTGATGTTTGTTTGTGAAACCGGGCGTTGTCGTTTTGTGAGTCGGTAATAAATTACAGTATTTTATACTATAATTATGCTATTAGACTGTCCATGTTATAAATTGCTGGTATAAAAAGTATTTTTATTGTAGTCCCTGCTTTCATTTTAATAATGAATTACTACTATTAAATCAGGAAAAGCATCAGCGATTAGTGGTTATCTACAATACAATGACTTATAAGGCAGTACCCAAATTTTTTTTCCTTTTTTAATATAAATAATAAACCTTCCAATTCCTCATAATTTTTCCAATGATTATATGCACACACCCTGTATATTGTTTGGTATTTTGTTGTTTTCTGTGTTGGTTCGAGTGTTTTTTAACTTTTGATGTTGGCAACACTCGTCGGTTGCTCATCTCACGTTCGTTAGTGTATTCGATGTGTCAACGCGTTCGTCCATATCTTTACTTATATTTTAATCTGATAACATCCAATTATCCTTAAGGACTGAACCATTTTTTAATGTAAGATAGTTGTATAATTATTCTTGACATTGTTTTACATAATTGCGCTCTCCCATTATTTTTAGATTTGACCTCGTTAGGTGACATACACATAACCCTACTTTACCTGTCACCACATTGTCAAGATACGAATTTTGTTGATGAATGCTTGTTTATTTCGAAGATTGTTGATGTTAGGGGCGATACCCGAATTATTGTTGCTGACTGTAAGTTAAGTTTGTTGCTTATTTAACCTCAAATTCTTGTAGCGTGACCCGAAGATGCTGTGTTAACACATCGAAATCGATAGTAGCTTAAGTGGTTTCGAAATAAAGAAACTTTATATCCATATTCCATACGTCTTTTACTCTACTTCAATTTCTTTTGTTACATAACTTACTTGTGATCGGTAAATTATCATTTTGACTTACCCGGTGATTTAAGAAAATATAATTTATCAAATGCAATTTTTAATTACGTGGTATTTAAATTTGAAAGTAATAATTTTAATTTCAGCGGTAATTTAGTGAAAAAATTAATTACGGAAATTTAACACCCTTAGTCAGATTGCTAGTTAATTACAAAATAATAACTTTTATTTACCAAACATTTTTATTAACATAAGTAGCATTCATAACCTACAGTGATCCGTATTAACGCCGGTTTAATTTAACATTTTGAATCTTTAATTACCCGGTAATTTAAACCAGCGTAATTTACCATTTTGAATTTTCAATTACTCGGTAATTTAAGCCAACGTAATTTATCATTTTTAATTTGTATTTACGTGGTAATTTAAAATTTGACATTAATAATTTTATTTTCAACGGTAATTTATGAACAAAATTAATTACCGTAATTTAACATTCCTGGTTATAAATGTTGACCATGTATGATGTATGATGAGGCAACATTTATGTTTTTGAGAAAGTATTTCTTAATCCTCGTCACTCTGTGATGACTTCGCTTTATATTTCTGTCTTCTTAGTGCATTTGTGTGGATGTCTTGAAAATAGCAGCAACATCTCGATGCGGTCTATTTTTTCCATGTATTAAAAGAACAACTTTTTCAACTTTTTGTTGGAGTGTAAGCATGGTTTTAAAAGTTACAGCACATAAACTAACGTAAACTGCAGTGAGTACGATTAAATGGATAAAGTCTGGATAATGCTTTTATTTTTCATATCCACGTGTGATAACTGGTGTATGCTTATTTTAAAATTTAAACAATGTTGCATAAAGAAAATAAACTGTTTGTTTCATATTCTTTCTTTTTCTTATCATTGGGATACATTAGAAGATTCATTCTTGCATAAAATAATTGATTCAAGACACAATTGATTGAGCTTTCAGTTATGTTTATTACAATATTATCTGTGAAAATAAAATTTCATAAGTGGTAGTCTTGAGAATCGTGGTGAGAATCGTCCCACCACTTGAGAATCGCTCGCTGTAGATGGATAACTACTATTATAAACCTATCCAAAGTCATTAATATTAACTGAATAAAAGCTAAGACACACTGCTGAATTAGTGATTGTATGATATATTAATATCTACAGGGTGAAATATCAACTTCGCACCAAGAAAATGAGTAATTTTGTGCTAGTTCTAAATAAACATTAGTTATCATACCAAAATAACAAAAAGTATAAAAAATGTATTCAAATTTCCAAAAAATAGATTAAAAAGAACCTTTTAGTATCACTGGCATTTACTAATACTTGTCACAAGAGTAATAATTAAGGAAAAAACTGAAAATATTTTTTTTCAAGGTAGGTGGCTCTGATATTATATTTGAATATAATTTTTACTTCTAAACATCATTTCTAAATAAAGTTTATCGATAATAATGAAAATAAAGGTACTTTACTCTTATCACAAATTCATATATTCTGAATCGCTCGGTATATGGCACGGAAATTTACATATTTGATGGTTGCAGTTTTGGTTTCATATGAGCCGCCAACTTTTATAAAGAATAAAATTTTCTGAGAAATACACAATAAAATTTTTTTACATATGGTGCGGGCTTTCGTGGACACACTGTATAAAGAATACTTTCTTTAGGTAAATGCACTTCCATGGTAGAAAAATCATAAATACTATCAAACAATATTACATTTCCTTGAAAGGTTCTACAAAGTAAATTTCAATCTTCAACTCTGAGCAATCTTAATTATATCTGCTGTGCTTTCGACGTCGAATCGATTGAACGATAATTGCGCTTTTTGTGTTGGAAAAATTACAACGAATTCATCGATAAAGGGCAGTGTTGACGGGCGACAAAAGCAGCAACCTTTCAACAAAAAAAAAACGTTGAATTAAAAATTGAAAGTATCTGCGCCTGTTCGTGTCCGTCTTTTCAAATCTCTTTTCTTTCCCTTTTCGGATTTTTTTCTCTCATTTCAGGACGAGCTGTCCTAAAATAGATTCCCATTTCGTTTGAAGTGTCCGCGCCGCTGTGGCCCTTATCTTATTTGTTACTGGGAAGTTTAAATGGAAAAAGTATAAGTAATTTTCACGGTCGTTTAGCGCTTGAAGTAGGTAGGCCGATCAAAATTGGATGTCCGACGGTTTAGATAAAACTTAATTTATCCACCCCCGAAGAGTAAATTTAATCGAAATTCACGTTTGGAATTGGCAGTCTCATTTTCACATCAGGTAAACTTCTCGTAATTTTAACTTGGTAAATTATTATCATATTTTAATTGAGTTGATATCTCGCAGTTGCAAATTTAATTCGGCCATGTTTTCATTATGTTAAGTAACTAGAAGAAATCTAACCTTTTCAAGTTCAAATTGACACTAATCAAAATGGCACTAATCTAAATCAAGTTGACAAATAACAAATTCAAGTTGACATGAAATAATTCAATTGTCAATTCAAATTAACATCTTAAAAGAACCCTTCCACGTTCTCGTGACGCCGTAAACTTAAAAATACAAATTTGCGCTGTTTATAATTATTCTAACGGGGATTTGCGCAATCTTGCAAATAACCTCGGAGTTTCAAAAAGAATAGCGTATAGATGGGTGAAAAATCAAGACGTTCCAGAGAAACAGCATGGAGGTAAACGCAAAGTTAAAATCACAGACGAACATCGTCGTTTTTTTTTTATGTTATTGAAAGAAATCCAAAGATAACTCTCCAGCAATTAAAAGAAAAGATTTTACAATCATAAGAAATTAATGTCACTAAAGAATGTATTCGTCAACACATCGACGGTCTTATGTATACAATAAAACCAGTACGTTGAGAGCCAGAAAGGAGTAGTATTAAGTGCGATTTTAACTTTAAATTTTAACGAATATACATCTTATTGGATGCATAGGTATTTCTGGTCTAATACATTATCAGCTAAGACGGGGCAAAAACCAGAAGCAAACGAATTTGTGAAGCAATCTTTGAGAAACGCCCAAAATATATACCAAAAACCAGTAGTTATGGTTATAGATAATGCACCTTGTCATTCTTCTATTGAAGAAGTTTTTGCAGAAGAGGAATTTTTTCACCATAGATTAATAAGACTTAGTCCATACAGTCCCATGTTAAATCCGATTGAGCAAGCATGGTCTGAATTAAAGGCTAGTGTAAAATCAGATTTGGCAGATAACCTAAGAGATGTTTTAGCAGGAGAAGATCGGCATCATATCTCCCAAACTGAATACAGAATGCGCCTGTTAGAAAATATTGTTCAGAATTATATTAACACAATTAATGTGGCCAACTGTGCAAGATTCATAGCCCATATTCAAAGATATATTCTAATTAATTAATTTAGCAAATGTTGCTTAATTAATATGTCCATGTTATTGTTTTAAAATATAGTATAAATAACAATATTTATTTAGTTCTATTTTATCGGATGATACTGCTAATTTAAAAGTATTTAAGTAACTTGAATTTGTTAATTGTCATCTTGAATTTGTTAATTGTCATTTTGAGTTTGTTAACTGCCCTTTTGATATGGATTAGTGCCAATTTGCTTTTGATTAGTGCCAATTTTACTAGTTTTTTCTTTAACTTGAAAACCGATCTTATCCGGGTTATCTTTTGCAGTATGTGAGTATTTTTCATTGTTAATTTTTAGACCTAAGTAATAAAGGATTTAGTTAACTTCTAGATGTTTTTGATATATGATAATATATATGATAATAGTGAAGACTGTAACAAAAAATATACAGGGTGTTCTATTTCAAATTCAAAAGTTTGAGGTTATATCTCAGAAACTGTAAACGTTGCATCAACGATAATAACGTCAATGACTTCACATGGTTGCAAAATACTTAATTCCAAAATTACTATAAATTCGTTCGGGCCGGAGATTTTGTCACTTTTATTTCATAACCTTCAATTGTCTCTTTCTCGAAAATTTTCTTATGTAAGGCCATAAAAATATTATGCTACCATTAAGACAATTAAACGATCTGTCAAATTCATTAAAAAAGATATAAGGTTGTCATTTTAAAAAAATGTCGATGACGTCATCTGTTAAAAACAATTGAAGGTAAAAAAGCTAATTTGATATCACAAGATGTATTTTGATAATTATAAATCGACGTGTTCGAGGATTATTTAAAATAGCAAACCGTTTTTGAGGTTTTGTCATGTTTCCATACTTTACGCGCTCACTGTATAAATAGCATCGAAAAGTATCTATCTTTTGTATATCCAATAAGCTGCAATTCCAGATTTCTATCTAAATAACCATAAATAAGAAATACAAACAGAAACACACACAATACCAACAAAACTACCCCATATTACGAAGTCACATAATCAGTCATCAGCATTTTCGAAACTTCTTGCCTCTTTTCCATCCATTCCACCCAAACATCCCTTATTTTTTGTCGACCCCTTTCTTTCCTTTCAGTCGAATAACCAAACCATGGAGAGATTTACATGCCAGAGAACAACGAGAAACCGAGCAGAGTCTCCAACTCTCATGTGGGCGTGAGGGAGGAAATACGGGGTAAGGGGGTGAGTTTGTATATCTGTTGGGGTGGCATAAATCTTCCGGACATCTGGCTTGCGAGGTTTCCGGAGGGTTAGTATATTAATCAAGAATTGCCCGTTCGCATCTAGGATGCGACGCCTCCAAGGACGACAGTGGCGACACCACACCCGCAGGATAACTCATATTATTATCCTCCGACGATGCTATGGGGATGGGAGGAGAAACGAGGGTCAAGAGTTTATTAAAATTTGCTTGGCGCTTGATGGCAAAAGTTTTATTATGTAGTACTCAGAGGCCAAAATTGTCTCTTGAGATACCCTCGTAAAGATGGCGATGATTCTTATGAAAATAATACTGACGTGGTTGCGAAACGTCATATAATTTGCTTGCTAATATAGACTATAGAGGAACTTGGTAGTTAGCTATATTTTTTTCGACTAGGAGATTCGATATATCGATACAGAGATTCGGAGATCACTGGCTGTAATAGTGGCAATAGGAACATTGTAGTGTTTCAGACAACTGATAAGAAATTATTACTCCTGTAACAAATAATAAGCAGTTAAATTAAAATAAAAGAAAAATGTGACCTTCGTTCTTATTTGGAACTCGCAATTAACTATGATACATTTTCAAGAGATGTTTGACAGTTCAATTGGCTTTTTAAAAATTCTAAAACTATAGGAGAAATAATATATCCAGTAGAGCGTCGATAATTCGAACTAATTGGGACCGAAGGTGATTAGGATTAACAAATTGTTCGGATTATCAAATATTGCAGCTAAATAATAGAAAGTATTGGATAAAAGTTCAATTTTCAATTTTAATAAAACCAACACCATTCAATTCCGCTCTTCTTAAACTATAGGAATGAAAATATAAGGATATCGAAGGGATATCGAAGGGCATCGAAGGGATGTCGAAGGGATATCGAAGGGATATCGAAGGGATATTGAAGAGATATCGAAGGGATATAGAAGAGATATCGAAGGGATATCGAAAGGATAGCGAAGGGATATCGAGGGAGCCTACAAAAGGCTTCCTTCCCTAGGTGTAATTATTATTATTTCTTTTTGGACGTTCGGATTACCGAGGTTCGGATTATCGACGCTCTATTGTAATAACTTTTCCAGTAATACATATAGTTTTTGTAAAGTATATTTCCGGAAATGACGTCATCATTGAAATATTTAAATGGCATCCCATAATATGAGTTTTTGTAATATTTTCTATCGAGATTTGTCATTCTAAACACAAAAAAAAAACATTTTTATTTATTAATCTCACCAAGATTGTTGGGAATTAGTTAAAATAGTCGAAAATTATCAAATAAACGCTAACTAAATTGATTTTGGCCGATATTGTACTACAGTATGGATTAAAGACGAATTTACTTTGCTAGTACTTGGCATTATTGTACTTATGTCAAAATATCTTTTATGACTACCTTCATAATGCTACATGAATGTGTTAATGTAACTCATGAATACACATGAAAAATTACATCTTGTCAAACAACAAATGAATAAAAGTAGAGGTCGCCAGTATTTATTTGTCAATTTTCGACTGTTTTAACAAATTTATAGCTGACGATAGATATGTTGTTCTACTTTGCATTCACAATGCACACATCGCAACACGTTTTCGGTGTTACAATTAACAAATTGTAACACCTAGTCACTTTTTCCTAAGATTGATCATATTGATATCAAATGCCATATGTCAAACGTACTACACATAACCACAAACTGCCTTTTTAGAATCGCTTGCAATCGCATAAACTGCCAAATATCTATTCTATATTCTATCCATATTTAAACATGCATGTAGCATGCTATAGTATTGCCAAAGGGTTAGGAGCTTTCTTAGTTTTGCTCTGTTCATCAAAATACACCAGCATGACGGTTTCGGTTATGTATTGCGACTCTAATAAGTGATAGTGCATCATTCTCATCAACTAAACATCAAATCCCACTTTCAGATACAATAGAAGGACCACATTTAACTGAATAAAGAGTTATGCGAAGATCAAACCTACATCGTAGATATCATCGGGTTCAAATACTGTCGCGGGATTGTATATGCGCAATAAATAGTTGATTGAATATCAGCATGCACGTAGCAAGCTATGGTACATCTAAAGTGTTGAGGATTTCCTAGTTTATGTAACGTATATATTTTCAGTTACATTTTGGACAGAACTCTGGTCATGCCGATACAGTATTCCTTTTTTGTACGTCGCTTCCAACTTCGTCTTAGTTCTAGTTATGTGCAACCATTTTTACTAAGTATAATTTATTCTAATAAACTACTTCACCGAAATTAGAATTTGGTTTCAATTATAACTGCGTGTTAATGTATAAGCCTCAACGGCTACCGGAAATAGGTAGACACCGCCATTAAACGTTGTAACAATTCTTTAGTAAGTTCTTGTTATTCGAAGTAACTAATCAGTCAAACATTTCTATTCTGATTATTATAATTATTAGACACTATTTTTAAGTTACCTTTTTAGGTTATGTTTCTATATGTATATCCTTTATTCACTGGTTGTCATGTAAGTTTGTATCACAGTAGTCGTTGCGGGTTAATAGTGTTGCCCCAAGCTCTATTGTGATCATAGTTGCACCCCGTTAATTATTTATTAAAACTTGTAGGTTAAAATAGAGTAAAATTATCTACAAAAAGATTTTATCGTGATTTTATCCCAACTTTACGGTACCCGCAAAACACCCTAGATTCTAAATATAGTGACCACAATTTCTTAATTTATATAAAATTAATATTTAAGAGTATCACTGTTCTCAAAACAAAATTTTCTGTCGAATAGCCAGGGAGTACCCATGGAGTACACGTGAAAAAATAATTCATCAAAATCTATTTAGTGTGTGACAATTTTCATCTAGATTAATGAACAGAAAAGGGATTTTTGTCGTTTCCTTGGTGATAAAAATTGATCATCAATATGATTTTGTGTTCATAATGCCATCCTAATTGCAAATATCACATAAATAACATAGGGTGCCATTTAAAATGTCAATGATGACGTCATTTCCGGAAATACCGAAAGTTATACTAATCTCAAGAGAATCCCAAACATTTGCATTATTTTGTCTATCAGCACTTACTTATCAGCACTCAAAATTTCATTCGTCCAGCGTCATAAAAAAAATAAGCTGGTGCACCTATAGGGCGGTATACATTTTTAAATTTTGTTTTTTTAAATGTAGGAATTACTGTTTTATAAAGTTTAATGTTTAAAATATAATAAAAAATGTAAATATCAACCATCAAAAGCAACGTGCACGTTTAAATAATCAGCACAAGTATTAATTTAATTTAATTTTTCTTGCACAGTACACTACATTAGCTCAATAACAGGAAGAAAATAAATCATAACATTCAGCTGATTGGAAAAGTTCAGCTTCCTTATATCGACATTTATCACCAATATGGTTCCCTCTTTATATATGTACGTAATAGCCAGTCCTTCCATTTGCAGGGCAACTTCGGTCAGCTTTTGGAACTGTTTATTTCCGGCCAAAATTTATTTTTATGTCGTCGCTACAGCTCGAAATGATTCTGTAGGGTGAAGGGGTGGGGGGGGGGGGGGCATTATATTTCTTATGTCGAGAGGTCGACGATATGAAGTCCGATATATGAAAAGGGCACAACCTCCTGCCCAACAATAATAACGAAGGTAATAAATCTGGACTTGGAGAAACGTATACCGGCCATATTTATACCGGAAATCAACTGCGCCATGAAATATTACCCGTAGTTTCGTCTGCAATCATTCCCCCGAAAGGGTCTCTTAAAATCTTGAAAGTTTTATTAAGATCAGCGCCGAAATATATATATATATATATTGAGAAACCCACTTATGTCCGGAAGTTTCTGTTCTCCGGTGGAGTACTTTTAAAATATATGCGCGGAGGTAAGAGCCCTTTTGTGAGAGATTGTTTATTCGACGAAGTTATATTAAAAGTGCGCTACCCCCTCCCTAAGATGTCGGAGAACCTCGGAGTTTAAAGGTTATCGATTATTTGAGCCCTCATTTTAGACAAATTTATTATTGCGCTTGGGTTCCTGAAAGGCTTCTCTTTATTTTTGTTTTCGCGAATATAAATGTACCCGCGAATGTAGCACAAAGGGCTCGACGGGATTTTGTTGTAAAAGGCAAACCCTTTTCGGCTAATTCGCGTAAATTAAATTATACGGATGTGGGTTAATTAAAAAATATAACTTAAAACATTAATTAATTAATTAGGGGTGACGTAGAACGCGTGTTGTTGGCTTTTTGTAATTTGCCAAGCGCAAAGTACAAAACGTCGTATTTCATTTTGTTCGCCTACAAGACAAACATGGGGATTATAAGATAAATTGTACAGAAGTCCTGATTTGAGTTATTTTTTTTTTATTTTAGCTTGGCTTTCAGAGTTACAGTTGTGCTTACAGATGCTCCTGATGTTTAGGTTGATGCAGAACACGTTAAGGTGAATCTTTAACTCAAACAATAGCAACACTACAAATTAAATAAATCAGAAATACGAAAAAAGAGAAAATCTAGTGATAATATTCTTCAAATACATGTTCACAGAAAACATGCCAAATCGTTGCAAATATCTGACTGTAATTCGCAGTCATATAATATAATGCCATATTTAAATTACCAAATTTTTGACAATTTCCTTTGTCAAGGTCTTTATGAAAGTCCTAATTAAGTCCTTCATGAACTATCAAGTTTCATCCAATATGGGAAATGTGATGGAATAGTGCCGTTTCATTATCGTTGACGTTCACAGACAAAATTATCGAATGTCAAACAAAACCAACGTGCTTTTGTTGTATTACTCAAATTTTATTATTTTCTGCGATAAACTTATGAATTAAAATCAAAATCAATCTGAAATAATAGTGAGAACCTATGATATATTATAATTATTTTTTTATATAATTTAAGTTGTATTGGGGAGCGGGTTTTTTTAGATTTACTTTTCTGAGAGAATAAACTAAATAAACACAAAACTGCAAACAGGTGCAGGTTTATGAAGATTTGTATTCCCATATTTTATCACGTTGGTTAAATGATTTATTCAAAAGTTGATACCAACAACTAAAACACACTTCATCAACAAAAAACGACACAATTCTAAATACTGCGCCATTGTGTCGACTTACTCCTTTTCAAATATCCAGAAAAGTGACACAAAATTTTTACCTGGCGCATTTGTTTGAATTGATGTTAAAAATTGAATTAACTAGTATATAGCTTATAACCAGGGTTGTTATAAAAAACGTTTTTTTTTTATTTTGAACAAAACAAACATGCTCTTTTTTATAAAATGATGTTTTTAAACACGAAACAACGTGTTTAAACACTTCGCAAAAAAACATGTTTTAAACATGAAAAAAAAAATGTTTTAAATCACCCAAAAGAAAACATGTTTTAAATAAGGAATAAAAATTGTCTTAAACATGTTTTAAATCACGCAATTGTTCATTTGTAAACATTTTCATCGGAGTTTTTTTATACGTCAGTTCTCAGTGGAGTTAAATCTGTTGTGTGAACGACTTTTTGTTGTCACGCAAGAGGGCGCCAGTAATGCAATGTCGGCCAAAATCGATTAAGTTACTGTTTATTTGACAATTTTCGACTATTTTCACCAATTCGTAGCCACCAAGGTTAAGACGCAAAACAGTTATTTTGACGTTGCATTCGTGATAAAAATTGACGATCGATATATTTTTGTGTTCAGAATGTCATCCTGATAGAATATATTACACAAAGAATATAGAGTGCCATTTAAAGTTTCAATGATGACGTCATTTCTGGAAAAAACGGGAAGTCATATTAACCTCCCAAATAATGAGTATCCCAAATAATGGAATTTTTTGTCTATTAACACTTTCCCAAATTTCATTCGTCCAATTTTATAAACAAACAAATAAACGGGAGTACCTACGGCGTGGGTCACCAGGTATGTTATTAAGTTATTATAAAAGTTTTTGTTTATTGTAGTTACATGCTATCACTGAATGTATTATTATATTTTATAAAGAACTTTCTTTTTTATTAATAAATACAATATTTAAATGCTTTTTTGATTTTTTAATTGATCCATGTATAAAAATCTTCAAGACCAGCATACAACTCTGATTAAATAATTAAATATGTTGACCAAATTTCGGTAGTTTAAAACACATGTTTTAAACGTTTAAAACAAACTGTTTTAAACGTTTAAAACAAACTGTTTTAAACAAGTTGAAAACATAATAGTTTAAACAAAGTATTTTAAACATTGGAACAAACTGTTTTAAACATGTTTAAAACAAAATATTTGTTTTAAAACATATTTTAAAACAATGTTTTACAAAAAGTGTTTTATACATTTAAAACAAACTGGTTTAAACATGTTTAAAAAAAAGATTTAAAACAAAATATTTGCTTTAAAGCATGTTTAAAACAATGTTTTAAAACATAACAACCCTGCTTATAACAAACATGTGCTTTTGGTTGTGCTTTTGTGTTTTTAACGCACGACATAATGTCATCACAACGCAAATGTAGATGCATAGTTGAACTAGATGTCGCGCAAATAACTAGCAATAGATTGTATCTGATAAAATACATTTTTGTTGAACTGTCAAATATACTATCCTAACCTAATACATCTACTTCTGTCGCAATATTTTTCGTTTATTTAAATTAAGTGATAGGATCTGTAATTGTCGGTCGTAGGTAAAATTTTGTACAATACTCGAGCTGTAACGCAAATTACGTGCTCGTGAAAAATAACAAAACTCGCCTGATAGTCTGATAGATAGCCTGATAGACAGCTGTTGTACTGTAATATACTATTACCTATTTATGAAAAACGCCACAACACGACAAGTTTGACGTTTTTCTTAAAAGAAACCCTTGCAAGCACTTACTTAGGACTAATTATAAATGTGACTTGTCTCTACCAGTTCAGTTAGAAGAAGCTTTTGCAAACATTTAATCATTTAACTAAAAAATGACGAATTTTGGGACAAAAAAAATTAAAAAAAAATTTGCACGGTGTTATTGATTAATTTATTATGACATCCTTGATAAATGTGACAAATATTTGCCATTCGTCATTGTTGTGTTCGTTCTTAATCAGCGGTCTGGATAATATTGCAAGCCTGATTTACGATATATTTATCATATAAATCGCATTACTGTTTGTGATTTCAACATTTAATAAATCAACGATATTAAAGCATAAATTTTAAATTACACTTGGTGTTAAATGTAGCTGCTAAACGCGAGAGCTCGAGCCCGGCCGTGGAGAGCAGAGCGAGCCGTGTTGTGCGCAATTTATTGCTAATTTTATTTGCCCAAAGTCGAAATGAAATACGTTTGCTTCCCTTAACGCGACCTAACGTTGCAACCGGCGGTCATTACGACGCGACCTCTTGCGTGGCGAAAACGAAATAAAAAATAAAACATGGCGAGTGGCATCGAAAACTATTTACCGGTTGCAATTTCGTGCCGTACGGATGATTGATGTTTTATTTCTGAACGGATTAAAGCATTCATCATCGTGACTAAAAGTTTAAACGCGCACGGAAAAGCACTACAAGCGTCGCTTATAGCTGCATGTTTTTGTAGGAACATTCATATTTTGTAATCCGTCTTCGTTAATGCCAGAGGAACTGTGTAGAATACTATGAAAATAAACACTTATTTAGTTAAATTTTGGATGTTTTAACAACATATAAAAGACTATAGATTACAATTATACATGGGAATTAATTCTTAAATTAAAAAAAAAAAAAAACAACTTAATCTGGGTTCGAACCAAGAACTTTATATTACAGATGTTGTATGTCTGACAAAGGGTTTGGTGAGTTTCAATTTGTTTCAATTTGTAATATAAAGGAGTATCCAAAATCTCGAAAAAGTAAACGTTGAAATTTTCAAAGCTCCGTTACAACAAGTTACAACCGTCAGAAGTTTTGCTTTGTCTAGTTTTTGAAAAAAAAAACAAGCTCTGTTCTTGATTCTACGAACAAAAAACACACCATAGTCATTTGTCACTTGTTCGATATTTTTAATTTTCTGCCAGGCTAATAATTTCTAGTTTCAATCATCGTATTTTTGAAACTGTTCCAGACACCAGTTGATAATTATCTACTTATTAATACTTATATAATGAGATTTTTTATTAAAAAATGCCCATTTTGTCATTTAAATAAGTAGAATTCTGTGCATATTATTCATTTCTTGTATGGAAACTGATTTTAATAAATATGTGTTTTCGTCTCACTGTTGTCATATGTTCAGTCAATGTCGTTCTGAGTAACATTTTTCATATGCGCACTTATTTTAGTCTTTTTATTAAAATTTTTAATCGTTTGAAACCGTTTGAAATATAAACAAAACAAAGAAAAAAATAATATTTTTTAACACACAAATGTAATTATTAGGCAAAAGATTTATACTGTGCTCAAAAAAATTAGGGAAACACCTTTCGAAACCTGTAACTTTTTAAATAAAAATTTAAATAATAGTAACTAAAGAAAATTACAAAAACAATGTTACAACTCTTAGTTACATCTAAGTTACACTTTATTTCTTGTCATCTTTACGTCAGCGTACTGCCACAGCATGAGACGTTCTAAACGACCTAAGACGAGCACATGGAATCGAAATTTCTGATCAAACTGTTAGAAATAGATTAAAATAAGCGAATTTGAACCAAGAAGACCTGTCCACGCACCACGCCTTACGCAGCATCACAAAGCAGCGCGGATGAGGTTTGCTCTGGATCACAGAGATTGGCAACTTCGTTACTGGACGCCTGTACTGTTTACAGACGAGTCCAGATTTCGTTTAACTCGTTGCGACGGTCGAGTACGTGTATATAGACGTCCTGATGAACGCTACGCAGCCGCTACTATACAAGAAGTGGATAGATTTGGTCGTGGATCTGTGATGGTTTGTGCTGGAATCAGTGACAACAGAACTGATCTTGTTGTGTTCCTGGTAGACTAAATGCCATGAGAGGACCATGTGGTGCCTGCTGCATATGGCGTCGGTCAAAATTTCATCCTAATGCAGGACAATGTAAAGCCACATACCGCCGGCAGCACCAGAAACGTTTTACAAGAACGTGGAAGTCGTGGAAGTCGTGGAAGTCCTGACCTGAATCCTATTGAACACGTGTGCGATCAGCTTGACCGACGTGTTCGCAAGCGCCCTAATCCACCACTAACCATACAGGAATTGACACAAGTCCTGATTGAGGAATGGGAAAGCATACCCCAAGAATCTCTTCGCAGACTAGTGCGAAGCTTGCCACGCAGGTGTGAGGAAGTGATTCGTGCTCGTGGAGGGCATACACTGTATTAAACCTCACCAATCCAAAGAAAACCCGACTGTAATCGATCCTATGACATGTTTTTCCATTTTGTTTTGCGCTGGTCATTTACATTTTTAAGTGTAGGTAACTTAGAAGTAACTAAGAGTGGTAACATTGTTTTTGTAATTTTCAAAGTCAGTCTAAACCTACGTGGATGACAGTTGTTTGACATTTCGCCTCGCCACCATTGACAATTACATTTAAAAGATTTGATATAAAGTGGAATTTATGATTCGTAGATAATAATGTGATAATTGGCATTATCTTTGTTTGTGGGGTCAACGCTACTGTGCGTTGGTCTGTGAGAGACATTCAAGAATTCTTATCGCGTATAATTCGACGGCCGATTATAGCCGGCTCTGCTTTTTTTGTGTACGACATAAATTATTCTACGCGATAATGTGAAACGCGTTGGTCCGTGTGAAACTTTTTAATGGAGTTTATTCCCATGCATTTGAGGACTTTCTTTGCTAATAGATTTGTGACTTTTGTCATAAACTGCATAATATACTGCTGAGCGAGATATTTATGGTTTTAGTACGGCTGGCTTGCTATCTACACATTTTGTTGAACTTGACGTGTGGTCCTTTTTTCTTCTAATATGAAGTCAAGGAGAGGGAAGTTTGAATAAATAGGGGAGGCGTAAATTCGTTGACATCCAGAAGAGATTGAGAGTGGTGTGAGATGTAAAACAAACCAGTCGCAAGCATCCAGCTTGCTTAATATTAAAACGTAGTTTCTTAGTGTGTGCTTTTGTAAATGGTAAGCCGATCATTACTTCCTTACTTTGTGTTTAATTTTAATTTAGTGTGTTTTGTATAATCTGACAACTCCTCAAAATATTCGGTAGATTTAGAGTTTCATTTCATTGTTTTAATTCTTTTGCTTTAATTGTAAATAAATATTTGTTATTCTTTTATTGAGATTTGAGTTTTACTTTTGAGTAAGTTTATTTTAGTATTTAAAGTGAGCAAACCAGAAAGAATTTAATGATAGATTTTGTTTAGCATTTTATTGAGTTTAAAAAGTGATTAAGATTATCATGGTAAGTGTGATGAGCTTTGTCTGATAAAGTGCTGCATTGGTCCTATTGCAAGAACTTACGTGCTGAGCGTGTTTAGAATGATGAATTTTATAATGGTTGAGGTTGTGGTACTTAGATAAAGTTCTTAAAACTAAAAAGTATGGTCACTTTATAACCAGATTATACCCAACCGACCAATTATTACAATAAAACGTCGTATTTGACTCGCACACAACTGATATAAATCGCTCGCATGTTTATATCCTTAGTTATGTGCTCGTCAAATAATATACTATTATTTGACTAAATATAATATGTGTAAATGACTTAATTAATATGAAATAAAGCAATTTTGTAGCAATGAAAAGCACTAGGCGATAGCTAAAAAACGTATACCAGACCGTATTAAAAGTGACGGGCGTCAATAATTTTACACGTTTCGCACATTTCGAGGGTTTATTGTGGCCGTGCGGGTACAAAAAAAAACGCTAGGGGGTTTTAAAAATTTCAGGCCGACTGTAAAGCCGGATAAATCACGCCAGTTATTTTGAATTTTTATCGTGACAGCTTTAGTCAAAACAATATTTTTTTGTTATTGTATGCATAAAAGCGCTCTCCCGCAACTGCCAAAGCTAGTTAAATATTAATAAATGCAGTTTTGCAATAATGGCGGATTCGCCGGTTTTAAATTTCTCTTTCTGTTAGTCCTCAATTGAAATCTGTTGTAATATGGTTTTTGATGAGTGTTAAAAGTGTTAAGAGCGAAAATGGGAACCTATTAATAGTATATTATTAAATAAGTTTTATAAGACGTCAAATTGGCGCACGAGTTGTTGGAACCCAAATGGAACGAGTGCACCAATACGTCTTATAAAACGAGTGTAATATACTATTTTTTGTACTTTGCGTCATTAATTTTATATAAGTTTAGAAATTGTGGTTACTATATCGCGCTAAATTAAAATCTAGGGTATTTTGCGGGTACCACGTGGTAGCACTGTAGTAACTGTCAACTTCGTTAAGGATGATATCGATGAGATAAAATCATGACAAAATCTAATTGTGAATAATTTTACTCTACTTTAGCCTACAAGTTTGAATAAATATTCAGCGAGGTCGCAACGATGATCATAATGGAGCTTGGGGCAACACTTTTAACCCTACTGTGATAAATACATGAAACTTAACCTAAAAAGTTAACAATTTTAAAATAGTGGTTTCATAACTATAATAATCAGAATAGAAGTGTTTGGCGGTGACTGATTAGTTACTTCGAAGAACAAGAACTTACTAAAGAATTGTTATAACGCTTAATGTTTAATAGCGGTGTCTACCTAATTCCGCTACGTAGCCGTTGCGGCTTATATATTTACAAGCACTTATAATTGAAACCCAATTCCAATTTCGGCAAAGTAGTTTATTAGAATAAATTATACTTAGTAAAATTACATGTGATGGAGGTAATACAAATACGTTGCACACAACCAGAACTAAGACGAAGTCGAAAGCGACGGACAAAAACGAATACGAATTGAACCGAGCATCCAAGCGTCCAAAATATTACCGAAAACTTATACGTTACATAAACTAAGAAATCCTCTACACTTTAAATGTACTATAGCTTCGTACGTGTATGCTGATAAACCATTTATTGCGCATATACAATCTCGCAGCAGTAATTAAAATCGTTCGTATCTACGATGTAGGTTTGATCTTCGCATAATACCTTATTAAAGTAAATGTGGTCCTTGAATTATATCTGAAAAGGGGATTTGATGTTTAGTTGAAAAGAATGATAACGATCACTTACTAGAGTCGTAAAACATCACCGTAAACGTCATGCTGGCGTATTTTGATGAACACAGCAAAACTAAGAAAGCCCCAATCCTTTGGCCATACTATAGCAGGCTACACCCATGTTTAAATATGTATAGAATATTGATATTTCGCAGTTTATGTGATTGCAAGCGATTAAGAAGATGCAGTGTGTGGTTATGTTGGGTTATGTATTGTACGTTTGATATATGGCATTTGATATCACTGTGTACCAATCAGATAAAAATGTTACTGTTTTCGGTATTACAATGTGTTAATTGTAACACCGAAAACAGTGTTACAATGTGTGCATTGTGAATGCAAAGTAGAAAAAAAATATTATCGTATAAATTTAAATCTGTCAGTTTAGTTTAATATTAAGAAAGCTAAGTAGGGAAGACAAACCTAATCGCCAGAAACAAGATGTTTCGCCGCAAGGTTAGCACCCACCCCCTCCCCCTGAAAAATATAATTTACATTATAAAATTAAATGGGAAAACTGACTCTGTAGAGGGAAAACGCGACCGTTTTTGGAAAGATGCAAATTTCCACCCCTCTGGTTATAAACGAGCAGTCATTTTTCCACCCCTCCGAAGTATTATAACGAAGTATTAGTTAGAAAATTGCAGTGCAGTGATGGATTCTGGCACACTTTAATTAAATTCTGCCACTTCGTAGAGCTTCCACAGAAAGTACGGACCGAGCTTAAGGTGGAAAATACTGAAAGGAGCGAAAGAAGAAGGAAAAGAAGGAGAAGACATAGAAATTATGCAATATTGCCGACTCGAGGCGGTGTGGAAATAAAAAAGGGACGAATTATACCCCCGAATGATAAAGAATGATATTCGAGATAGAAGTTTTTGCTTTAGTTTATAGTAATGGTTCTCAAGCGGCGGCGCTGCTGTAGGAATTATGAACAATGGTTGGAGGACGGGCTCTGTGGTCTTCTATTTGCTACGTGGAAACTATTAATTTTACCTCCATTATTCGGAATAAGTTATCGGGAATTATCCGTTCCGTGAGCATCGCAAATTGAATGTAACAGCGAGACCGGTATTACAAATTATAGATCCATCAACTGAAAATGATATATCTGGGAAATTACGGATGAATATTTCCCTGTAACCTATACCAGTTAAATTTATGTACGGTTCTGTTCTGTTCTATTCTGTTCTAAGTAATCATCATTGTAATGTATATACATTTCTATTATTATTACATTTCTGCATCGTATCTAATTTCTATAGAATAAATTGTGTATTTATTAACAATGTACCTTGTATTCATTCGATAGTACTTTTTTCTATTAATTACTTATTGGTATTTTTGTCGAGAAAATTAATTTTTGCCGAGTATGTAGGTTAAAGCGCTCTTTATTTTATCAAAAATTCTTTGTTTTTGCATGGGCCACTCCTTCAAAATATTCAACACTGCTCAAAAAAATTAGGGGAACACTTCTTGTTGTCTATAATGATTCCAGCCAAAACCGTCACAGATACACGACCAAATCTATCCACTTCCTGTATAGTAGCGGCTGCGTAGCGTTCACCAGGACGTCTATACAGGGTCCTGCAGCTCAGCTCCCGTCTTCTGTAGCTCAGTTACTAATTAAGCTAAGAGTTTGACATTTTGCAAGCTTACCCTGTACTTCAAGGTACATTTCAAGAAATTATTTTTGATTATACAGCGTGTCCCAAAAAAGTGCAACGCCAACGTGATATATTTTCTTAAATTGCATGCTATATATTTTTTTACACATTTGGAAGCCTGATATGATTGCCTACATACCACCAAAATTTTATTGAAATCGGTTGAGTGACTGCAGCGCAAAAAAATAAAAACAAAAGAAAATTGATTTTGCATCGTTGGTTTTAAAAATCAATAAAAACCACAAATTGCACCTCGTTAATAAAATTTTGCGACGTGCTTATTAAGTTAGATCTACTAGTCTCGTTAACCGAGTGTCATTGATCCAAATTATACAGGGCGGCCAAAATCTAGTGTCAAACTTGTCAAACTTCAAAGAGTGTTATTGTTCTTATTTTAAATTGGAACCCATAGATTTTTTTAGCTAAAACGATGCAGAATTAAAAAATAAACATTGCTTCTAAATACAACCCCATCACAATTCCCAATATTTTAAATGTTATTCGCCAAAAACTCATTTTTCAACGTTTCTAACGGCAATTTTAGGTAATAAATATCGTACGTGGCATTGAAAAACAATTTATTTCATAAAATATAACGCAGAGAAGTATTTTAGATTTGAGTGTACTTAATTAAGTAGTTGTTCAGTTGCCAAATTTACTGTAAAATTTACCTATAGCGGTAAAGGCGGAAATGTGGCTGCAACATGATGGAGCTCCAGCACATTACTCGTTACATGTCAGGGACCAGCCCAACGAAATCTTCCCAAATCGGTGGATTGGAAGAGGAGGACCAGTTGCTTGGCCTCCTCGATCACCGGACTTAACGAAACTGGATTTCTTCCTGTGGGGCTATGTTAAGGACATCGTTTATGCTGAACCTCCAACAACACCAGAAACATGCAAGAAAGATGCATTTCAAACTATTACGCCCGACGTATTAAGAGCAGTGGCGAGGTCATTTCATACTCGTCTTCGTTTGTGCCTCGAAGAGCACGGAAGACATTTCGAACAACTACTTAATTAAGTACACTCAAATCTAAAATACTCCTCTGTGTTATATTTTATGAAATAAATTGTTTTTCAACGCCACGTATGATATTTATTACCTAAAATTGCCGTTGGAAACGTAGAAAAATGAGTTTTTGGCGAATAACTTTTAAAATATTGGGAATTATGATGGGGTTGTATTTAGAAACAATGTTTATTTTTTAATTCTGCATCGCTTCACATAAAAAATGTATTGGTTCCAATTTAAAATAAGAACAATAACACGCTTTGAAGTTTGACAAGTTTGACACTAGATTTTGGTCATCCTGTATAATTTGGATCAATGACACTTCGTTAACGAGACTACTAGATCTAACTTAATAAGCACGTCGCAAAATTTTTTTACGAGGTGCAATTTGTGGTTTTTATTGATTTTTAAAGCCAACGATGCAAAATCAATTTTTTTTTGTTTTTATTTTTTTGCGCTGCAGTCACTCAACCGATTTCAATAAAATTTTGGTGGTATGTAGGCAACCATAACAGGCTTCCAAATGTGTAAAAAAATATATAGCATGCAATTTAAAAAATATATTACCATAGCGTAGCACATTTTTGGGACATCCTCTATAATCAAAAATAATTTCTTGAAATGTGCCTTGAAGTACAGGGTAAGCCTGCAAAATGTCAAACTCTTAGCTTAATTAGTAACTGAGCTACAGAAGACGGGAGCTGAGTTGCAGGACCTGTATACACGTACTCGACCGTCGCAAGGAGTTAAACGAAATCTGGTTCAGGGACGAAGATGCCAATTTCTGTGATACAGAGCAAATCTCATTCGCGCTGCTTTGTGATGCTACGTAAGGCGCGGTGCGCCGACAGGTCTTCTTGGTTTCCAATCCGCTTCTTTTAATCTGTTTCTAACAGTTTGATCAGATCCATGTGCTCGTCTTAGATCGTTCAGGAGGTCTCGTGCTGTGGCAGTACGTTGACGTAGAGAGGAAAGGACAAGAAATCGGTCTTAATTTTGAGTAGTTTTTCGATTTTGAACTTGTCCAGATCTTCTAACATATTGACCAGTCTCCCGAAACCGCTTCCATAAACGCTGAATAACAGAAAGAATAAGAGAAGGGGAAACTCGAAGGTCCCTGCTAACATGTCTAATAGAGTGGCCATACTGGCCATGCTGAATAAGGGCGACAGCACAATCAATGAAAATTGACAATTGAATACATTTGTCATCGTTAGTAGGCTTCTTATGACAATGTTGTTAACAAACATATTTAGTAATTATATTGAAATTCATATTTATCAAAGTATAAAAAAGCAGGAGTCATTGACATGCCCTTAAGAAATTAATGCGTCTATCGTCCTGGAGCGTACAGCAGTTGATTAGATAGCTCTTTGCAAGACAATGTAACGTTCATTATGACACGTGCAATCTCTGATATGACGATGTACCAAACGTGTAAAGCGTAAATCAGATGGATAATGCAATGATTAGTAAGTGTATTACAGAGATCCGTGTGTCACTGTGTCAGTCACCTGGCTGTTATCGACTGAATTTACGCTAATTGAACAAGGAGCGTACAGTTAGCTAACCACGTTTCGGATTTGAGCTCATCGAATAACATTACTAGATTTGCAAAGCAGATTACGAAATAAGTATTATGTACATTTATAATATAATAGTGTAAACCAATGTAAATGAGGCTTTAAACTATACCTTTTCATGTTAAAATTGGCACTAATAATTAAAGTTGACATTTAATAATTTAATTGTCAATTCAAATTAACATCTTAAAAGAACCCTTCCACGCCTTATATAAAAAAAGTTGACGCCGTAAACTCAAAAATGCAAATTTGCGCTCTTTATAATTCTAACGGGGCTTGCCGCAATCTTGCAAATGATCTCAAAAAGAAATGCGTATAGTTGGGAGAAAAATCAAGACGTTCCAGAGAAACAGCACGGAGGTAAACGCAGAGTTACAATCACAGATGAACACCGTCGTTTTTTTTTTTTTTGAAAATGAAATTGAAAGAAATCCAAAGATAACTCTCCAGCAATTAAAAGAAACGATTTTACAATCATATGAAATAAATGTCACTAGAGAATGTATTCGTGAACACCTCGACGGTCTTATGTATACAATAAGACAAGTACGTCGGGAGCCAGAAAGAGCCAACAGTGTAGACAATAAAACAAAAATGTTAGAATCATTACTTAATCTTCAAGCAGAGAATTTGCCAATAATTTATCTTGATGAAACTAATTTTAATATATTTATTTCGCGGACGCAAGGACGTTCTAAGAAAGGAAGTCGATGTACATTTGTAGCAGCCGGTAGCCGAGGCGCATATATACATCTTCTTGGATGCATAGGTATTTCTGGTCTAATACATTATGAGCTAAGCTTAAAAAGCCAGAAGCAAACGAGTTTGTGAAACACTGTTTGAGAAAAGTCCAAAATATATACCAAGAACCAGTATATGGAATATGTGGGGTTATAGCTATTATAGTAGCAGCGCACATAGACCACAGTTGGCCCCTTTTGCTTCCCCGATGGATGTCACAAATGCGCAGCGCGCCTCTAACCAGAAGAGTCTCTGGGTGAACACGGCTGGCTAGTATATAGCCAATGTCCCTTGAACAGAGAGGGTGGGTGGCTTCCCGTGGGAGCACACGCCGAGGCCTGTCTCCGTGAGGCACGCTATGACGTGATTCCATACAATACAATGTTATCGAGGTCGATCACCGGCTTAACGTACGTGCCTTCCGAAGCACGGCGGCGGAGTGAAAAATCCGTATGTCTACCCTGGGATTCGAACCCAGGACCTGTGGACTGCAAGGCAAACACCTTACCACTAGGCCACTCCGCCTACACCAAGAACCAGTAGTTATTGTTATAGATAATGCACCTTGTCATTCTTCTATCGAAGAAGTGAATTTTTTTCACCATAGATTAATAAGACTCAGTCCATACAGTCCCATGTTAAATCCGATTGAGCAACCATGGTCCGTATTAAAGGCTAGTGTAAAATCAGATTTGTTAAATTGTTTGACCCAAAATTAAAGCGGTCAAATCAGATAATACCCATTACCGTACGTAGACGTATTTCAAATGGCACATTGTGGATGAAATACTGACATAATTAATTTTTATCAATTATTAGTCTTTATCCAATTCGTGGTGGAAGAGAAAATTGCAGCGGAATACTTATTTTGTAAACCTCTGCTCGAAAGAACAACTGGTGAAATATTCAAATTTCTTAATAATTTTATGTTTATCAATTTCCATTCCATGAGCGAAATGCACTGGTGTCTGCACTGATGAAGCTCGGGCTTCAACAAAAAAAAAATAATTGCAGTCAATATTAATAAAAGTCGAGCATTCAGTTTCTCGAATGTTTTTAATATAATGTCAGGAGATAGGTAGCAACAGTAGTCACTCTTGTTACATTCCGATGATAGATGGCTCTCGAGACGTAAAGTTTTGAATCGTCTCTTCGAACTTAAATCAGAAGTTTTAGTTTTTCTTGAAAACGCTAATTTCGAATTCAAAAATTCTTTCTTTGACGAATTGTGGATGACCGGTTAGCATATTTAGCTGATATTTTTGGAAAGCTGTATAAATTAAATTTACTTTTGCAGGAATCAAAGGTTCATTTAATTATCGTTGAAGATAAAATTACCAATAAATAAATCGAGTTAACTATAAAAGAAGTTAATAAAAATAAATGTAGTTTATTGCCAGCATTCGACGGCTCCCTTGAAGAAAGATGGGAAATATCAATAATGAATTAGTAGGATATAAAAAAATATTGATTGCACCTCTTTAAAAAACAATAGTTACTTTCCCAAATCTATGACAATGAAAATTGGATCAGAAATCTAAAAGTTATGTAAATACCAAACTTCACAACCTAATAGAAAAAGAACATTTAAGAACATTTGATAGACATTTCCTCACACACAGCGCTGATAGAAGAATTTAAAATTATTACAATCACCGTTTTTTGGATCCAGAGGAAGAATTATTTTAAAGAAACTGGAGCTTAAGATATTAGACTTTTAACGCCTTTTTGCGCCACGATTTATGTGAAATTTATGTAGGTATGGGTTAATATTATATTTAAACAACAAACATAAGCCAAAATTAATGATTGAGCCAAATTTGAGCTTGAAACTAATTGACACAGATCATGATATTTAAAAAAATTGGTTTAGCATTTGTATACCGAATGAAATTTTGTTAGGTATATAATTTTTCTTGTTATTGGATTCGATGAGAATAAGTATTTACCAAGTGAACTTTTGTTATAAACGTTATTAGTTTATTACAAAATAAATAAGTAGGATTATTTATTTCCCTGTATTAATATGCATTTTTGTATAAAGGATGGTGGTACGAAGAAATTTGGATATTTTTTAGGTGGTACACGGAACCTAAAAGGTTGAGAACCCCTGGTATAGAGTATTCAATGAAGTAAATATTGTTGGCGTCAAGGAAATATGTTTTGATCCAAAAGAATAAATCCAAACAAATATATTTCCTAAAAACCAATCTTTTCTATCTGTGTATTTTTCAAGGTTAAGACTTGTTAAACGAAAAATCCCCTTCTCTTCCATTGTTTTCCTTTTTACCAACCTAAAATATAAATTTCCCACCATAATCCCCATCTAAACCTGATCTCAGTTAATTATTTAACCCCTTGTAACCTCAACTTACTCCGAAGGCTGATGCATAGCAGATAGGCAAGGCAAGGGACGGGAACGGGGGTGGGTTCGATTTAATTAACACGGGGGGGCAAATCGGGAACACCTCAATAAAGCAGATCTCGCTGCTAGCGACTTTGGAGCTCCGGCTGGCTTGGCATGGCCCCGAAAATTTATTATAACAGGGGTCGTAAATCCATTTTTCGACCGTATTTGAACTAATCTGTGCCCGGCGCGCGCTAGCAAACTTTTCT
The DNA here is from genome assembly GCA_963966075.1 of Aphodius sticticus. Classification (NCBI taxonomy): domain Eukaryota; kingdom Metazoa; phylum Arthropoda; class Insecta; order Coleoptera; family Scarabaeidae; genus Aphodius; species Aphodius sticticus. Next base: position 2,763,508 of record OZ014508.1, on the reverse strand, counting down.
AATTTAATTTGCGTGGGCCGATATGGCCGCAACGTTATATATTTTCTTGCATACTGCAGACAAAGCAATTTTGCACACAAAAACTCATCGCCGCAGGCGATGAATATTTATAAGGGAGAGAGTTGCTTTCGACAGCGATGTTGTCGTCGACCAACGTCGAAGTTTGTTACATAATTCGTTAATTAATTAATATCTAAATATGGTAGGGGTATTCTCGAAGGATTAATAAAAAAATCAATGCCTCCATTAAGGTTTTAGACAAGTTCGAAAGGGATTTGCATAAATTTGGTCATAATGAACGTTTAAAGGGAGGTTCTCATGTAGAGACGTAAAAAGTTGCTCAATTTTGGGGACAGTTTTTCAAACAAATTGTAACAGATATCAATTTTTTTTCTGATGCTATATATTTATTATACTTTAGTGTACAAAACGAAATTAGTTGGAGGCTAAACCAACATTTAGTTAAAAACAAATTAACTGCAGGGGCGCACGAGAGAAGTGTAAACATGTACCCGATTTTAGCACTTTTTAATAATTTTTTTTCTGGTAAACCGCTTGCCCAAAAAAAATCAAATTTACACAGAGTATAACTCAAGATCTTGTCTACTCAATGGCTTTTGTATTTTACTAATTCTCTTTGCAATAAAGGTTATAAACAAGATTTTCATGGAAGCGGATATCTCGGCACGATAACAAGACAGGTACGAAAACAATCGCAAAATTTTGTTTAATGATACTGGGGTCGGGATTCAAGGCCGACTTAAAGCATGTATCCACATGGCTCTACTACGAAGAGCATTAAGCATGCTTTTAACGCCTTTTGAATCAACAGCAGCAATATTATCAGGTAGCATAAACAAATAAAATAACAAAACAAATTTTTTCTCAGGCCCCAATAATATGATTTTGGGAAAAATCAAGATAACATAAATACATAAATAATCATTGAATAAAGTTTCGTGAGTAACTGCGTTGCGTGCGTACGTGCTTTGCAAGTATTGAGCAAGAATGCTGAAGTATTATTCCAAGGAAGTAAAACAATTAATTATCAATGTCAGAAATTTCTTTCTCAAATAACTAAAGCACAGCAATTGTATCTGTCAAAAATCACCATCAAGAAAAGGTACTTCTATTAGATTTTATCGGAATTATATAAATCGGAAGCAATAAAGTAAAATTATTGTGGTTACCTGTAGCCCATTGCAATCTGGGCATATGTACAAAATAAAGTTGCAAAAAGCTACAGTAAATTTGAAATTAAAGATATGGTAAATTTATGTAACAAAGCACTGTTTCAAAAGAGATATGGCAAAATTGTGTTGCAATTTTGCAACACAATTTTTGGTTTTGAAAATCAACACCAATACATTGATGAAGATCATATTTTGACTCAATTGTAGAAACAATTATAATCAGCTTGCATGAAGATGATCATGACGATGAATTATTAGACTACAACGACAACAGTACAGATAATGAAGAGTGATTTTAGATAATGATAAAGGAGTTGCAGCGATAGTTCCAATGTTGGTGGTTCTTCTGGAACTGCGCAATTAGTTCAAAGTTTAGGATAAGTACTTGTCGCAATTGAAATATTTGCCGAAAATTCCAGACCGTTTATTTTGGCCCAGAAACACCAGGAACCACTACGTCATCATCATCCCCTACTGATTTTTGGCAGAAATAATGTTTTGAAATAATAATAAATCACAAAACAGAATATGTATACAATGCCACAAATAACACTTCACACTTTCAAGCGTTACCGAAAATTATCATTTGAATAACGACATCTTTTTGCGTCGTAAGTTTTAATTAGTGTCTAATATGTTCACTCGATATTATTAATATAATATATTGCATTGATTTTAATTTATATTTACTAAATCCAAATGTTTAATCTACAGAATAATCTTGTTTTAAGATTTACAGTACACAGAAATTCAAAATTTGATAGAAAAATCATCAGTTTGTAATTAAGTATATTTCATCCCACTTCTGAAATGAGAAATTCTTGTAAACAGCGGAGGAGTGAGGAAAAACCGGTTATTTAATTTTCAATTTTGAGTGCGCCAGCGGGTATATAGGGTGCCCTGGCTTGTTCAGTGCACCGAGCTGAAAATCCAGATGTTACTGTTTACGATAAAAACGAAAGGGAGCAAAGGGGCGCGCAAAGCAGCGACGCCGACGGTAAAATTTGGCGAGGTTTCGTTTCTTAATGACGTGCAACCGACGCTGTTAAGTCGGCCGCCTGCTTCGGATTTGCTCCGCAGTATTAAGCAAAAATAAAACAAGCGCTATCCAGCCGGAAAAATTTCAACCCAGAATTTAATTTGTTTTGATTTCGGTTCACCGGAAAAGAGATTTTGAACAGGGATTTCGATACGTCATGTAAATTGAAGGGATGTGTAAATAATTCAATGAATTATTAATGAAGGGGATGTAAATTGTGTAAGTATTGGAGTACCAACGCGTTGAAATAAACTTGATAATGGCATTGGAGTAATATTGTTCAGTGACATTAACAAATCAAACAAATAATAGAAACAGTGTTTTCTTCATGAATTTTAGGTATGATGTGTTTGTGGTTATTTTGAAACTACAGGGTGCCATTTTAATCTTAACATTTGATTACCTGAAAAAGTTGGGCTACTGAGAAAAACATTACAGAACATTTCTTGTACTAAAGAATCTTTGAGTTATCGAGTTATTTGTCTAGAAAACAATTTAATTGGAAATTTATTCTTTCATGTAACAAAATACAGCAATCAGGTTTCATACAATCGACGTAAAAATGCAATTATCTAAAAGACAGTAGCAGTTCACTCAATATTGGAACCATGAGCTATTCCAATAGAAAAAAATCTATATTATTGTAATGGACACTGTTTAATAGATGTTATCCTATATCATGAACACGCTGTATAGAAAGTACTTCTATGTCTTGAAATTCATAGAACCATCCATTCTAAATAGCATTGTCAGAAATCACATCAAATAAATTTCTAGTACCTACTTGAGAAATAATTTGGTTCTTAAGATGTTTTTTAGAAAAAATAAGGTGAAAACTCAAAACTGGAAAACTAAAGCCTTTGGTCGTGTATCGAATGACATACTAGTAGCAAAAAGACAACACTAAAACATTAACAACAACTATGCAGTCAAATTTGACAACAAATTAGTAGGTCAAGGAGTCTTACAGGGATCGACGTTGGGTCCTTTATTAGTTCATTTATTCGTGACTTGGACATATCACTTCCAGTGCAGATGATACTACATCTATGAATGTTCGCAGGCACAACGTATTGTTGCAAAGTAAAAAAGTGAAGGAGGAAGAGACTGAAAAAGTGAAGGAGAATGTCGAAGCAGTTGTACTCCACCAGTTGCACTACAACTGTGGTGGAGTGTTGTCGATTTTGTTGCGCTGAGCAGGGACGGACTCCGTTTTTCTTTATTAATTTTCTCAAGAATGCGTTAAGTTAGATCATACGTTATTTGACAAATTATTTGACAAATTATTTGACAAAACGTGCTTATTACGTCCTTCAAGGTTAGCCGTTATTTCTGAAACACCCTGTATATTATATCTACTACATATTAAATAAAATCCGTCACAGTATGCCACGGTTGATACGGTCTATGATTACAATACGCGCTATACTTTAAATTTAACAAAAAACAGTATCCAATAATTTTGCCATAGTGCGTCTGTATGCTGCTGTTCAATTTAAGATAATTATCCGTAAAATCTATACAGGGTTAGCCACAATTACCGGAAGACCCAAATAATTCTACAACGGTAAAAAATTTCAAAAAAAAAATCAAACAAAAGTTTTTAGACTTTAAAAAATTCATCGTTCAAATATATTTTGAATATACAGGCTGTTCATTTTTTATGCAAATTTGGTTAACTTTTTTTTTCAAATGGTATACCCTATATATTTTTACATTTTATAATTCTAAGGCTAATTCTAACAATTTTTTATTGGAATAATTTGTTTATAAATTTCATAATTTTTTAGTTATAAGCAATTAGATGAAGTAATACCTCATCTCCTAGTTATATTCAACGAAGATCTGAATAATATTTGGTTTCAACAAGATGGTGCACCGCCGCATTACGGTGTCCAAGTTCGGAATTATTTAAATTCAATTTTCCCGCAGAGGTGGATTGGAAGGAGAGGATCCATTGAATGGCCACCTAGGTCGCCGGATTTACAAATACTGGATTTTTCTATTTGGGGCCACCTAAAGGCCAAGGTTTACACCAATAGGCCGCAAAATATTGATGCGTTGAAGCAGAGGATAGTGGACGAAATTCAGAGTATTACTGTCGATCATTTAGACAACTGTTTACGGGAATTTGTTGATAGGTTGGGGCATTGTCAAGCCGCTCAGGGATGGCAGTTTGAAAATTTAATTAGATTGTTTTGTTATTTTTTCTTCACATTATTATTATTTATCCGTTCGGCTAAAATAAATGTTTTGGAGTTTTGATTAATTGCTGATGATTAACAAATGAAACAATTTATAAAAACCTACTTGAAAAAAATTCTTAGAATTAAAAAATAAAAATGTACAGGACGTTTAATGAGAAAAAGGAAAAGTTTTCCATACTTCCATAATAAAATAAACACCCTGTATATTAAAAATATATTTGAACGATAGCTTGTTTAAAGTAAAAAAACTTTTGTTTGAATGTTTTTTGAAATTTTTTTACCGATGAAGAATATTTGGGTGTAGCGGTAATTTTGACTAATTTTAATTAATTGCTTAAAACTCAAAAATGATGCATTTTATAAAAAAATTATTTGAATAAACAATGTCCAGAATTGGTCCTAAAATTATAAAATGTAAAAAGATACAGGGTGCTCCATTTGAAAAAAAAAATTTACGCGATTTCTATAATAAAATGAACACCCTGTATATTCAAAATATATTTGAACGATGGATTGTTTAAAGTCTAAAAGCTTTTGTTTGATTTTTTTTTTGAAATTTTTTACCGTTGTAGAATTATTTGGGTGTTCCGGTAATTTTGGCTAACCCTGTATATCTTTAGCGTAATTTAACTTTAATTTGAATGCATTGATAAACTTTTAAATTCATCAAATATTTAGTTAATTTATTTTCTGTATTGCTTTCTTCTGTTGACTAGTGTAAGCATATTTTAAATGTCTACAATAAATAATATTATAATGAAAAGAGTAGGGTTCAAAAATATACAGAAATATAGGCCATTCCATTTAAAAAACTTAAGTTGACATCGTTTTCATGACACTAGCGTCAAGATAGCCAAGATAGTCACGTGAGACGCAAAATAAAAGCGGTATGTCACGAACCAACATGACCTAAAAGTTGTTTAGAAACATTTTCCATTATAAACAATATTGATATCCAAAAACAAAAGCCAACGAACTGAAATGTTGAACAAGTAAGGCAGAATACAAAAAATCGGAAACGATGAATACGCACTGCCAGGAAAGTAGGGTTTTTAAAAAAATATTTGTCAGTTTTACTATTATTAATAATATTATTATATTATTAAAAAACAAGAAATATTAATTATAATTGGCTGCCAGAATAAATTTTAACCCAGTCGAATTTTTAAGTAATACTTTACTTTTTGGATATGCTTCAAATTTAGATTTGTAGTCCAAGCAACCTTAAAAAATAACCACTTTTCAACAATAATACTATTATTTTCAATTCAAGTTTCCGTCCAACATTGATTTAGACTACTCGGCCTCAAACAACACAAATTTCATCAAAACGAACCTTCAACATTAACGCGAAACACATTTCAAACTAAAACTTGGACAACGTTCAACAGTACAAAAATAGACACAATTGTCTCTAAAATTTTACTGTACCGTTATGAGTGTTCCGTATAAATACGGGCCCCGACTGGCAAATGTTTCCCTTTACGAAATTCATAGAGAGTCCCGTGTGTAGCGACGCGACTACAGACGTCTCTTTGAATTAGTTACAACGAACGAACGAACGAGGAAAAGCGACGAACGTGGCAGCCGCGCGGCTACAATGCTCGAAAACTTTCGCATCGCACGTTCTTCTTTCCTTCATTATTACATCTTTCGGTGAGCATCTCGTAACGCTCGGATTAATCCTTCCTAAGGACCAGACCGCTCCTGCTGCCTCCTGGATGTTCCCTTATTCGGTGCCTTATTCGGGCACTTGGCAAGCCGTTTCTCGTCTACCCACTAGGCTGGCGGTTGGGCCGGAGAAAGATACGCAAAACGTCTTAATCTAAAATAGCGGTGTTAAATAATTTATAATGGCAGGTAACGCGTCTACCCACTATACCCTTCCGAGGATATTCGAGGATCCCGGCGGAATTTATTACACGCTGGATTAATTTTAATGGTGAGCTCGCCCACGCTTGATGGTAACAGGGGAAAGCTACATTTTTGGCGAGCTGGGTGCTTAGGATATTGCATAGAGTTGAGTTGCTAGCCGATCCCAAACAAAGGAGATATGTGCTGATTTAAGTTATAGAAAAATAGTTTTTAAATACCTTGTTTAAGGTCTAATAGGTATTACTTGTTCTATGGCTTTGTTTCCAAAACCATGTTTAACATAATAAAATAAACATTTGACTAAAATTTTAGCTTGTACTATCGTGGCCAAATATTACGTCCGCTCCTTTGACATCGATTATATCGCAAATCTAGCGGTGGAAAAATTTGAAAAAATGCTGTTGCTATCCTTGATTAATATGCTACAACTCATAAACATGAAAAAGGTGCATATGTTGGCGATTACCCGATATTTCCAAATTAAGAAGAATTGGCGCTGTTTAACTTTAGGAACTAATTACTCCGGAAATAACCCATAGTTTTCAACAACAAGCGCTAGAATAGTTAAATAGAGACTGTAGGCTACCCAATAATTCATATGTTTAAAGTTTATTGCATAATCATTGTTTACCTTTTTTATCATGCATTTTCCATACAAAAGATCGTGCTGAAGCGCCGCGTGAATTCCGACGCTCTTCGGTCTTTGGTGTGGTGCCTGAATGGGAGTTGCTAGCGGTGCTGTCGATAGCGAAAGAACCGCGGACAGCAGATTATCAATACACAGAAAGAATGATTACTTGTCAAGGTAGTAATTTCAACTAACAGAATTAAATTCTTAATTTTTGCAGAATTTTTATTATAATGTGACCCGGTATGAAAGAAATGCCCAAACTGCCATCTCTCGTTTCAATAGTATTGTCTCCTGTGTTTATAATAAAGTGTGTCATACTCCTCAATCATTTCTACGTAAGTTGTATTACTATCTAAATTTTTTGCCTCTCTGTGTAAACATGTGCGCGAGAGAAGTAAAAAAAATTACCCGATTAATGCATTTCTAAATTAACGGTCGTCTTTCCGATTTTTATTCCTAAACCGCTTACCACAAAAATTTCAATTGTTGTTCAGGTTGCATCTAGAGTCTCTTCTATCGATTGGCGTATTTGTTTTCTTGAGTTTTTATATAATGAGGCTGTAAACAAGATTTTGATGGAAGAGGATATATCAGTAACGAATGTTAACAGGACAACGCAGTTGGCATGCATATAATCCTTATTTACTGGGATACATATCCCTTGAATTTAATAGCATTCCGCCTATTTGTTAATTTTTAAGACCGAAATAAACATGAACAATATTTAGCACAGATATGTCAGAGCGGTCAGTGAATCCGTCCGTTTTAGGGAACTTGAAGAACATGAAGTTAGCAGATTTTCCGACTAGTGGTGCATACTAAATTAGGTGTGCTTGATAAACTGAGAAAATATTTCGTTATATTGTGGACACAATATAACCATAAACGCTGTTCTCCTAGTCACTAATTGTAGTGCATCGTGCGATCCCCTACTACCGACCGCGTCGATGTTAATCCGTTTCCCCGCACCACACCAAAGACCGAAAAGCGGCGCGTGAATTGCGGCGATCATGAGATGCTTCAACACGATCTTTTGTAGGGAAAATGCAAGATAAACAATGATTCTGTAATAACTTTAAACATATGATAGCCTATGATAGAGAGGTACTTCATCATCTTTGCTCTTCTAATAACGGAATTGCTGGCATTGCATAATATAGCTTTTTGTGGGTCAACCACTGATCCGATCGCTTTAAAAAACGGCACATTGAAAGTTAGCAATCCGCAGGTGATTTTACTATTTAATTCGTTGAAATCTATGGATTATTTCCGGAGTAGTTAATTGCTCAAGACGGGTCAAAAACACTACCAATTCTTCTTAATTTGAAAAAATCGGGTAAACGTCAACACAGCTTTCTAATTGTTATGAGTTGTAGCATATTAATCAAGGGCAGCATCAGAATTTTTTCAAATTTTTTTACCACTAGATTTGCGAGAAAATCGACGTCAAAAGAGCCAGACTTCCTTTGTCTGCCTATACAATTCAATAAGTCCCATTATTGCATTGCTGCAAAATTGCACAATTCTGAAACAGGGTCGGGTAAAGACAGTTTTTAACAGCAAACGTCATGCTTAACTCTACATTTTCCAACAACCGTCAGTGAATATTATGCTGACAAATAAAATCTGTTAATCATAATGACACGTACGACAAATTAGACAAACGCTTTTCATATATCGAGTTCAAATAGACACACTGTATAATAATATGAAATGTCAGTGAATATTAGAACATATCTTACAAAAAATCGCCCATTTTTTTACCTTCTCGTAGAAAAATTACTTGGGGCATTGCAATAAGAAGAAAAATGCTATAAAAAAATTAAATCTGTAGACACTTCAATATTTCACAATTTTCAATTGTCTCTTTCTCGAAAAATAATAAGATACCATATAGGGCACCTATATATCTAAATATACTTTTAGAATATTTCACATGGTCAAATTTAGAAAAAAAAGATATTCTCGTCAAAAAACGAAAACCGGAAACAAACGGCGCAACAATTAACAATCCGTAATAAGGTTTGCAATTACGTTCGAAAATGGGACTAGCAACAAAAAAAAAACGAAAAAAAAAGAGGAACGCTGCGCTTCGACCGGTTGCATTTTATATATTTTTTTTTGGCACACGGCACGGAACGGCATTAATAAAAAATCGATAAAATCGTCGACGTGTGTACGATTTTTCGAGCGCCGTTGCATTCCCATGGCCCTGCCCTGCGCCCTAAATTTCCACGGTGAAAAATTTCAGCTGTAGCGCGCAAAACAAGATTGACCGCGAGTGCTCTAAATCTCTCCCTCTTCCGGTGGCCCAACAGGCCGTAATCTCGCTAATGGAATGCCGGCCTCTACTTTAAAAGTCACCAATTGATTTGAGTGGAGAAGGACGAAGGTCCTTCAACAAGGACAAAGGTCCTTCAACGTTTAATAGTGGAGTGCACGACCTGTGTCATAGTACTGCTGATTAATTTACATCGCTTGCGATTAAGAGGGGAGTCCAACAGCTGATCGACAGAGGCTTGGATGTTTTTGATAAGTTTAGAAAAATCAGTCGAGAATTGGTCTTTGCGTGGGGATGTCGACGTTTTCGCTAAAGCTACTTCGGAACAAGATAGACTTCGCCGACGTGCGGTCAACATTATATGATCTACCGTCTTTAACGCTGTTTCAATTTATTTTTGCACACGTAATCTGGCTGTCTAGTGATTCTTTACAACGCATGGTAACTCTAAAAATTACTGTGATGAATTGTTGCCATAACCTATGTTGAGAATTTGAGACATTTATCATATATTTATATGATAAATACCTTCAACATTTGTCTACGGTTTATAAAGTGATGAAACACTTCATAAACACTGCAAAAACATACGTACTATGAATACACGCACACGTACTATGATGAATATGTGGAATATTTGAAAGTGTATTGAGATTATGTGCCCATATACATTTATACCTCCTAAAAAAACGAACCCCGTACCAATACCGTTGGTCACAGATTACTTACTCTTAGTACGATAGATTATGCACTCATTTCTCAGCCGATAATACACTTATGAATAACACAAATATACATATCGACCCATGCAACGAAGACTAACAAACTAAATGTAGTTACTATAGTCTTTGTTGCATGGGTCGATATTACATACGTATGTACATCAACAGCACAGGGATCTGATGACGTATAAGAAAAGCAAAACACTTAATAAGTTATTCTTTATTTACCAATTTGTAATTCATATATCGACCCATGCAACGAAAACTATCGTAACTCAAGTGCAATCCCTATGTCGTTACTATAGCCTTCGTTACATGGGTCGAATTATTATTTATAAAAGACAATTAGACAACATAAGCTTTATAATATTATATAGCTTTATTAATATTATATTATAATATCAAAATCACAAATATGTTGATCCTCGCTATCATCAGTCCACACGCATATGGGTCGTAATGCTTATTCGGTTCTTCGAGGCTAATTCCAATATCTGCGGTTTGTTGTCTTCAACGTAATTCTCCATACACTTTGTACTTGAGAAGAAAAACATCTGGAGTCAGTGGTTGACTAGTCGACTATGTCCCATTATACATTTCTCATATAATAATATTATAGACGTCTTCCAGTAATATTACCAAAAGATTTGATAAAAAATCGGTAATCTTCAGCATACATCGATAATTTTATTGTCAATTCATGGAAATTATGAAACGTAATAATCACATCTCTTGTCTAGAAATCCTCTTCGATCAACAAAATAGTACGTAAGGATTTTGATTCCTCGTAATGTGATTTGAATCCAATTACAAAATCCGTAATGAGCTTCTGCAACATACCATACTTGGAGCTTGAATTCTCTGGTAGTGGAATGGATAAAACAGCACTGTTTATATGTATATTCTGCTAGCTAACCTAACAATTGACATGTAGTTTTTAATAAAATAATAGTATAGGTACTTCTTTAGGCACAAACCTGATTGATGTCTGATATAATAGTAGAATTTTTATGTAATGTCCTAATTTCGATGAGAATAGTTCTTTGTGCAGTGTTCCCAAGTTTTCTACATTTTCAGATTATATCTGATTTGTAGGTTAGAACTCTCGAAATCTGCCCGGTAAATATAAATGTGAATTTTAGCGAGTTACAGCCTTTTTTGTGGTATATGGCAGTTGATTGAATAATATTGATATTGAATAATAAACCCACACGAGCACTAAACAGTTTCAATAATTGGACCAATAGGGGCCCACCAGAACAGTCCTGAAGTTTGGCTGAACCAGCCTCAAGTCTCTGTGTATAAACAGACATACTTACTTAATTTGTTCAGCCGTTTCTGCCCTTTGCCAACAGGCAGCTACTGTAGCTGTTGTCAACTGTTAGTTATTATTGATCTGAGCTGTTGGTACTCTTCTCACTTGTCTCTGTGTGTGGCTATTATTACAGAAACCTTGTTTACCGAGCTCCGCGGTGACAGTTCGTAGTAATTCGACACAATTGCATAAAAAGCAGATTAACTTGACAATGGCTGGGTCAATTTTAAAGAGCTATGACTTAAAATGTAACCCATAAATTAGCTCTTGTTCCGGGATTAATGCTATTGGCTTAATCACCATGAAAGCATCTTAAATCAACCAGTATATTGTGTCAAAAATAAGCTTCTTTTCTCTAATTAAGTTCATGATTCAAACAAGCGCGGTTGAATTTTATATTTATCCCGGAACAATGCCCTATGCTTACACATTCTAACAGTACCTTACTTTTACACATCAGTGCAATAGTTTCGACTCCGATCTGCTTTTTATGCGCTCGTGTTTTGCTTATAACTGGTATATGGATAAACTCCCCTCTTAACCTATATAGTAATATTCTTGCATCATCTTCCATCGTTTCGTTTTCGCCAAAATCGAATATGCAGTCGACAAAAGAGTTCACTATAGAGCGAGGCCATGATTCGCGGACCGAATAGGCGCGCAATTTAACTTTCATTAAGGATTCAATCCGAAAACTACGGAATTTCGCAAATGGCTTTGGAATGTTGCCTGTGTATAACATCGTTACGTGGAACACAATGTCCTGCCAGCGCCCAGTCCTGCAGCACAGGACGACCGTCTATGTAATCCAATTACAGTAAAAGAACAATGCCTGGGCGCAATGACATGACAAGATAAGAATTGTAAGAAACGTCGGGAGAATTACAAAAGCTAAACTGAACTGAACTGAACTGAACTATGTAATACCTTCCGTTTTAGGTTTTTGCTAGCCGTGTGTATAAGACTGCTGTAGAGTGTACAGTAGAAAATGATTGTAGGGAGTTGGTGTACGGTCCACTCTAAAGTAGTGGAATAATTAGATTTGTTATCAACGTAAAGGTGGGATTAGACTACTCAATAATGAACGGGAGATCCCACTTCTGATGTGATGTCTTCAGTCTAGAGAGGGTATTTTTTGTTCGGCTGGTTATTGCAGCTTAAGGTGTAGTTATCATTTTGGGGAGAGCTTTTATTAAAAACGGGTATTTTTATTAAACAGTTGGGACACATTTTAGTTTTTTTAACCTTGAAAATAATGGGTTTCCATTATTTAGATTTAAATCAATAAATATGAGGGAGATTCTCAATAATATTTTATTAAGTTTGGTTTTTGGTAACTATAATGACAATATATTTTTTGATACGTATATAAAAGCGTATTATAAAAAGTGGTATAGAAATTTTTCCAGTACCTACTGCCATTTCTGACAAACTCCGGAAACTCAAAAATATCCGTATACAGATAAACAATGTAATTTTACGTTGATCACTTGTCTAAAAGGAAGATTACCCTAATTATTTTTTATTCTTAAAGATATAAAAAATTAAATTTCTGTTTTGAAATCCTAACTCCAAACTCAATGTCTGTGCGTGTGTATGTGTGTGTGTATGTGTGTGTGTGTGTGTACCCGTTTTTGTGGCGACGATTCCGGAGAAACTACTAAAGGTATCGGGACAAAACTTCATATTTAGAAGTTTCATAACCAAACTTAGAGCTGAAAAGCTTTCTATTGAAAAGGGTCCAAAGGAACTGGTGGCTTACTCTTAGCATTTTTCGAAGATTTTGTAAATGAGCCGCTATTTGTGTAATGTCGTCAAAATAGTTAAATAATAAATTAAAGGAGAGGAAATTTTCTATAATTTATGTATATGACATTTTTGGTAGAATTTATAGCTTAGCTGCATGAGCAAATTCTATTTCATCGAGATCGGTCGTACTGCTTTAAAACTAGTAGCCAGGATATGTCAGATTTTTTGATTCTAATGACAGTAGCTAGTGTCAAACGCTAATGTTTTGAAAATACTACTGTCAATATAGGCTGCGTTCGGATATTGAACACCGTTACACTTTTTACACCCACTAACACGTAAGTGTCATTTGGACGGTGTACCCGGTGTCAACGGAGTACAATATCCGAACGCAGCTTTAATCGACATATCTGTCTAGTTCTACTAGTTTTATTTTAATGCAGACATAGCCGATCTCGATCAAATAGAATCTCATGCAGCTAAACTATTAATTTTATATATAGTATGATAAAGTCATGTGCCTGGCCACATCAGATTTTTGTAATTACAGACACATTACATACTTGACGGTGCTTTTTATAGGAAATTTTATGTACATACTTCATTTTTGTATATAGTGGTGTACGTCGAAAAGTGCATAGTTTTATGACTTTTTGGCAAAAAAACTGAAGAAAGGTCGAAAATTTGTAGTTTTTTTTGCGATTCTCGTTGTGAAGTGGGTAGCGAAGTTGAAATTTAGATTAAGCACCCCAAAAAACCTAGAGAATTAAAGAAAAAAACTATATTTATTTCCTGGAACAGGCATCCTCGGAAACAATTTGACTGCGACTAGTAGGTTTCGATAATTAAAAGTCGACGTGTTCCAGGATTTTTTGAAATAACAAACCGTTTCAGTGATTTTGTCATGTTTCTATGCTTTCATCCATAATGTTCTCTTAAAACAATAGAGAAATGAAAACAACACAAAAAATACTGGTAATAATATTAATAAAACATTGTTTTTGTTTTATTTATTAACAACACTATGAATAAATAATCTATTGTTTTTTTCTAATAATACAAAACCCGGTTTAGAATTATTGTACTAGAAATCATTTACTATTTAGAAATAATCAGCGAAATTTGTTTCTCGTCCACTTGTGTACTCGTAACAAAAAAAGTGTACGAGAAACAAAATTCCTTAATTATTTCTAAAGAAAAAGGTACACAGTATGGATAATCAAACATATACATTTACTATTTATTTTATTAAATATGTATCAATATCTTACATGATTTTTACTTTCAAATATTTCCTTCTTTGAGTACATGAGTCACATATTTTAGCACCTAGCGTCGATACAATAACAACATTTAATACATATACATTCCCACAACAAAAAAAGGGCACATTTATCAGTAATTTAATGTATAATAATGTAATTATTTTAGTGCTTTAACCGACATTTGTGTTCAGGATGTCTCTTGAAAATATCACACAAATAATATAGGATGCAATTTAAAATTTCAATGATGACGTCAGTTCCGGAAAAACCGGAAGTCCTACTAACCTCAAAAGTATACCAAAAAATGATTTTTTCTCTACTAGTATCACTCAAAATTTCATTCGTCCAGCGTCATTAATAAACGAAATAAAGATTTTATAGAGAATTAGAAACAAAACAAATACGGTCAATACTCAATATTGTTGAAAGTGACAATGACTTTCTTTTATTTATTAACAATCCTATGAATAATTTATAATTTTTGTATAGTAATAAAAATGGTAAAAGGCAGCTCTAGAATACCATAGTGAAAGGAAACAACAACGTAAGCAACCAACTTCATTATTTACAGCATAATTATGGAAAAAGAAATAATTATTCATTTACATCCCCAATGTTGGAAAAAATACCGCTAAAACACAAACACCCGTTGTTTTCTCATGTGCTTTCCCTAAATATTGGTTGGGAGCGAAAACATGATAAAAAAACACATAAATACGGGAATTTTATATTTGAGTGTTGAATAAATTCAGGCAAAGCAAATTTTAATCCATTTGTTTTCCTGTTCCGCATTTTAATTTCATTTTTATATTGACGGAGTAATTTTTTTCATTGTTAATTTTTTCACGTTTGAAAAAAATTGTTGTTTTGTAGACGCCACTATCTCTTGAATTCGTCTTAATATGCCCTACAATAATCTGTGTGAGCATCTGTGCTAACCAGATAGACAGACGTTGTAACAAAAAAAAAAACGAATAAAAAGAAAACAATCGCTCGTTTTAATTACTGGAATCTGCGGGACTGTCTAATTACCCTTATAACCGTTCACAGGGCGATATAAAACAGCACCGAGTTCGCGATGCTGCTGTCGTTCGAAATTAATTCGGATTACTTAATTATGTCCGGGATAAACCCTCCACTGCCTCGAGTTTTGTGCTCGGCTCTCTCATTTTTGCGCTCATAAATAAAATATAACCGTTAATTTTAAGAATTTTTAAGGTAAGCATTGCGCGCTCCAATTTATTCGGCTCGACGCTAAACCGTAAAATATCACTTTATTATTCAGCGCATTATGAAGTGCCAGCGGAAAGAAAATATGAAACAGCACGGTGGGTCATTTACAACTTGTAATTGTTCTTCTCTGCTGTTGCTTGCTTGCGCCGTTTCGTTTTTAGTTTTTCATTCTTGAGTTGCGAGCCGTACAAGCCGTTATTTATTCAAATGAGCAAAGCAACTCGGTCGTGGATATTGTTTTTGTTTCTTATCAAAAGGTCAACCGTTCGGGGCTATGCTTGAAAGAATACCAATTTGTAGCATTCTAAAGTTTACTACGCGCTGGTAATCTAAAAGTTTCACCTAGCTAGGAAGAGCAAGGAGTTGTTTTATTTGCAAGTTCTTGACGCTTTAAAATTCTTGAATTGAAACTCTTGTTGTACTTAAAAGTGCAAATTTTTGCCAGCTTTAGACCTGTATCAATTTCGTTCATATTACCAACAATTACAACAAATTGAAATTAAGAAATGGCAAGTGTGTTCTAAACCAAAAACCAACGTCAATATAGATATCAATTCAGACTAGTAAAAAAATTATCTTCAGCCGTGCTGAAGTTAAAATACCCCCACCGTAAAATAATTAAAAAAAAAAACAAGTGAACCGATTCACTTTGAGCCCGCCCATTCACGAACTTGTCCTTACTTTTTAAGAGTTAAGCTTGTATACCAAATCTATCTGCCACGCCTCCTTAAGGGTGTTACAAATGTTGTATCAAACTCAATATACCCTCACCACATTAAATGTGATGATGGTGGTGATGGTGATGTGATGTACATTGATGCACATTGAGAGCTGGCATTCCGCAGGTGATGTTACTTTTTAATTCGTCTTGCTAATTGCTAATTGCTAAAGTTAAACAAATGAAATTTACGGGACAAAACAGCGCCAATTCTTCTTTATTTGGAAAAAAACAGGTTATCGCCAACATAATAAACAGTTTTATAGTTTTTATGACTTGTAGCATATGAATCAAGGACAGCATCAGAATTTTTTCAAATTATTTGCTCCTAGATTTGCAAAAAATCGACGTCATAAGAGATATACAGGCTGTCTCACGGAACTGGTACATTAGAAGTTTTTCATGTTCTACTATTTCTGGAAACTTGAAATTTTGGAATTAGAATTTACTCGATCTGAGCTCTTCAGCTAAAATATTCCCAAGTTAACTGTCACGTCCGGTCACCGGAAGTTGTTATCAACTTTGTTATTTGAAACGGAATGGTATAATTTTAATTTTATTTTTGGTTTGTACGTATCAAAATACATCCTTTTTAATAAGGTTTCCCTATACCTAAATATCACCATTTTTGAGTTTTTTTGATTTTGCTAATTTTTTGATGATTTTCGCGGTTACGTTTAAAATTGAATATCTCGGTTATTATTGAAACTTGAAGTTTCTTGATTGGTGGTCCAAAACTAGGAACATAACCAAATCACACGATGTTTAGTTCATCATGATATCTTATACAGGTTCAAAATTTACAGCAAAATAATTAAATTTTCAAACGTAAAAAACTCATTTTTTTTCAAATGGAACACCCTGTATACCGATACGCCATTCGATAGGAAATCTTATTCCCTGACAATCAATCTTAGGGTTCCCTATATCTATCTTTAATAGTTTTTGAGATATTGTCACTTTTTCCTTAAATCCATTTTGAATACTCCCATTTAATAATGGGGGACGAAATTAGATACGAAATTTACAAAGAAAATTTAAATAGTGATAAATATTTAGAAATTTTGCGTGAATGTGTGAACGATGTTTGCGAAACTTTTCCCCTCAATAATTTACGCGACTGCGTAAATTAGACGGTGCACCTGCACATTCTTTGCATGTGGTATCCATTCAACACTAGGTATGTTCGATTGCTGGCCACGACCTTTTCAATTGAGCGCGTTCCGATCTTTTTGATCGCAAATTTGAAATACTTCCTTCCTATTGGTGGAATCAGTTTGGCTCAGACGTCAAACGAGCAATCGCACTGCACAACTGAGCGCTAATCAGATTGAACGGAACTAAGCGCGGCCAGCAATCGAACACTGCTCTGATCAGATGTTTGACGGTAGGTGGTTCGGAAATAGGGGCCCCTGGCAGTGGCCACCAAGCTCACCAGATTTAACACCATTAGACTTTTATTTCTGGGGTGATGTGAAAAGTCAGGTCTATTCCACACCAGTTAATACTCGAGAAGAATTGACTAACAGAGTAGTAGTCGCCATTGATGGACTTCAGCGACACGAAACCCGAAGAACTTTTCCTGCTGTTCCAAAGTTGTTACAATTCTATAAATGAAGAATAAATCGTTTTGTATTTAGTTGGCATTCTTTTATACTGTGAATATGTCAAAAACCATTAAAGATAGATATAGGGAACCCTAATATTGATTGATAGGGAATAAGATTTCCTATCGAATGGCGTATCGGTATACAGACTGTTCCATTTGAAAAAAATGGGTTCTTTACGTTTGAAAATTCAATTATTGTGTTGTAAATTTTGAACACCCTTTATAAGATATCATGATGAACTAAACATCGTCTTATTTTGTTGTTTCTAGTTTTGGACCACTAATCATGAAACTTCTAGTTTCAATAATAACCGAGATATTCAATTTTAAACGTAACCGCGAAAATCACCAAAATATTAGTAAAACCAAAATACTGGTAATATTATTAATAAAACATTGTTTTTGTTTTATTTATTAACAACACTATGAATAAATAATCTATTGTTTTTTTCTAATAATACAAAACCCGGTTTAGAATTATTGTACTAGAAATCATTTACTATTTAGAATAATTAGCGAAATTTGTTTCTCGTCCACTTGTGTACTCGTAACAAAAAAGTGTACGAGAAACAAAATTCCTTAATTATTTCTAAAGAAAAACGTACACAGTATGGATAATCAAACATATACATTTACTATTTATTTTATTAAATATGTATCAATATCTTACATGCTTTTTACTTTCAAATCTTTACTTCTTTGAGTACATGAGTCACATATTTTAGCACCTAGCGTCGATACAATAACAACATTTAATACATATACATTCCCACAACAAAAAAAAGGCACATTTATCTGTAATTTAATGTATAATAATGTAATTATTTTAGTGCTTTAACCGACATTTGTGTTCAGGATGTCTCTTGAAAATATCACACAAATAAAATAGGATGCAATTTAAAATTTCAATGATGACGTCAGTTCAAGTCCTACTAACCTCAAAAGTATACCAAAAAATGATTTTTTCTCTACTAGTATCGCTCAAAATTTCATTCGTCCAGCGTCATTAATAAACGAAATAAAGATTTTATAGAGAATTAGAAACAAAACAAAAAAATACGGTCAATACTCAATATTGTTGAAAGTGACAATGACTTTCTTTTATTTATTAACAATCCTATGAATAATTTATAATTTTTGTATAGTAATAAAAATGGTCTAGAATACCATAGTAAAAGGAAACAACAACGTAAGCAAGCAACTTCATTATTTATGGCATAATTATGGAAAAAGAAATAATTATTCATTTACATCCCCAATGTAGGAAAAAAATACCGCTAAAACACAAACACCTGTTGTTTTCTCATGTGCTTTCCCTAAATATTGGTTGGGAGCGAAAACATGATAAAAAAAAATACATAAATACGGGAATTTTATATTTGAGTGCTGAATAAATTCAGGCAACGCAAATTTTTATCCATTTGTTTTCCTGTTCCCCATTTTAATTTAATTTTTATGTTGATGGAGTAATTTTTGTCACTGTTAATTTTTCTAACAAGTTTGAAAAGCTAGTTTTGGAGACGCCACTACCTCTAGTGATTCCTCTTAAAGTTCCCCACAATAATGAGCATCTGTGTTAACTAGATAGACAGAATTTGTAACAAAAAAAAACGAAAAAAAAGAAAACAATCGCTCGTTTTAATTACTGGAATCTGCGGGACTGTCTAATTACCCTTATAACCGTTCACAGGGCGATATAAAACAGCACCGAGTTCGCGATGCTGCTGTCGTTCGAAATTAATTCGGATTACTTAATTATGTCCGGGATAAACCCTCCACTGCCTCGAGTTTTGCGCTCAGCTCTCATTTTTGCGCTCATAAATAAAATATAACCGTTAATTTTAAGAATTTTTAAGGTAAGCATTGCGCGCACCAATTTATCCGGCTCGACGCTAAACCGTAAAATATCACTTTATTATTCAGCGCATTATGAAGTGCCAGCGCAAAGAAAATATGAAACAGCGCGGTGGGTCATTTACAACTTGTAATTGTTCTTCTCTGCTGTTGCTTGCTTGCGCCGTTTCGTTTTTAGTTTTTCAGTCTTGAGTTGCGAGCCGTACAAGCCGTTATTTATTCAAATGAGCAAAGCAACTCGGTCGTGGATATTGTTTTTGTTTCTTATCAAAAGGTCAAACGGTTGCCTTCGGGGCTATGCTTGAAAGAATACCAATTTGTAGCATTCTAAAGTTTACTACGCGCTGGTAATCTAAAAGTTTCACCTAGATAGGAAGAGCAAGGCGTTGTTTTATTTGCAAGTTCTTGACGCTTTAAAATTCTTGAATTGAAACTCTTGTTGTACTTAAAAGTGCAAATTTTTGTCAGTTTTAAACCTGTATCAATTTCGTTCATATTACCAACAATTACAAGAAATTGAAATTAAGAAATGGCAACTGTGTTCTAAACCAAAAACCAACGTCAATATAGATATCAATTCAGACTAGTAAAAAAATTATCTTCAGCCGTGCTGAAGTTAAAATACCCCCACCGTAAAATATTAAAAAAAAAAACAAGTGAACCGATTCACTTTGAGCCCATCACGAACTTGTCCTTACTTTTTAAGAGTTAAGCTTGTATACCAAATCTATCTGCCACGCCTTCTTAAGGGTGTTACAAATGTTGTATCAAACTCAATATACCCTCACCACATTAAATGTGGTGATGGTGGTGATGTGATGTACATTGATGCACATTGAGAGCTGGCATTCCGCAGGTGATGTTACTTTTTAATTCGTTTTGCTAATTGCTAAAGTTAAACAAATGACGGGACAAAACAGCGCCAATTCTCCTTTATTTGGAAAAAAAACCAGGTTATCGCCAACATAATAAACAGTTTTCTAGTTTTTATGACTTGTAGCATATGAATCAAGGACAGCATCAGAATTTTTTCAAATTATTTGCCCCTAGATTTGCAAAAAATCGACGTCATAAGAGATATACAGGCTGTCTCACGGAACTGGTACATTAGAAGCTTTTCATGTTCTACTATTTCTGGAAACTTGAAATTTTGGAATTAGAATTTACTCGATCTGAGCTCTTCAGCTAAAATATTCCCAAGTTAACTGTCACGTCCGGTCACCGGAAGTTGTTATCAACTTTGTTATTTGAAACGGAATGGTATAATTTTAATTTTATTTTTGGTTTGTACGTATCAAAATACATCCTTTTTAATAAGGTTTCCCTATACCTAAATATCACCATTTTTGAGTTTTTTTGATTTTGCTAATTTTTTGATGATTTTCGCGGTTACGTTTAAAATTGAATATCTCGGTTATTATTGAAACTTGAAGTTTCTTGATTGGTGGTCCAAAACTAGGAACATAACCAAATCACACGATGTTTAGTTCATCATGATATCTTATACAGGTTCAAAATTTACAGCAAAATAATGAAATTTTCAAACGTAAAAAACTCATTTTTTTTTTCAAATGGAACACCCTGTATACCGATACGCCATTCAATAGGAAATCTTATTCCCTGACAATCAATCTTAGGGTTCCCTATATCTATCTTTAATAGTTTTTGAGATATTGTCACTTTTTCCTTAAATCCATTTTGAATACTCCCATTTAATAATGGGGGACGAAATTAGATACGAAATTTACAAAGAAAATTTAAATAGTGATAAATATTTAGAAATTTTGCGTGAATGTGTGAACGATGTTTGCGAAACTTTTCCCCTCAATAATTTACGCGACTGCGTAAATTAGACGGTGCACCTGCACATTCTTTGCATGTGGTATCCATTCAACACTAGGTATGTTCGATTGCTGGCCACGACCTTTTCAATTGAGCGCGTTCCGATCTTTTTGATCGCAAATTTGAAATAGTTCCTTCCTATTGGTGGAATCAGTTTGGCTCAGACGTCAAACGAGCAATCGCACTGCACAACTGAGCGCTAATCAGATTGAACGGAACTAAGCGCGGCCAGCAATCGAACACTACTCTGATCAGATGTTTGACGGTAGGTGGTTCGGAAATAGGGGCCCCTGGCAGTGTCCACCAAGCTCACCAGATTTAACACCATTAGACTTTTATTTCTGGGGTGATGTGAAAAGTCAGGTCTATTCCACACCAGTTAATACTCGAGAAGAATTGACTAACAGAGTAGTAGTCGCCATTGATGGACTTCAGCGACACGAAACCCGAAGAACTTTTCCTGCTGTTCCAAAGTTGTTACAATTCTATAAATGAAGAATAAATCGTTTTGTATTTAGTTAGCATTCTTTTATACTGTGAATATGTCAAAAACCATTAAAGATAGATATAGGGAACCCTAATATTGATTGATAGGGAATAAGATTTCCTATCGAATGGCGTATCGGTATACAGACTGTTCCATTTGAAAAAAATGGGTTCTTTACGTTTGAAAATTCAATTATTGTGTTTTGAACACTCTTTATAAGATATCATGATGAACTAAACATCCTCTTATTTTGTTATGTTTCTAGTTTTGGACCACTAGTCATGAAACTTCTAGTTTCAATAATAACCGTGATATTCAAACATTATCAAAAATGATGTATTTTGAGACGTAGAAACCAAAAATAAAATAAAAATTATATCATTCCATTTAAAATAACAAAGTTGATACCGACTTCCGGTGACCGGACGTGGCAGTTAACTTGATTATTGTTTGACGTTTCTTAAAACCAATGAAATGCTTCTTTATTTGTCACAAGGGTAAGTTTCAACCAATTATGTCATTATTATAGTGGGAATAAATCTCTTGTGATTATTCTCGGGAATAATCACTGTAGCTTTTATTTGCCTAGCAACTGTCAGATACTTGTCAAAATAGTTACTTAATTGTGTCAACGCGAAATTGGTGAAAGTCATCGGTTTAGTACCTTTTCTAATGCAGAAATTACAAAAAAGATTTTAGAAACTACTTCGAAAAGTACTCTAATAAGTAATCAGTCTATATGGAGACAATTTAAGACCTTCACCAAAGAAAGAAATTATATTCTGGATCAATCTACTACAACAGCTACTTTGGCATTGATTTTAAAAGATTGGGCTTATAACATGAAAAGAAAAGACGGAAATGATTATAAAGAAGCAGTAATAAAGACAATGTGGAATAAAACGGCAAAATTAGTTCAAGAACTTTACCTTAATAAGTATAACAGGTCCTTTGATCCTTTACATGATATAGAATTCAGAAATGCTCGGAATGCAAGAGATGCAAAAAGAAAAATTTTACAAAAACATCCTGAAAAGCACAAACAAAGTTCTTTGGCACTTTCTAATACAGAATTGTTGGAAATTTTTAACTATTGGGACAAAGATACACCTTGTGGATTGCAAAGAAAGTTTTTTCACGTTGCATAGTATGAACTAGCTTGGAGGGGAGGCGAAGCTACGAAATGTTTAGTTCATTATTTTAAAAAAGAAACCGACATAAAAAGATTAAATACTGGCCGCATTGAATACAATGCCATCTTTACAAAAACTGCACAGGGTGGAGCACAAAGGTGCGCTAATAGTAAATGGTTGACTCCAAACATAAATAACCCAGATATTTGCCCTGTTCGTCTTTTTGAAAAACTAATGAGTAAACGTAAAGAAAATATTAAAACCGAACGCTTGTTTCTTAGTTCAAATCCGGCTTGGCAAACTCATGGTTTTTGGTATAAAAACGTTCCTGTGGGAATAAATTCCATTTCAAAATGGATGAAAGAATCCGCTGAAAAAGTAGGTCTAGACACAGTTACTAAAAAAATAACTAACCATTCTGCCAGATCAAGTGCAGTAAGTAACCTTTCAAAAGCTGGTGTAGGAGAACAAGAACTAATCAAGGCCACTGGTCATAATTCTGCAAGTTCGATTAAACCATACTTACAATTGAACCAAGAACATCATTCAAATATAATAGTACCAGTTCCGTGAGACATCCCCTGTATAATAGATATCATAGATATCAAATTCGATTACCGACAATTGTTTTTGGATTGTGTAGTAACAAAATTGTGATTCAACAGCTCAGAATAATAAGACAGAAAGAAACGTGTTTTTGGTTTTAAGAAACATATTCTTTTGAATTGATTATTTTGAATAAAAATATAATTCTTTGTCAAAATAATATTTATTTCATTCAATATTATTTGCCTGTAGAGAATTATTTATTTAAGTCAAATAAATATATTTTAATACAAGCAAAAACGTCTTTCGTTAATTAAAACTATGTTTCAACGTTTCTGCTTTTTAATTATGCCATTTATTTACTTTAGTAAAAACCTATTTCAAAATTACTTCTTTAATTTGTAAACAAAAAAACAACAACATAAGCTTGCATTGGATATAATTAAGTGTCGTCCCAACACATTCCTAACATCGTTGGATATCCTCGAGGAACACAATAAATAAACCGTCTTATTAACAAACTATTTTAAAATTCAACATGCTCTATCATTAAAAACACGCACACAACAAATTTATTTGAAGAACCTCTCATTTAAGAAACACTAAATCTTATCTGCTAATAACTTAGTAATTCCACTACCGCTGTGACAAACCACAGTCTCAATGATATTAACGACTTTCGGAATTGTACGAACCGAAATTAATATATATGATTTGTCGTGATAATTTCCCCGGTGCAATGTCACGACCAATGTAGTCGATCATTACTCTTTATTCAAATTAACGTCAGGGTGCATAACTTGGTAGGCCACCTACAGCGAAAGGGCAGAAGATATACTGCCCGCGCGCACTTAATTTGTTCGTCGAAACCGAAACCTTTCCGCCTTTCTCCGCGACTCGGATTATGATTGATTATTCTTAATTGGAGAGACCACCTTAATTTCATACGTTTTGTGCCGTTTGACCCGAACATTCATCATTTTTAATCGTTACTTGGACGTAACGGAGTCTCCTAAACGGTGCCTTTACTATGTTGTTGTAATTATTTAATTGAAGGTTAAGTTAACTCTCAGTCTATCCAGTTGTGAGGTCGGATAATAGATATGTGAATTATACACAGAAAAATACTGAGTAGGATTTAGCACTATGTTTTTATTTTTTGTTTTGAATGCCCGTCACATTTCTTGATTGTGTGAGTTGTGTAACTTAGTTTGCGAAGTTCTGAACAAAACTTTAAATACCGGGTAAATTTAATTTCGAGGCTCGCCATGGGGATCTCGATTATTAGTGGAGATAGAGCCTATGTTTAAATTTGGCAAAGTTTCGTATTTTTGTATTGGTCAAGTGTTAAAATATCGTTTTTAATTTTTTATTCAAAACCAAATGTAGCTAGACATTTGAAACAGAAACATTTATATAACAAGGAATGCAGTGTCATTTTTAATTTGAAATAACATCAAGATGGCGGCGTAACCATGGCCAACTTTTGTTTTTCTTATGGGCGCCATGTTGAATTTTGGTATTTTCCGATAGAGAAAAAGAAGAAAGCTTTTTTATTATTAAACCATTGTTTTAAAAAATATTACCAACATGTTATACATGCTAACATTCCGCAGGTGATTTTAATTTTTAATTCGTTGAAATCTATGTATTATTTCAATTTATGAATGACATTTACGGGGCAAAAACAGCGCCAATTCTTCTTAAGGGGTAATGTCACTCTAGATTTTTTGAAAAATCAAAAAAAAAATTTTTGTTTAAATGATGTCTTGAGATCTTAGAACTAAGATACAATACATTTCATATTTAGCGTGAGAGGTTACAGCCTAGAGACCTGTACGCTCTTATCTTATTTGGAGGAATTACATGCGTGGTGTGAAATATAACATAAAATATTATAAAACACAAAGATTTTGTGGAAATATCCTCGGTACGTTTGTTGAACTGACGCCAGCCGCACAATGCTACAGCTGTCTGATGTAACGTGTGTTGATCTTGATTAGTTGGTAAAAAAATAGCAGAAATAATTAGTGACATTCTTGGAGTATATCGTGATCGAAAGGAAGCAGCAGATTTTCAAATAGAACTAACATGGCAAGCATTGAATCGCTTGGAACTAGAGTCGCCTCTGCCTGATAACGTATCCACAGTCCACACCGGTAAAAAAGTAATGTCGGTTGAAGATTATTACAACGTTGGAGTGGATGACGTTTAATTATCATCTTTTGAACTTTGTTTTTTTCATTCACTTTCACTTTCATTCCAAGTTGCCGATTTGTTCAAAAATGATATGAAATGAATAGCGGAATTATCCTTGTCATGCGCAAAAGAATAGGTGTAGATGTAATTGAAAACTTTTGCACATTCAAGGACATTCCTCGTCAGATCTTTCACTCATTTTACGATAAAGTTGTTCGCACCATTTTTATGGAAACAGAAGCATTGTCACCAAAGTATGCAGAAAGCAGCAGAAGAGGGGAGGGCTAAAAGTCAATTGAAAATAGTAAAAAAATAATGGCGTAACTGTCTCGCCGATGGAACATAGAGAAAACATAGCTTTTCTTCTCTGTATGATTGGTGGCGCTTATCAGCTGGAGAAATGTTGTTGATATTCTCATAAAATCTAAATACTTACTGCAAAGCTTGCAAATTTTGGAATAAGAAAAGAAAATAAGAAGAGGAATGCATAGATCACGTGAAATAACTAATGGCACTCGTCCCCGCCATTTGACAAAAACCAGTTAGGGCCTCGAAGAGAAAGGGAAGTTAACCCAGAAGCTATAAATGAGCTTTCAATTTATGATGGCCTCGTCATAATCATGATTCAATTGATAACATGAAGAAAATAAATCTGGGCGACACTGTATCATAAATTCTGACCGATGAAATGCCAGCTGGTGATTTCATTTTCTTTTTCTCTTTCAAGTGGCAAAGTAATTGTGGATATTGCAGCAAGTATAGCTATATGTGTTGTCAATGATGCATTATCCAGCCTTATGAAGATTATGAAGGTATTATGTATGAGCATCTAGCCAAACTGCAATAATATCTGCGCGAAGGCTGACGTACGGCGCATCATGTTTTCAGAGCCATCACTGACTGATGCTGCAAAACAGGCCCGTCTGTCGTCAAAATCAAACAGAAATAAACAAGCGGAGGAAAATGTTAATTTGAAAAGATAATTATATGGTCCAGGTTTCGCCGACTATAGTAAAATATAACAATTCTATACATCAAAGTTACACAATATTTTAAACGGTGTTTTCTCAAAATCGCATTTTTCAAACTGGCCGGAACGATAACTTCAACTTATCTTCGTCAATTCACTTGAAATTTTATATGTAGCTTCAGAACAATATTATCTAGAGAAGTACGTACGGATCTTACGATAAGTTCGAAACTTCTTTTGTTATAAACAATTTTTAACCTAATTTTGTATTTTTTTAACCTATTTTTTTTAACCTATTTTGAGGTTTCCTTTGATGTCCTCTAACGCTGCTATTTTTCATTTATTTTTGTTTTTTTTATTCTGCATATTCCTCAAGATATGAGATTTTGTAATTCATTTACTATATTGTAAAAAATAAACCTACAAAATCGGCTATTTCTTCTCGCGCTAGAGTGGCATTACCTCTTAATTTGGAAAAATCGGGTAAACGTCAACATACACAGCTTTCTAATTTTTATGAGTTGCCCCTAGATTTGCGAGAAAATCGACGTCAAAAAAGCGGACATGTTTCATTTCTTTTTATGAAATTTTAGGTTTCTTAATTATTTTGGCATTTGGCAGGGTTCTTTTTTCGAAATAATCCTTTAAATCTTTTAAGAATTGTTTTCAAAACGTTAAATTCTCCGAAAATTGACCTACTTCGTAGTCGATATTGGTAATGCAATTGCAGCAGAGCCAGCACCAAATACACACACATACACACACAAACACAGATTTATTACAGACTAACGTCATCACAGCAGAGCAAAGCGCCTAATGCAACACCACACACACTCACACGTACACGTACGAGCGAATCTCTACACACACATATATGTGCGCAGATTACCTTTCCGTATATATTCCGGGAATAATGGCCGTGTCAAACTAAATCTCTGTAGCAGAACACCACTCTAGACGCAATAAATCACCGACACACGAGCTTTTGTGCTAAACAACCGTATTTTGCTTACTCGCAGCGCGACAAAATAGATCCATTTTTAAATACTCCGAAGCCGATAAATCATTGCTGGAAGGTAACAAAAACGGGTTGCGCCACTTTTTCCTACGGAATAAACGGAATAAACGGAATAAACGGAATAAAGTATAGTACCGAAAACCGTACGTACCGAAAATAGTATAAATCTAAAGAGTAACACATTTAAAAGGCATTAATCGCGTGGAATCTAGGATGGGGATATATATGGGTTCCATTCGAAATACATTAACGATACAGGGACACGGAACGGTCCCGGGTTTTCTCCGGGACCGGGAGCTCAACACTTTAATCCGGACTATTTCGAAATGTCACCACGCGCTTTACGCAACATTCATTTTTATTCTAATCCGAGAGTAATCTCTCGGCTTTATATCTGTCTTATCCGATGCAAAACCTAACACCCATGGGCTGTTAAATGAATTCGATTCGTTCTGCCTCTCCGTGCAGTGTTCGTTAGATTTAAATCTTCAGGGTAAGCGTTTGTAGAGCTTTATTGAATCTGTTCGTTGTTTTAAATAAATAAGATACAAAGGAAATTATACATTATAAATTCTAAGATTATTTTTTGACGTTTCTTAAAACCAATGAAATGCTTCTTTATTTGTCACAAGGGTAAGTTTCAACCAATTATGTCATTATTATAGTGGGAATAAATCTCTTGTGATTATTCTCGGGAATAATCACTGTAGCTTTTATTTGCCTAGCAACTGTCAGATACTTGTCAAAATAATTACTTAATTGTGTCAACGCGAAATGGGTGAAAGTCATCGGTTTAGTACCTTTTCTAATGCAGAAATTACAAAAAAGATTTTAGAAACTACTTCGAAAAATACTCTAATAAGTAATCAGTCTATATGGAGACAATTTAAGACCTTCACCAAAGAAAGAAATTATATTCTGGATCAATCTACTACAACAGCTACTCTGGCATTGATTTTAAAAGATTGGGCTTATAACATGAAAAGAAAAGACGGAAATGATTATAAAGAAGCAGTAATAAAGACAATGTGGAATAAAACGGCAAAATTAGTTCAAGAAGTTTACTTTAATAAGTATAACAGGTCCTTTGATCCTTTCCATGATATAGAATTCAGAAAAGCTCGGAATGCAAGAGATGCAAAAAGAAAAATTTTACAAAAACATCCTGAAAAGCACAAACAAAGTTCTGTGGCACTTTCTAATACAGAATTGTTGCAAATTTTTAACTATTGAGACGAAGATACACCTTGTGGATTGCAAAGAAAGTTTTTTCACGTTGCATCGTATGAACTAGCTTGGAGGGGAGGAGAAGCTACGAAATGTTTAGTTCATTATTTTAAAAAATAAACCGACATAAAAAGATTAAATACTGGCCGCATTGAATACAATCCCATCTTTACAAAAACTGCACAGGGTGGAGCACAAAGGTGCGCTAATACTAAATGGTTGACTCCAAACATAAATAACCCAGATATTTGCCCTGTTCGTCTTTTTGAAAAACTAATGAGTAAACGTGAAGAAAATATTAAAACCGAACGCTTGTTTCTTACTCCAAATCCGGCTTGGCAAACTCATGGTCTTTAGTATAAAAACGTTCCTGTGGGAATAAATTCCATTTCAAAATGGATGAAAGAATCCGCAGAAAAAGTAGGTCTAGACACAGTTACTAAAAAAATAACTAACCATTCTGCCAGATCAAGCGCAGTAAGTAACCTTTCAAAAGCTGGTGTAGGAGAACAAGAACTAATCAAGGTCACTGGTCATAATTCTGCAAGTTCGATTAAACCATACTTACAATTGAACCAAGAACATCATTCAAATATAATAAATAATCTTAGAGAAAATACGCAGGAGGAAACACTTAATATAACAAGCAACTCCAAATCCTCAATAAATAATGAGTCTCGAAATATTTTTAATAATTGCGTTTTTCATTGTACTAATTTAAATTGTTAATTCTTTTAATATATTCACAATGTGTCAACGATATTTTCATATATTGTAAGTAATAATTAATTAAATTAAATTTTTCAATAATTTTATGATAGTTTAATGATCTTTTTTATTGTAAAAATTTGTGAATCAAAAAATAATCTAGTCAAATATAACTCGAGAGTTCCATAAATTAGAAAATAATTTGACAGATTTTGTTCAAACTTGTTGCCATTTGGCAATAGCCACTCGAGCCCTGCGGGCTCTCAACGCCATGACAACGTCGCTAAGCAGTCTCTTTAAACACGATGGAAATGAAAATCCGCGCTATGAATGGTTCTACGGCCGTGAGAAATGAAATATTGCCGTGAGAAATGAAATATTTCTCACGGCTCGCGGGGTATGAGGAACCTTGAATGAAATGTTTGTCATGTGTGTGGGGAATGGTTAGTATTACTTATCATAAATTGCCATGATAATGAATGCATTCATCAATAGGAGTAGAAAAAAGTATATAAATGGACAACAAAACTGAAGACTTTACAAACAAAAGAATCGAGGACATACCTCATGTCAAGTTTACTGCTGCCATAGTTCCATATGCGAACACTTCAATGTATTTGGGTATGAGTCTGGATACAAAGCTAAGATGTAAAGAACATATTAAGAAGAAAATAGTATAGAACATATTAGGAAGAAAATATATGGCCTTAACTACAGAGTGCTGTATTGGCTTCTGGGAAAAAAACTCTCAGTTGTGAGTACAGAACAAACTACTTACAAGTTTACAACAAAGTACTAAAACTGATTGGGTTATACGGCATCCACCTTTGGGGTTGCATGAAAAAATCCAAAATACAAGGAATCCAGACTTTCCAAAGAAAAAAGTACTAATATGGTTAACGCTTCTTGGTATATACGGAACAGTGACCTGCACCGTGATCTTGGTCATCACAAGTCATCCAAAAGATAAAAAGCCATCATATGAACGTAGAGGCCCTGCAGCTACTGGACAACAAGAATGTAGTGAGAAGACTAAAAAGAACTAAACCCTTCGTCAGTGGATAGCAGAGACAAGTACCTAGTTTTAAAAATTCAGATTTAAATTGATGGTAATCTTTTAGATTAGTTTTAATATGTTAAGCATCTTCGTTAGCTTTTGTAAATTGTATATCCAAATATATTTTTTAGACACCCTTGATGTCATCGATACTTTTTCTAACGGCAATATCATATCTTTTATTGATCACGTATGATTTTCAAAAAAGAAAATTGAAGTCAAAGTATTAAATACGTGCCTTAGGCAATTTTTGTAAATTTATTGGGTCTGAATCCAAACTTTGTTCATTATTACATTTTATTTGAAGGACGAGATTTTCAATGATAGTTTAAATCATAAACTGAGTTTCGATATACAAAATCCGAAAATCAAAAGTCCACCTAAACTCGGTTTAGACTTAAACGTGGGTTAAACTGTCATTAAAACCCCTACCTAAGTGGTGTGGGGTACTACTTAAACAAACAAAAAACGACAAATACGAAAAAGAATGTTCCAACTTTTTTTCCCTATTTCCTTCTTAGCTAAAATTTTTGAAACATTTCAGTAGTTTGAAAAAGTATTCAACCGTATGCTGAACGTCCAAAATATTTATTTTCAATATCGAAGAAATGAATTTATTACAATTATTAGACATTATTATTACAAAAATAATCTTAAACTTTGAACATTAAAAAATTATATCTAAAATCCTCTACAAAAGATTATAAATTATATAATAAATTATATAAAATTAACCAATATCGTAACATGCTGTAGTATTTTCGAATTTACCAGTCGTCAAAATGAACTGACCGAGTCACATTACCGGATTACGCTAGCCCGCAAACGCTTTCAGTATTTTTCAGCGCTTTTCACTCAATAAATGCGCTGAATTTCGCGTCGCATTTCAACCACCAATAAAACAAGAGGGCAGGCACAAACCAGTTGACAGTGTCAACTTACAGCACCACACACTTTAATGGACAAAAGAATTCATATTTGTCGGCGTACATAACCTTTCAGTTGCACGAGTTTCCACTGAAATATAGATATTTTACGAAAAATAAACACCACGTTCTATATCGTGTTAAACATTAAACAGCCCGGTAAAAATGAACTTCTGCGCGAAGCATTTCAACGTTTCAAAGGAAGAATGAGGTGCAAATAAGATAGAAAAGTGTAACTGTTGACTTACCTATGACGGCTACAGAGCTGGCATTATCTCCAGTGGTCCTAAAACAAATTAAAACTCTTTAAGTTTAAAGTCAAAACAGACAAATCATTAGTTTACTTGCACATACATAAATTTATGACAGAGGAAAGTTTTGCTATCAATTTTACATAAATCGCATTCCTATGTCGTCGGATTTTACATCCTGGCGGATAGTTTTATGTAATACACATGTCCTGAAAACTTATTCACGTTGTAACATTTATCAAAGTTTTCCACCGGCGAAGACAAAGTGGAAAAAAGTGCTCTCCTTCTCGGTGTTCCCGAGGCAAACAGACGGCATTGCGATTGCAAAACAATCGCAAGCAGGTGGCCGTGAAATATTGGTATAGCTGTCGCACGTGTTACCGACGGAAAAACTGTGAGAAAACTTTCAGGGAAGACCAGAGGTCCTTCGGGGAAAAGTTTTCCGAGGAAAACGGAAATTTTACTTATCGATAGGTGCCTGGAAACATATTATACTGAGTAACACACTGCAACAACAATACAGTAACAACAATATTATTTGAATAAATAATTTCTATCTGTTAGTACAGTCCAGAACTGTAATGTGGATTTACAAAAATGTTGATTGCAAAGTGATTCCCGTCTGACAAAAGAAAGCGACTTAACGCCGCACCTACGTGCCGCGGTCGGTCAAAGTTATTTCGCATACGCGCCATCCGTCCCTTACCACTGTGGTTTATTTTGCACTTTTAGCTCATCGAAAAAATAGGGAAACAATTTCAGCCATATAGGAAGATGATTTAAGGAGGTTGAAACATATGTTTGGCGTAAAGATTCTAAAATCTTGTGATTGTGATATCTGCAAAAACAGGACAAAATAGTTAAAAAAGAAATCTAATAAGGTAAACGCAACAAATTCATACAGGTTAAAGAATTTTTGTTACATTAGTAACTTTAGAATTTATATTTATGTGGTGCTAATCTCTTCATCTTCATCTCTCTACTTCATCTGTATTTTAATGTTTCGGCATCTGGAATGTACGCCCTTTCCAAGTCAATCAAAATTAAGTAAACATTACTGGATATCAACAGAAATTAATAAACACACATTTTATGTCTTTTGGTTAAACAGATTGTACCCATGGATTGGACAAATACAATATACATACAGTGTGTATCAGCCAAATGGAATAAATTCGATAATAAATAAATGGGGGCGTGTTTGAAAAAACGCTCGGACACGTCGATTTGTATTTGTAGTTGCGCACTTTTTTCAGTAAAAACTTTTTATACAGGATGTCTCGTGTAACAGTGGCCAATACTAACTTTCTTATTTTAAACGGAACACCCTGTATATTATTCAATTTTTTGATTCCTCTGTAAATTCTAGACATATTTTATGTACAATGTCCTATACCTATCTTCAACTGTTCCAGATTTATTTCCAAAATTAACATAAAAAAGTAAAATTATTTGATTAAAGAAATTCGATAGAAAAAAAAAACTAATAAATAATACTGTTTATTTCTTGATAACATAAAACACACAAAAAAGTGAATGCTAATGTAGGAAATGTTCAAAATGCTCGCCGCGAACTTCTTGGCAACATCCTAGCCTTAAATAAAAATTTCTTCGGACGTTAATCAACATCTCAGGCGTAACCGATCTAATCGCAAGCGTTATTTGTCTTCTTAAGTCAGCTAAGTCGAGGGGATTAGTTTTGTATACAATACTTTTGACATATCCCCATAGGAAATAATCTAATGGCGTCAGCTCAGGGGATCGTGCTGGCCATTCAATCGATCCTCGCCTGCCTATCCACCGATTGGTAAACATTCGGTTGAGGTACTGCCGGACATTGATTCGGTAATGGGGCGGTGCTCCATCTTGCTGAAACTATATCATATTCGCTGGAACTTGTGGGTTTGCTGGATCAGGATATAAGTTTGTCAAAGTTGGCAAGACATTATTTTGGAGCAGTGCTAAATAATTATTGCCATCCAAATTGCCATCAATAAAAAAGGGACCTACGATATTATCTCCAACAATTCCTGCCCAAACATTAACCTTTTCAGGGTATTGCGTATGTTCTTCTCTCATCCAGTGTGGATTTTCCCTAGACCAATAGCGGCAATTTTGACGATTAGCATGACCGTGAAGCGTAAAGGTGCACTCATCAGAAAACAAAACATGCTCTAATTGGATGACATTGTTATCTAACATTGCCATCATTTCTTCGCAAAAATACGTTCTCCTATCAAAGTCATCTTCCATGAGCTCGTGAGTTGGTATCATTTTATAGGGTTGCATTTATTTTCTTTTAATGTTCTAAAAATCGTTGAATGACTAACATCGAACGTTGTGGCTGCTTGTCGAGTAGAAGTATGTGGGTTTTCCTCAAACTCTAGCATAATATCCAATTTGGTATCGTTACTTGTTGCATTGCCAGCTGATTTTATTATCTGCCTTACATGTCCAAGCAAGCGAAACTGCTTCTCTATTTTACTAATTGTCCCTTGGGATATAGGCGGCAAATTTGGAAATTTTTCTTGAAATAACCTAGCAACTTCCATTTGTGTCCGTGTATTATCTCCATAACAGATCATTTGTAGAATGGTTATTTTGTGCATTTCTGTTAAATGAACCATTTTTATGATGTACAGTTAATGAAATTCAAAAGACTGTAACCATAACTATAACACTGACAGCTCCTGTCATGCAGTTAGACAACACTTTATTAAGGCTAGGGCAGCTTGGTTTTTATTTCATCAGTACATAAAAAGAACACTGAAATGGTTTTTGCCAATAGTTTTTGCTTACTTTATCGTTATCATTACCTAAATGTTAAATAAGTATTGAGTGTGTTGTATCGAATTTCTGTAATCAACTAACTTTATTTTTGTTAATTTTGTTAATGTTAATGTTAATAATAGATGTTAATTCTTTGCAGAAACCTGCATATGTTGATATGAAACTTTGAAATAGTTAATACAAGATGGCGGTAATTTTACGCCTGGGATTCGAACCCAGATATACGGATTGCCGGTTCGAAATCCGTATATCTGGGTTCGAATCCCAGGCGTGGCTGTAGTTTTTTACCTTAAAAAATTACCGCTATCTTGTATTAACTATTTCAAAGTTAATGTTAATGTTAATTTTTGAAATAAATCTGAAAACACTTAATTTTTCCGAAACAATTGAATATAGGTATAGGACATTGTACATAAAATATGTCTAGAATTTACTGAGGAATCCAAAAATTGAATAATATACAGGGTGTTCCATTTAAAATAAAAAAGTTAGTATTGGCCATTGTTACACGAGACACCCTGTATAAACAGTTTTTACTGAAAAAAATGCGCAACCACAAATACAAATCGACGTGTCCGAGCGTTTTTTCAAACACGCCCCCATTTATTTATTATCGAATTTATTCCATTTGGCTGATACACACTGTATAATAATGTACATAACATGTAAACGTGTTTATAAATTTATCCTTCTTGCTTTTTTATTCGAAAATTCTTGAATTCTCTCTATTGAAAGTATCGCTAGATTTCGCGATCATACATAGCTCATTGTTGAACGAAGATAGTTTTTTATCAATTTTATTTTGGAAAAGCTGCTTTCACAACTGACGACACTTACAGCTATTGTTAAAAAAATTCTTAATAATATTACTATGTTTGGAACAGAGTTTCCCGGCCTGTATTTTTGAATGAACATTAAAAGTTCAAGAGGCCTTTGTCCGCTTTTCCAACTGCTCGTCGTCAATGACAAGAAAGTTTTTCACGTGATATTCAAAATTTGTGTTGACAAGATTACATGGTATTAGGAAATCATAATCTTTTTGCAAGGACATGTAGTTGCTCAAAACAAACTGTTATTTCTTGGAGAACTATATCCAGTGACAAAAGCATTTCCCGTTGTATCTCCTCTTCTAAAATATATCCCCACGTCTCGCGAATGTTCACCACTCATAATCTTTTTCCTTCTAACTCGACGGTCAGTGGAAATCTCCAACTCTTCGCACATTTTTTAGCTGCTGTAACTGCGTTTTGCATTAGCGTGCCCCTTTGTCCACTGAAATACATTTGTACAAAATTTGTTTTAGGTCACATTGATGGCTATTTAACCCTTTTGTTTGGAGATATTGTTATGGGCTGTTAACTTCCAAAAGGACTGATATGCATTAAATTGAGCTAGCACAGAAAAGAGAAAGATTCCAATCACTGGAGTAATATTCCAGCGTCTGATCGTGTTTTAATATTTTTTTCCTCAAATATTAGTTTGTCCAACGCACTTAAAATGTTTAAGAAATGTTTTTTTACAATTATTATTACTACTTCTACCCTTGCGTTCCAACGAGTTTCTACACTGTGCTTAACACCTTGACCAGTGACAGAAAGTAACATATCTCATCAATGAGTGGAAGACGAAAAAACGAAAACGTGAAAAAAATGCTCGATAGTCACTAAAAATGTTATGTAATTTCTGTAGTAGAACCTGCATGTACACATACCAAGTTTAAAGAATAATTTGTACATGCTTATCCACATGCAGAATTTTCAATTTTCGCTAAAGAAATTGAGAGTTATAATTCATGATTCTGTTGATAACAACATTATTATAGTATTTGTATTTTTAAATAAATTAGAAATATAAAAAAGGCCGCCCCAAAACATGTGCCGCCCGGGGCGGACCGCACCCACCGCAACCTCCCCCCTCGGTACGCCTCTGGTTAAGAGTAGTACACCGTATTATTATGAAAATATAAAGCATTTTAGTCAGCCTAAATTGATATTATTAGAATTTTCTTAATTACCGTAAACTTGGGTGACTTTAGTCCACTTTTGAAATTTGAAGTCTGGTAACTTTTAATAGATTAGATATAATTACTCATACTTGTGCTATTTTTTGGGTCTTTGATAGTACTTCAAAAATATCAAAACACTAATATTTCCAACGTCAGGATATACTTCTTTTATGTATATATATGGGTGGCCAAAGTCAGAATTCATTATTGGGTCACTTTGGCCATACTACTGTTTATCATGCCAATGAAACGATAAGCTAGTGTATGCTCGAGTTTGGCCACCAAATATGTTTTAAAAGTGTTCAAGAACAAAATATGTTAAAATCAGCAATAAGATCATGACAAAACTATTTTATGACTATTTTAAAAAATAATGCTAACATGTTATACATTGCGGAAATGAGAAAAAACACGACTATCGGAAAATGCCAAAATTCAATATGGCGCCCATAAGAAAAACAAAAGTTGGCCATGATTACGCCGCCATCTTTGATGTTATTTCAAATTAAAAAATAACACTGCATTCCTTGTTAAAAAGTCGCTGTAGAATGTTTTTGTTTCAAATGTCTAGCTACGTTTGGTTTTGAGTAAAAAATTAAAAACGATATCTTATCATTTCAGTTTTTTGCGGATATCTTTAAAATGAAAAATGATAGCTAAAATTTCTTTTCAGATAATTGTTCAGCACAAAAATACGAAACTGCCAAATTTAAACATAGCCTCTATCTCCACTAATAAGCGAGATCTAATAAGCCTCGAAATTGAATCACCCGGTATAGCTAGACATAATTTTGTACTTCTGGTATAATGAAGAAACCTCCTTTGGACGGGACAGGTGTTTTTATTGCTTGTAAAATGTCATCTTTGTCATACCACAGAAATGTCATCATTTGATGGCCATTTCCACTGAGAATGCCCGTCTTTACTTTCCTCGATTGACTACACCGAGCACTTTAACTACGCTAGTATTGCAGAAAGATATTCCTAACAAACCACAGGACTAATGTTATCGGTGGCAAATCATAGATGCTGATAGATTACTCAACACAAACAAAGTTGTTCATAGTAACAAAATTGGTCAATTTTCAAAGCTATCTTCTGAACACTGCCACAAAAAAAATAAATTATCATCTAACTTACATTAAGCACCTTTGTATTCAATATAGTATCTATAATATAAATAACCAAAAATACTCGCAATGTTTGAAATATTAACAAAGATCTAAACAATATAAATAAATTTTCGAATAGTGGCCAAAGTCACCCAGGGCGGCCAAAGTCACCCAAGTTTACGGTACTGTTATCTTGTAGCAATGTAAAAAGAAGTCCAATTCCAGTTACCTTATAAGGAAAAAATCAGCTTTCACACTCAATTATCAAGATCAGTCAAACTTCTAGGTTATATTCTGACCGTTAGAACATTGGTAGAATAAGAAACGATTGTGGGTTGATAAGCGTAATGCCAAATCAACAAACCGGATGTCCTAAAATAAAGTTCAATGTTGTAGATTTCTTATTTTGTCCAACTAAACAGAAATATGTCGGAATTTAGGATAGTGTCTGAATTTGGGACGTTTACCTACGAAAATACAGAACTATAACTATTATTTTCGTCATGATTACAGCTTATGCTGTAATCATAATTATACTAATAATTTTTATGTAAATTTAAAGGAAATATGACATTGTGACAATGATATCAACGTAAGAAAGTAAGCAACCAGAGAAATTTTGCAACAATTAGTCCTACATATTGCAAAAAAAACTGTAAGCTTAATTAAAAATACAAATTTTTATTTATGAATATTTAATATAAAAGCAACTCTCATGCTCAGACAAACTAACAATTTTAAAGAACGGCTAGATTCGCATTATCGAACACTGTTCGGCGTTGTTTTGTCACTCGTTGCAGCACTACTGCACTACTGCTACTGTAGAGTGTCGACGATTTTTTGCGCTCAACAGGGTCGGACTCCGTTTTTTTTTTAATTATTTTTCTCAAGAATGGTTTAAGTTAGACCATACGTTGTTAGATAAAACATGTCTGTATTTTAATCGTATACACATTGGAAGCTATATAACCCTAGCTAGTCAAAAGATACTACATTCTGTTAGCTATTGGTGGACTTTGACTGCATAATAAACATTCGCTGCGCTACTGCAGCACAACTGTGGAAGAGTGTCGACGATTTCTTTTGCACTGAACAGGGTCGGACTCCGTTTTTTTTTTATTATTTTTCTCAAGAATGCTTCAAGTTAGACCATGCGTTGTTTGACAAAACATGTCTGTATTTTAATCGTATACACATTGTAAGCTATATAACCCTAGCCATCCGAGAGGTATTACATTCTCTGTTAGCTATCGGTGGACTTTGATTGCATAATAAACATTCGCTCCGCTCGGATTAATTTTGTATGTTAATTCGTCAGCAGGACTTGAGCAGGACTGTGGAAGCGTTAAGCCAGTCCCATCCCTCATATAGCAAAACCCTCCCCTAACGGCACCGCATTACCATAACAATATCTGCACGCCATGTGTGCTGTACCGCTGCCCTCGTGTACGTGTCTGAAGACGTATGTGTGTGTATGTATGTTTACTATTAATCACATTTCTGGTGCGTATTATCGGGCATAGGGCCTGTGTGTTGGGTTGGCTGTGTTCCAGAGATAGGTCGGTGTACCCTTATCACTCACGTGACCACCTCGTTTAAACCCATTGCCCCCACGTACTAAGTCGATGGGATGTTGTCGCTCACTCCGGAACAGGATTAATTAATTAGCGATATCCTTACGTCGCGACGTATTTCTAAATCCGGCGCTACATATTCGTATACTTGCCAAATATCAAATATTTGCCACATGTTAAATTTGGCAAATTTAAGTTCGTTCACAGAATATTTTTCATCCATTCTTGATTAGCAGTTGATTTTTATAAAACTCAAAAAAATCTATGACATACCAACAAATTTGTACAATATTCGTTTGTGATTTCGGACCGTCAGAGTTGCACTGCAACAGTAAATGCAGCGGACAATGATGAATCGCCACATAGCATTTTCTAATACGTGAAAATCTTCTTTGAGGACTTGCTACATGTGCGTACCGAATGGGCACTAGCTATTTTTTTGATTAGTTCGCCTTATTTGCACATTAGCTTTTTCAAATCAAACTGATAATTTGATTACGAACAAGCTAGGTTTTATTTTATAATGCCGACATATTTTTAATTACATAAGTACAGAATTCACTGCGTACTAACAAGGGCATTATTGTGGAAATTTACAAAACAAATCTTGACGAAACTGTTTGTTTCATTTTAATGATTTTTTGTTTAATTCATCAGCTTTCTGTATTATTAATTCGCAGCATCTAATTTTAACAGACTGTAAAACAATACAATTGATCAGTTGGTTTCAGTCGGTTTCCGGAAAACTGTCTGTCTGACGGTTTCACAAAATGACAATTTTATGCGGGTTTCGCCCTTTAGAAAAATCATAAATCTTACTAATAATTACAAATCTATTGTCAATCTTCGTATACGATCTACTACACACAAAACGAAATTAAAAAATGGAAAAATTAAACAGCGTTTTAAAATGTTCCTCGAGTACAAATAAATGCACCAATATTTGTCGCCTTTGCATTTGCTATGCCCACTTCAACTGGGTATTGCAAATACCAAGTATATGGCGTAAAGAAACTCGTCCGCACAGCGAACGTCGAATATATAAATTTATTTTAGAGGTGGACTCGCTACGAATTGAATAGAGCAGGAAACTACTAACAAAGAAATCTTTCCTCCGTGTATAAAAACCGCCAAAACTTATTTGGTTTTAAAGAGCTATCCTATGATTTTCACAAGTCCTATTTTTCTTGTCATGTTTCTTCGAACTAGTGAATCAGAGAAATGAGTAACAAGTAGAGCACAGTGAGTGAAGTGTTAGTGCTTCTTGTTTGGGACAAAGTATATATAGGTCATCAGTGGCTAAGCCTATTAGAGACAAGTACCGTAAAAATAATGTTTTAACAATTCAGATTCAAATTGATGGTTACTCTTTTAGATTGGTTTCAATATGTTAAGATTTTTTGCTTATTAATAAAAAAAAATAATTGATTCTAATGTTCCTATATACCAATTTCCGATTCTTTTACTTTTTTTAAAACGGATTTGCTTTTGCTACCTCACACAATCTATTACCTCACACTAATTTGATAATACCATCATTCTGTCTCTGTTTCGAAAGCTTTCAAGTTTTGTATAAAATATTTTCTTGATACTGATATAATTTCAATATTATATTTGACTAATTTCATTCAAATGGTTGACCCAGTATATGAAATATCTTTAAAAATGTGACATGTTGGATTTTATTTGACACCAGTTAGAGATTTGGCAGCATAAAAACTGCTTACATAAAAACTGGAATTATTAATTAACTTTCACAACCAGAGTATTACTTATGCTGATATTTATGATATTTATGCTGAAATAGTAAAAAAATCAGTAAAAATCTTTTTCTTTTTCCTCTATATAACTCAATCCGGTGACATACTGTGTAGATCCAAATGTCGTTTACAAATTAATCGAGGCAGCAGTGCATTGAACCGAAACCACCTAATATGTATTGACCGGAGTTTACGCTCTGTCTCCACCAGAGGGACCGGATGTTGGCAACATTTTAACAGCGCGCGCCCCTGATAGGCTTTCCATGTTGATCAATTAATCATACGGCGGTCAAGTCGACAGCTTTTCACCGGCAATGAACATCGCCATCAGATTTGACATGGCTTTTCCGCAGTGATTACAACCAAGGCCGACGGAGGACGACCGGTTTAAATACAGTATCGAATATTGAAAGGTTTTATCAACCCCCAGCACGTTGTTCGATGTTCAACCGCCACTAACAGCGCCACCGATGACAAATCTAATGGAAACAATTGCTGGTTTTACGTCATATCAAAGTTAAAAGCCAATCGTCAGGGTGGATGGATCGAAATTAGTTTTTGGTGTAAAGTTTTGTCGTTATTTTTGGAGTTTAATATCCATTTTTATATGTTTTGTGGTCAGGGTTGCCAGATTTGAAAAGTTATATACAGTGTGTTGAATTGTATGGGTACTTTTGTTATTATTAGAGATAGAAAGTCGGTTAAATGGACAAAGTAGTGCATACTTATGTGCTCTTTCATAATCTGTACAGAAAACAGTTGAATTCCAAACTGTTCCCTAGCTATTTTGGAAAAACCAAATTATTTGTGATCCAATCAAAAAAGCGTTTTGACATTATAGAGGCACTTCTTTGTCTACAATTTGATGACGTCAGTTTAAAATTTTTTTTGCCGATGAATTCGTCAGTAACAAACGAAACTTTTGTTTTTCTTATGGACGCCATATTGGCTTATACATGTTTGGATTCATCATTTCTTTCTGAGTAATTTGGTATGCTACCTGCTATGTTTTTAATACAAAAAAGATATATAAATTTAAAAAATAAAAATTTAACTTCGCCCAATAAATAAAGACCGTTTATTATTTATTATTATTATTATTATTATTATAAGATAATAGCGGAACAGGTTTGCAATTTCTGCTCACGAAATTTAATTATTCGTTATAAACAATGTCTTCGGGCTCATGTAAAAACAAAAAACACATGGAAAATGTATCAGGAACATCAACTAAAAACTTTTTTGATGATTTATGTGAAACATTTATTTCTGCTAATATACCTTTCACAAAAATTAATAATCCCGTTTTTAAGAAAATTATCAAGAAGTATACTGGACGAGACTTACCCGATGAATCCACAATTAGAAAATATTACGTCCAAGGGCAATATGACAATTTCTACAATAAAGTCAAAACTATCCGATAAATATATTTGGGTTTCTGCAGATGAAACTACGGATATGAAGGGTAGGTGTGTGGTCAACGTCGTTGTCGGATTGTTGGACCCGGAAGACTTATATACGGATGAAGGAATTTCTCAAAAATATTCCAATTTGGTGTTGGTTTATTCTTTTGCGCCTGTGACTAGCTGCGATGTAGAAAGCTTATTTTCAAGGTTTCTTTGACATTTTAACATCTAACCGAAATAATTTTACTGAAGATAATTTTGAAAAATATGCAGTGATACAATCGTTCAATGCATATCAAAGAAATGAGTAAAATATTTCAGTTGGCACGTGTTGCATATAGTTACGACAAACATTTAATATTAAATTCACTTGGTTTACTACCGACCGCCAGCTGCTCGCGCCTATGGATATCAATCCAATCGACCGCATAAGTCGTCATTGACTCATGCGTGCCCGCTACGCACACTCATAGCTGGGCGATTTCTAGCACTGCGAGACATACATTTTTGTCCGACCACTGGTTATTACGAACGATAAGATGATCAATTCACGATGTCAACATTTTAAAACAATTTATTTTTCAACTCCTTAATAAGCAAACCTATTTATACTCCCATTGTTTGTTTTTCAGACACCACAAAAGTGAAAGTTTCTAATACGTACACCACTTATCCTTGTACCTAATTTGTCGTCAATTTCCCTCAGATAGAAACCAGACTGCTCGAAAACGTTCCACCCC
The DNA here is from genome assembly GCA_963966075.1 of Aphodius sticticus. Lineage (NCBI taxonomy): Eukaryota > Metazoa > Arthropoda > Insecta > Coleoptera > Scarabaeidae > Aphodius > Aphodius sticticus. The sequence goes on along the minus strand of OZ014508.1, from coordinate 2,720,063 downwards.
CAAAGCGGTTAAATTTAATTTTCCAATTGTCTGTTGTACTCGACGGAGCCGAGTATCCAATAAGAAAGCCGCAAGACAAAAGTACAACTAAACAATCCGAAACTCACCGCGAATCGATATTAATTGAAACCTCAAGGCAGCCAACAGCGACTGTTGTAATGAAATTTCTCCAAGTATACTCCGGCTAATGAATGGAGCCTCTTCGGTACTCAGGGGGAGATTTATGGAGCTTTCCTGACAAACACATTTTAGCAGCCGGACAGGGTTTCAATTTTGAACCTTGTTAGACGTAATTAGTGGGGCTGGCGATGTTTTTAACTTTCAAGTTTTTAAGTGAAGTTTTAGGAGGCATATCGAGTTCTTAAATAGCATATTTCTGATAATCTGCTATACCAGGATCATACATAATTCCTTCCTTTGCTACGTGGAATCAGTTTTGAGAAATTTGCTTGTTTTAACGCCTTGTCCGAGTATCTTGTTGTGTCATCACCTAAACACCATTCCAGCAACTCTCTTGATGACAAATCGTTGTACTTCGACTTCATTTATTATTAACATTTATGAGATTTTTATCAAGTGTCGGTTTGGAACTACAAAATAGAAATGCTTTCCGATGGCAGTTGCGTCTGATTATTGTCTGCTGTAATACATTATAAAATATAATTAAATGTTAACTATAAGAGCACAAGTTATTTTCTTCTGAACTTCTCTATACTTGCACTCTGGAGTATTGTAATGCGTGTTTGTAGTGAGTTGGCAACCATGTTTGCAATAGCGACGATTGTGAAAGTACTATATCATCGAGTAGAAAACACAAACACAGTCCAGTTTGAATATTTGTATAAATAGAAAGCAATACATTTATTTATTTAGGTTATACCATAGGTACGTCAAATGTAATAATACGAAATAAAAACAAACATGTTTATAGTAGCGCCATCTACATCTGGTGATGTTTTTATTTCGAAGCTTTGGAGAGAAGTTCACTACAGTTCCCAATATTTTTTCTTCTAAACTTCTTACTGCAAAAATGTCAGATCTTGGTCGAGTAAAATTTGGAGTCTTGTATTTTGATTATTTGTGGTTATAAGCTAATTTTTTTAAAAATCAGAAGTAAATGTTATGCGAAAATGTTTCAGGAGTACTACGCAGTTTATTTGATTTTTTTTTTCGTTAAGTCATTTCAGAGTTATGACATCTTTGAGGTGATGTTTGAGTATGTTTTAGGGTACAATTCACGTTGCTAATCAAGTCAAGTAGTGCACATGTCTCGCTGCTATTTATGCACAACAAAATTATAAAATATCCGCATACTAAAACCGTCGAAACTTCAAAATCGATAATTTAGTAGTAAAACCATTTTTGACAGCAAATATTATGTTTTTGAGAAAGTATTTCTGAATATCACGACTCGCCACTCTGTGGTGATTTCGCCATTTAAATTTCTAGTTTCTTAGTGCATTTGCATAATATAATATCGATGTTATTAACCAGTAGATTGAAGAAACACAAATAATACTGGCGATTTCTTAAATTTCTATAAATGTTCACAATTTGTTGATTTTAGTTTCGGTCATTTCAAAAATAAACATTGTCGAAATGAGTTTAAATGATTTTTGAGTAACTGGAGAATTTATTGAAATCGAACAAAAAATATTTAAAGAGATACGGCGTATTTTAAATAGTAAATACAAGTGAATAATGTTTTTTAAAATAGTTAAAAATGGATTCAAAGCGTATGTCTTTTACCACAAGGTCATGTTAAATGTTATAAATTTTGTATTTAAAACATAATTTATTATTGATTATTCCAGTCACATACAGCGTGTTCCTAAATATCATGTAAATATGAAAAGGGGCTTATTTACTGACTAAACATTCATATAAACATAGGTCCGCAAATGCTTTGTTGCCGATCTATTTGAAATTTCAAGATTTTTTTAGTTTTTCTTTATAGCTCTTGTAGTTTTTGAGATATTTAGCACTAATTCCTAACTTAGGTTACGCTGTAGGACTTACATCATTGGGCATACCAAATGGTTTTAAGAATCTACAAGGTGATATTTTTTCAGGGGTCATGTCCGCTTTTCGCCCCATGAACTTTTTTTCGGTGTGCCGCTGGTAGATTCTAAAATACAAAATGCATTTTTTGTTTTGTTCTAAAGCATTTTACTCTCTTGTAGTTTTTTTCGTATTTACCACCGTTATCGAGCAAAAAAAATAAAAGCCTTTCTGTGTTTCGCTAGATGAAATTAAATTTTTTTTAAATAATTAGTCTAGTATGCCTTGGCTTGATTTAGAACATTTTGTTTGTATTTATTTTGACATTTTATTCGCCACCAACTGTTAAAAATTAAAAGTAGGATACAAGAGCTATAAAGAAAAAACTAAAAAAATGATTATTAATCTTGAAATTTCAACACCTTGTAGATCGGCAACGAAGCGTTTGCGGACCTATGTTTATATGAATTTTTAGTCATTAAATAAGCCAAAGAATTACCCCATTTCGTATTTACATGACATTTAGGAACACCCTGTATAATCTAAAACTTCACCGCGATACTACCTCGTTGGCAGTACGGCGTAATGCTCGAAAACAATTTTTTATGGCCAGAAAAAAGCATTTTTCTGTGCATTTGCAACGTTATTCGACGTTATATCTCACATATTTTAATAAAATACGTTGCGTAAGAAATTCTCTAGTTATGAAACGATGTTTTTCTGCGTTTCGCAAATTTAAAACCCCTTTTTATCTCGAATATAATGTTTTCAACTCTATATCTGGAAACGCATATGTCTGTCTGATGATTGGAAATATTTTATTATACCGATTTTTTTATTGATATTGGGAAGTTCATAAATTGTTCATGCGTATTTTATTCTTATTAAGAAAGATGTAAAAATAGCAATAGGAAAACTGTAAATAATACAAAAATTAAGAAATATTCATTCCGAGTAAGAATGTTCATATGGGTCTTATGTTTTCCTTAAGAATATGGTTTTCTTCAAACGACTGTAATTTTTTCAAGGGACTGAATAAATAAATAAATTCTTTTACTGTGAATATAGGTTTATTTGTGATAAACATTTATGTGGAATGAGAGTAATATAGATTCCTCCCACAAAAAGGTTTTGTTCAACGCTCTATAACTTCACCAAATTAAAAGTCACAATTTGTATTGGTCTCAAAACGACAATCGAATTTTTTTCACCAGAAATCGAAATTCCTTCTTAAGGTACCGGTTTTGGTACATAAAACCCGATTCAAATAAGGTTTACTGCAGCTAAATTCTAACTGCGGTTCCTCCTATGCTGAAATGGTCGCCTTAGCTATAATTACAGCAGGATTCATTCCACAAGACGTAATGGAAGCGAATGCCGCATCCTTTACAGGATACCAGGATCGCGATAAGTGCTCACTTGCTCCTTGATTAGAGGGAGAGCCGAGCTAGCCCTTCCTTGGACGACAGATTAAGCGTATGGTTCAGATGATAATAAAGCGAACACACATTTTTAATTTAATGCCGTCGGCCCTGTCAAGAAGCACATTTAATTAAAGTCCGGAAAGTGGTCTGTGGGTTCATTGAAACCGCTGGGGTAAACTCGTTCTATATGTAGTAGGTTATCATCAGTAGATATTAGACAGCCATGTATGTGAACAACCGTTAGAAAAGACGTTATCGAGAATTTTAGACGCACTGGAATAGGAGAGTACATAATTAATATTTTCAGGATATGCATCAATCATATTAATTGTGGATGATATGATAAGCGAATGTACTGTTTGATCTTAATTGGTAAGGTATGTTCTAATAAATTTGGTAAAGTTATGTGCCTTAGATGTACCTAAATAAAATTATTAATATATTATATTAATAATAAAATTTTGGATTTGTTCGAATAGAGTGTATTGCTATTAGAGAAGCAGCGTCTTCCTCATTATGTTTCTTTTCTGCTTCTTTATGGTTAATCAGAACCCGTTCCCAAAAATTTGTTTATAAGTTTGCGAGCCCCAACATCGTATTAATCAATTAAAATCAAGATAATTTGTAACTGCGTGAAAATACTAACCCTCCTTTTTTTAAATATTCTTTCAATAATATCGTTGGACTAGCATATCTGGGCAAAGAGAACGCGAAAAGTAAACTGAAACATTAATTTGCGAGTGTCAAAGATGTTGGGTAATTAACTCTCCTATGGGTAACTTACTCAAAACAGAAAGTAAACGCGAGACCCGCTTATTAATTAAGAAAAGTTTCGGACTCTAAACTCCACTCTAAATTGAAATTTTGCGCCCAACATTCGGCAACATCAGTCGTCACATTTTACATTTTCAGCAGAATGAGATGGAAAATTAAAATTACAAAAAGTTAAGGCTTTTGTCTGTTTCTTTTGTTTCTATTTGTCCCATTTTTCTCTCTCAGGTACTTGTTTGTATTTTTTTTATGATGAAATCGCGAAAGATGTATAGGAGCTGTATAGACAAACAGTGCAAGCTGACCAAATACTAAATATGATATGTAATGAACTTTATAGCTATAGAATTATTCTTGTTTTAGTTTTGCCCATAAATATGAATTTCCTGGAATAATCGGGACTATTGATTGCGCTCACACTGGACTTGTAGCACTTGTCAGATTAGTCTCACAATAATGCCGTAGATCAGGGGGGGGGGGGGGGAGGGTATACTCAACAAGATTACAAAAAAAAATAAAATAAGTAATGTTAAAAACAACCAAAATTTATCATTATAATAAAAATATTAAAATAATTAAATTCTGTGGACAATTTTTTATACAGTAAAGCATGGAAACATGAAAAAAAAGGTTTGCTATTTTAAAAAATTCCTTGAAAACTTTGATTTTTAACTATCAAAAGATACATGTCAATGGAATGTCCACCCCATAATTTTCTTAATGATTTTGATAATTTTTTTACAAAAACAATTTAAAATTGCAAAATACTGATAACTCTGGGTAACATGGAGTTTGTAAATGGAATATAAAAATGCATTCTGGATAGTATTATTTCCGAGAATACGAATACGAACTCAAAAATCACGTAAGGTATCCAGAAAAGTGACGCCAAAATAACAAATACGTGATTTTAACAACATTTGCAAATTGCCAATTGAATTCAATCTCCTAGAAACCTCAAAAGGGTCTCATAGTAATGTAGTGTAATAATAATAATAAATATATATTAATTATATGTCTACCGTGCAAATAATGTATTGTGGAATATCTAACAGAGTAAATCTACATCAGAGTAAACTTTCAACTTTGTTAACTTTTTATGTGAATTTCTAAATTGTGTTGAAGTTTCCATTAACAGAATTAACAACAAACATGCACCGACTTGACGTGATATGCAAGTTTCAAGCCCAGATTCTTATTCAGCGCAATGAAATTAATCGAAAACGCCTATTCGATTTCCATTCACAAGCAAAAGTTATTCATATCCAATGTACACTGCCGCTCATGGAAGTTCGGACACATAGTAAACATATAGGAAATAATGATAAAACCACTGATAACGTAGCCATAGGCACCTCTATTTCTACCAAATACCGAACACATTCTTAACGTTGATTTCCAGTAACATACGACATCATTAAATGTGCTAATTTAAAATAATTTTTATATTTAATTATTATGCAACATTTATGCTGTTTTGTAACTGGTTGTTGGGAATTTTCTAGTTTCCATTAAAAAGGATTAAATACGAAATAACAAATAGAGTCATAAATGCTGCGTCTCAGACACATGTTGCGACCCCATTTTTACCAGATTTTTGCATCAAATGCTCGAATTCGTATTCAAACGAGTCTGTGCCTGCAATCTGTAGTTTGCACAAGATAACTCTGTCACGCGGAAGACATCATGCGACGCGGAAAGCCAACAAGCTAGTAACAGCGTTCTGTTATTATCGCTTTTCATCAGGAACGATTGTCAGTTCGTGAAAATGCAAGAAATAAGTCAACGATAAGTGAGTAACCGATAAGTGACACTCTTCACCAATATGAAGAAACATGGAATTTGGACGACGTGTTCGGCCGGGACTATCACGAACAATTTCCCAAGCGGATGAAGAACGATTAAAATTAATTTTTAAGCAAAACAGAAAATTGACCGTACCTAAAATCACCTTCGAAGTCAATCGCAATCGTGACAGACCAATTTTCGTAAGCACAGGGAAATGCTACGTTATCAGTGCTTTTATCATTATTTCCTCTATGTTTACTATGTGTCCGAACTTCCATGAGCGGCAGTGTATGTCCGTAAAATCAACTTTAGTTATAAAAGTTTTTAGGCTTGTCTAAGGCTTATTTATAGGCTTGTCTAATTTTCAACTGTCATTTCTCAAAAATGTTCTCATGTACGGCCACACAAATTGTATGCTGCCATTAAGCCAATGATTTCCGCACATAATTCAAAGACAACTTAAAGTCGGAAATTTAGTTTACGATAAATATGTGTATTTTGATAATTCTAAATCGACATGTAAGAGGATATTTTTTTAAATAACAAACCGTTTTAGAGATTTTGTCATGTTACCATACTTTGCGCGCTCACTGTATAATAGCCGTTTTACGCTATTGTAATTGCAATTTACACTACGCAATTTTAGTTTGCTTAAAAAAATAGAACTTCTTGCGCAATAAATTGTGTAGTCTAAAATAGTTTGAATAATATTGAATTCAGAAAAAGTCGATCTGGTTGAACAATATATGGCAAACTAAAAAAAACATGACAGCGTCTACATGTCGTCTGGTTAAAAGTTAAAGTCACCAACTAACATCCCAAATAATGACATAACGAAACCTGTCTTTACAAATTACTAAGAAATGTAATGTTATTTTCTTGAGAATTAATGGATTTTGGAGAATTTACAACACATTGTTTTTGTTTTGCTTGTTTACGCTTCGAGACCGTTCATTGGCGTTGCCTGCGAAATTGCTGGGGATTTCAAATTTTCAATAGTATTATAAAAACATTTATTAATATTTAGTATTTCTTATAAAATAAATGAAATACCATTGTAACACACTTCTCGTGAGTGTTAAAGAAGCGTTACGTAATAAATAACTCAATATTTAACCCTGTGTTAATTAGCTCATTGGTCCTGAGTTCGTCGTGAAAAAAATACGATAGTGGATAGTAAAATAATCGGTAAGTGTATTCTTTCCTATTAATTATAAATAAATATCAACTGGGAAATATCGGATTACGAGAATACTACTACAGTGTCGTATCTTTAACAATTCAATATCACAGTACAATTTGTATTTTCGGTTGCCTGTACGGATGTATTTTGTTTTACTATTATTTTAAAATGAAACATTTACGGTCGGTATTATAAACGTCGAATAATATTTTACCAGCGTAGAACTTTTTTCACAAAAAATACTCTTAAAATATATTCGACGTTTCCAATATCCAGTCCTATCGTGAGAGCATAAAAAACGGGAACACTCACTCCTAGTACACAATTTGTACTAAACTGGGCTTTGTAATGTCATGTCAGTATGTTTGTCATGTCACATTAATGTCATCTTGAATTTTGACGTAAGAAATAAAAATGCAGTAATTGAATGAATTTCAGAAGGCAATAATTCAAATTCGACTGCATGATGGAATCAGCATTCGAGAAATTTCTACTGAATTAAGTGTAAAATATCGCGAAGAATAAAATTTTTGAAACCGGATCAAGTTTGTAGGTTGACAGATATTGTCGAAGTTTAGACTTCATAGGTAAACAAATACGGACAAAGTAAGTTACACAACTAAAATTGTTCAGAATATAAGTGCCTAATTTCACTTTGCTGTCCCCGTTTTTTTTTGCTCACGATAGTACCTACATAATATGTCTATTTAGAAACATTTTGCGCCTCCATTGTACAGGCAAAAATCGTGTGTGTTTCTAAATCTACATAGGTACCTATGTGATCTTCTACCGCCGACAAAGAATTTAAAAAAAATTATTTTAATTTTTCTATCTGAAAAGATACGACACCAATCCTACATATACGTCTGCTAATACGGCAGTATAGTTGATAAAAAATACCCCACTGAAAATATGTGCCTCACGCCAATGGTGTCCTAATTTGTGTCCTAAAGTCCGGTCTCTAAATTAATAACCTTCCCTCAATAACTAACTCCATAATAACAAATGCATAGTCACGTCATAGGGCTGAATAGTATTATAAAGCCCAAAAGGACAAAAAAAATCATCACTCTGTTCTTACATAATTATGTAAACAAAGAGTAAACATTGTGGCATTAACTAGTTGGCTGGTTATTCGAAGCCGCCTACGATTGAAATCGCAATATCACGGCGGAGAACACAATCTATTCCAAAGTAACGTAAGCAGTCGTAAGCGCGGGGCGGCGCGCTTACGAACAGCGGCTGCAATGTACGAAACTTGGAAGCCAGCGACCGGAAACATTCCGGCTCGTGTTTGTCTCATTACGAAATCAAACAGTGTTCCGGATTTATATATCTTGTTAAGTGCAGATGTTTAGTTATGTATGGCGGATCCCCTAGTATACTATCTGCCTAGCGGAACGTCGTATACTGCCGCTCCGACCGCTCCACTCCGTCTACGGTTAGCCAAACTTTGGCGCTGTCCAACTCGGCACTACATGTAAGAAAACTGATACAATCTGTTCTAGGGTTAAATGGGGAAATGTTAATTGTGGCTCAAGAGACTACCAGGAACATTTTCCTCGCTAAACTGGGTCTGAAAATCGATACAGTCCTGCACAAGTAGGGTATTATGCTTTAATGTCAATGCAGCAATGTTCTATATGAAACACTTTATCGTTTATATTTCATGTGATTTAAATTTAAAATTGAATCGGTGAGCGGAAGGACAGAGCAAGTCCAAAATTTTACCTTTCTAACTAAGAGAGCCTAAGAGATTTTGTATAACATTTCTTGATCTTGAATTGAAAAATAAATCAGTTATATACTGTACAAAATGTAAAGATACAAAACAATAATTGTAATAAAGTACAGGAAAATTGGTATGAAAATAACTGTAATACTGTAAAATTAATGAAAAATATAAGTAAGTCTTTTATTTCAGCAAAAGTGATGTAAAAGTTCACAGGTATTTGGGTTTTTCTATTTCATGCCACAACACCACTGGCTATTTATTTGATAGCAGCTAAATGCTGTATTTTTTTACAGTACGTCTCTGATATATTGCAATATTCCTGTAAAATTACAGTATGGCCCCAACAAAAAAAAATATACAATGTCCTTTCCAAGACATTTCGAGTATTTTTTTGCGTACATAAAAACGTGTAAAGTATTTCAAGTAACCAGATACAAGTCTGTAAAGAAACGAAATTCAATGATTGAATATTACTTACTACTGTGAAATTAAATTATTTTTTCTGTAAAATTTAAAAAATGCCCTGTCAAAAAAAGGTGATACTGTTCTAATTTCACAGGAATATGTTTGTGGAATATGTGAATTCCGTAAAAACAATACAGAAATTTAGCTGGTATCCAATAACCAGCGATGTTACAGTTAATTCTTCTTTTACAGCTTTTTTGGTAGTTTATTACATTCACTTTCTGTAACATTGCAGATATTTCTCTCTAGGTATAAACTTATTGGTTCTTTTTAGTTCCTTCAAGTATTACCAAATGAAGGAAGAAGAAAATATAAATCAAACAATGAGTAAAAAGTTTCATATGGACCTGTTGATAAGTTAATATTCCTTAAGAAGTTAGAGCCATTTAAAATACTAATTTATTAATATTTTGTTATTTTTGAAAATATTGAACAAATAAATAAGTCCTTATTAAACATATAAACATTATATTAAACATTTTAGTCAGAACAATATTTACGTTCTGAGAAAAAAAGTGAGGGAATAAACATCCAAGTAGAAGATATTTGTACAGGGTGGGCCAAATTCGATGTTACTATAGGAGATCTCGGTAACTATAAGAGATATCGAAAATTGAGAAAGGTTGTTGTGTCTTTTTTTGAGAGAAACTCAATGGTGAAAACCAAAATTAGCTATCGTCTTTTGTTTTCGAGTTATAACACAAAACTCAATTTTTCGCTATTTTGATACTTGTCGATATCTTTGTTGTTTGTTAAATCAGAGGAATGATATTTGCACGTTCTTGAGGCACTTTTTCGATTAGAATTCAGTGGAATTCACAGATTTTAAATATCTCTAATAGTTTTGTAGATATAACATAAAGTTGTGTTTTTTTTTTAATGGAAACCACTGCTGGCTATGACTGAAATAAATAGAGCTCTTCTTCCCCTTTTCAACGATATATAACATGCCGATCCAAAATATTCCAAAAGTAATGTTTTATTGAATAACATGAAATTAGTATATATCAGAGAAATTATAATTATTGTCTTCGAGATTTCTCCGAGTAGGCGTATGTCACTAGTAGTTTGACACTACTAATCAGTGAAATTAGTAAAATTTCATTCTTCTATTTTAATTGAAAATTACGGAATGCCGTTTGAATAGTATGAAAAATGCGCAATAATCGAATGCTTTATTCAAAGTAATAACAATAATAATTGTGATATAACATCCGAAACATAATTCAATCGTTATCCAGGTAGTGCACGACCGCACAAACTTGGTTTTGGGATTAAAAGAACATCTCATCAATTACGGGTTGATTAATATGCCAAAAGCCGAACATTGTGATATGGAAGTGGTATGCTGAAGATTCAGTTTCTATTTCACGACTTGAAGTTGAGGGATTTGCAACTGCGGCTGCAACTGTGTTGGTGGCAGCTTCTTAAGCATTTTCAATATGGTAATGTTTGGGTCTTGGCATACTAAATGACCCGCGATTGATGGGAATTTCTTTTAATCTCTCAAAAATAGATTTGTGAGGTTGTGTTCTTTCTGGATAACGATTGAAGTATGTTTCGGATGCAATTTCAGCATTGTTATTACTTTGAATAAAGCATTCGATCATTGTGTATTTTTCATATGATTCATACGGCATTTCGTAACTTTTAAATGAAATAAATATTCAAAAGAATGCAAATTCAATACTTAAGTCACTGATTAGTAGTGTCAAACTACTAGTGACATACGCCTACTCAAAGAAATCTCGAAGACAATAATCATAATGCCTCTGATATATACTAATTTTATGTTATTCAATAAAACGTTACTTTTTGAATATTTTGGACCAGCATGTTATATATCGTTGAAAAGAGGAAAAAAGGCTCTATTTATTTCAGTCATAGCCAGCTATGGTTTCCATTTAAAAAAACACAACTTTATGTTATATCTACAAGACTATTAGAGATATTTAAAATATGTGAATTCCACTGAATTCTAATTGAAAAAATGCCTGAAGAATGTGCAAATATCATTCGTCTGATTTAACAAACAACAAAGATATCGACAAGTATCATAATAGCACAAAATCGAGTTTTGTGTTATAACTCGAAAACAAAAGACGATAGCTAATTTTGGTTTTCACCATCGAGTTTCTCTCAAAAGAAGACGACACAACAACCTTACTCATTTTTCGATATCTCTTACAGTTGCCGAGATCTTCTATAGTAACATCGAATTTGGCCCACCCTGTACACACTAATTTTATCTTTAACAGATAATCTCTATATTTTGTCTTAAAGTTTGTTAAATAAGAAAAAGCTTGCTCACACATAGACAATGTCGAAAACTGAACTGATACAAGGTAATTTATAACTAAAATTAAATGCAAAAACATACCAAATTATAAATAAAAATATGTGAAGCGCTTTTAAACTTGTTTCATTGTCAAAATTAGTACTTACTTCAATTTAATTTAATTATTTTATGTTTAATTAAATGCAGTCACGAAATTTGAAATTACACTTTAGTTTCCTGTCCGCATAAATTTTCGTCTACAATTGCAAATCACTCTATATATTTATTGATTTTCTATGAATGGGGCCGACATAATATTCGTCATAGAAGCTCAGAACCTGTCTGGTGATAGGTTAGTTATCTTATCTGGAACGTAAGATCATATTGAAATCCGCCACCAACAACTCAGTTCTTCTCCTAAAGTACCATTATGAGCAGCAGATTAAAATTATATTTATTTTGTCACACATTTGGAAAGGCAAAAATATTGAAAACAAATAATGTTAGAGTTTGGCCAATAACTTTACCAGATTGTTGTTTTCTAGAGGTTATTTTGTTTTTATGTAACAGATAATTGTAAGTAATATTGTCAATTGAATGAATGAATACTGAATAGTCTAGAATGTTGCCCAGTGGTTTGTTGAGTTTGAAGGGCTCCAAATCAAAATTATTCATGGATTGACCTTGTTCATTAATCAAATATTTCAAATAACAATCCCATGCTAAAATAATACATAAAAATAACACTGTATAATGTGCCCATGAACCGGCGACCGCCACTGCTATTTATCACTATTTTTCCGCGGAACCCCTGACGATATCTCGCGGAACTCCAGGGTTCCGCGAAAACCCGGTTGGGAAGCGCTGGTCTAGAAGTATAATTTATAAAATATGAAGCCTCAGCAGTTCTTTCCAATGCCCTCTTAACCATAAAAATGTTAATTATAACCCAAGATCCAACCCAAACCATTTCCTCTCTTACAATAGGGTATTTGACTATTATTGGAAAACCATCTTAGTAGTGTGTTTATTCCTTCACTCTACATTGTAAATGCACTATTTTTCGTAACTATTCCCTGAATATTTCATAAAAATCAGCGTTCAAAATTGAATCGAAAAAATTCCCGCCAAAACGAGACTTTCTGTTGTGTGACGTCACCCGATAGTAGATGTCAAATCGGCCCATATGGTCTGTCAGCATCGGCATCGTCGCCGTTTGGTAATTGTGTTGTATGATGTGTTGTTTTCAAAATTTCTACATAAAAATGGGTTATAAATGGTGTATAAATCCACAATGCAGAAACACGTCAAGAAAAACTCCGAATAAACTACTTGTAGCTGTTCCGCAAGATTGGAAACTGCGAAGAAAGTGGTTGGCTCGTAGAAATCCAAATGAAATAAATAGCGGCCCATACAAGTGTTTTTGTTGTGAAGATTACTTCGACATAAGTAAAACTGACTAGAATAAGTTATCTATCGTATTTTCGAACCTGGTATTATCTGATCTGACAGCTTAAGTTAGGGCTATCCTTACCTACAAAGTTATGCTTACATGGCACTTTAGTGCTATTAAATTCAAACGGGAGAAGCATAAGAGCGCGTTCCGATAACCCGGTATTGTACGGTGAGAGTGACGCGCTGCATAATAGGCGGCCTAACGTCATACGGCGTTTATCTGCATATAAGAGACAGGCAGCCGACCTAGGTTATCTGAGCATTGCTCTCCCCATATCGTACCCGGACAAACCGAACGCGCTCTAAGCGTACTAACGAATGACGTCACTGGAGACTGAGCCAATTACAGAGCGTTTTCAATCACGTGATAGGACGTGAATAAAATTCAATTTTAATTTTGGTTTTTAATAGAAATAAAGCATATTTTTTTGAAAAGTAATAACAAATAGTTTAACTGTAATCTATTAGGATGACTATAAAACAAGCCATGTTTTTAATACAGTCAAATACCCTATTTAACACAAAACCTGAAAATCGATACGTTCCGCACGAAGCTAGACGCGACGGGGCTTTGTGCTTTCCGCGACCGCCGCGTCGCGACGACTTGAAACTAACCGGCGGGCCCGGCGCCTCCGCTCCCCAGGACGGAAACCTTACGCCACGATTGAAATCCTCCGCCGCAAGAGATCCAGTTGTTTGCCGGATATTAGATATTGTGCCGAGACGCCCGCTGACAACCCGACGCTACATTTAATTTATGTGCGGGGACTGCCTCGATCAGGTTAAGCCACTTAATTGAACGGGAATGTTCGCTGTTGTCGACACGGCTTAGATATATTGCGTACTGTGTTGCAAATCGAAGACCGATGATGATTAATTTAACCGCCGCGCCGGTTCGGTTAAGCTCTTTAAGTACTGTGAGAGAAGGCGTCATCGATTAGTAGATGGAAAAGGATGGGTGATGATGAGGGTTACAATTATTGACTATAAGAATTAAGGTTGATTCGTAATATTGGCGGTGAATTTAAAAAGTATGGAGATGTTTGCAAGGTAAAAATATAGCACTGACGCTTTGGACATGTTTGCTGTGTCTTTTTTTTGCTAAAGAAGTTTGAATTTAAAATATGGTACGTATTGAGCAGAATATCATGATTGTTTGACCAAAAACGAATGTATTGGTTGTGAAAAATTTGGCAACTGTAGAAAGGTGACTCCTTGTTGTTATTATCTCAATGATTTGACTAATCATTGAGATAATAACAATTACACAAAAAAAGTTCACGTTTCAAAATGCAGCTATAGAGCAGGTAAATTAGATCATTTGATAGTTTAAAATCCCTAAAATTCCAAATGAAAAAAATCTGTATGGTACGCTAGCACTGGTAGATAGCTGTAATTTTCAGTATTCATTACCGAATTCATCAATTTTGGATGTTTTCTCAAATAATGAAAAACTATCATTGCTAGAAAACAAATGAAAAAAGCACAAAGGACGCATTTAAAGAAATCAAAGAAAAAAACAATGCGAAAACGAAGGATGAATTAACCGATGATTATGACAACTGATAACCACCTAGAAAACTGAAACTGACTTTAGAAAAAGAAGACCCTTTCCTATACAGTAGAGCATCGATAATCCGAACCTCGGTAATCCGAAAGTTCGCCAATCCGAACGTTCAAAAAAATTATAATAAAATAAATCACGGAGTAACCTAGGGAAAAGCCGTTTTTGCCGGCTCCTGTTTACAGAAAAATGTTGCTTTTGTTTTATATCTTCTATCCAATACTTAAATGCAATATTTAATAATCCGAATTATGTTCGGTCCCAATTAGTTACATAAATTATAAATGAATAATAAATGAATAATAAATAAATAATAAATAAATCATAAATAAATAATAAATATATCATAAATAAATAATCAATCATAACTAAGTCATCAATAAATAATAGATAAATCCTTTGATATCTCTTCGATATCATTCGAATTTGACTTTTTGACCTTCCTATAGTTTAAGAAGAACGGAATCGAATGGTGTTGGTTTTATTAAAATTGAACTTCTATCCAATACTCGTAGTTTCTAGTATTTACTGCAATATTTGATAATCCGGACAATTTGATAATCCGAATTACCTTCGGTCCAAATTAGTTCGGATTTTGACGCTCTACTGTATATGAATTTTTCCAATAATTGACTCTCTATATATCAATGGTATTGAATTCGTATTTTTTGTCCGGTTTATCTTTATATTCCTTTTATAATTGTCTCCGAATGGAGGACATTTTAGAGAAAATAGCGAAAAACTAGCAGACCCGGACATGTATGGTTAAAAAATGATGTGTGGTAAAACTATACCTTGGTCATCTTAAAAGCAGAGAGATTCCTTCTATGTATTTATAATTACCAGTTTTAGCAAAACTTGTAATTTTGGGAGAAACTTCACACAGACACTTCACACTTTACCATCCTATTAAGAGGGGCGTTTATGCTAGTGAGATCGACGTCGGCCTTGAATCTGCAGTACGATCAGGATGTGGTTCCATCTAACGGTGAACCGTTGTACTCAAGTCCTTGTGTATAAACAAACATACTTACTTAATTTGTTCAGCCGATTTCTGCCCTTTGCCAATAGGCAGCTACTGTAGTTGTGAACTGTTAGTTATTATTGATCTGAGCTGTTGGTACTCTTCTCCCTTGTCTCGGTCTGTGGACTTCATCACAGAAACCTTTTTTACAGAGCTCAGCGGTGACAGGCCGTAGTAATTCGACACAATTGCATAAAAATCAGAGCAACTTGATAACGGCTGGGTCAATTTTAAAGAGCTATGTCTTAAAATGTCACTCATAAATTAGCTCCTGTTCCGGGACTTATGCTATTGGTGTAATCACCATGAAAGCATATTAAATCAACCAGTATTATGTGTCAAAAAATAGCTTCTTTTCTCTAATTAAGATAATGATTAAAGCAAGCGCGGTTGAGTTTTATATTTATCCCGGAACAATGCCCTATGCTTACACATTCCAACAGTACTTTACTTTTAAATGTCAGTGCAATAGTTTCGCCTCCGATCTGCTTTTTATACGCCCGTGTTTTGCATGTAACTGGTATATGGATAAACGCCCCTCTTAAGATCTGAGATACTATGAAAACATAAAAATAAAGTTGAACTTAAAGAATTCAAGAAGTGAGTGTGTTTGTATTTCTTTTTTTGGAGCAGTGGTTTCTGTGGCGACTTTTAATATATTTTTAATACGTCTAAGGGCCGATCTTACAAAACACGTTATACTCTGGAATAACCTAAATATTGGTATAAATACCGGTATAAGTTGTTATTACTATGACAACACAAATATTTTAGCCAATGGGAGGCGGAATAGCACTATTTATACTGGGAATAACTATTCCACTACTTATACGTACACTTGTAAGATCGACCCTTAATAAAGCTACATAGAATATTCCCATACTTTATGGACGATGTAAGATATTTTTAGTAACTTCAAAAATTAAAAATTTCGTGGTATTAGATTTCTTCACTTTTTCTTAGCATAGACGCATGCGCAGTGGATGCATTTGTAAGGTCTGCCAACAGCGCCAACGTGAGACATTTTGTTTTGGTTCAACATACCGCAGAAACGCAGAAATTTTTACTTGTGATTGATAAAATTCATAAAATAGAAATGTCAAACGTAAAGGAGAAAAAAATATAAGACAAGCGGACAAAAGAAGTTGAAATAACTTACAACATACTGATTCAGCCACAATTCCAACAGGAATGAATAGCCAATATTCCACCACCAAATGCATTTCATCTCGCTTCCCGCACAAAACAATTACATGTGCCATAATTCCACACACATTGCACTCCAAGCTTCACAGTAATGCATTCTCTCACAGAGCTAACTGAATTCCCCGCAAATGTTACGAGAAAAAGTCAGCATGTGGTACCAACGTGTGCTTCGCGTGAAGGAATTTTCAAACGTTCACCGGCGCTAATGAAAGAATTAATTGTTCGGTAGCGATGCGGAATTCACAAACTACTTTCGTTAATAGCCTTTCACCCCTCAGACCCTCTCACAACCACCAAAACAATCTGGTCAGTGTTTGCAATCTCGTCGACAAGCGTAGGCCAAACATATCTCATTATAAATTTGACGTTTCATTGTTCGCAAACCGAATTATACCGTACGATAAATTCCGGAACTTGCCTGAACATCCTGAGCGCTGCGCGATGCCGAAAATTATCGCCACACGGTAAAATTTTCAAACTTGTACGCGCGCGGTGAACACTACGTGTACGTAATTGATATGACGTTGTCGCTAAGCATTACGCGGTTAGGCGCTGCACTTGCTAAAATGCAATAACCACGTTGATGAAGAAAGTTTATTATGTAGATAATACACTGCAAAATCAAGACCGATTTTTGGCCTTTCCTCTCTACGTCAGCGTACTGCCACAGCACGAGACCTCCTAAACGACCTAAGACGAGCACATGGAACAGAAATTTCTGATCAAACTGTTAGAAACAGATTAAAAGAAGCGAATTTGAAACCAAGAAGACCTGTCCGAGCACCACGCCTTACGCAGCATCACAAAGCAGCGCGAATGAGGTTTGTTCTGGATCACAGAGATTGGCAACTTCGTCACTGGTCGCCTGTACTGTTTACAGACGAGTCCAGATTTCGTTTAATTCGTTGCGACGGTCGAGTACGTGTATATAGACGTCCTGGTGAACGCTACGCAGCCGCTACTATACAGGAACTGGATAGATTTGGTCGTGGGTCTGTGATGGTTTGGGCTGGAATCAGTATAGACAACAGATCTTGTTGTGGTTCCTGGTAGACTAAATGCCATGAATTACAACGAAAACATCTTGGAGGATCATGTGGTGCCTGCTGCATATGGCGTCGGTCAGAATTTCATCCTTATGCAGGACAATGCAAAGCCACATACCGCCGGCATCACCAGAAACTTTTTACAAGAACGTGGAACTGACACAAGCCCTGATTGAAGAATGGGAAAGCATACTCCAAGAATCTCTTCGCAGACTAGTGCGAAGCATGCCACGCAGGTGTGCGGAAGTGATTTGTGCTTGTGGAGGGCATACACTGTATTAAACCTCACGAATCCACAGAAAACCCGACTGTCATCCATACTATGACAGTCATTTCCATTTTGTTTACGTTATTAATTTACATATTTAAGTGTAACTTGAAAGTTACTAAGAGTTGTAACATTGTGTTTGTAATGTTCTTTAGTTAAATATATGCCGTTGAAGTATACAAAATTTGATTTGCCTAGAACTATTATTTAAAAAGTTACTGGTTTCGAAAATAGTGTGCCCCAAATTATTTTGAGCAGTGTAATTCATCGTTAAAAGTTAACGGTATAGAAAACATACATCTATGTTGGAGCACTAGGTATCCACTTGGGAATACAGAAATTAGTGTAAATGCGAGGGTGGCTATCCCTATTCCCTAACGTTCTACCGAACGAAAACACACACCCCAACATTGAGTGATGTCGGAACAATTTTCTCTTCGTATTAGAATACTAATCAGTGCCGACGAAGTATTTCATTTACAGTCGTGTCCCATCAAAGTTGTTACGGTAGACGAAACACGGTAACAAGGGTACAGTCGTCAAAACATTTAATTCATTCAACTGAGCTGATCCCTAGACACGATGGACGGCACTGAACACCGGTTAAAAATTGCTTTGTATACAGGGTGTCTCACGGAACTGGTACATTAGAAGTTTCTCATGGTCTACAATTTCTGGAAACTTGAAATTTTGGAATTAGTATTTACTCAATCTGAGCTCTTCAGCTAAAATATTCTCAAGTTAACTGTCACGTCCGGTCGCCGGAAGTCGGTATCAACTTTGTTATTTTAAATGGAACGATATAATTTTTATTTTATTTTTTGTTTGTACATATTAAAATACCATTTTTTTCAAACGGAACACACCTGTATACCGATACGCCATTCGATAAGAAATCTTGTTCCCTACCAGTCGATATTAGGGTTCCCTATATCTATCTTTAATAGTTTTTGAGACTTTTACTTTAAATCCATTTTGATACTCCCATTTAGTAATGGGGGACGAAATTAGATACGAAATGTACAACGAAAATGTAAATAGTGATAGATACTATTTAGAAATTTTTGTGTGAACAATTTCTGCGGAACTCTTATTTTACCCCGTCAATATTTTACCCAACTACTTTTATCAAATGGACGGTGCACCAGCACATTCTTCGCATGTGGTATCCATTCAACTTAATCAGATGTTTGACGAAAGGTGGTTCGGAAATAGGGTACCCTGGCGGTGGCCACCAAACTCACCAGATTTAACACCATTTGACTTTTATTTCTGGGGTCATGTGAAAAGTCAGGTCTATTCCACACCAGTTAATACTCGAGAAGAACTGAAGAACAGAGTAGTAGCCGCCATTAATGGACTTCAGCGACAAGAAATCCGAAGAACGACGATGACAGAAGTACAGCGAAGAGTTTTAAAATGTTTGGAGCAGAACGGGCAGCAATTCGAACAACATAATTAAGTTTTAATTTAAGTTAGATATCCCAAATATATTATTTTAGTTTTAACAAACCTTTTCAATATTTCTCTGTTTGCCTGCTGTTCCAAAGTTGTTACATTCCTATAAATGAAGAATAAATCGTTTGGTATTTAGTTTGCATTCTTTTACACTGACAATATCTCAAAAACTATTAAAGATAGATATACAAACCCTAATATTGATTGATAGGGAATAAGATTTCCTATCGAATGGCGTATGGGTATACAGGGTGTTCCATTTGAAAAAAATGATTTTTTTACATTTGAAAATTCACTTAGTGTGTAAATTTTTACCAGCCTGTATAAGATATCATGATGACCTAAATATCGTCTTCTTTGGTTATGTTTCTAGTTTTAGACCACCAATAATGACACTTCTAGTTTCAATAATAACCGAGATATTCAATTTTAAACGTAACCGCGAAAATCACCAAGAAATTAGTAAAATTTAAAAAACTCAAAAATTGTGATATTTAGGTATAGGGAAGCATAAAAAAATCTGATGTGGCCAGGCACATGACTTTATCATACTATATATAAAATTAATAGTTTAGCTGCATGAGATATTATTTGATCGAGATCGGCTATGTCTGCATTAAAATAAAACTAGTAGAACTAGACAGATATGTCGATTAAAGCTGCGTTCGGATATTGTACTCCGTTGACACCGGGTACACCGTCCAAATGACACGTGTTATTGGGTGTAGAAAGTGTGAAGGTGCGTTCCGATTGGTGGCAATGGTTGGTAATGGTGGTGGTAGCAGACGAAATTATAGTGTTTCTCACATGTCGTGATGGTGACACATATTAGTTTGCATGGACATAAACTTGAGTCACTAGAAATACTATAATGGCGTCTACTACCACTGCCATTAGCACTAATGCAAACGCACCTTAAGGGTGTACAATATCCGAACGCAGCTTGTATTGACAGTAGTATTGTCAAAGCATTAGCGTTTGACACTATCTACACCGTCATTAAAATCACATCTGACATTTAATCTGACATATCCTGGCTACTTGTTTTAATGCAGTACGACCGATCTCGATGAAATACAATTTGCTCATGCAGCTAAACTATTGATTGTACCAAAAAATGTCATAGTCATAAATTATTCAGAATTTCCTCTAGTTTAATTTATTATTTAACTATTTCGACGAAATTCCAGAAATGCCGGCTTATTTACAAAATCTTTCAAAAATGCTAAGACTAAATCTCCAGTTCCTTTGGACCCATTTTAACAGAAAGCTTTTCAGCTCTAAGTTTGGCCATGAAACTTCTAAATATGAGTTTTGTCACGATATCTTTAGTAGTTTCTCCGGAATCGTCGCCACAAAAAAAACGGGTACACACACACACACACACACACACACACACACACACACACACACACACACACACACACACACACACACACACCCACATCCACACACACACACACACACACACAGACATTTTTTTTACCTTGGTCAAAAATGTTCAGGGGACCCAAAAAGACATATTTCCGCTAAAATCTCAAAATTTTTTTTTGGCACGATTACAATACTTTACATACTACGTATGATAAAGTAAAAATGATGTATTCTGATACGTAGAATCCAAAGAATAGAAATTATATCATTCCAATTAAAATAACAAAGTTGATACCTACTTCAGTGACCGGACGTGACAGTTAACTTGAGAATATTTTAGCTGAAGAGCTCAGATCGAGTAAATTCT
This sequence comes from Aphodius sticticus, assembly GCA_963966075.1. Classification (NCBI taxonomy): domain Eukaryota; kingdom Metazoa; phylum Arthropoda; class Insecta; order Coleoptera; family Scarabaeidae; genus Aphodius; species Aphodius sticticus. Next base: position 2,698,656 of record OZ014508.1, on the reverse strand, counting down.
AGTTCCAAAATTTCAATTTCAATTTCAAGTTTCCAGAAATAGTAGAACATGAGAAACTGCTGATGTACCAGTTCCGTGAGAGATCCTGTAAGGGTATATCATGGACTGTTCTATTAAAAGTTTTTATACGTTTTTATTTTTCATCAGGTCAAAAATCAAGTACGTCACTTTTTTTGGAAATGAGTGTAATTAATTTATAATATATTCATTTCAACACAATTTTGCAGGTCTTTTGAACTGGAAAACATGGCACTGAACGACAGGATTTGTACGAAAAATAATGGGTTACAAGCTCCATCAGAAAGCGCCTATATTCTGATATCATGTTTTACCATAAAATAGGTTTTACTAGTTTCAATATTCTCCAATAACATCCACATAAAACACTGCATTTCTTGCTATAAAAATGCATTTTGCAAGGCTATACACACGAAACATTATTCCTTGAAAGATAATTCTTTCAGACAATACACGAGGAAACAATTTCAACCATACTACCACACTTAAGGATGCAGTTATGACACTTCTACTCGTCTAGCCCGAGAGTACTTCGTTTCAGACAATAACTCGACGAAGATTATTCCAGGCCAAACAACCCCGAACGAAACAATAGATATAAGTAGGTAATACCACCACACTACAACTACCAGAGACCCATCTTCATTAACAATTTTCCCGACGAAGCGTAGAAATTTCAAGCACCTCAAGCACCTCTCCTACCTTTGAAGCGCATCTGCCACTTTCCCCATCAATTTCCAACGTTACAGAGACATTCTTTTATTTCATAGCTCGTGTGATCGCTCAACGCATTACACCAGCAACCAGAGAGACGTTTTCCCGCTCATTACCCCCACTCCAGAGGGGTAGTCCCGCGCTAATGATGATGCCACGTCATCATACACCGCGCGACAATGTTTTGTACCTCTATAATGACTCTGTAATGGATGTAGGAGGCGCGCTTTTGCAGATTTTATGCTAGCTCGAAATACATTATGATGTTGAGTGGGGGTTTTGCTTTGTTCTAACGGCGAATCCTTTTACTAAGAATTGACTGGAATATGAAAGCGGGGGTGGGGGTGATGCGTTCGTTCGTTCGCTCGCTAAAAGGCGCAAAGGGAAGTTTGTTTTGATTACAATGGCGGTTTCTATTGTGCGCGTTGCTATGCTCGAGGCTGGAAACGTTTTGGTCGTTTTATTCCCAAAACTGATACATAAGCACGAGAAATCTCTATAATTTATTGTTTTCCACGTCGTCGTATTATTCGTGCGAGTTGGCGGGGAGGGGTGGGGGTGTTTGGGAGTGGTGGTAATATTCCGTGAAACTTTGGTCCTTTTAACTGTTTCCTTCTTGTAGAAGGGAACTGCGGACGGTGCACAAACATTTGTATCGCGTCGTACGAATGTGCTGTTTTGATTTTGAAGTGGAACTTTAAAGGGACGAGTAAAAGCAATGGCTAGCGGAAAACTATAGTTTGAATGTTGGCTCTGAAGAAGCGAGCAACATAGGTCGCAAAACGTCGGCGTCAGTAAAAGAATTTATTTTCTGGATGTTTTTAACAGTGAAAGCATACCTACTGAAGTTGCTGTGTTTAATTATATTATATTTAATTGAGTAAACTCATAGGAGTATGAATTTAGTATGAAAGTATCATAAAATTTGACTTCAATAATTAAACATCTTTATTTTTCTAAAAACCCCCTACGATGATTATTTCCTACAAATGTGGAATAAAAAATATTTTTCTTTTCCAAAAAATATGTCAAAAGTTGTTTTCATTTTGACATATTTTTTCTAACGATGTTATTTTTAGGGTCATTTAGGGTAAACACTAAAATAATAAAATTTACAGTAGGACAAAAAACTGTTTAGATTTGTATAAACTATTTGGAAACCCAGCTCCGTATTTATTGGGGTTGCAAATACATTAAATTATTATTATAATTTGGCGTCTTCTAATCGATGAGTCTACTTCGCTTATTAAATATAGTTCACAATTATGTAATACTTTTTGACAAAAGGTGGAGTAGACTATTTTTGCCCTAGTCTTCATTATATGACGATTTATTATATTATATATTTAAACTGACATAATCAAATTGTAGACAAAAAAGTGCCTTTATATTGTCAAAACGGTTTTTGTATTGGATCACAAATAAAGAAGTTATGACCATAATTAAATAATGATCTTTTTTGGTTTTTTCAAAATTTTTTTCAAAGCTTGGAAACCATTTGGAGTACATAAACATGCACTACTTTTCCCATTTAACCGACTTTCTATCTTTAATAATAACAAAAGTACCCATACAATCCAACGTCCCGTGAGACACACTGTATATATATTAAAGTTTCGAGTCGCGCTTGACACATAATTTATATTTATAAAATATTTCTACTAGAAAAAGCACGTTTTAAATTGCTTTTGTAGTGGAGTATCTGATTTAGTAAAGTGTAATTGAAATTACACATATAAACAATCAAGCAAGTAGGTATATTATTTCGGTGATATGAGTGAAATAAGTGTAATTAATTATAGCTATTTGTTTATTTTGGTTCGACACGTTGAAAATCTCCTGGTGGAAAATTATACATGTTTACTCAAAATTATCGGAAAACCAAAATAATTCTCGAAACGTAAAAAAAAATTTTAAAATCATTTTAAATAAAAGTTGTTTGGCTTTAGACAAGCGATCGTTTAAATATATTCTTAATATGCAAGATTAATTCTAAGAATTTGTTGTTGGAATTTTTTTTTTATAAAACTATTTTTGAGTTATAAGCAATTAATCACAGCTCATGAACTTCTACTTTAACTTTAACCAAAAAAAAAAAAAAAAAGATAAAAAATACAAGAAAAAATAACAACACAATAAATAGAATTAAATTAAATATTCAAACTGCCACATTCAAATAAATGTGGGAAAATTCTGAATTTGAAGTCCTGGAGTTTTGATTAATTGCTCAAGTTCTAAGTTATTAGAATTTAAAAAAAATAGGTATACAGGTATGTTCTATTAAAAAATAGAAAGGTTTGCAAACTTCCGTAATAAAATGAACAGGCTGTTTATTAAAACTATATTTAAACGAGAGCTTGTTTAAGGCCAAAAAACTTTTATTTGAAAAAAATTTTGAAATTTTTTGGTGTATTATTTAGGTGTTTCGGTAATTTGGACAAATTTTGATTAGCTTATAAAACTCAAAATTGAAGTATTTTATAAAAAAATAATCCTATATAAACATTTTTAGAATTAATCTTAGCACTAAAAAATGTTAAAAAGTACAGGCTGTTTTATTTGAGAAAAAGAAAGGTTACCAAATTTCCATACTAAATATGATTTTGGCTTGTTGAAAGTATTAAAACTTTAAACATTTTTTGAAACTTTTTACGGTTGCAGAATTATGTAGGTATTTCGGTAATTTTGACTAACCCTGTATAGTAGGGTGTATCGAAAAAACGTTTTTCTAAATTCAAAATTCCAATTTTCTAAAACGTTGTCCCTGTGGACCCTCATATACCACAAACAAAATTTAGTCTCCCGCAGGAGGCCTAAAGTTTAAGATTTTCTTTAAAAATTCGAATCTTTTCATATTTTTTTTTAATGAAATATTAAATAGGTTTTCTTTTTCAAAGCCCGCATGTCCGCACATAACAAAAAGTTCAATGACAAATAAACTTTTATCAACATTTAAGCACATTTTTTAAATTATACGAAAATGGTCATTTTTCTAGAAATTGTATCGAATCTAAATAAACTGCAGGCGATCTGAATGTTGTTAGAGTAATATATTTTTGTATACGGTAATTTCACACCTTGTTGTATGTGAAAAAAATCACTTAATCTTACATTGAAAAAAAAATTCTAATTCTTAAAGACAATTATAAACTTTAGGCCTTCTGCGGGAGACCTAAATATTTTTCGATTGCGCCAATTTTTTTTTGTAGTATATGTAGGTCCATAGCGACAACTTTCTATCGACTTGAAAATTTGAATTTCGAAAAAAAAGCTTTTTCCATACACGCTCATGTATAGTCATTACAATATAAGTCACTTTTGTATTAATTTATTAAGTGTGTCACCAATGTGATACGGTGGCTGATTGTTTAGGATAGATATTTTTAGTCATTTTAATTTTGTAATAATTTGTTCAACAAAATATTATTGAAATGATAATTTGTTTATTTAAGAAATCGAGTCCAATACATTATTCTTATTAATCATGGAATGTAAAAACAAATTGGAATGTCAGATTAATATTCTGAACATATGTCAAATATACTTGAAAATACGTAAAATATAAATAAACATTTGGTATGGATTCGAGTCATCGCACATAATGTCCAGCGGGCTGGACAAAAAAGTTGTTATTTTATGACCGTAAAATAGTTTCTACGACGTATTTTGTTAGCATATTTCAGGATAACAGTCAGCCGGCAATGCTCCGCTGAAAAATACTTTTTCATACTTGCAAGAAATTGTTTTCGGGTCAGTCCAGTACAAGATAACTTAATAGTAAATACGTTTCAGTTTCGACGAGAAAATAATATCTTGGTATTGAAGTAAGTCTTGCAAATGATAATAATACATGTGTAATGAATTAATGATGAATGAACTGATTGTTTGATATTTAATAAATAGTTTGATAACTATTCATCCGACTGAAGTTAATTAAAATGTGGTTTAATGCCTTATTAATTTTTAATTGTCTCTATTAGCATGAATACCAACATACTTTTACTTAATTTTCTCTATTTAGTATCCAGTTTCGGACATCAGCCTCTTCTTTTTTTTAGATTCATCTTGTTAACATTTTAATCAAAACAAAATAAAACATTATCCCACAAAACCGGATTTTGTCCAACATACCACTTTTTCCCATATTAGTTTTTATGACCATAATACAACAGATTTTACCATAACATTACATCTCCATTATTCAACACAGAAAACCCACCAATTTTCATCTCACGAATCTAACACACAGGAAAAAAAAATACCCACAGAAGTGATTAAGTGAGGCTTATCCCGGTCAGAGCGGATTAGAAATCAAAGTCGGCGGTGCGCGCGGGACGCGAAACAATAAATCACTCCGATATAAAACCGAGCGACGCGCTCGCGTCTGCGACGTCCGTCGTTCGTTCGGGCCGAAGACAGCCAGCCGGTTGCTGTCGACGCTTAGTTTAGCCGTTACTAAACCGCAGTTGTCAGTCGCCAACAATGATTGATCGTTATGAGAGATCGTAGATATCGTACTGCCTCGGCTTTCCTGTCACGAGTAGTAGTGTGTGTGTGCAACTGTGACAGTGACATCCCTTACACCCCCCCCCGCAACCCCGCTAATGACAGGCCGCCAACCCTTTTCCGAAAGAATTCCGGCACACCATGACTTTATCCTACACGAGAATTTTGCCCGAAAGCACTAAAAGGTCGTTGACACGACCTAACTGAAGTAAAGCTTCATCATAAACGATATTTTTTACAATTTAAACATATTTTATTTTATTTGGGGCGAAATTGTGTGGAAACAATTGAATTTCTTGTTGATTAGTTTAGTGAAAGACAAAAGAAAACGAATTAACATGAACGAGAACGATAAAATACAAAAATACGACGAAATGACACGAACTAAAACGAAATAAGGCGACATAAGGCGAAACAAGACGAACTAAGACGAAATGAAACGAAATATGACGAAATGAAACGAAGTAAAACGAAACAAGACGCAATAAAACGAAATATGACGAAATAGAATGAAATACTACCCACACGAAACGAAATAAGATGAAAGAAGACGAAATCAGACGAAACAAGACGAAATCAGACGAAATGAAACGGAATAAGACAAAACAAGATGTAATAAAACGAAATAAGACGAAATAAAATGAAATCAGACGAAATTTGAGACTGTCAGACTTCATTAATCCTCAAAATATATGCACATACGACCGATCTCGATCAAATAGAATCTCATTTACTATTAATTTTATATATAGTATGATAAAGTCATGTGCCTGGCCACATCAGATTTTTAGTTTTGCGATTAAGTGCGAGATATTCGAGGAATGAAGAATTAAAGTCTGACAGCCACAATTTTCAATGGTTTTTCGTTAATTAAAAATGTTCCTATTAACTAGGATTTTAAACATTTTAATATATTACTACGGGAACCATAAGCTATCATATTTATTTTAGGAACAGACCTTAAGGATTGTTGAATACCCATCGCTCGGTTTCTTTCGTAAGTTCGCTTGCTATAATTTCCGTCATTTCCGGAAAAAACGTAAGCAGTAAAAATGTTAAATTATCCCCCCGATTGAAGGTATCGCAGTAAAGTTTAGCGTGCAGTTTAAAATTTCATAGACCAGTGATTCCCAAACTGTGCGCCGCGGCGCCTCGGGGAGCCGCGGCGTCTTCACAAGGGCGCCACGAAATATTATAAAAGTTTCATAATTGTGATAATTAAATGTGTAATTGTAATAAGTGCCTTTGTCTAATAAGTTAATAACACAGTTAGTCAAAGAATACAAAAAATGGCGGAAGATAAATATCAAAGATCAATTAATTGAACAAAATAAAGGAGTTAAACTTGGATTGCAGTTAGATGAGGCAACGGATAATAATACAAATGTTAATTTGATATGCCATCTACGGTTTATAGATGTATTTAATAATATTAAAGATCTTCTGTTTCGTAAAAATATTGCAGGAGCTAAGGCTCAGGACCTGTTCGAGATTCATATCTGAAAACAATTTGAATTGTCCTAAATACGTTAAGTGTCTGGTACTAATGAGCTCGCATACACGGACCCATTGCATTCATGAGTGTGTTTAGAAAAAAACCTCGTTACGAAATTCAAAATTTCAAGTTGATAAAAAGTTCTCCTTATGGACCTAACATGTCCTACATATACCACAAAAAAAATTGGCCGAGTTGAAAAATATTTATGTCTCCCACAGCAGGCCTAAAGTTTGTACTTTCTTTAAAAATACGAATTTTTTAATATTTTTTAATGAAAGATTAAGACATTCTTCTTCTTCAAAGCCCACATGGATGCACATAATAAAATATTTAATGTTAAATTTTATCAACATTTAAACATATTTATGAAATTATAGGAAAAATGGTCATTTTTCCAAAAGTTCATACCAAGATACAGAATATTTTTCTGGTGCTGTTTTCTTAATAAAACTGGCATATGTATGCAACATTTTTGAAAAGCAGAATTTCCTTAATGTCTCTCTGCAGGAACATGCACGTTTTGAAATCAACGGAAAACTTTTTAAAAAACGTATATATAAAAATGTATGGAGAAGAAAATTGAATGAAAATGCAGACAAAGATTGTTTCTTAATATTACAGAAATTTTTGACGTTAAATGAATGTGATCTTTGTCAAGATATAAAAACCATGGATGAGGAGCACTTATCACAGCTAATTATCTGCGTAGAAAAACATTTTCCTAATGAAAGTTCGATAAGTTTGCGTGTATTCAAAATCCGTTTAACACTAGTTCCGTCTGAATTCACTTCTGCAGAAGAAGAGAAACTTATCTTGTGATAGCAGTTTGAAAACAAAACTTGGCAGCGTGGAATTGACAGAGTTTTGGATTTCAATAAACTATTAATGAGATAAGTGATAAGGCTTGGCGGATTTTCGACTTCGTATTTGTGCGAAGCATCAGGGTTTTTGGCAGCCGCTGTAGTAAAAAGCAAGTATAGACGTGGAAACGCAGATGAGGGTAGCCGTGTTCAGTTTATCTCCACGATTTGAGAAAATGTGCAGTGCTTAGTAGCCTCATCCATCACATTAATTATAAATAAATATTGATTAAATTTAATATTAATAAGTTAAAAAATAATAAAGAAACACGTTTTTTTATTGTTATCTCTTAGTTAGAGTAGGGCGCCATGGAAGTATTTTAATTGAAAAAGGGCGCCGCGACTAGGAAAAGTTTGGGAACCACTGTCATAGACAATGGCATTTCCGGAAAAAGCCGATGCAGAAAAAAAAATTCAATCAAGGAGTTCGTTTTTAGCATATCGTCATTTTCAGACAAAAAATAACTAAGATCATACTAACATAAACTAGTCTGGCCTAGAATAAACTCGTTGTGCTTAATGCGCTTCGGCCGAACTAGTTCGGACTAGGACGAACTGGTTCTGCCTGAAATGTTTACTGAACTGAAATGGTAACATATGTATTGTATTAAAAGTGATCTGAATGCCTCTTAATTGTCCAAAAACAGATTTTTCTATTACTTTGTTTTTCACATGAAAATTTTAATTTGGAGATATTATTAATATGTTTAAGAAAAACGTCGTTTGATTTAGAATCTGTACTTTCAGATTAAACCAAGGTTTAGATTAATTTCGTGTTTCACTTAATTATCACTTAATATATATTTTTGTCAATTTGTTCATCTTTTAAGCGTTGGAGTCCGGGAAATCTTTGCTACTGAAACCCACGTTGAAGCCTATTACAAATATTCAATATATTATACTGACTGACAAATTTCATACATTATAATATCTACCTTTAGTAGGTTTGGATGAATTATATTCTTATGGTTAATAAAAGAAATCTTAAGGTCCAAGCAGATAACAAACGAACAAATTCTAAATGTCTCACAAATATATCAAATATCCACCGTTAGTTGCACAGAATAGAATATCGTCTATTCTTTACCTAATAATTTGGTCTATTTGGTCTAAGATTTTGTGTTTCGTGTTAAGACTCTGTATATTTTAATTTTGCGACTAAATAGTAGGGAGTACTGATTCCAATAAAGCTTTCAAATTAATAAACATCATACACACGTATTATAATACTGATAATTATATTATAATACTGATAATTATCAGTGCATCGAACATCTACGTCATTCAAACTTATAATTACAACGAAAACTTTTAACTTCTCTAGACTGTACAATTAAAAATCATGCAAAATAACTTACCAGTGTCGACAATACTTGTTGACAATAATTGCTAGTCGATCATCCATACAATAACATAGTAGTTTCCATCGCAATATCACAAAACTGATCAAACCGTACGAAAAAAAACCAATAACAATGCCCGCAACAGTCAAATCAAACGTTTCAAAATATTGAGCAATCGTCAAGATAGTTGGAACTACATACGAAGTCACCTGATCCGGTACACAACAACGCTGCGTCTTGCAATACATATGTTCACACGTTTAAGCTTGCAATCAAATGGAACCACCGGCCAAAAAACACTTCTATGACATAGGATTGCCTGGATTTATCACAATTCACCACTCCCGTGCTTAGTTTCACCAGTATGCCGAACTTGCGGTTTAATTAGTTCCAAAATCACGCGTATTAACCCAAATTAGCACTAGACGAACGAGGAGATCACGCATCAAACCTTTGTTTGGAAACACTGCGCGTCGGTGGTATGTTTCCCCCCACTCCGGAAAAACTGGTTGATGTTGCCAAACGTAGTCACGTAGGCAGTTTTCGTGGTTACAAGTATTGGCTGGAAATTCTTTGTTTTGATTTTGGAACAGCGTAATTTATTGAACATTGCGGATACTGTCGGAATTGATTTTATTCATATTTATTTATTATTAATATTATAAATAGAGATGTTAAATTACCGCGGTAATTTACGGAGCCCATATCAATCTTATGGGTAATACAACAGCGTAATTAACCGATATATTGCCTCATAGGATTAACATGGATTCCGTAAATTATTGCGATAATTTAAAATCCCTGATTATATATTATTATTATTAATCCTGTTAAAATAGATTAATCCTTTACTTCAGTTTAGTTGGATTACTGTGTATCTTTATTTACACGTTTTAAATAATACGGTCCACCCTGGTTAGAAAATACGCATAACCCCAATGTCCATGTGAACAGATAGAGAGGGTTAACAATTTTAAATATTTGGGGGTTGTGCTGGACGAGAGGTGTTCTTGGGAGAAGCATATTTCTGGCCACACAGTGGGATGAGGAGGTTCATTGGGACTTTTTATTACTTGCGGAATTATTGCGATGAGGCTTTGCTTAGATCGCTGTACTTCGGTCTGCAACTTTCTCGTTTGCAGTATGCTGTGGTTTGTTGGGGAGGGACATTTTACACTCTGATTGATCGGTTGAGAATTACCTTAAACTTCTACTTGAGAATTATCTCAAGAAAAAACAATCTGATGTGGCCAGGCACATGACTTTATCATACTATATATAAAATTAATAGTTTAGCTGCATGAGATTCTATTTGATCGAGATCGGCTATGTCTGCATTAAAATAAAACTAGTAGAACTAGACAGATATCTCGATTAAAGCTGCGTTCGGATATTGTACTCCGTTGACACCGGGTACACCGTCCAAATGACACTTACGTGTTATTGGGTGTAAAAAGAGTAACGGTGTTCAATATCCGAACGCAGCCTATATTGACAGTAGTATTTTCAAAACATTAGCGTTTGACACTAGCTACTGTCATTAGAATAAAAAAATCTGACATATCCTGGCTACTAGTTTTAATGCAGTACGACCGATCTCGATGAAATAGAATTTGCTCATGCAGCTAAACTATAAATTCTACCAAAGAATGTCATATACATAAATTATAGAAAATTTCCTCTCCTTTAATTTATTATTTAACTATTTTGACGACATTACACAAATAGCGGCTCATTTGCAAAATCTTCGAAAAATGCTAAGAGTAAACCACCAGTTCCTTTGGACCCTTTTCAACAGAAAGCTTTTCAGCTCTAAGTTTGGTTATGAAACTTCTAAATATGCAGTTTCGTCCCGATACCTTTAGTAGTTTCTCCGGAATCGTCGCCACAAAAACGGGTACACACACACGCACACACAGACATTTTTTTGTACCTTGGTCAAAAATGTTCAGGGGACTCAAAAAGACATATTTCCGCTAAAATCTCAAATTTTTTTTTTGTCACGATTACAATACTTTACATACTGCGTATGATAAAGTAATAAACGAGAGAGCTCTTTTCCATTGTATAGCAGATTGAAGGTATTGCCCATCCAGAATTTGTTCGTGTTTAGAGTGCAAGTTGTGTGGAAACACTGGAACTCAAAATTTGTTGTACAGTACAAGAAAGTTATTCAAAAAATTTTTTAGAGCCCCTAAGGTAAATACGGAAATTTTTAAACAGTCTTTCCAGTTTTTGGGGCCACATTTTTGTAACAAACTGCCAGTTCAATTAAAACATTGCGATAATTTTAAGTCTTTTTCGAGCAGCATCAAAACATGGTTGTTGGGAGCTTCGATGTTATAGTTTTAGGATTTGTTGAAGTTAGGTGCCACTTTTTGCCGGTAACGTTTTTTTGTTGTTGAAGAGAGCCCCTTGTCATCTGGAGAGCTTCTACAAATACAGATACATGTGATTTTCTCTGTTATAAGACGTCATGGAGGTTCAGAAAAAAAATGGCCTAACTTTAGCCTACCTGACGTATTTTATGGCACCAATTATAATTTCCGGAACATACCGGAAGTAGTCATACCTGCATTTGGATTTGAAATCTCAAACGAGAACCTAGGTTGTGTGAGGTATCATTGCATAGATATTTTAAATAGAAACAACTTTTACTTGAACAAAAATTTTCTAAACCATACGCTTCACAAAAGAACCCATAATATGTTATGTTGTCTGTATAAGCTGTGATCAGAAGAACAATCCACGTATTCATGTTTTAATTTGTTAGTAGTGAAGAGACGTGATAGTATATCGATAGCTAAAGATTTAGGCAGCGTGTCTGATGACAAAACTTTAAAGCCAACAAGTCACCTTAGGACAGTCACCTGGCCAACAAAGGATAGCCCGAGATCATATAGTTTATTTCGTAAACCGCATGATTTCGAAAGAAGTGTTCCCAGCAGAAGTTGCTTCGTTTGAAAATATCTTTGCAATGATACCACACATAACCCATTATTTGATTTAACGTTCTGAAAGTGAGTGTTGTTGCCAGAATTCGGCCGACTGTAGTGTGTGTGGGTTCATCTAATGTATAAATTTTCACACCACATATTATTCGGTTTGGGTTAAAGTTCAAAATCGATTATAATGCGGTGTTGCAGCCGCAAGCCAATACAAATAGTTATTGTTATGGTCAAGTCTTCCATATGCAAACCACCACAATTCGGCCCGTAAAAAATAAAAAAAATAAATAAAATCGTTCCTGTAAGTTTCACAATTTTCAAACCAAATTGATTAATAAATTTGGTGCTAACCTTAGATTTTTTTCCCGTTTTTCACGTATTAGTAGGAAAATTTATATCACATTCACAAAGTTCCACAATTTTCAAACCAAATTTATTAAGCAACCCCCTTTCAAAACCACCCCACAAGTAGTTTTGATTTTTTCCCTTTTCCCCTGATTTTAAAACAAAATTTATTTTCAACCCCCTCATAAACTTAGATATTTTTTTTTTCATTTTTGTTGTGTACTCCGAAGTATACTAATATCCTATTCACAAGGTTTCCAAATTTCAACACCCAAATTCATTTTGCAACCCCCGCAAAAACAACCCCCTTAAGGCTTAAATTTTTTTTATTATTTTTCCGGTTATCTATCGAAGATTTTAAGTGCATTAAAAAAAAATAATTTTGTTCGGCTAAAAGTGCACAATCGACCACGACACTAGTGAGGAATTAGTTTATATTTCATTATTTCATGTCTCGTAACGAAATATGACTAAAGAGGGCAATACAAGAGAAAATAAGAGACAACACGAAATAAGACGACCTACGTCGAAATTGTACGAAGTACAACAAAATTAGACAAAGCAAAACGACTGGTTTCAAACATAAAACAAATATTTGCTACTACCTCCATATTAATATATTATCCAACACCTCATACTAAAATTTCCGCTTATTTCAAATATTATATTAGGTCCTGGAAGAGTTTTATGTCCACAAGGACGTTCAGTTTATAGTTTATAGCGAGAAAGGGGCCAGGATAACGCAATTAGTTGTGTCCTCTAGGAAAATATCGGGCAGTTGTTAAGTTGGATCCGGCCAGTTTAGGGTTCGGGGGTAATGAGTGCGGACGGCCCTACCGACTACCGCCAGCGCCCTCTGGGGTGTGACGTAAAGTCCTGGGAACAACCAATTAGCATACAATGCCTAGAGTATCATCACGCTTCGACGAATGTTGCCCAGAAATTGAAGACCTTAACCCTCGTCCTAATTAGGTCAAAGGAGGTCCTGTATTGCCCAGCCTGTTCCCAGTAACTCGAAATAGGGATTCGGGAGTAACCAGACGAACCTTACTCGATAAAGTGATAAATTATAGATAGTTTAGGCAATAGTATTCAGTAGCACAGAGTTCTGAAGTTTGCTATACTATAATTTTGTCCTTGAAAGGGTCTTGGTCTTCTTTTGCAAGGAGGTAATTAAAAACCGATGGAGAAGCCTTTGTTTGGAGTTTGATAAACAATTGAATCGGTCGGTTCGAAAACACTACAAGTCCAAAAAGTGAGTTCTGGGAAAATTAACAAAATTATTTTGTTGTAGTATTTTATTAGTATTAGTATTTTATCTTGAAAAATATAGCAGTTAGCTATTTTGTGCCAACAGACAAAATATAAAGTACTTCACAGAGAATTAAATGTACCTATTACATATTTTATTTATATTTGCATTAAAAGCAGGGCTATGATTAAAACAATAATCATGGACATGTACTGTTTTTGAACTCGACGGAAAAAACAGCGTACATTTTTAACAATATTTGTTTATTTAAAGCATTTAAATAATATTTTTATTGTGATGTAGGTATGTATAGTGTTTTTGGCGTCAACAATAAATTCCTTATTCATTTCATATTATTATATTTTCCAAAACGCGTTAGTATTGCAGCAAAAACAAACGTGCATACTTCGTACAAGGATATTAATACCTTGTCGAAATTAAAACATAAACAGACATCTCGTACTATGCCTCGAAAACAATTTCTTTCGACAACAAAAATGTATTTTTCTGTGGGGCATTGACGGTATGAATATGTTTTCGTCAAATATAAATGATAAATAAATGATAAATGTAAGTCACGCTCCTGTATTAGTTATTGTATGATCTATTATTATCGACAGGGTGAAATATCAACTTCGCATCAAGAAAATGAGTAATCTTGTGCTACTTCTAAATAATCATTAGTTATCACACCAAAATAATAAAAATTGTCAAAAACGTATTCAAATATCTAAAAAAATACATTAAAATGGACCTTTTAGGATCTCTGGCATTGACTAACATTTGTGATAAAAGTAAAAATTAAAAAAAAACAAAAGGAAAAATTTCAAGATAGGTGGCTGTGACTTCATATTTGGATATAATTTTTACTTCTAAACATTTCCAAATAAAGTTTATCGATAATAATGAAAATACACAAATTAATATATTCTAAATCGCTCGGTATATGGCACTATGGCAGCAACATTTACATATTTGACTGTTGCCGTTTTGGTTTCAAACAAGCCGCCAACTTTTATAAAGGATAAAATTTTCTGAGAATTGGATAATAAAAAATTTTTCCATATGATGCGGACTTTCCTGGACACACTGTTTAGACAAATGAAGACAATAATCTATTGATCCAAATCTAAACATATTTCAGGTATATTTTATCAAAAACATACAATATTTCCACCAAAACTTCGGCATAAGCTGGGCTTTCGTTGCTCGTAGCAAACCGATCGATGCGATTTTAAAGATTCAAACTATGTCAGGCCATACTTCGGCTGAAACCCGACCGTAAATACTGATCAGGCACCGTTGGGAGATAGAATCTACTACTTTCAGCTTAGTGCAAATCTTTATTATCCGACGCTATTTCAAATCTATCTCTTCTCGTAGCGCGCTGGATTTGTGACCCTACGGAAGTCCGTGTTTAGTGCATGGCAAAGCTGCTCCCGAGCGGCTCATAAAACTTTTTTACCGACCCCCCTCCACTCTCAGTCAGGTTGTTTATCAATTCCTCCATGGTGTAGAATTACATCATTTAGTTGTTCAATAACAAGGAGATAAGTGTTTTAGTTTTCTATTCCTAGTTTTTGCAAAAATACACACACGTAATACAGCACGTAATATGCGTTACAGCTCGGGTATTGTACACAATTTTACCTACGATCGACAATTACAGATCCAATCACTTACTTTAAATAAAGGAGAAATATTGCGATAGAAGTAGATGTATTAGGTTAGGTTAGTATATTTGACAGTTCAACAAAAATGTATTTTATCTATTGCTAGTTATTCGCGCGACATCTATTTAAACTGTGGGCAACTGCATTTGAACTGTTGTGACAAGAGGGAAATTATAATCAAATAGGAAACTATGGATCTACATTAGCGTTGTGATGACATTATGTCGTGCGTTAAAAAAACAAAAGCACAACCAAACCCAAATGTTTGTTATAAGCGATATACGAGTGAAGCAGTCCGTGACGTAAGGTACATTTATTCATACTTAAATTTGTAATAAACTTGTCAAATAAAGTGTAAAACATCTTAAAATACAAGGGAAAAATTCAGCTTTCGCGATCATTTCTGAAAATAAACGAGGTAAATATCAAGTTAGCTAGACGCCTCGTCGTACCGTCTGGTTTGACGCTCCAACGGACGGTTGCGGGTCTTAATGACCGGCCTTTATCTCAAATCGCAGCCAGCCATCAATATAAGCCACGCTGTAATACGCGCCATGGATTTCGCCTTGGTATGAGTGAAGAATTATTTAGGCCGCTCCGAGTCTGCCAGGGTGTTACACCAGCGAGGAAGGAAGCCGTATCCTGCAGGATCACACTAATGCCCACCGCTCGAGAGTCTCAATGCCCTATCGAAAGGGCTTTCCGTATATCGCCATATAATACAAAATAAAGCGACGCCTTCTACTTAAGAACGCCATATTTCAGCGATATTGTTCAATTGGAAGAAGAGTATTTATAGTTTACGTTGGAATGAATGAAGATTTTTGAAATTTTAAATTTATGAATTAAAAATAGTTTCTTTTAGTGACAATTTTGTTGCTCCTTTACTGCTGTTTTAATTTAAAAAAATGGATTGACCGGCCCTGGGCTGACAGTCCGACTGACAGTCCGACTAACAGACCGACTGACAGTCCGACTGACAGTCCGACTGACAGTCCGACTGACAGTCCGACTGACAGTCCGACTGACAGTCCGACTGACAGTCCGACTGACAGTCCGCCTGATTGTCCGACTGACAATCCGCCTGACAGTCCGACTGACAGCTTTTAGCATAACACGGTGTTCGTGTCGTGAAACCGTTCATAATTTTCCGGAATATTTTGACATCTAAACTAAACATCGAAAGCTACTCATTGGAATTGCAAAATCGTCAATTCAAAACATCGCCACATTTACTGGTTCATATTTTCACCAATCAATAATGTTTGCAAGTTATTTTAGCTAGTTTACGTTCTTAAGACACTATTTGAGCAAAATAATTTTTATTATTTCCAAGTAGTATTCAGAAAATTGAATAAACTACCTACAACATATTATATACTTTTGCGATAGTATTATATATCCACTTCAAACACATGTAAACTTCATGTAGCCAATCAAAAGTTATACCATATTTTAGCCTGTTCTCATGTCAAACGCTATAACCCAGATTAGAATTTAAATATAAGAATTTCCTCGTGTCTCCCTCACTCTCCACTTTTCCGAATCGGAAAGCATTTGTTCGGTGACTCGGATCGGCCACATAAAGGCCGGACAAAAACGTTTGGGGCGCGGGGGTGGGCCACCCCGTCAGATAAAAAGCATTGTGGTCGCGGCGGTGTCGACGTTCGATTCTTTTGTGTTCGCCGTTGCAGGGTTCAGTCAAAGCGAACTCTGTCGCGCGTCTGTATTGACACAACGTAATCAAACCAATAACATGGAAAATAGATGGACGCGAAATCGGATGCGAACATCAAATGGTGAAAATTCTTCGCGCGCGATACAGTTAGGTCGACACAAACGGGTATTTATCTGGTCCCGATTTGGCGGCAACAACGACTGACGCTTTCAACTAAATTACTGACACGATTAGGTACATCGGGATATGTGAAACAATTTCTAAACGCTGTAGTCTAGTACGTGATAATGGCACTGTATCGCGCTAGCATGACAACCTATTTCATTTGCACCCAGTTTTGTATCGTTAGTTTTCAATTGACGTTATAAATTGTTCTGGTTGATTTTGATATATGCCAATGGGTAGATTGTGATAATGACAACAAGCTAAATCGAATTATCAAACATTCATGGACGGAGTGAAATAATTTTCAATTAGGAATGTTTAAATATGTACGGAAATATGTTGGATTTATCTTTTGGGTTAGTTGTACCAACCAAATCCTTCGTGGGGGTTGTTTGGCACACCGCAATTTTGTCAGATTTCTTAAAT
Source organism: Aphodius sticticus (assembly GCA_963966075.1). NCBI lineage: Eukaryota > Metazoa > Arthropoda > Insecta > Coleoptera > Scarabaeidae > Aphodius > Aphodius sticticus. The sequence continues at coordinate 2,681,230 of OZ014508.1, read as the reverse complement.
TAAAGTAGAGGAAATTTTGTATAATTTATGTCTATGATATTTTTTGGTAAACTTAATAGTTTAGCTGGATGATCAAATTCTATTTGATCGAGATCGGTCGTGTCTGCATTAATATAAACCTAGTTCGCCGGGATTTGACAGATATTTTCATTCTAATGACAGTAGGTAATCTCAAACGCTGATGGTTCTGATAATACCTACTTTCAATAGAGTCAAAATATCTGTCAAATCTTGGCTAACAAGTTTTATTTTAATGCAGACCGATCTCGATCTATAGAATCTCATACAGTTAAACTATTAATTTTATATATAGTATGATAAAGTCATGAGCCTGGCCAGATCATATCTTTTTAGTATGCATTACTTTGTTTTTTTTACATTAATTAAGTAGTTTCGAATGATTTATACAAAATATTAAATAAATATTTCAAAATTATTATACGTGAAACGCTATTAGGTTCACCGAGTAATACGATGTCATACTGCGTTATCCGAATATTTTAGAATATGTAATTTAAATAATTTAATAAAATCGCACAATTCCATTACGTTGAATTCGAAATAGTGATCAGACCGTACGCTGACGCCACTTGTTTAAATAAAGCAATTAATACAGTCGCCCGTTCCACTAAATTAATATAAAATGGTTTAATAACGAAATCTGTATCAGTACATAATAATAATAATAATAATAAAGGTCTTTATTGAAAGAAAAGCAAAAATGCAAATAATTGTACAAAAATATAAATTCTATAGGGCGAGGTTCAGTCCGAGGACTGATCTTCCACCTAACCCTAGACATATACATAATCACCGAAAAATTCCACTGATAAAAAATATTAACGATCCTACAATACTACTGCAAAAAAAAACTCAAGAAATACGCAAAAGCAATCCATAACACGAAAATACAATATAAGAATAAAATACAAATATACTATCCAATATACAATCATCGTGCCGCAATGGCGTGACCGTGTTGCCAGTAAATAACACAATATACACAATATACTAATTTTCATGTAACCTGAATATAGTCGCGAGGCACCGGTGGTAATTTCCACATTTTGCAAATTATACACACAAAACGGATTTGAGCAAATATTTGTTACTAAAATTGCGGATTATTTCAAATATTATCTGCTGTATGTAGGTATAATTGTTATGATCAAATATTACATCGGTGTGTCAGTTCGCGATCTATCAGTCCACGGCCTGTCAGTCCACGGCCTGTCATTCCACGGCCTGTCAGTCGAACTGTCAGTCGGACTGTCAGCCGGACTTCCAGTCGGACTGTCAATCGGGCTGTCAGTCGGACTGTCAGTCGGACTGTCAGTCGGACCCAGATTAGACATATAAATATAAGAATTTCCTCGTGTCTCCTCACTCCGCACTTTTCCGAATCGGAAAGCATTTGTTCGGTGACTCGGATCGGCCACATAAAGGCCGGACGAAAACGTTTGGGGCGCGGGGGTGAGCCACCCCCGTCAGATAAAAAGCATTGTGGTCGCGGCGGTGTCGACATTCGATTCTTTTGTGTTCGTCGTTGCTGGGTTCAGTCAAAGCGAACTCTGTCGCGCGTCTATATTGACACAACGTAATCAAACCAATAACATGGAAAATAGATGGACGCGAAATCGGATGGGAACATCAAATGGTGAAAATTCTTCGCGCGCGATACAGTTAGGTCGACACAAACGGGTATTTATCTGGTCCCGATTTGGCGGCAACGACGAGTGACGCTTTCAACTAAATCACTGACACGATTAGGTACATCGGAATATGTGAAACAATTTCTAAACGCGGTAGTCTAGTACGTGATAATGGCACTGTATCGCGCTAGCATGACAACCTATTTTATTTGCACCCAGTTTTGTATCGTTAGTTTTCAATTGACGTTATAAATTGTTCTGGTTGATTTTGATATATGCCAATGGGTAGCTTGTGATAATGATAACAAGCTAAATCGAATTATCAAACATTCATGGACGGAGTGAAATAATTTTCACTTAGGAATGTTTAAATATGTACGGAAATATGTTGGATTTATCTTTTAGGTTAGTTGTACCAACAACCCCTTCGTGGGGGTTGTTTGGAACAACGCAATTTTGTCAGATTTCTTAAATTAAAGTATAGGAAATTTTGTATAATTTATGTCTATGAAATTTTTTGGTAAACTTAATAGTTTAGCTGCATGATCAAATTCTATTTGGTCGAGATCGGTCGTGTCTGCATTAATATAAACCTAGTTCGCCGGGATTTGACAGATATTTTCATTCTAATGACAGTAGGTAGTCTCAAACGCTGATGGTTCTGATAATACCTACTTTCAATAGAGTCAAAATATCTGTCAAATCTTGGCTAACAAGTTTTATTTTAATGCAGACCGATCTCGATCTATGGAATCTCATACAGTTAAACTATTAATTTTATATATAGTATGATAAAGTCATGAGCCTGGCCAGATCATATCTTTTTAGTATGCATTACTTTGTTTTTTTTTACATTAATTAAGTAGTTTCGAATGATTTATACAAAATATTAAATAAATATTTCAAAATTATTATACGTGAAACGCTATTAGGTTCACCGAGTAATACGATATCATACTGCGTTATCCGAATATTTTAGAATGTGTAATTTAAATAATTTAATAAAATCGCACAATTCCATTACGTTGAATTCGAAATAGTGATCAGTTCGTACGCTGACGCCACTTGTTTAAATAAAGCAATTAATACAGTCGCCCGTTCCACTAAATTAATATAAAATGGTTTAATAACGAAATCTGTACCAGTACATTGTGCCGCAATGGCGTGACCGTGTTGCCAGTAAATAACACAATATACTCAATATACTAATTTTAATGCAACCTGAATATAGTCGCGAGGCACCGGTAGTAATTTCCAAATTTCGCAAATCATACACACAAAACGGATTTGAGCAAATATTTGTTACTAAAATTGCGGATTATTTCAAATATTATCTGGTATATGTATCATTGTTATGATCAAATACTATATCGGGTTGTCAGTTCGCGCCCTATCAGGCCACGGCCTGTCGTCCGACTGACAGTCCGAAAGGGTGTCGGCAATCATCAATAGTGCCGTCACAAATATCGACAGGCATCATAGGAGATGATGAAATAAGACAGAATGATGCAAGGCTAGCAGCAGAGAATAGCGATTTTGGCATTGATACACCACCTTTGGAGATAACAGTTGAACTGATGTCATCTCCACCAAAAAAATCATTATTCTGGCCTAAAACACCAAAATAAAGTAAAAAGAAACTGTTCTGCTCTAACACTATCTCTAATGCTTGGAGCGAATATTTGTTAATAAAAAAGAAGGAAGCACAAAAGAAAAACATTCTAGAGAAATAAGAAAGGAAGCGAAAAAGGAACAATAAAAAACTGCGCCAAGAAAAAGAGAACACTAAAAATTCCGGATGCAAGAAACATTAAAATACAGATGACGTCTTCAAAATCAAATAAGAGCGCCAATAATAAGGCCAATACCTCTCAGACTTCTCTCGGACTTTTTGCCACCCTGTGAGACGCCCTCCATCACCGTTCTCCACCCCAAGGATCACTAATCTGCAGACATCCGTAATCCCCAATAAGTCCTACCACCGCGGCGCGCAGGCTGACCGCAATTAATTGAATGTAGTTCAATTAAAAGGCCAAGAAGCGTCCTGTTGGCAGACATTGATTGGACCACCCCCTACTACCCCCTCCCCCGCACCGCCCACCGCAGAGTCTAGCTTGGCATGCGACGAGGCGTTGTTTCAATTAGCTCAGATACACAGCGTTAACTTCTCGTCTCAGTGGAACTAGGACGCCATCTAGTGGCGGCTTCCCTTATCAGACGTTGCCAAAGGCAATTTGGTCTCTGACGAAAAAACGTAAGAGTCGGTGATTCGGTGGAAATGGCCGGCGGTTTTCTCCAGTTTTCAAGCGGTGTACGTGAAGGTAATGGAAAATAAGATTTTTCCGCGGGACGTTAGATGCGGATGATCTTAAATTTGTGGCGGAGTTATACAGCTCTTAGGGGTTTAAGTGTTATGGTGGAAGGACACGTTTCCGTGCTGATGGCTGGGATTAAGTCAGAGGAATTTTACAGTTGTTAGATGTAGTTGCTGTTGGATTATGTTTGAGATTTTGTAGTACGAAAGTGAGATTTTGAAATGCTTTGAAGGATCAGTAAACCAGCTTTCCGAAAATGCCTCGGTAGGTCTATCGCTAACAGCTACAATGTTATTAAGAATCTAATATAAAATTTGATCATCCAAGAATTAGTACTTTAATAACAGTCACAAATTGTTTAAAATTTTTATTGTTTGTTTACGTAATGTTCTAAATTATTTAAAGAATATTAATGAGTCCTTGAGTTGGTTGTAGTGGTCCAACGACTTAGCCAGCAAAGTCGTCAGTTCTATTTATTTATTTCGGGACTTCTCTTAAGAGAAGTTAGGGGTATCGGAATTAGGTACACGTAAATATACACTGATAAAAATGAGTGCGAATTTACAAATTAAATTTACATTTTTTCAGTAAACCTACCCTATTTGTCGGCAATTTTACCATAATTTTAAGCAAAAATACTAAATATCATTGAAAATGCAGTTACATTCATTAATTGTACAAACTGTAGGTAAATTTGCTAACAAATTTGTAAATTTCATAATAACAGTTACTTCAACGGAATAAAATTACAAATCAATACATTAAAACCACTGTCTGATATGTAAATTTGCCCTCTGCTCGTGCAATTTTCCTTTCTAGATGGTAAAGTGCTACCGAGATAATTTTTATCGCGCTTGCGCAATAATGGGATATACAGTTCGAGTTCCGTTCGCCATCCATTTGGTTGTGTTTACAGGAGCTAAGTTAGAGTTTTATTGAGTGCGATTGTTATATAGAACTAATCTAACACTGTTAGTGCCTCTGTGACTTAGCCTTTATCGGTGTCGTGTGGAATATTTGCCCCATATGGTTCTATAGTATTAAAAGATATAATATTGGTACATTCATCTCTTTGTATATTATGGAGGACTTTGCAAATATATACTACAAAGTGCAGGTAAAAGTTTGCAGTCTTGATATGTATAATTTCACTTTCACTCATTGGATGTTCTTTTTAGGATACAAGTGTTGATGATACTGACATTCTACAAATTCAAGGACTTGTGTGGTGTCCATAGGTAAGATTTCGCTTATTGTTCTTTCTTGTACATGCGGTCTTACAATCAAATTTATTACTAACATGTATAACACATATTATTTCAATCACCAATATAAAAAAATCTGATGTGGCCAGGCACATGACTTTATCATACTATATATAAAATTAATAGTTTAGCTGCATGAGATTCTATTTGATGGAGATCGGCTATGTCTGCATTAAAATAAAACTAGTAGAACTAGACAGATATGTCGATTAAAGCTGCGTTTGGATATTGTACTCCGTTGACACCGGGTCCACCGTCCAAATGACACTAACGTGTTAGTGGGTGTAAAAAGTGTAACGGTGTTCAATATCCGAACGCAGCCTATATTGACAGTAGTATTTTCAAAACATTAGCGTTTGACACTAGCTACTGTCATTAGAATCAAAAAATCTGACATATCCTGGCTACTAGTTTTAAAGCAGTACGACCGATCTCGATGAAATAGAATTTGCTCATGCAGCTAAACTATAAATTCTACCAAAAAATGTCATATACATAAATTATAGAAAATTTCCTCTCCTTTAATTTATTATTTAACTAATTTGACGACATTACACAAATAGCGGCTCGTTTACAAAATCTTCGAAAAATGCTTAGAGTAAACCACCAGTTCCTTTGGACCCTTTTCAACAGAAAGCTTTTCAGCTCTAAGTTTGGTTATGAAACTTCTAAATATGAAGTTTTGTCCCGATACCTTTAGTAGTTTTTTCGGAATCGTCGCCACAAAAACGGGTACACACACATACACACACAGACATTTTTTTGAACCTTGGTCAAAAATGTTCAGGGGACCCAAAAATACATATTTTACAAAAAAATTTTTTGGCACGATTACAATACTTTACATACTGCGTATGATAAAGTAAAAATATATTTTAACGAATATTATTTACTAATAACAAAACAAGGAATATAAAATCATCAGATTCATTCTGAATAGGTATAAATAAATCATAATTGTAACGAATAACGCATAAAAATGCAAATAAATGCTTCTTCTAGAGAACATTAAACGGACGATACTACCAAACACTATTAGAACAAACATGATTTCAATCTAGTTCGGCCAGTTCATTAATAATCTGGATCACTTGTTGATTTTCTTCATTAGATGAATGTTCCATTTGTTTTAATTTTTTCAATAACATGAGTTGGCATAGTATAAGTATCACATTATTATTATTATTACAACATTTTACAGTATTTTTTCATGTTAGTAGATCTCTCGGACGTACACTTGTTGACTTTAATTAACTGTAAGTTATTATTTATTTAATTCCATTTGCTATTTAGTTTATATGTTCTGTGTTATGTGTGCTCTATAGTATTTTATTTTTCTCGGTTTGTGGTTGTATAGCATTGTAATATTTTATGACAATTGCCCATATCTGTAACAGATCCAGCAACAAATATATACATTATTATTATTTGTACGGATTTCTGGCTGAAGATAACGTAATGTCTAAACCGGTACCAGAGCATATCCAATAAAACTTTTGTAAAGATTAAGAGGATTTTATTTCTTAATTTATACACATGTCTTTGCAACATGGACCCGAATCATATCAATTGTATTTTTTACTATAATTGTATTGACCGAAAAAGATTGACGGTTTTCTTTTGAGACAATTTTCAGGGCTATAGTAATACAATATGCAGTAATTCTCTACCCTTTTGAAAAGTCGGAGACACCGGAGACGGTTCCTGTCGCGAACACTTCAACAACGATAAATATTCCATATAAAATCACTTAAGCGGATCCCTAGTTAAAAAATCTCTATAAATTATGCAGGCCCAACTCGAAATAAAGGTTAAGGGTGAGAGAGAGAGAGATATAGAGGAAGCTAAGCTAGGAAAGCGGGGACTTGCACGTCAGTTTATGCATCTCACCGATCTCACCCTTTCGAGGGCATTTACGGTTAGCGTGGATATTGGATTTTGTCGAAAATGTAGTCTCACTGCTGGAGAGAATAGTAGACGTACGTTGTTCGTTCGTTCATCCGCCCCCATTGGGAATAGAAACCCACAATCCGCTCTTTAGAAACTATATTAAACTACGAACAAAGAAATACAAACGCTCTAGGGCTCGAGCATCGTATCTCTCTTGTTTTAAATTTTTGCGAAGACGTCTCACGTGCGCTGATTCCACGTTACGTTCACTGTGTGTCTGTGTGTACTCTGATTTCAATATGATGGGAGTTCTATAGGAAGCAAAGGTAGGTTTTGTTTCGAGTGACTGTTGTTGATAGCCTGAAAAAAGGTTTGCCAATTTTATTGTTGATGATGTCATATTGATATGAAGATATTGTTATTCGAGAATTTGTTATATTTGGGGTCAGAATACTTGTGGAAATTCTGTATCAAATTAACAGATATTAGGAACTGAAACAAATTTAACTTTCATTTTCTTGAACACCAAACTAGAAATCCTTCAGATCTTTATAGACAAAATAGAAATTGGTCACATTATTGATTAAAAAAATACTAAGAAATACTTATCCACAAGAGCAAAAAGAACTATAAATTAAATTTATTGGACTAATACCAAATTGAAAGACAAACACAACATATAAATCTAAATATTAATCTTCACAACTACCAAACTAATTTTCCCCACAAACCTTTTTTTGTACGTCGTCCAGTCTAGGTCATATAATTATTTAAAAAAATCTGATGTGGCCAGGCACATGACTTTATCATACTATATTTAAAATTAATAGGTTAGCTGCATGAGACTCTATTTGATCGAGATGGCCATGTCTGCATTAAAATAAAACTACTAGAACTAGACAGATATGTCGATTAAGGCTGCGTTCAGATATTGTACTCCGTTGACACCGGGTACACCGTCCAAATGACACTTACGTGTTATTGGGTGTAAAAAGTGTAATGCAATATGCGAACGCAGCTTATATTGACAGAAGTTATTGTCAAAAAATTAGCGTTTGACACCAAGACTACCTACTGGCATTAGAATCAAAAAATCTGACAACTCCTGGCTACTAGTTTTCATGCAGTACGACCGATCTCGTAGAAATAGAATTTGCTCATGCAGCTAAACTATTGATTGTACAAAAAAATGTCATAGTGATAAATAATTCAGAATTTCCTCATCTTTAATTTATTATTTAACTATTTCGACGAAATTCCAGAAATGGCGGCTTGTTTGCAAAATGTTTCAGAAATGCTAAGACTAAACCTCCAGTTCCTTTGGACCCTCTTCAACAGAAAGCTTTTCAGCTCTAAGTTTGGTTATGAAACTTCTAAGTATGAAGTTTCGTCCCGATACCTTTAGTAGTTTTTTCGGAATCGTCGCCACAAAAGCGGGTACACACACACACACACACACAGACATTTTTTGTACCTTGGTCAAAAATGTTCAGGGGACCTAAAAAGACATAGTTCCGCTAACATCTAAAAAATTTTTTTTGGCGCGATTACAATACTTTACATACTGCGTATGATAAAGTAAAAACAGGAATTATTCTAACGTGCAAAATGTCCCAAAATGTTCGAAGAAAATTTTATGTTTCTTAAGCTTTATAAACTGTACTTCATATTAAATTACTTCATCCGGATTTGTGTTCAGCACAGAAATAATAAAAAAACACCAAGTCACTTTCCATATACAAAATCTATGTGTCCCAGTCTTACCAAAATGATCCTAATTTTTAATTGACTTTTTCTCGAATAGGCTGTCATCTACCGTGGTATATTTTTACGACATAAAATCAATAAAAAAAATAGTGAATGGTTGTAAATAAAAGTTAAACAAAAAACGTAAAATTAATTTAGTGTACCTATTTCGTGTAAAAATGGTATTTTCCGAAAAAGTAATGGCCTTTTCAAGTATTTTTTAAAATAATGCGATGTATATGTAAGTAGATAATTATAAGTTTGCATATATTTGAAACTTTCATATATTTAAAATTGTTATAATTGAGTCTGACATGAATTAAGGGCGACATAAATTAAAATGAGTATATACTTTATACTCAATTTATTGATGAGCATAAAATATATACTCATTGTTATTCATTTCACTCATTTTCTGTATTTTCTAATCATTTTTTAGACATTCAACAGAAGTTCCACTGTATTATGCTGTCAGTACACCTTCATTCATGTCATTTATTTATTAAAATCCTCAAAATGTTATTTTAGTATTTGAACCTATATGAAAATGGCACCACTACTGCGATTAAGTTTTTATATTTTTCTATCTATACTATCTACATATTAAAATGCAAGTTAAAAGACTTGATAATAGTATATTATTTGACGAGCACATAACTAAGGATATAAATCAAATGTAAAGATGCGAGCGATTTATATCCGTTGTGTGCGAGTTGAATACGACGTTTTATCTACGACTCACAAATTCCATTTTATATCAAACATTTTAAATGTATTTGTTAATGATGGCGAGGCGAACTGTCACGTAACTGTCATCCACGTAGGTTTTGACAGACTTTGACACTAGCGTTGTATAATGATGACAGTTCCTTCAAATAATGAAGTCATTATTTGAACGAACTCTCATTATTATACAACGCCAGTGTCATTATAATCATTGGCAGTGTATAATGATGGGGATTATATAGTCATGGATACGTATGCAATTAACTTATTATATGTGACTCGTAGATAAACGTTGCATATTGCACATTGCATATGATAAGGCTTAATAGTTCTATAAATTCCAAAAAACAATTTTTTTTAGTTCATCTTTTTCAAACTCCTTAAGATATAGGTTGAATACATTTTCATTAAAAAATCCATGTACGTATGTACGTAGGTACCACCATTGACAAAGATTTTTGAGATATGGCCAGAACGTAGTGAAAAAATATACGTTGCGATAGTGTGAACATAATTTATATAAATACATAGTTCTTCACATCCCGGGTAATTTGAGATATGAAGTTTATATATAATATCTGTCAAATCCTGGCTAACTCGTTTTATTTTAATGCAGACACGATCGATCTCGATCAAATAGAATCTCATGCAGCTAAACTATTAATTTTATATTATTGTATGATAAAGTCATGTGCCTGGCCAAATCATCATTATTTCATCTGGGTGAATGCCAGATTTTGACGATATAATTTTTTTTGTGCCCAAAAGTAAACAACAATTCACAATTTTGAGCAAATATATACAATGAAACTATTTTGTATTATAATAACATGCATCATTCACCTGCGTCAATAACCTATACTCCTCATTTACAAATGAATAGCCTGTAATTAACGTATTTAAGTGTAGGTAATTTTTTATATTTGAGGGAGCTATCAACCTGTTCGAACAATAATACAGTTATCGCGTCTATAAGCACAAAGCAGTGGTTCATCGGACCATTTCGGACAGGTGCATTTGGTGGAATCTTCAGTCAAATCACGGTCAAACCCCAAAGCAATTACAATACCGAGCGCTGTGAGATTAAGGGCAGGTGTAACCGATGCGGCTTGACCTTAGACGGGCAGATTCACCTGTTCGGTCGTCTTGCAAGATCTAAACTCACCTGCCACGCTTCGGTTCCAGTAGTCAGGACCGGCGTCAGGCTAAAATGTGTGAAGACTTAGCAGGAAGAGTCTATAGTGCAGGAAACTAATTTTCTTTTGTAGATTTAGTTGTAAGATTAATTATTAATATAATGGTTGGGTAGAGTTGTTTCAAACTAAGAAGTGTATCCAGCCTCCTTCCCCATACATACATACATACAAAACTATAATTATAATTACTATATTAATATAAAGCATTTTGGAAACTCAATATTTGAAATGAAAACTTTAAAAAAATGCTACTATTTAGATATTTTTTTTTCTCTACTAGTAAATTACATTCTGAGTAAAAAGCATTATGTCAACTTATTGAGGTTTCGTATTTCTAAAGAAGTTATCATTCATCATTTGTTTATTCAATATTTGATAGTTTTACTTAAATAGATTTACTTTTATTGTTGTTATGAAGAGTGATTGTGTTTTTTTTTCTTCGTCGTCGCGTTTGTTTGTGATAAGTATTTATTTTTTATTTTTCTTTATTTTGTTAATATTTGAAACGGCTGTAACTTTTTAAAGATTTAAGAAAACTCAGATTGACATAGTTGAAGTTGTTCCAAAATTAATTTTTGCGGGGAAAACAGAGGGACATATTTTTACACTTTAAAGTTAAATCGCTTGCCCCAAAAATTTCAATTTTTGTTCAGGTTGCATTTAGATCCTCTTCTATAGATTGGCGCTTTTTGCTTTTTCAGTTTTTGTGTAATAAAAGTTGCAAGATTTTCATGGAAGCGGATATCGCAGTAACGAATATTAGCACGATATCGGGATATGCATGTAAACAATCATCATATTTTATTTATTGCGACTGTAGAAACAGAATTGCATAATAATGTTTAAGTAATTTTTAAAGCGATTTGGTATGAATGATATAAATGATGACAGTGGAAGATTATTTACTATTAGTACGATACGATAAGAACAATTTAATTTGGGAATTTTGAATAGTAGTGCGAGTTAAATATAAATAATGAATTTAGATGTACAATTATTTATACCCAACAATATTGTACTAACACGGATTCAAACGGATTCACTGATCGCGTCAAAACTGAACGCATCTCGTTTGACTGCCTCGCACCAAAACCCACAAGCGAGGGAAGCCGAACTGCGCAAAATATTGTTCATGTTTATTTCGGTCTTAAAAATTAACCAATAGTCGGAATGCTATTAAATTCAAGGGATATGTATCGCAGTCAGTAAGGATTATTTGCTTGATAACTACGTTGTCCTGCTAACAGTCGTTCCTGAGATATCGGCTTCCATCAAAATCTTGTTCGCAACCTTTATTACATAAAAACTGAAGAAACCATAAACGCCAATCTATAGAAGAGACTCTAAATGCAACCTGAACAAAAACTGAAATTTATGTAGTAAGTGGTTTATGAGAAAATAAATCGGAAAGATGAGCATTAATTTAAAACTGCAAAAATCGGGTACATTTATTCACTTCTCTCGCGCTCATGTTTACACCGAGAGGAAAACAATTTTGACAGTCATACAACTTATGTAGAAATGATTCAGGAGTATGATAAACTTTATTTAATTTTTTTCTGTTCAGTAGTTTTAGAGTTATGGGCCTTCAAACACAGAAGTCAATACTATCGAAACGAGAGATGGCAGTTAGGGCGATTCTCTCGTGCGGTGTCAGATATTGCATTATTGTTGTTCCATTTTTTAATGCTAACAAAGCATAATGCGACGTGATAGAATTGTCTATGTAGGCTCAACGGAAACCTTGACAATAATTAATTCTTCTTTATCTTTTCATTTCCTTTATATTTTCGCTTCATTTTTTTAAATCAGAATAGCAAACAGGAAGACGATTTATTACTTTATTTTTGCAAAAACTGATTATCATTTCTTACAGTTTGCAATAAACGCTATGATTTGTTTGACGATTACGTGTCCCGTTTTCCTCAAAAATATTTGTACCGAACGATTGGAAAAAAAATGATTGCATGCTTCATTCACACAAAGAAAAAACATGTAATTCAGGACCAAAAGTGGATATAACCGATTTTGCATGCGCGTTTCTCAAATAATGTGGTAATCAATATGAAATAGAAAAAAATGGAACGCTTCAGCAAAATCCTTTTTGTTAGGCAAGCCCCACATCAAAGAAATATGAAACGTGCAACATGCCTCATTATGATGATAATTATGTATTTCATTGCTTTCCAAATCAAATATGAACTGTAGTTCTTATTAATTGTTGTATATGGATTGTATGGTATGACTATTATCATATGCATCTGGATTGAACATCTTGGCACAGAGTAACGACAAATAAAAAACGAATATCTACCACGCAATTTAGATAAATATTGTACAGGGTGTCCCAGCGAAACGGCAAAGTACGTTAATGGCCTTAACACTAAATGGAACTACTATGGAATTATTATAAACCTAACATGTTGATTTTTATCATGGCAATTAGATATTTTATATCACATACTGCAAGACTAGATAAGATTGTCAACTTTGATGCTAAATATCTTTTAAATCTGGTGATAAAAGACCTACTAAATATGGCATTTTTAGAAAGCTGGTTTATCGATCTTTACACTACTGTTAAAATATACAGAGTGTTCCATTTAAAATTCTTTAGTTATTTGACATTTAGCAAACCTCAATTTATCTCCGATAAATCATAAGAAAAACTCAAATCTATCATAGCTATCAAAAAGAGCATTATTTTTACTGTCTGAAAAAACTTGTCTCGTTTCTCCATCCAAATTAGTTACTTCAGAATAATTTTTTGAAAAATGCATGTTTTTGACATTAATTTGACAATATCTCGGAAACACTTGATAATAGCCTAATATAAGTTGATAAAATAGTCAGCTCAAACATGTGAATCAAAATCTGCAATAATATACCTAGCGTTCCATTTAAAAAAACAAGTTTGTGTTGGCACTCCGTTATGGGACACCCTGTATGCATGCCAATATTTTCTGGTTATAGACCGAGTGACTATCTACAACTGTCCTATATGAAAGAAATGTGTACTTCAATTCCTAAAGACCATTAACGTACTTTTCCGCTTCGCTGGGACACCCTGTATAATTTATCTAAAAACTGTTTATTTTCGTAAGGACTTTAAAGTATTGATGGTTTACACTAAAATCATCAGACAACTATTCACAGTTAAGCACTATTTTCTTTTGAAAAACTCATTAAGTATTTTATAAATCCTCAATATTTCCGAAAATCGAAAACATCTCATGATAAAAAAACACTGTTTTACAAATTTGTCTTCACAGCTAAATACAACCCTGAACTCAAGTTACTCATAACGATTCATCGTCTCTTCGTTACCCACTGTGACTCCTCGGACTCTCGACTTGAGCAGTGTTGTTGTTATCACGTCGCCTTCGTCGTTTCTACAGCAACACCCGGACAGGTGCATGCATGAGATTACGGCGACCACGTAGTGTATACGTCTGAACTTTGTCCAAGATTTAATATGTAGTGCCTACTCAACTCACTGCAGCAGGTCGCAACGCAAGCTCGCCTGCGGTGAAGTGGTATTATTATGCTCATTATTCCGATGTCGCATGCCAGACGTAACGTATGATTATGCCGAAACTTCAAGCACCTGCAACCCCTTCTACGTGTTTTGCAGTTTTTAATATTGTGCCAAAGGTGGGAGAGGAAAGACTGAGATTAGCGTTAAATTTAAAAATGTTGTTTTGGGTCTGGTGGAATATAAATAGATATGGTTGGTAGCTCTGGATTAATGTGAATAACTGGACATTTTACAGACGAATCAGATAAAAAGAATTAAATTAAACTTAATAAAATACACAGTTTAGTCACTGCATTTTTGGATTTAAAGATTCTTTCTAATAATTATAAATATAATATTGATAAATTTGTGAACAGGACCTTCAGATAAATGACTACAGACGCAACAGTTCGTTCTGTCAGTTACTTCGCATCTTCCAAACAAAATAAAAATGGTAAAAATTAATTTTATTTTAAATTTCTTACAGCCAAATTAGCAAAAATTCCTGGTACGCAAAGTTCCTGCGTACGTGTACAAAACTCCATAAAAATATCAATATTTGATTTTTTACTCAAAACTGTATTTTGTTGTACTGTTCAGGGCCGTTGAATTCGAGCATTTGTTTGTTATCTCCTTGGGCTTAAATATATATACAGGGTGTTTAAGGTCTTGTTATTTTATTTTCAAGAGGTTATTAAACATGTTAAAACAAGGTCATTAACGTAAAAATGTCTGTACTAAAGCTGCATAGTAAGAGGGACATTAACTACTTTATGAATTTATATTTACGTTGCACAAGTTGTTGTTTAATAGTTTTAGCGTTATTAACCTTCTTTTAAGGTGTTTACGTCACCCCTTAACAATAAAAACAAATAAAAAAATATCAGTAATATTACTCTTATTATGGAACTTTTCTTAAGATAAATTTCTTTTTCTTTTAAGATGTTTAATCGTCCCTAGAAAAAAATCACAAGACCGTAAACACATGGTATAATACAAGTATGTATTTTTTTATCATCATCAAAAAAATTTCAAAGTTTCATCAAAGAAAAAAATCTGTGCGTCCGAAAAAAATCATATTGATAAAATATTAATACAATAAATATATTTCTTTCAATATTTATCCAGATCCTCAAATATGGCGATTTTCGATTTATACTTCTGAAGACTTGAACACTCATAAGTCTGAAACTACTTATCAAATACAAATGGCATGAAGTGTGATATATTAGTTAATCGTTTCTATATGTAGTGTATCACTGTCAAAATTTTCTACGGTTCGGTTTAAAGATGAGCGCGATAGAAGTGTAAAGAGGTACCCAATTTCTGCAGTTTTAACTGTTTTAAATTAACACTCGCCTTTCCGAATTTTTTCTTCTAAACCTCTTACTGCAAAAATGTCAGTCATAATCGAGTAAAATTTGGAATCTTGTCTATAGATTAGCATTTATGGTTTCTTATGTTCATATGTAATACTGGTTGTAAACAAGTTTGTAAAAATCGGGTACGATTTTTCACAAGTCTCACGTTGAAAATTAAACCTAAGAGCAGATAGTTTTGATAGTTATTCATGTTATATAGAAATGTTTCAGGAGTTACACGCAGTTTATTTGATTTTTTTCCGTTAAGTCATTTCAGAATTATGAACATCGTTGGGGTGTGTTTGAGTATGTTTTAGGGCACAATTCACGTTGCCAATCAAGTGAAGTGCTCTGACTGCACATGGTCCGCGGCTGTTTATGCACTTTTTGCACTTGTCAAATTAATATTTATAGGTTAATAATATGGTCACATACAGGCGGGATGTAAATTTTAAATAAATCAAAAATTACAGCCACAACCTGGATTTGATTATGTCGTTAAACATTTTCATTTGTAATTCAGTCTGGATTTGACAATCCGTTGTTTGGTGTGAACCCTACTTCCAAGTAGATGACATTTGATAGGTATACGTCAAGATAGGTTAGTTGTTGGTAGTAATCACTACTTCCTTTCCTGGACTTATGACAAATTATATCTAACAAATGACATAGGCCTCAGTAGCTCAGTTGGCAGAGCATTGTGCTAGAAACGCAAAGGTCCCTGGTTCAAATCCAGGTTGTGGCTGTAATTTTTGATTTATTTAAAATTTACATCCCGCCTGTATGTCACCATATTATTAACCTATATATATTAGTTTTGGGTATTTTAATATTTCCATTATCAAAATTGTCAGTGAGATCAACAACACTTGTACAGCAGATTCTCCTACAACGCGGTTTAGTATTACGCGTTTTATGAAAACTCGTTATAGGAATTTGAGGATCGCAAATTTTGACGCATGCGCGTTGTACGAGAATCGCGTTATATGAAGATATAGTCGCAAAGTTTTTAGCGCGTTTGTAGTATTTCGCGTTGTAGGAACCGCGTTATAGGAGAGTCTACTGTAATAAGGTTGTAGTCACGTTATCAGCAAATGCAAAGCAAACTTCAGAATCTTATTTCAAAGATCGGACGATCAGAATAATATAAGAAGGATGGATAGCACTGAGCGAGGTGCTCAGAAATTGAACGCTGGGGATAATGTATATCGAAAACAGGCATCGGTGCGCCTTCGGCGAGATGGATTTCCTCTTCCTTTTGCATTTTCCAACTTCGGGAACAAGTTCCAGGGCGCCGATATCCATTAGGAGCACTCATACGAAGTGTCATAAGCCGGCAGGATAGTTTTTGAATTGCTTCGGTACGCGTCGCATAGTCTATGAGAAGTAGGGGGCGAGGGCGGTGTTGAAAATGGGAAAATAGAAGAGGACAGGGGCTGAGACGAGAGGCGGAGAATACTTGGAGACACGGTCCAATTTCGGATGCTGCATGCCGAAAGATTCCCAAGTCGAAAGCGTCATGTTATCTCGTTTTTCCGAGAGGCGACATGGGACCACAACGAAAGCTCGCGTCTCCCCAATACAAATAGCGATGCGCTACTTGAATATACATTTCATTTGTTAAATTGAAAATAAACATTGCTTCCGAGTTACTTAATGGAAACCAATCTCGTATGCACGGAGGTCCTAGATTAAAACGTGTAACGTATTTACCCACTTAGGAAATTTATCTACATCGGAATTGAAACTATTTCTTTAGATCATCTACTAGTTCTACTTATACCAGTAAATAGTGATTGATAACTAACTGATTGTTTAGTTTTAGTTTTTTTATTATCTAACTGATTCATTAATAATTTATAATAAATTAATGATTAAAGAGAAGTATCTAGGTTATATGACGCATCATATGATAAATGAGGTACCAAAATAGCTTTAAACCAAACTTCTCTTATCCAAAGACTTTTTTGGGGCGCTTGTAGTGTGGGAAACACTGTATTTAGGAAAAAGTGGGATACACCTATTTTGTGCAGAATTTTATAAGGACTAACTTTATACAGAAGACAAAATTTAGAAATAATGACCGTTTTGCAGTAAAATGCGAAAAACCTTGAACGTGCACGTTTGGGGTGGCTTCTAGGGGTTCTATGAACAACCCTGTCAGGTTGTTGGCTTTTAGTTTGCATAGATACAAAGTGAAAAACTTCAAGCGGTATAAAACACAGTGGATGATGAATCGTAAAAAATTCAGTGACAACGAAAAAAAAATACTATGCTCGTGTAATATTGATTATGTAATAATTCGATAAGCAATTAAAATAATTATGAAAAGACGACAGCCTGAAAAAATTTTGTATGCATGTAAACTCAACTTATTAGTCCAGTCAAATCGTTTCCGAGAGTGCCTGTTCCAGGAAAAAAATAAAAAAGTTTTTTTTCTCTCATTCTATATGTTTTTTGGGGTGTTGAATCCGAATTTCAACTTTGCTACTTCCCACGCATGTGGCTTCACAACGAAAATCGCAAAAAAACTAAAAATGTTCGACCTTTTTTCAGCTTTTGCGAAAAAGTGATGAAACTATGCACTTTTGGAGGACCCTATACAAACTATGCACTTTTGAACCATCCTATCCAAAAATAAAGTACATTATATTTCCTATAAGAGTATCCCTGAAATGCATTTTTGGTTGAACTGTTTGGCCGCTAGAGCGTGCTGAAAAAAGGCCAAATTTTCCTACTTTGTGTAAAACCCAGTTTTCGAGTTAGTTAAAAAGTCTAGGATTATGCTAAAACTACATAAATTTCCCATTTACAAATTGCACATGCTAATCATTTATTTCGGCCAAACCGTGTAGCAGCGAGAACTGGTTGATATTTTATGTCATATTAAGCTATCAAGAGCCCGAATGTTTGTTTTTTTTACAAAAAATACATAATACATTAAGTATCAATTAAAAAGAGCAAATATACAGGCTGTTCCTAAATATCATGTAAAAACGAAATGGGGTAATTCTTTGGCTTATTTAATGACTAAAAATGCATATAAACATAGGTCCGCAAACGCTTCGTTGCCGATCTACAGGGTGTTGAAATTTCAATTTTTTTTTTAGTTTTTTCTTTATAGCTCTTGTATCCTAGTTTTAATTTTTAACAAATGGTGGCGAATAAAATGTCAAAATAAATACAAACAAAAAGTTACCTAAATCAAGCGAAGGCATACTAGACCAATTATTTAAAAAATTTTAATTTCATCTAGCGAAACACAGAAAAGCTTTTATTTTTTTTATCGATAACGGTGGTAAATACGAAAAAACTACAAAAGATTAAAATGCTTTAGAACAAAACAAAAAATGCATTTAGTATTTTAGAATCCACCAGCGGGGCACCGAAAAAAGTTCACGGGGAGAAAAGGGGGCACGACGCCTGAAAAAATATCTCCCTGTAGATTCATAAAACCATTTGGTATGCCCAATGATGTAAGTCCTACAGCGTAACCCATATTCCAAATTAGAGCTAAATATCTTGAAAACTACAAGAGCTATAAAGAAAAAACTAAAAAAATTTTGAAATTTCAACACCCTGTAGATCGGCAACGAAGCGTTTGCGGACCTATGTTTCCAAATAAGCCAAATAAATAAATTAAAAGCTAAAAAGCTTTTAATTTATTTATTTGGATATTATTATTGTACAAGGTACTGTTTGTCTTCCTCGTTTTTACATTGTCTGATATGCATTGTCATCTCCTTCATTTTATTAATATTTTAAACTTGGGTAACTGTCGAAGAAATACCGGAAACAAATAAGTTAATACATACAGAAAAATTTCTGTAAAGTTGTAAAATAAATAAAATTAAACTTCAATGTAATTAGAGAAAAAATGCTGTGATAGTAACGATAATACTGTTAAAATAATAAAATAATCAATAATAATAGAAAATACGAATTTTGACGCACGGCATAACCCGGAAGCAATTTATTTTCTAAATCATAATCCTGTAAAGTATATTAAAATATATTAAAATCCAGGAAAATTCTGTAAAAGAACAATTTCCAGTTATTCGCGTTTTTGTTTCTACTGCAATATTTATCTATGCATAAAACTCTTTACTCAGAATGAGTTTCTAAAAAAAATGTGGAATAAAAGTACACCTTCATACAATTTTGTTTTAGCAATTTTTGTAAGCTAAAGTTTTTAAATTTTATTAGAACATGTTTAAATACTACTGGGTCATTACTCATTATAAATGATTGTAGTCGAAGCAGGCGCTGAAGTCAAATATAAACATTTATGTTTGTCGCTCCATAGATAATAGGTTTGTTCGAGCAGCACCAAAATAAGTGCATTAAGCATTTTTCTTGGGGGTTTTGCCCTTCCAAACCCTTCATTGCACATGCGCAGTAGAATACCTGTTATTTTTACTGCTGCTCGAACAAACCTAATAAATACGCTGTTCAATACACAATTTGTTAAATTGGTTGCATAACCTACTGTAAGTTCGTTCGATACTTGTTTCTGTAAAGCGGTAAAAACGTAGTTACATGGGCAATGGGCATGCCTTACTTCGACTACAATCAATTATAATAACCTTAAACGTTATTTAACGTTATTTTCAATGCGTATTCTAATATTCGGTAAACCAGTTGTTCGTCGCCCAGATGATCGTGTCTACTTATCAAAAATAATGAATGAAATTTAGGTGTAGCGTAACTTTTACCATACAAAATGATGATCCATAATTGCGGGCATTGATGTAAACATTGCTTCATCAAAGTTTACCAAATATAGTATTATTATTATTATTTAATTCATATCATCAAGAATAGCAAAAGACAGACTACAGTCGTATATACGTCACTTTTCGCGTAATGATTAGTTCTCCTGTCCGTCGTAAGATGGATGGCCGTTGCGCGTTTGTTATCACGCGCCACGAGAAAGAAGGCACTCCTTCCTCTCGCACGGACAAAGAAATGGAGAGAGATTCGCGTTCATATTCCGCGCACACAATCTAGCTAATCTAATTCATTCGGAGGAAAGAAATTGTAATCTATCGGACAATGAGTTATACGGAATCCGTGGAATCAATCACGGCACGATAACCAATCTTCGAATGTCATTACATTCGAATTAATCGACGCAGAATCGAATGGATGAGGAATGGATAAGGACGAACCCACCTTCCAGGTGTGCAATTTGTCAATGTTCGCCATGATGGATATTCGATTTGGCCTGAATATTGAACAATAACTATCTACTTTTAGGTAAGAGGGTCAATCCATCGGAAATGGTCCAGAGGTGGTTGCTTGACCATTTTAGAAAAAAATCATATTTTTTAATGAATTGGCGTATGTTCTGGGGGTGCAAAACTATTTTTTTCTACTTTGCATTCACAATGCACACATTGTAACACTGTTTTCGGTATTACAATTAACTCATTGTAATACCAAAAACAGTAACATTTTTGTCTGATTGGTACACAGTGATATCAAATGCCATATGTCAAACGTACAATACATAACCCAACATAACCACACACTGCATCTTCTTAATCGCTTGCAATCGCATAAACTGCGAAATATCAATATTCTATACATATTTAAACATGGGTGTAGCCTGCTATAGTATGGCCAAAGGATTGGGGCTTTCTTAGTATTGCTGTGTTCATCAAAATACGCCAGCATGACGTTTACGGTGATGTTTTACGACTCTAGTAAGTGATCGTTATCATTCTTTTCAACTAAACATCAAATCCCCTTTTCAGATATAATTCAAGGACCACATTTACTTTAATAAGGTATTATGCGAAGATCAAACCTACATCGTAGATACGAACGATTTTAATTACTCCTGCGAGATTGTATATGCGCAATAAATGGTTTATCAGCATACACGTACGAAGCTATAGTACATTTAAAGTGTAGAGGATTTCTTAGTTTATGTAACATATAAGTTTTCGGTAATATTTTGGACGCTTGGATGCTCGGTTCAATTCATATTCGTTTTTGTCCGTCGCTTTCGACTTCGTCTTAGTTCTGGTGGTGTGCAACGTATTTGTATTACCTCCATCACATGTAATTTTACTAAGTATAATTTATTCTAATAAACTACTTTGCCGAAATTAGAATTGGGTTTCAATTATAAGTGCTTGTAAATATATAAGCCGCAACGGCTACGTAGCGGAATCAGGTAGACACCGCTATTAAACGTTAAGCGTTATAACAATTCTTTAGTAAGTTCTTGTTCTTCGAAGTAACTAATCAGTCACCGCCAAACACTTCTATTCTGATTATTATACTTATGAAACCACTATTTTGAAATTGTTAACTTTTTAGGTTAAGTTTCATGTATTTATCACAGTAGGGTTAAAAGTGTTGCCCCAAGCTCCATTATGATCATCGTTGCGACCTCGCTGAATATTTATTCAAACTTGTAGGCTAAAGTAGAGTAAAATTATTCACAATTAGATTTTGTCATGATTTTATCTCATCGATATCATCCGTAACGAAGTTGACAATTGCTACAGTGCTACCACGTGGTACCCGCAAAATACCTTAGATTCTAATTTAGCGCGATATAGTAACCACAATTTCTAAACTTATATAAAATTAATGACGCAAAGTAGAAAAAATAGTATATTACACTCGTTTTATAAGACGTATCGGTGCACTAGTTCCATTTGGGCACTCCTCGCTACGCTCGCCGTGCCCAAAACAACTCGTGCGCCAATTTGACGTCTTATAAAACTTGTATAATAATATACTATTATGTAACATATTCATATTTATGGAATGGTCAATATGTATTATTTTGATGCACAAGTTATCCATTCTAGCGCACAATATGTAATTTTGTATGTACGTAATATATTTATATTTATTTAATGCACAATATTTATTATTTTAATGCTCAAAGTATTTATTCTATTGCACATATCTATTTAAATAATGCACGCTTGAATCGCACCCATTTTTAACTTCTGTGTAGGTATACAGCACATCGAAGGGTACTGATCAGCTGATGGTATGTTTTGTACTGTTCGAGTTTATTAAAGATATCTTTATTTTACATAACATTCATTTATATTGGCCCCTATAATGTCAAAACAAAAACCTACGTCTTTTTTTGTTATTATTTCTTTTTTCAAAACATCTCACAACTGCTAGGAACCAAGTACGTGCAACCACGTATGATTAGAGAATCAAAAATATCATCATATTCACAAGGTTCCGAAATTTTAAAGCCAAATTTAGTCGTCAAATCCTATCAAAAACATCTCTCTTACTGAAAATTCTACTTTAATCACCTAAAAGTTTAAAATCTTCAAAATCACTCAAAACCCTTTAAACTAGGTACTTTTGTTGTAGATTAGATAATTTATAGTTAGCCACATAGTATGTTTTCAGACACAACTAACGACTGTACAGTACTTCACTTGCCTTCTTTCGTATAATTTATCTTAAGACAAAGAAAGAAACAATACTTCACCAGTCTTATCGATATATCAAGCCCTTAGGTATTATTCTCAGTCCACTCACGTTCTAGATTTTAGTCTCGGTGCTGTTCCAGGGCAGCAAAGTGCATCTTTTTTTTTCGGTGTGGTGGCGGTGGTGTTGACGTAAGTATGCCGGTGACATATCGCCGCCCAGCACGAAATAAATCTACCCTAACTGGCAATGATCTGTAGGGCATGTATGCAGGCGCTTGTCGGTTTCAAGTTGTCCAACCTCACATATATCAGGAGACCTGTGCATGTGACGCTCTCCTCAGTGGTCGCCTGGTTGAGGTTCTCCTCCGAAAGCGGTGAAGCCGTAACCACCAACATGTGTTCAAGTTTCACTCATTAGCAGTGGTAGTCCGAAACTGGTTGGTACGATTGTAGTGGAAATTTTCAATAACAACAACTGCGATTAAAACGCGAATAGCGCTTGAAGTTTAGTCGAGTTTACAGGTCTTAATGAGCTGGGTTACTTCAGATCTATTTGAGATTGGATTGTAGCGTGAAGAGAGTGGAGGGAGTTTTAGCAGTTAAGTTTTTTGCAATAAAAGCAACTATTATCTAATACTGTACGAGACTAATGAGAAACCTTTTAGCTAAGTTAGAAGAGAAATACATAACCCTGTATATACAGAAGTCATTCAAGTTTCTAGCTTAAGTCTTTTCCTAAACCTTTTTTTTGGTTACTTTCTTCTAAACATTGAGGACCAGATATTGACGCGTTACGTTTCTTCATGTTAAAACTGATATAGCAGAAGGCATTCGGAATAATTGTATTTTTTGATGATATTGAAACGGAATCTTCGCTAATGTTAGAAAAAGAAATAGGAAATTACATTTTATAAAAGTAACATCTCAAAAAAACTATAAAACTGCACCACAAATTTAATAAGTACATATTAATAGTACTTAATAATTAATACATATTTAAGAATGAACTATCGTTGGGGGCTTTAAGTTTTTGAAATATTTAAATTATTAAATATGTTTTAATTAGTTTTTTATTAGTTAAGAATACCCTTTATTAATTAAGAGGATATATTTTACTTGCTACCAATTTTGATTTTTAAATTGTTAAGATATTTATTAATTATTTTGTATTTCTTAAGAATAATCTGTTGTTACATTAAATAATTATGTAGGTACTTAAATTAAATATTGTTGCAAAAAGGTCAATACCTTACCTATTACTTATGATGTTTGTTCATTATTCCGAAATTTTATATCAGCATAGGTATATTATTTTTGTGTAAAAAAGTAATTCTTATTAATTCAACATTGTATATAGGGGCCCCCAAATTCAAAATTTCTCAGTCATTTTTTGAATTCTACGCATCGTTCCGCACAAAAAAGTACTATAGCACACACCGTGCTAAAATAAACAATTGCAGAGATAACTACCCTCCTTCATAAAAAACGATTTTTCTATCAATAAGTTTACACATACATTAACAATTAAACCAGCTAAATATTTACCTAAATTACTGTTTTCTCGCATGATTTCATTTTGATTTTAAATAAACCAGAACATTTGATCCCATCTGCAATTCAATATTATAATTTGAAATAAAATTTTACTTATGCCCAGTAGGCTATGAAAAATGTGCTAAACAAGCTTTTAAGGTATAAAGCTGATATGAAGTTGTTGTTAAAGAGCAGGTGTTGTTTTACTAATCTTAAAATGAAAGCAATTCATAACGCAACTCAACATCAAGCACTGTACATTTATTTTTCTATAAAGACTAACACTTATATTGTTTTGCAAGAAATAGAAAGAATTTATAAAGGTAATTTTATGTATATTTTTACGAAGAAGACAAGTTATTTCTGTAACGGTTTATTTTAGCACTAGTGTGTGCTAGTACTTTTTGTGCAGAACGCATTTTTATTGCATTCGCCAAGAACCCACGCCATGTCAATTAGTTCCTACTGAGAAAAGTTCGCCATATTTCCAAAAATTATGAAAATCTAACCTAACAATACCACCACCACTGACAGATACCTTAATAACTTGTTTAGCACAGTTTTTCATAGCCTACAGCCTACAGGGTATAAGTAAAATTTTATTTCAAATTATAATATTAAATTGCAGATGTGATCAAATGCTTCGATTTATTAAACAAAGATGAAATCATGCGAGAAAGCGGTAATTTAGGTAAATACTTAGCTGGTTTCATGGTTAATGTAGGTGTAGAAGCACGTATTGATAGAACCATCGATTTTTTATGCAATTGTTTATTTTAGCACTTGTGTTTGCTAGTACTTTTTTGTGCAGAACGATGCGTAGAATTCAAAAAATTAATTAGATTATTTTTTGACGTTTTTTAAAACCAATGAAATGCTTCTCTATTTGTCACAAGGGTAAGTTTCAACTAATTATGTCATTATTATAGTGGGAATAAATCTCTTGTGATTATTCTCGGGAATAATCACTGTAGCTTTTATTTGCCTAGCAACTGTCAGATACTTGTCAAAATAATTACTTAATTGTGTCAACGCGAAATGGGTGAAAGTCATCGGTTTAGTACCTTTTCTAATGCAGAAATTACAAAAAAGATTTTAGAAACTACTTCGAAAAATACTCTAATAAGTAATCAGTCTATATGGAGACAATTTAAGACCTTCACCAAAGAAAGAAATTATATTCTGGATCAATCTACTACAACAGCTACTCTAGCATTGATTTTAAAAGACTGGGCTTATAACATGAAAAGAAAAGACGGAAATGATTATAAAGAAGCAGTAATAAAGACAATGTGGAATAAAACGGCAAAATTAGTTCAAGAACTTTACTTTAATAAGTATAACAGGTCCTTTGATCCTTTCCATGATATAGAATTCAGAAATGCTCGGAATGCAAGAGATGCAAAAAGAAAAATTTTACAAAAACATCCTGAAAAGCACAAACAAAGTTCTGTGGCACTTTCTAATACAGAATTGTTGCAAATTTTTAACTATTGGGACGAAGATACACCTTGTGGATTGCAAAGAAAGTTTTTTAACGTTGCATCGTATGAACTAGCTTGGAGGGGAGGAGAAACTACGAAATGTTTAGTTCATTATTTTAAAAAAGAAACCGACATAAAAAGATTAAATACTGGCCGCATTGAATACAATCCCATCTTTACAAAAACTGCACAGGGTGGAGCACAAAGGTGCGCTAATAGTAAATGGTTGACTCCAAACATAAATAACCCAGATATTTGCCCTGTTCGTCTTTTTAAAAAACTAATGAGTAAACGTGAAGAAAATATTAAAACCGAACGCTTGTTTCTTACTCCAAATCCGGCTTGGCAAACTCATGGTTTTTGGTATAAAAACGTTCCTGTGGGAATAAATTCCATTTAAAAATGGATGAAAGAATCCGCAGAAAAAGTAGGTCTAGACACAGTTACTAAAAAAATAACTAACCATTCTGCCAGATCAAGTGCAGTAAGTAACCTTTCAAAAGCTGGTGTAGGAGAACAAGAACTAATCAAGGTCACTGGTCATAATTCTGCAAGTTCGATTAAACCATACTTACAATTGAACCAAGAACATCATTCAAATATAATAAGTAATCTTAGAGAAAATACGCAGGAGGAAACACTTAATATAACAAGCAATTCCAAATCCTCAATAAATAATGAGTCTCGAAATATTTTTAATAATTGCGTTTTTCATTGTACTAATTTAAATTGTTAATTCTTTTAATATATTCACAAGGTGTCAACGATATTTTCATATATTGTAAGTAATAATTAATTAAATTAAATTTTTCAATAATTTTATGATAGTTTTATTGGTCTTTTTTATTGTAAAAATTTGTGAATCAAAAAATAATCTAGTCAAATATAACTCGAGAGTTCCATAAATTAGAAAATAATTTGACAGATTTTGTTCAAACTTGTTGCCATTTGGCAATACTCAATAGTCACGAGAGCCCGCAGGGCTCGAGTGGCAACAAGATTTCAACCAAGTTTTCAAACAATTTGTCAAATTATTTTCAATTTATTCTCACTCTCTTGTTATATTATTACTGATAAATGGTGTTACAAAAAACTATTTTCTATATTTTGTTGTAGATTATGATCACCCTGTACACAATTTGGATATGGCAGGTAATCACGCTAATAGAACACTTCTTATTTAATCATAATCTAAGCGTGTGCAATAAACTTAAAAACAGGTATTGAAATACACAATTTTTCTTAGACTGCTGTTTTTCCATAAAAATACCAATAAATCAAAAATATAAAGTTTAGGGTAGGTAATGTTATTTTTCATTGTCGCAAAATTTTACGAGAAATTCAAAATTGTGCCGAAATATAGGTTGTTCCATTTAAAAAAAACATAAGTCTGAGTTATTACTACCTTATGGAACACCCTGTATATACGGTAATAATTTTAAAATGTGCGCCTCGGCGTTCTGTATATATCAGTAAAATCAGTTTTAAAATATCTTCATTAACAGAGGCACAACCTTCCGAGATCGCACTGTTGAGACACCCTGTATATAAGGACAAACAACTAAAAACAATATAAAAATGATGTACACCACCGCACAACCGTCTAAAATAGACAGAAGTAGTTTCCCGTCGCTAAAACGTGTAAATAATACGAACAACCTACAGAGTCCAGTGCAAAAGTGCCCATATCGTACGCATTAGTGACGCCATTAATGTTTATGAGTCACACAGCAACATACACAACATCCGAATACTAATATCAACTTATAGTACTCACATTTCGCGCTGAGATCCTCCGAAAATCGTCGCAGATCACCAGAAGACATTCCTCTAGACATTGGCACATTCCACAAACACCAAAAAGTCTCGAAAACCGTAAAAATTACGAAGAACCATGCGGAAAGATGCATAGTACCTTATTCGCGACAGAAGCGTACTGATGCCAAATGAATAGGTGGACCGCCTGCACGCAAATCACGGCCTACTGCAATGATGACAGTTCCAATCAGTTGGCTAAAATCAATGAGTTTAATGTAAAAGTTGGGTGAATAGTGTTCTATTAGTCTTGCTAAAGATAATAAAATAGGATTATTCAATAATCGAAAGTAAAATCATTGTTAGAATGTGAAAGAATGTTGAGTGATTTAGCGGTGCGTGCGCTGGCTGCCTCAGCTAGTTTAGAGGCACGATGCGTTGTTATGACAACGGGTGGATACAAACAAGGACTTTGGCGCTATGTAGTAGAGTTATTTGATTGTTTATTTTTTATTGTGTGTAGTGAAATAGGTTTGTTGTTCGCAAGAATATTAGATTCGAGGATGTGACATTTAGTAACGGGAATTATACTCTATTTTAATATAGATTGGAACATCTATATCAGGTATGTGCAACTTATACATAACTCCGGCCGGACATATTTAAGGCCTTATTGGAATTTTATTTGATATTTATTTTTTTATTCTTCATTTAAATTGTCATTTATTTAAACTTTAAGTGTTTTAAAAGGTACATATTTTTCATCATTATCAGCATTACACAAAATCTTTCTATGGTATGGTTTTATGGTAGGTATTTCCAATATTTCCATCGAAAGAAGCAATAAATATTTTGTTAGTAATTCAAATACTTTACTGAGCTTGAACCGCGGTAATATTTCCAACACAAAAATCTGCCTTCGATAATTTTATGTAATATTATTTAAATTACCAGGACATTGGTAATATTGCCATTTCACCACATCACTGATCCACTATCCACTATGACCAATGATCAACAAAATCTAACAAGTGATAATTGAGTAAGTACGTAGGCATTCACGGCCAGAATCATTTAGAAAATAAACTGCTTCCGGGTTATGCCGTGTGTCAAGATTTGTTAATGCTGACGTTTCGCGAGCCATGTTGCTCGCTTCTTCAAAGCTAATTGAAGAATTAACAAAAAATTAGAAACAAAGTTGTTGATCAATGATATAAAAAGTAATAACCTTTTTCACTTTAGAAGATATCATAAAACTGATGTACAGGGTGTTATAAAAGTTATAGATAACGTAAAGGATATAATTTCTTGCCGTATTAAACAAAGTCAAGATTATTTAGAAGCCTGTTGTTATCCAATATCCTTTAATACAGTAGTCATAGATAACCATTCGCCCTACAGCCAGAAAATATTTTCATGTTTACAGCGTGTCCCACAACAACATACCAACAAACTTATGATTGTTTAAAAGGAACATTATTGCAATTTTTGATGAAGATTTTTAGCCAAATAGTTTTGACTTCAACTTGTATTAGGCTATTATCAACTGTTTCTGAGATATTGTGCAAGGATTGTCAAAAATGAGCATTTTCAAAAAATTATTCTAAGGTAACTAACAAGAATAAAGAAATAAAAGAACTCATTTTGCATAGTAAAAGTATCGCATTTTTTACAGTTATTACTCATTTGCTAAATAAATTAAATTCTTACATGACGTATCCGGAAAAACTGGAGATTTGCTAAATGCCAAATAACAAGAATTTTAAATGGAACATCCTGTATATCTTGACATACTTCCAAAGATCGATAAATCAACTTTCCTAAAATGTCTAACTCGTTCTATCGTCAACAGCTAAAAAGTTATTAAGCATCGAATTTAACATTTATACGCATACAACAAATATTTCATAAATTAATGTAAAATTAATTGTAATATTCCCATAAATTTTTTCCTCAATATGTCCACAGAGTAACAAATCAAACTCGATTAAATCAGGCGATCTAGTTTTACAAAGCGTTGGACCACCATGAACAATTTAATGTCATTGATAAATATTATTTAAACAATTTTAGATTGATATATAAATTACTAATTCTTTGAAGAGAATAAATATCACAAATTATACTTTTGTATAAATCAAAATTGCACAATGCTGCTGCATGAAAAGAAGAATTATTGATTGAATTTCGTCGAACAATCTGGATATTTATTTTAATATTAATTTATGAATATTGTGCATAAGTTACAAATGTCACATTAGATGCTTAATAACTTTTTAGCTGTTGACGATAGACCACCGAGTTGGACATTTTAGGAAAGCTGATTTATCGACCTTATATATTGTATTTATTCGTTCTATTTCTTATTTTTAACATTCTATTTCATAATATTTTTGTAAGTTTTTCTTTGTAACTCTTTCATTTTTAATTTTTTTCCCCGCAATTTTTCTTCCGTATAGTAAATGAGATACTGAGTAAAACGTTTCATATGGACTTATTATTTTTTCAATTTATGACAAAGTTACAACCGTTTGAGCTATTAACAAAACCGTTTTTAGCCGGCGCCAGCAATTGAGAAAACCAATAAGTCCATATGATACTTTTTACTCAAAATGATATTTGTTTTATAGAAAAATAATTAAAGAGCTTCATATAATTTTTTTTGTTCGTTTACTTATTCAATTTATGTTGACTTTGTTTTAAATAATTTTATTTAAATTTATTTATTTTCTATGGTTGTATGTGTAGTGGGTGTGTTCAAACGGCTGGATTTTTCAAGGAATTGAGAAAACAAATAAGTCCTTATAAAAATTGATTCAGAATGATATTTGCTTTCTAAAAATAATTTTCGGGGAAAAAAGTGGGACACCTGTATATATATAGCGGCAGCCTAAACAGCCGGCAACAAAGCCAGCTTCCTGGCAACAAATATTTTTACCCAGTCAGCCACTGTTCGTTAGGTTACAATATAATCCACTTCTAGACACGATCTGAGCGATCAAAGTTTGCTTCATTTTATAACAAATATGACTGTTCTAAATTCTTTAAATTTGTCATGCGTTTTTCAAACCTTGTCTTGTAAATTTAATTTTTGGATCAAACAACTCCAACCTGATTATTATATATAAATTTCTTTCTAAAGTTTAACGGCTTTTCTCAAAAATGTTCCAACGTTTTTTATAGAAATACAATTTGTGCCATTATGACAGTTCAAATATCCGTCAAGATTAAAAATAAAAAGAGGTTTGCTATAAAAAAACAAATAATTGATGGCCTATGGCGTAATTTTAGATTTCTGTCACTCACGAGTGAAAATTGAAAATTGCCTTTTTTAAAAATATATTCTCAGAATTTACACTGCATTTCCGTAACAACTATAACAACTGAAAACTGAAAACGTCATCAGTAGGTGTGGCTACAGTAGGGACTATATGACGGTCGGTCTACACAGGCCCGGACTAATTATAATTCTTTTTCTGTAATATTGCAGACAGTACTACATAGCATATATTAACTATACTTGTTTAACTAAAGAAAGTAAAAATATATAACAAGCACAAAAATACTCTGGATTAAAGTTATAACAAATAATGTAAAATAAATCTTATATTTGTTTAACTTAATGTAAAATAAATGTTATAACATAAATATGAATATGAATATGAACAAAATAAGTATTATACATTTTGTAACCTACTGGCCATTAAACAAAACAATTTTATTATTTTGATGTCGAATGCTGGCGGATTTATTTATTTTTGTTTTTTGTTTGATTGTACACAATCAAATACTTTTAATTAATAATATTCTGTGACTATCCAACACATATTGATCGAAACTATGTTTTACTAAACTAGCAAATATATTTGGTGCGATTTGGTGATGTTCAGTCTATACATATATCCGTAAAATGCTTCGAACAAACAACACTGGACTTTGTCGGCTTCCAGTTACATCGGTCTACAAACTGTATCCATAATACCCACTGGGCAGGAATCTTTGGAAACCTACATTTAATTATTAAATAAACCAAAAATTAAGTCAAATTTTATTGAATACGGGACTGTTCATTGTCATTTGACTGACATCTAACGTCACTTACCGATGAAACGTAATTACCGCTGATATATTGGAGCCAGGAACCTTTCTGCTGCGACAGCTTCTTACATCGCATACTATCATGCTAATTAGTTATAAAAAATACTTATAGCGCACTAGGAACCAGTTAAACCTATATCTTAAACCTATGTATTGGCTTGACTAACGGACGGTATGATTTAACATAAAGTGATCCCAGTTTTTTATGACTCCTCCTCTTTTATACTATCTCGATGACAACAACAAACTCTACACACCTGGTTAGTTGGTTAGTTGGTGGTTAATCTTGTTAAAACTCTACAAAACTACCGTCAATTTATATAACAAAAGTACAAATTGGCTCCACGCGCGCGCGCGCGCGTATGCACTAATTAACGTTTATTTAGTTGATCAGTAATTAGTGGACCGACCCACCGAATACGCAATTTTATTCATTTTGCTCGCCAAGCCTGGTCAGGACCTCGTTTTGGGGCAGTTCCCCGCATTGCGAATTTATGCCAGTTCGAGCGGCATTTCACTTCGCCAACGCAACGTCGCGCGAGCGTTCGCCCAAATTTACGTCCAAATACCGGAACGAACGGCGTTGTCCGCCCCTTCCTCGCCAACCCCCCGCAGGCCCCGGTCCACCCAAAAACGTATTGTTTCCCCGTGTACGCTCCATCGGCAGCCCCAAATTAAATTACGAAGCAATTTGTATATATTGTTAAGAATAGAATTGCTGGAAAGGGTTGGATTTTTTTTGGGGGGTGGGGTGGTAGGGGTTGGACATTGAAAGGCGATTAGAGGGGAATTGTTTTAAATGTTACGCGTTTTAGTGTTTTTTTATATATAGGTACTAAAATTTAATTATCTGGATTTTTGTGGCTAAATTTAATTTTATGTTCTATTGCTCAGATAGAAAATTTTGTTTAATTCTAATAAATATAGATAGTCAGACTAATCTGTTGTTTGAATAGAAAGAAGCAAAAAAAATATTTCTTTGCGGATAAAAATGTTTTTGTGATTATTATTCTTCAATATGTTAATTTTCCAATTTATTTTGGAAGTTATAGAGCGTTGAACAAAACTACATTACACATGAATCATTTACCAACTGCACAACATCAATAAAAAATCGACATAACAACATCAGACATGTGCGTTTTCAAATATAGAGCTGAAACCATTATTGATTATTTTTTAAATTAACGACTTTGTTGGTTGAGTTAAATAAGATGCAATATTTTAAGGTTGCAATAAATGGTGCTTTGTTTAAAGGCATTGTTATATTATTAAAGGAATTAACGTGGAATTAAAACAAAAAATATTTTCCATTTGTGTGATATTTGATCATTGTTATTATTTTTTTAGAAACTGTAACAAAATTGTTCAAAATTCACTTGCTCGTTGCAAAATAAATATTTTTCATTAAAACTCCCATTGAATTTACCATTATAAAAACCCATTCCACCACACAAAGAAAAGTCAATACAAATTTAATTTGCTGTATACATTTTCCTACATACCGATTTTTCCCTATGAATTGTTATATTTGCACCGATATTTACATATAAAGCTAATTTATTATAGATCCAGTAGCACACTGTTATTAAATAAAAGCAATAAAATTACCATCTAAATTGTATCTGCGTTATCATAACAACGAGTTCGTGCAAGCGCGGCGCAATTTAAAATTGGAGCATCCTGTAATAACAGCTAATCATGCACGAAATGTCGCAGAAAAAAACTAACTAGTAACTGCAACGCCATTTTGCCTACCTGTTTATCAAAATGAAACGCGAGCACCGTTGAGACTAATTTGGCATCGTTACGTTATCACAATTACCTGCATTATCAATTTACAAAACGAGACTTGTTTTCTAAAGAGTGTTATATACAGTATGTCCACGGAAAGGCTTCTTTATTTTTAATTTTATCGAAAAAAGTTACTCTTGATAAAATTTTTTGCTAGTTCTTAGAGTAGGATTGGGATAGAAACATTTATCATTTATCATTTTATACGCGGTGTTCAGAAAATTGAAAAAACTTTAAATGGTACAAGAGTAAAGTGCATTTAATTTGCGAAAATATGGAAATAAGTTACTAGGAAAAGTTGTTAAAACGTAAAAGGTAGACAAGTTTGCTTTGATTGTTTTTTGGATGCATGCAAATAAAATTTTTCTGTATGAAAGAATTGAACGAGATAATTGACACAATTTACGTGTTAGAAATAACACGTAATAATAATTTACTATTCATTGGAAACGCCTAGTTAACTGAATTTTATGTTAAAAGCATGAATCGATAAAGGAATTGTGTACTGAAAAATAAAACTACATCCCTACGTAAGTTGTCAACTTAATCATTTTTTTTTAATGGTAACACCATCAAGTATTTTTTTACTTATTTTGGTAGTTCTATTATTTGTATTAACGGCATCGGAAACATTTTATGGCATCACATCAGTAAATTATTTTGTTCTTTGATTCAGTATCGAAATTTTTCTAGAGATACACTGTTAAATGCAAGTAAAATTACGCAAATTTAAATGCAGGTGGACCTTGTAAATGTTATAAATGCTGTAAATGTCACTTAATTGAGTATTAATTTCTCTTGTTGATATAACAGCACGCAGTAAACCTAGCATCGCATTAATAAGCCTAAAAATTTGATGTTGAGGGATGCCACATTGGGGTATTTGACCCAAAAAGCTGGCCATAAATCAAATTTCTAAATTATTAAATTCCAAAAAGTTAACCAGTTTCTGGGATAGATAAAGGACCGATGTATTAAAAGGCGGCAATATTCTTTCACCTGAGCCCTGCGCCACGTGTCCTTGTCAGCCAAAAGTAAGATTTTACTATGGCTAAACATAGATGCACATAACTCGACGCTCTTGAAAGTGGTTCAAATTATAGTACACATATTTGACATTACAACTACTGCAAAATCTGATGCGGATAGATGCGGATGTCGTTTTTGTAATTTTTCACGTTTTAAAGGAAAGTCCAAAAATTGATGTACGGGTTTATATGTAATTTGATGCAATTCCTTAAAACCGTGATAGTAGAGGTAATTTAGAACATATTTAACCATATTTAGCTATATACAAATGAGTACGGTTATCAAGATATTGACAATTTTATGTTCAATACATCTTGTATGCTGTAAATGCCGCTATCTACGTATTTTTTTCCGTTTTTCCATGTATAGCAAACAACCCCCGATGACCTAGACTCTTAAAAATCATCCGAAAAAAACCTTAAACTTTGCACTTTGTGAATTTCTTGGAAATTTGTTGCTTGAAGCGAATCGGATTTATATTCAGGGCAAGAAAATACATCGAAAGCACCTATTCGCATACACTGTTCTCTGCATTAAAATGGATTATTGTTGAGGAGAGACAATAGTAAGCTTGTGAATAGAAACTGGCAAGGCGTTTTCGATAAATGTGTTTGTACAGAATGCGAATCTGGGTTCAAAACATGCGTATTAGGGTCATACCACTAAAAAAACGACCATTTTGAAGGATGATCGCATTTCGAAAGTTTTCATGGAAATAATAAGTATAAGTATTAGACAGTTTTGAAATAATACTAAAAATAATAGTTTGCATAGTGATAAATATGGTTAAATAGTTTCTTATTTGCCTCTACTACCACGTCTTAAAAGGAATGCATCGAACGGAAAATAGCATGAATAGCGTATATACCGTTTCAATACACAATATCGCCTGGTGTAAACTTTCATTTTCTTCCTCTACCACTGGTTTAAAAAATAAAACTTCTTTCATGATTTTCTTACAACATAACAGACCCAAAAATATTATCTCATAAAACTCAGAAACGACATGTATTGTTCAATTTTAAATCCGTCTACTATGCGTATTTAATCAGGACATGCCATATATATTTTTGTAAATTTCACACAGTAATAGAAATAAAGTCACAAAAATATTGATAACAAATCTTGTAGCAGTAATTAATTTACAATAGGTGTAGTGTACTGCAGTGAAGAACAATTTTTAATAGTTAGCTTTTTTTCCCTATTTTGTACGGTTTTATTGTGTTTATTACGTTGTTAACTTTAGTATAAGGTTAAAATACTATACATAAATAAAACAACACATCTAGAGCCCTTATAAGTGGAAAAATAATTTTTGCCATATTTTCGGTTCAAATAGTGGGGTATTGTGTGGGATGTGACTTAACATTTGTGCTACAAGCGAAACCACAGTTTTACCAGTTTTCTGGTAGCACAACTATTGCAAAGGTTTACTTGAAACAGTGTTTCTTCTACGTTTAATGTTTATTTAGATATTGCGATGAATCAAAAGCACAACCACAATTCTCAAACACACTCATATTAAAGAATCGCCCAGTCTGTAATTTCAATGCCCAGTCAATGTTTATGTTGCCTGCGACGTTGCATTGTCATCAGTCGCAGCACAAATGCGGTAGCCTGTTGACGATTTTCATGCGCTGAACACTGCCGGACACCGTTTTTTTTTTTTATTAATTTCTTCACGAATGCGTTAAGTTAGGCCAAACGTTAGTATTTGACAGCATAACAGCGACCTAATAGAGTGTTAACGAATGTTAGCCATAAAAATTCAATTAATAACTTCTTTATTTTCGAATAACCTGTAAGAACTAGCTTCTCGGGTTGCTTATACACCCCTAATCAATGGGCCAATTCCACGAAAATTTCCTGCGTTGATTCCAAGGGGTGGGAAATGGATACGCTTCCCTTGAATGGCGCGCTGCCGTCGATTTTCAAGATCCGGAAGCGAGACAACTTGACTGAAAAGGTCGTAGATCAGTGCGGATATCATGTGGAGGGGCAATAAATTATGCTAGTAATATGAGTTTTATTTGAGCTAGCGAGCGAGCGACGGCCTCACCCCCTTAGCATAGCGGGGCGCGTCCCTCAGCTCGTCGAAGGGGCGGTCTCGCACCTCGCGAAGATTGATATGACGTCACGCTTTGCACGGCACACTTAGATCAATCAGGGGAATCGGAAAACAGTCGCGCTCTCCTACTGCTAGTTCAGTGCCGTGCGTGAGAAGGGTAGAGGTGGGGGTTGGGGGGAGATTCTCGTGACGGCGATGCGAATAGCGTGACTAAAGAATTTAATCTTCTCTGGCGGGGTTGGTATTTTAGCACGTCGTGTCAACGGCGGGAGAAATGATTTCGAATGCCAACATAATTGATTTAATTGACGGAACACCTTGCTTATGGCTCGGAAACACATCAACTTCTAAATATAGAAAGATGGGTTGTGTTTTAGCTACGTATATAGGTGTATTCTGGTGGGCTTAGGTCATCTTTTAGCTAAAGATTTCCAAATTAGATCCTGGGTCGTGTGTGGTATCGTTGGGTGAGTATGGTCAAAAGAAATAACTTGGAAAACAGGCGTTTATGAAGAATCCTTGATTGAATTTACGCTACTTACTCGTATATCGGAATTTTGTATATATATATAATGTTAATTTTATATTAATAAACAAGTTTTTCGATTAAGATTTCGATTACATGAAATGGAAATCTGATACAAGATATTACATCATAACACAACAAATTATACACATTTATTGCACCTAATAGCTTTTTTGCGTTAGTAAATGCAAAAATCAATTGCTTGTTGTCATTATTTTTTGAAAGTTATTTCAGAACTAACATATGTATTAACATTTATTCACAAAATAGTAATACATTAAAATTAAATTTGTATTTATGGTAATTTGTTACTTGTATTTTACTGGGGTTTTCGAGATTTTTCGGAGTATATATTTTGTATTGCATGAATATATCATTACAATTTTATATTATTATTTTGTATTCACTTTATAGCAATATGATTCAAATATCTGATAACTGTAAATAATGACAATTACGTATATCAGTAATTTACAAAATTGTATAATAGCTTGTGGAAGCAAGCTCTAAATTTTCGACGAATTTTGGCGGAATACAAATATGTAATATTTATTATTAAAAAAATTAAATAAACCAAAATATACGACCATCTAAAAGAACATTTAGACAACATAGTAATTATTATTGTTAATAAATGAAATAATAATTTATAAACAAACAATTCATAAGTCAAAATGTTATTTTTAGCTTATTGTCATTGTTAATGCACGCCTCTTAGAAGTTTTATTGTAATATATTCTAGTTTTATTCCACCATTTTTTATTATTTCATTTAGGATTGACTTTATAAATAGCGGCGCAATAAATAAAACACATTTTTTCATATCCAGGTAAATTTGAAGTGAAATTTCTCTTCAGATTTATATGTGTAATATTTAGCAGCCCAAATTAAACAACCCCTCAATCTCCAGTAATAAGTGAAAACTGCTGTTAAGGGATATCACTTGAATTTTAATCAGGCTGTATAGCCTGACTTCTTATAAATAGAAGCAAAAATTGACATCTAGATCAGTTAATAACAATTATTTTTTCATATCTGACCAGATACCTATTTTGGAAATATTTCTCTTACATTTCTTTTCAGGTTTTTGACCGATTTTAAATTAATAAACAAAGAAAAGTTATTATTACCAATAATATCTACTTATTGCATATTTATATTCTATAAAATGTTCTAAACTACGTCAGGGGATCTAATGTAAATATGTCACCGCAAAATAACTAAAAGTGCAAATGAAATTAATAATTAAACACTATTTTGTATTTTTTACAGAAATCTAAATGAGAAATGCAAATGTAATATATACAAGGGTGTCCCACTTTTTTCCTGCAAAATATAGTGTACAACTCAAGTGTCATTCTGAGTAAAATCTTTTATATAAACTTATTTGTTTCCAATTCTTTAACGAGTTACAGCTCTTTGAAATATAAGCAAAACAAGAGAAATTAATTAGTTATCAAACAATGCAAAACCAAAAACGTAAATGAATTTACAACAATTTTACAACAATAAAAAATTATTAATTTTCAGTAAAAATATTATTAATTGGAATTAACAAATGAACAAAAAAATACAACGAAAATGTTTTGCTTTTTTCTAGAAAGTAGAAAGTAATAAGTTTCATATGGACTTTTTGGTTTTCTCTGTTCCTTCAGAAGTTGGAGCCGTTTAAAATTAGATATTGTTAATAATTCAAACGGTTGTAACTTTTTAATGAATTGAAAAACAAATTTACTTTCTGAAAAAATGTTTTGCAGAAGAAACGTGTATAATTGTAATTATTTTGGTTGTCAAGCATGTATTAGATCTCATGACAGATAAGTGAAACATTAACTGCTGTGAAGTAAATACATATATAATATTTCCATTGTAATGATGCCTTCATACAAAATACATGCTCCGGCCTAAATATAAATTTAAATTAGATTTAGAGAATTTATTTATATTTAGTGAATATACTTATGTGTCGTGATATTACGCAATATCTTAAAATGATATTTTCGCATTATATTACCAAAACACTTTCATGTTTATTAATATAAGAATAATTCTATATTTAATTAAATACACCTACTCGTAAACTTAAGTTTAGTGGTCATATTACGTTTATTACATTGCAATGAAGATATTACATCAAGGAAAATAGACTAATCCCGTTACATTACATCCATCGAAAAACCACCTCGTGACGGACAACTTTTTGCGAAGCAGCAGGG
Source organism: Aphodius sticticus (assembly GCA_963966075.1). NCBI lineage: Eukaryota > Metazoa > Arthropoda > Insecta > Coleoptera > Scarabaeidae > Aphodius > Aphodius sticticus. Next base: position 2,641,635 of record OZ014508.1, on the reverse strand, counting down.
TCGAGGGAGAACAGTACACGAATATATAACCGACATACTATTCAAATCCAGTAGCGATACGGACATACTTAATTCCATGATTGTACCTGCTCACAGACTTTTATTCTTATAACTTGTCGGATATCCTTCAAAATATTAAGAAATTCGCAATCATAACCATAACCAATTTTGGCTTTTTTATGTTTGGTCCTTTAAGCTTCTTTTTATATGAATCCGATCTAATTAAGCTAAAAGAAATTGAAAATATAATTAAATCATTCCAACTGTAATCTCCGGTCGGAAAGCAGCGAACACCGTTCGTCTTAATTAAGTTAAAAGGGTCGAGGAATTCTAGGAATATTACCCCCACCCACCCCTACAGTTGCAATTATTTCCTCGTTTAAATGATTGCGTTTTCTCCACGTCTAATCTTAACGGATGCGTAAATCACAAGCAGGCCGAGCGGGTGGAAACTTGTAAGGGCGAGGGGGGGGGGGGGCATTACCGACGCGCAAATTCTTATTTAGGGGATGGCAGCGCCCCCACAGCAAAATCCCTTTATCTTTTAATATTATCTTAATACGAGCCCAACCAGCGACGTAATTGCAAAGCACCCAAAATGCAATTTTCTTAAACTAGCTTCCTGTTTTTTTGATACTAGAAATATTTCATTTCGTACCGAGGATTACGGGTTTTGTAATATTTTTTGTGTAGGTAAATTATGGTCGTTTTTTCCTGGTTGGTTTAGCTATTAAAACCGCAAGGGGATGAAAAATATTGCTAGAATAGTACATTACATTACAAGAGCTGTAACTAGCATATTACGTACGAGTAGAAAGTTAACATACGGTTTTTTTTTTATTTTTCACGAGCACGTAATATGCGTTACAGCTCGAGTATTGTACATAATTTTACCTACGACCGACAATAGGGTATTTGACTGTATTAAAAATATGGCATGTATTATAGTCATCCTAAGAGATTACAGTTTAAGAAAGCTATTTGTTATTATTACTTTTCAAAAAAAAATGCTTTATTTCTATGAAAAACCAAACTTAAAATTGAATTTTATTCACGTCCTATCACGTGATTGAAAACGCTCTGTAATTGGCTCAGTCTTCTGGCTCACTCTCAGTGATGTCATTCGTTAGTACGCTTAGAGCGCGTTCGGTTTGTCAGGGTAGGGTATGGGGAGAGCAATGCTCAGATAACTTGGGTCGGCTGTCTCTCTCTTATATGCAGATAAACGCCGTATGACGTTAGTCCGCCTATTATGCAGCGCGTCACTCTCACCGTACAATACCGAGTTATCCGAACGCGCTCTTATGGTTCTCCCGTTTGAATTTAATAGCACTAAAGTGCCATGTAAGCATAACTTTGTAGGTTAGGATAGCCCTAACCTTAAGCTGTCAGATCAGATAATACCTGGTTCGAAAATACAATAGATAACTTATTCTAGTCAGTTTTACTTATGTCGAAGTAATCTTCACAACAAAATGCACTTGTATTCGCCGCTATTTATTTCATTTGGATTTCTACGAGCTAACCACTTTTTTCACAGTTTCAAATCTTGCGGAACAGCTACAAATAGCTTATCCGGAGTTTTTATTGACGTATTTCTGCATTGTGGATTTATACACCATTTATAACCCATTTTTATGTAGAAATTGTAAAAACAACACATCATACAACACAATTGCCAAACGGCGACAATGCCGATGCTGACAGACCATATGGGCCGATTTGACATCTACTATCGTGTGACGTCAGTATCGTTTTGGCGGGACTTTCTGTGATTCAATTTTTAACGCTGATTTTTATGAAATATTGAGGAAACAATTACGAAAAATAATGCATTTAAAATGTAGAGTGAAGGAATAAACACACTAAGATGGTTTTCCAATAATAGTCAAATACCCTATTGAAAATTTGTACCGCTTCTTTTTGGCCCACAGTGTACATACGTAACTAAAAGGAATTATGGTGATTATTACTTAATTTAACACCGAAATTTTTCACATATTTGGTGGCAGCGGTGGGATTGGGATAATCCCACCGCTGCCACCGAATGTAACGGATTTATTTATAAATCGCAGCTTACTAACGCTTGATAAATGCGGATATCCCATACAACGTTTCGTTCATACAATTTTTAAATAATTTTACACGCCTATTTGCACCAGAAAACTGGTATGTATTTAAATACCCCCGTTTTCAAATTGATAAAATCAGGCAAGCCATCGGCCCGCAAAACAAAACCGAAGCGTTACAATGCGATGCTATACGTACCGTAATTAAATTTGTATTACCGATCGTTTTTATTTATTTTTTTATCATCGTCAAACGGACAATTATTAATACACACTGGCGCCGCGGTCGGCTGCGTTAAAATTACATCACGGTTACTTTGGCAAGAATGCGAACGAAACAAGGAAAAAATAAAATAAAAGGGATTTGTTCTCGCCGAATTTGCATTTTCTTTTGGGCCGTATTTCCGTTTTATTTTTTTGCACACTCTACGTTGTTTTGAACGGCTTTAACATCCACTCAGAGGAAAATCTCGTGCTAGCGAAAATGTTTCAATTTGTTTTGCCTAAATTGTGTACTGTTTTGTGTTGGTAGAAGTATTGGTCTGGGGTTTAGGGATATGGTCGTTGCGACCACTTGAAATAAATGGGATAGTTTAGGTTTCTAAAGTAACTCCTCCCTTTGAAGGCCTTTTGTTTAAAGAAGGCCAATATACAGGATGTTTCTTAATACCATGCCAATATTTAAGGAGGTTATTCTTGGGTCCATTTTGAGGGAAAAAGTCATATGAACATATAAAGGTCTAATTATTGAACTACAGGGTGCTAAATTTTTAAGAAAAATATCTTTTTTTATGATATCTTTGATACGTCATTCATTCCAAAATGTGTTTAGATTAATTAAGTGTTATAATTTTACCGTTTAACAATTGATCTCCTAAATCAATTTTTGCTTAAACTTGCATTTTATTTAAATTAATAATTTATACTCGTAAGAGGTTTAGAGATGCAAATGAATGAATTTTATTTTTCTTTGCGAAAACCGTACGTTAAACAAAAAGGAATCAAGAGACCAGATTTAGTAAGAATGAGTATTTCAAAAATAATTTTTACTTTAAGAAAAACCAGTGGCGTATCACTTTTCTCTTTGAAATGATTCAGTATACACCCCGCACGAACGCCACTGGCAAGAATAAAAACTATGTTGTACAGCAGAAAATGCATTTTGATGCATAGAAGACGCGTATTACGTTTCACAAAAATATGTAGAGTCGTGCCAACGTTATCATAAAAAAGACGATTTTTTTCTTAAAGCTTTAACACCCTGTAGTTCAAAAGTTAAGACCCTTCGGAGTCTTTAAGAGTCTTTAAGAGAGTATATGAATATGAATATGAATGAACAAAATAATTATTATACATTTTGTAACCTACTGGCCATTAAACAAAACCATTTTATTGTTTTGATGTCGAATGCTGGCGGATTTATGTATTTTTGTTTTTCTGATGTAACACATTCGAATATGTGTGTACCTATTTATAATACTTTTAATTAATAATATTCTGTGACTATCCAACACATCTTGATCGAAGCTATGTTTTACTAAACTAGAAAATATGATGCGATTTGGTGATCTTCTGTCTATACATATATCCGTAAAATGCTTCGAACAAACAACATTGGACTTTGTCGGCTTCCAGTTACATCGGTCTACAAACTGTATCTATAATTCCCACTGGGCAGGAATCTTTGGAAACTACATTTAATTGTTAAATAAACCAAAAATTAAGTCAAATTTTATTGAATACGGGCCTGTTCATTGTCATTTTACTGACATCTAACGTCACTTGCCGATGAAACGTTGATTGATTGCAGCCAGGAACCTTTCTGCTGCGACTGCTTCTTACATCGCATACTGTCATGCTAATTAGTTAAAAAAATAATTATAACGCACTAGAAGCTTTTTTTTTTTCACTTTTTTTGTCAATTTGACGTTATGGGACTAACGGGCGTTATGATTTGACACAAAGTGATCCCAATTTTAAACTCCTCCTCTTTTATACTATCTCGATGAATTGAATTAATCTGGGCATATGCAAAAAAAATTGTGACAAAACTACGGTACAATAAAAGTTAAACATTTGTTAAATTTATGCAATGAAGCAATGACCATTGCTGCAAAGAGATATTGCAAAATTCTGATGACATTGTAAGAAAATCAAAAATATATATATTATAAAAGAACGTCAACTTGTATGATGATGATGAAGATGATGAAGATTGCCATGGTGTGTTACTAATTTGTTATTTATTTTAGAGTGATTTTAGATAATAATACAGAAATTGCCGATCTTCACAAACCACTGATTTTCGGCAGAAATAATATCGTGAAGTAATAATAAATCACAAAACAGAAGAATATCTATATAATAATTCCATAAGCAAATAAAATCATCACGAATGTTATTAAAGAAAAAAACTTAATCGATCACTTCCATTTCGCTCCTAAAAATTCCCAAATATCATATCCGCATCCATAAAACCCTCGTTTACACCCTTTATTACATGAAAATTACAAATTACTAGAAAATTACACGAACTCCAATGTGTAGACGATATTCCAAATAATACTTGATCCAAATTTGAAATTTTTGGGGCGAAAATCAGCTGCAAAATTCAGAACGCAAAAATCGGCTGCATTTTTACACATTATAGTTACTAATATTATGTAGAAATGATTCAGGCGTTGAAAACACTTTATATATTTAATTCTTTTGTCTAGTCGTTACATTTAGCCTTCAACCACAGGGCTCAATACTTTTGCAACCGATACTAGTCAAAAATAGGTTTGTACTATGACACTAATATCGGACGAAGACTAGGTAACATCAAAGTTTCAGAACTTTAGAACCTACGAGCCCTGAATACACTAAATTATGTAAGTCATCTAGTTACAAAACTTCTCACAAACTACCTCTCTTACCAATATCATCGCAAAGTGATAGACAGAGACAAAGACAGAGAGAGAGAGAGAGAGAGAGAAAGCAAGCTATCTGTGTGAATAAATTCCATCACGATGTAGCAGGCTAGGTTCGGTGGCTGGTAGGAAAGTTGCACAGCTCAAATAATGGCATAATGAGTCCTATGGTAATGATATTAGAGATACCGACGTGAGGCAAGACGAACGTGCCGAACTTAATGGGTTTGGAGCACTTTTGTGTTTCCCCTGTAATCACATTAACAATTTGCACCGATTCACAAGAAGGGAGGGGCGAAACTTACGCTGGAACTCTTGATGAGATATCGTTAACTTTAAGGGTACCGCCGCGCCGCACAGGGTGCATATTTCCCCGAGTGATAAGGCCCGCAGAAATTAAAGAAGTTAGCACTGCGGCAAAGTAGTAGAATAAATCACGATTTTCACTTATCACTGCTCAAAAAAATAGGGGAACACTTTTTTCGAAACCTGGAACTTTTTAAATAATAGTAGACTTTAATAGACTTAAGGGGTAATGCCACTCTAGCGCGAGAAAAAATAGCCGATTTTGTAGGTATATTTTTACAATATAGTAAATGAATAACAAAATCTCTTTAAAGCCTTTTAGTGTTCATATTTTGAGGAATATTCACAATAAAAAAAAAACAAAAATAAATAAAAGATAGCAGCGTTAGAGCACATCAAAGAGAAACAGCGGACAGGGTTGTACGGCCGGAAAGATTTTGCACACAGTTTTTCACTTAGCCATAGAAACAAAAAAAATATTGATTATATATAAGATTATCTCGGGAAGTACGTACGAAAATTAGAAAATTCCGCTTTAAAACAAAATGGCGCACGCTTGAACACAAAATATCACTTTTAGGTACAAAATTAGGTTAAAAATTGTTTATAACAAAAAAGTTTGCTACTTATCGTAAAATCCGTACGTACTTCTCTAGATAATATTGTTCTGAAGCTTCACATTAAATTTCAAGTGAATTGACGAAGATCAGTTGAAGTTATCGCTCCGGCCAGTTTGAAAAATGCGGCTTTGAGAAAACACCGTTTAAAATATTGTGTAACTTTGATGTATAGAATTGTTATATTTTACTATAGTCTGCGAAGCCTGGACCATATAATTATCTTTTCAAATTAACATTTTCCTCCTCTTGTTTCTTTCTGTTTGATTTTGACGACATACGGGCCTGTTTTGCAGCATCAGTCAGGGATGGCTATGAAAACATGATGCGCCGTGCGTCAGCCTTCGCGCAGATATTATTGCAGTTTGGCTAGATGCTCATACATAATACCTGCATAATCTTCATACGGCTGGATAATGCATCATTGACAACACATATAGCTATACTTGCTGCAATATCCACAACTACTTTGCCACTTGAAAGTGAAAATGAAAATGAAATCACCAGGTGGCATTTCATCGGTCAGAATTTATGATACAGTGTCGCGCAGATTTATTTTCTTCATTTTATCAATTGAATCATGATTATGACGAATGGCTAGTCCGTCATAAATTGAAAGCTCATTTATAGGCTTCTGGGTTAAGTTCCCTTTTCCTTCGAGGCCCTAACTGGTTTTTGTCAAATGGCGGGGACGAGTGCCATTAGTTTTTTCACGTGATCTATGCATTCCTTTTCTTATATCCTTTTCTTATTCCAAAATTTGCAAGCTTTGCAGTAAGTATTTAGATTTGATGAGAATATCAACAACATTTCTCCAGTTGATAAGCGCCACCAATCATACAGAGAAGAAAAGCTATGTTTTCTCTATGTTCTATCGTCCGAGAGAGTTACGCCATTATTTTTTTACTATTTTCAATTGACTTTTAGCCCACCCTTCTTCTGCTGCTTTCTGCATACTTTGTTGACAATGCTTCTGTTTCCACAAAAATGGTGCGAACAACTTTATCGTAAAATGAGTGAAACATCTGACGAGGAAGGTCCTTGAATGCGCAAAACTTTTCAATTACGTCTACACTTATTCTTATGCGCATGACAAGGATAATTCCGCTATTTATTTCATATCCTTTTTGAACAAATCGATAACTCGGAATGAAAGTTTGTTCAAAATTCTCACAAGTAACCATGATTTGAAATCCTAAGTCACGGTTGCGACTTTCGGCCAATTTCGCATTTGATATGCACGTTTTACACACTACAACTTGTGAAATAGCAGAAAACACAACAACAAACTTCAAAAGATGATAATTATACGTCATCCACTTCTACGTTGTAATAATCTTCAACCGACATTACTTTTTTACCGGTGTGGACTGTGGATACGTTATCAGGCAGAGGCGACTCTAGTTGCAAACGATTCAATGCTTGTCATATTAGTTCTATTTGAAAATCTGCTGCTTCCTTTCGGCTCCTTTCGATCACGATATACTCCAAGAATGTCACTAATTATGTCTGCTATTTTTTTAACTAACTAATCAAGAACAACACACGTTACATCAGACGGCTGTAACATTGTGTGGCTAGCGTCAGTTCAACGAACGTACCGAGGATATTTCCACAAAATCTTTGTGTTTTATAATATTTTATGTTATATTTCACACCACGCATGTAATTCCTCCAACTAGGATAAGAGCGTATAGGTCTCTAGGCTGTAACCTCTCACGCTAAACATTTTGCATGTACGCTCGGCTAGACGCTTGGCCGTATGTTCATCAAATAAGCATTTAAATTTTTTTTGCTTTGTGATGGTCTTCTTGTTTCAAATTCGCTTCTTTTAAACTGTTTCTACCAGTTTGATCAGAAATTTCTATCCCATGTGCTCGTCTTAGATCGTTTAGGAGATCTCGTGCTGTGGCAGTACGCTGACGTAGAGAGGACAGGACAAGAAATCGGTCTTGATTTTGAGTAGTTTTTCGATTTTGATCTTGTCCAGCTGTTTTAACATATTGGCCAGTCTCCCGAAGCCGATTCCATAAACGCTGAATAACAGAAGGGGAAACGCGAAGGTCCCTGCTAACATGTCGAATAGAGTGGCCGTGCTGAATAAGGGCGACAGCACGAGCAACTTGCACTTCACTAAGATGCCTCATTTTACCTCTAATGACGTTCTAATCAACGAAAATTGAAAATTGAATTCGTTTGTTATCTTTAGTACAGCATACACTTCTTAATCAACCACAAACAGCTTCTTAAGGTAGTTATGACTAAATATATCACTGAAAGCCTACGTACTTATTTGTGTAGTCCAAAACGTACATACATACACAGATAGACACAGTAACGTTCTGTTTCGCATCTGTCCTGTAAAATATAGAATGCTTATCACGGATTCAGTCGTAGGTAGCAAACAATACGAATTTATGCGGCCACTTTTATTATGCTGAAGGTGGATCCGCACGTCTGAGAAATATTATCCTCCACTGAATTGTGAAGAGCCTGTGCGGTGAGATACGGATTCCTGCTGCGAAGTCGAGGGAAAAAATGCGTAACACCGCCGTCTGGGAGCCTAGTGGAATTCCTAAAACTGTATCTCATGTTTCTTTCGAAGTCTTCTATACTTGTTCCCTTGTTTTGGTGGACTTCTTTTTGTTGAGAAAAGTTTTTACGTACGCAGAGGGAAAGTTTTGTTTTGTATGGGGTTGAAAATAGAAGAAGCCCAGACGGTGCTATAATGGTGTTAATTGCAAGTTTGAGAGAATCCTCAATGTATCGTTTCAAACTCCATGTTAAAAAGTTTGCACGAGCAGAAGAAGGTAATATTTGGTGGCAGCGGTTGGATTATTATTAGAATTAGCAAGTATTGAAATTGATTCGAGTCAGTTGGAGTTACGGTTGGTGTTAATTACAACTTTGACAGAATCCTAAAGATATCGTTTCAAAATCCATATAAAACTCCGCGCAGTCTGAGCAGAAAAAAAGTAATATTTGGTGACAGCGGTGGGATTATTATTAGAATTAGGAAGTATGAAATTGACGCGAGTCTGTTGGAGCGAATATATCGCAATATTCTATTTTATTCACGTAATACATAGAAGACCGTAATTTAATCACGTTCAGGAACCGACAAAAGCAGCAGCTACTTACTGATGCCGGAGCTCTAGCAAGATACACCAGCACATGACGGTAATAATACATTATAGCAGTAGTGAGTAGAGAGGAACACCGTTTAAACTTGCAAGATATTGAATACGTTACATATACTGCCGTTCAACAATTTACATATTATTTCGCAATGTAACTGCGAAAACATTATCCGTCTAAAACAGTAAAAGTTGGTATTCGACAAGTGGATACCAGACAGGAATATTTTATGCATGGTGTTTCATGATCTATACTATACCATGATAATCCTGAGCATATGGATAGGCTTATTTCAGGGATGCAAAGCGCGATAATGGGACCTATTGAAGGTTCGATACTTATTTGTCTATTCATTTTAGAATAATATAAGCCTTGTCCTTTTTATGGAGAAGCATCTTGGCTTGCAAGTAGTTTTGATTGATAATTAGGGTTTCATCTTTATAATAACATTTATTTGAAACTAGAAGACCTAATACAAATTAACTAAAGTACATAGGTAATACTACTACATTAATGAAATAAACTCAGAATTCATAAAATACTGAACAAAACATGCCATATAAATCTCATCAAAGTACATACAACAATGCAGGCATTATTACAGTTCATATCAGGAGCTTCTTTAACTGACATTTAAACGTGCTGAGGCTACTCAATTCCTTTAGAGCTGAAGGCAGGCTGTTAAATTTTACAAATCCCTTATGGATAAGTGAATTGGCACCCTTGCTAGTCCTACTAACCTTTACATATACATCGTTTCTGCACCTTGTCGAATAGGAATGTATTTCACTATTATATATGATGAATTCTGAAAGGTATGTCGGGGACATTCCACTTACAATTTTAAAAAGCATAATCATCGTCAGTTACGAAATGCGATTTTCAACTGTTTGCCAACCTAGTGTGCTCAACATTAACGCAATTGAAGTGAAACGGTTGCAGCGCAGTATTGTTCTCACGGCTCTGTTTTGCATTTTTTGAAGCATAGCTATCTGATTGTTACTGAGAAGAAACAATATGCTGGCACAGTAGTCAAAGTGCGGTGGAACTATGGCTGAAAATACTCTTATTCTAGTGAACTTAGAAATGCATTGAAAAACTCTACTACAGAAAAACAATTTCTTGGATATTTTGCGAGATATATATTCAAAGTGAAGCTTAGACGTCAAACTACTGTCCAAAACAAAACCCAGGTACTTTATATGGTCCACAATTTCTAACTTGACATCGTTTACTGATATTTTGACATTATCAATGCCAAGATGTGACTAGGTACTTATATTTCCCGGTGCATATCATTGCTTTTGATTCATTTAAATTTAATATGAGCTTGATATCATGGAAATATTTTGACAATTTAGAAAGTTCCATATTCATTTTATGTACTGCAGTTTCTAAGTTTTTATGCTGCACAGCGACCAAAGTGTCAAACAAGTTTACAAAATCGAAATCAGCTGCATATTGTACATCATTGATGATAATAGCGAAATAAATAAAGGAGGGCCCAATACACTCCCCTGAGGGACACCACAATCAACCTGTCTCTCAGTAGAAATAACATTTTCAATGCGAGTAACCTGTTTACGATTACTTAAATAGCTTTTAAATTCAAGTACAGTACCGCATATTCCAAAGTAAGTTAATTTTTTTAATAAAATGTCTCTGTTAATGGTTTCAAATGCCCGCTGCAGGTCGAGGATAACCACAATAGTATAAACCTGCCCGTGGATGTTGTTATTTAATTTTGTCAATAAAACTGAAGAGCCGTCTCACATGAATGTTTTTTTCTGAAACCGGATTGATGATCCATAATGAGATTATTCTCCTGAAAGTAGTCCATTACCTGACTATACACTACCATCTCAATAATTTTTTCAATAGAAGGCAACGCATTTATGGGTCTAAAATCTTGAATTTTATTACAATTTGTTACCTTTGCAAACTAGTATTAACCATATTAAGCATCACATACCCTGCTGCCTCAAAAAAGTTCTTTAACATTTTATTATTTAATATTACATTGGCTTGAAACTTATTATCTAGAGATCCAACTACTTTTCTCAGTTCAGACATGACGACAATGCCCCAAATTGGCTAAAATTACATGAAATTTGTTTGAAATTATTTTTGGGGTGCCAGTCCAGATCACCATCAAGCGTCCCAACAATATCCAATACACTATCTATGAAATAGTTTTTAAAATACTCTGCGATCTTAGTTTTTTCATTGATTTCGACATTGTTGTCGACAATAGAACTCAGGCCTGTATCGGTAAGCTTTATCAGTGATTTTAGTGTTTTTCACATTGAATAAGGTCTTTTACTAAATTTATCAATTTTATTTACCAATTTATTACAATTTCACTAACAAAGTCACAGAGAAAGAGCCCAGATCTTAAGAGGAATCACTAGAGGTAGTAGCGTACTACAAAACAACACTACATCAAACCAAACATCCTGAGCTTAATTGTGTGTTAATAATCACGTGTAATACATTAAATTATAGATAAAGGTGTATTACACCGGGTAAGAATGCTACTTTTTTTCATTTGCGTTGTTGTTTTGTTTTTTACCCTTGCTAAAGAAGCCAATAATTGGTAATTTTTGTTATTTTTTTTTCCAAATCCGAACCAAACATCAAAAAAGCAATATTACAACATTTTGTATTGAGCCTTCATGAACTTGTGTAAAAAAAAATGACAACAAAATATGAATGTTGTAATGATTTAACCGTTGGCTTTTTGAACATGTGAATGAGACGAGAATAACATATTTTCTAGTCGTACGGTGCAGCCATCTGTTGGATAAACACCACATCATTTTCTTCGACCAATCAAATTCAAATGGTACAGCCTCAAGCAGCAACATGAATACGTAGCCAGGGGAATCACAAATATTAAGCAATTTCGGCCTAACAAAAATATTGATCGCATGTTGACACAGGAGGTGTAGCGGCGCCGCGCCCGGCAAACGAAAGCCATACGAAAAATAAATTTTACCGTGCTGGTGCTACGTAGATAGCAACGACTCGCTTATAAATTAGGACAGCATGTTCTTGCGGAAGTGTATGTGATCAACATGAATTGTTGAATTTCGACCAAAATAGGCTAGAAACCAAATACGAGAAATAATTTTTTGCCGTCCTGATGGACTCAACGCAGACAGCAAAGAGCGAGTTATAAATTAAGAGCGCATGTTCACGCGAGGGTTTATAGTGCAGTCCCCGTACGACACACGGAACGTAGAATAATCAACAACCGCAATACCTACTTACAATGTTACAACTACTAAATAATTAATAGGAGTTAAATAAATTATTACTAAGGAAATACAAGTAATTTAATTTTTAATCAGTCATTTATTTTTCGTCATAGAATTTCAAATATATTGGTATTTAGATTTAGAAAATAATATTAATACCAAACACTTGTCGCTTGGCAATGCATTCAGGGCAATCGTAATCTATGTAGGATGGTTGGCTTTAGTTCTACTTGTTGTACAACAGACGTAGAACAGACGCTAGAAATATGGGCAAATTAAAAAATCAGCTGCCTTTATGTGGCCCGCCTTCTAAGAAAACTAATAACTTGCGAGAGTACCTGCGGTAAGTGTATATGTAGATATTATACGTGTAGTGTAATTCTTCGCTAATTAACTTCGCTAGTTAATTTGGGCAATACTTTCTGATAGGCGTAAGCGTGCCGGATTACCATATATGGCAAAAAACTTTTATAAAGGTGTAAAATATTTGAACATGTATCTATATAATATATAATAAATGACTTATACATATACATAAAGCTGCCTGTTTTATCGAAATCGCTATTTTTTCTCATACCTACAATTGAAATTGAAGTACGTATACTACCAAGTCTATACATAGCAATAATAATTTTGAGTAAAATTTCAAAATGCAGTACCCAACTGTATCTAGAATTAAAATAGGAATATTATATTTACTAACACCCACTTGCGTCAGCCGATAAAAATTTGAATTTTTATATGAGTTGTGTTTTACCTGAAAGTATCGATCTCTGCTAAGTACGAACGAGACATTCGAGATTATTGATGCACAAAGAAAACGTTAAATGGATTTTGTTACAATATAGTGTATGTTTAGTTGTATAAACTATAGGCGTTAAGTTAAGGCATCGGATACCAAGGAAGAACGAGTTTACGAGTTTGGTTTTTGTACGGAACGGCCCGATATATTTTACACACACATTTTATGTATCACTATGTCAAGAGTTTGCATTGAGTTTAGAATACACAATATTACTACAGTATCCATCGCAGTATTTTATTCCACGAACCTACCCGGGAATTCATCCCGACAGCTACAATTACAACAGTGGCGACGAGGAAAGGCAATACAATGGATAATTTGGCAATTACGGCATTCAATTGCAACGAAGATAGTGCGTCATTAGGCCTAAAATGGAAAAAATGGAAGAGAAGCTTTGAAATATTCGTAAGTGCAAAGGGCATTACTGATAATACAAGACTGAAGAATTTACTTCTACATTGTGCTGGCCATGAAGTCCAAGATATTTTCTTTACGCTTCCTGCTTCCGAAGATACTACATCTACCGATCAATACAAGGTTACAATGAAGGCTCTCGATGACTATTTCGCACCAAAATCGAACACCGTCTATGAACGATATATATTTAGAAGTTTTAAACAGATGCAAGGGGAAACAATAGAGCAATTTATTACAAAATTGAAGGAACAAGGCAAAAACTGTAATTACACCGACTTGGATGATCAAATACGCGACCAGGTGATCGAGAAATGTTTGTCATCTTCGCTACGAAGGAAATTTCTGGAAAAAGGAGACATAAAGTTGGACGAAGTACGTGAAGTCGCCAAAGCGTTCGAAGCCACGGAATTACAAATGAACGTGATGTCAAGTGCCACATCTACAGAGGTGAATGCGATAGGCTGGAAAGGAAAAACTAGACCAAGAAACGAAAATATGGCCGCGACAAGTGCGAAGAATACCAGTCAGTATCGACAATGTTTTCGTTGCGGGGACCCAAAACACCTTGCCTACGAATGTAACTACAAGACTTCTTTCTGTAACTATTGTAAACAAAAAGGTCATGTAGAAAGAGTTTGCTTCAAAAGAAAAAATAGAACTAATAATAATTATTGTAATGTGGTTTCAGATATCGAAGTAACAGACAACCTTACTGAAAAGTATGATGATGTTGCTGAAATGTACCAGGTTTCCACAGACAAGGGATCAGTATTACGTAAGAAATTTTTCTGTACCATCGCGGTCGAAGGAGTGAGAATCAAATTTGAATTTGATAGTGGAGCAGCAGTTACAGTAATGAGTAAGAATGACTTTCACCTACATTTTCCAAATCTAAAAATAATTCCTAGCAGTATTAAATTGATTGGATACGGGGATAATCCTTTAAAAGTTCTAGGTTATGCAATAGTTAATGTAACTTATCAACATACCAACTACCAATTAAATTTGTATGTTATACATTCTAGTAATGCTCCATTATTTGGAAGAGAGTGGATTCGTAAATTAAATTTAGATCTGGGTAAAATATTTCAGATAAATACAGTAGACATTGCAAATTATACACATACAAATTCAACTTTGCACGAAATTCTAGTACAATATAAACCATTATTCCAAAATATTGCAGGCAAAATCAAAGACATTCAGGGGCATTTACAATTGAAAGATAGTTTTATACCAGTATTTGCTAAAAGTAGGCCTATACCTTTTGCTATACATGATCGAGTTAAGGACGAGTTAGACTCGTTGATTAAACAAGGCATTTTAGAGCCAGTTAATGCAAGTCAATGGGCTAGTGCTATTGTGCCAGTAGTCAAGTCCAATGGTCAAATTCGTATTTGTGGAGATTATAAACCAACGGTTAATCCAAACTTAGTTGTAGATGACTACCCACTTCCAAGCATTGACGAGTTATTTGCGAATATGGCAGGGGGAGAAAAGTTTTCAAAATTAGACATTACACAAGCCTATTTACATCTCGAATTGCATCCTAAAGATAGAGAATTACTGACTTTAAATACTATAAAAGGTTTATTAAGACCTACACGTTTGATGTATGGAGTGGCATCTGCCCCAGCTATTTGGCAAAAGACCATTGAAATAATTTTACAAGGTATAGAAGGAATTGCAGTATTTTTTGACGATGTTAGAATTACAGCACCTAACGATAAATTACATCTTGAAAGGTTGCGTCAAGTTTTGGAAAGATTTCATAAATACAATGTTCGAGTTAATTTTGAAAAATGTACATTTCTTGCTGAACAAATAGAATATTGTGGATACATTATTTCAAAACAGGGCATACATAAGTCCCCTAAAAAGATTGAAGCAATTCAAAATATTCCACGCCCATCTAATCCAGATGAATTACGTATTTTCTTAGGTCTAATCAACTATTACGGAAGATTCTTTAAAAATCTTAGTTCGGTTACGTATCCCCTGAATAAATTGTTACATAAAGATGTGTCGTGGAATTGGGACAAAAATTGTGAGGAGGCTTTCCTAAATGTAAAAAGAGAGATGGGCTCTGAGAAAGTTCTGACACACTACAACCCTAAACTTCCCTTAATACTTGCTACTGATAGCAGCTCAGTAGGAGTGGGAGTGGTACTTTCACATTCATTTCCAGATGGGAGTGAACGCCCTATCCAATTTGCTTCACAGACTTTATCGGATACTCAAAAAAGATATTCTCAAGTTGATAGGGAAGCTTACGCTATTATCTTTGGCGTTAAAAAATTTTACCATTATTTATATGGTAGTAAGTTTACCTTAGTTACAGATTGTAATGCTTTGATTCAAATTTTTAATCCTCATAAAAATTTACCAATATTTTCAGCTGCTAGAATGCAACATTATGCGATCTATCTACAAGCGTTTAACTACAATATTAAATACAAAAATACAAAAACTCATTCTAATGCTGATGCCATGTCAAGATTACTACCCACATCTCTGAGCACTAATGGCAGTTTCGAACAAGCTGATGTATTTAATATCAATCAAATAAATGTTCTACCAGTTTCTGTCAAAGACTTGAGAGAGCATACAAAAGATGATATTGAAGTAAGAACATTGTTAGAAGGGTTGAAATCGGGAAAAGTGGTCTTGCCACAGTACAGATTTAATATTGATCAAAATGAGTTTTCACTTCAAGACGAATGCATAATGCGTGGTTTGAGAGTGTACATTCCTCAATCACTTAGGAAATACATTTTAAAGGAATTACATGTAGGTCATTTTGGGGCAACTAAAATGAAAATGCTAGCACGAAGCTATTGTTGGTGGTCAGGGATTGACAAAGATATTACAGATGTAACTTTAAATTGTTCATGTTGTTGTAAAATAAGAAATAATCCATCAAAAATACATCACCCATGGATTCCTTCAACTGAACCATTTCAGAGAGTTCATTGCGATTTCGCCGGTCCTTTTCAGGGAAACTATTTTATGATTTTGGTTGATTCATATACTAAGTGGCCCGAAATCTATGTAATGAACAATATAACTGCAAAAGCAACTATTGAAAATTGTTTATCAATATTTGCAAGATTTGGTGTACCCGATTATTTTGTTACTGATTGCGGGACACAGTTTAAGTCAGAGGAATTTCAGAACTTTTTGAAGTCATATGGTATTACTTCAAAGTTTACTGCTCCTTATCACCCGGCTACAAACGGACAAGCGGAACGCTATGTTCAAACTTTAAAAAGAGCATTACGTGCAATGTACTATGAAAATAATAATTTGACTATTACTCAGAAGGTTAATTTACTCTTAATGCAATATAGAAAAATGCCACACATTACCACTGGAATATCACCTTCCATGTCAATATTTGGACGAGAAATTAGATCAAAACTGGACAGAATTAAACCAGAGCTAAAAGCAGTTCAAAAAGAGAATAAAATTATTACAAAAAACAAAAACAATAGAACACTTGAAGTAGGAGTGAGAGTTTCTGCTCGAAATTATAATGGAGATAAGTGGTTGTTTGGTAGAGTTGATAAGGTATTGGGTATTTTGCACTATTTGGTAGAGCTAGATAATGGAAAAATAATTAAAAGACATATCGATCAGATAAGGACTGTAGGTGAAAGCATTCAAAGAGATAAATGTACTTCAGACATTCTTATTCCTCCACCTCCAATTCAAAATACTCCCACTGATCCGTTGCCTGTAAAAACTGATTCTGTTAGTAGTAGTGCGAATGTTGAACATATTATAAATAACAGCAATCATTCACCGTTACCCGTTAGGAAATCTGAAAGAATTAGGAAGCCGATTGAAAGGCTCCATTATGTTTAAATAATATATAAAATAAGATTTTTTTTTTTTTCAATATGTATTTGGTTAAACAATTTTTTTTTAAGTAAAGGGGGTGTTACAATATAGTGTATGTTTAGTTGTATAAACTATAGGCGTTAAGTTAAGGCATCGGATACCAAGGAAGAACGAGTTTACGAGTTTGGTTTTTGTACGGAACGGCCCGATATATTTTACACACACATTTTATGTATCACTATGTCAAGAGTTTGCATTGAGTTTAGAATACACAATATTACTACAGTATCCATCGCAGTATTTTATTCCACGAACCTACCCGGGAATTCATCCCGACAGCTACAATTACAACAGATTTAAATAAGTATCTGAGTACAAATGCTTTCACGGCCAGAGTCATTTAAATTTAGATGATAAATAGTTAGCGGTTTATGCCGTGAGTAAAAATTCATAATTACTGTCTTCGCGAACCATGCTGTTCGCTTCTTCGGAGCTAACTGATAATTAGTTACTAATTCTAACAATAAATGTAAAGCAATAAATGATTTATGTAAGAAAAGCTGTCTGTTTTACCAAAACTACAATTTTTTTCAACATACAAAAGGTAAAATGTTCAACCATAGTTAGTAGTAAAATAGGAATGTTATAATAAAGCAATTAATTAATTTGTATCACTGTATTGTTTTGTGGAATTGTATTTGTATTTAAAATATACAAGAAAAGCATTTCAGAACATGCGATAGTCACACACAAAATTATTAGGAAACGGTTCGGCGCCAGTCGACACCGCACGGCCCCTTTGATATTCCCCGCCAAAGAACGATACCGCAGTTCCCCTCATCTAATCAGTGCGTTGCTTGCATTTTCTGCGGAGTGTACAGTGGGCGCGGCTTGTTCCTTCCTCTCGCGCCTCAGTTTCGTCGAACTTTTGAGGCCGGTGACTAACATTTACTCTTAAGGTTAGGTTTTTAAGCGAAGCCCTAAAAGCCCCCCCCCCCCAACATTGCTTTCAAATTCACATTTACGACCAACTATCCTTGTCGTTATATACGAACCTTTATGTCGCGTAGCCAATCAAAAAAAAAACGAGAAATTGATAAAACCTTTGTGACACGAAGGGTAGAGTCACCGATAGCGGGCAATTTGAATTATACGCTGTCACAGTAAACATGGCATAATGCGGTGTTGCGTGTCTATCGGTACATGTGCGCGCGTGCTGCTTTTGTCACACCATTTTATTTTGCCCACCGGCAACCAGCGGGTCGTACGAAAATAGCACAAAGCTGGCGTAAACTGAACGTAAAACGGCCGTTTGAAACCTCACACAACGGCGGACTGGCCCCGTTTACAAATCGATACGAAATTTTACCGACATTTTATAACCGGGTCGTACATTCCATTGAACCGGCGAACATCATAAATCGTGCCAACATAACTGGCTGACGGTCAAAGGACAATGATAAACGAATGGGCGTTTCGTATTTTATGGATCGGAACTTTGAAACAGGCCGTTGCGTTGCTTAGAGGAAGAAATGTTGAAAATGTTGGCTCGATAAGTTGTGAGCTTAATTTGATCTCAGAGCGCATTTGAAATTCAAACTGCACTAAATATTAAGAGAAATAGCCAAAGATCACGCAGTAGCCGGACAAAAATGTATGTCTCGCAGTGCTAGAAGTCGCCCAGCTATGAGTGTGCGTAGCGGGCACCCAAGAGTCAATGACGACTTATGCGGTCGATTGGATTGATTATCCATAGGCGCGAAGCGCCTGGCGGTCGGTAGTAAACCGAGTCAATTTAATATTAAATGTTTGTCGTAACTATATGCAACACGTTCCCACTGAAATATTTTACTCATTTCGTGGATATGCATTGAACGATTGTATCACTGCATATTTTTCTAAATTATCTTCAGTAAAATTATTTCGCTTAGATGTTAAAATGTCTTTAAACCTTGAAAATGATCTTTCTACATCGCAGCTAGTCACAGGCGCAAAAGAATAAACCAACACCAAATTGGAATATTTTTGAGAAATTCCTTCATCGGTAAATGAATTCGTAGAGATTTGTTTTAAAATATTAAAATGCGGATTTCTATGTACTACCGCATCAATTTTTTTTGTAATTATTTACTGATTGGTGCTTCCATACTTCGTAACCTTTCGTACAGACTGCTGCAAGTTCAACATTTTGATGTTCTAGAAACTTTATGGTTGGCAATACTTGAGCAAAATTTGTATCAATAAATTTAAATTGTTCATGCAAATCTTGTAATGATAGTACTTTTTTGCAGTCTTTAATACTAACTGCTTCATCAGGCAAATTTAAGACGAAGGGTTTGATGATATCAAAGTTTCTTGCATAAAAAATTGCCGCTTGTAACCATGTACCCCATCTCGTAATAACTGGTTGTGGTGGCAAAGGTAGATTAGGGCACTGTTCCTTGTAAAGAGACAATCTGGAAGGAGCTTTCAATAAAAAATTTTTGCATGTGCTTATTAGCGTATTCACGTCTGGAAATTCTTCCCAAATAAACTCACAAATTCTATGAATGGCGTGTGCAAAACATGTCAAATGAAGAATATTTGAAAAATGTTGTTTAAGTAATTTTCGAACTTTTAACATAATCGCAGCAGCGTCAGAAACAAACAGTAATACTTTGGTAGCGTCTGTGATTCCTACTTTTTTTATGGCGTCATTTACTATTGTACATATCTCTTCAGCTTTGACGGTACAGCGAAACTGAGTAGATATTAAATAGGGTTTATATAAGTCTTGCACCCGCCAACAATCCGACAACGACGTTGACCACACATCTACCCTTCATATCCGTAGTTTCATCTGCAGCAACCCAAATATATTTATCTGATAGTTTTGACTTTATTGTAGAAATTGTTTTGTCACATTGTCCTTGTACGTAATATTTTCTAATTGTGGATTCATCGGGTAAGTCTCGTCCAGTATACTTCTTGATAAATTTTTGAAAAACGGGATTATTAATTTTTGTGAAAGGTATATTAGCAGAAATAAATGTTTCACATAAATCACCAAAAAAGTTTTTAGTTTAGACGTTCCTGATACATTTTCCATGTGTTTTTTTTTTGTTTTTACATGAGCCCGAAGACATTGTTTACTACGAATAATTAAATTTCGTGAGCAGAAATTGCAAACCACTTCCCCTTTCTTAACGAACGTGAAAGTATTGCTAAACTCAGCTAGCAAACGATTCATTGCAGGATTTTCAAACTAAGTACAACGATAAAATAAAAAAATAATTCAACTCTAAGTATAAAACACAACAAATTCGAAATGGAACATAAAAACAGATATTCACACAAAATTTCAAGAAACAACACAATTGAAAGAAACTGCTCAAATTATCTATCGACGAAGCGGAAATTTAAACAAGGCAAGCGACTGTACTCGATCAACGCCAAAGCAGGTGTAGTGGTATGTACACCATGAGCCGAAGCCAGACCGGCTAGCCGCGTCCCCACCAGCACGTGTCCCATGCACGACACTGGAAAATATACATTTTTGTCCGGCCACTGATTAGATCAGTCTCTTAACAAGTTTACCGTCAAGATTTCAAATGCGCGGGTGTGCCATCATCACAAACTGAACTTTACGCTCAGTAGCAAAAGTGCATAATTATTCGCAAATTCAAGTCGATTCATGTCGAGAAGCAGGGCCGCGTGTGTATCATTGCATAGATATTTTAAATAGAAACAACTTTTATTTGAACAAAAATCTTCTAAACCATATGGTTCACAAAAGAACCCATAATATGTTATGTTGTCTGTATAAGCTGGGATCAGAAGAACAATCCACGTATTAATGTTTTATTTGGTTAGTATGAAGAGACGTGATAGTATGTCCAAAGCTAAAGATTTGTATTTACTACAATTTTTGCAGAAACTTTTCTCTTTATAAGCTTTTCTAATAAGGAAATATAATAAACTACGAGTAAGTAGAAATTCTGTATGCTGCTAGCATATGCTTCATACGACGCGACGATCGTAAGTTTCTAGTAGCAGTAAACTATAAAGCGGGATTCTGTGATGAGGTGGTAAATAGGAAAGTTGCCCGCTCTTATTTCAACTTAACGATGATACCTATAAACCTCACGTGTCGCGATCCACACACAACGGCTTTTAAGTTTTACGTTCAAGACCACTTGCCCTTTGTAAAACGGATATTATAAAAGTTATACGGGTTAATGTAAAGCAGTTTGACCTCAGTGAACTTGCCATCTGCATCAATAGACTGCATAAAACACCTGAGTGACTTAGAAAGGTAGACATCCAGCATCCGACCGCTGCCACCAAATGTTATTTGGTGGCAGCGGTGGCATATATGTTTATTGGATACTGTGACGTTCTTTTTCAATTCCCCCACAACGTCATAATCTCTGTGCTGGATTATTATACTTAACTGCAGTACGCGGTTGAGTTTACAGAAGCATTTTGGAATGGCATGGTAAATAGTGTACTGTTAAATTACTGTGATGCTGTGATGGAGCGACCCCATGCGCTGGCGGGGAGAGCTGAACCAGACTGAGGGTAAATATATTCGCCTGTGTCCGACTTTGGCGTAGTCGGTAGTGGCTTGATCGAACTTCAAAGGGTTAATGCAATTAGTGTATCCTTCGTTTAATTAACTATGGCGCGGCCGGTTTGATCGTTTCATAAATATTCAAGCAATCTGCACATGATTGAAACAATTACCATGATGATTGTCTTGCTCTCGGTTTACCTTTAGTGGGTAGAGAAAATAGTAACTTTGGTTATAGTAACTTAAAAACAATATAGGCGTTAATTTCGTTTGGTAGACAGATGGATTTTATCACATCAAGTGTAATGATTTTCTAAATACTAAAGGTGAGACACTTCTATATTTAATATAGGCAGAAGTTTAATAAGAAAAGTGGTTTAGGTATAAGTTTTCCATAAAAAAAACTTTTAAAGGCATCTAAAAAGTTCTGCTAATAAAATTTAGTGGGAAACAAAGTATAATAATTTTAATTGTCTAGTAAATCTAGAAAAAATTTATTTGTTTGTTTTTCACTTACTTTTTACCAGCAACCCTTGTAATTTAGGAAGTTTCTAACATTGCTTGAGAATATAAAAAATTAGTCGCATGTGTGTCATGAAAAAACCTGTTAATTATCTTCTTAAACTGTTACTCTATTAGTTTAAATTAGTAGCCCAAATTTGACAAAATCCTCATTTTTATTTTTCATCTTGAACTGTTTTAACGAAGGTGGAGATCATAGTGATAATATATATTTCCATTACTTAAACTTAATACACACGCATGAACAATTTTTGATGTTACTATAGATGATAGACGAACTTGGCAACAATAAGAAATATTTGTTTGTAATATTTGTTACTTTTTTGGGAGGAACTCGGTTGTGAAAAGAATAAGCTTTCGCATTTTGCTTTTAACATAAATAAGTTCGATTTTTTGTTTACGTGTTACATATTTTTGGTGCATTATTAAATGAGAGAAAAGTTATCTAAATTGTAGACTTCCTCGTAGTATCGAACCAAGTGCTACGCAGGTGTCATCTTCGTATCTCTTGGTTCGATACTTCATATATTTCTTACTTAGAATTTGCTGCTGAATCTAACTTATCATTTTTCACCTCGAGTTTTGAATCACTCTGTATATTAAAGAGTGGGTGCGAGTCCACCCCAATAGCAGCAATAGCGCCGACTTTGGAAATTTGTTAAAAAATATGAAAAAATAGATAACGATGTAAACGACGTAGCTCTTGTAGAAAGTTTCAAAAAACTATTGATTGTGTAGGAACAATATAAAGAATAATCTATATCTTCAAATAGAAGGTTGTATTTGATCACAATCATTATTATATTTTTTAAGCAATTGTATATTAATTCAAGTTGGTCCATAATGCAAAGTGAAATCAATTAAAGGAATAAAAGCCTCTTGGAACTTTGCAGAGATTAATTATTTATTTGCTACATACATGTTTCGGCTCGCGCCATCTCAGTGTAAGTAAACTACAATTTGCAAAAGATAAAACAATAGAACCAAACTCCATAGGTAAATATATTCTAAAAGAAAAACTTACAGTCAAAAAAGGTCTGAAAACTAAATAAATTGGATCACGTGCATTTATCATTGTATATGTCCATTGAATTTTGTTTAGTTTTCAGACCTTTTTTTGACGTAAAATCTTTTGATTGGATGAATCTTAATGACTACTTAAAGAAAAGATTCGTCATAATTGATGATGTAAAAGTATATGACCAATTTTATAAGTTTATTTCCATCAGCAAATCCCAAAAAGAAACCAAAAGAACAGGTTGAATGAACTATAATGGATCCTTTTTTACACAATGTCCCAGTGTTGAAACGGTTGAAACGCTTCTTTTTTTTCACTTATAACTTACTGTGGAGTCAGTGAAGACGTTGATACTACTATTATTATAGTCCAGTAGAATTTTATGCAGTGCACGGATTTTTAAAAGTCTTTTAAATCTTTTAAAAAATGAATACGTGTTATTAAAAATTGGAAAATCGGAACAATGCTAGTATTTTTTTTATTTTGAGGTTTTTATTTAAAAAGCAAGGTTCTGTAAATTGTGTATTCTTTGTCGTTAAATATGCCCTTATTTCTTATTCTTTTAACTTATTATTTTTATCTTATTAATTTTTACTGCTACTTAGCCCTTTTCCGTGCGAAAAGGAGGTTCTAAGTTGACACTATTTTCATATTTTATTTTTATTTAGTTTTTTGCTTATTGATTAGTGATTATTTTTGTCACTTTTTCTTTTCTTTTGACATTTAACGGGTTTTTATATTTTGTTTTATTTTATTTTGGGTTCACTTTTGTAATTACTTCATGTTTAATTTGTTTTGTACACTGGGGTTCGATTGTGATTTTGTTATCTCTCCCACCATACCTTCTTTCTCATCCTGTATATGTTTCATGTATCTGCGCTTTCGGTTGCCTACCCCCGCCGTGAATGATTTTTACTTTATCATACGCAGGATGTAAAGTATTGTAATCATGCCAAAAAGATTTTTTTAGATTTTAGCGGAAATATGTCTTTTTGAGTCCCCTGAACATTTTTGACCAAGGTTCAAAAAAATGTCTGTGTGTGTGTGTGTGTGTTTGTGTGTGTTTGTGTGTGTGTGTGTGTGTGTGTGTGTGTGTGTGTGTGTGTGTGTGTGTGTGTGTGTGTGTGTGTATATGTGTGTGTACCCGTTTTTTGTGGCGACGATTCCGGAGAAACTACTAAAGGTATCGGGACAAAACTTCATATTTAGAAGTTTCATAACCAAACTTAGAGCTGAAAAGCTTTCTGTTGAAAAGGGTCCAAAGGAACTGGTGGTTTACTCTTAGCATTTTTCGAAGATTTTGTAAATGAGCCGCTATTTGTGTAATGTCGTCAAAATAGTTAAATAATAAATTAAAGGAGAGGAAATTTTCTATAATTTATGTATATGACATTTTTTGGTAGAATTTATAGTTTAGCTGCATGAGCAAATTCTATTTCATCGATTTTTTGATTCTAATGACAGTAGCTAGTGTCAAACGCTAATGTTTTGAAAATACTACTGTCAATATAGGCTGCGTTCGGATATTGCACACCGTTACACTTTTTACACCCAATAACACGTAAGTATCATTTTGACGGTGTACCCGATCTCGATCAAATAGAATCTCATGCAGCTAAAAAATTAATTTTATATATAGTATGATAAAGTCATGTGCCTGGCCACATCAGATTTTTTATATTTAGTGCCGTATTTTCCGCTTGTTTTGTTTTCTATTATGATTTTTTCATGCGCTGAATTTTTTTTTTCTGAATTTTGCGTGTTGTTGAAAGGTATTATTTTGTAACTATGAGGTTGTGCAGTGTTTGGGTGTACTAGTGACGATAAAGTGAAACATCACAAGAAGGGGGATATCATGTTTTTTGCTTTCCGAAATATTGTAACGTTAGAGACGCTTGGGAGAGGGCTTACTGTCGTAAAGACAGAATAAACACTAATAATGCGAGAATTTGTTCTCAACATTTTAAAGACTCAAGATTACAATCGCAACTTACAATACGAGCTATTGGGATACCGTCCAAAGAACTACATCAAATTAAAGAAGGCGTTTTTGCAAACTAAATGTTTTATGGTTACATAGCTGAGAAAGAAATTAGATGTAGATTAATTCATGACTAACCTTTTCTCCAATAATATGTACTATATTCATAAAAACTAACTACAAACTTTTCGTACTATTTGTAAGTAAGTTATTTAAATTTTAAAATACAACTGTTTTTGTAAACTATTATTTTGTTACTGTATGTCTTTTGAAGATAATGTTGAATGCTCTTATGTGTTTTGTTTAATGATTTGTACGGTAAAAATGAAAATAATAATAAATCCGCAAAAGTATTTAAAGTAAATATGACAAAGTAACCGTGAAATTTTGTGGTGAATTTCAAACACAGAACTTTTTTAAAAAACTGCTTATAAATTTCAACTGCCTCTGTAGCTCAAATGGGAGAGCTGTCAACCGGAAATTGGAGGGTTCCTGGTTCAAATCCAGGTGGAGGTGTTTTTCCAAAAATTATCCTCACCTGGATTAATTATCATTCGCTTCTTTAGTTGAGTCTACATTGCAGCCGCGTTTGCGTAATAACCATTTTCCCTTGAATTTTCATTATATTGCCTTATAAACGATGGAGTTTATATGCATAAAGCGGGCACTTTATTACCAAGTGACGTCATGCGCACAGCCGAACGAAAATGAAACCGCTTAGTATCATATCTTTTATAATTCCTTTTATCATGGGCAATTGTGAGATTCTCTCCAGTTTTGTGTAAGTGTTCAAGGTGCCCTGGTTAGTTTTACGTTAATTGAACGATGTGTTTGTTGCCACCCATTCCGGTAATACCCGTTTTAATCCAGTGCTACTTAGCATTAATCGTTTTGCTGCGCTTTTTGATTTTAGTTGTCTATATTTTAGGTTATGAATGGCTATTTTTCAAAGATTTTAAACATTGACTTGTGTACTGGACAAAGAGCGCTAATTTTTGCCTTATTCAAACAATTCTTCTGACTGTAAGTTTTCATTTTTGTTGTTTTAGTTTAATTTAATTTAATTTAATTAGCTCGATAGTGCCCAGATTGCTGGGCGAAACCAGTCACTTATCTGAATTAAATCAATTTAAACAGAGGAGAACAAGGAGTTTTATTTCTTCTAATTATATTTTTTATTGTTATTTACGTATTTTTTTGGTCCTCCATTCTAGCTTGATTGTCCTCCTTCTTCATTTATTCATCTAACAACCCTAACCCTACTGAAGGTAGTAGAAGTGACGCATACGAGGTCTCTTCATTTTATACAATCTCCATGAGTTGGTATAAAGATTGCGATAGTTCATTCCACCAAATTTCTAATTCTATTCCTACCCGTTTTACCAGCGGAAGACGCATCGTCTACCTGTCACAGTTTACTAAGTTATGGGTAATTAATGGCATGGCCGACCAGCTCACCGTAGATATTAGTTGATAATGCGACGGCCCGTTTTCGGGCTAAAAACATGGCCGCGGGGCGCCTACTATGATTAATTGCTATTAATTAGATGAGATATCCACGACCGTGGTTCTAGAACTCGCCCTAGCACTGCCTTACGGACTTCTCGGCCCTCCACTCGACTCTCGGTCCAAAACTTTGGAAATGCGTTATATCTCACGGGACCGATTATTATTAGATTTTGGAGTATGGGCGCCCTGGGGCTCTCTTTCACATTCAAAAGACTCGAACTCCACCGATGTCGGGCGATCGGTTGCCCCCGTCCCCTCAGCACAGTCAGCCCCTTAATTGGTGGCCTGAGATCAAATTACAAAGACATTATTCATCGAGTTATTTGCATTTGTGAGTGAGCTGATTTTAGTAGTGAACAGCATGCCAATATTGGAATATTATCTATTCATTTGTTCAGAATCCAATGACTGTGGTATCGTGAATAGGGTATTTAACTGTATTAAAAATATGGCATGTATTATAAGTCATCCTAATAGATTACAGTTTAAGAAAACTATTTGTTGTTACTTTTCAAAAAAAATATGCTTTATTTCTATGAAAAACCAAAATTAAAATTGAATTTTATTCACGTCCTATCACGTGATTGAGAACGGTCTGTAATTGGCTCAGTCTCCAGTGACGTCAGACGTTAGTACGCTTAGAGCGCGTTCGGTTTGTCAGGGTAGGGTATAGGGAGAGCAATGCTCAGATAACCTGGGTCGGTTGTCTCTCTCTCTTATATGCAGATAAACGCCGTATGACGTTAGTCCGCTTATTATGCACCGCGTCACTCTCACCGTACCCTACCCGATTATCCGAACGCGCTCTTATGCTTCTCCCGTTTGAATTTAATAGTACTAAAGTAAGCATAACTTTGTAGGTTAGGATAGCCCTAACCTTAAGCTGTCAGATCAGATAATACCTGGTTCGAAAATACGATAGATAACTTATTCTAGGCAGTTTTACTTATGTCGAAGTAATCTTCACGACAGAAAACACTTGTATTGGCGGCTATTTATTTCATTTGGATTTCTACGAGCCAACCACTTTCTTCGCAGTTTCAAATCTTGCGGAACAGCTACAAATAGTTTATCCGGAGTTTTTCTTGACGTATCTCTGCATTGGGGATTTATACACCATTTATAAACGGCGACGATGCCGATGCTGACAGACCATATGGGCCGATTTGACATCTACTAACCGGTGACGTCACATAACAGAAAGTATCGTTTTGGCGGGACTTTTTGTGATTCAATTTTTAACGCTGATTTTTATGAAATATTGAGGAAATAATTACGAAAAATAATGCATTTACAATGTAGAGTGAAGGAATAAACACACTAAGATGGTTTTCCAATAATAGTCAAATAACTTATCTGTTCTTTGACGTTGATTTTAATTTTTTTGTACTTTCCTAAGAAAGGACATTAGATTTCTAACAATTTATAGAAAAGAAAATATACGGTTACTAGAAGTCCCAAAAAATTAATATCAATATTCTAGAAATAAGATAACACCAAACCATAAAACAAAAATGATGCACAAAACTTGATTGACATTACATCGTAGCATTTACCGCACCGGTTATTATGTTTGGCCGTACATAATTTTACCGCGCGCAGTAATGCATGCGACCACAACTGCATAAAATTTGCATAGCGGTAAAAATATTCGCTAAAAATGAACCAAATTGAAGACGCGACAGTTTTATGTACCGTCCCATCACGGCGCTGCAACAAAAACTGGCGCGTCGGGCCCGCTCATAAATGCAAGTACAAAATGGGAAATGCATTTATCTGGTTCCCCGTAGTGATTACACGCCATTTCCATTCTTCTAAAATAACCGCACCACGCACATCTGCATATGTATGTAAATGGGTTGCAATCACTGCTCAGCGAATGTACGGCGCCCCGACGCGAGGCGCCGATATGATAACATATCCCGCAGAGCAACCAACGCTCGACGGCAATTCTAAATCCCGACTATTCAAAAATTCACCGTCGCATCACTGGGCCACTTTTTGCGAACATGCAGAATGGAGAAAATGGCTGATGCTCTTCTAGTCTGACAACCGCAGCATCCGCACCCTGAGAGCGTGTTATAAAGAGACGAAACTCTATCGTTGCTCTGGCTAGACTATTGTTATGTTATCCTATCGACGAAGGCAAATAAAAATAGTGTTGCTACCTTGTGTTCACAACTGACACTGTTTTACGTCTTACAATTTGCAAATTTGATAGATTCCTAGGAAATACAGTGACTGGGGCGTTTTAGCATGATATGTATCCGCACTTTCAACATTTTTTTTCTTAAAATTAATTATTGAAAATGTAAAATTAGAAATCTCACGTTTTTAGGAAGACTAGTAGTATCTTCACCTACTCCGCGAGATCCTGTGACTACTATAGGTAAGGTGACCAGACGTCCCGCTTTTGGCGGACACAGTCCCGACTTTTCACATTTTGTTCCGCGCCTCGCGGAGTCTTAGGGCACGGACACACACCGAGCGTATAGCGTAGCGTATAGCGTAGCGGAAAGCTTTTTCTATATGTTCGAACATACAGAAAACGCTTTCCGCTCCGCCATACGCTCGGCGTTTTCTATATGTTCGAACATACAGAAAAGGCTTTCCGCTCCGCTATACGCCCGATGTGTGTCCGTGCCCTTAGAAATGTCCCGCTTTTTAGGAAATATTATTGTTTAAAGAATTTATAGAGCTATTATGCTATTTCGTCCACCCTTTTTCAAATTGTTCGTTGAAAGGCAGTAACATTTTTATAATTTTAAAACATTTTGGGGTCGCCATCGGTTTTCACAATTGTAGAAAAATATGAATTACTCATTTTAGGTAACTTAGGTACATATCATCCTGAAGGTGCTCCCACACGCAGTGCCAATAGGGGCCATCATTGGCCATCGGAGTGCTTCGCGTAGCGGGACCCAACTGTGCCAATGCACATCGCCAATATGTCGACCTTGTCCGCTTTATTTCATTCTGTTTTAGCATTGTACGTACTACCGAAGAAAAGTTTAGTTATCTATCTATGTTTTATCATATATACTGCATTATTTATGTTTGTACGTACTTTAAGGACAATGATGAGTTATTATTTGCCTAAATGCCTGATTGCCCAAATGTAAATACATGAAAACTTTTTTTAATATTTTGTAAATTTATTCACAATAATGTTGGTTCTTATTAGCATTATATTAACCTTACAGTTACAATAAATTAACAAGCAATAAATTAATATTCTGAAGACAATATTGAAGTCGTTATAATGGGTGACCCACGGCATAGGTACGTTTGTTTATTCTTTGTGTTTTTGACGCCGAATGAATGAACGTTGTGTTAATAGACAGAAAATGCCAATTTATGGGATGGTGTTGAGGTTAGTATGACTTCCGGGTTTTCCAGAAATGACATCATCATTAAAATTTTAAAAATGAATTCGCAGACAATGGGGAAGCATACGGTATTTAGGTTCTGGGATTGCGGTCAACCTTATTCGCTAGGGTGGGGTGGGAAAGGTGAGGGAGGGGGTTGAAGGGAAGCGGGATATGAATCTACACACGATGGGGTATCATACGGTATAGGGGTCCAAGGACTGCGGTCAACCCTCTTCCCTACAATCTTGACTACAATCAAACAAAGTTGTATTTATATAATTAACAACAATTAACCATTTATTAATTAACAATTTATAGATTAGTTTTAAGCGGCAAATTTTAATAATCTGATGTATTTAATGTATTCAACAAAGTTTAAAAACTATACTGGATGCTTTTCCTTATTTTTATTATCAGAAAAATATCAAAAAGTATATCTGTTACTAAAAATATTGGGTTGATAATAAATATACCTACATAATATACAGACACGGAGTTTTAATATCTATAATTAAAACTCCGTATATGTAAGGGTTCTCAATTTTTCCTTGTATCTTATTATAAATAATTTCAGTTTTATTATATTTTAAATCAAAATTATGAATTCATCGATTTGACTGAAATGAAATATTTATATAAAGAAACGACACAAATTAACAGGGTCCTGCATAAAAATATAGACCACTCAGTGTATCAGATCTTATCCCATCTTATTCCGTATTTGTTGCTTGAAACATAAAGAAAATAAAAAGGGAGATTTTTTTAATGTCACGTGGCAAATATAAAAAACTAAATAATTTTGTTTCCTGTATTGCTGTATATTTGAATTCCTTAATATATTTAATATTTTCGAACGTACTGTATAAATAACGCCTGAAAAACATGTTTAATATTTAACAACCTTATTAAACAGTGTCCTCTTTCGAGGGTTCCTTTTTTTAATTCTAAGCAACAATGCACTGCTTAAAATAATGGGAGCTGCGGCAACAGCAATGATATCGTCTTCACTGTTCATTTTTAATTCTCTACGGGACGCTACGAGCCTTCTACGATACACAGAAATACCTTGCGCCCAATACCAACGTTGGTCAATTTGGCGAAGTGAATGCGCACACTACGCGCAGCGCGTCACATCACCAACGTTGGCGAGACATTGGCACTGCGTGTAGGAGCTCCTTAAATATAAACTTAATATTCATTTTTGTCAACAAGACGAAAGCTAAGACTACCTAGCAGTTCCTTCTGTCATTTGCAATAAAAGTTGCACTGATTATTTTAACAATTTTTATTATTTTCAAAGTTTTATTGGAATCAGTATTCCCTGCCATTTAATCGCAAATCAAGAATATACAGAATCTTAATGCAAAACACAGAATTTTAGCAATACACTAAATTATAAGAATATTCAATATTCTGTCTAATGGTGCATATTTAATATTTTGTTCGTTTTTGAAAAATCATAACTGTAATCTGTAAAAAGAATTTATGGATGTGCGCATTTTTTTTTACGAAAAACAGGATAAAATTGAATTGATCTAGAAAACCAACCTACCTAAAACATTTTGCTATACGTGTACAAAATTTCATTAATACATATCAACATTTGATATTTTGATATTCAATAACTTTTGTAATCTTTGACCAATTTTCATTATTTTTTCGAGACGTGTAAAGAAATTTATCAAATAAGATTTTCTAGCTGGTTATTTATACTGGGAGATCAAAGACGGTGTATTTGGTTTGAGCCATCCTGTGGGATAACTGGAACTTGTTCTCTTGCAGATTGTCAACTAGGTACTCTGTTATAACCATATCAATTCTCAACATCGTGTTTGTTTTCTAATTCATCACAATATCTGATTTTTTGTAGAAAGTACACAATTTGAAGCAAGGTTTTAACACTTCCTGTTCAAACTTGAAATTAATAATGTCATCGTCGTTTGTACCTTTAGAAAACCTTCAACTTTTGTATAAAATAATTTCTCGGTGCAGTTGTACTTTTAAAGATATGCCACGATATTCATTAAAAATAATCAATTAGTTATCAATTTGGTAAATAAATAAAAATAAAAGAAATACAAATGTGAATCGAAAAAGTGAATATTTACTTCCATACTGGTCGGCCTTAGCAAAAAACTGTGACATGATTTTTCAACTCTTCAATCACTTTTGCTGGTCACTAGAATTAATCCGAAAAAAATGTAAAATTTGTAAACTACTATAGTGTTATAAAAATAAATTAATTCTTCTAATCTGCTCAACAATTGGTGTAAAATAAAATATATGATCCGAGTCCACTATTGTCCAAATTCATATCAGGGGAACACAATCATACATACCATTATAAAAGATACGGATTATCAGTGAACTGAAAATCCTCTTGACGTCTTATTAAGGTAGAAAAGCGAATCCGGAGCGAAAATTCCGCTTAACCGGGTTGAGGACGATCATACAAAAACCGTTCGGAGAAATGTCCCCGGTATTATAAAAGTAAATAGCCCGGGAAATTAGCCCACTTTGTGACTCTGTCAGATAGTACTCAAGCCATAATAAAGTTTGAGGTTCGGAAAATAGGAGTGCACTCCAGGAAACTTCAGCTCCGCCGCTCCGCTCCGCATCGGCATGCCATCAAAGTAAATGTACTCAATTTACAAGATAACGATGAAGTTTTCCGGCACTATTTTCAAACCGCGACGAGCGACGACTTTAGTGAATCATTTGGTGGATTTCTCATTAAAAATTATCAATGACAGATCTACTAAAAACGAACTAAAGGTCGTTTCGATAAAAGCGCAAGATTTGAATTGCGCGCTTTTTTGGCTCTTACGATTCGATTGGCCAACGAGTGAGACAGGTCGATAGGAGACAGATGGGAGAGTAGTCTGTGGATGGGAGTTAGTAAATATGTAGTGCTCCACGAGACAACAACGTCTCCTTATTGTGAAATACTACCATGTCAGATTTTATTACTAGCTTGTTGAAGATTCCTAGTAGATTCTCCAATAGGTGATCCCACTGCCATTAGAGCCGTGTCATCTGCGGATGTGGCGACTATTACATTTTCCAGCTGAGGTAGGTCACTTGTTAGCAGATAGAGAATTGGTCTCAATACACTACCCTGGGGTACCCCAGCGTTTACTTATTTTAGTTCCGAGTATGCATCGATCTGTTTTATTCTGAATAGCCTATTAGATATATAGGATGTTACCAGCTCGACGTATTGTAAAGGTAGCATACTCTTTAGTTCTCTGGATACAAAACTAAGGTGGAAAGAACACGTTAAGAAGAAAAGAGGAGAGCTTTGCCTCAAATACAGAGAACTGTACTGGCTTCTGGGAAGAAACTCTCAGTTGTCAGTACAGAACAAACAACAAGTTTACAACCGAGTACTAAAACCGATTTGGTTATACGACATCCAGCTTTGGGGTTGCGCGAAAAACTCCAATATACAAGGAATCCAGATTTTCCAAAATAAAGTACTAAGGAATATGGTTAACGCTCCTTGGTACACTCTTGGAATTAAGTAAGTTCTATAAATATTTTAGCAGTGTGTCGATGATACATCCAAGTACAAGTTTTTTGTTATTCTGGTCGACCGCTCGGCCGCTAAGTGCAAAAAATTGTCCGTTTACGCTTCAACTCGTATATCGGAAATTTATTATTTGCGAAACCTTGTTCGAATGCTTTGAATTGGTTTATAATGATTTATATGTTTCTATCTATTAGCTTAATGTGTAATTAATTAATGTAATTCCTACATTGCAATGTAATTGTGTTTTTATTAAATATGACGGTAATTTTATATTAATAAACATAAAAGTTTTCAATTACATGAAATGAAAATCTCATTTCAAGATATTGCATACAACACAACAAATTATACTTACAACCTTATTGCATCTAATAGCTTTTTTTGTGTTAATAAATACAAAAATCAATTTATTGTTGTCAATATTTTTACTTTTCATGTTATTTCAGAACTGACATATGTATTAACATTTATTCACAAAATAGAAATAAATTAAAATTAAATTGCCCTAACATTTTCTTTATGGTAATTTGTTAATTGTGATTTACTGGTGTTTTCGAGATATTTAGCTTCAACGATATTTTGCAGTGTTTAACTTAATAAACAGAAAGGAGTATGTATTTTGTATAGCATGAATGTATCATTACTATTTTTTTATATTATTATTTTGTATTTACTTTACAGCAATATGTTTCAAATATCTGACAACTGAAAATAATCACAATTATGTATATCACTAATTTACAAAGATTTTTGGAAGCAAGCTCTAAATTTTCGACGAATGTGTTATAATTATTATTTTAAAAAAAATAAAGCAAAATATACGACCATCTAAAAGAACATTTATACAACACAAAAATTATTTCATCAAATTTGACCTGGGATGAGTATAAATTGTGTTGGTAACGGGTATATAATTTCCCAAAAGCAGACGCTTCAGAAAGAAAAGTTGTTGGTTTCTCTTACGTATAGCTTTTATTGCACATTAATTACTCACAATCATATGCAATAAAAGCTATACGTAAGAGAAACCAACAAGTTGACGATTTGAACCAGGGACCTTTCCGTCGCTAGCACAATGCTTTCCCATCTGAGCTATTGACATTGTGCTAGCGACGCAAAGGGCCTTGGTTCAAATCCAGGTTGTGGCTGTAATTTGTGATATATTTAAAATTTACATCCCGCCTGTATGTTACCATATTATTAACTTATAATGTTACTTTGACAAAGTATATCGTTAAACATTTTCAGTTATAGTTTATATTGTTTGGAAATTAAAAAGACCTTCATTTTTAATGTATATACATTTTAGCTAACCTTACAGTACACAATTCATAAGTCAAAATGTTATTTTTAACTTATTATCGTTGTTAATGCACGCCTCTTAATTTATTTAGAAAACAAATTTAGAAATAAAATTTCAAATAATGTTCCAGCTAATATATAGTAAATGAAAAATGTGTGCTTATTGAACTGGAACTATATTACAATAAAACTTCTGTAGGGCTCTTTGAAATAATAACAAAAAAGGAAAAATAAAAAATTAATTAGTTATCAAACAATGCAAAACCAAAAATGAAACACAATAACACAATAATTACAACAATAAAAAATTATTAATTATAAGTAAAATTGTAATAATTTGTCTTAACAAATGAACAAAAGAAAATACCAAAATGTTTTGTTTTTTTTTTCTAGAAAGTAATATGTTTCATATGGTCTTATTGGTTTTCTCTGTTCCTTCTGAAGTTGGAGCCATTTAAAATAAGATATTGTTAATAATTCAAACGGCTGTAACTTTTTAATGAATTGAAAAAGTAATTTACTTTCTGAAAAAATTGTTTTGCGGAAGAAACGTGGGACAGCCTGCATATATTGCTATAATTTAAATTATTTTGGTTGTCAAGATAAGATGTCAACGTAGAGGCCCTGCAGCTACTGGACAACCAGAATCTAGTGAGAAGACTAAAAAGAAGTAAACCCTTCGAACTAGTGAATCAGTGAAATCTGTAAAAAGCAGAGCACAGTGAGTGAAGTGTTAGTGCGTCTTGTTTAGGACAAATTAAATATAGGACATCAGTGGATAGCCTATTAGAGACAAGTACCTAGTTTTAAGAATTCAGATTTATATTGATGGTTAATCTGTTAGATTAGTTTCAATATGTTAAGCATCTTATGCTTATTAAAACAAAAATGTAAACAAATTTTTGATATTAGTTAATAATAAGTTAATAGTAAGTACCAAACTTATTATTTATGGTAAAA
This sequence comes from Aphodius sticticus, assembly GCA_963966075.1. Taxonomy (NCBI): domain Eukaryota; kingdom Metazoa; phylum Arthropoda; class Insecta; order Coleoptera; family Scarabaeidae; genus Aphodius; species Aphodius sticticus. Next base: position 2,605,521 of record OZ014508.1, on the reverse strand, counting down.
TGCAAAATACATTTATTTACCCCCCATTGTGTTATATCATGGAAACACATTTTTAAAAAATATTGGGTGCGAAACCGCGACTATTTTCCGCTAAATAACTTCGACAATAAAACAAATAATAAATCACATTACGGGCAAAAAAATAATATTCGTGCGCATTGACCTATCCGATACATAAAGTTTTTATGGCTATGTGTTTGGTTCTGTTCTGAAATCGATAACACCATAATATATCAACACCGCCACTCGAACATATTCGCAAAACGATGCCGAATAGGCATCCTGAACGAAACAAAAAAAGAGTTATTTTTCAGCTCCTGAAGTGTGTGAGGTATGGTATCTCAACACAAACTTTGGCCCTCATTTTGTTGTGGCATGAAAATTGAATATTTGCGTTAATGTATCTCATACTTAAATAATGAGTAAATAAAATTAATGTTCCTTTAAAAACATAATCGATAATCGTAGAATTTTAAAATTTGTTCATTACCCAACCCGGTAAATTTTAAAATAATATTGTTGTCTCTGTATTGTTTATAAATCTATTATTAAGAATTTTTATCGTATGCTTGATGAACACGATTAAAGAATTTTCAATATTGTGTCTGTATTTGCAGTTATAAATATTCGCTCTGAATAATGTAGCTTATAATCTCCTTGCATTTCTGTTGTTTATTGCTTTGTTATTAGGATATTCATTTACATATTTTGATTGGTATTGTAATTGTTCCTATTATTGTACTAGATATTTGTTTATAAATACCTCTTGGTATTCTTCCCTTCGCTACTTAAGACAGATTACTTCAAATTATCTGTTATTTAAGTTTAGTTTATTATTATTTGATCGAGATCGCTCGTGTCTGCTGTAAAACTAGTTAGCCAGGATAGACCGATATTTTGATTCTATTGACAGTATTGTCAGCACATCAGCGTTTGACACTGCTGTATAGTATGATCAAGTTATGTGCCTGTTCACATCAGACTTTCTTATTGCCAGACAAGTTTGAGCAACTGTAAAATAAATGTTGTCTTACTTTTGATAGATCTAGAAAATCAATAAATACACACAGTGATTTACAATCTTAGATGAAAATTAATATACAGTGAGCGCGTAAAATATGGAAACATGACAATATCTCAAGAAGGGTTTTGCTATTTTAAAAAATCCTCGAGCACGTCGATTTATAATTATCAAAATACACCTTATGATATCAAATTAATTTTTTTACCTTCAATTGTCTTTAACAGATGACCATCGACATTTTTTTTTAATGACAACCCTATATTTTTTTAATGAGTTTGACAGATCTTTTAATTGTCTTAATGGGTGCATAATATTTTTATGGCCGTAGATAAGAGCATTTTCGAGAAAAAGGCAATTGAAGGTTATGAAATCAAAGTGACAAAATCTCCGGAACGGTTCGATCGAATTTAACGAAATTTTGAAATTAAGTATTTTGCAACCATGTGAAGTCATTGGCGTTATGATCGTTAATGCAACGTTTACAGTTTCTGAGATATAACCTCAAACTTTTGAATTTGAAATAGAACATCCTGTATATTTTGACATTTTCTGTTACAGTCTTCATTATTATATCAAAAACATCTAAAAATTAACAAAAACCTTTATTACTTAGGTCTAACAATTAACAAAGAAAAAATTGATAACAAAATTATTGCATTTTCTACTGCAAGTACTCAGCTGGTTTATGAAGATTCTCAACCATTGACAAGAACACATTGTTTTAAATTTGATCGGATTATTTTTTTGTTGTTGTTATTTTTTGTTATCACTTTTTTCTTTGTTAATTTTTAGACCAAAGTAATAAATATTTTGTTAATTCCAGGATGTTTTTCAAAGTTTGAGCTTAAATCTCAGTTTCCAGTTGATGCAACTGGAAACGTTGCATCAACGATAATAACGCCAGTGACTTCACATGGTTGCAAAATAATTGATCCCAAAATTTCGTTAATTTCGGTCGAGCCGTTCCGGAGTTCTTGTCACTTTTATTTCATAACCTTCAATTGTCTTTTTCTCGAAAATTTTCTTATGTAAGGCCATAAAAACATTATGCTACCATTAAGACAATTAAAAGATCTGCCAAATTCATAATTAACTTTTTGTAACCACATCTAATTAAACGTAATAATTAATAAATCAACAAATTAAAAGAAATTATAAACAATATCTAGGTACGTCAAAATGCTTTCACGACAAGAATCATTAAAAAATATGAAAAGTATGCCGTCATTCAAAGTTCATTTTTAACTTATAACTAACCGTCTGTTAGTGTCGGTAATTAGAAATTACAACCAGTCGTAGAAAACCCACTGCATAACAATTAATTATTTTGTAAGTTATAAGTCCTAATAGAAACTTGACAACCCAAAATCATTTTTTAGTAATAATAATAATGTCGTGTATTCACTTAGAATTTGGTGGTGCATTTAATTTTTGCGTCGTTGTATTAACTAGTGTAGAGTTTGTTGTAGAACGTATTGTGTTTATGAGGTTTTTCTTATTCAACAAACTAGAGAAAATAGGGAAATAATCTATATGCTACAGATAAAATTATGGTGTAAAAAAAATTTAATTAAATTAGCTTAGAAAGACATTTACTAAAAAATTGGGGTTACAAGTAGAACAGCCTGTATATTTTCTTTGTTGGGGTGCCCTCGAATCCTCTTCTTTAAAGGGTTTCATAAAGGTAAAAATGTTGATAAACGTTGTAGGCTAAGCCTATCATTACCTTCAATACTGGTGGTTCTGGTATAGTGAATATCAATCAACGCATGCTACTAATTTTCGAATTCAGGCTTGTATTGGTCAGCGAGGTGCTGTAGAATTAGAATTTGTATGGAAGTAGGTTAACTCATTGGCATTCAGTTCAAACTGAATACTGTTGTACACAATATATATTAATTAATGCATATCAACGCTTTTGTTATTGAAATTCGTTGGGCAATTATGTTTGTTGTTATAAAATAATAAAACGGCGCACTATATCATTATTACTAATAATTAATCATGAATATTGCAATGAATATAAATCAAAATTGCCATTATTTTGAATATCAAATGAATACATTGAATAATATGTATAAAATAATAATAAACTACCTACATCAAATTGGAGGAAACTCGAAAATTATTTTATGGACTTTATGAAATTAAAAATTACGTCCATTATAGATATAGTTACGTCCATCGGGGGACACACTGTATATATAAATCTCCACTAAGAATCTGTTTTTCGATTAATTAGAGAAGCCAACCAAGCAAACGGAGTTCGGTATTCATCTTCCTGTATGTATAGATACTTCCAAAACACTTCGAAGATTTTCAACACAGGTTTACCAAAGTTTCTAAACTTAAATGCGATAGCACGAAACTGATTTATTAACGCCAGGGCGGGAGAATCCTGAAAGTTATTGATGCTCAGGCGAAAATATTTATTCACAGCAGCTCTTTAAAATTACTTCATAAAAATACCTAAAACCAATAAAAACTTTTGTAATAAAATACTGTACGCTTGTGGCGCCATATTATGTACGTGATAGATTACAAAAGTTCTCATTCCATGTACGTACATACGGGGCAATGCATTAAATTTAATGTGCATTGTCAATACATGCAGTCGGTGTAGTTCGTACGCAAAACAATTCAAATCGGTTGTTTACCTTAAATTTTTTATCGCCTCAAACAGTTGGCAATTTTATGTCGGTTGGCCGTAAATTTTTGGCGGATGAATTGAAATTCATGAAGCGATATTGTGAATATTTTTAAAGTAGCGTGCAAGTGCTGTTTTGCGATAATGTGTATTGTTTTAAATAGTTATTGGCATATTTGTGGAGAATTATTAAAACTGATAATACGTTTTATAATTTTGTTCCTGGTTATCAATTTTGTGTTTGTTTTACGCATATGTACATCCATGTGATTTTTTTGTTACAGAAAACATTACACTTTATTGAATGTAAATAAAGAAAGTAAATTTAAACGCTCGAGTTGATCATCAAAGCTTCTGCATGTTATTTCGTAGTCGTCTCAAGATATGTTCTAGGTGCAACATGGCGCAGTCGGTAGGATAAACAATTTATTTATTATTTTATTTTTTAATGAAAGTATTATTGTACCTAGCAAAGGAAAGCCAGGAATATTATAATTTTTGCATGAAACTCTTTTAGTTTGGCCAGAAGAAGAAGAATGGATGTTCAAAAAGAAAATTAGGTTGGAAATTTTAATTCTTGTTAATTACTTAGCTAAAAAAATGTAAAAGAACCTTTAATTTGTACATGAGATACCATTTCAATTAACAAAGTAAATTATCGATATATTAGTATTTTCAAGCCAAACATATCTGGTATAGATGGACTATTTTGCGAAATGGATTCAATTAATTCAATTAAAGAATAAAATTGCAAATGCAATCAATAATTTAAAATTTATCATTTTTAAATTGTTACTTTAAGTTCGTCTTCTCCAAAAGGTTATCCGAAAAAGTACTTAGAAATATTAGAGGTCATCAAATACGAAATTATAATCACTTTCTCCATTGCATTTACCGGATGCTTTTAATAACAATTAACATTTTTATTATCAATTTATCAGAAAATATTATTCTTCATAAAAGTGTGTGGATTGTCTTAAATCTAAAATGCTATAGTAGAATGTAAGTATTTGCTTACATGTACCGAGTGTTACCAAAACTAAGAAAAATACTGAAGAGTAAAATACCTTTTATGTTCAAAGCTATGCCAAAATGTTATTTGAAAAAAAGTATTTGGAAATATTAAAAGTCTTTAAACACGAAATTATAATCACCTTCTCCGATGACAATACCGCGTGTTGCATTAAAAATGAAATTATAGTCACTTCGACGTTCCATGCCTCAATAGACTCAATTCCATACACTCAATAGACGAGTTTCTACTTCACCACAGTTTTTGAAGTATATTTGTGCCAGTGCAAAAGTAAATATGTGATGTGTGACCTTTAGAACAAAAAAGCCTGTTAAAAAAAAGGATGTTGCTATAAACATTTGAATCAGTCGGTTCGAAAACATTACAAGACCAAAAAGTGAGTTCTGAGAAAATTAACAAAATAATTTTGTCGGTGCAATATCTTGAAAAGTATAGCAGTTAGCTATTTTGTGCCAACAGACAAAATATAAAGTAGTTCACAGAGAATTAAATGTTTTACATATTTTATTTATATTTGCATTTAAAGCAGAGCTATGATTAAAAAAATCGTCATGGACATGTACTGTTTTTGAACTCAACGGAAAAACAGCGTACATATTTAACAATATTTGTTTATTTAAAGCATTTAGATACAATTTCTATTATGATGTATAGTGTTTTTGGCGTTCTGATTCCAAACCAGTTGTCACATTTTTAAAATTGAAAATGGCGGATTCGATATGGTGGCAAGAAAATTTAGAAGGATGTCGGGTGCTTATTTGCTGTCATATTTGAAGATCCTAGACTCCAAATCCAAGTTCCAATTTTCAAAATCCAAAATGGCGGAATCAAATGACAACCGAAAATGTAAAAATCTTGGATTTACATAAAACTTATTTTCCGTAATATTTGAAGATTGATAATTAAAAATGTCATGTCACATTTTCAAAATAAATTCAAAATGGCGGGTTATAGGTACATGGTTAGTCAAAATTACCGGAACACCTTAGCAATTCTTCAACCGTAAAGAATTTCAAAGAAAAATTCAAACAAAAGTTTTTTGGTTTTAAACAAGCTATCGTCTAAATATATTTTCAATATACAGGTTGTTCATTTTATTCTGGAAGTTTGGTAAACCTTTTTTTTCTAATAGAACACTAATAGAAAAAATAACTAAACTATGCAATAGAATTATATTAAATATTCAAGATGCCAAATTAAAAGAAATGTGTATGTATGTGGGAAAATATTCTTAATTTGAAGTCCAGGAGTTTTGATTAATTGCTAATATCTCAAAAAATGATAGTATTGTATTAAAAAAAAGATTTCTACAAAAGAATTATTACTAGAATTATGAAAAATTATAAATATACAGGGTGTGCTATCAGTTACCAAATTTTCAGAATAAACTGGAAATTCTGGAAATTTCTGGGTTTGGTTTAAACCCAGAATTCTTTTTTGATTTTTTTTAGTAAGAGAATTATTTAGGTATTTCGCTAATTTCGTCTATTTTTGATTATATGCTCATAACTCAAAAATAATAATAATAATAATAATAAGTCACGTGGTAGTAAAATTCTTAATTTTCACCAGTTACATACTTTTTGATATTGTTATTCATATTGATTACTTCGTAGTACCACAACAACGATTTGAATGCAAAATACGAAGTTGAATGCAAATATCAGTAGAAACTGAGTAGAAACGCGTTGCATGAGGGAGCAAAAACACTGTTCTGGACTTGTTTATTTCCAGCATCCCTATTTAGTTCTATTCGACAGAATAAATCACAGTGAACAATGAACATTTTGGCTATTTGAGTTCAAAATGGCAAATTTTGGACTTGCACTGCGCTCGAATTTGCCGATTCATTTATGTATTACGATAGTCAGCTTATTTTATTTATTTGCTACGAGAAAAGGTTTATTTATACTGGGTGTTCAATGCAACGACGAAAAAGAGAATAATTTCGTATTTAATGACCGCTAATATTTCTAAACACTTTTTTCAAATAACATTTTTGCATAGCTTTTGAAATAAAGATACTTTATTCTTAACAGTTTTTCATAGTTTTGATATGGCATACCCTTTCTTATATCTGCATTTTAGGTTTAATACAATCCAGAACCTTTAAAAAAATTTCCCATTAGTGCTTAACGTTCTGCTGGACACGGTATAAGTACACTAAATTATAGAAATACGAATGCCAAAAATGTCTAGATTATACCGCAAATCAGTTACTCGAAAATAGAATTTATTGGACTAAAATTCGTATAAAAAATAATTTCAGATCAAAAATTACATAAGAATAACTTACAAAAACTTAAAAACAGAACGTTCTGTTATTGCATTTTTTTAAAAGAAGTTTTTGAAAGAAATATTGGCAGACGAAATACAGGTTCCAAAATCAAGCCATTTTATAGTTTCTCCAATGCAGTACTTAAGGGAGCGTATGCATTGGCAATTAACATTTCGCGACAATGTTATTACGCTATAAACTGATACATAAAAGCCGGCTTTACGACAGTGTAATTGTTACGCTGGCACAATGGGGGGTGGGGTGGCATAAAGTGCGTTCGCAATATAGAATGAGTAATTCTAACCTATATTAAATTACGTTCATATCACGCCGTTAGCTGGTATAAATTTTCACTCAAACTTTTCCCTATTCACTATTATGTAGACCTACTAGAACTATTATTAGTTATTATCACTACTAATAGAGCGTTTTAAAGATTCATAAAAGATTTCAGAACTTTATTTTTACCTTTTTTTAACTCTATTACTTATTTGGCAGGAACAGATTATTATAAGGAGTATCATAAAAAATATTCACCGGCGCCGCCACCAGAACTGGAAAAAGTTTTCTAACAAGGTTTTTGATGCCCAGATACTTAATAAATGTTATTTTTATTCAAATTGTGGTTAATCACGTGACTAATAATAATACTATTCACGGATTTTCTTAATAAATCAATTCTTGTTATGGAATTCAACTTATTTGATAATTACGTTTTGCAGGCATGATGCCCACTATCCCTCCCTCCGACTCTAATAATCCCTTGTTTACTGCATGGGTATTTAAATGCCCATCTAAGGTCCTAGCCAGCCTGCGTAATCGAGTTCCTGGCCGGAATATAAACGACGGAAGTTGATTGTCGTCGCGTAGGTTTTCGAAAAGCAGGAGAGAATGCCGAACGGAGAGATGGAATGGGGTAAATAGCGTAGCCCGGAATCGAACAACGGTATATAACAAGTTGGCCCTAATCTAATTTTCTACAAAGACGCTCCTGCATACCGGGGCAGAGGCCGTGGACCGGCTTTACTAAATAGATTACCGGGATGGTGGCTTTTTAGGCCTTCAGCCTATCCAACTCGATGACGTAAGTTGATTATTTACAGTCCAAAAAATATGGCCTCCTGCTTTTCTTTCTTGAAGAGAGGCAAACAGAGTTCTATTTTTGGTCGAATTTGTTGATTGGGCTTTTTTTATTAGTAAATTGTTTGTAGTATAAACCGGTATAGATCTGTGCATTTCGATTTTCTTATATGGGTTGTTTTTTGTTGAAAAAAAAAAGTTTACAATTTTTGGTATGTAGTCCACAAGGACCATGTTTGAGTTTGTTTTTACCTAATCTTGTGTAGAAGATGTTCTGACTTCACGCTGTTTATTGAGAAGGTATACAAAATGGTCACAGTAGCCCCACTTTTGCTATACACACTAAAAAAATCCTCAATTCAAATGTATATATTTAGGTTTCCATCACTTCAAATAAAACATCTTTCTTCCTACAAGAATAATTAATATTTTGTCAATTTATTTAATAGATATTGTTTTCAATAGTTCATATATTCGACTGAATTAAGTATGTGGACTATATCGATTATTTTAACAAAAAATAGATTTAATCATAAGGAACAGATCAAAATGTCGCAGGGAAACTATACTATCTTTTTGTCTACAGTGACAATTCAAGAAATCTATAGGAGTAAATTGAAGGAATATGTATATTCAATGTTGAGGTAAGAATCCGGTATATTCAGATGAATCTAAAGAAAAATTTAAACATTTACTCCCACCGTGACACACCCATGTGACTCAGCGCTTATCTTGTATTGGTTGTTTGTGCAGTTTGTGGTCGTCTGTACAGTGTTCCGGTTGGATTGTACTTTTGAAATAAATGGATTCATTGAATTCTATGTTGCGAGAATGGGTAAGTTTCTAGGTTTATAGGTAAGTGTTTTTTTGTTAATAAATAAGACATTTAGAAAATAAACTGCTTCCGGGTTATGCCGTGTGTCAAGATTTGTTAATGCTGACGTTTCGCGAGCCATGTTGCTCGCTTCTTCAAAGCTAATTGAATACGTGAGTGGACGGAGGTGTTATGTTACTTAATCAAACTTTGAAATAAATTAGTTTATCTTAATCAATTTTGTTCAGCTTCAATCCATCTAAGCAATTTTCTGAAACTTAGATAGCCCCAAACATATAATTGATTAGATGGATTGAAACTGAACAAAATTGTTAAGAAAAAACTTTTATTTACTTCAAAGTTTGATTTTGTAACATAACACCTTCATCCACTCACTTCTTCAATTTAATTAATACGAACATATTATCTTATCCAATTCAACCACTCATTTCCTTTTAACAATATCATAAAACGGTTACCTTGAGAATACCTCTGTTTGGAACAAGGAAATAATTTACTAGAATCAAGATGGGAGTTAAGTTCTTGAGATATAAACATTTAGTGTGTAGGAGACCAAGACTAACATAGTAAAACTCGATCTTAAATTACATTTTTCACTAAAGTTCGGCTTCGAAAAACTATTTTTTTAATCCCAACTAACTATATTTTATAGAATCTTAGATAATCAATAATACCAGAATCATCCCCAAACCTGTATATGTTCCTGGATTCTCGTTTATCCCCAAATTTTTACTTTCACTTAGACGGTTTGAGTAATATATGACATGGTGATAAAATTTCCATAATAGCATTGGTCTAGCCGCCCGAACACTGTAGCTGGAAAGCATATTGAGCGATGTATGCGGTCCCCAACTTTGCATAGGATTGCCCTAAATCGGGCGAATATAAATTCGACAACGCTATACTGTCCACAAGTAAATCACTTAGGGACATATTGTCGGCAGTAAAGAGCTCCCGAAATTACACGTTCGCTGCACCTAAATTTGCTGAATTGATTCCACTAGATTGATATCACTTCCGATCAACACAATTAATTTACTCTATCAGATAGTTAATACCTCCAAATTCGACACAATAGTGGCCATTAATTAGTTTTGTTTGTATAAAACAGTGATTTTTAGGCATTACAACAGCAGATTATTAAAAAAAAACTCACCTATAACTTCGATTGCAATGACTTTTCCTGCAACAGAAAGAAACACAAAGATAAATATATGATATTTCATGTCAATCACGTACTAAACCAGTGATTCTTAACCTTTTTAAAGTCAGGGAGCACATTTTATCTTAACTTTTGACTCTGATTCTTGTTAATATTTTAAACAGCTGTAATTTTTTTAACGAACTGACAAACTAACACTCGAATAAAACTTATTTGGGGCGAAAATTATTAAGGTGATCCAAAAAAGATCGAAAAAATATAAGTTAAGAACCACTGAACTAAACTATACGTTTCATAAAATAGAAGGGAGATGTAATAACAGTAATATTCCTAAAATGTGTCGGTCCTTATACACTAAAATTTTAATTACAAAGTACAACGTTTCATATAATATTAATACCTACCTACCTCATGAATATATTTTATATTCATGCAGGTACGTCACAATATAACGAACGTTCCTCTTGCGCGTTTCTGTGTAGCGACGAAGGGCCTTAATTTATATTTACTGCCGTATTCGTTAGGACAAAACGGCCCGCTTAATGAATCTTAATATTTCAAGACTGGTTTACCTTATTAACGGCGCGATATCAAAACATGACTTCCGCAACGTGAGCCACTTAGGCATGTGGGCCATGAGGAATAAATATAGTATGGTGTTAATAATGGGTGACGTTTAAGAATTACGCCACCTAGGTGAGCGAGGTGTAACTTATCGTATAAGTAAGGGGATACTCATTAGTTGATCCGGGATGAATAACTTGATATAATGCCAACTGATTATTTTTTATTACCCGATTTTAGAGAATAAAACGCATTTGGAAAGATGGTGTTAATATAATAATCTGTCAAATATATGTATATATAAACCGATAATAATGCTATATAGAAAAAGTCGGTAATGCTTTCTCCGGCGAATCCACCAAAAGTGCAAAAGTATTTAAATTCGGTTTTCTGATTACCAGTGATATGATAAACGATATTTTGATTTAAATTGTTATTAATATTAGGTGGTTATTAGTTTTGTATTGTTCGGTAGCGAGATTCTCATTATTAATAATAACCATAGAAATAAATCAATAATAATATACAGTGTGTCCAGGAAAGTCCGCATCCATTTCTCAGAAAATTCTATTCTTCATAAAAGTTGGCAGCTTGTATCAAACCAAAACGGCAATGGTCAAATATGTGAATTTCGGTGCCATATACCGAGCGATTCAGAATATATGAATTTGTGATAAGCGTAAAGTACCTTTATTTTCATTATTATCGATAAACTTTATTAGGAAATGTTGTTTAGAAATAAACATTATATTTAAATATAAAGTCACAGCTACAAATATTAGTCAATGCCAGTGATACTAGAAGGTTCGTTTCAATCTATTTTTTATAAATTTGAATACATTTTTTATTATTTTAGCATTTAGCAATAAGTAATGTTTATTTAGAACTAGCGCAAAATTTCTTATTTTCTTGATGCAAAGTTGATATTTTACCCTGTAGATAACAATACTTCATACAATAATTAATACACGAGCGTGACTTACCTTTAATGCAATTAATATTAATGACTTTGGATATGTGTATAATAGTAGTTATCCATCTACAGCAAGCGATTATGTCGATGTTGGTGATATTTTCAATGAAAGACATACGGACAACCAAATTATCCATTCAACCATTTCTAGGATAATCAGAAAATTCAAGTAGACTGGGTGCGTTCTCTTTAAGAAACACCACTTAAAATATGTTGCCGAAAATAAGGAAGCAAGTTTACCAGTGTTGCAAGCGGTAATCGAGCATAGAACGACTTCGGCTTGACAAATTTCATTCTCACATCCAATGCAGTTAATCAACAGCACATAACATGCAAAAACTGAACAAATGTCACCTTTATAAACTAAAATAACTACTAAACTAACGGCAAAAGACTATGGCATCTGGTTTAAAAAGTTCTTGACGATGTTTAAAAAAGGTGTTAACACGCTTCAGGAACTGAAGATATAAATCTACATATAAATTTTAACAAAAGAAAGGGTCCAGATATTTGTTCAAAATACCGCACAGTACATTGGTCTTAAAATGGTACTAATATCAGCATTCTACCCTAAAATTCGGGTTTTCTTGTGTCCACCAACGGATATTTTGTGAACAAACAGTGCTATTTGACGTAAATGTTGCCTCGTCTATCCATAGAATATTAACAAAAAAAAATCTATCCTCTTCCATTTCCCCCTCAAACCAGATGGCGAAGTCATACCTATGGCATCAGGTCTGATGCCATAGGTATGGTACTGATGCCATAGTGTCTTTCCTTTAGTGTACTTACAAATTTCATATGTTTTTTAAAGGTGATATTTGTTGAGTTTTAGTATATCTGCTGTTGATTTACTGCATTGTGTGTGAGAAGCAATTTGTAGAACCGAAGTCGTTCTATGCTCGATTACCGCTTGCAATACTGGTAAACTTGCTTTCTTATTTTCGACAATATATTTTTTGTGGTGTTTCTTAAAAAGATTTTCAACAGACCCTGTCTGCCTGAATTTTCTGATTATCCTAGAAATGGTAAATGGGCAATTTGGTTGTCCTGGTCTTTCCATTGAAAATATCACCAACATCGAGATGATCGCTTGCTGTAGATGGATAACTACTATTATAAACATATCAAAAGTCATTAATATTAGATGAATTAAAAGTAAGTCACGCTCATGTATTAGCAATTGTAAGATCTATTATTATCTACAGGGTCACATATCAACTTTGCATCAAGAAAATGAGTGATTTTGCGCTAGTTCGAAATAAACATTAGTTATCATACCAAAATAATCAAAAAAAAAAAATTTATTCAAATTTCTATAAAAGTATTTCATAAAAGTAAGAATTTAAAAGAAAAACTAAAAAAGCTAAATTTTAAGATAAGTGGATGTGACTTCATATTTGAATATAATTTTTACTTCTAAACAAAATTTCCAAATAAAGTTTATCGATAATAATAAAAATAAAGGTACTTTACTCTTATCACAAATTCATATATTCTGAATCGCTTGGTATATGGTACCGAAATTTACATATTTGGCTGTTGCCGTATTGATTTCATACTAGCCGCCACCTTTTATAAAGAATAAAATTTTCTGGGAAATGGATAATAAAAGAAAGTTCCATATGATGCCGACTTTCCTGGACACACGGTATAATATAAAAAAACAAATTTAAACACTATTATATGCGATGTTTCAGCTTATCAACGTGTTACCAAAGCTAGAACAAACTGTGAGATTAGAAAAAGTAAGTCAAGTTAATTAATAAACGTCTTGGGGTACCACAAGGTCCTGTTTTGGGGTCTGTTTTATTTCATTTACACATAAACGACATAGTGATATAGACATAGTCACATAAAAATTTGCAAATTTTACTAAAAGTTCTTACTTTATTGTGATGATTTATATAGTTTATACGAAAGATCATCAACTCCCAAACGGCCGGAAGTAAACAGAATTAATCGCCATACTAAAGAGACCTAAAAACGTACACACTAACAATATAAATTACCGGAATGACTTGGAAATATAAGGACAATATAAATACCGCAAATGGGTCGTGGCTCTGTTGGCTCCAGGGCGAGGGGGTGGTTTGGGGGTTAATGTCGACTGTTCCCGTGGCGCGGTTGTCGCCATGGCGACAAACAAAAATACCGCCGCAAAAAAGGCCGTGCGCTGAGCGGATGGCGAAACAAAGGGATTGTTACGCCGGCCGATTTTAACGGTACAAATATCAAAAGTGAACCCTCGGAACTGTGACCTAAAGCTAATTACCGATATTAAACAGTGGATGAAACGCGCTGCTACTCATTGAATTATTTGAGGCTGACGTGGAGGTTAAGCTACACGGCTTGTTTGTTTGCTAACGCGTTTTCCCTCAGCTCGCTGTATTGCGAATGCTGGTATATTGAGTAAAATTTTATGCAATTTTTTATTTTGACGTTAACATTGCCTGTGGTGCATCAGTTGGCTGGTTTAAAACCATGTAGGCTAACAAAAAGTCATGACGCGTATCGTAAATAATACTTTTTTAGGGAAATAAATGTACCTATTAGAATAAAAACCTTTTAGTATGATGTAAAAGTGACAGTAAAAGTTTAAATTTAAATTTAAATTAACACTCGTTTTTCCGAATTACTTTCTCTTAAACCACTTACCACAAAAAGTTCAGTTTTTGTCTTCAGTTTTCATGTAATAAAGGTTGCGAACGAGATTTTGATGGAAGCCGATATCTCAGGAACGAATGTTAGTTAGCAGGACAACGCCGTTAGCATGCAAAAATCTTATTTACAGCGATACATATCCCTTGAATTTAATAACATTCCGACTATTTGTTAATTTTAAAGACCGAAATAAACATAAACAATATTTTGCGCAGTTCGGCTTCCCTCGCTTGTGGGTTTTGGTGCGAAAAAAATGGAAAGACGAACGTTAATTTAAAAGTGTAAACATCGGGTACCTTTTCTCATTTCTCTCGCGATCAGTTTACACCGAAAGGCAAAAAATAAAATGTTGACAGTCATACAACTTATGTAGAAATGATTCAGGAGTAAGATATATTTTATTTAAATTATGCGCCTTCAAACACAAGAGTCAATATTGTCGAAACGAGAGATGGCAGTTAGGACGATTCTCTCGTGCGGGGTAACATATGATAATAATTTTTATTGCACCCACTTTGCACTAATCGCACATGACGCGAAATTATAACGTTCTACAACTTAAAAACAACGTAGTCTCGACGTGTAGAAAATTCTCCAGAACAAACTAGAATTGGTAGAGAACTGTAATTTTCAAAATTAATAATCCAGTTTATCTGTAATCAAAATATATATGAAAATTATTCTTGTTGCAATTACTTTGCTCGTAATAGCACATGAAGCAAAATCATCCCATTCTACCACCAAAAACAACGTAAACTCTATGTTTACAAAATTCTCCTGAACAAACTAGAATAGGTATAGAGCTGTAATTTCCAGAATTAATTATCCAGATTATCTGTAATCAAAATATATATGAGAATGATTTTTATCGCAATTACTTTGCTCGTAATAGCACATGAAGCAAAATCAACCCATTCAACCATCTAAAAACAACGTAAGCTCTATGTTTACAAAATTCTCCTCAACAAACTAGAATAGGTATAGAGCTGTAATTTTCAGAATTAGTTATCCAGATTATCTGTAATCAAAATATATATGAGAATGATTTTTATCGCAATTACTTTGCTCGTAATAGCACATGAAGCAAAATCATCCCATTCAACCACCTAAAACAACGTAAACTCATTGTTTACAAAATTCTCCTCAACAAACTAGAATAGGTATAGAGCTGTAATTTTCAGAATTAATTATCCAGATTATCTGTAATCAAAATATATATGAGAATGATTTTTATCGCTATTACTTTGCTCGTAATAGCACATAAAGCAAAATCATCCCATTCAACCATCTAAAAACAACGTAAACTCTATGTTATTACAAAATTCTCCTCAACAAACTAGAATAGGTAGAGAGCTGTAATTTTCAGAATTAATTATCCAGATTATCTGTAATAAAAATATATATAAGAATGATTTTTATCGCTATTACTTTGCTCGTAATAGCACATGAAGCAAAATCATCCCATTCAACCATCTAAAAACAACGTAAACTCAATGTTTACAAAATTCTCCTCAACAAACTAGAATAGGTATAGAGCTGTAATTTTCAGAATTAATTATCCAGATTATCTGTAATCAAAATATATATGAGAATGATTTTTATCGCTATTACTTTGCTCGTAATAGCACATGAAGCAAAATCATCCCATTCAACCATCTAAAAACATCGTAAACTCTATGTTTACAAAATTCTCCCCAACAAACTAGAATATGTAGAGAGCTGTAATTTTCAGAATTAATTATCCAGTTTATCTGTAATCAAAATATATATGAAAATGATTTTTATCGCAATTAGTTTGTTAGTAATAGCACATGAAGCAAAATCATCCCATTCTACCACCAAAAACAACGTAAACACTATGTTTACAAAATTCTCCTGAACAAACTAGAATAGGTAGAGAGCTGTAATTTTCAGAATTAATTATCCAGATTATCTGTAATCAAAATATATATCAGAATGATTTTTATCGCAATTACTTTGCTCGTAATAGCACATGAAGCAAAATCATCCCATTCAACCATCTAAAAACAACGTAAACTCTATGTTTACAAAATTCTCCTCAACAAACTAGAATAGGTATAGAGCTGTAATTTTCAGAATTAATTATCCAAATTATCTGTTATCAAAATACATATGACAATGACTTTTATCGCAATAACTTTGCTCGTAATAGCACATGAAGCAAAATCATCCCATTCTACCACCAAAAACAACGTAAACTCTATGTTTACAGAATTCTCCTCAACAAACTAGAATAGGTAGAGAGCTGTAATTTTCAGAATTAATTATTCAGATCATCTGTAATTAAAATATATATGAGAATGATTTTTATCGCAATTTCTTTGCTCGTAATAGCATATGAGGCAAAATCATCCCATTCTACCACCAAAAACAACGTACACTCTATGTTTACAAAATTCTCCTCAACAAACTAGCATAGGTAGAGAGCTGTATTTTTCAGAATTAATTATCCAGATTATCTGTAATCAAAATATATATGAGAATGATTATTATCGCAATTACTTTGCTCGTAATAGCACATGAAGCAAAATCATCCCATTCAACCATCTAAAAACAACGTAAACTCTATGTTTACAAAATTCTCCTCAACAAACTAGAATAGGTATAGAGCTGTAATTTTCAGAATTAATTATCCAGGTTATCTGTAATAAAAATATATATGAGAAAGATTTTTATCGCTATTACTTTGCTCGTAATAGCACATGAAGCAAAATCATCCCATTCAACCATCTAAAAACAACGTAAACTCTATGTTTACAAAATTCTCCCCAACAAACTACAATATGTAGAGAGCTGTAATTTTCAGAATTAATTATCCAGTTTATCTGTAATCAAAATATATATGAAAATGATTTTTATCGCAATTAGTTTGTTAGTAATAGCACATGAAGCAAAATCATCCCATTCTACCACCAAAAACAACGTAAACACTAAGTTTACAAAATTCTCCTGAACAACCTAGAATAGGTAGAGAGCTGTAATTTTCAGAATTAATTATCCAGATTATTTGTAATCAAAATATATATGAGAATGATTTTTATCGCAATTACTTTGCTCGTAATAGCACATGAAGCAAAATCATCCCATTCTACCACCAAAAACAACGTAAACTCTATGTTTACAAAATTCTCCTGAACAAACTAGAATAGGTAGAGAGCTGTATTTTTCAGAATTAATTATCCAGATTATCTGTAATCAAAATATATATGAGAATGATTTTTATCGCTATTACTTTGCTCGTAATAGCACATGAAGCAATCATTCCATTCTACCATCTAAAAACAACGTAACCTTAAAAAATCTTCCTGAATAAACTAGAATAGGTAGAGAACTGTAATTTTCCCAAATAATTATCCAATTTGTCAACGTTGGAGGCGTGTATGATAACAATTTGTATCACAACTACTTTGTTCGTTATTGCACATAAAGCAAAACCATAACACTATACCAATTCCCGAACATTTCTGGATACACTGTATTTAATATTAACCCAAAGCTACAAGTGCTTATATGATATATTCATGCGACGATTAGCATGATTTATCGAGGGATGAACCAAGCAACCCCTTAAGTATTCCCGAACAAATGCTACGCTAACCCTTCAGCATCCTTAAGGTCATTTCCTTCAGTTTGCACCGCACTTACATGCATACGTTCCGCACAGTACATTCGAACTATAAAATCGCCCATAAACTTTACATAAGCACCGGAGACATTCTCGGCCCGGTCCTGCCTCACCCCTAACACAAAATATACAATATTCATCCCTTGCTCCACAGAATATGAAGTACCACTATCTGGGCCGTTCTCGAACCCACGGTCAATGTTTCGTGAATGATGCGAGAATCTTTTGAAGAGGGTCCGAAACCTTCGAAGCCATGGGGGGGGGGTGATTTTTAAATCTTTATCGGTCGATTTTACGTGACAATCGGATGTCCACATCAAAAGGCACGATTTGCTCCGTCAAGCTTGTAAAGGCGTGAGCATAAACGCCTCTTCTGCAATGTTGCGAGCAAATAAACTTTTACCCCGTCTGCGTTTTGCTAGCTTCGCGAGTTTCGGAGATAGTTTGAAATATGCGCATCTAGTAGTTTTGTGAACGGTAAACGGAGTGCATGTATCTTTTTCGCTATTTTATGTCCGCGTTTTCTGATATCATCAGCGACATTTACGAGGCATTCGCTGAATTTTTCGCGTGTAGGACCGTTTATCTTGGAACATTTTCTTCAGGAGTTTAACGCTGATGTAAAACGTGTTATGTTGTGCTAAGATAGCAAATATACGCGGTAAGTAAACAACTTCTTTTAAGGAAACGACATTTCTTTGTCATTTTTATTCATTTAATGTAACTTTTAAAATTACAGCTCTATAAAATTATAGCAATCTATCTATTCTACTTTGTTTATTAGAATTTGTGAAACATGGTTTTTCAGCATGTGCGATTACGAGCAAAGTAGTTGCGATAAAAATTATTATCATTCACGCCTCGATCACAGATAAATTGAATAATTAATTCAGAAAATTACAGCTCTCTACCTACTCTAGTTTCCCCGGGAGAATTTTTGAAATGTAGAGTTTACGTTGTTTTCAGATCATAGAATGTTATGGTTTTGCTTCATGTGCGATTACGAGCAAAATACTTCCGATAAAAATCATTATCATACACTCCTCGATCACAGATAAATTGGATAATTAATTCAGAAAATTACACCTCTCTAACTACGCTAGTTTGTCCGCGAGATTTTTTTAAACGTAGAGTTTACGTTGTTTTCATGTCATAGAATGTTATGATTTCGCTTCATGTGCGCTTACGAGCAAAGTAGTTGCGATAAAAATTATTATCATACACGCCTCTTTCACAGATAAATTGGATAATTAATCCAGAAAATTACAGCTCCCTACCTACTCTAGTCTGTCCGGGAGGATTTGTTAAACGTAGAGTTTGCGTTGTTTTCATTTCATAGAATGTTATGATTTCGCTTCATGTGCGATTACGAGCAAAGTAGTTGCGATAAAAATTATTATCATACACGCCTCGATCACAGATAAATAGGATAATTAATTCAGAAAATTACAGCTCTCTACCTACTCTAGTTTGTCCGGCAGAATTTTTTAAACGTAGAGTTGACGTTGTTTTCAGGTCTTAGAATGTTATGATTTCGCTACATGTGCGATTACGAGCAAAGTAGTTGCGATAAAAAATATTACCATACACGCCTTGGTCACAGATAAATTGGATAATTAATTCAGAAAATTACAGCTCTCTACCTACTCTAGTTTGTCCGGGAGAATTTTTTAAACGTAGAGTTTACGTTATTTCAGGTCATAGAATGTTATGATTTCGCATCATGTGCGATTACGAGCAAAGTAGTTGCGATAAAAATTATTACCGTACACGCCTCGATTACAGATACATTGGATAATTAATTCAGAAAATTACAGCTCTCTACCTACTCTAGTTTGTCCGGGAGAATTTGTGAAACGTAGTTTACGTTGTTTTCAAGTCATAGAATGTTATGATTTCGCTTCATGTGCGGTTACGAGCAAAGTAGTTGCGATAAAAATTATTATCGTACACGCCTCGATCACAGATAAATTGGGTAATTAATTAAGAAAATTACAGCTCTCTACGTACTCTAGTTTGTCCTGGAGAATTTTTTAAACGTAGGGTTTACGTTGTTTTCAGGTCTTAGAATGTTATGATTTCGCTTCATGTGCGATTACGAGCAAAGTAGTTGCGATAAAAATTATTATCATACACGCCTCGATCACAGATAAATTGGATAATTAATTGAGAGAATTACAGCTCTCTACCTACTCTAGTTTGTCCGGGAGAATCTTTTAAACGTAGAGTTTACGTTATTTTCAGGTCATAGAATGTTATGATTTCGCTTCATGTGCGATTACGAGTAAAGTAGTTGCGATAAAAATTATTATCGTACACGCCTCGATCACAGATAAATTGGGTAATTAATTAAGAAAATTACAGCTCTCTACGTACTCTAGTTTGTCCTGGAGAATTTTTTAAACGTAGGGTTTACGTTGTTTTCATGTCTTAGAATGTTATGATTTCGCTTCATGTGCGATTACGAGCAAAGTAGTTGCGATACAAATTATTATCATACACGCCTCGATCACAGATAAATTGGATAATTAATTCAGAAAATTACAGCTCACTATCTACTCTAGTTTGTACAGGAGAATTTTTTAAACGTAAAATTTATCTTGTTTTCAGGTCATAGAATGTTATGATTTCGCTTCATGAGCGATTACGAGCAAAGTAGTTGCGATAAAAATTATTATCATACACGCCTCGATCACAGATAAATTGGATAATTAATTCAGAAAATTACAACTCTCTACCTACTCTAGTTTGTCCGGAAGAATGTTTTAAACGTAGAGTTTACGTTGTTTTCAGGTCATAGAATGTTATGATTTCGCTTCATATGCGATTACGAGCAAAGTAGTTGCGATAAAAATTATTATCATACACGCCTCGATCACAGATAAATTGGATAATTAATTCAGAAAATTACAGCTCTCTACGTACTCTAGTTTGCCCGGGAGAATTTTTTAAACGTAGAGTTTATGTTTTCAGGTCATAGAATGTTATGATTTCGCATCAAAAAAATATAGCTCACTTTGCTTTTATGTTGTAGAATGTTATGTATAGAAACAACATTAATATTTGAAGTAGGAACCCATTGTAGAAAACCGGTATGTACATCCAACCTAATATCGAACCGTATCGTTTTCCCAGCTTCCATTTCCAGTAGGAATTGTATTTTATATCCCCGGCTACAATTGATTTGAAATCTCATACAATCTCTTCGACATCAATTGCAGTGCGATGCATAGAAAGGCGGCTGTGCTCGCGAGACGGAAAATAGTCTCTCCCTACTTCTGAGGACGCTTTTCCCCGACTCGCGATTCGGCTTCATTTCGAAAACCGTAAAACTTTAAATAATATATATCGATGAGCAATAAAATACGACCACCAGGCCAGGCTAGTCGTAAAACCGCACCTCAATAATACAGAGACGTCTACGATTTTACTGCTGCGGAGATAATAGAAAAAGAGAGAAGACAGGAGGAGGCGCTGTCGTCAAACCGGAGTCGGACGGAAAAACAGGCGAAACTCCGGAACCGCAGGATCGGTACGGACCTTTTGTAATTGAAAATTTTACATCCGACCGCAGAACCGAAGAAGGAAACGGGACAAATGATAAAGGAAGAAAAACCGTACCAGTCATTACTCGGGAACAATGGCGAGGTATAAAGAATAATGGTTTTTATTCGTTTTATTATTAGTTTTTCTGTCTTTTTTGCTTCTGTGGCTGAGTCGTGTCGTCAGCGTTGTTAGGCGAGATGTTTTGACGTCCACTCGAAGTGTTTTCCCATCTTTAAAGACCCAGTTCGGTGTTGAAATGACTGTTTTATTAAAAAAACTTTTTTTGTCTAGTCCAAATTATAATAAAGGTCATTTACCAGTCTTAAATCATAATTTCACAAGCAAACAACTCTGATTTTACTTGTTTATGAAACATAAATGATATATCTATGAAATATCGATCAAAATTACCAGCAGAAAGTAGTAACTTAGTCAACTTCTACTGAGGCGTGGAGAATTGGAGTTGAAGTGGAGTTATTTTGAAAACAACGGTTTATTTGCTGAGTCGCAGTGGGGTTTTAGGCGAGGTAGAGGCACCGTGGATGCTGTCCGTAGTTTTGTTGAGCACACTATTGACTCTTTCGAAAGGGGAGAATATATGGTGGGTACTTTTTGCGACCTCAGCAAGGCGTTTGATTGTGTGCATATACTGCTGGCAATACTACAGAAATACAATTTTGATAATGGCGCTTTGGCTTTGATAAAATCTTACCTCGCCAATTGAACACAAGTGGTAAAGTGTAATGGTAGCTTTTCGGAGAAGATGGCGGTTTCAGTGGGAGTCCCTCAGGGATCTGTCCTTGGGCCGCTACTTTCTTTAATCTATGTTAATGTCTACCGACCGCCATAGATAAGGGATCGGTAATTGGTTATGCCGATGACACGACGCTCTTGTACAGCAGCCCAAGTTTTGAGAATGCTGTTGGTATCAGTGCCACAGCTCGGGAAGATGCTGAGCGATGGTTCGGCTGTAACCAGCTTAAACTGAACCCAGACAAGACTATCGTGTTCTCGCTGCTTAAATGTCCTAACACCGATAGTCAGCAGCATGATGCAGATGTTAAGTTTTTGGGAGAGCATCCGAGTCCGACCCTTAGCTGGGACAAGCACATCTCTGCCGTATGCGCTAAGCTGGGTGGGAACGTGTTTGTTTTGAGACTACTAAGCCGCAGTGTCTCCGTTTGTGTTCTGAGAACGGCTTATTTCTCGTTATGCCAATCGGTGATGGAATACGCAGTCTTGGTCTGGGGGTTTTCTGCGTCATGGGAAAGAGTTTTTCGATTGCAGCGATGGGCGGTGAGAATTCTCGGCGGCATCGGGTACAGGGATGAATGTCGAAATTTGTTTGTTGAGCTAAAACGGCTAACGTTTCCATCCCTGTACATTTTGAAGTGCGTAAACTATGTGCACGCTAATGCCGATAAGTTCAGTGCCAACGGCAGTTTTCACCATCACTATACAAGGGCTGGGACGCAACTGCGGCCCAATTTCTGCAGACTCACCGGGAGTCAAAGAAGCGTAAATTATGTAGCCTTGAAATTTTTTAATAAATTACCGCAGGATGTCACCAGCTTGCCGGAAAAGCTTTTCAAGTCAAGATGTTTAGCGTTCCTATTGAGTAGAGCGTATTACTCGTACACTGAGTTTCTGGAGGACAGAGTAGAGCTTAAATGTTTTAATATGTAGTTTATTTGACTTTGTATTCTTGTTCCAAATGTGTTTGTGTTGTGTGTTGCTACTGTTTATTGCTGCTGATGCTACAGTGTATGACGAGTGTATGTAATTTTTACTTTACACAATAAAATTATTAATTATGAATTATGAATTGATCGCTGTATACACAAAGTCCATGGTAATATTCGTTACTTTACCACACATTTCGTTTCATACAACACATTTAATAATCAAGAGCGTTTAAAATCTATTTTATTCACCAATGAGCAAGTAATAACTGTGTTCAATGTGTGAACTGCAACAAATTTGTAAGTGTTTATATTTATTATATTTATGTGGTGTTAATGACTATATCAACTTTTTTAAACAAATAATTCCTTCTAAAGATATCTGGCTATTCATTTTTAAAGAAAATTGATAATAGTTATGTAATTTATATTATATTTTATAAGTTTTAACAATTGCCCATAATTCCTACACTAAGCGTATATTTTGATCCGAAATCCGACACCTCTCAGTGAACCTAATTCAGATAGTGATCCTAAATCAGACACTGTGGTACATTTTACCGGCAAGTATAAACATTCAAGTAACAATTTGTGTTTTGAATATTATTTAACAATATTCAGCTTTTTTTCTGTTCCTTTTTCGCTTCCTTTCTTATTTCTCTAGAATGATTTTCTTTTGTGCTTCCTTCTTTTTTATTAACAAACATTCTCTCCTAGCATTAGAGATAGTGTTACAGAAGAACAGTTTCTATTTACTTTATTTGGGGGTTTCAAGACAGAATAAAGATTTTTTTAATGGAGATGGGGTGAGTTTGTTATCTCCAAATAGGGTTGCCAACATTGCAAACCCGGAGAAAAATAATTATATTATGGAACATAAGTTTAAATTAATAACAGCCGCCACAAAACTGTGCGGCTTTGACACATACTTTTTAGTAACGCTTTGGTTTTTTGAAGTTTGGATATAGGTAGTGAAGAAAACGATGAGATCTAGATGATAATTACTAACGCCCGGTTGTACCACCACTCGCAAACCGTCTGATCAGCGGACCGGTTGATCAAAGGTGACCGATGATCAAGACGCGATGCGTTGTACAAAGCCCGGTCGGGTGCCGGTTAGCCGATCAGATGATTTGGCGCGGTTGGCAGTACTCGTCTACCAAAAGCCAGTACATTTAATAGAAACTACGTGAAAAGTCCGCAACCAAACTAACACAGCAAATAAAGTGGTAGTAAACATATAAATATCACGCTGAACTGTTGAAACTTTAAAATAGGCCATTGTAGATATTATAATACAATATTTATTATAGCAGATATTAAGTTACTTTCGACTATAACAGATATTTATTTATAAACATTTTGCTTATTATTTTTTACATTGGAAATTTGTTTATCATTGATATTCTCAACTTGAAATCAATTGGTGCCTATTTATGTCAATATAAATAGAATTTTAGTTCTAAACTGAAATGAATACTTACCCTACCCATTTTCAAAGTGATAAACTAAGCCTACTTAATTAATCTTTACGGAAAATGTAGAAATAAGGGTGTAAATAAAAGTTTATAGTAAATTATTTATTTAAGCAAAACTATACATCATTAGTTATCAAAAAATCTTTCAATACTCTTCAATTAACATATTTCTAATTGCAACGTCGCTCTGGTTATCAATGTTAACATGATCATCGATAATAAGTGGCAAAATTAAAATTGTGATATCATCGTCCACTTCTGGTTGCTGATCGTGCATGTCGCAGGCGATGGTGTGTAGGACAGCTGTGACAATCACAATTCCATCCATTTTATGGACATACAATTAAATCGCCAAGGATAAAATGGGCGAGACACCAAAAGAAACCGGCTACCACGTGTATCGTTCGAATTAAGGAATCGTTGGTGTCCTGGTAATGGATTTCCGTCATGGGATAGGGTTTAACACCATATCCACTATAATAGTTTTAAAAATCTCCATTTTCAAGCTCTGCTTTCACTTGGGAATTTCAGAAAATATTTGCATCTGGTCACGATAGCTGTCTATCAGCTAACTGGCTATCGGCAAACAATGTTTCAAAGATTTAGCGTGCTACGGATCACCTGGACATTCAAAGAAAATAACCTTTTGAGGTTTCTGTAATTTTCAGCCACTTCACCACCTGGATTTTTAGATAATCTGAACCTCCTCCAAAACTCGACATCGTTCCACTGTTAAAAGTGATTGGGCCAGTATCTCAACACTGGCCGCAGTCGTGGATGCTGCACCATGTCCACCAGTTAATCTTTATTATCGGTCACGGCCCCAAGAAAGTCCCTTCGTACTGGATCTACAAGCAAATTAATTGAAAATATGGAGCCCAAAAAATGCAAACAAAAAATAAGAACTGTAGATAATGATAAATGTATACGAAACTGATATTATAAATACTGCATACACTTATTTTTCTAGTACTTACCAAAATTAATCCCAGAGATTTGTTCGCTGATGTCAATACTAGATGTAAACACAAACAATTATAGGTTAGCGTCACTCAAGCGCCTGCCATGCGTCTGCGCGCCAGTCTTGATCAAACGATCACCGGCCAATATACGGCGGTCAACTTGCAGCGTGGTTACGGACCAATCAACCTCTGATCAAGGTTGGTACAACGAAAAATGCTCCGCTGACCAATGATCAACGTGATTGGACGGTCATCAGAGTTGGTACAACCGGGCCTAAGTAAATTAATTTATTTCAATTAATGTCTACGAATTTTTTACACAACCAACATGAGACAAAATGCCAACATTACTACCTAAACCAAGCATAACTTTTATGTATTGAGAGAATCCTTTTAAAGGATCATGGGCTTTTGCTTGAAATAATTATCTACATGTTCCCTAACTAGTTTTAAATTTTCATTTTGTTCCAACAATGTTGGCGTTTTGTATAAACCGCCATAATAAATGTATATCTAGTCAAAAATGATATCTACTAACCATATCTCTCAGTCTTTGTAAATATATAGGTAGTCTAACTAATAATAAAATTTTCAAATAAAGGTATCGCTGTCGTCATCTCCATGATTTAAAGAATACTGTTTTCTGGCAGACCAGTATGATACTATTCTGTGAACTGTCTTGGACAAACTCAAACATATTGTTTGGACCTTTGTTATCATCTGAACAACATACATAAAAGTAATCATACATTAAAATAATCAAGGAAAGTTCAAAACATATTTTGTTAATTAATTTATCGATATACGACGTTTATAAATCTTTGAGAATTGACAATATTCCAAAAATCGTCTGCATTGAACAATGCAAATTAATATATAGAATTATAGGTAAATTTAAAAAAAGCGACATCAATCTGACGATCAATCAAGAAACTCACAAATACGAAACTCGAATCAGACAGCATGTTCATCAGTATCAAACGCTAACAAACCATGGAAGAAACAGTGCAATAAACTCACAAAAAGGTGTAGTGCGATTCAATTCTTTGCCAACCTAGATTAAGGCATTGAAAAGTTATGCTGTTTAAAAATCACCTTAAAAGATATTATGCATCTTATTATATGTAGAAACTGTTGTTATTTTTCTTTTAGTGTTTAATTGCTGCTAGTTTGCTTTTTTTATAAACTTGTTTACTGTATCAGATAATTTGGTCTCGATATCAGCTGTTGGCTGTTTAGAGAACCTATTAGTGCCCAATGAAATGTAATTAGCTTTTCTATTGATTGGTATATGTTAAAATTCTTTTTTTTTGATTTATCGAATGATTATTTTGTTAAGTTTTTATAAAATTTTGTATAATTTTGTAACTTGGAGGAAATACATAAATAAATTCAGATACTGGTGTCGGAATTTAGACAAAATGCGTACAATTAATTGTAATATAGCCAACGATGTAAAATATGTTATTTTCTTGTGTAAAGACAGTAATAGAGCCATACGTATTTCTTCTAACCATGTACTGTACACAATTCCGACACACATGTCTGATTTACGGACGTGCTATATTTACATGTACCTAATTCCGACACTCCTAAATTTGTAAATAATAGAGGTTAAAAGAATAGTATTATGAAAATATAAAGTAGTAATCTCTGACGTACTGTCTGTCTAGAAATGCTTCCAATTCTGTTATATAATAACCTGCTAAAAATTTACTTCCTCGTCAAACACTCCAGAAAAACTTTAAAACCCCAAGTTTGTTCAAAATGCAAGTCAGGAGAGAATGTATACATACATAGCTGAAGTTTTCGACAGTTCATATATTATTTTAGAACTCGTCTGGCCGATACATAGCCTGACAGCTCCATGACAAACTTTTCCAATTATTAAACGAAAAATGGCGAACATGATATATTGAAATATCTCACACCACTCCAGAGCAAATAGAATACAAAAAATATAGCGTAAGAAAATATGTACCTACGTTTAAAAATTTTAAAATTCTAGTTTGAACTGTAAATATTTAAAATCCAATTTGGAACTTGAGTGACGGTAACGAAGAAGTTTGTAAAGTCAAGAAATTTTAAATACACAGTAAGAATTCATGGAGTTGATAGTAGTTCCATGATTTAATATGCGGCTTATTTATATTATATAAAATCCCAGTAGTCCAGCAGGTTTACTAAAGAGTTTTGTATTACGTGTTCATACAATATAGATTGCTTGTTGACAGACAATAAGTAAAGTCAATACAAAAGTTGTTAAACTAGTATGGAACCCAGAAATTAAAATGAGATTGTGTTATTCTCGTTGATATGAAAAAATATTAGGAACAATGTAAATTGTTAGCGTTATAATCACATAGACATTCCGGATTGGTCAACAATTAGCTATAAATATCGATAATGTACATTCATTCTGCACTAATCAGTTCACTGAATAATTTCAAACTGACCGAACAATGCTATCGTAAAAATGTTATAGGTGCTAGTAATTAATCTAGTTTACTTTTCCCCCACCTTATGTACTTAAGCAATTGATTATAAATGGCTAAACTTCAGCGCCGTTCACAGTAGCAACTGATTGTCTGCAGAACAAAAAAGATGCATCGTATTTTCATATTATCTGTGCTGCTTGCAGTTGTTTATTGCCAAAGCGATGATTCACCACCAGGAGATGAATGTGAGTACCTATATAAATAAAATTTGGGTAATACAGGTTATGGTGTCAAAAATTATGGTGTTACTGAATTAAGATGTTTTAAAAGTGATTTCACTCATTTATACAGAACGCCGAGGCGCACATTTCAAAATTATTCGCGTGTATACAGAGTGTTCCAATATGTTCCCAAACTTATGTTATTTTTTAATGGAACAACCTATATTTCGACACAATTTTGAATACTTCGCAAAATTTTACGACAATGAAAAATAACATTACCTACCCTAAACTTTATACGTTTTGATTTATTGGCATTTTTATGGAAAAACAGCAGTCTAAGAAAAATAGTAACTTAATACACAGAAAGGGTGATGTATTTTGTATAGCATGAATGTATCATTACTATTTTTTTATATTATTATTTTGTATTTACTTTTCAGCAATATGTTTCAAATATCTGACAACTGAAAATAATGACAATTATGTATATCACTAATTTACAAACATTTTTGGAAGCAAGCCCTAAATTTTCGACGAATTTTGATGGAATGTAAATATGTTATAATTATTATTAAAAAAAAAATAAACCAAAATATACGACCATCTAAAAGAACATTTATACAACATAAAAATTATTTCTTCAAATTTGACCTGGGATGAGTATAAATTGTGTTGGTAACGGGTATATAATTTCCCAAAAGGAGACGCTTCAGAAAGAAAAGTTGTTGGTTTCTCTTACGTATAGCTTTTATTGAATATTAATTACTCACAAGTCACAATCATATGCAATAAAAGCTATACGTAAGAGAAACCAACAACTTGACGATTTGAACCAGGGACACCTTTGCGTCGCTAGCACAATGCTCTTCCATCTGAGCTATTGACATTGTGCTAGCCACGCAAAGGGCCTTGGCTCAAATCCAGGTTGTGGCTGTAATTTTTGATATATTTAAAATTTACATCCCGCCTGTATGTTACCATATTATTAACTTATAATATTACTTTGACAATGTATGTCGTTAAACATTTTCAGTTATAGTTTATATTGTTTGGAAATTAAAAACCTCTTCATTTTTAATGTATATGCATTTTAGCTAACCTTACAGTACACAATTCATAAGTCAAAATGTTATTTTTAACTTATTATCGTTGTTAATGCACGCCTCCTAATTTATTTAGAAAACAAATTTAGAAATAAAATTTGCAATAATGTTCCAGCTAATATATAGTAAATGAAAAATGTGTGCTTATTGAACTGGAACTATATTACAATAAAACTTGTGTAGAGCTCTTTGAAATATTAACAAAAAAAGAAAAATAAAAAATTAATTAGTTATCAAAAAATGCAAAACCAAAAATGAAACACAATAAATACATATTACAACAATAAAAAATTATTAATTATAAGTAAAATTTTAATAATTTGTCTTAACAAATGAACAAAAGAAAATGCCAAAATGTTTTGTTTTTTTTCTAGAAAGTAGAAAGTAATATGTTTCATATGGTCTTATTGGTTTTCTCTGTTCCTTCTGAAGTTGGAGCCGTTTAAAATAAGATATTGTTAATAATTCAAACGGCTGTAAGTTTTTAATGAATTGAAAAAGTAATTTACTTTCTGAAAAAAAAATGTTTTGCAGAAGAAACGTGGGACAGCCTGTATATATTGCTATAATTTAAATTATTTTGGTTGTCAAACATGTATTAGATGTCATGAAAGATAATTGAACATTAACTGCTGTAAAGTAAATACAGATATAAAATTTCCATTGTCCTTCATACAAAATACATGCTCGTCCTAAATGTAAATTTAAATTAAATTTAGAGAATTTATTTACATTTAATGAATATATTTTAATATTACAATTCTGAAATAGTCTATATTTAGTGATAATCCTTGACATCAAGTTGACTTGCGCATTTACTTACTTACTTACTTAAGCCCGTCATCCTACTGCTGGGCAAAGGCATTTACTTGCGTAATTACTATGTGTATTAGTTAACATAAATTTATATAATGTGTCATGATATTACGCAATATCTTAAAATGAGCTTTTCGTATCATATTATCAAATTTCATGTTTATTAATATTATTATAAAAGTAATTCTATATTTAATTAAATGTATTACCTACTCGTAAACTTAACTGTAGTGATCATATTACATTTATTACATTGCAATGAAGATATCACACTAAGGAAAAGGTCGGACATGCTAAAAATAAACTAAATCCCGTTACATTACATCCATCGAAAAACCACCTCGTGACGGACAACTTTTTGCGAAGCGGCCGGGTCGCGGTAGAATAGTACACGAATATATAACCGACATACTATTTTCAAATCCTGCGATAGCGATAGGAACTTACTTATTTCCATGACTGTACCTTATTAATACTTTGAGTGCTTTCCAGTCTTTTCAGAAGTAAAGAAGCTTGGAAAGGACTGCTTCGACATTGACAGTTGCACCGAACTAACAACGTACCATAACGATGACAGGCCTGGGTTTGCAGAATGCAAGAAGGAGAAGAAATACACGGAAAATACACTGACTTACAATAAGATTGAGGTAAGGGTAATTCCATGTCAAATCATCACAGTTTTACCCCTCACCACCTTGGATTTTGATGAAATTTTGTACAACTGTTGTCTTCGTGTAGTGATAGAAAAATACCAAATTTTATAATAATTAGTTTTGAAATTATGGGTATGCTAAATTTTAAAAAATAGGTAAATATAGGTGCCATTTTATAGCTTTCTCCATGAGCTGTCTCCTGATATACAACACAATAGGGCTTGTGGGGAATTTAATTTTTAATTAAAAATTAAAGGTTTAATTCTGATTATTTCAAAGTACTACTCTTTTTTTTAAATTAAAAAAAAAATAGATAATAGCTTACACTATTTTCAGTAAATTCCCAAAGTTTGATAGTGGGACGGAAATGGCCTCATGTCTTAGAAAAAAATAAATATCCATTTCTGTCCCACTTTTAATCTTTGGGAATTAACTAAGCACAATAATTTAACATCTATCATAATTATTAACGTTTTTTAGTGTGTTGCTGAATGTTGGGGATACAAGGGAGATTTGGTAAGTTTTAAACAAATTCAACATTATAAAATTCAACAAATACTATATAGAAAACGTTAATATAATTATTTTATGTTCCATGTATAGATCACCGGAAAGAGTTTTAACGAAAATCTGATAACCACAGCGAAGAAACGGTTGGGACATCATAAATGGTTAACTCCCCTCTTCGACAAGATAGTTGAAGGTTGTGTGAATTTGGATATTAGTCCAAAGGACCCGAATAAATGCTGCGGGAACATTCTCAAGATGGGCTGGTGCATCGTTGGACAGGTGATGCTACAAACCCCAGAAAAGGAGCAACGCGACCCTAAACATTGCGCCATATTACAAGGATATTTGAAGAAATATCACAGCCTACCACAGCAGAAGTTGTGGTGCCACAAGAAACACCCTAAATGAGTAGTACAGTTGTAATGTGTATTTGGTGTCCTATATATGGTTTTAATTGAATAAAAATAAGGATGGTATGTTTTATGAATTCTCCATTGCCAACAACCCTTGCGGTTTTATTTTTTGATATTAATTTATTGCTTTTTGTTCTTGTTTACCGGTTTTTCAACCAGCATTTGTGGTTACGCGTATTTCCTTTTTGGTCAATTCAATTTATTAATTGAAATGGAAACTGTTTTGACAGATTTTGACTATTTTACAGTTGTTGGTGACAGGGTGGTACCAAAATATGTTTTTAAAATTAAATGGAAGTCAAAGTTTAAAAAGACATTTACAAACTAAAAACATAACGACCATTTGAAGTTCACCTATGTGAAGCACTTATTGCGGCAAATATTCCATTAAATAACTTAAATAATTCATTATAATAACAGGCATAAACTATTGAAGTTGTGAATTTCTTCGAAACAGCTTTCCTAATATTAATTTGTTGATTAGTTTATTCAAAAAAATGTTGCTAAAAGCACCAACCATTGAGAAATACAATATAGAGAAATATACCAACATATTCCTTTACTTCAGCCAGTTGTAACGCGTTGGGGTACCTGGCTAGAAGCTGTTGCTTTTTTTCCAAATAATTTTCTAAATTCCAAAATTCCAAAACAATGTATTCATTTTTTAATTTTTGGTCTTCGGGCTCATGTAAAAACTAAAAAAACCAATGGAAAATGTATCAGGAACGCCAACTAAAAACTTTTTTGATGATTTATGTGAAACATTTATTTCTGCTAATATACCTTTCACAAAAATTAATAATCCCGTTTTTAAAAAAATTATCAAGAAGTATACTGGACGAGACTTACCCGATGGATCCACAATTAGAAAATATTACGTACAAGGGCAATATGACAAAACAATTTCTAAAATAAAGTCGAAACTATCCGATAAATATATATTTGGGTTTCTGCAGATGAAACTACGGATATGAAGGGTAGATGTGTGGTCAACGTCGTTGTCGGATTGTTGGACCCGCAAGACTTATATAAACCCTATTTAATATCGACTCAGTTTCGCTGTACCGTCAAAGCTGAAGAGATATGTACAATAGTAAATGACGCCATAAAAAAGGTAGGAATCACAGACGCTACCAAAGTATTACTGTTTGTTTCTGACGCTGCTGCGATTATGTTAAAAGTTGGAAAATTACTTAAACAACATTTTTCAAATATTCTTCATTTGACATGTTTTGCACACGCTATTCATAGAATTTGTGAATTTATTCAGGAAGAATTTCCAGACGTGAATACGCTAATAAGCACATGCAAAAAAATATTATTGAAAGCTCCTTCCAGATTGTCTCTTTACAAGGAAAAGTGCCCTAATCTACTTTTGCCACCACAACCAGTTATTACGAAATGGGGTACATGGTTAGACGCGGCAATTTTTTATGCAAGAAACTTTGATATCATCAAACCCTTCGTCTTAAATTTGCCTGATGAAGCAGTTAGTATTAAAGACTGCAAAAAAGTACTATCAGATTTACGTGAACAATTAAAATTTATTGATACAAATTTGCTCAAGTATTGCCAACCATAAAGTTTCTAGAACAACAAAATGTTGAACTTGCAAGCAGTTTTCAAAGAATTGAATCTCTGTACGAAAGGTTACGAAGCATTGAAGCACCAATCAGTAAAAAATTACAAAAAAAAAATGATGCGGTAG
Organism: Aphodius sticticus; assembly: GCA_963966075.1. NCBI lineage: Eukaryota > Metazoa > Arthropoda > Insecta > Coleoptera > Scarabaeidae > Aphodius > Aphodius sticticus. The sequence continues at coordinate 2,572,082 of OZ014508.1, read as the reverse complement.
TACATAGAAATCAGGATTTTAATATTTTAAAACAAATCTCTACGAATTCATTTACGGATGAAGGAATTTCTCAAAAATATTCCAATTTGGTGTTGGTTTATTCTTTTGCGCCTGTGACTAGCTGCGATGTAGAAAGATCATTTTCATGGTTTAAAGACATTTTAAAACATCTAAGCGAAATAATTTTACTGATTATTCTTTGACGTTTCTTAAAACCAATGAAATGCTTCTTTATTTGTCACAAGGGTAAGTTTCAACCAATTATGTCATTATTATAGTGGGAATAAATCTCTTGTGATTATTCTCGGGAATAATCACTGTAGCTTTTATTTGCCTAGCAACTGTCAGATACTTGTCAAAATATTTACTTAATTGTGTCAACGCGAAATGGGTGAAATTCATCGGTTTAGTACCTTTTCTAATGCAGAAATTACAAAAAAGATTTTAGAAACTACTTCGAAAAATACTCTAATAAGTAATCAGTCTATATGGAGACAATTTAAGACCTTCACCAAAGAAAGAAATTATATTCTGGATCAATCTACTACAACAGCTACTCTGGCATTGATTTTAAAAGACTGGGCTTATAACATGAAAAGAAAAGACGGAAATGATTATAAAGAAGCAGTAATAAAGACAATGTAGAATAAAACGGCAATATTAGTTCAAGAACTTTACTTTAATAAGTATAACAGGTCCTTTGATCCTTTCCATGATATAGAATTCAGAAATGCTCGGAATGCAAGAGATGCAAAAAGAAAAATTTTACAAAAACATCCTGAAAAGCACAAACAAAGTTCTGTGGCACTTTCTAATACAGAATTGTTGCAAATTTTAAACTATTGGGACGAAGATACACCTTGTGGATTGCAAAGAAAGTTTTTTCACGTTGCATCGTATGAACTAGCTTGGAGGGGCGGAGAAGCTACGAAATGTTTAGTTCATTATTTTAAAAAAGTAACCGACATAAAAAAGATTAAATACTGGCCGCATTGAATACAATCCCATCTTTACAAAAACTGCACAGGGTGGAGCACAAAGGTGCGCTAATAGTAAATGGTTGACTCCAAACATAAATAACCCAGATATTTGCCCTGTTCGTCTTTTTGAAAAACTAATGAGTAAACGTGAAGAAAATATTAAAACCGAACGCTTGTTTCTTACTCCAAATCCGGCTTGGCAAACTCATGGTTTTTGGTATAAAATCGTTCCTGTGGGAAGAAATTCCATTTCAAAATGGATGAAAGAATCCGCAGAAAAAGTAGGTCTAGACACAGTTACTAAAAAAATAACTAACCATTCTGCCAGATCAATTGCAGTAAGTAACCTTTCAAAAGCTGGTGTAGGAGAACAAGAACTAATCAAGGCCACTGGTCATAATTCTGCAAGTTCGATTAAACCATACTTACAATTGAACCAAGAACATCATTCAAATATAATAAATAATCTTAGAGAAAATACGCAGGAGGAAACACTTAATATAACAAGCAATTCCAAATCCTCAATAAATAATGAGTCTCGAAATATTTTTAATAATTGCGTTTTTCATTGTACTAATTTAAATTGTTAATTCTTTTAATATATTCACAATGTGTCAACGATATTTTCATATATTGTAAGTAATAATTAATTAAATTCAATTTTTCAATAATTTTATGATAGTTTTATTGATCTTTTTTAATGTAAAAATTTGTGAATCAAAAAATAATCTAGTCAAATATAACTCGAGAGTTCCATAAATTAGAAAATAATTTGACAGATTTTGTTCAAACTTGTTGCCATTTGGCAATAGCCACTCGAGCCCTGCGGGCTCTCGTGACTATTGCCTGGCAACAAGTTTTCAAACACGAGAGCCCGCAGGGCTCGAAATGGCAACAAGTTTTGGCAACAATGTGAATATGGCAACAAGTTTTCAAAGAATCTGTCAAATTATTTTCAATTTATTCTCACTCTCTTGTTATATTATTACTGAAGATAATTTAGAAAAATATGCAGTAATACAATCGTTCAATGCATATCCAAGAAGTGAGTAAAATATTTCAGTGGGCACGTGTGGCATATAGTTACGCCAAACATTTAATATTAAATTCACTCGGTTTACTACAGACCGCCAACCGCTTCGAGCCCATGGATATCAATCCAATCGACCGCTAAGTCGTCATTGACTCATGCGTGCCCGCTACGCACACTCATAGCTGGGCGACTTCTAGCACTGCGAGACATACATTTTTGTCCGGCCACTGGTCATAACACTAAAATGACTAAAACGCATATTATGACTAGACATACACACCAAATATACACAGAAACCACATAAACTGGCTAACAGATGTCAGCAAATTGGCAGCTATACAACACATCTGAGTAATTTGCTTACTAGACAACGCTTTCTAAGGAAAAGTAGGACTACGTATAACTTCTTATACGATAAAAGAAGGATGTTAAACGGATACTTCTCCTAATTTTATTGAACTACTTCTTCGGTTGGGGGCTGGTATCGAGGGATATGGAACTCGGAACAACTTATTGCCGACTGGAAGTTATTTTCAGCGAGCCGGTGTTTCTGTTCAGAGCTACGTAAAGATATACGGACAGCGCAGTGGACCCTACTGGGACCACTTCAAGCTGGAAACCGATGTTAAATTTTACATTAGTTTCGTCTGAACTACACAATGGAGACGGAGCGCAAATCTGTTTAAATAAAACACCGCCCCCTGAAGAAATGTCTACTGCAATTCACACCTTTGTGTTTGGAAATAAGTCAGAGATACGTTTAATGTAAATTTTGAGTAAATCTGTGAAAAACGACCATCAATCAATGGCCAAGACATTCAAAAGCTTGGACCAGAATTGATTTAGATTTTTTAGGACCGATTTATGGGTATAAATATATCGTAATTATCGATTCCACAACTAGATGGCTAGAGGTTTTTAAAAGGGCATACAATATTGTCTCATCTACAATTAAATGATTAAGTGCAGTATTTGCTAGATTTGGAATACCTACCGGAAACGATAGTCACTGATAATGGACCGACTTTTACATCAACTGAAATGGCAAAATTCTTTAAGCAAGTAGGAATAACTCAAATTTTCACCAACTTATTAAATGTGAGTAACGGCCAAGAGAAATAAATATTCAAATAAACATTCTATGCAGCAAATAAATATATTTTTGCTTCTATTCAAACCTGGGCTGTGGAGTCGGAGTCGGAGTTCAGACAAATTTCAGAGGAGTCGGCGTCCGAAAAAATGTACCGACTCCGACTCCGGGTCCATGTTTAAATAATGTAGAAAAAGACATGCGAGATGGCCGTTGCCTCAATAGATAGTAAACGATTAACTAAACATTATTAGGTCTTTTACAAAGTAGATATAGTTTAACTACAAAACACACAGGTCGGTGGTGAGTGATGATTAGCAAAATGATTATTGTGAGTCGCTTGCCGCGTCGCATATATAGTTTATGTATTTCCCATTTCCAATAACCAACTTCAATATGCTAATTATGATAGCTAGATCATCTACAAATAAAAAAATCGGACTTCGATGCATACTTATAGACGAATTAGAACTTTCCAAAGTGAAGCGTCAACGTGTGGTTTTCCTTATTCATCAAAATTACGACAATTTGCTCCTATTCGTTCAGTCACAAAGAACAGCTGAACAATTAATTAAATATTGCAAAAAGTATTTTAATGATATTCCCTTGCAATTTTAAAAAGAAAAAACAATTTCCTACAGCTTTTGTACCTGAAGAAACAACGTGATGGTATCACAGTCGTATTATCAACTCTCAACATTTTTTCTATTTTTATTTGTCCCAATATCTGAATGTTTGTAAAAGATAATGCTTTACTAGCAAAACTTTGCAATTTTAGCTTTAATGTTTGATAACTTTAAACGTTTAACCGAAATTGATTCCTTTTTTTGGCACATGAACAAATTTATCAAAAGTATCACCCTTGATTATACAATACTATGGTATAATCACATCCCTTTGTATTTAACAAAATATGTAGAGATTTTAAATTGTTACTGATTCTGTCGAGTGTAGGTTACGGCTTTTAAGATTATTGTCGTAGTCTTCTTGCGATCAACTAAAAAGCACCGATATTCGCAGATTTCGTCACCTACACTTGACAGAATTGAGCCAGATATGTTTTTATTATTAGCAAAGGTACAAACTTCACTCTAACGTAATTTTTAATGCATAAACTTAAACATGCATCATATATGTATAATAGCCGATTAAAAATTATAACTGCATTTCCGATTAAAACTCTACCTTAAGTTGAATGTCGGAATATCCAGGTATGCAAGTCATACTCATTGTAGCCAGAATTGTGACGTCATTACCACTAACAGAAGTAAGAGTTGAGATTATTTTCAGCTCATTTTGCACTTAATGTTGTATTCAGTAATAATATAACAAGAGAGTAAGAATAAATTGAAAATAATTTGACAGATTGTTTGAAAACTTGTTGCCAGGCAATAGTCACGAGAGCCCCCAGGCCTCGAGTGGCTATTGCCAAATGGCAACAAGTTTGAACAAAATCTGTCAAATTATTTTCTAATTTATGGAACTCTCGAGTTATATTTGACTAGATTATTTTTTGATTCACAAATTTTTACAATAAAAAAAATCAATAAAACTATCATAAAATTATTGAAAAATTTAATTTAATTAATTATTACTTACAATATATGAAAATATCGTTGACACATTGTGAATATATTAAAAGAATTAACAATTTAAATTAGTACAATGAAAAACGCAATTATTAAAAATATTTCGAGACTCATTATTTATTGAGGATTTGGAATTGCTTGTTATATTAAGTGTTTCCTCCTGCGTATTTTCTCTAAGATTATTTATTATATTTGAATGATGTTCTTGGTTCAATTGTAAGTATGGTTTAATCGAACTTGCAGAATTATGACCAGTGACCTTGATTAGTTCTTGTTCTCCTATACCAGCTTTTGAAAGGTTACTTACTGCACTTGATCTGGCAGAATGGTTAGTTATTTTTTTAGTAACTGTGTCTAGACCTACTTTTTCTGCGGATTCTTTCATCCATTTTGAAATGGAATTTATTCCCACAGGAACGTTTTTATACCAAAAACCATGAGTTTGCCAAGCCGGATTTGGAGTAAGAAACAAGCGTTCGGTTTTAATATTTTCTTCACGTTTACTCATTAGTTTTTCAAAAAGACGAACAGGGCAAATATCTGGGTTATTTATGTTTGGAGTCAACCATTTACTATTAGCGCACCTTTGTGCTCCACCCTGTGCAGTTTTTGTAAAGATGGGATTGTATTCAATGCGGCCAGTATTTAATCTTTTTATGTCGGTTTCTTTTTCAAAATAATGAACTAAACATTTCGTAGCTTCTCCTCCGCTCCAAGCTAGTTCATACGATGCAACGTGAAAAAACTTTCTTTGCAATCCACAAGGTGTATCTTCGTCCCAATAGTTAAAAATTTGCAACAATTCTGTATTAGAAAGTGCCACAGAACTTTGTTTGTGCTTTTCAGGATGTTTTTGTAAAATTTTTCTTTTTGCATCTCTTGCATTCCGAGCATTTCTGAATTCTATATCATGGAAAGGATCAAAGGACCTGTTATACTTATAAGCCCAATCTTTTAAAATCAATGCCAGAGTAGCTGTTGTAGTAGATTGATCCAGAATATAATTTCTTTCTTTGGTGAAGGTCTTAAATTATCTCCATATAGACTGATTACTTATTAGAGTATTTTTCGAAGTAGTTTCTAAAATCCTTTTTGTAATTTCTGCATTAGAAAAGGTACTAAACCGATGACTTTCACCCATTTCGCGTTGACACAATTAAGTAATTATTTTGACAAGTATCTTACAGTTGCTAGGCAAATAAAAGCTACAGTGATTATTCCCGAGAATAATCACAAGAGATTTATTCCTACTATAATAATGACATAATTGGTTGAAACTTACCCTTGTGACAAATAAAGAAGCATTTCATTGGTTTTAAGAAACGTCAAAAAATAATCATTGAAATAAATTTTCTTTGTACTATACAGTAGTTTTGTTGTACTATACTTTTGTTATTATTAAAGATAGAACATCGGTTCAAGTGACAAACTAGTTCAGAATTATGTGCCCTCTAATGAGAAAACAGTTGAAGTTCTAATGATTTCAGAGATATTTTGGAAATATAAAAAAGCGGCCTTTTTAAATATGGCCATAATTTTGTGGTCCGATCAACAGGCCTTTTTGATTTTATTTACAATTAGATTGTCAGATTTAATTTTTCTTTGAAATTAAATTCGCTGGAAATAAATAAAATTTTGCCTGAGTCGGAGTCGGACTACCAAAATTATCTGGAGTCGGAGTCGACAGATTTTTTACCGACTCCACAGCTCTGGGTACAGCTCTCTGTATTTTCGGCCAAGCTCTACTCTTTTCTTCTTAACGTGTTCTTTCCACCTTAGTTTTGTATCCAGAGTCATACCCAAATACTTTACAGTGTTCGCATATGGAACTATCGCGTCGTTAAACTTGACAGGAGATATGTCCTCGATTCTTTTGTTTGTAAAGGTAATGTGGGCAGATTTCAGTTCGTTAAGCTTGGTCTTCCATTTTGTGGTCGATTTATATATTTTATTACTAGCTTGTTGAAGATTCCTAGTAGATTCTCCAATAGGTGATCCCACTGCCATTAGAAGTGTCATCTGCGAATGTGGCGACTGTTACATTTTCCAGCTGAGGAAGGTCACTTGTATATAGCAGATAGAGAATTGGTTCCAAGACACTACCCTGGGTACCCCAGCTTTTACTTCTTTAATTCCGAGTATTCATGGATCTGTTTTATTCTGAATAGTGTATCAGATATATAGGATGTTAGCAGCTCGACGTATTGTAAAGGTAGCATAATATTTAGTTTGTGTATCAATACTTTGTGCCAAACCATATCGAAAGCTTGTGTCACATCAAGAAAGAATGTTGAGCAAATAAGCCTTTCTTCTAATGCTTTCTCTATGATATCTGTTATTCTATGGACTTGATCTGAATGACAAGATGACAAGGTAAATAGAAAATGCTTTATGAGGTTAAAGGTGGAGATGGCAATATGTATACCAGCTGCGATGTATTAGTCCGTCAGATGAAAGGAGTTTTGAAATTAGATTATTCGTTTTAAAAACAGGAAGAATGGGAATTTAGTTTTTGGTTCAAAGTGTTAAAAGAAACGCCGCAACAAGCAAAAATAAATCATGTTTACCGAAATAAATATTTTGTTATGCTAGATAAGCAAGCTTTTGCGTAGACTGTTGAAAGCGCCCAAAAAGATTCACTTGAAAATCTACTAAATTATACCCACTTCTAGTATATCGTTTCATTGTACGTAATAAACATTTGTGTCCGTGTACGGTGGCGCCGCCTGGCGTCCACGGTAGCAACGAGAAGCGTCGGAACGTAGAATTTTTAAGAGCGATAAAGTTAAGTTGGTTTTCCATGTCGCTTCGAGGACAACGCCAACCGCGATAAGGATTACTGGGGACTTTGCCCCCGCCCCTCCTGGAGAGCGCACCCCGTTTTTATTCTATTTTATTTTATTCTAAAAGATCGCGTGCCAGTTTACCGGGATTTACTTCCTGTGTCTCGACGTTGTTCGCATTTTGACATGCAAACCTCGCGGCAGAATGTCGACGGGCGCGCGCGCGCGGGCAACTAATTGCTTATAATAATTTATTTATAGGGTTGTGGACTTTTAAAGAATGTCGCCGTTGCTATAAATAAACCGGCGTGACATGCAAACGCGACGATAAGGACGTATTGTGGTTTGTTTCGCAGATATTTATAGGTTTCCTGGGACATATCGGAGCACGCGATGCTTTTAATTTTAAAATTTCAAGGAAATTATTTGTTAAAGAGTCAACAGTTTTAATACTTCCGTGGAAACATGCAGCAACCCTAAATCCATATTTTTTGTTATATTAAGGGAAGGTTTTTATATTTTAAAACCTTGAAGAGTTGATTCTCCGAACATTTACGGTTTTATTAGTCTATGGTGTTCACCGGTTAAAATTTCTTGTATTAAGGGGAATCACTAGAGGTAGTAGCGTACTACAAAACAACACTACATAAAACCAAACATCCTGAGCTTAATTGGGTGTTAATAATCACGTGTAATACATTAAATTATAGATAAAGGTGTATTACACCGGGTACGAATGCCACTTTTTTCATTTGCGTTGTTGTTTTGTTTTTTACCCTTGCTAAAGAAGCCAATAATTGGTAATTTTTGTTATTTTTTTTTCCAAATCCGAACCAAACATCAAAAAAGCAATAGTACAACATTTTGTATTGAGCCTTCATGAACTTGTGTAAAAAAAATGACAACAAAATATGAATGATGTAATGATCTAACCGGTTTTTTGAACATGTGAATGAGACGAGAATAACATATTTTATAGTCGTACGGTGCAGCCATCTGTTGGATAAACACCACATCATTTCCTTCGACCAATCAAATTCAAATGGTACAGTCTGAAGCAGCAGCATGAATACGTAGTCAGGGGAATCACAAATATTGAGCAATTTCAGCCTAACAAAAATATTGATCGCATGTTGACACGGGAGGTGTAGCGGCGCCGCGCCCGGCAAACGAAAGCCATACGAAAAATAAATTTTACCGTGCTGGTGCTACGTAGATAGCAACGACTCGCTTATAAATTAGGACAGCATGTTCTTGCGGAAGTGTATGTGATCAAAATAGGCTAGAAACCGAATACGAGAAATAATTTTTTGCCGTCCTGATGGACTCTACGCAGACAGCAAAGAGCGAGTTATAAATTAGGAGCGCATGTTCCCGCGAGGGTTTATAGTGCAGTCCCCGTACGACAATGTTACAACTACTAAATAATTAATAACAGTTAAATAAATTATTACTAAGGAAATACAAGTAATTTAATTTTTAATCAGTCATTTATTTTTCGTCATAGAATTTCAAATATATTGGTATTTAGATTTAGAAAATAATATTAATACCAAACACATGTCGCTTGGCATTGCATTCAGGGCAATCGCAATCTATGTAGGATGGTTGGCTTTAGTTCGACTTGTTGTACAACAGACGTCGAACAGACGCTAGAAATATGGGCAAATTAAAAAATCGGCTGCCTTTATGTGGCCCGCGTTCTAAGAAAGCTAATAACTTGCGAGAGTACCTGCGGTAAGTGTATATGTAGATATTATACGTGAGTGTAATTCTTCGCTAATTAACTTCGCTAGTTAATTTGGGCTCTTATAGGTGTAAGCGTGCCGGATTACCATATATGGCAAAAAACTTTTATAAAGGTGTAAAATATTTGAACATTTATCTATATAATATATAATAAATGACTTATACATATACATAAAGCTGCCTGTTTTATCGAAATCGCTATTTTTTCTCATACCTACAATCGAAATTGAAGTACCTATACTACCAAGTCTATACATAGCAATAATAATTTTGAGTAAAATTTCAAAATGCAGTATCCAACTGTAGCTAGAATTAAAATAGGAATATTATATATAACACCTACTTGCGTCACCCGATAAAAATTTGAATTTCTTATATGAGGTGTGTTTTACCTGAAAGTATCGATCTCTGCTAAGTACGAACGAGACATTCGAGATTATTGATGCACAAAGAAAACGTTCAATGGATTTAAATAAGTATCTGAGTACGAATGCTTTCACAGCCAGAATCATTTAAATTTAGATGATAAATAGTTACCGGTTTATGCCGTGAGTAAAAATTCATAATTACTGTCTTCGCGAACCATGCTGTTCGCTTCTTCGGAGCTAACTGATAATTAGTTAACTAATTCTAATAATAAATGTAAAGTAGTAAATGATTTATGTAAGAAAAGCTGTCTGTTTTACCAAAACTACAATTTTTTTCAACATACAAAAGGTGAAATGTTCAACCATAGTTAGTAGTAAAATAGGAATGTTATAATAAACCGCGGTTTATAATAAAGCAATTAATTAATTTGTATCACTGTATTGTTTTGTGGAATTGTATTTGTATTTAAAATATACAAGAAAAGCATTTCAGAACATGCGATAGTCACATACACAAAGTTATTAGGAAATGGTTCGGCGCCAGTCGACACCGCACGGCCCCTTTGATCTTCACCGCCAAAGAACCACCGCCAAAGATACCGCCGATCCCCTCATCTAATCAGTGCGTTGCTTGCATTTTCTGCGGAGTGTACAGTGGGCGCGGCTTGTTCCCTCCTCTCGCGCCTCAGTTTCGTCGAACTTTTGAGGCCGGTGACTAACATTTACTCTTAAGCCCAAAAAACTTCTATTCGAAAATTTTTTCGAATTTGTTTGCGGTTGGAGAATTATTTAGGTGTTCCGGTAATTTTGACTATTTTTGGGTGATAGCTTCTAATTAAAAAATAATGCATTTTATAAAAGTGATTCGTATAAAAAATTTCTATAATAAAATGAGCACCCTCTACATTGAAAATATATTTAAAAGATAGCTTGTTTAAAGCCAAAAACTTTTGTTTGTACAATTTTTGGAAATTAGGATTGAAGAATTATTTAGGTGTTCCAGTAATTTTGACTAACCCCGTATAAGATGATAAAAAGTTATCTCTATGGGCCCATGTGGGATCTAAATTTTTTTACTTTTTTTATTGAGATCATGTTTGTCACTTGAGAAAAATTGTTCGATTTGTCGTAATTTGCATTGATTATAAAAATAAGCTAAATTTGTTAAAATTACTAAATTATACGCCATTTTAAGTACGTTGCATTAGAATAATATATGTCTTATACTTATATTTCACATCATACCTATTGTTAAAATTATTCAACGTAAAAAGAAACAGCAACATCAAAAAATCTAATTTATTGCGACAAATTATATTTTTTTTTCTACTTTGCGTTCGTTATAAACTCGAAACCGCTTTCAGTGTCGTTATGAAAACACTAGATCACAAACTTTTAGTAACTTTTAGTTTTCCAAGATTGATGATATTGACGTCAAGTGTCAAGTAAGGCTGACATCTCAATCGCTATTGGCTCGCGTCAATCATATTTGTGATTTTTACCACAACTACAACTGTTGAATATGAAATTACTCTAGATTGTCAGATGTCAACCGCAATTTTCGAAATTTATGTAATTTTAATGTCGCAAAGTAGAAAAAATAGTATATAACACTCGTTTTATAAGACGTATTGGCGCACTCGTTCCATTTGGGTACTCCTCGCTACGCTCGTCCTGCCCAAAACAACTCGTGCGCCAATTTTTGTCTTATAAAACTTGTATTATAATATACTATTTCACTTGCAGGAGACTATTTTTTTAATTAAGCCATTTTTTTTGGTTGTATATATGAGTCCATAGAAACAACGTTATATCAACTTGAAGTTTGACTTTGTAAAAAAAAATGGATCGATTCACTGGTCTACCCAATAGGCGGTTTACAGGTCTACTAATTGAATTAGTATTAAATCGAATAGCTAATCCTCTAAGTTTTACTGGAAACTGAGTATAATCCCATCGAGTATATTGGAATTTTAGTAGAAGGCTCAACGACAAGCGACAGTTTTAAAAGCGTTCTAACACCAATAAAACTGGGATTTCTATTACAATAAAGTTGAGACCTGAACAAAGGAAAATCGAATAGCGTCAGATCGAATGAAAAGAGAGAATTGTACGTCGCTCTAGTACAGTATTCTTAATCATGCAAGCGTGCAGAAAGGTTGAAAGAACCGAAAGAAAACCTTTGATATAAACTACTTCTAAAACTGCAGTAAAGATAAAAGGTTCCAACTACTATTGTTCCCCGCTGACTACGACGCAGATTGTGACGAATAAATTCCGAGGATACAAGCCCAGAGTTACGCCACTGAACGAAGGAAGGAAACAGAAGTAATGAAAACTGAATTTATTTCTGCGCTCTTGATATATGCCAACGCAACAAATCTTTTCTCTTCTTATGTTGCTTCTCTTCTTATTTTATATTATAACTATTTTCATTTCGTACACACTCGAGAAGAAATGATAAAATGAAATAATAAAATGAAATAATAAAATTAAACACAGTGGAGAGCGTTGGTTAGCTGGGTTGGTAGAATAAACGGAACATAATTGCTTGTACGCGTATAGAAATTTCACGAGCTGTTGTACGCCGTTCTAAAGTCTGAAGTGAGAGATCCCGTAAAACGTAATGTCTTTTTCACCTTGTTATCATGGGATCTTATTGTTGCTATATCTGCGCGAAAAAAAGGAGAAAAACGGAGAAAATGGAAGGAAAACCGCTGTGTTGTGTGCAATGAAAGAATACAATGTACTCTAAACGGGTTCGCACTTGAACAACTTGCTATTATCGAAAGTGCTTTCGCACTATAAGCGCAGGATTGTAGTGGCGTATAACGCTTCTAAATTGAAATGAAATTGGAAAGGAAACAAGACACAAAATATACTAATAAATGGTACAAATCGCACATGAAATAAAACGATAACATTCTGCTACCTAAAACTAGGAATGAACAAAATTCTCATTAAAACAAAATTAGAGAAAATGGAGAGCTGCTGTAGAATAAATTACCGAATTTATCTGTGAGCAAGACGTTCACAATAATAATTTTGATCGTAACTGTATTGCTCGTAATCGCTCATGAATAGGGTTACCATATTTATTACCATTGGCAGTCGTATGATCAGCTCTCAGTGTATAAGTTCAAAAATGTGCGTCTAGCATCTGCATCTTGTCGTGACCGCGGTCAACATGGGGGCGTGGCGCTTTATTGTAGCCCGGATTTGTTCTGTGCGGATGCTGATGCGATCAGTGGGATGAATGTATTTAATATTGTTGAACTAACTGGTATAAATATCATCATTGGTAATAGCAAATTCATATGTGTTGCTCTATATCGACCACCGGGACCAGAAATTGCTATTTTTTTGGAAACGATGTATAACTTGTTAAGCTTTTTATGTAATAGCGAATGTAATTTCTTTATACTGGGCGATTTTAACATCGATCTTAGTCAAAGTTCCGCTACACTTAGCGACTTTAAAAATTTACTGTCCGAATTTGATGTACAGCATTTAATTAATGAGCCTACGCGCATTACACAGTACACTAGTACATGGATTGACAATGTGCTTTAACAACAATGTCATTTAAGAAGCGTGTGTTTCATACCGGATTTTCGGATCACACCGCGCAATCGGTCACGTTTGACATTGCTGGTTGGTCTCCAACTGAGATAGCATATAGAGGGTTTTCTGTTAGCGCTGTTGAAGGTTTTTGTTCGGTGTTGGCGGAGGAATCTTTTGAGCAGGTGTTGGCTGAGTCGGAGGCTGGTATTAAATACAAATCCTTTGCCAATATTTTTCTTGTACATTTTAATGCTAATTTTACCAAAAAAATTAAGAAATTGTCAAAAAAAAAAACAATAAAAAAAATGATTAAAAATGATGTATTGATGCAATGTAAACGTGAACTAGTTTCTCTTCAAGAACTATCGCGTTCAAATCCAGATTTTATAGATTCATACAAAATTAAACAAAAAGAATATCAAATCCTCCTTATTAATCAAAAAAAATTTGAAATTGAAAAAGCTTTAGTAACTGAAAAAAATCACTCTAAGTACTTATGGAATATTATATCCGAAAACATAAACAGAAGTAAAAAAACTAATACCAGCTTTGCTGACATCTCACATGAAAGAGCAAATGAATTTAATCAGTTCTTTAACGCGATTGCTAATACCATCTTGGCAAAAAATATACCAAAACCGAATGCAACGATTAACGGAATACCAACTAATAAAAATTCTATGTATTTGAAACCGGTCACAGAACCGGAGCTATGTGAAATTGTTGCCTCTCTAAAATCAACCAGCAGTGTTGGTTACGACGAAGTACCGGTCAAAATTGTAAAAATGTGTATTCATCTTATCGCTAAGCCGTTGTCTGATGTTATCAATGCTTGCTTTTTAGAAGGAGTGTTTCCAAGTTCTCTGAAGCACTCAATTATTACTCCTATATTCAAGAAGGGTGATCCGCATGAAATAAGTAATTACAGGCCTATTAGCGTCATCTCGTGTTTCGCAAAGATTTTTGAAAAGTTAATATCTTGTCGAATAATAGAGTTTCTGAAAATCAATAACATTTTAAACCTTAATCAACATGGATTTTTAAAGGGAAGAAGCATTGATACGGCATTGATGGAATTTACAGAGTATATTTTAAAAACTCTAGAAAACGGGGATATGGCTGCCAGCGTCATGTTGGACCTTGAAAAGGCATTTGACTGCATCAACGTTGATCTCTTGATAACAAAAATAGATAGATATGGACTTAGAGGGCCAGCCAAGAATTTAATTAAGTCGTACCTTACTGGAAGAACGCATTGCTGTAAGCTTAGGGATATGAGTTGTAAAACGTTCTTTTCGGACGTTCTTTCAATAAGTGCAGGGGTCCCACAGGGAAGTATACTTGGGCCACTACTTTTTATCATTTATGTAAATGATATTTTTTTGTTGCCGATTGCCGGTAAAGTTGTATGTTATGCGGATGATACTACCATTGTTAACCAATGTAATGACATAGAAAATCTAGTACATACCACAGGCCAACAAGTGGGTATTATTGGGGACTGGTTTTCCGCCAATTGCTTGAGTATGAATGCAAAGAAGACAAAGTTTACATTGTTTGCCAATGTTCTAAAAACACCGAATTTATGTTACACGATGGAGTCCAGATCAATAGAACCGACGCTTCTTGTTTTTTGGGACTAACTATTGATGACAACCTCTCCTATAGACAGCACATTGATCTCTTGTCCACAAAAATTCATAAAATATATATGGTCTTCGAATTTTGGTCAGGAATACAAACAAACACATATCAAAGACGTTTTACTATTCTAATATATATAGCCGTCTGCGTTATGCTGTAATGTTTTGGGGATCGTCAACTTACTCGGAACGGGCTTTTATTACCCAGAAGCGTGCCCTTCGTACCTTCTGTGGGATGGGTTTCAGAGACTCATGCCGGGGTCGATTTAGGGATGAGGGAATGCTGACGGTCCCAGCGATATTCATATATGAAAGCATTTCTTTTCTCATTAGGCACCCAGAGTACTTCAGTGAGTATAGGAGTAATAATATTTATAGCTATAGGCATGGTCAGAATTATAGACTACCCAGACATAGGCTGGCTAAGTACGAGAAGGGTGCTGTGTACTCGTGTATTAAGTTGTGGAACCAGGTTCCTAATGATATAAAACAAAGTAAAACTACGCCTGCGATGCGCAGAGCTTTGTTCACATATCTGTGCACATTGGAACCTTACTCCATTAAAGATTTCTTTTGAATTATGATTTTGTTTTTTCTTCGACTATTTTTGACGCTATCTTGTTTGTATGAATAATTGCTTATTTTTGTATTTCTGCAAACTTTGAATAAAGATTGATTTATTATTATTATTATTATTGTATGGTAACACTGTCGGGACATTAGTGACCGGGAAAGTACACAGTGTGATTTTACTTGTCTAAGCTAACATTAACATTATTATAAGAGATAGAAGAAAAATTTAAGGAGCAATAATACATGCAGAAGTTCGTAATCAAAATCGCATCGAAAAAAACTTTTTTGTAACACAATATTCTTGTTCTTTCTCGGTATATTTTTTGAAAGTTTCTTTAATATAATATAACGGTAGGGATTGCAACCTTCGTTAATGTAAATAAAAACATTGGTGACGAAATTGTAAAAATAAAAAAAAAACGATATACTTAATAGAAGAATATACAGGGTCTTTCCGTAGAATTTTGGTATGAATACCGATATTTTAAATTATGTCCAGTTTTTGAGAAAATCGGTGTACAAAATGTACAAAAGAGGTTTCTTTGGGATTTGGTGTTCCCATCGGTTTTCCCAATAACTGGAGTCAATTCACAATTTATGTTTTCTGACCTAATCCAGTTTCTATGACAAAAATACCAGAACCGGTTGTAATTTGTTCGATATTTTTTTATTAGTACTGCATGCAAACTTATTAAAATGAATACACATAAAAATACATACAAATATTGTTTAAATTTAAAACAAATTAAAAATAAGTTTGACAACCGCTAGTAACAACTAAATATTATTTTAAATTATGAAATAAATGTTGTAATTGTTATTCAGGTCATATAACATTTTAAAACGGTCAAAGACATGTTTGGGTCAAAAAAAGCTCATATCGGGACTGTGACAGTCCCGATATATCGGGACGGATGGCAACCCTACTCATGAAGCAAAATCGTAACATTCTACCACCTGAAAATAATGTCTATTTTAAAATATCCCCTGAAGAAAGTAGAATAGATAGTAGTGCAGGCAAATTATGTTGAGAGTGGGTATTAATTGTAGACAGGAGTTTTATCATTGGAAATGGTAAAGGGGCTCATAGTGAACGTAGAAAAAATAAATGCAGGTCATGGGGTGGTATAATGTTTATTTGGGGGGGTTGAAAGCGGGTGCAAAGTATATTATTGCGTTTTCCGGCGAAACTTGATGTTTTATCCAAAAGCGTCCTATACTAAGTTGTAGATCATAAAAAAATCTACAACATTCATATGGGTCACTTTTTACTATGACCTCAAAATTTCCGAGAAAAATGCGAATGCCAATGCCAAAACGAATTTTCTGTTTTTAATTTTTTGTTGTTGCAACAATAATTCAATTTTAATCAAATTTTGTGAAAGCGTGCCTTTCTATACCTTAAATAGGTATACATTTTTTTATTACACAAAAAACAAGAAGTTTTTGAGATATTTAGTTTTTTCCGTCAAAATCAGACCTTTTTTTAAAAAAAATTCTGTGGTGAAAAATCGTCGTACAGAGTTCTTCTGGGACTCAATTTTGTTGTTTTCACATGTACTTATTGATACAATAATAAAAACAATAGTTACTATTTAACAACATGCTCAAACATTGAAGAAGCTCAACAATGACCTTTGCAACACTGAAATTTTCAGTAATCGTTCATTATTTGCTTAAATTTATAAGAAAATTGCAATACTTGTTACGGCACATTAAATTGTACGGAAAAAATACAAAGGAAACTTGCTCTAATTTCTACACTAATGCTATAACCATTAAATTAGAATAAGAAATCTTCAGATAAGTTAGCAAAATAACAGTTTTTGGCTTAAAATCAAAAAGTATCCAATAGAAAAGTTGTAGGTCAGGAAAAAATCCACAAATTTTGTAGAGGTTACTATATAACATAACCTCAACACTCCCGAGAAAAATTGCGAATAAGGCAATGATTGGCATAGTTAAATAACTATGCCAATCTATAAAAATCAAATAGAAAATGATAAATAAATACTATTCATTTTTTATTTGTAAATCTGTAAATATATATTGACGGGGTGGGGTCGTTCGGAAAAAGATATTTGAAAATGTAAGTCGCGGTAGGTGCAGCGTGTCGTATACTGAAGATGCCTGTCTCTCCGTCTGGATTCCACGTTCTCACCTAGGCCCTACGAGGTGCGTCAAGTTAATAGTTTCCTCCAGGCCGGTGAGCGAACTCATGTGCCAGGGTTGCGTACCGTCTTTTATCCTGCTCGGTCCAGGTCGTGTGTCGACACGTAGTGGAAGGGCGCTCCTACGCCCTCGCTGGTCATGGAGCGCACTGGTATTAGGGGCGTGTTACAATATTAACTTTTGTAATTTATTATTATCAATTATTAAGGTACTGTTTCACATTAAATGTTATCACATTTTTAACTAAAAATTTTTTCATAACAGTTTGTGATCTTTTAAGACATAAATAATTTACTTTCAGAAGTTTCGTCAAAACTAAATTAAAATTCTAAATTCTAAAAAAGATGAATTTTTCGCATTTTTCTCGGAAGTTCTGAGGTTATGTTATATAGTAAAATCTACAAAAGTTGTATATTTTTTCTTGACCTACAACTTTTGTATTGGATACTAAGACAAAAACTGACTATTTTGGTTACTAATCTGAAGATTTCTTATTCTAATTTAATGGTTATAGCATTAGTGTAGAAATGGGAGACAGTTTCCATTGTATATTTTTCCGTACAATCGAATGTCGTAACCAGTATCGCAATTTTCTTAAAAATTTAAACAAATAATGAACAGTTACTGAAAAGTTCACTATTGCAAAAGTCGTTTTTGAGTTTTTTAAATTTTTGAGCATGTTGCGTCAGCGAAAAATAAAAAACAGAAAATTCGTTTTGACATTGGCATTCGCATTTTTCTCGGAAATTCTGAGGTCATAGTAAAAAGTGACCAATATGAATGTTGTAGATTTCTTTATGATCTACAACTTAGTATAGGCCGTTTTTGAATAAAACGTCAAGTTTCGCCGTAAAACGCAATAATATGCTTTGCACCCGCTTTCAACCCTCCCAAATAAACACTATACCACCCCATGACCTGCATTTATTTTTTTTACGTTCACTATGAGCCCCTTTACCATTTCCAATGATAAAACTCCTGTCTACAATTAATACCGGTTTTGGCTTATAATCAGTTAATTTGCCTGCACTATAATGTTTATAACATTCTATTTCGATAATTGAATTGAATTTATTTCTTGGTGAATAAAATACAAAATTCTAAATATACCACGCTAGCGAAAACATAAAACATGAACTCTTTTAATTTTTCAGATTCTCGGTTTCATGGTTTATGAATTCCTTTTTTCTATGCAAATTTTTTATTAATTTTAGAATCATTCCTTTTCATGTACAATACTTCACACAACTCAATATATTACACAATATATAAGTATTGTTTGTAACAATTATACCACCACAAACTTTGTGTTTGGCATCTCTGCTTGCGGTACATTGGATGCAATGACCAACACCGAGCAATATAAAAGCCCTTATTTAAAGTTTCGTGTTCAGAACTGTTGCTCCGAACGACTGCACCCTAATAAGCCGCAAGGGCATTATTTGCGGCAACTACGAACACACCCACCTTTTGCAAGGATAACAAGTTTAATTCCGACCGGAATATACATTAATTTGTGATAATTATAATTGCACGTTTCCATTATCTAATGCAAATGCATCCGCAATCCCAACGGACCGTCCTTGTAATCCAATTTGTCCTGCTTCTCTTGCGGCTGTAAGGATCCCCTATACAGTTGCAACTTTATCCTCAGGGTAATTTATTAGTTACCTAAGAAGCGACTTTCGAACTGAACGATGTTCTCCCGTAAAAATATTTTTTTTTCATCTGAGGTTCCTCGAGGTACCATCTTAGGACCTCTTTTATTTCACAAATGGTAATAACACTTTAATATTAGTGAAATGCTATATTAATTCAAAATGAAGTGATGTATGAAACTAAAATTTGCTCTCTGGTATTGTCTCAAGGTCTGTCGGTTCGCTGCGTTCTTTTTCATTAGGAAACTTTCGGAAACAAAAGAGAAATAGTATAATAAAAACCTATCAAAGTTGGCAGACTTCCGCAGGACGCATTAAATATAGCGCGGTTGCTAGGAAGTGCTAGGAAACTTTTCCTGACAACAACAGGACGGGTTACAAGTTTGCTCGCGGCTTAATCGGACTTATTGTTATTTTAGTGCTAAAGATCCGACCTATTTTCCGAACAACAACAATTCAAGACCGATCGAAGAGCCGTTTTGCCGCTATACAGTTTGTAGAGGCGGCTATCGGCGACCGTTTTCGCTAAAGCGCCGTATTTATAAAGCGATTTAGTAGTAATGTCGACACTACTGGCAAAGTGTTCACGTGTAATCGACTTAAGAGTACGTTGTATTCTTTTATTGTTTTCTCGGATGCAGTTATTGCAGTAATAAGAACGACGGTAACAAGGTGAAAAGGAGGTTAGGTTTTATAGTCAGTGTTGCCGCCTCCAAAGAAAAATATGTAGTTTGGCTGCAGGAGCAGACTCAAATTGAGATCGGTCGTGTCGGCGTTAAGACTAGGTAGCCAGTATTTTAATTCTAATGACAGTAAGTAGTGCCAAACGGTGATGTGTTGACAATACCTACTGTCAATAGTACTAAATATCCGCAAGAGGTTGCGGCGCCGGAACCACCTGACCAGCCTGGGGACGAGCACGAAGACGATGAGGATGCAGGACCTCTGCAACTAGATGCTGAGCGGGACGTCAGCGATGAAGATGACGTTGAGCCCGATCAACGAAGGAGACGGCGAATGCGGTGGCGGTAGCTGCGTGTGCGTGCTGTGTGTGTTCGTGTTTTATTCAATAATTTATAGATCAAAACGTCTTACGTTCTTTTAAATATTTTTTAAAAGCATTTTTATCGTTTTATCGTTGTTTGTTTTTAAAAATTTACCCGCCAAGCTATTTACTCACTGGCAGTAAATCGTAAAGATTTCAAATTCGTAAATATAATTTCAGATAAGCGCCCACGGCGCAAGGCACCGTTTGTTTTATATATCATTTGAAATTATGTTAATTCATAATGTGTATTTTCTTTAATTAATATATTTGTGTTAATGGTTAATGGAATCTCATGCAGCTAAACTTTTAATTTTATATATCGTATGACAAAGTCATGTGCCTGGCCACATCAGAATTTTATTTTTAGTCCAATTTTAATATTTTTTTTTTCAAATATAGAACACATATTGTTCTATTTACTGCAAAAAAACAATTGGCTTCTTTGGAAAGCACATTGTGATGGCAAAATAAATGGCAAAAATCACGAAATCACTTTAGGGATTTAGTCCGTAAACTAGGAGCATGTGCGGTCGACCTAGGTAGATCGCCGAAGCGTTAAGAGGTAAACAAAAAGCCCGGAAAAAAACCGTTCGAAGCGGTTACGGGGCGCCATCTATTGCTTCGTAGCGTAATCCCAACAGCGACATGATGATGTGCCGCCGTCTGGTGACCGCGTCGCGAAGCGCGCGGCCGTTGCCTAGCAACCTCGATAGGTTGCCATGGCGACGCGCTGACCTGTACACTCCTAAAGCATAATCCATAAATTTACCCGAATCGAGTTAAAAAATAACGAAAACTGGGCCGAAAATGGACGAAATCGAAGGCCTAAGCGCTGTAGAATCAAATTTTAGGCGGAAAAGCGGCGCCGATTTTCGCTTCTCCGAGGAGCAGACCTTTCCCCCGATTCGCCGATTTTCGTAAACTTCTTGCGCGGACTGTGTTAGACTTTTAGTATATAGTAGGGATAGGGATATTATTTGCATAGGCAGCTGTGCTTAAAAAAGTGTGCTGTGGAAATTTTGTTTGAACTGTCAAAGTGCTTCAGCTGCATCCTTTGCTGATCGCGCATTATCACCGACTAATCTTATTATTTCCACGTTTTCGGCGAGTGTAAGCATTATTATTCAGACAATAATTAAATACGAAAAAGCACTTTGACAGTTCAGGTTTTACTTCCAACAAAATTTCCATAGCACACTTTTTCAAGCGCAGCTATGCGCTTGAAAAAATGTGCAAAAAATATTTAAAAAATTTCAATATTTTTTAATTTTCATGAAATTTTGGATTTAGGGTTTTTAGGCAATTCTGAGCAATTATTACTAGTAAAAATTTTCGATAAACAAATCCCTAAAATGATTTCTTGATTTTTTGCATTTATTTTGCAATCATAAGGTGCTTTGCATTTAAAGAAGGCAATTCTTCTTTTGGCAGGAAATAGAGCAATAAGTGCTCTATATCTGAAAGAAAAATTACTAAAATTAGACTAAAAATAAAAAAAGATATGAAGGTGTGATCACACGTAAAAAAAATAAGAAATAAGTAAATTATAATGCCTGTGAAAAATACTACTTTCACTTATAATTAGAAAATGCTTTTGTCTCTGTCGAACACATTAACCAAAAAAAGTTAAAAATACCATAGATGGTAATCCGATTCCACAACTTCCGACTCCGACTCCACAGCCCTGGGTACATCACAGCATCTTGTGCACATTTATGGCACTACTACAGTTGATGGTATTTAAGACATGATGGTAAATACTGCAGTTTATGCTTTTTTTTAGCGGTAGCACACACTGTAGATGCAATAATTAATTTGTAACCAGCTCACACAGCACGATTATTGTTTTTAAGAAATATGCTCTTTTGAATTTGTTCTTTTGGATCAAAACATATTTCTTTCACGTCAACGATATTTACATCATTGATTACTCTAGTTTATTTGCTTATAGAGATTAAAAAGTAAAAGTAAACGTAGATCTTTTGCAAGGAGAAAAAAATCCGTTCATACAGAATTGACAAACTGGAATCAGTTGCTATGAAAGTTGTTAAAAGTTAGCTTTCCTAACAACCGAAATAACAACTGTGATACAGAATTGGAGTGAAAATGTGCATGTAATCATCAAGATTAAAGACAAAACGTCTGCAATTTCTCGGTATACGCGACTTCAATGAATTGACGGTACATAGAAACGCTTTTGCTGACCCTAGCTGCGGATAAACTCACTTGAATGACACCCTGATGTGCCTCAATTGACAGTTCCTGAATGTTCTGCGCTCGCATTGGCGTTCTGGCGCTCAGCAAATGCTACTAGCAACGTCTTTACGGTAACTGCCGGCCTAATGGTACACACAGTAACCGTATACACTGATTACAACGCCAAATACCGTTGAGAAAATTAAGTTTTTGCGGATATTACTTCGGCAAAACGTTCGATTACGAATAGTTATGTACGCCATTCGATTTTAGGATAATCACCAGGTTCGCATACATACTCCAACTTTATAGAATGATACGAGAGGGTCGGGATGGTGGTGTGATGTAACGTAGTATACGTCGCTTCGGCAAACTCAAATCTCTACATCCCCGATGTAAATTCCGCGAGTTTAAAGGGGTTAAAAGTTCAGCCATTGTTTATCGATCGGTTTGACGTCGTATGTTTTATGTTGTGTACGTGTAGGTACGTTAACGTGAGATTAACGTTATTTTATTCGCTGTTGGGTTAGATAATGTATGAGTAGTTAGTACCTAAATATTTTTGTTGCTAATTTGTAAGCATTTTGTATAGATATAATAATTGGACACTATTTCATTTATTTTTTAAGTGTTGAAAAAAGTGGTACCGTAAACTTGGGTGACTTTAGTCCACTTTTGAAATTTGAAGTCTGGTAACTTTTAACAGATTAGATATAATTACTCATACTTGTGCTATTTTTTGGGTCTTTGATAGTACTTCAAAAATATCAAAACACTAATATTTCCAACGTCAGGATATACTTCTTTTATGTATATATATATATATATATGGGTGGCCAAAGTCAGAATTCATTATTGGGTCACTTTGGCCATACTACTGTTTATCATGCCCATGAAACGATAAGGTAGTGTATGCTCGAGTTTGGCCACCAAATATGTTTTAAAAGTGTTCAAGAACAAAATATGTTAAAATCAGCAATAAGATCATGACAAAACTATTTTATGACTATTTTAAAAAATAATGCTAACATGTTATACATTTCGGAAATGAGAAAAAACACGACTATCGGAAAATGCCAAAATTCAATATGGCGCCCATAAGAAAAACAAAAGTTGGCCATGATTACGCCGCCATCTTTGATGTTATTTCAAAATAAAAAATAACACTGCATTCCTTGTTAAAAAGTCGCTGTAGAATGTTTTTGTTTCAAATGTCTAGCTACGTTTGGTTTTGAATAAAAAATTAAAAACGATATCTTAACATTTCAGTTTTTTGCGGATATCTTTAAAATGAAAAATGATAGCTAAAATTTCTTCAGCACAAAAATACGAAACTTTGCCAAATTTAAACATAGCCTCTATCTCCACTAATAAGCGAGATCTAATAAGCCTCGAAATTGAATCACCCGGTATAGCTAGACATAATTTTGTACTTCTGGTATAATGAAGAAACCTCCTTTGGACGGGACAGGTGTTTTTATTGCTTGTAAAATGTCATCTTTGTCATACCACAGAAATGTCATCATTTGATGGTCATTTCCACTGAGAATGCCCGACTTTACTTTCCTCGATTGACTACACCAAGCACTTTAACTACGCGGGTATTGCAGAAAGATATCCCTAACAAACCACAGGACTAATGTTATCGGCGGCAAATCATAGATGCTGATAGATTACTCAACACAAACAAAGTTGTTCATAGTAACAAAATTGGTCAATTTTCAAAGCTATCTTCTGAACACTGCCACAAAAAAAAATAAATTATCATCTAACTTACATTAAGCACCTTTGTATTCAATATAGTATGTAAAATATAAATAACCAAAAATACTCGCAATGTTTGAAATATTAACAAAGATCTAAACAATATAAATAAATTTTCGAATAGTGGCCAAAGTCACCCAGGGCGGCCAAAGTCACCCAAGTTTACGGTACGTGTGCATATCCAAAAATTGAATCGAAACAACAGTTGATGACAACAAGCTAGAAGCTCTGTATAAGCAATAAAAGTAAATTTTTATTTTAAAACAGTTCTCCTTGATGTTGTACCTACAATTTATACCACTTTTGTCACTGCTTAGCAGTACAATTCTTTCCATTTCAATTGACAGTTGTTATGAAAATAATTTACATGAATTTTTACATTGTGTTTATTTTTCTCAATATACCATTTGACATTTTGGTTCCCCAAATGAAACATTAAGGGTACATTCTTGCGTAACATTGAAATTTGAAATTTTTACAGTGTATTTTGTAATGAACTGTAGTAGTGCCATACATGTGCATAAGATGCTGTGATGTACCTACAACATATGCTTCTTGGTGCACCAGGAGGAATTTCATCACGTGATGATTAATATATACTTTGGATGTGAAGTATGCAGGAACATTAATTAAATTGACTTCATTAAAATGCCGCAGGACGATACATCACGTAAATTATCCATCTTGTGCGCTAGACTTTCAGTGGAAATTGCTAAACTACAGGAAAATCGTTAATAAGAAATTACTTCATTTAAACAAATAGCATATACATTGAGTTAAAGCCGGTGTACTGTAATAACAAATAATTTCAGTGATGGAATATAAGATAAACGGTATTAAGCAGGATTACCATCTAGCAATTGCGCTAGTTTCGGAAGACTGGCCAATATGTTAGAAGAGCTGGACAAGGTCGAAATCGAAAAACTACTCAAAATCTAGACCGATTTCTTGTACTTTCCTCTCTACGTCAGCGTACTTCCACAACACGAGACCTCCTAAACGACTTAAGACGAGCACATGGAATAGAGATTTCTGATCAAACTATTAGAAACAGATTAAAAGAAGCGAATTTGAAACCAAGAAGACCTGTCCGCGCACCACGCCTTACGCAGCATCACAAAGCACCGCGAATGAGGTTTGCTCCGGATCACAGAGATTGGCAACTTCGTCACTGGACGCCTGTACTGTTTACAGACGAGTCCAGATTTCGTTTAACACGTTGCGACGGTCGAGTACGTGTATATAGACGTCCTGGTGAACGCTACGTAGCCGCTATTATACAGGAAGTGGATAGATTTGGTCGTGGATCTGTGATGGTTTGGGCTGGAATCAGTATAGACAACAGAACTGATCTTCTTGTGGTTCCAGAGGTAGACTAAATGCCATGAATTACATCGAAAACATCTTGGAGGACCATGTATCCCATAATTCCCATAATTTTTTTGAGCAGTGTAATTTCCCTTCATATTGATATACTCTTTCTTCTGTTCTTTTTGTGTATATTTTACGTTTATCTTACCTATAGGCTTCCATTTGTACAATATATTTAATTACTTCCATTAACAGATAATGCTCATACTTCTAAATGTCTCTTTTGTATTCTGCATCCCTTGTTCAGCAAGTAAAATGTGTTATTTACTTTCTTGCGTTTCATTTTGGCCAAAAGTGGTGCACACAACCGTTCGCATTGTGTAAGTAAATTTAGCAGTTGCATTCAATTCAAGGCAAAGATCTCATCTTATATGTAAATATACGTAATTAGGTAAGCTGGCTGGGGCGTTACGTTTACAGGATTAGACGCATAAAGTCTACGTTGCACCCGCGGGATAATAAAATTTTATTCAGGGTTCTAAATTCGTGCAGACCTTCGTATCAGTTTTATGTCTGCTTTAATAAAGTGCATTCTTTAATGAGTGCTGGGAATATGGAACCAACACTCACGCCACGCTCGCGTCCGTGGAATTGAGTTTCGCGTGAAACTATATGCGCGTTGCTACAAAATTGCAAAATTACAACATTCTTGTCAACTCTACTTTAGTCAAAATTTATTTTTCAACTACCCGTGCTTTTAGAGAAAAGCATTCTACTATAGATCAAGTCCATAGAATAACTAATATCATAGAGAAAGCATTGGAAGAAAGGCTTATTTGCTCAAAAATCTTGCTTGATGTGACACAAGCTTTCGATAAGGTTTGATACGAAGGATTGATACACAAACTACAGAGTATGCTACCTTTACAATACGTCGAGCTGCTAATATCCTATATATCTGATAGACTATTCAGAATAAAACAGATCGATGAATACTCGGAACTAAAAGAAGTAAAAACTGGGGTACCACAGGGTATGGTCTTGGGACCAATGCTCTATCTACTATATACAAGTGACCTACCACAGCTGGAAAATTTAACAGTCTCCACACTCGCAGATGACACGGCTCTAATGGCAGTGGGATCAACTATTGGAGAATCTACTAGGAATCTTCAAGGAGCTAGTAATAAAATATATAAATGGACCAAAAAATGGAAGCTCAACGAACTGAAATCTGTCCACATCAACTTTACAAAGAAAAGAATCGAGGACATACCTCATGTCAAGATTAACGACGCCATAGTTCCATATGCGAACACTGCAAAGTATTTGGGTATGACTCTGGATACGAAGCTAAGATGGAAAGAACACGTTAAGAAGAAAAGAGTTGAGCT
Source organism: Aphodius sticticus (assembly GCA_963966075.1). Taxonomy (NCBI): domain Eukaryota; kingdom Metazoa; phylum Arthropoda; class Insecta; order Coleoptera; family Scarabaeidae; genus Aphodius; species Aphodius sticticus. Next base: position 2,545,167 of record OZ014508.1, on the reverse strand, counting down.
TGGCCTTAAATACAGAGAACTGTACTGACTTCTGGGAAGAAACTCTCAGTTGTCAGTACAGAACAAACTACAAGTTTACAACCAAGTATAAAAACCGATTTGGTTATACGGTATCCAGCTTTGGGGTGTCACGCAAAAAAGGCAAATATACAAGGAATCCAGATTTTCGAAAATAAAGTACTAAGGATGGTTAACGCTCCTTGGTACATACGGAACAGTGACCTGCACCGTGATCTAAGAAATAAAAAGATTCGCCACTAAGCATGAATCTCGCCTAAGCCATCACGTCAACGTAGAGGCCCTGCAGCTACTGGACAACCAGAATCTAGTGAGAAGACTTAAAAGAACTAAACCCTTCGAACTAGTGAACCAGTGAAATGTGTAAAAAGCAGAGCACAGTGAGTAAAGTGTTAGTGCTTCTTGTTTAGGACAAAGTAAATGTAGGACATCAGTGGATAGCCTATAAGAGACAAGTACCTAGTTTTAAGAATTCAGATTTAAATTGATGGGTAATCTTTTAGATTAGTTTCAATATGTCAAGCAAATCATCGCTAAAAATAAAGAAAAAATTACGAAAGTTCACAAGTTCCTGAACACTTTTTGACATACGTAATACGTATACCAAACGCAGTAATCCAAACGCGCTATTCAACAAATTCGTATTTGAATCACTCCATTTGATCAAAACCGACAAGTACGACTGAAAATTTAATAAATCACAGTGAATTGTTACAACACAGTAAAGCGCTTGGTAACTGTGCTAGAGCGTAGAGAACCTTCAGTGGTATTTCCATGCAATTTACTGCATTCATTAGGTTCAATCATTAATTAACGTGTTGTGTACAATTTAGAATTGACTAACCGAGAGCAATGCTGAATTGCATTCGTACAGTATAGACACAGGGGTGAGCTTTAGAGGACTTTGATTACAATGATTACATCATACCATACCCGCAGTATACATACTTCAGCAAAATACTGTTTGAATGGCTGAAATGATTGCATGATATACTGTAAAAGTGCACAGATAGAAAATTTTGTTTAATTGAAATCATACGCATTTGTTTTCTTTGTCCCTATTGAAAACGAATCTGTTGTTTCAATTGAGGCAAAGAAATATTTCGTTTTAATAAAATTTGATTTCTTTGATGGAAGTAAACATACACTGCTCAAAATAATAGTTATAGGCAAATCAAATGTGGTATGCTTTAAGAAAAGTGCACAGGTAGAAAATAGGGTATTTGACTATTATTGGAAAACCATCTTAGTGTGTTTATCCCTTCACTCTACATTGTAAATGCATTATGTTTTGTAATTATTTCCTCAATATTTCATACAAATCAGCGTTAAAAATTGAATCACAAAAAGTCCCGCCAAAACGATACTTTCTGTTGTGTGAAGTCACGCGATAGTAGACGTCAAATCGGCCCATATGGTCTTTCGGCATCGGCATCGTCGCCCTGCGTCGCCGTTTGGTAATTGTGTTGTATGATGTGTTGTTTTCACAAATTCTACATAAAAATGGGTTATAAATGGTGTATAAAAATCCACAATGCAGAATTACGTCAATAAAAACTCCGGATAAACTATTTGTTGCAGTTCCGCAAGATTTGCAACTGCGAAGAAAGTGATTGGCTCGTAGAAATCCAAATGAAATAAATAGCGGCCAATACAAGTGCTTTTTGTTGTGAAGATTACTGCGACATCAGTAAAACTGACTAGAATAAGTTAGCTATCGTATTTTCGAACCAGGTATTATCTGATCTGACAGCTTAAGGTTAGGGCTATACTAACCTACAAAGTTATGCTTACATGGCACTTTAGTGCTATTAAATTTAAACGGGAGAAGAATAAGAGCGCGTTCGGATAATTCGGTAGGGTACGGTGAGAGTGACGCGCTGCGTAATAGGCGGACTAACGTCATAGCGCGTTTATCTGCATATAAGAGAGAGACAGCCGACCCAGGTTATCTGAGCATTGCTCTCCCCATACCGTACCCTGACAAACCGAACGCGCTCTAAGCGTACTAACGAATGACGTCACTGGAGACTGAGCCAATTACAGAACGTTTTCAATCACGTGATAGGACGTGAATAAAATTCAATTTTAATTTTGGTTTTTAATAGAAATAAAGCATATTTTTTTGAAAAGTAATAACAATTAGTTTTCTTAAACTGTAATCTATTAGGATGACTGTAATACAAGCAATATTTTTAATACAGTCAAATACCCTATTGTGTTTAATTCAAATAAATATGCATTGACTCAAACACAAACTGTTTCAATAGATGCAAAGAAATATTTTATTTAATCAAAATTTGATATCTTTGACGGAAGTAAACGACATTCTAAAACAAAGCAGATGTATTACTTTAAAGGAAAGATATCTCTGCTTGTATAAAAATATATTTGTTTGAAGCAAATTTTGAATAAAAATGAATTTCTTGGCGAAAAGAAGCTTATTTGTAAATAAAAACAAATATATTACTTTTTGTAATATATTAACATTTACATGGGCAATGTATAAAATAAAACGTGCATATTTATTGTAAGCATTTGATAAAATATTTGACAAAGACAAAAAATATTTGTCCAATACAAAAAATATTTGAGCAAAGCAAAAAATTACTTGTGCATTAAAAAGAATATACGTGCAATAAATTTATATAAATGTACATCAGAATAAATAATTGTCCATTCATATTTGAATGTTCCTTTCATAATACATTTGTACACTTAAATAAATAAATGTGCAATACAATCGCTATATCTATAAAAATATAATGAGCAGTTCAAAAATAGTTTGTTCATTGCAAAAAAATATATTTCCAATTGTTTAAATAAATCAGCATTTGAAAATATTATAAGCGCAATTAATAATCTAAATTGTACCATGACAAAATTATAATGCACCCTAGAAAGAATATATAGTGCATTAAGTTCTGTAACTTTAGAGAACATACAGTGAGCGCGTATGGAAACATGGGAAAATTTCTGAGATGTTTTGTCATTTTAAAAAAAATCCATGACAACGGCGACGTCGATTTTTAATTATTAAAATAGTTTTGTGAAAAGTTCAATTTCCGACCGTCAATTGTTGTTGAGTTATGACGTCATCGACCTGTGTAAATGGCAACGCCATTTTTACTTTATCATACGCAGTATGTAAAGTATTGTAATCATGCCAAAAAATTTTTTTGATATTTTAGCGGAAATATGTCTTTTTGGGTCCCCTGAACATTTTTGACCAAGGTACGAAAAAATGTCTGTGTGTGTGTATGTGTGTATGTGTGTGTGTGTGTACCCGTTTTTGCGGCGACGATTCCGGAGAAACTACTAAAGGTATCGGGACAAAACTTCATATTTAGAAGTTTCATAACCAAACTTAGAGCTGAAAAGCTTTCTGTTGAAAAGGGTCCAAAGGAACTGGTGGTTTACTCTTAGCATTTCTCGAAGATTTTGTAAATGAGCCGCTATTTGTGTAATGTCGTCAAAATAGTTAAATAATAAATTAAAGGAGAGGAAATTTTCTATAATTTATGTATATGACATTTTTTGGTAGAATTTATAGTTTAGCTGCATGAGCAAATTCTATTTCATCGAGATCGGTCGTACTGCTTTAAAACTAGTAGCCAGGATATATCAGATTTTTTTATTCTAATGACAGTAGCTAGTGTCAAACGCTAATGTTTTGAAAATACTACTGTCAATATAGGCTGCGTTCGGATATTGAACACCGTTACACTTTTTACACCCACTAACACGTAAGTGTCATTTGGACGGTGTACCCGGTGTCAACGGAGTACAATATCCGAACGCAGCTTTAATCGACATATCTGTCTAGTTCTACTAGTTTTATTTTAATGCAGACATAGCCGATCTCGATCAAATAGAATCTCATGCAGCTAAACTATTAATTTAATATATAGTATGATAAAGTCATGTGCCTGGCCACATCAGATCTTTTTCTTAATTTGGGTACTAATTTTGGGTTTGAATTAATTGCTCTGAAAACTAATCTAATAAAATAATCTAACTTCAAAATCAATTTCTACAAATTTATACCACCTGAAATCTTTGTCCTAGAAACCTCAAAATTGTCGCATGGTACTCTTTAATCTGAATCCTCAATCTTTAAGCTCATATTTATGTAATTTATGCAAATAAATCAATCGCAAACTTATCTTCAACTAACTTGTTCTCGAAAGTTTTATTGTGTAAGACCATAAATCCTGTAAATTACCTTTAAAACAACTAGATCTATGCAAGGGCGTAGCCAGGGGGGGGGGGCAGGGGGGGGCAGGGGGGGGGGGCACCTGCCCCCCCCCTGGCGTTCAAAATAAAAATGCTCAAAATTGTATTAGGTACATAATAAATTTACAAAGACACATAACATGTACTGTAAAAGCCAGTTGTGATTATTTTATGAGAAAATGTAATTTAATAAATTACCGTCGAGTATGCAACTCAAATACCAGTACCTACCTCCAAATCTCAGTACAGGGTGAGGTATTTATTGTTAAGTTGATTTATTGGGAATTAATAGAGGAATTGTTGTCGCAACCGACAAGTAAGTTGAAGTAAAAATTTTAGATTGCTTTATTACAAATAACCTTATATAATAATATAATAATGTTATATGTAATAAAGGAGTCGAAAATTATATCTTCAATTTACTTGTCGGTTTGGCAACCACTATATATCTACTTTGTATATTACTGAAGCCTGTGTGATGTGTAGTTATTGAACACGATAATAAAGCAGTGTTTTTTTTGCAATGGATACAAGAAACTACTTTACTAAGTATTAATTATTATTTGGAAACCAGTGTTATATCGTTGTATGATTGGGTGATTAGGATTCCTGGTCCTAAAGAGTATTTCAGTTATAGGATTACGTGATTACAGTGTTATCACTGTATCCGTAACACTGTAATCACGTAATTATTGCAGTTTAAGTGCATATAGCTAAATATTACTTTAGATTAGTCTAATTTTGTTGAGTTTCGAGTTTGGTCTCGTTTGGCAAATGTCAACCCGTTTACCTATAGTTGGTCTTTTAAGCAATAGATGGCGCTATGGCGGTTCTTGCATTAATTCGCTGTTCGCAAATATCTTGGAAATTATGATATATTAGTATTACTGTTCTTGTACACTTATATGTACATTTTGATACATTTGATACATGTCCTCCAAGAATATATGTTTCGGTAGCATGCTCAGCGTTTATCGCAACATTGCAAATGAAGACCAAGAGCAATTCAAAGAATCTGTCCTGCAGAAGTTTTCCGAAAACAAGCGGAAACTTAACATTACGTAATGTTTTATTAGCATATTTCATATTATGTATATACCTCATACATATATTTTTATAAACAAAAAGATATGCGATAAGAAATATTTATTTACGTAAATTTTGGTATTTTTCTGACTCCTTGCCCCCCCCCTGTAAAAACTTCTGGCTACGCCCTTGCCTTGGATCTATGAATATCAGGACAAAAAATTGGTTGCCATTTAAAAAAAGTGTCGATTACGTCATAAGTCGAAAATAATTGAATTGTTATTTAACATAATGGGTAGGGTGAACCATTTGAATTAATTAATAAGGTTTTATATCATTGAAAGTACGTGCTATCATTAACATACGAATCGTAAAAATCAGATCAGCGTTAATTTTGATGGGCAGTAGATCTACTGCTCAATATTTATTATTTTAATGCAGTTAGTTATTCATTTTAGGACACAATATGAATACAATATTGGTCATTATAACATTTTTTATGTAACATTCTAGGGCACTATATGAATTTTTATATGTAACATATTCATATTTAGTTAATGCACAAAGTATTTATTTTATTATTTCTAATTTAATTTCATTTAATTAATTTAATTTAATTTAATTATTAATTTCTATTATTTCTAATTTCTATGTCTATTTAATATCTAATTTTTGTTAGAGAGTATTCAATGAAGTAAATATATTTTGAAGCAAAAGAATAAATTCAAATAAATATTGTTTTTAAAACCAAAAAGTGATACTGTGTGATCAAACTCCTAAATAGTGACATCTTATACCAGTGACGTTTATTATTATAACCCTATTATATTGGCTGTTGGTTTGAGAAGTCTTTTCATGCGATGATAAATGTTAATTATAGAAAAATTCCAGCAATAATATCGTAAAAAAATGCGAATAAGATAGATCCCTACCATTAGTAAAATTTGAAATTTTTATAAGGCATTTAGAACGTGTCGTCAAAATCTGTGCCGAATTTGGTGATTTGTTTAAATAGTTGATTTATTCATTTACAAAACAAAATAATTATTGATTATTTATTTAACTCAATGATTTAGTCCTATTTTAATCTGATTTATTCATATCAATATGGCAATAGTCTTTTTTCAATTTTATTTTTACATACAAACTAATATTTCCAACTAATATAATGTCCGATTAACTCTACGACATTAATTTTGCGTTTTCATTTTCTCACTAATGACTCTATCGAATGGTAATTTCTCCACATCGTGCATATAACATCATAATGCATTTTAAATTACCTTACTTAATTATGCTAGAGCTCCGCAGATGACTTTTTCGACTTGAATAATTCATTCGTTATCTACTATCAGCATTCATGTTGGTTCATTATCACGCGCGGAATTGCTAGAAAATATATTTATGTGCGAGAGAATTTGTAACGCATTCACGCAAACGCATTCATAATTACAAAATTACCTACAATATGGAAACATTTATTTCGCATAATCTGGCTTATTTACATACAATCACGATAATTACCGGTGCAGATTTGTAATTATATCCGTAACACGAATTATGTGACTATACTAGTACAGTACTATACAGTGTGTCTCACGGGACGTTGGATTGTATGGGTACTTTTGTTATTATTAGAGATAGAAAGTCGGTTAAATGGACAAAGTTGTGCATATTTATGTGTTTTTACATAATCTGTTCAGAAAACAGTTGAATTCCAAACGGTTCCCAAGCTATTCTGAAAAAAAAAAACAAAAACTGTCATTTTTTAATTATGGTCATAACTTATTTATTTGTGATCCAATCAAAAAAGCGTTTTGACATTATAAAGGCACTTTTTTGTCTGCAATATGATTATGTCAGTTTCAAGTTTTTTTTCGCCAATGAATTCGTCAGAAACAAACGAAACTTTTGTTTTTCTTATGGACGCCATATTGGTTTTATACATGTTTGGATTCATAATTTCTTTCTGAGTAATTTGGTATGCCACATGCCATGTTTTGAATACAATAAGATAATAGAACTGACTGAAAATTGCACACTTCGAGAATTGTTGAAAATCGCATGGTGCCATGGAAGACATTTGGTGTAACAATGTGATATCTACCCATCTGTAACCATCTGTTGAACAAAATTGATGAAAACCCAGAATTTTATAAAAAAAAAAATATTATGGCCCGCTGAAACATATTTTCTAACTGCGGTATTTTTAACTGAAAGAAGACGGACTACTGGGTACTGGGACCGCAAAAATCAGCACCTTTTTCAACCGATTAATCGGACCAATTTTTTATAACAAAAATTTAACTTCGGAGAGGTATCGGCAATATTGCTCTCTGAGGACGTGGAAGGAAGAATAGACGACATACCGTTGGCCTTACGCTAAGGTATGTGGTTCCAAGAAGACGGAGCACCTGCAGATAATGCCCCAATTGTGAGGAACTATTTAGATCAGTGTTTCCCAACGTTTTTTGTGCCATGCCCCACCTAAGCCTTTCTAAAATTGTTATGCCCCCCATGTATCACATACATAATTTTTAATATTAAAAAATAGCGCTGTTCACTGAAGAAACTTAAATGATTTGCTTTGGGAAGAAATATTTGAAGAAATTTTAGGAAATTGGTGAGGAAGTAAGTTTTCATAACATTTAATAGACAATATGTTATACACTTTGGACAAAAAAACGAAAAACAATTTAATTTGCTCATGATATTTAGTCAATTCAAATATTTCGTCAAAAACGAATTGCTATATGTATAACAGAACGTTTCTGTCCAATGTTATGTTACTTTATGTTCGCGGACGTTTGTTACAAAAACATTGCATAGACACGAAAAATCTAATTGTGTACTTCAGATATTTTTAAAGATTGTGGAGAAACCATTGCCAAATTTGGTATTGTTATAGGCGGCATGTTTGATTTTAACATTTTATCGCCTAAAATCCAAAACGTTATAATTTTAATTCGATGACATATACTGATTTTAGTCAAAAAATGAAAACATAAAAATTTGCAAGAAAAATCTACAGCCCAACAAGTGTAGTATGTACTATCTATGAAACAAAAACAGAAAAGAAAAGAATTGCCATAGTTTCTGTATCATCTTTAAAGATTTATCATCTCAAGAATGCAGTTGGATTTGTCCTGCCTATTCAATGTTGTCGTTGCAAACATCCAACTCCACTGCTTTTTTGAGTAAAGTGCAGTAAAAGACGATGTTTAAAATTTTAGCCTGTGTACTAAAAAATATCTGTATATGATGCGACAAAATCTCTATTGTTGTTTTTGACGAAAGAAAAATATATAAATTGAATAAATTGACCCGACATTATTAGAAATTTGAATGAATTATTATCAGAAATGTTGCATTGCGATATATAAAGTAACATAATATTGGATTGATACGTCCAAATATTGCGAATATGGTATGTTTTCAATCTTCACTATATAACCAATTTGCTTTTTAAGGATATGCTTTAATTTACATAATATGAGTAATGGAAAATTTGTACTTTGGCCACAGTGTATAATAATGAAAAATAATATACAGGTTACACTTTTTTCCTCGTAAGATGTTTGTGTTTGATGCTTGCTGTAAAGAGATTTTATGTTAGGTTCCAATTTGGTTAACTTCAGTCTCAAGTTTTCCCGTTGTGTTATATACAACCGATTTCTTTTTTTTTCAGCAATTCATTTATGGCAATAAGTCCACATTCATCTAAATATGAAGAGCGAAATGGTAACAATGGTTTGCTTGCATATTTGGTTGAATTTCGATATATTATTTCTGCTTCCTCAAAGAGCGATGCCATCGCTCGTTTTATATTAAATATCTGGACGAATCGGAGTGCCATTTTCGAATTGCCCCCCACAACAATCAAATTGCCCCCCTGTGGGGCGTGGGCCCCACGTTGGGAAACACTGATTTAGATATTAAACATAAACGGAGAGTAATTGGTATCTATTCAGAAGTATCATAACCACCAAAATTGCCGGATCTTACCCCTTGTAATTTTTATCTATGGAGTGACTTAAAAATACGATGTATGGTGTTTATAATTTTGGAAACGTAGGGGAAACGTGACACCGTCATCGCCGCTTTCAATCCGATTGACAGAAGAACCCTCGGTAAGGTCACCTCGGTATTACGGAATGCTGTGAAAAATGCCTACGAAAATGGCGAGATTTTTGAAAACATTATTTAGTTTGTTAAAATGTTACTTTTTATGTTGTGTAGTTAGTACAAATAAATACATGCCAAAATTTTATTGTAACTTTACTATGGGCACATAAATACTGCATCACTCAAATGTGCTTTTCATGGCACCATGCGATTTTCAGATATTAAAAAATCGGCTTGTGTTCTAAATATGGCATGTGGCATACCAAATTACTCAGAAAAAATTCTGAATCCAACCACGTATAAAACCAATATGGCGGCCATAAGAAAAACAAAAGTTTCGCTTGTTTCTGAGGAATTCATTGGCGAAAAAATATTTAAACTGACATCATTTTAAACATCATCAAATTGTAGATAAAAAAGTGCCTTTTTAATGTCAAAACGCTTTTTTGATGGGATCACAAATAAAGAAGTTATGATCATGACTATTATAAAGAATTCTTTGGTTTTTTCAAAATATCTTGGAAACCATTTGAAATTCAACTGTTTTCTGAACAGATTATGAAAGAGCACATAAATATGCACTACTTTGCCCATTTAACCGACTTTCTATCTTTAATAATAACAAAAGTACCCATACAATCCAACGTCCCTTGAGACACTGTATAACTACAGTAACAGTTATTGTCGTATATCTTCCACAAAAATACAGATATCGGGTTAAATCCAAAAACATGATATTCAGTATTGATTTGGCTGTATAAAAAAGTACTTTTCACCCTGATTAATTACCGTAATTATTCTACAGGGCGTCTCAAACTTTCCCCCGGCGCATCCACCATTTCTGTCTACACGATAATCTTGCCCATTCTGGCCAAAATTCACAAATTTTTTCATATTCTTTCACGTAATGATACTTAATAAATCGTGTAGCATCATAATAGCGGTGGAGAAAAAATGCAGGTAAATGTTTAACGAGATAAAAGATAAAAGTTGTTCGGATTGTGGTCGAGAGAGTCTGACTGAAAAAGGAAGAGAAGCGCCGACAAAGGAAAAAATGCAGTCCGCAGGACGTAATACGACGAGAGGAACGCATAAATTTCGCCGGTTGGTTTGTAGTGTATATCATTCCCTTTATTTTCATTTCCCTTTTGTTTAGCTTTCGTGTCACATACTTCTGCCTCTCGGGGATATTTTCTTTTTATCGTCCGAGAGATGGGGCTACCGTAGTGGTGCGGGTCAAGTAATAAATAACAACGGCCGTTTGTATTATTTCTGAGAGATAAACAGGAAGAAACTTTGAAGTCGTAACTCTTGTATTAGTGCAGTTAAATTAGGTTTTTGCTGCAGGTCAATTATCAAAAAAATAGCCAACACTAGTAGAAGCAGAATTCCTATACTGCCGTCCAACGGTAAAACGCCGTATGTACATACAAAAAATCGCTACAATTTTTCTGTTTCAATGCAAAAATCACGCACATTTTTTTACATTTTAAAGAATTTACCTTAGTCTAGCATGTTACCTAACTATTTGTACGTAAAACAGGCTAATTTGTTTTAACTATTAATGTCATATTTAAGAGAAGAAGGAAAATATTTCAATCAATGTCATTTTTGTACATACGGCCCTTTACCATTGGAGGCCAGAATAGCCACCTCATTTTGTGACTGGCGAATCTCGATTTTTGTTTTTCATATGGCATTTTTTTTGTTCAAAATTTAATACAGGATTTATATCTGGTGTCCTTTCAGGTGTCCTTTTCTCGAAAATTTTCTAATTTTTTTACAATTTGATCATCATTGTATTCAGATATACAGGTGTCCCACTTTTCTTCCAGATGGCAAATATCACACTGAATTGCTATTTGTTTTCATTATTCCTTATAAAGCTACAATCGTTTGAAATATTAACAAAACTGTATTTTAACCGCGTCCAACATCTTTAGGAATTGAACAAACCCAATAAAGTCGATATGAAACTTTTTACTCAGAATTACATTTACTTGTAGAAAAACAAAAAATATTCATATGGATTTTGTTTGTTTCTTTATTTGTTTATTCAATTTATTTGTTATATTGTTTTTTGAATTAATTTAATTATTTTTATTGTTGTTATGGGTACTGATTGTGTAATTTCTTCGTTTTCACATTGTTTGACATATATTTTAGTTTTTATTTTTCATTATTTTGTCAATATACCAAAACCGCTGTAAGTTTTTAAGGATTTGAAAAACAATTACGTCCATTTCAAGTTTTACTCAGAATGACATTTACTTCTTAAAACAAATTTTGCGAGAAAAAAGTGGGACACTGTGTATATCCTCTACTAAGTTATTAACAAGTAAGTATACCATCCCATTTGAAAAACAAAAGTTGACATACGCCTGTGCGCAATTAAGTTGGCTAACAAAACTGAATATTAAAATTTTCTCTGAATCCAATGTACCTGGAATTCGATAGTGCAATTGATTTTAAGATAATTTTTAAAATGGCAGAGGTACCTTCAGACTACAACTGGAAAACGAGTTTTCTAGGGTGACTATTCCAATTAATTAAAACAATAATGCTTTATTGGTAATCTCTTTTTTCCATTTGTATTTTTTAATGACTACAAGGATTGTTTTTGTTTTTTAATTATTATAGCTTGATAATAATGTATATTTATTTATTTTCTACCATAAATAGTGCTACAGTTAATTATTTTTTGTAAATTAAGGTCACTGATTGATCATTTGTACTCTGACGTTATTTTATTCTGTTGCGCCTTTTATTTTTTTTTATTATTTTATTACCTACAATATTTGTTACAGCGGTTGTAACGTCATTTTCGTTGTAAAAATCAATCAAAAACAACCATTTTTAAACGATCTTAGTCGAAATAGTGTTTCTTAAAGTAAATTCTTAAAACGCCAATTAATTTCAAATTTTAATTAAATAACACTAGTGGATATCTTAGTTTAAAGCAATTCTTGAATAAATGAATTATTTAGTTACAAACACGTTAAAATACTAGACATCACTAGAGAGCTGTTTCAGTGAGTTCCAAAGTCAGCCAGCTGTTCTTATTTATACTTCTTAGTAAGAATAAGTATCACAGGAGTTTATTGTGATTTCACTTTCTTATGTAGTTTTTTTCAATCTAAATATGGGGAATGTAGTTAAAAACATGGATAAAATGTCTACATCAACACATAATATAGAAACACGAAAACCAAAATTGGATGAAATAAATAAACGTTAAAATTATACAGGTGTTTCTTAATAACATGCTAATATTTAAGGTCTTGGTCCATTTTGAGAAAATAAATTCAGATTAACATATGTCCTAAAGGTCTTAAGTTTTGAACTACAGGATGTTAAGAAAAAAATCTGTATTGAAAATTTTGGTGACTTAAATACGTGACAACTAGACTAGGTAGACAACTGTCAAAACTGTTTTTGTTTACAAAACAAAATCTGCTTCTTACTAGATAAGTTTTCATACTTGATAACAACAAATTTCATAACAACATGCAAATGAATGAATTTTATTTTTTTATGCGAAAACCGTACACGAAACGAAGAAAATCAAAGAGACCAGATTTGCTCAGAAAGGAATGAGGATTTCAAAAATAATTTGACTTTTGAGAAAAAGCAGTGGCGTATCACTTTTCTCTTCACAATTATTCAGTACAAATTCCGCACGAATGCCACTGGCAATAATAAGAAATAGGTTGTACAGCAGGAAATGCCTTTTGATGCATAGAAGATGAGTATTTCGTTTCACAAGAATATCTGGGGTCATACCAAAGTTACCTATCATATAAAAAGTTTTTTTTCTTAAAACTTTAGCATCCTGTAGTTCAAAAGTTAAGACCTTTAGGACATATTAGGACTCCTTAAATTAGCATGCTATTAAGAAACTTCCTGTATATTATAATAGCTGCGATTGTTTCTAGAAAAAGCTCTAATGTGTACTCTATGATATCTAGAGTACCTAAATATTATGCAACAATTAGATCTTGTCAACTAAACACTAAGTATGTACTCAGAATAAGGAATGTACTTACTGAGAAGGGCGGTTAAAACATTCCTGAAAGCACGTAGCAAAAGACGCACAAAATTTACTTCAATTTTCCTTGAAAACTCTGTCTATACAACCAACAGTTTTATAAAATTTACAGTACAAAACACGTTCCAACTTCACCAAAATCACCCTAAAAACAACCGATATTAACACCGTCTCTATAACCGACCCAACTTTTCAAAAATTTACATCCAATTCAAAACACCTACAAGTGCGCGCGACATCGCAAAACATTCACCTTATTTAATCCCCACTCAAAAATACCAATCACAGTGCGTTCGTTCAGTAACAGTTCAGTGACAGTTTAGTACAGTTGAGTTAACAGTTAACAGCCAACAGCACGTGCTAGGTTGTGGATGTCTCGGAAATTAAAGTTTTATCTATAGGATGAAATACCGACACGTGTTGCTCTTTTGTTTTTACACGTCAGGGTGCGTTTGCGTGCGATTGAAGATACGCTAAAATCGGGGAGAGAGGGATGTGATGCGCTCGTATAGGGGTAGAGTCGAGACGGACACTGGACGAGGATTGTATTCCCGGCGTGGTGTTCAGCGTTGGCTCTGAACGCGGCGAGACGCGACGCTTGCGCCCCCAAGCGGAGGAAACGCGCAACCAGAAGGATATCGGAGAAGCCACAGTAGGGCAAATGTGACGTCTAATTCTAAACTGATAAAAAAATATCGTTTTTGTGCTAAGCATTCATGCAAGACAGCACTAAAATTAGTTATGGCAAATTGGAAAGGAGAATTAGAAGACGGGAGAAAATAATATTTGCAGTTTTTGTAGTCTTGAAAAACAGCTGAAAACGCGAGACCACCTAAACGAACTTACACGAGCACATGGAATAGAAATTTCTGATCAAACTGTTAGAAACGGTTTAAAAGAAGCGAATTTGGAACCAAGAAGACCTGTCCGCGTACCACGCCTTACGCAGCATCACAAAGCAGCGCGAATGAGATTTGCTCTGGATCACAGAGATTGGCAACTTCGTCACTGGACGCCTGTACTGTTTACAGACGAGTCCAGATTTCGTTTAACTCGTTGCGACGCACAGTGCACACAAAAAGTGATCTCTCGAACGAAGAGAGAATTACTTGGCTGAAGTAGTTGGTAGGTTCGTATATACGCGAGAGATTATTGACTTCAACCACGAAATTTTATTTCGCAATAATTTCTAAATTTAAGAAAGTGGTTACTCTGGTGAAGTAAGTAAACAGTCTTCAATGAAGTTTATTTTTATTCCCGGCAAATATTTTTAGCTACTTAATGTAAGAATTTTAAAGATTTGGCACAAATGCGTTTTCTATTGCTAATTAACAAGATAGGTATGTTATATTTACTTACTCGTTCTACTGTTGCGTGCGTTACATCAAACTATTCCGTGTTGAAACGTTTATTGTACACTATAAATCACAAAACACATCCCCAATAAATCACAAGGCACATCTCCTACGGGTACTTCGCTGTTGTTTTCGTACTAGGCTCCTTTACGGCGCCAGCACCACGCGCGGGCGCGCGAGCCTTGACAAAATCACGGTGCGCATATTTATTCCAGAGCTACATTCAATTTAGTGGAAATTCAATATTTGTGGGCATTTGAGGTAGATGATTATAAATTCGAACAAAAAATAGAAAAGCTAAATAGCGGATCATATATTGGCTGACATTTGTTTTTATATTTTGAATTTAGTTGAAATTTAGTATTCGGGGTTGGTTCGTACGTTGGAAAACCAGTGATGATATTAGAAAATAAATTGATTCCGGGTTATGCCATGCGTCAAAATTATTAATTGCTGACGTTTTGCAAACCATGTTGGCAAAACTCATTTTTTTTGTTTATTGCTACAAATAATTATAATATTCAAAAATTATTTAATATTTGTGATCAGTTGTAGGCAGTTTTTCAAGTCGTCCTATTAACACACAATAAAAAATTTAAAGGATGACGCAATTTTGGGCAAGACAAAATCAATCGAACCTCAAGAATATCTCATAGAACTAGAAATCCTTTAACAAAATTGATTCGTCTAGCTTAATAAGAAAAACAATTAAACAGCCTTCCCTTAGACCCATACGTAAATTGTATGTATTACATTCTAAAAATAAACAGAAATTTATTTTGAGTAAGTATGAGGAGAAACGGTCTACATATTCAAAATGTACAAAGTCGAATCTTTACAATGAGCTATAATAATTCTAACCGGGGATATGCGGGGAATATTTTAAAAGACTAGGCGAACTTTAAGATTATAAAATTTTTGCTACGTTGTAATAAAAGTTGCAATAAAACCTGTTAAATTATTTCACTGCATAGAATAAATTATAAAACGTATTTACATACCGTCAGGAACACTATTCATTTTAGAAAAATAATTAAGTTATTGTCATCAAGCCCACAGAAAATTACAATTGCAATGGTGTCAAACACCCAAACATACGCTTTGCAAAATCGACAACTTTGAACTGATACCATTCTTAACCGGTTCAGCAAACATTTTTACAATTTACGATTCTGATACGCGAGTGATCAAAGAGTTGTTATGTAGGGTCAATTCTGATTTATTTTGAAAACTATAAAATATGAATGTTGGCCAGCTTTTTGGGAATTTTTCACACTGTGCGACGGTCGAGTACGTGTATAGACGTCCTGGTGAACGCTACGCAGCCGCTACTATACAGAAAGTGGATAGCTTTGGTCGTGGATCTGTGATGGTTTGGGCTGGAATCAGTATAGACAACAGAACTGATCTTGTTGTGGTTCCTGGTAGACTAATTGCCATGAATTACATCGATAACATCTTGGAGGACCATGTGGCAAAGCCACATACCGCCGGCATCACCAGAAACTTTTTACAAGAACGTGGAATTCAGGTCATGGAATGGCCGGCGTTAAGTCCTGGCCTGAATCCTATTGAACACGTGTGGGATCGGCTTGACCGACGTGTTCGCAAGCGCCCTAATCCACTCGCTCGTGGAGGGCAAGCACTGTATTAAACCTCACCAATCCACAGAAAACCCGACTGTCATCGATACTATAACAGTCATTTCCATTTTGTTTTGCGTTATTAATTTACATTTTTAAGTGTGACTTAGAAGTAACTAAGAGTAGCAACTAGAAGTAACTAAGTAACTTTAGTATATAAATGTATAAATAATAAATTCCCAAATTATATGACCAATTATTGATCATAAAATTAGTCAACAGAATAAATACGAAAATCGCCAACGTGGCAAGTGTCGTTTAGATTTGGCCCCACTGTATAAACCCACCCAACCGGAATCGATGACAGGGGACCAGAACGGGAAAGGGCGGCCTTTTTTGAAAATTGCTAAAAGTTTGAAACGCGTACGTACCCCTATATACATCGGGGACCTGCTGTTATCGATATAGGAAAAGTTTTTATTTCACGTCCGGATATGAAGAATCGAATTGAGATTTTTCCGACTCTGGTATAGAAATTGAACTCCATGGATTGTTATTACACCGATATTTATCTGAAAGTTGTTTAAAAATAGCTTTGGCCAATATCAGAAGTAAGATATACCCCAAGAAATTTGAGTATATTGATTTTTGTTCACTTTTTTTTTAGATACTAATAAACCAAACAAAAGTTGATTAATTTAGAAGCACTTACCAGAAAACATTAAAAAATTACATTAAAAAAAATGCCCCGACCTAGATTCGAACCCTGATCATAACCACTACCGGACCTTGTCTATTAATGAAAGAATAAAGTTGGCCTTAGAAACAAGGAAGTGGAACTTGATGAAACTAGATAAAATAGTGATGGTGCTAGTGGTGTGAGTAGTTCTCGACACCAAATTTGCCAAGCCCAAGTTGCTCGCTTTAAGAATACAATTTAATAATAATTGCTAAACTTTTGTGCGGGAGTCATTTAATCCGAAGGCAACACATAAAGGCGGAGTGAGTGTTCTGTAACTCGAAACTTCCAACGGCCATAAAAGACAAGCAATTTCACGAAGCTGAACTTAAAATTACATATTTGAATTTATATATCAACTTTCTTTTCGGGAATGTTCGCGGCTTATATAGCCGTGTAATTTAATTTCGCCCGTCTAAAGATATTCTTTTGACGGCAGATCTGACAGATCGATTTATATGAAAGTTTCAGGAAAAGCCATTTATACTTTGTACTCAGATGTTATCGATATCGTTCTTGAGGAGCGGTCTAACATGTTCCACTTCATAACACCGGCTATATAAGTTGTGAAACAGTAATTCAGTTATTGGTTTGACAAGTGCACTTTGATCGTATTTAATATAGTCGGTGCTAGGAAATAACATATAACTCTAAAAGTACTGAACAGAAAAAATTTAAATAAAGTATGCCATACTACTGAATAATTTCTACATAAGTTGTATGACTGTCAAAATTGTTTGCCTCTCTGTGTAAACATGAGCGCGAGAGAAGTGAAAAACGTACCCGATTTTTGCAGTTTTAAATTAACGCCCGTCTTACCGATTTTTTTTCTCTTAAACCATTTACCACAAAAATTTCAGTTTATGTTCAGGTTGTATTTAGAGTCTCTTGTATAGATTGGCCTATTTGTTTTCTTCAGTTTTTAAGTAATAACGGTTGCGAACAAGATTTTGATGGAAGCTGATATCTCAGTAACGAATGTTAGCAGGGCAACGCAGTTAGCATGTAAATAATCCTGATTTACTGCGATACACATCCCTTGAGCATTCCGACTATTACCGAATCATTAAGACCGAGATAAACATGAACAACATTTTGCGCAGTTCGGCTTCCCTCGCTTGTGGGTTTTGGTGCGAGGCAGTTGAACGAGATGCGAAGTTTTGACGCGATCAGTGAATCCGTTTTTGTAAAATATTGTTGGGTATAATTAATTGTACATCTAAATCCATTATCTATATTTAACTCGCACTACTATTCAAAATTCCGAAATTAAATTGTTCTGATCGTATCGTACTAATAGTAAATAATCTTCCACTGTCCCAGCTACGTTTCCATTTACCGTTACGATTGACGTAGTGCGCGCTGCACGAAATTTATATCATTCATATTTAATCGCTTTAAAAATTACTTACAAAAATTATTATGCAATTCTTTTTCTACAGTTACTAAGATATCCGCTTCCATGAAAATCTTGTTCGCAACCTTTATTACAACAAAAACTGACGAAAATAAAAACGCCAATCTATAGAAGAGGCTCTAAATACACCCTATACAAAAATTGAAATTTTTGTGGCAGACGGTTTACGAGGAAAAAAATTGGAAAGATGACCGTTAATATAAAAGTGATAAAATCTGGTACCATTTCTCATTTCTCTCGCGCTCATGTCTACACCGTGAGGCAAAAAATATTTACAGTCATACAACTTATGTAGAAATGATTCAGGAGTATGAGACACTTTATTTAATTTTTTTCTGTTCAGTTGTTTTAGAGTTATGCGCCTTCAATAGAAATACACAAACAAAAGTAAGGAAAACACAAAAAGTTGAAATTTGTTGCTCAGTGTTTTAGTAAAGGGAAAACGTACATTAAAAGTTAAAAGCACTAAAACCTTCCTAAATTTTTATCAAATCAAGCTATATCTTTTTTTAAAAATATTCCTTACAATCTAGAGATTAAGAAACAGTGAAACGAAAAAAAAAAGTACCTTACCTTATGTTTTCTTCCCAGTAGTTGATCCAACACTGGTATGAGTTGTTCCTGCTATCAGTTGTCCTGGTATGAGTTTTCCTGGTATGAGTTGTCCTGGTATGAGTTTTCCTGGTATGAGTTGTCCTGGTATGAGTTGTCCTGGTATGAGTTGTCCTGGTATAAGTTGTCATGGTATGAGTTGTCCTGGTATGAGTTGTCCTGGTATGAGTTATCCTGGTATTTGTCCTGGTATAAGTTGTCATGGTATGAGTTGTCCTGGTATTTTTCCTGGCATGAGTTTTCCTGGTATGAGTTGACCTGGTATGATTTGTGCTGGTATTTGTCCTGGCATGAGTTGTCCTGGTATGAGTTTTCCTGGCATAAGTTGTCCTGGTATTAGTTGTCCTGGTATTTTTCCTGGCATGAGTTTTCCTGGTATGAGTTGACCTGGTATGAGTTGTGTTGGTATTTGTCCTGCCATGAGTTGTCCTGGTATTTGTCCTGGTATGAGTTGTGCTGGTATTTGTCCTGGCATGAGTTGTCCTGGTATGATTTGTCATGGTATGAGTTGTCCTGGTCTGCGAATATCGGTGCTTTTTAGTTGATCGCAAGAAGACATAGCCACCAATAATCTTAAAAGCCGTAACCTACACAAGACAGAATGAGTAACAATTTAAAATCTCTAAATATTTTGTTAAATACAAAGGGATGTGATACCCTTGAATTTGTTCATCTGCCGAAAAAAAGAATCAATTTCGGTTAAAAGTTTAAAGTTATCAAACATTAAAGCTAAAATTGCAAAGTTTTACTAGTAAAGCATTATCTTTTATAAACATTCCGATGTTGGGACAAATAAAAATAAATTTAAAACAAATTAAAATAAATTTTGAGAGTTATGAATACTACTGTGATACCATCACGTTGTTTCTTCTAGTACAAAAGCTGTAGGAAACTATTCTTTCTTTTTTAAATTGCAAGGGAATGTCATTAAAATACTTTTTGCAATATTTAATCAATTGTTCAGCTGCTCTTTGTGGCCGAACGAATAGGAGCAAATTCTCGTAATTTTGATGAATAAGGAAACCCACACGTTGACGCTTCACTTTGGAAAGTTCTAATTCGTCTATAAGAATGCATCGAAGTCCGATTTTTTTATTTGTAGATGAACGAGCTGTCATAATTAGCATATTGAAGTTGGTTGTTGGAAATTGGAAATACATAAACTATCTATGCGACGCGGCAAGCGACTCACAATAATCATTTTGCTAATCATCACTCACCACCGACCTGTGTGTTTTGTAGTTAAATTATATTTACATTGTAAAAGATCTAATATGTTTAGTTAATCGTTTACTATCTATTGAGGCAACGGCCATCTCGCATGTCTTTTCTACATTATTTAAAAAGGGGCCCGGAGTCGGTACCCAGGGTACATATCCTGGTATTTATTCAGTGTCAATATCAGTGTGGACCTAACTATACCTATAATGGACGTAATTTTGAATTTCTCGAGAAACAGTCATTCTTTATAAAGGTTTTGGATGTCCTTACAATGTCGAAAGCCATTGTTAATATTTTGATTTAACAGGTTGGTTAGAAATCAAATATCAAACTTGAATGTTCTATTTCAAATTTTACATCTCGGTCCAGTAAAAAGACATTACATAAATGTGAACAAAAAATTTAGAGGCCACAATTATGATTGATCAGTTGACAGTAGTAACAGCGTACCCAAGCAATTTGTTGATAGAAGCTGATTGAAAGTATTAATTAACTTTTGATCTAAATTTCCCATACAAATACTTTATAAATGCTTAGAATAATCCAGAGACACCACAGCTTCACCAGTTTCCTGGAAGTTTCTTCTGGAGTTTCAAAAAATCAATTTGCAAATCAAAAGTTATCGACTAGTGTAATCTTTCTTTATATCGAAAATGTTAGCTTTCTTTACAAAAAAGAAAAAAAAACTATTAAACTAAACTCATATAAACCCAATAACAGGTTATAAAAGAACTGGCCCCCATAATCTACCCCATCGTAAACTATAACGACGCAATTCCGCCCTCAGTGGCAGTAACGGATTTACTGTAACGCCTCTAACAGACCTGAATAACTTAGCTAGTCTTTACTGCCTTAATTTTATCCCTACCTCTCTTTGCTCCACAATTTGCCCCAGCGCACTCCAAACTTTAGATTCATTTTCTTCGATTTTACCCACTTCTACAGCCGAAACTAATCCTGAATTGCCATAAATAATAAATTCGAATTCCTTCTATGTGTTAGGAATGTTACGAGTGTTCCGACATACCAGCATGTGGAGAAATCGGATGCTCTCACATGCTAAAATTGTTTTAGGACCAGAAAGTGGCTAGTAGAGTGGGAAAATCGTAAACTCTGAACTGCCGATAAAACAGTAATGATTTTGACGTCCCTAGGTCAAAGTCTAAATGAAATTTTCGTGTTTTAGGACCGCGGGGCAAGCCGTAACAGTTTTCCGTACGAATCGTCGTAACGAAATGTATGCCATTTGCATAATAGTAATAAAAGTAATAATGGAATTTATTGGGAGCAATTAAGCTGATGGATTAGCTTATTCAGCATGCAGTCTCAGCACGCATCTTACTGTTTGTAGTTTGGACATAAATTTACTCGAAAAATAAATTTATGGATAAATAAATAAATAAATTAACCACCGAAAGAGGCCAAATCAACTGCTTCTAAAGAGAATGACACCTATTATTGAGAGAGAGAGGAACTAATTCCTAATCACCAATTTGGTTTTAGAGAAAAGCATTCCACTATAGATCAAGTCCACAGAATAACAGATATCACAGAGAAAGCATTAGAAGAAAAGCTTATTTGCTCAATAATCTTCCTTGAGGTGACACAAGCTTTCGATAAGGTTTGGCATGAAGGATTGATAAACAAACTAAACTACCTTTACAAAACGTCAAGCTGCTAACATCCTATATATCTGATAGACTATTCAGAATAAAGCAGATCGATGAATACTCGGAACTAAAAGAAGTAAAAGCTGGGGTGCCCCAGGGTAGTGTATTGGGACCAATTCTCTATCTACTATATAGAAGTGACCTACCACAGCTGGAAAATGTAACAGTCCCCACATTCGCCGATGACACGGCTCTAATGGCAGTGGGATCAACTATTGGAGAATCTACTAGGAATCTTCAACAAGCTAGGTAATAAAATACATAAATAGACCAAAAAATGGAAGACCAAGCTCAACGAACTAAAGTCTGTCCACATTAACTTTACAAACAAAAGATCGAGGTCATACCTTATGTCAAGATTAACGACGCCATAGTTCCATATGCGCACACTGCAAAGTATTTTGGTATCACTCTGGATACAAAACTAAGGTGGAAAGAACACGTTAAGAAGAAAAGGGTAGAGCTTGGCCTCAAATACAGAGAACTGTACTGGCTTCTGGCAAAAAAAAACTCTCAGTTGTCCGATTTGGTTATACGGCATCCAGATTTGGGGTTGCGCGAAAAACTCCAATATACAAGGAATCCAGACTTTCCAAAATAAAGTACTAAGGAATATGGTTAGCGCTCCTTGGTACATACGGAACAGTGACCTGCACCGTGATCTTGGTGTCCCGCAAGTCATCCAAGAAATAAAAAGATTCGCCGCTAAGCATGAATCTCGCCTAAGCTATCAAGTCAACGTAAAGGCCCTGCAGCTACTGGACAACCAGAATCTAGTGAGAAGACTCAAAGGAACTAAACCCTTCGAAATAGTGAATCAGTGAAATGCGTAAAAAGCAGAGCACAGTGAGTGAAGTGTTGGTGCTTCTTGTTTAGGACAAAGTAAATATAGGACATCAGTGGATAGCCTATTAGCGACAAGTATCTACTTTTAAGAATTCAGATTTAAATTGATGGTTAGTCTTTTAGATTAGTTTCAATATATTAAGGGGTAATGCCACTCTAGATTTTTTGAAAAATCAAAAAATTTTTTTTGTTTAGATGATGTCTTGAGATCTTAGAAATAAGGTACAATACCTTTCATATTGGAAAATATGAAATATTTTAAATGAAATATTTTAAATGCTTATTTGAAGAACATACGGCCAAGCGTCTAGCCGAGCGTACATGCAAAAAGTTTAGCGTGAGAGGTTACAGCCTAGAGACCTATACGCTCTTCTCTTATTTGGAGGAATTACATGCGTGGTGTGAAATATAACATAAAATATTATAAAACACAAAGATTTTGTGGAAATATCCTCGGTACGTTCGTTGAACTGACGCTAGCCACACAATGTTACAGCCGTCTGATGTAACGTGTGTTGTTCTTGATTAGTTAGTTAAAAAAATAGCAGACATAATTAGTGACATTCTTGGAGTATATCGTGATCGAAAGGAGCCGAAAGGAAGCAGCAGATTTTCAAATAGAACTAATATGACAAGCATTGAATCGTTTGGAACTAGAGTCGCCTCTGCCTGATAACGTATCCACAG
Organism: Aphodius sticticus; assembly: GCA_963966075.1. Classification (NCBI taxonomy): domain Eukaryota; kingdom Metazoa; phylum Arthropoda; class Insecta; order Coleoptera; family Scarabaeidae; genus Aphodius; species Aphodius sticticus. The sequence goes on along the minus strand of OZ014508.1, from coordinate 2,521,584 downwards.
TCCACACCGGTAAAAAAGTAATGTCGGTTGAAGATTATTACAACGTAGAAGTGGATGAAATATAACATAAAATATTATAAAACACAAAGATTTTGTGGAAATATCCTCGGTACGTTCGTTGAACTGACGCTAGCCGCACAATGTTACAGCTGTCTGATGTAACGTGTGTTGTTCTTGATTAGTTATACTATTTCACAAGTTGTAGTGTGTAAAACGTGCAAATCAAATGCAAAATTGGCCAAAAGTGGCAACCGTGACTTAGGATTTCAAATCGTGGTTTCTTGTGAGAATTTTGAACAAACTTTCATTCCGAGTTGCCGAATATTCAAAAAGGATATGAAATGAATAGCGGAATTATCCTTGTCATGCGCATAAGAATAGGTGTAGATGTAATTGAAAAGTTTTGCGCATTCAAGGACCTTCCTCGTCAGATTTTTCACTCATTTTACGATAAAGTTGTTCGCACCATTGTTGTGGAAACAGAAGCATTGTCAACAAAGTATGCAGAAAGCAGCTGAAGAAGGGAGGGCTAAAAGTCAGTTGAAAATAGTAAAAAAAGAATGGCGTAACTGTCTCGGGCGATGGAACATAGAGAAAACATAGCTATTCTTCTCTGTATGATTGGTGGCGCTTATCAGCTGGAGAAATGTTGTTGATATTCTCATAAAATCTAAATACTTACTGCAAAGCTTGCAAATTTTGGAATAAGAAAAGGAAATAAGAAAAGGAATGCATAGATCACGTGAGAAAACTAATGGCACTCGTCCCCGCCATTTGACAAAAACCAGTTAGGGCATCGAAGAAAAAGGGAAGTTAACCCAGAAGCCTATATAAATGAGCTTTTAATTTTTGATGGACTAGGCATTCGTCATAATCATGATTCAATAAAATGAAGAAAATAAATCTGGGCGACACTGTATCATAAATTCTGACCGATGAAATGCCACCTGGTGATTTCATTTTCACTTTCAAGTGGCAAAGTAATTGTGGATATTGCAGCAAGTATAGCTATATGTGTTGTCAATTATGCATTATCCAGCCTTATGAAGATTATGGAGGTATTATGTATGAGCATCTAGCCAAACTGCAATAATATCTGCGCGAAGGCTGACGCACGGCGCATCATGTTTTCAGAGCCATCCCTGACTGATGCTGCAAAACAGGCCCGTCTGTCGTCAAAATCAAACAGAAAGAAACAAGAGGAGGAAAATGTTAATTTGAAAAGATAATTATATGGTCTAGGCTTCGCCGACTATAGTAAAATATAACAATTCTATACATCAAAGTTACACAATATTTTAAACGGTGTTTTCTCGAAACCGTATTTTTCAAATTGGCCGGAACGATAACTTCAACTGATCTCCGTCAATTCTCTTGAAATTTTATATGCAGCTTCAGAACAATATTATCTAGAGATGTGCGTACGGATTTTACGATAAGTTCGAAACTTTTTTTGTTATAAACAATTTTTAACCTAACGTTGTACCTAAAAGTGATAATTTGTGTTCAAACGTGCGCCATTTTGTTTTAAAGCGGAATTTTCTAATTTCCGTACGTACTTCCCGAGATAATCTTATATAGAATCAATTTAAGATGTTTCGGTAATTTTGGCTAACCCTGTATAAGCACCATTAAAGTTACCTTCAAGTCTCTTCTGTGTTTAACACCTTCCTAGTCGTAGGTAAGTCCATTCGTCAATTCAACAAGGATAAAAATCCTGGAAACCAGGTCCTTCCTTATTTGCACGTGCAATTCCCCTAAATGCACCTTCATAAGGAGCCAATCTCAGTCCGCTCTCTCTCTCTCTCTCTCTCTCTCTCTCTCTCTCTCTCTCTCTCTCTCTCTCTCTCTCTCTCTCTCTCTCTCTCTCTCTCTCTTCCGGTGTGACGTCATTTCACCTCAATCACCTCCTCCAAGTCCAAACAGTGCAAGCTCGGTCTCCCAGTGACAATCTAACGTATATATCCATATAATATCCTCGCTCCTGGGCAATCCTGGAATGCCACGAAAGGATCTCACTGCTTCCTGCGGGAATTAGATTGTGTGGCTGCAGTCGATGAGCTAAGAGAAGTCTTCGAGTGTACAGAGAGAGTGTCTTAAGATGGGTCACGTCCGTCAGTCCTAGCTCCATTATGAATGAGACTGGATTTCCCAGGACATTGTGCGGTGGTCACCGCTTGAATTATGCCCGTACCTAACACCAGAGGGCGAGGACGCGTTCCCTTCGTGAATAAGTTATTCGGGCCCGTCAAAATTGTCCGCATGTTGACGCCAAGTGATTCGATTCGTTCTAATCGTTTGCTGGTGACGATTGGTTGGTTGGTTTCTGCAGATGAAACAACAGATATTAAGGATAGATGTATTGTATAATCTTAATTAAATTATTATATTAATTTCTATAAGATCTACTCTGCTGAAGTTTAATTTATCATTGATAGATTTTTCTATTTGTCTGTGCACACAGAAAAGTGATTATTTGGAACGAGAAAACACAATTACTTGAATTTATTTACTAGGTTCAAATGCATATTTACTTGGATGTAGAAAGTTAGGTATATACAAGAAATGCCACATACTCAATCTAAGTAAAATAATTTCTCAGATAAATGCTGTCGTCAAATAAATTCTTTCTTTATAAGAACCAGTATTGTATTGAAAGAAGTAATTCGTCCCAAAAATGTCAATTGCTCCAACGAAGTAATAGTAAATTCATCCAAGTGCGTAGTTACTTGATCCAAGAAAATATAAGACATTTAATATAAGTAAGTATTGTTTACTGAATAAAAACTGACCAATTATTTAACTGAAGTGATTCCCACTTCTTTCAAGTGATCCCTTTCTCTGGAATAAATATGCGCGTCGTGATTTTGTCAAGGCCCGCGCGCCTGCGCGTAGGGCTGGCGCCGTAAAGGAGCGAAATCTAGTACGAAAACAACAACGAAGTACCCGCCTTGTGATTAGTGTACAATAAACGTTTCAACACGGAATAATTTGATGTAAGGCACGCAACAGGTTAGAATGAGTAAGTAAATATAACATACCCATCTTGTTAATTAGCAATAGAAAACGTATTTGTGCCAAATCTTTAAAATTCTTACATTAAGTAGCTAAAAATATTTACCGGGGATCAAAATATACACTTCATTGAAGACTGTTTACTTCCTTCACCAGAGTAACAACTTTCTTATATCTAGTAATTATTCCAAGAAATAAAATGTCTTGGTTGAAGTCAATAATCTCTCGCGTATATACGAACCTACCAACTACTTCATCCAAGTAATTCTCTCTTCGTTCGAGAGATCACTTTTCTGTGTGTGGCCACTAATAACCCTAAAGCATACCGTTTGTGTTTATCCCGGCTGGTTTAGAATAAATAAAATAAATCGTTTTTATTAATAAATCTGTCAAATATTTATATCAAATTGAATTTCTAAGGTTCTATTTTGTTCGATATATGACGTCATAAACATATTTTTTGACAGTAATCCCGTATTTTGTTCAGTTTATTCTTTTCTGATACTGTGAGCTCTCTGCTCTACTTGAAGATATCTACCGTATATTAATTTAACGAAATCGGTTATCCCGAGAATTTAAAAAAAACATTTGAACAAAAAACAAAAGAAAGACTGAAATTTTGAAACTATTGTAAAATTTTGCACAACTCCCTGAAACAATTATATACCATTCAACAAAATAAATAATTGAATAAACAAATAATTCTATACTATAATATTAATAAAATTATACTATATATAAGAAACAATTTCACAACCACTAATTTTTTGTTCACCACCCCCCACCTTCCCCATAGTAACCGAAATATGAGACAAAAGTTTCCCCAAATTTACTATGTTACGTGTTTTTAAGCAAAAATATAGGTACGATGTTACGAATATAGTTTTCTATTTTTAGAAGGAAATATTAAATTATTGGCTGCTTTGTCATTTACTAACTAATTTGCATTTGTGTAAACAAATACCATTCGTTTATAAAAATATACGATGTTACGGTCATATTTTTCTATTTTTTTTGAGAAATTATTATTAGATTATTGGCATTGCTCGTCATTAATTAACTAGTTTGCAATTATTTAAACAAATGCCATTTGTTTAAACATAAATATACAATGGTACTGACGTATCTATTTGGGAAACATTATTATTGTATTTCTTGTCCCTTTTTTTCTTGCCTAATTTTTATTTATAACCTACTATAATAATTAGTGTTGCAACCACATTACTGGTTTGACCGATATCGTAAAACCTCCAAAATTACAACAAAAATAACAATCCTATAATAATTTTTGTCAAGAATTACGTAGATACTAACATTGTATATTATTAATTGTTCAAACAATTGCACATTAAGTAACAAATTACAAAAATACATGTCAACAATGTCACAACAATAATTTCTACAAAAAGAAAAATAGAAATACATTGTACATTTTTGTTTACACAAATGGTACTCGTTTAAAGAATAGCAAATTCGTCAATAAATGACAAAAAATGCCAATAATCTAGTTTCTACAAAAATGGAAAAATATATTCGTTACATAGTATATGTTAAACAAATGGTAATTGTGATTAAACAATTTTAAATTAATTAATAAATGACAAAAAAACATGTCAATAATCCAAAAATAGTAAATTCTGCAAAAAAAAATAATAAATCACTTCAATCTGTAAGATTGTATATTATTTGGGGAACATTTTGCCTCATTTCTAGGGTACTGCAGGAGAGGGTGGGGGCGGTGAAAAAAATAGTGCTTGTGGATTTGATCCTTGAGGAGTTCTGAACAATTTCTGATAATCTCCCGAAACTTTTTTTCTAAATCCGAAACGTGAAAAAAAGGACACAAAAGATGCATTTTTCAATGTACTTTAAATGGGAAATTTGAGGTCGTCGGGGGGATCGTTACCCTCCAGCAAAAAAGAAATTGCGACGAATAAATTTACGTCAATCTTACACAATTCATCACAATGACGTTTATTATTAATTACTATTGAATGCCTTTTACGCCAGGTAACAAATCCAACATTTTGGCAAAGAATACAGTGAAAATATAATAACTATGTTTGTCAACAAACACTTACGGTTAGCTTGGTCTTTATCTGCTTTATCGCCTGAGTACATCAAGAAGCATGAATACGGGAAAATTATAAATATTTCACCAGCAGAATCACTTGAAACTCCAAGCAAATATCACCAATAACATTCTGCGTACTTTGGCAACCACTTCGTAGGGTAATTCACAATTTTTCACCTTGAAAAATCCGATCAATATCGCAACGAAATAAAGACGTTCACACTACGCAGCAAATTTGAAAATATGCCGAAGAAAAACCAGTCGGGTTGTTTTCATTTCAAGGCAAGGCAACGCGCACCGGCCAGATACCAGTCATATACCGTTAGAACTGAGAGAGATAGACCACTTCGTGCTTTTCCTAATATCTGAGAGAGATGTAAGTACATGCAATGTTTTCAGAGCTCTATTATAGTGACTCGATTATTTTGGTTGATTCCTGTTTGATATTATTTAGTATTATAACAATATTTCGGTATTATTTGAGAGAGATATATTGCAAATAGCTTATATGATAACTGAATAATAATTTAGATATTAGGTATAAACTATTTTAATAGTAAAATATACATTTAAAGTTAAAACTGCGCGTAAATAATAATTATTGATGCCTAACTTAAAAAGAAAACGTTGCATTTTGAAATGATTTGTTGGAAAATATGTTGAATTTTATGAAACAATGGAGTTTAGGCCTATAGGTACATTAAGTATTCTACAGTTATTATAAGTAATATAAGTAAATAAATATTTTAATGACGTAAATGTTATAGTACAATATTTTTAAATTACATTGCACTGCATGAACCAATAATAATATCTCGTTATATGGTTGTGAGTTTGATTATTTAGTAATAATGTTATGTTTATTTTAATCATTTTGTTTTCTGTTTTGTATAGTAAGAAATTATTCAGCTTTCTCTACTCAGGTACTGTCAGTCCTCAGATATACTTGATGATATATACCGTTGTTGTAAATTTATCCCACATAGATAGTCTTAAATTATTTGATGATGATATTAATTTAACTAAATCAGTTATATCGGGAATTAATTAAATAAACATTTGCAAAAAAGACAGAATTTAAAACTATTGTATACCATTCAACAAAATAAATAATTAAATCAAAAATCTATAACAAACTTTTTACTCAAAATTATTGTGCCTATCCCGATCTGTGATTTAACAATTAAGGAGTTGTTTTTGTTAAATTATGCTTTGTTGACGAGTTATCTGAACTAAATGTTAAATAACCAGAAAAGATATTTAATAAAAATATAATAGCTTAAAATTAACACAGATAAAAAAATCATAATTACAGGATCTGTTGGCAAGGACGCACGCAGGGAGTGCAAGGTAATTTAAAATGTGAATGTTTGAAATTACATATGGAAAATTCTTTTAGGATGTTTTGAGATATTTCGGTTTTGGTAAATATAGGTTCCCGAATCGTTTTGATGGTAAATTTTGTCTGCTACAGTATGGTATTTTACGATTAAGCGAGTGATATTCGAGGAACGAAGGATTAATGTCTGACAGGCACAATTTTTCAATAGCTTTTCGTTAATTAAAAAATTTCCCATTAATTATGATTCTGAACATTTTAATTTGTTACTACTTGAACCTATCGATTGGTATCAGTTTCATCGACTGCATTTCAATTTCCGAATAAAAATTTAAAGTGACTGTACTAAGAAGTATTTTAATTAATTCAGCGTAATTAGATTTTAGCTATGTAGAAAGAAGAAAAACAATTGTCATTGATAATATTATATAGGAGATATATGTATGAGAGTTGTGATAAGTAAATAGATAATTTCCCTCAAATTATAAAAAGTTCTGGTCGGGGTTTTGCCCAAAAGAAAACATTTGATTATGAATATATTTATTCTCCAGTGGAAAAAAAAATGGCAACTATACAAACATTGTTAAGACTAGCAAATCAGGTTTCCTATCGGTTTTTCTTAGTTAGATGTTAAAATAGCTTTCTTGATGGTTACCTATCAGAAAATGTGAAAATGATATTAGAAATAACGTACATACATATGTACGCCAATCTTACAAAATTCATCACAATGATCATTCTTAATAATTATTATGGAATGATTTTTACGTGAGGTAACAAATACAACATTTTGGCAAAGAATACAGTGAAAATATAATGACTATGTTTGTCAACAAACACTTACGGTTAGCTTGGTCTTTATCGGCTATATCGCCCGAGCCCGTCAAGAAGCATGAATACGGGAAAATTATAAACATTTCACCAGCAGAATCACTTGAAACTCCAAGACAACATCACCAATAACATTCTACATACTTTGGCAACCATTTCGTACTGTAATTCACAATTTTTCCCCTTGAAAAATCCGATAAATATCGCAACGAAATGAAGACGTTCACACTACGCCACAAATTTGGAAATATGCCGAAGAAAAACCAGTCGGGTTGTTTTCATTTCAAGGCAAGGCAACGCGCACCGGCCAGATACCAGTCATATACCGTTAGCTCTGAGAGAGATAGACTACATCGTGTTTTTCCTAATATCTGAGACAGGTACATATTCAGAGCTCCATTATAGTGACCCGATTATTTTGGTTGATTCCTTTTGGATATTATTTAGTATTGTAACAATATTACGGTATTATTTGAAGAGATAAATTGCTAATTGTGTGATATGGTTACTGAATAATAATTTTGATATTTGATATGAGGCGTTTATTTGCAAAAGTCTCTAATGGCCAAAATTTCAAAAGTTCGTTTTTTTTTTGCAAAGTTACATGATTATTTAATGAGGAATCGATTGCTTTTGTCAGAATTTGTAGATACAACCTATTTATTACCTAAAGTTTTATGCTAAGTGTAAGTTATTTGCAAAACTCTCTGTTTGCTTTGTTTGTTTTTTATTTTAAAATATTTTAAATATTTTAAAATATTTTAAATTTTAAATATTTTATTTATTTAAAATATTTTAAATATTTTAAATAGTCCGTCTGTGTTCTATCATGAAATGAAATATTTGTATGTACAGGGGGACATAAAACGGGACATTGGTATTATTTTTGGAAAAAACTTATGGAATAATAGCATACCTACAGAAAATTTTCTTGTTCAACATTTTTCTATCTTCAAATTTTCTATGCTCTTGCACTTGCTTACTAACACAACTCTAAAACCTTTTTTTTTCTTTTTCCAATACACCTTTTCCACAAACGGCGTATTTTCCATTAAAAAATTATATCATCACTTTCCACCAAAACTTAAGAAATCACCTTAAAAGATCGAATTTTGAGTTCAGCAACCATACTATGCGAACGAATTACCTCTTTATTTGAAAAGTTCATGTGGACTCGGAGGGATTTCACGCCCCACCCCTTACCCCCTCCGGGCTATTACATTATCCAGGCCGTAGAGCGCCCAACTACAAGACGGAAGGAAGTTAAAAGACTGCGTAAAAGTAATTAACATGTAAATGCTCGCAAATCAACCATTCAGCACACCAGGTTCAAATCGCCTCGCCTCGCCTCGTCGCATCGACTCAATTTCCGTTTATATTTGCCCATCAGAGGACCCTATAATAGGTTTAGGGCAGCCAGCGAATTGATTTTGAATATGCCTATCAATACGCGATCGTACATGAACGGTTTTATATAACACAACGTCACACAGTGGTCGATTTTACACTTATAGCTGGACTAAATTTTTTTTTTTTGTAAATGAACTCCAATAGTCTTTAGATAGGCGGAACAATAGTGAAAAAATCTCAATAATATAGGGCAATCTTTAAAGGATTCGTGAAAACTTGTGATGATTCTGAAATCACCGAAAACTTCATGCTGGCGTATTTTGATGAACACAGCAAAACTAAGAAAGCCCCAATCCTTTGGCCATACTATAGCAGGCTACACCCATGTTTAAATATGTATAGAATATTGATATTTCGCAGTTTATGCGATTGCAAGCGATTAAGAAGATGCAGTGTGTGGTTATGTTGGGTTATGTATTGTACGTTTGACATACGGCATTTGATATCAATGTGTACCAATCTTAGACAAAAATGTTACTGTTTTCGGTATTACAATGTGTTAATTGTAACACCGAAAACAGTGTTACAATGTGTGCATTGTGAATGCAAAGTAGAAAAAAGTATTTAAATCAAATATGATATAGTATGACAATCATATCTACGTGGTCATGTAACCAACTAAGTAATTAATCAGGAAAATTTGGCAAAATTTACTTCTAGTTATTGCAAGTTTAAGCTTAACGAAATTTCCAAATTTTTGTTAATTAATATTTAATATAAAATCTCATACTCAGACAATACGGCCATACTAAACTTTACGTTATCTAAATTCGCCATGGGGGCAAACTGATTGGTTTTAAGTCATTTGGTGATCTAAGAACATGTTTATATCACTTTGGAAAAAATTGGAACGTAGCGCTAAAATAATTTTGAACGGCTAGGATTTGTATTACAGACCACTGTACGTCACGGTGAAAATGGTTTTGCAGAGCGCCGACTAGCGGACGCAATCCGTACTATAGTATTTTATTTTTTTCCATTTTGTTACGCTTTTGCTTCTGGCTGAAATGCATCCGTGTTAATTGGATATATGGGCGGTTATTGTGGCCAACGGTTTCGCATGAAATAGGGGGAGGTTTTCGCCCCTTTGAGCTCGAATACCGTTGATTAAAAATTACTCCGCGCCCGTGTACAACGGCGGATATGACCTTTTAATTGTGGCTTAATAGCCACTTCGATCCTATGCTCGCCCGTTTTGATATTTATAAAATTTTAATACGGTATGTGGTGTGTATGGGAGTCATTGGTTTAGGTCCTTATATCGGTGGAAATATGTGTTTTTTTACTGACTATAAGTTTTATTCTACTTGGATATTGTCCTAAAATTCCATTGAATCATAAAATATAACATTTTAGCCGTTTCTGGTTTATTTATGCACAATTTTAACTTTAAATGTATGTATATTTTACTATTAGAATAGGGTATATCTAATATCAAAATTATTATTCAGTAAATATATCACTCAATTAGCAATTTATCTCTTCAAATAATACCATAATATTGTTACGATGCTAAATAATATCCAAAAGGAATCAACCAAAATAATCGGGTCACTATAATGGAGCTCTGAATATGTACCCCTCTCAGATATTAGGAAAAACACGATGTAGTCTATCTCTCTCAGTACCTCTGAGAGAGATAGACTGGCCGGTGCGCGTTGCCTTGCTTTGAAATGAAAACAACCCGACTGGTTTTTCTTCGGCATATTTTCAAATTTGCTGCGTAGTGTGAACGTCTTTATTTCGTTGCGATATTGATCGGATTTTTCACGGGGAAAAATTGTGAAATGCCGTAATTGTGGCTTAATAGCCACTTCGATCCTATGCTCGCCCGTTTTGATATTTATAAAATTTTAATACTGTGTATGGTATATGGGGGTCGTATATTAAAATATTTAAAACATTTTAAATATTTTAATATTTAAAATATTAAAATTATTTTAAATATTTTAAATATTTTAAATATTTTAAATATTTTAAATATTTTAAATATTTTAACTTACTCAATATACTTTATCTTTGGGTTTATTATGTTCGTAATGAATCACACACGTGGTATTTTTTAAACCAATTGTTTAGACAAACTTCGAAATTTTAAATCATATAATGTTGTATTAATTCCATCCATACCGCATTCAAGATGTAATAGTTGATGTCATTGAGAACCTATTTAACCAGATTTATCTCCATACAACGTATTGTTATTAATAATATTTCAAAATGGCCCCAAAGATTCTACGTTTACATGAATTTTTTGAAAATTTGATAATTCTTAAAGGACTAACAGTACTTCTTTGTAGCGGTAGACCATAATACGAATCGTTTGAGCCCGGATTCGCATTTAGCGCAAAAAAATCGACCGACAACGCCTAGAAACTTTCTATTCTTTAAGTTTGATTGTAAATTTCACAGAGAAGTGTCACAAATATTGATTAAGGGGTAATACCACCCTAGATTTTTTGAAAAATCAAAAATTTTTTTTTGCTTAAATGATGTTTTGGGGTCTTAGCAATAAGGTACAATACGTTTCATATGAAAAAAAAAATGTTTTAGTGCCTATTTGATGAACATACGGCCAAGTGTCCAGCCGAGCGTACATGCAAAAAGTTTAGCGTGATAGTTTACAGCCTAGGGACCTATACGCTCTTAGCTTATTGGGAGGAATTACAATCCATGGTGTGAAAATAACATAAAATATAATAAAACACAAAGATTTTGTGGAAATATCCTCGTTACGTTCGTTGAACTGACGCTTACCGCACAATGTTACAGCTGTCTGATGTAACTTGTGTTGTTCTTGATCAGTTGGTAAAAAATGGCAGAAATAATTAGTGACATTCCCGGAGTATATCGTGATCGAAAGGAGTCGAAAGGAATCAGCAGATTTCCAAATAGAACTAATATGACAAGCATTGAATCGCTTGGAACTAGAGTCGCCTCTGCCTGATAACGTATCCACAGCCCACACCTGCAAAAAAGTAATGGCGGTTGAAGATAATTACAACGTTCATGTGGATGACGTTTAATTATCATCTTTTGAACTTTGTTGGGTGTAGATGGAATTGAAAAGTTTTGCGCATTCAGGGACCTCCCTCGTCAGATTTTTCACTCATTTTACGGTAGAGTTTTTCGCACTATTTTTGTCGCAACAGAAGCAGTTTGTTTGCAAACAAAGTATACAGAAAGCAGCAGAAGATGAGAGGGCTAAAAGTCAACTAAAAATAGTAAAAAAAAAGGATGAGGTAACTGTCTCGTAACGATGGAACATGGAGAAAACATAGCTTTTCTTCTCTGTATGATTGGTGGCGCTTATCAACTGGAGAAATATTGTTGATATTTACATAAAATCTAAATTCTGCAAAGCCTGCAAATTTTGGAATAAGAAAAGTAAATGAGAAAAGGAATGCATAGATCAGTGCAAAAACCAGTGGCACTCGTACCCGCCATTTGACAAAAACCAGTTAGGACCTCGAAGAAAAGGGGAAGTTAACCCAGACGGCTATATGTGAGCTTTCAATTTATACTTTGATAAATTGAATAAATTGATAAAATGAAGAAAATAAAGCTAGGCGACACTGTATTATAAATTCTGACCGATGAAATGCCGCAGCACGAGACATGTCCACCTGGTGATTTCATTTTAATTTTGAGTTTCAAGTGGCAAAGTATTTGTGGATATTGCAGCAAGTATAGCCATTTGTGTTGTCAATGATGCATTATCCAGCCTTATGAAGATTATGGAGGTATTATGTATGAGCATCGGGCCAAACTGCAATAATTTTTGCGCGAAAGCTGACGCACGGCGCATCATGTTTTCAGAGCCATCGCTGACTGATACTGCAAAACAGGCCCGTCTGTAGTCAAAATCAAACAGAAAGAAACAAGAGGAGGAAAATGTTAATTTGAAAAGATAATTATATGGTCCAGGCATCGCCGACTATAGTAAAATATAACAATTCTATACATCAAAGTTACACAATACTTTAAACCGTGTTTTCTTAAAACCGCATTTTTCAAACTGGCCGGAACGATAACTTCAACCGATCTCCGTCAATTCACTTTAAATTTTATATGTAGCTTCAGAACAATATTATCTAGAGAAGTACGTACGGATTTAACGATAAGTTCGAAACTTTTTTTGTTATAAACATTTTTTAACCAAATTTTGTACCTAAAAGTGATAATTTGTGTTCAAACGTGAGCCATTTTGTTTTAAAGCGGAATTTTCCGTACGGACTTCCCGAGATAATCTTATATAGAATCAAGTCTTTTTTTGTTTTTATGGCTAAGTGAAAAACTGCGTGCAAAATCTTTCCGGCCGTGCAACCCTGTCCGCCGGAAGAGGTTTCCTTTGATGCTTTAACGCTGCTATTTTCTATTTATTTTTGTTTTTTTTTATTGTGAATATTCCTCAAAATATCAACAACAAGGGGCTTTAATGAGATTTTGTAATTCATTTACTATATTGTAAAAAACATACCTACAAAATCGGCTATTTTTTCTCGCGCTAGAGTGGCATTACCCCTTCAAAAAACTTGTAAGCTCTTTCCTCGGTAGTTTTGATTTCAGTTTAGAGAATATAATTTATATAACGGTTTGATTCATTTTAATATAATTAAAATTTGCAGCTGCATATTGCAACTGCATCATAAGAACGGTCCTAAAATCGTCCGAAATTTCGGTACACGTTATTTATGGCGTCGAGCATTTAGGTTAACATAAATCCGCTCAGGCGATATTGGCAGGTGTCGGGCCATCCCAGTAGGCTAGTCTTAATTAGCGGTCGCTAGTTCATTATTCAGCCACGCCACGGCGCTGGCCGCCGTCGCTTTGTCCGCCTACCCCTGTCGATTGCCGTGAAATATTTATGGGTTTCTCTCGCTGCCTCGCAAGCCTGCCCCGGCTAGGGGTATGTTTTGTCTCGGTTTATGCGAAGCCTGCCACGGGCAGGCGCACGGCCGCCGCTCCTGCCCTGATGAATTGCCGCGGATTCGTTTCATTCTTTAATTTATGGACGTGTTATTGGGTCCCCGATCCAAGTATTAAAGTTCAAAAACGGTCGGTACTACATAACCGATAAATTTTCAACTGGCACCGTACCTACACCCCTCTGTTATGTGTTTCGATCGTTTAATTGAATCTCGCGAATTATATTAAAACGGTATTTTTATCATAACAAATTATTTGATATAGGTAATACCACGAGAGCTGCAAATGAGTCATCGATTCCAGCTGCGATTTCATGCGTCTGTTCTTACGATTTTTAGCGATGACTCATTTGCAGCTCTCGTGGTTTTACCTATACTTGCTTCGCTCCGGTTAAGAAAAAACTAAATTAGTATCCGTAATTAATTAATAATTGATTAGGTGACACGGAAGATTTGCAAAAATCGGAATATTCAATCGCTAGTGATGATCATATACAAACGACAAAATGCAAATACTATTTTTGAAGTTTTGGAAATAAAAACGACAATAATAGTAACCAATATCATATAAACAATGTAAATTTCAGATGCTAATCCATGTGACGGTGTTTAATGTCACCCTAATCGCAGCATACTGAATTATCCGTCGGAGAAAGATGTAAATAACTTGAAATTAGTTTGCAGTTTATGACGAGTCATGAGTGATTAATGACCTATCAATTACCATCAGTGGGGGACCTCGGAGGCCAAATCGATATTAATTATCAGTACCGGATGATGTGACGTAATTAACGAGCATTGGACCAGAAAAATATGTCCCCCGTAGTGATAATTATTCGTTATACCTACTTATTCAGCGCGAAACCGATAACTAAAATTCAAACTAAAATGACAGCATGGTGACTTTAGAACCTGCACACGGAAAAAGAGTTGGCTAATGTGGAGAAAATGACATAGTTTGCTGGTTGTGAAACAACAATACTTGTAATAAGAATATTTTTTTAATATAAAACAACCTAAATATTTGCTTGACGAAAACGTTTGTTTAGATTTAAGAAAGTCGTTGTGTTGAAATTACTGTGAAGGATGCCGATAGATGGAGCGCTAGTCTATATTATGTAAACGCAATTCACCGCTTTTTTTGCACCATTTCACGTGCCAAAAAGTGCGTTCTTAATTGCTTATGGAAAATTTGGAGAAGCTTTTTCGGGCGCGCGAAGCGCGACCGTCGCCCTATATAAACCATTCTACGTTGCGTGTGTTTTCGAAATCGACGCAAAACGGCCTCTCGGGCGTTGCTTCAAAATTTTCCAAAACACGAGCGATTTTGGTGAGCGTGCCTCAACATTCCAGTGCAGTTTGAATCGTGTCGCCATTGGCCACCGGCTATAAACGCCAAAAACGCCGCCGTAACCTATTCATAACATTCATATTGATTCATATTGCATTAGCTATGTACAAAGTTAAGCGATTTGTTGGTTATTATCACAAATAGCCTTTGAGAAACCAATAACCTATGTTGTAAGTATAGTAATAATTATTAATTCGCATGTGTCCTACGTACGAATGCGTACTTAATACCTATGTACTCCTGCATATGAAAACACAAGTAAGTAAATTAATAGAGATGATTAGCTTCTCAT
Source organism: Aphodius sticticus (assembly GCA_963966075.1). Classification (NCBI taxonomy): domain Eukaryota; kingdom Metazoa; phylum Arthropoda; class Insecta; order Coleoptera; family Scarabaeidae; genus Aphodius; species Aphodius sticticus. The sequence goes on along the minus strand of OZ014508.1, from coordinate 2,506,344 downwards.
TCAAATTTTGCAGTTTACTTTACCTCTAATTGCTTTCAGCTTGGGACGAAATATGTTAGATGGCACCAATGCACAACAATCGCGTCTGCGGACAGCTCCAATGTCAAGAAACACCACATAACCTAACATTTTGACGGTAAATTTCAGGAACAACCGCACACATAGAATAAGGTGAGTTTATTACAGATTATTTGTAGTACACATTTACTTATTTATTAATAATTTTAGGATGTAAACAAACTGTCGTACAGTGACTAATTTTTACGTATTTAGCCGCAAATACAAAAGATCTTCCAGGTCCAAGGATATCGAAAGACAGATGGCATACAACCAAGTTCTACCATACCATAACCCCCACAAGAAAGCGAAAGTTAAAATAGTGTGGGAATTGACAGAGCGCAAGAGAGAAGCCTAGAATGTGAACATCAGCTCGATTATGTCAGATGGGGGATGATTCCAGAGAAAATATACAAGAATTATTCCTCTAATCAAACATTTAGAACCACATTTAGAAGAATTTGAAGGAATGAAACAATTTATTGTTATTTTGAGGTTAGGTCAAGTATATATGTAGTTGAATTTTGTTTAATTTGCTTTCTACAGGAACATCTATGATGTGATAAATAGGCTGCAGGAACAAGGAATCTAATTTTGGTTTAAAGAAAGTTTAAAGAAGTTTAAAGAAAACATTGGTGATTCGGAAGTGTTATTGAACTAGACTTATCGTATGCAAGTCTCAGTAACCCGTATTGAGATTTTCAGTTTCATATACATACGTACCATTCATATTACAAAGAGACGGTTTCAATCAAGGTCTGTTTTGCTATAACCATAAATGAGGACAAACTTTGGATTTAGTTAGAATTTATTTATCTCAACCCGTCTTTGCACACGGCCAGCTAAATGTGGCATTTTCTACGGCTAAGAAGTGGGATTCTACGTGGGGCGATTATTGAAAAACAGTCTATTCAAATCAACAGGTACATGTTACGAAGAAATATTTAAGCTTCTAAATATTCCATTTTTTACTATTTTTTATAGTCTTCTGTAGTATATACATGTAATATTATATGTAATGTAGTAATGTGCCATTATTCTACAAATATATATTGTATGAACAGTGTCAGCAAAGGAATAAAGTTTTTTTTGTAGTAAAGTATTTTTCAAATTGAAAATTTTTAACTAGAATTTGTGACAGTAGTATAAAAATATTACTCTACTGCAAGATTTAGGTCTCCTGCACTTGGCATAAAATTGAGTAATTTTAACAATTGAAGCTTCTGGGAACAACAAATCAAATTTTTTTTTCAATAAAGCTCTTGATACATGAGTAGATTATAGTTACTGGATCTAACGATCTACCGGTCTAACGATTCCTGCGATGTACCGATTCACTGATCTACCCAATAGGCGGTCTACAGGTCCACTCGTAGTCAGTGATCGTGCTGTTATACCGTCAATGTATCTGACGTTAAAATGCCCAACAGCTCTAGTATTGGTGGAAAGAGACTGGAAACGACTAGTTGGAAATAACCAATATTCTTCTTTGGATGCGTTAATTGTAGTAAGTAGATGAATATTTAATCCGAGAATGTGAGCTGAATAATCTTAAACTACCAAACCTTTAAATAATCAAATTTCATTTAAAATTGTACAATCTTACAATAAAACAACCGGTCAAAACACCGAATTTTTTAAACCAATTCAGTTAAGAGAACCACCCTTGACGTATTTTAGCAGGGCAAAATTAATTGGCAATGCTTTCTCTACCAGCGCGCGTCGAGCATAACGCCCGCATTTGTCTGGTAAGGGTTGCGCCCCCCGTCGCCATTTGTTACTAATTCTATCTATTCTTCGAATCAGTGAGCAATTTTTTAACTCGATTATCTGCCGCGTTTAAGCGATAATATGGAGGGATAAAGACCCAGTCGGGGAGGCACTTTTATAGCTTTAGGAGGACGCCTTTTTATCTAACCGTGTGCAATCTGCAGCGTGGTTATAGCCAACACCAGCAGGGGTTCCGATTATCATATAAATAATCTTGGGGTGCTTTTAGTGCTATGGCGTTGGCGCATTAAGAGGATTAAGAAAGTAATCGAAAACGAAAGTAATTGAAAAGTAAACAGAATAGGGATTTTTTTTAATCTGCACTTAACAGCTGAGAACTTGTTGTAGGAATTTACATGGGATAGACAAGATGTAACTTTGGAATAAAACCTTGTTTATCTTGTGTAAATCCCTATTTCAAACACTATTTAGTTATTTATAAATTATAATTATAATTCTTGTAAAATTTAGTTTAAGATACAAGACATAAGCCGGATAAAACTGTAATTTTGTAAAAAAATATATATTCCAGAAAATAAATGTTGACGTCACAGAGAGAAATAAAAAACAATAATGTTATTTTAACTTCTTCACATGTTATTAATTTCCAAGAAAAGCGTACGCCATGTACAGAGTGTCACCGGGTTTGATTTAATAACAAGTAAGATTTTAAAAAAATTAACCTAAAAAATCCATAGTTAAGATAACAAACCTCTGCAACGCAACATTTAGGCTTAAATATGTGCCAACTGTTTGGAAAACTGCGGAGGTAGTGATGATTCCCAAGCTAGGACAACCACCAAATGAAGCATCCTCCTGCAGGCCAATTTCTTTACTGCCCATATTGTCAAAACTGTTTGAAAATCTACTTGCAAAACGACTAAAGCCATCTTAGATGAAAGAAACATTATACCAGCTCATCAGTTTGGATTCAGAAACAAACATTCGATAATTGATCAGGTGCACAGAATAACAATGATAATAGAACGAACTTTAGAAGAAAAAAGGTATGCCCCTCTACATTCCTGGATGTGGCAAAAGTCTTCGACAACCCTTCGAGTATAGCCTACTATTAAAATCATACGTTTCTAACAGATACTTCCGTATAAAGCAAGATAATGAGTACTCAACTCTCAAAAGTATTAAAGCTGGAGTACCGCAAGGTAGTGTACTTGGCCCAATACTTTACCTTCTTTACACACATGATCTTCCGCAACCAGATGGTGTTACCGTTGCCACTTTTGCTGACGACACTGCTATCATGGCAGTAGATACAAATGTTGAAGGGGCAACGCTAAAACTGCAGAATGCTGTCAACAATATTAGTGATTGGATGCAACGATGGCTAACTGCATTGAACAAAACCAAATCCGTTCACATAAATTTTACCAATAAGCGAATACAACACGTTCCAGTGAAAATAAATAACACCACCGTACCCTACTCGAACACCGCAAAATACCTCGGTATGACGCTGGACACCAAGCTTCGCTGGAAAGCACACGTTAAAAAGAAACGAGAAGAATTGGGCATAAGATACATGAAAATCTACTGGCTTATTGGTAGGAAGTCGGCTTTGTCGACATATAATAAACTCCTACTTTACAAGCAGATACTTAAACCTGGTGGACCTATGGTATCCAACTGTGGGGCTGCACTAGGCCAAGCAATATCGCAATCATTCAACGCTTCCAAAATAAGGTGTTAAGAAACATCGTGGGTGCACCTTAGTATATAAGAAACAGAAATCTCCACAGGGATCTTGAGATGGAATTAGTAACCAACGAAATTGGAAAGCTTGCAGAGAATCATCAGAATAGACTTCTCCAGCAAACGAATGTTGAGGCAATCCAGCTTCTTGACAATTGTGACAGCGTACGAGGACTCAAAAGAACTAAACCTTTTGAGTTGGTGAAGTGATGTTAAAAAAGCAGAGCACAGTGTTATGTGAGTGATGGGTGAACAAAGCAGAGGAACGTGCAGTGTGTGAAGGTTAAAGCGTCAGCATCCAAACTAAATTTAAATTACACCGATGGGGAACGCTTAATATCGTTACGTATAACTACGTATAACACTTTTTATACGTAGCAATTTAGGTTAGATTAGTATAGCTAGATAGTCATCAGACTAGGTGTTATACACAAGTACCTATGAGGTGCTGTTAATTAATTTAAAAAAATTTACAGAGTGAATCCTAAGTTAACGCTTGCCTATGAGCAGTATGTGTAGATGAGCATGTCTATAAAGGAAGTTATTTGGAAAATTATGCTTTATTTGTTTGTTGTATTTATATATTTGTTGATTTTTATGATCTTCAATAATTAAATAGAAACGAAAACGGTTAAAACATATTTTAGTAGTAAAGAAAACTTTGCCTGGCTTTTTTATTTAACTAAGAAGTTAAATTTTGTATTCTGTTATACAACGAACCTAGTAAGGTTCGTTGTGCTTCCTTCTTATTATTAACAAATATTCTCTCCAAGCATCGGAGATAGTGTTATAGAAGAACAGTTTCTTTTTATTTTATTTGGGTGTTTCAGGCCAGAATAATGACTTTTTTTAATGAAGGTGGCATGAGTTCAAATGTTATCTCCAAAGGTGGTGTATTAATGCCAAAATCGCTACCCTCTGCTGCTAGTGTTGATTCATTCTGTCTTATTTCATCATCTCCTATGATGCCTGTAGATATTTATGATGGAATTAGGGACTATTGATGATCGTAATTCCGACACCCTGTAATAATTAGGGATTATTGATGTCCGTAATTCAGACACTCGTGTCGGAATTTGGACAAAATGCGTACAATTAATTGTAATATAGCAAACGATGTCACATATATGTAATTTTCTTGTGTAAAGACAGCAATATGTATTACTTCTTACCATGTAGACAATTCCGACACACATGTCTGATTTACGGACGTGCTATACTTACATCTAATTCCGACACCCCTAAATTTGTAAATAATAGTGGTTAAAAGGGCAGTACACCGTATTATTATAAAAATATAAAACATTTTTAGTCAGCCTAAATAGATATTATTAGAATTTTCTTAATTACTATTATCCTGTAGCGATGTAAAAATAAGTCGAATTGCAGTTACCTTATACGGAAAGAATCAACTTTTAGCATAACACTCAATTATCAAGATCAGCCAAACTTCTAGGTTATATTCTGACCGTTAGAAAATTCGTAGAAAAAGAAACGATTGTAGGTTGATAAGTGTAGTGTCAAATCAACAAACCAAATGTCTTAAAATAAAGTTCAATGTTGTAGATTTCTTATTTTATCCAACTAAACAGAAATATGTCGGAATTTAGGACAGTATAGGAATTTGGGACGTTTACCTTAATATAAAAATGTGTCGTATTATAAAAAAAGAAACTTGTTTGTTCGTTATCAAATTATCAGTTTGATTTAAATAAAAGGCAAATATTTGATATTTGGCAAGTGTACGAATATGTAGCCCTGGCTTTCGGTGAAAATTTTAACCAAATTCATAAAAGCGTCAATATCTAGAAAACTAAGGACATTTTACCTATCTAATTCTGTAACAAAATAATAATATTCTACCCATTCTATCGATCAAAACGCTTATTACATCGTGTTTGCGATGGCGATTACTGTTATTCGCACGTGTTTGGTGTTTATATCCGTGTGATTCCGGTATTATTGATCTCACGCACACCTCCCCTGGGAGCTCTAAGAGGGTTCGGACAGTCGGGGTGGAGTTCGAGCTATCTCTAGGGTGGTCCACCATCAACATCACTCAACGGGATATGAGACAGTGGCCATGTGTGCGTAGTATAACCGTAGAGTGGTCCAGATCAATGCCAGGAAATGCGTACCATTTATAATGCATGTACTGCACTTGTATATAAAAGAATTTCCAGACGATGCAAGCCTGTTTTAGTAAATATTCGATATTAAGGGTCGTAGGCCGACGAAAAAGTTGTGTATAGGCAAGAAAGAAATGTTAATTTGGTTGCATACACTACGCTGTAATCTACAAATATTATACTAGAGTAGAAAAAGAAGGATTTAGGACAAAATGGGATAGTGATAGTAGTAGTATAAGATAGTTTGCTAGTTGTACAGCGACCGGCATTTAAATCATTTGTGACCAACTGGGAAGAAATGGGTAAGATTCTTGAACAATTGGAGAACTTATAAACAAAAATTTTATAAGGATATGCTGTATTTTGAGAATACATAGTTGAAAATAGGTTTAAGGCGTATTTTATATTTCAAGATCATATTAATTAGAATACATTTTGCATTAAAAACATAATTTATTATTGATTATTTCAGTCATATGTAGTCTAAAACTTACCACGATTGTACCTCGTTTGCAGTACGGCGTAGAGTTCGAAAATTTTATTTTATTATTATTATTTATCGCACATATTTTGATAAAATTCGTTGCGGAAAAACTATAATGTTTTCAACTCTATATCTGGAAACGCACATGATTGATGTTTGAAAATATTTTATTATGTCGATTCCTTACTGATATTGTGCAGTTAATAAATTGTATTTTAATATAGTAGTTTAATATAGTAGTGTACTGACCAAAAATGTTATTTTATGAAACAAAAGTGCACAGAACAGAATAGTATTAACTCACTGTAATGTATTTTGATTTCAAATAAGAATCATTGCACAGAAAACAATAAGAAGGTGTTAGTAACACATTCAGGCCAATTCTGTAACGCAGTTATTGCGTAGCAAGTTGCTACGTAGCAACTACATTAGAAGCTTTTGTTAAATACCTTGTTAACGAGATTAATAAGATTTCGCATTCTATATAGGCAAAATTAACCACTTGTTAAGAATCATGTGGTTAACAACAGTGGTTAACTGTTGATGGTCATGCGCATGCAATACAAAACATTCAATCAGCTGATCAGTACCCTTCGATGTGCTGTGTACACAGAAGTTAAAAATATGCAAATTAATAATGAATAGGAGAATCTGCGAGAGTAGAACTACACAAAATCCATATTTATGCCGTCATGGTTAATTTTATTCACAAAAATAAAGTTCTTTTGCGACGCACTCAACCCCTCATACGGAAGCCCGTAACGTCGAAGAATTGTGGAAACAATTTACGAAAAAAATAAATTTGGACAAAGGTCCACAGAAGATAGCTGCTCAGAGAAATCGCGTAAAATGATTATTCTTGTTGTTATTCTTATTCTTCCGAGACTTCGCGTCTGAGTGTATGTCTGAATTGTGAGGTTAGGTTATTCGAATATGAATAACCCCAATTGAAGGGGTTTATTAATACGACAACTGGTTAAATTCTATTAGTTGTGGTTAAAAGTTTTAAAATCTTTCTCGTGTATTGGATAACTAATTTAATTCTTAACAATGATCATTTAATTTTACTGTCGTAATCTTTCCACTGTACATTATTTAATAAATTTAACAAACTTGTTTTAATAGTCGACAAATACAAAATTGTATTCGACTATAACATTATTTTTTTTTACTTGTAGGTCTAGATACACATCCTAGGTAAAAGCCAAAGGAAGTATCCCCTAAGTTCTAAAACCTCTAAAATAAAATGATAAATTTAACCACTGTATACAGGATACCATTTTATATTTTAACAACGTTGCTAAGAGATTTAACCACTTGCTACGTAACAACTGCGGTACAGAATTGGTCCGAATATTATATCAAGTTTCTTTAAAATCCTACAAATCCAAATATTCAATTAATTGTCTCTAACGAACGTCTTGAACATCTTGTGTTTGCGTGCAAGATTTGTATGTATGTAGTAAGCTTCCCTAATTTAGCGTATATTATTACCTCATATTTCAAACATCAGGAGTGGGATACACCAGCCCAAGGTCATATCAGTAAAATGCAGATATTTAGTGTTTAATCTAGAGGATGATAAGCAAACCTGCCAAAGAAAAATTACGCAAAAAAATCAGAATGCCTTTCACCCATCTATAAACAAACAGACCCAACATCCGTTTGTAGTTCATTTATACTCTTTGGATAGGTGAATTAAAAGCTCGGTCGCTATCCAGGCTATCCCCTTTTTAATGAAGCTAACCCCTTGCAATCTCAACGGATCGGACAGGATACGATTGAATCTCCACTACCGCGCATCGATCGATATTTTTTTGCCAATCTATCGAAAGGATCAAAGTAGTTACTAATGAGCGAGTGCCAATTAACCCTATCAGATTCTAGAGGGGATATCGGCCGTTCGTTTGGTTCCAGGGGGATGGCGGTTCGTTATTGTTATTGAAGCCGCAGAGAAACGCGCGCCCCGTCCCGAATTTGTAATATTTCACCGATCTGTATTCATCCCTCGAACTCTGGCAATTGCCCGTGAATTGAGAGTCCGCGCTATCAGCTGAGCAGATATGCAGGGCGGTTTTAGTTCGAGAGGCCTTCGGGCATCCGGCTAAAATGTTTATTTGTGTATAATTGGCCTCCGGAGCGAGTGTATAATTTTTAACGGCAAAATTGGAAACCCCAATCGAGCAATGAACTTATAGGGGATTGATTAAACTTGTTTATGGAATTAGAAATTTACGCAATTGTAATTTAATTATTTTGTTGTCCTGTCATAGTGAAGGGACACCGATATTTTTCGGCGGCGTTTTGTACACCAGTTGCAACACAACTGTGGTAGCCTGTTGACGATTTTATTGAGCGGAAAAAGGTCGGACTCCGTTTTTTTTTAATTAATTTTCTCAAGAACGCGTTAAGTTAGACTGACTGTACTGTATTATGCAAGGCACAAAGAATCTTGGTTTATTTAAAAGAAAGTTAAAATAATGGAAATATTCGTCTGGAAGACTAAAATCATACTGTATATTCCCCTAATATACCCACAGTGTTACCACCAAATATGGCAACCCCAGACATAAGGGTAGTTAATTAATGCCAGTTCGTGACGAACAAAAAAATAAGAACATAACGAAGTATGAACGTAAAGAGAGAAAAATGTGAAAAAGGAAAAACGTAAGCAGATAAAAACATACGGAGGTAAATGTTACGTGAGGTAAAAATGTAAGAATGTAACAACGTAAGAATGTAAAAACGTAGGAAAGTATAAACGTAAGAAGGTAAAAGCGTTAGAAGGTAAAACGTAAGAACGTAAGATGCTTAAAACTTAAGAAAGTTAAAACGTAAGAAGATAAAAAGATAGGGAAGCAAAAATTACGTGAGGTAAAAATGTAAGAATATGACAACGTAACGAGGTAAAAACGTAGGAAAGTATAAACGTAAGAAGGTAAAAGCGTAAGAAGGTAAAATGTAAGAAGGTAAAAAAGCCAGAAGGTAAAAACTAAGGAGGTAAATGTTATGTGAGGTAAAAATGTAAGAATATAACAACGTAAGAAGGTAAAAACGTAGGAAGGTATAAACGTAAGGAGGTAAAAGCGTAAGAAGGTAAAAACGTCAGAAGGTAAAAACATAAGGAGGTAAATGTTATGTGAGGTAAAAATGTAAGAATGTAAAAATGTAGGAGGTATAAACGTAAGAAGGTAAAAGCGTAAGAAGGTAAAATGTAAGAAGGTAAAAACGTCAGAAGGTAAAAACTAAGGAGGTAAATGTTATGTGAGGTAAAAATGTAAGAATATAACAACGTAAGAAGGTAAAAACGTAGGAAAGTATAAACGTATGGAGGTAAAAGCGTAAGAAGGCAAATACGTCAGAGGTAAAAACATAAGGAGGTAAATGTTATCTGAGGTAAAAACGTAAGAATGTAATAACGTAAGAAGGTAAAAACGTAGGAAAGTATAAACGTAAGGAAATAAAAGCTTAAGGTAAAAGCGTAAGAAGGTAAAATGTAAGATGGTAAAAACGTAAGATGGTAAAAACGTAAGATGCTTAAAACGAAAGAAGGTAAAAACGTAAGAAAGTAAAAACAAGGAAGCAAATGTTACGTGAGGTAAAAATGTAACAACGTAAGAAGGAAAAAACGTAGGAAAGTATAAACGTAAGAAGGTAAAAGCGTAAGAAGGTAAAATGTAAGAAGGTAAAAAAGCCAGAAGGTAAAAACTAAGGAGGTAAATGTTATGTGAGGTAAAAATGTAAGAATATAACAACGTAAGAAGGTAAAAACGTAGGAAGGTATAAACGTAAGGAGGTAAAAGCGTAAGAAGGTAAAAACGTCAGAAGGTAAAAACATAAGGAGGTAAATGTTATGTGAGGTAAAAATGTAAGAATGTAAAAATGTAGGAGGTATAAACGTAAGAAGGTAAAAGCGTAAGAAGGTAAAATGTAAGAAGGTAAAAACGTCAGAAGGTAAAAACTAAGGAGGTAAATGTTATGTGAGGTAAAAATGTAAGAATATAACAACGTAAGAAGGTAAAAACGTAGGAAAGTATAAACGTAAGGGGGTAAAAGCGTAAGAAGGCAAATACGTCAGAGGTAAAAACATAAGGAGGTAAATGTTATCTGAGGTAAAAACGTAAGAATGTAATAACGTAAGAAGGTAAAAACGTAGGAAAGTATAAACGTAAGGAAATAAAAGCTTAAGAAGGTAAAAGCGTAAGAAGGTACAATGTAAGATGGTAAAAACGTAAGATGCTTAAAACGAAAGAAGGTAAAAACGTAAGAAAGTAAAAACAAGGAAGCAAATGTTACGTGAGGTAAAAATGTAACAACGTAAGAAGGAAAAAACGTAGGAAAGTATAAACGTAAGAAGGTAAAAGCGTAAGAAGGTAAAATGGAAGAAAGTAAAAACGTCAGAGGTGAAAACATAAGGAGGTAAATGTTATCTGAGGTAAAAATGTAAGAATGTATAAATATAATAATAATGTATAAATAACGTAAGAAGGTAAAAACTTAGGAAAGTATAAACGTAAGGAGGTAAAAGCTTAAGAAGGTAAAACGTAAGAAGCACCTAAGAAGGTAAAAACGTAAAAAGGTAAAAGTACTCTGGCAATTGCCCATGAATTGAGAGTCCAAGCTATCAGTTGAGCAGATATGCAGGCTGGTTTTAGTTCGAGAGGCCTTCGGGCATCCGGTTAAATTGTTTATTTGTGTATAATTAGCCTCTGGAGCGAGTAAATAATTTTTAACGGCGAAATTGGAAACCCCAATACGGGAAGTAATTTACAGGGGATTGATTAAAAACTGATTTATGGAATTAGAGACGATTAGCTATTAGTAAATAGTAATAGAATTGTTTTGTTGTCCTGTCATAGTAAAGGTAGGCCGGTGGTGTTGTTTTCTTACCAGTTGCAGCACAACTGTGGTAGAATGTCGACGATTTTTTTGCGTTGAACACGGTCGGACTCCGTTTTTCTTTGCTAATTTTCTCAAGAACGCATTAAGTCAGACTGGATGTACTTTATTATGCAAGTCACAAAGAAACCATTCTCGTTAATAATTTCTCGATAAACACTCGGGTTAAACTGCCAAAACGGCTAAATTAATAAACCGCTGGTATAATTTGCCCCGCAAATGCCATAATAACGGCGACAGATGTGCATAATTGCTTGCGTAGACGAACAATTCAGTTAACTACCATAGTTTCTCCGCAATCCAAGCACATAATCACTACCTATACATAGATACGTTCGTGTACATACACGTAATTGTAACATATGGTAGATTCTAGAAACGATTATTATCAATAAATAACTGCGCAACAAGGTAGAGAGCGTGTAGTACTGCTTTTTTTTTGAGAAATTTTTTTTTAAATGAATTAGTTCCAGTATGAAACGTGTAAAAATGTAAAACGTGCGAAGGTAGAAACGTATGGAGGTAAAAATGTAAGGAGGTAAAATGTAAGGAGGTAAAAATGGAAGGAGGTAAAAACGTAAGAATTGCCTTCTTATGTTTATAAATTTTACCTTCATACGGGTTTGCATTCTTGCGCTTTTACCTTCTTACGGTTTTGCATTCTTAAGTTATTACCTTCTTACGTTTGTGTTCGTAAGGAGTACGTAAGGAGTTCAGACTTGTGCCTTCAGATTCAGATTCCACGGACTAACACTCACATGCACCTATAGCTTATTTTATTTTTTTACAACTTTGTTCCAAATTTGTTCCACTAACTAAGGTTGTACAGATTAATTAAAAAAAAAAATAAATATCATTGTCATTATATTATATTAAAGAAATTTTCAATAGTATATAAAAAACAATAGAATTACTGTTTTATTTAAAAAAAAGTCTAAATAAAGGAAATATTTGCTTGGAAGAATAAAATCACACTGTGTATATTCGCCGTAAAACCGTAAAAGTGGAAAAGTGCAAAAACGTAAAAACTTTTTATAAAAAAATGTAAAAACCGTATATCAACTATACAAGTTTGTGTAAATACACATGTAATTGTAACATCTGCGGTAGATTCGACACACGATCCACCATTAATAAGTATCGGCACGGCCGGGAGAGGGCGTACGTACCTACTAGCGTTTTTAAATTAATCGCAGCTCGTGGCAGGAGCTACCGCACGGTGCCGGCCGCGCTGTAAATTTTCTCGAATTAGAATTCGAAAGGTGTAACCGGAGTATATCAAGAGAGCAAACTGAGAACCCGTTTTGCAGCACTACGTCGCATACGAAGCAGTAACAAATACAGAAATCCAGAAACCTTTATTTATCGTTCCGCTCGCGTATCGCCTACCCCCTCTCCCACCCACACCTCAATTTTCAGACGTCGTGCTTTTTTTTCTCTCTTGACGTCGGGTTGGCCTAATTTGAAAGACTTGAAGAGTTGAAAAATGTAGAATACTGAAAATACAGTCCTTATGTAGACAATATAGTTGTTTATTTATAGTCATTTTCGTAACGAGTAAAAACGTAATAAACTAAGAATCTGAAAACGTAAGAAAGCAAAGGAAGGTAGAAATGTAACAACGAAAGAAAATAATGTAAGAAGGAAATGTAGGAAGGTAGACATGTAACAACGTAAGATTGTAAAATCGTAAGAAGGTAAAACCGTAAGAAAGTAAAATGGTAAGAAGGTAGAAATGTAACAACGTAAGAAAGTAAAAACGAGGTTAAACCGTAAGAAGGCAAAATTATAAGAAGGTAGAAATGTAATAACGTAAGCAAGTAAAAACGTAAAAAGGTAAAACCGTAAGAAGGCGAAATTGTAACAATGTAGAAATGTAAAAACGTAAGAAAGTAAAAACGTAAGAAAGCAACAATGTAAAAACGTAAGGATGTAAAAACAACAATGTAAAAGATAAAACTGTCGTAAAACTGCGTAACATAACTTACTGTTTCTTGATTAATATATTTTCTTACGGAACGGGATGCGGTACGGTACGGCATACGGTACGGAAACGACAACGTGTTTGAGCTATTTACATTTTTTTTAGCTTCCGTAATAATCGCCACTGACACAACTAATGTATATTTTATTCAGTAAAAATTAATTGGCACATTAGCCCGGTAGGGGACGTATTTAGGACATCGTCCCCTCTAAAATTAACTTAAATGTACAAGGGCTTAATCCAGGCAGTACGGCTCCCGACCATAACCATTAAGATCTCGTTGCGTTACGCGCCAAATTTATTGACACAAGTGTTGATAGTGTCGAAGTTTCAGTAGGGCAAGGCGGGCCCTTTTAATGGAAAACTAAATTGCACCGTACCCTACCACCGCCTGTAACGAACCCCAAAGACCCTTGGAGGTCTCACCGTCCTGTATTTGTTCACCATGAGAATGACGAGGCCTTCTTCAAGCGTTACTGTACGCTTATGTATGTAATTTCGTTACGTTACATTACGGTACTTTTTATGGTTTTAAGTTTTTACCGTTTTGCCTTCTTACGTTCTTTACCTTCTTACGTTTTTGCCGTCTTATGTTTTTACCTTCTTACGTTTTACCTTCTTACGTTCTTAGCATCTTACATTTTTACCCTCTTACGCTCTTAACATCTTACGTTTTTACCTTCTTATGTTTTACGAACTTACGTTATTACCTGCTAACGTTTTTACCTTCTTACGTTTTTACCTTCTTCCATTTTTACCTTCTTACGTTACCTTTTTCGTTCTTAGCATCTTACGTTTATACCCTCCTACGCTCTTAGAACCTTACCTTTTTACCTTCTTATGTTTTACTCTCTTACGTTCTTACATTCTTACGTTTGTACCTTCTTACGCTTTTACCTTCTTCGTTTCTACCTTCTTACATTTTTACATTCCTACGTTTATACCTTCTTACGCATTTAGCATCTTACGTTCTGACCTTCTTACGTTTTACCTTCTTATGCTTTTGCCTTCGTTTTTACCTTCTTACGTTTTTACCTTCTTCCAGTTTTACTTTCTTTCGTTTTTACCTTACGTTCTTAGCATCATACGTTTATACCCTCCTACGCTCTTAGAACCTAACGTTTTTACCCTCTTATGTTTTACGAACTTACGTTATTACCTGCTTACGTTTTTACCTTCTTACGTTTTTACCTTTTTCGTTCTTAGCATCCAACGTTTATACCCTCCTACGCTCTTAGAACCTCACCTTTTTACCTTCTTATGTTTTACTCTCTTACGTTCTGACATTCTTACGTTTGTACCTTCTTACGCTTTTACCTTCTTCGTTTCTACCTTCTTACATTTATACATTCCTACGTTTGTACCTTCTTACGCATTTAGCATCTTACGTTCTGACCTTCTTACGTTTTACCTTCTTATGCTTTTGCCTTCGTTTTTACCTTCTTACGTTTTTACCTTCTTCCAGTTTCATTTTTACCTTCTTACGTTCTTAACATCTTACGTTTATACCCTCCTACGCTCCTACGTTTTTACCTTCTTATGTTTTACTCTCTTGTGTTCTTACATTCTTACGTTTGTACCTTCTTACGCTTTTACCTTCTTCGTTTTTACCTTCCTACGTTTTTACATTCCTACGTTTGTACTTTCTTACGCATTTAGCATTTTACGTTCTAACCTTCTTACGTTTTACCTTCTTACGCTTTTACCTTCATCTTTTTTACCTTCTTTCATTTTTACCTTCTTCCAGTTTTACTTTCTTTCGTTTTTACCTTACGTTCTTAGCATCATACGTTTATACCCTCCTAGCTCTTAGAACCTAACGTTTCTACCTTCTTATGTTTTACTGTCTTATGTTCTTACCTTCTTAAGTTTGTACTTTCTTACGCGTTTAACTTCTTCGTTTTTACCTTCTTACGTTTTACCTTCTTACGCTTTTAGCTTCTTAAGTTTTTACATTCCTACGTTTTTACCTTCTTACGCTATTAGCATTTTACGTTCTAACCTTCTTACGGTTTACCTTCTTCCGCTATTACTTTCTTATCTTGTACGTTCTAACACATTATATTATGGTACGTTTTCTTTTACGTTTTCTCCATTATTCAAGCGTCTATCAATCGTAGGTTTGGTAAATTAGACATGGGCGGATGGAAAAATGGCGGCGTATGTTGGCGTTCACCCGGGAAAACCTTTTATCCGCGCCGTTCGTCCCGGCATGAAATATAAATCTCCATTAATAATTCGAAATGTAAAACTACAAATTATCCGTTCCGTCGTTGCTGGAAAAATGTTCCGCGAATCCGTTAATAAATCATACTTTTCAATGCTAATTCGGCCGTACGTTATCCTAGGAAATACTAATGCCGTTCCGTTCGTCCAGATGGCACTCCGTTCAGCTTTATTGTCCACGCGAAATAAAGCTTAGATTACACGTTACGTTATCATAAAGAATTAATTGAATATTTAGACAAATATAAATCAGAAATCAATTTATTTTGTTAAAAAAAGTTCAGTTTTTCGACAAAATATAACAAAAATAACCAACACAAAGAATACAATAGCGGATTTACTGATCAATAATAAAGCTCACATTGTCTTTTTACTTTATCATACGTAGTATTATAAAGTATTGTAATCGTGCCGAAAAAAAATTGAGATTTTAGCGGAAATCTGTCCTTTCGGGTCCCCTGAACATTTTTGACCAAGGTACAAAAAAATTTCTGTGTACGTTTCTTTTTTTGTGGCGACGATTCCGGAGAAACTACTAAAGGTATCGGGACGAAACTTCATATTTAGAAGTTTCATGACAGAGTTTACGTTATTATAAAGAATTAATTGATTATTTAGACAAATAGGAATCAGAAATCAATTTAGTTTGTTAAAAAAGTTCAGTTTTTCGACAAAATACATAAATAAAGAGGCATGCGTGTCTGTAAGCTCTTGATACTGTATAGGTTAGGGGTCAAGTGTTCAGTTTGGAATCCCCTCAAGCTCGTAACGGTATGCGTTCTGCCCCTCACATATAAATACTTTAATCCAGGGATAAAGGGACACCTGATATCTGGGATAAACTCGAGTCGTGTTTAATTAGAATGGCTATTGAACTGTGTTTAACTATGCAGGCCCGGCGCTTGGACCCTTCGAACCTGATTTCGCTACAGTAATTAGTAATTACACAGTTCATTGATAAATCGAAAAAAGTTTATATATTATGCTGAGTTTGAAAACATCAGAATATTATGAAAACTAACACGAGAACTCGTTGATGAAAACAACATAGTTCGACTTCAACAAAACCCAATGCATGAAAACATAAAAACTTAAAAATACTTTAAAGACATGACCTTAAATGGTCTTAAATACCTTGTTAAAATTTAATATTGAAAATGGCAGAATTACAGAAATGAACTCTACAATACCAAAACTATACAGTGTGATAAAATTAACAAAAAAACGAATAATCCATTTACACCAACAATTTAGTTCAGTAACAATTAGGTACAGAGCAAACCACAATGTGAAATTAAAAACTTTATCTATTTTATAAATAAGATTAAAATAATCTATAAATAACACTTCTTTTATGGTATAATTTGATATGTTAATCTGTACACAAACGTCACTTTATATCACAACCCAAATTTGTACAATCCAATAACTTGGATAATATCAACACTAAAGATATCTTTGATTTGTTCAATTGAGTTTTAAATCAGAATTTCTTTCAGTTCAACAACAATGTTTATCGACAAAACGATTACCTTGATTCCAAATTCATCTCAGCCTACCCACAATGGTAAATCTTTAGCATACAACTTTTTGTTTCATAGACTTTTATCAATAACTTTGACAGACAACAATTAGAATAGTAAAACAGTAGTACACAGATTAACATAACTATCTTAACCAACACAAAGAATACAATTGCGGATTTACTGATCAATAATAAACATAACACAGAATATCCTGGCATTTACAAACTTAAAGCTCAGATACTGCTAAAATCAAGTTTTCGAGAAATACGCGTCTAGAGTACAGCGCTGCCCGGCGCTAAATAATAGTATAGAGACATGTGTTTGAAGACTCACAACTCTGAAACTACTTATCAAAAGCAAATGAAATAAAGTGTGATATATTAGTTAATCGTTTCTATATGTAGTGTATCACTATCAAAATTTTCTACGGTTCGGTTTAAAGATGAGCGCGACAGAAGTGTAAAGAAGTACCCAATTTCTGCAGTTTTAACTGTTTTAAATTAACAGTCGCCTTTCCAATTTTTTTTCCTTCTAAACCTCTTACTGCAAGAACGTCAGATCTTGATCGAGCAAAATTTGGAATCTTGTCTATTGATTAGCATTTATGTTTTCTTATGTTCTTATGTAATACTGGTTAGGAACAAGTTTGTAAAAATCATGTACGATTTTTCATAAGTCTCACGTTGAAGTTTAAACCTAAGACCAGACAGTTTTGATAGTTATACACGTTATACAGAAATGTTTCAGGATTGTTACGCAGTTTATTTGATTTTTTCCGTTATGTCATTTCAGAGTTTTGAATATCTTTGAGGTGTGTTTGAGTATGTTTTAGGCCTTTCAGGGCACAATTCACGTTGCTAATCAAGTCAAGTGCTGTGACTGCATATGTTCCGCGGCTGTTTATGCACTACAAAATTATAAGATTTCTGCAAACTGAAACCTTGAAAACTTCAAAATTTATAATTTAGTAGTATATTATCTATTATTTTTTTGATAAAGGTATCTTAGTATTACGACTTGCCACTGTGTGGCGATTTCGCCATTTAAATTTATATGTTTCGTTACTGCAATTGCATACTATATAATCGGTGGTATTAAACAGTGAAAAGTGAAAAAACCCGAAAAAGGCAAGCAATTTCTGAAAAGTTTATCAAATTCACAATTTGTTGATTTTAGTTTTAGCCATTTCAAAAATAAACGTTGTGAAAATGAGTTTGTATGATTCTTGAGCTACTGGAGAATCAATAAATATCAATAAAAAGTGTTTAAAAAGATATGTTGTATTTTGAATACTACGGTTGCTGATAATAGATACAAATAGGTTTGAAGTGTATTTGTTTTTCAAGATCATATTAATTAGTATACATCATTTTGAATTAAAAACATAAATTATTATTGCTTATTCCAGTTATACATATATGTTGTCTAAAACTTACCACGATAATATTTCGTTGGAAATATGGCGTAGTGCTCGAAAACAATTTTTTGTGGGCGAAAGAATGTATTTTTCTGTGCAGGATTTACCTACAACGTTATTCGACGTTATTTAGGTGTCTCGGAAAACATATTAAAATTAAATTCGATGCCGAAGAAATTCTCCAGGTATGAACCGCATGTTTTTTCTGCGACTCGCAAACTTGAACGGTTTTTCTCTAGTAGGTATAATGTTTTCAACTGTATATCTCGAACGCACATGTCTGTTCGAAAATATTTTATTAAGTCGACTATTTTTGATATTGTGCAGTTGATAAATTATTCATGTGAATTTTATTTTATATAAGGAAAATGAAAATACACGAAAAAAATAAATATAGTTTTGTGGAATCTTCTATCTTACTTCGTCAAATTTTGTCCGATTGATGTCGGATAATTGCATGTTAAAGAATAAGATTCCAGCATTCCGAATCTGTCAAAACCCCAAAATCGATAATTTAGCCGTACGACCCCTTTCTTCGAAGTCGGTCCCATATGTAGTATTATTACTTTATCATACTTCGTATTATAAAATATCGTAATCGTGCCGAAAAAAATTATTAGATATTAGGCGAAATATGTCCTTTTGGGCCCCCTGAACATTTTTGACCAAGGTACAAAAATGTGTGTATATGTGTGTGTGTGTGTGGGTACCCGTTTCTTGTGGCGACGATTCCGGAGAAACTATTAAAGGTATCGGGACGAAACTTCATATTTAGAAGCTTCATGACCAAACTTAGAGCTGAAAAGCTTTTGATTCAAGAGTGTCCAAAGGAACTGGATGTTTACATTTCTGTAATTTCGGCAAAATAGTTAAATAATAAATTAAAGTAGAGGAAATTCTGAATAATTTATGTTTATGACATTTTTTGGTAAAACTAATAGTTTAGCAGCATGAGCAAATTCTATTGGTGTCAAACGCTGACGTTTGAAAATAACTACCGTTATAAGAATGAAAATATCTGTCAAATCCTGGCTGAATAGTTTTATTTTAATGCAAACACGAAAGATGTCGACCAAATAGAATCTCATGCAGATAAACTATTAATTTTATGTAGTATAATAAAGTCATGTGCCTGGCCACATCAGATTTTATTTTAATTCTATTGATAACAGCTAAAATCACGGCCTGATATATCTGGTCTATCATGGTGTATTATTGTCCCAGGACAGAATTTTGCTGTCGCGACAAAAGAAAAACGGTTTGTTTTGGAGCTTATGGTCACGTGTACAGACCACGTCAGAGTGTGAGACTTCAACTTCGCACAAATGTAATCGCAAATGTACTTGCCAATAAATGCATATTTTCTTTATTATGTTTCGTTATTTTTTATTATCTTAAACAAAGTTTTAATGTTGGTCCAGTAGAGAAAATATCCTTAAAAATATAGTCCTATAAGTCCGCCACGTAACACAATAAAACATCAGAAGAAAGTGACGTAAATTAATTTCAAAATGCTCGCTCATTTGGTAACACAAATTGGCGAACAGCCCTCTCCGATGTGGCAAAATTTCGGCGGTGGTTTAAGGGATGAAATGTTCCAGGGCGAAATTGAATAGCATACCATTAAGTGGACGTCGCAAACCGGGGCATGGCGATGGCGGGAGCAGCATATGTGCGGTTAGAAAAATTTAATACGGGAAGCGTTTTATATCCTTGTATATTAAACTCCGGATGCAAAACATTTGTTAAATTGCGTGTCCCAAATCTCATAACACTCGCGAGGGAAGTTTACGGTCGGCCGGTATTCGGAAAAAATGTCCACGAATATTAACCCCGTTTTGTTTTGCGACCGGGCCGAGAGGTTACTGTTTCAGTCCAGAGCAATATCTCAAATGCTTGCTTTAATTATGCTGTATAATGGCTCTGGTGTATTTGGTTTTATATACACGTTTTTAAATCGAATTAAATTTCTGACTTTAAATTTTGCTGAACATAATTTTTATCTTGTAATTGTTTTAATGTTAGCATAAATTTATGCTTTTATACAGGGTGAGTTATTAGAATCCCTGCGGTCGATAGTTAATAAATCGTTTGAGAAAGAAAAAAATATTTTGTACAAAAGTTGTTTGACCCGCCATTTTCTATAACGTAAAATTATTGTCATTTATACATGGTGTTGTATTTAGGTATGACGGAAAGTATGTACATTTTTTTAAATGGAACGTCCTGTATATTTTATTATATTATGAATACTACTAAATTTGTTTATCCAACCGTGTATGTTGCTAAGTCACAGCGTTCATAGTTCGCGAGATATTCGAATGTTTTTCCAAAATATGCCCGTTGCAGGATCTTTTTAAAAACTATGTAAAAACGACAGTTGTGCCGATTTTGCCTTTAAACTATCTGAGACAATAGTCAAAGCCAGTAGGTAGATGATAGTATCCAGAGACATTAGATACACTATACAGGGTGTTCATTGGACTTAGAAAAATTTTGATGTTTCTCAAATGGCATTTTCTCGAGCTTTTTGTGATATTTGCAATTTGACGAAAATGTAACGCAATTGTAAATTTTAATATTGCTGTGAATAATGTATTTGGTAATTTGATATAAGGCCTTCAAGTGACGATAGAAGAGATCATTTAGACACGATTTAAGCAGCTTGATCATTATACAAAGTATTACCGTTATCAATATATTAACAATTTTATATGAAATTTTGCCGTCTAGCGTATGGCAAACGAACACGCTATTTAAAATTTTTAAATTGCTGCTAAAGTAAACCCTAAACCATGTAGGTACTTTCAGGTTAACTATCGGAAAATTTGTTGACTTCTGAGTGTTGAAAATCAGATTTTCTTTGATGTGATTTATGTGCTCACACACAAAAACCAAATATGCAACAAAAACAAACTGATAGGAATCTTCAGATTCAGATTTTCATTCACAGCAAAAAAATTGTATGAAAACACTTCCAAATAACCCAATTTCTATTTACATTAACAATATTACTCGTTACTAGCTTCATATTATCCTAATTTAGAATTGTCTCTCCAGAAAAATAACCTATTTTAAACCAATTAACAATAGTAAGTGGATATTGTTGGTTGCTTTTTGAACTGAATACTGGTTGTTTTTGTGTATGAGCGCACATACCATTACAATGATACGTCTCCGCACAATTTTCACACAAGTGAACAATTTTTCAAAAACTAGTCAAAATAGATTTTACGATGTAGTGAATATAGATTAAAAAGAACTTAAGAGACATTTCAATTAGTAGAAAATATGCAGGGTGTTCCATTTAAGAATCTCAAGAAAAAGCCATTTAAAAATGTTTAAAAACTAGTGCATGCTACGATCACCCTGTATAGCGCATCGAATTTTTCAGCATCTAGCTATGGGTTTAGTTATTATGTGACAAAATTTTTAAGATATCTGAAAAAATGTAGTAATAACGTAGTTTTTAAGAAAGGCCTGCAATTGCCAATTTTTTGACAAACAATTGAATATCTCAGAAACTATTTACTTTACACAGGTACAACTTACACAGTCTAAAAGACAACTTCCTTAGTATTCATAATATGGTATGATATACAGGGCGTTCCACTTAAAGAAATGTACTGACTTTCCGTCCCGCCTAAATGCAACACCCTGTATAAAAGAAAATAATTTTACGTATAGAAACTAATAAGTGAAACAACTCTTGTATAAGACATTTTTTTCTTTCTCAAACGATTTGATGACTATCGACCGCCGGGATACTAATAACTCACCCTGTATAAAAAAATTAAAAGCAATTGAAAATTAGGAAAATAACGATAATATCTCCAACGAAGTAATAGTAAATCCATCCAAGTGCGTAGTTACTTGATCCAAGAAAATATAAGACATTTAATATAAGTATTGTTGACTGAATAAAAACCCACCAATTATTTAACTGAAGTGATTCTCACTTCTTTCAAGTAATCCCTTTCTCTGGAATAAATATGCGCACCGTGATTTTGCCAAGGCTCGCGCGCTCGCGCGTGGTTCTGGCGCCGTAAAGGAGCCTAACCTAGTACGAAAACAACAACGAAGTACCCGTACGGGATGTGCCTTGTGATTAGTGTACAATAAACGTTTCAATACGGAATAGTTTGATGTAACGCACGCAACAGTTTAGAACGAGTAAGTAAATATAACATACCTATCTTGTTAATTACCAGTAGAAAACGTATTTGTGCCAAATCTTTAAAATTCCTACATTAAGTAGCTAAAAATATTTACCGGGAATAAAAATACACACTTCATTGAAGACTGTTCACTTACTTCACCAGAGTAACCACTATCTTAAATCTAGTAATTATTCCAAGAAATAAAATTTCTTGGTTGAAGGCAATAATCTCTCGCGTATATACGAACCTACCAACTACTTCAGCCAAGTAATTCTCCTTTCGTTCGAGAGATCACTTTTCTGTGTGTAGACCGGAATCTATCAACCATGTTTTTTTTTTTCATTAATCCCACATATTGCTAAGACATTGTTGCTTACTAACAACTATTTTAAAGTTATCTACAAAAAAATATTTTGTCCAACTAAAACATTAAAAACGGCCACTCTACGAATTGTTATGTATA
The DNA here is from genome assembly GCA_963966075.1 of Aphodius sticticus. Lineage (NCBI taxonomy): Eukaryota > Metazoa > Arthropoda > Insecta > Coleoptera > Scarabaeidae > Aphodius > Aphodius sticticus. The sequence goes on along the minus strand of OZ014508.1, from coordinate 2,483,519 downwards.
GATGACGTAAGCCGTAAGGAATCATGCTTTAAAATAAAACCTTAGAGCACTGCAGGTGAAATCGTCCGTCAGACATCTTTCAGTCCTTACTTTCAGTCTTTCTTCAGTCGGATCGACATAAAGGGGGACTTGTGCGGACATAAATGTTCGAGTATAATGGTTTCGCGAGGAAATCCAGGACCTGTATGGGATCTAGCATATGTCGCAAATCAATCTCCTGGATGTGTGCCTGACAGGGATACGCGTTGGGAGGACACAATAGGGCAGAATTATGGCGCGACCACCGTGCGGCGCTGGCGTAGCCGTACATTGTCCGCGAACACGTCTTTTTCCCCCCGTTTCCCCCCTCTTTTGGCTCCGGGAAATTGCCCTGAATCCGCGAAACTAATGAATATTTCTGACAAATAGGTAGGTGCGCGCATATTCCGACCAACCACGATGCTTGTCTACCTCCAACTATACCGATGATTAATAGTTTTTCGATTTCAATTCTCAGTTCAATTTTTAAATTAATAGTGGAAACGGTTAAATTATTCCGCGTTTTATTGGTCACAGCGTAAAAATGAACGAATAAGATATATTATTCAGCATATTCAACATTTTGTTAGTCTATTTTTGTCTTTAATGCTAAGAAAACCGAACTAATTAAAGAGGACGCCTGTATATCTAGGTCATATAAACTGAAATAAGACTTGATGATACCAGTAAACATTTGCATGCTATCTATTATTAAAGGTTTCGTATGAAAATGTACTTCAGATTGTCTTTGTAAGCTAAAGCAAAACATACCTACAAACAATGCAATCATATATTCCGTATATTATGATAATTTTACTCTCCACTCTGAAGTTTCATGAAGTATTATTACTTAATAATTAATTACCTACAACTCGTTATAATATAATCCAACAACAGAAAATTGTATTCACCCTCATTCTTAGTTGAAAAACTTATATTGCAAGATTTTTGCCTTCCATTACAAATACCATATTGAGGAAGAATGTTTCGTACACTATTGTCCTTCTTCAGGGTTCGGAAAAAGTTAGTATATGAATATGAAATGCATGAGCGATGTCCCAGGATAAACTGTGTAACCAATTGTTTAAAAACACTATTCTTATATACAGGATTAGTCAAAATTACCGGAACACCTAAATAATTAATCAACCGTAAAAATATCAAAAACAGTTTTAAACCATTTTTCTTTTGTTTTAAACAAGCTATCGTATCTTCAATATACAAGGTATATGTTTTATTCTGGAAATTTGGTAACGTTTTCTTTTTCAAATCGAATACCCTGAATATTTTACTGTTTTAATTGTAAGATTAATTATTATAATTTTTTGTAAATTTTCTTTTATAAACTGCATTATTTTTTAGTTATAAGGAATTAATCAAAATTAATTAAAATTACCGGAACACCTAAATAAATCAACAACCGTAAAAAATCTAAAATAAATTCTGAAAAAAAAAGTTTTCTGATTTTAAACAAGCTATTATCTAATATTTTTAATATACAGAGTGTTTATTTTATTATGGAAACGTAGTAAACTTTTCCTTGTCTACTATAACAGCCTGTATATTTTTATTTATTGTATTTTTTTTTCATGATAAAGTATTGTAATCAACGAAAAAAAAATTGAGATTTTAGCGGAAATATGTCCTATTAGGTCCCCAAGACATTTTTGACTAAGGTACAAAAAATGTCCTAGTGTACTAGGGTGTATCGAAAAAACGTTTTTGTCGAAATTCAAAATTTCAAGTTGATAAAAAGTTGTCCCTGTGGACCCTCATATACCACAAAAAAAATTGGCCCAATTGAATAATATTTAGGTCTCCCGCAGGAGGCCTAAAGTTTATGATTTTCTTAAAAAATCTAACTTTTTCATATTATTTTAAATGAAATATTAAGTGGTTTTTCTGTTTCAAAGCCCACATGCCCGGCCATAATAAAAAAATCTGATGTGGCCAGGCACATGACTTTATCATACTATATATAAAATTAATAGTTTAGCTGCATGAGATTCTATTTGATCGAGATCGGCCATGTCTGCATTCAAATAAAACTAGTAGAACTAGACAGATATGTCGATTAAAGCTGCGTTCGGATATTGTACCCCGTTGACACCGGGTATACCGTCCAAATGACACTTACGTGTTATTGGGTGTAAAAAGTGTAACGGGGTTCAATATCCGAACGTAGCCTATATTGACAGTAGTATTTTCAAACATTAGCGTTTGACACTAGCTACTGTCATTAGAATCAAAAAATCTGACATATCCTGGCTACTAGTTTTAAAGCAGTACGACCAATCTCGATGAAATAGAATTTGCTCATGCAGCTAAACTATAAATTCTACCAAAAAATGTCATATACAAAAATTATAGAAAATTTCCTCTCCTTTAATTTATTATTTAACTATTTTGACGACATTACACAAATAGCGGCTCATTTGGAAAATCTTCGAAAAATGCTATGAGTAAACCACCAGTTCCTTTGGACCCTTTTCAACAGAAAGCTTTTCAGCTCTAAGTTTGGTTATGAAACTTCTAAATATGAAGTTTCGTCCCGACACCTTTAGTAGTTTCTCCGGAATCATCGCCACAAAAACGGGTACACACACACACACACACACATACACACACACACACACAGACATTTTTTGTACCTTGGTCAAAAATGTTCAGGGGACCCAAAAAGACATATTTCCGCTAAAATCTCAAAAATTTTTATTGGCATGATTACAATACTTTACATACTGCGTATGATAAAGTAAAAAAATAATTACAAATAAACTTTTATCAATATTTAAGCACATTTTTTAAATTATACGAAAATGGTAATTTTTCTAAAAATTGTATCGAATCTAAATAAACTGCAGGCGATTTAAATGTTGCATTAGAGCAATATATTTTTGTATACGGTAATTTCACACCTTATTGTTAAACTTTTTGAGTTTGAAAAAGATAAAACGCTTAATCTTTCATTGAAAAAAAAAATTCTAATTCTTAAAGAAAATTATAAAGTTTAGGCATTCTGCGGGAGACCTAAATATTTTTTAATTGCGCTATTTTTTTCGTTTTTTGTGGCGACGATTCCGGAGAAACTACTAAAGGTATCGGGACGAAACTTTATCTTTAGAAGTTTCACAACCAAACTTAGAGCTGAAAAGTTTTTTGTTCAAAAAGGTCCAAAGGAACTGGATGTTTACTCTTAGCATTTTTTAACGATTTTGCAAATGAGCCGCCATTTTTGTAATTTCGTCAAAATGGTTCAATAATAAATTAAAGTACAGGAAATTCTGAATAGTTTAGGTCTATGACATTCTTTTGCAAAATTAATAGTTCAGCTGCATGAGAAAATTCTAGTTTGCATTAATATAAAACTAGTTAGCCAGGACTTGACAGATATTTTCATTCTGATGACAGTAGGTATTGTCAAAATATCAGCGTTCACACTACCTGTTATTAGAATCAAAATATCTGTCAAATCCTGGCTAACTAGTTATATTTTCATGCAGGCACGACCGATCTCGAGCAAATAGAATCGCATTCTATTAATTTTATATATAGTATGATGGTCATGTGCCCGGCCACATGAGATTTGTTTATTCTAAGATTAATTCTAGAGTATTTTTAGGAATATTTTTTTATAAAACGCATCATCTTTGAGTTATAAGCAATTAATCGATAATAACTTGCTCAAAAAAGAAATCAAGAAAAAAATTACAAGACATTGAAATAGAATTAAATCAGACTGCCAAAATAAAATAAATGTGTTTGTATGTGGGAAAATATTCTTAATTTATATTTATATACAAAAGATTCTCTTAGAATTAATCTTGGAGAGGTTACCAAATTTCCAGAATAAAATGAAAGAATAAAACACCAATGATTTGTTTAAAACATTCTTTGAATTCTTTTACTGTTGGAAAATTACTTAGGTGTTCCGGTAATTTTGGTTAACACTGTATATAAAATATAGTCATATAAAATGTGTTACTCAGAATGACATTTAAGGCATTTTTCAAGGATTTTGCAAATGAGCGGCCATTTCTGTAATTTCGTCAAAATAGTTAATTAATAAATTATAGTAGATGAGATTTTGTATAATTTATGTCTATGACATTTTTTGGTAATATTATTAGTTTAGCTGCATGAGCAAATTCTATTTGATCGAGATCGGTCGTGTCTGCATTAATATAAAACTAGTTAGCCGGGATTTGACAGATATTTTCATTCTGATGACAGTAAGGATTGTCAAAATATCAGCGTTCACACTACCTGTTATTAGAATCAAAATATCTGTCAAATCCTGGCTAACTAGTTTTATTTTCATGCAGGCACGACCGATCTCGACCAAATAGAATCTCATGCAGCTAAACTATTAATTTTATATATAGTATGATAAAGTCATGTGCCCGGCCACATCAGATTTTTTATTCTAAGATAAATTTTAGGGTATTTTTTTTTTATAAAATGTGTCGTCTTTGAGTTATAAGCAATTAATTGATAATAACTTGATTAAAAATAAAAAATCAAGAAAAAATGACAAGACGATGAAATAGAATTAAGACCCAGTTCTACCTCTCCTAAAACGCGTTTGCAAATAAAAGCGTTATTTATTGTTCAAAGTTTATGAAATTTTTTATGTAACTTCCTAGATAAATAACGAGTTGGGCTGGATGAAAAAAAAATTTTTTTAAAGATAAAAATCAATTTTACTTCTACGTCTTTGGTTTTTTTCAAATATAAAACATTTAGCCCAACTCATGATACAAAAATAGATTTTTTATTTAAGTACAATTTTAATCTAAACATTATAATTGCGATAACAAAGCGTAATTGCCAGAAATGTATGTAATTTGCCTATATTACGGGCCCGGTGTAGACAGCAGACGTTAGCAGTTTTAAACACCGCCTATAACTACGCCACGCCTACTGCTATTTTTAAATTAGACTGTTCACAAGTAACGACCGTATATTGAATCAGGAGAACCGAGTTCTCGCATTTCACATTTATACCCACGGTTTACAAATTTAACACACGATAAAAGTCATATACTGTATGATATTATACTTAGTGTAGTTATACCCGCTAGGTGTTAGGTACATTTGTTTAATAATGGGTAGAAGTCGTGGCAAAATACCTAAACATCCGCATCTGCCCTCTAGACGAATTAGTAAAAGACGACTACGTACCACCTAAGTTAAAATATATGTATAGATAATCTAAAAGAACAATATTGTAATTATTTAATTACAAATGAGACAAAGAGACCAGAACAGGACTCAAATAAACATTTTATTTAAAATGTCGGTTTTGTGGACAGGAAGAGACAATTAGCAGTGACGAACTTGGGTCGGCTCTAATGGATATTAGTTCAGCGACTGTATTGGGCAGTGTTACAGCGAGAATTGGATATAGCTAATGCCTGAATTTGTTTTCATTCATGAATCTTGCATTCATGACGCCCAAAACGTTATAAAATATAGCGAACTTGTAGGTGACAAAATATTTGGGATTTATATAAATGGTTTGGGGAACTTTGCACTATGTATATTATGATTTTACTTTATCATACGTAGTATGTAAAGTATTGTAATCGTGCCAAACAAAATTTTTGAGGTTTTAGCGGAAATGTCTTTTTGGATCCCTTGAACATTTTTGACCCAGGTAAAAAAAAAATTCTGTGTATGTGTGTGTGTGTGTTCTTTTGTGGCGACGATTCCGGAGAAACTACTAAGGTATCGGGACGAAACTTCATATTTAGAAGTTTTATAACCAAACTTAGAGCTGAAAAGCTTTCTGTTGAAAAGGATCCAAAGGAACTGGAGATTTAGTCTTATAGCATTTTTGAAAGATTTTGCAAATAAGCCGCCATTTCTGGAAATTTGTCGAAATAGTTAAATAATAAATTAAAGTACAAGAAATTCTGAACAATTTATGACTATGGCATTTTTTTGGTAAAATAAATAGTTTAGCTGCATGATGAAATTCTATTTTATCGAGATCGCTGCATTAAAACTAGTTAGCCAGGATTTGTCAGATATTGTGATTCTAATGACAGTAGGTAGTGTCAAACGCTGATGTTTTGACAATACCTACTGTCAATATAATCAAAATATCCGTCTAGTTCCAGTAGCTTTATTATAAGATGCAGACATGGCCGATCTCGATCAAATAGAATCTCATGCAGCTAAACTATTAATTTTATATATGGTATGATAAAGTAATGTGCCTGAACGCATCAGATTATTTTTTTTTATTTTTGTCTTCGTGTGTCACTGCCGTGCGTTCGTTCGATATCCAGCATGTTTATAAGTAGATGTATTAGGTCCTCATTGCTCGATTTTAATTAATTCCTTTCTAAATTGAAGTCCATAATTCTGCGATGAGTTATCATGAGTTAATACATTTTTGTCAATTTACTATACTGTATGTATGTCACCCTGTTAAAAAGATTAAATATTATAATAGCAAGCGCGCTCTCTCTAAATTAAATCAATATATTTTCTTTTACCGCCTGGTGGCCGCCAGCCAGCTGTATGCAGTCCGGGATGCATATGCGTCCGTGATGAGTGAGAACACTAATACATTGTAACATGAGCGAAAGCGAAAGCGCCGACGCGCGGCGACAAACTGGCTGAGTACTTCCCCTTCGAATGTATTCGCGTCGACTATGCTCCGCCTTTGCCTGCTTCCTCCAAACCCCCCAACTTCCCCTTATCTAAAAACTGTGGCCTGGTTGACGTTGGTGGGGGCCAGGCAGACCACTCCCAGCAAAAAAAAACATCGCAACGAAATATTTCGTTTGGAAGTTGCGATGTTTTTAAAACGGAGCCTTAAATCAGACAGCCAAAATAAATTTGTTTGTTAGTGGGAAAATATTCTTAATTTATATTTATATACAAAAGATTCTTAGAATTGAATTAATCTTAGAATTGAAAAATATAAAAATATACAGGTGTTCTAATTTTAAAAAGGAGAGGTTAGCAAATTTCCAGAATAAAATGAACACCAATGTTTTGTTTAAAACATTCTTTGAATTTTTTTACGGTTGGAAAATCACTTAGGTGTTCCGGTAATTTTGGCTAACACTGTATATAAAATATAGTCATATAAAATGTGTTACTCAGAATGACATTTAAAGCAAAACAAAATTGCAGGAAAAAAGAGTGGTACAGTATATTTATTGAAATCAGGTTCCATACATGAAATGAATAATATGTACCAACTATAGTACTTATTCAAAGACAAAATGGTAGTTTTAAATCAAATAGGTACTTCATTAATTTTACATATCAACAGGTATCTAAAACCTGCTTTTTTCATTATTTTATAACTGATTTAGTAACTGATTTATCTGAACGTCCCACAACAAAATTTAAGCCCACTGTTTCCAGTTATATATAACTTATGTGCCCTAAGAGCTTCAGGGTATTTGAAGCAGTTAATAGATTTGGAAATGGCTGAGGCATTTCAGGCAAACCTTAATTTATTTTGTCCTAGGTGGTTTCAGGCTTTGTACGCATTTTCAGCTTCAGAAGCACCTTTCAGTTTACATTCTTTACACACAATTAATTAGTGTTTGCGTAACTCTAAAACATTGACTTGTATGTACTTTCTGTTGTGTCACCTCCAATAATTCTCTATTTATCCGTTGTTTATGTTGCACATTTTTCTTGTGCGACGATCTCCTCTCTGGTTGTGACATAATCTTCGCAAGAAACAAACATCAACAGCTGAAGGGGATGATAGATAAAGAGGGTTTAATTAATCGCGTACAGTTTGGTTGGTGTAGGTTAAAAAGAAACGCAACCATAATCACGTAAAATGAGACCTTTTATCTTGAAACCCCTTGGCTGCTTGTAGCTTTTGTTACCTTCCAGCCGGAGCACGAACGCCTGTCACCGGCAGCTGACCGTTTAACTCGTTCCTTGCCAAAAGACGTGATACGAAATTCCAAGCGACAGCCGAGAGAAATGACATCCATTTTTTATTTACTGCCGCTTAGACCCCCATATTTTCTTTCGGTTGTTTTTCCTTGTTACTTTGAATTATTGCTCGACTGATGTTCTGCGATGGCATATTTATCGATATACAGGGTGTGTGTCTCATGAGGATTTACAATAATATGTGTAATTTTGAATAGGAAAAGTTCGTATAGACTATACACTATGAGATAGCTCTACTCCGTTTTTGAGATAATATATACAGGGTGAGTTATTAGTATCCCGGCGGTCGATAGTTAATAGATAGTTAGAGAAAGAAAAAATATATTTTATAACAGTTGTTTGACTCGCAATTTTCTATAACGTGAAATTATTTTCATTTATTGTTGTATTTAGGTGTGACGGAAAGTATGTAAATTTTTTTAAATAGAGCGTCCTGTATATTTTATAATATTATGAATGCAATTGTAAATTTTGATATTGCTGTGAATAAGGCATTGAGTAGTTTGATGTAAAGTAAAGTCTTCAAGTGGCGATAGAAGAGATAATTTAAAAACGATTTAACCAGCTTGATCCTTATACAAAGTATTACCGTTATCAACATATTAACAATTTTATATGAAATTTTGTAAGTATATTTTGCCATCTATCGTATGGCAACCGAACACGCGATTTAAAAATTCAAATTACTGGTAAAGTAAACCCTTAACCCTGTACTTTTGGGTTAAGTATCGTGAAAATTTGTTGTCGTCTGAGTCTTGAAAATCAGATTTTCTTTGATGTGATTTATGTGCGCTCACACAAAAAAAAAACAAATATGCAACAAAAACAAACTGACAGGCATCGTTAGATTCGATTTTCAATCATAGCAAAAAAATCTATTCAAAACACTTCCAAATAACCCACTTTCTATTCACATTCATATTATCCCAATTTTGAATTGTCTCCCCAGAAAAATAACTTATTTTAAACCAATTAACAATAGTAAGTAGATATTGGTGGTTGTTTTTTTTTTGTACTGAATACAAATCCGTTCTCAAACGTAGCTCATCAAGACCGGTTTTAGCGTTTCTGTTTGTTTTTGTGTATGAGCGCACATACCATTACAATGAAACGTCTCCGCACAATTTTCACACAAGTGAACAATTTTTCACGATAGTCCTCCTAAAATTACACTGTTTCTGGTTTACGTCGGAGCCCAACTGATGTTACTAGGTCTTCAGGTTCGCTTGCTGTACGTTTCTAAAAATTGTAAAACATACTAAAATTGTGTAATACCTTGATAACCGTAATACTTTTTATATGAATAAATCTAGTTAAAGAAGTTCTAAATGGCTTCTTCTATAACTCTTTAAATATTTTACATCGTGCTACCCAGCACACTGTATACAGAGCAATATTAAGATACTAAATAGCATACTAGCCTTTAAATTACAAATATCACAAAAACCAGTAAAAATAGATATACGATATAGTAAATATAAATTACAAAGAACTTAAGGGACATTTCAATTAGCAAATAATACACAGTGTGTTCCATTTAAAAATCTCAAGAAAAAGGCATTTAAAAATGCCGAAAAACTAGTGCATGCTACGATCACCCGGTATACCGTATATAATAGGGTATTCCGGTCATGTCAAAATTTAAGCAGATATTCGTTTTAACCTATTGTACAATTTATGAGGATTCATAAAGTTAAGCTATGAGCTTTTTGATTTAGTTTTTCTATGAGATAATTGCAATTAAAAGTCCATTTCGTTTGAATTCACCGACCACCCTCGGAAATACACGATGATTACCGATCCCTAGTAGCGGTGGCAACAGCGGACAGCTCTCGAACAGCTGATCGGCCAAGTTGACGGTTGGCGACCCTGTTGTTTGACAACGAATAAAAGTAACTTTTTTGAGAGATGATTTGATCATTGAAACTTGAAGCCAAACATCTCTCATCTCGCTAGTCGGCAATGTAAAGAAAATCTTATCAGGAGTTACTGTTCTACTGCTGTTACAGCCCGGCACAGAACAATGTCGGCGTTGGAGCTTATACATTTTGAACAAGTGTTTGATATAACCTCAATAACCAAAGCAGGTGTCAACAACGAGCGATTCTAAACGTTGACACAACAGAACACAAAAATTTACTACGTGCACCCCAGATATAGCAACGTTGTCAAGTCGCTCACTTTGAGCGGTCTTTGTGACGTCACAAAGACCAATCCTAATTCAAACTTCAAACAACGATTTCTCTTAATTTAAAACAATGTTTGATATTTTACTTGTGAAGTAGCAAACAGTAGCACCCATACTTTGTAAAAAATGACAATTTCAAAAACACCGGAATACCCTATTTTTCATGACATCAGCATCTAGCAATGGGTTTAGTTATTATGTAACAAAATTTTTAGGGCAATTTCTGCAAAAAATGTAGTATTAACGTAGTTTTTAAGAAAGGCTTGCAATTGCCAATTTTTTGACAAACAATTGAATATCTCAGAAACTATATACTTTACACAGGTACAACTTCGTTAGTATTCATAATATGGTATGACATACAGGGCGTTCCATTTAAAAAAGTGTACTGACTTTCCGTCACGCCTAAATGCAACACCCTGTATAAATGAAAATAATTTTACGTTATAGAAACTAATGAGTCAAACAACTCTGGTATACAACATTTTTTTCTTTCTCAAATGATCTGATGACTATTGACCGCCGGGATACTAATAACTCACCCTGTATATATGTTACGGTCATAGTGATACATAGGTTATTATTAGTAATTACCGGTTATTATTAATAATAGCCAAGTGGCGAGGTTAAAGTGAAGAATTTATCACATGAACCAGCTATTATTAATAATTTCCAGCATGCTGTGGTCAATGTGATATATTTCAATTCGATATTGCATTAAGATGATGCTACAATATAATAGAGCCTCAGATTTGGAATTCTGTTAGTATATCTACATATACGCCACACACAACGAATCTATTCACTGGGTTTTCAGCGTTGGGCCTTTAGTGACGTGAGTCCTGACTAACTTATTTAGTTACTACTCATGACTAAAATAAGGAAGATTATCAAAACGAGTCTGAAAAATGCCAATCCATTGCATGCACGAGTGTGTAACTGTTTGGGTCATGCTTATTTGCGCAATTCTTAAAAGCTAAGTAAGTAATAAATTAGAAACTCGGTTTGTATTATGCTGCCAGTGCATACGTACATAGTGCTTCTGTATTTTGCAATTCGTGGCAAGAAAAATTATTTTTATTTATAACTTATTATTTATTATCTTTTTAATACAAAACTTTAAAAAATGTTTTATATTTAATTTTGAATACAAAAGTCCTCCTAGACCTTTATTTTGTTTGTGGTAGTACAACAATTACACCATTTATATTGTAAAAATTAAGCAAGATAAAGTTTGTAACAATAGGACGTCATCTTCTTTTGTTTTTATCTTTTTTGTAATAAAAAAAAGTACTGCAAAAATCATAGTAATTGTATTTCCGTTGATTCCGTTTTCTCTTTACTCTACCGACTATACTAACGACTCTACCGAATTCAACAGACCTCAAGGTGGCAGCACTGGGTGGAATAAATTGTAATTGTACATTTTCAAAAAACTAGCCACATGCATTAAATATAAAAATGGGTGTTATTGATAATAAAATGGTTAACTTTTTTTAACACTCTGTATAAAATGTTCTTTTTTATGTTTTCGTCATTGAGCCGTCCTTGGGTGTATACCAAATATTATTACCCATTATATCCAGTAGTTTCTAAAGTACTACAACAAGGGAGACAAAAGACAACATTCTGTATTATCAATGTTTTGTATTATTCATAATTTTGGTCATTGGGCTAGCCGTACTGATGATTTGCGTCGAGTAAATAAATAATTATATTATATGTAAGCTATTAAGCTTACATAGTAATCAAAATAACTTAGCTATCTTATTTGAAGGCCGTATACAAAAGATCTTTTGTAAAAGGTAACGTTTTTATCACTTTTACCGTGCCCGTTAGGAAATTATTAATAATAGCCGGTTCATGTGATTATTTAAGTGTTTCTAATCACATTGCCCAAATGATGCAGTTATTATTAATAATAGCCGGTATTTATTAATACAAACCGCATTTATCACTTTAACCGTAACGTATAATTAAATACCAAAATGTCCTGAAAAATATTTAAATTAAAATCATAATTACTCACAAGAACCTTTTACCTTTCACAATAGTTTAAATTCGCCATCCAAGGGAGTAATTTTCAATAAGGGAGCAATTCTTCCGGTAACGAACGAGTAATTGCGCCTTAAGCAGCCGAAGAAGAAGAAGAAGCAGCGGAAGAAGCCTCGCGAGAGAGGACAGCGTCATTGACAGCGCAGGACCGAAATTAACAAAGTTTGCTAACTAATTAAGAAAGTACCGGCGGTGACCTCTCGAGAATGTCGAGGGAGAGAGAGAGAGTCGAAAGGGTCGCCGCGCCGTGAGCTGCGGATTTGATGGACTGCAAGGGCAAGTGTGGGGCCCGCCAGGGACCAAAGCCTTGCCGGCTGTTGAGGTTCTATCAAATTATCATCGCAGTTGCAGGGCTACGTATCCGCAGACTTACGAACGTCTTGAAGTTTGCAGGAAATGGACCGACCAATGTTCAAACTTAATTATTATACATCGCCTGTGGAAGCATTAGTCCGCGGATACTCGAGAGGGTTGTATACGGAAGTTGGTTCCTTGACAGGGTTTGGAATGAATACGCAATTGCTTAAAATTTTGAAGTTGGGGATTATGGTGAAAATTAGAAGAAGATAAGTCTTCTGGTTTGCCCCATATTTTGACATAAGTGAAAAATATGTGGCGACCTACTTTAAACTTACTGCTACATATTTGACAGTTGAACATTTTTACTTAACTGATACAGCACTACACCGCGCACAACTTTTGCATTCTGTGCAATGCGAGTTGATTGGAACGCGACTATGACATACGTCTATATTAAGTAAATTGAATTGGAACATTTTAAATCACCATTTCACGTTCGAAAAAGTCCGTTCTTAATTGCTTATGGAAAATATGGAGAAGGCATTTCAGTCGCGCGAAGCGCGACGGTCGCCCTAAATGGATCATTCTACGTTGCGTGAGTTTTCGAAATCGACGAAAAACGGCCTCTCGGGCGATTTTGCTTCAAAATTTGATGAATTGCATATAATTCTTTGTAATTGATTCCTGCGATCTACCGAATTAACTGATCTATCTAAATAGGCGGTCTACAGGTCCACTAGTCTATATTAAGTAAACTGATTTGGGACATATTAAGACCCAGTTCTACCTCTCCTAAAACGCGTTTGCAAATAAAAGCGTTATTTATTGTTCAAAGTTTATGAAATTTTTTATGTAACTTCCTAGATAAATAACGAGTTGGGCTGGATGAAAAAAAAAATTTTTTAAAGATAAAAATCAATTTTACTTCTACGTCTTTGGTTTTTTTCAAATATAAAACATTTAGCCCAACTCATGATACAAAAATAGATTTTTTATTTAAGTACAATTTTAATCTAAACATTATAATTGCGATAACAAAGCGTAATTGCCAGAAATGTATGTAATTTGCCTATATTACGGGCCCGGTGTAGACAGCAGACGTTAGCAGTTTTAAACACCGCCTATAACTACGCCACGCCTACTGCTATTTTTAAATTAGACTGTTCACAAGTTACGACCGTATATTGAATCAGGAGAACCGAGTTCTCGCATTTCACATTTATACGCACGGTTTACAAATTTAACACACGATAAAAGTCATATACTGTATGATATTATACTTAGTGTAGTTATACCCGCTAGGTGTTAGGTACATTTGTTTAATAATGGGTAGAAGTCGTGGCAAAATACCTAAACATCCGCATCTGCCCTCTAGACGAATTAGTAAAAGACGACTACGTACCACCTAAGTTAAAATATATGTATAGATAATCTAAAAGAACAATATTGTAATTATTTAATTACAAATGAGACAAAGAGACCAGAACAGGACTCAAATAAACATTTTATTTAAAATGTCGGGTTTGTGGACAGGAAGAGACAATTAGCAGTGACGAACTTGGGTCGGCTCTAATGGATATTAGTTCAGCGACTGTATTGGGCAGTGTTACAGCGAGAATTGGATATAGCTAATGCCTGAATTTGTTTTCATTCATGAATCTTGCATTCATGACGCCCAAAACGTTATAAAATATAGCGAACTTGTAGGTGACAAAATATTTGGGATTTATATAAATGGTTTGGGGAACTTTGCACTATGTATATTATGATTTTACTTTATCATACGTAGTATGTAAAGTATTGTAATCGTGCCAAACAAAATTTTTGAGGTTTTAGCGGAAATGTCTTTTTGGATCCCTTGAACATTTTTGACCCAGGTAAAAAAAAAATTCTGTGTATGTGTGTGTGTGTGTGTTTTTTTGTGGCGACGATTCCGGAGAAACTACTAAGGTATCGGGACGAAACTTCATATTTAGAAGTTTCATAACCAAACTTAGAGCTGAAAAGCTTTCTGTTGAAAAGGATCCAAAGGAACTGGAGGTTTAGTCTTATAGCAGTTTTGAAAGATTTTGCAAATAAGCCGCCATTTCTGGAAATTTGTCGAAATAGTTAAATAATAAATTAAAGTACAAGAAATTCTGAACAATTTATGACTATGGCATTTTTTTGGTAAAATAAATAGTTTAGCTGCATGATGAAATTCTATTTTATCGAGATCGCTGCATTAAAACTAGTTAGCCAGGATTTGTCAGATATTGTGATTCTAATGACAGTAGGTAGTGTCAAACGCTGATGTTTTGACAATACCTACTGTCAATATAATCAAAATATCCGTCTAGTTCCAGTAGCTTTATTATAAGATGCAGACATGGCCGATCTCGATCAAATAGAATCTCATGCAGCTAAACTATTAATTTTATATATGGTATGATAAAGTAATGTGCCTGAACGCATCAGATTATTTTTTTTTATTTTTGTCTTCGTGTGTCACTGCCGTGCGTTCGTTCGATATCCAGCATGTTTATAAGTAGATGTATTAGGTCCTCATTGCTCGATTTTAATTAATTCCTTTCTAAATTGAAGTCCATAATTCTGCGATGAGTTATCATGAGTTAATACATTTTTGTCAATTTACTATACAGTATGTATGTCACCCTGTTAAAAAGATTAAATATTATAATAGCAAGCGCGCTCTCTCTAAATTAAATCAATATATTTTCTTTTACCGCCTGGTGGCCGCCAGCCAGCTGTATGCAGTCCGGGATGCATATGCGTCCGTGATGAGTGAGAACACTAATACATTGTAACATGAGCGAAAGCGAAAGCGCCGACGCGCGGCGACAAACTGGCTGAGTACTTCCCCTTCGAATGTATTCGCGTCGACTATGCTCCGCCTTTGCCTGCTTCCTCCAAACCCCCCAACTTCCCCTTATCATAAAACTGTGGCCTGGTTGACGTTGGTGGGGGCCAGGCAGACCACTCCTAGCAAAAAAAAAACATCGCAACGAAATATTTCGTTTGGAAGTTGCGATGTTTTTAAAACGGAGCCTTAACTCACCATTTCTCGTTCGAAAAAGTGCCTTCTGAATTGCTCATGGAAAATTTGGGAAGACTTTTCGGTACGTCGCACTATATGAGCAATTTTACGTTCCCTGAGTTTTCGAAATCGAAACGCGAGCGAGTTTTGTGAACGCGCCTCAACATTCCAGCAGCTGTTTGAATCGTTTCGCCATTGGCTACCGGCTATAAACGTCAAAAACGCAACCATAACCTATTCACAATGCAGTAGGTATGTGCAAAGCTAAGGGATTTGGTCATTATATGCGGGGGCCTAAAAGCACAAACTCCGTTCCCACGAATATCTTTTATGGGGGTAAACTAAAGATATTAAAATCCCCAATCGAGCAAAACACTGAAACAGTCTCTATAAAGATTGTAGTTGTTAGGCAACACTTGGGACATAGGGCTATCAAAATTTATTTTAACGGCAAACTCACCATGCTAAATATTGAATAACATACAGAAATTAGTAGCTCATGGCTGGGTATGTACCCAATCTTCAACATTTATTAAGCTTGGCGGTGGCAACTGTGTTTTTGAGACATCCTTCTACATATGCCATCAATTGATTCCTGCGATCTACCGAATTCACTGACCTACTTTAATAAGCGGTCTACAGGTCCACTAGTCTACATTAAGTAAAGTGATGTTTTTTAACCAGTTGTTTAAATTTTGTCGTTTGCTTTACCGGTAGTTGTTTACAGCTTGAGACGTTGCATGTTAGATGGCACCAGCCGCGCTTGCGGACAGCGCAAATGTCAAGAAGCGCCACAAACTAATATTTTGCTACATCGGCATGACGTACTATTAATTATTCTGCATTTTTTACTTCCTCTAACTATTTTATGCAGTAGGTACGTATATGGTATGGTGAGTTTTCACAAACAACCACACATAGAAGAAGGTGAGTTTATTACAGATTATTTGCAGTACAGATTTATTCATTTATTAATAATAGTTTTCAGGATGTAAGCAAACTATCGTACAGTAACTAATTGCAAACAACATGGACAAGTTGGGGAAAATATTAACTAATTTGGGCTGCAGAACTATGAAAAAAAATACAAGCTACACATCACTTCAATAAAAAAAGTTATTCAATTAAAATATGATTTGGAAAAGTACACACACAGAAAAGTGATCTCTCGAACGAAGAGAGAATTGCTTGGCTGAAGTAGTTGGTAGGTTCGTATATACGCGAGAGATTATTGACTTCAACCAAGAAATTTTATTTCTTGGACTAATTACTAGATTTAAGAAAGTGGTTACTCTGGTGAAGTAAGTAAACAGTCTTCAATGAAGTGTATATTTTTATTCCCGGTAAATATTATATTAGCTACTTAATGTAAGAATTTTAAAAATTTGGCACAAATACGTTTTCTATTGCTAATTAACAAGATAGGTATGTTATATTTACTTACGCGTTCTAAACTGTTGCGTGCGTTACATCAAACTATTCCGTGTTGAAACGTTTATTGAACACTATTGTACACTATTGTACACTTTATTGTATCACAATACACATCCCCAATAAATCACAAGGCACATCCCCTACGGGTACTTCACTGTTGTTTTCGTACCAGGTTAGGCTCCTTTACGGCGCCAGCACAACGCGCGGGCGCGCGAACCTTGACAAAATACGGTGCGCATATTTATTCCAGAGAAAGGGATTACTTGAAAGAAGTGAGAATCACTTCAGTTAAATAATTGGTGGGGTTTTTATTCAGTAAACAATACTTACTTATATTAAATGTCTTATATTTTCTTGGATCAAGTAACTACGCACTTGGATGGATTTGCTATCACTTCGTTGGAGAAATTAACATTTTTGGGACGAAAAATTCAATTACTTCTTTCATACTATATTGGTTCTTATAAAGAAAGAATTTATTTGTTGACAGCATTTATCTGAGAAATTATTTATTTTACTTATATTGAGTATGTGGCATTTCTTGTATATACCTTTCTACAGCCAAGTAAATATGCATTTGAATCTAGTAAATAAATTCAAGAAATTATGTTTTCTCGTTCCAAATAATCACTTTTCTATGTGCAGGATAGACAGAATACAGTACGTATTTAGCCTCAAATACAAAAGATCTTCAAGGTCAAAGTGCTGTCTTTACACAAGAAAATAATACATCGTTTGCCATATTACAATTAATTGTGCGCATTTTGTCATTACGGCCATCACTAATCCCAAATTATTACAGGGTGTAAATAAGACAGAATGATGCAACACTAGCACCAGAGAGTAGCGATTTTGGCATTAATACACCACCTTTGGAGAAACAGTTGAAGTCATGCCATCTCCATTAAAAAAATCATTATTCTGGCCTGAAACACCCAAATAAAGTAAAAAGAAACTGTTCTTCTGTAACACTATCCCTAATGCTTGGAGAGAATATTTGTTAAGAAAAAAAAGAAGTAATCGCAAAAGAAAATCATTCTAGAAAAATAAAAAAGGAAGCGTACGAGAAACAGAATAAAAAGCTGCGCCAAGAAAAAGAGAACAATAAAAATTCCAGATGCAAGAAACATAAAATACAGATGAGGTAGAGAGGGTAGACTGAAGAAGACTAAGGACTTATTTTACACTGTATTTCATTAAAAATTGTAAAACATAAATGTTTAACATTTCTTAATAATAAATATTATTTAACAATATTTAAAACACTTAGTATTTACTTGATTGTTTATATTTGTCGGAATAATGTACCACAAGTGTCTGATATAGGATCACCATCTGAATTAGGTTCACTGAGGTGTCGGATTTCGGATCAAAATCTACGCTTAGTGTCGGAATTAGGGCAATTGTAGAACAAAAATTCTTTAACGTGTGTGAATTTGGGACCTTAATGCCTTTTACATTTTGAAGAAAACAAATACATTTTATTTTGAATACTGTATGAAATTTGTAACAATAGTTTTCGTTTATTACCCTAACAATCCAAAAAAAAAACCGTTTTTCCGTTATATTAACAATAAAGAGGCAAGAAAGTTGTTACCATCCATGGTTCTTACACTGACTGTAAGTTATTAGTTTTGTTTCAAGGCTCATCATACATTAATGACATAATAAAAATTAATAAAAAAACATTTTTTTCGCAAAAAGGTTTTCAGATTTGAACTCATAGGTCTGTTTTTTTTAGACCAGCGTAAATTAATAATTGTTATTTTTCCCCAAAATATTGATTATAAATCTATTCCTGATACCCCCTAAAGTGCTACTAAATCATTGAAACGTTCCAACTAAACATTTACCTCATACGACAAGCGCAAATTGAAAACAATAAACCAAATAACTTACATCCAACCATGTAAATCATGCAACAACTCAGCAGGCTGAAGCTAGATAATCGCCCATCCGCATTATAGCGTTGCCCGCGCGCTATAAAAGTACAATAATGCTATCACAAATACTCCATAACTTAAGCAAAGTGGAAACCCACCCTGAAATAAATCTACAAGCACCAGCCAGCACTTGTTTCAGCCGGTTTCTCCCGGTAAGCCTCCATGCTCCGGGGCGTTCCCATCCCCGCCACATGTTGATTTATCTAAGGCTTCTCCAAAGGTGTATCGCAACCCCCAAACCCCCAAAACTACCCCTTTCGCCCTCTCACACCACAGAAACACTTATATAAGAGTGCAGCTATCCAACGGATGCCTGAAAATGCCTGAAAATGGCGGTCGCATTTCAGTATGGGCTTAAGAAAGCAAACGTAAATTTGTCAGATTGTTATCTGTACGTGGAGGCTGTGTGGGGCACGATCTCTGAAGGGGTGGGGGTGGTAGGGGTGGCTTGAGTAGGCTCGCTGGAACGTATACACGTTTATTAGATTTAAAGGGTTGTAAACAGGATATGGCCAGTAATCGCGAGTTTATGTCGCCCTTTACGTTTGTTTTATTTCCGGTACGATCATGTGATGTTTGGGCCGAGGTTTTCTGGTGCCCGTTTCACCAAGAAAACCCCACTTTATTACTGGGGATAACGTATACTTCACGGTACAAACAAAAAATATATTTTGGGTGCTTTCTTGCTGCTTAGGATGGTTCAAAAGTGAAAATTTTGAGAAAGATACTCGTAAGTACGGCTTTATTAAAAAAAAAAAGCGTACACGTATTGAGGGCTATTGTAAAAGGGATAATTTATTAATCGTTTCCAAGGAAACATATTTCTGACATTTTGTATGTCAAATGTGTGCAAATTGCTTTTTATAATTTAATTATGCCGCGACAAACAACATCGATAACGACAGCGAGAATCGTTACTAAGTTGGAAGAAGGGTGGTCTATAAGGGCAGTGGCTGAAGATTTTCAGTTGAATAAAAACACTGTGTTCAAGATCAAAAAGGCGTTGGGAGCTGGAGGGCACTGTACAAATGATAGCAGGTTCTGGTCGTCCAAAGATTTCTACCCACATCGCAGACACTCATCTTATAAATTATTTACAGCAAAATCTCCATTTCATACAGTTACAGATGCCATGGTTAACACACATTTTCCGGGATCACGACCTACGGTACGTCGAAGAGTAAAAAAATCAAATATCAATAACTGTGTGGCCGCCAATAAGGTAAAAGTTACCGAACAGAATAAACAATCCCGTTTGTTGTTTGTTTTAAATTACAGTCATCGCAATTTTTGGAAAATGTGGTCTTCAGCGACGAAAAAATATTTCAAAATACTAATGACGGACATGTTCGTGTTTACCGTCCACGCGGAACTAGATTTGAAGAAAAGTATATCAATGCCATCGAAAGAAGTAGGTTTTCGATTAATACATGGGCATGGATTTCTTATCATGGTCTAGGAACATGTTGGCGCATTGAGAATAGATTCAATGCTCAAAATTATCAAAATATTCTTTAATATGTGCTGTTGCCTTCGGTCCGTCAAGTGTATCCCGATAATAATTTCATCTTCCAGCAGGACAGTTGTCGTGTGCATACAGCCAACGTTGTTACACAGTGGCTGAGGAATCATAATGTAGAGACGCTACACAGAAAAAAATATGACGGAGTTGTGGTTCACGTAGTTAAAAAGGAGTGAACAGAGTTGATTATTCGCCGAAAATTGTTAAATTTTTACTCTGTTAGGAGTTATCATAAATGTTTCTTCGTATTTAACAAAAACAACACCATCAAGAGTTGCAATAAATATTTTTCGGAGTTGATATAACTCCCTTCGGAATGATTTGTCTTTTAACGTCACGAAATTGTTGAATCAACTCTGTGCAGCAAAATAATAAATCTCTCGATAGTTACCATTTTACAACTCCGTTACCATATTACATTAAACTCTGTTAATGTGTTAAATCAAATCCGTAAAGGATTGCAAATTGTTGTGATGCGAGAAAAGGCGCCAGCTTGGTGGATAACGGACTGGAGGGAGTTACCATAGGGTGTCGAGCAGTGCAGTGTCGAGTTTGAAGAAAGTCATTTGTTTTTATACCACGTGAGAATGGAGTTCCTATTTATACGAGGAAAATTCAACGGAAGTAAAAAGTGGATAAAGTTTCCTTCAGAAAGTTTATGCTTGGAATCAATAATTAGTGCCGGTAAGTAAGTAGAAATTGTTTAATACCCGATAGATTGGTCTTGCCGGACGTATAGCGACGTATTTGAAAACTGATAACTTCAAAACGGCTTGACCAAAAAAATTTATAATTGTTAGTTACATGTAATATGTAATTAACAATTTTATTATAAACCTAAATATGTACTTTAAGTTCTGTGTAAGGGCTCTTTCAGAGCGTTGCGTACCATCCGTGCGGACGGTACGCGCGTACAGCTATAACTAGTAGGATATATGTATGTATGGCAGCTTTCAGAGCAACGTGGATGAAAGCCGCCATAGATCTCTGTAGACATAGCGGTACGCGCGTACCGTCCGCGTCCGCACGGATGGTACGCAACGCTTTGAAAGGGCCCTAAGGTAAATATGTACCGACTGTTTACTGTATTATATGTATAGGTTAAGGATTGCAGCTTGTTCAATTAAAATCTATTCTAACCAATAAAATATTTAGATGCGTATTTTTGTAATACTGACATTTTCTGTTAATTAGTTGGACAGAGTTTTGGTATAGATCCAAACGATTGGGACAATCGTTTGGACAATCGCTAAGGATATTCTTCTAGATTTTGTTAGGTGTAGCCAAAGAGGCGTCATTATTGAAGTAAAGCTTAAGAACGAAAACTTTCTAGAGGAATCTTTGCCGTTGTGTAAGCAATCAAACATATATTTAATTATTACAATGTAGTTATTAAATTTATTTCCTTAGCACCCCCTACTTCAAGTACTGTAACAAACGCATCAGGTGATGTAAGCGATGTACCTTTAAGCATCATTCTCAGCCAGTCGTTGTCTCCAAAACCTCAATCGAGTAAAGAGACTTCGTTATTACAAGTAAGTACCTACATACTATCTGTGATATTATTGGACCAAATTTTTGTTTGTCTTCAGATAATTATACTTAATAAATTTGTTTGTAGGCATTTGAACAAAATTTAAAGCAACATCCCATCGGACAACAAATTTTAGAAGAATACAAGAATACTGGTCAATTGACAACAAATAAGTTAAAAACATTAATACAAGCACATCATGAATCTTTTATTGCAGAATATAAAGCAGATTTGATACCAAAACAACACATGATGGTGCATTATCCTAGGATTATAACTATGGTGGGACCACTTTATCAAATGTCAGCGATACGTTATGAAGCAAAACATAATTTTTTTAAAAGACTCCTTGGTCAAAATAGTTGCTATAAAAATATTTGCAAGACGTTGTGCAATAAACATCAACTTCATTGGTCACATATATGGCATAATAAAGTACAAGAGGATTTAGTTTTCGGTCCTGTTAAAAGTATTAATGATTTTGGTAATAAAGAATGGTTTCTCGGTTTAAATGTTACACATCCCAATAACCTAACTTTTATTAAATGGGCAGCAATAAACGGCATTAAGTATCATGTAGGTTTTTATTTGGTGCATGGTAAATGCAACAACAATTTACCAGTATTTTACAAAATTCAACATTTATTTCATTGTAATAAAAAATATTATTTTGTGTGTCACCGTTGGAAAACAGTTAAGTTTAATGAGTTTTTGCAAGCATATCAAATTTGTACAAATATAGAAGATAATGAGACGTTAATATGCTTGGAAGAACTATCTCATTTGTTGTCATACGAATGTCATACTATGTTTAATAAGCCAAATGAGTTGTATATAGTTCTTAAATACGATTTACTATAGGCAATATGTTTTATGTTATAGTTTTGTTTATTTTTATAATATAATGTTATTTGAATAAAAAAAAATATAATCATGGAACCAGTATTTTTTTGAAAACCTTTGCTAATTATAAATCCATAAAATAGTTAATATCTAATCCTAACGGATTTAATTCAAATCCCACAAGGAGTTGACACAACTCCCATACAGAGTTAATTCACATTCTCGCCAGTGTTAATTTAACGTCATTGTTAACTCTACAAGGAGTTAATTCAACTCTTATTAAATGTAAATTTTTAAATAACTCCAGAGTTATTTCAACACTGTTGAGAGTTTAATCAACTCACAATTTGTATTTAATAAGTCAGTTCCTTTCGAAGTTGATTTACATCCAAAAAGGAGTTAATTGAACTACTTTCCGTGAATATTTTTCAATTCCGAGTTGGGAGTTGGAAGGAGTTAATTAAACTCCTAATGTATTTATATTAACTCTGGAATCAACAACTTTGCGTGATTTCACTCTGGACGCGAGGGAAACACAAAAAGAGTTGAAAGGGAGTTGAAATCAACTCCGTATTTTTTTCTGTGTACCATCACCTGCCAGAAGCCCCGACCTCAACTGCATAGAAAACGTTTGGGGCCGCATGGCAAAAGAAATGTCCAAGTTGAACATCAGGCCTCGTACTGCAGATGAACTGTTGGGAGTTGTGAAAAAGACATGGGAAAGTTTAAGCGATGATAAAACATTTGCCCAGGCACTTGTTCACTCAATGCCCCCAGATTAAATGAAGTGATTGCAAGACACGGCGCGGTGACGAAATATTAAAATATTTTGTTGTATTTAAATAATGTTCTTAAACTGTTAATGATTTTTTCTTTTAATTCATGAATAAAATTATGTGAGTTGTATTTGTAGTAATTGGTAACGATTGGCTAAGAAATGGGGTAAAAAATAATAAAATCCTCGAAAAAATGTCGACAAAATTCAGTTCTCATCGTGTATGTAGTTACAGGTTGCCAAGTAACAACAATAAAAGATAGGTTCACAATATGGCAATCTAGCCAAAACTGTGCTTACTACTTGTACGCATTTTTTAATGGAACTTTACAATACGAATACAAAATCAGGAAGAAAAGTAAATTAGGGATGATACTTTAGACCTCAATTCCAATTCTAAAGAGCCTAATATCACACCAATGAAGTATGAAGAAACATGATGACAGTTTACATGACAAGTTTTGATAAGCCGATATCACTTACCTAATAAGGTCTCAAGAAAGCGTTCTGGAGAGTTGGTAAGTCTGGAACAAGAGACAATAAATCTTAGTTAAAAATGCATATATCGTTTTCGGAAAAACAAGTAATATCAAAATTATTGCTCGTAATATTTTCTGTATTGTGTTTTATCTCATTCTTTTTGGTTATAACCCCCGTTTCAATTTTGACAATATGGCATCAGATTTAGCACTAGAGGACTTAAAATACCACAGGAAATAAAAAGCATACGTATTTGAGCTTTTCTTACATCTTTTTATTCAGTTTTAACCACTTTATATATTATGCCATTATGAATTTTAAACATGTCTTAGATTTAGAATCAGGGAGTTTTAAATTACACCAGAAATAAAATTCGAGTTTACATTTTTTTTTTGTCGCCAAATGTTAAATTTGGACAATTTGACCTAAAATTTATAATCACAGATTCAAATATACACTGACCAGCACAATTAAAGCAACGGTAAACCAATTTAGGAAGATTATCAAATAATTTTAAAAAAGAAACGTTAGAGTGCTTTATACTGGCGCAATCAAAATGAGATTGTTGATCTAAGTTTGGGATACCTGTGGAGTAGAGTACCTAAGCAACTTCTCCAGGTTCTTAAGTACTCCTCTACAAACACATACAAATTCTTAACATTTTGTTTTGTAATTCATACCAATATCGGATTTTTTATAGAAAATACACAGCTTCAAGTAATGTTTTGATTGTTCTACAATATCCGCTTCCATCAAAATCTTGTTCACAACGCTTATTACATAAAAACTGAAGAAAAAAAGAACGCCAATCTATAGAAGAGACACTAAATGCAACTGGAACAAAAATTGAAAGAGGTTTAGAAAGAAAAAAAATCGTCTGAGCGCAAAATAGGGACCTATTTTCATTTCTATCGCGCTCATGTTTACACCGAGAGGTAAAAATGTTGTTAGCCATACAAATTATGTAGAAATAATTCAGGAGTATGACATACTATTTTTTTTCTGTTTAGTAATTTTAGAGTTATGACCCTTCAATCACAGGGACCAATACAACCGAAACGAGAAATGGTAGTTAGGGCGATTCTTTCGTGCGGGGTCACATATACATATATAATGTTGACTATATTAGATATATAGAAATCAGAGAGTCGCAAATATCATATAAATTATGTTTAAACGAAATCCAAGTTTTCCTGTTTATTTTTGTCGCCATATTTAATAAATTTAAATTCTTTAAATAAACACTTATTGCTCAAAATGCAAATTTAAATAAAATATATGATTCGCTTATGCTCATTATATTTTGTGTTACAACTGCTATACCAAACTTTTAAAAATAAAATAATGAATATAATTTAATAACTTTCAAAATAAATTATTTTTTCCTTTTAATTGTCGTTATTGTTATTAATTACTGCAAAATCAAGATTACATTAAAAAAAATAACATATCGAATCAAAATAACTATTACATGTCACTGTTACAATTTTCAAATTTAATCGTCTGAAATCGTTTAGTATTTGCATGCATTATGTCATAAATTTGTTGTTTAATAATAATATCAAAAACTCGGATGCGAACCAAGAGTCCCAAGTTTTATATCAAAAATTTATCCTAATAATGTACCACTAATTCGGCAATTAGAAGTTTCACTGTAAATCAAACTTCTTTGTGCTAGTCATTGTACTATTGTTTAAAACTTTATTTCCAATAGTGATTGATGTTCTTGATAAAGTATGCATAACAAATAGTGCAAAGTGCTGTAAAATCAGAACAAATACCATCCGTTAGGTCAATATTAACTGTTATCTAACAAAAAATAAGTGCTTTTAAGAATTCGCAATCTCCATTAGTTTATGATCAAATAAAACTGTGAATCACCGTGATTTCCCTTCATATTATCTGAATACACAGATCAGAAGTGTTATTGTTATTTCAATTTGCACTATTATGATAGACAATATAATCTAGTTACTTACATATAATGATGACCTGTTACTTAATCGCATATCACCTTGGATTTTTTATAGTTGTAAGGATTGCGAAACAGGCAAGAGATCAAGTTACTAGATAATTGACCATTTAAAAAGACATTTCTTAGTTACCAGGATCACTGTCAAGAAAAAAAAACCGTGGTCCAAAGATACTTGTAGTAAAAAGTGTACCTATTTTTAATTATTTTTAAAACAGTTGTACACTTGTAATTATAATTACTATTCAAAATACAGCATATCTTTTTAAACACTCTTTATTGATATTTATAGATTCTCCAGTTGCTTTTAAGAAATCGCCTGCCTTTTTTGGGTTTGTTCACTTTTCATTGTCTAATACCATCGATATTATATTATGCAACTGCACTAAGGAAACATAGAAATATAAATGGCGAAATCACCACACAGTGGCGATTTGTAACAGGTATTAAAAAATACTTTCTCAAAAACATATTTTTCCCATCAAAAGTGGCTTTACTACTAAATAATCAATTTTGACGTTTTGACGGTTTCAGAATACAGAATAAAAATTCAACAGTCAAAATGAAATACGCTTGCGGTTATTAGTTTAATTAGCTGAGAGTGCTGTATACTCGGTATAACTAAAGTTAGTTTCGGTAGCATCCTTTCCCACATAGCGTACTGTTTTTAACAGTAATTATCATATTCGCTTTGTTGCTGCCGGTCGCAAACTTTTCAACCTAAAGAATTACATAATTTTCGCCGCAAACAATGACGGAATATATAATTTTATAAAGTGTAAAATGTATGGTAATCCGTCGGATTTGTAGAGAGAGCCGGAATATAAACAAGTTTGCAATATTTGCGGGCGCGTGGCAGCGGAGTTGGTCGCAGGACCTCTCGTCGCATTGTAATTCTGCATCAATATGCATGAGCCAGTTTCGTCCTATGGACACGAAATTGTCCTCTCGTTTACTTTGAACCGTATATATGGAATTATTTTACATGTTTAATAATATAATTTGGACAAATTTTCCATTAGCCCATATGAACACCACATCTACACTAAATAAATACCACTAGACAACTTATTTATACGTCATTTTGTCCAATTACACTGTCTTACAGTGATTATTTTTTGACGTTTCTTAAAACCAATGAAATGCTTCTTTATTTGTCACAAGGGTAAGTTTCAACCAATTATGTCATTATTATAGTGGGAATAAATCTTTTGTGATTATTCTCGGGAATAATCACTGTAGCTTTTATTTGCCTAGCAACTGTCAGATACTTGTCAAAATAATTACTTAATTGTGTCAACGCGAAATGGGTGAAAGTCATCGGTTTAGTACCTTTTCTAATGCAGAAATTACAAAAAAGATTTTAGAAACTACTTCGAAAAATACTCTAAGAAGTAATGTCTATATGGAGACAATTTAAGACCTTCACCAAAGAAAGAAATTATATTCTGGATCAATCTACTACAACAGCTACTCTGGCATTGATTTTAAAAGATTGGGCTTATAACATGAAAAGAAAAGACGGAAATGATTATAAAGAAGCAGTAATAAAGACAATGTGGAATAAAACGGCAAAATTAGTTCAAGAACTTTACTTTAATAAGTATAACAGGTCCTTTGATCCTTTCCATGATATAGAATTCAGAAATGCTCGGAATGCAAGAGATGCAAAAAGAAAAATTTTACAAAAACATCCTGAAAAGCACAAACAAAGTTCTGTGGCACTTTCTAATACAGAATTGTTGCAAATTTTTAACTATTGGGACGAAGACACACCTTGTGGATTGCAAAGAAAGTTTTTTCACGTTGCATCGTATGAACTAGCTTGGAGGGGAGGAGAAGCTACGAAATGTTTAGTTCATTATTTTAAAAAAGAAACCAACATAAAAAGAATAAATACTGGCCGCATTGAATACAATCCCATCTTTACAAAAACTGCACAGGGTGGAGCACAAAGGTGCGCTAATAGTAAATGGTTGACTCCAAACATAAATAACCCAGATATTTGCCCTGTTCGTCTTTTTGAAAAACTAATCAGTAAACGTGAAGAAAATATTAAAACCGAACGCTTGTTTCTTACTCCCAATCCGGCTTGGCAAACTCATGGTTTTTGGTATAAAAACGTTCCTGTGGGAATAAATTCCATTTCAAAATGGATGAAAGAATCCGCAGAAAAAGTAGGTCAAGACACAGTTACTAAAAAAATAACTAACCATTCTGCCAGATCAAGTGCAGTAAGTAACCTTTCAAAAGCTGGTGTAGGAGAACAAGAACTAATCAAGGTCACTGGTCATAATTCTGCAAGTTCGATTAAACCATACTTACAATTGAACCAAGAACATCATTCAAATATAATAAATAATCTTAGAGAACATACGCAGGAGGAAACACTTAATATAACAAGCAATTCCAAATCCTCAATAAATAATGAGTCTCGAAATATTTTTAATAATTGCGTTTTTCATTGTACTAATTTAAATTGTTAATTCTTTTAATATATTCACAATGTGTCAACGATATTTTCATATATTGTAAGTAATAATTAATTAAATTAAATTTTTCAATAATTTTATGATAGTTTTATTGATCTTTTTTATTGTAAAAATTTGTGAATCAAAAAATAATCTAGTCAAATATAACTCGAGAGTTCCATAAATTAGAAAATAATTTGACAGATTTTGTTCAAACTTGTTGCCATTTGGCAATAGTCACGAGAGCCCGCAGGGCTCGAGTTTTCAGAAAGTTTTCAACAAGAGTTGGCAACAAGTTTTCAAACAATCTGTCAAATTATTTTCAATTTATTCTCACTCTCTTGTTATATTATTACTGAAAATATACTTTTGACGAGACATAGTGTAAGCTTTTGACAGTGGCAGCTCGCGTATAGGCACTGTGGAACTGCAGCACCCCTATTATTTCCACTTAATATTATGGATAACATTTAATATAATGAGTATTTTTCCCTTTAATTCTTTCTTTATACTTGTAGAAAGTATAATCCTTAATCCGTAATGTCAATAGCCATCCCCCAGTTTTAAAAAAAGATTCAAAAATCGTTGTATGGAACTGTGATCTGCACCGTTCCAGTAGGCGAGCTGATTGGCTATTCTGCGCATGCGCACACAACAGCGGCAAGCGAGGCAGCGGCCTGTTGGATACAGATACAGAGACCAGAGAGAAATGTTGTCCCCGCAGTGCCGACCGTGCCGACCCTCGGCTGGTGGAAGGTAGTTTTAGAAACTGCGGATGGCATATCAAAAGGCAATACGTATTTTACAACAATGGCAGTGCTTTCAATAGAGAAAAAATTCCCCAGTTTTCATCCAGAGACCAAGGATAAAATTATTGATATTTTCGCGCAAATTAAAACAAGAAGAATTACGCTTATCTTAACTTCACTTGTTTGTTTGCTACAATCTTGTAATCGATATTTTACCTACTTCCCAATATCCAATCGAGTTGAAATTTTGCACGTGGACAGATTGCCGGTGACCATGGATAAAGGAATAAAAAAATTTAAAACTTTGCCACAATTTTCAAAATTTAACAGTTAATCCGCTTTTTTTTTTCATTAAGCGTTGTTTTTAAAAAATTTTATTTTGTACATAAATTTATTACTACGCTTACCTTAAGTCCACTTGTTTGTTTGTTATGTATAAATCTTGTAATTGATATTTCACCTACTACCCATTGTCCAATCGAGTTCAATTTTTGCATGTAGACGATTTCTGGTGACAATGCATGAAACATTAAAAAAATATGGAACATTTTTAATTTTAAGTACAGGGTGGGCCAAATTCGATGTTACTATAGGAGATCTCGGTAACTATAAGAGATATCGAAAAATGAGTCAGGTTATTGTGTCGTTTTTTTTTTGAGAGAAACTCAATGGTGAAAACCAAAATTAGCTATCGTCTTTTGTTTTCGAGTTATAACAGAAAACTCGATTTTTTGCTATTTTGATACTTGTCGATATCTTTGTTGTTTGTTAAATCAGACGAATGATATTTGCACGTTCTTCAGGCACTTTTTCGATTAGAATTCAGTGGAAGTCACAGATTTTAAATATCTCTAATAGCTTTGTAGATATAACATGAAGTTGTGTTTTTTTTAAATGGAAACCATAGCTGGCTATGACTGAAATAAATAGAGCCTTTTTTCCCCTTTTCAACGATATATAACATGCCGGTCCACAATATTCCAAAACTAATGTTTTATTGAATAACATGAAATTGGTATATAAGAGAAATTATAATTATTGTCTTCGAGATTTCTCCGAGTAGGCGTATGTCACTAGTAGTTTAACACTACTAATCAGTGAAATTAGTAAAATTTCATTCTTTTATTTTAATTGAAAATTACGGAATGTCGTTTGAATAGTATGAAAAATGCGCAATAATCGAATGCTTTATTCAAAGTAATAACAATAATTGTGATTCATCCGAAACATAATTCAATCGTTATCCAGGTAGTGCACGACCGCACAAACTTGTTTTTGGGATTAAAAGAACATCTCATCAATTACGGGTTGATTAATATGCCAAAAGCCGAACATTGTGATATGGAAGTGGTATGCTACTGCAACTGCGGCTGCAACTGTGTTGGTGGCAGCTTCTTCAGCATTTTCAATATGGTAATGTTTGGGTCTTGGCATACTAAATGACCCGTGATTGATGAGATTTTCTTTTAATCTCTCAAAAATAGATTTGTGAGGTTGTGTTCTTTCTGGATAACGATTGAAGTATGTTTTGGATGAAATTTCAGCATTGTTATTACTTTGAATAAAGCATTCGATCATTGCGTATTTTTCATATGATTCACACGGCATTTCGTAACTTTTAATTAAAATAAATATTCAAAAGAATGCAAACTCAATACTTAAGTCACTGATTAGTACTGTCAAACTACTAGTGACATACGCCCACTCATAGAAATCTCGAAGACAATCATAATGCCTCTGATACATACTAATTTCATGTTATTCAATAGAACGTTACTTTTTGAATATTTTGGACCAGCATGTTATATATCGTTGAAAAGAGGAAAAAGGCTCTATTTATTCCAGTCATAGCCAGCTATGGTTTCCATTAAAAAAAAACAGAACTTTATGTTATATCTACAAAACTATTAAAGATATTTAAAATCTGTGAATTCCACTGAATTCTAATTGAAAAACTGCCTCAAGAACGTGCAAGTATCATTCGTCTGATTTAACAAACAACAAAGATATCGACAAGTATCAAAATAGCGAAAACTCGAGTTTTGTGTTATAACTCGAAAACAAAAGACGATAGCTAATTTTGGTTTTCACCATTGAGTTTCTCTCAAAAAAAGACGACACAACAACCAACCTTACTCATTTTTCGATATGTCTTTTAGTTGCCGAGATCTCCTATAGTAACATCGAATTTGGCCCAGCCTGTACAAATAATCATACCCAACAATATTTTACAAACACAGATTCAAACGGATTCACTGATCGCGTCAAAACTTCGCATCTCGTTCGACTGCCTCGCACCAAAACCCACATGCGAGGGAAGCCGAACTGCGCATAACTTTGTTCATGTTTATTTCGATCTTAAAACTTAACAAATAGTCGGAATGCTATTAAATTCAAGGAATATGTATCGCAGTAAATAAGGATTATTTGCATGGTAACTGCGTTGTCCTGCTAACATTCGTTCCTGAGATATCGGTTTTCATTAAAATCTTGTTCGCAACGTTTATTACATAAAAACTGAAGAAAACAAAAACGCCAATCTATAGAAGAGACTGTAGATGCAACCTGAACAAAAACTGAAATTTTTGTGGGTGGTTTAACAGAAAATAAATCGGAAAGACGAGCGTTAATTTAAAATTTGAAAAAATTAGTATTTTAAATTGTATTTGAAATTGTGACAAATTTTAATTTGGTTAATTTTAATTTTGTGACGCGCAGTGTATATTTATTGCAATCTGTTTCCATACAAGAAATTTTATAATTTAATTGTAGACTCTACAGAATTCAACACCCTATATAAGTTTAGTAAAAAATATATATTTTTTTAATTTTGGCTTAGAAATACGTAAGGTGCATGCAGTCACTTAATAAAACTAATAAATTCTACTCTAAAATTTTCTTCTACCATCGGTAGTCAACAGCTTCTGTTTAACATCGTAATCAATTCTGTTGATTTATTGAAGCACCGCTACTGACCGGCTAGCCGTGCGGATATTAGGATATTTTTGTAGCACCTCGCTGTAACGCTGTCGCCGAAGAATGAAAAGGATCAACACCGGACGCCCAGGTCATCATTTATTACGTTAAACGTATAATCGATACCGGCCGAATGTAAAAGAGTGGCACTATTTCCAACTTCCTTCCACCCTAGAACCCTAAATTTCATTCCTAAATCGCAATATATGAAGCCCTTTTTGTCAACAGTTAGTAAACCAGGGGAAAAAACGCCAAAGTGAGACGAAATAATTAAATAAAAAAAATGCCGCCGCCTGGAATTGAACCTAGGTCTCCTGTGCTACCGGACTCATCCCAATAGTGATTTTTTGTAGAAAATTGTATTTATTAGAACATGAATTGTAGCTATTATAAGAATGTTTCAATATTATAACAAAGTGTGCAAAACAACGAAAGATTAATCAAATTTAATTCCGTAATTCACGTAATTAAGCAAATTATAGTAGCATGTAAACCTTCTGGTAATCTGTCAATATAAGACTATTTCAAGGTCGATAAAACAACAAGAGATAATAATAGTATAATTAGATTTATGTAATTAAAATCGTATCATGGCTATATTGTACAAGCGCGCAAAAAAAAACGAAACAATTTAGGCGTTTGCATGATTCCAACTTATTATATAATACCCATTTTCACACGAAATGACTTGCACTGTTGACAGATCATTTGTATATAAGGTGCGATCTTTTCTGGTATTCTCAGTACAGCTCAAGCGCCAGAAAAATGAATAAGTTAATTGGTTTGTGTTGTGTTTTGTTCGGCATTGCCTACGCCTACGATTTCGATGATGCATTTTATAGTAAGTTTCTTTCATTTCAATATTTAATTTTTTTTATTACAACTGGTATGGATTTTTTCTGTTAAATCTAGTTTGATTTTTCAAGTCTTTCAGTTTTATGTTAATTTTCGTTTTTCAAACAGGACGGTACATTGTGTTTCAAATCGCTAGGATTGGAAAAATGAGTCAAATGCATTAATAAATAGCTTGGAGGTACCACAAGGTTCTGTTTTGGGACCTGATTTATTTAAATTGTACATAAACGATGCTGCTTCACTTGCTAAATCTTATTGCTAAATCACCTATTGCAGACTATACAGTAATATCATTTTGCAGGACATTTTCAGGACATTCTGAACTAGTATCGGTTATAGAGGAAATTTTCACTTCAAAAAACAACAATTAATCGAGTGCCATTGTTTATGGTAAAAATCGCCTAGTAGATAGCCTAGTAGACGTTTCTATACAGGGTATAGCCAACATAAGTGCATGTCGGATGAATTTACTTTTGAAAGATCTTATAAATCTTTTTTTTAATATTACTCTAATTACAACTCTAATTTAGACAATTGAGTTGAAAATTACACCTGATTCTTCAATACCGTCCAACTTAAAAAGTGAATAATGTTGTTAACCAAAGAAAAAATCATCAAGATTACTTGCACCAACTTGACATTTTGCAACCATGACATTAGCAACAATAACACATTCAACTGCGAGGTATTAAAATGTTCCATATATTGAAAATTATATTATACCGTGTCGGGCAGAAAGTTGGACAGAAATGGGAAAAACATTTATTATTAACTAGATATAATATAATATTTATGTACTTTACATTTATTATTAACTTTTCAGAAAATTTTATTCTTCGTAAATGCTGCTGGATTGTCATAAAGTTAAATTGAAAATATGAGAATGTAATTATCTGCTTGCATGTACCAGGTGTTACAAAAAATATGAAAAACACTGAAGAATAGTGAAGTACCTTTATGTTCAAAGCTATGCAAAAATGTTATTTGAAAAAAGTATTTGGATATAGAGTTCAATTTTAGTATTAGAGTTCTTTAAATACGAAATTATAATCACCTTCTCCATTTCATATATCGCGTGTTGCCAAAAAGATAAAAATGACTAAGTAAACTACATTCATCTTCAATTTTTCTTTTGTTTTTGTTTTATATACTTAAAAAACTCTTCAAAACTATGCAAAAACATGATTTGAACAAGTATTTCAAAATATTAGAAGGCATTAAATATGATATTATAGTCCCGTTCGACGTTCCATATACTCATATTAAATTAATGGTTTTCAATGCCCTCTAATATTTCGTATAACACGTTTTTCAAATAACAAAATAACCAACAGTCAATTTTTGTATAGCTATTATAATAAAGGTACTTTAAGGTACTTCCTTAGTCCTTTTCATAGTTTTGGAACAGACGGCACATGCAAGCAGATAATTACCTACAACATTTGCATTTTAATTTTAAGATAATCTAGAATAGGATGTTATGAAGAATAAAATTTTCTGAAAAATTATTAATAAAAATGTCGATAGTCATCAAATCGTTTGAGATAGAAAAAAATGTTTTATACAAGAGTTGTTTGACTCATTAGTTTCTATAACGTAAAATTATTTTCATTTATACAGGGTGTTGCATTTAGGCGTGACGGAATGTCACTACATTTTTTAAATGGAACGCCCTGTATATCATGCCATATTATGAATACTAAGGAAGTTGTCTTCCCAACTGTGTAAGTTGTACCTGTGTAAAGTAAATAGTTCCTGAGATATTCACTTGTTTGTCAAAAAATTGGCAATTGCAGGCCTTTGTTAAAAACTACGTTCATACTACATTTTTGCAGATATTGTCCTAACAATTTTGTCACATAATAACTAAACCCAAAGGTAGATGCTGATGTCATGAAAAATTTGATGCGCCATACAGGGTGATCGTAGCATGCGCTAGTTGTTAAACATTTTTAAATGGCTTTTTCTTGATATTTTTAAATGGAACAGCCTGTATATTATTTGCTAATTGAAATGTCCCTTAAGTTCTTTGTAATTTATATTCACTATATCGTATATCTATTTTTACTAGTTGTTGTGATATTTCGAATTTAAATAGTAGTATGCTATTTAATATCTTAATATTGCTTTGTATGCTACCCAGTGTGCTGGGTAGCATGATGTAAAATATTTAAAGCGTTATAGAAGAAGCCATTTAGAACCTATTTAACTAGATTTATTCATATAAAAAGTATTACGGTTATGAAGGTATTACCCAATTTTATAAGTATGTTTTGCAATTTTTACAAACGTACAGCGAGCGAACCTGAAGATCTAGTAACTTCAGTTGGGCTCCGAAGTAAGCCAAAAACAGTGTAGTTTTAGGGGGACTGTCGTGAAAAATTGTTCACCTTTGTGAAAATTATGCGGAGACGTTTCATTGTAATAGTATGTGCGCTCAGACACAAAAAAAAACAGAAACGCTAAAACCTGTTTTGATGAGCTATGTTTGAGAACGGATTTGTATTCAGTACAAAAAACAACCAACAATATCTACTTACTATTGTTAATTAATTTAAAATAGCTTATTTTTCTGGAGAGACAATTCAAAATTGGAATAATATGAATGATAGTATGAGTAATATTGATAATGTGAAAGAAAAGTGGAATGGATTTTGGCAGTGTTTTTAATAGATTTTTTTTTTAGCGATGAATGAAAATCTGAATCTAAAGATGTCTATCAGTATGTTTTTGTTGCATAGTTGGTTTTCGTGTGTGAGTACATAGATCACATCAAAGAAATTCTGATTTTCAACACTCAGAAGTCAACAAATATGCACGATAGTTAACCTAAAAGTACACGGTTTAGGGTTTACTTTAGCAGTAATTTAAATTTTTAAATCGCGTGTTCGGTTGCCATACGGTAGACGGCAAAATATACTTATAAAATTTCATAGAAAATTGTTACAATGTTGATAACGGTAATACTTTGTATTAGGATCAACCTGGTTAAATTGTTTCTAAATTATCTCTTCTATCGCCACTTGAAGACTTTACATCAAACTACCAAATACCTTATTCACAGCAATATTAAAATTTACAATTGCATTACATTTTCGTAAAATTGCAAATATCACAAAAAATAATAACATTTGGTGTATGACATACTAGATGTAAATTAGAGCGAAATAAAGGGTTATTACAGCCAACACATATTGTACAGGATGTTCCATTTAAAAAACGCGAGAAAAAGCCATTTGAAAAACATCAAAATTTATTAAGTTCAATGAACAGCCTGTATAGTGTATCTAATATCTTTGGATACTATCATCTACCTACTAGCTTTGACTATTGTCTCACAAAGTTTAAAGGCATAATAGGCAAAAATGTCGTTTTTACATGGTTTTTAAAAAGATTCTGCAACGGGCATATTTTGGAAAAATAGTTGATATCTCTGGAACTATTAACGCTGTGACTTAGCTACATATACGGGTGGACAGATAAATTTAGTAGTGTTTATAATATAATAAAATATACAGGACGTTCCATTTAAAAAAATTTTCATACTTTCCGTTACACCTAAATGCACCATCCTGTAAAAATGAAAATAACTGTCGACCACCGGGATACTAATACCCTGTATAATAGTAATAATAATAAGTAAATTTTGATATAAACTAGAGGTACGACAGATATATCGGCTTAAATTGTAAAAACAGGTACACATCAAAAACATAAATTACTTACTGAAGATCAGAGTACCAGAATGTCTCAACAACCACAATCCAAGAACTCCCATAAGAACCAATGCTTGCCATTCTTTCGTTGTTAACATCTATTTTTCTGTATCTCTTTTAGATCAACTTCTGGCAAACGACCTAGAAGAATTATCTTTTGATAGTGCACTTGCTCCAACTCATCCAAGGGTGCGTAGGGACGAAGAAGCAACAAAATGCCACAAACATCATCACCATGGTTGTTGCGGCGACGAAATATTCCAAGAACTCCACGAAAAATTCCATGACATCAAGAAGGAATGCTTCAAACAAGTCACAGGAAAAGAATTCCATCATGGTCTACCCATGGACCCTTTCAACTGCGATAACATCGAAAAAAAGAAAAAAGAAATGATCGTAAGTACTATGCGCTTTACCAAATTTACCATAGTCAACAATAATCTGTATGATTTCAGTGCATCAAACAATGTGAAGGCCAGAAGAAAGGACTTGTAAGTTGACCAAAATCTATACAAAGATTGTCCTCTTTTTATTTTTTAATGTTTTGTTTCTTAGATGGACAGTGATGGTAATGTTAAAGAAGAAGAAGTTAAGAAATTCATCAAGGAAACTATTCAAATTGAGTGGTTGAAACCAAAAATCGATGATATCGTCACTAAATGTATTGCTGAAGCTAAAGAAGCTGCTGCCAAACGTGACACCAGCGACAAGGACGCTTGTAACCCATCAGATCTGAAGTTGGGTCACTGTATGTACAAAGAGATCCAACTTGGATGTCCTGCGGACCAAATCAAGGATCAGGAAAAATGCGACAGGGTTCGCGAATGGCTCAAGAAGGATCCACTCCAAGCACATCATTAAAATATCTTTTGGTTTGTGATTGCATAATGTTGTAAGCGCTTACAGAATAAATAAACAATACAAATAGGTACTAACCCACATATTACGTTTTGTTTTATATTGTTCTTTTACTCATCAGACACATATGTATTTCAAAACCACCTGAAGGATAGGTAATTAGTAAAGCAATGATTCATGTTTTGTTATGCTCTTTTATATGGTTATCAGTACCTACATAAACACTTCAGCTAGGTGCGTAATTTCAAGTACATAAAATAAATAAGTCTATGGTTTATGGTACTATATAAGTTCGTGAAAACAATATATTGTTCAGTTTGTGCAGAAGTTATCAATATGGCTGTATTAGTTCTGATTTATCTGGCTGCGTGTGCTAGTCATGCATTAGCTGTCAATAATTACCCGATCTACAGTAAGTATTAGTGTACATCAGAAGGTTAACCGGTGTAAGAAGAAAGGTATTTGTCGGGCAATTCCGTCAAACGAAGATCGAAGAAGCAACCGTAGACACGTGTTTCTTTTTGACGGAATTGCCCGACAAACACATTTCTCCTTATATATCTCACCGTCGACTAACCAGTTTTTCGTTAACAGGTGTCTTATGTAATACTCACATTGTTTTCTTTTTTGGGAAAAATCCCATAACAACAAGGGAGGAACTTATATAAAAAACTTTTTTCCTCTAACAACATATCGAAACCTTTGTTGCATTTTTATATAGATACTATTTTTTTGACTTAAGGATATTATCTTTTAAATTCCAGGTTTTAATCAATCAACTCACATTCTTGTATTAAACATTTCACCAACTTTTAAAAATTATCTTGTTATTATGAAAGCAATAATATCTTATATGGAAAGCAATTAACGCATCCAAAGAACAAAATTGTTTTTTCTATATAAAATATCATATATGTTTAAAGTTGGTAATGTATATAAACATATAAACTTTATAAACTAATATAAATAGTAGATAGAAAACAAATACAAAATCTAAATACTAAATCTATCTAAAATAACTTACAGGATTAGTCAAAATTAAAAAAAAAAAAAAAAAAAAAAAAAAAAAAAAAAAACACCAAATCTAAAATACTTCTCTGTTATATTTTATGAAATAAATTGTTTTTTCAACGCCACGTACGATATTTATTACCTACAATAGCCGTTGGAAACGTTGAAAAATGAGTTTTTGGCGAATAACTTTTAAAATATTGGGAAATGTGGTGGGGTTGTATTTAGAAACAATGTTTATTTTTAATTCTGCATCGTTTCACCTAAAAAAATCTATGGGTTCCAATTTAAAATAAAAACAATAACACGCTTTAAAGTTTGACAAGTTTGACACTAGATTTTGGTCATCCTGTATAATTAGGATCAATGACACTTGGTTAACGAGACTACTAGATCTAACTTAATAAGGACTTCGCAAAATTTTATTAACGAGGTGCAATTTGTGGTTTTTATTGATTTTTAAAACCAACGATGCAAAATCAATTTTCTTTTGTTTTTATTTTTTTGCGCTGCAGTCACTCAACCGATTTCAATAAAATTTTGGTGGTATGTAGGCAACCATAACAGGCTTCCAAATGTGTAAAAAAATATATAGCATGCAATTTAAAAAAATATATCACGTTGGCGTTGCACATTTTTGGGACACCCTGTATAATCAAAAATAATTTCTTGAAATGTACCTTGAAGTACAGGGTAAGCTTGCAAAATGTCAAACTCTTAGCTTAATTAGTAACTGAGCTACAGAAGACGGGAGCTAAGTTGCAGGACCCTGTATACAAAACGATGACATATGATAAGCACCAGTTAAGATAAGACATAGATGGAACACCATTCACTGAGCATTGTTTTTCTTGCAGATGATTTATTGCAGTTGGAAGCTAAACTTATAAACACAAGAGAAAGGCGTGAAGTTGCGTCTGCCTGCTTCGACTACAATAGTTGTTGTGACATATCAAATGCTCATCAAGATGATTCCTTGAAGATTTGTATAGAGAAACAGCACATTGTGGGACGTCCAAACAAAGATGAAATAAAGGTAATATCTAAATATGTAGATACAAAGAAAACTTATGCATTTATTCTACTAAGTAAGTAGGTAATAATTTTTAATTTTTTTTAGTGCATTGCTGAGTGTATGGCAAAGACTGACGGTTACGTAAGTAAAGCATCAATATTCTTTTTTTAATTTACTGCAAATAATTTGTAGATGTGGTATTATTATAATAAAATGATTTAATTTATTATTTATTTTTAGATGAATGAAAATGGTGTTATCGACAAACAGAAATTCAGAGGATACCTCATCTACAAACTGTCAGATTTTTCTGCTTGGTTGAGACAAGAAGACGCAACAAGTGTTGTAGAATCTTGTATCAGCGATATTGAAGCGCATGCGTTGTTGCCAAATAAAGAATGTAATGATATTGCGTTGACAGTTGGACATTGCCTAGCTGGGAAAATACAATTGCACTGCCCTTTGGTTAACCAGAAATCTCCGAAAGATTGCGCTGCTTTGCAAGAATATATAAGAAAACATGGCGGTCTACCACCCTTTGTACAAATCTGCTAAATTGCAAATTACTGTTAATTTTCTGTTATTATACTGATGTCTTAATATTTTATAAACATAATTAAAAGCAATAAATACTTGTACTTATGTAAATGTTTATTTTATGGACGATATATGACGTCATCAGATGAATGCAAACCTCAAAAGTGACGGTAGAGAAAAACGAGAATTCTTGTAGAAGTAAACAAGTTATTTATTATTATGTACATACTTTATGCACGTGTATCAATGAATTAGCACAAATATTGCTAAGATAAATGCTCTTTATGAAACTACTTAACTGCACGATATAGTATTATTTAACTCAGTTTATGCACAACACTCCAGTATGGTTACCACAGTCGTGTTTTGTTTGGTAACTTTGCTAAGTCCTGCTTTGACCATAAATAAGTTTCCAATCTATGGTAAGTATAATGGTGTACTTTTCTATAAAACTTGGTCTGCTATGACCAACTTGTATAGTGTATACCTTACTTGTTTACACCCTGTAGATATTTTTTGTTTGTTCTATTGTTTTAGATTATCGACTGGGTTTAAACACTGATTCGGCTGAAGTTTTCAATATCAGGGACAAACGCGATGTGACAACTGTTTGCTACGATTATGACAGTTGTTGTGATTTGTCAAATGGACGTGAAGACTATTCAATGCTCCCTTGTTACCAAAGACTGAACAAGACAGGCGTACCAACCGAAGACGAAATAAAGGTAATATACAGGGTGAGTCACAAGAGTCGCGGTGGTAGATATAGCAATTATCTTTAGAGATGGAAAAAAATATTTAATACAAAAGTTGTTTGGCATATCATTTTCTACAACGTAAAATTATTTTCATTTATACTGGGTGTTGCATTTAGGCGTAGCAGAAAATAAATTAAGTTTTTTAAATGGAATGCCCTGTATATTATAACATATTATGATTCCGAAGAAAATTGTCTTACTAATTGTATCAGGTGATATTGACGTAAAGCTAATAGTTTCTGCCATATTCAATTTTTTATTTAAAAAATGGCCGTTGGAGGCCTTTTCCGAAAACTACGTAATAGCGTCATTTTTGCAGATATTTTCTTACAACTTTGTCAGAAAATAACCAATACTAATAGGGAGGTGATAGTGCCCAAAGAAATTTGATGCGCTATACAGGGTGTTCCTAGCACCTAATCAATTTTGATATTTTTCAAATGGCTTTTTCTTGAGTTTTTTAAATGGAACGCCCTGTATATTATTTGCTGGTTGCATTTCCCATTAAGTTGCCTTTAATTTATATTAAGTGTGGCATATACATATTTGTACCCGTTTTCGTGATATTTGGAATTTAAAGAAAATGTGTAATAAAGTATACCAATACAGTGCTTTAATATTACACCCTGTATAATTGAGTTCGTTTTTTTCATGTATTTTGTTATAATATAAATAAATTATAAATGTTGGTAAAGTTAAAAATGCTATTTTTTATAAAGATACATTTAAATAGCAGAGTTACGCTAATATTTTAAGTTAGCTTAGATTTACTTAACCTCGTTGTCATGGAAACAAAAACAAATAACAGACGTGTAGTTATTGCTGTCAACAGACTTAGTATAGCTAACCAACATTTGTAATCTCTGTTAACGATGAATTTTAATTATACTAAAAAGGAACTGATAAATATTATTTACATCTATGGAGAAGCCGGCAAAAACGCTCTACTGGCCTCAAGAATTTACGCTCAGCGATATCCCGAAAGACGGCATCCCGATGCAAGAACAATTAATAGAGTTCGGGAACGTTTTGAATCAACAGGTACCATTACTTACAAAAAAAGAAA
This sequence comes from Aphodius sticticus, assembly GCA_963966075.1. Lineage (NCBI taxonomy): Eukaryota > Metazoa > Arthropoda > Insecta > Coleoptera > Scarabaeidae > Aphodius > Aphodius sticticus. Next base: position 2,441,465 of record OZ014508.1, on the reverse strand, counting down.
AAGAACAAAAGCGGCGACACATGAAGAGAATGAATTTCTGGTAGTTGCTAGTGTGGTAGAAAATCCATACTCAAGCACTAGACAAATAAGAAATCAAGGAATAACCCAATCATCTGTGTCCAGAATAATACGGCGACACAAGTATCATCCATATCATGTGCAACATGTACAGGAATTGAGCGAAAACGATTTAGAAAGGAGATTAAATTTTTGTAATTGGGCAGCTGCTAAAATTCAACAACAAGCAAATTTTTTTGACTTTGTTCTTTTTACTGATGAAGCTACGTTTCATAAAAATGCGTATGTTAGCCAACATAACTTCAATTTTTATGCAACAGAAAATCCTCGCGTTATCAGGCCTTTGGACCATCAACATAGATGTTCACTCAATGTATGGGGTGGAATAGTAGGTACCAATTTGCTAGGGCCTTACTTTTTTTAGGGTTCCGTAAATGGTCAAAGGTACTTACATTTTCTTAACAAACATCTACATGAATATTTAGATGATTTGCCGCTTAATATTCGCCAAAACTTAATTTTTCATCACGACGGAGCCCCACCCCACTTTAGTCTGAACGTAAGACAATTTTTGAACAACCAATGCCCCAACAAATGGATTGGAAGAGGAGGCCCTACGTTATGGCCGCCAAGATCTCCTGATCTAAATAAGTTGGATTTTTTTTTGTGGGGTCATGTTAAGGAATTAGTATACCAGACACCACCTACCACACAAGACGATATGAAGATTAGAATAAGAAATGTTTTTGCTGGCATCAGAGAAAATAAGAGAGAGATGTTAAGAAATACTTCGAGATCTTTTACCCATCGGATTAATGCTTGTAGAAGACAAAATGGAGGGCATTTTGAACACCTACCAAATCAATAACTACTTGTTGTTTTATCTTTAATTGTTATAGTTTTTTACTAGTTTTATGTTAATGCTTATCAAGTTTAAAAAATAGTTTAATAAATGTTATTAGTTGTGGTTTCTCTTAATTATTTGTTTTTATTTAATTTTTAGTTGTCTCAAATTATATTAATTTTTCATATTGAGTAACTAAATGGTAATTCCATATACTTTTCAATTTATTTTGAGCAATTCTGTCAGTCTTTTAATTCAACAAAAGTATTTTTTTCCTTTCTATGTTCTCTTTACAAAAAAAATCATTAAAAAAGAACCATGTTATGCAGGGTGTAATATTAAAGCACTGTATTGGTATACTTTATTACACATTTTCTTTAAATTCCAAATATCACGAAAACGGGTACAAATATGTATATGCCACACTTAATATAAATTAAAGGCAACTTAATGGGAAATGCAACCAGCAAATAATATACAGGGCGTTCCATTTAAAAAACTCAAGAAAAAGCCATTTGAAAAATATCAAAATTGATTTGGTGCTAGGAACACCCTGTATAGCGCATCAAATTTCTTTGGGCACTATCACCTCCCTATTAGTATTGGTTATTTTCTGACAAAGTTGTAAGAAAATATCTGCAAAAATGACGCTATTACGTAGTGTTCGGAAAAGGCCTGCAACAGCCATTTTTTTAATAAAAAATTGAATATTGCAGAAACTATTAGCTTTACGTCAATATCACCTGATACAATTAGTAAGACAATTTTCTTCGCAATCATAATATGTTATAATATACAGGGCATTCCATTTAAAAAAGTTAATTTATTTTCTGCTACGCCTAAATGCAACACCCAGTATAAATGAAAATAATTTTACGTTGTAAAAAATGATAAGCCAAACAACTTTTGTATTAAATATTTTTTTGCATCTCTAAAGATAATTGCTATATCTACCACCGCGACTCTAGTGACTCACCCTGTATAACTGCAACGATAATAATTGATCCAACTGATTTTGATGGTTTTCTCACTATAATAAATTGAAAAAAAAAATCATTGAAGTTGCGCTTAAATCATTGTATAAATTAAAATAGAAATACTATAAAACTACTGTCATAACTCTCAAAGTACTTATCAAAAGCAAATAGAATGAAGTGTGATATATTAGTTAATCGTTTCTATATGTAGTGTATCACTATCAAAATTTTCTACGGTTCGGTTTAAAGATGAGCGCGACAGAAGTGGAAAGAAGTACCCAATTTCTGCAGTTTTAACTGTTTTAAATTAACACTCGCCGTACCGATTTTCTTTCTTCTAAACCTCTTACAGCAAAAATGTCAGATCATGATTCGAGTAAAATTTGTTTTCTTATGTTCATATGTACACACAGCGAAGTATATTCTCAAAACGTGAGAAAATTATTTACTTGCGGTTATTGCTTTAGATGAAAGTTAATATTTATTTGGTTTGAAACAATTTCTTTCTTTTAAGAATTCCTTGTTCTCACAATTCAAGAATATCCAAATCTCAGAGTTATTAGTTTCGGTTAAGTATATAATTTTCAAACCAAGTAGTTTAAATTCTCAAGTCAAGAAGTTGATCAATATCTTGAATCAAGTAAGCCATTGCTTGCAACGCGCTTGCGCATTTACACTCAAAGGTGCACGAACGTTGCCGAGATTTAAGATTTTTCGCATCGGCCTTTGCCTTCAGTTAGTTGGGGTCTGCTATGGCGTCGTGTGCGCTGACTACCGAGTATTGTCCGGGAAGAGTTCAATATGTTAGTACTAATTTTGTAGGTACTGTACGCAATAACTACGCGATCTATAATATTATGAAAGTATATAGTTTTAATTTTGCGTGAATAGCCTACAGTACTTATGTTCAACGTATTTGCGACACAGTTCGTAGTTGTGACTTGTGACGCACACGGTACGTAAATTTTGCCTAGCCATATAGTGGTCACCAAATCAACATACATGCCACAGAAAACTTACTTGTGTAATATAATGGAAACAATTTGATGTCTAATAGAATATGGTGTTTTTTTCCATGCCTTAGATATTGTAGGTAGTGATAATTTATAAATAGGTAAGTATATATGTAATTAAGCAAAGAAATTGCATACAATAAAACAAATATCATTCGCTAAGTTATTGTCTACTTATTTCACACAATTCCCTACCTTAAAAAAAACTAAAACAGTAATTTCTATTCAATACATTATGATCATGTTCTTGAACTAATAATATCTATACTCATTTCAAGAAAATATTTTCTCATTGTCAAGCATATATATTCACTTTAAGAAAATTCCATTATTCTCAATGTGAGAATAGTTTTCTTGAATGAATAATATCTATACTCATTGCAAGAAAATATTTTCTCAGATATACAAGCATATGATCATTTCAATTCAACAAATCTCTTTATTCTTAACTTGAGAAAATATCTATTTGTTTTTCAGGATCATATTAATTAGTATACATCATTTTGAATTAAAAACATAAATTATTATTGCTTATTCCAGTCATACATAATACTAGTCTAAAACTTACCACGATAATATTTCGTTGGTAATATGGCGTAGTGCTCGAAAACAATTTTTTGTGGGCATAAGAATGTATTTTTCTGTGCAGCATTTACAACGTTATTCGACGTAATTTAGGTTCCTCAGAAAAAAAATTAAAATTAAATTCGATGCCGAAGAAATTCTCCAGCTATGTACCGAATGTTTTTTCTGCGTTTCGCAAACTTGAACGCCTTTTCTCGAGTGTAAAGTTTTCAACTGTACATCTGGAACGCACATATCTGTTTGAAAATATTTTATTAAGTCGATTTCTTATTGATATTGCGCAGTTGATAAATTATTCATGCGTATTTTACTTTAAATTAGGAAAATGAAAATAGATCACACCATGTGACAACGATGTACGCAAACAGTACCCTTTAATAATGATTCCTCCCGCGAAAATATAGTATTGTGGAATCCTCTAACTTCACCAAATTTTTTAAATTTGTTTTTAAATTCTCTGCTTTGCGGTGCACAAAAAAGTTTTTATTTATTTTTGTTATTCATGTAGGTATATTTTTTCACATCCTCTCATTATGTAACTTTTAAATTTAATGATTTAAAACTAATAGATAATTATTTGCTTATTTAATTATTTTCTAGTGCATTGGTGAGTGTATGGCCAAAACTGACGGTTATGTAAGTTTACACATAGATGTTCATCATTTATTTATACTTACATCTCCCACTTATATCTTCAGATGGACGAAAATGGCGTTGTAAATTACCAGAAACTAAGCAACCACTTGATAAACAGACTTGACGCTTACTCTGAATGGTTGAGCAAAAACAATGCCAACCGTGTTGTGGAATCGTGTATTCTTGATTTTATAGCAAAAACTGTACCTCCAAATACCTGCAATGATATAGCATTGGCTATTGGACTTTGTGCAACAGCAAAGATGCAACTTTACTGTCCGCTGGAGCAACAGAGATCACCAGAAAAATGCGCTGCTTATCAAGAAGATATTAGAAAATATCGTACTTTCCCACCTTCAATAGGTCAATTATGCTAAAACTGAACAAATTATAGTATTTTTTATTAAGAAGTATTTTTAACATATATGTAGTTTTAGTATTTAATAAAATGTATTATTTGATTAGGTGAGTACCATTATTACGATAATCTCCTTTAACGGGAGGTTCTTATGTAGAGACGTAAAAAGTAACTCAACTTTGGAACAGCTTTTCAAACAAATTGTAAGAGATATCAATATTTTTCATTTGCTATATATTTATTATAGTTTAGTGTATAAAAAGAATTTTTGGTACTCAATATAGGTACTCAATCTAGACGCTCATTTTGATATCACATAATTATATATTGTTCTGACTGGAATAAATGCCTTAATACCTTTGAAACCATAATCCGAATAATGAACGGTATTAAAGAACTATTACGATCTGTATATCATGAAGAAAACTACCATGTCAATGTTTTATCAAAGCAAGGCAGAACATGCACTTATTTGTATTTGTTAATGTCTATTTTATCACGTTCTGTCTGAAATGGTTGAGGTTATGTGAAATGGATAAAATTCAGCAAGGTACGTACTTTATTGAGAATGTTTAAAATTGTCTATAACTAATCGCGTTTATGAATTATGAATATTTATCTTATTTGGAGGAATTACATGCGTGGTGTGAAATATAACATAAAGTATTATAGAAGACAAAAAATTTGTGGAAATATCCTCGGTACGTTCATTGAACTGACGCTAGCCGCACAATGTTCCAGCTGTCTGATGTAACGTGTGTTGTTCTTGATTAGTTGGTAAAAAAATCTGATGTGGCCAGGCACATGACTTTATCATACTATATATAAAATTAATAGTTTAGCTGCATGAGATTCTATTTGATCGAGATCGGCTATGTACTCCGTTGACACCGGGTACACCGTCCAAATGACACTTACGTGTTAGTGGGTGTAAAAAGTGTAACGGTGTTCAATATCCGAACGCAGCCTATATTGACAGTAGTATTTTCAAAACATTAGCGTTTGACACTAGCTACTGTCATTAGAATCAAAAAATGTGACATATCCTGGCTACTTGTTTTAATGCAGTACGACCGATCTCGATGAAATAGAATTTGCTCATGCAGCTAAAATATAAATTCTACCAAAAAATTTCATATACATAAATTATAGAAAATTTCCTCTCCTTTAATTTATTATTTAACTATTTTGACGACATTACACAAATAGCGGCTCATTTACAAAATCTTTAGAAAATGCTAAGAGTAAACCACCAGTTCCTTTGGACCCTTTTCAAAAGAAAGCTTTTCAGCTCTAAGTTCGGTTATGAAACTTCTAAATATGAAGTTTTGTCCCGATACCTTTAGTAGTTTCTCCGGAATCGTCTCCACAAAAACGGGTACACACACACACACATACACACACACACACACAGACATTTTTTTGTACCTTGGTCAAAAATGTTCAGGGGACCCAAAAAGACATATTTCCGCTAAAATCTCAAAAATTTTTTTTGGCATGATTACAATACTTTACATACTGCGTATGATAAAGTAAAAAATAGCATAAATAATTAGTGACATTCTTGGAGTATATCGTGATCGAAAGGAAGCAGCAGATTTTTAAATAGAACTAATATGACAAGCATTGAATCGTTCGAAACTAGAGTCGCCTCTGCCTGATAGCGTATCCACAGTCCACACCGGTAAAAAAGTATTGTCGGTTGAAGATTATTACAACGTTGAGGTGTATGACGTTTAATTATCATCTTTTGAATTTTGTTGTTGTGTTTTCTGCTATTTCACAAGTTCTAGTAAAAGTAAAACGTGCAAATCAAATGCGAAATTGGCCGAAAGTGGCAACCGTGACTTAGGATTTCAAATCGTGGTTTCTTGTGAGAATTTTGAACAAACTTTCATTCCGAGTTACCGATTTGTCCAAAAAGGATATGAAATGAATATCGGAATCATCCTTGTCATGCGCATAAGAATAGGTGTAGATGTAATTGAAAAGTTTTGCGCATTCAAGGACCTTCCTCGTCAGATTTTTTACTCATTTTACGATAAAGTTGTTCGCACCATTTTTATGGAAACAGAAGCATTGTCAACAAAGCATGCAGAAAGCAACAGAAGAAGGGAGGCCTAAAAGTCAATTGAAAATAGTAAAAAAAGATTGGCGTAACTGTCTCGGACGATGGAACATAAAGAAAACATGGCTTTTCTTCTCTGTATGATTGGTGGTGCTTATCAGCTGGAGAAATGTTGTTGATATTCTCATAAAATCTAAATACGGAAAGCTTGCAAATTTTGGAATAAGAAAAAGTAATAAGAAAAGGAATGCATAGATCACGTGAAAAAACTAATGGCACTCGTCCCAGCCATTTGACAAAAACCAGTTAGGGCCTCGAAGAAAAAGGGAAGTTAACTCAGAAGCCTATAAATGAGCTTTCAATTTATGATGGACTAGCCATTCGTCATAATCATGATTCAATTGATAAAATGAAGAATATAAATCTGGGCGACTATGTATCATAAATTCTGACCGATGAAATGCCACCTGGTGATTTCATTGTTTTCACTTTCAAGTGGTCAGTAAAGAGACTGTAAATATTTCGAAATATCATTTTTAAACAAACTTTGCATATATTTCAAAATGCTTAAAGGTAATTTAGTGTTAAGTTATTTTCATCTTTTTGGCAACACCATCGAAAGTGACTATAATTTCATATTTAATTCCTTCTGGCATATCGAAATCTCCTTTTCAAATAAAATTTTTGTATAGACTTCAACTTACTCTTAAGACATATTCATCTTTTAAGCAACACACCGTACATGCAAAGCAGAGAGATATCATAATTTTGCATTTAATGAACTATAATATTTCTAAATACTGTTTCAAATAACATTTTTGCATACATTTGAACATAAAGATACTTCCCACATACACACAAGTGTTTTTCACAGCTTTAACATCCGGTTTATGCAAGCAGAACTTACATTTGAATAGAGGCAAAATATATATTTATTTGCTACAAATACCATTTGTTAGGAGTAAAGTAATATTGCTTTGACTCAAATAAACATTCTTCGTAGCATATAAATATATTTTTGCCTCTCATCAAACAAATATTTATTTGAGTTAAACAAAAATACCTGCATATGAGTAATAAACAAGATAATTAATAGTCATTCTAAAGTCGAAAAACTGCATACATTGCACGCAAAAAAAGTGACTGTAAGCCATGAATCAGTAACGAATGCGTAGATTCATCGCATGCATTTTTATCAGTTGGTTCGTGGTCAGGTTAAACATAACAATCCGGGAATTCCTTGTAAGTTATTTAAATTGATAAGTAGGCTGCGCCAGGTGGTATATAACATCGTTATGTTGTTTTGCACGCTTCAGTTCGCGACGCATATAGACGAGTTACAATGAAGACTTCTCTTGTACTGGTTGTTACGATTTTATACGCTTGTCAAGCGCTAGCGGACAATTATCCAATCTACAGTAAGTATTTTTGTGTAATGACGTTATTTGATGATTAAATTGTACGATTTTTCTTTATATTTGTAGATGATTTGTTGGAACTCAACGCTAATTTAGGTAGAACGCGTCGAGCAGTATTGTCATCGTGTTACGATTACAACAGTTGCTGTGATATGTCAAATGCGCACAAGAATGATTCGATGATACCCTGTATAGAAAAATTGAAGATCCAAGGAAAACCTAATAAAGATCAAGCTAAGGTATAACCATCCTTCTTTTTGTTGTTTTTAATTTTTTTGATTTTCTCGTTGTTCTCAATATGTTTCATATTCACCGTACCACTTCTAGTGTATAGCTGAATGCATGGCAAAAACCGATGGATATGTGAGTACAAATTTAGCCATAACATAATTTATTTATGCTTTATAAAATTCTTTCTTCAGATGGATGAAAATGGTAAACTTGATAAAAATAGGATGAAGGTGTTTCTACAGAAGAAGCTGACTGCTTATTCCGAATGGTTAGACAAGACCCATATTGAGAGTGTTACTAATTCCTGTGTTGAAAACATTGATTCCTCCAAAGAGATTCCATCGGATGAATGTAATGACGTGGCAATGACAATTGGGCACTGCGCAGCAGCTAAAATGCAGTTGTACTGCCCTATTGGGAAACAGAAAGATCAAACGAAGTGTGTAGCTCTGCAGAATTATATCACTAAGAACAAAAGCTTGCCTCCAAGATCCGAAAGATGCTAAATTTGAAGATCTATCAGTGATATCTTATATTATTATTGTAGACTTTGACTTATTTTTTTTATGTAGGGATTGTTTATGTACCCTTTTAATATGTTTAATAATAAAATGACGTTGTATGAAGCATATTATTGTGTTTGAATAAAATATTTTTTTTTAATCATACATCCTTATTGTTGAAGATATTAAGTTCTCCTGTTGTCATGAACCCCTTCCAGGGGTAAAATACATCTTGGTCAAAAAGGAAGAAGTTTTCAACAAATACTCTCGTACAAAAATGGAATCAAAAATAAGAAAGAATTCCCTGTGTTTATAACTATCAGGCATGAGAATTGAGAATAATGATGTATAAAATCGCTTGTACCACCCATCTGTGCCAAGAACTTCTTTCAAGTTAACTGAGAATTCTTGTTGTGTTTACTGAGAATTTTCTAATAAATGTTTTTACTGTCATGTGATTTTTCTCTAATGTTTAAGGCGCTGCTATACCAAACACAGTGTAATATTAATATTAATTATTCTTTTAGGACAAATTTTGTCTGGTACAGCGTGGTATTTTTAGTTTTGCGATTAAGTTAGAAGATTTGAGGAATGAAGGATTACTGCTTGACAGGCACAATTTTCCAATGGTTGCAATTGGCAATAGGGTATTTGACTGTATTAAAAATATGGCATGTATTATAGTCATCCTAATAGATTACAGTTTAAGAAAACTATTTGTTATTACTTTTCAAAAAAAATATGCTTTATTTCTATGAAAAACCAAAATTAAAATTGAATTTTAATCACGTCCTATCACGTGATTGAAAACGCTCTATAATTGGCTCAGTCTCCAGTGATGTCATTCGTTAGTACGCTTAGAGCGCGTTCGGTTTGTCAGGGTAGGGTATGGCGGGATCAATGCTCAGATAACCTGGGTCGGCTGTCTCTCTCTTATATGCAGATAAACGCCGTATGACGTTAGTCCGCCTATTATGCAGCGCGTCACTCTCACCGTACAATACCGGGTTATACGAACGCGCTCTTATGCTTCTGCCGTTTGAATATAATACCACTAATGTGCCATGTACGCATAACTTTATAGGTTAGGATAGCCCTAACCTTAAGCTGTCAGATCAGATAATACCTGGTTCAAAAATACGATAGATAACTTATTCTAGTCAGTTTTACTTATGTCGAAGTAATCTTCACAACAAAAAACACTTGTATTGGTCGCTATTTATTTCATTTGGATTTCTACGAGCCAACCACTTTCTTCGCAGTTTCAAATCTTGCGGAACAGCTACAAATAGTTTATCCGGAGTTTTTCTTGACGTATTTCTGCATTGTGGATTTATACACCACTTATAACCCATTTTTATGTAGAAATTGTGAAAACAACGCATCATACAACACAATTACCAAACGGCGACGATGCCGATGCTGACAGACCATATGGGCCGATTTGACAACTACTAACGTGTGACGTCAAACAACAGAAAGTATCGTTTTGGCGGGACTTTTTGTGGTTCAATTTTTAACGCTGATTTTTATGAAATATTGAGGAAATAATTACGAAAAATAATGCATTTACAATGTAGAGCGAAGGAATAAACACACTAAGATGATTTTCCAATATTAGTCAAATACCCTATTGATTCAACTAATTTTTGGCGATTCCACGTCAACGGATCGTTTGACATTAGTACGTACATTTCTAATGTCACCCAACAATCATCAAACAATCGTATGACACTAGAACGGGCATTTTTCTCGTATAGGTTCCCGAATCTTTTTGATGGTAAATTTTGTCCGCTACAGTGTGGTATTTTTAGTTTTGCGGTTAAGTGAGTGAAATTCGAGGTGTTGCCCAAAAGGAAACAAAAGGATTATGAACATTTTAAACTCCAGTGGCAAAAATGGCAACTATACGAACATTGTTAAGTCTATGAAATCAGTCCTTTTGTTTTTCTCAGTTAGATGTCAAAATAGCTTTCCTGAGGCTCCTGAAGGTTTGAATATACATACAAATCAAATATTGAAACTAGGTCATAAAATGATTATTGTTTAAATTACCAAACATTGTAAAGAATAACAAATAACCCGGGTGACCGATGCCATTATTTGAGATACTCTTGAAATTAATATGACTTCCGGTTTTTCCGGAAATGACGTCATCATTGAAATTTTAAATGGCACGCTATATTCTTTGTCTGATATTTCCAATCAGGATGACAATCTCAATTTTTATCACCAAGGCATTGCAAAAGTAACTTTTTTGTGTATTCATCCAGCTTAATAAACAAAAAAAAATAAACCGGAGTACCTATGCCGTGGGTCACCCGGTATTTTTTAGGTAGGCGATATTATTTTGGCAAGTAAAAAGTAGTTTTTTATTTTTTATAATTTGAGAAAAATTCTGTATTTATTTATCACAAGCCTCATACATATCTTCTATAAATATTGTCAATAATAATTGTTTTGCTGTTATGTACATAGCAATACAATAAAACAAAACAAACCTTAAATTACTAAACACTGAATATACTACGTTCAATTAATTTACTTATAACTTTAATGGCAACACTGTTAATACACAAGACTGTTTTTATTTATTTGTATCATTCCAATAGATCGAGTAGAAAATCCAACCTGTGTGACGTTATTAGAAATATAGAAAAGCAAACAAAGTAGCATAAAATAGACACTTTATCATTGGAATTCTTGGCACATTATCTTAGGACACAAAAATAGCTCTGAAATATATATCTACATTATTTAGGTATATTAAGGCAATATCAATTTGTGGCAGGTGTAAACTATAGTTTCGCTGATTAGTAAGTATATAATAAATAAAAGAACCTCTGCAATAAACCCATTTTACTAACAGAAACAGTCCAGAATGCAAGTAACATTTTCAACTTTATTGCACATTTTTCAAATGTTAAACCTTCTAGACCCAGCTGCTTTTAGTGAGTACCGTTTTAACAAAAGTGTACAATTTTTGATATTGTATGATTTTGTAGATTTGGAGGATCTTAGGCCAAAAAAATCCATTATCTCTGAATGTATTGCTGTGCAAAGCTGTTGTAATATGGGAAAGGTTGACGATAGGATTTATGTGCTCGAAAGGAACTGCAAAAGAAAACTTAACATCACTGGTGGCTTAAACAAAGAACAAAAGATGGTAATTAATAAATAAATCTAAATTTTTCCTTAAGTTTTGTCTCATTCTTTCATTTCTTTCAGTGCGTCAGTGAGTGTGTTGCAAAAGGCATGGGATTTGTAAGTAGTATTTTAAACTTATTTTCAACAAATCATCACATTATTGTCTGTCACGTTTTCTTGTAGCTGGATAAAAATGGTGTGCTCAATGCTGAATTGTTGAGAGAAGATTTGTATCAGAACCTTACAAATTTGAACAACTGGCTGGATCAAGAGTTTGTGAACCCGATTTTGGACATGTGCATTCAGGGTTCTATAGACAACATGGGGATGCAATGTAACGGTGATGTTCACTTGATACAATTTTGCGTGTTTTTTGAGGCCCAGTCTTTATGTCCGGAATCTCATGCTACGAATATTAAGCAATGCTTGGCACTCTTGCGTTACATGGAGCATCATGCATCGTATCCGCCTAGGAAATATTGGTGTTAGACCAGTTGAAAAAATGTTGATGCTTTTCTTATTCATTATTGAATAAATTTGTTTTAAATTTTTAGTTTATTTTCTCTGATTTTACGACAATTTATGTGGTAAAATGAAGACAAATAACAAATAACTTAGCAAATATTTTTATTTATTTCATTTATATTTGCATTAAAGCAGAGCTATGATTTAAACAATCATTATGGACATTTTTGAACTCAACGAAAAAACAGCGTACATGTTTAACAATATTTGTTTATTTAAAACATTTAAATACTATATTTATTATGATGTATAAGGTTTTTGGGGTTCTCATTCCAAACCCGTTGTCATATTTTTTAAATTCAAAATGGCGGATTCAATATGGCGATTAGAACATTTAGAAAGATGTCGGGTGCTTATGAAACTTATTTGGTGTTATATTTGAAGATCCTAGACTCCAAACCCACTGTCCAATTTTCTAAATTCAAAATGGCGGAATCAATATGGCGAACGAAAATTTTGAAGATTGATGATTAAAAATGTCATGTTACATTTTCAAAATAAATTCAAAATGGCGGATTAAACAGGGTTACTCAAAATTACCAGAATTCCGTAGTAATTCTTCAACAGTAAAGAATTTCAAGGAAAAATTCAAACAAAAGTTTTTTGGTTTTAAACAAGCTATCATCTAAATATGTTTTTAATATACAGTGTGATCATTTTATTCTGGAAATTTGGTTTTCTTTTTCAAGTCGAACAGTGTATATTTATACATTTTTCAATTGATTCTTAAATTTATTTTGTAGAAATGATTTTTTTATAAACAGCATCAGTTTTTAGTTATAAGTAGATAATCAAAATTAGTACAAATTACCGGAACACCAAAATTCTTCAACCGTACAAAGTTTTAAAAAAAATCAAAATTCGTCTAAGCATATTTTTAATATACACGATGTTCATTTTATTATGGAAACCTTATCAGGTTTTCTTTTTCTAATAGAACAGCCTGTATATTTTACATTTTTTAATTCTAAGAGTTTTTTGTAGGAATCATTTATTTATAAATTTTGTTTATAAAAACCTTTGAGTTATGAACAATTAATCGATAATTAACAGACACAAAATAAAAAAATCAAGAAAAAAATTACAAAACTATGAAATAGAATTCAATAAAATATTCAAGCTGCCAAATTAAAAGAAATATGTATGTATGTGGGAAAATATTCTTAATTTTTGAAGTTCAGGAGTTTTGATTAATTGCTTATAACTAAAAAAATGGTATTGTATTAAAAAAAATCCTTTCGACAAAAAATTCTAAGAATTAGTCCTAGAATAAAAAAGTTTTAGGTATTTCGCTAATTTTGACTATTTTTGATTAATTGCTCAGAACTAAAAAATGATGCATTTTATAAAAAAATTATTTCTACAAAACATTCTTAGAATTAATCTTAGAAGTAAGAAATGTGAAAATATACAGGCTGTTCTATTTGAAAAACGAAAGATTGCCAAATTTCCAGAATAATATGAACAGCCTGGTATACTAAAAATATATTTAAACGACAGATTGTTTAAAGCAAAACAACTTTTGCTTGAAAATTATTTTGAAATTGATACGGTTGGAGAATTATTTAGGTGTTCCGGTAATTTTGACTAACCCTGTATATGGCAATATGATAGAGTATGATATTATAGAGCAGAGTTCTTAACCTTTTTGAAGTTAGGGAGCACTTTTGATCATAAAAATAATTCTCGCAGCACCAAAAACTGGACATAACTTTTATTAAAAATTAACACGATTATTACATAACAGTTAAACATTAAATAGAAAAAATATAAATATACTAATAGTCTACCTCTTTTTCGGCAAAATTAATTTTCAGAAATCAAATGTCATTCTGAGTATAATGTTTTATATAATCTTTTTTTTCTATTCATTAAGCAGTTAGAGCCGTTTGAAATGTTAAAAAAACAAAGAAAAATAATATATATATATATATAGTTGAAGATAAGCTTCTTTGATCGTGAACTGTAGAGAGGAGGTTAGTTGGGTGTTCGATCAGTTATATATATATATATATATATATATATATATATATATATATATATATATATATATATATATATATATATAATAATATATATATAATAATATATATATAATAATATATATATAATAAGATAAAATACATACAATGCGAACACGTTAAAATAACACAATCACTACCTATTACAACAGTAAAAACTAAACAAATTTACGTAATAATATGAAAAATACCGAAATAAAATCCATATAAAACTTTTTACCGATTTTCTTCTATAAACTAAATGTCATTCCGAGTAAAAAGGTTCATATGGACTTATTGGTTTTCTCAATTCCTTAAGAAATTGTAGTCGTTTAAAAAACGGTTTTATTGATATTTTTATCAGCTGTATTTAAATTTTACCGAATTGAAAAAACGAATACTCGAATGAAATTTATTTGCGACGAAAATCATTAATGTGATACAGAAAAGAAAAAGATATGTTTATGTATAAATTCCGAAAATATTCGGGAATTTTGGAATTTATATCTACAAACGAAATCTTAAAAATGTTTGAAGGAAGAAGCGCTCTCTATATACCGAATTGCTTCCGAAGTTTTATTTGTTCTTTTCCGTATGTATATTTTGATTTTCTGGGCCCACAAAATTTTGTTCGTGAACTATCACCTGGTGGTTATAAATGCCATCACCTATTTGGTATATTGTTATAGCTCATCCAAACATTTGACATAATAGTTGTTCGCGGTAATATAAATCTAAATATAATAAAACTTTCAAAACCTTCCTAATTTATCAAATATTTTGCTAATTTGGCTGGATTTTTTATATTAGCAGTTATGTACCACCTACTCAACTAGTTTTGATAAGCTTATTTTGATACAGCTTTATACTAATATAAAACTTAATAAATCCTCACATAACATGTGGATGATATGTAGATGACGGCAAAAATATATATTAAAAACATCATATTTATTATGTTTATTTTAGGAAATATATTTCAAAATGTTTGCATATTTTCCGAACTTTTTGTGTGGCATGTGTAGCAGAGCTATACCCATTTTTATTTATTTTTTTTCAAATTAAGAATATTTTCCCACATGCATACACATTTATTTAATTTGCCAGCTTGAATATTTAATTTATTATGCTACTTCATAGTTTAGTTATTTTTTTAAATTTTTTTATCCGTTAATGATCGGTTAATCATCTCAAAGATGATGCATTTTATAAATTAATGATTCTTACAAACTCTTAGAAATAAATTTTTTAAATTTTTAGAAAAAACAAAGTTTACCAAATTTTCAGAATAAAATGAACATATATTGAAAATAACCGTATATTGAAAATATGTAGCTTGTTTAAAACCAAAAAACTTTTGTTTGAATTTTTCTTTGAAATTCTTTACGGTTAAAGAATTACTAATGTGTTCCGGTAATTTTGACTAATCATGTCTAATCCGCCATTTTGAATTTATCTGACAAAATCTGAAAATCTGACATGACATTTTTAATTATCAATCTTCAAATATTACGGGAAATAAGTTTCATGCAAATCCTACATCATATATACCTACATCACAATAAAAATATTATTTAAATGCTTTAAATAAACAAATTATGTTAAAAATGTACGCTGTTTTTCCGTCGAGTTCAAAAACAGTACATGTCCATGATGATTGTTTTGATCATAGCTCTGCTTTTAATGCAAATATAAATAAAATATGTAATACATTTAATTCTCTGTGAATTACTTTATATTTGGTCTGTTTGCACAAAATAGCTAACTGCTATACTTTTCAAGATATTGCACTTAAACAATAATTTTGTTAATTTTCCCAGAACTCACTTTTTGGACTTGTAGTGTTTTCGAACCGACCGATTCAATTAAGTTCTGAGAAAAAAAGTGTGGGAATAAACACCCAAGTAGAAGATATTTGTACACACTAATTTTATCTATAACATAACCGATGATCTCTATATTTTCTCTTAAAGTTTGTTAAATAAGAAAACATAGACAATGTTGAAAACTGAACTGATAGAAGGTAATTTATGACTCGAGGTGAAAATTAATTGCAAAAACATACTGAATTATAAATAAAAATAGGTGAAGCAGTTATAAATTTGTTTCATTGTCAAAATTAGCACCTACTTTCTTCAATTTAATTTAATTATTTTTTGTTTAATTAAATGCAGTCACGAAATTTGAAATTACACTTTAGTTTTCTGTCCGCATAAATTTTCGTCTATAATTGCAAATCACTCTGTATATTTATTGATTTTCCATGAATGGTGTCGACATGATTTTCGCCATTTAAGCTCAGAACTTATCTGGGGATAGGTTAGTTATCTTATCTGGAATGTAAGATCATATTGAAATCCACCACCTACAACTCGGTTCTTCTCCTAAAGTACCTACCATTATGAGCAGCAGATTCAATTTATAGGTTTATTTTGTCACACATTCGGAAAGGCAAAAATAATGAAAACAAATGTTAGACTTTGACCAATAACTCTGCCAGATTGTTGTTTTCTAGAGGTTATTTTGTTTTTATGTAACAGCTAATTGTAAGTAATATTGTCAATTGAAGTTAATGAATAGTCTAGTTTATTTGATTTGAGGAATTGATATTCATATTGATTACTTCGGCGGACCTCAACAACGATTTGAATGCAAATTACGTTGCATGAGGGAGCAAAAACCACTGTTCTGGACTTGCTTATTTCACCCAAGCATCCTCTTTAGGTCTATTCGATAGAATAAACAATAGTGAACATTTTAGTGGCTATTTTTGTTCAAAAAGTCAAATTTTGGACTTGTACTGTTTTCGAACTCCACAAAAGGTCACCAACCTACCACCTACAGTCCAGCAAAAACAGATACCTCCACATATTCCACGTTAATTCTTCTTGCTCGAACAATCTCGAATTTGATAGAACGCTAAATTGTCAGTCATCCTAATGATTCTACAGCCTCCGGCAAACCTGACTCTTTTTTTCTGCACACACAATGCCTCCCGTAGTGCCGGAACGCAATTATAAATGCGATCCAATTTTTTTTTACTTCTGCTATACGTCTGTGACCGTGCAGAACAACGAATAAAGCTTCGCAAAAAATGGCAAAACCGTTATGGAGATTGGAAGCGCGATTATTTGCGCGACCTGGCCTGTCACGCAGTAAGAGCAAAATTGGTATATAAGTGACCGCGATGGTCTAGAAGAATAACAGTGTCCAAGCATCACCACTGGTCTCAAGATGAAGTTCCTAGTTGCCATCGCGTCGTGTGTCGCCTTCTTGTGCGTGGTCAAAGCGTATGACTTTGATGATTCAGTTTACAGTGAGTATTTACTATACCTATTTATATACCTAGTTTAGAAAAGTTTTTTTTTGTTATAAGTTTAAATTTTATGTGCTTTTTTTGTATCTATTGATAGTCATAGTCATTCAAATTATGTTAAATTGAACTAAGTAAACAGTTCATAACTCCTCCATTTTCTATTCTATTTCCAAAATAGTGCAAATGAAAGAGGAAGCATAGAGCATTATAAAGATGTACTGTTCGGTCAGATCCAATAACAAATCGAAAAGTTATGGACGTTCAAGTTCAGAAGTTTCCAATTATTTTCAGATTGTTTCAACTTTAACAACAATGACCTGTTTGAATCCGTAATATTTTATTGCTATTTTTTTATTGAAAGCCCATTTAAATTTGCGTCTAATACGCGTTTGTTTATTAGAATCGGTTGAAATTTAACAGAATTATCAAATTTTATTGACCGGCTAGACGCATCACACTACGGAGAAGAAATATACAGGCCGACTGTAATAAATCCGTAGTCTTTATACACATTAATTAGACATTACTAGCACTTATATTTAGAATGTCATTCTAAAATTATGACACTGTTTGTTCTTTTCCTTTTTGTTGTTACCTGCCAGACTATCACAATATGTTACTAAGTGCATTAGAGTTTACGTACATTACATTTCCAGGTATATTTGGGATCGAAATAAATTGCACCAACAGTAAAATTTTCACTCGTTTATTGGAGCAGTGTTACTATCGTGATTTATGAAAATTAAAACAAAAACAAAAAATACAACAAAGCTTAAAAATGTTTACTCGACCTCCGTCGTTTATACAATACATCATCGTTTCGCGTTTAAGTGACCAGCAGTAGCCTGCGATCATGTTGATGGTGTCTTTTTGCTTGAAAACGTTTTTCAATAGCTTCCATTTCCTGATAAAATCGTTCCACCTTGTTTGTCACTGAGTTAGCCAAGACTGCCCGGAAAGAAATTCAAATAAGAATGCAAAAAGTGAATTTTGCAGCCCATTTCACCGTAGGCACTCAAAAACTCGTGTATCGATCCATTCAAACTGGATTGTTGACGAGGCGCATAGCAGTTTAGTGTGTACCCGAAGGTATTTACGACAGGGGTCTGATTTATGAGATCAAACACGTGCGGTGAAGGGACACTTCGAGCATCAATGCAACCCGAAATGTTGGTAACGAATGGAATAAATTATTTAGTATTGAAATAAAAAGATTTCAAAATATTGAACACAATCAATTTATATGCAAAGTACAAATAGTTTACATTTATGGTAAATTAAATATCCGATAGTATTTTTTTCTCTATTTGTGACGTCCCCATTACTGTAATTTGTCATTTAAAATGGAAAATATACCAGATAATGATATTTATTTCTGTATTATTTAAGAAATGCAAATGCATATCAATGAATTAACCATCCGTATTATAAGACTGCTAATGAAAATTAATATTAGTAGCAATATTAAATCCATAATTAATTAAAACTAAAGAATATATTAATTATCTCTTTCAAATAATCCTTATCAGTTCCAAGTTATTCCAGTCTTATTTTTCTATGATGTCTGAATCTATTGTCCACAAACAATCCGCAGACGTAACAAAACTTATCGCGATTGTCACACATTTTACTTTTTTTTATAGTTGCCCTGAAGCATGCACTAAAACTGATTTCTTACTGCTTATGGATCAGTTTGATTGTTATTTTACATCGTCCTAATAGTATACACAATTGTAATAGGTTAAGATTGCCGATTAATGATTTTACGATATTTGGGTAAAAGATAAATAGTACTTAATAACATATTAGATAGACTAAAATACAATAAAACAAGGTAATAAACAAACAAAATAATGTCTAGTTAATGTGAATCAAGAGTACGGATTTATTACGGTCGGGTCGTAGGTATATTCCTTCTGCCTAGTGTGAATGTCAAGACGGTGATTAAACTTCGATAACTCAGTCAAATTTCAACCGATTCTAATAAACAAACTCGTATTATATAAAATTAATAGTTTAGCTGCATGAGATTCTATTTGATCGAGATCGGCTATGTCTGCATTAAAATAAAACTAGTAGAACTAGACAGATATCTCGATTAAAGCTGCGTTCGGATATTGTACTCCGTTGACACCGGGTACACCGTCCAAATGACACTTACGTGTTAGTGGGTGTAAAAAGTGTAACGGTGTTCAATATCTGAACGCAGCCTATATTGACAGTAGTATTTTCAAAACATTAGCGTTTGACACTAACTACTGTCATTAGAATCAAAAAATCTGACATCCTGGCTACTAGTTTTAAAGCAGTATGACCGATCTCGATGAAATAGAATTTGCTCATGCAGCTAAACTATAAATTCTACCAAAAAATGTCATATACATAAATTATAGAAAATTTCCTCTCTTTTAATTTATTATTTAACTATTTTGACGACATTACACAAATAGCGGCTCATTTACAAAATCTTGGAAAAATGCTAAGAGTAAACCACCAGTTCCTTTGGACCCTTTTCAACAGAAAGCTTTTCAGCTCTAAGTTTGGTTATGAAACTTCTAAATATGAAGTTTTGTCCCGATACCTTTAGTAGTTTCTCCGGAATCGTCGCCACAAAAACGGGTACACACACATACACACACACACACACACACACACACACACACATAAACACACACACACACACACATACATACACACACACACACACACACACACACACACACACACACACACACACACACACACACACACACACACACACACACACACACACACACACACACACACACACACACACACACACACACACACACACACAGACATTTTTTTGTACCTTGGTCAAAAATGTTCAGGGGACCCAAAAAGACATATTTCCGCTAAAATCTCAAAAAATTTTTTTGGCATGATTACAATACTTTACATAGTGCGTATGATAAAGTAAAAAGAATTATTTAATTTGCTCAAGTGTAAACTGCTCCAGTTTTTACATTTAAATTAAAGATGTCCTAGTGGATAGTGGTAAGTTTATGCTCAAATGTCAAATTGGAATCTTGTATTAAAAATCTCAGATATCGTACCTACCAGTTCGGGACGAATCTGTAATTAAATATCATTTGGCAATGCGACGTCAAAAGATTTTTAATACAGAATTAAAAAAATTTTAAATTAGAGTACGTTTGATATTTGTGTACGTTTTTGCAAATTTTTCGAAAGACGTCTGACTTTTTTTGTTTATGGAAACACTGATAAACTGTCTTTAAATTATCCAAAACTACAAATAAAAAAGCTGCACAATTATAATTCAAATTAGGTCAAACTGGAGACACAGTACAATACAATTTATCGGAGATAAAACAATTGACATAACAACATATCAAATGGCGTATTAATGACGAAATATCTAACTTTTAATTGCTTTCGTATTTGCCATATGATTATCAATGTCGTTAATGATATTGAATTGACGATATTGTTTATCATGTTTAAAGAATTGATTACAGACATAATAGTAACTAACACAAAAGATTTCCAATGAAAAACAAGAATGTCCAAAATTGAAGATTCAGTGCTTCTTTTATTTAAAATCTGCAGTTTTGTATACAAAAAAGTTCTAACCACCTTTTCCTTTATCATTACCGGTTATTATTTAACGATAATTTGGCATTGAAAAACTGAACCGCAAAGATCCAATGACTTACACAAATAAATACACCGTTATCTGTACCTTTCACATTAGAGTCAAACCAATAACAAGTGTACCACAACAAGTTCAACAAACGCAGTCGACCCGAAATACATATAACCATTGTTGGTCCATTACTGTTTACATGTCTGTTTGTTTGTATATCGGTTCTAATTTATTATCCATATTAGCATACAATTACCAGTGATGCATATTACACTAATTTCCTACAATTAGCATTTATTTTATGGCGCTTCTTTACTTATGTCTTATTATATTTTATTTTATTTTATACAATAAATTTGGCTCTACAAAAGACATATTTTACCCAATTTCAGATCAAATTTTGGCTAACGAATTGGAGGAGCTCCAATGGGACACCGAGAGCCATTTGCTCCACGCGAGGAGCCGACGCGACGAAGAAGCTGTCGTAAAGGACGACAAATGCCGCAGGAGACGTTTCCGCAGCTGCTGCGACGAAGATTACTTCAACTCCTTGAAGGACGACGAAAAACCGCTGAAGAAAGAATGCTACAAGCAGATCACCGGAAAAGAACTTGGAGACACACCATTCGACCCGTTCAGATGCGACAGAACCGAGAAACACAAGCGCGATATTGCAGTAAGTCATCCGTAACAAGAAAGGCAATAAGAGAGGTCCGAACGTAGACCCTTGCGGAACCCCAGACCGCACCGGTCGGAGTCCGTGTTTACCGTAGCATATCATTGTGTTATTGTCGATTACTAGAGACGTAATTATCTAATACTGTTTATCTTTTGTTGTTATAGTGCGTCGCTCAATGCGTTGGGCAGAAGAAAGATCTGGTAAGTGTAGAACAAATTACTCAGGGTCAGGGTCGGCTTAACCTCTAAAATAAAAGTCAATAGTTGACTTCCCGTTATATTAACGAGGCGTGTTTTGCTGTACCTAGTTTGTACAAGTATAAATATTATTGACCTTCGAGGTTGTAACTCTTGTATAAAGAGTGTTACTTAGAAAATATTTCAGAATATATATGCATTTAGAGAGCCTCTTCTATAGATTGGCGTTTTAAAAAAAGCGATTTAGGGCCGATATATTCACCTATCGTGAAACTGTTCGTCATCTAAACGACAAGATAAATGGTAAAAATGTGTCTATTCACCTGTCGTTAACGTTACCGACCGGATAAATACGCTTAACGATCAAATTTATTTAGCGATCGAATGAACCTGCCGTAAACTAATGACGAACACTTTGATTGGTCACAGAGCATGTGCTGAATATCAAACAAAAAGTCAAACTGACAAATATTTACGTACGTACGTGGTACTGTATTAATTGAAGTCATTATTTAGTTAATATGGCCGAATTTGCTGAATTCGTCTTTCATACCATTTTTTTTTTACTTTTGGTCGTCTTTTTTAATTGATGCGGTTAGAAATGGGTGCGAATGAATTTTGGTTACGTTTTGTCAATGTCTATCAATGTCATTTACGGCGCTACATCTAGCGGCAATTAGTCCAAGTTATGATCCAAGTGTTGATTTAGTACACCTTTTTTACCGACATTTGATACTATACTGCCGAAAAACATTCGTTAGCGATGTTTACGTCCTCGTTGCCTGACGATAACTCACAGATCGGTGAAAAGACAGAATCATTTTTAACGCGAACGTCAGCGTAATCTGTTCGTAGGCTAACGACAACTTTGACGATAGGTGAATATATCGGCCCTAAATGTGAATGATATAAATTTCGTGCAGCGCGCACTACGTCAATCGTAACGGTAAATGGAAACGTAGCTGGGACAGTGGAGATTATTTACTATTAGTACGATACGATCAGAACAATTTAATTTCGTAACTTTGAATAGTAGTACGAGTTAAATATAAATAATGAATTTAGATGAACAATTAATTGTACCCAACAATATTTTACAAACACGGATTCAAACGGATTCACTGATCGCGTAAAAACTTCGCATCTCGTTCGACTGCCTCGCACCAAAATCCACAAGCGAGGGAAGCCGAACTGCGCAAAATATTGTTCATGTTTATTTCGATCTCAAAAATTAACAAATAAGCGGAATGCTATTAAATTCAAGGGATGTGTATCGCAGTAAATGAGGATTATTTGCATGATAACTGCGTCGTCCTGCTAGCCTTCGTTTTTAAGATATCGGCTTCCATGAAAATCTTGTTCGCAACCTTTATTACAATTTTGACATACTTTATTTAATTGTTTTCTGATAGAAATTTTCTATTTATTATTTTAATGAAGTAGGTGTTTTATTATTATATGTCTGATTATATTTTGAATAGTAGTTTTTATTATTATTATTATTATTATTACCAAAAAGGTATTTTGCCTAAAATATTACATGTCTGGTTTTGCAGCTGAAAATTGCAAAGGTTTTTGAGAAAATCAGTAAAAAATATCTCAAAAAAAATCATATATTTTTCCATAAACAACACAAACAACTACTAAAGAAAATAAAAAATTTCTGCTTTACAATATAAAATACAACACTTCAACGATTTCTTCTATTCCTCTTAGTTGGATGCTGAAGGTAACATCAAAGAAGAAGAAGCCAGGAAAGCCATCAAAGAGAAAATGGCCAAAGTTGAATGGCTCTCACCAAGTAGTGATGGAATGGTCACTAAGTGTATCGCCACTGCCAAGGAAGCGGCTGCAAAACGCGACACGGCCGATAAAGAAGCTTGCAACCCGGCTGCCGTTAAGTTCGGACACTGTCTTTGGCGGGAAATTCAATTGGCTTGCCCGGCTGATCGTATTAAGGACGAGAAGAAATGCAACAAGATCAGGGAGGACATCAAGAAGGATCTGGATACCTTCCCACAACAACCTGGTGCATACGATGACTGAGAGAGCTTAAATTATGTATTTATTTGAGACGATATTTATGTAATAGTATTTATATGCCATATTGATTGACAAATAAAAGTTTTTAGAAACGTATTTTTAAATTTGATATTGGTGTTGCTTCTATATTGAAACTTAAGGAATTAGAAGAGAATAATTGAATTGAATTAGTAATCTGCTTGGGGCTACCATAAGGACCTAGGAGCTGTTTTGGTTAATTTATATAAAACAGATAGTTGTTTTTAAGAAACATATTCTTTTGAATTTATTCTTTTCGAGATTTAATTGAAATGGTATATATTCATATACCATTTAGAACTCATAATTAAAAACACAAGCAAAATAAAGTACGTGTGCGATGTGTGAATGACGACAAACAATTGACATACTGCTGGAAGTTAGCAAGAGGGATAGCGAAAATAGTGAAAAATTGGTTCAAGGTAGGCAACTTAAAGTTCATAGATTTTAAAATTATAGCAATCTACACATGAATAATAGCTTTTGTTGGAAGTCTAATTGATCTTTAATAAAGTTGTGGTTTCTTTTATGTTTTTCTATCTCGAGTTGTTCTAATAGGTCTAATTTGTAGTTTTTATTACATTTGTGAAGAAGTGTAGGTTCGTTGTATTTTATACAATGACCTGTTGAAATTTTGTGCTGATTAATGTTAGAAAAGTTCTGGATTTGTGTTCTGCTATCCGTTTTGCCAACTTCCTTCCGGTTTGACCTACGTAAACAGCATCACAATTAGAGCATTTGACTTGAGTAGACTCCAGACTCATCCATAACCGATTTAGGGTTTTTGACATTTGAAAGTAATTTGTAGATAGTGTTATTGCTTTTTAAAGCGGGATAAATGTTAAATTTGGGTAAAATTTTGTTTTAAATTGACTTTTTCTACTTTGCATTCACAATGCACACATTGTAACACGGTGTTACAATTAACACATTGTAATACCGAAAACAGTAACATTTTTGTCTAAGATTGGTACACATTGATATCAAATGCCATATGTCAAACGTACAATACATAACCCAACATAACCACACACTGCATCTTCTTAATCGCTTGCAATCGCATAAACTGTGAAATATCAATATTCTATACATATTTAAACATGGGTGTAGCTTGCTATAGTATGGCCAAAGGATTGGGGCTTTCTTAGTTTTGCTGTGTTCATCAAAATACGCCAGCATGACGTTTTCGGTGATGTTTTACGACTCTGGTAAGTGATTGTTATCATTCTTTTCAACTAAACATCGAATCCCCTTTTCAGATATAAATCAAGGACCACATTTACTTTAATAAGGTATTATGCGAAGATCAAACCTACATCGCAGATATGAACGATTTTAATAACTGCTGCGAGATAGTATATGCGCAATAAATGGTTTATCAGCATTCACGTACGAAGCTATAGTACATTTAAAGTGTAGAGGATTTCTTAGTTTATGTAACGTATAAGTTTTCGGTAATATTGTGGACGCTTGGATGCTCGGTTCAATTCGTATTCGTTTTTGTCCGTCGCGTTCGACTTCGTCTTAGTTCTGGTTGTGTGCAACGTATTTGTATTACTTCCATCACATGTAATTTTACTAAGTATACATCATTCTAATAAACTACTTTGCCGAAATTAGAATTGGGTTTCAATTATAAGTGCTTGTAAATATATAAGCCGCAACGGCTACGTAGCGAAATTAGGTAGACACCGCTATCAAACGTTAAGCGTTATAACAATTCTTTAATAAGTTCTTGTTCTTCGAAGTAACAAATCAGTCACTGCCAAACACTTCTATTCTGATTATTATACTTATGAGACCACTATTTTAAAGTTGTTAGCTTTTTAGGTTAAGTTTCATGTATTTATCACAGTAGGGTTAAAAGTGGTGCCTCAAGCTCCATTATGATCATCGTTGCGACCTCGCTGAAGATTTATTCAAACTTGTAGGCTAAAGTAGAGTAAAATTATTCACAATTAGATTTTGTCATGATTTTATCTCATCGATCTCATCCTTAACGAAGTTGACAGTTACTACAGTGCTGCCACGTGGTACCCGCAAAATACCCTAGATTCTAATTTAGCGCGATATAGTAACCACAATTTCTAAATTTATATAAAATTAATGACGCAAAGTAGAAAAAATAGTATATTACACTCGTTTTATAAGACGTATTGGCGCACTCGTTCCATCTGGGCACTCCTCGCTACGCTCGTCGTGCTCAAAACAACTCGTGCGCCAATTTGACGTCTTATAAAACTTGTATAATAATATACTATTATTGTAAGTGAATGGTTTATATATTTTGAGAGGTGTTAACGATTTGTTGTAAAAGACAATTGATATGTTTTAAAGGGAAAAGGTTGTTTGAAGCATGGTTATAAATGTAATTTAATTCATCAATTCGGGAGTTGTAATTAAGGGGGTACTTTAAACAACGATTGAAAAGGAAATGAAATGAGGCCATGCGTTGTGAAAAAGGATGGGGTGAAAGATATGGAATTATGGTAGGTACTGCAGTGGGTTTTCTATATATATATATATTTATATTGTATTCGATAATATTATTATGGTTAGTTAAGGATAAATCTAAAAAGTTCAAGGTTTTATTGTTTTCGATCTCTAAAGTAAATTTAAGTTTGTTATGAAGGTTGTTGATATATGTCAAGACATTCTTATGGCTTAGTTCACCACCTCTCCAAATCACGATCTGTGATTTATAGGGGTTTATATTATTGATAATATGGTCCTGTTCTATATGATTAAGGAAAATATCATATAAATATGGAAGATATTGGTAAACCGCCCTCCAGCTTGTAAAATTTGTTATTAAAATTGCAATAATTTTGTTAGACAATATGTTCTAAAATTATGTTGTAATGATTTATTTTTTGTTTATCGTTAAAATGTTTGTTGAAAATATGTGAAACTAGTTTAAGGGTGAGGACTATTGGAACATTAGTATATAAATTTGTTATGTCAAAAGATACCATAATTGTTTCTTTCAAAGTGATGTTTTTTGTCTCGTTAATAAATTGTGAAGTATTTTTAATTGAATATTTAGATTGATAATTTAAGTTTTTGAACAAGTTTAACATTATTTTAACAAGGTTGAAGGTAGGTGAATCATAATAGGCGGTGATGGGTCAAATTATTATCAAACAATAAATAAATTTACTCATCACTAACCATCACACATGTATTATTATTCTATTTTGCAAGACATGCTACAAACCAAAGGTATTTATTATTTTCTCGTCTAAGTTGAAATGTATTAAGAAAGGTCGTACTAACGCGAAAACAAATTTTTTGCAAGGAGAAAAACGTATTTTTCTGCGGTGCATTGGTGCGGCATTAATATGTTTCTTAAAATATTCCAACTAAATGCGACGTAGAAGTTATTTTACGTCGACAAACCAACACGTTTTTGTCCAACTAGCCAGCGTTTCGAGCACGTTAAAAACGTGTTTGGAAATTTCACATCTGCCATGTCTCGAACCTATATTAAATGTTTATATTTTACGTAAATTCAAGCCTATTTGTATTTCTCTTATATCTTCGAAATGGGTTTATTACAATAGCATTTACGAAGATAGATATTCTAATTATATCGCATGACTAATTACCAATAATTACAAACTACAAGGTACGCACGTATAAACAATCGAGCGGCGTAGTGGTGAATTTGAATTTCGGATATAATTAAACCGCGATTAATACCGTTTGATCAACGGCTTAATGATATAAATTATAATATTGGGGGGGTCTTTGCCATCGACGTAAATTTTGATGGTATAGCACAGCGCAGGACACAAAACGCTATTTATACGAGTAATTATTTTGTCATTGCTTTGTGCGGTAGTATCGCGTTTGATTTGTGTTATATAGATTGCGTTTAAACGAAGTTATATTAAGGCTGTTAGCGTTTAATAGTTCAATTATTGACATTGTTTACATAAGCGCGTTTACGAGGGCATAAAACATCGTTCGCTGTTAATTCTATTCGATCGAAAATAATGGTGGTATTTATCGCCTTTTCATGGCTTTGGTATAACGAATGTCTCAAACGTTTTGACACAATGTTTGCAATTTTTGGAAGTGTTCTAGACCTAATAACAACTATTAAAATATTATTATAAATTATAAATATTATTTATACAGTATGTTACAAAGAGGAAGAAAATGTTTACTACTGATTTTAGTAAAAAAAAAATTGCAAACGTTTGGATTTCTGTCTTGAGATTGGTAGCGAAATATTTTCATAAATTTATTGTATTTCGGACAAATCGCATTGTTTCTTTACAGCACTGTCGTTACAGGAGTGATGTAAATCCACATTGTACACTGTCTAGACAAAGCCAACACTACAAAAAAGTAAACGTGTGGTGTGCTATAACATATTACGGGACAATAATAAAACTTAAGCAAGACAGTTGCCCAGCTCACCATTCAAACATTGTCACCGAATGGTTAAATTTACTATTTCCTCAAAAATGGATTGGACAAAATGGCGCTATTTTATGGCCACCACGTAGTCGTGATCAGACAATTGTGGATTTTATTGCAGAATTATTTAAACTAAGAATAATGAATGTGATATAATCTCTATCACTGGGGGGAATTCAAACTTATTGAAATAAACAGAAATCATACCTGAGACTTACCATGTTTTTGAGTTCGCTGTTTATTTCAAATTCCTTCCAGGCATTACTAGTCCTTCCCGGCATTTCCTGTTTTCCGGTTTATCGTTCATTCCAAATCGCTCCAGGTGTTCCAAATTTCTAATCTGAAATTACAAACCGAACTCAATTTCCATGACACAGTAGAGCGTCGATAATCCGAACTAATATTGCAGCTAAATATTGTTCAAATATTGCAGCTAAATAATAGAAAATACGAGTGTCCGCTCTTCTTAAACTATAGGAATGTAAAAAAGTAAGAAATCTTAGGATGTCGAAGGGATATCAAAGGGATATCGAAGGGATATCAAAGGGATATCGAAGGAATATCAAAGGGATACCAAAGGGATATCGAAGGGATATGGAAGGGATATCAAAGGGATATCGAAGGGTAATCAAAGGGATATCGAAGGGATATCAAAGAGATATCGAAGGGTACCTACAAAAATGGCTTATCCCCCTAGTGATTTATTTTATTATTTCTTTTTGGACGTTCGGATTAGCGAACGTTCGGATTACTGAGGTTCGGATTATCGACGCTCTACTGTATTTGAAATTTTTTACATCATATTTATATCACTATACAATGCTAGTGTCAAAGTCTGTCAAAGTCAAAGTCTTACGTGGATGACAGTTATGTGACAGTTCACCTCGCCATCATTTTGCCCATTCACGAACTTCCGGGTAAGAAAAGTCCGGGCAAGAAAAGTCCGGGTAAGAAAAGTCCGGGTAGGAAAAGTCCGGGTAAGAAAAGTCCGGGTAAGAAAAGTCCGGGTAGGAAAAGTCCGGGTAAGAAAAGTCCGGGTAGGAAAAGTCCGGGTAAGAAAAGTCCGGGTAAGAAAAGTCCGGGTAGAAAAAGTCCGGGTAGAAAAAGTCCGGGTAGAAAAAGTCCGGGTACGAAAAGTCCGGGTACAAAAAGTCCGGGTAAAAAAGTCCGGGTAAAAAAGTCCGGGTAAAAAAGTCCGGGTAGAAAAAGTCCGGGTAGGAAAACTCCGGGTAAGAAAAGTAATAAATTTAAATTTGCCCAGTATCTCGACACTTGTATCATCGATGACTATTTCTGGAGTAGGGTTTACCGAATTTCTATTGCTCAATATCCCAGCTTTCCTTTTCAACACATTCAACCATAACTTATTTTCTTCATACCAATTTGACATTGGTACTACCATATAACCATTTTTAATTCTCGTGAAAAATGTGACGATTTAATAGATGTAGACACATTACTACAAGCCGCACTAACAGCATTATCTTAATTACCGAATCGCCAGCTCTGATTTCCGGTTTTTAATATTCAGCACCGTAATTGCCGCGGTAATTGTTTTTGCGGATCCGGCAAACGAGCAAGCAGACCGGAGGTGATTTATGTGGCCGAATATGCAAAACCTGATCAGGTTTTAGCCAGCGGAATAGCCGACCCCCGAACACACAAAGATTTTAATTGAATAACGCCGGATTACCTCTGTTAACGTTAAGAGAAGAGTTAAATTGCTTAGAAATGAAAAGTAATCACTAAAAATCATAAGAATATGTCGCTAGAGTCGACAAAATAGAGTCGAGTGTTGTGTTTATTGTTTGTGTGGAGAACACTTACATTCGAAACCTGTAACTTTTTAAATAATATAATAGTCGAGTCCATAATTTTCAAAGGTTGTAGGTATGTATAGTCAATGGTGGAATTAAAAACCTCTTTGATCCTTCGAATAATTTTATTTCCTTAGGAACCGGTTTCGATCGTTAGATCATCATCAGGCTAAATGGTCAGATATGAAGTAAAACAGTTAAAATCTTCGTATATTAAAATGACGTGCATGGGTTTGCAGAGTTGCAACGGAAAAAAATAAAAAGAAATCCGAAATTCCAAAGGTTTGTTAAATTCGCTCGAGCCATTGCGGATATTTAGTCGCTCTTTTACAAATCGTACGGATTTCGCGAAAAAAAAATTTCACTTTTTTAAATTACACCCAACTTTTTTTATGGCATTTTTTCGGAATTTTAGTCGATACCTGTAGGTATCGGAAATTCATTAAAAAAAAATATTTTCAGAGATATGAAGGCTTAAAGTTTGGATGATTTACGATTATTTGCCAAACCTTGCCATATTCAAAATTCAATATCTTCAATATTTGCTAGATAACTGCGTACAATTATTATTTTAATTTATGTAAGTAAAAAAAATAAAAACAATTGATTCTTTAAATAATTATTCCATAGTAGCCCGCCCCCACAATAGATATAATCGAAAAAATATATATATATATATATATATATATATATATATATATATATATATATATATATAAATCCGCCACACTTTTATCTACAAACTCATTTTTTTTCTAGGATGGAGTCTCTTATAGTTCAAAAGATATTAAATTTTATCTGACGTGAGTCAAGCACCATTTTCGCTTTTGCGTGTTTGCAAGCAAAGCACTGAAGAAAATACAATACACAAACTGATTCGCTGCTAGCGTCGCACACGATGGTTAGCTGCGCACACACGATTTGCACGTGAAAATCGAGAGGAATTTTTTTTTTGTTTGAACATTTAAAATAATAAATACTAAAGTACTAAAATAATTAAGATTTTCTAATGATAGTTGATGTAAGTATGGGAATAAAATTAAATATGGCAAATATAATGAGGATTCAAGTACAATTCGGAACCGATGTAAGAAAAATCATATAAATCGTGCATTTATAGAGCTTTTTAATACATGATATTCATTAAACAAACTCATAAATAAACGATTGACGAAAAATACATATTTCCGCGCTTTTTTAGCGAGTATCGACACGCCGCGCGTGACTCACTTTAGATAAAATTTAATATCTTTTGAACTATAAGAGACTCCATCCTAGGAAAAAATGGGTTTTGTAGGCAAAAGTGTAGCGGATATTATGTATATTTTCGATTATATCCATTGTGGGAGCGACTATGTAATAATTAGTTAAAAAATTCAATTGTCTTTAATTTTTTTACATGTATAAAATAAAATAACGATTGTACGCAGTTATCTAGCAAATATTTCAACCTTTAAAATAAAACAAAAATGGGTCCAATACGATTACTAGAACCAAAGATATTGAATTTTGAATATGGCAAGGATTGGCAAATTATCGTAATTAATTCAAACTTAAAACTTCCATAACTCCGAAATAAAATTTTTTTCGACGACCCAATATATGAAGTTGAAAGGTGATTTTTGACGCTCAAACGCAACAATGCAGTAACTTTTATCTAAGAAATTAGCAAAGGTGCAGCGATCCGTGCGGCGTAACACCGAACTAAATTGGGCGGACACGATTTAAAGAATTAAAACAAGCGTTCCAAAATAGAAACTCAACGAAAGCTATTAACGTTAGTAGCATAGACATCGGAGCTCGAAACTTGAAGGCAGGCAGCTTCGAGCTCGAAGCGAAGGAGTTATTTCCGGCTTCCGAGAGAGGGAACTTCTTAAACGCTACATCCGCAGCAACTGTTTCTTCGTCGACGCCATTGCCGTTCTTGCTAATAACTCCGACAATGAATAATATATTCACAGTGTGTATTCCTCGTTTCGCGAATACAAGAATTATACAAGTTTGTATTCTGCAAAACAAAGTTCCGTTTTTGTTTGTGCCTCACCCCCCTCCCCTTGACTTCTGTAGAAGGAGATTCTCCTGAATTCTTTATGCCGGCAAATTTCCTCTTCCAAGCTACTGTAAGTCATTTAGACAACGGTCTTAATGGCTATGGAGGAGTCCTTCTACTGAATTATGGAATATTTCGCTTGAATAATCAACGGAGGACCTTCTTACATAAACATTGTACTTCGCTGTAAACTTTAAACCGTGTAAATTTTTATGTTTCGTAGGATATAAAAGGAGAGAAAACAACTATTGGAAGATCAGAGAAAAATTATGATAGTCCAGTCATTTTAGCTTTAAAAAAAGTCTTCAATCTGCTGACTAGCTGGATATTTGTTCATATCTACCCCTTTTTTAGTCGTTATTAATTTCCTAAAAGATCTAATGGGTTTTCTCAGGTATTTATTTACGAAATCTTCAAAGCAATACACCGAATTGAAGGTTAAGCATGCACAATAGGCAGACCAACTTTTTAATACTCTAAATCGGGACGCTGACAAATTCATATATTCTGAATCGCTCGGTATATGGCACGGAAATTTACATATTTGATGGTTGCAGTTTTGGTTTCATATGAGCCGCCAACTTTTATAAAGAATAAAATTTTCTGAGAAATACACAATAAAATATTTTTCCATATGGTGCGGACTTTCGTGGACACACTGTATATTCCATTCTTAGCTGTATTTTTATGTGACTGATATTTATACAACAAATTATAAACATAATTAATTTTATTATAAATGGTTAAGCCCATTGTTGGGCATATGCCTCTCCCAGTCGTTTCCACTCCTCTCTATCTATACATTTCCTGCACTTCATTAAAAGTCGCAATATATAAGGTTTCAGCCTTAGCTTTCGACTGGGAGGTTTGGTCATAATCTTCCACGATGACCAATCGTGTTGGAAGATGTTGCGATATATTTGTAAGTTGTTTTTTACTTTGTTTATTTTCTTTTGGATGTGTCCACATTAAGATCCACATTAACATATAGCTTCAATTACTTTTGTATGTTTTAATTTTAATATAAATTTTTGTCAACTCAAAACATGAATAAAGATGAGTTAAAAATATAAAATAAATAAAAACTGTAGTTTCTTTGTTACAAAACTCCTAAAAATAGACACAAATATGCCGCCCTAGAGTAGAATACCCCCTTCAGCGAAGAGCTCGAGTCAGAGTCCGCAACTTGGACCATTCCAGAGCTAAAAGTGGCGGTACCAGAAGGATGGGATAACATCCCACTAAATATTAACATTAACTTCTTTACTTCAATAAATAACCCTATGCTAACTGTTAGAGCATAAAAACGTCTCATATGTTATTAAAAACCTTTTGCAAACTTCATTTGTTAAAATGTATACTCTAAACTGAAATTTCAATAACAAATACTTCGCCAACGGTATTGTTGTGGAAACGGCCTTCAATTATTCGAAACAATCCTCCTGGTTTTTAAACGGACCACCACAATTCACTGCATTTTACATTATATCGTTTAATAATTAAATCTGTTCGTACACCCATAATCTCTATTTTAATCAAACAAATCTCCTTTATTTTTGACCAGGTTGCCGTCGGAGTAAGCTGACGACACACAAACGGGTGTCGTGTAAGTTAAGCAATCACTCAGTGGCACACTAATTTAAAATTTTACGCGCAACGTCCATGAATATTCAACGGTATCAAGTTTGCGAGGGACCTATCGATTCTACACCCCCGCGCCGTTGGTGGTTGCGGCTCGCTCGGATAAAGTGGATGTTCGTTCGCCTAGCGAAAATTTACTATCCGTTGTAAAATCATAATGGCTTATTAAAACTTGGCGAATCAACAAAGCGGAACCCTTCAGTCGGTTTAATTAAACTGGCCTTAATGACCGCAATAACATTATCAAATCCATTAAACGATCTGAGGAGACCCTCGTCGCCGGGCTAACACTCGTCTGCTGATTGTGAGCATCAAGATTATTCGCCAAGGCAACGCGATCGCCTAATATTCAAATAATTAAGTCATCCACTGAGCAGTGTTCGCCCATAAATGCCATGTCATAGTAATTCAAACTATCGCGATTGCCTAAGATGGTATGCTGGGACACCTCGTAGTAATTTATTGAAGTATTATGTTAGAAGGTCTGGATTTACGAAACTACAAAAGTAAAAACAATGAGGAAGTATTTTAGACATCCTAATAGATTACAGTTTAAGAAAACTATTTGTTATTACTTTAAAAAAAAAAATACGCTTTATTTCTATTAAAAACAAAAATAAAAATTGAATTTTATTCACGTTCTATCACGTGATTGAAAACGCTCTGTAATTGGCTCCAGTGACTCCAGGCTCCAGTCTCCAGTGACGTCATTCGTTAGTACGGTTAGAGCGCGTTCGGTTTGTCAGGGTAGGGTATGGGGAGAGCAGTGCTCAGATAACCTGGGTCGGCTGTCTCTCTCTCTTATATGCAGATAAACGCCGTATGACGTTGGTCCGCATATTATGCAGCGCGTCACTCTCACCGTGCCCAACCCGATTATCCGAACGCGCTCTTATGCTTCTCCCGTTTGAATTTAATAGAACTAAAGTGCCATGTAAGCATAACTTTGTAGGTTAGGATAGCCCTAACCTTAACCTGTCAGACAAGATAATGCCTGGTTCGATGATACGATAGATAACTTATTCTAGTCAGTTTTACTTATGTCGAAGTAATCTTCACAACAAAAAACACTTGTATTGGCGGCTATTTATTTCATTTGGATTTCTACGAGCCAACCACTTTCTTCGCAGTTTCAAATCTTCCGTTTTTGTCACTTTTACCGTGCCCGTTAGAAAATTATTAATAATAGCCGGTCCATGTGATTATTTAAGTGTTTCTAATCACATTGACCAAATGATGCGGTTATTATTAATAATAGCAGGTAATTATTAATACAAACCACGTTTATCACTTTAACCGTAACATATATATTATCGAATAAGTTTTCAAAAAGTTAACTATTATATTCAATGATGTATACCAGACCACTTAATAGACTAACTAATTCCCCCATCAATCTAGACATCACCAAATCTCCAACCCAAGTCATCGCTTCGCCAAAGAAGCAATTTACTTTTTGCGCGTCGCGCGCTCACGCGATATACACCATCAGTATTTAATTAGTTTTTTGGGGCGGTACGGGGTAGCATCATCACAATTTTCACAGCGAGCGATAACGTTCCAATGTCGACAGTTCAACGCGCGACGAAAATTTCCTATAAAATTTCAACAATGATTCCAATCTAGCGTTTCTCCGGTCCTTCCTACCCCCCCTCCCCCTTTCCACCCCACAATAACATTATCGGGGTTGAACTCGACGCTGCTGCCGTCGCGTTTGCTGAGAAATCTATTCGGGACCCGTCATGTCAATCCAGATTCCCGGCAAATCCACATAAAATCAAACTGCTAGGCGCGAACAATGCCCCTTCGATGGTAAATCATAATAGGGGGTCGCTGAAGACCCCATAGCGCTCGGGGTGGGTCGAGCCAGCGAATTCGGTCGCCGGCTATCAGTAGCACGAGACCGATGTGTACATAACAGGCCCTAATTTAAATATTTCACGGTCGTCTGGCCCGTCCCATGCACGCGTTTATGGGCACAACTGACTTTTTTCCCCTGGTATAGAGGGAGATGCTATGGGGTTCAATTGTGTGTGGAGGTCCTACACATTTTGGAGGATTAACGTAGGCAATAGATAGGTTACCGTTATTATATTTGCTTCGGTGACACATTTTGTTACATTTTCCAATCTTTCCATCGCTTTTGGGGAAGAGAATTTTTGAAATTTTGAGGTTGGTTTTTTTTTTAAATCATGTGTCTTGCAAATCATGTGGTTCTTTGTCAAAGCATAATCATCAAGAACTAATACAAATATAACGAAAATCATCATTAGACCGAAAATTATATAGTGTTTATATTGAACTTGAAGTAATATAAACCTACGTGTTTTGCGAGTAGAAAGCAGATGGCAGGTATTGATTCCTCTGAAACGTTTTAGTATTTATTATTGACTACAAGTTTTTCGTTTTTAAATAAAATATGCCTCCAGATGTACTTTATTATATACGTATAATGGATCTACATTGTAATTTTTCGAGTCAACAATTGCTTTACAATAAAATAAAAATTTCTCAATCTCAGATATCGGTCCAGGGGAATCTGAAGCGGCAGCTCCCCAATTAGAAATAGAGTTCTGAAGTTTTGGAATCACGTTTTACATGTGACGTCACTTGATTTATTAAAACGAAAGTTAAAAAAACATATAATACGAAAAATCTATCTAGAACAGAACTTATTACGTAAAAAATAACCCTAAAGTAGATTTCTAGCATAAAAAGTTTTTGTTTTAATGTTATTTTTTTAAATCAGCAACAATTAGTCTCAAACATAAACAATCAAAAATAATAATTCTCTGATATTATTTGCTTTTACTGAAGTACAGGTTAAAATTAACACTAGCAATAGTGTATTATCAAATGTTATTATTAATAATGTTGAGTAACGATAAAATAACAACAAACCATAAAAACAATATTTATAGGTTAATAATATGGTGACATACAGGCGGGATGTAAATTTTAAATAAATCAAAAATTACAGTCACAACCTGGATTTGAACCAGGGACCTTTGCGTTTCTAGCACAATGCTCGGTTAGTGTTTGGTAGTAATTACTACTTCCTTGATTTATGCCAAATTATATCTACCAAATGACATAGGCCTCAGTAGCTCAGATGGGACAGCATTGTGCTAGAAACGCAAAGATCCCTGGTTCAAATCCAGGTTGTGGCTGTAATTTTTGATTTATTTAAAATTTACATCCCGCCTGTATGTCACCATATTATTTATTAACCTATAAATATTCATTTGACAAATTATGTCGTTAAACATTTTCATTCATAAAAAGAATAGTTGAAACGTAACTAATTCATATAAAATATAAAATTTTTATATCTTAGCAACTAAATTTAAAACATTGTTTCCTTATGACATTTAATTGTGAAAACTTGATATATAGTTTACTCTTGAGCAAATTTAACAGTTTCTTGTTTTACAACCCTCCTCCTCGTTAAATCATTATTGTAACAATAATTGCGACGTTTTTAATTTCGTCACTTTTTTGGCATTATGAATTTCCTTCGGCATCGGCTTCAGCCCAAAAAATCGCCCTCGGTCGGACACTAAACTGTTTACATAAGTACAAGCAACATTTGTTTAAAGAAATAAGGTTAACAACTTATAACGTCTCAACTCTCTTGCAAATTAAAAAAAGCATTTTCTTACATAGTCTTGTAGGAATTTGATTCTATTCCCAAAGTTTCAGATCTCCATCTTATTTAATTCCTCAGATAAGTGGTAGTGGTTACTCGTAGACTCACCCTGGATTTTGTATAATATCATAAAAAAACCACGACGAAGGAAATCAACAATCATTAAAAATTTATTAATTTCATAAAAGCTTCTGGATTGTCTTAAACCTAAAATGCAGATATTGTAATTCTGCTTGCATGCGCCGGGTGTTACCACAACTATGAAAAACTGTCAAGAATCAAGTATTTTATTTTAAAAGCATTATTTGCATAGATTTGAGCATGAAGGTACTTTACTGTTTAGTGTGTTTCATAGTTTTTCAGATACGTTTAAGAAGAATAAAATTTTCCGAGAAATTGTTAATAAAAATGGTAATGGTTAATATAAACACTCGGTATATGCAATGGAGAAAGTGATTATAGTATTTGATGACCTCTAATATTTCTAAATACTTTTTTCTAAATAATATTTTTGAATACCTTTGAAGATAAAGATACATTACTCTTGGTTTGGTAACACCCGGTAGTTTTAATATTATTTTTTTTGCCAATAGTATCCAACTTTATGTCCGACGCAGTATATGATTATGTAGACAAAAGTATTGTTACATAGCACTCGTTTTTAAACGGCTCTATGTCAGAGTAGAGATGTAAAGATAAAGTAAGCTGTTGTCTTCATCAGTATTTTACTGACAACACAGAATTCCAGTACTATTATCAGTCTTCGAAAGGCAACAGTCGTACTATTACGAACACTATTACTAAATTGGAAATACCTGCTTTTGTACTGAAAAGTTCTGAGTTTAGACGTTGCTTGCACACGTTTTTTTGATATTTGGTATATTCGTTTTATAACTAATGTCGTACTATTTCCGCTAAAGTCATAACGAATGTACTTTTGAGGAAGCAATATTTGTAATTTATTATTTAAAATCTACTATGCAAGAATATTCATAGATATAACATATCGTTTCAATAAAAGCATTCTTGGGTTATGTTAACCTTACAAGTTACAATTCAAATCTAGTACGCCTGGCGTAGAAATCTAATTATTCTTTACTGCAAACGCAGGCGGCAGTAACAGGATTTAAAATGCACACACGGTTAACCAATTGCTGCGCAACGAAGCCGTCAACAGCAGAGCACCATTATTTAATATGTGTTTTTATTTTCCACTTCCATTTCCTTCTCAATTTCAATCATTTCCAGCAAACTAATCTGCCCCATGCAAATGTTTTACCCGCAGCAATTACAAGCCATTTCTATTCGCCAAACCACAAATTTCATTTTAAATTTCACTGCAATTGATTCACAGTTTATACAAGATCTCCAGAAAAGGACATAACATAAAATAATAAGTCCTTTAAACGATGCGAAGGCGTGTGTTGTAAATAAAAAAAAAAAATTACAATTAAATCAGGTAAAGACAAACTAAATACCGCTCTAGAATTAACAAACAATACGAAATAAATCAATAAATCAAGCGTAATGTGTACCGGATTAACTGTTCGGGTGAAATTTAAGCCGAAATAAATGCGAAATTGCATTTGCATTCCGCCGAATTATGAAAATATTTTATGATCGGCCGTAATTAATTTATTGTCGTGCGGTATAAATCTATGAGAGCGGAATCGCAGTTGATAATATCGCAATTTGGCGCGTTTAATTTATATTTCGAGTATCAATACACAATACTGTACGGTACGTAGTACGTACGGCTTTATTATTATTATGATTATTTCAATCTGAAATCAAACATTTGTAAATTACATTTTGTGATTGAAGTGGTTGAATGTTATCATTATCAGAATTAAATTACCTATTTTATCACTGTTGGGTATTATAGTATATGAATTCAGATTATAATATAATAATTTAGACTACGATTTATACAGACTTTTTTGAATGCCGGCGATGAAGCCAAACATTTGGATTTCCGTCTTTGATTTGAGATTGGTAACGAAATGAACAATTTTGATTTGGAGCCCTTTTAACCCAATAAACCACTGTGAAGAACAGAGTTGTAGGTGGTTTCAATATGATCTTACATTCCAGCTAAGATTACTAACCTATCACCAGACAAGTTCTAAGCTACACTGAGAAAAATTGCTGTAAAATTACACATAAATCATTGTGAAAATTACAATAGAAATGTGGTAAGTAAAAAAATTGCACGTAATTCCAATTATTTTTACAAGCCTGTTTACTATTGCAGCGATATTTCTGCTTTATTTCAATTACAATGATTGTTTAGTAAAAATGCAATGGAAATATACCTTAAATTCGCAAAATTACAACGTATGTTGTGATTTTACTATTATAATAGCGGGTTTGTCGATATTGTAACGCCCAGACGCATGCGCTACGTTTGGTCAGCTGTTTTGCAAACGAACGCCGGCACGCATACCATCGAGTGCAATATGTAGTTGGGCGCGTTGTATTTCTGTCTCCGGTAAGTAACAGTGATACAGTGAACTAAAACTTATCTAGATACCATGTAGGTGTAGGTTAAAATACCATGTCACACTGCAGAATAATTGTATTGCCGTTGTAGATCACCTACGACGACAATTAGCCATTAGAAATTGATGTCTTAACGTTAACGCCATACCTGCATGAAAGCTGTAAGTACAATCTTCTACGTTTCTTTGTGAAAATTTGCTTTAAGATTGAAGGGTTTTATACCAACAGAAAGATAATGTGCAATCTTCTTTTTAGGTTAACATTTTGTGTCTGTCTAATATGTCTCCTTGTTCTTACAGATACAGATGCGGAACATCTTGCACCAAGTGTGTTTGTCAGAAAAAGAGTGAACGAGTATGTGTGTTCATGGTTGACCGAAGTGCATTTATATATTTTTTCTACTTTGCGTTCGTTATAAACTCATAACAAAACCGCTTTCGGTGTCGTTATGAAAACACTAGATTTAAACTTTTAACTTGTGATCTAGTTAGTAACTGTGAGTTTTCCAAGATTGATGATATATTGACGTCTAGTGTCAAATAAGGCTGACACCTCAATCGCTATTGGCTCGCCTCAGTCGTATTTGTGAACGTTACCACAACTACCAATTGTTAAAGGTAAAACTACTCCATATTGTTAGCTGACATTTGTTATTTTCGAAATTTATGTAAAATTAATGTCGCAAAGTAGAAAAAATAGTATATAACACTCGTTTTATAAGACTTATAGGCGCACTGGTTCCATCCAAAACGACTCGTGTGCCAATTTTTATCTTATAAAACTTGTATTATAATATACTATATCCGTGTGTTTTCTATGTTTAAGTATTTGCGTACGCTAAGTATTTATTAATTGCTTCTCTGTAGTTTTAATGTATTTTTATGTCCCTCAAACTATTTTATACTTGTATGTACAATATGTACATATTTATTTTTTTACAAGTAATTTTATCTATACCATTTTGTTTGACCGTTTGTACTATTGTAACGTTTGGCTGTGTGCATGATGTTATTGCTTTTATATGTATTATATGATAGATAATGTTAATATCTTCTTAAGATCCGAATAAAATTATACAAATAAAAAATACTGCATTTCATTGCATATTACACTGAAATAGATGTAAAATTATTACGCATAATCTCATATTGCATTTAAAATTACATTTAAATTGATGTTCAAATATTACGCATTTCCCCATATATCACTTAAAATTACATTAAAATCGGTGTAATATTACAGCCAAATTCTTGTAAAATCACAGTGTAAATATACAATGACAATGTAAAAATACAATTCCGATGTAAAATTACACTGATTGTCGCAAGGCAAAAAAACCTATTACTGTTATTGTAAATTCATATCAAAATTTTGTTCAGTGTACTATGGCAAAAATTATGTCGGTCCCACCCATTCATGGAAAATCAATAATTATACAGAGTGATTTGCAATTCCAGGCGAAATTAAAGTGAAATTTATAATTACGTGACTGCATTTAATTAATCAAAAAGTAATTAAATTAAAATAATGTAAGCACTTTTGAAAACGCAAAAAAATTGCACGTTCTTCACCTTTTTTATTATTTTGTAAATGTTCCTTAATTTTTGTAACTGTACCACCGTAATTTTACAGAGCATTTTTTTTACCAATGATACATTTCTTTTTTAAATTTTTTAATGAATTTATTTAATAAATTATTTGTAAAACGTACTGTTTATATTCCTTGGTTTCGCATTGTTTGATTTGTATTTTCCTTTTCCTTCATTTGGTAATACTTGAAAGGGGTATAACTTTTGAACGAAGAACAAAGCTTATACCGAGAGAGAAATATCTGTAAGGTTACATAAAATGAATCCAATAAACTACCAAAAAAAAGCTGTAAAAGAAGAATTACCTGTAACATCGCTGGTTATTCGATACCAGCTATATTTCTGCATTAATTTTACAGAATTCACGTATTCTATATGCATTTTCCTGTGCAATTACAACTGTACCACCGTAATTTTACAGAGCTTTTTTTTTTTTAAATTTTACAGAGCTTTTTTTTTTTTAAATTTCACAGGAATAACTTTAATTTCTAACTTTAATTTCACAGCAGTAAGAAATTTTCAATCATCGAACTGCGTTTCTTTACAAACTGGTATCTGGATACTTGAAAAACTGCTTTACACGTTCTTCTCTTCGCAAAAATACTCAAAACTGAGGAATTACCCTTAAATATGAATCAAAAGTCGTTTTCAAGCGCCCGAATAAACATTTCTTATTGTAAATATCACAACTCTCGGCTATGAACCACACTTCACGCCTTCGTGCAAGGTTTGCCCGCTTGGAGCATAATTTATAAAAGTATATTTCACATTTTTGCAGCAAACTATTCCGGACCGTTTTCCTAAGGAATAAATTCACGTGAATTAAGTGCGTCTAGCGTGCGCGCACTCTGTAGTTTCCTACTTTTCCCACCGCTTCCACCGCTCTCCACCGCGCCCCGCTTCGAATTTTAAATCTTAATTATCGTCAATTTGAATTTTAAAATAGGCCGACCCGCACTCTGGTACACCAGCGATAATTGAATAACGGCTCTCTAGGCTTGAGAGCGACGCACAGTGGTCAATAATGCGAATCTAGCCGTTCAAAATTATTTAGCGCTATGGTTAAAGTTAATACAAAGTGAGATAAATATGTTCTTAGATAACCAAGTGACTTAAAACTAATTAGTTTGCAACCCTGGCAAATTTAGATAACGTACAGTAACGAGCTAAAGTTCGATGTAGATTTTTTTACTAATTTTTAATTGGTGTAAACTTTAATATGGCTGGATTGTCTCAGCAGGAGATTTGATTTTATATTAAATATTCATGAATGAAAATTTGATTTAAGCTTACAGTTTTTTGCAATAACTAGAAAGAAATTATGCAAAATTTTCCTGATTGCGTTTATTTCGTAATCCATATGACTGAGTAAAATTTCTTTCCAACGAAACACGTTTTATTTTAAATTATCTATCCAATGATACCACACATGATCTAGGTTTTAGTTTGAAATCCTAACACCGAGTGCAGTTATGACTAATTCTGGTACATTCCGGAAATGAAAATTGTTAGAATTAAAGTCTTCGTGATGGCTTATTTTATGTTAGTTTCTTCCCAAATCCCTACACTGAGAAAAATGGCTGTAAAATTACACATAAATCATTGTGAAGATTACAATAGAAATGTGGTAAGTATAAAAATTGCACGTAATTCCAACTATTTTTACAAGTCTGTGTACTATTACAGCGATATTGCTGCTTTATTTCAATTACAATGATCTTTTAGTAAAAATACAATGGAAATATACCTTAAATTCGTGAAATTGCAAGATATGTTGTGATTTTAATATTATAATAGCGGGTTTGTTGATATTGTAACGCCCAGACGCATGCGCTACGTTTGATCAGCTGTTTTGCAAACGAACGCCGGCACGCATACCATCGAGTGCAATATGTAATTGGGCGCGTTGTATTTCTGTCTCCGGTAAATAACAACGATACAGTGAACTAAAACTTATCTAGATACCATGTAGGTGTAGGTTAAAATACCATGTCACACTGCAGAACAATTATATTGCCTTTGTAGATCACCAACGACGACAATTAGCCATTAGACATTGATGTCTTAACGTTAACGCCATACCTGGATGACAGCTGTAAGTACAGTCTTCTACGTTTCTTTGTAAAAATTTGTTTTAAGATCGAAGGGTTTTATACCAACAGAAAGATAATGTGCAATCTTCTTTTTAGGTTAACTCTTTTGTGTCTGTTTAATATGTTTCCTTGTTCTTACAGATACAGATGCGGAACATCTTGCACCAAGTGTGTTTGTCAGAAAAAGAGTGAACGAGTATGTGTGTTCATGGTTGACCGAAGTGCGTTTATATATTTATCCGTGTATTTTCTATGTTTAAGTATTTGCGTACGCTAAGTATTTATTAATTGCTTCTCTGTAGTTTTAATGTATTTTTATGTCCCTCAAACTATTTTAGTCGCAGGGCAAAAAAATACCTACCATTCCTACTGTAAATTCACATAAAAATTTTTTTCAGTGTATGACTGAGCCATATAACCAAGAAATAAGCCTACGATAAAACTGGTTATAATTGAAATGAAAAGATTCCCTATAAGGCTTAGATTGTTTTCACTATATTTCCGCCTATGTGACGACTATTTTAGTTTATTAACAAAAAAAAATAATAATTTTGATCAGCTAAAAGTGCAGAATCGACCACTGTGCGTCGGTCGGCGTCGCTTGACGCGTCCGATATGCACTGACTTGTGTGTTCGAGTTATGTCAAGCACACGCATGCATATGTATGTTGATATTGGCTGAAGTGAAGATCAATAGTTGGAATACTCGCTGTGATTTGGTTCAATCTAATTGCATTGACT
This sequence comes from Aphodius sticticus, assembly GCA_963966075.1. Classification (NCBI taxonomy): domain Eukaryota; kingdom Metazoa; phylum Arthropoda; class Insecta; order Coleoptera; family Scarabaeidae; genus Aphodius; species Aphodius sticticus. The sequence continues at coordinate 2,396,751 of OZ014508.1, read as the reverse complement.
ATGCACCGAGTGTACTAGATAGGTACGGGTTTAGTTGTCGTTGAATGGTATAATGATCTATGGCAAATACCTTTCATGTCCAAAGATAAAGTATTATATACCACGCATGTATAAAATCGTTGCTTTTTGTTTTAAAGTTTGTGCTATGACTTTAATTGTAAGTTAAAAGGTGGTATAGTCAGAAAAATTAAGGTATATGCTATACTTTTATTTCACAAGGTCGAAGAGCTAGATTTATAGCAATACACACAAATATAGAGAAATACATACAAATAATTCAATTTTGTGTTAGCCTTGATTACCAAATTAAACAAAATACTTTTGGATGGTTGAATAAAAGATGCTTGTCAGTCAAATGGGTTTTTTTTTACTTCTTAATAATTGCACATGTGCCTACGTTTCGCTGGTTCTCAACCGTAGGCCCTGATGAAGCTGGAGAAAGAACCAGCGAAACGTAGGTACATTTGCAATTATTAAGAAGCGAAAAAACCCATTTGACAAGCGTCTTTTATTCAACCATCCAAAACAATACCACAGTCGATAGAAACCCCACCAACAAAATACTTGTGTGTCTACCAATTCAGTGCCAGCAACAGTAAATATAAAAAAGAATTGCTGCCTGTTCAAAACGATATTTGACAACAAAAATGTGTTTGCGTATAGCCTGTAAGTTTTTAAATTATAGTTCTAGGCAAATCAAATTCGGTAAATTCGTTTCTCAGTCTAAACATCAATATTCTAGTGCGTTCTGATTTTTAACGGCAGTTTTGTTGTTGCTATTTGCTAGCATGGATGAGATAAATACTCAATGTGAAATTTTACCCTGTCCGAAAGGATAAGGACGCAAGAAAGAGCGACAACCAGAAAACTACTCTAGGAATGTTAAAAAAAGGCTCAGGTATGTTTTAAAAAGTAGAAAATTTTAGGACATACCAAATTAATGAACGTAGGAATTACTTTTGTATCTATAGGATACAAAAGTAATTCCTACTTCCGTCACAAGAATTAACTTCTTCGCCGACGGCTGCGGTGGTCAAAATAAAAACACTGCAATGATGACAATCCTAGCGTACTGGCTTCTTAATGAATCACCACCAAACATTAAGAAAATTGAGATCACATTTCCAATCGTAGGACATTCCTTTATCCGTCCTGATCGAGTGTGGGTTATAGAGAGAGAAATTAAAAAAAAAAACTCCTGTTATTGTACAATCCAGCCACTATGATGACAACATAAGTAGACACGCCACAGTCAGAAGAATTGGGATTGACTGGAAGGTAGATAACTGGAAGAATGAAGCAAGGAAAAATGTAAAGTTTCCTGGAGCCTGGCATTTCAAATTTGGCCAGGCAAAACGTTTCATTTTTTACAAAAAAGAGGATACTGTTTTAATACAGGGCGAGATTTGCTGGTTAATCATTATGGTGGCAATTGGCGACAATTACCAGAACTCGCCTTCTACAAAAGCATACTGCATGAAGGGGACCAAGACTTGCGTTAAAACGAAAATGACATTTAATCCTTTCATTGCTTTTTCAAAGTTTCTTTGGCATACAAATAAGAGGTTTTTTAAGTTTTTTTTTTTATTTGAAAATCTCTTTTGAATACTGATTACAGATAACTTACTGTATAATGATCTTTCAATAAAAATTCAACAAGTTTCTTTAATGATTTATTTTCATTATTTGTAAAACTCTCTCTTTGCACCAAAATCATATTTTGTTCTCAAAATCTGTGATACTTTCAGGTTTAGAATCATTCAATTTATTATAAGTGCCTGGTAAACTACAGCAACCAAAATAAAATAATACGAAAAAATAATTTTCATGTTTGCTAAAACGTTTTATGTTGCTCCTGAAAAGTAAACCAAGTAGCAAAGACGAAGTTTTGCTAATAACGGCCTCATATAGACGTCCTGGTGAACGCTACGCAGCCGCTACTATAGAGGAAGTGGATAGATTTGGTCGTGGATCTGTGATGGTTTGGGCTGGAATCAGTATAGACAACAGAACTCATCTTGTTGTGGTTCCTGGTAGACTAAATGCAGGACGTTTTATTTGGATAAGCAAGTGTTGACACTACTTCCTGAATAACAGGAAGTAAATATTTTAGTTCAAAAGAATTTCCATTAAAAACACATACCCTAACATTTTCCTCTAACACACTGCGCGAGCATATAAAAAAGTCCCTAATAAAGAAACATCTTATTCCATCTCCGAAAGTAAAACTCCCTTGATTAAGTGAGATACACGATGCGTGGACAACGGGTAAAAAACTCCACAAATTCTTTCCCCAGCTGTCCCAAACAGACCCGCGTTTCTTTTTTGTTTTCTTTGCTGATGCAGCGGGAAAAAAGCGCTGTTAAGATAGCTCGAAGGCAGCTCGACCGGCGCGACATCTTACATCATTAGCATGAAACCGTTGTGCAAACAGAAAACTGGCGCTTCCCAATGTTGACGTGGCAACATCTATGCCTTTCCATCCGGTTTTCCTGTTAGTACGAACTAGCTGCTCTCGGACGTCTTGTGTTTCTCTTATTGTTGCCGAAGTTAAGTCGATGTGGATGTAGCATTGTACGCGGGGATGAAGGGGGAAAGAGGTCAGGGGTTGGGTATAATCTAGTTATGAATAGAAAGTTTAAAGTTTATACCGAAGTTCGGAACGGTTTTTACGTGTGCCGGTCCTGATCCTGTAACGTTGTTAAGTCCTGCTTATGAGATGTTGCGAGCAGACAAACATGAGCCGGGATAAACTTTTGCCCCGGGTATTTGAATTAAATTATGAAATATTGCGACGTCCTGTGTACTGTAAGCTTAATGCGGGTAGTAGTGAGGAACAGTCTGCATTTAAATAAATATAACTCTGTTAAGGAATAATGAAGAAATGCATGTTAAACACCAGTTAAAAAAAAAGATAAAACTCGATCAGTTTATTTTTTAAATAAAATGATTGATAGCGAAGTGTAAATTGAAAATTATGATATAATAAGATACAATAAATAAAAAGGCGCTCAAGGCTAGATTTTTCAATGCCAGAGTAAACCATAAATTGAGTTCAAATATACATCGGCAGCACCTGGGCCAAGAGCGATAGAAACTTTTCCAAATTTAAAACTGACGTAAATTGACCAGGAAAAATAGAATAGTTAAGGCAATTATTTCAGTTGAAAAGGCGATTGTACAGTCAAATAAAAATGACAAACTACCAGAGATATTTTAAAAATTAAAGCTGGATGTGTTCCTTACAAATAAGTATACAGTATATCTCCACGGATTGAGGTACACAGAGGAAACAAATTTTTATTGTGATTTTTAAAAAATGTTAAACTCGTAGTAGTGGGTTGTTCCGCAGTAACGTGTCACACCCGTCACGCCCGTTTAACGACTATACATAAGCAATGAGGGTTCTTATTATTATTTTGATGCAACATTATAACAAAAATACGACTGAACTTTTAGAATTGTTGTAGATAGATGTTCAAACTGATAAGTTTTAAAAAAAGGTCCACTTTTTGCCAATATTTTTGTATGTGTGCTACCCATTTTTGCGCTCTTCCATTTCAGCAATGGTGAATAACGTTAATGCTTGTTTTCTACCTAAAGTTTGAAGCTTGCTGTGGGGTGCACCGACAAAAGAATTTAACTTTAAACAAAAGGAGCTTGTAGTATCGTCTGTTCTGATCATTTATGTTTTTTGTTCAAGTTTCTATTGTTGTTAACGTCAAAGTTACAAGATTTTAAAGATAACGCTGCTTCTTCGGCAGCGCCATCAGAAATTAAAGCTAGCCATGGATTACCATGATTACAACAAAAACATTTAGTGACGTTTAGTGTCGTTAACATCATTGACTGTTGCTAGACGATTAAAATGCCTTTAAGCCTTGCAGAAGTTGCTCAGGCAGTAGCTTTGGTGGAAGATGGACGAGTTGGAGCCCGTGGTGCCGGGATACAAACGTTAGATGATCTCCGAATAGCGCTAGAAGAAGAGTGGAACCAGATTCCCCAAAATGAGATTCAAAACCTAATTCGAAGTATGCCTAGAAGGATGAGGAATACAATTCAAGCGAGGGGAGGTAATACTCGTTATAACATGTTGATCATTACTTTCACAGTTTAATTAAATTTTGTCGTTATCCATGGCTTTCTTTAATTTCTGATGGCGCTGCCGAAGAAGCATCGTTATCTTTTAGAGCTTGTAACTTTGGCGTTAACAACAATAGAAACTTGAACAAAAAACATAAGTGATCAGAACAGACGAGACTACAAGCTCCTTTTGTTTAAAGTTAAATTCTTTTATCGTGGCACCCCACAGCAAGCTTCAAACTGTAGGAAGAAATTTATTTCGTTATTTTTAATATTATTACTTTAATTTATACTTTATTATTACTTTATTTATAATAGTGTTGTAATGGGTAGTGATTGTGTTATTTTTTCGTTTTTGCATTGTTTGATATGTATATTATCTGTTATTTTTCTTTGTTTTTTTAACTTTGTTTCTTTTTATTTTAAATAGCTGTAACTTCTTAAGGAATAGAAAAACATATAAGTTCATATAAAACATTTTAGTCAGAATGACATTTGATTACTAAAAATTTATTTTGCCGGAAAATAATAGACTGTATAATTATAGTTTTTTTCTAATTAATGTTATTTTTAACTGTTATGTAATAATCGTTTTATTTTTAATACAAATTATGTCTAGTTCTTGGTGCTCCGCGAATTTTTCTTATGATCAAAAGTGCTCCCTGACTTCAAAAAGGTTCAGAACCACTAAGCTAGAATAAGCATATAAATAAGCCACTAATCTTGTCAAAGACATGAATAACAATAATGGCAGTTAAAATCAATGTACTACCTGACAATGTCACACAAACATTTTCCTAATAAAATGTGAATATTGTGACATCACAAGATGCCAACTTGGTATTTTTAATCTTAGAAAAATATGAAAATCTTTGAAAAAGAAGTTTTAAATAACTTTTTTGCCAAAATTTTGAAGGTAGTTTTTCTCGCACAGCCTTGCTTTTTAAACAGCAAAACTTCGAAGTTAAAGCTGTGCCATGAAATAAAAACTAAAAAAAAAAATTAGTGAAGTTTTTAACGGGGTTTTACGTTATTTTGCGACATCTCATGTTGATTTAAAAAAAATATATTTAAGATATTGCCTTGTAGTATTTCAATTCTACATTTTCTACAAATTATAAAATCCCTACTTCCTTTTAGAAATTAAAAGACAATTGCTTAACTTCTAAATTTAAGAAAACTAAACCCATATTGATCATCGTCTTGAACGAATAATATCTATACTCACTTCAAGAAAATATATTCTCAGATAAACAAGCTTATAAGTTTTTATTATATATTCTTTTTTATAAAACTATTCAATAATCTAAAACCTAATATTACCTATATCAATTTTTTACATATTTACTTTTTATATCTAATTTAACAACATATTCCACAAGAAGCAACACAAATACTGCTAATATTTATACGTTGAAATGATTCCTTATAATAAACAACACACATTCACAGCCAATCTATGGTTTTAGCCAGAAACGGCGCAGCAGGATGGGAATTTCGCCGTTTTTAATATTAATCCGCGCGCACAATTCGGTGATATATCACACTTTTGGATATATATAGCCATTGTCTGACACCGTTTGAGTACGCACTGTTTAGAAAGGTTGATTTATGCGAGTAGTTGTTACCCGTATTCGTGTGTACAATATCGTTGTTGGTCCGTGAATGGCCCTTCTACGTCGTCCATAATGATAAAATATATCATATGGACCGGAATATGGATTAATCAGGCGTGTAATTTTTTCCCCTCGTTCACACCCCACAATATATTAATATTTCGGTATTGAGAATTGCAGAAATATTATGAAAAACGGTGTAGGTATATATGTATTAGTATATATTAGTAATATCAATATGTATAGAGTGAAAATTAGGCTATGCAATTTTTTAATGCTCCTATAAAAATTCAACCGAAGCACAGTGGGGTACTCTAAACTAATACACTCAAATTCTGCATAAAACTGTTCTTTTTATAATAGCGAATGTTCTCGGCCCTGCAATAAACAAAATTGTGGGTAAATTTTAATAAAAACAATGTCGAATGAAAGTTTATACTTGGTTCTAAAGAAGGTATAACACGAAAAGTCACATTTTTCCTTAACACACAAAATTACAACCGTTTTCAAGAACGTCGAGTTATGTGCATCTATGTTTAGCCATAGTAAAATCTAACTTTTGGCTGACAAGGACACGTGGCGCAGGGCTCTGATGAAAAAATATTGCCGCCTTTTAATACATCGGTCCTTTACCTATCCCAGAAACTGGTTTACATTTTGGAATTTAACAATTTAGAAATTTGATTTATGGCCAGCTTTTTGGGTCAAATACCACAATGTGCGATGTTCATGTGTATTGTGTCAAATATTGGAATGAAGAAATTTTGAATTTTATCTTTTTTTGAGAAAGAAACAAGTAAAGTGATTTTTCTGTATGTTAAGTGTGGCGTAAACCAAATTGATCCAAAAGTGATTCTGCCATAGACAACAATACGCAAATCACACTGCAAATTTTTTTCACTTCAAAAATATTATCAGTTTTCAAGAACTTGCAGTATCGAATTATGGTTTGTGCTTATTAGATGCCATATGTTGATTTTATTTCTGCCTTATTAATATTAATTTATTTTTTAAAATATAACAAAAATCATATATTATAATTAATATTAATATGATTTAAAAAAAAATCTATAAAAATTTGTAATATAGCAATTAAACTGATGATTGATTAATTCCTCAAAACAGTTTTCCAACTTACAGTGAGAAGTAAATTGCGTTGTGTGCAGGCCGATTTCTACAAACATTGAAAGTAGGTGCAGTCGTATTTTCTATGCTAAATTATTATTAAAATTCTCAAAAATTCGGGACCTTTTAAGGGGACTGGCAACTATCAAAATTCGAGACTACATTAATTACAATAAATTTGTTTCACTACAAAAAATGTTTGTTTATTAGATATTCTTCCTAAGTAGCCAATCTTTTGCCACACCTTTTTACTTTATCATACTTTGTATGAAAAAGCATTGTAATCGTGTCAAAAATTGAGATCGAGATAAAATTGAGATTTTAGCGGAAATATGTTCTTTTGGGTCCCCTGAACATTTTTGACGAAGCTACAAAAAATGTCGACGAAACTTCATATTTAGAAATTTCATGACTAAACTTAGAGCTGAAAGAAATTTTGTTTAGAAGGGCCGAAAGAAACTGGAGGTCTACTCTTAGCATTTTTGTAGATTTTGTAAATGAGCCGCCATTTCTGTCATTTCGTCAAAATAATTAAATAATAAATTAGAGGAAATTTTGTATAATTTATGTCTATGAAATTTTTTAGTAAAATTAATAGTTTAGCTGCAAGAGCAAACTTTAACTTTAAAAGTAAGCATAGCAGTTGACTCTGTTAGTCGCTCAGCGCTCTGTGCATTATGTATATACAAGCAATAGTTTAGTGAAGCGTTAGAAGTTTTTATTCGAACGAACGCTATAACCGGTCTACCACATTAAACATTCTTTTTGATCGAGGTTGCTCGTATCTGAATTACAACTACTTTGCCAGGACTTGAAAGATATTTTGATTATATTTACAGTATTGTTAGTATTGACACTGCTGTGTATTATGATAAAGTCATGTGCCTGGCCACATCAGATGTTTAACTATAGAATCTCTATTACTAGTAAATTTCAACGTGTTGTTTAATATAACACCTGGGTATTTAAATGTGTCTACTATCTCAAATTTCTATTTCCTAATTTGATAGTTTTGGTTTTCGACACATTCAACCATAACATTTCTTAATACCAATTTGATATCGACACCAGTTCAGAATTCTTTGTCGCAATTACATTAGTTATGTGATCCCCTGAATTAATATTAGTAAATCGTCTTCAAATAGTTCATGTACAAATTAAATAAAACAACTATAAATTTAATACTTCTCATAGGGCTTGTGACTTGAGAGGCATCATGCCATAAATCTTGCCATAAATCCAAATAAATTTTGTCTTGTTTTTTTTTTTATTTAAAGTTGTTAACGCCATTAACAACTATAGTGTCATAACTCGAGATTTATAAATAATTTATCGATTGACCCATATAGAATAGAGAGGTAAATAAATGCCTGCCGAGGTGCGTCCAAATTGTCGTAAAACTGGCGCCGAAATATACGATATGAATTATTTGGGCATTGCAATTTCGAACTTCCGACCCTTTCGTATGGTATATACTAGTATAGTAACGGGTCGAACCGAACGCACGGCCCTAGAAATAACCGTCGCAATATGGCGGCTCTCGGCCCGAAATAAAAACACACTTTTTACGGACGGCAGTAATAAAATTGGATCCAGACTGTAAAAATGTTAAAACCGTAAAATGAATTTGTGTTAGCGAAAAAGTCGAATAAAATTGATATAAAATTTTTCTGGGGATGAATTTCTGAACGCCCTAACATCAGAAAAGGAATGACTTATCTATATTGATATGACGTTTTATTAAAAATAGAATGTAGGAGTTGGAAAAAAATCCATAATTATCCCTTCGAAGAAGAGCGTTACAAATTGAAATGAATAAATCGCATTTGTTCAGAATATGTAAAGAAAATAACATTAAACCATTTAGACCACGATTTAGACTGGCTTTGGTTGTCGGTGATGATGCCAAACGTTGGCATTTCTGTTTTGAGATTGGTAGCGAAATATTAAATAACAAATTTCCATGAATTTATTGTATTTTGAGATGAAATCACCTGTTGAACAAATGGAATTGTATCTTCACAGCATTGTCGTTACTGGAGTGACATAAATTCACATTTTACACTCTCAAGTCGATAAATAGAAAACATATCATACACTGATAAAAAGGAGTGCGAATTCACAAATGAAATTTACATTTTTTTCAGTAAACCTACCCTATTTGTCGACAATTTTACCATAATGTTAAGCAAAAATACTAAATATCATTGAAAATGCAGTTACATTCATTAATTGTACAAATTGTATGTAAATTTGCTAACAAGTTTGTAAATTTCATAATGGCAATTACTTCAACGGAATAAAATTACATATTTATACATTAAAACTATTATCTGATATGTAAATTTGCCTTCTGCTCGTGCAATTTTCCTTTCTAGGTGGTAAAGTGCTACCGAGATAATATTTACCGCGCTTGCGCAATAATGGGATATACAGTTCGAGTTCCGTTCGCCATCCGTTTGGTTGTGTTTACAGCAGATAAGTTAGAGTTTTATATAGTGCGATTGTTATATACATACAACTAATTTAACACTGTTAGTGCCTCTGTGACTTATCCTTTATCGGTGTGGTGTGGAATATTTGCTCCATATGGTTCTATAGTATTAAAAGATATAATATTGGTACATTCATCTCTTTGTACATTATGGAGGACTTTGCAAATATATACTACAAAGTGCAGGTAAAGGTTTGCAGTCTTTATGTATAATTCCACTTTCACTAATTGGATGTTCTTTTTAGGATACAAGTGTTGATGATACTGACATTCTACAAATTCAAGGACTTTGTGGTGTCCATAGGTAAGATTTCGCTTATTGTTCTTTCTCGTACATGCGGTCTTACAATCAAGTTTATTACTAACATGTATAACACATATCGTTTCAATCACCAATATAAAAAATACTTTTCTATAAACACTCATTAATAACTTTATACACACTCTGTACCTCAAAGGAAAGCAGCTGTTATACCCTGTATATGATATATGACTCATGTACTTCTTATTTTGATTTCAGGTGACACATTTTGGACCATATTATATGCTGTGATTATCCCCAGGTTCTCTTACTCTGGAGACGGTTTAGCTTTTTAAAAATTACTCCAAGTCAGGGTACAAAAACGAATAAGTATAATAAAGAATAATATCCACTGAAAGGTGATCAAACTTCTTATGAAAATAAATAAGTAAATGTTTGTATGCAGTCTAAGTGAGTGTGTGGCGTAAGTTTACCATAGGTATTACAACTTAATATTGTTGAAATAATATTTAATTTATATTTAAAAGATATATTTCTCTCTGTGAAGCAGATCGATTTATTTGATTATACAATATGTAGATAAGTATAGTCCATGGGTTCCTATTTTATTTGATTTACTTATGATTACATTTTTGTCAAGAACTTCTATTTATTTAATGTTAAAAATATGAAATATTTATACAAAAATATGTAGATATATATATTATAAATATGTTTCACATGTTATTTATTGTTAAAATTATAATAAAACTTCATACTATTATTTTTTTGTTTTCATTTATGATCTCCACATTAATAGGATTTTACTAGTGATTTTACAGTTGAGAATACAGGCTTGTCCGAGCAGTCGCAAAACCAGTCTACAAACAGTTCTTTTGTGCGAAACCAGACAATGTTTCATTGGTATTTATAATGGAGTTATCATAGCAACATATGTGGTCCATCACAAAAGTACTGATTGTTAACTGGTTTTGCAGTTGCTTGGACAAATCTAATATGAATGTTGCAGAAAGTTTATTGTACAACAATTAAATTGCAATTCCGTGTTTCCGGTAAATTTACTGAACGTCAGGTAATTTTACTTACAAAAGTATATATAAAACCGTACACATCGGAAACCTCATTTCATATGAGAAGTAAAATTATTAGGTCAAAGTAAAATTACAAACCACATGGTATTTTCCCTTCGATACACGGAGGTTAAAAATGACCGCCGATCCACACGGTAAAATTACCTTTTCAGTTTTATCAGTGTACATGAGACTTACCAAGTTTTGAGTGCGTTGTTTATTTTATTTCAAAATACTTCCAGGCATTCATAGTCTCTCCAAGTATTCCCTGATTTCCAGTTTATTGTCCATTCCAAAACGCTCCAGGTGTTTTTCTGTATTTCTGCCCTGAAATAACAAATCAAACTCACCTTCCAAGATATTTGAAATTTTGTATATTAAAATAGAAAGAAACCCGAATATTTCTATATAAAAAAACCGGTAAAATACTATATTCCATTTCATATCCCTTTGTTAATAACAATTCCTAACTAATCAAAATCAATCATAAATACAGCAATAATCTACAAAATTCACGAACACTCCCCACCTATACCATACCAATACGCAATCTCGCTCACGCAGCGACCAAAACACGAAACCGAACATGACCTTGGCAAATTTACAATCACAAATCTCGAAGAACTACTCACCGACTTCCGAAGTATGACACGAAAAACGTAGCCCGGTACACAACAAACACTCTACTACACTTTTTACAGCATCTCCAATGATTTTACGCGAGATAATCAACGGGGAAGATCACAGTTCGGGAGAGCGTGACGACGCCGTCAAAAATTCTTACTAAAGCCTGACACTAGTGGCCGATGGCAACGCCATCTATTGGCGGAATATGGAACTGTCCCTACTCGAGCGAATAAATTGACATTTTGGTTGAGATTTCTTATTGATTTTATGGTCTTGTGTTGGTGCTATGGGTGTAATTCGTAAAGTGAAGGGTGCGTGATGGTTTTTGATATGCGATAGGATGATTTTTGGTGATTTTGGAAGGGAAATAAGCGAAATATTGGAGGGTATGTCACAGCTGATTGGTTTGTTTGTATTGTATGCGCTCGGACCATGGATTGCTTGCATCAACCGCTGGATTTAGATTATAGGTAGATGGTGGTTTTACCAGCGAGATATAAATCTTTGTAGATTGGTTACTTTTATCTTTGGGTGTTGTATATGTTTAATTTTTTCGTGTGTTGTGGATTGTTTTACTAATGTATTTAGTTTAAAGCGTAATTCCGTTTAATGTTAGGTTTAATCTGAAAATTGCCCGCGATTTACTTGTTTTTCCTGTAATGTTAGATTTATCGCATGATAGTAAACTTTATATGAGATTGTAAGGATTGTCAAAATTCACGAATTTTTGAGAATTATGTTTTAAATCGTCGATTTTTTGATCAAATATTAACATAACGATCAACAATGTATGTTTAGGCCAGAAGGCCATAAAATAATTTTGACAATTTGATATCTTAGGACATATAGATTTTTTTTCTGATATGATAGGGCACTTAACTTGTTCCAAATTGTTTATTCATAACCCTGTATGCAAAGGGCTTGTAATAAGAAAAATAGTAATCTTATGACTTCCCGTTTTCGATAACAAGCTATTGAAATTAGAATACTTTTCATTTATACGATATTTAATGCCCAATTAAATTGATAAAATACTCAATTGTTTTAGTCTGACGTATAAGATATAGATTAGAATAAAACACAGACGGAAAGCTACAGTCTAAAAGTATTCACACATATATGCATAAAAAAGGTCAAATTTAGGACGTTTGAGGTTAAAAAATAATATCATGTTATCTTGACCTGGTGGGAGAAAAATTATTCAACATTATTATGAGATAAATTGGTAATCTAGGGGAAATTTATTTATATGATATATATCGAACTATAGAAAAGTTTTAAAAACTTGATTTTCTGGAAAATATGTTATATCGTTTATGATGTTCTCGTGTATCCTTATGTGTTTTAAAATTTAGTATTTTTCCAAGACTGAAAGTTTTATAGACTTTGGACAGTGATTTATATATAGTTGTTCTGTGGCCTTCAAGAGAAAGTTGTCTGCCAAAAGGCCGAAGTGGTATTGTTTCCTTAAATGAAGTGTTCCCTAAATCTAGTCTCTATTGCTCTGCCAGTTTCCCCTAATGTATACAGAGCGTCACAATCTCTATCTATTTTATAAAACACTCTATGTTCGAATATAAGGTTTAAAAATATATAGAACCATTCTTGTGTATTAAACTCTATTTGCTCTAACAACCCCTTAAAAATAAGAGAAAAAAACACACAAAAAATTAATCATAATAATACAAATTATTAGAAGATCTGTGATGATCTGTACTTGAAAGTTGCAGGTTTGAAGGTTGCGTAGAAGGTTTTCATGGAAGCGGATACCTCAGTAACGAATATTAGCACTATATCGGGATATGCAAGTAATCAATTTATTTTATTTAATGCGACTGTAGAGAAAGAATTGCATTATAATTTTTAAGTAATTTTTAAAGCGATTTAATATGTATGATATAAATTTCGTGCAGCGCGCACTACGGCAATCGTAACGGTAAATGGAAACGTAGCTGGGACAGTGGAAGAATACTTACTATTAGTACGATACGATCAGAACAATTTAATTTCAGAATTTTGAATAGTAGTGCGAGTTAAATATAAATAATGAATTTTGATGTACAATTAATTATACCCAACAATGTTTTATAATATAAACACGGATTCAAACGATTCACTGATCGCGTCAAAACATTGCATCTCGTTCGACTACCTCGCACCAAAACCCACAAGCGAGGGAAGCCGAAAAATTAACAAATAGTTAGAATGTTATTAAATTCAAGGGATATGTATCGCAGTAAATAAGGAAAACAATTTTGACAGTAATACAACCTATGTAGAAATGATTCAGGAGTATGACATACTTTACAGCACAACACTACATGTGCGTGTTGTCCACATTCAATACAATTCCTTGAAAATCCACAAACTTTAATAACTGGGAGTACACTGTTTCTAACTTATGCTGTTTTCTTTTTTGAAAATACACTTATCACAAACGTATGTAATGTACACTCCATGAGGTTTATTTCACATAATTGTGTCAAACCAAGAGCTGAGAAATTGCATCACAAATGTTTTGGGACATGTTGTAGGAGACATCACTGTGACTGGTGATCACAGTTATTAAATCTAAAGGTATTCGCGTTCTTAAAACATTCCTGTCAGGAACTCAAACTTCTGCCTTCTTCAGCTTTCTTGAAAGAAGTTCCTGAGGCAGATAAAGACAGATAAAAGTGAATGTATACATCATCATTCTGACCTTTCAAATTTAATACCTTTTTTTCTAAAATAGTCGAGCAACCAACTCATTTTTTTCTAGACCATTTTCATATAGATTAACCGACAAAGCACATCTATAAATTGTAAGTCATTTAACGATCAACAAGTTTAGATTCACTTGAACCAAACGGACCATACACCCCCTCCCTTAATAACCTAGTAGATAGCCGCATAGTAAACAGCCTAAACCAACAAATCTATTACCGTATTGTTCCCGGTGCCGTTATTGGTCCGGTATCGCTAGTGATCTGCAAGGTTTGCCAATAATGGCCGGGAATAATGAATTATTTAGACCGACGCGGTGATTGCTTGCCGTACGCTCACCTTAAACAATACACCAGCAATAATGGGGCATACAATACGAATTGCAAACACGGTAGGCGTCCAGCTTAATGCACAAAGGCGTACGCAAACGCTTTGATGGATATTCGCTGGCCGAATACACCATGCAATAAAAATTGCTATGCAATAGGGTGTATCGAAAAAACGTTTTTTTTTTTTTAATTCAAAATTTCATGTTGATAAAAAGTTGTACCTATGGACACTGGACACACATATACCACAAAAAAATGACTCAATTGAAAAATATTTAGGTAATATACTTAAAAACTAGAATGTTTTTTAATGAAGGATTAAGTGATTTTTCTTTTTCAACCAGAAAATGTTTAACAATAAGGTGTGAAATTAACGTTTACAAAAATATATTACTCTAATGCAACATTTAGATCGTCTGCAGTTTATTTAGATATGATAGAATTTTTAGAAAAATGCCCATTTTAGTATAATTTAACAAATGTGCTTAAATGTTGATAAAAGTTTATTTGTTCTTAAATATTTTATTATGTGCGTACATAATATTCATCCAAATAATAAATAACATAATATAATATACTCGCTTACATGCGACGCTCCGCCTACGGCGTCACGCCGCATTACCGCTCGTCGCGCTATTCCGTACTTTCGGCACTTGTAACATAAATAACTATTTCAATTAGGCCATTTTTTTATGGTATATGTGAGTCCATAGGGACAACTTTTTATCAACTTGAAATTTTGAATTTCGAAAAAGAAAACGTCTTTTCGATACCCCCTACTATGCAAGGGTTCATAGAAAAGATTTCGCAAAGATTGGTGCATGAAAAAGTTTTAAAAAAATGTATATTTTATATAGTTTCTTAGTGCATATCAACTAGGGATGAAAACTTGTAAAAATTCGTGTATGTAAATACCAGAAGATGATGCTTTTTGTAGGAACGATTTATGGTACACCAGTGAGAAACAACCTTTCAAAGAAGACAGAACAAAGTACTTAATTGTAATTCTAATACCTGTAAGACAAAGTCCAAAAGAGGCGTTTTTGGAAAACTGGAGAAGACTGTTTATGTGACAACTGTACATTTTCCTGATTTGGTCAGATTTTGTTGTAGTAAATATCATTGGTAGTGGTTCTGCATTTAATTTTCGGTCAAAACGCAATACTAAATTAGCTATTAAAATTAATTGCCTTAAAGTATTGCCTATTGCGATGCTCCGTGCAACGAGTGGAAGACCAGGGTAAGTCCTGGATATGACCTGTATTCTATAATTAATATTTTACAAACTCATACCTACATATTCCTAGTAACATCAACGGAAATATCAAAACCTCGCAAAATAGTTATTTATGTACCAAGGGCATTAGACGGATGTTTATACCCAGAAAGTGACAGTTCAGAAAGTGACAGTTTAAAAAGCGCGAGGGCCGATAGACCCGAGAGCTTTTTAAGTAGCCCGAGGGTATGAACATCAAGTAATGCCCGAGGTACATACAAAATGTTATGACTCACAATGGCTTTGTTCCTCCGTTTGAATAATATTAATAAATATTTTGACGGTATCAAGTAACATGCGTATCTACGGAGTTTAATAACAATACACACAATTCGGAATTGAGTGACAATACAGACAATTAATTGTCAAACTTATAACCTTAATCGCCAATAATTGGCACTGATAAGTGACAATACAGACAATTAATTGTTAAACTTATAACCTTAATCGCCAAAAATTGACATTGACGATTTACTTAAAATTTACAATTTGAATGACAAATATTTGACATATAAGCATGGCAATCCTTTATGCCCTAGGGCGCAAAAAGAATCTTTTTTCTACTTTGCGTTCGTTATAAACTCATAACGAAACTGCTTTCGGTGTCTTTATGAAAACACTAGATCACAAACTATTAGTAACTTTTAGGTTTCCAAGATTGATGTTATTGACGACATGTGTCAAATAAGGCTGGCATCTCAATCGCTATTGGCTCGCGTCAATCGTATTTGTTAATTATACCACAATTACCAACTGTTTCATATGAAACTACTCTAGATTGTAAGATGACAACAGCAATTTTCTAAATGTATGTAAATTTAATGCCAGTAGAAAATAGTATATTATTATACAAGTTTTATAAGACGACAAATTGGCGCACGAGTTGGACCGAGTGCGCCAATACGTCTTATAAAACGAGTGTAATATACTATTTTTTCTACTTTGCATCATTAATTTTATATAAATTTAGAAATTGTGGTTACTATATCGCGCTAAATTAGAATCTAGGGTATTTTGCGGGTACCACGTGGCAGCACTGTAGTAACTGTCAACTTCGTTAAGGATGAGCTCGATGAGATAAAATCATGACAAAATCTAATTGTGAATAATTTTACTCTACTTTAGCCTACAAGTTTGAATAAATATTCAGCGAGGTCGCAACGATGATCATAATGGAGCTTGGGGCAACACATTTTTTGTGATAAATACATGAAACTTAACCTAAAAAGTTAATTTAAAATAGTGGTTTCATAAGTATAATAATCAGAATAGAAGTGTTTGGCGGTGACTGATTAGTTACTTCGAAGAACAAGAACTTACTAAATAATTGTTATAACGCTTAACGTTTAATAGCGGTGTCTACCTAATTCCGCTACATAGCCGTTGCGGCTTATATATTTACAAGCACTTATAATTGAAACCCAATTCTAATTTCGGCAAAGTAGTTTATTAGAATAAATTATACTTAGTAAAATTACATGTGATGGAGGTAATACAAATACGTTGTACACAACCAGAACTAAGACGAAGTCGAAAGCGACGGACAAAAACGAATACGAATTGAACCGAGCATCCAAGCGTCCAAAATATTACCGAAAACTTATACGTTACATAAACTAAGAAATCCTCTACACTTTAAATGTACTATAGCTTCGTACGTGTATGCTGATAAACCATTTATTGCGCATATACAATCTCGCAGCAGTAATTAAAATCGTTCGTATCTACGATGTAGGTTTGATCTTCGCATAATACCTTATTAAAGTAAATGTGGTCCTTGAATTATATCTGAAAAGGGGATTTGATGTTTAGTTGAAAAGAATGATAACGATCACTTACTAGAGTCGTAAAACATGACCGTAAACGTCATGCTGGCGTATTTTGATGAACACAGCAAAATCTAGAAAGCCCCAATCCTTTGGCCATACTATAGCAGGCCACACCCATGTTTAAATATGTATAGAATATTGATATTTCGCAGTTTATGTGATTGCAAGCGATTAAGAAGATGCAGTGTGTGGTTATGTTGGGTTATGTATTGTACGTTTGACATATGGCATTTGATCTCACTGTGTACCAATCAGACAAAAATGTTACTGTTTTCGGTATTACAATGTGTTAATTGTAACACCGAAAACAGTGTTACAATGTGTGCATTGTGAATGCAAAGTAGAAAAAACGATTTATAAGACGTATTGGCGCACTCGTTCCATTTGGAAAAAACAACTACGGCGATTTTTGTCTTAATAAAACTTCTATTATAATATGCTATATTGCCCTAGGGCGCAAAAAGAAGCTGTTTTCGTCGCGGTATCAATAAGATGTATAATGTCACTTGATCATTTAGGACAAAAAAATTAAAGCGCCAATAAAAATCTCAAAACATTTACCATACTCGAACACGAAAAATAAATGTGTAACAATTTGGCTGATCATCGCGTACATTCTCAACATCCCTTTATAGTTATGAGCCACTCATATATCCATTTATCTCTCCAGTGGTGTTCGGATAAAATTTACATAAGGAACCCTTCCAGAGCAAAACATCCCCTTTTGTATACATATTTATTACATATGGACGTATCTCTCAACCCATTTTCTTTCGTCTTGCCAACAAAGGCGCAATACACGTTGAATTATTAAGTGACAAAGGTTCATTTTACCATTTCCGTTGCCTTTTTTTGCTACTATAGTAAATTATGCATCGTGTGTGGTGTTTATTTCGAAATAAGGTTTTAATTATTTTTATTTGGAGTTTTTGTCTACACAAAAAGAACTGTCGAGACTGGAAGAGGAAGAATAGCAATCAGTCTGATATCTACTAAATAATTATTTTTGTTTCCGTAAAAATTGTTCATTTGTTTATAAAAGATAACAAATTTAAATATCGGTGTTGTTGAATGCTGACCGCTGTGAACGTGATTGGGAACATTAAGCCGATTGTTCATGCACCAATAGCGTAATGAAACACATTCGCAATTAACTTTGGTAATATTATATTTAGCGGGCGATCGAAATTGTTTATTTGTCGCTATTGTCCACGGTTTGCTATGAATACCAATGGCCTACTACGCGCGAATTCACCGACACTAAATACGCCCTCAATAACGAACTCGATTTTACAAATAATTTTGATGTTGCAAATTTTAAAGTTGGGCATATCTAGCTTTTTAATTTTTTGTTTTTTGAAGAAAATAATTATTTGGCGATATTCTTGTTAGAAATAATTATAATTTTCATAACGTAAACGTCCCAAATTCAAACACTGTCCTAAATTCAGATATTTCATTTATTAACCATAATTAAAACAGAATGTTTTTCTTTGTAGGAATAATGTACCACAAGTGTTATTACAAGTGAATTAGGTGCAATAGGGTATTTGACTGTATTGAAAATATGTATTATAGTCATCCTAATAGATTACAGTTTAAGAAAACTATTTGTTATTACTTTTCAAAAAATATGTTTTATTTCTATTAAAAACCAAAATTAAAATTGAATTTTATTCACGTCCTATCACGTGAACGAAAACGCTCTGTAATTGGCTCAGTCACCAGTGACGTCATTCGTTAGTACGCTTAGAGCGCGTTCGGTTTGTCAGGGTAGGGTATGGGGAGAGCAATGCTCAGATAACCTGGGTCGGCTGTCTCTCTCTTATATGCAGATAAACGCCGTATGACGTTAGTCCGCCTATTATGCAGCGCGTCACTCTCACCGTACAATACCGGGTTATCCGAACGCGCTCTTATGCTTCTCCCGTTTGAATTTAATAGCATTAAACTGCCATGTAAGCATAACTTTGTAGGTTAGGATAGCCCTAACCTTACGCTGTCAGATCAGATAATACCTGGTTCGAAAATACGATAGATAACTTATTCTAGTCAGTTTTACTTATGTCGAAGTAATCTTCACAACAAAAAACACTTGTATTGGCCGCTATTTATTTCATTTGGATTTCTACGAGCCAACCACTTTCTTCGTAGTTTCAAATCTTGCGGAACAGCTACAAATAGTTTATCCGGAGTTTTTATTGTCGTATTTCTGCATTGTGGATTTATACACCATTACAGCCCACTTTTATGTAGAAATTGAGAAAACAACACATCATACAACACAATTACCAAACGGCGACGATGCCGATGCTGACAGACCATATGGGCCGATTTGCCATCTACTATCGTGCGACGTCACACAACAGAAAGTATCGTTTTGGCGGGACTTTTTGTGATTCAATTTTTAACGCTGATTTTTATGAAATAATGAGGAAATAATTACGAAAAATAATGCATATACAATGTAGAGTGAAGGAATAAACACAGTAAGATGGTTTTCCAATAATAGTCAAATACCCTATTGTTAAAGGTTTAAAAAAATATTATAAATTAAATAATTATTATCAATTTTCTCTAGAAATCGTCTAAAATCAAATCATCCAAGGAGTAACACCTTTTAGGATTACCATGCTGTTATAAAACATCATGTAGAAAGAAAGAACCTAAATTTCTTTCCAACCAGCGGTATAAATTTGTATTATTATGGTTTTTCTTTTGCGTTTTTGGTCGAAACCGCGGGGTATCCGCTTTATATATCTATATATCAGGATACGCAAAAACTTTTCAGCGGAGCCAGCATCCACGGACCGAGTTTCCATCGTATTTAGATCGCATTTTTTGCTTGCTCCGTCGTTTATACCGTCCTGGTATTATGATCAGTCCCCGTTTTATCTCTATTTTATTCTCTCTCCCCCGGCATAAACACAGCTCATCGCCATGATTGACAGAAGCGGAAATCTCATATCGGCGTGGCTGCATGAAACAAACATCGCCTTTACGATGATCCGGATTCACCGGATTTTCCGGAATATATACGGTATCGATCGCCAGAAAAGTTAGAGAAAACTTGTAGCAGCTGAGATGAGCCGCCTTAAATTTTATATTATTTGCGATCTGTTTTATAATACTAATAATAATAATAATAAGAATAATAGAAATAATCATAATGATGAACAGTTGAAAAGGAGCCTCAGTATAGTTAAACAATTCTCTGACGATATTTGGATGCAATTTGGTCTGGAGAAGAGTGCCAAAATTAGTAGTCAAAGGTAGAATTAAGAATTTCGCTGACGCATCCCTGAATGATCATACTGGTATTAATAAAC
This sequence comes from Aphodius sticticus, assembly GCA_963966075.1. Lineage (NCBI taxonomy): Eukaryota > Metazoa > Arthropoda > Insecta > Coleoptera > Scarabaeidae > Aphodius > Aphodius sticticus. The sequence goes on along the minus strand of OZ014508.1, from coordinate 2,376,005 downwards.
TAACAGATAATACTAGACATGGGCGTATCCAGGAGGGGCAAAGGGAGGCAGTTGCCCCCCCCCCCCTTACTTATTTTGGTATTATGTTTATTAAATAGCACTCTTTCCCTTGTGTTCACTAGGGTGGTTATTTTTATTTAGAAAGCAACTAAAATCGTTCCCAAATCCAAAAGAAGTAGACACGTACTTTTTTTCTCGTAATTTTGAGTTATAATAGTGTCTATCGAGGCCTCAAATTTACATGGGAAAAAGACATTTTTTGGTATTTTTCGAATAATTGTTCGGGGTTTGGGAAAACTTATGTTAAAGCTATAGGACTTGTAGAGAATTTTCCAAAGAAGAATTTGACCTACTATACATATGAATTTGACGCCCCTAACCCACCCCCACAGTTCCCTGAAAACTACCCAAATGAAAAATTTACATTCTTCAGAAAACTGACCGTTTTTATCATTTCATTCTTTTTTTTTCTCATAGAAATCATTACTATAAGTCTAGTGGAATGTTTATAGACATTTGTCAGTTAATTTCCATTTGTTTAAACAAGTTATATTTGTTGAAATAATTCGTTTATCTCGAAAATACGTCTGAATTCTGTTTTCTGAGTTCAAAATAACTGTTTAGTACCTTAGAGTGACGTTATTCATTAAACAATTTCTTCCTATTGTTTAAACATCAATTATAATTTATTTTCAACTTTTTTTCTAATTATGGTAGCAAAGTCAGTTTTTGTGAAATTAAATTATAAATTCCATGTTCGAGATATCTAGCCATTTCCTTAAACAATTTTTTTTTGTTTAAATGTTTTTCTCAAGTGACATCATTTATATTTTGGGATGATTTCCAATTGTTTGAATAATATGTTCAGTATTTCATCAAAACAGAGTTTAGGGAACAGGTTTCAGACAGCCACAAATCAACATTATCTTGAACACAGTGGTAGGAAATCAGAATTAGAAATGGAGAAAGAAATATGTAAAACGAAGAAAATAAAAGCCTCGATATCCTTCGCAGTAAAATATATTAATGGGTACCGGTTTCGGCTGTAATTAACTTGCCATCATCAGCCCAAATCTACAAAAAACACAAAACACCAAGCACTTACAAATTGAATAAACGGGGGAAAAAAATTTACGGTCAATAAGTCAATTCGTACAAACTAAACAGTCACAAAACAAAGCGGATTCACAATACATTATAATTAAAAATTTTCTGTGATATATCAAAATAAACACATGTACGAGCTATGAAAGGCAACTGAGCGGGCGAGTACAGGGATGGGCGAACAAAAACATGAAAGGTCACAAAACGGACATAAAATATTTTGTAAATGTATAGGTACAGGTCGGTGAGAAAGTTAAATACGAAAAGAGTGGTCTGAAGGGAAAATTAGTCTGATCGTCCATTAACGTAACATTGGATGTCTTTTATATTTTTCGATTTCGTATTGTTCCAGAAGGTCCATCTTAAAGCCTTTGTTACATCTATGAATTAATTTGGTTTTATCGGAATTAATTTTATGTCCAGTTTCTATCTTGTGTAAATATACATTAGATGAGGAACGATTTTTATGTTCTGAAATTCTTTTTGAAAGCTTTCTTCCCGTTTGATTATATTGATCATAATATATTATGTACTATATTATTACAAATACTGAAAATATAATTTTTGGCGTTGTTATGTACAAACCAAATAAAACAGGTCCCAAAATAAAACCTTGTGGTACCCCAAGCTGCTAGATAGTTCACTTGCCTAATTGTATTATATAACATACACAACAGAGTGTAACTGTAACAGGAAATACGCTTTGACACTTGTGAAAAACTTTTCTGTGGTCCTTGGGAGTTAGAATAAACTGAAAATTTTCGAAAATTGTTTTTCTAGGAAACGAACTCTTAAAGTTATACCGCCATGTTCGCGACGTCCCGCATTTTAAGTGACAAAAACAGCACCGAGAATTTACTGTGCAAACGTGCCTCTCTCTCTCTCTCTCCTCTCTAAAATCGATAGTAAATGAATTACGAACCGGAAAGCTGGAATAAATTTACTTCTTTCGATCAATCCGGACTTAAATTTCATGTAATTACATACCATATTGTAAATTGGATTTTTCCTTAAGCAGTCTTACGAGCGCTCTTCATTTGTAACCGTAGCATTTTCCGACTGTATTCAGCGCAATCTAATTAAGTTTAAGGATTTTCCAGTTTTTCTAGGACACGATAATAAAATAAAGAAAAATACTTATTGAGTGATTATCCTTACATTTTCTGGTTCATTTACCTTAATTAAGTTAAGGTAAACGCCCCAGATTCACACAGCTTAAGGAATTTTGTAAAAGCTTGATAAATTCCTCGATTGTAGTCTGTTAAATTATGACTGATGAATAAAAACTCGTTGGTTGGTTTTTGTCAGACTGATTAATATATTTTAAATCATTTAAACACGATCGATTTCGATCTTCGACCATCATCAGGTGTAAAGCTGAAAAATTGATCAAATTGTAATTTTGTAATTGTGTTGTTTTTTCAGCTTTATACCTGATGATGGTCGCAGACCGAAAACGATCATGTTTAAATGATTTAAAATATATTAATTAGTCTGACAAAAACCAACAGTTAGTTGTACAGTTGTGGTACATTATTCAGACAAATACAAACCTTCAAGTAAATATTAAGCGTTTTAAATATTGTTAATAAGATTTATTATTAAGAAATGTTCAACATTTATGTTTTGCCATTTTTCAAGAAACAAACTATATAATAAGTCCTTAGTCTTCTACAGTCAGCCCTCTCTACCTCATCTGTATTTTAATTTTTCTTGCACCTGAGATTTTTAGTGTTTTTTTTCTTGGCGCAGCTTTTTATGCTGTTCCTTTTTTCGCGTCCTTTCTTATATTTCTAGAATGATTTCCTTTTGCGCTTCCTTCTTTTTTATTAACAAATATTCTCTCAAAGCATTAGAAATAGTGTTACAGAAGAACAGTTTCTTTTTACTTTATTTGTGTGTTTCTGGCCAGAATAATGATTTTTTAGTGGAGATGGCATCTGTTCTCCAAAGGTGGTGTATCAATACCAAAATCGCTACTCTCTGCTACATGTGTTGCACCATTCTGGCTTATTTCATCATCTCTTATGATACCTGTCGATATTTATGACGGAATTAGGGACTATTGATGATCGTAATTCCGACACCCTGTAATAATTAGGGATTATTGATGTCCGTAATTCCGACACTCGTGTCGGAATTTTGACAAAATGCGTACAATTAATTGTAGTATAGCAAACGATGTAAAATATGTTATTTTCTTGTGTAAAGACAGCAATAGAGCCACATGCATTACTTCTAACAATGCACACTCTTGGTATTAAGTAAGTTCTATAAATATTTTAGCAGTGTGTCGATGATACATCCAAGTACAAGTTTTTTGTTATTCTGGTCGACCGCTCGGCCGCCAAGTGCAAAAAATTGTCCGTTTACGCTACAACTCGTATATCAGAAATTTATTATTTGCGAAACCTTGTTCGAGTGCTTTGAATTGGTTTATAATGATTTATATGTTTCTATTTATTAGCTTAATGTGTAATTAATTAATGTAATTCCTACATTGCAATGTAATTGTGTTTTTATTAAATATGACGTTAATTTTATATTAAGAAACATAAAAGTTTTCGATTACATGAAATGAAAATCTCATTTCCAGATATTGCATACAACACAACAAATTATACTTACAACCTTATTGCATCTAATAGATTTTTTTGTGTTAAAAAAATACAAAAATCAATTTGTTGTTGTCAATATTTTTACTTTTCAGGTTATTTCAGAACTGACATTTATTCACAAAATAGAAATAAATTAAAATTAAATTGCTTTAAATTTGTCTTTATGGTAATTTGTTAATTGTGATTTACTGGTGTTTTCGAGGTATTTAGCTTCAACGATATTTTGCAGTGTTTAACTTAATAAACAGAAAGGAGTATGTATTTTGTATAGCATGAATGTATCATTACTATTTTTTATATTATTATTTTGTATTTACTTTACTGCAATATGTTTCAAATATCTGACAACTGAAAATAATGACAATTATGTATATCACTAATTTAAAAAAATGTTTGGAAGCAAGCTCTAAATTTTCGTCGAATTTTGATGGAAAGTAAATATATTATAATTATTATTTAAAAAAAAACCAAAATTTACGACCACCTAAAAGAGCATTTATACAACATAAAAATTATTTTATCAAATTTGACCTGGGATGATTGTGTTGGTAAGGGTATATAATTTCCCAAAAGGAGACGCTTCAGAAAGAAAAGTTGTTGGTTTCTCTTACGTATAGCTTTTATTGCATATTAATTAATCACAATCATTTTCAATAAAAGCTATACGTAAGAGAAACCAACAACTTGACGATTTGAACCAGGGACCTTTGCGTCGCTAGCACAATGCTCTGCCATCTGAGCTATTGACATTGTGCTAGCGACGCAATAGGCCTTGGTTCAAATCCAGGTTGTGGCTGTAATTTTTGAAATATTTAAAATTTACATCCCGCCTGTATGTTACCATATTATTAACTTATAATATTACTTTGACAAAGTATGTCGTTAAACATTTTCAGCTATAGTTTATATTGTTTGTAAATTAAAAAGACCTTCATTTTTAATGTATATGCATTTTAGCTAACCTTACAGTACACAATTCATTAGTCAAAATGTTATTTTTAACTTATTATCGTTGTTAATGCATGCCTCTTAATTTATTTAGAAAACAAATTTAGAAATAAAATTTCCAATAAAGTTCCAGCTAATATATAGTAAATGAAAAATGTGTGCTTATTGAACTAGAACTATATTAGAATAAAACTTCTGTAGAGCTCTATGAAATATTAACAAAAAAAGAAAAAATAAAAAATTAATTAGTTACCAAACAATGCAAAACCAAAAATGAAACACAATAAATACATATTACAACAATAAAAAATTATTAATTATAAGTAAAATTTTAATAATTTGTCTTAACAAATGAACAAAAGAAAATACCAAAATGTTTTGTTTTTTTTTTCTAGAAAGTAGAAAGTAATATGCTTCATATGGTCTTATTGGTTTTCTTTGTTCCTTCTGAAGTTGGAGCCGTTTAAAATAAGATATTGTTAATATTTCAAACGGCTGTAACTTTTTAATGAATTGAAAAAGTAATTTACTTTCTGAAAAAATTGTTTTGCGGAAGAAACGTGGGACAGCCTGTATGTTTTGCTATAATTTAAATTATTTTGGTTGTCAAGCATGTATTAGATGTCATGAAAGATAATTAAACATTAACTGCTGTAAAGTAAATACAGATATAAAATTTCCATTGTCCTTCATACAAAATACATGATCGTCCTAAATGTAAATTTAAATTAAATTTAGAGAATTTATTTACATTTAGTGAATATATTTTAATATTACAATTCTAAAATAGTCTATATTTAGTGACAATCCTTGGCATCAAGTTGATTTGCGCATTTACTTACTTACTTACTTAAGCCCGTCATCCTACTGCTGGGGAAATGCATTTACTTGCGTAATTAATATGTGTATTAGTTAACATAAATTTATATAATGTGTCATGATATTACGCAATATCTTAAAATGAGCTTTTCGTATCATATTATCAAATTTCATGTTTATTAATATTATTATAAAAGTAATTCTATATTTAATCAAATGCATTACCTACTCGTAAACTTAACTGTAGTGATCATATTTCATTTATTACATTGCAATGAAGATATCACATTAAGGAAAAGGTCGACACGCTAAAAATAAACTAAATCCCGTTACATTACATCCATCGAAAAACCACCTCGTGACGGACAACTTTTTGCGAAACGGCCGGGTCGAGGTAGAACAGTACACGAATATATAACCGACATACTATTTTCAAATCCTGCGATAGCGATACGAACTTACTTATTTCCATGACTGTACACAATTCCGACACACACATGTCTGATTTACGGACGTTCTATATTTACATGTACCTAATTCCGACACCCCTAAATTTGTAAATAATAGTGGTTAAATGAGTAGTACACCGTATTATTATGAAAATATAAAGGATTTTTAGTCAGCCTAATTAGATATCATTAGAATTTTCTTAATTACTGTTATCCTGTAGCGATGTAAAAGGAAGTTGAATTGCAGTTACCTTATAAGGAAAAAATCTACTTTAGCATAAAACTCAATTATCAAGATCAGTAAAACTTTTTGGTTACATCCTGACCGTTAGAACATTTGTAGAATAAGAAGCGATTGTGGGTTGATAAGTGTAATGTCAAATCAACAAAGTGGATGTCCTAACATATCGTTCAATATTGTAGAGTAATGACTTAATAATCGAGAATATTAAAACTTCGCATGCGTTCAAATATATATCTTCAATAGGTTTAGTTTAGAGGCAGAATTCTGGTGTACATTTTGTACAAGCGACTTGGATATCTGCTGATAAAATATGGTTCTCTCGAGATAAATAGGTCCATAGCGGCAGTTTGCGAACAACTCCGCTTGGAGTTACGCCATCGAAAACTGCAGCTGCAAGAAATAACATATTAATCAAATCTTTCCTGCTGGAAAACTACAGTTTTGGAACACTTCATACTTACTCTACGTATGGATGATACATTTTTATTAAACGCTTTTCAACAGTTTACTTCATCACGAGTCTTAGCCATTATTTAATCGTGTAATTTTTTAAGAATGTGTTAGAATTCGTGAGTTATGTATGTCGAAAAATGTTCTAAAATGATAACAGAAGCTAAAAATGTTCTAAACTGATAACAGAAGCTAATTATGTATTCACAAGTTTTTTGTCCTCTTCCGTTCAAATTGTATAATGCCCTTCGACGAGTTTCTAGATCGTAGCTTTCATAATAGGGTATTTGACTGTATTAAAAATATGGCTTGTATATAGTCATTCTAATAGATTACAGTTTAAGAAAACTATTTGTTACTACTTTTCAAGAAAAATATGCTTTATTTCTATTAAAAACCAAAATTAAAATTGAATTTTATTCACGTCCTATCACGTGATTGAAAACGTTCTGTAATTGGCTCAGTCTCCAGTGACGTCATTCGTTAGTACGATTAGAGCGCGTTCGGTTTGTCAGGGTAGGGTATGGGGAGAGCAATGCTCAGATAACCTGGGTCGGCTGTCTCTCTCTTATATGCAGATAAACGCCGTATGACGCTAGTCCGCCTATTATGCAGCGCGTCACTCTCACCGTACAATACCGGGTTATCCGAACGCGCTCTTATGCTTCTCCCGTTTGAATTTAATAGCACTAAAGTGCCATGTAAGCATACCTTTGTAGGTTAAGATAGCCCTAACCTTAAGCTGTCAGATTAGATAATACCTGGTTCGAAAATACGATAGATAACGTATTCTAGTCAGTTCTACTTATGTCGAAGTATTCTTCACAACAAAAAACACCTGTATTGGCCGCTATTTATTTCATTTGGATTTCTACGAGCCAACCACTTTCTTCGCAGTTTCAAATCTTGCGGAACAGCTACAAATAGTTTATCCGGAGTTTTTCTTGACGTATTTCTGCATTGTGGATTTATACACCATTGATAACCCATTTTTATGTAGAAATTGTGAAAACAACACATCATACAACACAATTACCAAACGGCGACGATGCCGATGCTGACAGACCATATGGGCCGATTTGACATCTACTATCGGGTGACGTCACACAACAGAAAGTATCGTTTTGGCGGGACTTTTCAATTTTTAACGCTGATTTTTATGAAATATTGAGGAAATAATTACGAAAAATATTGTATTTACAATGTAGAGTGAAGGAATAAACACACTAAGATGGTTTTCCAATGATAGTCAAATACCCTATTTGAAACATATGTGTTTTATATAAAATGTGAATTTCGAAGTAAATTTCGTAATATGAAACCCTTTCAAACCCCAATATATCGATAGAAACATTCATCGAACGAAGTCTACAAAGTTGAATTGGGTCACGACGAGCACAAAAAAAGCCCATTCTAAGCTATCCGAAGAATTTCGTTCCAATACAATTTTCAATGTCACAAACACGAGAATTATTCCCGAACTGAAAGCTGAAAGCGTTCAGCATCAATAACAATAAGTTTCAGGACCCTTTGTGGAAAAGGCTATTAGGAGTAGGGAATGCGACCTAATTTTAACGGAAGGATATATCCTTTAGGGCAGCAGAAAAAAAGATACTTCCATCGCCTTTAAGAAATTTCGTGTTGTTTCGCATACGATCGGAATTTGTTAGATTTGTTGTTCCTTAAACGAGAAATCGTTGCGAACTCTCCTTGAAGTAAACTAAAGGATGGATTTGCGCTGATGCAGTGTTTGTTTGTTGTGAGCGTTCGTTTGTTTGCTTTAATCTAAAACAAGCGAGGTTACAGTACGAATCTGAATACTACGTTGTTTTCCAAATGTAATGACTTCTTGCCTGGAGAAGTATTGACGAAATTGCACTGAAACGAAGTGCCGTGTAGTGTTTCTAGAAGAATATTACGAAATCCCACTACGGCCACCGTTATTACTACGAAATCCTACTGCTGCCACCAAATATGACTGTTATTTAAAAAAAAAACCAGGAACCTTCGAGTTTCGCCTTCCGTTATTCAGCGTTTATGGAATCGGTTTCGGGAGACTGGTGAATATGTTAGAAGAGTTGGACAAGGTCGGAATCGAAAAACTACTCTAAACCAACACTGATTTCTTATCCTTTCCTCTCTACGTCAGCGTACTGCCACAGCACGAGACCTCCTAAACGACCTAAGACGAGCACATGGAATAGAAATTTCTGCTCAAACTGTTAGAAACAGATTAAAAGAAGCGAATTTTAAACCAGGAAGACCTGTCCGCGCACCACGCCTTACGCAGCATCACAAAGCAGTGCTCTGGATCACAGAGATTGGCAACTTCGTCACTGGACGCCTGTACTGTCTACAGACGAGTCCAGATTTCGTTTAACACGTTGCGACGGTCGAGTGCGTGTATATAGACGTCCTGGTGAACGCTACGCAGCCGCTACTATACAGGAAGTGGATAGATTTGGTCGTGGATCTGTGATGGTTTGGGTTGGAATCAGTATAGACCAGCGTTTCTCAAACTTTTTAACATGGCGACCCAAGTAATTTGTATGTACTGAAGACGCGACCCTATCACTATAAAATTAGCTATCATTAGAGATGTTAAATTACCGCGGTAATTTACGGACCACATGTTAATCTTATGGGTAATATAACACCGTAATTTACCGACTACATATTACTGATATTTTACCCAATAAGTTTAATATGGTAATCTCTGGGTATCATACTTCGAAATTTTCGGCAATAAAACTGTCGCTTGTTAAATAATAAACGATCGTTATTTCTTTTTAAATTTTATATATTCTAATCTTTAGCAAAAAATAATAACATATTCTCTTATATCTAGTGGATTACAGAATTTGTGCTTTGTTATAATCATCGTTGAAAATAAACTTTCTGCCGATACGTTGTCGCAAACGGAAGCAATAATTTAATCGATTTTTCGGATAAAATTGGTTATATGTTCTGAACATTTAACATTAGTTTACGTTTCTCCAAATCTTATTTACAATCCTCTGTCTGTTGATTAGCTTTTACTCTTCCTCTAAAGTAAAATTATTTGAAGTATCGTCTTTGAAGGGACTTATTATCTACATATTTCCCAAACAAATATTATCTTTGGGTGGAAAAAAAATTATGTTGTTCTTTCACCTTTAATAGGGACCCTTTCTATCATATCTTTGCATAATGTAAGTTTCTTGTTTAGTTATTATTTTGTCCTCCACTATAATAATAATAGTAATAATAATAATAATAATAGTAATAATCCACGCCTTATCTGTGTAAATGATGGAAACACATTTGAACTGCGTAATTTTAGATTTCTGTGTATTTTCTACTAATTGCAAGTCTTCTATTCAGCGACTAACCGTATCATTTGACATGGGTATAGCACTAATTTTAATTTAACATTGTTTCTGCAAATATGAACACACAATATTTGATTCAAGTTAGATTTACTTGTTTTTAATTTATAGCGTTTTATTCAAACTAAATCCTTGGGTTTACTTTTTATTAATTGTGATTTGATTCTAAATGTCTCATTACTCATTAGCTTATTAGTACAGTAGACTCTCCTACAACGCGGTTTAATATTACGCGTTTTATGAAAACGTGTTATAGGAATTTGAGGATCGCAAATTTTGACGCATGCGCGTTGTACGAAAATCATGTTATATGAAGATGTAGTCGCAAAATTTTTAGTGCGTTTGTAGTATTTCGCGTTGTAGGAACCGCGTTATAGGAAAGTCTACTGCAGTTGTTATTAGTAGCTTCATTAAAGCTTGGGCCAATACATTTCCACAGATTACACACTGTGGTAAATCAATTCCATGTTCTCTGTTAAATGTAAATCCGAATGTAATATTTTTTTCTGGATAACTATAAGTGAAATTGATATAGACTCTTCTATCATTTATTGCTACTGGTTTGCTTGTACTGGAACCTGTGACTTTCACATTAGATAGATAGATAGATAGATAGATAGATAGATAGATAGATAGACTTTATTATGAAAAACCAATAAGGTGTACATAATTACAACATTTACAACTAACAAAATACCTAATACATGAACCTTAAACTCAGCATCCGCAATATTTACATTTACATTTAAATTTAAAATCCGCTTGAATATCAATACGCTTGAAGCAGCCTAGAGCAACAATGGCAAGGTGGTACTAACTTGAGCTATAGCCGCTCGTCAAAATACTCTTGGAGTGAGTAAAATACTCTGCCCAAAAGTAGCTCACGCAGACCCTTCCTGAATGGAACAACACTGTTTAGCTCCTTCAGGTGATTTGGCAGGTTGTTAAATATTTTAACCCCAGTAAATAATAGGGAGTGATGGAACTTCGCAGACCTGGGCAAAGGTAACCGCAAATCACCGGCAGCGCGCGTTGGGTGCAAAACCAGAGGACGAAAAAACCCGACACGAATCTTAAAAACCATGACACATACCTCAAAAATAAATACATTAAATGCATAAATTAAATACATAAATATATTGAATATTATGAGACGTTTCTTTTTTTCGTGCACGTGTTGTTATATCAAATCATCGAGTTTACTTACGCTAATCGCTAATGTTTACAAATAATTTTGCGACCCATAAAAATTACGGCGCGACCCAATTTTGGGTCGCGACCCAACGTTTGAGAATCGCTGGTATAGACAACAGAACTGATCTTGTTGTGGTTCCTGGTAGAGTAAATGCCATGAATTACATCGACAATATCTTGGAGAACCATGTGGTGCCTGCTGCATATGGCGTCGGACAAAATTTCATCCTAATGCAGGACAATGCAAAGCCACATACCGCCGGCATCGCCAGAAACATTTTACAAGACCGTGGAATTCAGGTCATGGAATGGTTGCCGTTAAGTCCTGACCTGAATCCAAAACGTGTGGGATCAGCTTGACCGACGTATTCGCAAGCGCACTAATCCACCACTAACCATACAAGAACTGACACAAGCCCTGATTGAGGAATGGGAAAGTATACCCCAAGAGCCTCTTCGCAGACTAGTGCGAAGCATGCCACGCAGGTGTGAGGAAGTGATTCGTGCTCGTGGAGGGCATACAGTTCTTATTACGAAATCCCACTGCTGCCACCAAGTATTACCCTTATTTTGCGTCAAAAAACTGTGTTCTTGATTAGTAGCTAATAAAGTACTTTATATCAATGGAATTTATTTGTATACTAAAGAACTTTCCAGAATCTCAAACATAACAACAGCGTACGAAGGACTAATAAATTGTCCTGAAGCTATTCTGTCACAATTTCAACTAGTGTGCGTTTGCCTGTGACCGTGTATATGTTTCTCTAATGCTGTATGTATAGGAGATATTTCACTGTCCTCCAAATGATTTGTAAATACATATGCGCGTATATATATCGTACCCCGAATGTGCCAGCAGGATCGCAATCGTGCGCCCTGGTATCCGTAATAGGATTCATTGTTTCTGATACGCATATTTACATACCGTTAGGGCGGTATTGCTGACTCCAAAGCTTCAGCAGAAAGGAGGCCACGCACGGTTAACGAATGCTGCTGCCTACGAACGCCTACGTTTCGTCGTAGAGCGCGCTGAATTCTGAGTTTTACTGCTGACTTCTTAATTTGATATATTCGCAAGGGTATACTGCTGAATTTTGTTCAATATTGTTAGTTGTTCCTACTTGTCTATGGGTGAATAGAATACTATAGCTGAGATTCTAAATATAGAAAACTTAAACAAAATTGCTATATCAATACCACTATGTTACAAAAAAAAAGACATAGCAGAAGTTGTTGAACTGGTAGAGCTGACCATAATGGCATAGCTGAAATTTTCCAAACTCCCAAAATCTCGATTTTTTCAAAAAACCACCATTTTCTATTCGATATCCAAAATAAGAAAAAAACAGTGTCATAATTTTAGAATAACATTGTAAATATAAATACTAGTAATGTCAAATTAATGTTTATAAAGGCTACGGATTTATTACAGTCGGCCTGTATATTTCTTCTCCGTAGTGTGATGTGTCTAGCCGGTCAATAAAATTTGATAATTCTGTCAAATTTCAACCGATTCTAATAAACAAACTCGTATTAGACGCAAATTTAAATAGGCATTCAATAAAAAATAGCAAAAAAATATTAAGGATTCAAACAGGTCATCAAATTGTTAAAGTTGAAAAAATCTGAAAATAATTGGAAACTTCTGAACTTGAACGTCCATAACTTTTCGATTTGTTATTGGATCTGACCCAACAGTACATCTTAATAATGGCCTATGGTTCCTCTTTCATTTGCATTTTCTATTTTGGTAATCGAATAGAAAATGGCGGAGTTATGAATTTTTATATACGTGCAGTCATAACGTTTTAAAAGTACGTACAAATACAATAGTACCTAAAAAATAAGTGTCAATATCGAAACAAATGAAAACAACTGATGCCATAAGTTTCTCTTCTTCGTAATTACAAACAAGACAAACACGACGAAATTGCAGGTATACACTTTTTTCGCCTTAATATTTGACCCGGTTAATTCCGCTGATGGGTACGCAATTTTGCAGATAAGAATTCGATTATTTTCGAACGCCGACCGGTCCATCCAATCACCTGTAATTCGATTTGCCATCGCGTTGGTCCACTGAAGTGCTGATATCGGTTTGCAGAAGAAATTTTATTAACCTGAGGACAGCCAGCCGAATCCGCCTTGTTACAAGTTTTACTTAACCTTTCTGTGTGGTCATGCTTGAATTTTATACGCGATGAGGACCATTTCAATTTCAACAAACTTGTTTTCCCTAAAACTATCTTACTTTTATAGGCTTCTACTAATACTTTACATAGAAATCTCACTGCTGCCAACAAACAACTCCTTTTTTTACGAAATCCCACTACTGCCACCAAATATTACCGTCAGTTTTACGAAATCCCACTGCTACCACCTAATATTACTGTATATTTCTTACGAAATCCCACTGCTGCCACTAAATATGATCGTAATTTTTACGAAATACCACTGCTGACACCTAATATTACTGTATATTTTTACGAAATCCCACTGCTGCCACTAAATATGATCGTTATTTTTTACGAAATCCCACTGCTGCCACTAAATATGATCGCAATTTTTACGAAATACCACTGCTGCCACCTAATATTACTGTATATTTTTTACGAAATCTCACTGCTGCCACTAAATACTAAATATGATCGTAAATTTTTTACGAAATCCCACTGCTGCCACTAAATATGATCGTAATTTTTACGAAATAACATTGCCAACATATTCCACAAAGTGGGTAGTTTAGAGTTTCCGGTAATTGTATTAGCTAACGAAATTCATTGATGTCGCCTTTTCACGCCATGTGGCTGCAATGACATTTTTTTTCTAATTGTGCATGGCGTGAGCGGGTTGCAGCGCGCAAGCACAGGTGTTCACTTCATAGAATAGGAAACTAAACATTAGAAGACAAATAAATACAATATTAACGCTATTAAAAACTAGTTTATCAATTTATTTAGCTGTTACTGTATTTGTTTTAGTAGACGTATATTTTAAGGTTTTATATGAAAATCAGTTCTAATTCCCTGTGCCTTTGTCACAGTGTCTAGTAACTGGTACCGCGGTAATAGTACCACGGTAATAGTTACCGTCCCTAACGAAGAGGATTGACTTCAGTCCCGGTACTCCTATACCGTATGACTCCCCATGGTGTGTGGAATCACACCCCGCGGGGGTAACAGGGGCTCGCGGGCGAAAATGTCATTCAGAGTACAAAGTTTCATGCGAACCTATTGAGTTTTTCTATTCCTAAAGAAGATATAGCTGTTTAAAATACATTTTTTAAATGTATGAAACTTTTTACGGAATCAAGAGGACAAAACAAATCCATATGAAATATTTACTTAGTATGAATTTTTTTATATGGGAAAAAATAGCTGGGAAAAATTGGGACAGCCTGTATATACAGCGTGTTCCTAAATATCATGTAAATACGAAAAGGGGTAATTCTGAGGCTTATTTAATGACTAAAAATTCATATAAACATAAGTCCGCAAACGCTTCGTTGCAGATCTACAGGGTGTTGAAATTTCAAGATTTTTTTAGTTTTTTCTTTATAGCTCTTTTAGTTTTTGAGATATTTAGCTCTAACTTGGAATATGGGTTACGCTGTAGGACTTACATCATTGGGCATACCAAATGGTTTTAAGAATCTAGAGGGAGATATTTTTCAGGGGTCATGCCCCCTTTTCTTCCCATGAACTTTTTTTCGGTGCGCCGCTGGTGGATTCTAAAATACAAAATGCATTTTCTGTTTTGTTCTAAAGTATTTTAATCTTTTGTAGCTTTTTCGTATTTACCACCGTTATCGAGAAAAAAAAATAAAAGCTTTTCTGTGTTTCGCTAGACGAAATTAATTTTTTTTTAATAATTGGTCTAATATGCCTTGGCTTAATTTATATAACCTTTTGTTTGTATTTATTTAGACATTTTATTCGCCACCAACTGTTAAAAATTAAAACTAGGATACAAGAGCTATAAAGACAAAACTAAAAAAATCTTGAAACTTCAACACCCTGTAGATCGGCAACGAAGCGCTTGTGGACCTATGTTTATATGAATTTTTAGTCATTAAATAAGCCAAAGCATTACCCCTTTTCGTATTTACATCATATTTAGGAACACCTTGTATATTACAAAATGAAATTTTTTGTGCTGTCACACTCGAAAACAGCTGATTTCGTCAGATGTTGGAGAACCGCTATGGAACTTTGCCGCTCTAGTGCGGCAAAGTACAAGATACAAATTTCAAATAAACTAAGATCACCAATTTGATTGTTTGTTGATAAGGAATAGCAACCCGTTGTTATATCGAATTCTAAAAACGATAAATTTAGAAAATTGTAAATAAAGTATAGCGACGAGTGTAGTTTTATTTTAGTATGTTGGTACGCATGGGACATCTACAGTGTATCAGAATTTGAATTAGTTTTTTAAAATTTACGTTTCGTCGAAGTGGTACCAATCAAACATTTCCTATACAGAAATATAACCATGATTTATTTTAAAAAAAATACATATTTACTCAAAAAGCACCACAAAAGACGTATGTCACTCCTGCCGAAACCTACATAGCGCCACTCGCTCAAATGCTCCGCCTTCGGCGTCGCGCCGCATTACCGCTCGTCGCGCTATTCCGTTCTTTCGGCACTTGTAACATAAATAATTATTGGGAAATGTCTAAATTTGTAATCAAGTTCCTCCAAAACCCCCCTATACTTATTATCTTTGAAATCTGACATAATTCTGTCACATTTGTCCGCTATATTAGGTCCGCCATTTTGTTCACAATAATTTTGCCTTTGGAGTCGTAATCAGCGACTTGATAAACTACTGTAAACCATTTTTTGTCTAAATCGACGTTTTGGCCAGCTTTTCGGGATTTCGTCCCATTGTGCGCTGCTACTAAACATTATCATAATTATTACGAAATCCCACTGCTGCCACCAAATTTAACCGTATTTTTTTACGAAATCCCTATGCTGCCACCAAATATTACCATCAGTTTTAAGAAATCCGACTGCTCCCACCTAATATTTCTGTATATTTCTTACGAAATCCCACGCTGCCACTAAATGTTATCGTAATTTTTACGAAATACCACTGCTGTCACCAAATATTACCGTACTTTTTTACGAAATCCCACTCTGCCACTAAACATGATCGTAATTTTTACGAAATCCCACTGCTGCCAAATAATATTACTGTATATTTCTTACGAAATCGCATTGCTGCCACTAAACATGATCGTAATTTTTACGAAATCCCACTGCTGCCACCTAATATTACTGTATATTTCTTACGAATCCCACTGCTACCACTAAATTGATCGTAATCTTTTACGAAATCCCACTGCTGCCACTAAATTGATCGTAATCTTTTACGAAATCCCACTGCTGCCACTAAATATTATCGTAATATTTACGAAATCCCACTGCTGCCACCAAATATTACAGTAGTATTTTACGGAATCCCACTGCAGCCACCAAATATTACCGTATTTTTTTACGAAATCCCACTGCTGCCACTAAATATTGTCGTAACTTTTACGAAATCGTACCGTTGTTACCAAATATTACATTTTTTATCCTTACAAGGCGATCAATATAAAAGGTAGACTACTGGTTCACTAGCAGGAACAAGTAATTTGTCTTGAATACACATAAAGTAAAAAACTTTCCAGATGAAGATGAACTACCAACTGTCCAGTTTATCTTTGGGTGCCGCCGTTCCAGTTCCACTGTCTGGTAACTGAACAAAACGAATTACATACAATTTACCTCGCAATTTCAGACCCCGCGGCAAGAAATTTTACTTTTATTAAGTTAGTCGGCAAGAAATTCGGCCGGAAGGACCGACCGTACGGAAAAAGGGCGGAAAAGTGGACGAGTAGAAGGTTATTAATTTATTTCCTCGGTACAATTTGAACGTCAGCATATAATCATCAATCTTTTAGGTCGTTTGTCTCTTGTCGCTGACCCGGGTAGACCCCTCGGGCCTCGCTCCTTTGAGCCCCGCGCCACCGTCGCCATCTAGCGGCGGCCATTCGAAACTTTACCGTTGTTGTGCTCGAAAAGGTGGAAAAACTGTCCGCTCATTTTCCGATGGGATTCATTGTGCGTAAAGGTGAACTAAATTTGACAAATTATCGCGCGTTTATTGATGTATAATACAAGGTGATTCAAATACCAACCTTGTCATGGTGATCAATATAATCTGAAGAAAAGTTTGATTTTTTTTATTATAGAGTTTGATATATGTATAAAGGCTGTCTCAATAAGAGACTAAAATTTTAATTTTAAATTAAACATGGTTTGCTTTCTCAAAACTAAGCAGTTTGATATCGCATGATTATTCATTGTTCTAACTGGAATAAATACCTTAATACATTGCAAACCATAATCCGAATAATGAAGGGTATTAAAAAACTATTACGATCTGTATACCATGAAGAAAACTACCATGTCAAAGTTTTATCAAACTATGAAAGTACTTAAGAATAAAGTACCTTTAATTTAAAAGCTTTGCAAAATTGTCATTTGAAAAAGTGATTCGATATATTAGATGGCATTAAATGCGAAATTATAATCGCATTCTTAGTTGCACGTTGTCAAAAAATATGAAAATGACTTAATAGTAAAATACCATAATTTTGAAAGAGAAGTAAATGTCATGTGAAAAATCTATTTAGAAATTTAAGAATGTACTAATACGAAACTATTTTGTCGAATCTAGGAATTAATAATTCGAATTATCGTGATCTTGCGGATGACGATGGTAATTATTTTTTTGGAAAGCCAATTAACTGAGTAGGCTGTCAAATTCATACGGACATGTCTGTTACGTACCGTTTTATCCGGTCCAACTTCTCTTCTTGATTTATTGAAAAGTTTGGTTATTTTACTTATTGGCTATCGTTTGAGCAAGGTTTGTACTGATGTTTTTAATTACTATATTCATCAAATATTGTATTATTTAAGTACGTAGGCTTTCACAGCCAGAATCATTTAGAAAATAAACTGCTTGCGGGTTATGTGTCAAGATTTGTTAATGCTGACGTTTCGCGAACCATGTTGCTCGCTTCTTCAAAGCTAATTGAATACTGAAGACCTACCAAGAAAGTCTCCCTTATATACCTGAATTTACACCTCACTGCGCACATCTGGAGCTACCGCTCCATGTGGTTTTCCACCTGACAGCGTTAGGATCGATTTCCAGACCCTACTAATGTCAGTACCGTCCTCGCGATTGATGTTGTCAGGATGCTTGTAAATTTCGATGGCTTCTCTAATAAGCCTTCGATGATAATTACCCACCCTTGCCAACATCTTCGCGTCATCGAAATCCATTGTGTGTCCCGACTCGTGGCAGTGTTGAGCAACAGCGGACTGTTGAATCTTCCCTAGCCGGGTGTCCCTACTGTGCTCCTTGATTCGACATTCGATGCTTCGTCCTGTCTGTCCTACATAGCATGTTCCGCACTCACATGTTATCTTGTATACCCCTTCGTTCTTCAGGAGTGGTGTGATATCCTTTGGGTTAGGCAAAAGATCCTTTACCTTAGCTGGTGCTCTGTACCTTACCGTGATACCCGATTTCTTCAGTACTCTACCGATTCTCTCTGATACCCCACTTACGTATGGTAAGCAAGCGAACCCCTTAGACTCTTGCGGTTCCTCTGAGACTTGCGGTTTTCTTTGTGTGACACCCCATATGTCAGACTTGGTGTATCCATTCTGACGTAGGGCCCACTCCAAGTGTTTTCGTTCTTCGTCCAACGTGCTAGAGTCGCATACCTTCTCGGCTCTGTTGAACAAAGTGTTAATAACACTTCTCTTCTGTTGGGGGTGGTGGTGCGATTTGGCGTTCAAGTACCGATCGGTATGTGTCTTCTTACGGTAGACTGTATGTCCAAGTCTACCCGAAGTCTACCCAATTCTACTGAATTATAATAGTTTTTATGTATTCGAGTGATATCAAAAATAAAATATTTGAACTTTTGGAATCAGGTATTAGAATCAAAATACTAAAAGCTTATGCAAAGAAATATTTTTTTTATTTACATATGACGTCACAAGCTGTAAAGTTGATTTTTGAAAATAAAAGCTGAAATATATTAAAATTTGAAAAAGTTTCTACATTATTTATACAATACGGTACTAAAACCACTTTGTCCAAATTTGACGTCAAAACACTTTCCCTTTTTTATTAATTTTTTTTTCTTTTGAAAATCAGTACATCTTCAAAATAAGACCAGGTATGAATAAAAAATAAGTTAAAAACTCATGAGAAATGGATACTTGAAGAATAAATAGCGTTTCAAGGCATTTTAATTGCGTTGATTTCATAGCCTGATTACACACACACCCTGTACACATACGTGGCATAATTTGGCTCCCCACATAGCCCAAACATTCCCGATAAACAATCAGTTTTCAAAATCAAAGGTATAATAAAAATGTACAAGGAACAGAAATATTAAGTGAGCACTATTTATTATTCGCTAGATTCGACAAACACTGTGTACCGGGAGTAATCAAAATTATGAAAATGACTTCATATTAAGATACCTTTATTTGGAAAAATAGGCAGTGTTTATCTGAAGTAGAGGTGGAAGGTATTAAATACGAAAATTGAGAAGAGGAGAAACATATTTCCTCGACCGTTTATGGTGATTGTTTAATTAATACTCCACTAATAAACATAATTATTTTGTTAAACCTTTGAGGGTTTAATGTTTTGTGAAAATAATACGGTTATATGGTCATCTAATATTCAGCAACAAATATTGATTTTAGAAGAATACTGAAGGAAGTCAAGGCCAGATTTTCGTCATGTATTAAAACAATTTAAAGCATTTCTTGGGTATTCAGAAACATTACAATAACAATGTATTGTGCGTTGACTTAAGTCATACACTCATTTATGGTGTCTTCATAATATTTCTAAACATCATTTTCAAATGCGTATCTTTCAAAATAAACGTAGTTTAGTATTAAGTTATTTTCATTTTTTTGGCAACACCCGGTATATGCAACGTCGAAAGTGACTATAATTTCATATTTAATTCCTTCTGACATATCGAAATACCTTTTTCAAACAACATTTTTGTATAGATTTGAAAATGAAGGTACTGACTCTTAAGACACATATTCATCTTTTTAGCAACACCCGGTATATGCAACGGAGGAAGATATCATTTTCTATTTAATGAACTATAATATTTCTAAGTACTGTTTCAAATAGCATTTTTGCATAGCTTTGAACATAAAATTGGTACTTTGTGCACAGCCATAGTCACATTAGCTATATTTTCCTGAACCAGTACTTTCGAATTTTGCAACTATTATTTTCAATTTACGAATTGTAGCAACCAAACTTTCACAATTTTCATGTATACCATCGATTTTATTATCAGTTAACCTTGTAGCAAAATTTATCCCTGTCCTGATTTTCGAGCGCTCTTTTACACCGACATCAACACAAAACTCACTTAAACTTTCGCAATAACAAAGTTGGCTAAAGTGAAGGCATTGAAAACACAGAGTAAAGTACCCGGAAAATCAATTAGTGGTGGGGGTAAGTGGCGGTAGCGTTTCCTATTTTTTTCGGCGCACTTCTGAGACGAGTCGAATGCCGAAGAGGCAAAAAAAGGCGAACACGGAAAATATTTCAAGAAGCAGAGGCGAAAGGCCCGACTCTTTACTGGAGAAATCCATATAGGAAGTGAGCATCTGGAGCTCTTGCTGGAGAAGTAGCAGTGGACAAAGATGGGAGGCAGTGGCGTACAGTGAGGTATTAGCCCCTAAATTTAACCTAAAAATAGATTTTTGACAATTTTATATTTATAAAAATGTAAAAAATGTATCTATTTTACATTATTTTTTCTTACATAAACCTAAGATATTAATAAAATTTCTGGCTTTAATGAATATGGATTGTTACTCGCTGACGATGGACCTAGGTTTCACAATACAGGAATTTTGTCGAATGAAGGGAATTCTAGCCCCAATGAATTTCTAAAGAAAAAACAGTAATTTTCTTTTAAATTAGTTGTTGTATACACTACTATTTCTACTATTTTTCACGAGCACGTAATATGCGTTACAGCTCGAGTATAATACATAATTTTACCTACGACCGACAATTACAGGTCAAACTTTAAATAAAGGAGAAATATTGCGACAGAAGTATTAGGTTAGGTTAGTATATTTGACAGTTCAATAAAAATTATATATTATATAAAAAGTATTTTATCTATTGCTAGTTATTCGCGCGACATCTATTTCAACTGTGGGGAATTGCATTTGAACTGTTGTGACAAGAGGGAAATTATAATCAAATAGGAAAGTATGGATCTACATTTGGGTTGTGATGACATTATGAAGTGCGTTAAAAACACAGAAGCACAACTAAAAGCACATGTTACGGTCGTAGGTAAATATTTTTTACCACAGGTTTATAGTATTTTGATTCTAACTAGTCATTTAATTAGATTTGAGATACCAACATTTGACTTTGGAGCATGCAATTAAATTTAAAATAACTTTTCCATAAAACATTTTTAATTAAAATATGAAAAACTGATTGGTAGTTTAGTCCTGTGCAAATTTCTCACTTTGGCAAATATTGACATTTTAAAGTATCCAAAACTTTTTAAAAGCAATGATTTTTCTCTCGAGAAATTAAAATTTATTTCCATTATACTGCCGTACCGTGTTAAGCATATACCGGGTGGTCTTTTTAACTTGAGACTCCTAAATATCTCGAGAAATATACATGGTAATACAAGTGTCTTAAATAAACTTGTAGGACGCAAAGGGGAAAATGAGATGGCGATATCAGTTTCATTGTTTCATGGCGCTACAATCGGTGAAAATGAGGTTAACTTAATTTTTTTAAATGAGAATACTCAACTTTTTATAAAATTATGATTTTACGCTAAATAAGAACAATCTTTTGTCTGAACATTTTTTCGTACGATGCATCTATCAAAAGTTATTGACGATGGAAGTTTGTGGCGTCTGCGGTAGTTACGACCGCTGCCACTGCATGGGATGCGCTCGCCGTCTGGCAGTCAAAGCGACGACTGAGTAGACACTCATGGTACAACGTAGGAAGGTATGTGCATAACGGGGACACGTTTTGGTATCTCGCGCGCTGCCCCGTCACGCGTAGGGTTTGTTTACGCACGAAAAAAATTCATCGTACGAAAAAGAATTTCAGGCAAAAGATTCTTCTTATTTAGCGTAAAATCATAACTTGATAAAAAATTTGGGTATCCTCATTTAAAAAAATTAAGTTAGCCTCATTTTCACCGATTGCAGCGCCATCTGCAATGAAAGTGATATTGTCATCTCATTTCCCCCTTTGAGTCCTACAAGTTTATTTAAGACACTTTTGTCGTACCATGCATATTTCTCGAGATATTTAGGACTCTCAAGTTAAAAATACCACACGGTATAGGTCGTATCTAAGTTTGTAAAAAGTTGTAAAATGTTAAGTTTAAAAATACTGTTACTTCGCAGATAGACGTTTTCTAATTCGCTAATTTTTTTTTAATTCTGTTAGTAGTGTAGTTAACGGAAACAGATAGTCAAAAACTTAAACAGTTCGTTTAATAAAATAACATTCTATTTGAAAAAATGTATGGATTCTGTATGGACACAGTAGGTTTACGTGAATTCCAGAAAATCTGTACTAATATATTCTTGAATCATTTCCAGCCATTCTTAAGTGGTGTGCGGGTACTAAAAATATGAAAAACGCAATAACCTAGGGTGAAGAAAATCTTTCAAGTCCGTATTCGTATTCAGCGCACAGAAATCGAGCAAAAACGCCTAAACAGGAAAAATAATGTTGCCATTTAAAAGTATTGCTGATGTCAAAAGTAAAAACAAACAATTGAAGGTTGAAAATTTAATTTGATATAAATATGTATGTTTTGTTAACTAAAAATCTACGTATCCGATGATTCTTAAAGTCAATAAAATGATTATTGTTGGGGATACAGCTTTATAGGGCATTAACTGGCTATTATTGCTTGTAGTGCGTTTTCAGGTAAGTCAATTCACTTTTTTTAAAGATCTTATTCCGTAAATTAGCCTTAATAAAAAAATAAATATCGTTTTGTATAATAATATAATAAATATCTTTAAAGAATATGATTTGTTACTCTTGACGAAGGAGGTACGTCTCACAAATCAGGAAATACGTCGAACGACAGGAATATTAAACTCCAGTATAACATTTATAAAGTTAAATCAATTATTATTTAAAATTCAGGTGTTGTTTAGGTGTTGGCAATACTGCTGTCTTAAGCATACAGGTCATATCTGCAAATTTGTGATTGTGTGATTGCAGGCTTTTTAAAAGAACTTATTTGTACTCATTTGTTTATTTTCTATTTATTTGTTATTTATTTGCTATTTATTTGTTATTTATTTGCTATTTATTTGTTATTATTTCTTATTTATTTGCTATTTATATATTATTTATTTGATATTTATGTTATTTATTTCAAAAAGCAGTTCAACAATTGCATTTCTTATGTATTTAGAAACATTACAATAACAATATATTGTCCGTTGACTTAAGTCAAACTCTCATTTATGGCGTCTTCATAATATTTCTAAATATCATATTCAAACAAACTTTGCGTATTTATTTGTTATTATTTCTTATTTATTTGCTATTTATATATTATTTATTTGATATTTATGTTATTTATTTCAAAAAGCAGTTCAACAATTGCATTTTTTTCTAAATAATAAATTACATTTGAGTTTCTTAAGAATCTTAATCTCATTAAACTTCATTCAATCAACATTGCTATAAAAAATTAACGAATCCATCAATTCTGTTATTTTATTTTTCAGTTTTGTCCAGAAAATCTTGGGCGGATACCTCACTGCATGTGGTGGAGTGCCGTCCGTGCGCCCGTATTTTACCACCCCTATATATATATATATACGCTCCTCTCTAAAGTACTTTCCAACCGCCGCATGTATAAAAGATCCGAGCATTTTTATTTAGCAACTTGTGTTGGCACGAACTATTTGTCACATTCTATTTCCCGGTTGGAATATTTAATGGTACGATATTTTATTCTACCCCGTGTGTGTCGAGGAGGTAAAGTGTGAGTATATCTATGTGTGTGTGTGTATGTGTGTGTGTATGTGTGTGTGGGGGGGGGGGGGGGTAGCCGCCTTTTTATATATTTATGTATATCGAGCTTCGTACGTACAGAAATTTATGAAAGGGCATTAAGGCGAGTGCAGCCGTGAGATTCAATATTGAGTTTTCTAATTTAGTAAGTAGCTTCATCTGTTCGCCATGCTCGCGGTATATGTACCACTTCGACAAGAATGTCGAGCTTTTATTGGAGAAGTAGAAGAGAAACACTTCAGTTTAAGCACGAAAGTTTTCGTAGGTACTCTGGCACCGATGCTTTGTACAAATATGTACATTGTACAACATTGCAAAGTTAAACTAAAACTACATTTTGTGATACGTATCGATGAGTTTTAAGAAAACAAAAATACAGATTAAATTTTTTTTAAAAATAAATAAATAAATGCTTTTACTTACGACCGTATGTATAAATGTCCCTTACGTCACGGACTACTTCACTCGTATATCGCTTATAACAAACATGTGCTTTTGGTTGTGCTTTTGTGCTTTTAACGCACGACATAATGTCATCACAACGCAAATGTAGATCCATATTTTCCTATTTGATTATAATTTCACTCTTGTCACAACAGTTCCAATGCAGTTTTCCCCACAGTTGAAATAGATGTCGCGCGGATAACTAGCAATAGATAAAATACATTTTAGTTCTCCTTTAATTAAAGTAAGTGATTGGATCTGTAATTGTCGGTCGTCGGTAAAATTATGCAGAATACTCGAGCTGTAACGCATATTACGTGCTCGTGTTAAATAACAACACTTGCCGCTTCGTTAACTTTCCACTCGTACGTAATATGCTAGTTACAGCTCTTGAAATGTAATAGACTATTACAATGCTAGCCAACAATGAACAAAATTGAACGAGTAAAAACTGCTTCTGGTGTACCCTTTTTGAAGAATGTGATGTTGAAAGCACAAATTGTTGAAAATTCTTTTTCTCACAGATTTTCTCAATAACTTAACTCCATTACGAATTCTTGCTTGTTTGATTTTGTTCATACTTTGCCAGAATAGTCACTCTTAGTATATTTTAAACAAATTTACTACTTGGAAACAAAAGTTAGTTCATTATTTTTGTTGCACCCATACCTAGTTCCTTAATTATCCTTGTATATCTTTATGGGCACTTAAAATTAAATGTTAAAAACTCCGAGTATGTCATTTAATAATTTTATCTCAGTTATGGCTTCTGACAATGCTATGTATTGGCAAAAGTTAAAGACTTGATAGCACTCTAAGGGCCGATATATTCACCTATCGTGAAACTGTTCGTCATCTAAACGACAAGATAAATGGTAAAAATGTGTCTATTCACCAGTCGTTAACGTTACCGACCGGATAAATACGCTTAACGATCGAATTTGTTTAGCGATCGAATGAACCTGCCGTAAACTATGACGAACACTTTGATTGGTCACAGAGCATGTGCTGAATGTCAAACAAAAAGTCAAACTGACAAATATTTACGTAAGTACGTGGTACTGTATTAATTGAAGTCATTATTTAGTTAATATGGCCGAATTTGCTGAATTCGTCTTTCATACCATTTTTTTCCCTTTTGGTGGTCTTTTTTAATTGATGTGGTTAGAAATGGGTGCGAATGAATTTTGGTTACGTGTTGTCAATGTCTACCAATGTCATTTACGGCGCTACATCTAGCGGCAATTAGTCCAAGTTATGATCCAAGTGTTGATTTAGTACACCTTTTTTACCGACATTTGATACTATACTGCCGAAAAACATTCGTTAGCGATGTTTACGTCCTCGTTACCTGACGATAACTTACAGATCGGTGAAAAGACAGAATCATTTTTAACGCGAACGTTAGCGTAATCTGTTCGTTGGGTAACGACAAGTTTGACGATAGGTGAATATATCGGCCCTTAGCATACTATCTCATTAGATAACGTTACGTTGAGTTTCCGTCTAAATGATCGCCTAATCCGCGTCAGAAAGCCATAAAAAATCTCACAAGTCTTGCTTCTACTGTAAGTCATCTTAAAACATTTTGTAAAATACAAGTATTTGAAAACGCTCAATGCATATTTAAAATGCGTTTCATTATAACAATTTTTACAGAAGTTAATCATGGCCAGCTGTTATACATCATAATGCTGGAAAAACATTTAGACAGCTGAACCAAAAATTTTTCTTTTTACTCTTCTAACGTAATACGGCAGTAAGAAAATGGGCTTGCAAACAAATCAAATCTCACCACCAAATCCCTACTGATCCCATATGACACAAAATAAAGCAATTACAGCCAAAATCCGACCATATTCAATATTGGCGGAGTCGCCGGTTAGCGTGGCGACATTTTCATAATTTATCAATACTACAACCACTTCAGTACTTGCGAACCGCTTAAATATCTTACGCTGACGCTTGTTTTTTTAAATTTACATGTCTTTTATGACCCAGGCAGTTTAGGGCGAACGAACGGGTGATATACTGAAACCATTAAACAGGGCGACCGCAACGTTGTTGCGGGGAAACGAGTAGAGAGGGCGCTTCATGCCCGGTACAGCGACACTCACATCGAGAAATTTTAGCGATTGCATCGAGCCAGCTGTGGAATTGAGTCCGGTAAATAATGTGACAATAAATCAGGGCGGATACATCACGCTGTAGCCTGTACTACTCCTGTTTTTATTTCAACTGAAAACTGCCCGCTGTATATACAGTGTGTCCCCCGATGGACCTAACTATGCCTATAATGGACGTAATTTTTAATTTCTCGAGAAAAATTCATTCTTTATAAACAGGATGTCCTAAAAAGTCAAAAGACATTGTTAATATTTTGATTTAACATACAGGATGGTTAGAAAACACGAAAATATTAAATTGGCCGAAGAGTAAACTATCGGTTTTTCGGAATTAGATAAAAAATGTTATAGGTAAAAGTTAAATTTGAATTAATTTTAAGCTCAGATATCAAACTTGAATATTCTATTTCAAATTTTACATCTCGGACCAGTGAAAAGACATTACATAAAGGTGAACAAAAAATTTAGAGACCACAATTAGGATTGATCAGATTTAGATACTACTGTCAAAGTAACAGCGTATCCAAGCAATTTGTTGATAGAAGCTGATTGAAAGTATGTTGACTTTAGAGCAAAGGGTTTATTTAGTTCTTTGTTACGGCATAGGTGAGGTATCGTAGCGCCGTGCTATTGAAGCTTTTAACAGAAAATACTCCGAGGTATACGTTTCTGTCAATTGTGTTCCATGAATAGGGTATTCCGGTCATGTCAAAATTTAAGCAGATATTCGGTTTAACCTATTGTACAATTTATGAGGATTCATAAAGTTAAGCTATGAGCTTTTTGATTTTTTTTCTATGAGATAATTGCAATTAAAAGTGCATTTCGTTTGAATTCACCGACCACCCTCGGAAATACACGATGATTACCGATCCCTAGTAGCGGTGGCAACAGCGGACAGCTCTCGAACAGCTGATCGGCCAAGTTGACGGTTGGCGACCCTGTTGTTTGACAACGAATAAAGGTAACTTTTTTGAGAGATGATTTGATCATTGAAACTTGAAGCCAAACATCTCTCATCTCGCTAGTCGGCAATGTAAAGAAAATCTTATCAGGAGTAATACTGTTCTACTGCTGTTACAGCCCGGCACAGAACAATGTCGGCGTTGGAGTTTATACATTTTGAACAAGTGTTTGATATAACATCAATAACCAAAGCAGGTGTCAACAAACGAGCGATTCTAAACGTTGACACAACAGAAGACAAAAATTTACTACGCGCACCCTAGATATAGCAACGTTGTCAAGTCGCTCACTTTGAGCGGTCTTTGTGACGTCACAAAGACCAATCCTAATTCAAACTTCAAACAACGATTTCTCTTAATTTTAAACAATGTTTGATATTTTACTTGTGAAGTAACAAACAGTAGCACCCATACTTTGTAAAAAATGACAATTTCAAAAACACCGGAAAATAAAAAATTTCATGCAACAGGAGACGTGAAAAATATAAAGAAAAAAAAATTGCGAAGATGATGCAGAAGCAATGTTAGCTATTGATTCCGTGAACACTTGCCCGAAAAAGTCGTTGATGCAAAGATCTCGAGACTTGAACATCAGTAAAAGCCACCTGCAAAGGATCATTTCAAATCAAAGATTTCATCCTTATAAACCAGTACTAATACACACTTTAGTAGAAGGAGATGATGCTCATCGATTAGAATTTTGCCTATTAATGGGAGAACGAATTATGGTCGATAGATTTTTCTACAGGAAAATTATTGTCTCTGACGAAGCGACGTTTACCACAAATGGAGTTGTTAGTTCACAGAATTGCAGATATTGGTCTCAAGAAAATCCAAATTTCCGTATTACAACCAATTCCCAAAAATATAAAAAAGTGAAAGTTTGGTGTGGGATTTATTACAAGAAAATAATTGGACTATACTTTTTTGACTGTACTGTAAACCATAACACTTATTTTGATATGACGAAAAATTTGTTGCGTACTTTGGACGAAATTAACTTATAGCCCAGGTGTTCACTAGACTATCAACACGACGGTTGTCCTATTCATAACGCATGTCAAGTCAGGGATTGGTTGAACAGACATTTTCCAAATAAGTGGATTGGACGATTCGGCCCTATAGGATGGCCACCACGTTCACCTGATTTAACGCCGCTTGATTTTTTTCTGTGGGGTTATTTAAAACAGAAGGTGTATACGAATTATTTTCATGATAATGTAGACATTCTAAAATTTAAAATTACGGAAGTAGTAGACGAAATAAATGAAGAAACAATTGATTTGGTATATCGGGAGTTTAGAAGAAGATTGAAAACATGTGTAGCTGTAGGAGGGGAACATGTGGAGTAATGTTTTGTTAAATTACTTTGTTAAAAATAAATAAAATATAAAACAGAATACAACAATGAAATTTGATATCTGGGCATAAATTTTAAACAACTTTTACATATAACATTTTTGTTCTAATCCCGAAAAACCGATAGATCACTCTTCGCAAATTTAACATTTTCGTGTTTTCTAACAATCCTGTATGTTAAATCAAAATATTAACAATGGCTTTCGACTTTTTAGGACATCACAACTCTATAAAGAATGACTTTTTCTCGAGAAATGAAAAATTACGTCCATTATAGGCAGGGTTGCCAATTTAGTAGAATTTCTACTAAATCTGGTAGAATGAAACATTGATCTGGTGGTCAAATTTTGCATCTAGTAGATAGTGGAAAATCTGGTAGATTGACATACTTTGTTTAGTAGTTTTCTGTTCTGTAGTTTTATTACTTAACTTAAACTAATATAAGTAGGTACAGAATTTCTTTAGTATTTCTACAACAAATATTATTTTATACTACGTAGGTATATACATTATACCGCATTGTAGGATATGCATAGGTGATTGTAATGTTGGTAGATTTAGTAGAATTTATGTAAACCTAGGCGAGAAAACAAGACTAGTGGCTAGTGGAATTTTTAGGTTAGTCAAAATTATTGGAACAACTAAATAATTCTTTAATCATTAACAATTTCAAAAAATGTTCACACAAATGTGTTTAGTATTTAAACAAGCTATCGTTTAAATTTATTTTTAATATACCGGCCTTTCATGTTTTCATGGAAATTTGGTAACCTTTCCTTTTTCCAATAGAACATATGTATCTTTAATATGTTTAATTTTTTCAATTCTAAGATTAATTCTAAGAATTTTTGTATTAATTATTTTTTTTTTGTAAAATGTTTCATTTTTATTTATAAGCAATTAATCAAAATTAATTTCGAAAATTTAATTAAAATTTAATTTTATTTAATAGCTTGGCTTTTTATTGATGTTTGTATGTTTTATCCGTTTGGTTAAATTAAAAGTTCATGAGTTTTCATTAATTGCTTATAACTACAAAATAATTTATTTTGTCAAAAAATTATTCCTACAAAAAATTCTTGGAATTCATAGAATAAAAAATGTAAAAATATACGGGTTATTCTATTAGAAAAAGGAAAGGTTACCAAATTTCCGTAATAAAATATATTATGTTATATATAATATTAAAAATATATTGAAACGCTAGCTTGTTTAAAACAAAAAAAAATTGTTTAAAAATTAGTTTGAATTTTTTAGCAGTTGGAGAATTCTTTTGATGTTTCGGTAATTTTGAGAAACCCTGTATAAAATCTTTAAGGTTAAGTGCAGTTTCGTCTACGTCTACAAGTGCGATTCATATTTTCAATCAGCTGTCCCGAATGTTTAAGTTTTTGCATTCAAACTAAATTGCCAATAATAAAAAGAACCGAGCTGAATTCAGTCGAGTGAAAGTATAAAAAGAAACTGAAATATTAAAATCACAAATAAAAAAATATTTTGAATTATCAAATAATGAAATATGAAGTTTTTGTCCACTACTAAAATCTAGTAGAACATTTTACTAGAAGTAATGATAATCTAGTGGAATTTTAGTAGAAAAAGGTAGGCGTTCTAGTGGATAAGCATCCGTTGGATTTGGCAACACTGATTATAGGTGTAGTTAGGTCCATCGGGGGACACACTGTATACAGGGTATTTCAGAAATATCGCTTTGCAATCACCATGTTTGTAAATTCGCATCAGATTTCTGGATTAGGTACGTACTAATCTGTAATTTTCAATTGATAAATATTCGTACGTACGATTGCAACCGTATTCGGGTCATTCGCTATCGGCTATTACCAGGGCCGGCCTTAGACGATTTCTTCAAAATAATTTTGTTAGTACTTAAAACTTTGAAATAGACTACGCGGTGTTTGACCAAAACTGCTTCTCTGTCTTTTGTGGATATGCTCCTTCAAGGTTAGCCGTTATTTCTGAAACATCCTGTATAGTACATACTCGTATCATAACCTCAAGAGTGTTGATTCATGAGAAACTTTCAGAAGAAGTTTCAGAAGGAGTTTCAGTCGTAGATCTTTTGTTTTGTCAACGGTAAGAAGGAAGGTGGATGGGGACGGTTAAGAGTCGTTAATAAATCAGTAAGTGGACCGCAGGTGCTCGCGCTAAACGCACCACTCTTAACCTAACTGTTTGCCGTGTAAATATTTTATTTCGAACGCTCTTTATCATTTATACTGTCCACGATGTAGCTGTTGTCGTCTGGCGGGCGAATGCCGTACCACTTTAATTGCTTGCGACAAAGCTTTTAGAAAATGGGAAATATATATGCGACGTAGCCACGCTTTAAAATATCAGGTGCTTCGCATCTGTGCGAATAATTAATTATTAATAAGTTGATTTATAGACGACTGGATACATTCTATTTTTAGTTCATTTAAAGCGAATTTGCTTAAGACCGATTGTTTTCTTTATGACGCCTGTAACTCAGAAAATAAGAAAATCTGGATAGAGATATATAGGGCTCATACGCCCTAGAATTGCCAAAATCGTCAGAAAATACTAAAATATGGTTAAAATTGCAATTTTTTTCTGGAGACTTCAACGATGCGTTGCACGACAAACTGTGCTCAAACCCCTAGAATTCCCACATAAATGGGTTTTTTTTACATTTTTGCCGAATATTTATTATCTAAGTCTCCAAGTTCACTTCATTTCACTTCATTTTCTTGTGGAAAGTTACATCATACGATAGCTCTTTTAAAACCAAAAAAATTTGGTTTGTAACTTTTTTATAATTCCCACATAAATAGGTTTTTTTTTGACATTTCTTGCCGATATTTATCGTGTAAGTCTCCAAGTTTACTTAAAATAACTCACAAACTAAGCAATTTTGCATAGAAATATATAGGGCTCAATTGCTCTAAAATTGCCTAAATTGTCAAAAAGTGCTAAAATATGGTTCAAATTGCAATGTTTTTCTGGAGACTTCAACGTTGCGTTCGACGACAAACTGTGCTCAAACCCCGAGAATTCCCACATAAATGGGCTTTTGACATTTTTGCCGAATATTTATTATGTAAGTCTCCAAGTTCACTTAAAATAAGTTGGAAATAATGACTTTTGTAGGTCTCAATTGCCTGAAAAATGCCTAAATACTCAGAAAGTACTAAAATACTGCTAAAATTGCCATATGGAGTTCTGTCTGCCGCCCAAAATGTGTTAAAAATCCTAGGAGCAAATCCAGAACTTTCTGAACTTGCTTCGTGTGGAATTTTTTACTTTTCTGTACAAATTCGTAGTTGTTAACAACAATGAAAAATAGTTGTGTTTTAAAATATTTTTAAAATATGGCACAATATTATTGTGAACAGTAACACTAAAATCGTTATTTAGAAATACACAGTAATATTCAATATTTTGCACAAAAGAAGATTTCAGTGCACATGCATTGTAAACAATTATTTTCTTAGTATGCAAACCAAAAGTAATAATCATTTACATTTTAATTTAATAATAGGTCTTGTTGAATTTACAACTAAAAAGTTGAATTGACCAAGATGATTTTCTTGTAAAGTTACATCATACGATAGCTCTTTTAAAACCAAAAAAATTTGGTTTGTAACTTTTTTATAATTCCCACATAAATAGGTTTTTTTTTGACATTTCTTGCCGATATTTATCGTGTAAGTCTCCAAGTTTACTTAAAATAACTCACAAACTAAGCAATTTTGCATAGAAATATAGGGCTCAATTGCTCTAAAATTGCCTAAATTGTCAAAAAGTACTAAAATATGGTTCAAATTGCAATTTTTTTCTGGAGACTTCAACGATGCGTTCGACGACAAACTGTGCTCAAACCCCGAGAATTCCCACATAAATGGGCTTTTGACATTTTTGCCGAATATTTATTATGTAAGTCTCCAAGTTCACTTAAAATAAGTTGGAAATAATGACTTTTGTAGGTCTCAATTGCCTGAAAAATGCCTAAATACTCAGAAAGTACTAAAATACTGCTAAAATTGCCATATGGAGTTCTGTCTGCCGCCCAAAATATATAGCGTTAAAAAAAACCTAGGCGCAAATCCAGAACTTTCTGAACTTGCTTTGTGTGGAATTTTTTACTTTTCTGTACAAATTCGTAGTTGTTAACAACAATGAAAAATCGTTTTGTTTTAAAGTATTTTTAAAATATAGCAGAATATTATTGTGAACAGTAACAGTAAAATCGTTATTTCGAAATACACAGTAATATTCAAGATCATTTGACCAAGATCATTTTCTAGTAAAGATACATCATAGGATAGCTCTTCTAAAAACCAAAGAAAATTGGTTTGTAACCTTTTTTATAATCCCCACATCAATGAGTTTTTTTTTGACATTCCATGCCGATATTTATCGTGTAAGTTTCCAAGTTTACTTAAAATAACTCACAAACCAAGCAATTTTGCATAGAAATATATAGGGCTCAATCGCTCTAAAATTCCCTAAATAGTCAGAAAGTTCTAAAATATTGTTAAAATTGCAATTTTTTTCTGTAGACTTCAACGATGCGTTCGACGAGAAACTGTGCTCAAACCCCTAGAATTCCCACATAAATGGGCTTTTGATATTATTGCCGAATATTTATTATGTAAGTCTCCAAGTTGACTTAAAATAAGTTGGAAATAATGACTTTTGTAGGTCTCAATTGCCTGAAAAATGCATAAATACTCAGAAAGTACTAAAATACTGCTAAAATTGCCATATGGAGTTCTGTCTGCCGCCCAAAATATATAGCGTTAAAAAACCCTAGCAGCAAATCCAGAACTTTCTGAACTTGCTTTGTGTGGAATTTTTTACTTTTCTGTACAAATTCGTAGTTGTTAACAACAATGAAAAATCGTTTTGTGTCTTAAAATATTTTTAAAATATGGCAGAATATTATTGTGAACAGTAACAGTAAAATCGTTATTTCGAAATAGACAGTAATATTCAAGATCATTTGACCAAGATGATTTTCTAGTAAAGATACATCATAGGATAGCTCTTCTAAAAACCAAAAAAATTGGTTTGTAACCTTTTTTATAATCCCCACATCAATGGGTTTTTTTTTGACATTCCATGCCGATATTTATCGTGTAAGTTTCCAAGTTTACTTAAAATAACTCACAAACCAAGCAATTTTGCATAGAGATATATAGGGACCAATCGCTCCAAAATTGCCAAAATAGTCAGAAAGTACTAAAATATTGTTAAAATTGCAATTTTTTTCTGGAGACTTCAACGATGCGTTGCACGACAAACTGTGCTCAAACCCCTAGAACACCCACATAAATGGGTTTTTGACATTTTTGCCGATATTTATTATGTAAGTCTACAAGTACACTTAAAATACGTTTGAAACAGTGACTTTTGTAGGTCTCAAGTTATCGGTTATTAAAAAAAAAACAATTTATATTCCAATTTACATTTTACTTTACATGAGTTAATATAATATTCGTTTTGCATACCTTCCGGTTTTTGTTTACATATTCTATAATAAAATTTTGGAAATTTGCATATTGAAAGCGTAACACGTTTCCCTGTACACATAATAATATTTTCGGCGGAGAGGGCATATGTGCGGAGGGAATATAGCTTGAACGCCACTGCTCGCAGCCGGAGTAAAGTTGAACGTAGTAAGGAACAGGACCATTGGGAAACAAGCACGCTAACTTAATTTTCAACCGGGGAGGTGTTCAATTTGGGGGAAACCGGCAAGAAAATGCATCAACACCTATACAGCAGATGTGAGATGAAATATAACATGAACAGAGATAAAGAAGAAGTAGAGCAAAAACTGTTCTGAAACACGATAAATTTTCGTTATGTGAGAGAAGTGATTTTTTACAAAATTACTTTCTACTGCATATATAAAACACTGAAAATAACTGAAAATTATAAATTCATTCCATTGTATTGTAGGAGTTTGAAGCCCGATCACAAAGTGACCCCCAATCCTTTGTTCCAATAACAAATCTATTTGTAGTCCCGTGACGAATTCCTTTGACCGTCCTACCTCACTTAATTGATTTGTCGCACAACGCTTCAGGTCCGAACATTTCAGTCAGTAGCAATATCCCATTGGTAGGGTCTAATATCCATTATATCTTATTACTATAGGATGTGGTTGATTTTCTGGAGCACATTTTGACTGTATAACATCTTTTAAAACTGGACTGTTTAAAAAAATAGAAATAATAGAAACAATATTCCAAATTCATCCATTATGACAAGAATAGTGTCCAAATTCGAAAGTACTGATTCAGTAAATGACACGATACACGCACATAGCGCACAAAGACTAGAAACCATTAAAATCCAGAAAATGTGACTATGCTTGTGCACAAAGTAATAATGTTAGAACGCATATGAGAGAGCACAGGTCGTCCCGAAACATGTGACTCAGACCAAAAATTGCGCATTTGTCATTCAAACTGCACTAAATATTAAGAGAAATAGTCAAAGGTCAGGCTCTTAACAAGTTTGTCGTCAAAATTTCAAATGCGCGGGTGTGGCACCATCACAAACTAAACTTTACGCTCAGTGGAAAAAGTGCATAACCATTCGCAAATTCATCTATGTCAGTGTGTATTTACTTAATTTTTATCAATTATTTTGAATAACTACAACACAGGAGACGTGTGATGGTGTGTACTACTTTCTGGAAGCTGTATTGACGCCATAATTTGAGTTTTATATAAGCTGTGATCAGAAGAACACTCCACGTATTCATATTTTATTTTATTAGTAGTGAAGAGACGTGATAGTATGTCGATAGCTAAAGATTTAGCGCGTCTGATGACAAAGCCTTAAAACCAACAAGTGACCTTTGGACAGTCACCTGTCCAACAAAGGATAGCCCAAGATCATATGGCTTATTTCGTAAACGGCGTGATTTGGAAAGAAGTGTTTCCAGCAGAAGTTGTTTCGTTTGAACATATCTTTACAATGATACCACACATGACCCATGATTTAATATAACGCTCTGAAACTGAGTGCTGTTGCCAGAATTCGGCCGACTGTAGTGTGTGTGGATTCATTTAATGTATATGTTACGGTCATAGTGATAAATAGGTTATTATTAATAATTACCGGTTATTATTAATAATAGCCAAGTGGCGAGGTTAAAGTGAAGAATTTATCACATGAACCGGCTATTATTAATAATTTCCAGCATGCTGTGCTCAATGTGATATATTTCAATTCGATATTGCATTAAGGTGATGCTACAATTTAATAGAGCCTCAGATTTGGAATTCTGTTAGTATCTACATAATTGCCACACAACGAATCTATTCACTGGGTTTTCAGTGTTGGGCCTTTAGTGACGTTAGTCCTGACTAACTTATTTAGTTACTACGCATGACTAAAATAAGGAAGATTATCAAAACCAGACTTAAAAATGCCAATCCATACTAATTGCATGCACGAGTGTGTAACTCTTTGGGTCATGCTTATTTGCGCAATTCTTAAAAGCTAAATTAGTAATAAATTAGAAACTCGGTTTGTATTATTCTGCCAGTGCATACGTATGTACATAGTGCTTCTGTATTTTGCAATTCGTGGCAAGAAAAATTATTTTTATTTATAACTTATTGTTTATTATCTTTTTAATACAAAACTTAAAAAAATGTTTTATATTTAATTTTGAATACAAAAGTCCTTCTAGAGTCTAGAAGGAATCTAGAATATAGACCGTTAGTTCTTTTGTGGTAGTACAACAATTACACCATTTATATTGTAAAAATAAAGCAAGATAAAGTTTGTAACAATAGGACGTCATCTTCATTTGTTTTTTGTATTTTTTTTAATAAAGAAAATACTGCAAAAATCATAGTAATTGTATTTCCGTTGATTCCGTTCTTTTTTTACTCTACCGACTATACTAACGACTCTTTGAGTTACCTACTGTTAATTTTATTTATTAAGAATATATTTTATTTCTAAAC
Organism: Aphodius sticticus; assembly: GCA_963966075.1. Taxonomy (NCBI): domain Eukaryota; kingdom Metazoa; phylum Arthropoda; class Insecta; order Coleoptera; family Scarabaeidae; genus Aphodius; species Aphodius sticticus. Next base: position 2,338,777 of record OZ014508.1, on the reverse strand, counting down.
TGATTCCTGGACTTGAGAACTATCTTGTGTTTTTGTTATTGTTGTTATATTTTTTTATATATCTGAATAAATAATGTTTTTTTTTGTTGGTGATAAACACTTTTATAATAACCGCCTTATAAAACAGATTATATTCGTCAGATATTAGATATGCTTACGGTAGGTATAGGTAATGAACAACCTAATATAGGGAAGATTGGGGCAAGTTGTCACAATGTTTAATTTTTTATTTATAAAACAGTACTTTATTGTCAAACACCAAAAGTAAAACTACCGTGTTAGGAACAGAACCACACAAAAATATTTGCATCATTTGTGCGGTGCAATTTATGTAAAAACATCTATGTAAACTAGTCTCGCCTATTCTTGCATGTATTTGCATGAAAGTACAATATTGAACAAATTGCTATTATACATTTACAAAAAAACTACCCACATGCATTAAATATAAAAATGGGTGTGATTGATAATAAAATGGTTAACTTTTTTGAACACTCTATATAAAATGTTCTTTTTTATGTTTTCGGCATTGAGCCGTCCTTGGGTGTATACCAAATAGCATTACCAATTATATCCAGTAGGTTCTAAAGTACAAGCGAGACAAAAGAAAACATTCTGTATTATCAATGTTTAGTATTATTCGTAATTCTGGTCATTGGGCTAGCCGTACTGATGATTTGCGTCGAGTAAATAAATATAATAGCTTACATAGTAATCATAATAACTTAGCTAACTTCTTTGAAGACTGTATACAAAAGATCTTTTGTAAAAAGTAACGTGTTTATCACTTTTACCGTGCCCGTTAGGAAATTATTAATAATAGCCGGCCCGTGTGATTATTTAAGTGTTTCTAATCACATTGACCCAATGATGCGGTTATTATTAATAATAGCCGGTAATTATTAATACAAACCACATTGATCACTTTAACCGTAACATATATATTTTCAGGCCACATATTCGATTTGGGTTAAAGTTCAAAATCGACTACAATGCGGTGTTGCACCCACAAGCTAAAACAAATAGTTATTGTTATGGTAAAGTCTTCCATATGCAAACCGCCACAATTCGGCGCGGAAAGAAAATAAATAAATATCGTTCCTGCAAGTTTCACAATTTTCAAATCAAATTTATTAATCAACCCCATTCCAAAACCACCCCACAAATACTTAGTTTTTTCACGTATTTGTAGGAAAATGCATATCACATTCACAAAGTTTCACAATTTTCAAACCAAATTTATTAATCAACACCCTTCCAAAACCACCCCACAAGTACTTGGTCTTTTTTTCTTTTTTTTCGCCTATTTGTAGGAATAATTATATCACATGCACAAAATTTTCAAACCAAATTTATTAATCAACCCCCTTTCAAAACCACCCCACAGGTACTTTTGACTTTTTCCCCTTTTTTGCGCATTTGCAGGAATAATAGTAGCACATTCACAAAGTCCCATTAGTCACCCCATTAGTATTTATTTTTACCATTTCTATTGTGTATTCCTAAGTATAATAATATCATATTCACAAGGTTTCCAAATTTCAACACCCAAATTCATTTTGCAGCCCCCGCAAAAACAACCCCCTTAAGGCTTAGATTCTTTTTACTATTTTTCCGGTTATCTATCGAAGATTTTACGTACATTAGAAAAAAAATTTGTCCGGCTAAAAGTGCAAAATCGACCACTGTGCGGCAATAAATATTTCACTACTTTACAAGAAAAAACAAGCCCTCATGGCGCTTGTTGTCATTGCTCAGTAACTATATTGAATTGACAACAGATACAGAGCATCAAAAAACCGTGGTGCTGGGGTAAACTGAAACAATGTCTTTCCTAATGTCTTCACTTACGGCGGATGATAAAATACAGAACTCGGCGGGGTGGCTTCGGCTTGCATTGTCCCAGTTTGAAACGGATAATCTCACAGGCGTCGACGCTGAACTGAAAACCATGCTCAGACTGAGAGACCAGCAGAACCAACGAAGCGAACGTGTCTGATACTATTATTAGCAAGTTTAACCGCCTTTTGTTTGCGCGTAAATTAATCTTGGCGCATTGTTGTGTTTTTGCGGGGAAATATTTTGGCGGGAAAGGCAGGAAGGCGCCCACTGAAGCTCATTGTTTGGAATTTTCAGCTTTATTAAATACCTAATGGAGTCGGGATATAATAATAATTTTCAGTGTTGTTGCCCCTGAAAATTGTTTGTTAATATTAGTTATTAATATTAGCTGAAAATATTCTTATTTGTTAGCCGACTTAAATTGAATGATAATAGTTAAATAAATTTAAATTTAATACTTAAATTTTGATGATAGATAACTTTTGCACAATTTTACCAATATCGATGATTATTTCAGCGCCTTGTAAATAAATACATCAACATTGTCACATGCTTTTAGAATTTTGTAAAGGTAAACAGAGAGATAACAGAGACCCTACGTTTCCCAACATGTTGCTATAAGCTATAAGTTATAATTAACACGTATAACTAATGTGTGAATCTAACAGTGTTATAAGAAAATAAAGACACAACATGATACTTTCCTCAACACGTTTTAACTTTCTCTTAGGTAAGGGATGGAGTAAAATTGATATTATTTTTGTTTGTCATCTGAGTGATTGTTTAACACGTTTCAAGAAGTTTGACGTGCTATCTAAAAAACTACTTTGTAGTACAAAATCTTGCAAAATTTGCAGTGTTGAAGCATTGTTTCTGCTTGTCAGAGTTTATTTTTTTTTTTTTTTTAGTCTTTGCCAATAGAATCCTCTCCAATGTTAGATATGACTGGAATTTTACTTAATGGTAACCAATGATGTTTTACTTTTTATAAGTTGTTGTTGATTAAGTATATTTGATTCTTTATTTGTCTATACTGTAAGCTTCTTTTGTTAATGTAAGTACTAAAAAATCAATTAAATTAAATAACACTATACCACAAAAAAATCCTCTGTTTTGGCCAGGAAAAAATATAGAAGTTTTGTGTTTCTATCATTCTATGTTTTTTGGGGAGCTGAATCCGAATTTCAACTTTGCTACTTCCCAGGGATATGGCTTCACAACCAAAATCGCAAATAACTCATAATTTTCTACTTTTCTGCAATTTATTGCCAAAAAGTCATAAAACTATGCACTTTTCGACGAATACCACTATATACAAAAATAAAGTATATTAAATTTGCAATAAAAGGCACCCTCAAGTGTATTTTTTGGTTGAATGGTTTGGCCGCTTGAGCGCGCTGAAAGAAGGCCAAATTTTCCTATGTGATGTGCGTGTAATTACAAAAAAGCTTAGATTCTGATAAAACTACATTAAATTCTCTACAAATTGCATAAAATGAATCAGTTATTTCGGCCAAACAGTGTAGCCACTAAAGCGCGTTGAAATTTTATGTCACATTAAGCGAAACCGCGATAACAAGAGTCCTTCACCAAAAATTCAGTAGAGACCTATATTATTACTATTTATTTATTAACTATATATTTGCTCTTTTTAATAATTCATACTTAATGTATTACGTAAATTTTTATTTTTTTTATAAACATTCGGGCTCTTGACTTCGCGGCTTCGCCTGCAATATTTGATAACTCGAACAATTTGATAATCCGAATCACCTTCGGTCTCAATTAGTTCGGATTATCGACGCTCTACTGTATATCAACCAGGGCTGTGGAATCGGAGTCGGAGTCGTAAAGTCGGAGTCGGAGTTCAGACAAATTTCAGAGGAGTCGGCGTCGGAGTCGGAGTCGGAAAAATGTACCGACTCCGGGTCCATGTTTAAATAATGTACAAAAAGACATGCGAGATGGCCGTTGCCTCAATAGATAGTAAACGATTGACTAAACATATTATTAGGTCTTTTACAAAGTAAATATAATTTAACTACAAAACACACAGTCGGTGGTGAGTGATGATTAGCAAAATGATTATTGTGAATCGCTTGCCGCGTCGCATATATAGTATTTCCCATGATAGCTAGATCATCTACAAATAAAAAAATCGGACTTCGATGCATACTTATAGACGAATTAGAACTTTACAAAGTGAAGCGTCAACGTGTGGTTTTCCTTATTCATCAAAATTACGAGAATTTGCTCCTATTCGTTCGGTCACAAAGAACAGCTGAATAATTCATTAAATATTGCAAAAACTATTTCAATGATATTCCCTTGCAATTTTAAAAAGAAAAAATGGTTTCCTACAGCTTTTGTGCCAGAAGAAACAACACACAGTCGTATTATCAACTCTCAACATTTTTTTTTATTTTTCTTTGTCCCTGAATATCTGAATGTTTGTAAAAGATAATGGTTTACTAGTAAAACTTTGCAATTTTAACCTTAATGTTTGATAACTTTAAACGTTTAACCGAAATTGATTCCTTTTTTATTGGCACATGGACAAATTTATCAAAAGTATCACCCTTGATTATACAATATTATGGTATAATCACATTCCTTTGTATTTAACAAAATATGTAGAGACTTTAAATTGTTACTGATTCTGTCGAGTGTAGGTTACGGATTTTAAGGTTATTGGTGGCTATGTCGTAGACGTCTTGCGATCAACTAAAAAACACCGATATTGGCAGCTTTCGTCACCTACACTTGAATTAAGCCAGATATATTTTTATTATTAGCAAAGGTACAAACTTCACTCTAACGTAAATTTAATGCATAAACTTAAACAAGCATAATATATGTATAATAGCCGATTAAAAATTATAACTGCATTTCCGATTTAAACTCTACCTTAAGTTGAATATACGAATATCCATGTATGCAAGTCATACTCGTTGCAGCCAGAATTGTGACGTCATTACCACTAACAGAAGTAAGACTTGAGATTATTTTCATTTTATTTTGCACTTAATTTTGTATTCATTGAAATGAGTTTTACTTTGTACTATACAGTGGTTTGTCATTACTTTTGTTATTATTAAAGATAGAACATCGGTTCAAGTGACAAACTAGTTCAGAATTTACGTGCTCTCTAATGAGAAAACAGTTGAAGTTCTAATGATTTCAGAGATATTTTGAAAATATAAAAAAGCGTCCTTTTTAAATATGGCCATAATTTTGTAGTCAGATCAACAGGCCTTTTTGATTTTATTTACAATTAGATTATGTCAGATTTAATTTTTTTTGCCATTAAATTCGCTGGAAACAAATAAAATTGTACCGGAGTCGGAGTTGGAGTCGGAGTCGGACTACCAAAATTAATTTGTAGGCAATTTGTAGGGAAATTAAGGTAGTTTTAGCACAAGCAGCCTTTTTAACTAACTTAAAAACTGAGTTTTACATAAAGTAGGAAAATGTTCCTTTCTTTCAGCGCGCTCTTCTAGCGGCCGGTTTGGCCGCTAGGTTTGGTTTGTTCAACCAAAAATGCAGTAGTGCTCTTATAGGAAATTTAGTGTACTTTATTTTTGTATGGGTAGTTTTTTTTTATCACTTTTTTGCAAAAAAACTGGAGAACGGTCGAAAATATTTAGTTTTTTTGCGATTTTCGTTGGGAAGCCACATCCGTAGGAAGTAGCGAAGTTGAAATTCGGATTCAGCACCCCAATAAACATATAGAATGAGAGGGAAAAAAAATTATATTTTTTTCCTGGAACAGGCACCATCGGAAACGATTTGACTGGACTATTTTGCCATAGTATACAGAGTGTTTTCTTATCCGCTTATTCGAGCCAACCTAGAAAAACACCTTGGGGGATGTGTTGAGGTGGTCATATAGAATCATTATTAGCTAAAATTTCCCGGGAGGAAGAAAGATGATCAAAATTTGTCGCATAGTGTAATATATAACACAGTTAATATTTTAGTTTAATTTTAAACCATTGTTTTCAGAAACAATAATTGAAGGCATGAGTATGAAAACTGGTTTCCTATGGTCTTTTCATTCTGAGCCCTTGAATTGTTTTATTTGAATAAACTCAAAAGCCTATATAATTCAGTTTCTCCAACTTATTCTCGACAAAGATTATGATCAGGCTGCCGTCACACTTTCACTGTTATCACAAGTCTTCCTGTACACTATGTAAGTGTCTTCATTATATAAAAATTTAAAATAAATCACAATCAATTTCTTTTATTTTACTCATTCCAGATTTTTAGAAACATTAAAAAGTCGTTTCTAATTATTATTTTACGTGGAAATTCTTCATTGCTGTGACTAGGAAATTTATGCATTTTACTATCCCATTCATTTTACGAAACTAATCGTTATATTTTTGCAATAGAGCAAATAGAGCAAAATCTAAGAGAAAAATAAAATATACCGACGCATATGAATCGCTACATCTTAACTTTTCCTTCTCCTGAGTTGGGTGTTTTATATATAAGAGAAGAGACTAAAGAAGGGAAAACACCCCACACTGTCAAACGAAACTAATAAAGATCAACCCTCACGTAAATACGGGTCTGAGTGAGAGGCTTGAGCAAGCACCCGAAACAAAGCCAATAATGAGACCTTTGCCGATACGGCATTACCGTTTTTTTCCCTTCGTCTACATCCTGACCCTATACCGTTGCTGTTTCGCATCGAGTGTTTATCTAAGGGTGTAATTAAAGATGGTAGCCTGCTAATGACTAGCAGCGTCTGATTGTTGTGTACACTGCACTTATACGGGCTGGGAGAAACAACGAAACTGAGACCGATAACAGAAATTCGTCGGGCGAAAAACACGCTTAAATATTCCTGTCTCGCACCACGCGGCCTCCTAGATTTTTTACACGCTCGAGACGACAGAAAAGTTGTTTGCAGCGCTGGCAACGCCTTGAAAGAAAATCCGAGATAGATGGGCGAAAAAGGAAGAGAGATAACAATAGTATTTAGCCTTCGATGTTTGTTTGAACTTATCTAACTAAAATAAGTTCATGAATTTAATAAATTAAGATTAAGAAAACACTGAATATAGAAAATATAGGAAATGTTTTAAAGAATTTAATTCTCTGAAAAAAAAAACAAAAATAATGAGACGTCAAATCGGCTTTGTCTTTATTTTTCCTCAACTACAAGACAAGTATATGTGACTACGCTCGAGAGAATCGCTCTAACTGCCATCTCTCGTTTCGATAGTATTGACTCCTGTGTTTGAAGGCCCATAACTCTAAAACCACTGAACAGAAAAAATTTAAATAGAATATATCATACTTCTGAATCATTTCTACATACGTTGTATAACTGTCAAAATTCTATGCCGCTCGGTGTAAACATGAGCGCGAGATAGTCTCTTCTATAGATTTTGTTTTAGTTTTCATCAGTTTTTATGTAATAAAGGTTGCGAACAAGATTTTGATAGAAGCCGATATCTCAGGAACGAATGTTAGCAGGACAACGCAGTTAGCATGCAAATAATTCTTATTTACTGCGATACACATCCCTTCAATTTAATAGCATTCCGACTATTTGTTAATTTTTAAGACCAAAATAAGCAATATTTTGCGCAGTTCGGCTTCTCTGGCTTGTGGGTTTTAGTCAGGGTTGTTATAAAAAAACGCCTTTTTTATTTTGAACAAAACAAACATGTTTTGTTTTATAAAATGATGTTTTTAAACACGAAACAATGTTTTCAAACACTTCGCAAAAAAAACCTGTTTTAAACATGAAAAAAACATGTTTTAAATCACCCAAAAAAACATGTTTTAAATCACCCAAAATAACATGTTTTAAATAATGAATAAAAATTGTTTTCAATATGTTTTAAATCACGCAATTGTTCATTTGTCTTATTTGTCATATTTTCATACGGCGTTTTTTCATACGTCAGTTCTCAGTGGAGTCTGTTGTGAATGACTTTTTGTTGTCACGCTAGAGGGAGCCAGTAATGAAATATCGGTCAAAATCGATTTAGTTTATTTGTGTTTATTTGACAATTTTCGACTATTTTCACCAATTCATAGCCACCAAGCTTAATACACAAAAAAGTTATTTTGGCGTTGCGTTCGTGATAAAAATTGACGATCGATATATTTTTGTGCTCAGAATGTCATCCTGATAGAATATATCACACAAAGAATATAGGGTGCCATTTAAAATTTCAATCATGACGTCATTTCCAGAAAAACCGGAAGTCATATTAACCTCAAGAGTATCCCAAATAATGGACTTTGTTGTCTATTACATTATTATTATTAATTTGTTGTTTATTCACTTTCCCAAATTTCATTCGTCCAGTTTTATAAAAAAATAAATAAACGGGAGTACCTATGGCGTGTTTTTGTTCATTGTTGTTACATGCTATCACTGAATGTATTATATTTTATCAAGAAATTTTTTTTTTATTAATAAATACAATATTTAAATATTTTTTTGATTTTTTAGTTGATCCATGCATAAAAATCTTGAAGACCAGCATACAACTCTGATTAAATAATTAAATATGTTGTCCAAATTTCGGTAGTTTAAAACACATGTTTTAAACATTTAAAACAATCTGTTTTAAACAAGTTAAAAATAAATTAGTTTAAAACAAAATATTTGTTTTAAAACATGTTTAAAACAAGGTGTTAAAACAAAGTATTTTAAACATTAGAACAAATTGTTTTAAACATGTTTAAAACAAAATATTTGTTTTAAAACATCTTTAAAACAATATTTTAAAAAAGTGTTTTATACATTTAAAACAAACTGTTTTAAACATGTTTAAAAAAAATGATTTAAAACAAAATATTTGTTTTAACACATGTTTGTAACATGTTTAAAACAATGTTTTAAAACATAACAACCCTGGTTTTAGTGCGCCGCAGTCGAACGAGATGCGAAGTTTTGACGCGATCAGTGAATCCGTTTGAATCCGTGCTTGTAAAATATTGTTGGGTATAAGTAATTGTACATCTAAATTCATTATTTACATTTAACTCGCACTACTATTCAAAATTCCGAAATTAATTTGTTCTGATCGTATCATACTAATAGCAAATAATCTTCCACTGTCCCAGCTACGTTTCCATTTACCGTTACGATTGACGCAGTGCGCGATGCATGCAATTTACATCATTCATATTAAATCGGTTTCAAAATTAATTAAAAATTATTATGCAATTCTGTTTCTACAGTCGCATTAACTAAAATATGACGATTGATTACGTGCATATCCCGATATCGTGCTAATATTCGTTACTGAGAGATCCGCTTCCATGAAAATCTTGTTCGCAATCTTTATTTCACAAAAACTGAAGAAAACAAAAAAGCCAATCTGTAGAAGAGGCTCTAAATACAACCTGAACAAAAATTGAAATTTTTGTGGCAAACGGTTTACGAGGAAAAACAAATGGAAAGACGTTAATTAAATTTAAAAATGCAAAAATCGGAACCCTTTTCTCATCTCTCGCGCTTACATTTCCACCGAAAGGCAAAAAATGTCGACAGTGATACAACTTATGTATAAATCATTCAGGAGTATGATACACTTTATTTCATTTTTTTCTGTTCGGTAGTTTTAGAGTTATGCGCCTTCAAACACAGGGGTCAATATTATCGAAACGAGAGATGGCAGTTAGGGCGATTCTCTCGTGCTGGGTCACATATTGCTCTGCGTGCATACTGGTAACAATTCATAAAACAACACTAAGTGGAAACGGATTTGACGATTGGAAACACTCAACAGAACGTATCATTGAACATTAAAACCCAAAAAATCATCAAGAAGGCGTATCACAATAATTCTGACAAAATGAGGAATGCCCCAGGGTCGAATTGATAAAATTATAGCTAAAGAAGAACCAGAGAGAGCAATGTCAATATTGGGAAAAGGATTTCATGTTAGTTGTCAGTACTGTACAATTGTATTCAATATCTGTTGACTGTAGACATGACGAAGCCAGCATTGACCAGCTGACAATGAAATCATGTTATATGAGAGGTTGTTGACACAGAAACGTCTTTCATTGCTCATGACAGAGATTTACTTCAAAAATTGGGTTCAACAAACTTCCTTTTTCTACACTATCAAATTTTCTAAATATAGCCTCCAAAACGGAGGGGTTAGTGACCAGTTTATAGGATAAACGTTAGTTCTTCGTCTGATCCCCAATGGACATGCGAAAGGAAGCGCCACAAGGGAATCAAAACTTACTTCTTCGGACACGTCCTCTATAAAATAAGTGCAAATCCCTTCATTTGTCTTTACGAGGGAGCAAAAGACTTAACTAACCTGGTCCTGAGCCTGCCCGGTCACCGCACACTATGACCCTGAACGCGTTAGAGCGCCGTATGAAAAGCAATTCGAGCCTCGGTCCAGTTAAGAGTTGCCATAAATTTGCTCAAGTGAGTCATCGAAGCCACCCTTAGATTCTTTGACGAGATCCTGGTAAACCGTGGGGTATCTGATTGACCCCATGCGCCACCCAAAGAAACTTTCAAGACAAATCCGGATATAATGTCATCGATCGTTAGGGTCAAAGTGTATTTCTGCAGTGGACAAATGCGCAATCACAGAGGGTGAGATGAAAAAGGGGATTACGTTACTTCCGGTTTACTGAACAGTGTCATTGTTTAGTAAATATTAACTTACCAGAACGGCGTTGATCACAGAGTGGACCAAAAGACGCTTTGTGAAAAGGAATGACTGGCAATTGTATTGTACAACAAACAGCTGTAAGGAAAACGTTAAAAAATCAGACATTGTCCTAACTTTCGACATATTTCTGTTTAGTTTCTTATTCTACCAATGTTCTAACAGACATAATATAACCTAGAAGTTCGACTGAGCATGATAATTGAGTGTTATGCTAAAAGTTGATTTTTTCCTTATAAGGTAACTGCAATTCGACTGTCTGAATTTGGGGCGTTGACCTTATAGTAGATAAGATATGCGGTTTCGGGACCAATTTAAGTGTACTTCTAATTAAAGGAACCTAAAAAATAACTTTAAAAATACACATAAAACCAACTGGAAAGAAAAATCACTTAAATCTGTACATTTTACAGGATTTTCAGCAGAAACGTATCGTGCAAAAGTTCTTCAAAAAAAGTCGGAATACAGCTAACTCGATAAGAATGTAATTTTGAGGTTTCATGCAGTGAGCGTGGAGTGCACAATCGTCTGAAGGACAATGGGTCTTGCCTCCCTGTGGGCTGGGATTGAATCAGCGCCTGTTTGATTAAAAACTTCCGCGCGAAGTTCTGAACTTCATTTCATGGGCGCCGTTTCTAATTGCATCACATTCATTCTGATTTATTATGCATCTCTAAAGACTCCGCGGCGGCCCGCCAGGAAAAGAATATATTTTAATTTGGGGTAAATTATCGCAGTGACGTCGGCGTGATCCGTAATGAACAGTAAAAAAAGATTATTAAATTTGATGTGAATTATTGCTGGGAATAAAAGAAATGAGGAAAGGTATAATGGTATAAAAGATGTAATGGTTAATATTTTTTTCTTTTAAATTTTTGGAGTTTGTTGAAGAACTAACAACTTGCGAATTTCTGTACTTATATTATTGTGAGTAGGGTTGTCAGATCATAATCAATACGATGAATGTGCGAAGAAATAATCTACAAATTAGGAGGCCTATTTCTAATTGTTTGATAAATAATTGATCTCTTACAGGGTCAAGCTTTGATTTGACCCTACTTATAGAAATACTATAAATATGTTTTTCTTGGGCTCATTCCTTTAAAAAAAGTAACTTTTTATACTTTATATACTCATTCAAAGCTTCAGCTGGATAATATAGTCCAGTCAAGTCGTTTCCGAGGGTGCCTGTTCCAGGAAAAAAAAAATAGAAGTATTTTTTTCTTTCATTTGTTTTTTGGGGTGCTGAATCCGAATGTCAACTTTGCTACTTCCCACGGATATGGCTTTACAACAAAAATCGGAAAAAAAAACTCAAAATTTTCGACCTTTCTCCAGTTTTTTGCCAAAAAGTCATAAAACGATGCACTTTTCGACGTGGACAAATAAAGTACACTAAATTTCCTATTAAAAGCAAGTGCTTTTTTTGCCCTCAAGTGCTTTTTTTGGTTGAATGGTTTGGCCGCTAGAGGGCACTGAAAGAAGGCCAAATTTTCCTACTTCATGTAATGTACGAGTAACTACCAAAAACCTTAGATTATGATAATACTACATTAATTTCCATACAAATTGCTACTAATAAGAGAAACCAGGACTTTCAACCGCTAAGCGTCGCAGACTTATTAAAAAAAACATAAAAATATATAATACATTAAGTACCTATTAATTAAAAAGACCAATAAATTGTTTTTAAAAAATAATTAGTAATAATATAGGTCTCTACTGAATTTCTGGTGAAGGGCTCTTGACTTAGCGGTTTCGCGTAATGTGACATAAAATTTCGAGGCTCTAGCGGTTACACAGTTTGGCCAAAATAGCTGATTAAGTCAATTTGTAGAGAATTTAATGAAGGTTTATCAGAATCTAAGCTTTTTGTAATTACACGCACATTACATAAAGTAGGAAAATTTGGAACTTCTTTCAGCGCGCTCTAGCGGCCAAACCATTCAACCAAAAGATACACTTGAGGATGATTTTTATAGGAAATTTTGTGTACTTTATTTTTGTATATAGTGGTCTACGTCGAAAAGTGTATAGTTTTATAAGTTTTTTGCAAAAAACTGAAGTAAAGTCCAAAATTTTGAGGTTTTTGCAATTTTCGTTGTGAAGCAATCGTGGGAAGTAGCAAAGTTGAAATTCGGATTCAACACCGCAAAAACACATAGAATGAAAGAAAAAAAACTTCTATCTTTTTTTCCTGGCCAAAACACCATTTGACTGGACTAACAGTTTAAAAAAACTTTTAATTTAACTCATTTTAGCCGTTGTAAATAAAAAAAAAGGAACTTACCGCGACAACGAAAAATGATGTTCTAGTGATCCAACTTTGCGACATCCTGTGGAAAAATTAAGGATAATAGTGAGGTTCTCAAGAACCCTGTGCAAGGCCGTATATACTTTTTTATTTGTCCCAATATCTGAACATTTGTGAAGTCGCTCAGTTCACGAAGAACTTTTAGTTAAAACAAATTTAGCCTTTTTCAAAATTATTATTATTATTTGTTAAAAATTTTACTGGTGAAGCTTATTATCTTTTACAAATATTCAGATGTTGGGACAATTCAAAAACAAAAGTTTTTCCGGCAATGTTGAATATATTATGGAGTGTGTTAAAGAAATTTATATACAGGCTGGTTCATGACTCAAGACAACTAAACGAAAATTTAATATTACATCACACTTAATAGTAAAAACTTTAATATGAACATAGTTGTTTTTCAATTCCTTAAAAAGTTACAGCCGATTAAATTGCTAATCAACTCGTATTTTAAAAGTCTCTAACTTCTTAAGAAATTGATAAAAAAACAATAGTAGTTTATACGCAACTTATTACTCCAAATAACATTTACTTTCTAGAAAAAATCACTAAAAAGTTTCATATGGGTTTATTTGTTTCATTATTTTTATGTTTTACTCTTTATTATTTTAATGGGTACTCGTGCTGTTCTTTCTTAATTTTTTTATTGTTTGATAAGTACCTATTCAATTTTTTCTTTGTTTTGTTAATATTTCAGACGGCTGTAACTTTTTAAGGATTTGAAAACAACAAATGGGTACATATAAGGTTTTTTCTACTTTGCATTCACAATGCACACATTGTAACACTGTTTTCGGTGTTACAATTAACACATTATAACACCGAAAACAGTAACATTTTTGTTTAAGATTGCCAGGATTGGTACACATTGATATCAAATGCCAAATGTCAAACGTACAATACATAACCACACACTGCCTCTTTTTAATCGCTTGCAATCGCATAAACTGCGAAATATCAATATTCTATACATATTTAAACATGCGTGTAGCCTGCTATAGTATGGCCAAAGGTTGTGGCTTTCTTAGTTTTGCTGTGTTCATCAAAATACGCCAGCATAACGTTTTCGGTGATGTTTTACGACTCTGGTAAGTGATCGTTATCATTCTTTTCAACTAAACATCAAATCCACTTTTCAGATATAATTCAAGGACCACATTTACTTTGATAAGGTATTATGCGAAGATCAAACCTACATCGTAGATATGAATGATTTTAATTACTGCTACGAGATTGTATATGCGCAATCAATGGTTTATCAGCATACACGTATGAAGCTATAGTACATTTAAAGTGTAGAAGATTTCTTAGTTTATGTAACATATAAGTTTTCGGTAACATTTTCGACCGAATTCTGTTCGGCTCAATTCGTATTCATTTTTGTCCGTCGCTTTCGACTTCGTCTTTGTTCTGGTTGTGTGCAACATATTTGTATTACCTCCATCACATGTAATTTTACTAAGTATAATTTATTCTAATAAACTACTTTGCCGAAATAAAAATTATGTTTCAATTATTTATAAGTGCCTGTAAATATATAAGCCGCAACGGCTACGTAGCGGAATTAGGTAGACACCGCTATTAAACGTTAGGCGTTAAAACAATTCTTTAGTAAGTTCTTGTTCTTCGAAGTAACTAATCAGTCACCGCCAAACACTTCTATTCTGATTATTATACTTATGAAACCACTATTAAAGTTGTTGACTTTTTAGGTTAAGTTTCATTTATCACAGTAGGGTTAAAAGTGTTGCCCCAAGCTCCATTATGATCCTCGTTGAGACCTCGCTGAATATTTATTCAAATTTGTAGGCTAAAGTAGAGTAATTTTATTCACAATTAGATTTTGTCAAGATTTTATCTCATAGATCTCATCCTTAACGAAGTTGACAGTTACTACAGTGCTGCCACGTGGTACCCGCGGAATACCCTAGATTCTAATTTAGCGCAATATAGTAACCACAATTTCTAAATTTATATAAAATTAATGACGCAAAGTAGAAAAAATAGTATATTACACTCGTTTTATAAGACGTATTGGCGCACTCGTTCCATTTGGGCACTCCTCGCTACGCTCGTCGTGCCCAAAACAACTCGTGCGCCAATTTGATGTCTTATAAAACTTGTATAATAATATACTATTATTCAGAATGACATAAATTTCTAAAAACATGCTCACCACATTTATTACCTAAATGAAAAATAATCCATGAACTTTTTAATGTAGATATCAGAATATTTCATAGATTTCCAATTACTTAATGTATCAAAAATACAATAACTAAAACTAAATGATTAGTTTGGCTAATAGTTAGAGAGATCAAACAAGTGAAAAATGATGCTGGTGTGGCCTTTTTTTTTCAGAATCTACACCTGAAAACACAAACTCGTGAATTGGATCTAGTTTTGTTGAGAAAATCAGTGCCAAAAAAGCAAAAACTGCAAAAATACGCGTTTATTTTTCTCAAAAACTAGGGCCAATTCCAAATTCTGACTTCAGATTCAAAATCTACTGAAAAAAACGCACACCAGAAATGGTTATAATTTTTTGAATTTAAATTTTAATTCACTTCATTTAAATTTAATAAATCAATTGAGGATTTATTGGTAGACTTGGGTATTTTGTCATTGCAACATATATTTATATTTCCCTCGCAAATTGAAGGCAAACATCAACCATAAACTAATAAATATTTCGGTTGGCGTCATCGTCAAATGTGGGTACGGAACTGATTCGTCCCAATAAGCAATCCAGAAAAGGGATATTTATGAAAATGGAACTGAGGGGGATGGGGTTTGGTGATGAAATAACACGTGCGTTGTTATTCCTCGCACGTCAGCACTGGATGCGAACGGGATTCCGAGATGCCGAGATACTACAAACTCCGGTATGGAGCGCGAAGCCAGACCAGGCAAGTCGAGCCAAGTCGATATATTCTGGGCTATTTGTGAACCCCATTCATGGAAATCTGATCTCTCGGACCATTCCGCCTGAATAAGTTGAATTGCGCACTTTTAGATACGCGTCCCTCCGTGTGCGACCGCCCCAGCGCCACGCCAATGGCGACGTCGGTTGCCGTCGCCGTTCACAATTTTCCTCACCCACTTTCAACGTCCCTTCCTTCCCCTCTAATTCTATTTTGCGGTCGCCACGGTTCGACCAGACCGAAGAAACGAACGTGATAAATGAAAATGAAAAATCTCGATGGGGTTTTCCGCGAATATACAGTTTATATTTGGACAGGGTGAAAACTTTTTTTTTTATCTATTATTGCACCGTGTGGGTATTTTATGAGCAAGGTCAACAAGGAACGATAACCATAAGTTGTAAACAATTTTCTTCATCCAAATAGAAAATTTATGTCGATAATTATTATGTTTGTTTCCTTAACGATAATTAAATACGTTAACGACATTAGTAAGATTTCGCATTCTATATTGGAAAAATTAACCACTTGTTAAGAATCATGCGGTTAACAACAGTGGTTAACTGATGATGGTCATGCGCATTCAGTACAAAACATTCAATCAGCTGATCAGTACCCTTCGATGTGCTGTGCACACAGAAGTTAAAAGTATGCAAATTGATAATGAATAGGAGTATCTGCGAGACTAGGACTACACAAAATCCATATTTATGCCGTCATGGTTAATTTAATTCACAAAAATAAAGTTCTTTTGCGACGCACTCAACTCTGTTTACGGAAGCCCGTAACGGCGAAGAATTGTGGAAACATTTTACGGCAAAATTTGTGCAAAGGTCCACAGAACATAGCTGCTCAGTAAAATCGCGTAAAATGAATTATTCTTGTCTATATTAAGTAAACGCAATTGAACGATTTTAAATCGGTGTTTCACAAGCCAAAAAGTCGATTCTTAATTGCTTATGGAAAAAATGGAGCAGGCATTTCAGTCGCGCGGAGCGCGACGTTCGCCCTAAATGGACAATTCTACGTTGCGTGAGTTTTCGAAATCGACGAAAAATGGCCTCTGGGGCGTTTTTGCTTCAAAATTTTCCAAAACCCGAGCGATTTTGGTGAAAGAGCCTCAACATTCCAACAGCTGTTTATTACGCGTCGTCATGGCTGCGAGCTAGAAACGTCAAAAACGCAACCACCATAACCTCATCATAACATAACCTATTCACATTGCAGTGGGTATCTATACAGAGCTAAGCAATTTGTATACGTACTTAATACCTTCAATACATACAAGCATTATTGGAATGATCTGGTAAAATTTGACAAATAGCGAATGTCACCGCGCAGTTAATCTGCTACGAAAACACAGTAAGTAAATTAATAGAGATGATTAGCTTTTCGTTTAAATTTGGCCACCTACTTTACCTCTAATTGATTACAGTTTGAGACATAGCTTAGATGGCACCCATGTACGCCAGTCGGGTCTGCGGACAGCGCCAATGTGAAGAACAACCACCTATTACCTAACGTCCTAACCTAATATTTTGATGGTGAAATTTCACAAACAACCGCACGCATAGCATAAGGTGATTTTATTACAGATTATTTGTAGAACACATTTACTTATTTATTAATAATTTCAGGATGTAAACAAACTGTCGTACAGTAATAAATTGTACGTATTTAGCCCCACATACAAAACATCTTCCAGGTCAAAGTATATCGAAAGACAGAGATGGCATATAACTCAGTTCTACCATACCATAGCCCGTACAAACTACAAGAACGCAGAAATTAAAATAGTGTGCGAATTGACAGAGCGCAAGAAAGTAGCCTAGAACATGAACATCAGCTCATTATGCCAGAAATGAGGATGACTCCAAAGAAAATAAACAAGAACTTTTCCTCTAATCAAACATTTAGTACAAGAATTTGAAGGAATTAAACTATTTTATATTATTTTGAGGTTAGATTAATTTTTGTATATTTAGTTGAATTTATTTTAATTTGATTTTTGCGGATAACATCTACGATGTGAAAAATAGCATGGAGGAACAAGGAATCTAATTTTGGTTTAAAGAAAGTTATATCAACATTTGTGAGTCGGCCAATCGTAAGTCTCGGTCACCCGTAATGTGATTTTCTATTTCATATACATACGCACCAATCATATTACAAAGAATACAATTTCCAATCAAGGTCTGTATTGCTATAACCATAAATGTGGACAAACTTTGGATTTAGTTGGAATGTATTTACTTCAACCCCTTTTTGCACACGGCCACCCTAAATGTGGCATTTTCTACGACTAAAAGGTGGGATTCTACGTAGGTACGTGTAAATTGACAAAACGTTTTCTCAGGGGCGAGTATGGGAAAAGAGTCTATTCAAATTAACAGGTACATGTTACGAAGAAATATTTAAATTTGTAAATAATCCATTTTTTTGCTTATTTTATTGTTTTCTGTAATATATACATATGTATACACATGTATAGAATGATGTGCAATCGTTCTACAAATATATGTTAATATGCCCAGTCTCTGTAAAGGAACTAATTTAATTTTTAACCTCAATCATATGTTTTACATACTTATTTATCATTGCTTATTTGTTATTTAAAAATACTAATCTTAAAAATACTAATGTTATTAATCTACAATACCAATCTGTATGAGTAGTGACCAACCAAGCAATACAGTGTATAAAAAAACCTTTTGGGAAAATCTAAGTTTTAAGTTGATTTAAGTTGTCTATGAACCCACATATAACATCAACAAGATTGACACAATTAAGAAAAAAATAGGTCTCCCACAAGAAGCCTAAAGTTTATATTTTGTTTCAATTGTTTTTTTTTGTAGTAAGGGTAAAGTATTTTTCAAGTTGAAAATTTTTAACTATAGATTGTGAAATAATAGTATAAAAATATTACTCTACTGCAAGATTTAGGTCTCCTGCACTTGGCATAAAATTGAGTAATTTTAACAATGAAAGCTTTTTTTGTATTCCATGAAAATTAACTGGGAACAAAATCTAACAATTATATTTTTTTTCAAGTAACAAACATCTTTAATTAAAAAAAAAATAAATCAAAAATATTTTTTTTCAATAAAGCTTATAAGTGTAGATTGTAGTTGCTGAACCAACAACATGCCAGTATATAAAAAATAACTTAATGTTAAATTTGACAAATATACAATTGACATTATATAAAGGAAAGCTGGTTAATCGACGGTAAGATATAAAGGAGAAAGGTATTTGTTACGGTTGCTTCTTCGATCTTCGTATGACGGAATTGCCCGACAAATACCTTTCTCCTTGACATTATATAAGTTGATAAAAAGTTGTTTCTATGGACCCATGTATACTATCAACAAATTTTGCCCAATTGAAAGCAATCTAGGTCTTCAGCAAGGGACCTAATTTTTTTTTACATATTTATTAAGATCAGTTTGTCACTTGAAAAAAAAACAATACCAACATGTTACGAAGAAATATTTAAATTTGTAAATATTCCATTTATTACTTATTTTATTGTTTTCTGTAATATATACATATTTATACAATGATGTAATTGTTGTACAAATATATATTATATGAACATTCTCTGTAAAGTAACTAATTTAATTTTTAGCCTCAATCATATGTTTTACATACTTATTTCATTATCACTTTACTGGTAATTTTTGCTTTTGTTTGTACAATAATGAAGTTACAATAAAGTATGTCTATAATTTAATAGAGGTTTGTTTATTTATTTGTTTTACCAGTTATCATGCCAATGTAACTAAATAGTAAGAGATAAAGGTATTTAAAAATACATACTTATTATACATGTATTACAGATTCTCCAATATATCTACAATGTTATTAATCTACAATACCAATCTGTATAAGTAGTGACCAACCAAGCTGTAGGGTGTATAAAAACAACTTTTTGGAAAATCAGTTTTAAGTTGATTTAAGTTGTCTCTATGAAGCCACATATAACATCAACAAGATTGACCCAATTAAGAAAAAAAGTAGGTCTCCCACCAGAGGCCTAATGCTTTTAATTTCTTTAAATTGTTTTTTTTTGTAGTTAGCTTAAAGTATTTATCAAGTTGAAAATTTTGAACTATAGGTTGTGAAATAATAGTATAAGAATATTACTTTACTGCAAGATTTAGGTTTTAAAATTGAGTAATTTTAACAATTAAAGCTTTTTTTGTATTCCATGTAAATTAACTGGGAACAAAATCTAACAATTGTTTTTTTTTTCAAGTGGCAAACATCTTTATTTAAATCTAAAATAAAAAAACTAATCAAAAATATTCTTTTTTGCAATAAAGCTCTCTATATAAGAGTAGATTGTAGTTGCTGGGCCAAAAACATGCCATTATATGAAAAATAACTTAGTGTTTAATTTGACAAATTTGCAATTTACATTATATGTTGATAAAAAGTTATCTCTACGGACCCACGTATACCACCACCAAATTTTGCCCAATTGAAAGCTACCTCTGTCTTCTGCAAGGAGTCTAAAACTATTTTACATTTTTATTAAAATCATTTTAGCCACTTGAAAAAAACAATTGTTAGATTTGTCGTTGTAATTTGTATTGATAATGAAAGTCAGCTAAATTTGTTAAAATTACTAAATTTTATGCCATTTTATGCAATTTAAGTACGTTGCATTAGAATACTATATTTTTTATACTTTTGTTTCACACCATACGTATTGCAATTTTTGTTGTTGTATATATGAGTCCATAGAAACAACTTTATATCAACTTAAAAGTTTGATTTTGCAAAAAAGTCTTATTTTAAGACAGCCAGTGTATATGCGGTCTATCGGTTCCTGCGATGTACCTATTCACTGATCTACCCAATAGGCGGTCTACAGGTCCACTAGTCTATATTAAGTAAACGCAATTGAACGATTTTAAATCGGTGTTTCACCTGCCAAAATGTCCATTCTTAATTGCTTATGGAAAATATGGGGAACCTTTTCCGGGCGCGCGAAACGCGACCGTCACCCTAAACGGACCATTCTACGTTGCGTGAGTTTTCGAAATCGACGAAAAACGGCCTCTCGGGCGATTTTGCTTCTAAATTTTCCAAAACGCGAGCGATTTTGGTGAAAGGACCTCAACATTTCAGTAGCTGTTTATGTCGCGTCGTCATGGCTGCGAGCTAGAAACGTCAAAAACACAACCATAACCTATTCACATTGGTATGTACAAAGCTAAGCGATTTCATTATCTGCGGGGGCCTAAAAGCACAAACTCCGTAGTCCGTACCCACAAATAATCTTTGACAAACCTATAACCATGTTGTACGTATAATAATAATTATTAATTCGTGATTATTTGCCTTTGCGTTAATATTTGTTTGAAGAATGTGTATCGATCCAATGAATGTTATTTGTGAAAAGTTCGCGTCTCAAACCCAACGTGAAAGCGCCGCTCAGAACCTATTTTAACCTAATACGAATACAACTCTTGAGAGGTTACATATTAGATGGCACCACAAGATATTTCTGCTACTAGCGCCCCTAGCGGGCGTGAAATATCGTCACATAACCTATAATTATACATAAGTTTGAATGAACACTATACATGCACTATACAAAATTTAGCTGCAAGAGCAAGAAGTAGTAGAAGATCAATAGGGTGTGGAATTGATAGAGGCGCCTGAAAAAAATTTTGTTGCAAAGGCTGATCACCCACTTCAAACTACTTTGAACTGCCCGTGGTTCTTTCGAATAGTTTCTCCAGATTAAACTAAAATACAGTAAGAGAATTATATGGAATTCATCAATTTGTTGGCAACATTGAGGTTAGTTTTGAGTTTAGAATGCGTAGCTTTTGTTAATTTAATATTTTTGCAGGTAATGTGGTATGATGAAAAGAGTACACACGCAGTGGAAATGGTTCCAGGTCTTTCCGAATAACAGCAACTTGCTTTGCGTAGACAAGCTACCATAACAAAGTGGCAAACAATTATTTATTTAAGAAAAAACTTGACCCAAAAGATGTTGGGCGTACCAAGGGAGTACCGGAGAGACCAAGGGGCCGCAGTCGATAATAATCATTGTCGACAGTAAAGGGATATATTTTTATATTGCAGTTTAAAGTGCCTACCTGTACTTTAGATTTGGCTATGACGCAAGGTTACTAAAAATAGATAGGTCTGTCTGGTAACTTATAGCATACGTCACTCAGTTTACCACATGAAGTTAACTGGTATGGAATTTAATGTTTACGTGAGCGTATAAAAAAATACTAATAATTTTAGTTCATTGTTTTCTGAATGATTTATTGGAGATGGGTGATAAAGCCCTCTAAGCTGCAAGCCTTCTAATACCTATGAATTCAAATGAATTTGAATGGGCATATCAAGTGGTATGCAAATTTTGGTATCTTTGGGTATGACGTTAAATTTTTGTAAATAATAATTTAGTTCATGTGGTCACGGCAACCAAATGCATTTTTTGTCAGTGAGGTGCAGGCAATAAATCTTAAACAATTAAATGGGTTAAATCATCTCAAGATTAGATAATATTAATTTTAGGTATTAGTTTTGGGTATTATATACCTATTGTATTATTACTAGATCTATCATTAAGATTTCTATCAATTTCATTTGTTAACTAAATTGTTTTTTGTTTATAGTAGACATTAATAAATTTTAAATTAAATATTTTCACATTATTTTATTATGTGTGTTTTATCTTGCTTGACGAGGGTACTCTAACATATTTCCCGTTTGTTTTTACGAAGGAGGAAAGGTAGATACTGGTATACAAATTTATAAATTTATTTTATATTTTACGTTTTATTTTATTTAAAAAGTGAGCATCTGGCTGTATAGTGTTTGTCCAATATCAAAACAAAAACCAGAACTATAAACTATCAAAAATATTATGCTAATGCAACTTGGCATAAAATTGAGTAATTTGAACAAATTTAGCTTATTTTTGTAGTTCATTTAAGTCGGTATTGGGAAAAATAAATCTAACATTTTTTTTTTTCAAGTGACAAACATCTTTCATATTAACTGAAAGAAAAAAAATGACAAATCAATTTTAATTTTTTCAATAATGTTATCTATATACGGTATACTGTAGTTGCTTAGCGAACCACATGCTATTATATAAAAAAGCAGTGCACTGTTACCAGATTGGGGGATTTTCTCTCACATTTGGGCGGTTTCCCTCCAAAAGTAGTATCTTTACCTTAGGGATAAAAGAAAGTTTTGAGGGTAAATTAAGATTGTAGTTGTAATTGTAATTTATTTTGACAGCAGACTCGCCAAATATTGAGTAACAGAGAAATATGTACCTCATGGCTGGTTATGTACCCAATTTTCAACATTTATTAAGCCTAATTTTATTGGCGGTGGCAACTGTGTTTTTTTGACTTTACCGAAGTCACTGATCTACCTAAATAGGCGATATACAGGTCCACTAGTTGTATTCTTATTCTTCCGAGACTTCGTGTCAGAGTGAATTTCTGAATTATGAGGTTAGGTTATTCGGATATGTATTCAATTGAAGGGTTATTGAAGTAAGGTAATTGAAGGGTTGAAAAGTCTAGTAGTTGTGGTTCTAACTTTTAAAGGTTTTCTCGTTTATTGGATACCTACTAAGTTAATTCTTTAACAACGATCATTCAATTTAACTGTGGTCATGATTCCACTCTATATTTAATAAATTTAACAAACTTGTTTTAATTGTCGACGAATACAAAATTGTATTTGACTATATAATTATTTTTTACTTGTATAGACATACATCCTAAGTAAAAGCCAAAGGAGGTATTCCCCTCTGGCAATTGTTAGGTAACCGCTAAAATAAAAATATAAATTAAATTAAAATAGCTATCATACATATTTAATAGTAAAAACAATATGAATCAGTTTTCATGTAAATCTTCCATTTCATTTGTTTATTTACGATACATATACCATAAACCAATTAATTCGTTTTTATTTTAAGGTTCTTGACTTGAAGAGCAGCACGTCTTCTCCCTATCGGTTGCTACGTAGTTCGTAGTCACTCAGTTCGCCCAACTGGTGCTAAACTATTTAACCACTGGATATATTACAGAATACCATTTTATATATTAACAGCGTTGCTAAGAAATTTAACCACTTGCTACGTAACAACTGCGTTACAGAATTGGCCTGAATGCCTGAATAGCTAGCCCAAGCAATCATTGATAACTTCCAAAATTTAATAAAGAATGTATGTATAGAAATAATTTTTTTTTTATAATTTTCACCACAATGTATTCCAGTTTTAACAATATTTAATTTTAAAATAATATTTAGCGGTTACCATCAGCTGTCAAATCTAATTAAAATTAATTATATTTGAATTTAACTAAAGAATATGTTTATGTTTATTAATTTTAATAAATTTGCAAACCACAATTAAAAAAAAATAATCAATAAACTTTTGAGCGTAGAATATGTAAAGTAGAAATAGCAGAAATAATGATCCAAATTCATCCACTGTGAAAAGAATAATCGCAAAATTCGAAAGTACTGGTTCAGTAAAACGAGAAACCATTAAAAGCAAATGTGACTATGCTTGTGCACAAAGTACCAATTTTAGAAGGCAGATGAGAGCGCACAGGAGTAGTAGCGAAACAATTGACTCAACAACTTCTCCCACCAGTCTATGCACATCGAAGAGACTAATTGGATTATTGAACAACAAAAAGTGAACGCCGATTTTGTGAACAATATCACCAGCGAGGAGGCTCATTTTCACCAACGCCTGGGCGGCCATTTACTGGGTTTGTAGTTCCATACATAATTCCCGAATATTTACATTATAAATAAATAAACATTTCAGTACTTTGCGAAAGAAAACCATGGATTGATATTCAACTAACACGATAGATGCGAACTAGTTTCGTTAAGGCTCCCGTCTCCGACCCCCAAAACGCGAAAATAACCCAAGTCACAATTATTGCGCCAATCATGAAATGCTCGCTACCATTCGATTTCGAAGGTCCTTATGCAACTGCCATCGGAAAGGAATTTCAATATTTGTGAACATTATTTAAGCTAATTTTGGTGTGGACTACAAATATAGAAATGCTTTCCGATGGCAGTTGCGTCTGACTATTGTCTGCTGTAATACATTATAAAATATAATTAACTGTTAACTATAAGAGCACAAGTTATTTTCTTCTGAACTTCTCTAGACTTGCACTCTGGAGTATTGTAGTGCGTGTTTGTAGTGAGTTGGAAACCCTGTTTACATTAGCGACGATTGTGAAAGTACTATATCATCGACTAGAAAACACAAACACAGTCCAGTTTGAATATTTGTACAAATGGAAAGCAATACATTTATTTCTTTAGGTTATACCATACGTCAAAAGTAATAAATGCGAAATAAAAACAGATATTTATAGTAGTGCCATATACATTTGGTGATTTTTTTATTTCGATGCTTTGGAGAGAAGTTCGCTACAGTTCAGTATTTGTATTGAGACGGGAGCCTTAATAAGCAGACCAGTCACGTGTCCCACACCATTATTCATTTGGTTTATAAGTCCGCTCCGAAATTTAGTTTCACGTTGGTATATAGTATAAAGACGAGGGGAGCGGGCATGAAGTGCAAGATTATGGGATTATGGCAGAGTCAGACGACATTAGCCCGGATAACAAAGATTGCACCTCTATTTCACTGCAGGACGACATAGGGAGATTCACTAGTGGTGGGAGTAGTATGTGAACGAGCCAAGCCCAAGAGCCGGGGAACGATGATAAAGTACTGAACCTGCCGTACCGTAATATTGGATTTTTAATTAAGTTTCCACCGGCAAACAAAGGACTATGTGTTATGAAATCTAAAATAATAGTAATAAAGTTAAATCCTTCGACAAAGGATTTAATATATTTTATCTTAAAGAAGTACCTAATCTCCTATGATACAGTGAGATCAGAAATAAGTGATTGGGTTTATATATCTGAAAAATTGGTATTAATATGCACCAACTTTATAGTTATTTTGGATATTCCAGTGGCGTCGAGACAAGCTTTTGGTATTTTCTTAGAAAATTTTATTCTTCATAAAAGTGTCTGGATTGTCTTACCTAAAATGTATATATTAAAATGTAAGAATCTGCTTGCATATACCGGGTGCAATTCATATGAATATTTTTACACAGAATGATTACATTACACAGAAAGTGGGCATCTTGTATGAATAAACGTCTAAACAAATTTGGCAATTCTAAACGAACGAAATAAATCAAATTAATTTGAATACCCAAGCGACCCTGTTTACAAATTTACATACATTTACGTTCTGTATACCTCTGTACCTACAAACCATAGTTACCAACCGTAAAGAAAACAAAAATACGTCGGAAATAAAACTGAAAAAGCGCCCGCTAATTACCATCACCAGTTACTGTCCGTGTTAAGTGACATATAACGACAGCTATACACAGGCCATTTTCCACTTCCTAATTAAAATTGTAATAAATCTCCATTGCTCTCAGCTCTGTGCATGCTTTCATTAGCTTGCTATGTGCGCTGTTGGCTCTCTTTGTATACTGCATACAATGCTGTTTAACCTGTGCGCTGTTGCCCATTTTTTGATACCATCATCGCCCAAACAACGTTGCTTATGAATAATTGCCGGTTTTGCGTATGTAAACCGTATATCATTTTATACCAGCCATAATGGGATTTTCTGATATACCTAATTTATCACGGCGGGGGCTTTGCGCTTTTTTTGTTTATTTCACGGCGCGTAAAGCATCCGACAATAATCAGGAAAGCAGAACACGCTTATCTGAGAATGTTAATGGGAAATACTTCCAAAAGCCAGGTGTTGCATTACTTTAAAATGAAACGTATTTTTTTATTTCGCTCGGGTTTTCCGAGATTGTGAGTTTGTCACATTTTGTATAGTCGTGTTGAGACTGACTCGAAATTGTATAGGCGAGAGATCTTTTAATTAAAATTTAATTTTATTTGGAGTGAAAATCTGGTTTTTAATCATATCATAAAGTCTTAATTGATATCAACAGGACAAAATATCATATTCGCTTATTTTGTGTACTTCCGCAATTTGAATACCACTTGGTATGTAGGGTAGAACCAGTCTAGCGTCTGCTTTTAATTAGAGGGTGACTCTGACCTTTCTGTCGTATACATTTATATTAAAAGGGAATGCGTGAACATATTTTATATTTTATTTAGAATTTATTCTTTATTAATAAAGTAAAAAAGCAAATGATTTTTTGTTTTTACTAATTTGAACAACCAAAATGTGAACATCAACACAAATACTTTAGGGAATTCTTAATATAAAATTATCAGCATAAAATTATATGTTAGAGGGATATATGATCACTTGCAGGTACTTGACCACTTACAATTTTTCGCTCAATTATATCTAATACTTTTTAAAAAGCAAAATACTAATTCGTTTGATGATTGTTTTGGATTAACATTCACTACGATAAATGCAACTAACTATTTTCTTTTAAATATATTTTATTTCTTTTGTCACCCTAAAACTACAAATGATAACAACAACAATTCAAAATTCAGCCAAACTAAAAAGGTTACTACTTACGATTTTACTTACGAAGTTTACTAAAGCACCCACGAAGATACACACCTCTACATGAATCACGCAAACAAATTATCTAAAATTAGACATTAAAACAGCTAAGGGACAAAAATCTTTACAAACAACGGAAATTGGCTGTCTCGTTATGAAAGTTTATGTGGTGCATCTCCAAGAAAAGTCTATTGTAATAACCACGCTCCTGATCTAAAATATTGACATCAAAATCAAAAGTATGATGATTGTCAATAGCGTGACATACCAGGGCACTATAGTCCAGTCATTCTAGATTTTTGATATATGTTGTATTAATAGTTTTTCACTTAGCCATAAAAACAAAAAAATAATTGATTCTATATAAGATTATCTCGGGAAGTACGGACGGAAATTAGAAAATTTCGCTTTAAAACAAAATGGCGCACGTTTGAACACAAACTATCACTTTTAGGTACAAAATTAGGTTAAAAATTGTTTATAACAAAAAAAGTTTCGAACTTATCGTAAAATCCGTACGTACTTCTCTAGATAATATTGTTCTGAAGCTGCATATAAAATTTCAAGTGAATTGACAAAGATCAGTTGAAGTTATCGTTCCGGCCAGTTTGAAAAATGCGGGTTTGAGAAAACACCGTTTAAAGTATTGTGTAACTTTGATGTATAGAATTGTTATATTTTACTATAGTCGGCGAAGCCTGGACCATATAATTATCTTTTCAAATTAACATTTTCCTCCTCTTGTTTCTTTCTGTTTGATTTTGACGACAGACGGGCCTGTTTTGCAGCATCAGTCAGGGATTGCTCTGAAAACATGATGCGCCGTGCGCCAGCCTTCGCCCAGATATTATTGCAGTTTGACTCATACATAATACCTCCATAATCTTCATAAGGCTGAATAATGCATCATTGACAACACATAGCTGTATAGCTATATGTGTTGTAATTGTGGATATTGCAGTAAGTATTTACTGCAATATCCACAATTACTTTGCCACTTGAAAGTGAAAATGAAAATGAAATCACCAGGTGGCATTTCATCGGTCAGAATTTATGACACAGTGTCGCCCAGATTTATTTTCTTCATTTTATCACTTGAATCATGATTATGACGAAGGGCTAGTCCATCATAAATTGAAAGCTCATTTATAGGCTTCTGGGTTAACTTCCCTTTTTCTTCAAGGCCCTAACTGGTTTTTGTCAAATGGCGGGGACGAGTGCCATTAGTTTTTTAACGTGATCTAATCTAATCCTTTTCTTATTTCCTTTTCTTATTCCAAAATTTGCAAGCTTTGCAGTATTTAGATATTATGAGAATATCAACAACATGTCTCCAGCTGATAAGCGCCACCAATCATACAGAGAAGAAAAGCTATGTTTTCTCTATGTTCCATCGTCCGAGACAGTTACGCCATTCCTTTTTTACTATTTTCAATAGACTTTTAGCCCTCCCTTCTTCTGCTGCTTTCTGCATACTTTGTTGACAATGCTTATCTTTCCACAAAAATGGTGCGAACAACTTTATCGTAAAATGAGTGAAAAATCTGACGACGAAGGTCCTTTAATGCGCAAAACTTTTCAATTACATCTACACCTATTCTTATGCGCATGACAAGGATAATTCCGCTATTCATTTCATATCCTTTTTGAACAAATCGGCAACTCGGAATGAAAGTTTGTTCAAAATTCTCACAAGAAACCATGATTTGAAATCCTAAGTCACGGTTGCCACTTTCGGCCAATTTCGCATTTGATTTGCACGTTTTACACACTACAACTTGTGAAATAGCGGAAAACACAACAACAAAGTTCAAAAGATGATAATTAAACGTCATCCACTTCAGCGTTGTAATAATCTTCAACCGACATCATTTTTTACCGGTGTGGACTGTGGATACGTTATCAGGCAGAGGCGACTGGTTCAAAACGATTCAATGCTTTTCATATTAGAAAATCTGCTGCTTCCTTTCGACTTCTTTCGATCACGATATACTCCAAGCATGTCACTAATTATTTCTGTTATTTTTTTAACCAACTAATCAAGAACAACACACGTTACATCAGACAGTTGTAACATTGTGCGGCTAGCGTCAGTTCAAGGAACGTACCGAGGATATTTTCACAAAATCTTTGTGTTTTATAATATTTTATGTTACATTTCACACCACGCATGTAATTCCTCCAAATAAGATAAGAGCGTATAGGTCTCTAGGCTGTAACCTCTCACGCTAAACTTTTTGCATGTACGCTCGGCTAAACGCTTGGCCGTATATTCATTTTTTTTTCCTATATGAAAAGTATTGTATCATCATTTCTAAGATCTCAAGACATCATTTAAGCAAAAAATTTTTTTTTGATTTTTCAAAAAATCTGGAGTGGCATCACCCCTTAAGAAGAGTAAATGCAGTCGACGAAACTGATACCAATCGATAGCTTATGGTTCCAGTGGTAACATATCAACATGTTTAGAATCATAGTTAATAGAAAAATATGTAATTAATTAAAAACCATTGAAAAAATGTGCCCGTCAGACTTTAATTCTTTATTCATCGGATCCCACTCACTTAATCGCAAAACTAAAAATACCACACTATAGCAGACAAAATTTGCTATCAAAACGATTCTGGAAATACTAGAAAATGAACGGTGAATTTAATATATTCTATTACAAATTGATTGAACAAATTTTTGGCGATTCCACGTCAACCAATCGTTTGACATTAGAACGGACATTTCTAATGCAAACTGTGAGTGAGCATGGAGGCATGAAGTATAATGTCTAACAGTCACAATTCTTCAATGGGTTTTCGTTAATTTAAAAAAATAAATAAAATAAACATAGACTTTATTTGGCGAAGTTGCTGCTCTACTTAACCATTAAAAAAATAAACAAGAATACATACAGTAATAATTAAATGTTCCTATTAATTATGATTCCAAACATTTTAATATGTTCCAAAGCAAAATCTAGAATTTTTTCTTTTTTCTTTCTGCCCGGTGACGCTCATTGACGTAATTTATTTGCCTCCTACATTGTTTATATTTCTCGTGCTTATCTTCGTGATCTCAGGTGAACATTATTTCTAAGGCCTTTTGATACATATTTTATTGCTTTGTTATTTTGTTTTCTTATATATTTGTTTGTATTTTTAGGTTGGAAGTGGTTTTTGATTAAAGCTTCTACACCTACACACTCGTTATATGTTAATTTAAGATACTCTTGACTGTAAGTACGTGTACCATCTGTATTTCCTGGTTTTTTATAGTTAATTGCAGAAGACTTGAAAATGTCCGGAAGGACGAAACCGGTCGTCTGATATCAATCTATAATAAAGAACAGTTTTTGAACAGAACCAACATCGTTTTCCTTTTTACTATTTACCGACTGTTTTGCTGCTTTCTATTAAAAAAAATTTAGAATGACTAGACTCATAGCATAACCGATCATGATAAATCGTTTTTATGTTTATTATGCTTTTCTTTTCTTAAATCAGGAGTGTTCCGGCTGGTAAAGAAAAAATTATCATTTTGGAAGTTTGAAATTTTTTAATGCTGCATTCTCTTCTTTTATTGCTTTATATCCTTATTTAACTCATATAAAAAATAGAAGTAAAATAATCATTTTTATGTTGTCGTACTACAATAAATTTACATACTACAGTTATTAAATAAATTTAAAAAAAAATATACCAGAAATATTTTAACTCGATTTTGTTCATTGTTGGCCATTATTGCCACATAGCTGAATCGTTTTTAAGCTATTTGTGAAAACATGGGTGGACAATATTTTGTTAACTTTTGAGTGGAGATATTAGAACATTTGACATATTTCAGAGTACTTTATTCTCTTCAAAAATACAATAATCTAAGGTACGTGATACTGATTCGTTCAAATATCTGACTGTTTGTAAAAGTTACAGTTATGCAAGTAAAATTTTGCAATTTTATCTTCAACTAATCAAAGGAAGCAATTCTATTTTACAATTGTCTCGGTAGTTCAACTGGAAGAGCTTCCGACCGGAAGTTGGGAGGCCCCTGGTTCAAATCCAGCCCGAGGTAATTTTTTTCTAAAATTATCTTTAGCTGTATTAATAATAATTCGTATTCTAATTAATTTATCTTTAACTTTTTAACAACTTTTTTGAGTGTTGTAACTTCAAGGTTTTTCAGATTTTCCCTATTTTGAGATGATGTTAGATTTTTGAATAAATAATTTCGTGTCTGCAGTGATTTTCTTTAAACAAACGCACAAATCGACCTTCACGGTGTCTAATTTTACATAACCCACAAATTTCGCAGTGAAAATCACTACGGCTCAACCTAATTGTTTATCTAACAATGATCGGTTGCCTCGCGGGAGATGATGGATCATCACCTAACTACACAACCAGAGGCCATCCCGATCGAAATTGATAATACGCCTGCCTGGAGGGTTCATTTTCCATTTCCCAGCCTTATTAATGAGTACAGGGGACATGTTTACTGAAATCCGCCTAGGTATTGTGCACTGACTGCCAACCGACGGATATTGATTCATCATCCTCGATTTCGAATTCGCTGATTCCCTGATTTACTCATTTGTGTAACGTTTGACAATTTAGCCACGTCATACGGGAAGCACACCTATATCTAATGCATTTATCAGCTAATAGATATCAGGGATATCAGGGTTCAAATTAAGTGAGAGATTCATTATGGGGTCTAATTGTCTGCAAGGGAAATTAGGGGCTGATTATCTGGAATTGCATCTTAATAGAACTAATAGTGGTTTGATGATGACCTGATCGCACATCCGTCCACTTAAATGGGTGACATGAGGTGCGATTATTAACAATTACACGCCCATTCGAACCACTTGATAGGTACATATTTGTTCAACTAATTCAAGCACAGAGAACTCACTGGGATTGAAATTAATATTGTCAATAATGCCAGTACTAATATTGTAGTAATATACAGCGTGTTATGCTATTAATTTCACAATCAGTTGGGCAAATACACTATACATAACTAAGTACGTTTTCGACCAGTGATTAGTTAACTAATTATTCCTGCAAATTCTTCTGCTAAATATTTGATTTGAGGAACCTCAAGAAATCTTCGGTGTTGTCCATATTTCAAAGCCATTCCATGCCATACTTCTTACAAATTTATTTTTATAAAATAAAATGTTCGAGGTTGTTCTTCCCTGTTCTTCCTGTGCTCGTTTATCCGAGTTTGAATTGTGCGTCCAGTTTCTCCTATATAGGCAAAACACTTGTCCAGTTTCGGGGGACACTTACTATATACGGGACACACCAGTAAGGATAACTCAAAAATCCGAGTCCTTCACAAGCAGAAGAAAGGTTTTAAATTAACACTACTGGAAGCATACTATATCTGGAAATCATCAAACCAACAAGGACTACTAAACGAGCAAGTAGAACTAGTCAGGGAGCCTCTATTCCAATCAGTTTCTCAGTAAATATAAGTGCGAGTGAAAATAACGTTATCCTTTTGTTTTTGATTGTGATTTTTTCTCTGTTTGTGTGTTTTTGTCATTCACATTGTAATCGTCTTTTTTAAATTTTGAAATTTGATACCTTTATTACCTACCGATGTCACGCTAGTTGTTTTGCCTAACATCCCGGTGCTAAAATATGCTGTTTTAGTTTTATATAAAAATAACCACGCTTTCGACCTTGACACGCATTTGGCGAATACGAATATCTTTATTAGCATTGTTGCACTGTGACAATGTTGCATTGTGACACGAGGGCACGGTTGGTTTTGAGAGTTTTATATTTCTAATCTGTATACGTCTCAATCAAACTACCCAGGTAATATTTGTTTTATGTATAGAGGCCCATATTAATGTTTTGTTCCTAAGAAAGTTTTAATACATATAGCTAATTCAATGTGTTTAGTTATAGGTTATGAACATCCTGAAAGATTTTTTAAAACAAGGTTAACATCTACATATGTATTCATACTCAAGAAGGAAACTAATTGACTTGTGAGTTTCTGTGACATCTAAAAAACCGCAAATTGTTCTGTTTCGATGTTAGTCTTATATTATTTTTGTAATTTAGAGTTAGTCCGAAGATGCCCATGAATGGCGAAACGCGTCACTAACGTATATTCTGAAAAATAAAAGAACAGTGAAGAACAACCTCGAACATTTTATTTTAGAAAACTGTTCACCTGCGTACAATTTTACTAAAAAAAAAATTATTTTTGTTTGCTCACTAAAATTCTTAGAGTAATTCTTTTAATTTGAAATGAGAATTTCTGCCTCCTGTTTATGGGGCAGCAGGTGCAAAGAAAAAGTAATATTGATTTCACCTAATATTGTTTCTTTGTTTCTTAATAAAGTACTAAACAATAGAAATGTAAGAAGATTAAGTGTTTATTTTGTTTCTAAAAGAAGAAAGAAAAACCGTCCGTATTGCAAGCCTTTCTCGGCCAGAATCATTTAAAAAATACCTTTTTCTACTTTGCATTCACAATGCACACATTGTAACACTGTTTTCGGTGTTACAATTAACACATTGTAATAGCGAAAACAGTAACATTTTTGTCTAAGATTGGTACACATTGATATCAAATACCATATGTCAAACGTACTATACATAACCCAACATAACCACACACTGCATCTTCTTAATCGCTTTCAATCGCATAAACTGCGAAATGTCAATATTCTATACATATTTAAACATGGGTGTAGCCTGCTATAGTATGGCCAAAGGATTGGGGCTTTCTTAGTTTTGCTGTGTACATCAAAATACGCCAGCATGACGTTTTCGGTGATGTTTTGCGATTCTGGTAAGTGATCGTTATCATTCTTTTCAACTAAACATCAAATCTCCTTTTCAGATATAATTCAAGGACCACATTAACTTTAATAAGGTATTATGCGAAGATCAAACCTACATCGTAGATATGAACGATTTTAATTACTGCTGCGAGATTGTATATGCGCAATAAATGGTTTATCAGCATATACGTACGAAGCTATAGTACATTTAAAGTGTAGAGGATTTCTTAGTTTATATAACGTATAAGTTTTCGGTAATATTTTGGACGCTTGGATGCTGGGTTCAATTCGTATTCGTTTTTGTCCGTCGCTTTCGACTTCGTCTTAGTTCTGGTTGTGTGCAACGTATTTGTATTACCTCCATCACATGTAATTTTACTAAGTATAATTTATTCTAATAAACTACTTTGCCGAAATTAGAATTGGGTTTCAATTATAAGTGCTTGTAAATATATAAGCCGCAACGGCTACGTAGCGGAATTAGGTAGACACCGTCATTAAACGTTAAGCGTTATAACAATTCTCTAGTAAGTTCTTGTTCTTCGAAGTAACTAATCAGTCACCGCCAAACACTTCTATTCTGATTATTATACTTATGAAACAACTATTTTAAAGTTGTTAACTTTTTAGGTTAAGTTTCATGTATTTATCACAGTAGGGTTAAAAGTGTTGCCCCAAGCTCCATTATGATCATCGTTGCGGCCTCGCTGAATATTTATTCAAACTTGTAGGCTAAAGTAGAGTAAAATTATTCACAATTAGATTTTGTCATGATTTTATCTCATCGATCTCATCCTTAACGAAGTTGACAGTTACTACAGTGCTGCCACTTGGTACCCGCAAAATACCCTAGATTCTAATTTAGCGCGATATAGTAACCACAATTTCTAAATTTATATAAAATTAATGACGCAAAGTAGAAAAAATAGTATATTATACTCGTTTTATAAGACGTATTGTGCGCCAATTTGACAAGATTTTATAATCTTTAGTACCTAAACAGCTCCATATAGGGCTGCTATAGTGAAAACCCTTTATAGGAGATTTTTGGCGGTTTGAAACTTCGGATTACCTTTTTTTTGGCCCTTGCTTTTATAATTCTTCTAAACCCCAACTCTCTGATATGGGCTTTTTCATCGACTATCATGCTAGCTCAAACAAGCTACATGGCGCACCGAGCCACAGCCGGCAGACACTGAAAAAGTGATAAATTAACGATATTGAAGCGCTCTGCGCTACCTCAGATGTAAAATAAAGTAAAAATACTATCTTTTCAATAATTTAGTGTTTTTATAACTCTACTATAAAGGATTTTCTTAGGTAAATTTTTTTTCTTTGTTGCATTTTATTTGCCTAAACTAGAGGCAAGTATTTTTCGGTATAGCGTAAAAAAAGAAAAATAAAAGAATTTTTTGGCCCACCCTAATAGACAGGACGAAGCATTGAATGTCGAGTCAAGGAGCACAGTAGAGACTAGGCAAAATTCAATAGTCCGCTGTTGCTCAACACTACCATGAGTCGGGACACAAAATGGATTTCGATGACGTTAGGATGTTGGCAAGGGTGAGTAATTATCATCGAAGCCTTATTGGAGAAGCCATCGAAATTTACAAACATCCTAACAACATCAATCGTGAGAATGACAGTGACAGCAGTAAGGTCTGGAAATCGATCCTAACGCGGTCAGGTGGAAAAACACATGGGAGCGGTAGCTCCAAGTGTGCGCTATGAAGTATAAATTTAGGTATATAAGGGAGACTTCTTTGGTACGTCTTCAGTATTCAGTTAACTCTGAAGAAGCGACCAATATAGTTTCCTGATTTTCTAAATAATTCTGGCCGTGAAAGCCTACGGTACTTACTTCTTCATATGACTTTCTTTCGCCACATTTTTACAGCAAACCCAAAAATCCTGACTATACGACTAAACTAAAGACCCAATTTCTGCAAAGTTCCAGCAAAACGGTCTGCAATAAAGATACAAAGTGATAATTTTGCGAGAACGTCATTAGACGTAATGAGAGAGCCTGGTAGGCATTCCTGAACGCCACTTGATGCTCACCCTTATAAATTCGACCCTCCTCGGCAGATTCCCAGTTCAGCTCGAAGGGAGAGCGGAGAGGAGAGGCAGAAGGCATTTGTCATCTCGCAGGGCCTACTGTACCATCGCCAATCAGCATTTTACGAGCATCACGGCACGCCGGTGCCTCGTAAAGCGATTCTAGCGTTTGGGCGCGCAAATCACATATCGAGAGAAATTTCTTTCGAGCGATGCGTGTCTGCCCTTTATAGCTGTTAGCTTTCCACCCTCATGTCATGCTAATGCATCGCAAATAGGATATTCGCATTCGGAACAGAAGATTTAGATTTGTGCTTGTGGTGAATAATTTATTTATAAGTTTGGAATCAATCCCTTCAAATGATTGACCATAAATAGCGGGAATTTTAAATTGACCCATCTCAAATATCACTGTTTACTTATTTTATTGTTATCTGTAATATATACATATGTATACAGTGAAGTGCAATTGTTGTACAAATATATATTATATGAATATTCTCTGTAAAGGAAGGATTTTAACTTTTACCCTCAATCATATTTTTTACATAATCATTTTTTTTTATTATTTTTTCATTATTACTTCACTGGTAATTTTTAATTGTGTTCGTACAATAATTAAGTTACATTAAAGTATGTCTGCAATTTAATAGAAGTATGTCTATTTGTGTTACCAGCTATCTTATCAAATCAACTAAATAATTAGGGAAAAACTTATTAAAAACTTATTTAAAAATACGAATCTGATTATCCATGTATTACTGCAATATACCTACAATTTATAAATTTACAATAGGTACTAATCTGTATAAGCAGCAGTAGGGTGTATAAAAAAACTTTTAAGAAAATAAAAATTTTAAGGTGTCTCTAAGAACAAACATCAACTAGATTGACCCAATTAAGAAAAAATAGATCATCCACAAAAGGCCTAAAGTTTATAATTTTTTCTCAATACTTTTGTTGAACAGTTTTAACAATAGGTTGTGGAATAATAGTATAAATATATTATTTTAATGCAACATTTAAGTCTCCCGCACTTGGCATAATATTGACTAATGTTAAGAAAGAAAGCTTATATTTGTACTCTATGTCAATTAAGCTCAATGGTGCGGGGAACAAATAATTTTTTTAAAGTGACAAAAAACATTAACTAAAAGAAAAAAAATGAGGAAATTAAATTTAAATTTGTTTCCAATAAAGCTCTCTATATTAGTAGACTGCAGCTTCTGGGCCACTTACAATTAAATTTGACAAAAAAAAAAATTACATTATAGAAATTGATTAATAATTGTCTCTATGGAACAACGTATACCACTAACAAATTTAGCCCAATTGAAAACAATGTAGGTCATCCGCAAGAGGTCTATATTTTTTTGTCTTTTTTACATTTTTATTTAGATCATGTCTGTCACTTGAAAAAAAAAAGAATGGTTAGATTTGTCGTGGTAATTTGCATTGAATATGAAAATAAGCTCAATTTTATGACCAATTTATCTAATTTAAGTACGTTGCAGTAGAATAATATATTTTTTATTTTATACTTTTATTTCACACCCTACGTATTGTCAGAATTATTCAAATTGAAAAGAAAAAGCACCCTTAAAAATCAAATTTACAGCGAGAACCCAAATTTTTTTAAATTGAGACCATTTTTTTAATTGTATATATGGGTCCATTAACATGAAAGCTTGATTTTGCAAAACCTCTTTTTGAGACACTAGTGTATATGCGCGGTATATGGATACCTGCTTCACTGATCTACCCAATAAGCGGTCTACATATGTCGGCATGACATTAGACGCCAGGCTCCGCTGGAAAGCCCATGTCAAAAAGAAAAGAGAGGAACTAGGAATCCGCTACAGAGAGATGTACTGGCTGCTAGGAAGAAACTCCACGCTGTCTGTACATAATAAGCTTCTCTTGTACCATCAAATTCTAAAACCCGTGTGGACGTATGGTGCTCAACTCTGGGGTTGCACCAAAAAAAGTAACATTAAAATTGTCCAGACCTTTCAAAATAAAGTATTGAGACGCATTGTCGATGCGCCTTGGTACATCAGGAATGATGATCTCCACAAGGACCTCAAAATGGAGTTTGTGTGCCAAGAAATCCAAAAAGTACCAAGAAGTCACGAGGAAAGGCTTCACACCATCACGTAAACGTTGAGGCCATCCAGCTCCTCAACAACACCGAATTAATCCGAAGACTCAAGAGAAAAAGAAGCCTTTTGAGTTAGTGTGAATGTGAGTTAGTGGAAAAGCAGAGTAAGTGCTAGTTGTCGGTGTTAGTTCTAATAGCAGAGACAGTGCTACGTAGTGCGCAAGAAAAACGTGCCAAGTATATCAGGACCAACTGAAAGACATCGATGGGTGCCTGTTAGGCTAAGTTAAACTAGTAAAATAAGTTAGAATTAAGTTACGCTTGTTCAGATGTATCCTCTTGCATTTATTCGTAATAAGCCGCCCTATTACAAAAAAAAATCTCCATTTTACCAATACGATCTTAGCTAGTGAATCCCACTTCTAATATTACCTGCATCTCTCAAACCATAATACTACGTTGTAATAATAACAATTTAAACTTGTTACCCATTGAAATTCTTTATAAATTCTGCAAATATGTACGTATAACTAAAAGAATAAATTCTGTATAAGCGTACGTGACTGCTGAAAGAACCCAACCAACACGTCACATTTTCATTGCTTCTATAACAAAGCCCACACGAAGCCAACTTATTCTTTGCATATCGCACACACCGCCTTATTGTGCTTGCAGCCAGTTGTACACCCAGGAATCCTTCTTATTATTCGGTGCATTCGCAAAGTAAAAATCAGACGTGCATTGTTTATTCAACACTCATTTTTCTCCCTTACAGGTCGGTCACCTCAACACAGATGCACGGCCACCACTCAAGCCTAACTGCTCCATAGTTTGCACTCACGTGTATGACGGATTTCCGCACGAGCCGCAACCGAGTGTTGAAAGACATAATATCCCACTAAATTTAAAGAAGTAACGGTATTAATAAAAAGCCGGGGCTACATATTCGTATTCTTGCCAAATATCAAATATTTGCCACATGTTAAATATTTGGCAAATATATTTGCCACGCAAATCGAAAATTTTTGTGTTTGATTGGTCTGAACGATGCCATGAGTGATTTATTTTTCCCTTTAAGTTCGTTCACCGAGTATTTTTCATCCATCCTTGATTACCGGCTGAATTTTATAAAACTCAAAAAATCTATGACATACCAACGAATTTGTACAATATTCGTTTGTGATTTCGGACCGTCAGAGTTGCACTGCAATAGTAAGTGCATCGGGCATTGATGAAACCGTCACATAGCATTTTTAATACGTGAAAATCTTCTTTGAGGACTTGTGCGTACCGAATGGGCACTAGCTATTTTTTTGATTAGTTCGCCTTATTTGCACATTAGCTTTTTCAAATCAAACTGATAATTTGATTAGGAACAAGCAAGGTTTTATTTTATAATGCCGATATATTTTTAATTACATAAGTGCAGAGTTCACTGCGTACTAACAAGGGCATTCTTGTGGAAATTTACAAAACAAATCTTGACGAAACTGTTTGTTTCATTTTAATGATTTTTTGTTTATTTCATCAGCTTTCTGTATTATTAATTCGCAGCATCTAATTTTAACAGACTGTAAAACAATACAATCTGTCATTTGATGTGAACTAGTTTAAATAAATTATTACTTTAATAAGAAAAAAATATATATTTTTTTATTTAAACTAGGAAGATATTTCCATTAAAAGAAATGGTTTCTTCGTCATCTTTAAAGTTCTACTAAATCCAATTGTACTACTAGGTTCGTTGTATAAATATGTCCTAATATTGTCTGAAATACAGATCAATTAGCTTCTGAAACAAAAATTTAAACAAATGAGCTTTCAACATATAACCATTTTGTTGAATAAAAAAGCTACACAAAATTGTCTCTACCATTACAATATTTTTAACAGCTTTCGTTTCTCTTCAAATAATAAACATCACAAAAATCGAAAAATATATAAATACAAGCAAATAAAGTATAATTTTCCAAATAAATTATTTTATAGACATGCTGTCTATAAAATTTTTATTATATTTATAACTTGAAGAGAAACGAAAACAATTAAAAATATTTAAATAGTAGAGACAATTTTGTGTAGCTTTTTATTTAACAGAACGGTTATATTTTGAAAGCTCATAAATGAGTATCATATATATTGTTCATAGAAAAGCATCAACTTAGGATACACTCTACATATGGGGTATGTTTTTCTTGGAAAGAAATAACATTGCGTTTATGTGGACAGGTAATAACAACAATATTTTTTTTGAATTTCTGTCTGACGGTTTCCGGAAAACTGTCTGTCTGACGGTTTTACAAAATTACAATTTTATGCGGTTTTCGCCCTTTAGAAAAATCAAAAATCTTACTAATAATTACAAATCTATTGTCAATCTTCGTATACGACTTACTACACACAAAACGAAATTAAAAAATGGAAAAATTAAATAGCGTACTAAAATGTTCATCGAGTACAAACAAATGCACTAATATTTGTCGCCTTTGCATTTGCTATACCCACTTCAACTGGGTATTGCAAATACTAAGTATATGGTGTAAACAAACTCGTCCGCACAGCCGAACGTCGAATATATAAATTTATTTTAGAGGTGGACTCGCTACGAATTGTATAGAGCAAGGTTTTTTACTTGACAAGTAAAAAAGTATAGAAATGTGTAGCCCCGGCTTTAGCTAATTTTGTATATCTGTCAACGTAGATAACAGTTTGTGACGTTGTCGTTGGTTAATACAAATAAACTACATGTGTCAAATTGTTTGTTACTGACGTTCATTGTTTATGCAAAGTTATATCTCAGTAAATACGGAGTTTATAGACGATATTTTAGAGGCGTCTTTCTGTTTTCGTATCCTGACTACACACAGAAAAGTGATTATTTGGAACGAGAAAACATAATTTCTTGAATTTATTTACTAGATTCAAATGCATATTTACTTGGATGTAGAAAGTTAGGTATATACAAGATAAATGCAGTTGACAAATAAATTCTTTCTTTATAAGAACCAATAATTGTATTGAAAGGTGTAATTGAATTTTTCGTCCCAAAAATGTCAATTGCTCCAACGAAGTAATAGTAAATCCATCCAAGTGCGTAGTTACTTGATCCAAGAAAATATAAGACATAATATGAATAAGTATTGTTTACTGAATAAAAACCCACCAATTATTTAACTGAAGTGATTCTCACTTCTTTCAAGTAATCCCTTTCTCTGGAATAAATATGCGCATCGTGATTTTGTCAAGGCTCGCGCGCCCGCGCGTGGTGCTGGCGCCGTAAAGGAGCCTAACCTAGTACGAAAACAACAACGAAGTACCCGTAGGGGATGTGCCTTGTGATTAGTGTACAATAAACGTTTCAACACGGAATAGTTTGATGTAACGCACGCAACAGTTTAGAACGAGTAACTAAATATAACATACCTATCTTGTTAATTAGCAATAGAAAACGTATTTTTGCCAAATCTTTAAAGTTCTTACATTAAGTAGCTAAACATATTTACCGGGAATAAAAATATACACTTCATTGAAGACTGTTTACTTACTTCACCAGAGTAACCACTTTCTTAAATCTAGTAATTATTCCAAGAAATAAAATTTCTTGGTTGAAGTCACTTCAGCCAAGTAATTCTCTCTTCTTTCGGGAGATCACTTTTCTATGTGTATTTTAGTGGTAGGATTTAACAAAACGACTTAAACGAATCCTCTTTTTCAATGACGATAAACGTTAGCATTTGAATTTGAATACGTTTCCGAAAACATTCTCCAGCTGTTCGCAGGCATCAAACACCATAAGAGATGTTATCTATACGTGGAAGATTGGTGCCGGGTATCATAGATGGCGCTGTTTAATTTCGCACGTGTGCTAAGAGGTCCTTTATGTCGGGAAATATCGAGGAAACGATTTTAGATAAAAATCGGGCTATAAAACATCGGAAACACGTAGGATTAAAAGGGTATGGGCGTTCTTCTGCTAAGGGAAGGGCTGGATGAATCTAGGTGGGGCTCGGTTAATTCAGTTCGTTTATAATTTATACTTCTATTATTCTTATTCTTATGGCTGGTGGTGGCCGATAAGGGTTCTGGAATTTTTATGGGCGCTCGAGTGTCTTACCTGTAATTAATTGGGAGTCGGTGCTGGAATTATTGCTCGCTTTTGGGGGTGTTTAATGAGTGTAAGGTTTAAATATTAGAGGTCGTTTGCATATCCTTTGCTTCGGCTTAACTTTACTTTGTTAACAATGGTTCTTATTAAGATTCTTAATAAAAAAAAACACACTATACCTAAGGTGACCAGAATTATCAAAAGGATTATCAAAAGTTAATAGCAGTT
This sequence comes from Aphodius sticticus, assembly GCA_963966075.1. NCBI lineage: Eukaryota > Metazoa > Arthropoda > Insecta > Coleoptera > Scarabaeidae > Aphodius > Aphodius sticticus. The sequence continues at coordinate 2,296,153 of OZ014508.1, read as the reverse complement.
TTTTTTTTCTTTAAAGAAACTTTTAAATTTTTCTGCTGATGATTTCTTGCCACATCCATCCAAGTCAAAAAAATACATATTGTAGGATAAAAGAAAGGTCATCCTTTCAAGTTCAATTTCAACATTTTCCTGTAACATAAATTCTAGAAATAACCTTTGTACGTAATTTTTTACTAGACAATATATTTTATGCCTGTGCATAAAATATCAAATATCAATCGTGAGCTATAAGACACTTTACAACAGGCTAAATATAATACAATTTTTTGTTCATACGTACTTTATTGCAACCGTAGTAAAAATGCAGCTCTTAAAATGTCAACAAGATTTGCAGATAAACATGGCAGATAAATGATACATTGAATAAAAATGAAAAATGTGCACTGCTTTGGTTTGATACGAGAAATTCTTTGAGAAGTTTGTTTACAATTTACTACTATTTCATAGTATTCTATAGATAGTATACTATCAAAGCAAACCAGTAAAATGACAACTGAATCATTAAAAACACAAATTGTAAATTAACGCGTTTTAATCATTTCTTAGGACATATTATCAGCAACAGCAACAGTTAAATTATCATGAGGTAATAGAACCTGATAAATTAAAAAGAATTTTAACATTAACACTTTTTCTTGGGACACTGTAGATGAGTTTCTAATCCGACCGCGTACCAATTTTTGCTAATATGATTGTATACAATTTAAATTAAAACAAATTTTAACTATGTTCAGAAGGCTGGCCTTTCAACCAAATCATGTCAATGTACAAATGACAGAATGAGCTATCTGCTTTGGTAGTCATTGGTAGACCTTCAGGTCTAGTTATTCACAAATTAATCAATATGAAGTTTATAATTATTGCGGTATGTAAGTTACTTAATAATCATTTTTTTCTTTGTAAAAAAATCTGATGTGACCAGACACATAACTTTATCATACTATACAGCAGTCAAACTGTCAAATTCTGATATTTTGACAATACTGTCAATAGAATCAAAGTATCTATCAAATCCTGGCCAAGTCGCTTTAATGCAGACACGACCGATTTTGATCAAATAGAATTTGCTCATGCAGCTAAACTATTAATTTTACCAAAAAATGTTTTAGACATAAATTATTCAGAATGTCGTCCACTATAATTTATTATTTATGATCAAAAATGAATATACCCTGCCACAGTAAATGTGGTATAAAAATCGGGATGCGGGACAAAATGTGAGAAGTCTAGTCACCTTAACTATACCAATGCAATTTATTAATATCAAGCATATTTAGAAAATAAATTGCTTCCGGGTTATGCCGTGTAAATGCTGACGTTTCACGAACCATGTTGCTCGCTTCTTCAGAGATAACTGAATACAGTATTCAGTTAGCTCTGAAGAAGCGAGCAACATGGTTCGCTAAACGTCAGCATTTACGAATCTTGACACACGGCATAACCCGGAAACAATTTATTTTCTAAATGATTCTGGCCGTGAAAGCCTACCTACTTAATCAAGCATATTAATATCAAAAATCTACTTCTGTATTAAATAAACACACAAGACAGAATATTTTACTTCTTGTTTTACTATTACATACCTGTAATGCTAAAAGTTTTAGTTATTTTGTATTTTCACCAGAAATCGTGCATTGAAGTCCTGCCTGAAAGCTTATTGCGCCAAAACAAAAACGGGAAAATTGGCTGTCACAAGCAACTTTCGAAACTTTCGAAGAGGTAAAGTTATCAACGTTTTGCTATTCATTAAATGCCTCTTTTTTCGCGGTTCTATGTAAAGTTATAGCATGTGTAAGCTACCATTACAACAATTAAATGACTCAGAAAAATCAATAAAAAAATAATGGGTTGTCAATTTTTAAGTGTAAATGATTTATATATCAACGACAATTAATAGTCAAACATGTAATTTGTCTATTATGATGTTTCCTTAATTGAAAATTAATAGTGCTGAAATAATTCTAATATGGTTCAATTTTATATATGTTTTTTTATTAATTCATAAAACACTACATAATACAGGGTGCTACATGTGTTTTTCATGTTATACTAAGTTAATAATTTTTGAAAAACAGTTTAAAAATAGAGATCTTATTAAAAGTAAAAAAAAAGAAGCTCTCTGTATAAAAAGTCCTGACTAAGCTGTTATGGATCAAAGTATGTCCTAAAACATAAATAAATCCATATTTAAATTTACGGTCGCCAATTTCCCGCGCAGAACCGACACCAGAACGAAAAGGGGTAAATATTTTAAAATTATTCACACGTATCTTGCGTATCATTTTGAAATCCCCGACTGTCTCTCCGACTCTGGTCCCGTAACACCCCAGTAAATATATACCGTAGCCCCTGATGTTTTCATTGAGATTCAAGAAACACACCCTCGATATTTTTTACATACATATATACAAAAAAAACTTTTCCCAACGTAACATCTTGCCACCATGACACGTCAACCTGAGCAAAACTTCCTATCTCTATCCCTCTGGCCATAATCTGCGGCGTTATCTGCCTAAAACAAACTTATATTTCTCTGTCCGGAGCCAATTTCCTGCAGATCCCACTTAAGACAAGTGGGAAAAGCCTGGGAAAGCGGAGATTCGAAATAGAAAGAAAAAAAGAGGACACGGAAAGAAAATGGATCTTGATAAATTCCGGAGGGCCACGCCGCAATTAACAGGGCATTAGCGGCGAAAAATGATGTCATTTTGCGCGGAGATTGAAAATCTGGGCTCCGCTGATTGGATTTTATTTATTTTCCGATGGAAACGTGGTAAAACGAAGATAAATCGGATACTTATATGTACGTCTCTTACTAAACAATAGGAAGGCTGGGTGAGCCCTAGATTACTTCGTATATCTCATCGATTTGTCTTCAAGTTTGAAGGAATAACACAAGAGAGGAAATTATTGGTAACAATGTTTGAATGGTGAGCTGGGCAACCGTCCAGCTGAAGGTATAAAACCGTATAAAAATTAAGGATAATTTCTCAAGATGTTCATTACAATAATTTTGTAGCATACACAAATATTTCTGTTGATTATTATTTGAAATTGTTGGTTGGTAGGAAGAACGTTTATTTGTGTCACACAACTTTAATTTTAATATAAAATTTCAAAAAAATTTAAGAACAAATTCAAAGAACGAGTTCACTCAATCACAATAAATTTATATATTCGACGTTCGGCTGTGCGGACGAGTCTTTTTTACGCCATATACTTGGTATTTGGAATACCCAGTTGAAGTGGGTTGAAGTGGGTAGCAAATGCAAAGGCGACAAATATTGGTGCATTTATTTGTACTCGATGAACATTTTAGTACGCTGCTTAATTTTGCCATTTTTTAATTTTGTTTTGTTGTGTAGTAGGTCGTATACGAAGATTGACAATATATTTGTAATTATTAGTAAGATTTTTGATTTTTCTAAAGGGCGAAAACCGCATAAATATGTAGTTTTGTGAAACCGTCAAACAGACAGTTTTCTGGAAACCGTCAGACAGAAATTAAAAAAAAAATATTGTTGTTTTTACCTGTTCACATAAACACAACGTTATTTCGTTCCAAGAAAAACGTACACCATATACAGAGTGTATCCTAAGTTGATGGTTTTCTATGAAAAACGACCATGTCTATAAAATAAGTTATTTGGAAAATTATACTTTATTTGGTTGCTGTATTTATATATTTGTCGATTTTTATTATTTTTATTATTCGAAGAGAAATGAAAACGGTTAAAAATATTTTAACAGTAGACAAAATTTTGTGTAGGTTTTTATTTAACAAACATATTTTGAGAACTATTAGTATAATTTTATTTTATTTTATTATACTAAAATTACACTACAATTTCCTTTTCTTTTCACGATTCGGATTAAAAAAAAGTTGCGGGGGATTATCAGAAATTGTTCAGAACTTCCCAAAGAACAAACTGTTCCACTATTTTTTTGTTCATCACCCCCACCCTCCCCATAGTAAATACCCTAAATATAAGACAAAAGTTTCCCCAAATTTGCAATTTTACAATGTTACGTGTTATTATTTTTTTTGGCAGAAGTGATTATTATTGGATTATTGACATATTTTTTTGTCATTTATTTACTATGTAATTTGAAATTGTTTAAACAATTAGCATTTGTTTAAACAAAAATATACGATGCGACGAACATATTTTTCCATTTTTTTTGCAGAAGTTATTAAATTATTGGCTTTTTGTCATTTATTAACTAATTAGGAATTGTTTAAACAAATACCATTTGTTTAAACAAATATATACAATGTTTCGGACATTATTTACTATTTTTTAAAAGAAATTACTATAAGGATTTACTATAAGCATTTTTTGGAAATTTACTAATTAATTTGCAATTGTTTAAACTACCATTTGTTTACAAAAATATACAATGCTATGGACATATTCTTTTTGAGAAATTATTAGATTATTGGAATTATTTGTCATTAATTCTAGTTTGCAATTGTTTAAACAACAAATTAAACAAAAATAAAACAAATTAAACAAAAATAAAACAAATTATACAAAAACCATTTGTTTAAACAAAAATATACAATGTTGCAGACATTATTTACTATTTTTTAAAAGAAATTATTATAAGGATATTGGCATTTTTTTGGTAATTTACTAATTAATTTGCAATTGTTTAAACTATCATTTGTTTACAAAAATATACACTGTTATGGACATATTCCTTTTGAGAATTTATTAGATTATTGGAATTGTTTTTCATTAATTAACTAGTTTGCAATTGTTTAAACAAATTAAACAAAAATTAAACAAATAATACAAAAACCATTTGTTTAAACAAAAATATACAATGTTGCAGACATTATTTACTATAATGTTGTTTCTTTTTTCGCTCCAAAGATCAAATGTTGTGTTGGTTTAATGGCGTTAGGGAGCACTTGAATCAAATAAAAACTATTTCATCCTTGCTGACGTTTCGATTTATTTAAAATCATATTCATAGCTACAAAATACAACAAGTTAGCACTAATTACACCAAACAAACAAGCATACCTGTAATCTAAGAACTGACACGGATAATTTGAGCAATATATACTCAAATATGATCTCGCTTTTACCGACTTAATTTTATACTCTATGATAGGCAACCCATATGACATTGTTTTAAATTAGAATAGATTTATAACATTTAACCTGGCTGATTCGTGTCTTGTTCGTATTTTGTCATTCTGTGATGTCTGTTCGACCGAAGCATATGCGCAGTTTGATCATTTTTAATTTAAGTTTTAATACATTCCATCTGAGGTAGGTTGCTTGTTTGTTTGGTGTAATTAGTGCTAACTTGTTGTATTTTGTAGCTATGAATATGATTTTAAATAAATCGAAACGTCAGCAAGGATGAAATAGTTTTTATTTGATTCAAGTGCTCCCTAACGCCATTAAACCAACACAACATTATTTACTATTTTTTAAAAGAAATTATTATAAGGATATTGGCATTTTTTGGAAATTTACTAATTAATTTGCAACTGTTTAAACTACCATTTGTTTACAAAAATATACAATGTTATGGACATATTCTCTTTGAGAAATTATTTGATTATTGGAATTGTTCGTCATTAATTAACTAGTTGGCAATTGTTTAAACAAATTAAACAAAAATTACACAAATTATACAAAAACCATTTGTTTAAACAAAAATATACAATGTTGCTGACATTATTTACTATTTTTTAAAAGAAATTATTATAAGGATATTGGCATTTTTTGGAAATTTACTAATTAATTTGCAACTGTTTAAACCACCAATTGTTTACAAAAATATACAATGTTATGGACATATTCTCTTTGAGAAATTATTTGATTATTGGAATTGTTCGTCATTAATTAACTAGTTGGCAATTGTTTAAACAAATTAAACAAAAATTACACAAATTATACAAAAACCATTTGTTTAAACAAAAATATACAATGTTGCAGACATTATTTACTATTTTTTAAAAGAAATTATTATAAGGATATTGGCATTTTTTTGTAATTTACTAATTAATTTGCAATTGTTTAAACTACCATTTGTTTACAAAAATATACAATGTTATGGATATATTCTTTGTGAGAAATTATTAGATTATTGGAATTATTTGTCATTAATTCTAGTTTGCAATTGTTTAAACAAATTAAACAAAAATTAAACAAATTAAACAAAAACCATTTGTTTAAACAAAAATATACAATGGCACTGACGTATATTTTTGGCAAAAATTATTATTGTATTTCTTGTAGTTTTTACTTTATCATACGCAGTATGTAAAGTATTGTAATCATGCCAAAAAAATTTTTTGAGATTTTAGCGGAAATATGTCTTTTCGGGTCCCCTGAACATTTTTGACCAAGGTACAAAAAATGTCTGTGTGTGTGTGTGTGTGTGTGTGTGTATGTGTGTGTGTATGTGTGTGTGTGTGTGTGTGTGTACCCGTTTTTGTGGCGACGATTCTGGAGAAACTACTAAAGGTATCGGGACGAAACTTCATATTTAGAAGTTTCATAACCAAACTTAGAGCTGAAAAGCTTTCTGTTGAAAAGGGTCCAAAGGAACGGATGGTTTACTCGTAGCATTTTTCGAAGATTTTGCAAATGAGCCGCTGTTTGTGTAATGTCGTCAAAATAGTTAAATAATAAATTAAAGGAGAGGAAATTTTCTATAATTTATGTATATGAAATTTTTTGGTAGAATTTATAGTTTAGCTGCATGAGCAAATTCTATTTCATCGAGATCGGTCGTACTGCTTTAAAACTAGTAGCCAGGATCTGTCAGATTTTTTGATTCTAATGACAGTAGCTAGTGTCAAACGCTAATGTTTTGAAAATACTACTGCCAATATAGGCTGCGTTCGGATATTGAACACCGTTACACCTTTTACACCCAATAACACGTAAGTGTCATTTGGACGGTGTACCCGGTGTCAACGGAGTACAATATCCGAACGCATCTTTAATCGAGATATCTGTCTAGTTCTACTAGGTTTATTTTAATGCAGACATAGCCGATCTCGATCAAATAGAATCTCATGCAGCTAAACTATTAATTTTATATATAGTATGATAAAGTCATGTGCCTGGCCACATCAGATTTTTTTCTTGATAAATTTGTTAACTAATTTTCAATTATAACCTATGATAATAATTAGTGTCGCAACCACATATCGATATCGTAAAACCTCCAAAATTACAAAAAAGGCCAGAAATCTAATAATAATTTTTTGCCAAGAAATACTAGCAGTGTAGGTATATCATTTTTTAAACAAATTTATTTGTTCAAACAAATAAGTAGCAAATTCCAAAAAGAAAACATGCCAACAATGTAACAATAATAATTTCTACAAAAAAAATTTTGTTTCAAAAAATGCCAATAATTTAATAATAGTTTCTTCAATAAATATAAAAAATATCAATGTATATATGTATTTGTTTAAACAAATAGTATTTGTAAAAAAATTGTAAATTGTAAATTTGGGGAAAATTTTGCCTCATTTTTTAGGGTACAGTTGCTGATGGGGCGGTGAAAAAAATTAGTGTAAAGTAAATGGTGATATTCAGGCGGGATGCAATTTTAAATAAATCAAAAATTACAGCCACAACTTGGATTCGAACAAAAAAAAAAATAGTGGTTGTGGATTTGATCCTTGGGAAGTTCTGAACAATTTCTGATAATCTCCCGCAACTTTTTTTCTAAATCCGAAACGTGAAAAAAAAAGAAAAAAAGATGCATTTTTCCAATGTATGGCACGGCACGTGTTAACATTAACCGATTGTTCTCAAATTTTGGGGGAAAAAGATATTGCAAGGTATATATACATTTGGACCATGCTAGTGGGGATGCATCAATGTTGCAGTGCAACTCTGTCTATGAATATTGTACAAATTTGTTGGTATGAAAGAGATTTTTGTTTTAGTTTTACAAAAATCAGCCGGTAATCAAGTCAGTATGGATGAAAAATATTCGGTGAACGAACATAAAAGGAAAAAGGAATCACTCATGGCATCTTTTAGACCAATCAGAAAAAAAATTTTCGATTTGCTTGCCAAATATATTTGCCAAATATTTGACATTTGGCAAATATTTGATATTTGGCAAGTATACGAATATGAAGCCCCGGCTTTAAAATAAGTCTATACCTATAAGTAACAGCTATGTATGTATAATGTATACGGCTCTGATATCATGGGATAGTAGAGCGCTCGCTGATTACGATGTCAAAAGTTCCGAGCTAGTATACAAGGATCGCCGATTACTCGTATCGTACGCCAGCATCATCCAACCAGCCTGGATATTACTATATGAATTAACCTGTTAGGTCCTATAAATTCAAATTTGCTCTGAGCACGTGAGGTATCCGTGTAAATATTAAAAGCGGCATTAAATCTAAATGACGCGTAATTACTACGCTCTCCTCGCTATCGCCGTGTCTATCAAGCTGAAATATGAGCAGCACCGTCGCTTCCACGCCCACACCTCTCCCCTACCACCCCTCCCGCTCACCCTGATAAACCCCTTTGATTAATGAAGAGAATCAAATATTTCGTACGTTCCTTCCATCACCTAGCTTAATGTTATACAGTGTGTAGCAGTTGACGTATATATATATATATATATATATATAGCTGTTCTTCGTAAAAATGGTGACATGTCGGTCCATTTAGTGTAAAATTATTTTGATGTGATTATGGAGATGTATTTGCCATGTGAGCGCGTAAATGTGTTTTGTGCTGGGTCTCTTCGTCGGTGGAGATAACTTCTTTGTATGTGCCAGCTTCGCAGAACTCTGGTTCCTGTTCCTGATGAAGCTTGTATAATAAAGCGAAGGTGAAAGGTAATAATGTCGGGCAATTCCGTCATACGAAGAAGCAATATACCTTGAATATCTCACCGTTGATTAACGAGTTTTCCCTTTTATATATATATAATAATATTTTAGTTTATTTTTTATATTCTATAAAAAAAGTTAAAAAAATCTGACATTTTTGACACGTTCTTTGATATTACTTATATATGACTGAACTTCTGTCATATATAAGTAATATCAAAGAACGTGTCAAAGAAGTAAAGTTATTTTTAGTTATGAAAAAAGCAAATACAAATTTAGAACACGCTGTATATATAGCTGTTTTGTGGCGTTCAGAACGAAGCGCTGGAGTTTTTGGGTGATTTATTGTCATTTGTTTCGAATAAAAACGTGAAAAATGATTTTGCCGGCTTATCGTGGAGTGCGGGCGCCCTCTATGGGAATAAAGGGAAGTGCATAATTTCCCGTTGTTATTCGATGGATCAAGCCAACGGAAACACGATAACGTATATTAATACCGGCACTATCTAGACCACGTTCACACTTCGGCAGCAATCCATTCAAGCATTTGTTTGATGAATGGCCCTACGGTAATCAACAAGCAACAACGATGGTAACGTTTAAATAATACACCGATCAGAAATATGTAGTACATTATTAGTTGTTTGGGACACTCGTCGCTGACGCTCCTCGTGCTCTAAATGAACGAATGCGTCAAGATGTCTTATAAAACAAGCGTATTATACCATTTTTTCTACTTACCGTCATTAATTTTATATAAATTTAGATATTGTGGTTACTATATTTAAAATCTAGGGTATTTTGCGGGTACCATGTTGTAGTGCTGGTAGTACTGTAGTAAACTGTGAACTTCGTAAAGTTCACAGTTAGTAAGAATACGACATGCTGGCGTACACTTGAGAAAAATTGCTGTCAAATTACACATAAATGACTGTCAAAATTACAATAGAAATGTGGTAAGTATAAAAATTGCACGTAATTCCAATTATTTTTACAACTCTGTGTACTATTACAGCGATATTGCTGCTTTATTTCAATTACAATGATCTTTTAGTACAAATGCAATGGAAATATACCTTAAATTCGTAAAATTACAACGTATGTTGTGATTTTACTATTATAATAGCGGGTTTGTTGATATTGTAACGCCCAGACGCATGCGCTACGTTTGATCAGCTGTTTTGCAAACGAACGCCGGCACGCATACCATCGAGTGCAATATGTAATTGGGCGCGTTATATTTCTGTCTCCGGTAAGTAACAATGATACAGTGAACTAAAACTTATCTAGATACCATGTAGGTGTAGGTTAAAATACCATGTCACACTGCAGAACAATTGTATTGCCTTTGTAGATCACCAACGACGACAATTAGCCATTAGAAATTGATGTCTTAACGTCAACGCCATACGTGGATGAAAGCTGTAAGTACAGTCTTCTACGTTTCTTTGTGAAAATTTGCTTTAAGATTGAAGGGTTTTATACCAACAGAAAGATAATGTGCAATCTTCTTTTTAGGGTAACTTTTTTGTGTCTGTCTAATATGTTTCCTTGTTCTTACAGATTACAGATGCGGAACATCTTGCACCAAGTGTGTTTGTCAGAAAAAGAGTGAACGAGTACGTGTGTTCATGGTTGACCGAAGTGCATTTATATATTTATCCGTGTGTTTTCTATGTTTTTAGTATTTGCGTACGCTAAGTATTTATTAATTGCTTCTCTGTAGTTTTAATCTATTTTTATGTACCTCAAACTATTTTATACTTGTATGTGCGTCTACATATTTATTTTTTTACAAGTAATTTTATCTATACCATTTTGTTTGACCGTACTATTGTAACGTTTGACTGTGTGCATGATGTCACTGTTTTTTTTTGTATTATATGATAGATAATGTTAATATCTACCCAAGATCAGAATAAAATTATACAAATCAAAAATACTGCATATTTCATTGAATATTACACTGAAATAGATGTAAAATTATTACGCATTACCTCATATTTCATATAAAACTACATTTAAATTGATGTTCAGATATTACGCATTGCCCCATATATCACTTAAAATTACATTAAAATCGGGGTAATATTTCAGCCAAATTCTTGTAAAATCACAGTGTAAATATACAATGACAATGTAAAAAATACAATTGAGATGTAATATTACACTGATTGTCGCAGGGCAAAAAAAAACCTACTATTCCTACTGTAAATTCAGATCAAAATTTTTTTCAGTGTAGCCAAACTCCTTATTTATCTAAGAATTGACAATTTCATCAATTTTGAACCATAAATAACGCCGTTAATAGAAAACGCGTTTTAGCACAGGTAGAACTGGGTCATAATGCTAAAATCTCAATTTTTTTTGGCTTCATTACACACCTTTATCATACAATAAAAGCTTTGTATAAAAGCGTTGTAAAAGCTTTACAACATTAATTAAGAAATTATTTGCAATCACGGCTATATTCGGTGATAGATATCAATTTACTCACTGACTGCTGTACGATTACTGAAAACACACCCATTGATTTTGCTTATCGGCTACCAGCCGATAAGTTAAACGGCAACCCTTTGCAGGCGCAGCAGCTATTTTAATGCATTGACACGGTAACTCATTCGCTAATGGCCGCGATCATTTTATACATGATGAATTGTCGGTGGTTTGCGGCCATCCACGACTGTTACCTACGGCTACTACTATAGGTGGCACCACTAGCACCCAGCACCTAGTTGCATTGTGAACTTATGGAGGCCCCCGTAATCTCTATCATTAGCCAGGGGGCTCGCCTCCCTTTGATTCATGAATACGACGTGATTGCGAGTGATCATTTGAATTAATTATCTCTCCAGCGGTAAATTATGTTACTGACTGATGATCGTTAATTTCGACGGCATCTTATAACGATGATGCTGCCTAGCATTAATCATTGTGTCAGGAGTGTTAAAGAAACGACTTGATCGTTATAAATGATCAATGCTTTATTAATATTTCTCGGGTGTTTATTGGAAACGGTATCTGTTGTTGTTGTTTGGAATTCCCGAACGTTTTTAGTATCATTAATAACAACAATTAAGGGTGAAAATTGCTTCGTTGCTTGTACGTTTACGATTAAAATCTAAGCCTATTCAGAAAAAATGTTTTAATTTCTCAAAATTTATACCAATTTTCTGTATCTAATACATATCTAGTACTATAATGTTAACTGAAACAATATTATGACTGTATGAATGAATAATCTACTACAAACCCTCATTTTCATCCACAATACATTAAGGGGTAAGCGTCTAGCCGAGCGTACATGCAAAAAGTTTAGCGTGAGAGGTTACAGCCTAGAGACCTATACGCTCTTATCTTATTTGGAGGAATTACATGCGTGGTATGAAATATAACATAAAATATTATAAAACACAAGATTTTGTGGAAATATCCTCGGTACGTTCGTTGAACTGAGGCTAGCCGCACAATGTTACAGCTGTCTGATGTAACGTGTGTTGTTCTTGATTAGGTAAAAAAATAACAGAAATAATTAGTGACATTCTTGGAGTATATCGTGATCGAAAGGAGTCGAAAGGAAGCAGCAGATTTTCAAATAGAACTAATATGACAAGCATTGAATCGTTTGGAACTAGAGTCGCCTCTGCCTAACAACGTTTCCACAGTCCACACCGGTAAAAAAGCAATGTCGGTTGAAGATTATTACAACGTTGAAGTGGATGACGTTTAATTATAATTAAACGTCATTTATTGACAGCTCTACAAGAAGCTTAAAATGTGTTTTATTGCACAATGGAAATCGGTATGCATCCATTCCAATAGGACACTCAACAAAGCTAAAGGAAGAATATGAACATATAAAAATTGTTTTGGAGAAGATCCGTTATCAAGAGCACCAGTGGCCTGTTTGCGTTGACTTAAAGATGGTGAACTTCTTGCTTGGACAACAAAGTGGATACACCAAGTATCCTTGCTTTATTTGTCTGTGGGATAGTAGAGCAAAGGATCATTGGACAAAAAAGGATTGGCCATTAAGAGAGAGCATGACCGTCGGTGTAGCAAACGTTGTGAAGGAGTCATTGATTGCTAGGGAAAAAATTATTCTTCCACCATTCCACATAAAGTTGGGGTTAATGAAACAATTTGTGAAACCCTTAAACAAAAATGGTGAAGTATATTTGCAGATCATTTCCTCGACTGAGCATGGAGAAATTAACGGCAGGAATTTTTAATGGTCCGCAGATTCGGAAACTAATCAAGGATTTAGGCTTCAAAAAATCTATGACTGATATTGAAGCTTCTGCATGGTGCAGTTTTGTCTCAGTTGTAAAGAATTTCTTAGGCAACAACAAAGCAGAAAATTACAAAGACATAGTAGAAACCATGCTCCATAATTATGATAAACTAGGTGTTCATATGAGCATTAAAATACATTATCTTCATAGCCACCTAGACAGATTTCCAGAAAACCTTGGCGATTTTAGTGAGGAACAAGGGGAACGGTTTCATCAGGATATAAAGGTCATGGAGGAAAGATATCAAGGCAGATGGGATGTGCACATGATGGCGGACTATTGTTGGAACCTCCAACGTGACTGTTCTAAAGAACACAGAAGAAGATCTTACAAGCGGAGTTTTTCTAAATCTTAAGTAAATATCATAATAGTGTGTTTGAATTAGGTATTTGTAAATAGAAATAAATTTGTAAAAAAAGTTCTATTCTCTTTTCATGCTTTCTGTCTAAAATTCATGTCTAAAATTAAAGCAAATGTTCTAAAACTGTTATCAAATTCGGAATCAACAACATAAAATCACCCTATATTTAAATCTAATACGAATACTAAACGAAGACAGCAGTGTCCGCCTCTGCCGTTAGGAAAAGTGTGCAACGTTTCAATTGACACGCGCTCCTATTAAAATGCGAGCCAAAACTGCAGTTTACACCACGTGACCAGTTTTACACCAGTTTACATTATCAAAAAGCAGTAGCTTCAAAGTTTTATTTGACCAACACAGAAACTTCTATAACGTCGAGTTATTGTTTTGCATGTGTTTAGGAATTTCAAGAAGTAAAAGACACGTTTTTTGCAAATTTAACGCTGTCTTGCGCTAAAACTGGAGCCAACTCACTATTTCTCTTATCAGATTCGGATTCCAAAGGTAAAATCCTATCGAAATCAGTTTTCATTTTTGCGGCAACTTTTTATTTGACCAGTGCAATGTATAAATAAAGGAACAATCAGTGTGCTCCGTGCGGTGCTGCAATTGGCGTGCTCCTCATAAAAAAAGTGGTGTAAAATGTTAAAAGTTTATGCCATCCAATTTCGCGCTATATATTCTTAAAGCAGAAGGTTCAAAGTATTATTTGATCCTAATTACAAACTTCTACTACATTACGTTATTGTTTGGCATGTCTGCAAAAGTAGCAAAAAAGCGTCTTTTTTGCACATTTAACACTGTTTTTCGAAAAAACTAGAGCCAATTCAGTATTTCTGCGTTCAGATTCGGATTCCTGAGAAAAAACTCTATCCGAATCAGTTGTCATTTGTCCGGCAATTTTTTTTTGTTGGCCAGTGTTATCATCTTTTGAACTTTGTTGTTGTGTTTTCTGCTATTTCACAAGTTGTAGTGTGTAAAACGTGCAAATCAAATGCGAAATGGGCCGAAAGTGGCAACCGTGACTTAGGATTTCAAATCGTGGTTTTTGTGAGAATTTTGAACAAACTTTCATTGCGGGTTGCCGATTTGTTCAAAAAGGATATGAAATGAATAGCGGAATTATCCTTGTCATGCGCATAAGAATAGGTGTAGATGTAATTGAAAAGTTTTGCGCATTCAAGGACCTTCCTCGTCAGATTTTTAACTCATTTTACGATAAAGTTGTTCGCACCATTTTTGTGGAAACAGAAGCATTGTCTACAAAGTATGTATACAGAAAGCAGCAGAAGAAGGGAGGGCTAAAAGTCAATTGAAAATAGTAAAAAAATAATGGCGTAACTGTCTCGGACGACGGAACATAGAGAAAACATAGCTTTTCTTCTCTGTATGATTGGTGGCGCTTATCAGCTGGAGAAATGTTGTTGATATTCTCATAAGATCTAAATACTTACTGCAAAGCTTGCAAATTTTGGAATAAGAAAAGGAAATAAGAAAAGGAATGCATAGATCACGTGAAAAAACTAATGGTACTCGTCCCCGCCATTTGACAAAAACCAGTTAGGGTCTCGAAGAAAAAGGGAAGTTAACCCAGAAGCCTATAAATGAGCTTTTAATTTATGATGGACTAGCCATTCGTCATAATCATGATTCAATTGATAAAATGAAGAAAATAAATCTGGGCGACACTGTATCATAAATTCTGACCGATGAAATGCCACCAGGTGATTTCATTTTTACTTTCAAGTGGCAAAGTAACTGTGGATATTGCAGCAAGTATAGCTATATGTGTTGTCAATGATGCATTATCCAGCCTTATGAAGATTATGAAGGTATTATGGATGAGCATCTAGCCAAACTACAATAATATCTACGCGAAGGCTGACGCACGGCGCATCATGTTTTCAGAGCCATCCCTAACTGATGCTGATCTGTCGTCAAAATCAAGCAGAAAGAAACAAGAGGAGGAAAATGTTAAATTGAAAAGATAATTATATGGTCCAGGCTTCACCGACTAAAGTAAAATGTAACAATTCTATACATCAAAGTTACTCAATATTTTAAACGGTGTTTTCTCAAACCCGCATTTTTCAAACTGGCCGGAACGATAACTTCAACTGATCTTCGTCAATTCACTTGAAATTTTATATGCAGCTTCAGAACAATATTATCTAGAGAAGTACGTACGGATTTTACGATAAGTTCGAAACTTTATTTGTTATAAATAATTTTTAACCTAATTTTGTACCTAAAAGTGATATTGTGTTCAAACGTGTGCCATTTTGTTTTAGAGCGGAATTTGCTAATTTCCGTACGTACTTCCCGAGATAATCTTATATAGAATTAATATTTTTTTTTGTTTCTATGGCTAAGTGAAAAACTGTGTGCAAAATCTTTCCGGCCGTACAACCCTATCCGCCGGAAGAGGTTTCCTTTGATGTGCTCTAACGCTGCTATTTTTTTATTTATTTTTATTTTTATTTATTGTGAATATTCCTCAAAATATGAACAATAAAAGGCTTTAAAGAGATTTTGTAATTCATTTACTATAAAATATACCTACAAAATCGGCTATTTTTTCTCGCGCTAGAGTGGCATTACCCCTTAATAACAACAATTAGGGGTGAAAATAGTTTCGTTGCTTGTACGTTAACGATTAAAATGTAAGCGTATTCAGAAAAAAGTTCTAAATTCTCAAAATGTATAAAACTTTTCTGTAAGTATCTAATACATATCTAGTACTATAGTGTTAACTGAAACAATATTATGACTGTATGAATGAATAAACTACTACAAACCTTCAATTTCAACCACATTACATTAAAAAAGCTAAGATTAAACATAATTACGTTATCATTCTATGGCTAGAGAAAATATTATTTTGGTGGTACACATAGCGTCATCTCCTTGGTGGAAGCATTATTCAGTTTTGTGTTGCTTCTAGAGAAATCTGCTTGTAGCTGATCGGAAAAGAGTACTACTTCCTCCAGCGCCATCTACCGAAGGGAAGCAGTATCAGAACTGATAGAAAACATAAAGTTCCCTACGCTGTCATGCAGTTATCGATTTATAGATAACCTCACAAGTAATGAGAACCATAAAGAAACCTGTAAATGGCTCTACAACCATAGACTACCTACAACTACCGCCCGAGAGCTGGCGCCACAAGTACACCAAAATATCCAAAAGATATAAAATGAAACGATAGATATTTATAAAAATTAAAGAAATTGCACAGATCAAAATATGATTATTATGAAATAGGCTTAACAAATAGGAATATTGATTGGGAATTTTCGTCGGAAATTAAAAAGATTTTTCTCGACCGTGACAGGACTCGAACCTGCAATCTTCGGATCCGAAGTCCGACGCCTTATCCATTAGGCCACACGGTCTATACGGTTTATAGGTTAGAATTGTGGTTTTGAATACAGCAAGGGTTCAGCAAAATCGATATTGCGGTTTTATGTAATTTTCAGTAATTTTAAATAAGTGGAATAGATCGCTATTGATATATTAAAAATAATCTATTGATGGAAAATGCTATTGAACATTTATTTAAATGACGAATCGAATCATTTTCTATTGTAAATGTGTTGTATAATAGAATGTTGGAGGTAGGCAAAGTGAACCGGAAATTAAATTGAGATGTAAAGAAACGATGACAATGCTTCAGAGGGCGGAGTGTATAGACGAGATAGAATAAGAATGAAATCGTTTTGTGCAATTTTAACATACTGTTATATTATTTGAGAACCACTGTATATAAAAATATGTGGTAAAAGCATTTTTTCTGCATAATCTTGTTATTTTAAT
The DNA here is from genome assembly GCA_963966075.1 of Aphodius sticticus. Classification (NCBI taxonomy): domain Eukaryota; kingdom Metazoa; phylum Arthropoda; class Insecta; order Coleoptera; family Scarabaeidae; genus Aphodius; species Aphodius sticticus. The sequence goes on along the minus strand of OZ014508.1, from coordinate 2,278,836 downwards.
TTTATTTTATTTTATTTTATTAGGATTTGAACTGAACTAACCAACAAGGTAAATCAATAAACTATGTATTGTTTAACTAAAAACTGCTCACAAATAAATGCTCATCAAGAACCCAAATATATACACGGTGAGTTATTAGTATCCCGGCGGCGGTCCATAGTTAATAAAGCCATACAATTATTTTCATTTATACAGGGTGTTGCATTTAGGTGTGAAGAAAGTTCTACATTTTTTTAAATGGAACATACTGTATATTTTATTATATTATGAATACTACTAAATTTGTTTATCCAACCGTGTATGTTGCAGCGTTAATAGTTCGAGAGTTATTCAACTGTTTTTCCAAAAAATGTCGTTGCAAGATCTTTTTAAAAACTATGTAAAACGACATTTTTGTCGATTTTGCCTTTAAACTATGTGGGACAATAGTCACCTAAGATGATAGTATCCAAAGATATTAGATACACTATACAGGGTGTTCATTAAACTTTCCCATTATCAATATTACTCATACCATCGATTATATTATCCCAATTTTGAAATGTCTCTTCAAACCAATTTAAACCAATTAACAATAGTAAGTAGATATTGTTGGTTGTTTTTTGTACTGAATACAAATCCGTTCTCAAACGTAGCGCATCAACACAGGTTTTAGCGTTTCCGTTTGTTTTTCTGTATGAGCGCACATACTATTACAATGAAACGTCTCCGCACAATTTTCACATAAGTGAACAATTTTCACACAAGTGAACAATTTTCACACAAGTGAACAATTTTTCACGATAGTCCCCCTAAACATAGACTGTTTCTGGTTTACTTCGGAGCCCTACTGAAGTTAGTAGGTCTTCAAAACATACTTATAAAAATTGTGTAATACCTTGCTAACCGTAATACATTTTATAGGAATAAAACTAGTTAAATACGTTCTAAATGGCTTCTTCTATAACCTTTTAAATATTTTACATCATGCTACCCAGCACACTGTATACAGAGCAATATTAAGATATATCGTATAATAGATATATCTACGATATAGTGAATATAAATTGCAAGGACAATTAACTTAAGGGACAATTATAAAATAATATACAGGATGTACCATTTAAAACTATCAAGAAACAAGCCAATAAAAAAAGGCATGTTTAAAAAGTAGTGCATGCTACGATCACTCTGCATAGCGCATCTAATTTTTCATGACATCAGCAGGTACAACATACACAGTTGGAAACAACTTCCTTAGTATTCATAATATGGTATGATTACAGGGCCGTTCCAGTTAAAAAAAAGTAGGTATACAGGCTGTTTCTAAACATATGCGACAAACGTGATGATTCCTTAGGGTATATTTTGATCATAAAAGTACATATTCTCATATGTCCAAAATTGCATAGTTATTTGTATTTATAATTGTCGTATATACTTATTTAGAAACACCCGGTACAAAAATTTATTTAGAAATTGGTTTTTGAGATATTTTCATTAATAATTTGCAGAAACTAATATTGTTGTCTGGTGCATAGGCGTATTTGATTTTTACGGGCTTTTGCCAACTTATACCTTTTATGTGGTATAGTAAGGTAAATGTCGATTCAAAATTATTTCCATCGCAAAACTATCCTAATATAACGTTCAATACAGGTAGAATAAACCGGAAATTAAATTAAAATATAAGGAACCGATTACAACGCTTCAAAGGACTGAGTATCCAGACTACAGTCGTCCGAAATGATATCGTTTTGTGTGGAAACGCTCCTCGAGTATCCCAATTGTGTAGACAACTCCAACCATGCGTTAAAATATATAAAATATAACTACACTCCGCACGAATACGTGTATGTAATATGTATGTAGTGTACCGTCACAGTGCCATGCGTCGTCGTATACACGTTCTCGCTAAACATATTAAATTCCATATTCCATTCAACTACAATAAGACGCACTAGACAACAGATTTCATATTATACCTATACCTATATATGTACCTCTACCTACTGAAGCACCCTGAAGCAACGGGAAAGAGTGGATGGTCCTTTGTGATTGTGCGTGGAGCGTGGCCAATCCGGACGTAGGGAAAGGAACTTTACGCCACAATAATTGTTTTATCCGGGACACAAAGGCGGATTCTCCCGCGTTCATCCCACCTGGCTATGATATCCCCCTTCAGGTGGTATAAAGCGACTGCGAAGCGTTGAAAATGTCAACTTCCATCGACCGTGTCTCGTCCTCTCGTCGTGCAGAAATTTAACCGCATCCGAGTGCGCACCGGACCCACTAGAGGGGGTCTAGGGGGCTTATATTAATTTTTAAATTGGGTATTCGAAGGGAGGATTGGGGTAAACTGTCCTCTAAGTAGTCATTGTTGTCGATTACTATTAGATCTGGAGAATGGCTAGGTGGTTTTCTGATTATATTGGTTTGTATATTCATGAATACATATAGGAAACTAACTCGTGCTAGACTAAAAACCAATAAGCTTGTGAAGAAGTTTTATTAATGTTCGTTTAGGTAACAGTTTGGACAGTTGTCCAGTTGTTGTCCAGTTGTACAGTCATTCCAGTTGTCGATTCGAAATATTTATTATTAATATTCAACAAATAAAAAGTTTATTAATTTTATTTTATATTGTTTTAAATCTTAATACTTTAGAATCATTTTTGCGAAAATATTGTAATAACGAAAACAATTAATGTCAATAATTTTTAATTTAAATCCACTACCACGAAAATAAGTTTATAATTTCTCTACAAGTGTTGGACAGATGTTTTTGATGAACATTATATAGAAAACTATAATTATTGACAGCATAACATGTAAATATAGAATTATTAACAAGATACAATGTTGATATAAGAATACCTCTGCATGATGGAGCTACTCTGCTGGCATTTTATGAGTTTCAGGTGGTTTATACAATTTTTGCCCTGCAAAGCCATCGACGAAGCGACGAAAGTTCAAAATGAAATAGAGCTATTCAAACTAAACAGGGGACGTGCAGACACTCTAATAGTACACGTCAACTGCTACGAAATAAAACAGGATACTGGGCGTGACTTGTGTCGCCGAAAATACGTCGTAACTAGCAATAAAGTGGGGGACATACTACTCTTAGCGATCCCAGCGAGGTACATACGTTTGATAATACGTTTCTTACGAATAACGCAATCTTTACTTATGCCATGAACCAAATAAATCATATAAAATAAATGATTGAAACAAATTATGCATACCTAATATTTGTATCTGGTTATTTTGACGTCGAATAACATTTGATCTACTTTCATGTGATTACTTTTTTGGTCCATAGTGAGAATGAAACTCATCAGGATTGTCACTTTTAATTTGTTTCAGCTAATTTCACAATCTTGTTGCCGATGGTAACAGTCGACATGAAAAGTAACAGAATAATAGCGGTTTGCCATCTTTTATAACACTTACTCGTTTATAAACATAATTTAGTTGTCGGCATTCGTAGTTCACAGTAACATACATTTTTTGCGTGTTAGGATAGTAGGTACGAATACAGACGTAAATTCAATATTTTTGTCACAGTTTCAGCTCTATGGATGACGAAAAACCTCGAGCCGACAAACTCAACCATTCTTTGTTGCTTTTAGAATCGTCGGTCGACTTTTGTCGGATTCCTTATATCGACAAACCAAGACAAACCTATTTATCAATGTTTGACAAATTCAGTATATTATTGACTATAAATATATGTAGGTATATTATATGTATTTGTTATTGATATTTCATATTTACGTGGTGAGGATCGAATTTTGTAATTTCATCCTCATAGACGTTTAAGGGTGATGTGTATTTATCTTGAATAATAATCTGGAGCAATTAATTAATGAACAAAAAATGCGCTAAGCCCATGCAAGAACAGAAGCAAATTTCCGAAATCAAACCGAACAAAATACGGGGTACAAAATAGGGGATAAAATTAAAAAATTCATTTAAAATTTATGAGAAACGTATAGAGTTATTATTGTTGAATTACGATATTTAGAAGAACTAATTGGTCAACAATTGTGTTGTAAGACGCCATAGATATTAAAACACAATACCTGTCGAAATATCAAAGTCCGCTAATACCTTGCATTTTAATTATTTAACACAAACTTATCAATACCTAAAAAATATTGATGGCAACCCCAGTCTGCAAAGATAGAGTGTTGTATTTGACAAAAATGAGTAAAAGAAAAAATATTAAATAAATATTATATGATCCACGACTGTATTTAGGACAAAGTGGAAATTACCTTTTTTATAAAGATTTAATTAACTCTCGTTAAAAAATTCTTATGGATAGCTATATGTTGCCCACAGGTTATTTTATGTTGAATTTATTCGAATTCTTTTCCGGGTGACTTTTAAAAAGGCCGTATAACGAAAAAATTAAGCCGTAAAACGAGACAAATCCTTGAATTTGAAATCAGCGTTGTATGTAATCAATATCCATCAAGCACAATAGTAATTGGGCCATATTCTGGTATTTTCATAGTGGGACCCTAGTGTACAAATCTGGTACCATCCAGGGCTGTGGAGTCGGAGTCGTGGAGTCGGAGTTCAGACAAATTTCAGAGGAGTCGGCGTCGGAGCCGGAAAAAAATGTACCGACTCCGAGTCCAGGTTTAATTACTGTAGAAGAAACATGCGAGATGGACGTTGTAAACCAATAAAAAAAAACAAAAAAAAAACAGTAAACAAATAAAACCAAATATTCTATTAGGTCTTTTACAAAGTACCTACCTACATACATATGTAAATAATCAAATTACAAAACACACTTTCCAAACGAAAGTGAAAACGATTAACAAAAGTAATCTGTCAGAAATTTGAAAAAATAAATTTGAACAAGAGAGTTAAAATGAGATTTAGAAGTAGGCCCGTAGTTCAATATAGTATCATTTATTCAGAAGTTATACCTGTAGCCATAATTATGACTATCTTTGCAGGACAATTAAGTTGGAGCTATCTGCCCCTTACAAAAATGTTATACTTAAACTTATATTGTACTTAGTTTTGTTTTAATTTTGTTTTAATTAGAATGAATTTTATTTCGTATTATACACTGTCTTATGGGTGCTTTTGTTATTATTAGAGATAGAAAGTCGGTTAAATGGACCACGCTTTTGTTGATAATTATGATTATTTTCAGGTTTGAAAATAATTAAAAATGATTTAAGGGCATCTTTGCAGGATAATTAGTTAGAGCTATTCTGTTCCTCACAATAATTTTAAAAACGTATTTCGCACTTAATTTTGTTTTTATTACAATGAATTTTATTTCATATTATACACTGAGTCTTATGGCTTATGCTTGTTACTATTAGAGACAGAAAGTCGGTTAAATGGACAAAGTCGTGACTATTTGTATGTTTGTAAAACAGTTTAATACAGATATTTTGAATAAACAAAGAAATTACATTTTATAAATAACTTTTTTATTTGTAATCTGTTTATTTGTGTTTTTACATAACTTTTCTATTTGTGATCAATATGCCTTTTTTTGCTTTATCTTATAGGTCGTGTTTATTTACATTTAGATCGTCAGTTTCAATATTTTTGCCAACAAATTCGCTGGGCACAAATAAAACTTCTGTTTTTCCTATGGGTTCAGCATTTGTTTGTGAGTAATTTGATATGCACAAGCTTTATGTTTAATACAATACACGAATAGAAATTTATTAGATTTGTTTCTTTTTTTTTCCTGTTAGTATTTTTGTTTTCATAGCAAACTTAATATTGCTCGATTGTATTATTCTGTGTCGAATTTGTGATTATTTACATGTAAGAATTTTATTACACAGAATTATTTGAAAATATTTTTGTATGCAATTTTTCTGCAATCGGAGTCGGAAAAATATCTGGAGTCGGAGTCGAGAATTTTTTTACCGACTCCGCAGCCCTGGTACCATCACAGCTAATTTTTTTAAGAAAATCCTGTCGTTGCTTCATTTCGGTAGTATGGGTCTATGTTGTAGCAGCGATACAGGACCGGACTACGTTTCTTTCTCAGAAATTTTCAGAAATAAGTTGGTTATGATATCCTGTAAGTATGTAAGGATCAATACTTGGTATTTAATGAATTATCTTGTATTTTATATAGATCGTTGAGCCATCAATTTATTGTCAACTGGAATAATATCCACATAGTCTCCTTATTTTATATAATCTAGGAAAACCACATATTAGTTTCAATCATGAATGCTACAGGGAACAATTGCACCACGTATAAAACAATTTCTAGTAAATATCGCTATGAATTGCACGCAACACAATTAAACGGTAGCGCTTTAAACCTCGCAGAAGTTCCAAGTACCTCCGCTAGAGAGCGCTTCGTAACTAAACTGGCGCGCTACAACGATCTCATTTACAAAAACGCATAGCTACCTATAGACTAGGAACATAGTGCAGCGATTCGTAATGAATGCGAGCCCGTACCAATACAACACAATACACACACATACATACATACATACATACATACATACATACATCCGACACTAAACTTTCAATCTTCTGTATGACGGCGCCGTACGATGGCGCTGTATGCTCGCGCGCGTATATATGGGGGTCGACATTGTGCGAAATCCACAACTAAGTTATTAACTAGTATGTTCGACAATGCGATTGCCGTGTAATGAATGCCGCTTATTCACACTGCACCTGCGATACTCTAAATTGGTAATTAGCGGGTGAAGTCGGTGTGAAATCCGCCGCAGTTCTCACAGCCGAACGGCCAATAATATAATCACTCCGTAGAGAAGGGGCCGAAGGGCTGCCAGGGGCGAGGGCGGCGCGAACATCAGGCCGATTCGTTCGTAATATGAGAGAGTGTGTGTTTGTGTGTGTATCATCAAGTAGGCTAGGCGACTAAAGCGCCACTTGACACCCCAAATTTTCGAGAAAACGGTTTTTAAAGTCAGAAAAGAGAAAAATTGCTGTAGAATTACACATAAACCATTGTGAAAATTACAATAGAAATGTGGTAAGTATAAAAATTGCACGTAATTACAATTATTTTTACAAGTCTGTGTACTATTACAGCGATATTGCTGCTGTATTTCAATTACAATGATCTTTTAGTAAAAATACAATGGAAATATACCTTAAATTCGTAAAATTACAACGTATGTTGTGAGTCGGAGTCGGAAAAAATGTACCGACTCCGACTCCAGGTTTAATTACTGTAGAAAAAACTAGTAAGAAAATTATCTTCAGCCTTTAGCTGAAGTTAAAATACCCCCCACCGTAAAAAAAGACAAGTGAGCCGATTTTGCCCATTCACGAACTTGTCCTTACTTTTTAGGATATAAGCTTGTATACAAAATTCAGATCAATTGCTTCAAAATTAGCAGTTATCCTGTAGACAGACGGACAGACTGACAGACAGACGGACATAGCTAAATCGATTCAGTTTTTAATTCTCTTGTGTTACAAATGTTGAATCAAACTCAATATACCCTCACCACATTAAATGTAGGGGGTATAAAAACATGCAAGATGGACGTTGCCTTAGTAGACAATAAACAAATAAAACCAAATATTCTATTAGGCCTTTTACAATGTACGTACCTACATACATATGGAAATAATCAAATTACAATACATACTTTCCAAACAAAAGTGAAAACGGTAAACAAAAGTAATCTGTCAGAAATTTAAAAACAGAAATTGGAACAAGAGTGTTAAAATGAGATTGAGAAGTAGGCCCATAGTTCAATGTAGTATTATTTATTCAGAAGTTATAGGTGTAGCCATAATTATGATTACTTTCAGCTTTCAAAATAATTTAAAACGATTTAAGGGAATCTTTGCAGAAGAATTAGTTGGAGCTATTCTGTTCCTCACAACAATTTTATAAACTTATTTTGCACTTAATGTTGTTTTTATTGGAATGAATTTTATTTCATATTATACACTGTGTCTTATGGGTGCTATTGGTATTATTAGAGATAGATAGTCGGTAAATGGACAAAGTCGTGACGATTTGTGTGGTCTCTAATGTTGAAAACAGTTTAATACAGATATTTTAAATAAACAAATAAAGTACATTTTATAAATAACTTGTGTATTTGTGGTCTGTTTATTTGTGCTTTTACATAACTTTTCTGTTTGTGGTCCGATCAATACGTCTTTTTGATTTCTTATAGGTCGTTTTTATTTAGATTGTCAGTTTAAATATTTTTGCCGTCAAATTCGCTGGACACAAATTTGTTTGTGAGTAATTTGATATGCACAAGCCACATGCTTAATACAATCACAATACTCGAATAGACATTTAATTTATAAAATTTGATTCCTTTTTTACTTGGTAGTATTTTTGTTTTATAGCAAATTTAATATTGCTCGGTCGAGAATTTTTTTACCGACTCCGCAGCCCTGGTTATGACTACTTCCGGTACATTCCGCAAATGAAAATTTACATAATTTTAGTCTACAGGAAGGGATAATTTTTTGTTAGTTTCTTCTCGAATCTCTGTGACATCATATACCTAATCAGGAAATAGACCTTGAATAAGACTATATTAGCTATATTACAGGTATTTATAATATTATATCATCCCATTGGCATTTTCTTTTAAATACAATTTACGTGCATTTGAAGTTATTATACGAGCATATGCACATAGTTTCACAATTTGAACACAAAATTCATTGTGTAATCTCAACCCTATCAAAAGCAACCAACCACATTGTTATTTAGATATTTTTGTATTTTTCGTATATTCACAGATGCATTATTATTATACTAACTAGGTTTCAGAACAATAAAAACCACCCTCAAAAAATAAGTACATACTAGGTTTCTTTTTACTATTTTTCCGGTACTTGCCGGTATAGTATTATCAAAAAAGATTTCATAATCTTCATCCCCCTCATAATATCCTTTGAGATTTTTTCACTATTTTCCACCTTTCTAACGACTACATAGGTTCATCAAAAAAAAATTAATCAGCTAAAAGTGCAGAATCGTTTCAACGGCCCCAAACAACAACGTTTCGAGAAAAATGTGTTCAAATTATTGACCTGAACTTTCCTGAACTTGAAATATCAATAAAAACATCAATATCTGCAAAACTATTGACACCGCAACATATTTAATAGAAATTAATTTAATTTAAAAAAAAAGAACTTAAATAAACACGTTGGTAAAACAACAACTGCATTTTTCATATCTTAAACTAACGTTCAAAATTTATCTCAAAATTTTAAAAGTAGTAGATTCTTGAGTGCGGAATCTAACATTACAACAGGTAAAAATGCAAAATAATATTTGATTATTAATTTAATTTTTTGATAAGCATCTTTCAGATAAGTTGGATTATTTAGAAAACCCTTATGAGACATACATATATGCTTCTTACAGGAATGAACTCAGAAACGCCCTATAGGTATAATAATAGATAATATTGACGAGCTTTTGGCGGATATCCACGACATAACGGATTAGTACCGACATGATAGGCAAGGTTTCGAGTAAATCATACACGCATAAGCGTTCGCAGGATTCACAAGATTCACAGGATATCAACGGATATACGAAGGATGTCATCACACGTATTACATTCATTTGCATGATAAATTTCTCCCGAAATCTGGCATGATTGTGCGATTCGCGCGTCCCGTGAAAGGTGGAAATAAATTGATTCCCCGTTTCGGGTGACATATTAATGCACGTATATTCGTCCTGTGAGTTGTCCTGGGTCCCTTCTCCATAACCCACTCCGTTATTGCACCGACGAATTATTAATTTCTTGGGGATCTCGGAGCGGAAATGCTTATAGAATCTGCCGGTGTCATAACGGCTGATTGTGATGAATTGATATCTCACCTCGAAATTGCTTTGCGACAACCCCCCGCCTCCCCCCACACCCCCGACCCGCGCTTCAAGAAGCAATGGGTGGATCATATTTAAGCGAAATATATGCATGCGTCACCGGTACATGTGTATATGGAAGGCGGCTTCAGATATGCGTGACAAGGAGGTTGGATATCTTTCAGGAATGTGACGTACCAATCTCGCTCACAATTTCATACATATTTCAGGCATGATTAAAGACTGCCATTAATGATAGACGAAATAATTGATTAGACAGACACACGTAAAAATGGTTGAATTTAAATGTTAAATTTGCTATACTTGTATTGCATGTACACTCTTGGAATTAAGTAAGTTCTATAAATATTTTAGCTGTGTGTCGATGATACATCCAAGTACAAGTTTTTTGTTATTCTGGTCGACCGCTCGGCCGCTAAGTGCAAAAAATTGTCCGTTTACGCTTCAACTCGTATATCGGAAAATTATTATTTGCGAAACCTTGTTCGAATGCTTTGAATTGGTTTATAATGATTTATATGTTTCTATTTATTAGCTTAATGTGTAATTAATTAATGTAATTCCTACATGGCAATGTAATTGTGTTTTTATTAAATATGACGTTAATTTTATATTAATAAACATAAAAGTTTTCGATTACATGAAATGAAAATCTCATTTCTAGATATTGCATATTTGCATACAACCATGGAGGAAGACATACAACACAACAAATTATACTTACAACCTTATTGCATCTAATAGCTTTTTTTGCAGGGGCATTCGCATTTGAAAATGGCAGTTTTGGTTTTTTGTTAATAGGTAGACCATTATGTGTTCTTTATGGTTTAAACAAATTTAATTGCCTAAAAGATAAAATGAAAAATAGATATTAACGTGTTATAATGAACACGTTTATGTATGCTTAAGTGGAACACAGTTAATATTATAAGTTAATCATATGGTGACATACAGGCGGGATGCAAATTTTTAAATCTAAAATTACAGCCACAACCTGGATTTGAACCAGGGACCTTTGCGTCGCTAGCACAATGCTCTCCCATCTGAGCTATTGACATTGTGCTAGCGACGCAAAGGGCCTTGGTTCAAATCCAGGTTGTGGCTGTAATTTTTGATTTATTTAAAATTTACATCCCTCCTGTATGACGTATGTTACCATATTATTAACTTATAATATTACTTTGACAAAGTATGTCGTTAAACATTTTCAGTTATAGTTTATATTGTTTGGAAATTAAAAAGACCTTTATTTTTAATGTATATGCATTTTAATTAACCTTACAGTACACAATTCATAAGTCAAAATATCATTTTTAACTTATTATCGTTGTTAATGCACGCCTCTTAATTTATTTAGAAAACAAATTTAGAAATAAAATTTCCAATAATGTTCCAGGTAATATATAGTAAATGAAAAATGTGTGCTTATTGAACTGGAACTATATTACAATAAAACTTCTGTAGAGCTCTTTGAAATATTAACAAAAAAAGAAAAATAAAAAATTAATTAGTTATCAAACAATGCAAAACCAAAAATGAAACACAATAAATACATATTGCAACAATAAAAAATTATTAATTATAAGTAAAATTTTAATAATTTGTCTTAACAAATGAACAAAAGAAAATACCAAAATGTTTTGTTTTTTTTTTCTAGAATTTGAGTGAAATTAGTAATCTTAGTGATCATGAAGACTTCTCTTCGGCTTACGCCGTCATCAATGTTAGTAAACTAAAAAGCAAAAGAAAACAATGAGAACCAATGTCACAAGTAAGAAATATTTTCATACTGGAATTTTGACTGTTTCCTTAAAGATTTTTACTTGTGACATTGATTGTCTTTGTTTTCTTGTGTTTTTAGTTTACTTACACTGATGATGACATAAGCCGTAACATACTTGTAGCAATTAAATAAACCTGCAATATGCAATATTAAAGTTTCAATATGCTTCTCTTTTTATCTTTCTTTTTATCTACTAGTTTTTCATGATGGACCCACTTGAATTGATAACTTACTTTATTCTGTATATTATCCGCCATGAGTTCAAGAACAAGCTAAGGCAGTAGATGCAAATACTGATAGTGAGGACAACTATGATAATGTAGTTTGTGCCAGTACCAACCAAAAGACCAAAGAAAATGTGAACGTAACAAAGCGAAGAGTAAAGAAAATGATTTAGAATTAATTTTTCACAAAAATGGATAACTTAATAATGAATAGATAACTTTATAATTTGTCCACACCCCATGAATGTTTAAAATATATATTTACTGATACTTTTCAGATAAAATTGAATCAAATTTATATGTGTAACAAACTGGTGTTTCTAAACCATTACATATTACAGCGGCAGAATTGAAACAATATATAGGAATTTTAATTTTCCTGTCCGTTGTCTTTTCATGTCTTACTGAAACACTCATTGTTACTTGAATAGGGACATCGGAGTGGATATGATAATAAAAACTATGACACTAAGTGCTGGTATTTTCACCTACCAATAAAGTCCTCAATAGTTATGTGGCAGATCTGTCAGTGGTGTTGCACTATTTTAGCCCATTAAATAAAAAGATGTGCCGGCGGCAGTGAGCAGAACGTGAAGATAAGGTAGTTTCCATCATAGCTCGACATAAAATATTCACGAGGAGTAAAAAATGATAAATTCGAATATTTTACTATTTGCTTGATATGACATTAGCAAACGATATTACATCGGACTAGCCACTTCAAAGTCCTCTGTTGATACAAAATGACATTCTTTGACAATTTTAAAGAAGTGCCTGTGTCGAGTTAGACAATCGATCAGTGTAAAAAGAGGATCCAACATGGACCATCTCAACGTGCAACTCTGAAAGATGTACAGTTGGATCAGGAAAGAAAATATACTTTTAACATGAGTTAGCTAATGATAGCTAGCTGTTAGCTACTTATAAAAATGCGTAAAATAATTTTTTTCACTTAAATTTTAAACATTCAAAAAAACTATGCATTTAAGGGTTAAAGTTTTTATTTTAACCCTACAGGCATCAATTTTTTAATTTCTCAAACTTTCTGTACCAAAACATAGGATTGTTTTGTATTTGGCATTTTTTAATATCTTTGTCGGCACACAGAAATATTATACTGCTGCAATAATTAAAATATGCTTCTATAATCTTCTTCTATAATGGTATAAAAATATTCTAGCTTCTTATGTTAGTTTATTAGATATTCTTCATAAGTAGCTAATCTTTCGGTTCACCTTTTTAACTAATAATCCATATTACTAGTAAATTTCAACGTAATGTCTAATGCGACACATAGATATTTAAATTTGTCCACTATCTCAACAACTGTGTTGCCGATAACTATTAATAATTATGGTAAGTTGAAGTCTTGTTCAAGTAAAATTATATTTCAAAGATATATTTACTACAAAAACAGAACGAATCATCTAATTCTAAAGTTTGCTTTGCTTATAAATTTAACTCCCCCACTCGTCAGAGCACAATAATAATAATATTTTGACGTGATCTCAGATTTCTGTTATCGAGTCGCAGCAGCAGACGCACACAAGGGGGTGCCTACCACCCCCGCACCGCAATTCACGGATAAAGAAAAACCGCCGCCGCCGTCGCTTCACAGCAGAACGCAGCATCACAGACGCGAGATGTTGTTGTTGCGCGCCTGCAATGCGTCTGACGTCTGCCAACCTGATTTTTAATTAATCCCCGCTCTCAGAATAGGTAAACTAATTAATCGATTGTCTTGGGACGCGTCGGCCATTTCTGTTTCCATTGTCGATTAATTAAAATCGGTCCACGGTCTTAATAGATTTCGATTGTTCGTCCAACTTATTGTGTGAGGCGTTTTGTTGTTGTTGGACGGTTTTTCTTTCGGGAAATTGCTGGGTTAACTAGCAAGGCTTTTGTTTGTTTTACTCCACACTGAGAAAAATTGCTGTAGAATTACACATAAATCATTGCAAAAATTACAATAGAAATGTGGTAAGTATAAAAATTGCACGTAATTTCTATTATTTTCACAAGTCTATGTACTATTACAGCGATATTGCTGCTTTATTTCAATTAAAATGATCTTTTAGTAAAAATACAATGGAAATATACCTTAAATTCGTAAAATTACAACGTATGTTGTGATTTTACTATTATAATAGCGGGTTTGTTGATATTGTAGCGCCCAGACGCATGCGCTACGTTTGATCAGCTGTTTTGCTAACGAACGCCGGCACGCATACCATCGGGTGCAATATGTAGTTGGGCGCGTTGTTTTCTGTCTCCGGTAAGTGACAATGATACAGTGAACTAAAACTTATCTAGGTACCATGTAGGTGTAGGTTAAAATACCTTGTCACACTGCGGAACAATTGTATTGCCTTTGTAGATCACCAACGACGACAATTAGCCATTAGAAATTGATGTCTTAACGTTAACGCCATACCTGGATGAAAGCTGTAAGTACAGTCTTTTACGTTTCTTCGTGAAAATTTGCTTTAAGATTGAAGGGTTTTATAACAACAGAAAGATAATGAGCAATCTTCTTTTTAGGTTTTTGTGTCTGTCTAATATGTTTCCTTGTTCTTACAGATACAGATGCGGAACATCTTGCACCAAGTGTGTTTGTCAGAAAAAGAGTGAACGAGTATGCGTGTTCATGGTTGACCGAAGTGCATTTATATATTTATCCGTGTGTTTTCTAAGTTTAAGTATTAAAAAAAGTTTTAAAAAAAATATCGAAAAATTAAAAATATAAATAATAATCTTACAAAAGTATAGTGTCAATAGTATAGTCATACATAATAACAAATGTGAATGATATCTCATACATTATATCCTTTATATCGGCTGAAAATATATTTGTGTGGCATTAGGGACCATATCGTGGTAGGCGTACAAAGAAGCAGCCCTTAGCAGAGCCCTCTGTTGGATTGTGGACGCAAGCGATGTATAGGAGGGTAATGCTAGTTTATCCTCGAACAAATTTCCATACGTCACTTTCCCATTGGAAATATCCTGATGGATGACCAGGTCCTTACTGGGACACGGATGTAACGGAGTTCTACCATCATATAGCAGATTCGGCATCTTTTCAAATAGTAATAATTCACCTGGGTTTGCGTGTTTTAAACCATAGGCATATGGTGGAAGAGCTTCATCTTTTACTAAGTGCTGTAATCTCGGTGGATTACGAGGTGTTGGCAGTGTTGCTGATGTTGTAACACGATCAACGTTTGATGGAGACTCTAAAATATATAAAATAATTAGGATTACGTAGTTGTTTATGGGATGATTTTTATTGTTTCTTATAAGTATCCCATTAAAGCTAAACTGGTCTGCATTTTAAAAATTCTCGAAAATTTTCTAATGTAAGGCCATAAAAATATTATCCTACCATTAAGACAATTAAAAGATCTGTCAAATTCATTAAAAAAAGTACAGGGTTGTCATTTAAAAAAAATATCGATGACGTCATCTGTTAAAAACAATTGAAGGTAAACAAATTAATTTTCATATCATAAGGTGTATTTTGATAATTATAAATCGACGTGTTCGAGGATTTTTTAAAATAGCAAACCGTTCTTGAGATTTTGTCATGTTTCCATACTTTACGCGCTCACTGTATATTTGTATAGTATATTTCTTCGAATGTTAATCAACATTTGGAAAAACATATACCATGTCATAACGGTAAATTCTCACTTTTTGACAAACCAGGAATCGTATGGAAACTTACCTAATAATTATTATTATTTTCTTCGCATCTCACAGTGTATAGGTATTGTGTGACACCGGTATATCTTTTAAGTTTTTTTAAGTTTAGGGTTCTACGGAAGGATCGTATACTTTATTATTGTTATCGTTATTGTTCTAACTATTGTTCCCATTTTGATGTTATTGTTTACATTAACTAAGGTGGCATAGATTAATTTTAAAAGCTCTATTCTGGCGTCAATTTAGAAGATAACTGTCATCATTATCCTCATAAAGATAATTTCAATCGTTCTCACAATATTAAAAAAAAATAATAAAATTACTGATATATTTATAATTTTAGTTCAAATGGGCCTACGATTAATAATTATTGTGTAATTATTGCTCCTTGAGATCGCACTGTATATTTCTACGGTTACAAAAGTACCGACAGGCCACCACAAAATATGGCAACCCTACTCATAACAATCGTTCAACTTTGCACTTTTTCCTGAACTGCAAAAAGGTTGTTCATAAATATTTCATTTCCACCGCATTTTTAAGAGATATGCGTAGAAACTACAAAAACGCAAAAGAAGAAGAATCAGAAGATCTAAAACTAGACATGTTTGATATTCAGAACGACCTTGTGCTAAAATCCTTCATACCAGATGAAGCAAAAACTTTCCATTCTTAAAATGAGCACTATACAACATTGTAATGAAAGAAATTGTTTTGTCGATTCAAATGACTTGTGCGAGTTAGTCTTTCCACCCATGAGTATCATGAAATCAAAGATATACAACAAACAAAGAACTAACCTGTTGGATAAAAACTCATATTGTAACGATGTTGAGCTTCACCCATAGAAGAAAAAGTATGAGATACTTTTTCTTTGTCCTTTAAAATAGTGGTGGCTTCATGTTTTGGCTTCCTTCTGGGTCTGTACTTATAACCAGGATGATCAACCATATGTTGACTCCTCAGCCTTTTAGCTTCATCGATGAAAGGCCTCTTATCATATTCAGACAAAGTTTTCCACTCAGCACCGAGCACTTTCGAAATTTCTGAATTATGCAAACGGGGATAGTCATTGGAAATATGCTTCCTGCGTATTCTAGACCATACCATGAAAGCGTTCATGGGTCTCTTGATGTGCTGATGTGCACCAGACGACGGACCAGTCGACATAATAGCATTTGTTTCACAGGCAATAGACGGAAGCGCACTAAATAAAACGTAGCGGATAATATTGCGTTACATGTTTAATGCTGAATAAACACCGATTTTAATCTCATTGTTCAGTTGATCATTTGCTGTATTGTCGAGTGTCCATTGTTGGCGGTGGACATAGAAAAAAAATTGTTGCGTTTTCATTGCGACGAATAGAATAGGCATTGAAAGCGCGAGCCCGTCGAATTGTCCCGGTTTTTATTTTTAACACATTACTGCACCCGATAATAAATATTTTTTCTATCGCAATTGTCGGCCGGCGATTGTTCGCGTTGAAGCGTATTTTTTTAATAATTGCTGCGTCCGCCGTTGGGCTGTTTGGCCGGCCGGCGTGATATATGGTTTTTTAATTGACGCTATTTTTACGGTTTGCTATATTTGTGGATTTTTTTGTTGTTGTTTGTTCCTGTGTGTATATTTTATTGTTGATTGTATGTTTGGGATGCAAGCTTTCAATGAATTTGATTATACAGTTCGTGATTGTAATTTTTTATCCCCCCCCCCTCCTCCAATGGATTTTTGAAACATTTGCACAATAGCTTTAAACATATTGCTAGACTGACGATAACTATTACGATTGCTGATAGGTTTTGTCAACAATATCAATTATAAAAGGTAAAACCAATAATTGTTTGTCTGTTTCAAGTTTACACATGTTTACAGTATTTTTGTTCTGTAGCCAAAAAGGACCAAAACAGCGTAAAATATTGAAAATATTTAAAAAATATTTATAAATATTCGGAAAGTAGGAAGAAGCTTCTATTACTGTCACTAAAGACAATTGAAATTTTGGTTCCAATTAACTCTCTTCAATGACAACAAGTTTCATATTACTTGGTTGTAAAAAAGCCATCCTATGATACCAGACACGACTACATTTCCTATGGTGTTTCTAAATTTAATCTTATGTAATCCACTATCAATCCACCATTAAGTTTTGAGTCTAGTGACTACTCTGGGCAACGAAGAATAAAATTGGACAAGTAAAAACTGTTCAAAAAAATCAAATTAAAAAAGGACCACCCTACTGTATACTAGGGTGTACCAAAAAACGTTTTTTTCGAAATTCAAAATTTCAAGTTGATAAAATGTTGTCCCTATGGACCCACATATACCACACAAAAAATTGGCCCAATGGAAAAATATTTAGGTCTCCCGCAGGAGGCCGAGAAGTTTATAATTTTCTTTAAAAATTAGAATTTTTTTTATAAAAGTATTAAGTTATTTTTCTTTTTCAAATAGAAAAAGATAAACAATAAGGTGTGAAATTAACGGATAAAAAAATATATTACTCTATTGCAACATTTAGATCGCCTGCAGTTTATTTAGATTAGATACAACTTTTAGAAAAATGTCAATTTTTCAATAATTTAAAAAATTTGCCTAAATGTTGATAAAAGTTTATTTGTCAGTAAATATTTTATTATGTGCGTAAATGTGGGCTTTGAAAAACAAAAATCACTTAATCTTGCATTAAAAAAAAATATGGAAAAATTCGAATTTTTTAAGAAAATTATAAACTTTAGGCCTCCTGCGGGTGACCTAAATATTTATCAATTGGGCCATTTTTTTGTGGTATGTGAACCCATAGGGACAACTTTTCATCAACTTGAAATTTAAAATTTCGGAAAAAACGTTATTTCCATACACCCTACTGTATACATATTATACAATATTTGACTTTTGTTAATTTTGTTTCTGTATTGGCGGTTTTAAACGTTCTTACTAATTTATAATTTAGTAAATTTATTGTTTCTATTGTTTATTACTTTGTTATTAATCATTTTTATTGAAGGACTGTTTTAAACATTCCCCCTTGACATCTGAGTGATCTTCAACTAATATTGTCATCTCTCCAATGTTTATTAATTTTCTGTAAAAATTATTGGCTCGTGTTCATCGATAACAAGAGAAGGAAGACAATATTACAAAAAAACAATGTTTAAAATCGAAAACACAGACATCAATTTTATTTTGAAACCTAAAAAGTCTATAATCGTTTCGTTGTACCTCCGATAAAAATTCTTCTAATAAATTATTAAACCATATTCAACAATATTACTTGAAATTTATTGAGTAGATTATGGAGAGAGAAAATGTTATTTTTCATTGAACCTGGCTCACTAATACGAGCCAGAAATTCTTATAGCAAATTAACAAGAATTACAATAAAACAATTGTCAACAATTGTCAATCAGTTCATCGATTCTGAAAGA
The DNA here is from genome assembly GCA_963966075.1 of Aphodius sticticus. Lineage (NCBI taxonomy): Eukaryota > Metazoa > Arthropoda > Insecta > Coleoptera > Scarabaeidae > Aphodius > Aphodius sticticus. Next base: position 2,259,849 of record OZ014508.1, on the reverse strand, counting down.
AATTATAAGAATAATTTTATTAATAGCACATTAATAAACGATATACTAATTACACACAAAATAATTAGTTAAATTCACGGAATTATTGAGAGAGAATGTTTAAAGCCAAAAATATACCGGTTGTTTTGCCACGTAATAAAATATATAGTTCGATCAACGGATCTTTGCCTCCTGTCAATAATGACAGCAGTCTGGTGCAATCAACGCTTGTCATTCAGTCAGTGGCGTAGTCAAATTTTGTCTAAAAACATAACCATCAACCCTGCACTAAAGCATAGGTTAAGTTAATTCGGCTTTGTAGTAATTGTAGTAGAGTATAATGTTTTGAGTTATGGGAATAACTAAGTAAAGTTTCTTTCACGACAAGTGGCAGTAAGCCGCTGACATAACGCGCAAACGTTCCTACGCATTGACATGTGTTAGAATGAAATAAAGAAGATTGCTATTTCATTCTAACACACGTCAATGCGTATAGGAACGTTTGCGCGTCATGTCGCGGCTTACTGCCACTTGTCGTGAAATAAACCATATAATCATACATTGTACAACGAGATTTCGTGCCTGGGAATTTAATCGCTTTCCTGTCATTTTAAAGTTCACAATGACAGGACCCCTGAAAGCGACGCCGCTGGAATTACGAACTACACAATGCATTTAACGATAGTTCCGTCTTTGTTCTCCACATTAGTACCTAACATCAGTATCCGAGACCGTGTGTCTTAGCCATGGAAGACGTACGTCCGACGTTAGTGTCAATAATTTTATATGTCGTAGAAAGAGTGATCGCATGACAACCTTATCGAACTAGATTCGGCAAACTTTGATAGGGAGGCAAAGATCCATTGATTGAACTATAGTGTTTTTACTTTACCATACGTGGTATGACAATTATGTCTATGACATTTTTTGGTAAAATTAATAGTTTAGCTGCATGAGCAAATTCTATTTCATCGAGATAGGTCGTACTGCATTAAAACTAGTTAGCCAGGATTTGACAGATATTTTGATTCTATTGACAGTATTGTCAGCACATCAGCGTTTGACACTGCTATATATATCGTATGATAAAGTCATGTGGATGGCCACAGATTTTGTCGAGCGATGTGGATTTTTCAGGATAAATTCAATTCGGGTTTAACTGTCATATTTGACATTAGTGGTTTTTCAAAAGATATTACCAAACTTGTTGTGAGCATTTAATATTATTAGAAGATTGTTAATGAATTTTAAGAGGAATCATTAGAGCTAGAACTAGTTTTCATAGTAAGCTATATGTTGTATCAATTCTCACGTTATACATAAAATTATATACCGGGTGACCCCCGCCATAGGTACTGCCGTTTATTTTTTACTTTATCATACGCAGTATGTAAAGTATTGTAATCGTGCCAAAAAAAATTTTTGAGATTTTAGCGGAAATATGTCTTGTTGGGTCCCCTGAACATTTTTGACCAAGGTACAAAAAATGTCTGTGTGTGTGTGTGTGTATGTGTGTGTGTGTGTGTGTGTGTGTGTGTGTACCCGTTTTTTGTGGCGACGATTCCGGAGAAACTACTAAAGGTATCGGGACGAAACTTCATATTTAGAAGTTTCATAACCAAACTTAGAGCTGAAAAGCTTTCTGTTGAAAAGGTTTCAAAGGAACTGGAGGTTTAGTCTTAGCATTTTTAAAAGATTTTGCAAATAAGCCGCCATTTCTGGAATTTCGTCGAAATAGTTAAGTAATAAATTAAAAATGAGGAAATTCTGAATAATTTATGAATATGAAATTTTTTGATACAATCAATAGTTTAGCTGCATGAGCAAATTCTATTTTATCGAGATCGGTCGTACTACATTAAAACTAGTAGCCAGGATATGTCAGAAATTTTGATTCTAATGACAGTAATGACACTAATGACAACGCTAATGTTTTGACAATAACGTCTGTCAATATAAGCTGCGTTCGGATATTGTATTACACTTTTTACACCCAATAACACGTAAGTGTCATTTGGACGGTGTACCCGGTGTCAACGGAGTACAATATCCAAACGCAGCTTTAATCGACATATCTGTCTAGTTCTACTAGTTTTATTTTAATGCAGACATGGTCGATCTCGATCAAATAGAATCTCATGCAGCAAAACTATTAATTTTATACATAGTATGATAAAGTCATGTGCCTGGCCACATCAGATTTTTTTTATTTATGATGCTGGACAAATGAAATTTGGAGAAGTGCTAATAAACAAAAAAAATAATTTTTTCGGGATACTCTTGAGGTTAGTATGACTTCCGGTTTTTCCGGAAATGACGTTTAAACTGAAATTTTAAATGCCACCGTGTGTTATTTGTATGATATTTTCAATCAGGATGACATTCTGACACAAAAACATACGTTACGTGATAATATATGTCTGACTCATGTACTCAAAGAAGTAAAGTTTTGAGTGAAAAAAACATGCTGATATTGATATTTTCACATGAAATCTTGTACATTTATAGAGGAAAGTGTAACATAGAGAAAATGTAACATGGACTGATATATTATGTGGTACTTTTTCAATTGTAATCTGTGTTCTCCGTAAAAAAAAAATCCGGCAGATTCACTAACAGATTTGGCAAAAAGAAACAAAAATATCAAAAATCTTTTATCTTTAAAAGAAAAAGAACATCCAGAGCAAATAACTAATATATGAGCCTTTTTCAGCTATAGGGTTAATTTTGTTTTTTATACATTCAATAATAATTATTATAGGTCGTTTACTATAACGAGTTATTAGAAAAATACACCGTTTATACTATGCGATAATAAAATTGCCAATATGTACGGTGCTAATATTGATGTTGAGACAAACACGGTTTTCATAATAATGAAAGCGATAAAAATATGACCATCATCTCTAACATAAATCAATGGCTTCGAAGGATAGGATTGACGCTGGGGGGCGTTAATGAAAACGCATTATATTTTTATTGTTGTACACAGAACGCGACCTCATAGAAACGGGCAACATTAAATATTGAATGGAAAAATATTTGTCTCCATTGATTAAACTGATATGATGAACAGAATTTACGGCTCTATTTTATAGTCGGCAATTAATAACTGCGTCCGGAACTCTGATTTTCTAGACTCGGGGATAAATTGTTTACATTTTATCATGGCCTTAACTCGAAGTTGCGATCTTCCTTAAAAATTCCCGAGCACTAAATTAAAAAGTTAATCCAAAGAGCGGGTAGATAAATTAGGTTATAAATAACGTTGCGTGGCGAGACATGACGATTTTATGGCTTGTCGGGGATGCAGTCGGTACGCCCTGTACCCTTAATTAATTCGAGTAATGCGTGCTCACCCCTCATTTTCACAGAATAACTCCACCGGCAAAATCGTTTAATCCATATCATGGCACAACGACACGTAAAGGTTATTGATATATACAAGTAAGATAACTTTTTTTGGGGGGGTAGATGCAGTTGCTAGTGAAACATAATCAACAAGCGACCCGTTGCTAAGATACTGCCACTTCGTGTTTTGTAGCCCTAATAAGATTGTTTATCTATATCGTATTTTGTATCTAATATTGTAAGAGACTAATGATAAAAGATTTTCAGCCGATACTTTACCTTTTGATGAAATTCTATTCTGCAAAACAATATAAAATCCAAAAAGGTCTGTAAAACAAAAATTCATATCTGCAAAATGCTGTAAATCTTTCAAAATCCCTATTATTTCACAGTGTGTATAAAGAAAAAACAAAACCAGTTAATATTTTTCTTTCTAAAAAGTTAATAAGAAAAATATTCCAACAAGTTTTAGGAAATTGCTCAAGCTGCAAATTTGAAATACTTACAAATGAATCAGTGTTTATTAAAATTGCAGTTTATTAAAAGTAACATCTCCAAAAAACTATGAAAACTGCAGCACACATTTAATAAGTACATATTCAGAGCACATATATATTGACGATGACGTATAGGATGAACCACGGCAGTTTTTACAATATGCAAAATATTTTAAAAAGAAACTGTTCAAGCGGGAGTAAATCTATAGTCCCTAATGTGAAAAATTAATTATTTTTATTTGTTTTATTGATTAATTATTATTAATTTTAAATTTTTAAGCTATTTATTTGTCATTTCTTATTTCTTAGTCATTTGTTGCTATAAATAATTATATAAGTACCTAATATTAAATGTTGTTGCAAAAAAGTGAATACCTTACCTATTATTTATGATTTTTGTTAATTGACCCGAAATGTTATATCAGTATTATTAGTATATATTAGTTTTCTATAAACAAATAATTCTTCTTAATTGTACACTGTATATAGGGGCCCCCAAATTCAAAACTTGCCAAGGGCATGATGGCATAACGCGCCGCTGGGTAAGGCTTATAGCTATAGTCCAAACAGTCAAACAGCCAAAACTAGCACAGAAATGTTTTTTTTTAATATTTGTATTCCAAATTTGCTGCAAACAAATGACACTTGTTTTTCGTAATGACAAAATTTGGCCTTTTCTTGCAATTTTCAAAGATTCTTTAAAAAACCTAATAATGAGCAAAAAACTCTGAAACCAAATATGTATAAAAAAACTATATAAGATACAATATAAGAAAAGGAAAGGTATTATTTGTTTCCAGAGTATTTATTGGCTGAAAATATTTCAAACTGACAGAATCTAATTGTAAATAAAGTTAACAGCAACGCTAGATCTGGTGTAATATAATGTTCAATTAAAAAAACAAACAATTTTAGTTCTAACAAAAATAAAATATTTTTAAAATTTTCAATATTATTTGTTGAAGAAATCAAAAAAAATCGTTGTTTTATACCCCGTATATTAATCCTATTATTCTTGGCAAATTAGACGAATTAGTGAGTTACATAAATCGATTAAAAAAAACGCACGTGTGGATTTACAAAACACGTTTCAATTACTTGAACTGCATTGAGAAAAATGGCTGTAAAATTACACATAAATCATTGTGAAAATTACAATAGAAATGTGGTAAGTATAAAAATTGCACGTAATTCCAATTATTTTTACAAGTCTGTGTACTATAACAGCGATATTGCTGCTTTATTTCAATTACAATGATCTTTTAGTAAAAATACGATGGAAATATACCTTAAATTCGTAAAATTACAACGTATGTTGTGATTTTACTATTATAATAGAGGGTTTGTTGATATTGTAACGCCCAGACGCATGCGCTACCTTTGATCAGCTGTTTTGCAAACGAACGCCGGCACGCATACCATCGAGTGCAATATGTAGTTGGGCGCGTTGTATTTCTGTCTCCGATAAGCAACAATGATACAGTGAACTAAAATTTATCTAGATACCATGTAGGTGTAGGTTAAAATACCATGTCACGCTGCAGAACAATTGTATTGCCTTTGTAGATCACCAACGACGACAATTACCCATTAGAAATTGATGTCTTAACGTTAACGCCATACCTGGATGAAAACTGAAAGTACAGTCTTCTACGCTTCTTTGTGAAAATTTGCTTTAAGATTGAAGGGTTTTATACCAACAGAAAGATAATGTGCAATCTTGCGCAATCTATGTTTCCTTGTTCCTACAGATACAGATGCGGAACATCTTGCACCAAGTGTGTTTGTCAGAAAAAGAGTGAACGAGTATGTGTGTTCATGGTTGACCGAAGTGCATTTATATATTTATCCGTGTGTTTGCTATGTTTAAGTATTTGCGTACGCTAAGTATTTATTAATTGCTTCTGTGCAGTATTTTTATGTCCCTCAAACTATTTTATACTTGTATGTACGTCTACATATTTATTTTTTTACAAGTAATTTTATCTATACCATATTGTTTGACCGTTTGTACTATTGTAACGTTTGACTGTGTGCATGATGTTACTGTTTTTTTTTTGTATTATATGATAGATACTGTTAAGATCTACTCAATATCAGAATAAAATTATACAAATCAAAAATACTGCATATTTTATTGAATATTACACTGAAATAGATGTAAAATTATTACGCATTACCTCATATTTCTTTTAAAATTACATTTAAATTGGTGTTCAAATATTACGCATTGCCCCATATATCACTTAAAATTACATTAAAATCGGTGTAATATTTCAGCCAAATTCTTGTAAGATCACAGTGTAAATATACAATGACAATGTAAAAATACAATTGAGATGTAAAATTACACTGATTGTCGCAGGGCAAAAAAACCTACTATTCCTACTGTAAATTCACATCAAAATCTTTTTCAGTGTGGACAAAAACGTGCTGTTTTGTGGCCGTAATATAATTCTACGGAGATTATTGGTAGAATATTTGAGCAAAACATACTGGTAACGCCAATGCTCCAAGAAAAATGTATGTTTCTTATTGAAAGAAAGGTGCAAGATACATTTTTATGTTTGCATTTCGACAAGAAAATAATATCTTGGTATGTAGTACGCACGTGTTAGTTTTTGCTGCATGACTAACGCGTCTCGCAAAATATAATAAAATGTAATGATTCAGAAATTTATTATTCGATTGTTCGAACTAGTTACACATTTCCATATCAAATTTAATTTCCCATATTTCTAACTATGTAATAAACAAAGCGAATTATGATAAGACAATTCGTTACAAGATTACCTGACCGTGAGTAATCTGTTAAATTGCTGTATATTTATTTTCGAACTAACATTTTCTAATTATAGATTTAGACTGATGATGTTGTAACCAACGAAACCGGTACCTAAGAAATTTTAATACATTTTACAAAGGAATAGAGGCAGTTTTTTTCGAGAATATTAATTTATATATACCCTTCTCAACATGGACAGTGGACACATTCCAAATTACAAGGCAACGTTTCATTTGCTAACATTATAGTAGATTCCTTATCCCAAAATCCACGCGAGCAAAGCCGCGGAAACGGCTAGTTTTACATAAAAACAAAACCATTGCTCTAGAAATCAAGGTATTAGCATGACACAGAATTAAAATAAATTTAATCAGGAACACATAATCGCAAAAGCGTAGTGCACAGTTTCACCTGCAAAACAAAGGCGCTAATGTATGCGAAACGTATTCAAAAATGGATCACATCATCGCGCGAGCGATTTAATTATAATTATGTAATTTAATTAAGCGTAGACAATGCGAATGCCGTTCCCGCGCGCCGCACACAAATAATAATCAATTTACATAGGTAATAGGTGTATCGTTAACAGAATAGTTAATCTATAGTTGTTACACCCCTCACTAGTATCAATAGTTTGATTGTGTATATCCAATACGGAATAATGGGAAACAATGGCCATACACGTGCAATTGTTCGCATTGTTGGCAGCGCCATCTATTCGCGACAATGCACCGAAATGACAGCCCGCTACAGGATGACAACTGCAACAGGAAATCACACCGTCATACCGAGCATAGCGTCCACCATAGCTACAAATAATTATCTGATTAATATACATATGCCTGCGTGTGTGTGTATGTACAATATGTACATATGTATGTGTGAACACCACAAGTTGGTACGACTTCAACCAGGTCTACAGCGTTTATTTAATATTTTTTCTACTTTGCTTTCATAATGAACATATTGTGACACTGTTTTCGGTTTCATAATAGCCGGTTATCATTATAAAACGGTAATCATGAATTTTTACCTACTCATACAGCGTTGAATTGCTATAGATTATAACTGCATATATTTGTCAGGCAGAGGGTCTACCTCTAAAAAAGAACCATTTAGCAGTGATCATGAAGAAACTTAAAATGTCGTAAGTTCATTTTTCTTAAGTTAATTAATTTGATCTTAATGTATTGTTTCTGTAACATTTTTATAATAAAAAAAAACTTTAAAAATTAGTTTAAAGTTTTGCAGTTAGTTTTTAAAGCTAGATAATGGCAGATGTGAGTTTGTCGAAACGTTGCTAATAAAAATAAATTTTTTACACGAGATGACCGAAAACTTTTTATATATATATATATATATATATATATAACAAAATAATGATTTTTTAGTGACACCGATGTGCAAGAATGTATAAAGGCAAAACTCACTAAGTACAAAATACAAAGTTTCTCCATAATGTGAAATACAATAGTTGCACACTTGATACATGGCAAGGACATTTGGACTAGAATGTATATCTATATATTTTTTTTAGTTCCAATTTCTTTATAAAACTTCGTTTTTCTCAATAGTAGTAATATGTTAAGCCAGCTACAAACGTAACGATAAATCTGTATAGGTAATACGTCTGTAGGGTAAATCGTTACAAATTATCTAAGGACAAATGACAATTTTTCTGTTGGACATTTTACTGTTAAATGTAAACTATACTGATCCATCAAATTTAACAGTTCCTTATTTTACAAACCCCCACTCTTTATTTTAAATTAATATTCTGACCATTTACAAAATCGCGTTTAATCCAAAATAAGGAACTACAAATTTAGTTACATTTTCTTCGTCACACTTCAAGAAACACAACAATGCCTAAACAACCAAACCTACATTTTAAGAGTGCAAATAATTTAGATTTCACAATATAACCTCTCTCAGACAGGCTTCCAGTTCAAACTGAGTACATTGTATCAAATGTAATTCAATTACGAATCAATCCTAGATCTTCTATATAAAATCTGGTGGTTGGGGGGTGGCTGTCGCCAACATATACCCTTGTGCAATTAATTGGGCGAAGTAAATTAAAGTTTATATACACGGGAATGGGACAAAGTGGGAGTCGGGAGGAGGGGGAGTTTCAATTTCAGGCACTGAATCGGAAACCTTTCAGGTAATCAAACGATATTTCCCAGATCAAACATTTTAGATTAAGTCGGGTGTTTAATCTGCAAACGATCTCTATTTTATTTTCTAATTAAAGAAGCCTCTCCACTACGTTTTGCCAATACAGCAACGCTTTCCTGGTTAGGTAGCAGTGTTGCGTCACTCTTGAGGTTAGATGAGAAATTTAATCGATTTTTTAGTACGAATATTCATTTACATGGTATCTTATTTGAAGAATTAACAAGCACAGTGCACCATGTTGAACATATTTTGTTTACCACGAATAATACTGATGAATATTGATTTCCATTTACATTACAGGTTCCCTTAACATTGAAAATTAAGAATAGAAGAAGAAATCCGCACATAATAAAATGGGAAATCGTAGGCTTTTTTAAAAATACCACGTAAAAATTAAATTTTTGCTAATTTCGTCCTAAAATTGTCCGTGCTAATGTTATAGCGCCCGCGTATCAGGTAGCATTGTTTGTATTGAGAACCAACTTTGGATCCATTATACGTCAAACCATCAATGTTATGATGCTTTTTTAACCAAATACATCCATCGTACATGCACAGAAATAACAAATTAAGTACTCACGAATCATTTTGTTGCTTCTCGAATAACCCAAGCGCTTTTCCGTATGATTTGTATGCGCTTTTCTGCATGCCCAAGGTCAAGTAGTATCAAACATAACCTCACTTTCGTTTCAAACAATCGTAATTATCGCGCAATACGGTGGATAAATTGTTACAAACGGCTTTTCGTACACTGCCTACACTTCTTAACACTAATATTAATTGTTCCGGATGTATTATGAACGTATGTTTATCTTGCATTGTTTGCACTGGAATTTAGAGGCGACGCGGACAAAACTGTAACCCGAAGACTGAGTACAAATTCCGCCGCGAGATGACACGCATGACCGGTGGATATTCTAGTTCCGTTTTAGCGGGAATATGCAGATGGTTTGATTTATTTACTATCACTAATTGACAAATTTTAAATTGTTGTCGGTAACTTTAACTTTAATATATGTACCTACTTGTTTTGTTAATTTTGATGTGCTGATTTTGAGTGTGGCCATAAAAAGTTTAATAAACCTTATTTTAGTACAAATGTCATTTATCTAATAAAAAAATCTGATGTGGCCAGGCACATGACTTTATTATACTATATATAAAAAAATTTCATAGACATAAATTAACAAAATTTCCTCTACTTTAATTTATTATTTACCTGTTTTGACGAAATTACAGAAATTGCGGCTCATTTACAAAATCTATAAAAAAATGCTAAGAGTAAACAAACATCCAGTTCCTTTGGACCCTTTTGACCCAAAAGCTTTTCAGCTTTTGAAATAATTTGAAAATTCCAAAGTTTTTAAGAACGACATGAAAATAAACAAGAGTTTTTTATTACTTATAAACCGTTATAAAATCTTATTATATGAAAGAATTCTTATTATTATAAAACTGTTTCTAAACGATTAAAAGTTTAAAGAAATATTTATTTGCTACCTACATTTTTTTTATTCTATTATTTTACTTTGTGGGTGGTAATAGGCCAGAAATGATAGAATTAATTTGTCTATCGACAGTTGACGAAGTGGTTTAGTATGAATGTTTGTGGGTGAAAAAGTTGGGAAGGTACTTGTGCATGGTGATAAGAATCTAGCGGTGATAGACAGGAATGTTGGAATCAATTTTGTTTAGCCAAAGTTGAAGATGAGGCTTCGTATGAATGTTTTTGCTGTGAAAAGTTGAGAAGGCCCTTTAGGGTGGTGGTGAGGATCCAGTTATGACAGGCCAGAAAAGTTAGAATTAATTTTGTCTGTCGAGAGTTGAAGATGTGGCTTGGTATGGATGTTTTTGGGTGGAAAAGTTGGGAAGGTAGTTGTGGATAATGGTTAGAATCCAGTGATAATAGGCCAGAAATATTAGAATCAATTTTGTTTATCAGGGCTTGAGGATGCGGTTTGGTATGGATTATTTAGAGCGGAAAAGTTGAGAAGGTCATTGTGGATGATGGTAGGAAGCTCGTGATGAGAGGCCAGAAATATTAGAGTCAATTTTGTTTATCCAGATGTGAAGATGTGTTTTGGTATCATTGTTTGTGGGTGGAAATGTTGGGAAGGTTGTTGTGGATAATGGTAAGAATCCAGTGATGATAGGCCAGAAATGTTAGAATCAATTTTGTTTATTAAGATTTGAGGTCCTGGTTTAGTATGGATGGTTCGTTTGAAATTTCAATCGCTATACACCGTTTAGATTGTTGCTATATCACAAACCAGTCTTTGTGTAAAAAGAATACTTAACCCATCAACTATGGATGTTGTCCGACATGCTGCAAAATCACTACTTTTAAGACTCTAATTTGGGTCAAATTCACAGTTTACTATACAATTTTTGCTATATGATTAAACTAGACACCACACAGAAAATCACACATTAACAACTCATTTAATGCCATTTTAAAACAACCTACATCATAATCATTTATCCACCCACATAGATAATTTGCCTACGGGCCCCGACTATCCTTAATCCGCCACTGCATATTTTACATCGTTTGCAATATTACAATTAAGTGTACGAATTTTGTCCAAATTCCGACACGATTGTCGGTATTGCGGACATCAAAAATCCCTAACTATTACAGGGTGTCGGAATTACGATCATCAATAGTCCCTAATTCCGTCATAAATATCGACAGGCATCATAGGAGATGATGAAATAAGACAGAATGATGCAACTGTCTTTTGCGGTGGACAGACAAGACGTTTATTTCTGATTACCACATTATTATTTATTGTATATTTCAGGGCTGTGTCGGTAAAAAATCTGTCGACTCCGACTCCGACTCCAGATAATTTTGGTAGTCCGACTACGATTCCGACTCCAACTCCGACTCCGGCAAAATTTTATTTGTTTCCAGCGAATTTAATGGCAAAAAAATTAAATCTGACATAATCTAATTGTAAATAAAATCCCGGTGATCAGACTACAAAATTATGGCCATATTTAAAAAGGGCGCCTTTTTATATTTTCAAAATATCTCTGAAATCATTAGAACTTCAACTGTTTTTCTCAGTAGAGAGCACATAATTCTGAACTAGTTTGTCACTTGAACCGATGTTCTAACTTTAAAAATAACAACAGTATAGTACAATAAAACCACAAAATAAAATTTATTTCAATGATAAGTGAAAAATAAGCTGAAAATAATCTCAACTCTTACTTCTGTTAGTGGTAATGACGTCACAATTCTGGCTGCAATGAGTATGACTTGCATACATGGATATTCCGACATTCAACTTAAGGTAGAGTTTAAATCGGAAATGCAGTTATAATTTTTAATCGGCTATTATACATATATTATGCATGTTTTTAAGTTTATGCATTAAAAATTACGTTGGAGTGCAGTTTGTACCTTTGCTAATAATAAAAATATATCTGGCTCAATTCTGTCAAGTGTAGGCGACGAAATCTGCGAATATCGGTGTTTTTTAGTTGATCGCAAAAAGACTACGACAGCCACCAATAATCTTAAAAGCCGTAACCTACACTCGACAGAATCAGTAACAATTTAAAATCTCTACCTACATATGTTGTTAAATACAAAGGGATGTGATTATACCATAAATACCATAATATTGTATAATAAAGGGTGATACTTTTGATAAATTTGTTCATGTGCCAAAAAAAAAGAATCAATTTCGGTTAAACGTTTAAAGTTATCAAACATTAAAGCTAAAATTGCAAAGTTTTCCTAGTAAAGCATAATCTTTTACAAACATTCAGATATTAGGACAAATAAAATTTAAAAAAAATGTTGAGAGTTGATAATACGACTGTGATACCATCACGTTGTTTCTTCTGGTACAAAAGCTGTAGAAAACTGTTTTTTTCTTTTTAAAATTGCAAGGGAATATCATTAAAATACTTTTTGCAATATTTAATGAATTGTTCAGCTGTTCTTTGTGGCTGAACGAATAGGAGCAAATTCTCGTAATTTTGATGAATAAGGAAAACCACACCTTGACGCTTCACTTTGGAAAGTTCTAATTCGTCTATAAGTATGCATCGAAGACAGATTTTTTTATTTGTAGATGATCTAGCTATCATAATTAGCATATTGAAGTTGGTTATTGGAAATGGGAAATACATAAACTATATATGCGACGCGGCAAGCGACTCACAATAATCATTTTGCTAATCATCACTCACCACCGACCTGTGTGTTTTGTAGTTAAACTATATCTAATTTGTAAAGACCTAATAATATGTTTAGTTAATCGTTTACTATCTATTGAGGCAACGGCCATCTCGCATGTCTTTTTCTACATTATTTAAACATGGACCCGGAGTCGGAGTCGGTACATTTTTTCCGACTCCGACTCCTCTGAAATTTGTCTGACCTCCGACTCCACGACTCAGACTCCGACTCCGACTCCACAGGCCTGGTATATTTACATGAATGCATTATGTAAGAGATTTCAATCTAAAATTGATTACAATATGCACCTTAGGGAAGATTAGCTACGTAACTAAGTGCAATTACTTATCCCGATCGTGCCTAGCATTTTATTTAAAGATTACCAAGAAGTAACGCGACCGTAGAGTGTCTTTATAGCGCCCAGACCAGCTTTTGTAATCAGGGTAATGCAGCCAGACAAACAGACAGACGTAGTAATTCAAAAGCAGTAACCAAACTCAATGCAAATCCGAACCATCCCAAGAATAATGAAGAAGTAAAACCCAGAATACGTGACAATAAATCTCCCTAAAACACCCCTCAAACTCAAATAAAAAATATATTTAGAATAGCCGAGATTTACTTCAAAATTTCGTGAAATAGTTAGAACTGAAATACGCGTATTTTAAGTGAAATTGGAAATAAAGAAAATCGTCAACAAATAGAGTGACGGCTTCGTGGCTTGGAGTCTCTCTGGAGAGTTCCTGCTAATCCAGATGAAAGCTTCATTGTGTTCGGTTAATGGAGGCAGAGCGCCATCTGTGAGTGCAGTATAAAACTGGGCACAATGGCCATCGGAATAAAGTTGCGTCTGGGAAATTGCGTTGATTGAAATGCAATGAAATCGCATTGTGGCTACGCTTGGAAATATAACGGATAGGTTTTTGTATGCTTTGTGCGCGTCGCGTTGATGGTAAAAACTGGCGATGTGCAGATTTGGATAGAAAGTGTCCAAATTGAATCGGGTGGAGGGTTTTCAAAGAAAATAATGCTAGAAGAGTTTGTAAATCAGCAAAATCAGTAGAAATATATTCCGGAATTTGAATACAGAAAAGTGTGTTGCAGCTAAAAGAGATGTAGCTTATTCTACTGACCGCTAGATGTCCTTTGTCGATGTTACCATTTTGAGATTATGTACGCAAGAACTACATAATTAAATTATTTAGTTCTTGTATGTAATTATTTAGTTCTTTAAGTAATTCCAGTATCCGTAAAATTTAATATTTTGTTTTAAATTGTATGTTAAATTATTTATTCAAACATACATTAATCGTTTATAGTACTTACAGTTAGGTTTGGAATCGAAAATGTTGAGACACTCACCTAGAACAAAAAGAAAATGAACGTTATATGGATAAATTATAAGATAACAATGAAACAAATAAAATATGTATCCTAAACTATGCGAAAATGTCATTGTCGCGTCTCCATGGGGACACGAAAGATGCAAATTGCAACCCTTAAAATAATCGTTAAAATAATCAATAAACTTTTGAGAGTAATTGTCAAAACAAAGCCATAAAGTATGGGTCTACTGTATAAATTTGTAAATAAAATAAAGAATTCAAGACACATGACTACACTGGCTAAGAACAAAAAAATATATCTAACAAATTTTAGGACTGTTAGGATTTTAGGAAAAATTTAGAAAACTGAAGAACTTGATGATCGATGCTTCTGCTTGTGCCAAATTAAACAACTGCAAAATCATTCCAGCCATTGTTTTGACATCCACATTCAAAAGATATTGCTTATTTTTTTATTCCATTATTAGTGTTGAGGTATGCAAATTTATGAAACTGAATAAATACAAAAAGTATGTTTTTAAAATAATTATAGAATTAATTTTATTTAGAACCTGACCATAGTAGATCATAGAACCTGTTGAAAAAGTTCCTTGAAAAACAATAATTGCACCAAATAAGAGATAATACTAAAAACATGGTGTTAATATACATACAGGGTTAGCCAAAATTACCTGAACACATAAATAATTCTTCAACCGTATGAAATTTCAAAAAATTGTTCAAACAAAAGTTTTTTGGCTTTAAACAAGCTACCGTTTAAATATATTTCAATATACAGAGTAATATAGAAAATTGGTAACCTTTCCCTTTTTTAAATAGAACACCCAATATATTATTACATTTTTTTTCTAAGTTTCTTAAGAATTTTTTATAGGAATCATTTTTTTTTATAAAATGCAGTCTTTTTTAATTATAAGCTATTAACCAAAAATCGTCAAAACACCTAAAAATGTCCCCAACTGCAAACATTTCCATTTTCTAATATTTTCTCCAAGTATATATTTATTTTTTCATTCTAAGAACTTTTTGTAGAAATAAGTTTTTATTGAAATTGTGTTAAAGACAATTAATATAATTCTATTTAATTGTATTGTTATTTTCTCTTGGATTTTTTTATTTTTTACCGGTTTGGTTAAAGTAAAAGTTCATGAGCTTTTACTTATAACTTAAAAATAATGCATTTTATAAAAACAATATTCCTACATAATATTCTTAGAATTAATCCTAGCATTAGAAATGTAAAATATACAGGCTGCTATGTTAAAAAACGGAAAAGTTTGCAAACTTCCAGAATAAAATAAACATCCTGTATATTAAAAATATATTGTTTAAACTCAAAAAACTTTTATTTGAAAAATATGTTTTTTTTGCAGCTATTTAAAAATCGAAAAGGTTATCAATATTGTATAATAAAATGAGCCAAAAGATTTTTGCTTAAACAATTTTTTGAAATTTCTTACGGTTGGAGAATTATTTAGCTGTTCCGGTAATTTTGGCTACCCCTGTATAAAGCACGAAAAAATCAGTCATAATAATCTCTTTACTGTTTGCCTTTTACTTATTTAATCTCAAAGTTTGCCATATTTTAGATTATCACTTTCCTTTGTAAATTTGAATGAAATTCAATTCTTTTTTTAAATAGATATATTATTATATTTTTTTCCGAGTTTAATTATAAGAATTTTTTATAGGAGTCACTTTTTTATAAAATGCAGTATTTTTTAATTATAAGCTATTAACCAAAAATCGTCAAAACACCTAAATATGTCCCCAACTGCAAACATTTCCATTTCCTAATAGAACATCAAGTACATATTTATTTTTTTAATTATAACAACTTTTTGTAGAAATAAGTTTTTTTTGACAATGAAACTAAAAACATTTAATTCTATTTAATTGTGTTGTTATTTTCTCTTGGATTTTCTTATTTTTTTGGCCGTTTGGTTAAAGTAAAAGTCCATGAGTTTTTATTAATTGCTTATAATTAAAAAATAATGCATTTTATAACAACAATATTCCTACATAATATTCTTAGAATTAATCTTAGCATTAAAAATCTAAAATCTGTTCTGTTATAAAAAGGAAAAGTTTGCAAATTTCCAAAATAAAATAAACATCCCGTATATTAAAAATATATTTGAACGATAGGTTGTTTAAACCCAAAAAACTTTTATTGGAAAAATGTTTTTTTCTCAGTTGGAGAATTATTTTAGGTGTTCCGGTAATTTTAACAATTTTCGGTTAATAGCTTATAATTAAAAAATAATGCATTTTATAAAAAAATGATTCCTATAAAAAATTCTTAGAATTAATATTAGAATAAAGAAATTTAATAATATATAGAGCGTTCTATTTAAAAAACGGAAAGGTTATCAAATTTCTATAAAATGAGAACCCTGTATATTGAAGATATATTTAAACGATAGCTTCTTTAAAACCAAAAAACTTTTGTTTAAACAATTTTTTGAAATTTCTTGCGGTTGGAGAATTATTTAGGGGTTCCGGTAATTTTGGCTAACCCTGTATAAAGTACAGAAAAATCAGTCTTAATAATCTATTTACAGTTTGCCTTTTACTTAATTAATCTCAAAGTTTGACATACCTATTCTACATATCACAAATAGAAAGAAAAAGAATTCAGAGCATAAGATAGATAATCACTTTCCTTTGTAAGTTTGAATGAAATTTAATTTAGTTATTGAAATAGCTAATATTTTAGGGATATTTCAAACTTTTTCACGTTAGAATATTATTTTATGTCGTAGACGTTGCGACATATAGTCGCAACGTTAAAATCGTCAGCACTCTCAGACAAATTGAAATGCAAATGGTAATTCAATCTCCGAAAGAAAAATATTATTCTTTCTCTCGCAAATTATTCCCAGCGCCGTGCACAATGGGGTGTAAAATTCCACCCTCGCGTGGCAGGGGTTAAGCTGCAATCAAGCAGCTCGCGCGCGACCCAAAACAGGATGAAGGGTGCATTACTATTCAACAATGGAGAGTACTTAGCCAAATAAAAACTTTCTCGCTTATTGTTGTCGTATTCATCCACATTTGCTACCGTATGTCATGCTGTTATTATTTTGAAACCGTAAATTAATATTTGATTATCAATCCTTTACTTCCAAACTTATTATAATCAAGCATATACAAGTGTCCCACAGAACAACTAGTTTACTGGTTTACTGGTAGCTAGAATTATGGATGCCGCAGAAACTATTCGTGCTGATCCTGAGACTGTTAGCAGAGCTACCACTTCAGTTCTAAGAAGGGCTAGACTATGTATACAGCATGTGGGTGGACATTTTGAGCAACTGCTTAAATAAAGCTGTTTCTTTTTAAATGGTCTTTAAATTAGTAGGGCATTCCTACTACTTATTTAAAATTTCAAATGCTTGCATTAGACATCTTTTACTTGAAATCATCCTATATATCATCCTATCTTCCTGTATATCCACTTTAAGAAAATTTACTCTCAACGCACAGTGAATCGCCTATAATAATCTAGGTGGACAAAAGTCATTTCTAAGAATCGGTTAATTAATGGTCACATGTTATAAACAAACCCCCCGAGGTGACAATTTTATGTAATAACTGTGAAAAGCATTCCACATTGAGGAGTTATAGACGCAGGGAGGCCACGTGATAAGGTAGCGCATTCATAACCGGTTTAGTTGCATTTTTGCAGTGTTTTCGATAGTACACCCTAACACTTGTGGTTGATAATTTAATTTGTACGGTGATGAATTTTACTTTAGAGGGTAAGTCTTTCCTATTTCACTCCAAATTAGATTCTATTAACAGAATATGTGGTGTAATAATTATGTTGAAAAGATGATAGAAAATACATGCTAATTTTATATTTATAAACTTTCGTCGAATACAACTTTTTTTATCCACGTTTATTCAAACTATATTTTTTATATAATATAGTTTAAACATTTATCTTTTAAATGACATTAATTTGAATACCACATTTTGCCACACTTTTGCTGCATTGATTTTTTTCAGAACGTGTCTACTCGATTTTAAAATTGGAGTTTTTTGAAGAATAGCCAAAACATAGGAAAGAAGAACGAAATGCTCGTCTAATGGATTATATCAGTCACACAGTTATAAGTATTTTCATTGTGTTTGTTCCAAAGTTAATTTATAATTGCATTTATATATAGTACTGTTGAGTTATTTTTGAATAAGATATTTTTCATATCTAAATTCTGTAATATTAAAGCTAACGCAGTTTTCTTTTCGAATAATGTTTTATTTAATTATTATTTTTGTTTTATTATTATTGATTATAAATTATGTATATTCCTCAGGTTTTAAATTTTTATATTTTATATTTAATGTCAAGGACATTTTCTTGTTTTTGTCATAATTGAGCAAGCATTTACTATAATCAATAAATAATCAAAGCGCAAAATAAAATATTTTTGTCCAGCTACTTTGTTCTAGGTGATTCGCTGTTGCTAATTTATTTACAAAAATAATTCTCTTGTTTTTGCAGATAGGTATAATATTATCATATTTACAACGAAAAAAAAACAACCCACTGCTAATTGTGTTTTAATATCAATTTTAGTACCGGCTTATCTGGAATAATATAGTATTATAAAATTTTATAATGATTGTTGGAGATCAAATGTTATAACGTTCAGTGTTAATATCTAGTTATCTATATATAAAATACATGTTGATATAGAAACATAATAACAATAATATCGATGTCACTTCATATATGTATATAAAACGCTCATAACATGAAATTACTTCTTTACTACTTTCTTTACTACACTATCTCTGATCCACCGCAATATACAAGAAACATACTTTATTAATCAACCCCCTCCAAAACCACCCGATTATCAAATGATTTTAAAAACATATTTTTAACGAGTTCCCAGGTGTAATAACACATTTGCAAAGTTTCAGAATTTTTAATTATACCTACTTTATTTTTCAACCCCCTCAAACACTACCCTATTGACACTTAAAATTTTATCTGCTATTTATATGTCTTTGTGGGTATAATACTATCATATTTAGATGAATTCAAATTATTAAACGAACGTTTAGCGTTTCAACCTCCTAAAAACAACCCCCTAAAAACAACCCCTTAAGGTTTAAATTTTTTTCACTATTTTTCTAGTTACCAAATTATTTTAAGTTCATCTAAAACAAAAAAATAATTTTGTCCACCTAAAAGTTGAATCAAAAAAAGAATCAAATGAAAAATGAAAAAATCAAATGAATCACTGTGCAACCTGAGAATTTCAGTGTGTATCCCACTTCTGATACCAAATTTCTATATGCAATAGTAATACCGGCCATAGTAATACCGACTAACATTTCATTTTAGATTAAATTGAAAAGAAACAAAAGAAAAAAACCCGGTCAAAGGAGATATTGGGAGACAGTAAAAGGGGTTGGTAACGGGAGTAGGGAATGCATAAAGCTAAGATTTCAATGCGGCCATAGTACAAAACGGGGGCTATTATTGTCATCAGTATCGGAACTGAATAACGCGAAAAGCTTCTAGAATGAGCTTTGTTCTTTCTGGGCCGTAGTTGTATGGAAGAAACGTAAAAGTCATACAACGGGGCCGGGAGCTTTTCCCGAATAGAAAAGCGTCCATTGTCGTCGAGCGCGCGCTGCCTCTCTCCAGAGAGATTCTGTTCACTGTGCGCCAGAAAAGAACTGTGGCTGCTATTTTTCGTGAAAAGAATGTCGCTGGTATTCATCCCGTGTACTTATACTGTGCGACGCTTTATTCGAGATTATTTTCGCATTTTTCGCGAACAGAACGGCATTCATGTGGAGCATTATTAGTAATGGCAACCAGCAGCTACAGCGCGCGGCTTCAGCTTCCAATGTATTTGTCGAGTGCTGTTCCACGAGTTCGTATAGAACCTACATTGGAATAACAATCACAGAATTAAAATGGTTGCAGATTTTCGCTCAAAAGCCAAAAAGAAAAACTATTCGTATTCATACATATGTTTAGTTTTATTTTCTGTGTCAAAAATAGCAAAAATATATGATTACGAAAAGATGTATGAGATATTTAACTTTGTTTTATTGTCGTGAAATCCGATAGTGCAATTGGATTTAAATCCTTATATAACTTTCAAGATAGATGAGAAATCAGTGTCTATGGGGTCTGCATCATCTTGAAAAAAAAAATGAACCTAAAAAGCTAACTTACATAGTAGTATAGCATTTCAGACCCTAGAACCTTTTAAACGGGTCTTTCGTTTAAAAAAAAAAATCGATTTCTTTTTACTGGAAGGATATGTGATGCAGGCGCAAGCAAAAGAGACAGAGCGATGACGTGGGCTATGTGTCACTGTCTGACTACCGTAGGTAGATAGCGGAAGGCAGTAGTGTTTCGCTTATTTATTTTATTCCAGCTGAACCCATTGTCCTAGAAACCTCAAACTGGTCTGATAGTAAACCTAAATCTTTGCATTACCTAAAATTCTAAAAAAAAATTTCCCAAATGTTTTTGACGCATTTACAGCGATTCATTAACTGGGGTGCGGACGCCTTCATAAAAAAAGGTAAAAATAACGCAATAACCTGACGAGATATGCAGCTTTTGAAAACGCCTATTCGCTACCATAAACAAACAAAAGTTATCAATATAACCCTAAGTTTCAACTGTCTTTTTTTTTGATTTTTTTTAATGTCATGATAAGTTTTGTGAATTAACTTTACGACAATTAACAGATCTATCAATATCAGTAAAAAAAATATGGGATTGCCATTTAGAAAGTGTCGATGACGTCATAAGTCGAAAACAATTGAACGTCGGAAATTAAATTTGATGTAAATACGTATATTTTGATAATTAGAAATCGGCGAAATTTTTCAAATAACAAACCGTTTCAGATATTGTGTCATGTTTCATTACTTTACTCGCTCAATGTATACATATTTCGAATAAATACAAATTTTAAAATGTGAAAAATAATTTATAAATAGTGATAATATCGAATAAATATAATCAGCATCACGGACTACTTTTAATGTCAGAATGCGTTTCCTTAATTCAGTAATACAAAGAGCATTTAGTTATTGGACTACAAATATTTCAAATTAAGGAATAACTAAGTGCTAATATATAATTTGAGAGCCTAAAAAATCTGCGGTGGGACTCTGTGCACTGTCGCTTTCATGCGATATATCGCTTTCTACCTTGGTGGCACTCTGCATGCACTCTGTGCATATTTCGACTATCGTCTTGGTTACCTCTTCTACTACCCAAACATCGCCTAGACGCGACAGCTAGGGAAGTATCGCCAAAGAGAGAGACATATATCGCTTTTGGTTGGAGAAAGATAGAAACCACGGGCATTGCTTTGCATTCTTAATACATTGACAATGACATTCATATAATAAGGGTTAATCAGTGTCATTACGTTTTTGTCTGGACAAATGTTCGAAATTAATTTGGCAAACGTTTTTGTATATTCATATAAACAGGGTGTAACAAAATTATTTGGTTAGTTATACATAGGTGAATTCTAGAACAAAAATAACAGAAAAATAAGCTTCGGTAAAGCAACTGTCAACACGAAAAAAAAACTACCTCCTGTCACTGTCAATACAAAACGTCCAGTATATGCAACCTTGAAATCTTAAAATCACCAACCATTTGCACCAATAACCCAAAAATTACTAAATATTTCCGAAGGCACCCGAAGGCTTGGCGATGCTGTCACGGAGTACCAATAGGGTATTTGACTGTATTAAAAATATGGCATGTATTATAGTCATCCTAATAGATTACAGTTTAAGAAAACTATTTGTTATTACTTTTCAAAAAAAAAATGCTTTATTTCTATGAAAAACCAAAATTAAAATTGAATTTTATTCACGTCCTATCACGTGATTGAAAACGCTCTGTAATTGGGTCAGTCTCCAGTGATGTCATTCGTTAGTCCGCCTTAGAGCGCGTTCGGTTTGTCAGGGTATGGTATGGGGAGAGCAATGCTCAGATAACGTGGGTCGGCTGTCTCTCTCTTATATGCAGATAAACGCCGTATGACGTTAGTCCGCCTATTATGCAGCGCGTCACTCTCACCGTAAAATACCGGGTTATCCGAACGCGCTTTTATGCTTCTCCCGTTTGAATTTAATAGCACGAAAGCATCATGTAAGCATAACTTTGTAGGTTAGGATAGCCCTAACCTTCAGCTGTCAGATCAGATAATACCTTTCGAAAATACGATAGATAATTTATTCTAGTCAGTTTTACTTATGTCGAAGTAATCTTCACAACAGAAAACACTTGTATTGGCGGCTATTTATTTCATTTGGATTTCTACGAGCCAACCACTTTCTTCGCAGTTTCAAATCTTGCGGAACAGCTACAAATAGTTTATCCGGAATTTTTCTTGACGTATCTCTGCATTGTGGATTTATACACCATTTATAACCCATTTTTATGTAGAAATTGTGAAAACAACACATCATACAACACAATTACCAAACGGCGACGATGCCAATGCTGACAGACCATATGGGCCAATTTGACATCTTGACATCACATCATCTTGACATCTTGACATCACTAACCGGTGACGTCACACAACAGAAAGTATCGTTTTGGCGGGACTTTTTGTGATTCAATTTTTAACGCTGATTTTTATGAAATATTGAGGAAATAATTACAAAAAATAATGCATTTACAATGTAGAGTGAAGGAATAAACACATTAAGGTGGTTTTCCAAAAATAGTCAAATACCCTATTATGGTGACTGTAGCCGGAGATGATCGGTTGCAGGCACATGACTTTATCATACTATATATAAAATTAATAGTTTAGGTGCATGAGATATTATTTGATCGAGATCGGCTATGTCTGCATTAAAATAAAACTAGTAGACCTAGACAGATAAATCGATTAAAGCTGCGTTCGGATATTGTACTCCGTTGACACCGGGTACACCGTCCAAATGACACGTGTTATTGGGTGTAGAAAGTGTGAAGGTGCGTTCCGATTGGTGGCAATGGTAGGTAATGGCGGTGGTAGCAGACGAAATTATAGTGTTTCTCACATGTCGTGATGAAATTCTATTAGAAATACTATAATGGCGTCTACTACCACTGCCATTAGCACTAATGAAAGCGCACCTTAACGGTGTTCAATATCCGAACGCAGCTTGTATTGACAGTAGTATTGTCAAAGCATTAGCGTTTGACACTGTCTACCGTCATTATAATCACATCTGACATATCCTGGCTACTAGTTTGAATGCAGTACGACCGATCTCGATGAAATAGAATTTGCTCATGCAGCTAAACTATTGATTGTACCAAAAAATGTCGTAGTCATAAATTATTCAGAATTTCCTCTAGTTTAATTTATTATTTAACTATTTCGACGAAATTCCAGAAATGCCGGCTTATTTACAAAATCTTTCAAAAATGCTAAGACTAAACCTCCAGTTCCTTTGGACCCTTTTTAACAGAAAGCTTTTCAGCTCTAAGTTTGGCCTTGAAATTTCTAAATATGAAGTTTCGTCCCGATACCTTTAGTAGTTTCTCCGGAATCGTCGCCACAAAAAACGGGTACACACACACACACACACACACACACACACACACACACACACACACACACACACACACACCCACATCCACACACACAGAAATTTTTTTGTACCTTGGTCAAAAATGTTCAGGGGACCCAAAAAGACATATTTCCGCTAAAATCTCAAAAATTTTTTTTGGCACGATTACAATACTTTACATACTACGTATGATAAAGTAAAAACGGGGACAGCAAAGTGAAATTAGGCACTTATATTCTCAACAATTTTAGTTGTGTAACATTTACTTTGACAGTATTTGTTAACCTATGACGTCTAAACTCTGACAGTATTTGTCACCCTACAGATTTGTTCCGGTTTCATCAATTTTATTCTTCCTGGTATTCTTGCCGACACTTAATTTAGTAGCGATTTCCCGAATTCTGAATCCATCATGTAGTCGAGTTTAAATTATTGCCTTCTGAAATTCATTCAATTGCGTCATTTTTAGTTCTTACGTCAAAATTCACGATGACATTAATATGACAAGACAAGCGTACTGACATGACATTACGAAGCCAAGTTTAATTAGTTCAAAGTTGAGTGACCCCGTTTTTTATGCTCTCAATAGTACCCAGTCTGTAAATTTTAATTAGGCGGAATATATGAATGAAATATAAATTTTATTAAATCTGCGATTATTCTCTCATGTATTTAAGTCTCTGCAAGAGTTAAGGGTTGATTAATTTATTCCAATTAAATTGAAGAAGATATTACAACTAAAACAGTTAAATTAAAACCACATACGGCCAGAGTACCGTATGAGATAGAAAGAGATGGCTAGCCCACATCACTGCGGGTTGCATACCAAATGCATTTGCTTCAGTTATTCACCATGTCGCGTCCTTTCCTGTTATACGTAGTATATACAGTTCACTGCTGTACTATGAATAGAAAAAACAACAAGTCACTTGCTTTAACACCGTAAAGTTACTACCACACGCATTTACACCCACAAAAGAATTGAAGCGACCTCTATGGTGTTCCAACACCATCACACATTTTCGATCCTGCAGCGCGCTCATTGCTATTCAATGCAACTTTACACTGGACTCGCCCGTTGTTACACCCAACACGAAGAAGAATGCCGATCTAATTACGCAATTATGACCGCAAATTGAGAACTATTTTCCACACCAGAATCTAATTTAAACCTGTATGTCCGCACGGCTTCAATTCCCCATTTTTCCGGCATAAAACAAGACCGCGCGCGCTCGGCGCGTCGAAGAATCAACAAAAACTGTTAAATAAACACGTCAATCAGTTCTCGTTCGCGGACAAAAGCGGCAGGCGGACCCGGCTTCGCTTTGCATCCGATAAATTGCGCAAAGAAAAACAAGCAACAAGCCAAACTAACTGCATTGGCATCGGCATGCATGTATATTCGCGAGAGGATCTGTTTGTGAGGGGTACAATATATATATATAGGAGTCTGAATGACGTTTAATTTCACATATCGCTGTAGAAGAGCTACCCTTGATTAAAATCACGGGGTCTATGGGACAACAATGGGCCATCTCGTCTCTCTGTGTAGTTCGTTTTGGTCCCCCTGCTTCGGCCCTGCTAGATACAGGTCCGTCTAATCAAGAGCGTTCTTTGTCAATCGATGTATTTGTGATTGATTGAAACTAAAATTGCTTTTGGGTCTCTTTTAGTTTGTTTTCTTTTTTGTAATTCGTTTCTTGGCGATCTCTTCGGTTCGATTTTTCGGTAATTTGATCTGATCTTTAATGGAACGGACGGTTTTTGTTTGTTTGCATTCTTTATGCTGGCTTCCAATCGTGTATTTGATATGCACACATGTTTGATGTTATTGTCCCGATATGTAGAATTAGTTATAGGTATATTATTTGTCTATAGAACATAAGTACGTTAACAGTTTTTGTTGATTCTTCGACGCGCCGAGTTGCGTGGTCTTGTATTATGCTGAAAAATGGGGAATTGAAATTAAATTTAAATTCTGGTTGGGAAAATAGTTCTCAATAGGGTATTTGACTATTATTGGAAAACCATCTTAGTGTGTTTATTCCTTCACTCTACATTGTAAATGCATTATTTTTCGTAATTATCTCCTCAATATTTCATAAAAACCAGCGTTAAAAATTGAATCACAAAAAGTCCCGCCAAAACAATACTTTCTGTTGTGTGACGTCACTGGATAGTACATGTCAAATCGGCCTATATGGTCTGTCAGCATCGGCATCGTCGCCGTTTGGTAATTGTGTTCTATGATGTGTTGTTTTCACAATTTCTACATCAAAATGGGTTATAAATGATGCATAAATCCACAATGCAGAAATACGTCAAGAAAAACTCCGGATAAACTATTTTGTAGATGTTCCACAAGATTTGAAACTGCGAAAAAAGTGGTTGGCTCGTAGAAATACTTCGACATAAGTAAAACTGACTAGAATAGGTTATCTATCGTACTTTCGAACCAGGTATTATCTGATCTCACAGCTTAAGGTTAGGGCTATCCTAACCTACAAAGTTATGCTTACATGGCACTTTAGTGCTATTAAATTCAAACGGGAGAAGCATAAGAGCGCGTTCGGATAACCCGGTATTGTACGGTGAGAGTGACGCGCTGCATAATAGGCGGACTAACGTCATACGGCTTTTATCTGCATATAAAAGAGAGACAGCCGACCCAGGTTATCTGAGCATTGCTCTCTAAGCGTACTATCGAATGACGTCACTGGAGACTGAGCCAATTACAGAGCGTTTTCAATCACGTGATAGGACGTGAAGAAAATTGAATTTTAATTTTGGGTTTTAATAGAAAAAAAGCATATTTTTTTGAAAAGTAATAACAAATAGTTTTCTAAACTGTAATCTATTAGGATGATCATATACAGGATGTTCCTAAATCTCGATGTAAATACGAAAAGGGGTAATTCTTTGGCTTATTTAATGACAAAAGATTCATATAAACATAGGTCCGCAAACGCATCGTTGTCGATCTACAAGGTGTTGAAATTTCAAGATCCTAGTTTTAATTTTTAACAGTTGGTGGCGAATAAAATGTGAAAATAAATACAAACAAAAGGTTATCTAAATCAAGCCAAGGCTTACTAGACCAATTATTTAAAAAATTTTAATTTCATCTAGCGAACCACAGAAAAGCTTTTATTTTTTCTTCTCGATAACAGTGGTAAATACGAAAGAACTACAAAAGATTGAAATGCTTTAGAACAAAACAAAAAATGCATTTTGTATTTTAGAATCCACCAGCGGCGCACCGAAAAAAAGTTCATGGGGAGAAAAGGGGGCATGAACCCTGAAAAAATATCTCCCTGTAGATTCTTTGAACCATTTGGTATGCCCAATGATGTAAGTCCTATAGCGTAACCCATATTCCAAATTAGAGCTAAATATCTCAAAAACTACAAGAGCTATAAAGAAAAACTAAAAAATCTTGAAAGTTCAACACCCTGTAGATCGGCAACGAAGCGTTTGCGGACCTATGTTTATATGAATTTTTAGTCATTAAATAAGCCAAAGAATTACCTCTTTTCGTATTTACATAATATTTAAGAACACCCTGTATTAGGGTGCTTCTTATTTCTCGACTTTTGAAAAATTACTGCGTCAGCCCGCCATTCGCTTCTATCACCAAAAAAACGAACTTTTTAGATAGGGTTTTAGGGGTCGCTACCTCGTGTCAAAGTTTAAGAAAAATATGATATGATAACTTGCAGCTCGATGTGCATAGAACAGTAATATTCATCATTCAAACACAATAAAACATACTAGTGCAAGTCGTGATCAGATTATTTCGGTCAACGACGCTCGTACCCGACCCCTGCCCCCCGCCCGCACGCACTCCTGTATCGCCCTGGCATTGGCAAACTAAAAAGTGCAGGTACCGATCACAATATACATTTATCATCAATTCGTCGCCAGTGTATGAAGCAAAGGCAAAGGGTAGCGGAGTCCTTAAAGAAAGAGTTTAATCCAAATATGCCTCTTACTGTTCATTGGGACGGCAAACTAATCGAGGACATTACCTGACACGAAACAGTGGATCGCCTTCCCATTTTAGTGTCAGGACAGGGTATGGATCAACTTTTAGCAGTTCCCAAAATCAGTCGTGGAACTGGGGAGGTGTGTGCTTCAGCTTTTTATAGGAGAAAGGTATTTGTCGGGCAATTCCGTCATACGAAGATCGAAGATCGAAGAAGCAACCGTATACACGTGTCTCGGACTATTAGTCCTCATCAGTACGGTATAGCCAAGGAGTTGAGTGTCCATCTTGCTCCTTGGCTATACCGTACTGATGAGGACTAATAGTCCGAAACACGTGTATACGGTTGCTTCTTCGATCTTCGATCTTCGTATGACGGAATTGCCCGACAAATACCTTTCTCCTTTATATCTTACCGTCGATTAACCAGCTTTCCTTCAGCTGTTTATGACACTATTCTTTCATGGAACTTGAGCGACAAAATAAAATGCTTTTGCTTCGACACCACTGCGGTCAACACTGGTTTAAAAGGAGGTGCTTCCATTCTATTAGAACAGAAGATGGAAACAGATGGTCTTTGGTTGGCCTGTCGTCACCATATAATGGAAATAATGCTAGAAGCAGTCATAGTTCAAGCACTAGGTCCGTCAAGTGGACCAGAAATATTAATCTTTAAACGATTTAGAACTGCTTGGCCTAACATTGACCAGAATAAGTTCAGTACAGTTTCTTCAGAGCCTGATGCTTTAAGATGCGTAGAAAATGTAGCAAGCAGTACAATTTCATTCGCTGAGAAACAGCTAAATGATTATCAGCCACGGGACGATTACAAGGAACTGTTGAAACTTGCAATAATATATAGAAAGAAGATTTTTATGTTTAGAGACCAGTTTGAACTGACAAAAAGGGAACTTAAAGCGATTACTGAAATTTCCGTCTTCGTGGTTACGATTTATATAAGATGCTTTTTTCAAGCTCCCGTGGAAACTTCAGCACCAAGGAATGACTTGTGACTGTTAAAAAATCTTAAGGCATTTGAAAATATTAACAAAGCTATGTCCAAAAAGGCTCTAACGAAGTTCCTAGGACATTTGTGGTATCTGTCCGAAGAACTTGTTGCGTTTTTTTTTTCGATGACAAAGTTTCTCTTGAAAGCAAACAAAAAATGGCGATTGCACTGAATGAGGAAGGTCCAGACGATAGCCCCAAGCGAATTACTTTGGATCTAAGTCACATCGAAGAAAAAAATATTGAAGATTTCGTGTCCAGCAACACCTGAAATTTTTTTAGAATCCTGGGAAATGTCGTCTTCATTTTTTGCATAAAGAACCTCGTCTTTGGGCAGAAGATGAAGACTACAAAGCTTCCAGAGAAATTGTACGTTCTATGAGAGTGGTGAACGACATTGCGGAACGGGGCGTAGCATTAATGGAAGAATATAATAAACTAATTACCACCGATGAAGAACAAAAACAATTCCTTCTTTTGGTTGTAACGAATTTTAGGCAAAAGTACCCTGATACAAAGAAAAGTACGTTATTAGCATAAGTTACCATTCTTCTTTATCTGTATTTGTCTTTATTTGAACTTAATAAAAGAATTTTCAAAAATCCTTATCTTTATTTTTCATGTGCTGGTAGCGACCCCGAAATATTACTTAAGAAATCTGAAAAAAAATACATATGAGTTTTTTGTGCCTTAGAATAGAATAAAAGGGTGACACGAAACATATTGAAAAAAAAAATTTTTTTTGCCAAATAAGAAGCACCCTACCCTGTATATAAAAAATCATAAATTTATACCGAGGAGTTTCTTAATAGCCTTTGCGACTATCCACCATCGAAAATTAGACTGGTCGACTGGTGGAAGCACAGACATCACAAAAGTTTACTTAAAAATATGTTTCTTCCACGATAATTTAGATAATGTGATAAATTAAAAACAAAATGATGTCTTATAATCAACGTAAATTTGCATATATCCACCACACGTACCGCCAATGTTACTTTTTGAGCGCCTCACTGTTTTAAAGTGATGAAATGGATCGTTAGTTTCCATTCTTTACTGTCATTGTGGTCTCCACGAATCATTAGAGCGCATTGTGCATCACACAGCCGACCGACAGAGAGGAAATGTTGCTCTTCTTCGGCCGCCATGGTATTTTTGTTAAGGGTTAATGATTAATTATATTTTCGTGTGTCTAGTAATCCTTTTTTAATCAATTAAATTTCGCTTCAATGACGCGTTAATGCCGCCGCGTCGAGGGGTTTTGATTGTGTCGATGTTTTCAATAAACCCTGATGGTCCTTTCGATGTGGATCAACATTCACAGCAAGATGTTTGATTTATCACGAGGATATTTGAAGGGATGTCATCAACTATTTGATGATGTGGAATGAATAGAAATATGTCTTTTCCTGTAAAATATACAGATAGAAAAGATTTCTTGTTTTTAAAAAATATGTATTCTTATGAATTTATTCTTTTGGATCTTGATGGATCTTCATTGAATATTCTAGCTTATTTGCCTGTAGAGATTAATTTATTTGGATCATTTATTTAACTCAAATACGTAAATATATTTGGATACAAACGAAAATTACTTTTACAAACAGAAATAATTTTGTTTTGATTTAAAAACACGTTTCTTTACACCAAAGAAATCTATATTTGACTCAAACAAATATATTTGAGGCTTTTAGTATCAAAACCAGCTACACACAGAAAAGTGATTATTTGGAACGAGAAAACATAATTTCTTGAATTTATTTACTATATTCAAATGCATATTTACTTGGATGTAGAAAGTTAGGTATATACAAGAAATGCCACATACGCAATATAAGTAAAATAATTTCTCAGATAAATGTTGTCAACAAATAAATTCTTTCTTTATAAGAACCAATATTGTATTGAAAGAAGTAATTGAATTTTTCGTCCCAAAAATGTTAATTTCTCCAACGAAGTAATAGTAAATCCATCCAAGTGCGTAGTTCCTTGATCCAAGAAAATATAAGACATTTAATATAAGTAAGTATTGTTTACTGAATAAAAACCCACCAATTATTTAACTGAAGTGATTCTCACTTCTTTCAAGTAATCCCTTTCTCTGGAATAAATATGCGCACCGTGATTTTGACAAGGCTCGCGCGCCCGCGCGTGGTGCTGGCGCCACGGAACCTAACCCAGTACGAAAATAACGATGTACCCGTAGGGGATGTGCCTTGTGATTTATTGGGGATGTGTATTGTGATTTATAGTGTACAATAAACGTTTCAACACGGAATAGTTTGATGTAACGCACGCAACAGTTTAGAACGAGTAAGTAAATATAACATACCTATCTTGTTAATTAGCAAAAGAATTCATAGACATATTTGTGCCAAATCTTTAAAATTCTTACATTAAGTAGGTAAAAATATTAACCGGGAATAAAAATATACACTTCATTGAAGACTGTTCACTTACTTCACCAGAGTAACCACTTTCTTAAATCTAGTAATTATTCCAAAAATAAAATTTCTTGGTTGAAGTCAATAATCTCTCGCGTATATACGAACCTACCTACTACTTCAGCCAAGTAATTCTCTCTTCGTTCGAGAGATCACTTTTCTGTGTGTATCTAAACAAATTAAAATTTGCCGACCACTGTTATTTATCGTGTTCTCATAACAAATATTATTAAATATCCAACACATAAACCAACTTTTAACAAAAAAAAAATCGAAAAAAAAACATATTTTCCCATTGTAAATTTGTCCCATTCTCAACATACAACAAACAACTCTCGGGGTAGAGTAGAGGCATTATAATGCGCGCGTTATATTACGCATCACTGGAAATCCACTTAGAGATTTCTTTGTCGAAAAAGCTCCGACAAAGCTCCAAAGCTCCGCAGCTCCGGGATGACCGACGCGGCACAAACAAATCGCCAAAAGTCCCGCCCTTTTATAATACAGCTAATAGCGGCCGGAAGCGGGTTGCGCCGCCTAGCTATGGCAGCGCCACACGGTGGCCATTTAGAGAAGTTCCGGCGGCCACCGGAAACATTAGCCGTTTGTTATATAACGTTATGGCGCGCATTAATCATATCTCGTTGCCAGACGGCGGCGCCTTTGTCGGAGATATTGTTATTGATATTCTTGTTTTCCATTTCTCTGTTCGTATACGATAGGACGTACCAACCCCCTGGTATTAATAAATGATCTTTCTTTTGGGCAAAGAATACGGATATGTTTCCATAAATAGTTGAGTTTTCCGGCGAAAAGTTTTGCAATATACATACCTCTGCTGCCGTATAAATTATGATAGTTTAGAATGTTTGTTTAGAGATTGCCAATTACACTTTGGCAATAAAAAAGATCTTCTTCAAGTTTATTTATCAACAGGGTACTGTATTAATTAACAGTGATCCAAAATTAAATCATAAATATATGAAAATTTATAAAATGGACCTTTTAGAACACCTAGAAATGTAAAGACATAAAAGAAATAGAAATGAGACTTTACTAAACGATCAATTAATTTTCCATAACAGTTCCCTATTCATGTACACTTTATTTTCCTGAATTCGCTTACACTGGTGTCCGCAATTACGTTGCTAACTTCACTACGCGTGTCCCATTTCATTTGTCTCTATTTGTTTATATTAACCATATGTTTGTGATTTACCTGTGATTTTTATACGCCGACCGTAAGTTTCTTTGTAAATTTTAACCACTTGTGATATTATTTATTCAAATTGCAGTACCCATTAAAATTAAAGTACAACAAAGGAAAATAGGTTTGCACCTTTGTACATTTGTACCAACATGGACAGCTTCAAAATTAAACTTTTGATTGATTTTGAAGCTTCAGTGATTATGGTTCGTACTACATACCTAAATTTGAAAAAAAATTAAGAAGTAAGTAATATCATGAAATTAGACTGAGTAATAATTTATTTGCCACGCAAATCCAATATTGACAATTCCAAGAATGCTGTTGTTTGTACTAAATGTGTGTTTTGTTTTATTGAAGATTATAATATCTTAATAGACATCAGATCTAATGATGCATATTAACTCAACAAAGCCAAGAATTACATTAAGTTAACCCAAGAATTTTTACTTTATCATACGCAGTATTATAAAGTATTGTAATCATGCGGAAAAAAAGTTTTTGAGTTTTTAGCGGAAATATGTCCTTTTGGTCCCCTGAACATATTTGACCAAGGAACAAAAAAATGTCTGTGTGTGTGTGTGTGTGTGTGTGTGTGTGTGTGTGTGTGTGTGTGTACCCGATTTTTGTGGCGACGATTCCGGAGAAACTACTAAAGGTATCGGGACGAAACTTCATATTTAGAAGTTTCATGACCAAACTTAGAGCTGAAAAGCTTTTGGCTCAAAAGGGTCCAAAGGAACTGGATGTTTCCTCCAACCATTTTTCAAGGATTTTGCAAATGAGCCGCCATTTCTGTAATTTCGACAAAACAGCTAAATAATAAATTAAAGAATAGGAAATTTTGTATCATTTATGTCTATGACATTTTTTGGTAAAACTAATAATTTGGCTGCAGGAGCAGATTCAAATTGAGATCGGTCGTGTCGGCCTTAAAACTAAGTAGCCAGGATTTTAATTCTAATGACAGAACTGTGACAGAACTAATGACAGACAGTGTCATACGGTGATGTTTTGACAATAGCTCTGCGCCGGAACCACCTGACCAACCTGGGGACAAGCACGAAGGCAAAGCGGATGCAGGACCTCTGCAAATAGATGCTGAGCGGGACGTCAGCGATGAAGATGACGTTGAGCCCGATCAACGAAGGAGAAGGCGAACGCAGTGGCGGTAGCTGCGTGTGCGTGCTGTGTGTCCATGTTTTATTCAATAATATTTAGATCAAAACGTTTTACGTTATTTTAAATATTTTAGTAAAGCATTTTTATTGTTTTATCGTTGTTTGTTTTTAAAAATATATCCGCCAAGCTATTCACTCACTGGCGGGTAAATTGTAAAGATTTCAAATTTGTAAATACAATTTCGGATAAGCGCCCACGGCGCAAGGCACCGTTTGTTTTATATCATTTGAAATTATGTTAATTCATAATGTGTACTTTCTTTAATTAATATATTTGTGTTAATGGTTAATGGAATCGCATGCAGCTAAACCATTAATTTTATATATAGTATGATAAAGTCATGTGCCTGGCCACATCAGATTTTTTATTACCCCAAGAGTTTAATCAAGGGTTATGGTCTGTGAAGATTGTAAATCGGTGACCAAATATATTAGTCTGAAATGTTTTACAGCTAAAACGACAGCCAACAGTTCCTTTTCTATTGTGCTACAGTCCCTTTCGGCACCAAAAAACTGTATTCACGAACCTTTAAAGTCAAAACCCTTATGTTTCCAAAACTCGTGGACATAATATGCCACGTATATGCAATCGCGTAAAATATTTTAGCTAGTGGTTTCGCATGGTCCCCGCTCCATATCTTACGGTTTGCAATACAGAGAGCGCTGAACTGTCACCACAAATCAATTTCCATATCATTTCCAACTCGTCGGCGGCTGACACTCTTTCAAATGCAGATGTGTATCATTGTAACTAGACATACTTCCAGTTGTGGGTGCCATAGATTGAGATGGCCACAATGGCTGCCATTGAACGCTATGCCACACCATGAGCCTCCAATATCACTAGCGAATATGTATGCCATTGTCGCCATAGGTCGTTATACAGATTTAAATTAGATGAGTGCTGCCTGACATTAATATTTTCCGCTATTTTCTGTACACGACTGTGTTATAGGTTATGTGAACTTCATTCCGCGGTGGCCTTTAGTTTAAAGTTGTGCTGAATTAACGCAACGCCGTGCAGGAACTGTCACGAAATATCAAGACCATTTTTAAACTGACAGATGATCAGCTGTTCAACAGTGCGCAATATTGTTTTCGTGCCAATTAGCGCCGTGCCAATTCTAATTCATCCAGTTAAATATTATATCTTTTTTTCCCTCAAAATTATTAACAATATGAGGCCGCTATTTGCAAAACTTCCTCTTTGCTACTTGGTTTACTTTTCAGGAGCAACATAAAACGTTTTAGCGAACATGAAAATTATTTTTTCGTATTATTTTATTTTGGTTGCTGTAGTTTACCAGGCACTTATAATAAATTGAACGATTCTAAATCTGAAAGTATCACATATTTTGAGAACAAAATAAGATTTTGGTGCAAAGAGTTTTGCAAATAATAAAAATAAATCGTTAAAGAAAGTTGTTGAATTTTTATTGAAAAATCATTATACAGTAAGTAATCTGTAATTAGTATTAAAAAAAAGATTTTCAAATAAAAAAAAGTTCAAAAATCTCTTATTTACATGCCAACGAAACTTTGAACAAGCAATGAAACGATTAAATGTCATTTTCGTTTTAACGCAAGTCGTGATCCTCTTCATGCAGTATGTTTTTGTAGTAATTGGTAATTGTCGCCAAAATAATGATTAACCAGCAAACCAATAATAGATTTTTTGTCGCCTTTAAGCTCTTTGCCTAGTAGTATCTCGCATGGTTGAATGGATGAAAATTCGGCAATTTTTTTTACAAATTTCTTTTGCTGTTCCAACATTACTGGCGTAATTAATCTCGCCCTGTATTAAAACAGTATCCTCTTTTTTTGTAAAATACGATACATTTTGCCTGGCTTTTGAAATGCCAGGCTCCAGGAAGCTTTACATTTCTCCTTGCTTCATTCTTCCAGTCATTTACCTTCCAGTCAATGCCAATTCTTCTGACTGTGGCGTGTCTACTTACGATGTCATCATAGTGCCTGGATTGTAGAATAACAGGAGTTTTTTTTTTAATTTCTCTCTCTATAAACCAAAAACTCGATCAGGAGGGATAAAGGAATGTCCTACGATTGGAAATGTGATCTCAATTTTTTTAATGTTTGGTGGTGATTCATTAAGAAGCAAATACGCTAACATTGTCATCATTCCAGTGTTTTTATTTTGACCACCGCAGCCGTCGGCGAAGAAGTTAATTCTTGTGACGGAAGTAGGAATTACTTTTGTATCCTATAGATACAAAAGTTATTCCTACTTTCATTAATTTGGTATGTCCTAAAATTTTCTACTTTTTAAAACATACCTGAGCCTTTTTTTAACATTCCTAGAGTAGTTTTCTGGTTGTCGCTCTTTCTTGCGTCCTTTTCCTTTCGGACAGGGTAAAATTTCACATTGAGTATTTATCTCATCCAAGCTAACAAATCGCAACAACAAAACTGCCGTTAAAAATCACAACGCACTAGAACATTCATGTTTAGACTGAAACGAATTTATTATGTTTCCTGCGTGAAACAAAAAAAAACCCTGTTTGCTCTGTGAACACTGGAGCACCAACCCATTGGTTGAGCTGTAGACAGCCAGTTTTGCAGATGAACGTTCAAAGCAAACAGAGAGTTTTGCAAATAACTTACACTTTAGCATCAAACTTTAGGTAATAAATAGGTTGTATCTAAAAATTCAATTAAATAATTATGTAACTTTGCAAAAAAACGAATTTTTGAAATTTTGGCGATTAGAGACTTTTGCAAATAAACGCCTCATCTATTTAATACATACAGAATCCCAATTTTTCGTATCTTACTCCATCCACATCTCCGATGATTTTGTTCGAATCGATACAAAGATGGGAGCAGACAAAAACACCATCGATACTTAGAGCGCTTGTAAATAGCTCTCGGGATGTTCTATAGTCGTGTCCTATAAGAAGATGGTTGTGGAATCCTGTCATTAGTTACCTCTTCTGATAGCCCATTCAGACAGGGGGAAGGAGTAATTGTGTGGCAGATGCTGCCAATGAGTAATGATCTTTATCAATTAGAGTGATGCGTTCGACGACCGCAAGATGGCGCGCGGTGGGCGGAGCTTCTTCATCGTCTTCTTCGTCTCTCTGCGGCCCATTCACGTGTCAACGTTTTGTACCTTATTTAAACGTAATTAGTTTTCGTGAAACGTGTATAGATGGATACGATGTGGGCCCGAGTGTGGTACAAGTGTATCAAATCGGCGATCTATCTGAATATCGCTTAGTAAATCAGAATGCAATTAGTTTGAGCCATTTGGATGGAAGGGATTTTCGTTTAGCTGTATATTACTGTAATTATAATCTATACTGGTTTAAGTAGGTAGTGCATATTAAAAAGAACGAATATTAGTTACTTTGTTATGACAAAACTTTATTAATATAAACGTGCTTCTGAAGAGAATGAAACCCATAATTGAGAGATAGAAACTAATTCCTAATCACAAACTTGGCTTGGAACTAAAGGAAGTAAAAGCCGGGGTACTCCAGGGTAGTGCCTTGGGACCAATTCTATATCTACTATATACAAGTGACCTACCACAGCTGGAAAATGTGGTAGGTCCTTGGTCCTTGGTACATACTGAATAGTGACCTGCACCGTGATCTTGGTGTCCCACAAGTTATCCAAGTAATAAAAAGATTCGCCACTAAGCGTGAATCTCGTGAGAAGTGAGAAGACTAAAAACCTAAACCGTTCGAACTAGTGAATCAGTGAAATGTGTAAAATAGCAAAGTAAATATAGGACATCAGTGGATACTCTATTAGAGACAAGTACCTAATTTTAAGAATTCAGATTTAAATTGATCGTTAATCTTTTTGATTAGTTTCAATATGTTAAGCATCTTTTGCTTATTAATTAAAAAAATCTGATGTGGCCAGGCACATGACTTTATCATACTATCTATAAAATTAATAGTTTAACTGCATGAGATTCTATTTGATCGAGATCGGTTATGTCTGCATTAAAATAAAACTAGTAGAACTAGACAGATATCTCAATTAAAGCTGCGTTCAGATATTGTACTCCGTTGACACCGGGTACACCGTCCAAATGACACCTACGTGTTATTGGGTGTAAAAAGTGTAACGGGGTTCAATATCCGAACGCAGCCTATATTGACAGTAGTATTTTCAAAACATTAGCATTTGACACTAGCTACTGTCATTAGAATCAAAAAATCTGACATATCCTGGCTACTAGTTTTAAAGCAGTACGATCGATCTCGATGAAATAGAATTTGCTCATGCAGCTAAACTATAAATCTACCAAAAAATGTCATATACATA
This sequence comes from Aphodius sticticus, assembly GCA_963966075.1. Lineage (NCBI taxonomy): Eukaryota > Metazoa > Arthropoda > Insecta > Coleoptera > Scarabaeidae > Aphodius > Aphodius sticticus. The sequence continues at coordinate 2,221,806 of OZ014508.1, read as the reverse complement.
AATTATAGAAAATTTCCTCTCCTTTAATTTATTATTTAACTATTTTGACGACATTACACAAATAGCGGCTCATTTGCAAAATCTTCGAAAAATGCTATGAGTAAACCACCAGTTCCTTTGGACCCTTTTCAACAGAAAGCTTTTCAGCTCTAAGTTTGGTTATGAAACTTCTAAATATGAAGTTTCGTCCCGACACCTTTAGTAGTTTCTCCGGAATCGTCGCCACAAAAACGGGTACACACACACACACACACACACACACACATACACACACACATACACACACACATACACACACACACACACACACACACACACACACACACACACACACACACACAGACATTTTTTGTACCTTGGTCAAAAATGTTCAGGGGACCCAAAAAGACATATTTCCGCTAAAATCTCAAAATTTTTTTTTGGCATGATTACAATACTTTACATACTGCGTATGATAAAGTAAAAAATATTTTGTTTTTTAATCTATTTTTTGCTTGTGGATCTCCAGTTGTTCCAGTAGATCCATCTCAAAGTTTTTGTAGCATATTTTAGTAACTACGTTTTTATAACTCATTTTATGACCAGTCTCAAGAGTACGAGTATTTCTTGTGTGAAAAAAAAATGTTCTGAACTACAAGCATAAATTTAATTAGAAATAATTTGTTTAAGAACAAAAATTCAGTTTATATCTAAATAAATAAATACTATGTACGAACGTAGAGTATTTTCATGGAATACAGAAGACCAGCAACTATACAACTTTACCTTCAACATTCCTTAGAAATTGATTAATTCCACAATGCACAACTTTAATCAGCGCCTCAATAAATTAGCCCATTTTTACACATAATAAAATCGATCGTTCTCGGTTATAAAACATATTGTTACGCCACTGTTCGGCCGCTGACGAGCCGTGAGACCTGATCTGAATAGAAACCAGGATGAGCAGCATAGAGGCATAATGAAAAGTGTCATAGCCGAAGAATGTCGCATTGTAATTTATCTTATTAATTTCGTTTGTGGCTCTTTGTGAAAACTTTCAATGGGCTTTTTTCTGGATTGTCTCCGACAAAAAAATAATGACCCGGCTTACAGTTGACAGGCTCGGCTGCTCGAGTCGTGCGCTTTCCCAGAAGTCAATATCGAAAAATAATCATCTGTGGTGTGGCTACAGGCTTATAAAAAGTGCTTGTTTTGTCGCTTTATACTAACTGGACTTAGTTATAAAGTGGTTCGGCTTACAATGAGCCGGCTCGATGAATATGGGTACTTGAATGGGTACTTGGGTCAAGTACGTACCGGCCAGAACTGTGGGAACCCTGCGGCTCCCAGCCACTTACGCACAAATAAGAACTTAAATAAATTTCTTTCGAGCGACTCGGTGTAAACAATACGCCAAAAGTAGACCGGCTATTCTATACAAGCGGTGATTTCTGCTTTGTGTTGTAAAGAGTGGCCATCGTAAACGATTTGTGATTAGAATTCCATTGAATCAACAGTGCCCAACAAAATATTGTGTATTGTAATGGACAATAGATACTTGAGGAATGAAATAAAGTCAGTAGTGTTTTAGAATTGCTGTTTTAAAATAGTACGATATCAAAAGTCATTGGGTCTACTGTATTTTTTTGATTCAAACAAATATATTTGTGCATAAGAAGAGATTTATTTCCCATCAAAGAAATATTTTCGCTTTAGTTTAATATAAGGTTTACTTCCGCCAAAGAAATCATATTTCGCTTCAAATAAATATATTTTTAGTGTGTACCTCATCCAGCTGTATTGTTAGATGGCGGTGTAAACACTCTCCTCGCAGTTCGGCCTAAGCTTGACTATAAATAATCGTAAAGATTTCAACTTGTAAATATAACTTCGGATAAGCGCCCACGTCGTGAAATTATGTTAATTAATAATGTATATTTTCTTCAATTAATATATTTGTGTTAATGGTTAATAGTTAAATAAATATTTCAAACAAATGCATTTTTATCCGCAAAGAAATAATTCTTTGCCTCTGTTGAAATACCAAATTTCATTGGGTCAATGCATATTTATTTCAATTAAACAAAATTTTCTATCTGGGCATGCACAAAATGTTATTGGGACTGACTGAATGGTAGGAATAGCACAAATTTAATTTTTTAGCATTAAATTAAATTTAAAACAACTTTTCCCTTTGTCATTTTAAATGTAGGTAACTGTGGAAAACTAGTAGAAATATTATAATATAAATTTGATATTTTACAGTTGTTAAATTTCCAAATTTTTGTTTGTTTTTCATATTAAATAAGTACGCAGGCTTTCACGGCCAGAATCATTTAGAGAATAAATTGCGTCGGGATTATGCCGTGTGTTAAAATTCGTAAATGCTGACGTTTCGCGAACCATATTGCTCGCTTCTTCAGAGCTGTTATCATATTGTTGTTTTGATACCACGTAAATATTTTAATTAAGTTGTCGATATTCAACATTATATACCGGATGACCCACGCCATAGGTACTTCCGTTTATTTTTTTGTTTAGAAAGCTGGACGAATGAAATTTGAAAAGTGTTAATAGACAAAAAATGCCATTATTTGGGATACTCTTGCAGTTAATATGACTTCCTGATACACAAAAAAGTTATTTTTGCGCTGCCTTGGTGATAAAAATTAACGATCAATATGTTTTTGTGTTCAGAAAGTCAACCTGCTTGAAAATATCACACAAAGAATATAGGGTGCCATTTAAAATTTCAATGATGACGTCATTTCCGGAAAAACCGGAAGTCATATTAGCCTCAACAGTATCCCAAAGAATGGCAATTTTTGTCTATTAACACTTTCCCAAATTTCATTCGTCCAGCTTTATAAACAAAGAAAATAAGCGGGAGTACCTATGCCGTGGGTCACCCGGTACATGATATTCAACAAATTTCAGTTGAAATTTGCAAATATTTATTTAAAAATCTGATGTGGCCAGGCACATGACTTTATCATACTATATATAAAATTAATGGTTTAGCTGCATGCGATTCCATTAACCATTAACACAAATATATTAATTAAAGAAAGTATACATTATTAATTAACATAATTTCAAATGATATAAAACAAACGGTGCCTTGCGCCGTGGGCGCTTATCCGAAGACCTTCAATGCCGCCCACTGGGAAGAGGATCACTCAATACCCAGATGGACGTTGAAGGAGCAGAAGAGTAGCAAGCATTTTATATGTGTACTGTGTACTCACTTATAATGTATTATATTTATTACATTATCAATAAAACATTAATTCTTAAAAAAAAAAAATTGTATTTACAAATTTGAAATCTTTACAATCTACCCGCCAGTGAGTGAATAGCTTGGCGGGTATATTTTTAAAAACAAACAACGATAAAACAATAAAAATGCTTTACTAAAATATTTAAAATAACGTAAAACGCTTTGATCTAAATATTATTGAATAAAACATGGACACACACAGCACGCACACGCAGCTACCGCCACCGCGTTCGCCTTCTCCTTCGTTGATCGGGCTCAACGTCATCTTCATCGCTGACGTCCCGCTCAGCATCTATTTGCAGAGGTCCTGCATCCGCTTTGCCTTCGTGCTTGTCCCCAGGCTGGTCAGGTGGTTCCGGCGCAGAGCTATTGTCAAAACATCACCGTATGACACTGTCTGTCATTAGTTCTGTCACAGTTCTGTCATTAGAATTAAAATCCTGGCTACTTAGTTTTAAGGCCGATACGGCCGATCTCAATTTGAATCTGCTCCTGCAGCCAAATTATTAATTTTACCAAAAAAATGTCATAGACATAAATGATACAAAATTTCCTCTTCTTTAATTTATTATTTAGCTGTTTTGTCGAAATTACAGAAATGGCGGCACATTTGCAAAATCCTTGAAAAATGGTTGGAGGAAACATCCAGTTCCTTTGGACCCTTTTGAGCCAAAAGCTTTTCAGCTCTAAGTTTGGTCATGAAACTTCTAAATATGAAGTTTCGTCCCGATACCTTTAGTAGTTTCTCCGGAATCGTCGCCACAAAAATCGGGTACACACACACACACACACACAGACATTTTTTTGTTCCTTGGTCAAATGTGTTCAGGGGACCAAAAGGACATATTTCCGCTAAAAACTCAAAATTTTTTTTCGGCATGATTTCAATACTTTGTAATACTGCAGTATTACGCATGCGTATGATAAAGTAAAAAAGTATTGGAAACATACGGGTTGAAGGTTCGTGAGTACAATTTTTTGATGGCGAAGAGAATTGTAGCACAATAGAAAAGGAACTGTTGGCTATCGTTTTAGCAGTAAGACATTTCAGACTCATTTATTTGGTCACCGATTTACAATCTTCACAGACCATAACCCTTGATTAAACTCTTTGAATAATAAAAAAAAACTTATTAGAAACATGTGGGTTTCAACTTCAAAGGTCCGTGAATACAGTTTTTTGGTGCCGAAAGGAATTATAGCACAATAGAAAAGGAACTGTTGGCTATAGTTTTTGCAGTAAAACATTTCAGACCAATCTATTTCGTCACCGATTTACTATCTTCACAGACCATAGACCTTTGCTTTACTTCTTCGGATAATAAAAAAGCCGATAATAAAATTTAAGATTACATACAGAGGGTGGCCACAAAGCGGTTAACACTTTTGCTCCGCGCTCTAAAGTTTAGCCGCAATAATGGGGTGTTCGCTCGAGCTCTGGGTGCGGCGAATTAAATTCAATTCAGAGTGGATAAAACTTCCCGGACTTAACAAAACATTTCTGACACAACCACGTGACTTGGAGTGCACAAGTGTAAATTTTCATCATAATGCCAGAAAGGGCCGAAAGGCGCCTTTCAATCGAATTCCACACACACGTACGGTTTCCAACACACTCACACGTTCGCATAAGCGAATGTCAAACTGGAGCACACACACACACACACACACATGTACACAAATATCTGCAACATACAGGCACAGCCAGAGCAGTAGCAAGCAGCAAGCAAGCAGGCAGTGGAGAGCAGTGGATATATATTGAAATCTTTTCAATTGCTTTGTAAATTCAGACCACACAATGGCGCATTTGTGTATTTTATTTGTAGCGGCCCACGTTCCTTATGCGGGGGAAATGGGTTACATTTGTTGGATTAAGGATTTCGCTGTGCGGAAAAATCGTACGACTATAATGGAATATCTGCGGTGGGGGCTGGTGAGCCACCCCCTCCCTCCTTGAGGGGCCTCCGAAGCCGCGTCGAACGGCTAATGTATTTAAAAGTCATCGGGAAAAGATTATTTTTGATGGGTAAAGAATTATAATGGGTACTGAATTCAACTTTTGCAAATACAGCATCTAAATTAATTAATTTAGGATGGGAGGAATGGAATTGAAGCAAGTTTATTTAATATATTTACTGATATAAAGCAATTTTTGAAACTCAATATTTGAAATTACAGATGGCAAAAAACTAGCTAGTGCAGCTAGCATAGAAACAGAGAATTACGAGTTAATTACTAAAGAATGATGATGGAATATCGGAGAGATGATTGGGATATTGTTTTGTCTAAAACTTATAAGTTTCTTATACTCAAATCTTTTATCACGGCCGAAGATATACCTAACCCATGCAAAAGAAGCCATACAGCTAGTAACTCCGAAGGAAGTTGCCAGAGAAATCAAGACAAACCTGAATCTAAAGAAGGCACCTGGATGTGATCTCATCACAGGGGATCTTCTTAAACAATTATCTAAGAACGGTATTGTTATGCTGACGTATCCAATAAATGCATCGTTCAGATTAAAATACGTCCCCTATGTCTGGAGAGTAGCAGAAGTTATCATGATACCAAAATTAGTCAAACCACCAAATGAGGTCACATTATATCGCCCAATATCACTGTTGCCAATGATATCGAAGCTCTTTGAAAATCTGCTTCTAAGGATAATGAAACCTATCATTCAGAGAAAGGAACTAATTACTAATCACCAATTTGGTGATGCGACACAAGCTTTCGATATGATTTGGCACGAAGGATTGATACACAATCCAAAGAGTATGCTACCTATACAATACGTAGAGCTGCCAACATCGCTATATATCTGATGAGTGTTGCCAAGTGGTGAGTAATTACTCATTTGGTGAACAATTTTACTAACAAAAATCGAAATTGAGAAAAAGGGAAAAAAATGAGATTTTTGTTAATTTGTGAATATTTTTCTTTCAGTGCTGTTTCTATATGTCACGGCATTATAAACCACGTTTAATTTACTAATAATGTTTTGCATATTGACTATAGGTGGTGCTTATTTATGAAGTTTTTTTTTGATGGACACTCAATTTGTTCATTTATATAAATTCTTAATTCTTGTGAAATTTGACATCCATCAATACATACTAACCCGTCGAAATATGGAAAGAGTGGAATACTTCGTGAACACTATACTAACCAGTGCCCAAAGCAGCTCAACATTGAAAATAAGTTGAATTTAATATAAAAAAAAAATAAAAGAGAACGTTTGTTCTACTACAATAAACTTCCATATCACAGTTATTACCTTAATAAAACTTAAATCAAAAGCTAAAAAATAAACATATAATCAATTAACTTTTGAGTAGAGATATCAGCACATTTCACATATTTCCAATAACGTAATTTGTTAAAAATACAATAATCTAAGCAAGTGACCATACTGGCTAACAATGAACAAAATCGAACAAGTGAAAACTGTTTCTGGTGTGCTTTCGTAGAAACTGATGAACTTGAAATCAGAGATTTTGAATTATGTCTAGTTTTTATCACTGATTTACTTAACAACTTATGTCAATTCCGAATTGCGGCCTTCAGATTCAGATTTTACGGAAAAATTATACCAGAAAGAGTTTTTATTTGTTTTTTCATTAAGTTAATAACTGTGGTGTATCGCTTTTTAATATTATTAATCTAAAATTATTATTGATTTTGAGGGCCTCATTGTTAAATATATTGATTTTTCACATTTCACAGGAATAAAGTATGAGAGTATCTTGCACAAAAATATAAAAGTTCAAAAATAACAACCTCCCTACCAATTTTATCAAAAAGAGGAAAATTTAGGGAAAATCTGGAAAATATATATCTGCTAAACCTAATTAACATGTTACATTTTACATATGTTAGTAGTGATATCACCGTAGGCACTTTTGTACTTTTTGAAAAATTAAAATGGTGAGTAAAATGATGGTAAAATGGGAATTTTTGACAGGCGTGCTGAGTATTCCGAAATCAAAGGGTTGGCAACACTGTATCTGATAGACTATTCTGAATAAAACAGATCGATGAATCCCCAGAACTAAAAAAAGTAAAAGCCGGGGTGCCCCAGGGTAGTGACTTGGGACCAATTCTCTGTCTAATATACAGGGTGTGTATAAATTGGCGGAAAAGCTACACGTGGCGGTGTTCTTCGCAAAATTCTGAGTCGACAATCTATAATCTAAAATGTTGTACCGTGCTTCTTGAGTCATCACGAGGTCTCCAAAGTCATGATATCCGATCTCTTGAATGGTGTTATTATTTGAAATCTATTGATGGAGAAGCTGCAGTTTAGAATAAAGAACAATATTGAAAATTTTTCTTTTCCTAAATGTTATCTTTCTGCCTAAAAAGTTTGTTTTTAATTTCGGTATTTCGTTAATTTTGTCATAAAAATACATTCGGCAACACTGTAGAACATGGGTAACTTAATTTTGGCATTTATCACTTTTGACAGTTGTATAATCAAATTAAGTAATTTGACTTGTTTGTTTACAGTGCATAGTAACACAAACACCTGTTGGATTCAGCGTTGCCAAATCTATGTTTCTTTCAAATGGCTCCTGAGGGCACAATAATGACGCTACAACATTTTAGTATAAAGATTGTTAACTCAGAATTTTACGAAGAACATCGCCACGTATAGCTTTTCCGCCAATTTATACACACCCTGTCTACAAGTGACTTACCACAGCTGGAAAATATGACAGTCGCCACATTAGCAGATGTAACGGCTCTAATGCCAGTGGGATCAACTATAGGAAAATCTACTAGGAATCTTCAACAAGCTAGTAATAAAATATAATTATGGACCAAAAAATGGAAGACCAAGCTCAACGAAATGAAATCTGCCCACATTAACTTTACAAACAAAAGAGTCGAAGACATAGTAGAGGTTGGCCTCAAATACAGAGAACTATAGTGGCTTCTGGAAAGAAACTCTCAGTTGTCAGTACAAAACAAACTACAAGTTTACAACCAAGTACTAAAACCGATTTGGTTATACGGCATCCAGCTTTGGGGTTGCGCGAAAAACTCCAATATACAAGGAATCCTGATTTTCCGAAATAAAGTACTAAAGATGGCTAACGCTCCTTGGTACATACGGAACAGTGATCTGCACCGTCATCTTGGTGTCCCACAAGTCATCCAAGAAATAAAAAGATTCGCCGTTAAGCATCAATCTCGCCTAAGCCATCACGTCAACGTAGAAGCCCTGCAGCTACTGGACAACCAGAATTTAGTGAGAAGACTAAAAGAACTAAACCCTTCGAACTAGTGAATCTGTGAAATGTGTAAAAATCACAGTGAGTGAAGTGTCAGCCAAAAGTCAATTTTTGATCCACACTATTTATTTTTTAACAGCTAATGGAATAAATACACACAACTTAAAATACATTACAGTGAACGTTTGGTTGCCTTCCATCAGGCGGAACTATACCAACTTAGGTATTTCTCTCTCTCAACAAAAAAAAAACCTCCAGGTACGTTACCCATGCCATTAGAGAGTTGGCTGGGGTGTTTGGTGGGATGGGCGTGGACCTTATATTTATGCCAGTGGCAAACGCACACCAAGGGTCACACCACGACCCCACACCCACTGCTGGTCTAATTGCACCCCCTGTGGTCACTGACAACGAACACATGGGCTGATTATGTGCACGCCCTTGTCATTTCCACTTCACACTTTAACACATCTCACCACCACCGGTCCTTGCATAACGGCTACATCATCACACAAACCACCCTCGCAATAATCATATGCTAGGGAAGAGAAATGACGAAATAGAAGAAGGAACTCGGGTGTTTTCTATGCTTAAAAGTAGCCAATTTGGTTCAGAAGTGGGATGGGGGAAGGAGGGTGTCGTTTGTTATCCTGTAGGTCATTATTTTTTAGGAATGTAAGCATGGGCGTAACCAGCTTAAATCGGAAGGGGGGCAGCAGTTACCTAAATTTATCTTGCTATATTTATTTAGTTATTTATTTTATATTTATTTATTAATTAATCCACATTCTCACAAATTAACATTACATATAAAACATCATTATAAATAGTTCCGCCTCTCCCCCCACAAGAAATCAAAATAATATAACAATAAAACAAAATAGAAATGTAATGTAACATATGGGGGAAAAGTGATATGCTAAAATTTTTGTGCTGATAGAGAGCAACGACCCCCCCCCCCCGCAAATCGTTTCCAAATCCAAAAAGTGTACACCTTAAATTTCCATGGAAAATGCATGGGAAGAAGACATTTTTTGGTATTTTTCAAATAATTGTTCGGGGTTTTTGAAAACTTAATATTACTTACTACTTACTTACTAAGGATTTGTAGTGGACTTTCTAAGGAAGAATTTGACATATTATACATATGGATTTGACGCCCCAAACCCACCCTCACAGTGCCCTGAAAACTACCCTCAAATGAAAACATTTACATTCCTCAGAAAATTTAACCTTCTGATCATATCAGTCACTTTTTTCTCATAGAAATCATTACTATAAGTCTAGTAGAATATTTATAAACATTTGTCGGTTAATTTCTTTTGTTTAAACAAATTCTATTTATTTAAATAATTCGCTTTTCTCGAAAATTAATCTGAATTGTGTTTTCTGAGTTCGAAATGGCAAATTATTGTCTTAGAGTAACATTATTCAGTAAAAAATTTCTTCCTATTGTTTAAACAATCATTTATTATTCATTTTCAATATTTTTCTTAATTATGGTAGAAAATTCAGCTTTTTTGTGAAATTAACTTAAAAACTTCATGTTCGAGATATATTGCCTATATTATCTAATATACCGACATTTTTTTAACCAAAATCCATCTGTTTAAACAAACTCGATTTGTTTAACCAATTTTTTTGCAATTCACCTAAATATTATTAATTTTTTAATAATCAATAATAAAAGATTATTCGTTTTCATTATCATTTATTCGATAAAATTGAATTGATTTAAAATCCTTTTTTCGGAAAATTGGGGACATTACATTACATTACATTACTTCCTTTTAAAAATATTAAATTGCGTTAAGTCAACCAACTTTATTATAACGTTGATTTGTTGCTGTCTGGAAACTATTCCCTGTACTCTAATTTGATGAACTATTGAAAACGAATAATATTTTATTGTTTAAACAATGGAAGTCATCCCAAAATATAAATGATATCATATGAGAATAACAGTTGGCCAGACGGATCTAAAAAAATAATTTCAGTTGAATTGTAAAAAATATGTTTAAACAAATGTGGGTTTATTAGATCTACATTATCTAAGGATTATCAGGATTTCTCGAGCATGAAATTTATAAGTTAATTTTACAAAAAAAGCTGACTTTTATCACAATCAGAAAGAAAGTTGAAAATGAATTATAAACTGCCACTTCGATCTCAGAAAACAGAATTCAGGCGGATTTTCCAGAAAAACGAATTAATTAAATAAATAAAATTTGTTTAAACAAATGGAAATTAACTGACAAATGTTTATAAATGTTCCACTAGAGTTATAGTAATGATTTCTATGAGAAAAAAGAGAATGAATAGATTAGAACGGTAAATTTTGTGAAGAATGTACATTTTTTCATTTGAGGATAGTTTTCAGGGCACTGTGGTGGTGGGTTATGTATATGTATAATAGGTCAAATTCTTCTTTGGAAAGTCCTCTTCAAGTCCTATAACTTTAATGTTAAGTTTTCCCAAACCCCGAACAATTATTAGAAAAATAACAAAAAATGTCTTTTCCCATCCATTTTCCCATATTAATTTTAAGCCTCGATAAACAGCATTAAAAATCAAAATTTTGAAAAAGAAATACGTGTCCAATATTTTTCGATTTGGAAACGATTTGGAGGATCGTTGCTTTCTAAATAAAAATAACCACCATAGTGTCCATAAGGAAAACAGTGCTATAGGTAAAACCACGAGAGCTGAAAGTGGGTCATCGCCTAAAAACGTAAGAACAGACGCATGAAAAAGCACTCTGTTTCTTTCTAACGTACGGGAATGGTCTGTAACGTATCAGCAAAATAACAGCTGGAATCGATGACTCACTATTAACTCTCGTGGTTTTACCCATATGTAATAAACAAAATGCAAGGGGTGGGGGACAGCTGCCCCCCTTGCTCCCCCACTGGATACGCCCATGAATATAAGCATGTCATATGTCAAAGAAATATGTTTTGATCCACAAGAATAATATATATATATATATATATATATATATATATATATTTCTTAAAAACAAGAAATCTATGTATATTACTGTTTCGCCAGATACAACTCCTAATTAAGTATCCCACTATAAGAGAAATACCATACAATATAATAATACAGTTCGAATACGGTACTATAGTGAATTGGTCTGCTAAGAGATGGCGTTGTGTGCGTGAATTGTGTGCACGTAAATGTGGCCTTTGTCACCCCGAACAACCCTGTTTACAATATACCCGAACTATACCGAAAACAATAGGGCATTATGGCCGTTACACTGCGACAATGTCCAAGGCACAATACGGGGGGGTTACAATTGACCCAAACGCTTGGGACTGGTCAACATTCCGACAACTCCGATGGTGCTGTTCGATCCGACTGCGCGAAATTTAGATTGATGTAGGTAATACCTCAGGGTACGGATTCGAAAGACAGCTGCACAAGAGGTCGGACACGTTTGTTAATTCTATAAGGAAATATGACAACTCGTTCGAGTCTGATATGGGAAGATCCGAGATTGTGTGCTGTGATAATGAGTAAATCAGGCTTTACATTGATACTAGGATTGTGGAACCTTCTAAAGGGCACTAGGAGTTTTCGTGTTTTTTTTTTAAATTATCCGTTCGATAAATTTCTCCATGATAACGAAAACTATGTGATTTTACTAGAAGGGTGGTTAAGACAATCAATGGTTTCGTTTGTTTCTTTATTTTTACATCTGGTCTAGAAGTAGAAATAAAGAAGCATAGTAGAAATAAAGCACTATCAAGGAACAACAAACAAGTATAATAATATAAACATGCATTCTAGTCTAAAAGAAATATTTCTCTGCCTCTATTGAAACAACAGATATGCTTGCGTAAACGCATATTTATTTGAATTAAATTGTGCAGAATCTTTGGATATGTGCAGCTTCACATCCCAAATGTTGTCAAATTGACGGAAGACCAATTCAACCAATTGATTTTTCGATTAGCTGTAGTCCTATACAATGTTTAAGTCTAAATTTGGTTTCTACAGTAAAAGAATAATGTCTTTAAATGTCATGTGATCTCTTCTTAAGGATGACGAACATCTATATTTTCTTATGTTTTATTTGACGCTCTTTTAAAGATTTTAAATTTTCAAACATTTTTTCGAGCCTTACGTTTTCAACAAAAAAAACTGAGTTTTAAAATATAGTGAACAACTTGGCAACACCCAAAAGTTGTGATGTGACAACGTGTGTTGATTTCATACCATGACAACCGTATTGACTTCTACGTTTTGACGTTACAGATGAATGGCAAAAAAAAATTACTATTGTGAATTAAAAAAAAAAAATATTTTCCCAAATGTACCATTCTAAATGATTTGCCAACCGTAAAATATTTTAAATTTTGGGTGATTGAAAACATCGTAAATGATTAGATACCGGGACGAAAACAGCTTCTTTTTGCGCTCTAGGGCATAAAGGATTGCCATGGTTATATGTTAAAGATATCAAATATTTGTCTTTCAAATTGTACATTTTAAATTGTCAATGTCAATTATTGGCGATTAAGGTTATAAGTTTGACAATTAATTGTCTGTTTTGTCACTCATCAATGTCAATTATTGGCGATTAAGGTTATAAGCTTGACACTTAATTGTCTGTATTGTCACTCAACTCCGAATTGAACAGTATTGTTATTCAACTCCATAGATACGCATGTCACTTGATAACGTCAAAATAATTATTAATACTATTCAAAAAGGGGAACAAAACCATTGTAGGACATAAAATTTTGTATGTACCTCGGGCATTACATACTTGATGTTTATACCCTCGGGTGTCTTAAAAAGCCCTCGGGCATAAACATCCGTCTAATGCCCTTGGTACCTAAATAACTATTTCAAATAGAACAGCCCATATATATGTACACATTTAATGCTAACTTTTGTAGGCAATCTTTTTTTAAATGAATCATTTTTGAGTTATAAGCAATTAATAAAAATTAGTCAAAATCACCGGAATAACTAAATAATTCTCCAAAGATAAAATATTTCAATTTTTTTTCAATCTACCTTTTTACTTTATCGTACGTAGGTAGTAGGTATATTATATATTCAGTATTCTATTTCATCGAGATCGGTCGTGTCTGCATTAATATAAAACTAGTTAGCCAGGATTTGACAGATATTTTCATTCTAATGACAGCAGATAGTGTCAAACGCCGAATGTTTTGAGAATACCTACTGGCAATAGTATCAAAATATCTGTCAAATCCTGGATAACTAGTTTTATTTTAATGCAGACACGACCGATCGCGATCAAATGGAATCTCATGCAGCTAAACTATTAATTTTATATATAGTATGATAGTCTTGTGCGAGGCCACATCAGATTCTTTCTTTTTAAATAAGCTATCGTTTCAATATATATTTAATATACATAGTGTTCAGTTTACCATGGAAACTTGGTAACCTTCTTGCTAATAGAACAAGAATATACTTTTTAAATATTTTTTTTTATTCTAAGATTAATTCTTAGAGTTTATTGTAGGAAACATTTTGTTGTAAAATGTATTATATTTCAGATTAAAGCAATTAAATCTCATGAATTTGAAAAACTGAAGAATATATAACAAAACAATTAAATAGAATTAAATTAAATGTTCATAATAATAATGTATATTAATAATAATAAAAATGTCTATACCATATTAAAAGAGAAAGGTAATTTATTATTTATTTCATTTTATGCACTTTATAAAAAAATGATCCCTGCAAGAAAATCTTAGAATTAATCTAAAAATTTAAAATATTTAAAATGTACAGGGTGTTATTAGAAAAAGAAAAGGTTCCAAATTTACATACTAAAATGAACATCCTGTATATTAAAAACATATTTAATCGATAACTTGTTTAAAGCCGAACAACTTTTATTTGAACAATTTCTTAAAATAATTTACAGTTGGAGAATTATTTAGGTGTTCCGGTAATTTTGACTAACCCTGTATATATTATATTCTATATATTTTTTCTTTTTTAATGCAACATCCTGTATCTTTTATTGCCGACGAAAATGTCATAATTTTCGTAATATCAGGAATTTAAAAAAATGTGAAATAACCACATTTCTCTCTATATACCTTAATATTCTGTGTGCACAGGATGTTTGATAGCAGGGTGTCTATATAAACGAGAAAGTTCTATAATTTACAAGTTATTAAAATGCTCCCGATATTGTATTAGCCGATTCCAATGTTTTAATATTAATAAAAGTTCAAGATTGTATTTATTGTAGTTATTCTTAATCATCTGGAGTAATGAGTTATAAATTTTCACAGAGAGTAAGTATACATTAATAAAATAAAAATGCGCTAACATTAGTGGCCAAAATTACACATAAAATGTACGAACTAAAAATATTATTTGGCAAGTTGACAAATGATCTTTTAACAGTTTCCCTTTTAACTTAAGGCTCCGTTCTGAAAACATTGCAAATATTCCGAAACGAAATATTTCGTTGCGATGCTTTTTTTGCTGGGAGTGATCAGCCTGTCCCCCACCAACGTCAATCCATAGTCACCAGTTATAGGCGGTGTTCAAATAAAAAATCTATTTTTGTATCATGAGTTGGGCTAGAGTTTTACTTTGAAAAAAAGCCAAAGGTGAAGAAGTAAAATTAATTTTTATCTTTCCAAAAAATTATTTTTCATCCATCCCAACTCGTTATTGATCTAAGAAGTTACACTGAAAATTTCATAAACTTTGAATAATAAATAACGTTCTTATTTGAAAACGCGTTTTAGGAAAGGTAGAACTGGGTCTTAATACAGGCACTATTAAGAATTTTGATCACACAAGATAAGTTAGTAAGCACCAATTTTTTTGAAAATCTCCTGAGAAAGAATTTAGATTTTTCCATAATTAACTTAATTACCTAAATTGAAGTAAAATAACACTTTTTAAAACCAGACATTAAAAGAACAATTAATTACCACAACAAAAAATTTTTAATAATAATTATGTACATAAATACATCATCAAAATTATATTATAACAACACACACGAATCCATACAGATTACATACCTATCTAATGACCATTGTTCCCCTACATTCTTGCATAACACAGAGAACACAGCCTATGAAGTCCTCACCCACAGAAATAAGGGGGAATAAAGAACCCAGTCGACCAATCGAAACACTCTACGACTTTAGTACCTCACTCCACCACAGCCAGAGAGGGGGACGCGCCTCCCATCTCCACACTCCTATAAAATACACCCATACCACTTCCAAACCCTCTCCTCAGTCCAACTCAGTTCGTCCACAACCTCCAACGTACACATCCGTTCTACAACCGTGTGTTAGTTTTCAAAAGAGTGTTAGTGTGCATCATCCTTGAAAAAACAACATATAAAATGTCGACGTACAACAACCACGTGAATCACTTTGAGAACTTTGAAGACATCATCGTGTCTGAAGTGAGCACCGATGGCCACATCAAGAGACCCATGAACGCCTTCATGGTATGGTCTAGGATCCAAAGGAAGAAGATCGCTCTTGCTAATCCGAAGATGCATAATTCAGAGATCTCGAAGATGCTTGGAGCTGAATGGAAGCTGCTGAATGAAAACATGAAGAAGCCTTTTATTGATCAGGCTAAGCGTTTGAGGGCTTTGCATATGGAGAAGCATCCTGACTACAAGTATAGACCCAGGAGGAAGCCTAAAACTCCGGTGCAGTCGTTTGGGAAGTTACAAGAAGTGCAGTTCTCGAATATGCAGATGCCCTGGGCTGCTTCCATGGCGGCTTATCCTTATTATGGCTCGAATTTGTCGAATTTTGATCTGAGTCGGTTTGGACCAGTTTATGAAAAGGCTAAGCCTATAGTGCCGACGATGCATCACGCTCCATTGTATCATCACCCACAGTTTTACCATCAAACTCAGATGTTTCCACCCATGTGCACACCCATGCCCATGAATCTACCGTCAGTTTCACCGCCGTTATATTCGTCACCCAGTCCAGCTTCAAGTACCACGTCATCAATACTCTATTAGTTTTGTGGTGTTTCGAACAGTTTTTTTGAAAGAAATGACTTTGTAGGGGCTGTGATTTCTGACTTATTACGTGTGTATTATAAGTAAATAATTATGTAAATAAATAAATAAATAAACAAATAAATAAATAAACTAAGGCATGTACATATTGTAAACTGTGTTCTGTGTCACTTTTATATTAAAATATAAAATGTGTATGTATGTATTATTTATGTTAAACCGAAATTGTAAATTATTGTACCTACCTACCAACTTCAATCATTGAATGATGAATAAACTTATACTTAAAAAACTTTTTTTTATTTTATTTTATTTCTCCCCTAAACTATTCTAATAAGGGTGAGTAACTCTCGGGAAACAATTGAAAGGGTTTTGAAGTCGCGCAAGCGTTTCAAAAGTTGAATTCGTTCGTGACGTCTTTTATTTCAGTTCGGTTGAAATGCTTTTGCGTGAAGTGGTAATTGAAAAATTAATTGAATGAATAGTTTGGTGGTGGGTTTTGAAAGTTTCCGGAGCTGTGTTCTTTTGTTGTAGGGGAAAGGGCGCGAAGGTAGGTATAATGGAATAGGAGAGTGGGGGTAAAATTCGAGGAAAAGTGGCCCTTTTGGGTAGGCAGGTATAGGTATCCATATAAAACTTTGAATGAATAAGGTTCTTTCTGCTTGGAAAAAAAAATAAATAAGAATGAATGTGAATGAAGAATAGATACCTATGAAGAGTTGATGGTGAACATATAGTTTGTAAACAAAAATCAACAGTCTTTTCTCGAAAATTTTCCTATTTAGAGTAAGAAAATTTGTATCCAACCATTAAGACAATCAAGAAAATAATCAGTAAACGAAAATCAGTAAAAAAAAAAACGATAGAGTTGCATTAAAAAAAAAATGTCGATGACAAAATGAATTGTATGTTGTTGGTATCCTTTGCTTTTCATACAATCTGAATCTAAAAGAAGAAATTCCAAATTGTGTAGCTTTGTCAGAAAAAAAAATGCACTTTTTTTTATTTTTGATGTTTTTTAGCCCCGATTTTCTTAAAGACTAGTCTCAAGTCAAAATTTCTGTACTATGTATTCATCGATTTCAAAGTTCATAGGAATAAAAGTAAAAAAAATCTGATGTGGCCAGGCACAAGACTTTATCATACAATATATAAAATTAATAGTTTAGCTTCATGAGATTCTATTTGATCGCGATCGATCGAGGCTGCGTTAAAATAATACGAGTTAGCCAGGATTTGACAGATATTTTGATACTATTGACAGTAGGTATTGTCAAAAAATCAGCGTTTGTCACTACCTACTGTCATTAGAATGAAAATATGTGTCAAATCCTAGGTAACTAATTTTATATTAATGCAGACACGACCGATCTCGATCAAATAGAATTTGCTCATGCAGCAAAAAAATGTCATAGACATATTGTTCAGAATTTCCTCTACTTTAATTTATTATTTAACTATTTTGACGAAATTACACAATCGGCGGCTCATTTGCAAAATCGTTAAAAAAATGTTAAGAGTAAACATCCAGTTCCTTTGGACTCTTTTGAACAAAAGGCTTTTCAGCTCTAAGTTTGGTCATCAAACTTCTAAATATGAAGTTTTGTCCCGATACCTTTAGTAGTTTCTCCATTATCATTAGTGGCCGGACAAAAATGTATATTTTCCTGTGTCGTGCATGGGACACGTGCTGGTGGGGACGCGACCGGCTAGCCGGTCTGGCTTCGGCTCATGGTGTACATACCACTACACCTGCTTTGGCGTTGATCGAGTACAGTCGCTTGCCTTGATTAAATTTCCGCTTCGTCGATAGATAATTTGAGCAGTTTCTTTCAATTGTGTTGTTTCTTGAAATTTTGTGTGAATATCTGTTTTTATTTTCCATTTCGAATTTGTTCTTCTGTTTTATACTTAGAGTTGAATTATTTTTTTTTATTTTATAGTTGTACTTAGTTTGAAAATCCTGCAATGAATCGTTTGCTAGCTGAGTTTGGCAATACTTTCACGTTCGTTAAGAAAGGGGAAGTGGTTTGCAATTTCTGCTCACGAAATTTAATTATTCGTAGTAAACAATGTCTTCGGGCTCATGTAAAAACAAAAAAACACATGGAAAATGTATCAGGAACGTCAACTAAAAACTTTTTTGATGTTTTATGTGAAACATTTATTTCTGCTAATATACCTTTCACAAAAATTAATAATCCAGTTTTTAAAAAAATTATCAAGAAGTATACTGGACGAGACTTACCCGATGAATCCACAATTAGAAAATATAAAATATGGGCAATATGACAAAACAATTTCTAAAATAAAGTCAAAACTATCCGATAAATATATTTGGGTTTCTGCAGATGAAACTACCGATATGAAGGGTAGATGTGTGGTCAACGTCGCTATCGGATTGTTGGACCCGCAAGACTTATATAAACCCTATTTAATATCTACTCAGTTTCGCTGTACCGTCAAAGCTGAAAAGATATGTACAATAGTAAATGAACCCATAAAAAAAGTAGGAATCACAGACGCTACCAAAGTATTACTGTTTGTTTCTGACGCTGCTGCGATTATGTTAAAAGTTGGAAAATTACATAAACAACATTTTTCAAATCTTCTTCATTGGACATGTTTTGCACACGCTATTCATAGAATTTGTGAATTTATTCGGGAAGAATTTCCAGACGTGAATACGCTAATAAGCACATGCAAAAAAATTTTAGTGAAAGCTCCTTCCAGATTGTCTCTTTACAAGGAAAAGTGCCCTAATCTACCTTTGCCACCACAACGAGTTATTACGAGATGGGGTACACGGTTAGAAGCAGCAATTTTTTATGCAAGAAACTTTGATATCATCAAACCCTTCGTCTTGAATTTGCCTGATGAAGCAGTTAGTATTAAAGACTGCAAAAAAGTACTATCATTACAAGATTTGTATGAACAATTAAAATTTATTGATACAAATTTTGCGCTAGTATTGCCAACCATAAAGTTTCTAGAACAACAAAATGTTGAACTTGCAAGCAGTTTTCAAAGGATTGAATCTCTGTACGAAAGGTTACGAAGCATTGAAGCACCAATCAGTAAAAAATCAAAAAAAAAATTGATGAGGTAGTACATAGAAATCCGGATTTTAATATTTTAAAACAAATCTCTGCGAATTCATTTACGGATGAAGGAATTTCTCAAAAATATTCCAATTTGGTGTTGGTTTATTCTTTTGTGCCTGTGACTAGCTGCGATGTAGAAAGATCATTTTCAAGGTTTAAAGACATTTTAACATCTACGCGAAATAATTTTACTGAAGATAATTTAGAAAAATATGCAGTAATACAATCGTTCAATGCATATCCAAGAAAAAAGTAAAATATTTCAGTGGGCACGTGTTGCATATAGTTACGACAAACATTTAATATTAAATTCACTCGGTTTACTACCGACCGCATGGATATCAATCCAATCGACCGCATAAGTCGTCATTGACTCATGCGTGCCCGCTACGCACACTCATAGCTGGGCGACTTCTAGCACTGCGAAACATACATTTTTGTCCGGCCACTGATTATCATACTGCGTATGATAAAGTAAAAATAAAATTAAGAGAGTCCAGCAGAAAAAAATTCAAACTTGAAAAATTTTTATTTGTGATAAATAAGACACGTAGTTACAAATTATTGCAAATGATTAAAAATTAATAAGTAATAAATAAATAAAAACAAAAATTGAAACGATTTGTAAAATCATTTGTCTGTCTAAATCATCAACACCTTTTGTTTTGAAATATACAGGGCGTTTCAAACAGTATATTGATCTTGCCCAAAATGTTAATAGCTTTTACTCAAATATCAACGGTTATTGAATTATCGATTAAATTAGAAATAATCACAATACTGTGAAAATCAAACAAAAGAATGAACAATATTTTTTTCGCCAGGCTTTCTGACAGAACTAGATAGACAGAACGAAACTTTTACTTGGAATATTCAGTCAAAAATACAAATACTCTTGGGAATTTTGATTTTTTTATTAGAAACAAAATGTAATACTGAAAATGTTTATATGGCCTTGTCTTTACAGGGTCATTTTTTAAAAAAATTTAAAAGTTACAGTTACATCAATACATACCTACATATTCCAACAAAAAAAGTTAATAAATTTAAGTTAAAGATTTGATATAATATAAATAAAGATGAAAAAAAAAACAAATAAAGAAACTAATCAATCAGTAACTTTTTACAGAATTCAGGAAACGATAGGGCCATATGAAATTTATGCAGTATTACATTTAACACCTAAAAGAATATTTATTTCAGGAAAGGAAAAATGAGATACCCTGTATAACCAAGAGGAAATGCCTTTTAACAATTAATTGAATATTTCTATTCGCCTATCAACTTTTACTAGGCATCGGTAGCTCAATTGATCAGAGCACCCGACTGCAAATTAAGGTTCCGGGTTAAAATACAGGTCGATTTCATATCAGTAAGTCAGCGAAACAAAAATGAATAAATATTTTTGTATAAAAACCAAAACGACGAAAAACCTTTTCAAACAGTCTGTATAGTGAGTGAATTATCAACCAATATTGAGACCAGATTTGTATTCAGCACTAAATCTCTACTGAAAACGCCCACTTACTTTCAATTCATATTTTCAACCTGAATATGTAGTGATCTAGTTTATTTCAATCGTACAGTTTTAGAAAATCTAAAAATAAGCCAAAAGTTTGGAGTTACCATCTTAAAATTGGTGACATCAATTGGTCATCATAAAATATTTTACATCGTTCAATTTAGACTAGGTTTTTTGTTTTGACCAGTCTAAGGTGGTAAGACTGGCAAGGGTATATCTTGCACATATATTTGTGTTAAATGTCAGTGTAGTTGTGTACCAACGCGACAGCAAACATTGACTGTTGAGGGTGAGGGCTTTATGTACACATATAATCTAGGCAGACACTTAGCACCTGAAGGACACAAAGTCGTATAAACAATGTTTAACGTAACAACTATTATTAACCTAAACGAGAAACCAATACATAAGTGGTTGACACAAACCTCTTCGTAAATTAGTGTCTCCTGCATACCACAAACTTCGCCTCGAAAAAAGCATTAGTGTCACAGAGCAGATAATTATTAGGTATTAGTTAACCAAATACAACCTTTACTGATCAATAAGTATACAAAAAAAAATGTACGCACTTGACTTCTTGGAACCTGGGCATGCTTATGCTGTTAAGAATTCAAACTATATGTAAATTTATCCCTTAAATTTTGGTATTATTTGTTAAAAATTGAACAGTTTCTTGTAATAGTTTGTATATCTGCTGCAGGTGTCAATAATAGCTTTAAAGTAATTTTAGATATATCTCACACGATGGTGTAAGTGCACTTTATAAGATAATTTGGATGAGCTGCATGCAGAAAAGTGATTATTTGGAACGAGAAAACATAATTACTTGAATTTATTTACTAGATTCAAATGCATATTTACTTGGATGTAGAAAGTTAGGTATATACAAGAAATGCTACATACCCAATCTAAGTAAAATAATTTCTCAGATAAATGCTGTCGACAAATAAATTCTTTCTTTATAAGAACCAATATTGTATTTGAATTTTTCGTCCCAAAACTGTCAATTTCTCCAACGAAGTAATAGTAAATCCATCCAAGTGCGTAGTTACTTGATCCAAGAAAATACAAGACAGTTAATATAAGTAAGTATTGTTTACTGAATAAAAACCCACCAATTATTTTGAAGTGATTCTCACTTCTTTCAAGTAATCCCTTTCTCTGGAATAAATATGCGCATCGTGATTTTGTCAAGGCTCGCGCGCCCGCGCGTACGGCTGGCGCCGTAAAGGAGCGTAACCTAGTACGAAAACAACAACGAAGTACCCGTAGGGGATGTGCCTTGTGATTAGTGTACAATAAACGTTTCAACACGGAATAATGTGATGTAAGGCACGCAACAGGTTAGAACGAGTAAGTAAATATAACATACCTATCTTGTTAATTAGCAATAGAAAACGTATTTGTGTCAAATCTTTAAAATTCTTACATTAAGTAGCTAAAAATATTTACCGGGAATAAAAATATACAGTTCATTGAAGACTGTTTATTTCCGTCACTAGAGTAACAACGTTCTTAAATCTAGTAATTATTCCAAGAAATAAAATGTCTTGGTTGAAGTATAATCTCTCGCGTATATACGAACCTACCAACTACTTCATCCAAGTAATTCTCTCTTCGTTCGAGAGATCACTTTTCTGTGTGTATCTATATTTTATAGTTTTAAAAAAATTCACATCATATTTCATCATGTAGATAACTTTTTCTGAACAAAGATTTGAGATAAGAACTTTCGATTTCACAACATGACGGCATCCACACCGTTATTGACCCAAGTCATTACCCACTTTTGATTTGAGCTATTCCAGGTCGGGTGCGACATTGTCGAAATACAGTAGTAGTAATTCAGGTGTTAATAGACCTCCAAACATCGACCGGAGAGCGATCTCGCTTAAAAAACCAAATTCCATTAAAGAACCACAGACCTGTAGACATTGGTCTTTTTTTTTGGAGTGGGACACTGCGACAAAATCAATATATAAACTTCGGTCATGGCACACACACTAATAACCTGCTAGGTTTGGCGTGTCACTTAGACACAACACGAGAAGAGACGCGGTAAAATAAATAGTCTTAGTAAACAGCTTCTGGGCCGAGCACGCCCACAACCTACAGAAGAATTGAACGCGTTGCAACTCCCATATATGCATACACTTTATAATAAACTATACGAGAAGTGTACAACATTTTATATTAAAGGCGTCGGGACCCTTTATTATTTAAGGTAATATATTGTCGGGACAAGTTGATTTTTGGTGGGAAGATCCTTATTTATGTGACTCGGCGGTCTGAGCAAAGGACGCGAAGGATACAGGATGCATACGAGCCTCAAGGGTGTGTCTGTGTGTGTGTGTTTGTGTGATAGCACCACAATGCTTTATTCAAAAAGGTATTATTATATGTGACCATTCTTTACCATCATTCAGTATTACGAGTAACAGGGCTGTGATAAAGTATACGTGAAATGCTGCTGTAGGTTATCGAGAAGTTTAATTTTAATATTGCTGTGCCTTCTGTATACGATTTTGAGGATGCGAGGAAAAAAACGAAAATGTAGGTTTTCTACTTTGGTTTCTGTTATTCAGCGTTTACGGAATTGGTTTAGGGAGACTGGCCAATATGTTAGAAGAGCTGGACAAGGTCGAAATCGAAAAACTACTCAAAAGACCGATTTTTTATCCTTTCCTCTCTACGTCAGCGTACTGCCACATCACGAAACCTCCTAACCGACCTAAGACGAGCACATGGAATAGAAATGTCTGACCAAACTGTTAGAAACAGATTAAAAGAAGCGAATTTGAAACCAAAAAGACCTATCCGCGAGGTTTGTTCAGGATCACATAGATTGGCAACTTCGTCACTGGACGCCTGTACTGTAGGGTGACCAACTTTTTAAAACTCTAAATCGGGATGCTGACATCCAGAAGGTTGGCCATAAATAACAAATTGTCAATAACTAAAACATACTTTTATATTAAGTATTGCAAGGCATTTTGATCAGATCGGTAGATAAATGCAAATAAAGTTAATGCTAGGTTTCTAAGCTAGGTCTTTGTTAGTCTTTAATTTTTTAGCTCATTTTACATTTTTCGGAAAATACCATTGAAAAGATTGTACGTACATACCGTAATGACCACTTGAGTTTTGGAGTGCCAATGACTGTGTACTTTACTCCATAAAGAACTAAAAAAACATGTCATAGGCCCCGATAGCATAGATATTTGTGTATTGTGTTGGATACCAACATGTGCCTGGTTTAAATCCAGGTTTTGGCTTTGATTATTATTAATTCAATATAAGTAATTTAATATTTACGTCCTAACTGTGTCATCATTTGCTCTTTGCACGTGATTTGTTTCCAAGTGATTTCCAATAATGGAGTTTCTTTTCTGAAATTGTAGTTAAATTTTCGTTTCTTGAGTATTTATCCAGATTGTAATATTTTTGGAAAATATCTTTAAAAATATGTGATTACAAGGCCATTCGTCTGCAGAGAGCTTTTATCGCGCAGAATAAAGTAATGCGAATAATAGGGTATTTGACTGTATTAAAAATAAGGCATGTATTATAGTCATGCTAATAGATTACAGGTTAAGAAAACTATTTGTTATTACTTAAAAAAAAAATGCTTTATTTCTATGAAAAACCAAAATTAAAATTGAATTTTATTCACATCCTATCACGTGATTGAAAACGCTCTGTAATTGGGTCAGTCTCCAGTGATGTCATTCGTTAGTCCGCCTTAGAGCGCGTTCGGTTTGTCAGGGTATGGTAAGGGGGAGAGCAATGCTCAGATAACTTGGGTCGGCTGTCTCTCTCTTATATGCAGATAAACGCCGTATGACGTTAGTCCGCCTATTATGCAGCGCGTCACTCTCACCGTAAAATACCGGGTTATCCGAACGCGCTTTTATGCTTCTCCCGTTTGAATTTAATAGCTCGAAAGCGTCATGTAAGCATAATTTTGTAGGTTAGGATAGCCGTAACCTTCAGCTGTCAGATCAGATAATACCTTTCGAAAATACGATAGATAACTTATTCTAGTCAGTTTTACTTATGTCGAAGTAATCTTCACAACAGAAAACACTTGTATTGGCGGCTATTTATTTCATTTGGATTTCTACGAGCCAACCACTTTCTTCGCAGTTTCAAATCTTGCGGAACAGCTACAAATAGTTTATCCGGAGTTTTTCTTGACGTATCTCTGCATTGTGGATTTATACACCATTTATAACCCATTTTTATGTAGAAATTGTGAAAACAACACATCATACAACACAATTACCAAACGGCCGCGATGCCGATGCTGACAGACCATATGGGCCGATTTGACATCTTGACATCACATCATCTTGACATCTTGACATCACTAACCGGTGACGTCACACAACAGAAAGTATCGTTTTGGCGGGACTTTTTGTGATTCAATTTTTAACGCTGATTTTTATGAAATATTGAGGAAATAATTACAAAAAATAATGCATTTACAATGTAGAGTGAAGGAATAAACACATTAAGATGGTTTTCCAAAAATAGTCAAATACCCTATTGATGAGCACTGCAGGCCAGTATTTAAAGCCATGAAAGTATTCACTGTGCCATCTATGTATATATTCAACTGTGTTATGTATATCAAAGAAAATCTGCACTTGTTTGATCGCCAGGCAGATATACATACTTATCAGACAAGAAGGGATAATATCTTAAGAATACCTTAACACAGATTGACCACGGCCCAGCGTTCTGTTGTTTATCGGGGGATAAAGTTTTATAACATTATGGGGAACAACATAAAATCTTTAACAACCCGTAAATTTGCGCTCAGGTGTAAGACATATTTATTGAATAATGCCTTCTATACTGTAGAAGAGTTCATGAACTCGCCGGACTTGATCGATTTATAATTAGGTACGTTTCGTTCCTTATTTGATACCTTAGTTTTTGTAGGCTTTGATTCTTTTTTGTATTATTTTTCTTTAGTTGACTTTCCGTAAACTTCAAATGTTTCTTGGGAAATAAAAATTTATCATTATTATTATTAATTTAATTTTAAATTTTTAAAGACATTTTATGAACAATAAAGTGATGGTGTTTTCCTTTGAACCGAAATTTGATAATAATATTTTTCTTTATTACAAATAAGCATCGATTAAAATTTAAAATTAATCAAAATCAGTTTGGCTAAATTACAAAACACACAATACACGTTTAAACATCATTTGAATAAGTTAATTATAATTTTTGTGAGTGTTGCATTTCTATGACTATAAAATGCTATTCATTCACCCAATCAGGAGCTCAAAGTAGTACGTTGTCCGTCAACAATATTTATTATAGAATAATATACCATAATATAACAGATCTGTTCTTTTACAGAATAAACAGTCGATTCTCTAAACACAAGACGAATCCGTACCCCCTACATTCTACTCACAAAATACGTAAAAGTTTCGTCTAGTCTTTCGTCTTTTTGATATTTTTGATCGTTTTTGACAAAACGTTACTGAATATGACATAAAAATTATTTTTACATTATTTTTATGACATAAAAATTATCACGTACTAGCTCTAATGATTGCTCCTAAATAAATACTCTATATGTTTTCAAAATTGGATAGAAAATATCTCAATTACCTACATTTCTTTTGGATATGGCAGAGTCATTTTATTTGAGTAAAGTATGGTACACTTTTATATGCTAACAAAATCATTAGTTTGATGGCTGGTGTCTGGGAAATTCTGGACATTAGAATAACATTTTTAAAAATCGAGACAAAATTCTGAACACTTTCATCAGGCGGGACAAGTACTCAAGATTCGGGACTGTCCCGCCCAGATCGGGACGGTTGGTCATCCTACTGTACTGTTTACAGACGAGTCCAGATATCGTTTAACTCGTTGAGACGCGACGGTCGAGTACGTGTATATAGACGTCCTGGTGAACGCTACGCAGCCGCTACTATACAGAAAGTGGATAGATTTGGTCGTGGATCTGTGATGGTTTGGGCTGGAATCAGTATAGACAACAGAACTGATCTTGTTGTGGTTCCTGGTAGACTAAATGCCATGAATTACATCGAAAACATCTTGGAGGACCATGTGGTGCCTGCTGCATATGGCGTCGTTCAAAATTTCATCCCAACGCAGGACAATGCAGAGCCACATACCGCCGGCATCACCAGAAAGTTTTTACTAGAACGTGGATTGAGGTCATGGAAAGGCCGGCGTTAACCTGAATCCTATTGAACACGTGTGGGATCAGCTTGGCCGAAGTGTTCGGGCAGGAATTGACACAAGCCTTAATTGAGGAATGGGAAAGCATACCCCAAGAATCTCTTCGCAGACTAGTGCGAAGCATGCCACGCAGGTGTGAGGAAGTGATTCGTGCTCGTGGAGGGCATACACTGTATTAAACCTCACCAATC
Source organism: Aphodius sticticus (assembly GCA_963966075.1). Lineage (NCBI taxonomy): Eukaryota > Metazoa > Arthropoda > Insecta > Coleoptera > Scarabaeidae > Aphodius > Aphodius sticticus. The sequence continues at coordinate 2,194,236 of OZ014508.1, read as the reverse complement.
CACAGAAAACCCGACTGTCATCGATACTATGACATTCATTTCCATTTTGTTTTGTGTTATTAATTTACATTTTTAAGTGTAACTTAGAAGTAACTAAGAAATGTAACATTGTTTTTGTAATTTTCTTTAGTTATATATATGCTGTTGAAGTAATGTTTCATGAATGCATGCATGACATGTATATGGTACGGTCATAGTGATAAATAGGTTATTATTAATAATTACCGGTTGTTATTAATAATAGCCAAGTGGCGAGGTTAAAGTGAAGAATTTATCACATGAACCGGCTATTACTAATAATTTCCAGCATGCTGTGGTCAATGTGATATATTTCAATTTGATATTGCATTAAGGTGATGCTATAATATAATAGAGCCTCAGATTTGGAATTCTGTTAGTATCTACATAATCGCCACACAACAAATCTATTCACTGGGTTTTCAGTGTGTTGGGCCTTTAGTGACGTTAGTCCTGACTAATTTATTTAGTTACTACTCATGACTAAAATAAGGAAGATTATCAAAACGAGACTAAAAGATGCCAATCGATACTAATTGCATGCATGAGTGTGTAAGTCTTTGGTCATGCTTATTTGCGTAATTCTTAAAAACTAAGTAAGTAATAAATTAGAAACTCGGTTTGTATTATTCTGCCAGTGCATACGTACATAGTACTTCTGTATTTTGCAATTCGTGGCAAGAAAAATTATTTTTATTTATAACTTATTATTTATTATCTTTTTAATACAAAACTTTAAAAAATGTTTTATATTTAATTTTGAATACAAAAGTCCTTCTAGACCTTTATTTTTTTTGTGGTAGTATAACAATTACACTACTTATATTGTAAAAATAAAGCAAGATAAAGTTTGTAACAATAGGACGTCATCCTCTTTTGTTTTGTTCACCGCCTTATAAAACTGATTATATCCGTCAGATATTAGATATGCTTACGGTAGGTATAGATAATGGACAACCTAATGTAGGGACGATTGGGGCAAGTAGTTACAATGTTTAATCTTTTATTTATAAAATTTTATTGTCAAACACCAAAAGTAAAAACACCGTGTTGGGAACAGAACCATACAAAAATGTTTGCATCATTTGTGCGGTGCAATTTATGTAAAAACATCTATGTAAACTAGTCTCGCCTATTCTTGCATGTATTTGCATGAAAATATCATTGAAAAAATTAATATTAAATGCGCAAAATTTCAAGATAATTGAGATTTGAGAATTTACTTAATAAATTGTAATTGTACATTTACAAAAAACTATCCACATGCATTAAATATAAAATGGGTGTTATTGATAATAAAAATGTTAACTTTTTTGAACAGTCTGTATAAAATGTTCTTTTTATGTTTTCGTCAATGAGCTGTCCTTGGGTGTATACCAAATATCATTACCAATTATATCCAGTAGTTTCTAAAGTACAAGGGAGACAAAAGAAAACATTCTGTATTATCAATGTTTTGTATTATTCGTAATTTTGGTCATTGGGCTAGCCGTACTGATGATTTGCGTCGAGTAAATAAATATAATAGCTTACATAGTAATCAAAAGAACTTAGCTAACTACTTTGAAGACTGTATACAAAAGATCTTTTGTAAAAAGTAACGTTTTTATCACTTTTACCGTGCCAGTTAAGAAATTATTAATAATAGCTGGTCCATGTGATTATTTAAGTGTTTCTAATCACATTAACCAAATGATGCGGTTATTATTAATAATAGCCGGTAATTATTAATACAAACCACATTTATCACTTTAACCGTAACATATATACATGCATACAAGTGTATTGTATCCTTGTCAGCAATATGTGCAGATCAGTAGCCTATATTTACACACCCAAAGCATCTTGTGTAACTCCAACAACGCAAAGTAATTAAGCCGAAAGCAAGCAATCACCGCTGAACAATAATTCTTTTCAGCCAGCACCACGAACAGTACGTGCCTCCACTTAAGCAGGACTTAAATCCGTAACCTCCTTTACATCCAGCCTTATAAGGCTGAAAGAATTAATTGATCCTCAATATCCCATACTCTTTTTTCTTCATACGTGGCATTCTCTTGAATAAATTAAATTATGTCAACGAAAAAAGACTCTCCTTTCAATAAATAATATGTTTTTAACGTCGTCTATTGTCGACGTAGATTGCTATTGAGCAATTTCAGCGTAAGGAGTGAGGGGGGAACGATTAGGACAAGAGGAGGGGGTGTCGAGGGTAAGGAGGGCCGACAAAAAGCCCTGGTAATCATTGGACGGAATCTAAAAAACCAATCTATCGCTTGTCACTTGTCACCGGTTGTTTTCGGAGTGTACGTGTGTTTAAAATGGTAGAGCGAGAGAGACAGGGAAAGAGAGAGAGAGAGCAGTGCCTAACAAAAAAGTGCATTGATGTCGCGCTAAGATTAATGATGCGATTGTCCGCGAGAGGCGCTGCTGCCAGCGCAGGAAATTAGCTCGGTCGCGTCTCATACGCCGCGCAGTTTTCACGATTAAACTACATTGTCAAAATTACGTGCTGTAATGTCACTTACCGTTGTAGATATCAGAAGTGGGATCTGCCGTTCCACTGAAAAAAAAATAGTAACTTTAGTCTCTTAGATGCAACATAGCAAGCAAATTTAATAGGATAGTGTAAATACTATAAATTATCAGACAAATCATGGTACAAATTATTAACAAAAGAAGAATCATGCTTGAAACAAGCGCATTTTTTCCTGTAATTAAGACAGAAACATCCTATCCTACAAGGGATGTTCAAGAAAACTCATTTATAAATCAGAAACGACTAATTCTACAAAAAATCCAAGGAAATCGAATACCCGCCGTTACTCCTAAAGAGGTAATAAATGAAATAAAAAAAATTAAAACCAAAAAGTCACCTGGGTTTGATCTAATAACAGGTGAGATTTAAAAAAATAGATAAAAAACCAATAGTTAAGATAACAAATCTCTGCAACGCAGCATTTAGGCTTAAATATGTGTCAACTGTTTGGAAAACTGCGGAGGTAGTGATGATTCCCAAGCTAGGAAAACCACCAAATGAAGCATCCTCTTACAGGCCAATTTCTTTACTGCCCACATTGTCAAAACTGAAAAAGTACTTGCAAAACGACTGAAGCCAATCTTAGATGAAAGAAAAATTATACCCGCTCATCAGTTTAGATTCAGAAACAAACATTCGACAATTGATCAGGTGCACAGGATAACAATGATAATAGAAAGAACTATAGAAGAAAAAAAAGGCATGCTACCCTTCGAGTATAGCCAATTATTAAAATCCTTTCTAAGAGATACGTCCGTATAAAGCAAGATAATGAATACTCAACTCTCAAAAGTATTAAAGCTGGAGTACCACAAGGTAGTGTACTTGGCCCAATTCTTTACCTTCTTTACATACATGATCTTCTGCAACCAGATGGTGTTACCGTTGCCACTTTTGCTGATGGCTATCATGGCTGTAGATACAAATGTTGAAGGAGCAACGCTAAAACTGTAGAATGCTGTCAACAATATTAGTGATTGGATGCAACGATGGCTAATTTCATTGAACGAAACTAAATCCGTTCACATAAATTTTACCAATAAGCGAATACAGCACGTTCCAGTCAAAATAATACCACCGTACCCTACTCGAACACCGCAAAATACCTCGGTATGACGCTGGACACCAAGCTTCACTGGAAAGCACACGTTAAAAAGAAACGAGAAGAATTGGCCATAAGATACAAGAAAATCTACTGGCTTATTGGTAGGAAGTCGGTTTTGTCGACATATAATAAACTCCTACTTTACAAGCAGATACTTAAACCTGTGTGGACCTATGGTATCCAACTGTGGGGCTGCGCTAAGCCAAGCAATATCGCCATCATTCAACGCTTCCAAAATAAGGTGCTAAGAAACATCGTGGGTGCACCTTGGTATATAAAAAACAGAAATCTCCACAGGGATCTGAAGATGGAATTAGTAACCAACGAAATTGGAAAGTTTGCAGAGAATCATCAGAACAGACTTCTCCGCACACGAATGTTGAGGCAATCCAGCTTCTTGACAATTGTGACAGTGTGCGAAGACTCAAAAGAACTAAACCTTTTGAGTTGGTGAAGTGATGTTAAAAATGCAGAGCACAGTGTTATGTGAGTGATAGGTAAACAAAGCAGAGCAACGTGCTGGTGAAGTTTAAAGCGTCAGCATCCAAACTAAATTTAAGTTACACCAATGGGGAACACTTAATATCGAACACGTTTTATACGTAGCAATTTTGGTTAGATTAATATAGCTAGATAGTCATCAGACTAGGTGTTATACACAAGCATGAGTTGCTGTTAATTAATAAAAAAAATTATAAATCAGTATAACAACTGGAAAACATACAGGATGATCCATTTTCTCCTTACAAATGGCTTATTCTGTATGTATATTTCAAATATTTAACATAACATTTTTTTGTAATGGTAAGGTAATGTTTCATTGTTTTTTAATCAAACAGATCGACTCAAATTTAATGTTTTTTAGCCTTTGTGATGGCAAGCTAGACCTACTTTGCATACATCTTTTTAAGCACCCTTGTAGTTAAACTAGCCTACGTATCAAAATTCATGTACAATAACTCTTATTATGTTTTCTTCTTCTTCATAAAAATCTTTTTTAATAAAAAAATCTAAACATTAAAGTCATAATTCATTATAACAAAAAGTATTTTTCAAAAGTAAACATTTAAGCAGTTAACTATGAAATGAAAAATAATTAAACCGAGTGTCCCACTTGTTTCCCACAAAACGTCTTTGCAGATAGCAAATGTCTGAGTTAAAAGTTTCATATGGACTTATTTATTTTCTTTGTTCCAGAAACACACAGTTTTGTTAATATTTCAAACTTCTTAGGAATAGAAAAACCCATGTCGATCTGAAACTTTTTACTGATTTACTACATTTACTAAAATCTCTAGAAAGGTTAATATGGATTTTCTGATTGTTATTGGTCTTTTATTCTTCTTTATTTTGTTAATATTTCAAACATCAGTAACATTTTAAGGAATTGAAAAAAGAATTACATGCTAAAGAAAAGTTTTACTCAGAATGAGATTTACTTTCTAAAACACAAATGCTAGGGGGGGGGGGGCTGAAAAAATGCTGTGAATAAATACCAGATAAAAAAATATGCTTTATTTCTATTAAAAAACAAAATTAAAATTAAATTTTATTCACGTCCTATCACGTGATTAAAAACGCTCTGTAATTGGCTCAGTCTCCAGTGATGTCATCCGTTAGTACGCTTAGAGCGCGTTCGGTTTGTCAGGGTAGAGTATGGGGTCTCCCTCTTATATGCAGATAAACGCCGTATGACGTTAGTCCGCCTATTATGCAGCGCGTCACTCTCACCGTACCCTACCCGATTATCCGAACGCGCTCTTATGCTTCTCCCGTTTGAATTTAATAGCACTACAGTGCCATGTACGCATAACTTTGTAGGTTAGGATAGCCCTAACCTTAAGCTGTCAGATCAGATAATACCTGGTTCTAAAATGCGATAGATAACTTATTCTAGTCAGTTTTACTTATGTTGAAGTAATCTTCACAACAAAAAACACTCTTATTGGTCGCTATTTATTTCATTTGGATTTCTACGAGCCAAACACTTTCTTCGCAGTTTCAAATCTTGCGGAACAGCTACAAATAGTTTATCCGGAGTTTTTATTGATGTATTCCTGCATTGTGGATTTATACACCATTTATAACCCATTTTTATGTAGAAATTGTCAAAACAACACATCATACAACACAATTACATAACAATTCGTCATAACAAAGAGTACTTTTCAAAAGTAAACATTGAAGCAGTTAACAATGAAATGAAAAGGAATTAAATAGAGTGCCCCACTTTTTCCCCACAAAACTTTTTTCTAGATAGCAAATGCCTGACTAAAAAGTTTCATATGGACTTATTTATTTAATTTGTTGCTTAAATACACAGTTTTGTTAATATGTAAATACGTTAATACAATCATGTTTAGGAATTTACAAACAAATGTGGACATACATTTAAGTTTAATTTACATTTGCCCAACCTGCACATGATTACTCTACCACTATTTCTTCTAATACACACACACCTACATGTTTCATTTTAAGAAAATTACTTTCAACAAAGAAGACAATGACAAACATGTGTACCACGTAGGTATTCTAGCGCGTATTGATAGCGTCTACGCAATCCCACACATCTGTTAAACGCTATGTTTATCGCACTTCTTTAATTATATTTTAGATGCCATCAGTGTCACGCATTTCCGAACCATACGCACAACGAGTCCCATTTCTAAACCCATAATCCTACGGCGTACCCGTCCAAGCAATGCATACGAAAGGAAGCAGTTTTGAATAGATACATTCATAGATTAATACCAACAATATAGGAAAGGGATAATTCAATATTTATCTGATATAATGGTCGACTCTTGTACGTAAGAAAAATAGTCAAGAGAGAGAGTTAGTAGGTATACTCTATAGAGTGATTGAAATCCCAAAAGTTGTTCTGTTCCTTTCGATCTCAAGTCACAACAAGAACCATAGAGAGCTGCTATGGAGCGAGCTGGCCTTACAGTAGCCAACTTCAATTAAATCGAAGTCGAACGAAGTCGAATGTTGGAATGGAATGCTTGACTTTTGTGTTCGCACAGGAGCCAAATGAAGTCTTTTCAACTCGCGGACAAAGCGTGTAAAGAATGGCCCGAATCTCTCCAGTCATCAGGCATTCAGCTGCACTAATCTACGCTATAAACAACGGATCGGAGGGCCTCTTCTGTATTTTTTCTTTCGCGTCCGTCGGAGGGAATGTTATTGTGTGCGGGGCATTGAAATAATTTACTTTCCAAATTGATAGGTACGTACGACTCAATCTTACGACGACGTCAAAATGTTTTAGGCCATTGTTCGGTCCGAGGAATTATTGTTCGAATGGCTGTCATTGTGATTCGGAACTGCTACTAAAGCATGGCTGCAGCTCTTGCATTGCACGCACCCCTTAAAATGTTTTTCTTTTGTGGGGGGTATTATTTTAAACCCTTCAACTTCTGCTAAAGGATTTTGATAATTCTATATACCTGGTATGGATAACTTAAAAGCTGACTTAAAATGTTTAAAAATAGCTGGTTTTAAACGAAAGCCACAATAAATTGAAGGTACAGCAAGGAGATAATCCGGACTGTTGATGGTCATGCGCATTTACTACAAAACATTCAATCAGCTGATCAGTACCCTTCGATGTGCTGTATACCTAGGCTTACCATAATTATGAAATTCCAAACCGAGACAGGAATGACGTTAGAAAAGCCATATAAAATAATTATGTAAGTATTCAATTAAACGAATACTTACCAAATAAAACGTAGAATAAACCGAAATGATCAGTACTTTTGTGAAAAAAAAACAGCAAGAGGGATGTATAATTACTTATTGAACCACTTCTATTTTTGGATAGTGTACTTTTCTAAATATAAGGATTATTATTTAATAAAAATTTAAAAAAAATAATATTTGTTTTAACCATTTCATAAAATTTGAGATGCCAACATTTATTTTGTAGAACAATAAATGAAATCAAATTAGAATATCGTTGGAAATACTCGGACTTACTCTAACACGGAGGAAGAAATTTATGGGGATATTAACTACGATAGCGAACATGAAGAATAAAATAGGATGGCGTTTCCAAAATATTTTTGTGGAAACAATGGAAAATAATATTTCCAGCGAGAATTTGAAGTTCGAGACTTATACGCATTGGCCTGAGAGGGCTGACATGTGGACTCTTGACAATCGTACTGAAATAATTATTATTTATTCAGTTTACAATTATCCATTTATTTAATTATTTATTCTTATGAAAGTATTACTGCCACTGTGACATAAATAATTCATAGTAGCACTTTAGTAGCACCTCGGCTGTAAGTTACGCATATTCCTATTCTATTTTAATAAATGTTCAAAAACATTATTCCAATGCAATCGAGATTTGGTGATGTTTTCGATTTCTATTGTGTGTAATGTTTAAACATCGATTTAAGAAGCAGAAAATGCATTTTATGTCTAGGATTTTACACAAAGTTGATCTAAAATTTTCCATAGAAGTCTAAAATGCATTCATATGATAGGGTTGCCATTATAAAATACAGGGTTTCCATTTTAAACATAAAAGTTGGCACCATTTCCGGTGTTACCGGAAGTAATCGAAAACTGAAAATATTGCTTTAAAGACTCTCCGTGAATACAGTGGTTGTTATAATTTTATGATTGACATATTAATTGAAATTTCAACTACATAGTTGCTATTTTATTTCTCCCTAGCGCTGAATACGAATCCTAACACCAAAATTGCCTAATAGTGAACATTTTTTGGTCTTTACCTATTTACTCATGCTTTACCGAGTCTTCTGAAATTTTCAGGATTTCATGTACTTAAATGTATATTTTTCCCTGATTTTCTCAAAATTGTGACTTTTTGAAAAATTGTCCATAAAATTTTAAGAAGACATGAACTCAGAGATTAAAAGGTATCAAAAAATCAATAAGAAAAATATGAAGTACCCATTAAAAAAAAATAAAGTAAACCAAAACATTGATGCTCGAAAATTTTCTTTTTACTATTATCTGAAATTAAGTTAGAAACTCCCTAAAATCAATAAATTTTAGATCCAAATTTCATTTACTCAAAATAGCGGTCTTATTATTTACTTATTACTTGTTCTGTTGATGTTCTTTAGCTGAATTTGGTAATAAATGACATAGGCTATGTTATACAAAATACTTATGTAGGTACACATCAATATTTTGAGACACTTCATTTCCAATATAATATTAAATATCCTGGGTCAACCAAAAGTGACCAGGAAGCCTTAATCTCGTCCAGACCATCTGTTCAGCGCGTGTGTTCGATATGGTGACCGATCAAGATCCGCCGCACAAAAAAGCAATAAATTATTTTCGCACCTGGAAATCGATTTTGCCCGCCCGTACAATAGGTTAGTTTTTGCAATAATCGGCGCATAATGGCGGGAGCACTCCTATCCATTGTTACCGAAACTGAAAAATGCGGCGGACGCCGTTATAGTGGGTCGTTTCGGCGTGCCGATGAATAGATGTCTACATAAACGAATATATCACGGACGGATAGATTAAATGGATGACCATGGGGATAAAGGAATGAGTGGAATGCGCACGAAAATGAAGTGTGGAACATAGATTTTAAACAGAGGAGATGGGCATAACATCGCTACTAATTAGATAACCATGACTAGCGTTTTCATTATTATAAGCGCTATGGCAGTAGGTAGAGCTAATGGGCATGGGCCGACGATGGATTCAAGGTGGCAAGAAACCCCGAAAATAATAAGGAAGAAACACAGTAAAAGAATCATACTCCATTTAGATTATTTTGTATGCTTCCTCTCATCTATAAGATAAAGAATCAATGATCCTTCATGGTCAATAGACGCTTTGTTTTGTCCTGAAAGAAACTGATAACTCCTAGTCCATATAGTTATGGATGAAAACTTACAGCTATCAAAAAATATAGCGTCCTTAAGTTACCAAAACCTTGTCGAGCAGTGTAATCATTATTTTAAAATTGTGAGGAAAATGTGTGCTAAATTGTCATGGGAAAAATATCGTTACTTAAAATAAACAAAACCAAACAATTTTACAAGCCATCCTTACAACACAAAGCTCAGTTTTTCAATATTGCTACTCTCAATTCTTAATTTGAAAATACCATTTTTACGTTTTTCTTTTTCAGATAATCAACCAACTAGAAAAATTTGCCTCGGTTCTATTCAAGATGTCTTCGTGATGAATTTTTGCAAGGTGGCAACCCTACTAGGTATGTAGTTTCTAATTTTTATATCATACGGAATATCAGATGTTTCTTCAATATAACTTCTAATTATTTCTTAGTTTATTAAAAAAAATTATAAATAAAATAATAAATATAAAAGTTAAAGACAAACATTTTCGGATCAGTGGTATCACACCCAGCATCAGCGTATCCAGGGGGAGAGGGCAAGGGGGGCAGCTGCCTCCCTTTCGTTTTTTTGGTACGTATTATGTTTAAGTATTCCATAGCACTTTTTCCCTTATGGGCACTAGGGTGGTTACTTTTATTTAGAAAGCAACAATCCCTCCTAATCGTTTACAAATCCAAAAAAAGTGGACACGTATTTTTTTTCGAAATTTCGGATGGTGCCTATCGAGGCCTCAAATTTACATGGGAAAAGACATTGCTTGGTATTTTTCGAATAATTGCTCTGGCGTTTGGAAAAACTTATGTTAAAGTTATAGGACTTGTAGAGGACTTTCCAAGGATATATTGACCTAATATACATATTGATTTGACGCCCCCAACCCACCCCCACAGTGCCCTGAAAACTACCCAAAAATTTACATTCTTCAGAAACTTAACCGTTCTAATCATTTCATTATCTTTTTCCCATATAAATCACCATCACTATAAGTCTAGTGGAATGTTTATAAACATTTGGCAGTTAATGTCCATTTGCTTAAACAAATTTTATTTGTTTATAATTCGTTTTTCTCAAAAATTCGTCTGAATTCTGTTTTCTGAGTTCAAAATGGCAATTCATTATCTTAGAGTGACATTATTCATTAAAAAAATTCTTCCTGTTGGTTCATAAATCACTTATAATTCAATTCCAACTTTTTTCTAATTATGGTGGAAAAGTCAGTATTTTTTGTGAAATTAACTAATAAATTTCAATAGGAAGAAATTTTTCAATGAATAAAGTCACTCTAAGATAATAATTTCCAGGCACAATTCAAAATGATTTTCGAGAAAAACGAATTATTTAAAAATAGAATTTCTTTAAACAAATGTGAATTAATTGACAAATGTTTATAAACATTCCACTAGACTTATAATAATAATTTCTATAAGAAAAAAGAGACTGAAATGATTAGGAGGATCAATTATCTGAAGAATGAAATTTTTTTCATTTAAGGGTAGTTTTCCGGGCACTAAATTCTTTCTTGGAAAATCCTTAAGTAATCTTAAGTTTTCCCAAACCCCGAACAATTATTTAAAAAAAATACCAAAATTGTCTTCTTCCCATGTAAATTTAAGGCCTCGATAGGCACGGTTAAAAACCAAAATTTCAACAAAAAAAAATACGTGTCCACTTTTTTTGGATTTAGAAACGATTTGGTAAGATCGTTGCTTTCGACCATCACAAAAATTTTTCCAATGCATTTTTGAACCACCCTAATGGGCACCCTTCCCCCATACAGCAAGTTAAATTTAGAAAACGCGGCTGCATACGCCCATGACACCCAGTATATTAATCTTAGCAAATTGGAATGTGAGATTAACATTGTGAAAATAAGTCAAATATACTTGAAAATACGTAAAAAATAAACATTTGATATCGATTTGAGATAGCGTACATGTGGATTTCCAAGCACGTTTCAAGTTCTCGAAACCCTGGACAAAAAAGTGTTTATTTATGGCCGTACAATAACTTCTACGTCGCATTGCTCCGCAAAAAAACACTTTCTTCTACTTGCAAGAAACTGTTTTTGGGTTAGTACGAGATTAACTAATACGTTTCAGTTTCAGAATTCTTATTTAAAAACTTCCGTTGCAAACTCGCTGAGTAATAATTTTTTTGTATATTATGGATGTTGTTTGCTTTTTACATTGTGTAAAGTTTTAAATTATGCACTAAAATAAAGACAATTTACTTATTATACAGGACGATATCTCAGATATATAGCAACCACAGTTGTCAACGATGCACAATATTCTACAAAATTCTACACAACAGTTGCTTGTTTAAATTTTTTTTTCAACCTTCAATTTTAATAAATAATTTCAGCAATAAATGGAATATATCATCATTCTGCAAACAAAAATAACGATGGTTATTGCCTGTTGTGTCGCTGCATATAGAGAGACGAAGCAAACGAAATGAAAGAAGATGTCTTTGGCAGAACAGTCACGCGGATATAAATGGCAAATTCTATGCGCTGAGCGTCGAGCTTTCAAGCACACGGGGAACACGGCGGCGACGCTTTGTATTAAATTAATCTTCCGGACGATATTAGCTGTCCGCGAGGTCGTACGGCGCCATTATTGCACGCAGAGCGAACGATGACAATAACATATCCACTACCTCAGACAATGGGCCCTGAGCGTTTTGTCAATATAAAATATTCACGGGACTAATATTAGAGGGTTCGTATAATTAATGTGCTGTCATAGTAGTAGGAGGAAATATAAGTGGTCCTCACGTTATATTAATAATAAAAGAATAATAAGTCATGTTCTGTAGCACAAAGAAAGAAAAAGTCTGGTGGAATAAGTAGTATAATAAGCATGCTTCTCTCGTCAAAAACTTACAGCCGAGGTCAATTTTATTTCTGCTTTGGGTTAAAAACTTCCGCCAGAGAAATATGCCCTGTAAGCTTTCTAACCACAGATCTACCCTAACCTTGACACTATGTACTCGTAATACTGTCGAGATAGTCCCCGCATTGTCAGGGAAAACTAACCACAGCACAGTGGGGTAAAAATGACCTTTAGGGGACAAAATTCTGTCACTGTAAGTTTTAGACGAATTCTTATAAAATTATGTGTGCATAACAACAAAGGACTAAGGTTTAAATGATGATTAAAAGATCTGATGTGGCCAGGTACATGACTTTATCATACTATATATAAAATTAGTAGTTTAGCTGCATGAGATTTTATTTGATCGAGATCGGTCGTGTCAGCATTAAAATAAAAACTAATTAGCCAGGATTTGACAGATATTTTGTAGTTGGTAGGTTCGTTGGTAGATTTGGCACAAATACGTTTTCTATTGCTAATTAACAAGATATGTATGTTATATTTACTTACTCGTTCTAACCTGTTGCGTGCCTTACATCAAATTATTCCGTGTTGAAACGTTTTTTGTACACTAATCACAAGGCACATCCCCTAGGGATACTTCGTTGTTGTTTTCGTACTAGGTTTCGCTCCTTTACAGCGCCAGCCCTACGCGCGGGCGCGTTAGCCTTGACAAAATCACGATGCGCATATTTATTACAGAGAAAGGGATTACTTGAAAGAAGTGAGAATCACTTCAGTTAAATAATTGGTGCGTTTTTATTCAGTAAACAATAGTTATATTTTCAATGTCTTATATTTACTTGGATCAAGTAAATACGCACTTGGATAGATTTACTATTACTTCGTTGGAGCAATTGACATTTTTGGGACGAAAAATTCTCGCTAACTCCGAGGATCATGGATTTTGAGAAATAAAAGAAATAAATGTTTGGATTTTTACGACTCATCCCAATATAGCTTAGAATCTTAAAAATAATCTCAAAATAAACTCATTGACATTTTGCATAAGCATCTAACCAGAACAACAAAACAAAAACGTAAGAAGTGGGCAAGATGGAAACTATTTGAAACCTGATTTCTATGTAACGCAAAATCTATCGAAAACGCCAATCACCTATTCACTTTTCCACAAAAAAGCTATACAATTTTTTAATTCAGAATAAAAAAAATCCTCTCTTATGGTCATGAAAATAGTCACAAAACATCAAATAGAGATTTTTAAAGCCTAAATCATCACACAAACTCAGTGTCCCGCACAGTCTGGATTTCTAACGCGTTTATGTCCATTGTACAACCCCCCTCCCTTCCCCGCACACGGATTACATGACAAACACAATTATTAATATGAGTTTCAGACACCCTGAGGTTCTCTGTCACTCTGGGACATGCTGGGACATATACGTCCCGCCGAACGTACCGTACGTATGCATACGTATACACGCTTTTCAATTTTGTATTGTGATACGGCAACAAGAGCTCCCTGTCATCTTTGTGCGGATAATTGTGTGCCAGTGAGAGATAAATTCGGTTGACAAAACAGGACGAGCGGCGACAATGTCTTCGTTTATAATAAGACGTCTACGAGCGCGGCCAGAATGCCGCCAACTTGTCAACGCCGACTGAGAAAACAAACCGGTGCGATTCTGACTTGAGCTCGCTCGGGTGTTGTGTTGGTAGCATAATGTATTACGTTAATTCCTTGCGACTGTGTTTTGGTTTAGCGAATTTCGTAAAGGAGTATGGTATAGTTCGGGTATTGTTCGGCCAATCCAATTACTTCGTGGCTGAACAAAAGTCGTCGTGAATTTGTTTAACAATGCTTGACAATCCGCCCACTTATAATGTACACCTAGCTCCTTAGGTCTTTTCTTGGGGAATTTTGAGTAAACTTTAGATTTGTGTTCGATGAAATTTGTGGTTGGGCCACATGGTGGAGACTAAACTTACTGAGTTCCTGAATCATCTAAACCAAGCTAGTCTTTTCGTAAAATTCAGGATGAAGTTAGAAGAAAAGAATCACTTGCCAGTTTTGGATGTGCTAGAATACAAAGTCCCACAGGAAGAACCGCAATAATCAAATGGGATGGATTGTTTACCATACGTAAGTGAGGTATCAATGACAACCGGTATGTTACTGAAAAATGTGGTATCACGGTAAAGTATAGAGTACCAGATAAGGTAAACTATTTTTCACATCACACCACTCCTGAAGAACGAAGGGGTATACATAAGGTGACCAGAAGTCGCTTTTAGCGGGACAGTCCCAATTTTTCACAATTTTAATAACGCACAAAATTGACTATAATTCTTCGGTTTCAATGCAAAAATCACGCATTTTTACAATTTAAATTTTTTACTTTATAGTCTATAGTGTTAAGTAATAATTTTTACATAAAACACGCTGATTTGTTTTTACCGTTAATGTTGTATTAAGAGAAAAAGACAATTATTTCTATCAATGGGAGCCATAACAAAACTATTTATTGTATCAAATAATATTTATTCAAAAGATTGAATAAACATTTGTTAACATTGAATCAACCTTTCTTAACTTGGATACATTCCAACCACAGACACATATACTTAGTTAATTGAAATAAATATAGCAAAACAACTAATCTCTTCAAGAAAACAATGTAGTGTTCAATAGGGTGGTCTAAATTTATACATTGCAATATCTTATTTTTTTTGCTGTAGGGCAACGATCCCCCAATCGGTTCCCCTTCCGGAAAAAAAAAATCCCCCCAAAATTTGACAAAAATCGGTTAACACCTGCCACCGAGCACGTCAAATTTCCCATTTAAAATTCATTGTAAAAATGCTTTTTTCCTTTTTCCTCTTTTTTCACGTTTCGGATTTAGAAAAAAAGTTCCGGGAGATTATCAGAAATTGTTCAGAACTTCCCAAAGATCCAATCCACAACCACTATTTCTTTTCACTGCCCCCACCCTCTCGTACAGTACCCTAAAAATGAGGCAACATTTTACCGAAATTTACAATTTTACAAAGTTACGTGATTTATTATTTTTTTGACAGAAATTACTACTATTTACAACTATTACTATTATTGGATTATTGACATGTTTTAAGTCATTTATTAACTAATTTAAAAATTAAAAACTTGTCGACGTGGTCTACCGGAAGTGTACCGTAGGTTCGGAATCCTAGCATTAATACGCGTTGTAGAGATATGAAATTTTTACAGTGGTTTTCTGATGAAGTATTGCATATTGGAAAGTATATAAAAGTAATAAAATATTAAATAATGATATTATCTTTTTTTGGTATACATTATTATTTTATGATTATGACTTTCCAAAATAGAATAAGAAAAAATAGAAAGGTTTTGCCTATGAACTTAGTTCGAATTATTTATCGCTTTTACGTGATTTCGCACCCGCGATTTAGAAAAAAATTGTTTTTTCTAAGACACCCTTGACTTTACCGTTTGTTTCATGTATTTTTTTACGTCCTATATCACCTGTGGTTAGTTTCCATTGCAAATAGTTTTTCTCTACTAACAAAAATTTTCATTAGTGGGGTATACTTGCTCCTTAAACAATTACCAATTTTTCCATTTGTTGTAAAAATTATTAAATTATTGTTTTTTTGTCATTTATTAACTAATTAGCAAGTGTTTAAACAATTACCATTTCTTTAAACAAAAACATATGTTGCACAGCACATATTATTCTAATTTTGCAGAAATTATTAGATTATTGATATTTTTTGTCATTTATTAACAAATTTACAATTGTTTAAACAAATACCATTTGATTAAACAAATATATACATTGTAATGGACATAATTTTCTATATTTTTTGCATAAATTATTAATAGATTATTAGCAGTTTTTTGACATTTATTAACTACTTTGTAATTGTTTAAACAAATACTATTTGCTTAAACAAATATATACATTGTTACCGACATATTGTTTATATTTATTGCAGAAACTATTATTAAATTATTGGCATTTTTTGTCATTTATTAACGAATTTGCAATTCTTTAAAACTATGTTTTGAACAAAAATTTACAATGTTTGTTTGTTTTTCCTTTTGTAGAAATTATTATTGTGACATTGTTGGCATGTCTTTTGTAATTTGTTACTTAATATACAATTGTTTGAACAGATAAAATTGCTTAAACAATAATATTCAATTACATCCCAGTTTACGCTCCAAGTAATAATCAGAAAAACTTTTTAAACGGCTTTGGGAGCTAGGTAGCAATAAAACTTTGTCTACTTTGTTGCTGACGTTTCAGCTTTATTGTACGTTTTACATACGTTTCAATATAAGTATATCGTTCTGAAATTGTTCATTGTTAACGTCCGTCGGTTGTCACGTGTGAATGTATTTGTTGTGTAATTTGAACTTACTTTAAGGTAATTTTTAAATAATTTGACTATTCTTGTATTAATCCAATATATTTTAGCCATGATTAAGGCTAAAAATAAAGCCGAAACGTCAGCAACAAAGTAGACAAAGTTTTATTGCTACCTACCTCCCAAAGCCGTATAAAAAGTTTTTCCGATAAATATTCAATGTTTGTCTGTATTTGTTGACAAATTATAGGATTTCTGGTCTTTTTTTTTATAATTTTGGAAGTTTTACGATATCGGTCAAATAAGTAATGTGGTTGCAACACTAATTATTATTATAGGTTATAATTGAAAATTAGGTAACAAATTTGGCAAGAAAAAAGACAAGAAATACAATAACAATTTTTGCCCAAAAAAAGATACATCAGCACCATTGTATATTTTTGTTTAAACAAATTGTATTTATTTATACAATTGCAAACTAGTAAATTAGTGACAAACAATGCCAACAATCTAATTATAATTTCTCAAAAAAAGAAAAATATGTCCGTAACATTGTATATTTTTGTAAACAAATGGTATTTGTTTAGACACTTGCAAATTAGTTAGTAAATGACCAAAAAGTGCCAATATCCTAATAATAATTTCCTTTAAAAAATAGAAAATATGTCCGCAATATTGTGATATATTTGTTTAAACAAATGGTATTTGTTTAAACAATTGCTAATTAGTTAATAAATGACAAAAAAGCCAGTAATTTAATAACTTCTGCAAAAAAATGGAAAATACGTTCGTAACATCGTATATTTTTGTTTAAACAAATGCTAATTGTATAAACAATTTCAAATTAGTTAAATAATAAACAAAAAATATATCAATAATACAATAATAATCACTTCTGCCAAAAACAATAATAAAACACGTAACATTGAAAATTGTAAATTTGCGGATAATTTTGTCTCATATGTAGGGTACTATGGGGAGGGTGGGGGGGTAATGAACAAAAAAATTGTGGTTGTGGATTTGTTCTTTGAGGAGTTCTGAACAATTTTTGATAATCTCCCGCAACTTTTGTCTAAATCCGAAACATGAAAAAAAAAATGGGAAAAAATATACATCTTTTTAATGTATTTTAAATGGGAAAGTCCGTTTTTTGGATCACCCTAGACTGTTCAATGACGTAAATATATTTTATGGTAAACAGTTGATATGATCATCATCACAAAGACGTAACCAATCCAAAGAAAGGTCCGCTATTGCTGAACACGGCCATGACTGAGGGCACAGGATTGACTTCGATTACACGAAGATGTTGGCAAAGGTAAGTAACTTTATTACCACCGAAGGCTTATTAGAGAAGCCATCGAAATTTACTAACATCCCAACAACATCAATCGTGAGGACGGCACTGACATCAGTAAGATCTGGAAATCGATCAATTTTTGACAAACACAACATGAATGAGAACAAAACAAAAACAATGAATAACCGATAATTCCATGACTTCCTGCCTGATTTCTTATTCAGGCCAAATCATGCCCCATATACACCATTAACGACACACACTCATCTAGATCTACCATACCAATCCTGACACAAAACACCAGTGGACCAGTTGCCGCTTGTATTGTTCTCCGCAACAGAAGCAGAAACATCGAGACGAGATAACATTCCGAAAGCATTCTCTGCCATTGTCGGCCTGAATGTTAGACCACAGGGAACACCTGTTAATAATACATTATCTATAATTAAAAGAAGAGATTAGAGCGGTCCATATTAAAAAATGGAGAATCGGATAAACCGTTGAAAACGCGTCGTCATGCACCGATATTTTGCACGTGTTCGACTGCAGCGCCTCTCGCGGCGCGGTGGCGCGAAGCACACGGTAGCAATCACAACCGCAGCACGGGGTCTCCATTGTTTAGCCACCAACTGAAGAACCGATACCATCATGGTCACTAATTGCCGCACATTATATTTTCAATTAACACGATGACAATTCTCTTTTCGACAATGCAACATTTGATATCGCCTTTTGATAGGATTCTCTGTAGCCGCTGTTTCTTTCACTCCGATCTGTTCTTCGGATCGGTGCTACCAACACGCCAGACAAAAATAGTCGCGTTCATCAAACCCATTCTCCAGAACAATCCTTCTTATTAGACTCTACTTCAGCGACTACAGCAAAGTCTTTACAGGTATGAATCAAAGTAAGTGAGTTGTTTTACTAAACGAATGTTGGATATTACTGTTTAAAGGTATGTACCAGAGGAGGAAGCACAAAGGGCACACAAACTTATGAAGAGAATTTTTTTTTCAAATTCTTGTTGCATTTACTGGTATAGGCTTGGTAATGTTACCAAAGGGCGCGATTTAGGCGTGCATTATTTACAGATATGTGCATTATATTAAATATTTTGTGCATTATATTAAATAATTTGAGCATTAAAATAATAAATATTGTGCATTACATCAATATGAATATGTTACATAGAAATTTTTATAATGCGCAATATCTTATTCATATTGTGCCCTAGAATGGATGCATTAAAATAATACATATTGGGAACATATTGGGAATATTTGTGAACCAATTTTCAGTTTTTCAGGTAAAAGTACAAAGGAGCGTACGCGAGAGCTAATTTTGGAGCTCGGATTCGTTTCGGAGAAAATAATTACCAAAATCAGTAAGAAAATCCCCTGCCGTTTAAGAAAAGTGTCGATGACGTCATAACTCAGTAACAAGTGATGGCTGGAATCGAATATTTCACTAAAATGTGTATTTTTATAATTTTATAATAACTATTGACTTGTTCGATGAATTTTTTTTACCCAAAAGTGACCAGACGTCCCGCTTTTGGCGGGACAGTCCCGATCTTTTACATTTTGTCCCGCGTCCCGGACAGGTTTAAAAATGTCCCGCTTTTTGAGAAAATCTTAAAATTTTCACATCACGTCATAGGTATTATCTTATTTGATCAAAACATTATTTTTCAAATTTTATGATAGAACAGTATTTCTTAAACAACATTTTGGTGTCGCTATTGACTTAGTGATTTTGTTGACTTGTGAAAGGTGAAATTAGTGAGATTTTACAAAGTAAAATATAAACTATTCAATTAAATCATTTCTGCCATTTGCATGTTAAAAAGGCAGGCACAGATACAATGAGAAGTCGTATGTGCAAGTCGTATGTACTGTTCGTTTGCATCTTTACATCATGGCAAACATTGTTAAAAATTTACATCACTACAATTTGGTTTTAATTGAACCTTCATAAAGTCAAATTAGCAAAAATAACTCAAAAACTGTAGTAATATAAATACAATGTTCCAAAAAACCGTTTAAAGTTATAGTAGTATAGTTTTATTTGAATCCTATCATAAATATTGTCAATCTTAAAATCCAATCATTTTTGACATTTTTGTTGATTTCTAAAACTCTATACCGGAATCTGACAAAAGAATTAGGTTATTTTTTTTTTCAAAACCGGGCCCCTGCATATCTTGTATTTGTATTTTGTATCCATTGAATTAGAACATTTGTTTAGTGACTTCGGTGACTTGTCCTATTAAGTATTATTATATTTTTTTTTCTTCATGCCTTTACCCCCATTTGAACGTTTAGATGATCCCTTGATAGTAAATCTTACACCAACAAAATTTTGTTTAATTTAAATAAACAAGCTGTTCCAAATGAGCAACAAAATACTATTTCTGGATAAAAATTTATTACATATTTACAATACCTATTTGGTACAAAGAACATATAGCTTTTAGAAAGTTTATTTTTGTTAAATAAAAGATTAAAAATACTGCCGCGGGATTGTATATGCGCAAGAAATAGTTTATTGAATATCAGCATGCACGTAGCAAGCTATAGTACATCTAAGGTGTTGAGGATTTCTAAGTTTATGTAATGTATATGTTTATTGACTGTATCTATATCCTCTATTGACTGGTTGTCATGTATTAAACAGTCCAATGTCCTGTTTAAAAATCTAATAGGAAAAAACGGGTTCATTACCAATACAGTGACATCACTCTCATTTTTTCTGAGATCTTGATTAGAAGAATCATAGGTATGGAACACGCGCAAACCTCATTTATCTGATGAAACACCAACGCACATTTCTTATAGTCCACTAACTGAACTCAAGAGATGTGTATCTTTGACACGCTGAGCCTCTGGTGTCCGGAGAGGGAACAATAATTACGTGTCCATTATTGTTACCAGTTTAACTGGTTACTAGAAAAGAACTGGCAGGAAAGAAAGTAGCATCATGCGTAATTCTTTAAGGCCTGTTTGCACTGCTTAAATCCATCGAAGATGAAAACGGTTGTACACTGCCGCTCGTGGAAGCTCGGACACAAACATATAGGAAATAATGATAAAAGTACTGATAACGTATCAATAGGCACCTCTATTTCTACCAAATAGCGAACACATTCTTAACGTTGATTTCTAGTAACTACGAGTCACTTATCGTTGACTCACTTATCGTTGACTTATTTCTTGCATTTTCACGAACAGACAATCGTTCCTGATGAAAAGCGATAACTACAGAACGCTGTTCCTTGTTTGTTGGCTTTCCGCGTCGCATGATGTCTTCCGCGTGACAGATTTATCTTGTGCAAACTACAGATTGTAGGCATAGACTCGTTTGAATACGAATTCGAGCATTTGATGCAAAAATCTGGTAAAAATGAGATCGCAACATGTGTCTGAGATGCAGTATTTACGACTCATTTACGACTAACATTTAGAAAAGTGCGACGTGGCTTCGAGAATAGACATTATTTATGCTTAGAAAAAAATGGAGCACATTTTGAACAGTTTATAAACATTAAAAAAACATTAAAATTGATAAACATTAAATCGTTGTTATTAGTTATTTTTACAAAATAAACAGTTAGTATCCGAACTATGACGTGAATAATAATTTCACGATGTTGTTTCTTCTAAGATGCTAAATGCAGATATCACATTTTAAAATGAAAAGATTGTTTCATCCCCTCTAAATGATGGTAGTTTCATTTGTAACTCGAAAGTGGGGTTGGCTAGCTGTGAAGGGGTTAGAACCAAAATTCTATTAGATATAATTAATTAAAATTACCCTTGAGGACAGGGATTGTGAAGTTGCATTTTAGCTTCTAGAAAATTCTGTTTTTTCGGTTTATGAAAAAATTCTGTAATTTTGACAATTCGTACAATTTTGTTTTAAGAAACTGTGTTATTGGTTTTTTTAGCAGAGTTAACTGAAAGCGTGTACCTGAACTCTAAAACTTTTAAGAGAAAAGCATGCAAAAATTCTGCAAACTGGCATTTCCTTTCTGTCAAAAATAGAACATTATAGCTCTTACTTTATTTGTTCTATCTCAGAAACGAATAAACCGATTTAATTTACTTTTATGAGCGAATAGACATTTTTATCCCCTTTAAAACGAGGTATATGAAGATAAGTAGTCCCATTTGAAAATCGAAAGTGGGGGTGGCTGGGGGTGAAGGGGTGGGACCTATGATTAGATTAGAACTAGTTTTAAAGTTCCCCCTTTAAATAAAAATTGACGTGTTTTTGCTAAATATCGTGACGTCATTATGTCAAAAGTTATTCCAGGTGGGAAGTTTTGAAATGAACGCACGGTATGTTTATTATGTGTCCGATCTTCAATGAGCGGCAGTGTACATGGGACAAGAAGGAACAAAATGGGTGGACGAGACCTATTAGCAATTCACGGTAACACGGCCAACTTTATGATCCATAGAACCATAATTCAAAATATTTTACGAGCCTCTCAGCTGGTCATTCGGTTTCTGTTGTGATCGACAATTGTTCCAACGGTCAAAGGAGATAAAGGTTTCACGAGCCCAGTTGACAGTTGCTCGTAAATTTTGACTTTATTGTCCGAACGGGGATTTTTTCGTTTTGTTTGCAACTACCAGCAAACACTTATTTTGTGGTGGACGTCGATATTGTTACTTGTTACTAGTTGAGTGGAAACACTAACAACTAACTAAGGTAAACGTCCCAAATTCAGCCACTGTCCTAAATTCCGACATATTTCTGTTTAGTGGGATAAAATAAGAAATCTACAACATTGAACTTTATTTTAGGACATCCGGTTTGTTGATTTGACATTACACTTATCAACCCACAATCGTTTCTTATTCTTCCAATGTTCTAACGGTCAGAATATAACCTAGAAGTTTGACTGCTCGTGATAATTGAGTGTGACGCCAAAAGTTGATTCTTTCCTTATAAGGTAACTGCAAAAGGGCATTTGACTAATTTTGGAAATCTGTCTTAGTATGTTTATTCCTTCACTCCTACATTGTAAATGCACTATTTTTCGTAATTATTTCCTCAATATTTCATAAAAATCATCGTTAAAAATTGAATCACAAAAAGTCCCGCCAAAACGATACTTTCTGTTGTGTGACGTCAGCGGTTAGTAGATGTCAAATCGGCCCATATGGTCTGTCAGCATCGGCATTGTCGCCGTTTGGTAATTGTGTTGTATGATGTGTTGTTTTCACAATTTCTACATCAAAATGGGTTATAAATGGTGTATAAATCCACAATGCAGAAATACGTCAATAAAAACTCCGGATAAACTATTTGTAGCTGTTCCGCAAGATTTGAAACTGCTAAGAAAGTGGTTGGCTCGTAGAAATCCAAATGAAATAAATAGCGCCCAATACAAGTGTTTCTTGTTATGAAAATTACTTCGACATAAGTAAAACAGACTAGAATAAGTTATCTATCGTATTTTCGAACCAGGTATTATCTGATCTGACAGCTTAAGGTTAGGGCTATCCTAACCTACAAAGTTATGCTTACATGGCACTTTAGTGCTATTAAATTCAAACGGGAGAAGCATAAGAGCGCGTTCGGATAATCGGGTAGGGTACGGTGAGAGTGACGCGCTGCATAATAGGCGGACTAACGTCGTACGGCGTTTATCTGCATATAAGAGAAAGACAGCCGACCCAGGTTATCTGAGCATTGCTCTCCCCATACCCTACCCTGACAAACCGAACGCGCTCTAAGCGTATTAACAAATGCCGTCACTGGAGACTGAGCCAATTACAGAGCATTTTCAATCACGTGATAGGACGTGAATAAAATTCAATTTTAATTTTTGTTTTTAATAGAAATAAAGCATATTTTTTTTGAAAAGTAATAACAAATAGTTTTCTTAAACCGTAATCTATTAGGATGACTATAATACATGCCATATTTTTAATACAGTCAAATACCCTATTAGGTAAGTACATGTAAATATAGCACGTCCGTAAATCAGACATGTGTGTCGGAATTGTGTACGTGGTTAGAAGTAACGCATATGGCTCCATTGCTGTCCTTACACAAGAAAATAACATTTTTTACATCGTTTGCTAAATTACAATTAATTGTACGCATTTTGTCTAAATTCTGACGTGGGTATCGGAATTACGTACATCAATAATCCCTAATTATTACAGGGTATCGGAATTACGATCATCAATAGTCCCTAATCCCGTCATGAATGTCCACAGCCATGATAAGAGATGATAAAAATTAGCACCACATAAATATAAATTCTGTTTTACTACTTCATTTTCTTTATATTTTTGTTTTTGAAACGCGCTGTATGGTATTTTTCAGGTCGGAAATGAAACAATGTGTTAGCCAGCGCGATTTCTCAATCTTAGCATATCTAATTATAAAAATTATAAAAAAAAAACAACAGAATGACTAATTAAAAGCACATTTCCGAATGTCGTAGTTGTGTATATTTACAATCGGGACATCAAGTTAGTTAATACGATATAATTGCACTAACGAGGAAATTTTTTAAAAGCTGAAAAAGCTTGCCCGCGAGTCCTGGCGTATCGCTTACAATTCTGAAATGAAGCTTTTCAATGCTTTCCGAAACTCACCCCACCTAAACCCCCCTCTCCACAGTTTTCGACGTCTTTCTTCGCCGTTAATTAACGAGTGTTGAGCCGCCACCTTTTCACTATACCAATTAACTTTGTGGTCTTTGATTCGCACAGGAATTCTTTATTTTACACCACAAAGTTAACTTGTAAACTGGATATCAAACATACTTTGAGACTACCGCAGTATTTGACGCTATTTTTTTCTGTGGGGTTGCAAATTAAAGGGCTGAAATGTAACGTCAACCCTTTCAAATCGTATGTGATGCTTAGAGTACTGGATTCTTTTTTTAACTAAAAGATAAAATTTTTGTTTATTTTTGAGACACTTCTATCGAAAATTATGTTATTTTGATGTTAGTTTTGTACTATAATATTTATACACAATACGGTGGTGTAGTGTAAGGCGTAATTGCAAAGCGCGTTGTACATAATGGCGTGTGTAATGTAGTCATTTACCGCGAACAATGGCGGCGTAATTAGAAAATGGCGGCTGTTGAGGCTCACCGTCGCTAATTACAGGCGACCCCGTCGGTAATTAAGTAATCTGTTTTAATTTAGCCCGAGCAGGAGCTTTAAATTAAAAGCCTTCTTCCAATTAATCCACTATAAACGACCCGTTGCATTCAAAATTCAGGGCAAACTAACCTCAAAACATCACATGGAAGGTGTAAATAACACCGTTGTCGGTTGAGTTAAAATGCGATATTTTAAGGTTCTGAGAAATAGTTCTTTGATTAAAGAAATTATTAGTTTGTTGAAGGAATTATTGTGGACCTATTATATTGACTTGATTTTTCGGAGGGTACAGTACCTCAAATCTCCACGTGTCACCACCTTTTGGGATGTCGCACATCCTCGACCAGTGATTGGTTTTCCCAGACCTACATAAGTCAATGTTAGGGTAGCAAAGTGTACGCTGATTCGGAATCGAAATTTGAACCTGCATGTACTATGCTCTATACTGCTGACCACACGGCCTTTTTAGCTATTTAGCCAGACGCATGACGTCAACTGAGCGGTAAGCTTTCACCAGTCTACTATTTATACCCAAGATAACGCCGAACTGCGAGGAGAGTGTATACAGCGCCATCTTGCAGTACAATTAGATGAGGTATTCACACTAAAAATATATTTAATTGAATCAAAATATGATTTCTTTGGCGGTAAAGTAAAGTAAACCTATTATTAAGCCAAAGCAAAAATATTTCTTTGAGGGAAATAAATCTCTTCTTGTATACAAATATATTTGTTTGAATCAAACTTAGATTTCTTTGTCGTAAAGAAATGTCCTTTTAATTCAAACCAAATATATTACGTCAAGGGAACGTAGTTTTCTTTTGTATTCAACTATATTTATTTGACTTGAAATATACAAACAGCTGATTTTTCTATTTGTTCAAAATTGTGAATTGTTATTGACATTTGGATATTTAGCACAATAAAACACATATCGACACAGCCTAGAAGTCATCCACATAAAAAAAGGTTCCTCCAAAAATAAATTGTCAAATGTAGGAGGCATCATTACAATGCGTTTCTTAAAAACAAAACATCTTTTCTCTCTGGTTAGTGTACGTGTTAGTTTCAGGGATGTTAAATTACGGTAATTAATTTTTTTCGTAAATTACCGTGTAAATAAAAATTATTAAATTCAAATATTAAATTACCACGTAAATAAAAATTAAAAATGGTAAATTACGCTGTTTTAAATTACCGGGTAATTAAAAATTTAAAATCGTAAATTAATAATGAAGTCATTATTCAAACGAACTGTCATCATTATATAAAGTAACTGTCATCATAATAATCAGTGTGTATCATGGTAGGGATTTGATTAAATATAGTCCTAGATACGTATGCAACGAATTTCTTATATGAGTCGTAGATAAATTAATTTATAAAATTTCATTGCAAAACAAATAGTACCTATCCCTTTCGCAAGTAATAGCAATTAGAATAATATACTAATTTTCTTGTAAAGTAACCATATTTTCCTTTTTTAGAAAATTTCCCCACGCTCATGGTTATCATAGGAAGCATCGGATTGTACATAGTGATCCTGATCATTGGATTAATTGTATGCGTCTACAACAAACAAAGCCACAAGAAACCGCCCCCAGAGGGTATATGTATATGTATATTGTCGGTACGGTGCTGTAACCAATTGAACTACCGAAAACGATGTCACCAGTATCAATATCAAAAATACTTAAAATGTGTTATATTTTAGGTGGCGATGTGAAAACGATTGAAAAACAGTGCAAATATTCCGATAGAAGTTCTAATGTATCAGATTTGAACCTAGATTTGCACACTGGGTCATCCAATAGTAATATGCATTGCGATATGAACTATATACCAGGTGAATCCGAAACAGGGAGTGAGTCAGTTATAACGAGGATCGGGGTGTCGCTGGCAGGTCCTGTCAGTGTTCCTGGCCAGGATCTGTATAGGTATTCGTCGGATTATAAGGAACCTTCAAAGGTAATTTTGTTTCTGTATTCTTGGTAATCATGGTCAGATTGCAGTATATTTAGGGTGCATCACAGAGCTTGTTGAAGAAACTATTTTGCAATTATATTTGTTCTATAGTGCTATGTTTAAAGGATGCTTCCTATAAGATTTATTTGAAAATTAGTAAAACTGCAGGAGACTATACTGAAGAGTGTGCAGGTGTTATAACTCGTGATCAATTAAAATCGTCTTCTGGTTTGTGGTCTACTGTAGTTCTACTGCAGTGCTACTGTAGTTCTACTGTAGTTCTTCTGCAGAACTACTGTAGTCCTGTAGAACTACTGTAGACGAAATTGGACGACAAATTTCAACCAATTAGCGCCTCTTCCATCCTACCTGCCTTATTTAATAACGTTTACATAGGCGTACAGATTGCGGGTAAACACAAACAGTAATAATAATCACCTAACAATACGCAACACAGTCGCTCACGTCGGTAATCAATAGTAATTTTCAAGACCCATACGTACAAAAATAATAAAATTAAATCTCCCCAGGCCTAACCGATCAAATCGGCGGAAGTACATACAAACAATCGCTGACGGTTAGGACTCAAGTGTGTGTGAAATGTTATCTATCGATGGGATCTATAGATTCACGACCGATTTGAGCTACGACATACGCTATTTACGTAACGCGACGTTCATTGACTCGCGTACTACCCCTAAAGTGAGGGCTGGAAGGAACGCCGCAATAAGGTCGGTATATTTAAGGCCAGATGTGCAGCTCGGCGCTGTTTGCCAAACACACATTGTGCAGTTCGGACAAAGAAAGTTAAATGTGCGATCGAATGATTACAGAGTGATTGTATTGACACAACGGCAAGTAATTTGCTAAGGGCTAGTCTCCAGGTTGAGATATACATCTAGATATTGAGCTGTGGTTTGGTTTGTTTCGTAAGAGTGTAGTTTTGTGGCTTTTGTGGCTAATTTTTTCACACAGCTCTTAGACGCGTTGTAGAGGAAATTTTTTCAAGTCATAATTTTGAGTTGTTTTAGGGAAACCATTATAATAGAGAAGAATAAGTTTCCCTTTGTCATTTAGGTACCCAAAAAAGCGAAATCGCCAAATTTCTCGTCTACCTTTCATTGTTGTTTTCCTTCCTGGTATTTTATGCGGTCTGTTTCCTTTGTGGCAAAACCAACTTTGGTGTAAATAGGCTCTATTCTTTTCTGATAGGTTCTGGATGCGGAGGAAGTCATAGTTTAGTGTTTTCTAAAGAAGTTCACAGCGTGATCGGAGAGCTGTGTGATATATTGGAAGTCACTTACCGACAGGAACAATGCCTTAAATAAAGGGTTACACCATAAATAGATGACTAGAGATCATGTCTATCTGATGCTTTCTGTCGGCGGGATATACAGTCTGCACACAGAAAAGTGATTATTTGGAACGAGAAAACATAATTTCTTGAATTTAGTTACTAGATTCAAATGCATATTTACTTGGATGTAGAAAGTTAGGTATATACAAGAAATGCCACATACACAATCTAAGTAAAATAATTTCTCAGATAAATGCTGTCGACAAATAAATTCTTTCTTTATAAGAACCAATAGCGAAACAAGTAATTGAAATTTTCGTCCCAAAAATGTCAATTTCGCCAACGAAGTAATAGTAAATCCATCCAAGTGCGCACTTACTTGGTCCAAGAAAATATGACATTTAATATAAGTAAGTATTGTGTACTGAATAAAAACCCACCAATTATTTAACTGAAGTGATTCTCACTTCTTTCAAGTAACCCCTTTCTCTGGAGTAAATATGCGCATCGTGATTTTGTCAACGCTCACGCGCCCGCGCGTAGGGCTGGCGCCGTAAAGGAGCGAAACCTAGCACGAAAACAACAACGAAGCACCGGTAGCGGATGTCCCTTGTGATTAGTGTGCAATAAACGTTTCAACACGGAATAATTTGATGTAAGGCACGCAACAGGTTAGAACGAGTAAGTAAATATAACATACGTATCTTGTTAATTAGCAATAGAAAACGTATTTAAGCCAAATCTTTAAAATTCTTACATTAAGTAGCTAAAAATATTTACCGGGGATAAAAATATACTCTTCATTGAAGACTGTTTACTTCCTTCATCAGAGTAACAACTTTCTTAAATCTAGTAATTAATCCAAGAAATAAAATGTCTTGGTTGAAGTCAATAATCTCTCGCGTATACACGAACCTACCAACTACTTCATCCAAGTAATTCGCTCTTCGTGCGAGAGATCACTTTTCTGTGTGTGGCCAGGAAAGCATCAGACCGTTTATTAGTTTCCTAACAATTATAAATTTCTAAAGTTAACTGAAATATAAGTCTCAATACCGTTATAAGATTTTTCGGCATCACTTTGATTTGGATTTTATTCAACGCGACATTGTAATAGGAAGGACACCCAAGACGTTGCGTTTACAAATATTTAGTCGTGTGTATTATAACATTGCTCACAGCGGCAAACCTATAGATTTATTGAAAGTTTACAAGCGGAACAAAATAAATTCTAAAACGAAATAATATTTTCATATCAATTATTTCCGCTAACTGTAAAATACGTTGTAAAATAATTCCACAACCGACGCAGCATGATATTTTAAACGCACGAGCGATTATCATGACTTACGAAAAAAATATTTACTCTTTTATTGAGAGGAGCATAATATAAAAAATAAGTCTTTGAACTAATGCCGCTATCAAGACCAGTATTTTATTCCTATTTATCTATTGTATGAGAAATTGTAATAACATAATAACTATCCTACAAGAAAAGAAATAATATAATAAAAAAAAAGTTTGAAGTAATATGTTACACCACATAGTTAAAATCTCGATCCTTTTCTGGTTTATATTTACCCATGGTGTGACCATACATAATCTTAGACAATGAAATCTTTGTGATACAAACGTTACTCCAACAAAAGCTAACATGTCCACAAAAGATAGTATAAAGGGCTCAAAGGGCTTTAGTCAATGTTATCAGTCGAAGAACAAATGACCTGACCGTTTGGACAAAACAGTCTGACCACCATAATTGGTTCCGCTGTTGAAGATCCAACTCTTTACACTTTGGTGACTTTAGAAATCACAATAGGTAAACCTTACCGGAAACAAAAGTCGACTTGAGAAGCCATAAAACTGCAGGTAGATAACTAGCATGGTAACTGCCAACTGTGTCTACAACACTTTACAACTTCTTCTCGAAGTTGATTCTCGTATACATTACTTGATAAAATTTTGAACCAACTTCGACAAGTGAATGAGCCAACGCATCACTGCTAACAATTGACTGTTTGTATGAAAGAATTGCTTCGTCGTTGGTCCTTTCTTCTGAAGTTGATATAGCCCACCAAATTAATGGAGTTTTGTACCCAGGAGGTTCAAATTTCTTTTGATAATTACGTTGTCAAAAACTACTGTTCCATGGTATTGTTCCAATATAAACTATGCTTCTTCAGAAAAAGAATTATTTAACATAATGACCCCCCAAAGGTAGTTTTTAAAGCATTAATATAGTGAAGCTTAATTGTAATCAACTAAAATCGTCCTCTGGTTTGCGGTCTAATGTAGTACCGCTGTAATTCTACTGCAGTACTACTGTAGTTCTACTGTAGATCTAGTGTAGATCTAGTGTAGTTCTACTGTAGTTCTACTGTATATACTATATACAGTAGATATAATTACGTTGTCAAAAGCTACTGCTCCATGGTATTGTTCCAATATAAATCTTTGCTTCTTCAGAAAAAGAATTATTTAACATAATGAGCCCTCAATGCTAGTTTTCGAAGCATAAAAATAGTGACTCTATGAGTTAGAAAACATCGTCTTTTGTCATCTCTATCATTTATTTGCCGGTCGCCACATGATTGTTCGCTCAGGATGACAAATGAACAGTCAAGACTATGTTGTATGCTTGTCACCTTTGAGCTTATATTCAAAATTATACAGAGGGGGCTGTCGAACTCACTTCAAGGCGTTAAACTATGTTTGTTTAGCATATTTGTTTGGTAGAAAAAAACGTCTAGTTGTGTCAAACAATTTACAGTCGTACTTCTCTAACTTGAATCTTCAATGGGCATAAACTAAAAACCGAGTTTGGGAAAATTAGAGTTACAGAAGAATAAGCATTTTTTTTTTCATTTCTAAAACGAAAGTAAATGTATGTTTAAAGCAAAAATATTATTTTAAAGGGGAGAAACTTTTCCTTGTCTGGCCAAGGATACCATTAGTGCAACAGGAAATATACAAAAAGTACGTTTATTGCCTATGACCGTTTCTATTCTGTCTAAAGTTATAAATGAACCGTAAAGCCAAAGGAAATCTCTTGGGGCCTTGCAACCATTTTCTTTTGTTTAACAAGGACAGTGAAGACAAGACCTGCCCAGTATCTGGACAATCGTCGCATTTCTTTCGTTGCTCATATCTGTCTTAGAAATGTTATAATTTCTTCTTTAATTCTTTAACCTTTTTCACGAAGTTCAGAGTATTTTAATTGCATTTATATCAGAGGAAGTTGAATGTTTTCTAATTTTAACACATGTTTTTGAATTTATGTTAATAAATCTTTACGTCTAGATAAATTTTATTTGAACATGACGTAGCAGGTGTTTTGGAGCATCTATGGATCACCTATGGATCTGATTCCCTGTGAAAAAATATCTGAAAGCAGGTGTGTTTCTTTTCTAATAGTTGTTGTTAATACAGAGGGAGTAACAAGACAGAACTATTGAATGAACAATAAAACACGAAGAAAAAAATCAATATTGACAATGGCCTGGGATAAATTGCACTTTTCTGAATGCGCAGCACTGTGATCCTTTTCATAATTTCCGCGCCCTAAGTAAATAATCGACAATATTTACACAATATCGGTAGCAGGATGTCGGCTTCGGTGCGCATTCTGGTAGTTTAGTGTTGCCTAAACGGGGATCTCGCAGCCGAGGGTTGGTTTATTCAATGGATAGTAGGAAGTATTATGTCACAAATGTGTGTGAAAAATGATTTTTCTATAGAAATACAAATTATTAATAGCCGTAGATCCCATTCACAGTGCGTTCGACCCGAAGCACTTAAGTCCGTCCGAAATGTATTGTCGGCCGACAGTAAATTGATATTACGATAATGTGATCGCCTGTGTACGCCTGAACGGATTTTTTCTTTCGGTTTACGGAAACTAAACTGAAGGGGTGTGTGTATATATTCTTATTCATCCACATTTTCTTGTGTAATGAGCGACATACAAACGTAAATATCCTGTTATCTTTTTTTAACAGAATCGTATATTGCGCATATACAATCCCGCGGCAGTATTTGGAACCCGATCATATCTACGATGTAGGTTTGATCTTCACATAACTCTTTATTCAGGTCAATGTGGTCCTTGTATTGTATCTGAAAGGGGGATTTGATTTTTAGTTGACGAGAATGATGCACGATTACTTACCAGAGTCGCAAAACATCACCGAAAATGTCATGCTGGCGTATTTTGATTGACAGACCAAAACGAAGAAAGCCCCAATCCTTTGGCCATACTATAGCAGGCTACACCCATGTTTAAATATGTATAGAATATTGATATTTCTCAGTTATGCGATTGCAAGCGATTAAGAAGATGCAGTGTGTGGTTATGTTGGGTTATATACTATAGCATGCTACACGCATGGCTAAATTTACACAGAATATAGATGTTTTGTAGTTTAAGGGATTCTAAAAAGGCGGTTTGTGGTTATGTGTATTTATATTTGAGATATGGCATTTGATATCAATGTGACCAATTTATAGAAAAAAAGGTACTAAAAGCGCTGTATGGACCAGTTAACCGAGCAAATCCCAACCCATTTCTAAGAGATTTGTGGGCGATGAGTACAGTTCATCGTCTGACGCATCGTTGATATCTCCCAAATAAAATAGCAATTTTGTTAAATTTTTTAGTACTTTCTGACTATTTAATCAATTCTTAGACGATTACACTTTATTTATCTCTATACAAAATTCTTTGGTTTCCCAGTTACAGTCTCACAAAAAAAGTTATTTTGCGTCAATTCGTCGAGAAATCGACGTGGATTTGATAGCTCTCTTCTACCCATACTTTATTACTATTTAACACTACCTAGTCTACCTGTTATTTACTGAGCTATAAAGTTGGACATTTTATGGAATACACATTGTCTGTGTCTGAACCAGGACAAAACTGAGAGAACTGACGTTCGAATGTTATCGCTTAATTATTCGCTGGCAAATCTCCGACTATGCTTCGTTGCCATCGGGGCACCATAATGTGGCAACATAAATCTTGCGCCTTACACGGCCTCTATACGGTTATAAATTATGCCGGCGTGCAAGTTAACTGCTCAGACCGCGAACATGTGTCGAATGACTTTCTTGTGGGTGCCTCGCGCCATTATTTTGTTTCACATCAGTCGAGCGACTGCTGTTTAATGCAGTTACACCGAGGTGTTTAATTAAAATCGTTTATCGCTTCATTCAATGTAATTATGGTACGGATTACGTTGCAGATTTTGAACTATTCAGCGTTAACTAACCAAATTTTTGTTTCGAAATCGTATGCGTGTTGCGTAATACATTGCTGGAAATTGACAGTCTTTTGGGGAATTGAAACTGTTAAAGGAGAAAATTAATATTGGAGCTAGGTTAATATAAGCTAACACGTACACTACACAGACAGAAAAGATTTTTTGTTTTTAAGAAAGGCATTGTGAATCCTGCTAAATTGGTCAATTTAAATTTTAAGGAACCTTTTTTATGTGGATGAATACTAGGTAGTGTCGATATGTGCTTTTTTTGTGCTAAATATCCAAATGTCAATAACAATTCACAATTTTGAACAAATAGAAAAATCAGCTTTTTGAATATTTCAAGTCAAATATATATTTCATATATATATTTGGATACATAAAAAAGTTAGTTGCCTTTAGATTAATATTTTTGTTTTGATTTAAAAGACATTTCTTTCCACAAAAAAAATTAAGTTTGATTCAAACAAATATATTTGTCTAGGTATACAATGTCCAACATATATGTAAGTTCAGTTTTTATTTGTATGCTTTTGTGTTAAATGGTGTTTCTTTTTTAGAAATCATGCCGTTTCCCCTATTAAAACTTCTGCTAACTCTCAGAGTCTACACTCCAGTGGGTTTTAAGTAGCAGTTCAAACACGTAAATAATTTCTACATTTATTAAACTATATTTATTATAGGAACTGACAAAGCTGAGATTGAGTATTAATTGCAAATACAGAAGACTTTTGATAATCCGGACTAACCTGTAGTCTAAGTAATCAAATAATGTGAAAAAATGATAGATTTTGTTAAATTTTATTCTTCGAATATCTTTTATCAATTCTTATTGCAGTTTGCTACGTAAGGTTAGAACAAAATAAACACAAGGTTGCGCATATTATTACAATAAACATAATATAATTATAAGTATATAACTTATCAAATGAGATATAATACAGTCATATGCGTAACAGTTTATAGAAAATAAAATGTACAGAAAACAACATAATATGTAAATTCGTAAACAAAGAAAACGTCGAAGCTTTGAAATTCAAACAGAAAAGCGGTAACGTGGCGGTAACCGATGCACAGCTGACAGCCAAGGGCTATATATATATATATATATATATATATATATATATATATATATATATATCACCAGAAAATTACTAAGATCTTATTTTTCTATGGTTGGCGACATTGCTTTTCCATTGCCAACCCCACTCGAGATGGTCTGGTAAGCTTTTGCGTCGCTTAATCCATTCAGATTCGCATTGTATTAGTCATACTTGGCTACTGTAGTGCTACAGAAGGACTACAGTAGAATTATAGTAGAACTACAGTAGAACTACAGTAGCACTGCAGTAGAAGTACAGTAGACCACAAACCATATGATGATTTTAATTAATCACGAGCTATAATACCCGCGCTCTCTTCAGTATTGCCATTATTTTTAAGATTCAGCATGCAATGCTAAATTTGAATATAAATGCGCCATGCGTTTCAGATCATGTGTTAGCTGTTAACTCCATTGGGGTGTGTGGGTGTATATGCACCCCACTCGAGATGGTTTGGTAAGCTTTTGCGTCTCTTAATCAATTCAGATTCGCATTGTATTAGTCATATTAGGCTACTGTAGTGCTACAGGACTACAGTAGAACTACAGTAGAACTACAATAGCACTGCAGTAGAACTACAGTAGACAACAAACCAGAAGACGATTTTAATTAATCACGAGTACACGCACACTCTTCACTTGTGACATTTTTAAGCTTCAGCATGCAATGCTAAATTTGAATATAAATGCGCCATGCGATTCAGATGCGATCATATGTTAGCTGTTAATTCCATTGGGGTGTGTGTGTACGCACCCCACTCGAGATGGTCTGGTAAGCTTTTGCGTCGCTTAATCAATTCAGATTCGCATTGTATTAATCATATTAGGCTGAAATGAGGGGCTTGCAGGGTGGTTGGCCACGAAACTCTTAATGCCCAATACTCTGCACGTGTAGCCAACCCCTTGACAATACGTCTACGATGTATCTCGACTACTATTGTAGTTTCACACGCGCATTTATTAAGTTTAAAGATCTTACTGTGGTTTATTTTAAAGTTAACGTTACAATTTTCGCTCAAAAAAATTTCCTGAATAAACTAGTATAGATAGACAGTTGTAGTTTTCAGAATTACTTACCAGATTTATCTATGACCAAGGCGTGGATGATAAGTTTCAAAATCAGAACATTCTACCACCTAAAAGCAATCACAAAACTACCTCTTTTATGGTAGATTCTAACAATTCCTCTCAACCAAACCATTATTGTTTTTCGCTAGCACCCTCGTGAATGCGGTGGTGCGTATAGGGGTGGTCTCAACGTACGCTATTTTATTTAATTCGCCCTCAGTGAGAGTCTAAAATCCACCCAGAGAGTTATTGTCACACAATTACATCAGTTATTTGTTATATGGTAGTAAGAGAGCCCCCGACGTAAGTTTTTACGGGGTGGCTGTTTTTGTTCCGCGCGACACGACAGATTAAATTAAATCTGGACCCCCATTGTAATGTTAAAACGTGTTTGCACCATTGTGGTTATTGTCCTATAAGCCATAACCCAGTCCTTTTATCAGTTGCTACACGTCTGGCCGCGACGTATTGTTTCGCCTTGCGGGTAAAATGCTTTGCTACAGCAATGAAACGTATGAATAATCAGTGCGCATTATTGCGCATTAGGCATTATGTCTGATTTGTTATGAATAATATTTTATTATAGTGCGAGGGGTTTTTTATTATTCGGTCAGCCAATGAATATATTATGGTCTGTGGCACGGTGGTGTAAGTGGAACACTTATTAAAATATAAATGCACAATGAATTATGGCGTATCATTGAGGAGAAGTGGATCCCAGCAATCATGACCAACGTTCACTTTACTGCCCTTATGAGAGGTGTTAGTGTGTCCAGGGTGGGTTTGTTACCGTTATGTTTTTTTGATTTATATGGACTCGTTTTGTACTGAAATTGTTACAAGTTGTTGGTACAAGAGGCTGAGTCCAGGGTGGTGGACGTAGCGTTGACAAAAGGATTGCTTTTAGTTGGTGTGAATCTGTTTAATTTTAGCATTAATCTTTTATTGTCTTGTGTTGCTTGGCTTTATTTTTCAGCGATATTTTGAAGTGATTTAATAAAAGTTAACAAATTTTGTCACAATAATAAGTATTTTGTCAAAATTATGGCGTTGTAACCGTGATTTTTGGTCTCTGCGTTAAATATTTGCTAGAAAAATGTCGATCAACTGGATAATTCTCAAAAACATGCGACTGTTGGCAAATATTAACAACCACCATTAAAACTTACAATGATACAAAGTTGGTGGCACAGTGCAGCGTCTCAAAACAAACGTCAAAGTAAAGCACAGCCAACCCATCACGAGAACAACATTAAATAAAAATTATTAGAGATGATTAGTTTTTCGTTTAATCTGGCCGTTTGCTTTTAGGATGATAATCTATTTTCATTTTTTACATATTTATTTGAGTAAATACACATTTATTTTAATTAAACCAAATTTTACCAAGTGTTTAACCAACTGTCAAGGTTGACCATCAACAATTTTAAATTAGTAAACATTGTGATATAATTCAATTTTACTTTTGACTTTGTTACGACCGTATACTTTCACATAATATACATCAACAAGACTCTAAACAACGATTTTAGATAACAAAACTGCATTGCATTGCTTTGATAGTGACAAGGCTTTGAGATATTTGTTTACAATTCACCCCTGCCTGTTTGGTAACAAAGCAGTAATAATCATTGATAACTGAATCGGATATGCTTTTTGTGTCATCAGATAAGAAGTTGCAAAAATGGCCAAAATTCAACCATTGAATCTTAACGTTTTATTCTATAGAGAAAAATTAGGTGTTGTGGACTCAGAATCAGATATATCTAATATTATTACAGGTTTAGAGTTGTTTTTAAGCCTTTCTTACAACGTTTAGAAGATGCGAAATCACCTCTACGTACAAGAAGCAGAAAGGATCTGCTTTGTATAGTTTTAGCTGAGTGTCTTGTTGGCAATACAGTAGACTCTCCTACAACGCGGTTTAATACTACGCGTTTTATGAAAACGCATTATAGGAATTTGAGGATCGCAAATTTTGACGCATGCGCGTTGTACGAGAATCGCGTTAAATGAAGATGAAGTCGCAAAATTTTTAGCGCGTTTGTAGTATTTCGCGTTGTAGGAACCACGTTAAAGGAGTCTACTGTATAAGTAACTTACCTAAAATGAGTTATTATTATTGTCTTTCTCTATAAAAAAAATCATGTTTTTAAGACCCAAAATGTTGTGATCGATAAATACTGTTTTTCTTAGTACGATTTGAAAAGCAATATTGTTTTAATAAGAAAATAAATTGCTTTCGGGATATGCCGTGCGTCAAAATTCTTCTTCAGAGCTAACTGAATACAGTTTTTATTTAATACAATTTATCTACGACTCAGATATAATAAGTTCATTGCATACATATCTATGACTATATAGGCTGTTTATTAATAACATGCTAATATGTAAGAAGGTTATTCTTAGGTGCATTTTGAGGAAACAAAATCATAATATGAACATATGTCCTAAAGGTCTTAACTTTTGAACTACAGGGTGCTAAAGTTAAAAAAAAATTCTTTCCTTTTATGATAACTTTGATACGACATTCAATCCAAAATGTGTTTAGATTACTTTAATTTTATAATTTTACCGTTTAAAAATTATTCACTCAAATACATCCTTGTAAATACTTAAACACTTAAATACAATCTCGTAAGAGGTTTAGAGATGCAAATGAAAGAATTTTATTTTTTTTATGCGAAAAACATACGTTAAACAAAAGAAAAATCAATAGACCAGATTTGGTAAGAAATGAATGACGATTTCAAAAATTATTTTTACTTTAAGAAAAAGCAGTGGCGTATCACTTTTCGCTTTGATATGATTCAGTACGAACCCCGCACTAACGCCGCTGGCAAAAATAAAAAAATATGTTGTACAGCAGAAAATGCCTTTTGATGCATAGAAGATGCGTACTACGTTTCACACAAATATCTAGAGTCGTACCAAAGTTATAAAATAGTAACAAGAATAACCTCCTTAAATAAAAGGATGTTATTTAGAAACAGCCTGTATAATCCCTACCACACCGATACACAACGATGATTATGATTACAGTAGCTTTGCTTTGTAAAATAATGACAGTGCATTTCAATAATTACTTCATTATTCAAACAACCTGTCATCATTATACGAAAGTACTGTCAAGTCTGTCAAAAACGTACGTGGTTGACAGTTATTTGACAGTTAGCCTCGCCACCATTGACAATCACATTTAAAATGTTTTATATGAAATGGAATTAAAAGAATTAAATTTATAAGTCGTAGATAAATCGTCGTGTTTGACTCGCACATAACGGATATAAATCGCTCGTATGTTTACACGCTCGCATGTTTACGATTTTTTACGATGTTCGCGATTTATATTCTTAATTATTTGCTCGTCAAATTATATACTATTATTTTCTAATGATTCCAACCGTGAAAGCTACGTACTTATTTATTTATTTAGTTAGTTGGTACAATTTTTGTCAGTAAACGTCTAAACTTTGAAGGTTTAAAATTTTGAAAAAAGCGGGACATTTATAGAACTTTGCGAGACGGAACAAAGTGGAAAAAGTTTAAGGCGGTTGTTCTTAGGTCCATTTTGAGGAAATAAATTCATATGAACATATGTCCTAAACGTCTTAACTTTTGAACTACAGGGTGTAATGTTTTAAGAAAAAAATTTTTTTTTATGATCACTTTGATACGACATTCTATACAAAATGTGTTTAGATAACTTTATTTTTACCGTTAAAAAATTATTCTCTTAAATAAATTGTTGTTTAAAGTCGAATTGTTTTTTCTCGTAGGAGGTTTAGAGATGCAAATGAAAGAATTTTATTTTCTTATGCGAAAACCGTACGTTAAACAAAAAAAATAAGAGACCAGATTTGTAAAGAAAAGAATGATGATTTCAAAAATAATTTTTACTTTAAGAAAAAGCAGTGAGCGTATCATTTTTCTCTTTGAAATGATTCAGTACAAACTCCATACGAACGCCACTGGCAAGAATAAAAAAATATGTTGTACAGTAGAAAATGCCCTTTGATCCATAGAAGATGCGTACTACGTTTCACAAAAATTTCTAGAGTCGCACCCAAGTTATCATAAAAAAGAATTTCTTCTTAAAACTTTAGCACCTTGTAGTTCAAAAGTTAAGATCTTTAGCCATATTTTCATATGAATTTTTTTCCTCAAAATGGACCCAAGGTATTATATTCCTATTATATTAGCACAAAAATCAGATTTCAGGCAAATCCATTTCAAATTCCAAGGTGAAAATCATGCAATAAAAAATTGAAATGTGTAGTCAATGTCATTCCAAAAATTAGTAGTTATTTTTAAAAAATAGTACATATTTATGCTTATTTTTGTGTAATAGCAATCAATCAAAAAGGAAATCTACAAGGGAGTCTACAGGTTCACTTCAGTGCTTGTTACTGACAAAAAACCATTCATGACCTAATATCGAGTTGATTAGCTACGGACAAATTAGGTAATACACCCTGGTTTAAATTCAAACTAACCAATGAGCATTCACAATACACGCCTGCATATTAAGGAACTCCAAATACAAAACATATTAATTTCGGTAACCCGCTGGGCATGCACGTGCTGTTTGATTTTTTAAAACCTTCCAGGACGAGCGTAACCGAGTTTTTCTGCTAGCTCGATTAATTTCGGTCTATGGTCGGTAAAAAGGAGGAGAGTGTAAGTTTCAACGATGTATCGACATCATACCCCACATTAGTGACGCCACATTAAGCCCATTGCCATGTAAAACGCCATCCATTGCCCATACAGCATCATCTGCTCCTCTTTGGGGCGATTTGGGGTGAAGAGTCGGCCTCTCTGTTACATATTATCAATGTCCGAACGAATTAGCCCATATGAACAACCTATACGCTAACCGAATATGCCCGAAAAAAAAAATTATTCCGCTTTACTTCCGAATTTTACCCCAGATTACAGCAGGATACCCTAAAATATTCTATAGAAACTAAGGCTATAAGGTCTATTGTTGCTTGAATGGGAAGTGTTCGATGTTTGTTGGTTGGATTAATGTTGTCTATTGAGCGTGTTTTATTTCATTGTTGGCGTTTGTTGTAGCGCTTTTGTTCGGTTTGCAATGTGCAAGTAGTGCGTCCATTGTCGGGTATTTATTTTAGTAAGGCCGTTCGGCATTCATGGGAATTTTTTCCGCTATGGGATTAACGCGCGGAGCCGTAATCCGGGCATTCATAGCGTCGACCGCTCTGCTATCTCCTGCCGACCCTTGTTAAAATTATTTTATAATTATATTACGAGATTTATATTCCATATCGGCATTGTTGCGTCCACTTGGCCGCCTCTTATTATTCGTTCGGTGCGTAAAACGTGATATATTGTGGACGATGGCATAACAAACCGGATTTCTTCTTTGGGACCATCATTCGAATATAACAGATGGGACGTTTTTAAGTCGATTGCTTGCAGCACTTCTTACCAATATTTTTTACCACAATTCTTGTTTTCTGGTCTCAGTAGACTCAGATTTTCGTTAGTTTTCAAGCCAAACCTGTCAAATCATGTCTTTAACATTGTACAAATCTGAATTTGAAGATATTTCAGTCTGTTTATCCCAGAATTCTTTCAACATTGTCTAGTGGTCCCAAAACTACCACATTGAGCGGAGTGGAGCTATGAGACTACCGTGAGCAGGAGAAGGACAGCGAGAGAAGTTTGGGGGGGGGGCGTGATTTAGATAATACAGGGAAGAAGAAACTTGGAAGAAAAATGTAGAACTGATTTAAAGCATTTGTAATGCGAACTGGGAAATGGTACCTATCATGTATGTCGGAAAACAAAATTTTGCTCTAGAGCAAGAAAAGTGATATGAAGCCAAAATTGTCCTTTTTTTTTAGATTTTATCAAGTATGTTTCTATAAATCTTTAATTGAAATTATATAAACAATCTTCTGTTTATAGAAATGCGTTAAATTATCAATAATCCTGTATAATATAGAATTTACCCAGGAGAGACAAAGAATTATTGTACATAATTGAATAAATTTATTGTACACTCATGGAAAAAGATTGTGCAAAGTGACTCTTACTACAAGCTATAAAAAATGTAGATTTCGTTCTCCACCACTTTGGTTCGTCCAGTATAATAAACATTTTTTTTTCAAAATTGTATTAACATGTAAAAATCTTGAAGATTTTCTTTGTACCAAAAAGATGGTCAAGATTCGTCAAGTGTTTGTCCATAAATGTATTTAAACATTCGTGTAGCATGCTATAGTATGGCCAAAGGGTTGGGGCTTTCTTAGTTTTACACTGTTCATCAAAATACGCAAGCATGACATTTTCGGTGATGTTTTGCGACTCTGGTAAGTGATCGCGCATCATTCTCATCAACTAAACATCAAATCACCATTTAGATACAATACAAGGACTACATTTACCTGAATAAGGAGTTATGCGAAGATCAAACCTACACTGCCGCTCATGGAAGTTCGGACAAATAGTAAACATAAAAGGAAATAATGATAAAAGCACTGATAACGTAGCCATAGGCACCTCTATTTCTACAAGATAGCGAATACATTCTTAACGTTGATTTCCAGTAGGTAACCTACGACATCATTAAATGTGCTAATTTAAAATAATTTTTATATTTAATTATTATGCAACATTTGTGCTGTTTTGTAACTGGTTGTTGGGAATTTTCTAGTTTCCATTAAAAAGGATTAAATACGAAATAACAAATAGAGTCATAAATACTGCATCTCAGACACATGTTGCGACCCCATTTTTACCAGATTTTTGCATCAAATGCTCGAATTCGTATTCAAACGAGTCTGTGCCTGCAATCTGTAGTTTGCACAAGATAACTCGGTCACGCGGAAGACATCATGCGACGCGGAAAGCCAACAAGCAAGGAACAGCGTTCTGTAATTATCGCTTTTCATCAGGAACGATTGTCAGTTCGTGAAAATGCAAGAAATAAGTCAACGAGTGACACTCTTCACCAATATGAAGAAACAGATATGATCGGGTTCAAATACTGCCGCGGGATTGTACATGCACAATAAATAGTTTAT
This sequence comes from Aphodius sticticus, assembly GCA_963966075.1. NCBI lineage: Eukaryota > Metazoa > Arthropoda > Insecta > Coleoptera > Scarabaeidae > Aphodius > Aphodius sticticus. Next base: position 2,151,309 of record OZ014508.1, on the reverse strand, counting down.
TGAATATCAGCATACACGTAGCAAGCTATAGTACATCTAAAGTGTTGAGGATTTCTTAGTTTATATAACGTAGGTGTATGTTTTCGGTAACATTTTGGACAGAATTCTGGCAGTGCCAATACCGTATTCTTTTATTGTACGTCGCATTCCAACTTCGTCTTAGTTCTAGTTGTGTGCAACTATTTGTGTTACCTCCATCGCATGTAATTGTACTAAGTATAATTTATTCTAATAAACTACTTCACCGAAATTAGAATTTGGTTTCAATTATAAGTGCGTGTAAATGTATTAGCCTCAACGGCTACCTAGCGGAATTAGATAGACACCGCTATAAAACGTTAAGCGTTATACCAAGTTCTTGTTCTTCGAAGTAACTAATCAGTCACCGCCAAACACGTCTATTCTGACTATTAAAATTATTATACCACTGTTCTTAAGTTAACTTATTAGGTTGTTTCTATATCTATATCCTTTATTTACTGGTTGTCATGTGAGTATTTTTATCTTACAAATTAAAAAGGATACCACATGTCAAAATGCATATGGTACTTTTTGAGTTTGCAGCACATTTTGAGTAATATTAGGTCCAATCTATAATAGTCGCATAAAATAATTTCAACCAACTAAAGTATTCAGGTTCTCACGACTCCACTGATCGGCTTTCTATTACTCCAACAATTCAAGCATCAAACGCAATATTATAACGACCAATCCAAAACGGCACATCGGTATTTAATTTAACATTATTGCCCATATAATTGAACATAATAACAACAAACGTAAGAACTTAAATTACATGTTAACGGTACCACAAAACAAAGTACGGAATGCAATTATCTCACGAAAACGATTGTATTGAACGAAATTCCAATTTACCATCGACAACGATTCGTGGCGTCAACAAAGTGACGCGCGAAGGCATTACTAACCAGAACCTCTTTAATAAAACATCAGTCAGAAGAAAGAAAGAGAGAGAAATAAAGAGATAAAGTGAGCAAGAGGGAGCGTTTTAGTAGCTCGCTAAATGATCCAGCAATCTAAAGATGGAAACTAAGCGCTGTCTATCAATTTTGAAATGCACAATGCCAGATTGACTTTAAACATATCTGATTCCCCCTTTTCTTCTTTGAATGTGGACCGACCGACACATTTTTAGCTGCACACTCGATGATTCTCTGCTCTCAGGTGTTCTCGTTCGGTCTTCTGCTGCTTCGGTGAGGCGAGCTCTCACAAAGGTCTGAGATGCGGAGATAGTAATGGGAGATGGTATCTGGAGACCGTGTTAGGGACATCACTATCCCCTGTTAGTAGGCGTAGATGGACCATTGTTATGTAATTGTGTGTTTTTTGTTTGAGATAGGATGTCGGGAACACCTAAATGTCAACTGTCTTCATTTTTTTTCGTTCGGAACCACCTGGTCGTCGCTCCATTTTGTGAAATCGGTTGCGAGTAAAATGGGTACTATCGGATTTCGATAAGGGGAAGGTGGAAAAGAAGCAGTTGATTGTGTATGTCGTTAGTGGTTTCAGGCAAATTGCTTTTGCCTAGGTAAATAGCTAAATTTAAGCCTACATGTCCTAAAAATGAGGTCCATGAAAATTTTTCTTTTGCTGACGAAGATATCTTAAAACTTATTTTTTCTTTAGTTCATATTTTAAAATTATTTTCGAATATACAGGATGTTCTATAAAAGTATAACAAACAGCCCAAACCCAAAGTCTTCGTTATGTCAAATTTTCATTTACAGTTATTAAATTAGGCTCTAAATGCAAAAAAATCATTCGCAAAAAGACGTTTTCAGTAGACTGCCTGTATCTCCGCCATTTTGTAATATTTTTACTTGAAATTTTCAGGAAATATACCTCTTTAATATTTCTTTTAGAGTTTCGGTAACCACTTAAACAAGTCTATAAAACGAGTGTTATATACTATTTTTTCTACTTTGCGACATTAATTTTATATACATTTCGAAAATTGCGGTTGTCATCTTACAACCTAGAGTAATTTTAGATAATAAGTAACTAAAAGTTTGTGATCTAGTGTTTTCATAACGACACCAAAAGCAGTTTCGTTATGAGTTTACAACGAACGCAAAGTAGAAAAACATTAAAATGTTTAGAATCCTAGTTAATAGGAATATTTGTATTTAACGAAAAACCATTGAAAAATTGTGCCTGTCAGACATTAATCCTCGAATCTCACTCACTTAATCGCAAAATTAAAAATACCACACTGTAGCAGAAAAATTTTACCATCAAAAGGATTCGGAACATATACGAGTAAAAAACTATTAATTCTGCATAATTGATTGATTCTTTTTTTGCAATTTTACGTCAACCGGTCAGATGATATTAGAAATGTCCGTTAAAATGTTAAAAGATCGGTTGACGTGGAATCGTTAAAAACTAGTTGAATCAATTATAATTGATTATACTAAATTAGCCGTTCATTTTCTCGTATAGGTTCCAGAATCCTTCTGATAGTAAATTTTGTCCGCTACAATATGGTATTTTTGGTTAGTTTGGTCTCTTTCCGCCATTGTTATAATTTTTAATTGTTGTTCTGTTCCGATCTTATATGGCCGTTTGTTTTAACGCCGTACGTGTAGCAGTCGAGTTGAATTGCATTAGACAATTTCACTTAGAATCTTGCACGATCTCTAAACTTGTATGTATGAAGTAAGTAGTCCGAGAACTGAGTGTCATGTAAATCTTTTCTTTTTCGATTTAATTACTGTTTTATAGGCCCTGAAGAAGCTGGAGAGCAATCAGCGAAACGTCGGCACACGTAACTAGAGAAATAGAATTTTATCCAAGACTGAAAAGCGTTAGTTTTATTAGTTTTATTACAAATGTTTCTTTTAACTATGATCCTAAATATTTTAATATGTTATGACTGGAACCATAAGCTAGCGATTGGTATCAGTTTCATCGACTGCATTTAATCTTCTCAATACAACGTACCTATATCAAAAATCAAGAATGACTGGACAGTCAGGTAAATAAACAGATTTTTTAGATCAAATCGACACAAATATGCGAAAAATTGTTTAAATTGACTATAACAAACACTGACATGCGTAATATAAATATACAGTAGAGCGTCGATAATCCGAACCTCGGTAATCCAAACGTTCGCTATTCCGAACGTCAAAAAAGAAATAATAATAAAATAAATCATTGAGTAACCTAGGGAAAAGCCGTTTTTCTCCGTTCCCGTTTACAGAAAATGTGCTTTTGTTTTATATCTTCTATCCAATACTCGTATTTTCCACTACTTAGCTGCAATATTTAATAATCCGAATTACTTTCGGTCCCAATTAGTTAAATAAATGATAAAGAATAATGATAAATGATAAATAATAAATTAAAAATTCGTAAATAAATCATAAATAAATAATAAATAAATCCCTTCGATATCTCTTCGATATCCCTTCGTTCGATTTTGACTTTTTGATCATATAGTTTAAGAAGAGCGGAATCGAATTGTATTGGTTTTATTAAGATTGAACTTCTATCCAATACGCGTATTTTCTATTATTTAGCTGCAATATTTGATAATCCGAATCACCTTCGGTCCCAATTAGTTCGGATTAACGACGCTCTACTGCATTATGAAAATGAAAGGATACAACTTTTAAAGTTTCTCAAGTTCTATTTTTTAAATTTATTTCTATATTAGTAGCACTATTAGTGTATTTGTGGACTACAGAGTTCAACAGCAGGGTTGGGTAGCAAAAATTACAATCTTAGAATATGAAATTTTGTAACCGGGGCACTCCAAAAACTAGTTTTTGTCAAATTATGCACCACAAAAGTGCCAATTACTAGAAAATTCGATATTTTATACATTACCATAAAATAAATAAAAACAATAAAATATGCTAATTTTATAGTAATAAATGTTCTAACAAAAGAGCAGATATGGAAGAGAAAAGCACCAGTAATAACTGATAACAGCCAGATACAACATCTTTGACAAAGATAGGTCATTAATTACCTCCCAAAAAAAATAGATTTAAAAATAATACTTTTGTGGCAAATACTGTTTATAGATGTCAACCTACATCATTACAACAACGTCAACCTACTTTCCCAAACACAATCCATTTGCCTAAAATAACTATTTGCCTACGATATATAAGGTCTGTCCCCAAATGGACCTAACTGTACGAATAATGGACCTATATTTTAATTTCTCCAGAAAGAAATAATCTTCATAAAGAGTTTTGGGTGTTCTAAAAATTCTATAAGCACATTCAAAATTTTGATCAACCTATGTTGTATCTGGTTGTTATCAGTTATTACTGGTGCTTTTCTCTTCATATCTTCCCTTTTGTTAGAACATTTATTACTATAAAATTAGCATATTTTATTGTTTTTATTTATTTTATGCTAATGTATAAAATATCGAATTTTCGAGATATTGGAGATATTGATATAGCTGGTCAAAAAAGAAAAAAAAATCCTTTTTCGCAACTATTTGGATTGGGCTCGTGTATCTCAGTCTCAGATATTCATACAGCAGTCAAAAATTAAAAATGTGATGTGGCCAGGCACATGACTTTATCATACTATACATAAAAGTAATAGTTTAGCTGCATGGGATTCTATTTGGTCGAGATCGGTCGTGTGTGCATTAAAATAGAACTAGGTAGCCAGGTTTTGACAGATACTTTTCTTCTATTGACAGTAGGTATTGTGTCAAAACATCAGCGCTTCAAATAGAAATTTGCTCATGCAGCTAAACATTAATTTTACCAAAAAATGTCATAAAATTATACAAAATCTCCTCTACTTTAATTTATTATTTAACTATTTTGACGAAATTACAGAAATGGCCGCCGATTTGCAAAATCCTTGAAAAATGCTTAGAGTAAACATTCAGCTCCTTTGGACCTTTTTGAACAAAAAGCTTTTCAGCTCTAAGTTTAGTCATGAAACTTCTAAAAATGAAGTTTCGTCAGGATACTTTTCGTAGTTTCTCCGGAATCGTCGCCACAAAAAAACGGGTAGACAGACACCCTGTCTGTTAGATTCATATTCTGACTTGTGGCGTTTCTAGAACACCTAAAACTGGTTTTCAATATCGTCAAGATCATTTTACTTTGACTTTTGAAAAACGAAAAAGTAAAAACTAGAAGCAGTTAAAGCAGCCAATATCTTCCATACTTTACCACACTGTTGCTATCTTAAGAACAATGTAGTCATTACGACAATAACATCTCGTCGGAGCACAGCGTATTAATTACCTATATAGGTAGGTACGTGAAGATATTTACAGCTTTATAGCGGCAGGTGAGAGATCCCGCAATAAAACGCAGAGTTGCGAGTCTCACACCTCTAATATTAATATTTATTATGACTCGTCTCGATCCGCAGGGGGTTCGTTTACGGCTACTGCCCCCTATGTCCCCACCACTGCAAGAATTCTCGCTTACACACAAACACACACATACACACACACACACACACACACACGCACGTGAACGGGAATGAATTCCAAGTATGGAAATCGTATTTTAATTTATCACACTGTTGTTCTCTCTCTTTCTATTGTCCATTTACATCGGAGTGTTAATTTTATTTATTTGTTGTGTCCATTATGGTGATTGCAGTCACAAGCCTCGCGAACGATGGAATGTTTATGGACAAAACTCTCGAGGTTAATGTTTCATTATGGCACCATTGCAGCTCAACGATCGTTCGTTAATACGATCATTATTTATTGGTACGCCTTTGAATGTTTTTCTATTATTGTCAGTCGACTCAATCAATAGAACATTACTCAATAACTAATATACATCCTGTTTTATACTTGTCTTCCAATAGCTTGGCTTAAATAATCAGATAATTAGCCCAAAAACGCTTGGAAATTGTATGCCATGAATGACTCGTCGGTTAAGCTAAATGATTGTACCGTAAAGTGGGGGGAGATTGATCATTTTAAACTTAATATTATGAATAACATTTTACTTTATCATACGTAATATGCAATGTATTGTAATCGTACCAAAAAAAAATTTCGTGATTTTAGCGGAAATATGTCTTTTTTCGTCCCCTGAACATTATTGATCAAGGTACAAAAATATGTCTGTGTGTGTGTGTGTATGTGTGTGTGGATGGATGTGGTGTACTCGTTTTTGTGGCGACGATTCCGGAGAAACTACTAAAGGTATCGGGACGAAACTTCATATTTAGAAGTTTCATGATCAAACTTAGAGCAGAAAAGCTTTCTGTTGAAAAGGGTCCAAAGGAACTGCAGGTTTAGTCTTAGCATTTTTGAAAGATTTTGCAAATAAGCCGCCATTTCTGGAATTTCGTCGAAATAGTTAAATAAATTTGAATTTGAAATTTTTTGGTACAATCAATAGCTTAGCTGCATGAGCAAATTCTATTTCATCGCGATCGGTCGTACTGCATTAAAACTAGTAGCCAAGATATGTCAGAAATTTTGATTCTAATGACAGTAGGTAGTGTCAAACGCTAATGTTTTGACAATACCTACTGTCAATAATCTACATATCTGTCTAGTTCTACTAGTTTTATTTTAATGCAGACATAGCCGACCTCGGTCAAATAGAATCTCATGCAGCAAAACTATTAATATATATATATATATATATATATATATATATATATATATATATATATATATATATATATATATATATATATATATATATAGTATGATAAAGTCATGTGCCAGGCCACAGAAGTTTTCTTTTACCTTTAGAGTGAAATAAACCATATTTGGCAGGTCTTTGATACAGATGTAGTTGTAACGGAATAAAAAACTAAACAATTAAGAAATAACAACAAAATCAATCTCACGCCTGATTATGGGGTGTGATTGAACACCCCATAAAAAAACGTATATACAATTAACACACTATACCTAAATTTATGTAAAAAATATTTATCTATTTAAAAACTATGGAAAATTCCAATTCTTTTTACTCAATCATTATTTCCATTTTTTTTATTTATACGCGCCCACATGCAAAATTTCAACTTGATGGGCCAAGTTTTAGAAATTTTAAAATTTTGTCTAAATTTTGGAAAATTTTCCAAATGTTGATTCATGTGTTGTCATCGGAAATCTGTGCACATGCAAAACACAATTAGACAAATTTAAAAATTTTTAAAATTTTAGAAGTTTTCCATATTTTGTAAAATTTTCCAATTTTCGATTGATTCATGCATTGTCACCGGAAATCTGTGCACATGCAAAATTTCAACTCGATTGGACAAATTTTCCAAATTTTGAAATGTTTCCTAATTTAGGAAAATTTTCCATTTTTTTATTGATTCATGCATTGTCACCGGAAATCTGCCCACATGCAAAATTTCAACTCGCTTGAATATTGACAAGTATGTAAAATTTCGATTACAAGATTTGAACGAAACACGCAAACAAACAAGTACAATTCTTGCCTCTATTTAAACCCCTGAAAATTTTTGAAATTATGTAAGTACAAACACCCTTCTCATTTTGTGTTGATAAGCTGTAGCAATAAAGCAATTCATCTATTTTATAAAATTAAATTCATCATCGACTATAAACCGGGGTGAGATTGATCACACCAAGAACGATTTGATCAATCTCACCCCGTTGTATTTCCAAGGTCAGTACGATCCAATAAAAACATACGAATCTGCAGTTTGGACAATAACCTTCCCAAGGAATAAATGTACAGTTTCGTCTTATACATAGGTTTGAATATACCCCGTTAGTGGTCCAGTAACTAAAAGTGGCTCTTTTTACATGGTTTATTAGTCACAAAAAGTGACACACACAATCAAACGACTGAAAATGGCTGTTTAAGGTGTTAAAATGGGGCGAAGATTTAAATTTGTTTAGGAATACAACGAGTGATCAATCTCACCCTGTGAAGTCAATCTCACCCCGTTTTACGGTACATAAGTTTGCAATCGTCTTTCTGTCACGCGCGATATAATTGAGTTACCGCTGACTGTGTGACAGGTAACGTCAATCAGCAAAATATTTTCGTAGATTTTATATTATAAATATGCCAAAGAAATTTATCGGTGAGAATACCAAAGCTACAGCAGCCCTGCACAAGAGATCTGTAGCCAAGGAAGCCGCAAATGCCAAGAAGAAGATCGACATTGAAGACTCCTTCTGGAGAGATGACGACAAGCAGGTCGTCAAGAAACAACAGAAGAAAGACGAAGAAGTAAAAAAGAAGAAAACAATACAGGACAAAAAAGCGGAGACAAAAGCGAAACTGGAAAAAGAATTAGAATCCTTTAAGAAATCACCCAAACTTAACACGTCAAAAGTAACCAGAGCCCAGATACAATCGACAAACCTAGCGAAGAAAGAGCCAAAAAAATATGAGAAATTATATCCTTTAGAGGAAAATATTAATCGTACAATGCTGGAAAGCGAGGTGGCTCGCACTGTGACAGATGCTATATGCATCTTGGAGAAGAAGGGTGAAGCAGTCGACAAGCATCCTGAAAAACGAATGAAGGCTGCTTATACGGCCTACGAAAATCGTCGTCTAAAGGAGTTGAAGGTTGACCAACCAACATTGAGACAATCGCAGTTGAAGCAAATGATCTACAAGGAATGGCAGAAATCGCCAGAGAATCCACTAAGAAAAATATAGATTTTATATTTAATGGATTCTTAACGACTTACTAGTATGTACTAATAAATTACCTTTTTGTTTTAACTTTCGAATTGTATAGAGAAGTAAATAAATCAGCAAAAAAACACAAATATGTAGTATCAAAACGGCGCGCTTGCGTCAACAGTTAGTCAAGAGTGAACATCGCGTGTGCAGAGATACAACCGACTCGACGTCACCTTATTTATAAGAGTTAAATACAGGGTGAGTTATTAGTATCCTGGCGGTCGATAGTTAATAAATCGTTTAAGAAAGAAAAAAATATTTTAAACAAAAGTTGTTTGACTCGCCATTTTCTATAACGTGTGACGGAAAGTATGTACATTTTTTAAATGGAACATCCAGTATATTTTATTATATTATCAGTAATAATATAACAAGAGAGTGAGAATAAATTGAAAATAATTTGACAGATTGTTTGAAAACTTATTGCCAAATGGTTATTTTTTGATTCACACATTTTTACAATAAAAAAGAGATCAATAAAACTATCATAAAATTATTGAATAATTTAATTTAATTAATTATTACTTACAATATATGAAAATATCGTTGACACATTGTGAATATATTAAAAGAATTAACAATTTAAATTAGTACAATGAAAAACGCAATTATTAAAAATATTTCGAGACTCATTATTTATTGAGGATTTGGAATTGCTTGTTATATTAAGTGTTTCCTCCTGCGTATTTTCTCTAAGATTATTTATTATATTTGAATGATGTTCTTGGTTCAATTGTAAGTATGGTTTAATCGAACTTGCAGAATTATGACCAGTGACCTTGATTAGTTCTTGTTCTCCTACACCAGCTTTTGAAAGGTTACTTACTGCACTTGATCTGGCAGAATGGTTAGTTATTTTTTTAGTAACTGTGTGTAGACCTACTTTTTCTGCGGATTCTTTCATCCATTTTGAAATGGAATTTATTCCCACAGGAACGTTTTTATACCAAAAACCATGAGTTTGCCAAGCCGGATTTGGAGTAAGAAACAAGCGTTCGGTTTTAATATTTTCTTCACGTTTACTCATTAGTTTTTCAAAAAGACGAACAGGGCAAATATCTGGTTTATTTATGTTTGGAGTCAACCATTTACTATTAGCGCACCGTTGTGCTCCACCCTGTGCAGTTTTTGTAAAGATGGGATTGTATTCAATGCGGCCAGTATTTAATCTTCTTATGTCGGTTTCTTTTTTAAAATAATGAACTAAACATTTCGTAGCTTCTCCTCCCCTCCAAGCTAGTTCATAAGATGCAACGTGAAAAAACTTTCTTTGCAATCCACAAGGTGTATCTTCGTCCCAATAGTTAAAAATTTGCAACAATTCTGTATTATAAAGTGCCACAGAACTTTGTTTGTGCTTTTCAGGATGTTTTTGTAAAATTTTTCTTTTTGCCTCTCTTGCATTCCGAGCATTTCTGAATTCTATATCATGGAAAGGATCAAAGGACCTGTTATACTTATTAAAGTAAAGGTCTTGAACTAATTTTGCCGTTTGATTCCACATTGTCTTTATTACTGCTTCTTTATAATCATTTCCGTCTTTTCTTTTCATGTTATAAGCCCAATCTTTTAAAATCAATGCCCTGTTGTAGTAGATTGATCCAGAATATAATTTCTTTCTTTGGTGAAGGTCTTAAATTGTCTCCATATAGACTGACTACTTATTAGAGTATTTTTCGAAGTAGTTTCTAAAATCTTTTTTGTAATTTCTGCATTAGAAAAGGTACTAAACCGATGACTTTCACCCATATCGCGTTGACACAATTAAGTAATTATTTTGACAAGTATCTGACAGTTGCTAGGCAAATAAAAGCTACATTGTGTTGATGGGACGGTGATTGATGGTTGTGTGGATGTTTGTGAGAGTTTTGCTGAATATTTTTCGGGGGTGGCGCGGGGGCAGTTGGTGGACAGATATGGTCTTCTAGGTAACGAGAAATGCACCACAATGGGCGTATGCGAGCACAGTGTATTCTTTTATCCAGTTACCGGCACAGAAATCTTTAACGTGATAAATGCTCTAAAAAATACACGAAGTGCTGGGCTGGACGATGTACTCGTGAAAGTTGTTAAGACAGCTGCTTTACATTTGTCTGAGCCACTTGCTTGTCTGTTAAATGGGTCGGTGATGAGTGGTCGTTTCCCGTCGATGTTAAAAGAGTCAAAGGTTATCCCGATATTCAAAAAAGGCGATCGACGGGCCATCGAAAATTATCGACCTATTTCAATAAATAGTGTTTTTTCCAAAATATTTGAATCGGTCATCAGTAAAAGATTGCTAGATTTCCTTGATACTTACGGAGTCTTGAATGATGGTCAGCACGGTTTTAGACACGGTAAATCGACGGAGACGGCGACATCTCAGTTTGTGCAGTATGTGTACGATGCCTTGAATGGAAATTTATATGTGGCTGGTCTGTTTTTTGATTTGTCTCGTGCGTTTGACAGCTTGGAACCTAATTTTGTTGTGGATAAATTGTATTGTGTGGGTGTACGTGAACCGTTACTGAGCTGGTTGCATAGCTTCCTGCTTGATAGGCGCCTGAGAGTGGTCATGGGCGGCTGCAGGTCCGGCGTTGCAAACATTGATGTGGGTGTCCCTCAGGGATCCATCTTAGCACCGCTGATATTTCTATTGTTTGTGAACGACCTTCCCTCGTGTATGACTGATGTAAGCGTTGTGATGTATGCTGATGATACTTCGGTTGTTGTGTCTGCAAAAACTCCAGAATTGCTTCGTGAAAAGATAAAAAACTCTATGGAGTCATTTGTTGAGTGGTGTGCATTAAACAGACTGGTAGTGAATGTAGATAAAACGGTGTGCGTGCAGTTTACTCGGCGAAGATTCGTGGATTTGGATGTTTGTGAGAATGTTGGTTTGTCTGAAAGTGTGAAGTTTTTGGGGACCGTACTAGACCATGGGTTGAGTTTTGGAGATCAGGTTGGTGGAATATGCGGGAAATTGAGTCGATCATTTTTTGCGTTGCTTAGGCTGAAGCTCTCATTACCTTTCAGTGGTCTTATAACCGCTTACTATGCGCTGGCATTCTCGGTTATGTCATTCAATGTTATTATTTGGGGCCGGGCAGTGGGATGGAGACGCGTGTTCATATTGCAGAAGCGAATCATTCGCCTAATATTTGGACTATCGCCACGGGAAACATGCAGGCATACCTTCATATCAGGTAAACTTCTAACATTTCCCTGCATTTATATTTATAGAGCGGTGCTGTTTGTTAGGAACAACCCGCACATGTTCACCGTATCTGCTCGTCACTACAATACACGCCGCGACAATTTGATAGCACTAGTTCCCCACTCCTCAGCACTGTTTGAAAAATCACCAAAATACTCGTTTGCTAAAATGTATAACGCCTTGCCTGCGACTATCAGGAGTCTCACGGATTTTAAAAAGTTTAAGGCGGCTGTAAACTCATTTCTGTTGGATGGAGGTTACTATTCCTACGAAGACTACTTGGATGTATCTCGTCGTGATTAGATGTAGTATCGTTACCCGTCTTTTATATATATTTATTTTGTGTGTCGCAAGTATGCTGATGTACCTCTGTATTTATTTGTATTATGTATTATGTTTTGACGTGTCACATCTACGTACTGTAGCGAACGTGAATAAAGATCTATCTATCTATCTATCTATCTACAGTGATTATTCCCGAGAATAATCACAAGAGATTTATTCCCACTATAATAATGACATAATTGGTTGAAACTTACCCTTGTGACAAATAAAGAAGCATTTCATTGGTTTTAAGAAACGTCAAAAAATAATCAATACAACTAAATTTATTTATCCAACCGTGTATGTTGCTAAGTCACACGTTAATAATTCCAGAGATATTCAACTGTTTTTCCAGAATATGCCCGTTGCGGGATCTTTTTAAAAACTATGTAAAAACGAAATTTTTGCCGATTATGCCTTTAAACTATGTGAGACAATAGCCAAAGCCAGTACGTAGATATGATAGTATCCAAAGATATTAGATACACTACACACGGTGTTCATTGAACTTACTAAATTTTGATGTTTTTCAAATGGATTTTTCTCGAGTTTTTTAAATGGAACACCCTGTATAATATGTGTTGGCTGTAATAACCCTTTATTTTGCTCCAATTAACATCTAGTATGTCATACCAAATGTTACGATTTTTGTGATATTTGCAATTTTACGAAAATGTAATGCAACTGTTAATTTTAATATTGCTGTGAATAAGGTATTTGGTAGTTTGATGTAAAGTCTTCAAGTGGCGATAGAAGAGATCATTTAGAAACGATTTAACCAGCTTGATCCTTATACAAACTATTACTGTTTTCAACATATTAACAATTTTATATGAAATTTTGTTAGTATATTTTGGCGTCTATCGTATGGCAACCGAACAGGAGATTTAAAAATTTCGAATTACTGCTAAAGTACACCCTAAACCCTGTACTTTTAGGTTAAGTATCGTGAACATTTGTTGACTTATGAGTGTTGAAAATCAGATTATCTTTGATGTGATTTATGTGCTCACACACAAAAACCAAACATGCAACAAAAACAAAGTGATAGGCATCGTTAGATTCAGATTTTCATTCATAGCAAAAAAAAATCTTTTAAAACACTTCCAAATAACCGACTTTCCACTCACATTATCAATATTAATCATACTATCATTCATATATCCCAATTTTGAATTTTGTCTCCAGAAAAATAACCTATTTTAAACCAATTGACAATAGTAAGCAGATATTTTTTGTTGTTCTTTGTACTGAATACAAATCCTTTCTCAAACGTATCTCATCAAGACAGGTTTTAGCGTTTCTGTTTGTTTTTGTGTATGAGCGCATATATTATTACAATGAAACGTCTTCGCACAATTTTGACACAAGTGAACAATTTTTCAGGATAGTCCCCCTAAAATTACACTGTTTCTGGTTTACTTCGGAGCCCAACTGAAGTTACTAGGTCTTCAGGTTCGCTTGCTGTGCGTTTGTAAAAATTGTAAAACATATAAAATTGTGTAATACCTTGATAACCGTGATACTTTTTATATGAATAAATCTAGTTAAATAGGTTCTAAATGACTTCGTCTATAACCCTTTAAATATTTCTACATTATGCTACCCAGCACACTGTATAGAGAGCAATATTAAGATACTAAATAGCATACTACTCTTTAAATTACAAATATCACAAAAAACAGTAAAAATAGATATACGATATAGTTAATATAAATTACAACGAACTTAAGGGACATTTCAATTAGCAAATAATATATAAGGTGTACCATTTAAAAATGTCAAGAAAAGGCAATTTAAAAATGTTTAAAAACTAGTGCATGCTACGAGCACCCTGTATTACGCATCTAATTTTTCATGACATCAGCATCTAGCTATGGGTTTAGTTATGATGGGACAAAATTTTTAGGACAATATCTGCAAAAATGTAGTATTAACGTAGTTTTTAAGAAAGGCCTGCAATTGCTAATTTTTCTGACAAATAATTGTATATCTCAGAAACTATTTACTTTACACGAGTACAACTTACACAGTTGGAGAGACAACGTCCTTAGAATTCATAATATGGTATAATATACAAGGCGTTCCATTTATTCTTTCCGCCGGGATACTAATAACTCATCCTGTATATGTGATAAATAGACAATTATAAATAAGTGCTTAGTGAATGGTGTTAGTGTTAAGTAATTAGTAAATTATTAGAAAAAGTACAAATTAAATTTAATAAAATCGCAAAATATAGCGCACAAAGAGAATATCTATACCAGAAGCTACTTTAACATTACCACAGTCGAGTATACATAAAAAATAATCGTAAATATTATTTTTTGATGCATAAGTCGAAACTTTAAGGCTTCCCTCCATATTTCTTGAATTTATCGATACCGTATGCTAATCGAATTATGTTAACGATGTTACTACCAGTGATTTATACATAAAAAATGTATCCTATCATTGCGTCGGATGAATTATGGATTCGCATTCACGATCTTAATCTAATAAATCAGTTACTGGCTGAGCGCGCTAGTATCAACCATAATAAAACAAACAAAAACATTTTATAGGTTGCAATTTACATTTTTTATTACAAACTCAATACCACCAGGTGCATATGACTTCAGACTATTTTTAATTAGTATTAATTTCATATTGTATTTAATTGATGTTAAACATATTTAAAAAGAATATAATAAAACACTGACATACCTACACATTTCATCAGTACTGTACTATAAATTCCACTAGCACAGCAGATGAAGATATTTGCAGGTTGCTAATTGGTTTAGTGTCGTTAGCACTAAGCTTGTACATCTGTGTTGAGTGTCATATGCACATTACCACTAACAACTTTATGTAACGTGCAAATATTGTGGTATCTTAATTGGTCATCAAACATCTAATCTGCATTGCTAATGTAGGTTTTTAACAAATTACAAGGACCATCAAGTAAAAAGATACACATTAAACGTAGTGTGTATGAAAACAATAACTATAATACTGTCACATGCTATATAAGAAGACTAAAAAGAAATTAGACAAAACAATTTAGCATTTCATTCAGTTTATCTCAAAATGTCAATTTTTGGTAATGTTTTCTAGATTGTTCACATTACGTGAGTCCGTTTCTTCACCAGATGGATTACATGACGTCATGCACTGATGGAAAGGAGTAGGGGGGTAGATTGTGGTCTCATGGATAAAATTTATGTTGGAAATCCTGACAACCTGATGGAATAAACCGGTGAGCGTGGATTTTATTGGTGACAGTGACAGTGTCTGAAAGAAGCCAACACCAACTTAACCTTCAAATTTAAGGTATTTACCGGGCAGTAGTACTGTGTACAAATAAAATTAATAAACTGAAATTAATAAATGTATTTGTTTGAATTTTTGATGAGCATTCATTTATACTTATTATCATATATAGAAAAGAGAGTTATTCATAAAAATATGTAAATTTATATTTTTGAAAATTATACAAGGTACAATAAAAGAAAAACAAAAAAAAAAACAACTTAAAATAACTCAGACTCAAATATGATATTGCAGGATCAAAATTCAAAATTACTGATGTTACCGAACCACGTTGCTTGGTTCTTCCGAGTTTACTGAATATATAGTTAGCTCGGAAGAAGCAAGGAACATGGTTCTCAAACGTCAGTTACTAAAAATTTTGAAGCACGGCATAACTCGGAAACAATTTTTTTCTAAACAAAATAAATATTATTTTCTAAGCAAAATAAATATATCAAATATACATATATCAGATATTGTCAGATATCAACTGCCATATGTCAAGCGCAAATACACAGAACCACAAACTGCCCTTTTAGAATCGCTTGCAATCGCATAAATTGCGAAATATCTTTATTCTATACTTATTTAAATATCCGTATAGAATCCTATAGTATCGCCAAAGGGTTGGAGCTTTCTTAGTTTTGCTCTGTTCATCAAAATACGCCAGCATGACGTTTTCGGTGATGTTTTGCGACTCTGGTGAGTGATCGTGCATCGTTCTCATCAACTAAACATCAAATCCCCCTTTCAGATACAATACAAGGACCACATTTACCTGAATCAGGAGTTATGAGAAGATCACACCTACATCGTACATATGATCGGGTTCAAATATTGCAGCGGGATTGTATATGCGCAATAGTTTATTGAATATCAGCATACACGTAGCAAGCTATAGTACATCTAAACTGTTGAGATTTTCTTAGTTTATGGAACGTATATGTTTTCAGTAACATTTTGGACAGAATTTTGGTCGTGCCAATACCGTATACTTTTTTGTAGGTCGCTTCCAACTTCGTCTTAGTTCTAGTTGTGTGCAACTATTTGTGTTACCTCCATCGCATGTTATTTTACTAAGTATAATTTATTCTAATAAATTACTTCACCGAAATTAAAATTTTGTTTCAATTATAAATATAACCATAACTCTAAAAATAACCGAATAATCAAAGGGGAATGTTGATTTTTTTAATTTATTGAAACAGTCATATTTTCACTATAAATCGTAAAAAAATCATAACTCTAAAAATAACTGAAGAATGTTTATGAAACTTGCCACGATTGTTTATTATGCATCAATAAACAGTATAAAGGCCATAGTAACATGTGAAACTCCCTCAAAGTGGAATACTGAAATTATGGAACTGTATAAGTCTCAAAGGCTACCTATCGGAATTAGGTAGACACTAGACACCGCTATTAAACGCTAAGCGTTCTAAAAATTCTTTAGTAAGTTTTTATTCTTCGAAGTAACAAATAAAAATGAGCATGAGTTGTTTGGGACACTCGTCGCTAGCGCTCCTCATGCCCCAAACAACTCATGCGCCAATTTGACGTCTAATAAAACTTGTATAATAATATACTACCTATTCCCTCTCTATATCCTTTACTTATACACCATAATGTAGTATTTTAAATGTCACTTTTCCCCTAAATCCGATAAGCAACGAACACATGTAATGTTCATTCAATTCCGAGCATCGAGAAAAATGATACGAATCTACAAGAAAGCTCATACTATGCCCATTTGGAGTCTATAGATCGAGGTGTAACAGAACACATGTTTATGGGTCCAGTTAAATGTAAAATGTCCACTCAGGTTGGACTTATTGTAACCGAGACTGGAATGTAAATTGAACTGGCGTTCTTATCTGGCTGCCAGCAGCACTTCACTAATAAAGCATTGTTGGTTCAGTAACCGAATCCCCATTGTTCTGTCATAAATGCCAACTTAGTAGGTGCGCGGTGGTATTCATTCCACTTAAGTAACTGCACGTGTGACCGCATATGAATTAAGCGATATTTGTCTTGTATTTTCCGATCAATCTGCGATGGACACTTGCTTAACATCAATAACCAATACGAGAAGAGGTTATTTCTACAATGTTACAGTGAAGACTTTCTTTTCTATGGCAAATAATGACTGTTTTGATATTATAAAGGTCAAATCTCACAAGTAAAATTAACAAACATTCGACAATCAGGTCCACAGAATAACAATGGTAATAGAAACAATTTTAGAAGAAAAATTGGGTGCTGCTTGTTTTACAAAAGTTAGTTTTTTAAGCAAGACGAGGAAAGCAATTTGTGTTTCTCTTGTTCAAACAAAGTGTCACAAACTTGTACTCAAGTGTTACAACAGTGTTACAAACTTTGTACTCAAGTGCTCCATTTTGATTCTACTATAAATTTTGACAAAACTGTAGAATCAGTATAATCAGCTATATAAAACTAGAAACATTTAATCGTGACATACAGCCCGGCCACTCAGAAGTCGTTTGGAGAAATGTAAACGTTAGGATGCACAGTGGACACGGGATAGTTTTGGTGGAGGGGATCATTAGTGTGTTGCTGCCGAGCGTACAGTGCCTCTCGCTTCCGCCGAATGTCATCCTTGTTCTCGTTCTACGCACACGTCGAGTCAACTTTAAGTTGGCGGAGCTGTACTTAACATTTTTATGTTTGCATTCGTATTTGATTCTAAGGGAAAAAAGCTTCCTATAATAATTAGCTACAATTTGTTTTATATATTTTGTTGTTGGTCCATATAATTATTTGTATTTTATCCTGCTTATTTTTAATATTAAAAATCAAATCAAAGATTTCTTTAAATTTTTTATAGTGTATTAGGGCTTCTAATCCCGGGATTACGGGATCCCGACAAATAATGAGCTTTTTCGGGATCCCGGGATTAAAAGTCTAAATCCCAGGAGCCAGAAATAATTTCCGTATTTTTTTGTTTCTTGGCGTAATGTGGGCACTGATCTATAATAAATCAATTAAGCTGTTATGAACTTTAGTCTATAACCGCACCCGTTCTGATTAAATTAAGTATCAAGCATAAAATGTTGGTTTAGAGTTTAGACCAACATGTTACTATAAGAGGAAAAACAGATTTTGCAAGAAGTAGATATAATTCAATATGGAGACAAACATGAACCTTTTGAACTTTTTTTGCTTAAGTATTTTTAGATAATATACCGTCAACAAACAATAAATAAAAACAAAATAGAAAACGAAAACAAACGTAAAAATAAAAAAAAATGGGGCGAATTTTTTAGCTGTATTCAGTGATGTACTACAGAATATTAAATTAGTAAATATGTAACAAAATACAGCGAAAAAGATGCTTCAAGTTTAAGGATTTATCTTAATTTAAAAAACGAAATATTTAGGTTTGAAGCATCTGGAGTTTGTGATGAGATGTGACAGCGGAAATATGGTAATTTTTGACATTTCTTCATCGCACAATTATCGCTTTTTTAGTAGAAAAGTTTTGTCAAAAAGTGCACTTAGATAAAAAAATATCTATTTTTATAATGTGTTATTTGAACTGTATTTGAGAAAACCGAAAGACTTAAAAGTAGTATTAATTTTTTCAGGACAAGAAATTGAATATTTAATATTGTAAGTTGCACTGAATATTTCATCAATTTTGAACATTAAATAACGTATTCACTTGAAAATGCGTTTAGAACTGAGTCTTAAAGTCATTATACCTATCGTCTTTTTTTTGTAAACACTAATCGTTTTATTTAAAATGCAAAGTTATAGTCTACTTGCATAATAAACATCTATGACGTATGAATTATAAAGTAATGCAATCTTATTTGAAAGCAGAAAACAAAAATTCATCAAAATGTTTTATTGACATCAATATGAAAAATTGAAAATTTAACCCGTTCCAACAACTTCTTTTTCCGTGACTATTCTTGAAATATTTTACAAACATGTAAATTTTTTCAGCAAATTTACGATGCAAGAGCTTATTATCTAATAGAGTTTAAATTGTTTTTATTATTGATGTCAATACGCACACATCTTTTACCTTTTAAAAGCGTCAACTTTGGTTTTCTACTTGTATGGTAAAATTAGAAAACGTGGATCAAGTTTCGGGGTAAAAAATATTGTCCAAAAATGTATATTTTAGGCGTTTCTTACTGACTGGATGTGGTAACTTTTGGCATCCCAGGCGGTTTGATACGGCAATTTTCGCTTTTTGTCATGAATCCCGGGATCGGGATCCCGGGATTACAAAATCTTTAATCCCGAAATCCCGGGATCAGTATATTGTCCGGGATTGGTGTTGCGCAACGGAGCTATGAGACTGCCGTGAGCGGTAGAAGGTTGCGGACTACTGGTGTGGAGGATACTATTTTAAGGATAGAAATTTTAAAAGGGACTCAAAGTAAACCTAAAAGGTAGAGGGTGCAGCCATGGGATCACCTTTGTCACCAATAATCGCCAATTTCTTCATGGAATTGTTTGAAGAAAAAGCCATTAGGTCAAGTCCTTTCAAACCCAAGCACTGGGTCAGATATGTCGACGATACCTTTGTGATTTGGCCACACGGTAGAGATAGACTTTCTGAGTTCCTTAACCACCTGAACAATGTTAGTCCTTCCATCAAATTCACGATGGAAATAGAAGAGGATAATCAGCTGCCTTTCTTGGATGTGCTGGTATACAGAACGTCAACGGGTAGACTTGGACATACAGTCCACCGTAAGAAGACACATACCGATCGGTACTTGAACGCCAAATCGCACAAGAGAAGTGTTATTAACACTTTGTTCAACAGAGCCGAGAAGGTATGCGACTCTAGCACCTTGGACGAAGAACGAAAACACTTGGAGTGGGCCCTACGTCAGAATGGATACACCAAGTCTGACATACGGGGTGTCACACAAAGAAAACCGCAAGTCTCAGAGGAACCTCAAGAGTCTAAGGGGTTCGCTTGCTTACCATACGTAAGTGGAGTATCAGAGAGAATCGGTAGAGTACTGAAGAAATCGGGTATCACGGTAAGGTACAGAGCACCAGCTAAGGTAAAGGATCTTTTGCCTAACCCAAAGGATATCACACCACTCCTGAAGAACGAAGGGGTATACAAGATAACATGTGAGTGCGGAACATGCTATGTAGGACAGACAGGACGAAGCATCGAATGTCGAATCAAGGAGCACAGTAGGGACACCCGGCTAGGCAAGATTCAACAGTCCGCTGTTGCTCAACACTGCCACGACTCGGGACACACAATGGATTTCGATGACGCGAAGATGTTGGCAAGGGTAGGTAATTATCATCGAAGACTTATTAGAGAAGCCATCGAAATTTACAAACATCCTGACAACATCAATCGCGAGGACGGTACTGACATTAGTAGGGTCTGGAAATCGATCCTAACGCGGTCAGGTGGAAAAACACGTGGAGCGGTAGCTCCAGATGTGCGCAGTGAGTTGTAAATACAGGTATATAAGGGAGACTTTCTTGGTAGGTCTTCAGTATTCAATTAGCTTTGAAGAAGCGAGCAACGTGGTTCGCGAAACGTCAGCATTAACAAATCTTGACACACGGCATAACCCGGAAGCAGTTTATTTTCTAAATGATTCTGGCCGTGAAAGCCTACGTACTTACTAAAAGTTTTTACTGTTATCTAATACAATGTAAGGTTGCTCATGGCATAGATTTCGCCCGCTAAAAATCTCCAAAATTACCAAAATCACAATTTTGACCTAAAATTTTCGAAAATCTTACACGATAGGAGTGCGGATTTGTATGCGGCGAACAGAAATTAATATCGCATAATCTACATATTATACAATTTTCAACTGTCTTTCTCTCAAACATTTTAACTTCCACTATTTTATACCATAAAATAAGCCATTACGTTTTATTTCATGTTAGTTCACCTAAATCGGATAATAAACAACCATCATGTAGGTATGCAACCAAATCTCGTTATGTTTACAATACTCAAACCTTTGTGGACTTATGGTAACCAAAAATGGGACTACACTAAGCCAAGCAATAAGAGCATCATTCAACTCTTCCAAAATAAGGTTTTAAGAAACATTGTGGGTACACCTTGGTATATTAGAAACAGCAATCTCCACACAGATCTTGAGATGGAATAAGTAACCAAAAAATTGGACAGTTTTCAAAGAAACATCATGAAAGACTTCTTCAACACACGAATGTCGACGCAATCCAATGTTAGATTAATACAGCTAGATAGTCAAAACGCTTCAAGTGGAGACTCTTTGTACAAATTGTACAAAAAAGAACTGTGCACAAATCCCTTCCTGTTCTTAAGGAGCACCTGAGCTTTCATAGTAGGCGTACCGTCAGTAAGCGATATTTTTTTGATATTTGGCGATTCGTGAATGAACGAATCGGACAAGTTACCGGCCCAAGACACAATGCGAATACTACTGGCCATGCCAGTCACAAAGGCATATAATGCGAGCAGCCGCACACTCAGGTGTCTCTGAATGAACGTAACCGAAAACAATAATCTACGGATAATGGTGGTTCCCTAAAGGTTTCCATAGAATGGGTAGGAGCGACACTCTTGCCGTTGCTCAGTGACACAAATATAAGAATTAAATATAAGAATGGCCATTCTTTATGCGTCGCATAGTATGCCGGAGAAAAAGAACATTCTCTGTTGTGTCTGAGTGTCAATGGTGGATGTTGGAGCAGGTAGTGGAGGTAGTGGAATATCTATTGAGTAGTTATTGTGTTATTTCTGAAAGAAGAAAAAAAGTGACCACACCTTTTGTACGATCGAATGGTCTTCTTTCTCACGAACGGCCTTAAGGGTTTCCGGTTCATTGTTGGCGGATTCCTCGCCAACAACATTGTTAGTATGTATTGTTTAGCCTTTATGTAGACCTTTATGTACTCGCCGATGCTCACCTAGTGTACTGCCGGCAGCCTAATAAAACGTGATGCAGCAGCTACTAGATTAAAAAGGAAAACGTCAAAGAGCTTTGTTTAATTTTTGTATTCGACAAAGTGTTTTCGTCGTGGTACGTAGATCGTCTTTTAACTGGCACATCGTATACAGTAAACGTGTTACGTACATATAAAGGATTTTATAAATGGCTTTAGGAGGCTTTATGACGTTGAATGGGTTTCTAAAACAGTTTTTGATTGGGTGTCATTTTGACGTCAAAATATTTTAGCCGGATATGAAGAGGAGAAAATAACATTCAATTTGTACTAGAAATATAGCACAACAATTACTAGGCCTATGCATATACACGCACATTAAAAGAAATTTCATAAAAATTGTTAGAACATTTTGTTTACTGATTATCAGAATATCTGAATCAGGCTTCATTCTAAGGATTTCTTTCCCACTGCACAAATATGAAATAATTTTGTAAATATTTACTTAGGTTGAATTTCAATTCTCAACTTAAATCACCCAGAATAACTTCAGATGTGAAAAACTATTTATATAAATTTTCACAATGTTAGAATTCTTTTTTATTTCACTTCGTTCTGGCGTGATCTAAAAAAAAACTTCTTAAATGGTTGTACCAACATACTGCCTATATTTGTAGGTGTTAGTCGGTGTGTTATTTAATTTGCAAACCTGTCATTTCCTGGTAGGTGCAACTAGCTAAAATACATGAGGATTAATTAGGTACATTTGATCAAAATACAATATTTATACTTCATATTTAGAAGTTTCATAACTAAGCAGAGCTGAACAGGTTTTTGTTCAAACGAGTCCAAAGGAACTGGATGTTTCCTCTAAGCCGTTTTCAAGGATTTTGCAAATCAGCCGCCATTTCTGTAATTTCGTCCAAATAGTTAAATAATAAATTAAAGTAGAGAACATTTTGTTTAATTTATGTCCATGAAATTTTTTGGTAAAATTTTTTGTTTAGCTGCGTGAGCAAATTCTATTTGATCGAAATCGGTCGCGTCTGCATTAATATAAAACTAGTTAGCTAGGCTTTGACATAATTTCATTCTAATGACAGTAGGCAGTGTCAAACGCTGATGTTTTGACAATACCTACTGTCCATAGAATCAAAATATCTGTCCTGGCTAACTAGTATTATTTTAATGCAGACACGATCGATCAAATAGAATCTCATGCAGCTAAACTATTAATTTTATATATACATAGTTGATATTGATATATAGTATAAGTCATGTGCCTGGCCACATCAGATTGTTTACTTTGCACCATCCCCAATAATTGAAACTTCTCTATATTCAAAGACTTATTAAGAAAGTGCCATTAAATTTATTTTTAATTTACATTCTAAAATGTTTAATTAAAATCTAGTTTTTTTAAACACCAAATGCCAATTACATTTAACTGATAGTATATAACTGACTAAAAAATACATTTTATTCTCCTTTACCTACATTTTAATTATTCACCAGAAACATTCAACGACGAAATATCTCTCCCGGTCCCTCCAAGGTGCTCCCAAGCACACCGTCCACCATCAAATTTATAGGAGATCATTACAGCGAAAGAATGGTTGATTTTATGTTAATCGTCTCTTGACCGGGCCTTAATAAAGGTATTTTACTGCCCGTAAACGTCAGACTTACTTCTCCTGCGTGATACTTTAAGCGGTGGCTTTTAAAAACCTCCACGGTTCCAGGCTGTCTAGGCAGACCATCGAAGGCGCCGTTTAGTCTAGCAAGCCCAAACGGACCCCCAAAGTGCCCACACCCCCTTTCAAAATGCATACATTTCGAGATATACTTCATCTCGAACGCAGGTGCTGCCTGATACCTACAAGAATGACCCCTTGTATGACGAGGCTGAATTCCTTGGAGTCATTCATAAAAATTCCAAGAGGTTTGTGCTCTCTCCGTCTCTGGTTGTGTCTCTCTCTCCGTTGTGGCTTCAAGTATTTTATAAGAAGGACCGCTTGCCATCATGGGACGGCCAACAGATTTCTTGATAGATCGGGTCTGGATAAGCGTATAAACGCGTTATATCCTGTGCTGAGATAATGGAGGCGATCGTTCGAGATGAAATATTGTGGATTAATTCTTGACTATAAACGCACAAGGAGCGCACAATATAATGCAAATTGAGATGGCTTTGTGGTTGGATGGGATATTTTGTCGTGGTACATTTGTTAAGTCTGGTAGTTGATGTTAAACAACGTATTGAAATGTGCTTTAAAATTACACCATAAATTTAAGTTTTTTGAAAATATTTTTGCACCAATATCTCTCTTTATTTAAAAACTAGAGGGGCAACTTGGGGTTGACCTGGTGTCCATTGAGATAATATAATCCCTAATTGTTGCATGCGTACGTGTTTTGCTTGACCATTTTAGAAAAAAATAATTTTTTTAATTTAATTTGCCTATCTTCTGGGACCGCAAAACCATTTTTTTTTTATTATTATTTTATTTAGTTCAGAAATGGCGACCAGTTTTGTGTCAGCGAATCCGACATTTTTGACATTGGTATGTGTTTGCGTTAAACGAAATAACTTTGTTTGAAATTGTCATAGAGAGTTGAAATAAAAACCCTCGATTAAGCACATTCCAAGCTATCTGTTAGGTATACAATACATAGAGTTTACGCTTATTTTCTGTTTTTAAAAAAATATCTTAAAGTTTACTTACGATAGTCCATTAGGAGGCGTTTTCATGATTTTCTTTTAGACATGAAGGCGGTACTTAATTTGTCCATTCAATATCTTTTAGTTATAACCTTGTATGCAAAGGGCTTATAATAAAAAAATAGCTTTCTTACTCCTTCTCCCTATTGATGACAAGTAAATAAAATTTCAAAATTTCTTATTTTTACGATGTTTAATGTGAAATATCTCTGACGGGGCCAGGGCAAAAATCTGAAACTTTCAAAATCAATTCATCTTTTCATAAAGTTTAATAATAAATAAAAACATTCTTGTGTATTGCACTGTGTTTGGAATAACAGCCTTTTAAAGTGAGAGAAAAATCACATGACGGTGAAACAAATTTAATTAAAAATTCTCAGTAAATACAAAACAAAGCATACTATTCATAACAATTATGTCATTTTTTACAAAAGAGACTTATAAAACTAAGTGATCTCCATACGTTTTTGAAGTTGATGTGATGTAACATCCTATTACACCTTCTGTTGGTTGTGGAGAGAATTTGTGGTGCAATACACAAGAATGTTTTTATTTATTATTAAACCTTATAAAAAAGATGAATTAATTATGAAAATTCCAGATTTTTTGTCCTGGTCCCATCAGAGATATTTGACATTAAATATCGCACACATGAGAAATTTTCAAATATCAATAGCTTGTTATCAATAGGGGGAAGGAGTAAGAAAGCTATTTCTTTTTATTACAAGCCCTTTGCATACAAGGTTATAACTAAAAAATATTGAATGGACAACATATTTGACCCCTGCATGTCAAAAAAAAATCATGAAAACGGTTCCTAATAAGCGATTGTAAGTAAACTTTAGGATATTTTTTAAAATAGAAAATAAACGTAAACTACACGTATTATATACTTAACAGATAGCTTGAAATCTGCTTAATACAGTGGTTTTTATTACAACTCTCTAGGACTATCCAAACAAATATTTCGTTTAACGCAAACACATACCAATGTCAAAAATGTCGGATTCGCTGACACAAAACTGGGCGCCATTTCTGAACTAAATAAAATAATAATAAAAAACGCTGAACGCAGTAAAATAATTTTAAAAAAATGGTTTTGTTCTCCCAGAACATAGGCAAATTCATTACAAAAATGATTTTTTCTGAAATGGTCAAGCGACCACCTCTGGACCACTTCAGATGGATTGACCCAAGTATTGAACAAGAATGCTGAAGTATTATTTCAAGGAACCAAACAATCAATTAATTATCAATGTAAGTTTCTTTCTCGAATAACTAAAGCACAGCTGTTGTATCTGTCAAAAAATCACCATCAGTAGAGTCCAAAAATATGCGAATCGTAGGCCGAAAGTGTTGGAATGTCGTCCATATGTAGCCATCTCATATAGGACCTACATATATAATGCGAAGGTGATCGGTATTGTCCCCCCAGTAATACCCCATTCTCTAACGCCACACAAACGTATTGTCAGCCCAAAAAGACCATATGACAATGTATTATATCGGGCATTCTGCGAATTGAATGAATCCACGGTACAGTTTTATTCTCTATTCAGTATCCTGGCAACAAAAGAGGCCACGCTAAAATATACACGAGTTACGAATGCCGAAAGGTTTTGTGTCCCTTTTGTGTCCAAGTGTTACGGGGGTACGCTTCGAGTCTTTTTTGTGTGTTCGAGAAGGAAGTACGAAAACGGATAGGATTTGATATTTTCACGAAATTTAGCATAAATTGTGGGCGCTGGAACGCGAGCAGGTAGCCAGGGGGTCCTTCGCAGGGTGGCGGCGAACCGCCCTCTCGAATACGTCCACATACAAGGACATTCTGTTTGGGATAATGTGTGTAATTATGGTGTTTGTGTGCTCGCCGAATACAGCCGTAGAAGATAATTGGAACGCTTTGTGGGAGCTTCTTTTCAACCCTACACCCTTCCATCATCCCCCATCATGCACCACCTTGCCACACCGGAAGCTCCTGTATACTATTGTGCAATAGTTTCAAGTTGCTTATTGTCAAATGTATCATTTCATATTATCGTCAATGTTTCATTATTACAACCGATTATTTTTCAAAAACTTAGGATGTCAACTTCAGAAACAAGCGATTTTGTATAGAGATAAATACAGCTCTATCGTCTTAGAATTTCTTAAATAGCCAGAAAGTATCAAAATTTTAATAAAAATGTAATTTTTTTCGGGAGACTTCAACGATACATCAGGCGACAAACTGTGCTCAATCGCCAGGATTCTTTACGGAAATCGGTTGGGATATGCTCGGTTAACTGGAATATGACTGATTTATTCATCGGGAAGCTGAAGAAACCCTAGGTTTCCCTAGCTTTTAAAAGAAAACTTTAATGTTACTGCTATGGACCGCCACTGCTATCAACTGCTACAAATTACATATTTATAATTTGAAAGATAATAGAGGTTTATTAGTAGAGGTTAATTTAGCCTACGTAGTTAACAATACTTATACAGGGTTAGTCAAAATTACGGGAACACCTGAGTAATCCTTCAACAATAAAAACAAATTAAAAACATAATTTCGAACAAATGCTTTTTTGCTTTAAACTATCTATCGTTTAAATATATTTTTATTTTATTTTATTATGAAAATTTGCTAACCTTTCCTTTATCTAGCACCCTGTATATTTTTATTTTTTTAATTCTAAGATTTTTTTGTAGGAATATTATTATACAGGGTGTTAGTAAATAAGTGCGACAAACTTCAGGGGGTGATTCTGCAAGAAAAAAATAATGACAGTTTGCTATATAAACGTATGTCCGCAAATGCTTCGTTTTCCGAAATACGGGTTGTTAAATTTTACTTAAAAACTGACGATTAGTTATTGCTCTGAAACCGGTTGAGATATGCATATGAAATTTAGTGGGTTTTAAGAGGTAGTTATTGCGCACTTATTGACATGCAATTAAGAATTTTATGTTCATCATTGGCGCGCATACGGGTAATGACATCAATTTTTTTAAAGAAAAAAATGGTACGCCACTGGGATATTTCAAATTAAAAATCATAATGGAATTCCTCGTTCAATTTGTGACAAAAAATCTCCCTCTGCTTTTTTTGTATAGGGGGCACCGTTTTTATGCAAAAAAATAAAACATCTTAATGATCTCAACTTTTTTAAAGAACTATTTAACACAATAACTTTAAACTAAAACAATAACAGAAAATAACACTAATAAAATTTTAAATAGGCGCAAAGCTACAAAAAATGTTGAATATGACCTCCCTCAGACGAGATTCAATCGTCAGTTTTTAAGAAAAACTTTAACACCCCGGCATCTTAGAAAACGAAGCATTTGCGGACATATGTTTATATGCAAACTGTCATTATTTTTTCATGGAGAATCACCCCCCGAAGTTTGTCGTACTTATTTACTAACAGCCTGTATATATTATTTTTATAAAACGCATTAACGCAAATTAAGAATATATTCCCACATACGGACACATTTGTATTTTAATTTGGCAGTTTGAACATTTAATTTAATTCTATTTAATTGTCTTTTGTTTTTTTTTCTTTTATCTTTTAACAGTTTGGTTAAAATAAAAGTGTATGAGTTTTGACTAATTGCTTATAACTGCAACATGATTTTATAAAAAAGAAAACAAAAATCTTACAATTTATCATAGAATAAAAATAGTATGAAAATCTTCAGCCGGGCCGATGTTTTGACAATACTGTCAATACAATCAAAATATCTGTCACATCCTGGCTCACTAGTTTTAACGCAGAACCGACCGATCTCGATCAAATGGAATTTGCTAATGCAGGTAAACTATTAATTTTACCAATAAGTGTCAAAGTAAACCAAAAAATGCTAATAGTAAACCTCCAGTTCCTTTTGGCCCTTTTGAGCAAAGCTTCGTTCAGCTATAGGTTTGGTCATGAAACTTCTAAATATAAAGTTTCGTCCAGATACCTTTAGTAGTTCTCCGGAATCGTCGCCACAAAAAAACGTTTACACTAATACACACACACACGCAAAAAAACACGTATATCTAGACAAGCAGCAAATCCGGAACTGCACTGCTTTCGTGGTTTAACCACAAAGCCTTCGTCTACTGACATAAATAGTTTTATGGCATGTTTACCATACAAATATCAGATAAAATGTTTAAAAACTGCTTCTATAACAAATTCAAATGATTATTTTTTGACGTTTCTTAAAACCAATGAAATGCTTCTTTATTTGTCACAAGGGTAAGTTTCAACCAATTATGTCATTATTATAGTGGGAATAAATCTCTTGTGATTATTCTCGGGAATAATCAATGTAGCTGTTATTTGCCTAGCAACTGTCAGATACTTGTCAAAATAATTACTTAATTGTGTCAACGCGAAATGGGTGAAAGTCGTCGGTTTAGTACCTTTTCTAATGCAGAAATTACAAAAAAGATTTTAGAAACTACTTCGAAAAATACTCTAATAAGTAATCAGTCTATATGGAGACAATTTAAGACCTTCACCAAAGAAAGAAATTATATTCTGGATCAATCTACTACAACAGCTACTCTGGCATTGATTGTAAAAGATTGGGCTTATAACATGAAAAGAAAAGACGGAAATGACTATAAAGAAGCAGTAATAAAGACAATGTGGAATAAAACGGCAAAATTAGTTCAAGAACTTTACTTTAATAAGTATGACAGGTCCTTTGATCCTTTCCATGATATAGAATTCAGAAATGCTCGGAATGCAAGAGATGCAAAAAGAAAAATTTTACAAAAACATCCTGAAAAGCACAACAAAGTTCTGTGGAACTTTCTAATACAGAATTGTTGCAAATTTTTAACTATTGGGACGAAGATACACCTTGTGGATTGCAAAGAAAGTTTTTTCACGTTGCATCGTATGAACTAGCTTGGAGGGGAGGAGAAGCTACGAAATGTTTAGTTCATTATTTTAAAAAAGAAACCGACATAAAAAGATTAAATACTGGCCGCATTGAATACAATCCCATCTTTACAAAAACTGCACAGGGTGGAGCACAAAGGTGCGCTAATAGTAAATGGTTGACTCCAAACATAAATAACCCAGATATTTGCCCTGTTCGTCTTTTTGAAAAACTAATGAGTAAACGTGAAGAAAATATTAAAACCGAACGCTTGTTTCTTACTCCAAATCCGGCTTGGCAAACTCATGGTTTTTGGTATAAAAACGTTCCTGTGGGAATAAATTCCATTTCAAAATGGATGAAAGAATCCGCAGAAAAAGTAGGTCTAGACACAGTTACTAAAAAAATAACTAACCATTCTGCCAGATCAAGTGCAGTAAGTAACCTTTCAAAAGCTGGTGTAGGAGAACAAGAACTAATCAAGGTCACTGGTCATAATTCTGCAAGTTCGATTAAACCATACTTACAATTGAACCAAGAACATCATTCAAATATAATAAATAATCTTAGAGAAAATACGCTGGAGGAAACACTTAATATAACAAGCAATTCCAAATCCTCAATAAATAATGAGTCTCGAAATATTTTTAATAATTGCGTTTTTCATTGTACTAATTTAAATTGTTAATTCTTTTAATATATTCACAATGTGTCAACGATATTTTCATATATTGTAAGTAATAATTAATTAAATTAAATTTTTCAATAATTTTATGATAGTTTTATTGATCTTTTTTATTGTAAAAATTTGTGAATCAAAAAATAATCTAGTCAAATATAACTCGAGAGTTCCATAAATTAGAAAATAATTTGACAGATTTTGTTCAAACTTGTTGCCATTTGGCAATAGCCAGGCAATAGCTCTTATTGCCTGGCAACAAGTTTTCAAACAATCTGTCAAATTATTTTCAATTTATTCTCACTCTCTTCTTATATTGTCACTGAAAACAAAATTTGTGGCTAATTCTTTTGGTCTTCGAATTTTGCACAATATTGCAACCTACAAACATTATTAATAATTAATAAAAATAAAATGTGTTTATTTTAATTTTCAATTATGTCAATGCATTTTACGTTTTTTAAATACTGCGCAAATTTTAAAGAATGTCACATACCTGGGGCGCAATATTTTGACCTATTTGGGCTATTTTAAAAACCTTTGACTCTTAGATATGTCACTTTTTCCCCAGAATTACAATGACCCAAATGCACATTAAAAACTGATAATTTCCGGTCCTCTACCGTTTAAAACATCCAGCAACCAGTTCCAGTCTAAAGCAATAAATTGTCCAAAATAGCAAAATGATCCCTCATCTAATTTAAATCTTATTGTATTATTCACCTTTTCAAACAAGGGCTAGACAATGTTCCCATTTAAGCATACAAAAGACCCCATAATAAAATAAAAGTTACCGGTGATATAGCTGCCATAAAATCTGTTGTTTACCTTCTGACTGGCCGAAAAAAAATCACACCCTAAACGTTATTACTTGTCCAAGGGACCAAGCTGTCTGGCTAGGCTAAAAGCAAGAGACGCTGCTGGTTGTTTTCTCACAGATTCCCGATAGTCAGGCAGACAGACGATTCTAGCCTCTAAACGTCCGAACCTGTGGACCCTGTATATAGGGGAAGTTTGCCGCACGGGGAGATCGATCATATCTAATGTGACATGACAGTAAGCATGGTACTTTGTCTATTGTAATCTGCCCATTGTTACGTAGGGGCAAAACCGGTGCCCTGCGTTTGGTGCCACTTTTTCGACGTTTTCATAATTCGATTCGGCCAAAGGGTGTATAGGTGATTATTTTTATTCATACTTGGTACTAATTCCAACCCTTCATAATCGTATTTTATCAGCTAAAGCACAAAATTAGCTTTTAAATACTTTATTTCCTATTTCTTTGATGATCTATGCTAGAAAAACATTGATTAGTTGATTTAAAAAAGATCTAATAAATTAGAAAATGAACAAAGCCCCAATTAGATATCTATTCTTCTTGAAGAAAACTCCTTATAATAAATCAAAACTTCAAAACTAGAAATTCGGGCTTGGTCACTAATCCTGTGGTTGCGGCATAAACAACAAAACGCACATAAATATGTGACAAATATTTCGTGGTGGAACACAGTGTGCCGCTTGTTATTTAAAAAGTCGTTCTAATAATGTATGCACATACATTTCGGGTTCTCTTTTATACCACGATACGCGTCAATGGGCTTTATAATTTGGTCGCCGAAGAAGTTAGATTGTTCGTGCTGGACACGGTCGTATTAAACGACAAAAATATGTGACAGGAAGTTGAATAGTAGAGGCGTTAAACTGAAATTATTATATTATGTAGTTAAGGAGTACAATTCGGTTGGATTTGGGCATAATATATAGGCCACTTTAATTTTAGGGTATCATTAAAAACTATCATTGACAACTGTCATTAAAAACTAACATTAAAAAGTAAATTTTTTTAAATTCATAATAGGATTTTCGCAGTTTTTTAGCACTGGATTTCTAAGAAACTCAATTCGGAATTTCTGCCTTCAGATTTCGATTCTAGGGAAAAAAAGAACACCAGACACAGTTATAACTTATCACTTGTAAAATTTAAAAATTAAAAAAATAAATCCGAATAAATCCTTTATATCCATACTTTTCTTTTTTTAGATTAAGCTAATAACTGGTATTTATATGTAAAAAACTTATTTAGTATTATTAGATTCAGATTAAAATCCATAGTGCATAAGTAGTCTTAAATAAGTAAATGAAAAAGGAAACTCTTCTTTTATGCACAATATTTATTATTAATCTACTTAATCTACAAGTAGATAAATAATAAATATTGTGCATATTGTCCTTTTTCATTTACTTATTTATTAAAATCAATTTATGCTCTACTATTGGTTGCAAAAGTATTAAACCCTGTATGTTATACTCCTGAAATATTTCTATATAACATGAGTAACTATCAAAATTTTCTGCCCTTAGGTTTGGACAGAAGCGCGAGTGAAGTGTAAAAATGTACCCGATTTTAGCAGTTTTTAATAAACGCTGGTCTTTCCAATTT
This sequence comes from Aphodius sticticus, assembly GCA_963966075.1. Taxonomy (NCBI): domain Eukaryota; kingdom Metazoa; phylum Arthropoda; class Insecta; order Coleoptera; family Scarabaeidae; genus Aphodius; species Aphodius sticticus. Next base: position 2,118,222 of record OZ014508.1, on the reverse strand, counting down.
TTTTCTCCTAAACCTCTTGCCCAAAAAAATTCAAATTCAGTATAAGTATAACTCAAGATCTCGTCTACAGATTGGTTTTTGTATTTTCCTAATTTCCCTTGCAATAAAGGCTATAAACAAGATTTTCATGAAAGCGGATATCTCGGCAACGAGTATTAGCACGATAACTCGACAGGAACGAAAACAATCGCAAAATTTTGTTTATTAAGACTATTGAAATAGAAACACGTTTCAGATGTTCATTAATTTTATAAAGCGACATAAATATGCGACATTATTTTGGTACAGGCCGACTTACAGCATGTATCACAGGCCCGTACTTAGAATTAAAACAAACATCATACATATTTATTGATGGAACCAGCATTGAAGTTGAAGGTTAGAAATGGTGGACTCTTTGTTTAATGAAAGAATAAATTGCAAGTGTACAACGAAGAGCTGTAAGCATGTTTTTTGTTTGTTTTTAACGCCTTTTGAATCAACAGCAGCAATCAAATATTATCAGGTAGCAGAAACAAATAAAATAACAAAACCAAATATTTTTTCTCAGGCCCCAATATTATGATTTTGGGTAAAAACAAGATAACATAAATACATAAATATTCATTGAATAAAGTTTCTTTAGTGACTGCGTTGCGTACGTGTAATTCAGCAAAAATGCTGAAGTATTATTCCAAGAAAGTAAAACAATTAATTCAATGTCAGAAATTTCTTTCTCAATTAACTAGAGCACAGCTGTTGTCAAAAATCACCATCAAGAGAAGCTACTTCTATTAGATTTTATACCAAAAAAAAAATCAGATGCAATGAAGTAAAATCATTGTAGTTACCTGTAGCCCCTTGCGAGTTTGATGCAATTGAATTAATCAGGGCATTTAACATTTAAAATTAAAGATATGGTAAATTTATGCAACGAAGCACTGTATCAAAAGATATATGGCAAGATTGTGTTGCATAATATCATCAACAACTGATTTTTCGCAGAAATAATATTGCGAAGGAATAATAAATCCCAAAACAGAATATGTACACAATTACACAAATGAAGAAAAAAATTACGTATGCTAGTATAAAAAATAAAACCGAACGAGCAAATGAAAAATTTTGAATACGGTCCAGAGAGTTGATCGTTTGAAATCGTCGCGCGAAGCCACGCTCGCTTCCCGCGCGTAATCTCCTTTCCCCGAGGGGAATCATCCTGCGCACAGAATCGATTACATTCATTTCACTCTTAAAAATTACCAAATAACTTTAATGTTATTATACATCAATAAATGACTATCATACGTGCTAACTGCGTTGTCTTGCTATTTATTGTTCGTTTCTGAGGGATCTGCGCTCATAATTCTTCCATAATTTTTTCGCTGCGGAAATTGTATACTATTGAAGTGGCCAAATATGTATTCCATCATTCGGCAATGCTGGAGTTCGCTGAGCATGGTTATTCCACAAGAAACTCTATACAAAACGTTGCTGGACCACTAAAGCATAACAAGTCTCATACCGAAAGATTTTTCTTGGCACACATTCACAGAATTTATAACACTTTTAATCAATTTCTCTTATCCAAAAATATAACGACTACAAATGCAAATTTCAGCTACATTTGTAAAGGGTGGTTAAGATCGATGTCTGATGCTGAGTTGGATGATTTACACCGCGAAATGGTGTAGATTGTATTTTCTACGATAACATGTGCACGTAATCGTCTCGCTAAAGCTAATAACGCGCTTCTCATTAATACTATTGATTGATTTGAATTCGTAAACACAATGAGTTCACTCTCAGCGTTCGTTCGATTCCTAAAACATTTATTTTTCGTCACGCACAGCACTCTTGTGCTACGTGGTGTCTCCGTTCAGGCCAAACGGACGACTTTGTTTTCTGGAAATGTTATTATACAGTCGGGTAGACGTTTGTTTGTTGTACTTACTTACTAAAAAAAAGCTCGCTTACGGACTTTATTACATAAGAAATCAAGAAAATAAAAACACCAATTTATTTGCCCTTTATTGGCAATATATTGCGCCCTTTGGAGCCTGGGCTAATATGTTTTTATCACTCTCAAATTTCACCGGAATTCAGTATGGATATAAAAGAACAAATTAAGAGGGCCACATAAAAAAAAATTAAAAGTTATAATTTTTATGAATATGAATAAAGACCACGTTAATAAACATTGTGCTTTATAAAAATGTAAAAACAAGCGCTTTTTGGCACTGAAGTTCTAGTTGTTTTTGATTGTAGGGTTTGCTTTGCAGTACTTCAAATATACCATAGGTTGTTCTTAATTACTTAAAACTTTTACAATCACTTCTGGAAATTTACCTGGTAGAACCTTAAATCATCTGTTAATTTTATTGATACTGTCGACGTTTTTCTCTAGTGGATTAATCAAAAGCCAAGACAGCAAACAGCAACCAAATGTGGTCTAGAGAAAAATGGTTTTATAATTTTCTGTTTGCACTCAATCTACCTGCATGAATAGTTTCTAATGCCACAGTAGTCACACGCTGGGCAAATGGTCGCGTAGTTCCCCGCAGTTTGGCCAAAAAAATCACGCTCTTACAGTAGCATTGCTGCTGGGAAAAATGGTCCAATTTAGCCCACTTCATCCCGATTATTTCTGCTTAGGGTGACCCAGGGAATCCATAATTTCGCCATTGTTCCCCTCAGGTATAAACTCGCCTTGAAAAGGGTTTACCCATTGTCCCAAGTCACACACGAAACTGCCACCACAGTAATTTCAAATGTGTTTCAGTGTCAGTGTTCCACTTTTTTCTCTTTCGTCATTTTTCTCTTTTACTGTATTGTTTCGTGTTTTTATGAATGTGTGTGCGTGCCCTATGGTTTGCGTTACGTGTATGTTAAACTCTTGGAGTCGCACGGAGTCGCGCTGTGCCTAAATTGAACCGGAGGGTGGAGAACACAGCGGGTGTCTTGAGACATTCTCAGGTGTTGTGCCGCGGCGCAGCACCTCCGGTGTCCCATAACCCACCGCCGCCACTGTGTCTACCGCGGTTAGAATTTTCATTTCGGAACGCTAACTCATTATAATAACCACACAAAGAGCTATAAATAAATCTGCATATAAATTCCTATCCACTCCCGCGCGTTTTCTCAAGGTTGAGTACGACACGAAATATGGACCACTATTAATTATAGGATTTTACCTAAAATAACCACCTTAACCACCTCGTTTAAGACAATGAAGAATTTTAACAAATATCTCAAGACCTGTAAGGTGTTTTCTTTTTTTTTCAGGACGCTTAATGATTTCCATTTTTGTATAAATAATTTCTAGATAAAATAATATTGTTTCTTTTCTATTCTTTACCAAAGTTTTACTAAAAAAATTTATCGGATGGTTGTTGAATACGACTATAAATTTCTATTGCTGTCCATTTTGTATCCGTATTTTTTGTTTTAGACAGTTTCAGTCAATAATTTAGTGAACTTATAATCTTATTCCTTATTTATTCCTTATTACGTTATTATTAACATTTTTACTTTATCATACGTAGTATCTAAAGTATTGTAATCGCGCCAAAAAAAAAATTGAGATTTTAGTGGAAATATGTCTTTTTGGGTCCCCTGAACATTTTTGTGTTCGGAGAAACTACTAAAGGTATCGGGACGAAACTTCATGTTTAGAAGTTTCGTAGCCAAACTTAGAGCTGAAAAGCTTTCTGTTGAAAAGGGTCCAAAGGAACTAGAGGTTCTCTTGGCATTTTTGAAATATTTTGCAAATAAGCCGCCATTTCTGGAATTTCGTCGAAATAGTTAAATAATAAATTAAAGTGGAGGAAAATGGGGCTAATGTTTTGACAATTGAAGGCATGAGAATGAAAACTGGATAAAATCATATGGTTTTCTATGGTCTTTATCCACTTTTCATTCTGAGCTCTTCAATTACTTCTGTCAATATAAGCTGCGTTCGGATATTGTATTACACTTTTTACACCCAATAACACGTAAGTGTCATTTGGATGGTGTACCCGGTGTCAACGAAGTACAATATCCGAACGCAGCTTTAATCGACATATCTGTCTAGTTCTACTAGTTTTATTTTAATGCAGGCATGGCCGATCTCGATCAAATAGAATTTCATGCAGCTAAACTATTAATTTTATATATGGTATCATAAAGTCATGTGTCATGTGCCTGGCCACATGACTTTTTTTCTGTTTGGAATTCTTCTTTTACTGCTTCGCTTTCAAAGAACAGTGTTTGTTTTGTTAATTTTCTAGAATATGCAGCGTCGAGCCATTGTTTTTGCTTATTAGATATTGGATCCACTTTTTATTTTATTTATATTTTTGTGTAAGACTGTCCAAAAAAAGTTTAGATCCGACTGGAAATGTGGTAGATATTGCTTAATATGGAATTTTATTATCTGTTAAAATTCAGTTGAATTTGCATTTTTCTTTTTTAACTACATTTATCAACAATATTTTATGATTTTGTAGATTAAAAAATGCCGTAAAATATGCTCTTCCTAATTCTAAACCAAAGCTAACCGGAACAAAAACGTTTCTGACTGTTATATTTGAAGTCAGATAACCATTTTCTGTGGTCCAATTCGAAAATTTAATTTTTTATTTGCAAAAGTAAATATCGATTAAAATTTAAAATAAATAATAATCTCTTTGGATAAATTCAAAACTGTAGCCAGTATGTCAGAAATTTTGATTCTAATGACAGTAGGTAGTGTCAAACGCTTATGTTTTGACACAATATATATAAGCTGCGTTCGGATATTGTACACCGTTACACTTTTTACACCAAATAACACGTAAGTATCATTTGGACGGTGTACCCGGTGTCAACGGAGTATAATATCCGAACGCAGCTTTAGTAGACATATCTGTCTAGTTCTACTAGTTTCATTTTATAATGCAGACATAGCCGATCTCGATCAAATAAAATCTCATGCAGCTAAACTATTAATTTTATATATAGTATGATAAAGTCATGTGCCTGGCCACATCAGATTTTTTTAATTGTATACTATCTAATGTTTATTAATGTGTAATATCCCTAGAGCTATCGATACATAATGTTTAAAACCGAAAACACAGAAGATAATGAAAAAAAAAATAATGGATAATTTTATTAAATTCTTTCAATAGTAGAGCGACAATATTTAGAATTTATTAAATCAATCATGGAGAGAGAACATATTAGTGTTTATTGATAATGCTAAATAAAAGTTAAAATAACGATAAAAATGTGACCAAATTAGTTAAAATTAGTGCAGTACTAAGAAAGAATGTTTAAGAGGTCTTCCGCTTTGTTGGTTTTAAAAAATCAATTTTTCCTTTTTTTTTATTCTAATCTAGAAGGTCTCAGAATTGTTCCTGTAAAAGGGTTTTGCAAAAGTCGTGTTATTCCAACTGGTAACCACGTTTTTGGAAAATGTATTTCATATATCGCGATGATTCTTTGCTTTTTATATTTAGCACACATCTAGTTTTCGTTCGATCGTTAATTTTTTTTAAATTTGTTTTATTTCATTTTTACAGCGTTTTATATCACGAAAAGAGCGACGAAAACGAACCTTTTTTGGACATACGACCGCCATTTTGTTCCCAATCAAAATATTGAGAAACTGAACGATCGAACGATAGCCAATGAAATAACAATTAAGAAGAGGTTTCAATTTTTTGTATCTGACGACATGCAGAAGTGTAAATCGTGGTTACCGTTACACATTAATGTTTGCACAAAAGAGAGCACAAAGTAATCTGCAGTCACCGAGATCATGAGAATAATTTTGAAATTGTTAATTTTATACATCGATATTAACATAAAAGAATAAAAAAACTTTGTCTATAAATCTTGTGTGGTTCTTTCATTATCAATTCCTTAAAATAGGCTCGAAAAGCGACCAACAAAGCGGAAGACCCCCTTAAATCCAAAAAAATACACTGACAAAACATTTAATTTTTAGTTTTTTGAGACTACAAGGTCACAACCGTGGCTGATAATAAGATAGAATGCACAGGAAATTTCCGACCTCGACAATAGACTTCTGCTGTTATTTTCCACATACGTTACAGATCATTCCAATAAATTGATGGGTGTTAGACAGTAGCAGCCTTCCTTTTACACCTCTGTCTTTTCATAAAATGTCTTAGTTGAAAGGAAAGGCGCTTAATAAAAAATCAATGGTGATCAATGTTTTAAATTATTTTCGTCGACTACTGACAATGTAGGAGAGACCATTGTCGGCGAAATAAGAGTTTTGAGGCCGTTTGATAATGCTGATGTTTTATTCTGTGCTGGTAAAAAGTTTCCGGTTTCCAGACAAAATGTTTCGTTTTTTTAGCATATTCACTGATTTTTAAAGCATATTTTTGGTTGCCCTAAGGGTTATTTAATTATTGCTTAAAGATAATAGCAATAAGAATTTAATTCTGATAGTATCCGTCTAGGTAGGCAATGTATTTACAGTGATCTATGTTCGGTTGCCTATCTACTGAACAATCTACGCGTTACGTCTAAATCTTAGTTCGTACACTTCGTACACACAGATAGAAAATTTGTTTAATTCAAATAAATGTGTATTGACTCAAAGAAATCAGGTGTTTCAATAGAGGCAAAGCAATATTTCTTTGCGGATGAAAATGCATTTTTTTAAGTATTTGTTAGGTAGAATGTACATTTATTTGTGTCAATCTACTTATGTTTTCAGTTAAAATTTACAATTTGTATATTATAAGTTATAACGAACGAGATTTATTTAGTTCAAATAATTATGATAGTGTTGAGTGAAAGAATTATAATTTTTAAAATTAACGAAATGGTTGGTTGAGTTAAAATGCGATATTTTAAGGTTGCAATAAAAGGTTCTTTGATTAAAGAAATTATTAGTTTGTTTGTAGTTTGTCACACATCGTTGGCCAGTGGTTGGATTTCCGAGACCTACATATAGTAAATGTTAGGGTAGCAAAGTGTACGCTGATTCGGAATCGGAACTTGAACCTGCATGCACTGTGCTCTATACCGCCAATCACACAGCCCTTTTTAACAAATTAGGCTGACGCATGACATCAACTGAGGGGTATGCTTTCACTAGCTACTATTTATACACAATTTTTTTAAGGTACAAGAAATGTCATATCTATATTGCTTGAGCTTAACAAAACATATGAGCTGTTTTTTTGACAGCTTGTTCTTTAGAATAGTAAATTAGCTAATAAGACAAATAATAACAAAATAAACCGTATTTCCAATGATTAAAATGAAAATGGCCAAAATTTCGGGTGGAAATTACAAATGGGAAATAATATGCCACATGCAACTGTAGCAATATTTTATTGTAATAAAACCTATAGTCGGTAATGCTACATTTCGTGACATTCAAATAATGTTAATAACAAAACCAGTGCAGTATTTTTTGCCCGTTGATTTGAAACGTATTGCTGATTAAATTTTGGGTTTGCAGGGCTAAATTAAAGATGTTGTTTTTTCGACCTTTTAATTTTATCCAATATTTCGCCAAAAATTGTGAAGAATCTAAGTAATATCTACAGTTTTTTGCTTAAGTTGGATTACGATCACTCGAGGGTTTTGAATGACACCACGGTTAATGTGGGGGATGTTAGCAAGTTAATGTTTTGATTTTTGACTTGTAGTTTTTATTATATACGATGCAAATGTAATGTTGTTCTGTCCACTTTATTATTATTATTTTTATTTTGTGAATTGCTAGCATATTACTATGTATTTTTTAAGGTTTTCGTTGTAAATTTGCGTGAATTTTTTGTTGCGGCGATTTCTGGTTGGAAGGATGGGTCCGATGACCGTTTCCAGCCAGTATCAGCTGTACGCTCGCACTTAGAGCTTGTGTGTTTGACATGCCGTCACCTGTGTTAAATGTAGTTGTGTTATAAGACTATTATTTGGTAATTTATTAGGTTCTGTGCATTGTTGGTTAATTTGTTTGTATCTTTTGTTTTATGTAGCCCCTGAGGAAGCCACAATTTTTGGCAAAATATTGGATAAAATTAAAAGGTCGAAAAATCAACATCTTTAATTTAGCCCTGCATACCCAAAATTTAATCAGCAAATGTTAATAACGTTGAAATATTTTAAACAACTCGATAAAAGTTCAGTTAAACGGTTTTAGCACTCTTAATTTGATAATTGTACCCTTATTTAGCTCAAAATTCTATCCAATATACTTATGGAAGTCTACCATACATAAAATCCCTGCAAGGTTTCTAATTTTCAAAAGTCTTTTCCATGGAAGTTTTTTAAATAGCACCAGGAATCGGGCATTAAACAATGAGAAAATCATTTCAATTCCAAATCAATTGAATTTATTTTGTATCTATTCCTTCTTATGTCCAAATATGAGATAATCTAACCCTTGTATACTTTACATGTGTCATTTCAGCAAAAAGAAGCCACTCTTAAAAAAAAAATCTGATTCGTCGTCGGAATAAAAGAATACTACTACGGTTTTACGGTGTCCGATATAAAATGCGAAAATAATTTATGACGAACATAAGCCCATACAACGAATGTCATAAAAGAAACTGAGGACACATACGCACGCACACACACATATGACAGAGAGCATAACCATTAGAGTCGTTATAAATGCCAACAGTTACGGGTTTATCGGCACAAAGGCAACGACAAAAGAGAAGCAAATTCGTGATTTGCCGCGTCAAGCGGTAGGCTATAAATGTCCATCCGTATTAAGGCCTTTGTACGACTCCGTATACACATTCTGCCATTTGGATCGACCAGAGGGGATGTTTTTTTTTCTCCTCTTCTTTTCTGGCGACAATAGCCAGAAATAAAGAACTGGAAAAGATTCCGGCTGTTTATTTTGATCGATACACGGACGAGACCGGCCAGGCCAAATGTCAAGTTTTCTCAGTCATTGCAGTTAAAATTGGATTACTTATGTAAAACAGTGTTTGCACAGGGCAAGTTTAGTGGCGGCAAGTGCTGTCCTAACTCGGTAAGTCTATTGTCAACAGCTACAATGATATTAAGAATCTAATTTAACATTTACAACTCACGCACAATAATTATTAAATTAATGTAAGATATCTAAAGTAACCGTCCCAAATTCAGACACTGTCTTAAATTCCGACAAATTTCTGTTTAGTTGGATAAAATAAGAAATCTACAACATTGAACTTTATTTTAGGACATCCGGTTTGTTGATTTGACATTACACTTATCAACCCATAATAGTTTCCTATTCTACCACTGTTCTAACGGTCAGAATAAAACCTGGAAGTTTGACTAATCTTGATAATTGAGTGTTATGCTAAAAGTTGATTTTTTCCTTATAAGGTAACTGCAATTCGTCTTCTTTTTACATCGCTAATTAAGAAAATTCTAATAATATCAATTTAGGCTAACTAAAAATGCTTTATATTTTCATAATAATTCGGTGTACTACTCTTTTAGCCACTATTATTTACAAATTTAGGGGTGTCGGAATTAGGTACATGTAAATATAGCACGTACGTACATCAGACATGTGTGTCGGAATAAGGTATTTGACTATTATTGGAAAACCATCTTAGTGTGCTTATTCCTTCACTCTACATTGTAAATACATTATTTTTCGTAATTATTTTCTCAATATTTCATAAAAATCAGCGTTAAAAATTGAATCACAAAAAGTCCCGCCAAAACGATACTTTCTTTTGTGTGACGTCACCCGATAGTAGATGTCAAATCGGCCCATATGGTCTGTCAGCATCGGCATCGTCGCCGTTTGGTAACTGTGTAGTATGATGTGTTGTTTTCACAATTTCTACATAAAAATGGGTTATAAATGGTGTATAAATCCACAATGCATACGTCAATAAAAACTCCGGATAAACTATTTCTAGCTGTTCGGCAATATTTGAAATTGCGAAGAAAGTGGTTGGCTCATAGAAACCCAAATGAAATAAATAGCGGCCAATACAAGTGTTTTTTGTTGTGAAGATTACTTCGACATAAGTAAAACTGACTAGAATAAGTTATCTATCGTATTTTCGAACCAGGTATTATCTGATCTGACAGCTTAAGGTTAGGGCTAACTTAACCTACAAAGTCATGCTTACATGGCACTTTAGTGCTATTAAATTAAAACGGGAGAAGCATAAGAGCGCGTTCGGATAATCGGGTAGGGTACGGTGAATGACGCGCTGCATAATAGGCAAACTAACGTCATACGGCGTTTATCTGCATATAAGAGAGAGACAGCCGATCCAGGTTATCTGAGCATTGCTCTCCCCATACCCCACCCGGACAAACCGAACTAAGCGTACTAACGAATGACGTCACTGTAGACTGAGCCAATTACAGAGCGTTTTCAATCGCGTGATAGGACGTGAATAAAATTCAATTTTAATTTTGGTTTTTAATAGAAATAAAGCAAATTTTTTTGAAAAGTAATAACAAATAGTTTTCTTAAACTGTAATCTATCAGGATGACTATAATACAAGCAATATTTTTAATACAGTCAAATACTCTATTGTTAAACTTATAAAATATAATATAAATTACATAATTATTATCAATTTTGTTTAAAAATGAATGGCCAGATATCTTTAGAAGAAAATATTTGTTTAAAAAAAGTTGACATAATCATTAGCACCACATAAATATAAATTCTACAGTTACAAATTTAACCAAAATTACTTAACGTGTCTGAATTTGAAATTTGACAATCGCACAAATGTAATGATTCTTTTGTTCATGCAACGTTTAGTCATTGCAAACTGCAACTATGAATTACACAAACGATCATCCAAGTATTAGTTTTTTAGTACCAATCGAAAATTATTAAATTATAGTATTAAAAATGTAAAAATTCTCGCATTTATTTACGCAATGTTCTAAATTATTTAAAAAATATTAATGAGTCCTCGGTTTGGTTGTAGTCGATCTTTTGAAATATGTCAAGATACACAGGGTGTTCAAATTCAAATTCTTAAGTTATTTGACATTTAGCAAATCTCCAGCTATTCGGGATGTCATATTAGAATCGCAACATGAACCCTGTACATGTTATACAGTGTCAAAAAAGGTGCATTTTAGTAAAAGGAATCTCTATAAAAGAAAAAAAGGGTTTTATATAATTACTTGAAATTTAAAATTCTCGAGGTTCAAAACTGAAAGATATGTATCTAATTAATCCATTCAATAACAAGAAAAAGACCGAGACAATAATTCATTTTTCATATCAGAGCCGTTCTGGGCGTAATATTGTTGAGTGAAAAATGTATCTGGTGGTAAAAAGGGATGATGATTCGACAGGTGCATCATCGGGAGTGCATTAGCGCTGAATGGCGGCCCAATGAAGCTATTATTGACCGATGGTCGAGAGTGGTTTTTTCTACTAATCATTGTTTGCGACGGGTCGGTTTGATTGAAATATATCAACTTGGAAAAATCTCCGCGCCCCTCCGCTTATCACAATAAATCACTAATGTAGTTTGATTTATACTTCTGGGGATCATCAACTTGTTTTCTTTTTTAGTTACTTATGTGGCAGTTTTAAAAAACAGTGACATAAACAAGTTGTATTTACCTATTTTTCGACTATACACCAGTTGTCTGAAGTTTATCATGTTATTTAAATGGAGTAACAACAGCTACACAATATTACATCAATCATCTACAATATTATATCTGCAAATTCCAGAACAACAGTAAAAAAATCTAAGGACCTATGGGGTGGGTTTTGAGAGTGGCTTAGATATGTTTATTATTGTTTAAATGAAATAAAAGCGAACCTAAATCGGCGCGCATTAACCTTGCAACGGTTTGGTGTAAGCATTTTATCAGTGCGAATGCACTTGAATACTCGTTCGACCTTTCTTAAGTAAAAACTTGCAGGGGAACGTATTATACGACGTAGAAACGCTGGAAAATCAGAAAAACAGTGTTTTTATTTTACATTTGAGGCGTAGAATAGTGAGATAAGTATTTCGAACTATTTATTCGAAATTGCCAACACCTTGAAGCTAGTTTTCTTTGAAATGTGTTTTTGTTTATCTTCATTGTCTGCATTAGGCGACGCAAATGCTTGCATTTATTATTATCGATAGCAAAAGTATTGATGCCTGTGTTTGAAGGCTCGTAATTCTGAAACAACTTAAAAGTAAAAACTGAAAATAAATTGCATAGTGCTCCTGAATCATTTCTATAATGAGAAGTATGACCGTCAACATTTTCAGCCCCTTGCACAGTGGGGTATTTGTTCCAGAAATCTGGCAAACATTATTTTGTTCGCCTAGAATGGCTGTACAATCTGTACATTATATTATCTGTGTATTGTTTCTTTTGTGCATCCTATGATTAAGAATCAATTTCTCTGAACAAAAATTGTTGCATATTAAAATGTCTATCCGATGATACCACACGCGACCTAGGCTCTGGTTTGAAACTCCACCCCAAATGCCGTTATGACTACTTCCGGTATATGTAGGCTTATGTTATATCATGTTTCTTCTGAACGTCATAGACACGTCATAAAACCAAGTAAAACAGCATACAGTGAGCGCGTAAACTATGGAATCATGAACAAATCTAAAAAAATTAAAAAATGATCTGATGTGGCCAGGCACATTACTTTACCATACTATATATAAAATTAATAGTTTAGCTGCATGAGATTCTATTTGATCGAGATCGGCCATGTCTGCATTAAAATAAAACTAGTAGAACTAGACAGATATGTCGATTAAAGCTGCGTTCGGATATTGTACTCCGTTGACACCGGGTACACCGTCCAAATGACACATGTTATTGGGTGTGAAAAGGGTAATACAATATCCGAACGCAGCATATATTGACAGAAGTTATTGTCAAAACATCAGCGTTGTCATTAGTATTACTACTGTCATTAGAATCAAAATTTCTGACATATCTTGGCTACTAATTTTAATGCAGTACAACTGATGTCGATGAAATAGAATTTGCTCATGCAGCTAAACTATTGATTGTACCAAAAAATTTCATATTCATAAATTATTAAGAATTTCCTCATCTTTAATTTATTATTTAACTATTTCGACGAAATTCCAGAAATGGCGGCTTATTTGCAAAATCTTTCAAAAATGCTAAGACTAAACCTCCAGTTCCTTTGGACCCTTTTCAACAGAAAGCTTTTCAGCTCTAAGTTTGGTTATGAAACTTCTAAATATGAAGTTTCGTCCCGATACCTTTAGTAGTTTCTCCGGAATCGTCGCCACAAAAAACGGGTACACACACACACACACACACACACATACACACACACACAGAGACATTTTTTTGTACCTTGGTCAAAAATGTTCAGGGGACCCAAAAAGACCTATTTCCGCTAAAATCTCAAATTTTTTTTTTGGCACGATTACAATACTTTACATACTGCGTATGATAAAGTAAAAATTGTTGGGAGGTTCAATTTTCGATCTTATAGTTTTACTGGCATATAACTTATCGACACACATTTGTTTAAATAGAAACCCTATGTTTTGTGAATTTAATAGTTTTTAATTGTGTAAATGGTAACGGAAACCTTGGTATGCGCTTCAGAGGGCATTATTTGCCCGGAACACGAACTAGGACTAAAAGATTTCCTATTCACGTAAGATTTTCGGAAAAAGTGAGTTCAAAATGTCCAAAAACATGATTTTAACAACTTTTGCAAAAATATAATAGATCAACTAAATGTCCTTGAAAACCTCAAAAAGGTCACATAGTAAAAAATAAAACTTTGTACTTTTGTCTGAAACTGTTGAAATTGATGATCGGAAATGTATTTTAGTATAAATGTGTATTCTGATAATACAAAAACGCTGTGTTATTGTTTGTAATAACAGACTCAGAGATTTTGAAGTTTTTACTTAAATTTATAGTGTAATTCTTTTTATGGATATTAATTCTACACAGATAGAAAAGATTTATAGTTTTTAAGAAATATATTCTTTTGGATCAAAACATATTTCTTTGACGCCAAAAATATTTACTTCATTGAATACTATAATTTATTTGGTTGTAGAGATTATATTATTTTGAATATTTCTTTAATTCAAATAAATATCTATATTTGTATACCTACAAACAAAAATTTCCTTCAAAAAAATATTTTTGCTTTAGCTTAAAAATAGGTTTACTTCCGCCAAATTTTGATTCAAATAAATATATCTTTGTGAGAAATTGAGAATTTAGGAATTTAGGTGTGCCAGTTTAAAATTATAGTATAAAATATGTGATTTCTTACAAAATTTTAGCCAGTCGGCGAAAACCCAAATGTTTTCAATCAAATTCAAATTATGGTTCTTGATACAATTGTTGACGCTGATTACTTCGTTCCTATTTGGAACGGTTCGAAAGTTATGATGTTCCAAGTTCAAAGTTCAAAATCAAAAATAGTGCAAAAACAGCCATTTTACTACATTAGCAACTTTTAGCGAAAGCTGTCCGATCTAATCAACCGATGTTCACTTTTCAAACGGTACCGGATGAGAAATTGGCCGAGGAATTAATTTCTGAAAGCCGCGTTGCTCTAAGATGCGCGGTTCTCGAGAAAACCGCGAGGAACCACGGAAAATACAGTTTGCCACTTTCTAGCCAAACCGTACGCGTTTCGGGAAAACCGACCTCACCGTTGAATTCAGCACGTCCCAATGCATAACATGACGCTCTATTTCTCAATAAATTATCAAATTATTATTATTATCACGATTTAAATTTAACACTTTTAGATAGAAATAAATTTAACTTTGCAACCGTTGGCGATAGAAAGGTTAACCCACCACCAAATCATAGCTCTCGATAAGTAAATCAAAAATATATATACTTTTATATGCCTAAGATTTACCAGTTTGAAGTTATGTGGTCCATTTCGCTAATTTTTATGGTACATATTTGGCAAAACGTAATTTCAGCACAACTCGGTAACCAGTAGAGACAGAGACTTTTCCTATGTAAATTTGTAAACAGCGCACCCATTTTAGTAGGATAGCGAAAGTTTCATGTTGATTCGGATCCTAGTTTTTGAGATAGGTGTGCCAATTCAAAATTATAGTATAAAATATGTGATTTTGTTACAAAATTTTAGCCAGCCTGCGTAAACCCAAACGCCTTTAATCAAATTCAAATTATGGTTCTTGATACAATTTTTGACGCTGATTACTCCGGTATAATTGGAGTAATCCGGTATAACATACTGATTAGAATCCCTTTTCAAAAACCGCAGTCTTCATCCTTTCGAACAATCACAAAAAAAAAACCGTACGGTACTGAACGTTTATACAAAGCGTTCATACAAAACGTAAGTGAATATGTCAGTAAAATGCGGCTGCTACGAAACCGCAGGGAACCGCGTGCTAATGACCGTCGTCGTCGCAAAGCGTCAGCTCGCGTCACCAGCATCCGTTCCAATATTTACACTGCTATTTACATCTATGCCCGATCTCCAAAAGCGATAATGGGAGGATTTTTACCACCACACCATACAAGTGTCTGCGCGAGTGGGTTTATCCAAATATCCACCCTCCACATACAACACAAGGGGTATATTCTATAACGCACGAAGACTATAGAAGACTATACAAGACTACACACTGGTATACACACTAGGGAGATGTTTGTTGTCTTCTTCCTGATGACGATGATGTGTCGGTAAAGAGATTATAGGAAAGTGGGTATTGTGCTGTTTTGGGATATGGGGGAGAAGGAGAACAACCAGTTCGGTGTTTGGCGTTTTGATTATAGTAAGTGGCATTGACGTGTGTTTGCTTAATTACTATTTGAATCCGTTGAATGGAGACTCACTCCTCTTGGTTTACTTCGCATCCTCTTATTCTACTTTGGATGGGGTTATTATTTAACGTTGGGGGTGCACAGGGGTTGGCTGTCTATAGAATACTTCGCGTCGTCGATGCTGGTGCTCGTGATCGTCAAGATAAATGCTTTATTGATTTTATTCCTACTTGAGAAGTGCTTGTTCACACGTCGTGTCGAGTCGTCCCCTATACATAAACACCTAAACCAAATATTGGACTACGACGCTTCGGTTGATGAGTTAGATGGCTGATTTGTGCCTAATTCTGATTAGATTACAAGACGTAATGGGTTGAACTAAAGAAGGAATAATATACAAATACCCGATATGTGTTCAAGTATGACAGAAAGAAATGTGAAAAGGAGTTACAGTTATTTCTTTGTTTGTAGTTTTTCTCCCAACGAACATGATGATAGATTTCTCTGAGTAGACTGAAATAAAAGATATGAGGAACAATTCTTTTAAGTTACGAAACTACTTCTAAATCGCTTTTTGCTTTAAAAACTTTAAAGCACAAGCATTTATTTCACCCTACATAGAAAACTCTCTGTCGTCACATAAATCAAAGATCATTTGTTTCTGTATACACAGAAAGATCATTTGCTGATTTTAAGAAATCTGGGATCATTTTGGGATGAGAAACTTATTTTCTTTGTTATTTTAATTCAGTATTGTAATTAAGTATTGTACTATTGAAGTTTTGTATTTTCTAATGGGTATTTCTTGTGTCCAATGTTTGGTTTTGTTTGCTGTTTTAATATTTTTGTTTGGTTTATATTTCAAACCTTCTTTGTAAGGAATTGAAAAAACAAATAAGTTCTTATGAAACATTTTACACATAATGACATTTGCAGGATTAAAATACAACAATCTGAAAATTATCAACTTTTTTTCACGAAAAATTTTAGCTCTGGAAGAATGAGAAATATTTTGCTTCGATGTTATAAACAAAACACGATCCAACTTCAGAATATAGCAAATGACACATCGCAAGAGCTAAAAGTTTATATAAAACTATATAGCAAATATAATAAAAAAATACAGTATAATATAATAAAACAGGATTGTTCTATTGTGGACTAAGTTTAATAAATTATATTTGTACGCGATCGATTTCGGCTTAATGCCATCCTCAGGCGTAAAACGTCAGATAGATAAAAATTTAGATTAATATAAATTTTAATATAAATTTTATTCAATCCTTCATCTATACATTTGGACTAAAACAATGGAGTATTTTATTAATTTAACAGTATAATATATTTAATTTAAAGGCTTATTTTTTGTTAAAATAAATAAACCTATATTATATATTAATACTATCAATCGCGGTAGCAATAAATTGCTTTTCCGGTCTGTTCCGCCTTTTGTAAACAAAATAGCAAAGATAGTTAACCTGCAAGGAACCTCAAGTATTAGGATCTACATACAGGGTGAGTAAAAATTACCGGAACACATAAATAATTGGATTGTGATTAAATGAATCTTAAATCCAAATTAAACCATAATAAATATTCGAGATGCATTATATTTAAAGGTGGTACAAAATCTGCCACAATAATTAATGACCGTATAAAAGTATTTTTCTACTTTGCATTCACAATGCACACATTGTAACACTGTTTTCGGTGTTACAATTAACACATTGTAACACCGAAAACAGTAACATTTTTGTCTAAGATTGCCAGAATTGGTACACATTGATATCAAATGCCAAATGTCAAACGTACAATACATAACCACACACTGCCTCTTTTTAATCGCTTACAATCGCATAAACTGCGAAATATCAATATTCTATACATATTTAAACATGCGTGTAGCCTGCTATAGTATGGCCAAAGGTTGTGGATTTCTTAGTTTTGCTGTGTTCATCAAAATACGCCAGCATAACGTTTTCGGTGATGTTTTACGACTCTGGTAAGTGATCGTTATCATTATTTTCAACTAAACATCAAATCCCCTTTTCAGATATAATTCAAGGACCACTTTTACTTTAATAAGCTATTATGCGAAGATCAAACCTACATCGTAGATATGAATGATTTTAATTACGGCTACGAGATTGTATATGCGCAATCAATGGTTTATCAGCATACACGTATAAAGCTATAGTACATTTAAAGTGTAGAGGATTTCTTAGTTTATGTAACGTATAAGTTTTCGGTAACATTTTCGACCGAATTCTGTTCGGCTCAATTCGTATTCATTTTTGTCCGTCGCTTTCGACTTCGTCTTAGTTCTGGTTGTGTGCAACATATTTGTATTACCTCCATCACATGTAATTTGACTAAGTATAATTTATTCTAATAAACTACTGTGCCGAAATTAAAATTGGGTTTCAATTATAAGTGCTTGTAAATATAAGAGCCGCAACGGCTACGTAGCGGAATTAGGTAGACACCGCTATTAAACGTTAGGTTTAACACCTATAACACCTAACAATTCTTTAGTAAGTTCTTGTTCTTCGAAGTAACTAATCAGTCACCGCCAAACACTTCTATTCTGATTATTATACTTATGAAACCACTATTAAAGTTGTTGACTTTTTAGGTTAAGTTTCATGTATTCATGTTGCCCCAAGCTCCATTATGATCATCGTTGAGACCTCGCTGAATATTTATTCAAACTTGTAGGCTAAAGTAGAGTAATTTTATTCACAATTAGATTTTGTCAAGATGTTATCTCATAGATCTCATCCTTAACGAAGTTGACAGTTACTACAGTGCTGCCACCGTGCCACGTGGTACCCGCGAAATACCCTAGATTCTAATTTAGCGCAATATAGTAACCACAATTTCTAAATTTATATAAAATTAATGACGCAAAGTAGAAAAAATAGTATATTACACTCGTTTTATAAGACGTATTGGCGCACTCGTTCCATTTGGGCACTCCTCGCTACGCTCGTCGTGCCCAAAACAACTCGTGCGCCAATTTGACGTCTTATAAAACTTGTCGGTATAATACTAAAGCTACGGGCACATTTTTTACACCGACGTCGAACAATTGTCAATTTGGCTCAATCTCTTGACGGTAAAGGCTTTCGAGCCGGTTCCGGAATATGATTTTAGACGGATGGAACCGAATCGTCCTACGCTCTACCAACTAAAGCTGAAACGTTTACGAAAATCGGCAGTTTGGGAAGCGAAAAAAATTTTCCATCCGCCCTAAGAATCGATAAAAATTTAGACCGTCCATTAATTACCTTCGCGGTTGCCCGGACAACACAACAATATCCATACCAGCGCTTTGACAAATACGTAGGTTGCTAAGCGACTGTTGTTGACAGTGGCGACAGAATGAGCTGCTGGACGCGCCTCAGCATTCGCCAGTATGGAGACAAAATTCGGCCGGGAATTGCGATAAACGAGAAAGCACGCTCGCTAGAATCAAATGAATGCCAATGATTGTAAGCCCGGTCGCGAATAGCATATTGATTATTTCCGGTACCTACGTTTAAAGCCTTACAAGTTAGTGATCAAATGACATTTCAAGACCCCCCTTATTAATAAAACCCTTTTAACGGTTGGCGCCTTTTCCGGCGATCTCTTTAACCGCAAGACTCATTTTGAGCGGTTTATCTGAGAGCTAACGACAACGTGAACATCTGGTGCAAAAAAAGGTTTCCAAGAGCGCATTTGCCGGTTCTATTTTGCATAGTAATTGGAGAGATTTTGCCTTGAAACCAAGTTGAAACCGCAAGCGTGTTTCTTTCTCTATCTATCGATCGATATTTACACGCTTACCAACCGTCGCGGCGTGAGGCACCAAAGGTTAGGTTATGCAAGCGCTTTGACGGAATTGACAAAGACGGGAATTGACAAGCGTGTTTCTTTCTCTATCTATCGATCGATATTTACACGCTTACCAACATGCGTGAGGCATAAAAGTTAGGTTATGTAAACGTCAACAGGTTATATTTTGCAAATACGTGCTTAATATTCCAGTATTTTTATCATCGATTTTCTTATTCTACCATCCGCAAATTTGCATAAGCGCGAAAGGAAGGAAATACTGGCGAAAGACGTCGCCAGAAATGCGATTCAAACGATCCCTTATCAATAAAACCCTTTTAACGGTTGGCGCATTTTCCGGCGATCTCTTTAACCGCAAGACTCATTTTGAGCGGTTTATCTGAGAGCTAACGACAACGTGAATATCTGGTGCAAAAAAAAGGTTTCCAAGAGCGCATTTGCCGGTTCTATTTTCCATAGTAATTGGAGAGATTTTGCCTTGAAACCAAATTGAATCGATCGATATTTACACGCTTACCAACATGCGTGAGGCATAAAAGTTAGGTTATGTAAACGTCAACAGGTTAAATTTTGCAAATACGTGATATTCTTAATATTCCACTATTTTTATCATCGATTTTCTTATTCTACCATCCGCAAATTTGCAAAGAGCGAAAGGAAGGAAATACGGACGAAAGACGGCGCCAGAAATGCGATTGAAACGAATTGCACGTTAAACAGAATTGAACTAATCAGTAAACAGTAGTCCTACTCTGTCTGTCAAAGTAAGTATTTGGTTTTTTACATATTTGTAATTCATTGAAAAATATATCTATACCAAAGTGCACATTCAAGGAAATTCAAGGAACTAATCGGTAAACATGTGACCATCACGTGACCAAAAAAAATCAATATCCGTTTCTGTCATGTTGGTTGCATAGACGACATTCTTTCAAGAACTGTCAAAGTAATTATGTAGTACCTACCTAATTTTTTTATCTCAATACTTTTTTTTATAGGTTTCTTTACATATTTGTAATTCATTGAAAAATATATCTATATACATAGTACATGTGCTTTTTGTCACAAGTTTTAGAATTGTAACGAAGGAGAATTATACCGTACTGAGGTCTGAATTAATAATCTCACCCGGCCGTTCAGAACTACCTACATGCTTCTGATAATTGATATGGACAGAAAAGATTGTCAGTAAGTACCGACTACATATTTATTAATAATTTCTTTAATGCCCTATTTTATAAGACTCAAAGATGTCAATTGGCGCACGGTTAGTATCGAGATGTTCTATGAAACAGCGTAAAATGGTATTTTTCTTCTTTGTGTCTTTAAATTTATACAAAGTGTGGTAAAGATATGTTAGCCGTAAATTATTTTAGAGCAGAAACAATTGTAACGAACATATCTGGAATATATGATTAAAGACCAATCTTACAAGTGTATGTAGGTATAACCAATAGAATAGTTATTCCCAGAATAAGTAATCCTATGCCATCTCCCATTGACTAAAAATGTTTCCATCGTAATAACAACTTATTCTGGTATTTGATCAAATATTTAGTTATATCATGGTATAATGTGATTTGTAAGTTGAACAAATCTTAGGTGTATATTCTTAGACACTTGAATGATACATGTACACTGTAGAGAACAGAAGCTTATGCGATACTCGCTAAAAATCGATAATTTAAAAATAGTGCTGCCACTCGACCGCAGTGACAGTTGCAGAAAGTAGTGGCAGACAGCTACAGCAAGTAGCGCCATCTAATATATAAAATATGAAGTAAACGTCAAAATAAAACAAATAAATACGTAACATAAACACTAGATGTCTCTACGGTCCTTTTTTTTAAACATCATCATGGTATAATGTGCTTTGTAAGATCGGCCCTTTGTGTCATGCTGCTTAAGGTGTCGTTGACATGGAAAATCCCCAATATTATATAATTTGATCAAAAATAATTAATGTTTGATGTTGAAATTGCCATAAAATGTGAATAAATTTTAATAATCAAAGTAGATTCTTTTTTTTCTAAAGAACAATCACAAAAATTGTAATTTGTTATAAATGTATACATTTCTGTCGTAATCAATGCGAACGGTGGTAATATATCAGATGTAATAATTATTTTAGCTTCAGCTGCTAAAAATACCAATATTTAAATACGAGAGATTATAAATTGAATATATTTTGTTTTTTTTTTAATTTTTGTTGTATTTCCTCATGTTAGGATATACTCTATCAAACTATAAATTAAACAATTTCCGAAATGGGGGTAATTAAAATAAAACATGTTCAAATTATCCATTTATGTCTTCATTTATGAGTAAAAAGTTTCATCAGGACTTATGGGAATTTCCAATTCCTTAAGAAGTTAGAGCCATTTAAAATTTGATTTTGTTAATAATTGACGGCCGTAACCTTTTACTCAGTACGACATTACTATCTGAAACAAAACAAAAACAGAGACCGGCTACCGTCGATTCCTATCCGCTCTTTTAACCATTGCAGAAATGATAATGCAAAAATGTGGTTTGAGAGGCGAAAAATTTTTTTCGATTTTCGTTAAAATCGGTTGAAATTATGAGTGTACGTCGAGAAACGTCAGAAAATTTGTCAAATACGTAGGTTGCTAAGCGACTGTTGTTGACAGTGGCGACAGAACGAGCTGCTGGAGCCAGGTTTAGGTCCGGTGCAGTCCGGTGTGGATCGAAAAGACGTTCAAACGGATTATAATGTATAAAAATACGGCGAGTTTACTAAAAGCGACACGCGACATTTTCTATTTGTCTATTTTTCAGGCGAAAGCAAATATACACACATATGTATGTAAATGTACAACCCGTTCATTTGACGCGCATTGGAGTAATAAATACCTAAGGCATGGGACAATAAATGAGTAAAAATATGACAGGGAACGCGAATGAACAATAAAGTGGACCTAAACAGTGAATTTTGCTTATATTAGAAGTAATCAATAATTGGAAGTATCAAGGTTAGGTTAGGTACACCTTTATGAGCTTTTTCTCTATTTCGTGTTCAAAGTGACTGCTTCTTACGGCAATTTAAGCGACGATTGTACAAATGGAAGGTTAGTTTGTCGCAATTTTCATCAGAAAATCAGTGCAGAAGGAATTTTGACAATGTTCAACTAATATTTAGGCCAGATTAGAAACTTGACCTGAATAGCCCCAAGTGGTTCAGCGGGTAAATTCACAGCATTACGGTGCTTAGGAACAGGTGGCAGATGTGCGGCGAGGTTCAATCCCGGCCGAAGAGAGGTTTTTTTTTTAATATTTAATTGAAATCACTTTTTTTATACAAGGTATTTTTAGTTTTATTGACAATTTTGCCGTAATATACAGGGTGCTTTCTTATCCGCAAATACGAATTAAAATGATTTACTTATAGACTTACGACGTCTATTGTTAATCACTTCTTATAATTGCTCTTATATTATTGGGAAGTATACGTCTACACTTTTTAATTTTTAAAATTAAATTTTGATATCTAAAAAAAATCACTTTACCCATTATTACGAGAAAATTATTATTTTTTTAATAATTTGTTCTTAGGGCTCTTACGCAACCGAATATTTTAAATATTGGGCCATATGCGGTCGAATCAGTCGAATCAACAAGAATTGTTGATTTTCAAAAAAAAACCTACTCTTTTTAGAAAATACAATATTTGCAAAAATTCAATCATAAAATTATATACAATAACATCATATTAATATATGGTTACAGGAAGATAATAATATAATTATATTCTATAATAAACTGCTAATCTGCTGCCGAAGAGGGCTGTCCGCAGTCGCGAGACTCCATTAATTATATTCCTAAATTTGCGTGGATGACAGTCAAGTTTTATTTATTTACATTTCAAATAGATTGATCACATAGATAATTCGAAAATCACCTACAACCTGGTAAGCCGCAGTTTGGTGCTTTTTTTACCATTCAATTTGGTTTAATTTTTGGACACCACCACCTCATTTCTATTCCATATTAATAGTTTGGGATAGAACTGGGATAGAACATTGTACACAAGTGTTACCTCTCTTTTCGTTTTAGGTTTTGGTTAATACAAAATTAAAAATTAAGTATATAATTAATAATAAATATATTATTAGATATTAAGTTATCGGTTATATATAAATTTTCAGTATTTTGCCGAAATATTCAGTTGCGTTTTTTAATTATTACTACATCAATTAATTTTAATTCTTACTTAAAAATAACAATATGCGGGTTTATAGGGCCAAAGATCAAGTCGAATCAGTTTGAAATTATGATTTTCAAAAAAAACTACTGTGTTAGGAAAATAAAATATTTGCAAAAATTCAATCATAAAATTGCATACAATAATATCATATTAATATATGGTTACAGGAAGATAATAATATAATTATATTCTATAATAAACCGCTAATCTGCTGTCGACGAGGACTGACCGCAGTCCCGAGATACATATGCCGTATGATTCCCCATAAATTATATTCATAAATTTGCGTGGATGACAAGTCCAGTGTTTTATTTATTTACATTTCAACAGAATTACTGGTGTGCTGGGGATATAAATGTCCCCATTCAAGTTCATATAGAGCGAATGTAATTGTAAGTTGAAAAACATGTTTCAAATAAATAAGTAATGGAAACTATCTGCCATGAGGATGACATATGTAAATCATTGGAGTGAGTATCGTTACTTACTTTCATTGTAATGAAAGGAGTCAACCAAGAAAAAGATTTGCAACACGTACCAAAGGAAATTATTAGAATTACCAATTTAAAAAAATACGAATACTGCAAATAAGAATACTACTTTCCTTACTTGAAAACATTTAGACGAATTTATTTGGAGTTTGGATCCCACTTCTGACTTATAATTTCAGTATATTTTTAATTTTGATAATTTGTTTAAGGTGATGTTTTGGAATTTTATTGGTTTAATTTAGTGAACAAATAAATCAAATAAATGTTGTTTCCACTTCTGACTTATAAATTCGCATTACACTTTGAGTAAACCCAATAAAAATTTAAGAGATAATATTAAAAAAAAAACAATCAAATTTTGATCCCACTTCTACCGTATAAACACGACAAATAATTCAGCAGGAACCCAATTCAGGTGTATTAGATCACATTTCTACCGAATAGCAGCAAAAGTCATGGGAACTTATTGAAAGAATATTTAGACCCAGAAAAATATCATTTTGCAATTTTTAACCCAATTTCAATCAAAATGCGCAATAAAAAAATTACAGTAATTAGCATCGCTGTCCTGATATGAAGTCGATCCACTTCGGCAAACTACCGATTTCGGCAATCTACCTATTACAGCATTCTATCTATTTCGGCGATCTACACACACCAGCGACCTACATATTTCGGCGATCTTTTTTTTCAAATACAAAAAGTAATCGGCGATCTACCGGAATCGGCGGTCAATTGGTCACTAGTCCGTATACTAATAAAATAACGACCACTAATTGACGTCGCGTCGGGAGCGGTTCCGCCAGATTTTAAACGGCAAAAGGATATTTTTTGAGCTTTCTATTATATATTTAGACCGGCTGCCGTCGATCGCCCTACCGTCCCCTAACTAAAGGTGAAAATTTGACGCAAATCGGCAGTTTGACAGACGAGATCGAGTTTTGCATCTCCATAAAACTCTATGAATTTTTAATAGTGTAGACATATTTCTTCGACAATCACGGGGGTCGCTACGCAACGTCAACAAAGTTCGATCGATAATACAACAACGGCCACTAATCGACGTCGCTTCGGGAGCGGTTCGGCCAGATCTTAAACGGCCAAAGGATATTTTTTGACGTTTCTATTATGCATTTAGACCGGCTGCCGTCGATCGCCCTACCGTCCCCTAACTAAAGGTGAAAATTTGACGCAAATCGGCAGTTTGACAGACGAGATCGAGTTTTGCATCTCCATAAAACTCTATGAATTTTTAATAGTGTAGACATATTTCTTCGACAATCACGGGGGTCGCTACGCAACGTCAACAAAGTTCGATCGATAATACAACAACGGCCACTAATCGACGTCGCTTCGGGAGCGGTTCGGCCAGATCTTAAACGGCCAAAGGATATTTTTTGACGTTTCTATTATATATTTAGACCGGCTGCCGTCGATCGCCCTACCGTCCCCTAACTAAAGGTGAAAATTTGACGCAAATCGGCAGTTTGACAGACGAGATCGAGTTTTGCATCTCCATAAAACTCTATGAATTTTTAATAGTGTAGACGTTTTACTTTCTCAAGAACGAGCGTTGCTACGCAACGTCAACAAAGTTCGCTCAAGCAGATGTGCCAGTTTGACAGTTCGGGCAGCGCGCGCGCGCGCTGCCTTTCCCTATATTTTCGGCAAAAACGTGTTTAAATGCAGAAAAAACAGTCCCGGTGTCATCTCAAACTCTACGCGAGATCATTATAGCAACAAGCGGTCAAATCGTATATTTAGCAGAAGACGCATTGAAACACGCGCGCCGGAATCTGCTATGTCCATATCCACGCAAGCGCAGTCTGACGGCATGCTGACGGCTATGATATCTTTGACGGGCTTTGTTAAAATATGTTAAAATACATAAAAAGCAGATCCGGTATCATCTTAAAATACGACAGGTTCGCTATAGCGACAAGCAACATGATCCAAAGTGCATATTTAGCAGAAGACCGGTCGGTCGGTCCGATGCACCAAAAGTTAGGTTATGTCAACGGTTTTCATTGTGCAAGTACGTGTTTCGTATTCAAGTAATTTACATAAGAGAGAAAGGCAATCTTGAACAAGGTACGACACCAGTGGTCCTTATTTTTATGTAAGGTAATATAAATAAAAAAAATTAAAAAAAACAAAACTAAATTATTTTTGTGTTGACGTTTGAAATACCTCAAACGTTAACGTATAGTAGTATCATCGCAATCATCGGGTACTACAAATTTAATACCCCTTTTATTTAAAGTGGTCTTCGTAATGTCATGTCATTGTGTCGTGTCACATTAAAGTCATTATTGTCTTTACTGTCAAACTTTAGACTTCATAGGTTAACAAATACATACTCTCAAAGTAAATAATGGGCATGTCCAGCAGACTTACCGGTGACACTAATATAATATAATAGTATATATTTTTTTAATTAAATTTTGTCAGAAAATAACAGGAAATATAATAGTATAGTTTGTACAGATAAAAGTCTATATATAGAATTTTGTTAACATTTTTAAAATAAATAAAACAGTTGTAACCTCTGTATTCTATGATATAAGTTTATTTGAGATTAACTTTTGCTATAACTATTGTTAGTAATGGAATAAATGAAAAGATAGACAGTCAGGAATGGTAATCGGCAGTTTTGCTAGAAATAGATTAGTGTAGGGTGATGTGATGTTTGTGGTGTGATGTTATGCTGAATAAAACTCTTGGAGTTGAACAGATCTTAAGAGTATATTCGTAGACGCTTGAATGCTATGCTTGAATGATGTACGAAGAAAAGATTATGCGACCCTCGCTAAAAATCGATAATCTAAAAACAGTGCTGCCACTCGACCGCAGTGACAGTTACAGCAAGTACCGCCATCTGTTATATAAAATATGAAGTAAACGTCAAAATAAAACAAATAAATACGTAACATAAACACTAGATGTCTCTACAGTCCTTTTTAATTGCGTATAATGTAATAAGCGAATACATTTTTTTAAATAAAATATAAAGCGTTTACTTATTGCGTATAGTTTATTTTTATTGTTAAGTATCAATTTCCTCAGTTATACCAATGTTTTGTATCATGTGTATGTGCTAATAAATACATATATACAAAAATAATACTAGGTATACGTATTCTTAAAAAAGCTTTCTTTGTGTGCTTTTTTTTTCTCATTTTTCGTGCTTATTTTAAGCGCTTATTTTCCAAAAATAAATACTTATAATTCCTCACTCTACTAATGACTATTTCTCCTATCTCGGCAATAGGCGGTGTGTTTTCTTTCATAAACTTTACCATGACAAAGTTATAGCCAATAATTGTATTCACTTACTAAAAATAATCTATTTGGGGAGTAATGAAGAATGAAGTGATAACACGAGGCGAGTGTTATGCTGAATAAAGCTCTTGGAGTTGAACAGATCTTAGGTGTATATTCGTAGACGCTTGAATCATACATGTACACTGTACAGATTACAGAACAGAAGCTTATGCGACCCTCGCTAAAAATCGATAATCTAAAAACAGTGCTGCCACTCGACCGCAGTGACAGTTACAGCAAGTAGCGACTGACAGCTACAACAAGTAGCGCCATCTGTTATATAAAATATGAAGTAAACGTCAAAATAAGACAAATAAATACGTAGCATAAACACTAGATGTCTCTACAGTCCTTTTTCTAAACTTGCTCCAACAATAGTGATGGGCATAATCGTATTATTTGAAGAACCGATTATATCAGTATTCGAATGATTCGCATAAGCGTATGGTTTGGTTCTCGAGTTGTTCTGCATTAATAATCGATGTTTAATACTCTATTATTCATAATCGATTATGAATAATCGAGTACTCATAATCGATCATGAATAGGGGAGACACAATAATGTAAAAGCATATTTTGGGTTAGATTGGGCGACAAAGTTGGTGACCGTGGGGGTAAACCTCACTTAAATGTATGTAAAATGGACTATTAAAAATCGATTATTTAAAACCCATACGATTATTAAAAATCCATTACTCAAAGTCGATTATTAAGTAGCGATTATTTCAAGAATCAATTATAACCGATTATGTAATCTGAATGCGCCCATCACTAAGATTGATATTATTATAATAATTAGCAGATTGTCTGTCCGAGCAGGGAAAAGAGGACTGGTGTCTGTTTTTGTATTACAGTCAACTTCAAATTTACCCACCCCGGTTGTAACGAACTAATTTTCAAGTCCCGTTTTATTTCCCGTAAAAACAATTGTTAAAATTGTTGGTTATAGCAAACCTGGATATAACGAAACATCGTAAGTAACGAACCAAATAACATCGCAATTTGTCATAAACCCTGGAGCTTTAGCGGACTTACGCACACATTTGAGAACCAATGGTATGCATATAGGGTTTCCAACACGTAATGTTATGAACCAGACTGCGATTGTCGTAAACCCCCGGATATAGCGAACTTACACTCATATCTGCGGACCATTGGCATATATATATATTAGAGTGTATCGAAAAAGCGTTCTTTTTTTAATTCCAAATTTAAAGTTGATAAAATGTTGTCCCTATGGACCCACATATACCACAAAAAAATTGGCGCAATTGAAAAATATTTAGGTCTCCCGCAGAAAGCCTAAATTTTATAATTTTATTTACGAATTAGAATTTTGTCATATCATTTTTTTTCAATGAATTAGTAAGTGATTTTTGTTTATCAAATACAAAAAGTTTAATAATAAGGTTTAGCAACATTTAGCTCGCCTGCAGTTTATTTAGATTCGATAATTTTTTTAGAAAAATGACCATTTTCGTATAATTTTAAAAATGTGCTTAAATGTTGATAAAAATTTATTTGTCATTAAATTCTTTATTATGTGCTGACATGTGGGCTTTGAAAAAGAAAAACCACTTAATATTCCATTAAAAAATGTGATAAATTCGAGTTTTTAATAGTTATTTAACCAACAAGTATATTAAAAAGAGCGATTAATGAACGAGACTGTTTAATTGTCGTTAATTGTCGAGATCATTAATCGCCGTTTAATATTCGAGTTGGTTACAAAAATTTTTCGTCGATCGTATTCTTCTAGCGTCGTCTACACAGATTTCTCTTCGCCAATGTATTTTTAGGTTATGTGACAATTTATGTAATTTGACACTGACAGTTCTAGAGGGCGGTATGTTTTGATTGGAAGGTTTCATTTCACATATGTTCGATTGGCCAATCAAACGACGTCTTTACGTCGTGTGATTGACTATAACAAATCATGCATTAATAGAAATCGTGCATTAATAGAGTTGTTTAATAAACGATTTCCTATTCACTAAACTGACTCATAAATAAGCGATCGACGGAAAAGAACATTATAAACTTTAGGCCTCCTGCGGGAGACTTAAATATAGTGCAATTGGGCAATTTTTTTTTGATATATGAGGGTCCACAGAGACAACTTTTTACCAACTTGAAATTTTGAATTCCGAAAAAAAAAATCTACACACCCAGCGATCTATACGTCTCAGCGATCTATTTGGTCACTAGTCGGTATACTAATAAAGCTAACGAGACATTTTTTACACAGACGTCGCACAACTGTCAATTTGGCTCAATCTCTTGACGGTAAAGGCTTTCGAGCCGGTTCCGGAATATGATTTTAGACGGATGGAGCCGAATCGGCCTACGCTCTACCAACTAAAGCTGAAACGTTTTCGAAAATCGGCAGTTTCAAACGCGAGAAAAATTTTCCATCCGCCCTAAAAATCGCTACATTTTTAGACCGTCCATTAATTACCTTCGCGGTTGCCGGGACAACACAACAATATCCATACGAGCGATTTGACAAATACGTAGGTTGCTAAGCGACTGTTGTTGACAGTGGCGACAGAATGAGCTGCTGGACGCGCGTCAGCATTCGCCATTATGGAGACAAAATTCGGCCGGGAATTGCGATAAACGAGAAAGCACGCTCGCTAGAATCAAATGAATGCCAATGATTGTAAGCCCCCTCGCAAATAGCATATTGATTCTTTCCGGTAGGTACCTACGTTTAAAGCCTTACAAGTTAGTGATCAAATGACATTTCAAGACCCCCTTATTAATAAAACCCTTTTAACGGTTGGCGCCTTTTCCGGCGATCTCTTTAACCGCAAGACTCATTTTGAGCGGTTTATCTGAGAGCTAACGACAACGTGAACATCTGGTGCAAAAAAAAGGTTTCCAAGAGCGCATTTGCCGGTTCTATTTTCCATAGTAATTGGAGAGATTTTGCCTTGAAACCAAGTTGAAACCGCAAGCGTGTTTCTTTCTCTATCTATCGATCGATATTTACACGCGTACCAACCGTCGCGGCGTGAGGCACCAAAAGTTAGGTTATGCAAGCGCTTTGACGGAATTGACAAAGACGGGAATTGACAAGCGTGTTTCTATCTCTATCTATCGATCGATATTTACACGCTTACCAACATGCGTGAGGCATAAAAGTTAGGTTATGTAAACGTCAACAGGTTATATTTTGCAAATACGTGCTTAATATTCCAGTATTTTTATCATCGATTTTTTTATTCTACCATCCGCAAATTTGCATAAGCGCGAAAGGAAGGAAATACTGGCGAAAGACGTCGCCAGAAATGCGATTCAAACGATCGAATTGCCCGTTACAGAGAATTGAACTAATCAGTAAACATTGGACATTTAATCTTACTCTGTCTGTCAAAGTAAGTATAAATGTAGGACGTAACGTTTTAATCTCAATATGTTTTGCTTTGGTTTTCTACGTATTTGTAATTCATTGAAAAATATATCTATACCGAAGTGCCCATTCAAGGAACTAATCGGTAAACATGTGACCATCATGTGACAAGAAAAAATCAATATCCCTTTCTGTCATGTCGGTTGCCTATAATAGACGTTCATTTCAAGAACTGTCATAGTAATTATGTAGTACCTACCTAATTTTTTTATCTCAATACTTTTTTTTATAGGTTTTTTTTTTACATATATGTAATTCATTGAAAACTATGTCTATATACGTAAAACATGTGCCCTTTGTCACAATTTTTAGAATTGTCCGATGGAGAATTATACCGTACTGAGGTTTGAATTGATAATCTCACCCAGCCGTTCAGAACTACCTACATGCTTCTGATAATTGTTATGGACAGAAAAGATTGTCAGTAAGTACCGACTACATATTTATTAATAATTTCTTTAATGCGCGATTTTATAAGACTCAAAGATGTCAGTTGGCGCACGGTTAGTATCAAGATGTTCTGAAACAGCGTAAAATGGTATTTTTCTTCTTTCAACAACTTATTCTGGTATTTGATCCAATATTTAGTTATATCATGGTATGTGCTTTGTCAGTTGAACAAATCTTAGGAGTATATTCGTAGACGCTTGATACATGTACGCTGTCCAGAAGCTTATCCGATCCTCGCTAAAAATCGATAATCTAAAAACAGTGCTGCCACTCTACTGCAGTGACATAGCAAGTAATGCCAGACAGTTACAGCAAGTAACGCCATCTGTTATATAAAATATGAAGTAAACGTCAAAATAAAACAAATAAATACGTAACATAAACACACTAGATGTCTCTACAGTCTTTTTCCTAAACATCATCATGGTATAATGTGCTTTGTAAGATCGGCCCTTAGTGTCATGCTGCTTAGGGTGTCGTTGACATGGAAAATCCCCAATATTATATAATTTGATCAAAAATAATTAATGTTTGATGTTGAAATAGCCACAAAATGTGAATAAATTTTAATAATCAAAGTAGATTCCTTTTTCCTAAGGAACAATCACAAAAATTGTAATTTGTTAGAAATTTAGGTATACATTTTTGTCGTATACAATGGGGTAATTAAAATAAAACATGTTCAAATTATCCATTTATGTCTTCATTTATATCATTTGGTCAAACAGTTGGGTAAAAACGTTGCAGCCAGTAAAAGTGATTCAACTCTTATAAGAAATTTTGCTTTAAATGACTTTTAAAAGTTTACTGAAAAGAAAAACAACAAGTTTGTAATTGCAGCAATTTCCTAACGAATTTCATTCAATAAGTCGATTAAGATCAATAAATTGAAATGGTGGAATGATTCACTATATGCAGAACTGAAACTATATACAGAACTGAAACTATTTACTCAGTTTTTAGAAAGTAAATGTCATGCAAAAAGTTTCATCATTACTTATGGGAGTTTCCAATTCCTTAAGAAGTTAAAGCCATTTAAAGTATGATTTTGTTAATAATTGGCGGCTGTAACCTTTTACTCAGTACGACATTACTATCTAAAAAAAAACATCCTGTATATACAATAATAATTTTAATTAAACATATTTTTCTGGCATAAGATCAAAATTTTTGTAATGTAAAATTTCACCCTTACAAGTTAGTGATCAAATGACATTTCAAGACCCCCTTATTAATAAAACCCTTTTAACGGTTGGCGCCTTTTCCGGCGATTTCTTTAACCGCAAGACTCATTTTGAGCGGTTTATCTGAGAGCTAACGACAACGTGAACATCTGGTGCAAAAAAAAAGGTTTCCAAGAGCGCATTTGCCGGTTCTATTTTCCATAGTAATTGGAGAGATTTTGCCTTGAAACCAAGTAGAAACCGCAAGCGTGTTTCTTTCTCTATCTATCGATCGATATTTACACGCTTACCAACCGTCGCGGCGTGAGGCACCAAAAGTTAAGTTATGCAAGCGCTTTGACGGAATTGACAAAGACGGGAATTGACAAGCGTGTTTCTTTCTCTATCTATCGATCGATATTTACACGCTTACCAACATGCGTGAGGCATAAAAGTTAGGTTATGTAAACGTCAACAGGTTATATTTTGCAAATACGTGCTTAATATTCCAGTATTTTTATCATCGATTTTCTTATTCTACCATCCGCAAATTTGCATAAGCGCGAAAGGAAGGAAATACTGGCGAAAGACG
Source organism: Aphodius sticticus (assembly GCA_963966075.1). Taxonomy (NCBI): domain Eukaryota; kingdom Metazoa; phylum Arthropoda; class Insecta; order Coleoptera; family Scarabaeidae; genus Aphodius; species Aphodius sticticus. The sequence continues at coordinate 2,085,001 of OZ014508.1, read as the reverse complement.
TCGCCAGAAATGCGATTCAAACGATCGAATTGTCCGTTAAAGAGAATTGAACTAAGCAGTAAACATTCGACATTTAGTCCTACTCTGTCTGTCAAAGTAAGTATCAATGTAGGACGTAACGTTTTAATCTTAATACGTTTTGCTTTGGTTTTTTACGTATTTGTAATTCATTGAAAAATATATCTATACCAAGGTGCCCATTCAAGGAACTAATCGGTAAACATGTGACCATCATGTGACCAAAAGAAAATCAATACCCGTTTCTGTCATTTTGGTTGCATAGACGGACATTCTTTCAAGAACTGTCAAAGTAATTATGTAGTTACCTACCTAATTTTTTTATCTCAATACTTTTTTTATAGGTTTCTTTACATATTTGTAATTCATTGAAAAATATATCTATATACATAGTACATGTGCTTTTTGTCACAATTTTTAGAATTGTCCAAAGGAGAATTATACCGTACTGAGGTTTGAATTGATAATCTCACCCGGCCGTTCAGAACTACCTACATGCTTCTGATAATTGATATGGACAGAAAAGATTGTCAGTAAGTACCGACTACATATTTATTAATAATTTCTTTAATGCGCTATTTTATAAGACTCAAAGATGTCAATTGGCGCACGGTTAGTATCGAGATGTTCTATGAAACAGCGTAAAATGGTATATTTCTTCTTTGTGTCTTTAAATTTATACAAAGTGTGGTAAAGATATGTTAGCCGTAAATTATTTTAGAGCAGAAACAATTGTAACGAACATATCTGGAATATATGATTAAAGACCAATCTTACAAGTGTATGTATAACCGTTGAGTGAAGATTTATCAGTCAACGGTATAACCAATAGAATAGTTATTCCCAGAATAAGTAATCCTATGCCATCTCCCATTGACTAAAATATTTATGTTTCCATCGTAATAACAACTTATTCTGGTATTTGATCCAATATTTAGTTATATCATGGTATAATGTGCTTTGTAAGTTGACCAGATTTTAGGAGTATATTGGTAGACACTTGAATGATACATGTACACGGTAGAGAACAGAAGCTTATGCGATACTCGCTAAAAATTGATAATTTAAAAACAGTGCTGCCACTCGACCGCAGTGACAGTTACAGCAAGTAGTGGCAGACAGCTACAGCAGGTAACGCCATCTGTTATATAAAATATGAAGTAAACGTCAAAATAAAACAAATAAATACGTAACATAAATACTAGATGTCTCTACGGTCCTTTTTTTTTAAACATCATCATGGTATAATGTGCTTTGTAAGATCGGCCCTTAGTGTCATGCTGCTTAAGGTGTCGTTGACATGGAAAATCCCCAATATTATATAATTTGATCAAAAATAATTAATGTTTGATGTTGAAATTGCCATAAAATGTGAATAAATTTTAATAATCAAAGTAGATTCTTTTTTTTTCTAAAGAACAATCACAAAAATTGTTATTTGTTATAAATGTATACATTTCTGTCGTAATCAATGCGAACGGTGGTAATATATCAGATGTATTTATCTTCATTAACCCTTTTCCTAAATTCTCCTATGTAATAATTATTTTAGCTTCAGCTGCTAAAAATACCAATATTTAAATACGAGAGATTGTAAATTGAATATATTTTGCTTTTTTTTAAATGTTTGTTGTATTTCCACATGGTAGGATATACCCTAGCAAACTATAAATTAAACAATTTCCGAAATGGTTGTAATTAAAATAAAACATGTTTAAATTATCCATTTATGTCTTCATTTATGTCATCTGGTCAAACAGTTGGGTAAAAATTCAACTCTTATAAGAAATTTTGCTTTAAATGACTTTTAAAAGTTTACTGAAAAGAAAAACGACAAGTTTGTAATTGCAGCAATTTCCTAACGAATTTCCTAACGATTCATTCAATAAGTCGATTAAGATCAATACATTGAAAGGGTGGAATGATTCGCTATATGCAGAACTGAAACTATATACAGGACTGAAACTATTTACTCAGTTTTTAGAAAGTAAATGTCATGCTGAGTAAAAAGTTTCATCAGGACTTATGGGAATTTCCAATTCCTTAAGAAGTTAGAGCCATTTAAAATTTGATTTTGTTAATAATTGACGGCTGTAACCTTTTACTCAGTACGACATTACTATCTGAAAAAAAAAAACATCCTGTATATACAATAATAATTTTAATTAAACATATTTTTCTGGCATAAGATCAAAATTTTTGTAATGTAAAATTTCACCCTCGCTTTTCATATCTGATGTAGGCAGAAAGTTGAACACTAACTAAGAACATTTAATTTTTCTTAAACCTAAAATGCAAATATTACAATATACAATATACAAAATATCAGAAGGCATTAAATATGAATAAATAGTCACCTTCGATATTCCATTTTTTCAACAAACATTTTTGCATAGTTTGTAAAATAAGGGTACTTTACTCTTAAGAATTTTTTATAGTTTTAGTAATACACGGTACTACGGTACATGCAAACATATAATTACTTTATAATATTTGCATTTTAAATCTAAAACAGTCCAGAAGCTTTCGTGAAGAATAAAATTTTCTGAAATGTTAATAATAAAAACGTTCCTATTTGTGTCCTATTTTCTTCTCACAATAATGGAAAAGCATATTTTGGGTTAGATTGGGCGACAAAGTTGGTGGATATATCGTCCCCGGTTGTAACGAACCTCCGGTTATAACGAACTAAATTTCAAGTCCCGTTTTATCCCGTAAAAACAATGGTTAAAATTATTGGTTATAGCGCACCTGGATATAAGGAAACATCGTCTGTAACGAACCAAATAACATCGCAATTTGTCATAAACTCTGGGGCTTTAGCGGACTTACGCAAACATTTGAGAACCAATGGTATGCATATAGGGTTGCCAACACGTCATGTTATGAACCTGACTGCGGTTGACGTAAACCCCCGGATATAGCGAACTTACACTAATATCTGCGGACCATTGGCATGCATAGATATTAGAGTGTATCGGAAAAACGTTTTTTTTTTGTTGAAATACCAAGTTTCAAGTTGATAAAATGTTGTCCCTACGGACCCACATAACACACAAAAAAATTGCCGCAATTGAAAAATATTTAGGTCTCCCGCAGAAAGCCTAAAGTTTATAATTTTATTTATGAATTAGAATTTTTCTCAATGAGAGATTGTGATTTTTCATTTTCAAATAGAAAAAGTTTAACTATAAGGTGTGAAAGTGCGTGAAAGTATATTACTCTAATGCAACGTTTAGATCGCCTGCAGTTTATTTAGATTCAATGATTTAGATAAAACTTTTAGAAAAATGACCATTTTCGTATAATTTAAAAATGTGCTTAAATGTTGATAAAAATTTATTTGTCATTAAATTTTTTATTATGGGCCGACATGTGGGCTTTGGAAATGAAAAACCACTTAATATTCCATTAAAAAAATGTGATAAATTCGAATTTTTAAAGAACATTATAAACTTTAGGCCTCCTGGGGGAGACTTAAATATATTTCAATTAGGCATTTTTTTGTGATATATGAGGGTCCACAGAGACAACTTTTTGTCAACTTGAAATTTTTTTCACTTTTTGTATCATTCAATTTGGTTTTTATTTTTGGATACCACCTCATTTGTATTCCACATTAATAGTTTGAGATATAATAGTTTGAGCCGAAGGCGAGGATTGTAATTGTGTGGAAAGGCTAATGGCCGTTACTTGCGAATAGAATAGTATACTTTTTCCACGGCCATCGCAAAAATTACAGTAATTGTTCTTCTAATTGTTCTTCGTTGTCGTACTATCTATGAGGTCTACCCATTTCGGCGATCTACCGAATTCGGATATCTACCTATTTCGGCGATCTACCGGAATCGGCGGTCAATTGGTCACTAGTCGGTATACTAATAAAGCTAACGACACTATTTTTACACGGACGTCGGACAATTGTCAATTTGGCTCAATCTCTTGACGGTAAAGGCTTTCGAGCCGGTTCCGGAATATGATTTTAGACGGATGGAGCCGAATCGGCCTACGCTCTACCAACTAAAGCTGAAACGTTTGCGAAAATCGGCAGTTTCAAACGCGAGAAAAATTTTCCATCCGCCCTAAAAATCGCTACATTTTTAGACCGTCCATTAATTACCTTCGCGGTTGCCGGGACAACACAACAATATCCATACGAGCGCTTTCACAAATACGTAGGTTGCTAAGCGACTGTTGTTGACAGTGGCGACAGAATGAGCTGCTGGACGCGCGTCAGCATTCGCCATTATGGAGACAAAATACGGCCGGGAATTGCGATAAACACGAGAAAGCACGCTGGCTAGAATCAAATGAATGCCAATGATTGTAAGCCCCCTCGCAAATAGCATATTGATTCTTTCCGGTAGGTACCTACGTTTAAAGCCTTACAAGTTAGTGATCAAATGACATTTCAAGACCCCCTTATTAATAAAAGCCTTTTAACGGTTGGCGCCTTTTCCGGCGATCTCTTTAACCGCAAGACTCATTTTGAGCGGTTTATCTGAGAGCTAACGACAACGTGAATATCTGGTGCAAAGAAAGGTTTCCAAGAGCGCATTTGCCGGTTCTATTTTCCATAGTAATTGGAGAGATTTTGCCTTTAAACCCAGTTGAAACCGCAAGCGTGTTTCTTTCTCTATCTATCGATCGATATTTACACGCTTACCAACCATCGCGGCGTGAGGCACCAAAAGTTAGGTTATGCAAGCGCTTTGACGGAATTGACAAAGACGGGAATTGACAAGCGTGTTTCTTTCTCTATCTATCGATCGATATTTACACGCTTACCAACATGCGTGAGGCATAAAAGTTAGGTTATGTAAACGTCAACAGGTTATATTTTGCAAATACGTGCTTAATATTCCAGTATTTTTATCATCGATTTTCTTATTCTACCATCCGCAAATTTGCATAAGCGCGAAAGGAAGGAAATACTGGCGAAAGACGTCACCAGAAATGCGATTCAAACGATCCCTTATTAATAAAACCCTTTTAACGGTTGGCGCCTTTTCCGGCGATCTCTTTAACCGCAAGACTCATTTTGAGCGGTTTATCTGAGAGCTAACGACAACGTGAATATCTGGTGCAAAAAAAAGGTTTCCAAGAGCGCATTTGCCGGTTCTATTTTCCATAGTAATTGGAGATATTTTGCCTTGAAACCAAGTTGAATCGATCGATATTTACACGCTTACCAACATGCGTGAGGCATAAAAGTTAGGTTATGTAAACGTCAACAGGTTATATTTTGCAAATACGTGCTTAATATTCCAGTATTTTTATCATCGATTTTCTTATTCTACCATCCGCAAATTTGCATAAGCGCGAAAAGAAGGAAATACTGGCGAAAGACGTCGCCAGAAATGCGATTCAAACGATCGAATTGTCCGTTAAAGAGAATTGAACTAAGCAGTAAACATTCGACATTTAGTCCTACTCTGTCTGTCAAAGTAAGTATAAATGTAGGACGTAACGTTTTAATCTTAATACGTTTTGCTTTGGTTTTTTACGTATTTGTAATTCATTGAAAAATATATCTATACCAAGGTGCCCATTCAAGGAACTAATCGGTAAACATGTGACCATCATGTGACCAAAAAAAAATCAATACCCGTTTCTGTCATTTTGGTTGCATAGACGGACATTCTTTCAAGAACTGTCAAAGTAATTATGTAGTACCTACCTAATTTTTTTATCTCAATACTTTTTTTATAGGTTTCTTTACATATTTGTAATTCATTGAAAAATATATCTATATACATAGTACATGTGCTTTTTGTCACAATTTTTAGAATTGTCCAAAGGAGAATTATACCGTACTGAGGTTTGAATTGATAATCTCACCCGGCCGTTCAGAACTACCTACATGCTTCTGATAATTGATATGGACAGAAAAGATTGTCAGTAAGTACCGACTACATATTTATTAATAATTTCTTTAATGCGCTATTTTATAAGACTCAAAGATGTCAATTGGCGCACGGTTAGTATCGAGATGTTCTATGAAACAGCGTAAAATGGTATATTTCTTCTTTGTGTCTTTAAATTTATACAAAGTGTGGTAAAGATATGTTAGCCGTAAATTATTTTAGAGCAGAAACAATTGTAACGAACATATCTGGAATATATGATTAAAGACCAATCTTACAAGTGTATGTATAACCGTTGAGTGAAGATTTATCAGTCAACGGTATAACCAATAGAATAGTTATTCCCAGAATAAGTAATCCTATGCCATCTCCCATTGACTAAAATATTTATGTTTCCATCGTAATAACAACTTATTCTGGTATTTGATCCAATATTTAGTTATATCATGGTATAATGTGCTTTGTAAGTTGACCAGATTTTAGGAGTATATTGGTAGACACTTGAATGATACATGTACACGGTAGAGAACAGAAGCTTATGCGATACTCGCTAAAAATCGATAATTTAAAAACAGTGCTGCCACTCGACCGCAGGGACAGTTACAGCAAGTAGTGGCAGACAGCTACAGCAGGTAACGCCATCTGTTATATAAAATATGAAGTAAACGTCAAAATAAAACAAATAAATACGTAACATAAATACTAGATGTCTCTACGGTCCTTTTTTTAAACATCATCATGGTATAATGTGCTTTGTAAGATCGGCCCTTAGTGTCATGCTGCTTAAGGTGTCGTTGACGTGGAAAATCCCCAATATTATATAATTTGATCAAAAATAATTAATGTTTGATGTTGAAATAGCCATAAAATGTGAATAAATTTTAATAATCAAAGTAGATTCCTTTTTCCTAAGGAACAATCACAAAAATTGTAATTTGTTATAAATTTAGGTATACATTTTTGTCGTAATCAATGCGACATGTCGTTGACATGTAAAATACCCAATATTATATAATTTGATCAAAAATAAATAATGTTTGATGTTGAAATAGCCATAAAATGTGAATAAATTTTAATAATCAAAGTAGATTCCTTTTTCCTAAGGAACAATCACAAAAATTGTAATTTGTTATAAATTTAGGTACACATTTTTGTCGTAATCAATGCGAACGGTGGTAATATATAAGATGTATTTATTTTCATTAACCCTTTTCCTAAATTCTCCTATGTAATAATTATTTTAGCTTCAGCTGCTAAAAATACCAATATTTAAGTACGAGAGACTGTAAATTGAATATATTTTGTGTTTTTTTTTAAATTTCTGTTGTATTTCCACATGTTACCAAATCAAACTATAAATTAAACAATTTCCGAAATGGGGGTAATTAAAATAAAACATGTTCGAATTATCCATTTATGTCTTCATTTATGTCATCTGGTCAAACAGTTGGGTAAAAATTCAACTCTTATAAGAAATTTTGCTTTAAATGACTTTTAAAAGTTTACTGAAAAGAAAAACGACAAGTTTGTAATTGCAGCAATTTCCTAACGAATTTCCTAACGATTCATTCAATAAGTCGATTAAGATCAATACATTGAAAGGGTGGAATGATTCGCTATATGCAGAACTGAAACTATATACAGGACTGAAACTATTTACTCAGTTTTTAGAAAGTAAATGTCATGCTGAGTAAAAAGTTTCATCAGGACTTATGGGAATTTCCAATTCCTTAAGAAGTTAGAGCCATTTAAAATTTGATTTTGTTAATAATTGACGGCCGTAACCTTTTACTCAGTACGACATTACTATCTGAAAAAAAACATCCTGTATATACAATAATAATTTTAATTAAACATATTTTTCTGGCATAAGATCAAAATTTTGGTAATGTAAAATTTCACCCTCGCTTTTCATATCTGATGTAGGCAGAAAGTTGAACACTAACTAAGAACATTTAATTTTTCTTAAACCTAAAATGCAAATATTATAATATACAATATACAAAATATCAGAAGGCATTAAATATGAATAAATAGTCACCTTCGATATTCCATTTTTTCAACAAACATTTTTGAAGAGTTTGTAAAATAAGGGTACTTTACTCTTAAGAATTTTTTATAGTTTTAGTAATACACGGTACTACGGTACATGCAAACATATAATTACTTTATAATATTTGCATTTTAAATCTAAAACAGTCCAGAAGCTTTCGTGAAGAATAAAATTTTCTGAAATGTTAATAATAAAAAAGTTCCTATTTGTGTCCTATTTTCTTCTCACAATAATGGAAAAGCATATTTTGGGTTAGATTGGGCGACAAAGTTGGTGGATATATCGTCCCCGGTTGTAACGAACCTCCGGTTATAACGAACTAAATTTCAAGTCCCGTTTTATCCCGTAAAAACAATGGTTAAAATCATTGGTTATAGCGAACCTGGATATAAGGAAACATCGTCTGTAACGAACCAAATAACATCGCAATTTGTCATAAACTCTGGGGCTTTAGCGGACTTACGCAAACATTTGAGAACCAATGGTATGCATATAGGGTTGCCAACACGTCATGTTATGAACCTGACTGCGGTTGACGTAAACCCCCGGATATAGCGAACTTACACTAATATCTGCGGACCATTGGCATGCATAGATATTAGAGTGTATCGGAAAAACGTTTTTTTTTTGTTGAAATACCAAGTTTCAAGTTGATAAAATGTTGTCCCTACGGATCCACATAACACACAAAAAAATTGCCGCAATTGAAAAATATTTAGGTCTCCCGCAGAAAGCCTAAAGTTTATAATTTTATTTATGAATTAGAATTTTTCTCAATGAGAGATTGTGATTTTTATTTTCAAATACAAAAAGTTTAACTATAAGGTGTGAAAGTGCGTAAAAGTATATTACTCTAATGCAACGTTTAGATCGCCTGCAGTTTATTTAGATTCAATGATTTAGATAAAACTTTTAGAAAAATGACCATTTTCGTATAATTTAAAAATGTGCTTAAATGTTGATAAAAATTTATTTGTCATTAAATTTTTTATTATGGGCCGACATGTGGGCTTTGGAAAAGAAAAACCACTTAATATTCCATTAAAAAAATGTGATAAATTCGAATTTTTAAAGAACATTATAAACTTTAGGCCTCCTGGGGGAGACTTAAATATATTTCAATTAGGCATTTTTTTGTGATATATGAGGGTCCACAGAGACAACTTTTTGTCAACTTGAAATTTTTTTCACTTTTTGTATCATTCAATTTGGTTTTAATTTTTGGATACCACCTCATTTGTATTCCACATTAATAGTTTGAGATAGACCTAAATATACATTGTACACAAGTGTTACCTCGGTTTGCATTTTCAAAATTTATAAAAATTAGGTGTTTGTTAAATTCAAAATTAAAAATTATATAATTAATAATAAATATTTATTATATATTAGATTATCAGTTATATATAAAATTTCAATATTATTCAGCTGCGTTTTCTAATAGTTACTACATCAATTAATTTTAATACTTACTTAAAAATAACAATATGCGGGTTTATAGAGGCAACGATCAAGGCGAATCAACTTGAAATTTTGAATTAAAAAGAAAACTACTCTTTTTAGAAAATACAATATTTGCAAAAATTCAATCATAAAATTGCATACAGTAATATCATATATGGTTAGAGGAAGATGATAATATAATTATATTCTATAATAAACCACTAATCTGCTGTCGAAGAGGGCTGACCGCAGTCCCGAGACCCATATACTGTATGATTCCCCATAAATTTGCGTGGATGGCAGTCCAATGTTTTATTTATTTACATTTCAACAGAATTACTGGTGTGCTGGGGATATAAATGTCCCCATACAGGTTCATATAGAGCGAATGTAATTGTATGTTCAAAAACATGTTTGGAAAATTTCAAATAAATAAGTAATGGATACCATCAGCGATGAGGATGACATATGTAAATCACTGGAGTGAGTATCGTTACTTACCTTAATTGTAATGAAAGGAGTCACCCAAGACCGCAATTATTAGAATTACTAATTAAAAAAAGAACATGAATACCGCAAATAGGAATACTTACTACTTTCCTTACTTGAAAACATTTCGAGTATTTAGACAAATTTATTTAGAGTTTGGATACCACTTCTGACTTTTGATAATTTGTTTAATGTAATGATTTGGATTTTTGTTGATTAAAATTTAGTGAACAATAATACAAATAAATGTTGATTCTACTTCTGACTTTTACCAACTTGAAATTTTGAATTTCAAAAAAAAAACGTTTTTTCGATCCACCCTAATGTATATAGGGTTGCCAACACGTAATGTTATGAACCAGGCTGCCTACATTTTTCATTATGAAACTGAAAGAAGAATTGTTACAGTAAGTCTATTATGAAACCAAAGTAGATACTAATACATTATTATATGCGTTGTATAAAAGTTCAATTGGCGCACGACGAGGGCAGCCAGAAGTGTCCACATGAAGGCTTATTATAGCATTCTACCTACTCTGACGATCAACCTATTTATTTCGGCGATCTATGCACCCCAGCGATCTACACACCCAGCGTTCTACCGTAATCGGCGATCTACACATCTCACCGATTTGGTCACTAGTCGGTATACTAATAAAGCTAACGAGACATTTTTTACACAGACGTCGCACAACTGTCAATTTGGCTCAATCTCTTGACGGTAAAGGCTTTCGAGCCGGTTCCGGAATATGATTTTAGACGGATGGAGCCGAATCGGCCTACGCTCTACCAACTAAAGCTGAAACGTTTACGAAAATCGGCAGTTTCAAACGCGAGAAAAATTTTCCATCCGCCCTAAAAATCTATAAAAATTTACAACGTCCATTAATTACCTTCGCGGTTGCCCGGACAACACACCAATATCCATACGAGCGGTTTGACAAATACGTAGGTTGCTAAGCGACTGTTGTTGATAGTGGCGACAGAATGAGCTGCTGGACGCGCGTCAGCATTCGCCATTATGGAGACAAAATTCGGCCGGGAATTGCGATAAACGAGAAAGCACGCTGGCTAGAATCAAATGAATGCCAATGATTGTAAGCCCCCTCGCAAATAGCATATTGATTCTTTCCGGTAGGTACCTACGTTTAAAGCCTTACAAGTTAGTGATCAAATGACATTTCAAGACCCCCTTATTCATAAAACCCTTTTAACGGTTGGCGCCTTTTCCGGCGATCTCTTTAACCGCAAGACTCATTTTGAGCGGTTTATCTGAGAGCTAACGACAACGTGAACATCTGGTGCAAAAAAAAGGTTTCCAAGAGCGCATTTGCCGGTTCTATTTTCCATAGTAATTGGAGAGATTTTGCCTTGAAACCAAGTTGAAACCGCAAGCGTGTTTCTTTCTCTATCTATCGATCGATATTTACACGCGTACCAACCGTCGTGGCGTGAGGCACCAAAAGTTAGGTTATGCAAGCGCTTTGACGGAATTGACAAAGACGGGAATTGACAAGCGTGTTTCTTTCTCTATCTATCGATCGATATTTACACGCTTACCAACATGCGTGAGGCATAAAAGTTAGGTTATGTAAACGTCAACAGGTTATATTTTGCAAATACGTGCTTAATATTCCAGTATTTTTATCATCGATTTTCTTATTCTACCATCCGCAAATTTGCATAAGCGCGAAAGGAAGGAAATACTGGCGAAAGACGTCGGCAGAAATGCGATTCAAACGATCGAATTGCCCGTTACAGAGAATTGAACTTATCAGTAAACATTGGACATTTAGTCTTACTCTGTCTGTCAAAGTAAGTATAAATGTAGGACGTAACGTTTTAATCTCAATATGTTTTGCTTTGGTTTTCTACGTATTTGTAATTCATTGAAAAATATATCTATACCGAAGTGCCCATTCAAGGAACTAATCGGTAAACATGTGACCATCATGTGACAAGAAAAAATCAATATCCCTTTCTGTCATGTCGGTTGCCTATAATAGACGTTCATTTCAAGAACTGTCATAGTAATTATGTAGTACCTACCTAATTTTTTTATCTCAATACTTTTTTTTATAGGTTTTTTTTTTACATATATGTAATTCATTGAAAACTATGTCTATATACATAAAACATGTGCCCTTTGTCACAATTTTTAGAATTGTCCGATGGAGAATTATACCGTACTGAGGTTTGAATTGATAATCTCACCCAGCCGTTCAGAACTACCTACATGCTTCTGATAATTGTTATGGACAGAAAAGATTGTCAGTAAGTACCGACTACATATTTATTAATAATTTCTTTAATGCGCGATTTTATAAGACTCAAAGATGTCAGTTGGCGCACGGTTAGTATCAAGATGTTCTGAAACAGCGTAAAATGGTATTTTTCTTCTTTCAACAACTTATTCTGGTATTTGATCCAATATTTAGTTATATCATGGTATGTGCTTTGTAAGTTGAACAAATCTTAGGAGTATATTCGTAGACGCTTGATACATGTACGCTGTCCAGAAGCTTATCCGATCCTCGCTAAAAATCGATAATCTAAAAACAGTGCTGCCACTCTACTGCAGTGACATAGCAAGTAATGCCAGACAGTTACAGCAAGTAACGCCATCTGTTATATAAAATATGAAGTAAACGTCAAAATAAAACAAATAAATACGTAACATAAACACACTAGATGTCTCTACAGCATGCGGCTGGCACTCCGGCACTTTTGACATATCCCAATTTTTCTTCCGCCACTCGCAAACCGAGATGGCGTTGTTGTCACTCTGTCGATAATATCGGCAATGTACTATCGAACCGCAAGAATTTATTTGTCATTGTGACACATGCGTAGTGGTTTGTCGTGTTTGTATTTGAATTAATGTCAATATGATATGTCACTGCTCCGTACGGACTTGTCCGTCAACCGGAAAAGCAATGCATAAGCATACTTTTGCAAAGGATCCAAATGTAAGTAAAGATAAAGTAGTTTATTGTTTGTATTATATTCTCAGAGCTGTCCGCAATTGACATATCATTTTACTATTAAACTAAGTAACATTGAATTTGACTTGCAGCTCTTTGGTTTTTGGTTAAATCAACTTAACCCAGCGGATTTGTGAAACCTGGGACTTGTGCGCATCAGGAAGAATTACAGAGTGTGACCTGCACTTTTTAACAAAGTGGAAAGTTCCAAATTCTGGTAGAACCAATTTAATGCATCATGCGATTCCTTACCTGTGGTAGAAAGGTATTTAGCCCAAAATCGACTGTCTAAATGTTTATATATGTATTTTTTGTTAATAAATATGTATTATTGTCAATGATTGCTTCTTATTTCGCCCATCAACTAAATAAATTGAATGCATAGGACTTGCAAAGCATAGTTATGTGGGTGAAATAAAAAGATGCGTTTTTCGAAGTAATGACATATTAATTAAATTTTGCACTGCAAGACCTTTAATTAATAACTAATTATTGACCACGGCTTGTCCAATCTGCATACGAAAACCAGCCTGTATTTAAATGAGTCATTCATCGTAGATACCATAGTTTTTGCGTGTCTACTCATGACAGTATCATTTAAATATTGTTTTAAGTATGTATATCGGACAAGACGTTAATTCGAAAAACGCGCTTTTTATTTCCCGGACCTATAAATTGTACGTAGCTAAAGTAGGATTCTTTGAGGCGGTTGAGCATCAGCGCCATCTCTGTTTGAGAGTGGCGTGACAACCTCTCTTTCTCTTCTATCTCTCTCGCGCAGAAAAATCGGGTCACGGCCAAAGCCGACTGTTGCCGGTCTATAAGTATACGTTGTCTATGCTCTACAGTCTTTTTCCTAAACATCATCATGGTATAATGTGCTTTGTAAGATCGGCCCTTAGTGTCATGCTGCTTAGGGTGTCGTTGACATGGAAAATCCCCAATATTATATAATTTGATCAAAAATAATTAATGTTTGATGTTGAAATAGCCACAAAATGTGAATAAATTTTAATAATCAAAGTAGATTCCTTTTTCCTAAGGAACAATCACAAAAATTGTAATTTGTTATAAAATTAGGTATACATTTTTGTCGTAATCAATGCGAACGGTGGTAATATATCAGATGTATTTATTTTCATTAACCCTTTTCCTAAATTCTCCTATGTAATAATTATTTTAGCTTCAGCTGCTAAAAATACCAATATTTAAGTACGAGAGATTGTAAATTGAATATATTTTGTTTTTTTTTAATTTTTGGTGTATTTCCACATGTTAGGATATACCCTATCAAACTATAAATTAAACAATTTCCGAAATGGGGGTAATTAAAATAAAACATGTTAAAATTATCCATTTATGTGTTCATTTATGTCATTTGGTCAAACAGTTGGGTAAAAACGTTGCAGCCAGTAAAAGTGATTCAACTCTTATAACAAATTTTGCTTTAAATGACTTTTAAAAGTTTACTGAAAAGAAAAACAACAAGTTTGTAATTGCAGCAATTTCCTAACGATTCATTCAATAAGTCGATTAAGATCAATAAATTGAAATGGTGGAATGATTCACTATATGCAGAACTGCAAATATATACAGAACTGAAACTATTTACTCAGTTTTTAGAAAGTAAATGTCATGCAAAAAGTGTCATCATTATTTATGGGAGTTTCCAATTCCTTAAAAAGTTAGAGCCATTTAAAGTTTGATTTTGTTAATAATTGACGGCTGTAACCTTTTACTCAGTACGACATTACTATCTGAAAAAAAAACATCCTGTATATACAACAATAATTTTAATTGAACATATTTTTCTGGCATAAGATCAAAATGTTTGTAATATAAAATTTCACCCTCGCTTTTCATATCTGATGTAGGCAGAAAGTTGAACACTAACTAAGAACATTTAATTTTTCTTAAACCTAAAATGCAAATATTATAATGTAACTATCCGCTTGCATGTACCGGGTGTTACCAAAACTATGAAAAACAGAAAGAGTAAAGTACTTTTATGTTGAGAGCTATGCAAAAATGTTATTTAAAAAAAGTATTTGGAAATATTAGAGGTCTTTTAATACGAAATTTGTTGCATCTAATTGTCCATAGAAGTGTCTGGATTGTCTTAAATTTAATATGCAAATATTAGAATGTAGGTATTTGAACACAATGAAGAAACTTGAAGAGTAAAGTACCTTTATGTTCAAAGCTATGTAAAAATGTTCCTTGAGAAATGTGTTTGGAAATATTAAAGGTCTTTAAATACGAAGTTATACTCACATTTTCTGTTGCACCTATTGCGTTTTACCAATAAGATAAAAATGATAAGGTATTTTCAAAGCTACGCAAAAATATTATTTGAAAAAGTATTTCAGAATATCAGAAGGCATTAAATATGAATATTAGTCACCTTCGATATTCCATTTTTTCAACAAACATTTTTGCATAGTTTGTAAAATAAAGGTACTTTACTCTTAAGAATTTTTTATAGTTTTAGTAATACACGGTACATGCAAACATATAATTACTTTATAATATTTGCATTTTAAATCTAAAACAATCCAGAAGTTTTCGTGAAGAATAAATGTTCTGAAATGTTAATAATAAAAAAGTTCCCATTTGTGTCCTATTTTCTACTCACAATAATGGAAAAGCATATTTTGGGTTAGATTGGGCGACAAAGTTGGTGGATATACCGTCCCCGATTGTAACGAACCTCCGGTTATAACGAACTAATTTTCAAGTCCCGTTTTATCCCGTAAAAACAATGGTTAAAATCGTTGGTTATAGCGAACCTAGATATAACGAAACATCGTATGTAACGAACCAAATAACATCGCAATTTGTCATAAACTCTGGGGCTTTAGCGGACTTACGCAAATATTTGAGAACCAATGGTATGCATATAGGGTTGCCAACACGTAATGTCATGAACCTGCCTGCGATTGACGTAAACCCCCCGATATAGCGAACACTAATATCTGCGGACCATTGGCATGTATAGATATTAGAGTGTATCGAAAAAACGTTTTTTTTTTTAATACCAAATTTCAAGTTGATAAAATGTTGTCCCTATGGACCCACATAGACCACAAAAAAATTGGTGCAATTGAAAAATATTTAGGTGTCCCGCAGAAAGCCTAAAGTTTATAATTTTATTTAAGAATTAGAATTTTTTCATATCATTTTTTTCAATGAAAGATTAAGTGATTTTTCTTTTTCAAGTACAAAAAGTTTAACAATAAGGTGTGAAATTGCGTAAAAGTATATTACTCTAATGCAACGTTTAGATCACCTGCAGTTTATTTAGATTCGATACAATTTTTAGAAAAATGACCATCTTCGTAAAATTTAAAAAATTTGCTTAAATGTCGATTTACGTTGATTTATTTGTCATTAAATTTTTTATTATGTGCTGACATGTGGGCTTTGAAAAAGAAAAACCACTTAATATTCCATTAAAAAAGTGTGACCAATTCAAATTTTTAAAGAACATTATAAACTTTAGGTCTCCTGCGGGAGACTTAAATATATTTCAATTAGGCATTTTCTTTGTGATATATGAGGGTCCACAGACACAACTTTTTACAAACTTGAAATTTTCAATTTCAAAAAAGAAAAACGTTTTTCGATCCACCCTAATGTATATAGGGTTGCCAACACGTAATGTTATGAACCAGGCTACCTACATTTTTCATTATGATACTGAAAGAAGAATTGTTACAGTAAGTCTATTATGAAACCAAAGTAGATACTAATACATTATTATATGCGTTGTATAAAAGTTCAATTGGCGCACTACGAGGGCAGCCAGAAGTGTCCACATGAAGGCTTATTATAGCATGCTACCTACTCTGGCGATCAACCTATTTATTTCGGCGATCTATGCACCCCAGCGATCTACACACCCAGCGTTCTACCGGAATCGGCGATCTACACATCTCACCGATTTGGTCACTAGTCGGTATACTAATAAAGCTAACGAGACATTTTTTACACAGACGTCGCACAATTGTCAATTTGGCTCAATCTCTTGACGGTAAAGGCTTTCGAGCCGGTTCCGGAATATGATTTTAGACGGATGGAGCCGAATCGGCCTACGCTCTACCAACTAAAGCTGAAACGTTTACGAAAATCGGCAGTTTCAAACGGGAGAAAAATTTTCCATCCGCCCTAAAAATCTATAAAAATTTACAACGTCCATTAATTACCTTCGCGGTTGCCCGGACAACACACCAATATCCATACGAGCGGTTTGACAAATACGTAGGTTGCTAAGCGACTGTTGTTGACAGTGGCGACAGAATGAGCTGCTGGACGCGCGTCAGCATTCGCCATTATGGAGACAAAATTCGGCCGGGAATTGCGATAAACGAGAAAGCACGCTGGCTAGAATCAAATGAATGCCAATGATTGTAAGCCCCCTCGCAAATAGCATATTGATTCTTTCCGGTAGGTACCTACGTTTAAAGCCTTACAAGTTAGTGATCAAATGACATTTCAAGACCCCCTTATTAATAAAACCCTTTTAACGGTTGACGCCTTTTCCGGCGATCTCTTTAACCGCAAGACTCATTTTGAGCGGTTTATCTGAGAGCTAACGACAACGTGAACATCTGGTGCAAAAAAAAGGTTTCCAAGAGCGCATTTGCCGGTTCTATTTTCCATAGTAATTGGAGAGATTTTGCCTTGAAACCAAGTTGAATCGATCGATATTTACACGCTTACCAACATGCGTGAGGCATAAAAGTTAGGTTATGTAAACGTCAACAGGTTATATTTTGCAAATACATACGTGCTTAATATTCCAGTATTTTTATCATCGATTTTCTTATTCTACCATCCGCAAATTTGCAAAGAGCGAAAGGAAGGAAATACGGACGAAAGACGGCGCCAGAAATGCGATTGAAACGAATTGCACGTTAAACAGAATTGAACTAATCAGTAAACAGTAGTCCTACTCTGTCTGTCAAAGTAAGTATTTGGTTTTTTTACATATTTGTAATTCATTGAAAAATATATCTATACCAAAGTGCACATTCAAGGAAATTCAAGGAACTAATCGGTAAACATGTGACCATCACGTGACCAAAAAAAATCAATATCCGTTTCTGTCATGTTGGTTGCATAGACGGACATTGCATAAAAACGCCGAATTGAATGAATTTGCCTTGAAACCAAGTTGAAATGCCAAGCGTTTTTCTTTGTCTATCTATCGATTGATTTTTACACTGTTTTACCGACCGGAGTGATGCACTAAAAGTTAGGTTATGTAAACGTCAACAGGTTATATTTTGCAAATACGTGATATTCTTAATATTCCAGTATTTTTATCATCGATTTTCTTATTCTACCATCCGCAAATTTGCAAAGAGCGAAAGGAAGGAAATACGGACGAAAGACGGCGCCAGAAATGCGATTGAAACGAATTGCCCGTTAAACAGAATTGAACTAATCAGTAAACAGTAGTCCTACTCTGTCTGTCAAAGTAAGTATTTGGTTCTTTATCCCGCGCTATTAATACTAAAACCGTCAAAGTAATCGGAGACAATTTTCGCCGAATATTGCGGCGCTTAAGGAAATTATTTGACGTTTGGATTATAATTCCCGACCGGCTACCGTCGATTCCTATCCGCTCTTTTAACCATTGCAGAAATGATAATGCAAAAATGTGGTTTGGGAGGCGAAAAATTTTTTTCGATTTTCGTCAAAATCGGTTGAAATTATGAGTGTACGTCGAGAAACGTCAGAAAATTTGTCAAATACGTAGGTTGCTAAGCGACTGTTGTTGACAGTGGCGACAGAGCCAGTTGCGGGGGAGCCACATTTAGGTCCGGCCAAAAAGCCGTTCGAACGGATAATAATACATACAAAAACGGTAAGATTATTAAATCGAGACGCTAGATGGTCTATTTGTCTATCCAAATGTGTATTTTTAGAAAAAGGGATTCAAACGTACACGCATATGTACATGTACAACCAGTAAATTTGACGCCCATTGGCGTAATAAATACCTAAGGCAGTGATAATTATTGAGTTAAAATAGGACTGGAAACGCAGATGTACAATAAACCGGACCCGTAAAGTGAATTTTGCTTATATTAGAAGGAATCGGCAATTGGAAGTATGAAGGTTAGGTTAAGTACACTTTTATAAGGTTTTTTTTAAATTCCGTGTTCAAAATGGCTTAAGATTGCTTCTTGCGGTAATTTAAGCGACGATGCTACAAATGGAAGGTTAGTTTGTCGGAATATTTATCGGAAAATCAGGGCAGAAGGTATTTTAGCAATTTTCAACTCATATGTCAGCGAGATTTGACATTTCACTCCATTAGTCGTATATAATTTAAAGCGGGTCCGTGGCTTAGTGGGGAAATTCACAGCCGTACGGATTTAGGAATTCGTGGCGTTCTCGGCGGTGATGGTTCAATGCCGGCCGAAGGCAGGTTTTTTTAATATAATTTTTTAATATTTCATAAACCTGTTTTGTACAAGGAATTATTAATTTTATTGACAATTTTGCAGTAATATATAGGGTGTTTTTTTTATCCGCACATACGAATTAGAATCATGATTTACTCATTAGACTTATGATATCTATTGTTAATCAACTTCTTATATTATTAGGAAGTGTATATCATTGCACTTTTTTATTGTTAGTCATATAACGTACAGGGTGTTGCGAGAAATAAGTAAATGAGAGGTAAATTAGTCTTATTTGCGACATTTAATTGCTTAAACAAGATTCGTATGCAAAGTACAAATTTGAATAGGCAAGTAATTATTGCATTCTTTATCATAATTTTCCAATATATACAGGGTGTTACGATTTCCAACTTTCTGTTTCCTTATGAGCGTAATCTGAAAATGACGATGTTTATTCACGAACCCCAAACCAGGTAATTAATTTGAAAATTTCAAGTGGATAATAAAAAGTTGTCTCTGCATAGTTTTTGTTTCTTTCAGACAATTATAATTTTCTAAAATAAATAATTTCTTATTTTTTGTTTCTTTTAAGAAGATTATTTACTTAATTATAAACTTTAGGCCTTTTGAAGATGACATAATTTTCTCTTCAATTT
Organism: Aphodius sticticus; assembly: GCA_963966075.1. NCBI lineage: Eukaryota > Metazoa > Arthropoda > Insecta > Coleoptera > Scarabaeidae > Aphodius > Aphodius sticticus. The sequence goes on along the minus strand of OZ014508.1, from coordinate 2,065,072 downwards.
TGCCAATTTTTAGTGGTACATATGGTTCATAGAGACAACTTATGAATTTGAATTATGTGAATTATGGTTTTCTAACAAGACTTTTTGATGCATACTTTTAATACTTGGATACAATGACCAAGTAATATCAGCTATTACATATGAGAATGATATTTGCAACGCGAGCCATGAGCCGAAGGCGAGTGTTACAAATCATTGGAGTTAGTATTTTCAATTAATATTGGTTACCGCACGACGAGCGGAGCGAGGAGTGTCCCCAAATGAACCAATCTGTCCCTACGGTTTTCATTATGATACAAAAAGCAGTATTACAATAAGTTCGTTATGAAACCAAACTAGAAAGTAACACATTATTACAAAAGTTCTATAAATGTTTAATTAGAGTATGACTATTTTGGCGCACGACGAGCGTAGCGAGGAGTGCCCAAATGAATCAATGCGTCCCTACTGGAAATTGAGACATTGTGGTTAGATTATGTAGTCGTTGTAGATTGATTATGTTAGAATATGTTACCTACGCTTTCATTATGAAACTGAAAGCTACACAACGACCGTTGAGACAAAACCGCACGGACGCCGTGCCACATGTGAGAAGGCCGTTACAGGCAAATAGGATAATATATTTTTTCCTTAACCATCACAAAAATTACAGTAATTGGCTTCGCTGTCTTTATATGAGGTCGATCCACTTCGGCGAACTACCGATTTCGGCAATCTACCTATTACAGCATTCTACCTATTTCGGCGATCTACACACACCAGCGACCTACATATCTCAGCGATCTATTGGTCACTAGTCGGTATACTAATAAAGCTAACGAGACATTTTTTACACAGACGTCGCACAACTGTCAATTTGGCTCAATCTCTTGACGGTAAAGGCTTTCGAGCCGGTTCTGGAATATGATTTTAGACGGATCGAGCCTAATCGGCCTACGCTCTACTAACTAAAGCTGAAACGTTTACGAAAATCGGCAGTTTGGGAAGCGAAAAAAATTTTCCATCCGCCCTAAGAATCGATAAAAATTTACAACGTCCATTAATTACCTTCGCGGTTGCCGGGACAACACACCAATATCCATACGAGCGCTTTCACAAATACGTAGGTTGCTAAGCGACTGTTGTTGACAGTGGCGACAGAATGAGCTGCTGGACGCGCGTCAGCATTCGCCATTATGGAGACAAAATTCGGCCGGGAATTGCGATAAACGAGAAAGCACGCTCGCTAGAATCAAATGAATGCCAATGATAAGGTAAGCCCGGTCGCGAATAGCATATTGATTATTTCCGGTACCTACGTTTAAAGCCTTACAAGTTAGTGATCAAATGACATTTCAAGACCCCCTTATTAATAAAACCCTTTTAACGGTTGGCGCCTTTTCCGGCGATCTCTTTAACCGCAAGACTCATTTTGAACGGTTTATCTGAGAGCTAACGACAACGTGAACATCTGGTGCAAAAAAAAAGGTTTCCAAGAGCGCATTTGCCGGTTCTATTTTCCATAGTAATTGGAGAGATTTTGCCTTGAAACCAAGTTGAATCGATCGATATTTACACGCTTACCAACATGCGTGAGGCATAAAAGTTAGGTTATGTAAACGTCAACAGGTTATAGTTTGCAAATACATACGTGCTTAATATTCCAGTATTTTTATCATCGATTTTCTTATTCTACCATCCGCAAATTTGCAAAGAGCGAAAGGAAGGAAATACGGACGAAAGACGGCGCCAGAAATGCGATTGAAACGAATTGCACGTTAAACAGAATTGAACTAATCAGTAAACAGTAGTCCTACTCTGTCTGCCAAAGTAAGTATTTGGTTTTTTACATATTTGTAATTCATTGAAAAATATATCTATACCAAAGTGCACATTCAAGGAAATTCAAGGAACTAATCGGTAAACATGTGACCATCACGTGACCAAAAAAAATCAATATCCGTTTCTGTCATGTTGGTTGCATAGACGGACATTGCATAAAAACGCCGAATTGAATGAATTTGCCTTGAAACCAAGTTGAAATGCCAAGGGTTTTTCTTTGTCTATCTATCGATTGATTTTTACACTGTTTTACCGACCGGAGTGATGCACTAAAAGTTAGGTTATGTAAACGTCAACAGGTTATATTTTGCAAATACGTGATATTCTTAATATTCCAGTATTTTTATCATCGATTTTCTTATTCTACCATCCGCAAATTTGCAAAGAGCGAAAGGAAGGAAATACGGACGAAAGACGGCGCCAGAAATGCGATTGAAACGAATTGCCCGTTAAACAGAATTGAACTAATCAGTAAACAGTAGTCCTACTCTGTCTGTCAAAGTAAGTATTTGGTTCTTTATCCCGCGCTATTAATACTAAAACCGTCAAAGTAATCGGAGACAATTTTCGCCGAATATTGCGGCGCTTAAGGAAATTATTTGACGTTTGGATTATAATTCCCGACCGGCTACCGTCGATTCCTATCCGCTCTTTTAACCATTGCAGAAATGATAATGCAAAAATGTGGTTTGGGAGGCGAAAAATTTTTTTCGATTTTCGTCAAAATCGGTTGAAATTATGAGTGTACGTCGAGAAACGTCAGAAAATTTGTCAAATACGTAGGTTGCTAAGCGACTGTTGTTGACAGTGGCGACAGAGCCAGTTGCGGGGGAGCCACATTTAGGTCCGGCCAAAAAGCCGTTCGAACGGATAATAATACATACAAAAACGGTAAGATTATTAAATCGAGACGCTAGATGGTCTATTTGTCTATCCAAATGTGTATTTTTAGAAAAAGGGATTCAAACGTACACGCATATGTACATGTACAACCAGTAAATTTGACGCGCATTGGCGTAATAAATACCTAAGGCAGTGATAATTATTGAGTTAAAATAGGACTGGAAACGCAGATGTACAATAAACCGGACCCGTAAAGTGAATTTTGCTTATATTAGAAGGAATCGGCAATTGGAAGTATGAAGGTTAGGTTAAGTACACTTTTATAAGGGTTTTTTTAAATTCCGTGTTCAAAATGGCTTAAGATTGCTTCTTGCGGTAATTTAAGCGACGATGCTACAAATGGAAGGTTAGTTTGTCGGAATATTTATCGGAAAATCAGGGCAGAAGGTATTTTAGCAATTTTCAACTCATATGTCAGCGAGATTTGACATTTCACTCCATTAGTCGTATATAATTTAAAGCGGGTCCGTGGCTTAGTGGGGAAATTCACAGCCGTACGGATTTAGGAATTCGTGGCGTTCTCGGCGGTGATGGTTCAATGCCGGCCGAAGGCAGTTTTTTTAATATAATTTTTTAATATTTCATAAACCTGTTTTGTACAAGGAATTATTAATTTTATTGACAATTTTGCAGTAATATATAGGGTGTTTTTTTTATCCGCACATACGAATTAGAATCATGATTTACTCATTAGACCTATGATATCTATTGTTAATCAACTTCTTATATTATTAGGAAGTGTATATCATTGCACTTTTTTATTGTTAGTCATATAACGTACAGGGTGTTGCGAGAAATAAGTAAATGAGAGGTGAATTAGTCTTATTTGCGACATTTAATTGCTTAAACAAGATTCGTATGCAAAGTACAAATTTGAATAGGCAAGTAATTATTGCATTCTTTATCATAATTTTCCAATATATACAGGGTGTTACGATTTCCAACTTTCTGTTTCCTTATGAGCGTAATCTGAAAATGATGATGTTTATTCACGAACCCCAAACCAGGTAATTAATTTGAAAATTTCAAGTGGATAATAAAAAGTTGTCTCTGCATAGTTTTTGTTTCTTTCAGACAATTATAATTTTCTAAAATAAATAATTTCTTATTTTTTGTTTCTTTTAAGAAGATTATTTACTTAATTATAAACTTTAGGCCTTTTGAAGATGACATAATTTTCTCTTCAATTTTGCCAATTTGTAGTGGTACATATGGTTCATAGAGACAACTTATGAATTTGAATTATGTGAATTATGGTTTTCTAACAAGACTTTTTGATGCATACTTTTAATACTTGGATACAATGACCAAGTAATATCAGCTATTACATATGAGAATGATATTTGCAACGCGAGCCATGAGCCGAAGGCGAGTGTTACAAATCATTGGAGTTAGTATTTTCAATTAATATTGGTTACCGCACGACGAGCGGAGCGAGGAGTGTCCCCAAATGAACCAATCTGTCCCTACGGTTTTCATTATGATACAAAAAGCAGTATTACAATAAGTTCGTTATGAAACCAAACTAGAAAGTAACACATTATTACAAAAGTTCTATAAATGTTTAATTAGAGTATGACTATTTTGGCGCACGACGAGCGTAGCGAGGAGTGCCCAAATGAATCAATGCGTCCCTACTGGAAATTGAGACATTGTGGTTAGATTATGTAGTCGTTGTAGATTGATTATGTGAGAATATGTTACCTACGCTTTCATTATGAAACTGAAAGCTACACAAAGACCGTTGAGACAAAACCGCACGGACGCCGTGTCACCTGTGAGAAGGCCGTTACAGGCAAATAGGATAATATATTTTTTCCTTAACCATCACAAAAATTACAGTAATTGGCTTCGCTGTCCTTATATGAGGTCGATCCACTTCGGCAAACTACCGATTTCGGCAATCTACCTATTACAGCATTCTACCTATCTCGGCGATCTACACACACCAGCGACCTACATATTTCAGCGATCTTTTTTTTCAAATACAAAAAGTTTAACAATAAGGTGTGATATTGCGTTCTCCCTATTTCGGCGATCTATACACCCCAGCGATATATACGTCTCAGCGATCTATACGTCTCAGCGATCTATACGTCTCACTGATTTGGTCACTAGTATAATAATATACTATTTCTATTTTGCAATTCTCATCGCTCATCTACAAATTCTAACAGTAATTTCTCACGACAAACATCTCATCGTGTATTGCATCTTAGCTTTTAGCAGTTTTCTTTCAGCTTTCAACATAACAACAGTTTGTCTACAAAGTTTCGATTCATTGTAGCCAAGTCCTTCAATAGTTCGGCAACGTCAAAGAACAAATTACTCACGGTAAATGTACCGGAGTTCAAAATAACCGTGAACAACCTGAATTATTCCCTATTTTATTTTATTTTTTCTATTATTTAGGAACTATACTATACAATCCTGCACAGGATACACACAAATAGCAAATAGGAAACATTGCTCAGTACGTGTGAAATCCTATTACACAAAGTTGGCCAATAAGGACCCTTTAGGTACCTACATTCATCGATAGGTACTTACAATTATTCTAGATTTTGGGGCTTTATCCCCCGATTGTTGTACATCAAAGGGAGGAAGGGTCCTTTCTGGTTTTGCAGATTATTGTTGCTCGATCTGATAACCAATTTCGAGAGATCAAGAGCTCGGTTTATATATCGATTGCCAATGATAAGCATCTAACTGCGATTTACCACCAAAGAAAATACTAGATCCGCCTGTGTCTGATTTCATGCGTGTAAAGTTTCCGTTTTTTTTTATCTCCCCTTCACACAAATAATCCTCAGATCGAGATAAATGATAAACTAAGATATCAGGGTAATGCTGAATACCTAACCTGGATTTGTGTTGTGTCCCGAGTAATACCTACTTTATCCTTTGGATTAATAAAATTAATTTTAAAGAATAATCAAAAAGAAAAAGAATTTAAAAAAATGTCCCGCCTTGGTTTCGAACCACGTCCTTCTAGTTTCAATATTCTATATTCTGACTAAAAAATACAAACAAGACTTATTATTATAAAGAAATACAAATACGAATATCTTTTATATCAGAAAAACGTCACAAGACATTATTCGTATTCCAATTTCTAACAATATCAATAACGTGGCGTTTTCTATTTACAGAATGCAGGAGTCTTGCTTGACTGAGAGAGGTCTTTTTGAGTTGTGACATTGTGTTCGGTATTCGGTGCTACCAAAGGGGCATTATGCTTGTGGAAGTGGGCTTGAAAATCCGATTTCCTTCATATATAAACCCACCCTCAAAAACTGCGCGTCGCCTTCGACGTCGACGGTCGGTCGTACACGCGATAACGGACTCTAAAAGTATACGGAATAAGTTTTATTCTATTGCGACAAAGGCACTGGGACCATTATGGACCTTGTCGTATACAGATGTTTGTCGTATGTGTGTGTGTACGTGTGTTATAGAGTCCAGGAGGGCGCATTTTTAAAGAATTTCGCGATTGTTGGAGAGGGTCACTTTCTTAGTAATTTTTTTCTCGATTTTCCTGGTTAAAAAAGGGGATTTAGGTAAAATAATTTCCATCGTAAAGCAAAGCTTGTATAGAAATAACTAACTTCAGTACCATTTTTATTTATTTACAACTCCTTAAATCATCATATTGTGTTATGTTGAGATAATTTATATATATTTTTCTACTTTGCATTCACAATCCACACATTGTAACACTGTTTTCGGTGTTACAATTAACACATTGTAATACCGAAAACAGTAACATTTTTGTCTGATTGGTACACAGTGATATCAAATGCCATATGTCAAACGTACAATACATAACCCAACATAACCACACACTGCATCTTCTTAATCGCTTGCAATCACATAAACTGCGAAATATCAATATTCTATACATATTTAAACATGGGTGTAGCCTGCTATAGTATGGCCAAAGGATTGGGGCTTTCTTATAGCCCTTTTACACCTGTGCAATTTTAACCTGCAATCTCAATCATGCGACAAATCGCATGCGATTTTTTGTTTTACACTATGCAATTTTTGTATATATAGGTTATATGAAAAAATCGCATGGGTTTAGAATCAGTTCTAAATCCATGCGATTTTTACGTGCGATTTTAGTAACTTTCTAGGAACTTAAGCCAGAAAACATAAATGTAGTAGTGGTACCATTGCTGATAGACGCGTAGCGTAGGCCCAAGCGAAACATAACCTATTCCGCCAATTGTTTTTGTTCAAAGTTCATTATTTACTAAATGTAGATTTACCCGATCTTTTCGCTAAGCCATGGTTTAGTCTACCAACGCCGTTCCGTTCTTTGTCTTAACAACAAACTCGCAGCTCCAATTATGATGCTACGGAGAGCAATTTCCTCTAAATCGACGACGTTAGGCATTTTAACACATATGTATATCAACACATGCATCAACAATCGATACTAGCAAGGTTTCTTATACATATAAACGATAGTTTTGGTGGTAAGAAGGTTATGTTTATGTATAAATAACAAAACGACGAGGTTATGCGTGTTGATGTGTGTAGCACTATTGCCAATCAAAGAAGTTACAGTTGTTAAAAAACAAAATCACTGATGCTGAAGCCATGCAATTTATTAAAGTTGCACAGGTGTAAACTGTCGACAAACGGTGATAAAATTGCATGCGATTTTGAAAAATCGCATGGTTGAGATTGCAGGTAAAAATTGCATAGGTGTAAAAGGGCTATAAGTTTGGCTGTGTTCATCAAAATACGCCAGCATGACGTTTACGGTGATGTTTTACGACTCTAGTAAGTGATCGTTATCATTCTTTTCAAATAAACATCAAATCCCCTTTTCAGATATAATTCAAGGACCACATTTACTTTAATAAAGTATTATGCGAAGATCAAACCTACATCGTAGATACGAACGATTTTAATTACTGCTGCGAGATTGTATATGCGCAATAAATGGTTTATCAGTATACACGTACGAAGCTATAGTACATTTAAAGTGTAGAGGATTTCTTAGTTTATGTAACATATAAGTTTTCGGTAATATTTTGGACGCTTGGATGCTCGGTTCAATTCATATTCGTTTTTGTCCGTTGCTTTCGACTTCGTCTTAGTTCTGGTTGTGTGCAACGTATTTGTATTACCTCCATCACATGTAATTTTACTAAGTATAATTTATTCTAATAAACTACTTTGCCGAAATTAGAATTGGGTTTCAATTATAAGTGCTTGTAAATATATAAGCCGCAACGGCTACGTAGCGGAATTAGGTAGAGACCGCTATTAAACGTTAAGCGTTATAACAATTCTTTAGTAAGTTCTTGTTCTTCGAAGTAACTAATCAGTCACCGCCAAACACTTCTATTCTGATTATTATACTTATGAAACCACTATTTTAAAATTGTTAACTTTTTAGGTTAAGTTTCATGTATTTATCACAGTAGGGTTAAAAGTGTTGCCCCAAGCTCTATTATGATCATCGTTGCGACCTCGCTGAATATTTATTCAAACTTGTAGGCTAAAGTAGAGTAAAATTATTCACAATTAAATTTTGTCATGATTTTATCTCATCGATATCATCCTTAACGAAGTTGACAGTTACTACAGTGCTACCACGTGGTACCCGCAAAATACCCTAGATTCTAATTTAGCGCGATATAGTAACCACAATTTATAAACTTATATAAAATTAATGACGCAAAGTAGAAAAAATAGTATATTACACTCGTTTTATAAGACGTATTGGTGCACTCGTTCCAACTCGTGCGCCAATTTGACGTCTTATAAAACTTGTATAATAATATACTATTACGGTTGCAGAATTATTTAAGTGTTACGGTAATATTGACTAACCCTGTATAAGGACTTCGTAAAGGATGCAGAGTAAGATGGAATAAATAAGAAGCAGTTGTCGTATTTGCATCACATAAACGATATCAACTTTCCAGGATACTTTTCTAGTTAGCGAACCATGCATTCTATAACGGCTTTATTGAACGCTTTTGAGAACTTTACAAATACGTTGTATATTTGCATGCATTACTAAGATATATCACAAAATCTTTCCGCTTAGATTGTATATATTCATAGAAAATCAATTGTTAACATATCTTGCAAACTACCAACCCCAAAAATTATAATTTCGAACACACACACACACGCACACAAAAAGTACCATTTTCAGTTAAACAGTAATCGATACTTTATTTGATATGTTCTTTTTTACGCCCCAAAAATACGTCACATTTGCGACATATGCTCCAGATTGGCATATATGAATAACTAATACGTATACAAGTCAAATCGAACGACATCTAATTCACATTAGAGATGAAAAACATGCATTCGCGCACGCCCCTATTCGCATCGTCATTTTAAATCAAATCGAAATGGCATGCGTGATACGCATAGGGCCTTTCAATTGTAAATATACCCGATCAGTGTTATGTTAATTCGAAAATTTCGCTACACGTATTGTGAATATTAGTTTCGATCGAGAAGGTTCCTATAAATCATAACGGAAAGGGGGTATGTTACCCCTAAAAAAATGAATAAGGAATTGGACCATTTTTTGCGACCACCGTGTACAACCCTTATGTCTCCATATCGACATTTTTGTACCATAGTACTATTCATGACGGGGTGATTTTTTTTGTGGGGCGTACATTTCTAATGTAAGATTGATAGCCATTGTTGTTTTAGGTAAGATTCCTTTTAAATGTGGTGTTAATGGTTGAATTGAGATATCGCGCTGTAAAATACGTTGGCAAGGGGTTGGAAATCGGTGACACAAGGGAGGAATAATTTGAAATTTACGATTGACATCAGATCGGAAATTCTGTAGTTCGCTTTTTTCTTTTTAACTTGGTACAAAACAGAATCAACCCTCCACGGTACATTTGACCTTTAGTATTTTGTAATCAGTTCGTAGGAACAGTCAAGTTTGAAAGTTACGAGTTTTGATCAGGTAGAACTAAAAAAGGCCTGAGATGGCCTGAGTTTTGTAACGTTTATTTTCAGATTTCACACCATAAGAGCGTTGTTTACTACATATTCTTACGCACAGAAAAGTGATCTCTCGAATGAAGAGAGAATTGCTTGGATGAAGTAGTTGGTAGGTTCGTATATACGCGAGAGATTATCGACTTAAACCAAGACATTTTATTTCTTGGAATAATTACTAGATTTAAGAAAGTTGTTACTCTGGCGAAGGAAGTAAACAATCTTCAATGAAGTGTATATTTTTATTCCCGGTAAATATTTTTAGCTACTTAATGTAAGAATTTTAAAGATTTGGCACAAATACGTTTTCTATTGGTAATTAACAAGATAGGTATGTCATATTTACTTACACGTTCTAACCTGTTGCGTGCCTTACATCAAATTATTCCGTGTTGAAACGTTTATTGTACACTAATCACAAGGCACATCCCCTACGGGTACTTCGCTGTTGTTTTCGTACTAGGTTTCGCTCCTTTACGGCACCAGCCCTACGCGCGGGCGCGCGAGCCTTGACAATATCACGATGCGCATATTTATTCCAGAGAAAGGGATTACTTGAACGAAGTGAGAATCACTTCAGTTAAATAATTAGTGGGTTTTTATTCAGTAAACAATACTTACTTATATTAAATGTCTGTATTTTCTTGGATCAAGTAACTACGCACTTGGATGGATTTACTATTACTTCGTTGGAGAAATTGACATTTTTGGGACGCAAAAATTCAATTACTTCTTTCAATACAATATCGTTTATTATAAAGAAAGAATTTATTTGTCGACAGCATTTATCTGAGAAATTATTTTACTTAGATTGAGTATGTGGCATTTCTTGTATATACCTAACTTTCTACATCCAAGTAAATATGCATTTGAATCTAGTAAATAAATTCAAGAAATTATGTTTTCTAGTTCCAAATAATCACTTTTCTGTGTGTAACTTATACATTTTTAAAATAAGCTTTAATGATTCTTAAAGGAACATTCAGAAGATGAGATTATCTTAGCGAGGGGTGCATTTTAAAACAAATCAGTGGCAGTAATTGAAAACGACGCAATCTGACCCTAAGCTGACTAACTTGAATAAACAGATTGTGTCTCTAACCGCCCCCATGCTGACGCAAGCTTCTCATTTCGAATTCAATTGATTTGTCGCCGAGTGGCAAATATTATCATTGCAATTGAATGCGGAGTGTGAAATATCATATTGTTATTCATTTTAAGGATGAGAAATCAGGAAATAGGAGAATAATTTAATTTAGACACGATGAAATGTAGCAGAAAAATGGCCACATGACTGTAAAATTATGCAATAGCACTTCGAACAGCTGTCTTTGCTGATATTTTGAAGAAGTTGAGGATTTAATGTATTGATATAATCAGGGCCGGCGGGAGGCGTGTGCAAAGTGTGCGGGGCACACAGGCGCCGTATTAAAGGGCGCTAAAGGCTCGATTTTCAATGCCAGTTTAAACCATAAACCGAGTTTAACTATACAAAATCGGCATTAAAAACCCAAGTCCAAGAGATCTTAAAAATAAGTGAGAAATGTATTTATATTCAAAATCAAATTCAAATTTATACTGAGTTTACCTGTTTTAGTTACTATACCTGGACGCAGTTCTTGACAAACCGTGTGTTTCATAACGGCGGATAAAAATTCGCTGTAGGGAAAAAGACAAGTAGCGCCTGGGCTAAGAGCATTAGGAACTTTTCCAAATTTAAAAATAACGTAAATGAATCAGGAAAAATAGAATAGTTAGGGCAATTATTTCAGTTGAAGAGGCGATTGCACAGTCAACTAAAAACGACAAACTACCAGAGAAATTTTAAAATTTAAATTCCAATGTGTTCCTTACAAATAAATATACAGTATATCTCCACGGATTGAGGTACACAGAGGAAATAAATTTTTATTGTGATTTTTCAAAAATGCCAAACTCCTAGTTGTGGGTTATTCCGCAGTAACGTGTCACACCCGTTACGCCCGTTTAACGACTATACATAAGCAATGGGGGCTTTTATTATTATTTTGATGCAACATTATAACAGAAAGACGACTAATCTTTTAGAATTGTTGTAGATAGATGTTCAAATGATAAGTTTTATGAAAAACCTTTTTGAATAGTCGTGACGGTCGTTACCAGCACAGCGATCTCTTGGTTTTGGTAACTTAAAATTAAAAATTCGCGGAATGACCCTAGGTGTAAAGTTTCTATTATATAAAGTTAATAAATAATTCTCGTTTTTACGTGAAATGTAGGGTAGCTACTATTATATTGATTGCATCATGTGTATCTAGAATAAGCATATAAATAAGCCACTAATCTTGTCAAAGACATTAATAACATACTGGGGGTTAAAATCAAAGTACTACCTGACAATGTCACAAACATTTTCCTAATTATTTGTAGATATTGTGACATCACAAGATGCCAACTTGATAATTTTAATTTTAGAAAATTATGCAAATTTATGAAAAAGAAGTTCTAAATAACTTTTTTTTGCCAAAATTTGGATGGTAGTTTTTCTAGCACAGCAAAACTCCGAAGTTAAAAGTTAAAAGTACGCCATGGAATAAAAACTCATAAAAATTTACTGAAGATTTTAAGAAAGTTTTACGTTATTTTCTAACATCTCATGGTGATTAAAAAACTATTTTTATGATATTGCCTTGTAGTATTTCAATTCTCCATGCGAGTTCATATTCTATTTTAGAGCCGAATGATACCAAGGTAAGTATTTTAAACCTGCTACAAAAATTTACTTTATGGAAGGGCAAATTAATTTCAAATAAATTCCACAAGAAGCAAGTAGATATTTCACACAACAGTTATGTCCAAAAAGTACTAGCTAGAAAACGGACAAGTTTTGCCTTCATGTTTTCATCAAAATTGTTTCAAATTCGAATTGGTATAAATTCATACATTTTTCATTCAATTTTTGGTTTCCAAGTATAAGAATGACACCCTGTATATGATATAATGATGAACTAACCATACATCTGCTATTTTTCTTTCAGGAGACTTTTCAAAATATTATCTTTGTATGTTTTCTTAGAGACTACTAACAATTCAAGTTTAAAATGTGCTTTTCTGATAACAAAATGGGCAAAATATCACATTCACACATTCAAACAAAACAGATTAATTATTAAAGAAATGTATATAGGTTACACGGAAAAGAATACTTCCTCAGAAGTAATAAGTTATTACATTTTCAACTGAGAAACGATGTACAAGACATTCCTCATTGTCTTTGATAAATCTAAACATTATCATCCAACACATCAAAAACAAAAACACAAACACTCAAACAAGAGATTAATCATGAATAATGCAAATCAGCCTAACAAGAAAATCCGACAATTATTCGTCTTGTTTTCTCCGCATTACGATGACACGTAATAATAATGGCTCGGTAGATTTGTGTTGTATTTATTTACTGATGTCCACGTCGGGTCATCCATCTAAATCCAAGGTGGTCCACCTGCCACCCAAGCAACATTTTAATAAATCAAAAAGACATTCGACCGACCGCGCTTGCTTATATTCACGTACAGCAAAATGTAAATGCGTTGTCCTGTGTGTGAGTGTGTGTGTGTGTGTGTGTGTGTATACGCCTATACAGGGTTAGCCAAAATTACCGGAAAATCTAAATAATTCTTTTTGGCTTTAAACAACTTCTAGTTCAAATATATTTTAAATATACACGGTCTTTATTTTATTATGGAAATTTGCAAATCGTTCCTTTTTCTAACAGAACATCCTGTATATTTTACATTTTTTATAGCAAAGATTAAGTCTACGAATTTTGTATAGGAACTTTTTTAAAAACAAAAGTAAAGTTTACCAGATTTCTACTATAAAATGAGCACCCTGTATATTGACAATATATTTAAACGATAGCTTGTTTAAAGCCAAAAAAACTTTTGTTTGAACAATTATTTGAATTTTCTTACAGTTGGAGAATTATTTAGGTGTTCCGGTAATTTTGACTAACCCTGTATGTATGTGTATGTGTGTGTGTGTGTGTCTGTGTGTGCGCGCAATTTCATAGTAATTTTTCATCCAGTAAATTGGTCACATTAACAACTGTTCTCGGTTTATGGTGGTCTTTATGGTGAGTACAATAGCATGTGCGTATGCGCTCTATGGCTTAAATCTTTTCGTATGTGCCTTTTTATTATATTCAAAACTGTTCCATTATAGTAACTGCCATGGCAGCAGGAGATTCGCTGCGTGCCATAAACGGTAGCCATTATTAAAACATTATCCCCTTTTATGTATTCATATATTTTTATTCAATAGCGGCGAGTAATTTTATTCTCATTGTCGGTGATTGTTAATGGATTATCGCAACAAATATGGTAATGAATGCGTAGATATAATATATACGTATTACCTATTACTTTTTACTGTTAAGGGCATACATTTGTTTTTCATTAAAAAAAATATAAGAAAAAATCGACTCTTTAAAATGCATCGATTTTTGTTACTTTTAAAGTTTGATAGTTATCAATGAACACTTACCAATGAACCAGATGACACGATGGGGATTGATTCGGCATAGGAGTCCCGGGGCTGCAGTCAACCCTCTTCGCTAGGGAACCTGAAAAGAGATAAACAATAGTATAGATATTGTTTGTGACATGTGTTGTATTATTTATATCTAGGAGTCCCAGGGCTGCGGTCAACCGTCACAGATCTGAGAAAAATTCTGTACTAAGTAATATTATTTGCACATTATTGCGTTTTTGTTTGTGTGTGTGTGTGTATATGTGTGTACCCTTTTTTTTGTGGTGACGATTCCGGAGAAACTACGAGGTAACGGGACGAAACTTCATATTTAATAGTTTTATGACTAAACTTAGAGCTGAAAAGGTTCTTGTTTGAAGGCTCATAATTCTGAAAGAACTTAACATTCTGGATCATTTCTATAATGAGATGTATGACAATCAACATTTCTGCCTCTTGCACAGTGGGTATTTGGCCCAAAAGGCTGTCCAAAATTATTTTTTCACCTATGAAGAAAATTCTGTACTAAGCAATATTGTTTGAACATCTCTTTTTTTATTTTGTATCGTTAACTTGAATTCTTTTTGCCTATTAGTTATAGTGTGATACAGTGATATAACTTTTTTATCAACCGTTAACCACGCTTTTAAAATTAAATCGAAAATGTCATCACCTGAATTTTTCTTCAAAAATTCATAAACCGGCTTTGTTTAAAAAGTGGTCTCATTTTTCTATTATTTTGAATTAAAAAAAAAGTAAAACATCATTTTAGTACAAATGTTGTTCCTAAAAATATAATATCTATAATTTTATAAAAATTGATGTTCATTTATCTACCCAAAAAAATTAACAAATAAATTATTTCACGCCGGTTTATAATAAAATTTTAAATAAGTAAAATCATGAGCAAAAAAAAATTGGACAACAAGTAGGTAATTGTTTACTAGGTGGCGTTCAAATCGGAAATGCAGTTATAAATATCAATCGGCTATTACATATGCATATTTAAGTTTGTGCATTAAAAATAATCGTTAGAGTGAACTTTGTACCTTTGCCAATAGTAAAAAAAAAACATCTGGCTCAATTCTATCAAGTAGGTGACGAATTCTGCGAATATAGGTGTTTTTTAATTGATCGCAAGAAGACTGCGACATAGCCACCAATAATCTTAAAATCCGTCATCTAGACTCGACAGAATTGAGCCGGGGATTTTTTGTATTATCGGTTAATGTTCCAAGTTCACTTTAACTTATAATTTGAAAGTAAATACCTAATCATTTTAACGTACATCTGATTACAAAATTATAAAGTATATTTGGTTGCCTAATCAATCCGAAGTCAACCTTAAAATAATATAAAATTAACAATTGCGACTGAAATGTTGAACGGCGTCGGTTTAGATTTGCATTGAACCAGATGCTTTATTTATTGTGGATGCCAAGATTTATACTATAAATTATTATTATAATTTTGCGTCTTCTAGTCGATGATTACTCATTTTGTTCAATTTTGTTTTCGACAAAACTTTTATGGTAACTTTTTCCAGATCAAATATTTGTTTTTTAGCCTAAAAATGCCTTCTTTATGTGTAACGCTCCTAAAATATCAAAATAATTGGACCAAATCTTGAAATATTAGTAGGTAGGTATTTTTATGAATCATATTTTCGAATTTGTCCAAAAACATCAAATTTCTTCTAACTAAGGATATATATATATATATATAAAATGCGAGCATGAAGTTCATACGTGAGCCGTAGGCGAGCGTGTAAACATGCGAGCGATTTATATCCGTTGTGTGCGAGTCGAATACGACGTTTTATCTACGACTCATAAATTCCATTTTATATCAAATATTTTAAATGTATTTGTCAATGACAGAGAAGCGAACTGTCACAACTGTCATCCACGGAGGTTTTGACAGACTTTGACACTAGCGCTGTATGATGATGACAGTTCGTTCAAATAATGAAGTCATTATTTGAACGAACATTATTATACATTCGCTAGTATCATTACAATCATTGGCGTGTGTCATAATGGGGATTATATAGTCATTGATACGTATGCAGTGAACTTATTGTATGTGGGGGGGGGGGGTGACAAATTAAAAAGCGCGATGGTTTTGTTCCTCCGTTTGAAGAAAAATAATAAAAAATTTGACATTTTCAAGTGACATGCGGAGTTGAATAACAATATAAACAATTCGGAGTTGGGTGACAATCCAGACAATTAATTGTCAAACTTATAACCTTAATCACCAATAATTGACATTGATGAGTGACAATAAAGAGAATTAATTGTCCAACTTATAACCTTAATCGTCAATAATTTACATTGACGATTTAAAATTTACAATTTGAATGACAAATATTTGATATATTTGACATATAACCATGGCAACCCTTAATGCCATAGGGCGCAATAAGAAGCTGTTTTCGTCCCGGTATCCAAGATGTAAAATGACACTTTATGATCATTCAGGACATAAAATAACTTACCAACTTTACAGTTATTGTAGAATCACATTTACTTGCTTGGAAGTTTTTTCCATACATTTAACTTTCTGTTTACAGCTTATCAAATTTATTCCAATTTTCAATTCAAAACTGCCATAGGCTAGACAAAATTACACCGTCAAGAACTTGATTTGAGTCTCCTTTAAGGGTGGCCAAAAACAATTTCGGACAAAATATGAAGCGTCGTTGCCTTTCACCCACCCACATACAAATGATAAGTTTCCAAATAAACAAGTCACTATAATAAATGAAGCCATGAAATAGAGTATCAAGGGTATCAAAACAACAACACAGCGATATCTGTTTATGTTGGTCCACGGATTTATAATTAGTCGCCCGTCTCCTGCGCCCATGCTAATAAAGGGTGTCCCCTTTCACGTTTACTGAACTGTGTCGCCCATTCGCACTCACAATGTCCCACGGACAATGCCGTCTCAAGGAAGCCTATATATTTTATCCCATTGTGGCCTCCAGGATTATACTTTTCGAAGTTAGCTAACATGGTCTCTGGCCTCTCCAGTCTCTCTCTCTCTCTCTCAGTGGCACTGTCATAGGAAGCCGTGTGGAAACGGGCTCTCGGACGCTCAGAAACGATATTGTGGGAGCCACCTGGTCACAAGGACCCTAATCACCCAATACAATTGAGCACACGGCTTATACCGTCGACCCCCGATTGAATGTGTGGTACTACTATGGTTGTATTATACCTACGGTAAATTGAGTCCACGATTGATCGCATTATTTGTAAATTTGCAATCTGTTGTTTACCCTAAACCCAATAGTATCTACCTATTGGTGATAGCGTAATACCACGTAACAAGCAGATTAAATCGTGGTGATGGGTATCATGGAAATTCAACAACTGTTCTATGGTGGATCTTTTATGATTTGCATTTAGAAGTTTGGTGATGCATGTGGCTTTAGTTCTATGATGAATGCACACAATTCTGAATGGAAAATGGGGATATATTTTGAAAAATGTAAATAGATATGCTGGAATTTATGCTGTAAATGCGACCGATCTTGTTATATTAGTTTTATTTAAGTATCAAAACATTCTATTCAAGATCTGCTATTTGGTCTTTTATTGGTTGTTCATAATAAATTTTTCGAGTTGAGTGTCTTAGATATGTTACTTCTTCATGATCTGCAAATAACCTATGAACTGATTTTTCAGACAAACGGTTAATAATGTATTTGGAGTATTTGTTTGATAGAAAGAACTTTTATCTGTGTCAAACAATTTATATTTTCATTTAATAAGAATAATACGGTATATTCTAAGGAATGACGTCTATTTAGTTCAAATAATTATTGTGTTGAGTGAAAGAGGTGATTTATTTTAGTTAATGATATCTTTCAAAAATCTAAAATATCTGTGTATATGTGACCACGCACGAGAGAATCGCCCTAACAGCTATCCCTCGTATCGATAGTATAGACTACTGTGTTTGAAGGCCCATAACTCCAAAACTACTGAACAGAAAAAATTGAAATAAAGTATGACATACTCCTCAATCATTTCTATATAAGTTGTATGACTGTCAAAATTGTTTGCCTCTCGGCGTAAACATGAGCGCGAGAGAAGTGAAAAAAAGTACCCGATTTTTGGCGTTTCTATTTTCTTCAGTTTTTATGTAATAAAGGTTGCGACAAGATTTTTCCGATATACATATATATATACATGCCGATATCTCAAGAACGAATGTTAGCAGAACAACGCAGTTAGCATGCAAATAAATAAATCCGACTATTTGTTAATTTTCAACACGGAAATAAACATGAACAATATTTTGCGCAGTTCGGCTTCCCTCGCTTGTGGGTTTTGGTGCGAGGCAGTCGAACGAGATGCGAAGTTTTAACGCGATCAGTGAATCCGTTCGAATCTGTGTTTGTAAAATACTGTTGGCTATAATTAATTGTACATCTAAATTCATTATTTACATTTAACTCGCACTACTATTCAAAATTCCGAAATTAAATTGTTCTGATCGTATCGTACTAATAATAAATAATGTTCCACTGTCCCAGCTACGTTCCCATTCATCGTTACGATTGGCGTAGTGCGCTGCACGAAATTTATATCATTCATAGTAAATCGGAGGGGGGGAAATAAACCTCTTAATTCTTGGTCTTCAGTTTATTATAGTTTTATAAAGGATACATGTTTCGGCTATAATGAGCCTTCTTCAGTCCTAAATCTATAAACAATTAACAACGTCAACAAATACATATGATTGTGTAAACTTAACCTAAAAACGCAATACAAAATTATGGACACCTACTGTCTAATTTGCGGAGAATCACATAAAAATAACAATAATAATAATGTTTCTGTCGAAGTCTTCTGTTTCTGTTGGGTATCATGCCAGTATTTTACGTGCAAAAGAACAATAATAACAGTTATTAATAATACCAGAACAATAATAATAATAATATAATAATAATAACAATAATAATAGTTAATTTAAAAGTGTAAAAATTCGGGGACCTTTTCTCATTTCTCCCGCGCTCGTGTTTACATGGAAACGCAAAAAATGTTGACACTCATACAACTTATGTAGAAATGATTCAGGAGTATGACATACTTTATTTCATAATTTTCTGTTCAGTAGTTTTACGGTTATGGGCCTTCAAACACAGAAGTCAATACTATCGAAACGAGAGATGGCAGTTAGGGCGATTCTCTCGTGCGGGGTCACATAGGCAGAACTCATTCAATGGTAGGCGAAATTTTACAGGAGAAATATTCGAAAAATATATTAGCACTTATGCAAAATACCACATATGACATAAAACATTTATTAGAATAAATTGTATAATTGATTACTTATATGAATAATTTTCTAGAGTCTAAATTGGATCACATATATAAGGTTGCAGTATGCTTAATAGAGTATAATCCGCCAGAGGTGAAGATTACTCATAGATTTTAGCTGTTATTTTCGACATACGTTACAGATTATTTCTAAATATTGACGTGTGTTAAAATGAATTAGCATCCTTTTCATACGTTTGCTATATAATTTATGGGTAAGACAAAAAGTACGTCTGTTCTTAGAACGGATGACAGCGGTACTTGCAACCTAACCTCTAATTATTATAATAAAGCGCGAACGTGTGAATGAAATGTGAACAAAATGTTTTCGTTGAAAGGAAAGGCCCTAAATACGAAATCGATGGTTATGGTCATGAACGTATTAAATTATTTTCGTCGCACGTCTGAATCCATTATCAAAACACGTATTAAAAACATAACCTCACATTTACAACAAACTTTACCACCGTTTTACTTATCGTGAAATATTAAGAAATGAATTTCAAAACATATTTAATAATGTCTACACAAACAGAAAAGAAACTCCAAGTTTAAGCACTCAGTCACAAAATGATTATTTCTGAGTTAATTCCAACCGCACAAATACACTGTCTTAAATGGGCTAGTTGATATGTTTTCACTTTGCTTCTGTTAAACATGGTAATGATGTATATAAATTAGGTAGGATATTATCACAATTAAATGACCAATGATAGTATTTTTAGTAATTAAATATTAATCTTTAACGAACTACCTAGTAGGCAACCTAATATACACCGCAATATAACCAATCCACGCGGTACGTCCATATCTTGGTTCGTACGATTTTAAGCGATGATCTTCAGCTCTCCCGGTTTTGCCTATATCTGAATCTTTGATGATATTACTACTGAAATTAATTAATAACTATCAGTGATTAAAAAATTCGCCTTGAAAAGTTTGCGTTTATATCTCCGAAAGTATTAAGTTCAGCAGAACATATTATACACCATATTCAAGACGAAATAGGTGGGGTACATGATAAACAAAGAATTAATTAAAAAATATTGGAAGATGTGGGTTTGGAAAATGGTTAAAAAACGTGTTTCCAGAAGCGAGATATTATGTCAGTATGTATTCTGTCAGGTCATCAGCAAATTTCTGTATTCTTTGACAGAATATAGGTATTGACATTAATATCTAGGTTCTGAAACCCCCCTTCTCCCAAAACTACATCTTTCAAAATTTTTACGTAATTCTTTGTTTATCTTGTGTCCACATTCTTCGGCTTCAATATGGTGAAAAATTGTTGGACAACATTTTATGACGATTTTTTTAATCAATGATAGTTTTTAATCACTTTCAATAATTAAATCATCAAAGATTCAGTAAACATTTTGATATGATGTTCAGGACATTTTTCTGATTTTATTGGTATCAATTCCATAAGCGGGCGAATTATTTGTCTACCCAAATCCAAAATTAATACACTAATATATTTCAAGTCAACAGCAATGTTTAAATCAAATAGCTTATTATTTTTCCATATAAATTCTATGTATGTAATTGAATTCTAATCTTTACTTTATTGATACAAAGTGTTCTTTTATTTGAGGTTTCATAAACTGTCCAAAATGTTATCAAAAGCAAAAAAAAAGAACAGTCTGCTTAAACTAATAATAAAATTGCCTAAAGCGTATAACTTTTAATCTATATCTTAGCTCGCCGAATAAATTACTACTACCTATAAATAATGAAGAAAATTTTTACATAGCAGTTTCTATAATCTTGCTTCCAAAATCTTCCTTCAATACATTTAAATCTCGTCATTCATATTTCTTTCTAGCCCCAAACTTAAAGCGCACAATAGCCATACACAACATCCTACATCCGATGCACAATCGGCTAAATAATAAGGCGAAATTTGGTAATAACCGGTCCCTTTTGTAGTCGACAAAAGGGTGAACAACTCCTCTCCTTTTCGGATGGGCAAAATCCTCAAAACCGAAAGAAAAAGATAGAAGCAGGCCAAGGCAGAGGCAGTGGCAGACAAGCAGTGAATTCGTAACGGCGGTGACAGAACCAGAGTTCAAAGTACCCGACTCGGGTAGGACGCGGACGACGCATGCAGATTTGTCAAATCTGAGGATTTGGGCGCAATGGTCGGTTTCCTAGCAACATGAGGCGATTGTTCTGGCGCAGGTGTCCAATCAATAGCACCTGGAGTACAGCCCCTAAACACCATTTTTCGCCCTGTGCCTCACTCTACTATGCTCAGTAGAATGAATGACTGACTGACTGACTGACTATACTTTTTGGATACGCCAGACAGCGTGTCGCCTGGTCGACCTTTGTTCATTTCCATCTCCGATACAGTTCTTTTACAGTTATTTTGCTAGTTTATTACATTCATTTTCTGTAACATTGCAGATATTTCTCTCTAGGTATAAACTTATTTGTTCTTTTTAGTTCCTTCAAATATTACCAAAGGAAGGAAGAAGAAAATACAAATAAAACAATGCGAAAACGAAGAATACAAAAAGTACCTTTTACAAATAATTAAATAAATAAATTAATTAAACAATTTAAAAAAATCATTGCTCAAAATACAAAAAATTAAGAAACATTTATTCTGAGTAAAAAGTTTCATATGGACCAATTGATAACAAGTTAATATTCCTTCACAAGTAAGACCCATTTAAAACACTGTTTTATTAATATTTTGTTATTTTTTAAGGTATTGAAAAAAATAGATAAGTCCTTATGAAGCATTTTAATCAGAACAATAATTACGTACTGAGAAAAAAAGTGTGGGAATTAACACCCAAGTAGAAGATATTTGTACACACTAATTTTATCAATTAATAGATGATCTCTATATGTGACCGGCTCCGAAGAAAGGGGTCTTACTGCTAAATTATCGATTTTGGGGTTTTGGCAGATTCAGAATGCTGGAATCTCATACTTTAATATGTCATTTATCCGAAATTAATCGGATGAAATTTGATGAAGTTACGGGGCGATGAACGGAACTACTTTTTCGCGGAAAGAATCGTGCGCTTGCATTTTACTCGCAAAACAAGTAAGCTTTCCCGGCGGTTACCAAGCTATTTGATATTAGAAATTCAAAAGCAATACAGCAAAATAAAGATAAATACTTATTTTTGTTTTCTAATAGAAATTTTGATATTTTTTCATTAGTTAAAAAAATAATCTGACAAAATATTTATTGCCGAAAACAAGTAAAACATAAAAAAATACGAATTAATAGAAGTAATATACACCTCCCTCGATATATTCCCTCACGAATTTGGCTTATATTATTGTATTACTGAAATCCGATAAATTATGCTATTATTTATTATCTTCTTATACAGTTGAAATAAAAGACATTGCTGTGAAAATAATGATGTAATGTAAAAAAGTATTGCTTATTGTATAGTACAGACCCTCTACATATAATAGTACAGAATGAAATTATTATGTGAAATTATTATACTATGAATAAATCTTGCTTTTGTATTTTGTTTCCTTGATAGCGTCTTTTGTCGGGAAGCGCTTTCTGTGGCTTTTTTATGAACTCGTCTGCCTTCTTAGGGTTTGTTACTAACGGTCGAAGTGGCAGTAATCCAAACTGATCAAAAGGAGCTGTGATGCTCAAATAGCGTTCCAGTGGTTAGGTGATGTAAAAAGAAAAATATTTTCTGACATATTGGAATACATTGAAACATGTATGTCTCTGGTAGTCGACTTTGACAACAAATAAGATTTTCTAGTTACTTACTTTGACCGGAAGTAGATTGTTTTGGCGGTTCAGCTTGAAACGACTTTACATTACTATATTATCCTCATTGCTACTGGGAGATTCAACTATCCAAGGATCGTTGTTTTTTTGAGACGAGTAAAAAATTGAATCTACATCAAACTCATCCATAATTACTTAACGTATTTTTGTAGAATTGACTTACACCACGTGAGTCTTTACACAATAGTAGATTTTCAAAATACTAGTTTTGGAAACAACAGCTTTCCCTGTTTGTTACCGCAATTGTCGAAATTTCCACAGAGCGGCGCGGCGTGGCTTAATACTGAAAATACTTTTGCGAAAACATAAATTATGCCGTTAGAAGAAAAAGGTCTTATGAATAAATAATCGATTTTGAGGTATGCTGAAATCTTATAATTTGTCCAAAATAAACAACCGGTGCACACGTGTGCAGCCAGCGCTTGGCTTGACTAACAACCGCCCGTTGTACATAGGAATAGTGAATCAAGACGTAGACGCTATTCTCACTAAAATGCTTTATTGAACAAAATGTGATTAATTGCGTAATTATTCTATATATCATTTCTGTAAAACATGTATAGCTATAAAAATTTAGTAGGAATAATATTGAGAGCGAGGGAATTAAAAAAAAAACCGTACCAGAGTTTTGCAAACTTGTTTACACCCTTTAAGTTTTACGTAATCGTAAAACTTAAAAAGGGCCAATCTGTAGATGAGATTCTATATTTTAACTTATGAAAATTCGAACATTTTCGGGTAAGCGGTTCTTAAGAAAAAAAAATCGGAAAGGTGAGTGCGAATTTCAAAGAATTACAACTTCAAAAACCGGGTACCTTTTTTCACTTCTCTCGCGCTCACGCTTACACCGAGAGAGAGAATATGTTGAAATTTACACACTTTATATAGAAATTACTAAGGAACATAACAAACTTCATTTCATTTCTTTTTGATAAGTAGTTTCAGAGTTATGAGTCTTCAAACACTAGGCTGAACGCCGGGAAACACTGTACTTTTTAAACGCGTGTATCTCGAAAACTTGATTTTAGCAGTAAGACACCTTTCTTCGGAGCGGGTCACATATATTCTCTTTAAGTTTGTTAAATAAGTACTTTGTGTAGCACTTTTAAATTTGTTTCAGTGTCAAAATTAGTACTTTTTTATTTTATTATTTTTTGTTTAATTAAATGCAGTCACGAAATTCGAAATTACCCTTTAGTTTCCGGTCAGCATAAGTTTTCGTCTATAATTGCAAATCACTCTGTATATTTATTGATTTTCTATTAATGGAGCCAACATAATTTTCGTCATAGAAGCTCAGCACTTGTCTGGTGATAGGTTAGTTATTTTATCTGGAATGTAAGATCATAATGAAATCCACCACCTACAACTCGGTTCTTCTCCTAAAGTACCTACCATTATGAGCAGCAGATTCAAATTATAGTTTATTTTGTCGCACATAGCCAGACTGTGGCCCAGTGGTAAAGCGCTTGGCTATCAGTCTGGGGGTCGTGAGTTCGAGCCTCACGACCTGCTTTCAGAGTAAAGGTTTTTCTGTGGTTTTCCTTTACTCCCTGGCGAATGCTGAAAGCCAAACAACTTAAGACGTGCCACAGACGCGGGCCATAATAATAATAATTCGGGCCTGCCGATGCCCCCGTAGTGGCGAAAGCTGTTGGGGGATGTTAAGGCGTGGATTATTATTATTATTATTATTATTATTATTTGGAAAGGCAAAAATATTAAAAACTAAATAATGTTAGAGTTTGACTAATAACTTTGCCAGATTGTTATTTTCTAGAGGTTATTTTGTTATTATGTAACATAATTGTAAGTAATATTGTCAATTGAAGTTAATGAATAGTCTAGAATGTTGCCCGTTGGATGTAATATCGAAATAACAGTGGTTTAGGAACTCCGGTTGGGAAACGCTGGTCTAAATCGTGGTCTAAATGGTTTAATTTTATTTTCATTGCAAATCCTGACCATACGCAATTTACTAATTTTAAAACCTACAAGCGAAGAATGGAACAAAAATTTACTCCATCTAAAACATACCGGTGTTCAAATATTTATTAAACAACATCTTTAGATGCATTCAAAAACGTCATAACGCATTTAACCTCAATATTAAAGAAAACCACAACATTAAGACGTGCAATCATTTGCAGCGCACGTATTACAAAAGGGGCACACAGAATGGCATAATAGAGATGTCCGTTAAGCTCTGAACGTAACTATTTCACTATATTAATGACGTGCATAAATAATAACGAGACTAACAACCGAATAATCGAAGACTTATGAGATACACGCGCATATTAATAACATATCATTTAACATTATTCCCTCAAAGCCAAATATCAACCTCTCCTTTTCTAACATGCGCGTAACAGCGTATAGCGAAGAGTGAGATGAGGTTATGTATGCAGGATGATGTGGACATATGGAGCTCATCAATTTACTGTGTACACTGGAGGAGAAACTGAAGTGCAGTGGCGTGCTCTAATGCATTAGGGAGGGTAAGCATAAATGAATAAAATTGTAGTTAGTTAGTTGCTTAGTGATGAGATTGTAACTAGCTTAATCGTTATCGTTTTTTCAGTGTTTTTTTTTGTTAGTTTTATTATAAAATATATGTATTTTCTTACTTAACGGCCGACACTTGACCGATACAAGACATTTGATAGAGAGGATTAATTGAATATCTGAATTTGCAAGATTATAAATAGAGATCTCAGTTTAATTGTCTCTATAAATTTATTATTTGCGGCTCAAATGGCCGCTCTAAGAACATTTAACGGAGATAAAATAGAGATAAAAATCACCATGTTCTTCTGAACCGAATGGTATATACAACCATAATAAAATAAATTGTAATTTACTCGTCTTGTACTTTATTCAAAAAAACTGATCGTGTAAAATAAATTGACACATTCATTGGTCTGTAGTTCAAGCGTTTGATACGAGATGTCGCTCTTGTTTAACCCCTTGATGTAGGCAACCCAAACGAAAATATGTATTGATTTTTTATTTCATTCATACGGATTCAATCTAATTCATAAATAGTGTCAAAACTGCAATGGCATTATTGAGGTTATGTTTCTGAAAATTATTCATGAAACTGCACTGTTTGCTTTTTTTATAAGCTGCGAAATCATGTGTAATCAAACTGTGTTTATTTGAATAAGTGAATAATGGTTATAAAATTAATGAAATGTGAAGTATTTATCGTAAAGGTTTAACCGATGTCTAACGGATTATTAGTAGCGTGACAAGTGTTACCCTCTATGAATTGGGGTTATATGAATGAAAATCAAAAACTTGTTAGTCAACATAAGTTTCAGGATTTTTCTGTCACGAATTACAAGTAAATATACAAGTACAGAATGGCACGTATCGATTGATTCGCTGCAGACCTGACTACTTCTGTACAACCCCGAAAAAATAAAATCACACAATGTAATTAGCTGCCGTATATATGTTTCATAGTTTATTATTATTTTCGCATTTGAAACCATTTGATAGTGGTAAATTTGTAATGTACCAAGTTTCGAATGTTACATAACACCATTTTATGCTTCTTCGAAAAGAATTTATAAAAATAATGAATGCTAGCTAGCATGGGTGTGCTTGAGTTGAGTACAATCCCGAGCATGAAACAATTACACAATGAAGTTAGCACCGGCAAATACATTTTATTGGTTATTATTATTTTCACATTTGCAAACCAATTTTCGAAATTGGCGGATTTATTCAAGGTATACAGTACGTATGTATTATACGTATGTATGTAGAATACATATAATATTTGTACTTACTATATAAATATAGTATAAATTATACTATAAATTCCATATAAATTCTCATACATAACCTAGCACCAAAACAATTTTAAAAACATAAATCTAGCCCATGCCAAATTGTATGTCATTGTATATCACGAAATTTTTTGAAAAAGCAATATTATCCTACGTATTGCACCGACATGAACACTAGACAAAAATTATTACTTATGTATATGTACTTTATTAGTTTGCAAAAAGTTGTAATAACTTACACAAAAAGTTGTATTACATACTTATTCTTATGTAATAAGTATAACTGTAGACAAAACTAGTCATACTAGTCATAACTTTTTTGCTCACTTCATTTTATTAATCACGATATGGAATTACACTTTGTGCAAAATGGTTCAAATCAGACGTATCGCCGGCGCTCGGCAAGAAAAACATCCCTGGACGGATTCAGGATATTCAACAGATGTAAACAATGTAGTAGTTTTCGTAGTAGAAATGTGTCTGCTATCCATCCCACTTTGTGCCATTCGTCTTTGTCTAGTCACGTGATCCAACGTTAACGCTATGTACGGTTTCATTTCTTTACCACAAAATTCGGATATTACTGCATCGCGAAATATATGCCCATAATTAAAAATCCACCCTATTAGTGTATGACAAACCGCCAATTTCGCCAACAAAAACATCATTCAATTATCCCCAAACAAAAAAAAAACCCACCCTGTATAATAATACGATCGTGTTTGATGCTCACCGCTTTTTCAAGCACAGTTCCACAACAATGTAATATTAATAATAGCAATAATAATAATAGATAATCTTATGTAAATTGGGGCGTATACAGAGATGGGAGTACAATAAAAATTATGAATAATAAAACTGCAATAACCTTTTTTTCAACAGAGCGTTGCGTATTGAAGAGCACCCCCCAAAACGCAGGGTGGTGGCTCTCGACGTGCTTAGGCTCTCTTAGGAGGGTGTATTTGGCATTAGCATAAGTTGAATGCGGATTTAATAATTACCCTGTAATGCGTTATTATAATGATAATGGCGGTTGTACTCGGCGGGTAAAATATGTAACGTTTATGGGCACACTTCAGTCAGTATTTGTCTCTCTCTTTCTCTCTTGGATATAGCGTAGGGAGATGAAATTGATGTGCTGTGTCAGTGACGTTCGTGGAAGATAATTCCACGATAATAAAATAACTGTAAAGGAATAAAGGAGAAAGGTAATACAAGGTTCATGTGATAAATTACAGAAAAACAGCTTGTAAAAAAAGAATTCGAACTTATTTACGTGTAAAAAACGAGGCAAATTTGTAAATTTACATCATTGATGGTACATATTTTACAAACAAAAATAAATTTGTCACTAGATAACACCGATATTGCTGTAATTTTATTAACAGTACGTCTCTGTCGTATTGTGATATTACTGTAAAATTACAGCAATTATATAGAATGTTTCAGGAATTAATAATCTTTTACAAATAGTTTATTTACGTCAATGTCACTAGTTACACACGAAATTGCTAAACAATGTTTTGGTTGTACAGGAAAAAATGTAAATAAAGTAGAGACCCGATTTTCCGAGATATGTTTATAGTATGCAGATTAGGGTGCTTTTTGTTTGATCAAAAATTAGTTTTTTCAAAGGCCACCCGTTCAAAACATAAGTTAAAGTTGGTCATTATTTTTACTGTGTGTAATTTACATGTTAATATAATAATAATATATATTTAATATAATAATAATAATATATTTAGTTTGATAATATAGAAAAAGTCATTAAAAAACCTTTTCATTTGGTTTTACTTCAATAAATTTACATACCTACCACAGTTATTACCTTAATAGAAAAGAATGAATCAATTAACTTTTGAGTCTAGCTATCAGAGCATTTCACATATTTTCAAGTACTTAATTTGACAATAATATAACAATCTAAGCTATGTGACTACCCTGACCCACAATGAACAAAATCTAACAAGTGATACCTAACTGTTTCTGGAATGCTTCTTTTCGTAGAATCTATAATATGTGAAAGCATACATAAAACCAGTACGAGAAACTACAAAAACTCCAAAAATGCATTGTTTCTCAAAAGCTAGACACAATTTGCAATTTCGGATTCAGATTGTATAAAAAAGGTTAGCTTAGCTTTGATAATTGTATTTTTGACAAGTTACGTAGTTTTAAAAACCGCACACAAAAGAGTGTTTATTTGGAACGAGAAAACATAATTTCGTGAATTTATTTACTAGATTCAAATGCATTTTACTTGGATGTAGAAAGTTAGGTATATACAATAAATGCCACATACTCAATCTAAGTAAAATAATTTCTCAGATAAATGCTGTCGACAAATAAATTCTTTCTTTATAAGAATCAATATTGTATTGAAAGAAGTAATTGAATTTTTCGTCCCAAAAATGTCAATTGCTCCAACGAAGTAATAGTAAATCCATCCAAGTGCGTAGTTACTTGATCCAAGAAAATATAAAACATTTAATATAAGTAAGTATTGTTTACTGAATAAAAACCCACTAATTATTTAACTGAAGTGATTCTCACTCACCTCTTTCAAGTAATCCCTTTCTCTGGAATAAATATGCGCATCGTGATTTTATCAAGGCTCGCGCGCCCGCGCGTAGGGCTGCGCCGTAAAGGAGCGAAACCTAGTACGAAAACAACAACGAAGTAGCCGTAGGGGATGTGCCTTGTGATTAGTGTACAATAAACGTTTCAACACGGAATAATTTGATGTAAGGCACGCAACAGGTTATAACGAGTAAGTAAATATAACATCCCCTATCTTCTTAGTTAGCAATAGAAAACTTATATGTGGCAAATCTTTAAAATTCTTACATTAAGTAGCTAAAAATATTTACCGGAAATAAAAATATACATTGCATTGAAGACTGTTTACTTCCTTCACCAGAGTAACAACTTTCT
This sequence comes from Aphodius sticticus, assembly GCA_963966075.1. Classification (NCBI taxonomy): domain Eukaryota; kingdom Metazoa; phylum Arthropoda; class Insecta; order Coleoptera; family Scarabaeidae; genus Aphodius; species Aphodius sticticus. The sequence continues at coordinate 2,034,980 of OZ014508.1, read as the reverse complement.
TATATCTAGTAATTATTCCAAGAAATAAAATTTCTTGGTTAAAGTCAATAATCTCTCGCGTAGATACGAACCTACCAACTACTTCAACAAGTAATTAATTCTCTCTTCGTTCGAGAGATCAGTTTTCTGTGTGCGAGTATTTTGCATATTTTTGCCACCTTCTTTTTTCAAAAACCAGACGGTATTCACAATTTGTTTTCAACTTTAGATTCATCAATAAAATTCCAAATTAGTCAAATCTATCATTCTGACTAAATTAGTAATTGGAAATCTCTGAATTATTCTGATATTCTCACTCTGAAGTTAATGGATTTTGTTTTCTAGATTAAGCTAATAACTGTGGTATGTAAATTTATTGTGGTAAAACAAGAGAAAACCCTTTTTCAAAATTTTTATTATTAATGAAATTTCAATTTTGGACTCCTTGGGGAACGGGGTAATATTTTCTAATCGATCTCGATCAAAATATCGATTGATCTATAAAAGAACAAATTGACAGAATTTAGATTCTGTTTCAAAAGCCAGACATTTTAAATAGTGCCTAGTTTTTGAGAAAATAAAAACGCGCATTTTGCAAATTTTGTGCTTTCTGGCACTCTTTTTCTCAAAAGCCTGACTCAATTCAGGATTTCTGTTTTCAGATCCATATTCTGCCGAAAAAAGCATCTCAGAATCAGCTGTCACTTGTTCGATTTTGAAATGTTCGAATATATCTACTTTGAAAAGTTTATGGATTATTCCTTTAAGCTGATAATTGTAGCACCTAAGCCAATTTTTGACAACAAACAAAATTCTACATCTAGCTAATATATTTTTGTTAACTTTGACAACCGCTACAGCAACTCTTAAATAAATTCTTAAAATTATGAAATCAATAGGTACTGTAATTGTTTTTCATATAATATTTTGAAATGGTGGCCCTTAAAAAATGGACCCACAAATTAATGATAAAATAAGCACCATCCTAATACAGATGTTTCCACATTTTTAAAGCTGTTAAGACAATTATTTTGAACTCAAGCGCCATAATTATGCACTGCGCCAACCCATGTAATATTTGTATACTGAATGGGCATTTCAACTTTCATACATTTGATTAGCTTATTATTACATTACAAAACATATTTTTAATTACAACTCTGACACTTAAATCTCAAGACGTAGAGAGAACTCAAGACTAAACTTAGTCTTTATATATATTGACACATTATCAGATCTATTATTTATTAATTTATTTATTTATTTTAATAGTTTTTTAAGAATACCATTTTACACTTTAGTTTTTTTGTTATTCCCTTTCTTTCCGTTTTATATTCTCAGAACTCAACAATTTAATTAGTAAAAACAAGTAGGAATCACCAAGGAATCAACAAACCACCATAGAGATACAATAGAGAGGAGAGAACCCAAAAATGATGCTTAAAACCAGTCCCAGAAACAAACAAAGTTGTTTCATTTAAAATATAAATGTAATCTAATCTAAGCCCAGCTTTACAAAACACTTCCTCAAGACCAACCAACATCCTTCGGATTTTCAACGGTCACGCCATCGAAAAAAGCCTATCCAAAATCAATTATCTACCATATGGCGTCCTGTTCACTAATTAAAAACCATTCAACAACAAAATCGGCGACATTGGGCAATACACCATGCCACCAAACAGCTCTACCCATACCAACCACACCACACCATAGTTGTCTCGATCCATACGCAAGAATGGCGCGGAAGCTCGCCTATTATACGCCACGTTACGCTCAATGATCTACTCAAAAAAAAATATCTTCCAAAATTTTCTATGGGAACATCGGAATTTCACCTCACAGCAACTCACAGCTTCAGCCATCTGAATAGAGAGGACGTCATTTCAGTACCTACACTTTTCCATCTCAACAATACGCCATATACCCTCAAATGCCTCCAATAAGTCCAAGAGAGACGGCAATAGCAAAAGTACAAAGAAACCTACACAATTCGAAAACACCTGTACAAAAGTATAAGAGATAAAAAATTAACATCACAATGGGAGAGGTGGAGCCTTTCAAACATACGAAGCATAACGCCCAAGATAATGCTGGAGGCTCCACCCTGTATTACGATTGGTGGACGGTATAAGCGAACTGTCTGCGCAAGCCTAGTGGGAACCTGGGCTGAGAACGTGTTCGCCAGCATAGAGGTTCGTGACGTTTCGTGGTGAGCACGTATTTCGCGTTTTGTTGTTTGATTATTGGCTATTGAGAGACTATTGCAGTTACCGTTCTTCGTATTGGAAGTGACAGTGCTGTGTTTTGATCGAAATAAAAAGAAAATACGGACGATTTTTGTGATCCTGTACTATAAACAGCCTCAAGATTGATCTGGAGCTTCACAGGCAGGCCTCACAAGGCCATTTCATACGGTAAGCCACTTTAAATTATAAGAAAAACTGGTCTAATCAAGAAAGAAATATCGAGAAACCTACTATATACTCTTAACTCCATGGATTGATGCTTGAGAAAACAGATTCTGGTCAAAAAACGATTTTTTATTCTATAATTTTGCATAAATTCATTCAACCCAATCAAAGGCTTGCATTATAGCCAATCAGAATCTACTAATGTGTTACGAAGCGCATACGTCATGAACTACTTTGTGAGGTTAGAATTGACCATGCCAATAGTAGACAAAAAAAGGCTATTTTGACGCCACTAGAACGCGTTAAAATGTCTCGATTATTATTAACTGCCTGTATATTGATCAACTCTGTTTGTTTATGCTATAAGTAATTATAAGACATTGCACACTATACTATTGTTGAACACAACGCATGAAACTTGCCGTCGCGCTTGGCAGGAAATTGATGTAATAAACTATAGACTAAATGCGGGAAAAAATAATAAAAATCCTGTAAAATTTGAAAGAAATTTTATGTAATAAATTAGCTATTTGTATTGTATTCTAATTCGTATTTATGTCCCAGTAAAAAAGCGTCAATTTGTAAATTTACAACAACTTTGTTGTAATAAACTGCAGCATAAATACCGGAAATAAGTAATACTGTAGTTAGCAGCTGTACTGTAAAAAGTTTAAAATTTCTTATGTAATAAATTCAGAGCACTACGCTGTAAAAGAAGAATTTACATTTATTAACCAGTAACAACACTGAATGTTGTTATATTTTTTAGAGGAAAATCATCCAATAAATTATAGAAAAAAAAGCTGAAAAAGTAAAACCAACACTGTGAAAAATATTAACAGAAAAACTTATGTAATAAATTAAAGCACTATGCTGTAAAAAATTAATTCACATATATTTACCAGTAAAAACAACGCAGCAGAAGTTAGTTAGTTTACAGCGACGTTGTTGGTTGTTAGATACCAGCGATATTGTGGTATCTTTGTTGTATCTTTGAAAAGTAATGAAAAATTGTAAAGTTTGAATAAAATTTTATGTAATAAATTACGTATGCGTATTGTATTGTAATTCGTATTTTTGTAACAGTTAAAACGCGATAAATTTGTAAATTCACAGTGATCTTTTTGATTATTGGATATCAGAAATATTGTTATATTTTTGTTACAATTCATGTAATAAACTTCAGCAAAAATGCCGGAAAAGTAATGTACGGCAACACTGTAAAAAATTGGAAAGGAAAACTTATGTAATACATTTAGAGCAGTATGATGTAAAAGAAGAATTTCCATTTATTTACCTGTAAAATTGTAGCAAATTTGTAAATTTACAGCGACGTCGCTGAATATTTGATACCAGCTTCGTTGTTACATTTCTTAGAAGAAATTCATGTAAAAACTACCGACAAAATGAAGGATGACATTACTGTAAAAAATATTAAAAGAAAAGCCATATATGTAATAAGAATGGAAAGAAAGCACTATGCTGTAAAAAAATAATTCGCATATATTTACCAGAAAAAAAACGCGGCCGATTCGTAAATTTACAGCGACGTTGTTGGTTGTTTGATACCAGCGTTATTGTTGTATCTTTGTAAGAAAAAATTCATGTAATAATCTACAGAAAAATGCACTATGCTGTAAAAAAATAATTCGCATATATTTACCAGTAAAAAAACGCGGCCGATTCGTAAATTTACAGCGACGTTGTTGTTTGTTCGATACCAGCGTTATTGTTGTATTTTTGTAGAAAAAAAATATGTAATAAACTACAGAAAAATGCTGGAAAAGTGTAAATACAAAATGTTAATAAATTGTTATGTAATAAATTACAATACCTACTATACTGTAAAAAATAATTCGCCTTTATTTACCACTAAAAATGCGGAAAATTTGTAAATTTACAGCGACGTTGTTGCTAAGTTAATACCAGGGATACAGTTGTATTTTTTTAGAAGAAATTCATGTAATTAAACTACAGCAATATGAAAAGTAACCACAATATTGTAAAGGAAAATTATAGAAAATTTGTGTGGACTTATGCTGTAAAAAAGCATTTATGTGCCAGTAAAAACTCATGAGATTTGTTAATTTACAGCGACATTGCTAATTATTATTTCATACCTGCACGACATTATTACATTTTTTAGAAGATATTAATGTAATAACCTACAAAAATATAATGGAAAAGTAATGACTGTAAACTTCGCATTTACATACCTGTAAAAACGCGGCAAATTTGTAAATTTACAGCGTTTTAATACTGTAAAAAAATAATACGCCTTTATTTACCACAAAAAATGCGGAAAGTCTGTAAATTTACAGCGACGTTCTTGCTAATTTAATACTAGTGATACTATTGTTTTTTTTTAGAAGAAAATCATGTGATTAAACTGCAGCAATATGAAAAGTAACCACAATATTGTAAAAGAAAATTTTAGAAATTTTTTGTAAAAAATTACAGTACTCTAAAAAAGGATTTTTGTAGATTTATGCCGTAAAAAAGCATTTATGTACCAGTAAAAAGTCGATTTGTTAATTTACAGCGACGTTGCTGATTATTATTTAATACCTGCACGACATTATTACATTTTTTTAGAAGATATTCATGTAATAAACTACAAAAATATAATGGAAAAGTAACGACAATATTGTAAAAGAAAATGGAACAAAATTGTTACATTCAATACTATGCTGTGAAGTTCGCATTTATATACCTGTAAAAAACGCGGCAAATTTGTAAATTTACCGCGACGTCGCTGATCACACCTGCGCAATTTCATTACATTTTTAGAAGGAATTCATGTAATAAACTACAAAAATGTAATGGAAAAGTAACGACAATATTGTAAAAGAAAGTGGAACAAATTTGTTGTATTAGTTACATCCAGTACTACGCTGTAAACTTCACATTTATGTACCTGTAAAAACGCGGGCAATTTGTAAATTTACGCTGACGTCGCTGTATATTTGATACCGGCGAAACTGTTCCATTTTTTAGAAGAAATTCTTATGAAAACCAGAGCAAAATGCTGTCAAATAACAGCAATACTGTAAAATTTAAAAGAAATTTTACAGTAATATCCTGTAAAATATAAATTTGCATTTGAGGTTGCATTTTTTAGAAGAAATTTATGTACTAAACTAACTAAACTACTTCAAAATGCTGGAAAGGTAATACTGTAAAAACTGGACCACATTTTATGTAATGAATTACAACACTATGCTGTAAAAGAACTAGAAACGCATTTATGTACCAGTAAAAACTCACGAGATTTGTTAATTTACAGCGACGTCGATTGTTTCATACCTGAGCGATGTTATTACATTTTTAGAAGAAATGCATGTAATAAACTACAGAACGATAGGAGAAAAGTACCGACAATAATATAAAAGAAAATGGAACAAAATTGTTGTATTAGTTACATCTAGTACTACTTCGCATTTATGTACCTGTAAAAACGCGGCATATTTGTAAATTTCCGTCGACGTCGCTGTATATTTGATACCAGCTATATACATTGTTTTTAGAAGAAATTCTTGTAAAAACTACAGCAAAATGCTGTAAAGTAACAGCAATACTGTAAAATTTAAAAAAAAATTTACAGCGATCTGCTGTAAAATCGCATTTGAGGTTGTATTTTTTAGAATAAGTTTATGTACTAAACTATTTCAAAATGCGGGAAAAGTAAGGGTAATACAGTAAAAAACTGAATCACATTTGATGTAGTTACAACACTACGCTGTAAAAGAACATTTATTTACTAGTAAAAACACGGAAATTTTGTAAATTTACAGATTGTTTGAACCGTGTGATATTATTGTATTTTTTATAATACGTCCCTGTGATATTGATCGATGTAATTCGTGAGAAATTACAGCAATAATACATTTTTGTCGGATATTTACTTATTTATATTTATTCATTTAGATTTCTTAGGAATCGTATACGGTAATTTTACTTCATTTATTTATTTTTCTTAAATTTTATCGATTTTTTTTACAATTGAATGGCGTTTCTTCACAGCAATGTCACTGGACAACACTAAAATAATAAACACAAAATAGATTTTTTATCATAGTAATGCAATAATATTCTTTAAGGCCAATGGAAGCGCAGGCAAACATAACCTCAAAATCCTATCGGAAAATAGTGACAGTTCTTATTGTGATAGCTAAAATGCCTGTTGAGTAACAATTACGTTCGAACGGCTTAAAATTGATGACGCACAAGCCAAAACTAGCCGAAAGAACAGTATTAAAGAGATACGTGACGTTAATTATCCAACGTTTTTCTTGTTAGAAAGTATCTGAAGTTTTTCTGGGAACAAATTTTTGGTTAATAAAAACCGTTTTAAAACTGAGAGCCCCCGCACGTTAATAAAATCATCCAGATTTGTGAATGGAGCCACCCCGCAGTGTTTTGTTTACCCTTCGTTCGAAACAGGGGTGGTTTGGCGCGAATGGGTATATATACAGCAAAGGAGATTTATATGCTGAAATCCCAAAACGCTTGTCCACGTCAGGGTGTAATCTTTCACTCCCTCGCATTCGCCCCGATATAGCCCGACAAGTGTCCCGTTCGGGGTTGTTTATCCCCCGAATCCAACAGGAATTTCAACCCCGCGGAACACTGAACCGAAATAGCACCAATTTGTTTGACTTTAATTGACCGATATGAAGATATATCGACTTTGGAATAGCAAATAAATGTTTTTTGTTTTTTTTCTGGGGAATAAAATAAGGGATGTTTTTGTTTGTTTTTTTGGTCAATATTTTTAATTTGTTTTAGTGTACAAATTATTGTGAAAGTATATCTTTTTGGTCTCTTAATAAAGAGCATTGTTAAATTTAGTTTTACTTCTGTTGTGTGTGTTTATTGATGTCAAAAAATAGAAAATTGCGTTGGCCTACATTGAACCACTGTCTATATTAATTGGATATTGTGATGTAATAAATGGAATTGTATTGAAGACTGGGAAATAACAGCCTTTTTTGATGTTCTGTAGTGTTAATTCTTTCTATTATTTTAATTTTTTTTATCTAAAAATTCTACATTTGTACAGGGACGAAGAGGGGCGTGGACTACAATGGTCACCATTCCCAAACAGTCAAGAGTTTAACCCAGACAAGTCCCAGTATGTTCAGGTTTTTCTTTTTATTGAATTTTCGATTTGTTGTAGATCGTACTTAAATGTAGAATTTTGTGAGGAGTAATTTAGAAAAAAACTGGGTTTTGCCATTAAAAATGTTGTGAGCAAGTCCTGTTATCAAAGTAGCTAGTTGGTATATTAGAAGGGTTAGAAGACTATTTAGATAGAAATCAACCGATTTTGTCGAACAAGTTTATAACCTCAATAAACATGTTACATGTTAGAAAATTAAATTTACTTGTGCTAGAACGAAATAGGTTGCAATACAAAATAACTGGTTGGACATAAAACAATTGTCACGCGATGTGATTGTTATAAACTCAAGGGTTATACTTTTTTAAACACGATTTGACTTAAATCAATATTCCAAATAACTTAACCTCAACAAGCAAATAAACTAGAGTGGTCAGTGAAGAAAATATTGTTGGCGTAAAAAAAATATTTTGATCCAAAAGAATAAATTCAAAATATATAGTATAAATTCCCGCTTATCGAAAAATGGAATAGGAATGACTAGCTGTGATATTTTCCGACAGTGATTTCGCCACAGTTATTAAATAATATTATCAATCTGTTCACATTATAGTTTAAGTGCTTATGATACCACAACATTTACAAAAGGCGTTTTCAACGTGAATTTAGTACCTTTTAGTTACCGTCGGAACGTGTGAATGTGTCTTGGTTTAGCATAGCCAGTAACCAGATAGCACTAAACATCACGCAGGCTGGTGTCAGACAACAACTCTATTAGCTTACTGAATTATTTGACATTTAATATTATCTGACGTTTATGGCCGCTCGTAGCTTTGTCTAACCTCAAAAACTCAAAGCTATTATTCACACATACACGAAACATACAGCGTATGCTGTATGAATTATTATTACTTCTACACGGATTATTTATTATTAGCGTTCTATTATTATTTATATGAGTAGATTAGACGGGAAAATTCCTAATTGATATGTCTTTATTGTGACGCCGAATGATTTATTATTGTAGCTCTAAGCTTGTGTTGATTGTTATTAAATTATGAAATATCTTTTTTTACTTTATCATACGTAGTATAACAAAGTATTGTACTCGTGCCGACAAAAAATGTTGAGATTTTAGCAGAGTCAATACTTTTATGGTATTTTTTTTCAGTTCATATATTTGTTTAATTTTAGTCTCAGTAATGCCCTCGTTAATATTGCAAAACTCTTTAGATATCAAAATAAATGAAACCAAACAAGAAATAATAGTAATGTAATTTTTAAAAAATTGCTTTCTTACAAATTAAAATTTTCTTATTAATTTCTTCTTATTTTTATCAGATCACGGACATTCAAATCATATTTACTGCTTTGGAATTTTTTTTTCTATACATCAAATTTTCTGCTTGCAGCTTATCAAATTTATTCCAGATTACAATAATTTCTGTTTATATTGCTCTTCTGTTGTTATTTTTGCTTTATCATACGCAGTATGATTTTTTAACACTTTTTTCATACGCATTTTTTTAACGATTCTGCAAATGAGCCGCCATTTCTGTCAAAATTTCGTCAAAATAGTTAAATAATAAATTAAAGTAGAGGAAATTTTGCATAATTTATATCTATGGCATTTTTTGGTAAAATTAATAGTTTAGCTGCATGAGCAAATTCCATTTGATCGAAATCGGTCGTGTCTGCATTAATACAAAGCTAGTTAGCCAGGATTTGACAGATATTTTCTTTCTAATTACAGTAGGAGGTGTCAAACGCTGATCTTTTGACACTAGGAATTTAGACTATTTTAATGCAGACACGATCGATCTCGATCAACTAGAAACTCATGCAGCTAAATTATTAATTTTATATATAGTATGATAAAGTCATGTGCCTGGTCACATCAGATTTTTTTAATTTCATTTTTATTTTAATGCAGACATGATCGATCTCGATCAAATAGAATCGCATGCAGCTAAATTATTAATTTTATATATAGTATGATAAAGTCATGTGCCTGGCCAGATCAGATTTTTTTAACTTCCTTTTTATTTTAATGCAGAGACGATCGATCTCGATCAAATAGAATCTCATGCAGCTAAATTATTAATTTTATATATAGTATGATAAAGTCATGAGCCTGGCCAGATCAGATTTTTTTAAATTTCTTTTTACGTTCATATCTTATTTAATTCTCTTATATAATAAATTTGGTGGTAAATCATTAAAATAGCTTGTTAGTAGCTGGAAACGCATCCTTAAAAAGGATAATTTTCTAAATTAAAATCTCCTGTAATTACAGCACGTTTAAGACGTCACTTACATTAAATTAAATTTAACATCCCTCCGCACTAAGCACCATCCAATTATTTTATTTTCTTATTAAACACTCGAAAACACATCTTTGCTTGCAGTAATTACATCATTAAAAAGTCCTGCCTCGGAGTAAGCCATTAATTTCATACATATGTGATTGCCATACGGTGTTCGTCTGATGCTAAATTGTAAGCGAAGTAACGAAGCTAACGCGCTTACAAAATCTTCCCACGAGTTTGAGGATGTCTTGTAGCATTTAACTAGCCACATGAACAACATTAACCATATATATATATACCATATATAGCTCACAGTCATTTAAGAGTAAATTCAACAAAAACCCTGCAAAAAATAAAGTACATCTACAAATTGGTATATACCTTCTATTTAGTTCCTTGAACAACATATTAAAGGGCCTAAAAAGTCCTATGTCTCCGTCATGCCTTTTTGGGGTATTTTACCCCAAACTACCCTAGCTTGCATAAAATCGCTCATAACCCCTTCAAACTTGGCATTTAGGTGTTTTGAATAACACTGAATCTAATTGCACTATTTTAACTATTTTAACCATTTTTATTATTTTCAAAGTTTTATTGGATACTGACCCGTCATTTAATCGCAAAGCAAGAATATACAGAAACTTAATAGAAAACACAGAAGCTTAGCAATAAACCAAATTACAGGCAAAGAATATACAATATTCTATTCTGTCTAACGGTGGATATTGAATATTTTTGTACGTTTTTCAAAAATCGTAACTGTAATCTGTAAAAAGAATTTATGGATTTTTGCGTTGTTTTACGAAAATCACAGGACAAAATTAAATTGGTTTAGAAAACCAACCTACCTTTTGCTATACGTGCATAAAATTTCGCTAACACGTAGCAACATTTTATATGTCGAGTGACCGGCTTAAACGTTAAAAAAAGTTAAAAAAAACTTTGATATTCCATAACTTTTGTAGACGTATAACCAATTTTCAGTATTTTTTCGAGACATGTAAAGAAATTTCTCAGATTTATCATATTAATATACATTTGATAATTAAAGAAAATAAGATGTTCCAGCTGATTATTTATTCTGGGAGATCAAAAATAGTGTTTTTGGTCTAAGTTTGAGACATCCTGTGGGATAATTAAGGAACTTGTTCTCTCGCAGGTTGGCAACTAACTAGGTACTCTCTTACAAAACCACATCAATTCTCAACATCTTGTTTTCTAATTCATCTCAATATCTGATTTTTTGTAGAAGATACACAGTTTGAAGCAAAATTTTGTATTTCACTCATAATCAAGTAACATTTACTGCAAGGATTCAGATATTGGAATGAACTAAAAACAAAATCTTGAGAATATGGATGTTTTTTTAACGAAGTACTTTAAAATTTGCTCATGCTCCGCAGTTATTTCACAGCGTGTATCGAAAGTAGATCAAAAACAACATTATGTTGTTTTTCAAAAATTACAAAAGTATGTGCTTATCTCTAAGAAATTCAATGAATTTCTTTAAAATGCATTAAAAAATAATCAAAACCGGTATATTACAAAAGTTTAGCAAAATAAGCGGTCAGTTGTGACGGTCAGTGTATTTTTTCTCAAAACTGTACCTTTAAACTTGGCATATCTTGTTGTGCTGTATAGAGTCGTTAGATTAGAACATATGTTTGTTATTTTTTTACCTTAAGATTTATTTATTATATAATTCGTCTTTCTGAGTCCATCTTACTATATTTATTAGTTGATAAAAATGTTCTAAAAAAATATATATTTCGTGCAAAGGGCTTATATTTGAAGAATTTATGTTAAAGGGAAAAGTTAATATATACAATTTTAATCCCTATAATAAAGGATAATGAAATAAACTTTGTCCTGTATCAAACAATTTTTTTTTATTTAAAATAAATATGGCAAAACAATTAATCTCTAATAATGCAAATAATGTCGAACACTCAATGAATTATGTGTTGTTCAAACAAATATGTTTTGATCACTAGCACAACAATTTAAAGGAGTATGTGTGATGTTGCTTAAAATACAAAAATCAGCGTAACCAACCAAACTAAAAAAACATACTAATAATATTTTTTGTGTTTATATAAATCCTAGAATCTGTCTATTTTCGAGTACGATCTCTTGAAAAGACGGTTTTCTACAATAAAAATCTGGTCACCTTAAGTATAAACAGTGCAAAATTGAAAAAGGAGAATTTTTAATTAAGCATTACATTAAAAAAATAATAATAGTTGTTCCTTCACGTTTAAGTGTAACGTCCTGTATAAATGAAAATAATTTTGCGTTGTAGAATATGATGGGACAAACGCCTTTTGTTACCATTATAATGACTCGCCCTGTATATCATACAATACTATTAATAATAAGGAAGATATCTTTCCAACTGCATCAAGAGGCACCTATGCAAAGTAAATAGATTCTGAGATATTAAACTGTTTGTCAAAAAAATGGGCAATCGTAGGCCTTTTATTTAAAAAAAACACGTAAAATCCAATATTTCGCTGATTTCGTCCTAAAATTGTTGTCAGATAATAACTAAAACCTAGATGCTCATGTCCGTGCTACTGTTATATAGCGTCCGCGTATCGGAGAGCATTGTTTATATTGAAAACCAACTTTGGATCTATTATACGTCAAACCATCAATGTTATGATGCCTTTTATATCAAATACACCCATCGACATGCACAGAAATAACAAATTAAGAGGCTGGTTCAGCCTAACTTCAGGTCTGTTCCGGTGGGCCCCTATTGGTCCAATTATTCAAACTGTTTAGTGCTCGTGTGGGTTTATTATTGAATAACGATAGCATCTTATGAGATTATAACAATCTAAATTAACTCTTCTTGGTCGGACTTGCTCGATATTTACAATTGCTGCTCAAAATAGACGTATAATTAGATGTCGTGATTTCAGGAATAACAATGTAATTATGTTTTCTGTGTCAAGTCCGTCGTAGTTTCACTTTACGTCAATGTAATATTTGTGAAAATTCCAATAAATAAAACGAAATAAAGCCACACTTTTAAAAAATCGGCGTCGCATTTTCCCAATTTTTCCATCCATGTTCGAGGCCATTTCGAGGCTGGACAGTGTGGCCATCTACGATGTTGTCGAGAACTAGACGTCATTAGACGAAGATAGTAATGGGTCTATCTCTATCTACCATATACCACAAAAAAAGCTGTAACTCCCTAAAATTCACACACTTTATTTACTGGGACAGATTTCGAGAGTTCTAACCTACAAATCCGATATAATCTGAAAATGTAGAAAACTTGGGGACACTGCACAAAGAAGTATTCTAATCTAAATTAGGAGATTACATAAAAGTTCTACTATTATATCAGACATCAATCAGGTTTGTGCCTAAAGAAGTATACTATTGTTTTTTAAAATTTCCTTTTCAATTGTTAGGTTAGTTAGCAGAATATACATATAAACAGTGCTGTTTTATCCATTCTACTACCAGAGAATTCAAGCTCCAAGTATGGTATGATGCAGATAGCTCATTACGGGTTTTGTAATTGGATTCAAATCACATTACGAGGAATCAAAATCCTTACGTACTATTTTGTTGATCGAAGAGGATTTCTAGACAAGAGATGTGATTACTAATTTTCATAATTTCCACGAACTGACAATAAAATTATCGAGGTATGCTGAAGATTACCGATTTTTTATCGGTAATCGGTAATTATGTCTATAACATTATTATATGAGAAATGTATAATGGGACATACTCGACTTGTCAACCACTGACTCCAGATGTTTTTCTCCTCAAGTGCAAAGTGTATGGAGAATTACGTTTAAGACAACAAACCGCAGATAGTATTGGAATTAGCCCCGAAGAACCGAACAAGCATTACGACCCATATGCGTGTGGACTGATGATAGCGAGGATCAACATTTTTGTGATTTTGATATTATAATATAATATTAATAAAGCTATATAATATTATAAAGCTTACGTTGTCTAATTGTCTTTTATAAATAATATATGCATTACAAATTGGTAAATAAAGAATAACTTATTAACTGTTTTGTTTTTCTTATATGTCATCAGATCCCTGCGCTGTGGATGTACATACGTATGTAATATCGACCCATACAAAGAAGACTATAGTAACTACATTTAGTTTGTTAGTTACGATAGTCTTCGTTGCATGGGTCGATATGTATTTGTTTTTCAGTAGCTAGGCATAAGTGTATTATCGGCTGAGAAATGAGTGCATAATCTATTGTACCAAGAGTAAGTAGTCCGTGACCAAAGTTATTGGTACGGGGTTTGTTTTCTAGGAGGTATAAATGTATATGGGCGCATAATCTCAATACACTTTCAAATATTCCACATATTCACAGTACGTGTGCGTGTATTCATAGTACGTGGTTTTTGCATATATCACTTCATAAACCGTAGACAAATGTTGAAGTTATTTATCATATAAATATATGATAAATATCTCACATTCTCCACATAGGTTATGTCACGGTTATGTCAACAATTTATAACAGTAATTTTTAGAGCTACCGTGTTATGTTGGTAACCGTTGTAAAATCACTAGACAGCCTGCTTACGTGTGCAAAAATAAATTGAAACAGCGTTAAATACGTTAGATCATATAATGTTGACCGCACGTCGGCAAAGTCTATCTTGTTCCAAAGTAGTTTTAGCGAAAACGTCGACATCCCCACGCAAAGACCAATTCTCGACTGATTTTTCTAAACTTATCAAAAACCGCCAAGCCTCTGTCGATCAGCTGTTGGACAGGCCACTTAAGTACTCACGTATCATTTTGTCGCTTCGCGAATGACCCAGGCGCGTTTCCGTATGATTTGTATGCGCTTTTCGGCGGGCCCAAGGTCATGTAGTATCAAACATAACCTCACTTTCGTTTAAAACAATCCTAATTATCGCGCAATACGGTGGATAAATTGTCCCAAACGGCTCTCCGTACACTGCCTACACTTATTAACACTAATATTAATTGTTCCGTATGTGTTATGTATGTATGTTTAACTTGCATTGTTTGCACGTAAATTTTGGGAGGACGCGGCCTAAACGGGAACCCGAAGACTGAGTACAAATTCCGCTTCGAGGTGGCGCATGAGCGGTGGATATTCTAATTGTTTTAGCGGGAATATGCATACTGTTTGATTTTAGATTTATTCACTAACACTGATTGACAAATTTTAAATTGTTGTCGGTAACTTTAACCTTAATATATGTACTTGCTTTGGATATCGGTAATTTTTATAGTATCTTAAATTGTTATAATATGCTTTATGTGCATTTTTCTTTTGACGATTTCCCTGCTACGAATGTATTTTGGCGAAATAAAGCTTATTATTATTATTATTATTTTGTTAATTTGGATGTGCTGATTTTGAATATGGCCGTAAAGCGTTTAATAAACTTTATTTTAGTACAAATGTCATTTATCTAATCAAAAACAACACAGACAAACAAGGGCGTAGCCAGAAGTTTTTACAGGGGGGGGGGGGGGGGCAAGGAGTCAGAAAAATTCCAAAATTTACGTAAATAAATATTTCTTATCGCATATCTTTTTGTTTATAAAAATATATGTATGAGGTATGTACATAATATGAAATATGCTAATAAAACATTACGTAATGTTAAGTTTCCGCTTGTTTTCGGAAAACTTCTGCAGGACAGATTCTTTGAATTGCTTTTGGTCTTTATTTGCAATGTTGCGATGAACGCTGAGCACGCTACCGAAACATATATTCTTGGAGGACATGTATCAAATGTATCAAAATGTACATATAAGTGTACAAGAACAGTAATACTAATATATCATCATTTCCAAGATATTTGCGAACGGCGAATTAATGCAAGAACCGCCATAGCGCCATCTATTGCTTAAAAGACAAACTATAGGTAAACGGGTTGACATTTGCCAAACGAGACCAAACTCGAAACTCAACAAAATTAGACTAATCTAAAGTAATATTTAGCTATATGCACTTAAACTGCAATAATTACGTGATTGCAGTGTTACGGATACAGTGATAACACTGTAATCACGTAATCCTATAACTGAAATATTCTTTAGGACCAGGAATCCTAATCACCCAATCATACAACGATATAATACTGGTTTCCAAATAATAATTAATACTTAGTAAAATAGTTTCTTATATCCATTGCAAAAAAAAACACTGCTTTATTATCGCGTTCAATAACTACACATCACACAGGCTTCAGTAATATACAAAGTAGATATATAGTGGTTGCCAAACCGACAAGTAAATTGAAGATATAATTTTAGACTGCTTTATTACAAATAACATTATATTATTATATAAGGTTATTTGTAATAAAGCAATCTAAAATTTTTACTTCAACTTACTTGTCGGTTGCATCAACAATTCCTCTATTAATTCCCAATAAATCAACTGAACAATAAATACCTCACCCTGTACTGAGATTTGGAGGTAGGTACTGGTATTTGAGTTGCATACTCGAGGGTAATTTATTAAATTACATTTTCTCATAAAATAATCACAACTGGCTTTTACAGTACATGTTATGTGTCTTTGTAAATTTATTATGTACCTAACACAATTTTGAGCATTTTTATTTTGAGCGCCAGGGGGGGCAGGTGCCCCCCCCCTGCCCCCCTGGCTACGCCCTTGCAGACAAATAATTTGTTACTACGCCAGTTTAATAAAATTTGTAGTAAGTATACTCATGAACTCATGAATTGAAATACGTTAGCTATACGAACGAACATTATCGCGATTTAGGGGAGGGGCAAAACTCTGAACGTCATAGTGATACTAGGTCTCTTAATTACCTATAATTTGAGGTATGATAGAAATTAATGCAAACATTTTTGCAGAAGTTATAAACATTTTTCTGTGGAAACTGATGGAAATACGTTAGCTATAGGAGCGAACATTATCGCGATTTAGGGGGGGGGGGGTGGCAAAACTCTGAACGCCATAGTGATATTAGGTCTCTTAATTACCTATAATTTGAGGTATGATAGAAATTTATGCAAGCATTTTTGCAGAAGTTATAAACGTTTTCCTGTGGAAAGTGATTGAAATACGTCAGCTACAGGAACGAACATTATCGCAATTTAGGGGGGGCAAAACTCTGAACGTCATAGGGATATTAGGTCTCTTAATTACCTATAATTTGAGGTATGATAGAAATTTATGCATACATTTTTGCAGAAGTTATAAACGTTTTCCTGTGGAAAGTGATTGAAATACGTCAGCTACAGGAACGAACATTATCGCAATTTAGGGGGGGGGGGGGCAAACTCTGAACGTCATAGTGATATTAGGTCTCTTAATTACCTATAATTTGAGGTATGATAGAAATTAATGCAAACATTTTTGCAGAAGTTATAAACATTTTTCTGTGGAAACTGATGGAAATACGTTAGCTATACGAACGAACATTATCGCGATTTAGGGGGGCAAAACTCTGAACGTCATAGGGATATTAGGTCTCTTAATTACCTATAATTTGAGGTATGATAGAAATTTATGCAAGCATTTTTGCAGAAGTTATAAACGTTTTCCTGTGGAAAGTGATTGAAATACGTCAGCTATAGGAACGAACATTATCCCATTTTAGGGGGGGCAAAACTCTGAACGTCATAGGGATATTAGGTCTCTTAATTACCTACAATTTGAGGTATGATAGAAATGAATTTGGTGTCTGAATTTGGGACGTTTACCATACATATACTTTTGAAAAAAACAAAAATGAAATTTGACTGTTTAGGTAAAAAAAACAGAATTATTTTGATAAAACATGGGTTAAATTCGCCAAATTTTGCACCGTTAATTTGTAAGCGCCGACGATTACAAATGCTAACTAAGTTGGCCGTTTAAAACAACTGAATAAAACATTGACTCCTCAACACTGTTCCATTATTCATAATTTGCAGAGAGCACTCTCTCTCTCAACTGAAAATGAGAGTTTAGGTAAGTTAGCTTTTGTCGGCTCATTTGCATTCGGATAATGAATATTTATTATTTGATGTACATACATTCATACACAAATGTCTGGTGATTTTTATTCATACAAAACAAACATGCAGGTTATGGTGGACATTATTCAATAGATGATATAATGATTTCAATAAATGATTTATCATTGTCGACCTGTATCAAAACGTCAGTAGAATAAAAAAATTCCCGTCTCTATGCATCATTAATAACAATTATCTCCACCTTTTTTAACCTGTCTCTTATGTACGCCATTCAAGTATTAGCCGACTCACTATTAACAATCAATTTAATTTTTATTTGAACAAAATTACCCACTGTTCGTAATCTTAAGGTCAATTTGAGTTATAAGTTTCTCATTTATGCAATAATTGACACGTTTCTTACAATAATTAGGCACAGACAAGTGCTAAATAATTCAATATTAGATATGCATTTATTAAAAATGATGATTTGCTTAATTTTAAAATAGATAGATAGAGAAAGGTTATGTTATTCACAGGAAATGGCCGTTGAACATTTGAGGTTAATTAGGACTGGATTTAGACGTATGTTGATTTATTCAACGATGGAGACTATTTATTATTCTCTATTATAGCGTAGCACCTGCTTCATGCTTCGTGAATCCAAATTAATGCTTGTTATGTTTCATCGGCGATTATATCTATGAAATAAATAGCATCCTAAAGGTGTATTTACATTTAAAGTACTAGGTTCGAATCCCGGTCTGGACATTTTTTTTATTTATTTTTAATTTATTTTTATTATTTTTTATATTTGTTGTGTCATCTTAAAGAAGATGCTTGAATCTTTCAGATCTGTTGGACCTATGTGCGATGCCAGCTTCAGTGCGGCTGAAGGCTTGTCTAGGATGGCATCTCTCGGTGGTGCGGCCCTTGGTGTGCCTCAAGGGATGTCAGGGTCGGTTCAGGCCGCGAAAAAGCAGGAGGATCACATTAAGAGGCCCATGAATGCGTTCATGGTCTGGTCGAGACTTCAGAGGCGCAAGATCGCGCAGGAGAACCCGAAGATGCACAATTCGGAGATTTCGAAACGTCTAGGTAAGTTAATTTGATTTAATTTTAAAAAACAATTTTTTTTTTGTTTAGAGGTAAAGTTTGTGATTCTGATAAATAGAAATTAGGCAATTTTGGGTGAAAAAAAAAAAACAGAGGGGTCAAAAATTTGAATTTATTTTGAGCAAAGTAAATAAAGGTAAGATGACGAACTAATTCAGTTTTTTCGATATATCTTCTTTTCAGTACATCCTAGACAAAAAGTTAATATCACTGAAGTTGTATAGGGCACAATTCTCTACAAACTAGGTCTATTTGAATCTTTTTCCAAAATCAATGATTTCGGAGATTTTTGAGTTTATATAGGATGCACGTAAACAAATTTCCTGATGAAAAAAGTAAAAGTATTATAATATTATAAGCTTTAAATTGTTGTTTTTTTTTGTTTATTTCCTATTTATTTTAAATTGTAAATTTTAATTTATGTATTTGTATGACTTGGAAACTGCATTACATAAAATGAATAGTAAACTTTCTAAATTGTCCAAACCATTTGGAAACATGGTTAGTTAGCAACCTTTTTTTTCAGAATCGGTCTAAATATTTCAGTATAAGAGGTCAGTTTAGAAATTGTGGACCATATAAAATATCTGGGTATTGTTTTGGACAGTAGTTTGACATTTAAACATTACTTTGACTATATAACTCGAAAATCATCCAAGATGTTGAGTACACTTTGTTGGCAAACAGTTGAAAATCGTATATCATATCGCAGGATGATTTTATATAATATTGAAATAGATTCTTATACGACAAGAAGCAAAAACGGTGTATATGTGACCCCGCACGAGAGAATCGCCCTAACTGCCATCTCTTGTTTCAATAATATTGACTTCTGTGTTTGAAGGCGCATAACTCTAAAACTACCGAACAGAAAAAATTGAAATAAAGTGTATCATACTCCTGAATCATTTCTACATAAGTTGTATGCCTGTCAACATTTTCTGCTTCTCGGTGTAAACATGAGCGTGAGAGAAATGAGAAAAGGTCACCGATTTTTGCACTTTTAAATTAACGTTCGTCTTTCCATTGTTTTCCTCGTAAACCGCTTGACACAACAATTTAGATTTTTGTTCAGGTTGCATTTAGAGCCTTTTCTATAGATTGGCGTTTTTCTTTTCTTCCGCTTTTGTGTAATAAAGGTTGCAAACAGGGCCGCGTTTACCAGTAGGCAAAATAGGCATGTGCCTAGGGCCTGGCGAAAGGGGGGCCCGCAAGCTGCCCCCTTCTACCTACATAAAATAGGGGCTAGGGCCCAATAATTGTATAATAAATAAATTGACTTAGAATTCAAAGTTATATATAATTTTAGAATTGTTTTGTGAATTTTTGTATGTTTAACAGTGATGAAATAACACTTCACATAGTCAGTGCCAAGTTCCAAGATTCAAGATTACATTTCAGCCTACCTAAAGAATGCAGTGCCAAAAAACGAGATATGTAGTTGGTATTTTGATACCATTTTTGAAATTATTGGTTAAAACCTAAAAAAATTTCTTTTCGAGATACAAATGCTCGAACAATGTCAAGTATTCTCAAAACCGAACCGCAATACACCAAACGCTTTATTTTCTAATGTGACAAACAGTATGGCTTTTATATGTTTTGGGGAATTCACATGATGTCAATGAAAATAATTCTCAAAACTTCCGTAAATAAGATAAAATAATATCTAAAACCCATTTTTTTGGAACTGGTCGCTTTTCATATATTTGTAGACAAAAGTACATTCAAGAATAATCATGCATGTACAAAATTAATAATGGAAATTGAAAATGTTGTTTTTTGTCGATATCTGGAAATTGCTTTGATTACCAAAAATACGTTCGCCCAAATTTAACTCTTGTATCTCTTCAAATAAACGAGTAATAAGTGACCATCCTGTATTTATAGATCTACGTTAATTTTTTTTTTTAGGTTATTTTTAAGATAGCACGAATGCTAATGCAAAGAAAAAATTAAGGAAAACTGTAACATAAACTGCAGAACCCACAACACTTTTTAGTGAATTTAAAAAAAAAGAAACAAAAAAATGACAAAGAACGAAAATTTGTTGCTTATAGAAGTGCCAACTTTTTAGTCGACCTACAGTCAATTATGCCACTGCTTATAGTTTTAATAACGTAATTTTAGTTAAGTTATTGTACCACATAGGTAATTATAGAAATAACAAAACATAACTTATTGCAATTACCTAACTTTTATAGACTTACGACAAAAAATATAAATAGAACAGTTTTATTTATTAAAAATCGCAGAGAATAGGACTTGCTTCAGAGAAGTTAAATTATATTTTAGACAAAATTTAATCCACCTCTCCTAATGTCGAAATAATTTTAAGATCTCTTTCTACCACGACCGGTTAGCAATGCCGAGGGTTCATTTTCTATTTTAAGCTGGTAAAAAATATTTTGCGCAGTACACTTTCGGAGTAAAAACTCAACCCGCTTGCAATACTATAATATTAAAAAGGATTTTCTAAAAACCCTCTACTATGATGATATTATTATGAAAACATTTATTGAAGCCAAATATAGAAAAAGAACATTTTAGGTTTGTAAAATAACTTAAATTTTCATTAAAAATTTTAATAAAAATTTTCTTAAAAAATTCGATTTTTGTTTCTTTAAAAAATATTTTTATTATTGGCTTATCTATATCATATACGATATGTAGGTTGAGAGGCCCGGAATTGCAGGTGTGCCTAGGGCCCGTAAAACCCTAGACGCGGTTGCGAACAAGATTTTCATGGAAGCGGATATCTCAGTAACGACTATTAGGATCGGGATATGCACGTAATCAATCGTCATATTTTATTTAATGCGACTATAGAAACAGAATTCCATAATAATTTTTAAGTAATTTTTAAATCGATTTAATATGAATGATATAAATTTCGTGCATCGCGCACTACGTCAATCGTAACGGTAAATGGAAACGTAGCTGGGACAGTGGAAGATTATTTACTATTAGTACGATACGATCAGGACAATTTAATTTCCGAATTTTGAATAGTACCGCGAGTTAAATATAAATAATGAATTTAGATGTACAAATAATTATAGCCAACAATATTTTACAAACACGGATTCAAACGGATTCACTGATCGCGTCAAAACTTCGCATATCGTTCGACTGCCTCGCACCAAAACCCACAAGCGAGGGAAGCCGAACTGAGCAAAATAATGTTCATGTTTTTATATCGGTCTTAAAAATTAACAAATAGTCGGAATGCTATTAAATTCAAGGGATATGTATCGCAGTAAATAAGGATTATTTGCATGCCAACTGCGTTGTCCTGCTAACATTCGTTCCTGAGATATCGGCTTCCATCAAAATCTTGTTCGCAACCGTTATTACATAAAATCTGAAGAAAACAAAAACGCCAATCTATAGAAGAGACTCTAGATGCAACTTGAACAAAGACTGAAATTTTGCGAGTAGATAGTTTACAGCGCCATCTAGCAATGCAATTGAATGAATGAATTTTGTTTGTATCCAAATATATTAATTATTTAAGGATTAGAAGCAGCAGAATTCCGTTCTTTTGTCACCTGAATTCCTGCTCACTGTCATCGAAAAGATTACTTCTAGATCTTCCCAGACCAGACAGCAATTGTCACATTGTTACCTATCTATTTACCTGAGTCCAAAAAACATGTACCTTCGCTAATTAAAAAAAAAAGTATCATTGTAGTCCCTCCTAAAGGACCCTCCCCATACCTCTCAGGGTCGATCTAAATGAAAAAAGATAGAAATAACTCCCAGGTGCCTTTCTTCTTTTTTCTTTTTCTTCATCTCAATTCTCGTTCATCCTTATTCCTTTAGCAATCTCCGCGACCAAAGAGAACTGACTTCAAGGTAGCACAATACCTTTAATGTCCTTTTGAATAGCATTTCGAAGCAACTCCCGTGCCGGTACAGATCCGGTGACTGAACAATGAACCCGAAGACCATTGTTGCCGCTGACCAACCCAAAAAATATTACACCCGGTATCTATAGATATATAGTTCATGTGAGTCGCTACTGTCCAGGCTGCAGCGTTATGTAGGTAGTCGCATATCAAAACACTTGAAAACCGAAAAACGCGGCAGCTGCGCGCTGTCACTTGTCTATCATGGCCTTCCTTGATACACCACGGGCGCGTATGAATATGAATTATGTATGTGCATGGGGTGGGACCGCTACATAAACACTGCTATACAATGCTTTATGATATAGGGCTTTATATTTAGGGTGAAAACGTATTTAAAAAAGGTGACGTTTATAGGATACATACTTGAGTGTGGAGGTCTTTTCATATGCTAACTTGGATCGTATTAAATTGAGTATTGAATTAAGTGGTTGTTAGACGTTTATGAAGTCGTGGGGTCCATCATTCCAGCAACGAAAAAGAAATGAGTTACAAGAAGTACATTTTGGGGGCTAGCAGGACAAAATTCTCAAAATCAACGAAAAATATTTTGATTTTTAATGTATTAAAATCAAAGATAATATTCTAAATAAGCCATACCTAAAGTATGGCATCGATCAGCTACAAGCCTTGGTGTCTATTAATCTTCAAAACCAAATGTTATGCTGTTTTCAAACGCTACGATAAGTCCTTTCGTACGATTTCAATAGGGTATTTGACTATTATTGGAAAACCATCTTAGTGTGTTTATTCCTTCACTCTACATTGTAAATGCATTATTTTTCGTAATTAATTCCTCAATACTTCATTAAATCAGCGTTAAAAATTGAATCACAAAAAGTCCCGCCAAAACGATACTTTCTGTTGTGTGACGTCACCCCATAGTAGATGTCAAATCAGCCCAATATGGTCTGTCAGCATCGGCATCGTCACCGTTTGTTAATTGTGTTGTATGATGTGTTTTTTTCACAATTTCTATATAGAAATGGGTTATAAATGGTGTATAAATCCACAACGCAGAAATACGTCAAGAAAAACTCCGGATAAACTATTTGTAGCTGTTCCGCAAGATTTGAAACTGCGAAGAAAGTGGTTGGCTCGTAGAAATCCAAATGAAATAAATAGCGGCCAATACAAGTGTTTTTTGTTGTGAAGATACTTTGACATAAGTAAAACTGACTAGAATAAGTT
Source organism: Aphodius sticticus (assembly GCA_963966075.1). Taxonomy (NCBI): domain Eukaryota; kingdom Metazoa; phylum Arthropoda; class Insecta; order Coleoptera; family Scarabaeidae; genus Aphodius; species Aphodius sticticus. The sequence goes on along the minus strand of OZ014508.1, from coordinate 2,010,972 downwards.
ATCTATCGTATTTTCGAACTAGGCATTATCTGATCTGACAGCTTAAGGTTAGGGCTATCCTAACCTACAAAGATATGCTTACATGGCACTTTAGTGCTATTAAATTCAAACGAGAGAAGCATAAGAGGGCGTTTGGATAATCGGGTAGGGTACGGTGAGAGTGACGCGCTGCATAATAGGCGGACTAACGTCATAGGGCGTTTATCTGCATATAAGAGAGAGACAGCCGACCCAGGTTATCTGAGCATTGCTTTCCCCATACCCTACCCTGACAAACCGAACGCGCTCTAAGCGTACTAACGAATGACGTCACTGGAGACTGAGCCAATTACAGAGCGTTTTCAATCACGTGATAGGACGTGAATAAAATTCAATTTTAATTTTGGTTTTAAATAGAAATAAAGCATATTATTTTTTAAAATTAATAACTAATAGTTTCCTTAAACTGTAATCTATTAGGATGACTATAATACAAGCCATATTTTTAATACAGTCTATTGTACCTTATCGAATAATACACATGTTTATATCTTAGTATGCAAAACTATTCTTTGGACCATGTATCTTGTGGAAAATACAGGGTATTCATTTCAAACTTGCCACCCAGAATAACTTTTAATGTGATAATCTCACAATGTAAATCACAACTACCCGCACCTTAGATGTTTTGGAAAGTACTGAATTCCATGATATTTGTGGCATACACTTTACGTTGATCTAAGAAAAAACACGAAAAAAGAAAATATTTTAAAACTGACTTTCCCAGATAATGGGATCGCTTGGACGCATAATTTAAAATTACTTCTGAATATACAAGGTGTTTGATAAAATAAAACTTATGTTTTTTTTTGTCAGCAACAGAATGGTGGGTCATTTTGATTCGTTTTTTTTTGTGTATATTACGAAAATCATAGCCAAAAATCTCCATCACAGCAATTTTTTTAAAGTAGGCTCAAAGTGTCAAAACAACACATTTTTTCCAGCTTATGACACCCTCCAAAAAAAGTTAATTCGACGCGACGTCACTTCCGGCAAAATCGGAAGTAATACTACCCTCAAGAATACCAAAAAAAAGAACACTGTTTTCGAAACCTGTAACTTTTTAAATAGTTCTAGGTAAATCAAATTTGGTATACTTCATATGCAGCTGTCTCCACATGGTCCTCCAAGATGTTTTCGATGTAATTTATGGCATTTAGTCTACCAGGAACCACAACAAGATCAGTTCTGTTGTCTATACTGCTTCCAGCCCAAACCATCACAGATCCACGACCAAATCTATCCACTTCCTGTATAATAGCGGCTGCGTAGCGTTCACCAGGTCGTCTATATACACGTACGCGATCGTCGCAACTAGTTAAACGAAATCTGGACTCGTCTGTAAACAGTACAGGCGTCCAGTGACGAAGTTGCCAATCTCTGTGATCGAGAGCAAACCTCATTCGCGCTGGTTGGTGATGCTGCGTAAGGCGTGGTGCGCGGACAGGTTTCCTTGGTTTCAAATTCGCTTCTTTTAATCTGTTTCTAAGAGTTTGATCAGAAATTTCTATTCCATGTGCTCGTCTTAGGTCGTTTAGGAGGTCTCGTGCTGTGGCAATACGCTGACGTAGAGAGGAAAGGACAAGAAATCGGTCTTGATTTTGAGTAGTTTTTCGAATAGAGTGGAATTTTTAAGCACTGGATTGCAGTCTCGCTGCAATCCTATTCATGAACCCAGACTTTTATATCTTACTATCTGCTGTAACTTCTAGTGTAGGAAAGCTGCCAGCTTTGCAATTACTTAATGCCAAGAGATTTTTAAACAAACGTAAAATGCTACCTTACTTCATGAATCAATGGTTGAACGTTTCGCATGTTGCAATATGCCATTAAGGCTACTATTGTAACATAGCCATCAATGTAACCAATCTATAACCTCCAGAGTACTTAATAATGTACGTACTTAAATTTGCTATTCTTTAAATCGATGCTGACCCTGTTTAAACAAATAATATCGTATAACATCAATTGGAACAAACTTTGCAATTATACTTTCTCTTTGCACCAGAACGCGCTGTATATGCAGTATACAACTATACGCTCTTTATTCAGATATTTGCTGTATTATTTGTCGTGGCATTATCTCATTTTGGGTGACAATACGGTGTATTGATCGCGCTGTATAGATGGAATGAAGGTCGTAATATTGCAGTATATATTTTAATGAAATTGAACGGGTAATTACCTGCGTATTGATTAACAAACGTCGCCTTTATTTGTGCAATATTCAAATGTCACTGGGATAATGTGAAATATAATTGGTCTATATAAAAGCGAATTGCGTTGTGCAAGTAAATTTGAAATTATATTTGGTCGATTTATAGCGAACAGTAGCTCTATGGATTTTCTTAATGATATAGTTGCGTAATATTTATAATAGTAGTTGTGACTCAGGATATTTTTCGTTATTTTAATCAAATGCGAAAACAAACTATTTTGTTATCACCTGGACATATACCAGGACTGCCAATAGTGTATAGTTATCACAATTTGCAAGTTTTTCTTTCTCATGTCACGACAATAATATTGTTAACTTGTAAATATGACAATTTTTGGGGTATTGTGAAACAGCGTTTGTGTTACGTTGTATTTTTGAATCGGTTGATAATTGGAAATCTAAATACTAGAAAATTACAAATACTAAACGTACAATGGATCAGATATAAATTAGGCACACTGATAAATTGTTTGTGGCGATTATAGTTTAGGAGTTGTATAAAAAATGGTTTGAGGAAGGTCAATATTTGATGCCACTGTAGAATTTTGACATGATTACTACTACTGTGTATTTTCAAAATTTTCGTCTCTGATGTTACGTAAATATTTGTTCTAATATTTGTTGTTGTTCGATAATTTATGAATTATGTAATATTCATTCTTCATCAAGTGTTTTAAGTGCTCTAAAAAGTCTATAGCAAAGTCACAACCTAGTTGGTTGAAAACACACCTTTCTTAAATTTCCTTAAGAGTTTTCATCATATTAGAATATTCTTCCTTTCAATAGTCATCATTAAACACCATTTATTTAAACTTATTCGTTTTTTTAGTCCATTAAATTACCGTTGTTTACAAAATTTGGATTTTCTTGAGACCAATATCTGCAATTCTGTGAACTAACAACTCCATTTGTGGTAAACGTCGCTTCGTCAGAGAAAATAATTTTTCTGTTAAAAAATCTAGCGACCATAATTCGTTCTCCTATTAATAGGCAAAATTCTAATCGACGAGCATCATCATCTCCTACTAAAGTGTGTATCAGTACTGGTTTATAAGGATAAAATTTTTGATTTGAAAGCAGGTGGCTTTTACTGATGTTCAAGTCTCGAGATCTTTGCCTCAACAATTTTGTTGGGCAAGTGTTCACGGAATCAATAGCTAACATAGCTCCTGCATCATTTTCGCCATTTCGCTTATTTTTCTTGATATTTTTCACGTCCCCTGTGGCATGAAATTTTTTAACTAATTCACGAACACAATTGACAGAAACGTATACCTCAGGGTATTTTCTGTTAAAAACTTCAATAGCACGGCGGTACGACACCTCACCTATGCCGTAACAAAGAACTAAATAAACCCTTTGCTCTAAAGTCAACATACTTTCAATCAGCTTCTATCAACAAATTGCTTGCATACGCCATTACTACTGTCAACTGATCAATCATGATTGTGGTATTTAAATTTATTGTTCACCTTTATGTAATGTCTTTTCACTGGTCCGAGATGTAAAATTTGAAATAGACCATTCAAGTTTGATATTTGAGCATAAAATTAATTCAAACTTACTTTTACCTATAACATTTTTGATCTAATTCCGAAAAACCGATAGTTTACTCTTCGGCCAATTTAACATTTTCGTGTTTTCTAACCATCCTGTATGTTAAATCAAAATATTATAGTTAGGCATAGTTAGGTCCATCGGGGGACACACTGTATAGTCTTGCGAATATGGGATTCACAAAGGTTGCCTTGAGACAACGTTTTGTTGTGTGTGTTGACCATGAGATTGAAAATGTTTTTGCCTAGTGCTTAAAAACAACCAGATGAATAACATTTGATAATGCTTGCTGAACCAGAAGGTTTAGTTTTCACATTATACTCTAAACGAAGACTTGTCCATTTCATGTTTCATGAAGAAAACGCCCTCTGTTAGGTGGATACACAATCACCAGATTATAAAAAGGGAAAAGCGGCATTAAATTATCTCTCTTGATGCTTTGCCAGACAGAGAAGGCACGAGTAGCGTCGAAAATGGGTAGAATCCGTAAGAGAGCACAATGAGCCATCATGGCTTGTAATTAATTCTTATCTCGCTCCAGGAGTCAGGTACAATAGGGAGCGAGCACAGTAGCAGCAGCGAGCGAGCGAGCACAGTAGCAGCAGCGAGCGAGCGAGCGAGCGCTCGCTCGCTCCCTATACAAAGTTCTCGACGCAAAATGACAAAACACAGGACAAAAAGCGGACTGTAATGTAATACAGCGTCTCCATTGGACGAGGCAATCGGCCGGCCCATTGTTCCTCCAATGGGAGAACAGGTGCTCTCTCGCATCCGCAACAATGCCCGCGACGACGACGTTCAACTGTTTCGTATATACCGAAATAATGAATACAATCGAGGCGGCGGCGCGACCCGCCGTTGCGCGGGCGTTGGACGCGTTGTGCCTCCGACGCGCGTTGGAGGCGAGCCTTTTGTCGCGGAAAGGGAGTTAGGGTACCCGGTTTTTATCATTTTTCGATTGACGGCTTTTGTGACCTCCTGTGAAAAAGAAACTTTTTGGTATTTTTCGAATAATTGTTGGGGAAATTTATGTTAAAGTTAGAGGATTTGTAGAGGACTTTCCAAGAATTTGACCTATTATACATGTGGATTTGCCCCGAAAACTACCGAAATTAAAAAATGTACGTTTTGCAGAAAATTGACCGTTCCAGTGGCGTAGCGTAGTAGGGGCGGCGGGGGGGGCGGCCCGCCCCGGGCGGCACTTTTAGGGGGCGGCAAAATTTCATCTAAAAAAATTTGAACTATTTCATTTCATATTTTTGTCGCACCTACGATTCGGGGCGATTGAAATGAGCATGGAATTTTTCATTAGTAATAGCGTTTTCTTTTGGTAAAACTAGTGCACCCTAGAACTGCACTGGCAATGCACATTAATTATATATATTATAATTCAATCTGGAGAAACCATTGCTAATTTTTGGTTTTCATATGGGCGCCATGTTTGGCTTTAACATTTTATCTGGTCTTTTCTTCAGTTTCAATTGTGTATCAACTTGTTGTTTAGCTGGAAATTTTAGATAAATGTTAGTATTTTATGTTTGCTTTTGCAAAGATTGATTCGGAGCTAGAACTAACGTTTCTTGAGTATGACACATAAGTTTAAAGCAAGTCTTAAGTTGAGAGAAATAATTGAATTGACTAAATCTTATTGGAAATACGAGTAACTGAATATTTGTACCGTTTTTTTTTTTGTCTAAACCACTGCAAGTCTACCAAAGTCAGTTAAGGGACAATAAAAGGCCTATCAGTGTGCGATAAGACTATAAAATATGATTCTCTTTCATAAAAAATTAGAAAATTAGAATTAATGAATTTTTTATATTATAATAAAATTTCGTAAAAATTTAAATTTTTTGGATTATTAATTTTTGCCTCACAAACTAAACAAAACGATCAAAATGTAATAAAATCTTTGAGCAAGGTTCAGAGATAAAAGGCATTGTCCGATGGAATTACAATTTTTTCCGTTTGTAATGTCAATCATCACATTTTTCCAAATTTACGAAGTTTTAATTCTAATCTTTTACTTATTTAAACCACCTTCAGTGGTGAAATTTCATATTTCTAAAATGGTTAACAAATGTAACAATTCAGTTTTTGTCACCACAAAAAAGTAGCTATGTATACATACCTACGTGTAGTGATTGTTAAATTATTGAACTTTATTGACAAATTGTATTGTCAACTTGAATTATTAAAATTTATTGTGAAATCGAAGCTGGAAGATCAAGGTTGTTATAAAAACGTTTTCTTATATTTTAAACAAAACAAACATGTTTTTGTTTTATAAAATGATGTTTTTTTGAACGAAACAATGTTTTTAAACACTTCATCAAAAACATTTTAAACATGAAATAAAACATGTTTTAAATCACACAAAAAAACATGTTTTAAACAGAGAATAAAACTTGTTTTAAACATGTTCTAAATCACGCAATTATTTTATTTGTAGCCATTTTAATCGGCGTCTTTTAATTCCTTATTTTACTTGCTACCACTGATATTGTATGTATTACTATAGTTTTATGAAGAACGACAAAAATGTTCAAATTTCGGTAGTTTACAAAATGTTTAAAACACAACATTTAAAACAATAGTTTAAAACATGTTTAAAACACTCTTTTAAAACAAACCATTTTAAAAGAGTTTAAAAACCCTGTGGAAGATAGTCTGCCCAATATTATAATTATGCTCCGAATATTTCTTACAATTGCCATAAACAATGCCAGCTGTGAGAAGAAATTTGCAAAATTGAAATTAATCAAAAATTATGTAAGATCATCATTTGTAAACCGAACAATACACAATATAATAGTGTTTTGGAATTACTGTATATTTTTAGTATTTTAGATTGAAATACCTAAATAAGAGGGCGGCGAAATTTTCGTCCGCCCCGGGCGGCTGACACCCACGCTACGCCACTGGACCGTTCTAATCATTTCATTATCTTTTTTCTCATAGAAATCATTACTATAAGTCTTGTAGAATGTTTATAAACATTTGTCAGTTAATTTCCATTTGTTTTTTCTCGAAAATACGTCTGAATTCTGTTTTCTGAGATATTATATTCATTAAAAATTAAAATTAATTTCAAAAAAAATTTCTCGCGTACAACTAGATACATCTTATTCGAGAATATGTAGCGTGCCTTGTAATAACATAAGCGTACTAAATGTCAACCGTTATAAATTATTATTACATTTACAACCATGCCGGCGCGTATTTATCCGCACTACGAGCGAACGGCGAATCGTGTGCATACGCTTACAAAACCCGTGTAGTAAGACTAATAAATAACGTGCTAATTTATTAATTAATAAATCAAAATGTAATGCTCTTAGCGCTAGCGGCGAAGGGACGCGTTACAATTTGAAGATATTAATTTAAATGACTCGGACGCGTACACATCTTTATAATTTATAATGCAGAATGCAGATCGCATTATCATGATAAATTAGTATAAAACATCGCTCGGTTGGATTATGGCTGCAACCAAGTTGACAAGTTTAAGATATATGTAACGTTTCAATTAATTTAACGTGTTAATTCCATTAGTGGTGTTATGCGTGGTGAATAGTGTTGATTTACACCTTTGTTTAATTTATATTCATTGTTTCTATGGGTTTTCTTGATTCACTTGAAAATAGTCTGTTTTATTTTATTGAAAAAGAAATGGTATTGATAAATAATGATCCACACGATCTGTGCCAAGGTTATTTTTACTCTCATAGCTCATTAGATGGCGTTCGGTTCGCTAGTGTTTACGAAATGCGACCTTTTGGCGTATTGTCGCGGTGCGTTTTATTTGCTTTCACATTGCGGAGTAAAATGCCTACTAACTAGCTCCGACAACTGACAAGTTGTGTTAACACACTAGTGTCACTCGTTGTATATTATGATGAATAGTAACATCGTAATTATTAGATATTGTTATCACAATTAAGCCCATAGTCAACACACATACCCAGTCATTGGTTGTTCGAAAAATGTATTTTCTAAAATGTAAGAAAATGATGTTTTGATTTGGTTTATAGTGGTGTTATTTGAAATTATATTTGAAATTATAACTAAAACTTAAAAGCACTTCTAACCCCGGAAAACATGAGGTATATTTTTTTTTGATTGAGTTGTAATGAATGACGTTACGAAGGAAGTGTATTAAAATACAAAACAAAATATGTCTTCGTCCTTTACAGCGTTAAGCTAGACGAATAAAATTCGAGGAATATAAATAGACAAAAAGAAATACATTCTTGGGATATTTTGTAGGTTAGTATTTGTGTGTAATTTTGGAATTTTTTGTTAGTAATACAGGAGCAATTTAAAATTTAAAACATGACAGAAAACTGGAAGTGCTAACAAAAACTAACTAACATACTTAACAAGGATCTCAAAAAAATAGCGTTTTGTCTATTAACAAACCACCAAAGTTTATTCGCCCATCTTCATATAAATAAAAAAAAATCTGATGTGGCCAAGCACATAACTTTATCATACCATTCATACCACCTACCAGTGTCAAACGCTGATGTTCTGACAATACTGTCAATAGTATCAAAATAACTGTCAAATTCTGGCTAACTAGTTTTAATGCAGGCACGACCAATCTCGATGAAATAGAATTTGCTCATGCAGCTAAACTATTAATTTTACCAAAAAATGTCAGACATAAATTATACAAAATTTCCTCTACTATAATTTATTATTTAACTATTTTGAAAGAAATGGCGGCTCATTTGCAAAATCGTTGATAAATGCTAAGAGTAAACTCCTGTTCCTTTGGGACCTTTTGAACAAAACATCTTTCAGTTCTATGTTTAGTCATGAAACTACTAAATATGAAGTTTCATCCCGATACCCTTCTCCGGAATCGTCGCCACAAAAAATTGACATACACCACATACACACACAGACATTTTTACTTTATCATACGCAGTATGTAAAGTATTGTAATCGTGCCAAAAAAATTTTTTGAGATTTTAGCGGAAATATGTCTTTTTGGGTCCCCTGAACATTTTTGACCAAGGTACAAAAAAATGTCTGTGTGTGTGTGTGTGTGTGTGTGTGTATGTGTGTGTGTGTACCCGTTTTTGTGGAGACGATTCCGGAGAAACTACTAAAAGTATCGGGACGAAAATTCATATTTAGAAGTTTTATAACCAAACTTAGAGCTGAAAAGCTTTCTGTTGAAAAGGGTCCAAAGGAACTGGTGGTTTACTCATAGCATTTTTCGAAGATTTTGCAAATGAGCCGCTATTTGTGTAATGTCGTCAAAATAGTTAAATAATAAATTAAAGGAGACGAAATTTTCTATAATTTATGTATATTACATTTTTTGGTAGAATTTATAGTTTAGCTGCATGAGCAAATTCTATTTCATCGAAATCGGTCGTACTGCTTTAAAACTAGTAGCCAGGATATGTCAGATTTTTTGATTCTAATGACAGTAGCTAGTGTCAAACGCTAATGTTTTGAAAATACTACTGTCAATATAGGCTGCGTTCGGATATTGAACACCGTTACACTTTTTACACCCAATAACACGTCATTTGGACGGTGTACCCGGTGTCAACGGAGTACAATATCCGAACGCAGCTTTAATCGAGATATCTGTCTAGTTCTACTAGTTTTATTTTAATGCAGACATAGCCGATCTCGATCGAATAGAATCTCATGCAGCTAAACTATTAATTTTATATATATAGTATGATAAAGTCATGTGCCTGGCCACATCAGATTTTTTACTTTATCATACGCAGTATGTAAAGTATTGTAATCGTGCCAAAAAAATTTTTTAGCGGAAATATGTCTTTTTGGGTCCCCTGAACATTTTTGACCAAGGCACAAAAAAATGAGCAAATTCTACTTCATCGAGATCGGTCGTACTGCATTAAAACTAGTAGCCAGGATGTGTCAGATATTTGATTCTAATGACAGTAGGTAGTGATACGCTATGTTTTTTTGAGAATACCTACTGTCAATTAAAGCTGCGTTCGGATATTGTACACCTAAGAGCGCGTTCGGATAATCGGATAGGGTATGGTGAGAGTGACTAACGTCATACGGCGTTTATCTGCATATAAGAGAGAGAGAGCCGACCCAGGTTATCTGAGCATTGCTCTCCCCATACCCTACCCTGACAAACCGTACGCGCTCTTACACTTTTTACACCCAATAACACGTAAGTGTCATTTGGACGGTGTCCTCGGGGGTCAAAGGAGTACAATATCCGAACGCAGTTTTAATCGACATATCTGTCTACTTCTACTAGTTTTATTTTAATGCAGACATAGCTAATCTCAATCAAATAGAATCGCATGCAGCTAAACTGTTAATTTTATAAATAGTATGATAAAGTCATGTGCCTGGCCACATCAGATTTTTCTTGGTCAAAAATGTTCAGGGGACCCAAAAGGACATATTTCCGCTAAAATCTCAGTTTTTTTCTACACGAGTACAATACTCTCTTGTCAAACTACGGTTGATAAAGTAAAAATGTCGATTTCTCAGAAATGATGCAAAATATTATTTTTTTGTTCAAGTTACAGAGAAGAGAAATTAATTGGGTAGCACAAAAAATAAATCAAAAATTGAATTTGAGATAAAAATGTGTAAAAATAGCTTCTAAAATATACCTAAGAAACAGAACTTATTTTATCAAAATTTTGACAGGTTTTCTCGAAGCAAAAGATCATTTTGAGAAAATGAGTGCTAAATAATTCGATTTTTCTCAAAAACTAGACACATTTTTGAATTTCTGCTTTCATATTCAAATTGTAGGTACAGAAAAAAAGTCACACCAGAAAAAGTCTTCACTTGTCCGATTTTGTTATTTATTGGCCAGGCTAATATTATATAGCCTAGAATTTCATTTTTTCAGGAAATCAGTATGGATAGAAAAGAACAAATCGAAAAGTTACATTTGTTCTATATAAATAACAACCACTTTAAAATTTACATTTTTATTTCATTTTTAGTAATTCTATAAAAAAACTAGTAAGAAAATGATCTTCAGCCGGGTCGAAGTTAAAATACTGTAAAATTTTTTGGCGTGGAATTTGAAAAAAAAAATGGAGTGAACCGATTTTTCCCATTCCTGAGCTTTTCCTAACCTTTTAAGAGATAAGCTTGTATAACAAATGCAGACTCAAATTCCGATTCCAAATCAGCGTACACTTTACTAACCTAACCTTGACTATATGTAGGGCTGGGAAGACCAACCACTGGCCGAGGATGTGCGACATCCCAAAAAAGGGGTGACACGTGGTGACTCTACTGTACCCTCCGAAAAAATAAATTCTTGTCTATAATAGTACCACATTAAATCCTTCAACAAATTAATAATTTCTTTAATCAAAGAACCATTTATTGCAAACTTAAAATATCGTATATTAACTCAACCAAAAATTCCGTTCATTTAAAAAAAAATATATAATTCTTTCACTCAACACAATCATAATTATTTGAAGTAAATAAATCTCGTTCTTTATAATTTACAAATTGTAAATTTTAACTGGAAACATAAGTTGTTTGTCACAAATAAACGTTCTTTCTACCAAACAAATATTTCAAACAAATGCGTTTTTATCCGCAAATAAATATTTCTTTGCCTCTATGGAAACACCAGATTTCTTTAAGTCAATGCATATTTATTTGAGTTGAATAAAAATTTCTGTCTGTGTAGTATACACAGACAGACGGACAGACGGACAGACGGACCGTTTTCAATGCTGATCAAAAATATATGTACTGCCATGCTTCCGTAAGGGTGTTGTGGCTAAGCGACTATACCCTACCATAGTAAATATGCGGGGTATAAAAATCATGTGGCTAGCTTGTGACGACACAACTATAAAAGTAAAATGGTGTTCATTTTGTAGATTTCATGTCTTATCTAAGGCCATCATCAAACACATTAACCATAAATTTGATTTCATCGATCCTAAAACCAACAATTTCCAAATTCGTCATTTCCAGCTAAACCCGACCCTGCATCGAATCCTCCTGGATACTCCAAAAAGCGGGGTGGTTCGTACTGCCGTTCAGGTCCTTATCTCCCGTCTCGAAATCCGCACATCGACAATTGCGGTTCGAAGAGGAGCAAGATAACGCAATCAGGGGAGCTGAATCTCTCTCTCGAAATGATGTAACTTGAAGTATCTATTCTCGCCGAACAATGTGGCCGAACAATGAGCCAGCTAAAGAGACATCGCGGCCCTCATTGTCTCATCGCGGCCTCCGCTTGCCGGGGAGCATAAAAGGACAGTTTGAACTCAATCTATAGGAAAATATAACTTTTTGTTGTGCCCCGGAGAAGCTATTGTTGCAGTACAGGGTACGCGCCTGAAAATAAACTATTGTCATTGTCGAGAGATAGAAGTGGACTGTCTATACGACTGACCGTTCGTTATTATTTCGTGCAGGACGTTTTCCTGGAATGTGTGTCCTTGTGTAAAGTTAGGTTAAAGTCCAGGTGTACACACTGTACACTGTACAGGTACACTGACACTTGAGAGTAGGTATCAAGCCTATTTTTATGGTACCTAATTTATAAGCATTAACACTTGAGTGTTAATAGGAAAAATAAGGAAATGACTTGTTAATTTAAAACACTCAAATTAATAATGTTGAGAGTTCTGTCGTCATCCACATGTTTTTGGGAGACTATATTAAGATTTTGTTTGTTTGAGATACAAAAACAAATTAGTCAAATTAGGTTTATCTAAAACTTCTTAGGTGATATCTAAAACTTGTTTATATTGAACGTCATTGAGTCTTCTCAGTGACGTTAAAAACCATCAAAATATCGTAGTGCTAATATGAAAAAAGTGACCTCCACTTGGAAAAATCTAATAGAAAAAAGTCTAATCGATTTATCTCATAATTTAGGAGATGCAAACTCACTCCAGTATAAATCTTTACACAAAGAAAAATCAATCAGCTTGCTCGATCTGATAACATACAAATCTAAACCTTGCATTCCTAATTATTTTATTAAATTTCCTGTTAGCCCCATCATATTACTCTTTAGTTACCTTCAGTAGACCTAAATGAAAAAAAAATTTAGATGGAACTTATTGACTTTGAAGAGAATACAAACGCTTCGTTGTATGTAGTTTACTCAGTTTACTTACAATATAATATTTCTTTGGCCTACAACAATATTAATAACAAATAAATATTTTGCTGTATCAAACAAATTGCGCTTTGATATAACTACCAAAAAATGTTTATTTCAAGTTAAAATTTCTTTGCTGATATTCAACAGTCATGTATCGATATAAGTCCAAGGACTTAAATAAACTTTATTACCGACAAAGAATTTTTTTCCTCTGTGCACTCGTTTTTTGAGACGTTTACAATTTTAGACAAATGTTAGAATTTTTTTTGTTCTTTGTCCTTGTTTCTGCAAAGATTTAATCGGAAAAGGCATACCCATTTTTTGAGTACATATAATACATCACTTGAAACCAAATCTTTTCATTTTTCAGACGCAAATTTAATATTTAAATTTAGAGCAATTCCAACGTCAGCCTCAATTATCTGAATACATTGAGTTAATCTCATTTCTATTTCGATATTTTGTTTTTAAAATGGTATTTTTTAGACCTAAGCATTAGACAAGTGAAAGCAAAGTATCACAATTTTGGTTCAATAAAAGGTGTTGATTTAATTAAAAAAATGCAAATTGCAAAAACAAAAATAGAGAAGTTTGTCAAAAATCTACAGCCAAAGAAGTGTGGTTTATTACGAGTGTATACTAACAAAAATCACCCTGTATATGGTGGAATAAAATCTCTACTATACTTTTTGACCAAAACGAAACAAATGTATTCAACAAATTATACCTATTTATTTTAATATACTTTCATTTCGAATAAAATTGACCCAAAATCATAGAAAAATGCTGCATATAGACAGTGATCTAAAAGGACTGAAGACAGGTTGAATTTCCCGCCAATTTGAATAATTGTGATGTTGGCATTGGTTGCAAATGACAGCTGTTATTTTGGTCCAGTGGCGTAGGCGTTCCTGCTTGTAAACGGATTCATTCTCTGATTATAATTAGGTATATTAAATTGAAACTATTAATTGAATTAATTGAAACATATATAGTTTCAATCCAAATTAATTCCCGTGAGGGTTAAATAAATAATAAAATGACAATGAAACTTAAGAAAGCTTAATTTAATTTAGGAAAACTGGATGATCTTACGAGAATAATGAAAAATCCTTAATATTATGTATTTTTAGAAAGACTCTTCAAGAACCCAATAACAAATTAATTGAGAAAAAAGATTAAATATCGTTGCAGAGGAACGTAACCCTTACTGACGAGTTCACTATGGTATCTGACAGTGATCTTAACCTGTATCATGCACGCATACCATCTTAGTAACACTAAATAAGTCAAAACTGTGGCGGGAAATTCAACCTGTCCTCAGTCATATGGTATATAAAATATGGTATGTTTTCAATTTTCACAATGAAGGCAATTCGTATTTTTAAAGAAATACTTAAATTTACTAAATATTATTGGAAATACGAGGAATTGAAAATTTGTACCGCTGTTTTTGCCCACAGTACTATGCAGTCCTATGCACAGCCAGCCTGATCTTTTCATGATACCTTGACGTCTTTAATGCAATATTTATTTGAAACAGTATCGGTGGATATTTTATCCATCAAATAATTAGAAGAAAAAAAAAACTCACAATAGTGATTCAAATAAAATAGTAAGCAAAGCAATTAAAAGTTATTGGAATCGGATAAAAAGTAATTCAACGACCTCAAAAGTCAGTATGAATCTTTTATGCACTTGTAGAAAGTGTTTAAGTCAAATAAATGGTTGTTAGAATAGAGGCAAAGAAATATTTATTTGCTACAAAGAATGTTTATTTGTGTCAAACAAATATTAGATAGTTTACTCCAAACAAATTTAGAAATAATTTGGAATATATTTTTTCCTCTATTGAAACATTTGAAACACTGATTTATTTTAGTGTTTTTGTATCAAAAAGCCGAACTTCAGACAAAACTAGCTCCATAGTTCCCACTTTTTAAGCGTTTTTGCCTGCCAATTTTTAATCGTGTTGAAATATTATCAGCACTAAAAACCGACATATTTAGCTCTCTTATGAAACCAAAGACGCAACAGGATCTACTATAGTATAGTAGGACATTATTGTAGGTAAAATTGAGAAATTAATGTCGCAAAAACATTGCCAAGTTAATTTACCTAAATCTAAATGGATTTGTATTGATTATTAACAATTCCAAAACGAAGAATATTCGTCAAACCATACAAAAAAATCCGTTTGTCCTTCAAATCCCCAAATCCTCCTATTTTCTCGATGATCAGGCGTGACCAAAACTTAACGTGACACCTTTCTTCACAAACCTGTCAATGCTTCTTTATATCGGCTTAAAGCCAGGTGTGCCACTCGCACACTAACACACACACACACACACACACAAACACACACACAATCTTTTGTTTCGACACCATTCATCGTCCAATTCGTGCTGGGCTGCGAAAGGACAAATGCTGAAAGAATAAATATATACCGCGGCGCTCGTAATTGTATTGTGGTCTGTCTTAACCTTGCGACTGTTGTGTTTGTTGCAGGTTCTGAATGGAAACTGCTAACCGAGGACGAAAAGAGGCCATTTATCGATGAGGCTAAGCGACTCAGGGCCCTTCACATGAAGGAACACCCCGACTACAAATACCGCCCTAGGCGCAAACCCAAGACGCTGAGGAAGGAAGGATATCCGTATTCGTTACCTTATCCTTCCGTTCCGATGGACGCCCTAAGAGCTGGTAAGTTTTTCTATGGTTTTTGTATATAAATAAGATACGTTTGATTAGTGTTTATTAAGGAGCTCCTACACGCAGTGCCAACGTCTCGCCAACGTTGGTGATGTGACGCGCTGCGCGTAGTGTGCGCATTCACTTCGCCAACATTGGCCAACGTTGGTATTGGGCGCAAGGTATTTCTGTGTATCGTAGAAGGCTCGTAGCGTCCCGTAGAGAATTAAAAATGAACAGTGAAGACGATATCATTGCTGTTGCCGCAGCTCCCATTATTTTAAGCAGTGCATTGTTGCTTAGAATTAAAAAAAGGAACCCTCGAAAGGGGACACTGTTTAATAAGGTTGTTAAATATTAAACATGTATTTCAGTCATTATTTATACAGTACGTTCGAAAATATTAAATACATTAAGGAATACAAATGTACAGCAATACAGGAAACAAATTATTTGGTTTTTTATATTTGCCACGTGACATTAAAAAGATCTCCCTTTTTATTTTCTTTGTTTCAAGCAACAAATGCGGAAAAAGATGGGATAAGATCTGATACACTGAGAGTCTATATTTTTATGCAGGACCCTGTTAATTTGTGTCGTTTCTTTATATAAATATTTCATTTCAGTCAAATTGATGAATTCATAATTTTGATTTAAATTATAATTTATATAATAAAACTGAAATTATTTATAATAAGATACAAAGAAAAATTGAGAACCCTTACATACACGGAGTTTTAATTATAGATATTAAAACTCCGTGTATGTATATTAGTAGGTATAGTTATTATCAACCCAATATTTTTAGTAACAGATATACGTTTTGAAATTTTTCTGATAATCAAAATAAGGAAAAGCATCCAGTATAGTTTTTAAACTTTGTTGAATACATTAAATACATCAGATTATTTAAATTTGCCGCTTAAAACTAATCTATAAATTGTTAATTAATAAATAGTTAATTGTTGTTAATTATATAAATGCAACTTTGTTTGATTGTAGTCAAGATTGTAGGGAAGAGGGTTGACCGCAGTCCTTGGACCCCTATACCCTATGACTCCCCATCGTGTGTAGATTCATATCCTGCTTCCCTCCAACCCCCTCCCTCACCTTTCCCACCCCACCCTAGCGAATAAGGTTGACCGGAATCCCAGAACCTAAATACCGTACGACTCCCCATTGTGTGTGAATTCATTTTTAAAATTTTAATGATGACGTCATTTCTGGAAAACCCGGAGGTCATACTAACCTCAAGACCATCCCATAAATTGGCATTTTCTGTCTATTAACACAACGTTCATTCCTTCGGCGTCAAAAACACAAAAAATAAACAAACGTACCTATGCCGTGGGTCACCCATTATAACGACTTCAATATTGTCTTCAGAATATTAATTTATTGCTTGTTAATTTATTGTAACTGTAAGGTTAATATAATGCTTATAAGAACCATAATTATTGTGAATAAATTTACAAAATATTAAAAAAGGTTTTCATGTTTTTACATTTGGGCAATCAGGCATTTGGGCAAATAATAAATCATCATTGTCCTTAAAGTACGTACAAACATAAATAATGCAGTATATATGATAAAACATAGATAGATAACTAAACTTTTCATCGGTAGTACGTACAATGCTAAAACAGAATGAAATAAAGCGGACAAAGTCGACATATTGGCGATGTGCATTGGCACAGTTGGGTCCCGCTACGCGAAGCACTCCGATGACCAATGATGGCCCCTATTGGCAGTGCGTGTGGGAGCACCTTGATAAATAACGTCGAACAACGTTGTAAATGCTGCACAGAAAAATACATTCTTATGCCCACAAAAAATTGTTTCCGAGCTCTATGCCATATTGCCAACGAGATATCGTGGTAAGTTTTAAGGTAAAGTTGGTTACATAATTAGTACGGCATAATACTTGTATATATATCACATTACAAGACAATGTCATGTTTACTATAATTGGAATTTAGGATGAATATTGTTTGTAAGTAAAGGAAATATACTTTTGTTTAACTTGACATTAAACACAAAAATTAAATCACTTTTATGATGTTTATTGATTCTCCCAGTAGCTCCAGAATCATACTAACTCATAGTTGCAATGTTTATTTTTGAAGTGACCAAAACGAAAATCAACAAATTGTAAACATTCATGAACTTTTAAGAAATATTGGAGTGTCCATAATGCAAAGTAACGAAGTAAAGAAAAATAAGAGGCCTCTTATTTTTTGCGAAGGAAAAATTAACTTACGATACTAGTTTCTACATTACTGCCATCTTCAGTAGCATAATACTATAAATACAAAAGATAAGAAAACGAGAATACAAATTAATTAAGCACAAACAAACGTCAAACAGTAAAATCAAGCATCCGGATGTCAGTGGAGACTGAACACGCCCTCCAATCTAGATTTTGTCCGAAACAAATCCCTTTTTGGGAGCAGAATCTCAATTGGCATTTGTTTCGATCTGACTAAAATTAAATTGACAGAAATAAATAGCATTGCAAGCCGATAAACGTATAAATATTATGTTCGAACATCATGGCATGTCTTAAGGCACAGATAATCCTCTCGAATAAAAAATGGCCTTCTTCCTGGTACTCGGGACACAGGTGAATATTTTCTTTCCTCCTGGTGTTCGTAGCGTCTGTCGAACGGCAGTTTAATAATGGCCATCGCCTTTTCTCATTCGAAAAACCGGTGTTCGACACCGATACCAACTATTTATGATAACATAAATCGAGATACGACTCGAGCAGTACCGGTCCGCCGTACAGGCAAGCTCGAGTACGTATGAAAATATTAAAATTTAAATCCTAACAGATCACCAATCCTAAATCAACCGCAACAAGAATGGTAACGATGTTAAATCGATACAAAAAGAGAAGAAGAGAACGCAGAAGAATGATTCATGTCTATAACGAGCGATCCTTATTTTTCAGAACTTCTTTTTCAACTTCTCTTTTTTAATCTTCTTTTTTATCTTTTCCTGGGTGTTTCTTTAGTTTTATTTTTTTCATTTCTGGGCTATGGGCAGTCGAGTGTGTAACACCTGGCCGAGGAGGTGTGAGATCCCGCATAGTTGCTCGGTTAGACGGTTGGGAGGCCTGTCAAGTGACCACGGATCTCCCCTGTTTACTACCTCGCATACTCAAGATTCCAACGTGCGCATGTTTTTTTTGTTTTGGTTCGGTTCGTCTTTTTCTCGGCTCGTTTCGGAGATAAAATGCCAACGAATTATTTTTGAGTGCCGCAAGGGGCACACTTGACTCCTGTACCGTTGAGGTTGAGATGGTCCTTTTGTCGTTCCATCTGGAAAGGAATATGATTTTTGTTTAATGAATTATAATACCGTGGACGAATTCATCGCGAAATTATGAATTGATTGATTGAACATTGGTTCTGATTTTAGCTGTTTTGTGGGTTAGTTTTTTTAAAGGCATAAACATTGTTATTAAAAAAATTTTGTTATTAACTTTTCAGAACATTTTATTGTTCATAAAACCTTCTGGATTGTCTTAAACCTAAAATGCAAATATTAGAATGTAATTATCTGCTGACATGTACCGGGTGTTACCAAAACTATTAAAAACTAGTAAAGTACCTTTACTTGAAAAGGTATGCAAAAATGTAACTAATTATTAGAAGACATTAAATACGAAATTATAATCTCCTTCGTCATTGGATGACTACAATTTCATATTTAATGGCTTTTAATATTTTTAAACTAAAAATTTTTGAAGATGAAGGTTTGAAGAAAGTACTTTACTCCTATGTCATTTCCATCTTTTGGGAAACACGCGGTATATGCAACGAATAAGGTGATTATAATTTCGTGTTTAAAGACCTCTAATATGCCTGAAAACTTTTTCAAATACAATGTTTGCATTGATTTGAGCATAAACGTACTTTACTTAAAAAGTACCTGTCTTGGGGCGCTCATGGTTCGAGAACTATTGTATACAAAAAAAGTGTACTGTATCCAAAAGTCAGTGTAGACAATGATAAAAAAATCTTAAAAATGAAATTTGCGAAATGAATCAAATTATACTCAATATTATAAAAGGGTAAGTAAATCTAACACATTTATGTCCACTTCGGTATTAAAATATATTTTAAATTGTGCTTCTAACTTGCAAGCATTACTAAATTATAATAAACTGACATTTCTGCTCTATAAAAATCAGATAAGTATTATCATTTTCTACCACAAACAAAACCATATTTTCAATTATTTCCAAATGTCACCTACATAGGGTGTCATCTTTTGTATACTTCCATATGTTTATTATTTTCATGAAAGCCTTATGGCAAGATTAGACTGATAAATAGAATAATATGCAGTACAAATTTCAATGTAAAGCAACTTGGTCCATTATTTTCCTGCACACAGAAAAGTGATCTCTCGAACGAAGAAAGAATTACTTGGCTGAAGTAAGTGGTAGGTTCGTATATACGCGAGAGATTGACTTCAACCAAGAAATTTTTTTTCTTGGAATAATTACTAGATTTAAGAAAGTTGTTACTCTGGTGAAGGAAGTAAACAGTCTTCAATGAAGTGTATATTTTTATTCCCGGTAAATATTTTTAGCTACTTATTGTAAGAATTTTAAGGATTTGGCACAAATACGTTTTCTGTTGCGTGCGTTACATCAAACTATTCCGTGTTGAAACGTTTATTGTACACTATAAATCACAATACACATCCCCAATAAATCAGAAGGCACATCCCCTACGGGCACTTCGTTGTTGTTTTCGTACTAGGTTAGGCTCCTTTACGGCGCCAGCACCACGCGCGGGCGCGCGAACCTTGACAAAATCACGGTGCGCGTATTTATTCCAGAGAAAGGGATTACTTGAAAGAAGTGAGAATCACTTCAGTTAAATAATTGGGGGGTTTTTATCCAGTAAACAATACTTACTTATATTAAATGTCTTATATTTTCTTGGATCAAGTAACTACGCACTTGGATGGATTTACTATTACTTCGTTGGAGAAATTAACATTTTTGGGACGAAAAATTCAATTACTTCTTTCAATACAATATTGGTTCTTATAAAGAAAGAATTTATTTCTTGACAGCATTTATCTGAGAAATTATTTTACTTACATTGAGTATGTGGCATTTCTTGTATATACCTAACGTTCTACATCCAAGTAAATATGCATTTGAATCTAGTAAATAAATTCAAGAAATTATGTTTCTCGTTCCAAATAATCACTTTTCTGTGTGTATGAAATCCATGCATTCTTCTTGAACAATCAATACCTCAAAGACACACATATATTATTAAATTATTTACCCGATAATTTTGTCAAAACGTATAAATATTAAGACACATACTACATGTCCTTAAGAGAGTATACAGGCTGTATCTTAAAATCGGTGGTGTACTGAAAATTCTGGACATTAGAATAAATTATCAAAAAACGAGACAAAATATTATGCCACATCCCTCAGGATCAAATTGTAAGCCTTATTCATGCGATGCCAGGTGGACTACGTGCAGTTATATCAACAACAGATAAATTAATACTCTCAATTAAGTAACATTTAAAATTCTACAAACTTCAAACAAAATTTGCAAACAAAATTTTACTTGCAGTTAACATTGTATCGCCAAAAATTCAGATACTTGATTAAAGAACAATTAATTTGGTGATCTGATGCCATAAAATGTTTCCATCATCATTAATACAATAGAGTATTTGACTGTATTAAAAATATGGCTTGTATTATAGTCATCCTAATAGATTACAGTTTAAGAAAACTATTTGTTATTACTTAAAAAAAAACCTTTATTTCTATTAAAACCCAAAATTAAAATTGAATTTTATTCACGTCCTATCACGTGATTGAAAACGCTCTGTAATTGGCGCAGTCTCCAGTGACGTCAATCGTTAGTACGCTTAGAGCGCGTTCGGTTTGTCAGGGTAGGGTATGGGGAGAGCAATGCTCAGATAACATGGGTCGGCTGTCTCTCTCTTATATGTAGATAAACGCCGTATGACGTTAGTCCGCCTATAATGCAGCGCGTCACTATCACCGTACAATACCGGGTTATCCGAACGCGCTCTTATGCTTCTCCCGTTTGAATTTAATAGCACTAAAGTGCCATGTAGGCATAACTTTGTAGGTTAGGATAGCCCTAACCTTAAGCTGTCAGATTAGATAATACCTGGTTCGAAAATACGATAGATAACTTATTCTAGTCAGTTTTACTTATGTCGAAGAAATCCTCACAACAAAAAACACTTGTATTGGCCGCTATTTATTTTATTTGGATGTCTACGAGCCAACCACTTTCTTCGCAGTTTCAAATTTTGCATAACAGCTACAAATAGTTTATCCGGAGTTTTTCTTGACGTATTTCTGCATTGTGGATTTATACACCATTTATAGCCCATTTTTATGTAGAAATTGTGAAAACAACACATCATACAACACAACTACCAAACGGCGACGATGCCGATGCTGACAGACCATTTGAGCCGATTTGACATCTACTATCGGGTGACGTCACACAACAGAAAGTATCGTTTTGGCGGGACTTTTTGTGATACAATTTTTAACGCTGATTTTTATGAAATTTTGAGGAAATAATTACGAAAAATAATGCATTTACAATGTAGAGTGAAGGAATAAACACACTAAGATGGTTTTCCAATAATAGTCAAATGCCTTATTGCACACAACTTAGAACTAAGTCGAAGTTGGAAGCGAAGTAGTACGTTTAAAAATGTATAGAATAGATATTTCCCAGTTTATGCGATTGCTAGTGATTCTAAAAAGGCAGTTAGTGGTTGTGTTATACGTTTGACATATGGCATTTGATATCTTTGATAAAAGTTACTAAAAACGGAGTTACAATTTGTTAATTGCAACATCGAAAACAGTGTGTGCAATGTGAATGCAAAGTAGAAAATGGCATTTTTTTAATTTTCCGGAATTTCTCAGAAATGGTACCACCGATAAACTTCCTAATATACTAAGAATGGTTCTAACAAAAATATGAATGCGTGTTCGTCAAAAAGGAAATACTGCGCTCATGATAAAATCAAATTAAACTATCGCATAAATATTTATTGTACTACCGGATTACTATCGCGGCCTAATACCAACTTTCTAACGCAAATATTTCGCCGCAAAGGGGATTAGCCTGCATACAAAGTCACAATAAACAGTTATTATATTCAAATAAAGGCCTAGCACAAAATCTAATTTATCCATTCCGTATACAGTCCTTTGTCGACCGTATACATTCACAAGCAAACTTAATTGATACAAATCCCCATTCAACACCGTTGGTCCGAATAAAACGCATATTTCCATTAATGCAACAATAAACTACATTAAACGCTTTCTAAATATAATCTAAATATAATTTCTCTAATTTCTTATCATTATTATTATTATTACTACTTTTGGATCATGATTCATGCATTTAATAACGAATTAAGAGAAACAGGTGGTCCAACTTTGTGAAAAGAATGAGTGAGAAAATAAGAAGAAGAGAGAGGGGAAAAAAACGGAAGACCTGAAAACAAAAAATGGCCACAATGAAATTTCATTTAGGCGGCCGCGGTTTCGAAAATGTCTTTTCATTGCTCGGACCGGATCGAATCGTGCTGTGCCGGCGTGAATAGAAGAAACTCGAAAATAAAACACGGCCGACCGCACAGTATACCGGCGGAATTAACATAATGTTAATGCGGCGGTTCCTATAATGTAGACATTAGTCGGTTTCTTTTATTTTTGTGCGCGTTCAGCCGAACTACCGACTTCCAGCCACCTGGCGGGCAAACCTTTCACTCACTTCCAGAATCCTGCTGCTACCATATTAATTTTGGAGAAGCGGTAGGATATGTGATACAAATCAGACAAAAAAAATAAGAAACAACTCTTAGAATAATAACAATCCTGTAGGATTGCGTGACACTGCGTGACAAATTTGGTCAAAAAACGTTGGTTCTAACATTGATCAAAATATGTTTGACTAAGTTTTCGAAAAAAATGAGGTCTAAATGTAAAAATCACGTGCTTTTGGCAATGTTTACGAACTTATAGCGGCTGAACCCAACGTCCCAGAAACAAAACCAAAATCAAAAAGATCTCAAACAAAACCTGAAACTGTGTACTTTATACATGTAATTCTCAAAGTTAGGTCACTAATGGCATTGACCAGCAGATAAAGCTTGTTGATGGGTCGGCGGGCAACAAACAAGCTGATAGATTGGTCGTTGTAAATACAAAAAAGGAGATTTTTGTTGTAAATACAGCCCACATGGGTTGCATACCCGATTGATACGATATCATTAAAGTTTTTGACGATGGAAGTTTGTGGCGTCTGCGGTAGTTACGGCCGCTGCCACTGCATGGGATGCGCTTTTTCTTATTTAGCGTAAAATCATAATTTGATAAAAAATTTGGGCATATTTCCATTTAAAAAAATTAAGTTAGACTCATTTTCAGCGATTGCAGCGCCATCTGCAATGAAACTGATATCGTCATCTCATTTCCCCCTTTGAGTCCTACAAGTTTATTTAAGACACTTTTGTCGTACCATGCATATTTCTCGAGATATTTAGGAGTCTCATATTAAAAGGACCACCCGGTATATTTTTTTCAATTCCTTGCGATAATATAAACCGTGTCCGGCAAAAATATTGTTTAAAGCTTTTGAATTGTCTTCAACTTAAAATGCAAATTTTAGAATGTATGTGCATATACCGGGTGTTACAAAAACTATGAAAAACTCTTAAGAGTAAAGTACCTCTGTGTTAAAAGCTATCTAAAAACGTTATTTGAAAAAAGTATTTAGAAGTATTAGAGGTCTTTTAATACGAAATTTGTTGCATCTAATTATCCATAAAAGTGTCTGGATTGTTTAAAATTTAATATGCAAATATTAGAATGTAAGTATTTGAAAACTAATGAAGAAACTTGAAGAGTAAAGTACCTTTATGTTCAAAGCTATGTAAAAATGTTCCTTGAGAAATGTGTTTGGAAATATTAAAGGTGATAAAATACACTATGTATTATAATCACCTTCTTCATTGCATATACCGGGCGTTTTTATTAGTACCGTAAACTTGGGTGACTTTAGTCCACTTTTGAAATTTGAAGTCTGGTAACTTTTAACAGATTAGATATAATTACTCATACTTGTGCTATTTTTTGGGTCTTTGATAGTACTTCAAAAATCTCAAAACACTAATATTTCCAACGTCAGGATATACTTCTTTTATGTATATATATATGGTATATAAAGTCAGAATTCATTATTGGGTCACTTTGGCCATACTACTGTTTATCATGCCAATGAAACGATAAGCTAGTGTATGCTCGAGTTTGGCCACCAAATATGTTTTAAAAGTGTTCAAGAACAAAATATGTTAAAATCAGTAATAAGATCATGACAAAACTATTTTATGACTATTTTAAAAAATAATGCTAACATGTTATACATTGCTGAAATGAGAAAAAACACGACTATCGGAAAATGCCAAAATTCAATATGGCGCCCATAAGAAAAACAAAAGTTGGCCATGATTACGCCGCCATCTTTGACGTTATTTCAAATTAAAAAATAACACTGCATTCCTTGTTAAAAAGTCGCTGTAGAATGTTTTTGTTTCAAATGTCTAGCTACGTTTGGTTTTGAATAAAAAATTAAAAACGATATCTTAACATTTCAGTTTTTTGCGGATATCTTTAAAATGAAAAATGATAACTAAAATTTCTTTTCAGATAATTGTTCAGCACAAAAATACGAAACTTTGCCAAATTTCAACATAGCCTCTAGCTCCACTAATAAGCGAGATCTAATAAGCCTCGAAATTGAATCACCCGGTATAGCTAGACATAATTTTGTACTTCTGGTATAATGAAGAAACCTCCTTTGGACGGGACAGGTGTTTTTATTGCTTGTAAAATGTCATCTTTGTCATACCACAGAAATGTCATCATTTGATGGCCATTTCCACTGACAATGCCCGACTTTACTTTCCTCGATTGACTACACCGAGCACTTTAACTACGTGGGTATTGCAGAAAGATATTCCTAACAAACCACAGGACTAATGTTATCGGCGGCAAATCATAGATGCTGATAGATTACTCAACACAAACAAAGTTGTTCATAGTAACAAAATTGGTCAATTTTCAAAGCTATCTTCTGAACGCTGCCACAAAAAAAATAAATTATCATCTAACTTACATTAAGCACCTTTGCATTCAATATAGTATCTAAAATATAAATAACCAAAAATACTCGCAATGTTTGAAATATTAACAAAGATCTAAACAAGATAAATAAATTTTCGAATAGTGGCCAAAGTCACCCAGGGCGGCCAAAGTCACCCAAGTTTACGGTAATTAAAATTTTTATTTTCAATTTCTTCAATTTCAAAATTATATTCTCATAACAGTGTCTGGATTGTCTTTTACCTAAAATGCAAATATTAGCATTTATTTATTTAATTCCATGTACCGGCTGTTACCAAAAGTATGAAAAACACTGAAAAGCAAAATACCTTTATGTTCAAAGCCATGCAAAAATGTTATTTGAAAAAAATATTTGGAAATATTAGAGGTCTTTAAATACCTAATTATAATCACGTTCTCCGTTTCATATACCGCGTGTTGCAAAAAGATGAAAATGAGTTAAGTATCTTCATCTTATGTAAAAATATTATTTGAAAAAATATTTCAAAATATTAAGTCATTAAATGTGAAATTTTAGTCACCTTCGACATTCCATATACCGGGTGATCATGCAACGATGGAGAGTTTTGGATTCCTATTTATCAGAACCGCCCTGACTCTCATCAGTAAGTACTAATTTTTCAACGCAGGTGGCTATGATATTATATTTTAGTTTTAAAATGTGTTTCCAAATACCAAATTTTGGCAATTATGCAGTCAATTTGTGTTCAAAAGGGCCTCTAGCGGTGAAGTTTTTATTTCGTCGTTTTTATATGTTTTTTGGGGTTTCTGAATATGAGGTTTGCTAACAAAATTTCGTGACGCAACATAGAAGAAAGTGCAGAAAAAAGCAAAAATATTAATTTTTTTAACTCAAAAATGTGACGTGATGAAACCCTCTTGCCCATGACAAATATACTAGTTATTATGATACCCTTCGAAATAAATGATAAGATTCATGTTAGAAAATCTTGGCACACAGTGTAATTGCCAAAATATTAGTTAACTTTGTGAACAAGAAACAACGCATGCCACACTACGAATCGACCTTAATATCAACGGTTTTTCGATTTGAATACGTATGATGAATTCCGCACATTTCCACAGAATATATAATAGATACAATTCCCCTAGTTCTTACGAAAAACCAATTCGACCGTAAAATTTAAATCCGTAAACTTGGTCAAATATTTGCTCTTCGGGGTGCGGAGTTACACATTTCTCGTGTGATGGGAATTCGTCCTGCAGCTACTGTACGATGGCAGCTTACTATACCCATCACTACCTGGGATATTATAAGAAAACAGACCAGAAATCGAATTTCAATTGTACCGATCGGATGAAAGGCAAGGAACAAAAAAAGAATACAATACGAGGAATACAATTCGAGCATTATGTCGTTCGTATTTCTCAGCATCGATGAGATTGCGAAACGCAACTGTCACGCACCACCTGGCCCGATTGACATCCAATAATAGTAATAATTATTATTATTATTAAGCCGATTGTGTCTCTTGATGTATCACGATCACGAATATTTTTAATCAGGTTTATGTAGGGTGATGTAAAGAGGAAAGGGTTTATAAGAATAATAGTTTAGACACGTATTTTGAACACAAACTTAAAAATCGTATTAAGTAAGTTGTTATAAGTTGTCAAGTTACCAGTGCAAGCATGTGTTCTGTGGAAGATGATTTTACCAAAGCGAATTCGCAAAATTTGCCCACGATCATACACTGTCATACATATTATTCAACCAGCTTGCAATTGTTCATAGTAAATTAACGACAAAGCAATGAAACATCCCCCAATCTCATGGTTCACAAAGAAATTAGAATGTAGAGGGAAAGACTAGTAGTAAAAAATAACTGCTTAAATAGAAGTATATGTATTAATAATACATATTGACAATACATTTCTTATAATATATTCCTGTGTGTTTATGAAACTACAAGGTAGATACACCATTCCGTCTAAATGTTGTATTGAATTCTGGTGTTTCGACTGATTTGCTGTTGCAACCCGGCACACAACAAGCTCTATATTATTGTTTGCTCATGTTGATTATGTATGGTGTTTGCTGGTGTTGATATATTAAAAAATCACTGACCACCTAACCTCAATACACGAACGGTAAACAGAGTGAACTACGCGATTGTTAGCACCACAGAACCATAAAATAACTATGCGCGACGTTGTCAAGTTTCGCATTATAATCCCTCCTTGTGACGTCACAAGTGGGATTTTTATTTGAATTTCAAAACGCGTTTTCTCCTAAATTAAAGCGTTGTTAGGCATTTTACGTGTGAAAGGGTGATGCTAACTAAGCAAACCTACTTTGTAATAGAACAGAATTTGAAAAGTGCCGTAATACCGTATTTGCTCACAATATGTGAAAGAAATCAAATGTCATATTAGAATCGAAAATCATTAACAACTGTCGTAAAGTGCGTTATTTTTACTATCCAAAATGAGTTCTTTTGTTTCATTAACAATTTATTTAACAAAAATACCTCTTTAGAATAGGTGGCTGTGGTTTTAATTTTGATTATAATTCTTAAAATCAAATAACATGTTTTTGGTAATATTAAAAATAAAGAGACTCTTAACTCAAATTCCTATTTTCTGAACTGCTCTGTACACCATACACGAACAAAATTTTCTAAAAAACCAATATTAAAAAACTTTCCCAGTTTTGCTAACTTCTTGACACTTCAGTTCCATTTGATATAAGCTTCATAGTCAATCCTGTCATAGTACTATTAGTGCGCAAAGCATATAACGCAGATCCCGATATAACGTAATAGACAAATATTGTTTTATGATAACGTGGAAATATTGCTAAATATTTTTGTCTGTGATACCTATACTTATAATTATAAATCATGCAACATTGACTTACCTACTTCTTCTTCTTATTTTGCATAACGGCCTCGAATAGGTCGCATTACGGTCCTCCTGGGTTCTCCTGTTACCTCCCGTTTCGTCCTGGGTCCTCCTGTTTCCTCCTGAGTCCTCCTGCGGCATCCTGGGTCCTATTGTTTCCTCCTGTTTCCTCCTATTTCCTCCTGGGTATACCAGATGCCTCCTGTTTCCTCCTGGGTCCTCCTGTTTCCACCTGGGTCCTCCTGTTTCCTCCTGGGTATTCCTGACTCCTCCTGTTTCCTCCTGGATCCTCCTGGGTCCTCCTGTTTCCTCCTGTCTCTTTCTAGGTACTCCCGAGCCCTACTGATTTCTCCTGTATCCTCCTGAGTTTCCTCATGGGTCCTCCTGGGCCTCCTGGGTATTCCTGGTTCCTCTTGAGTTCTCCTTGGTCCTCCTGGGTTTTCCTGTTTCCTCGTGTGTCCTCCTGGGTTTTCCTGTTTCCTCGGGGGTCCTCCTGGATCTCCTGTTTCCTCCTGGGTATTCCTGTGTCCTCCTGGTTCCTCCTGGGTCCTCGTACTGTCGCAAAACTGCATTATTTTTACTATCCAAAATGAGTTCTTTTGTTTCATTAACAATTTCTTTAACAAAAATACCTTTTTAGGCTACGTGGCTGTGGTTTTAATGATTATAATTCTTTCCTCTAATCAAATAACATTTTTTGGTAATATTCAAAATACAGACTCTTATTGTACTCTTAACTAAAATTTTCTGAACTGCTCTGTACACCATACACAAAATGCCAAATCACTTGAAGGTCAAACAACAACTTTTATAAAGTATAAAAGTTTCTGAAAAATCAATATAAAAAAGTTTTCCAGTTTTCCTAACTTCTTGACACTTCAATTCCATTTACAATTAGTACTATTAGTGCGCAAAGCATATAACGCAGATCCCCATATAACGTAATAGACAAACATTGTTTTATGATAACGTGGAAATATTGCTAAATATTTTTCTGTGATACCTATACTTATAATTATAAATCATTGCAACATTGACTTACCTACTTCATCTTTTTATTTTTTTTTATTTTGCATTTTTTTATTTTTTATTTCGCATTACGGTCCTCTTGGGTTCTCCTGTTTCCTCCTGGGTCTTCCTGGGTCTTCCTTAGTCCTCCTGTTTCCTCCTGTTTCCGCCTGGGTCCTCCTGAGTCCTCCTGTTTCCTCCTGTATCCTCCTGGGCCTCGTGTTTCCTACTGGATATTCCTGGGTCCTCCTGGATCCTCTGGCTTCCAGAAGTTTATTTCTCCAGGTACAGGTATTCCTGCCTTATACCAACACCAACTCCTCAATGCAGCTTAGGTCTTCCATGTACTGGATTCTTAATCTGCCAAATCCGACTGGAATCTCCGAAATTATCACCTATAAACAAATATTACAATTTAAGTCCTGACCTGAATCCTATTGAACACGTGTGGGATCAGCTTGACCGACGTGTTCGCAAGCGACTGGGAAAGCATATCCCAAGAATCTCTTCGCAGACTAGTGCGAAGCATGCCACCCAGGTGTCAGGAAGTGATTCGTGCTCGTGGAGGGCATACACTGTATTAAACCTCACCAATCCACAGAAAACCCGACTGTCGTCGATAGTATGACAGTCATTTCCATTTTGTCTGTCACCGTACCCTACCCGATTATCCGAACGCCCTCTTATGCATCTCCCGTTTGAATTTAATAGCACTAAAGTGCCATGTAAGCCTAACTTTGTTGGTTAGGTTAGCCCTAACCTTAAGCTGTCAGATCAGATAATACTTGGTTCGAAAATACGATAGATAACTTATTCTAGTCAGTTTTACTTATGTCGAAGTAATCTTCACAACAAAAAACACTTGTATTGGCCGCTATCTATTTCATTTGGATTTCTACGAGCTAACCACTTTCTTCGCAGTTTCAAATCTTGCGGAACAGCTACAAATCGTTCATCCGGAGTTTTTATTGACGTATTTCTACATTGTGGATTTATACACCATTTATAACCCATTTTTATGGAGAAATTGTGAAAACAACACATCGTACAACACAATTACCAAACGGCGACGATGCCGATGCTGACAGACCATATGGGCCGATTTGACATCTACTATCGTGTGACGTCACACAACAGAAAGTATCGTTTTGGCGGGACTTTTTGTGATTCAATTTCTAACGCTGATTTTTATGAAATATTGAGGATTTAATTACGAAAAATAATGGATGTATAATGTAGAGTGAAGGAATAAACACACTAAGATGGTTTTCCAATAATAGTCATCATTTATTTTGGCAATAATCATATTAAACCTATCCTGCATC
Organism: Aphodius sticticus; assembly: GCA_963966075.1. Taxonomy (NCBI): domain Eukaryota; kingdom Metazoa; phylum Arthropoda; class Insecta; order Coleoptera; family Scarabaeidae; genus Aphodius; species Aphodius sticticus. Next base: position 1,979,908 of record OZ014508.1, on the reverse strand, counting down.
TTCTGTATTATTACCTGAGGTCGAGATATGTGCATGATCAAATTCAGGCTCCATTCAGCTGAGATTGTTTTGTCCACACCGCCGCAGAGGGCAGCACAATCGCGATGATGTACGAGGAATTTGTACTCGGGGGGGATCCCGGTGCAGCCCAACCGCCCAGGGAGTCGACGCATCACTCTCTGTTACAGGGGGGCCACCGAACACATGCTTTGACACCAGCCATGCCACGCATTTATATTACGCCAATAAATTTCGGGACCGGCGTGCAACTTAACACGCCGAAGCGCAATTTATTATAAACTGTTGGCGTTCGTATTTTTACACCTCGACCGTATGCTGATGAAAATTAATGTCATCTTCGATTGGCCTCAACAAGTATCATTATGTTATTCACTTAAGCGGTTATATCTAGTCTGAATTTTTGTTTTCCTTTTTTTTTATTAGCTTAAATGGGGTCAAAACAGATCAGTTGCTGAAAAAAAAAGTGTTCCCCAGAACTAGGTTACTCTATTTGGGAATGAAATGACAGACTTAAGCTGAAATAATAACCCAATAGAAGTCGGTTTAGTCAATATCATTTATACTTATATACGGATTATATTAACAAGATAGACCCATTGGCGAGGACTCACATTTCTAGATCTAACTTACCACTAATAATGATCACCTGTACACGCCAATAATAACTTTAATAACACTGATTAGGTTACCAGAGCTACGCAAATACCACAAGAATTTAATTCAAAACGAGCAAACGGAAATGCAATTTGCAGAAAGTTATTTGCAATGTTTATACCTGCTTGATTTGTAAATTAAGTACCCACTTCCTGTGCCATTATCCATGCGCAAAACACCGTAACTTAGACACGATTAAAAACAAACATAATTTAAAACAATTTGCATTTCTATTGAAACAAACGCACCAAATTCAGACAGTTTAAGGAATTTTGGTTACATTTGTAACTGTACAATTTATATTTATGTGGTGCTAATGACTATGTCAACTTTTTATAAACAAATATTTCCTTCAAAAGATATCTGGCAATTCAGTTTGAAAGAAAATTGATAATAGTTATTATTATTAAGTTGGTGTTTCAATGCCAAAATCGCTACTCTCTGCTGCTAGTGTTGCATCATTCTGTCTTATTTCATCATCTCCTGTGATGCCTGTCGATATTTATGACGGAATTAGGGACTATTGATTGTGAATCGGTCGGTTCGAAAACACTACAAGTCCAAAAAAGTGAGTTCTGGGAAAATTAACAAAATTATTTCATCAGTGCCAATATCTTGAAAAGTATAGCAGTTAGCTATTTTGTGCCGACAAAATATAAAGTAGTTCACAGAGAATTAAATGTATTACATATTTTATTTATATTTGCATTAAAAGCAGAGCTATGATTAAAACAATCATCATGGACTTGTACTGTTTTTGAACTCTACTGAAAAACAGCGTACATTTTTAACAATATTTGTTAATATAAAGCATTTAAATAATATTTTTATTGTGATGTAGGTATGTATAGTATTTTTGGCGGCAACAATAAATTCCTTATTCATTTCATATTATTATATTTTCCGAAACGCGTTAGTAATGCAGCAAAAACAATCATGTGCATACTTCGTATTTCCTTGTCGTAATTGAAATATAAAAAGACATCTCGTACTATGCCTTGAAAACAATTTCTTTCGACAAGAAAAATGTATTTTTCTGTGGAGCATTGACGGTATGAGTATGTTTTCGTCAAATATTCGAGCAACATTCGGCGTAGTTATTTTACAGCCATAATAGAACACGTTTTTGTCCAGCCGGCCGGTCCGCTTCGAGAATTTGAAACGATGTTTCGAATCGAAATAACATTTTTATACTCTAGGAATTTTTAAGCGTTGACTTATTTATAAAATATCAATCTCAGTTTAATTTGCTTAGACGAATAATATACTAGGTATTAAACAACTTAACATTTTTTTTATTTCTGCAACGAATTAAATTGAAAATTCTAATACTTCTAGTACTGTTGTTGGACTAAAATTCTTTGTTTATTTTTTTTTAATTAAGGATTATATAATCTAAATAGACACCAGATCTAACGATGCTATTAACTTAACAAAACCGGATACCCAAAGAATTTTTAAATGAAGATTTGCAAACAAAAACTTGTGTTGATTTATCAACTGAATCGGTCGCTTTGAAAACACTACAAGTCGAAAAAGTGAGTTCTGAGAAAATTAACAAAATAATTTTGTTGGTGCAATATCTTGAAAAGTATAGCAGTTAGCTATTTTGTGGCAATAGACAAAATATAAAGTAGTTCACAGAGAATTAAATGTACTACATATTTTATTTATATTTGATTAAAAGCAGAGCTATGATTAAAACAATCATCATGGACACGTACTGTCTTTGATCTCGACGGAAAAACAGCTTACATTTTTAACAATACTTGTTTATTTAAAGCTTTTAAATAATATTTTTATTGTGATGAAGGTATATATGATGTAGGATTTGCATGAAACTTATTTCCCGTAATATTTGAAGATTGATAATTTAAAATGTCATGTAAGATTTTTAAAATAAATTTTATTCAAAATGACGGATTATACATGATTAGTCAAAATTACCGGAACACCTTAGTAATTCTTTAACCGTAAAGAATTTCAAAGAAAAATTGAAACAAAAGTATTTTGGTTTTAAACAAGCTATATATTTTCAATATACGGATGTTCATTTTATTTTGAACATTTGGTAAACTTTTCTTTTTCTAATAGAACACCTGTATATTTAAAAAAATTAATTCTAAGAGTTTGTAAGAATCATTTTTTTTATAAAATGCATCATTTTTGAGCTATAAGCAATTAACCGACCATTAACGGATAAAAAAATAAAAAAATCAAGAAAAAAACTAAACTATGAAATAGTATAATAAATTAAATATTCAAGCTGGCAAATTAAATAAATGTGTATGTATGCGGGAAAATATTCTTAATTTGAAGTCCAGGAATTTTGATTAATTGCTTATAACTAAAAAATGACAGTATTTTATTTTTAAAAAATGATTTCTATAAAAGAATTAATCCTAGAATTAAAAAATGTATGTAATCAAATTTCCAGAATAAACAATAGTTTGTTTAAACACAAATTCTTTTCTCAGTTGGAGAATTATTTAGGTTTTCGGTAATTTCGTCTATTTTTGATTAATTGATCATAACTCAAAAATAAGGCATTTTATAAAAAAACCACACAAAAGATTCTTAGAATTAATCTTATGATTAAAAAATGTAAAGCTATACAGGTTGTTCTATTTGAAAAAGGGAAGGTTACGAGATATCCAGAATAAAATGAAACGTAATAAAAATATATTTAAACGATAGATTGTTTAAAACAAAACAACTTTTCCTTGAAAAATTTTTTGAAATTGTTTACTGTTGGAAATTTATTTAGGTGTTCCAGTAATTTTGACTAACCCTATACATATATGGCGATATGATTATGATATGAGTATGATATAGAGTTTGATGATTATATACATAATAGTATTAAATTTCCTCTTCTACGGTAGTAGTCGGTCCGGAAGTCACGTGGTGGTAAAATTCTAAATTTTCACCAGTTACATACTTGTGGACTTTTTTAATATTATTTATCTTTTTGATATTGATATTCATATTGATTACTTCGGCGTACCTCAACAACGATTTGAACGCAAATTTCGAAGTTGGCGAATGTTTACGACTGATATCAGTAGAAACTGAGTAGAAACGCGTTGCATGAGCGAGCAAAAAAAGCCTATTCTGGACTTGTTTATTTCGCCCAAGCATTCTCTTTAGGTCTACTCGAAAGAATAAATCATAGTGAACATTTTGGCCAAAATGGCCAATTTTGGACTTCATGGACGTCATATATATTACTTCTAACCATGTACACAATTCCGACACACATGTCTGATTTACGGACGTGCTATATTTACATGTACCTAATTCCGACAACCCTAAATTTGTAAATAAAAGTGATTAACAGAGTAGTACACCGTATTATTATGAAAATATAAAGCATTTTTAGTCAGCCTAAATAGATATTATTAAAATTTTCTTAATTATTGTTATCCTGTTTACTGTTATCCGATTTTGCAGTTAGCTTATAAGGAACAAATCAGCTTTTAGCATAACACTCAATTATCAAGATCAGTCAAACTTCTAGGTTATAATCTGACCGTTAGAACATTGGTAGAATAAGAAACGATTGTGGGTTGATAAGTGTAATGTCAAATCAACACATCGGATGTCCTAAAATAAAGTTCAATGTCGTATATTTCTATTTTTTAATCTAATCTGTCTCAAAGTTGAGTACTTCACGATTACGTGATAATTTGTGATTGTGTGGACCCGACCACGAAAAACAAAAGCTAGGAATGTCCTGGAAAGTGTTAAAAAGGATGTGACTCCTGCGCGTCGCGTTAGATGACAAAATAAACACGTTAGGTCCGTCTCCTGCTGTTTGTTTAGCATAAACACGTTAACAACAGTTCAAATAAACTTGTTTAAACAATAGTTCTATATTCGGGTAGCTCGAGATATATTCGTTATACAGTAGCTGTTAATATTAACACATCGAGGAGAGAAATTTTCGTATACACCCACACAAATTAAAAAAAAATTCATGTATAATATATATATATTGATATATATATATATATATACATTATAATCCATTAAAATATATGTTTAAAACAATGGGGGTTAAATTTATAAAACTTCCGCCGACATAGATATGGTTTTAGTGTGAGTACCAATTGCAATTTAATCTATAAAATATTTTAATCATGAGCATAATAAGCGTTGAAAACTGTCGATTCGCCTCCATTGTCGCGCAAAAGAATTGTTCTGCTGTTATAATGTCATAAAATTCAATGGTGACACGCTTAATAGCGAATTTTGACGTTAATGCGATAATAATACAGGCCGTAACTAATACTGTATGAATGTCAGGATATTAGATTGTATTTCAAGGGTGGTAATTAACTAGCAGATAAATACGTCATCAAACTGTATTCTTAGATGGCGCTGCAAACTCTCTCCTCGTATTTAGGCCTTATCTTGAGTATAAATAGTAGCTGGTGAAAGCCCACCGCTCAGTTGATGTCATGCGTCTGGCTGAATTGCTAAAAAGGCCGCGTGATCGGCAGTATAGAGCACAGCGCACGCAGGTTCATGTTCCGATTCCGAATCAGCGTACACTTTGCTACCCTAATCTTGACTATATGTAGGGCTGGGAAGACCAAGCACTGGTCGAGGATGTGCGACATCCCAAAAGGCGGTGACAAGTGGAGATTTTGCTCTACTGTACCCTCCGAAACGTTCTAGTCAATCATAACTATTTGAACTAAATAAATATCGTTCGTTATAATATATAAATTGTAAATTTTAACCGAAAATGAAAGTAGTTTGACACTAATAAACGTTCTTTCTACCAAACAAATATTTCAAACAAATGCATGTTTATCCCGAAAGAAATATTTCTTTGCATATTTATTTGAATTGAACAAAATTTGTGTACGTTCGAACGTACAGGTGATTTTACGATGCTATTGATCGGGTAGTCCCCGAAAATAAAACTTTTTAATGAGAGACTCGCCACGTCAGCATATATTTACATACCAAACACAGAGCCGGAATAACAAAAGCGCAACAAAAGCTTATATTGACGTCCAGAATACCGAGCACGAAACTATGAAATCAAGTCCATTATTCCGCCTTCCTTTGTCAGAACTATACGGAAAAATCAATAAATTCGAATACATACATAATATTTGAAACAGCACCGTAATCAGAAACACAAAAATCACAATGATCACAAACAGAATAATGCAGGAAAATGACCACTTAATGTACTTATACTTACAATGTGTACATCATGATATTCAACACGTCAATAATATTAATAGAATTAATAGAAAATCAAAACCGCGTAAGTAAATTCCTCATTAACATCAGAAAGGAACGTTTTGTGTCAATCGTAATTATCAAGTTTACCGCTGTATTCAAATCATTCATACCGAGGAATAATTGGATGCAAATGTATTCGTTACTTTGCCAACAGCGCAGAGCGAACGGTATTCAAAATCAAATTAACAATTTATTATGTCTAAACGTTTGTTAACATCAACCGCAAAGCTGCCAGTATTTACATGCTAATGACGTGCTGTTTTATTGAGCCATTGTTGATAGAAGAGAAGTGCACGTCAACGGGTATTTGTAATAAAAGGTAAAGGCCTGTCACTTTTTCTTTGGAACGACTGTGATACATATTTTTGCCTAATTTATGAAGGCCGTCAAGTTGTCTATAATATAGTAGAATGTTGTAAAGGAAACGCCTCTTAGCTTTGCAGATTAGCTTTGTATATTATAGTAAACTAACTGGACCAGTTTTAAGTCATGAATTCGCAAGCAAATAACTCCTATTTTACTTGCTTATGGAACGTATGGATAGCCTTTTCATGGGCACAAAACGAGATAAAGGCTGTTATTGAAGGATCCTACAAAAGGGCATTTTAAGCATTTTTATTTACCAACCAAATAGTATAGCTTGGTAAGTTTTCATTAAGAAATAATATTGTTAATACAGGTAGTAGTTCATACTATACACAGATAGAAAATTTTGTATAATTCAATTAAGACCCAGTTCTACCTCTCCTAAAACGCGTTTGCAAATAAAAGCGTTATTTATTGTTCAAAGTTTATGAAATTTTTTATGTAACTTCTTAGATAAATAACGAGTTGGGCTGGATGAAAAAAAAAAATTTTTAAAGATAAAAATCAATTTTACTTCTACATCTTTGGTTTTTTTCAAATATAAAACATTTAGCCCAACTCATGATACAAAAATAGATTTTTTATTTAAGTACAATTTTAGTCTAAACATTATAATTGCGATAACAAAGCGTAATTGCCAGAAATGTATGTAATTTGCCTATATTACGGGCCCTATATTACTGCTGTAGACAGCAGACGTTAGGAGTTTTAAACACCGCCTATAACTACGCCACGCCTACTGCTATTTTTAGATTAGACTGTTCACAAGTTATGAGTGTTATGACCGTAGCGTATATTCAATCGGGAGAACAGACTTCTCGCATTTCACATTTATACGCACGGTTTACAAATTTAACACACGATAAAAGTCAACCTAAAAGTCATTGGGTTAGGTACATTTGTTTAATAATGGGATGAAGTCGTGGCAAAATACCTAAACATCCGCGTCTGTCCTTTAGACGAATTAGTAAAAGACGTACCACCTAAGTTAAAATATATGCATAGATAATCTAAAAGAACAATATTGTAATTATTTAATTACAAATGAGACAAAGAGACCAGAACAGGACTCAAATGAACATTTTATTTAAAATGTCGGTTTTATGGACAGGAAGAGACAATTAGCAGTGACGAACTTGGGTCGACTCTAATGGATATTAGTTCAGCGACTGTATTGGGCAGTATTACAGCGGGAATTGGATATAGCCAATGCCAGAATTTGTTTTCATTCATGAATCTTGCATTCATGGCGCCCAAAACGTTTACAAAATATAGCGAACTTGTAGGTGACAAAATATTTGGGATTTATATAAATGGTTTGGGGAACTTTGGACTATGTACTATGATTTTACTTTATCATACGTAGTATGTAAAGTATTGTAATCGAACCAAACAAAATTTTTGAGGTTTTAGCGGAAATGTCTTTTTGGATCCCTTGAACATTTTTGACCCAGGTAAAAAAAAATTCTGTGTATGTGTGTGTGCTTTTTTTGTGGCGACGATTCCGGAGAAACTACTAAGGTATCGGGACGAAACTTCATATTTAGAAGTTTCATAACCAAACTTAGAGCTGAAAAGCTTTCTGTTGAAAAGGATCCAAAGAAACTGGAGGTTTAGTCTTTTAGCATTTTTGAAAGATTTTGCAAATAAGCCGCCATTTCTGGAAATTTGTCGAAATAGTTAAATAATAAATTAAAGTACAGGAAATTCTGAACAATTTATGACTATGGCATTTTTTGGTAAAATGAATAGTTTAGCTGCATGAGCAAATTCTATTTTATCGAGATCGCTGCATTAAAACTAGTTAGCCAGGATTTGTCAGATATTGTGATTCTAATGACAGTAGGTAGTGTCAAACGCTGATGTTTTGACAATACCTACTGTCAATATAATCAAAATATCCGTCTAGTTCCAGTAGTTTTATTTTAATGCAGACATGGCCGATCTCGATCAAATAGAATCTCATGCAGCTAAACTATTAATTTTATATATGGTATGATAAAGTAATGTGCCTGAATGCATCAGATTAATTTTTTATTTTTGTCTTCGTGTGTCACTGCCGTGCGTTCTTTCGATATCCAGCATGTTTATAGATGTATTGGGTCCTCATTGCTCGATTTTAATTAATTCCTTTCTAAATTGAAGTCCATAATTCACCGATGAGTTATCATGAGTTAATACATTTTTGTCAATTTACTATATAGTATGTATGTCACCCTGTTAAAAAGATTAAATATTATAATAGCAAGCGCGCTCTCTCTAACTTAAATCAATATATTTTCTTTTACCGCCTGGCGGCCGCCAGCCAGCTGTATGCAGTCCGGGATGCATATGCGACCGTGATGAGTGAGAACACTAATACATTGTAACTTGAGCGAAAGCGAAAGCGCCGACGCGCGGCGACAAACTGGCTGAGTACTTCCCCTTCGAATGTACTCGCGTCGACTATGCTCCGCCTTTGCCTGCTTCCTCTAAACCCCCCAACTTCCCCTTATCATAAAACTGTGGCCTGGTTGACGTTGGTGGGGGCCAGGCAGACCACTCCCAGCAAAAGAAAACATCGCAACGAAATATTTCGTTTGGAAGTTGCGATGTTTTTAAAACGGAGCCTTAAATATGCCTTGAAGAAGAAATTTGGTGTTTCCATAGAGGCAACGAAATATTTATTTGCGGATAAAAATGCGTTTGTTTGATATATTTGTTTGGAAAGAACGTTAATTTGTGTCAAAGAATTTTTAGTTAATGAATGTTTTTAGTTAAAATTTACAATTTGAATATTATAACGAACGAGATTTATTTCGTTCAAATAAATATGATTGTTTTGAGTGTAAGAAATATAATTTTTTAATTTTTTTAATTTTTTTTGTTGGATTAAAATGCGATATTTTAAGGTTGCGATAAATGGTTCTTAGATTAAAGTAATTATTAGTTTGTTGAAGGAATTATTGTGGACCTATTATTGACAAGAACTTTTCGGAGGGTACAGTAGTGCAAATCTCCGCGTGTCACCGCCTATTGGGATGTCGCACATCCTCGACCAGTTGTTGGTCTTCCCAGACATACATATAGTCAAGGTTAGAGTAGAAAAGTGTACGCTGATTCGGAATCGGAACTTGAACCTGCATGCACTGTGCTTTATACTGCCGATCACAAGACCTTCTTTAGGAGAGTGTTAAACATTCTGTAACATTTTGATTGATTATTTGGATTATTATCGTATCTGGTCATTGGTATTTTTATTTGTGCTACCTCACTAACTTGCAACATTTCATAAATCACTTACAATGTGTTCTTCAATGTACATATTTTATTTTCTATTCAACGATTTTATATATAGGTCTATCTGAAGTAATCTTGATAATTAGAGTGAAAACATCCAATATATTTATTTTGTATCTCGCCTTTTTTACTGTCTCTAGTTTGACGATTGACTTGACATCTTAAAGATTAAAAATCAGGTATTCCAAATTATAACTTGGACGAATGTTGTCAAGAAAAGAAACATCCTCTAGATTTGTTCTAGTTACGCAACATAATATGAAACGTGGACTAAAAAAGTTAAATTTTCAACGGCCAGATACCAAAACACTTTTTGGTTCTGAAATTGAGTAATATTTTACACCTTAAAACTACTGCACTTATGTCGGATAGCATATAGGTGATTGTATCACATATAATTTGTCGTTCAGTTTTTATCGATAAAACACACATTTTGTCGTTCATTTACAGTTGTCGTTAAAACACACATTCAAAAGTTGTCTCAAAATTTTTATTAACTGCCATCGGAAAGGAATTTCAATATTTTACGAAAATTATTTATGCAACTTTTAGTATGGACTACAAATATAGAAATGCTTTCCGATGGCAGTTGCGTCTGATTATTGTCTGCTTAAATACATTATAAAATATAATTAAATGTTAACTATAAGAGCACAAGTTATTTTCTTCTGGACTTCTCTAGACTTGCACTCTGGAGTATTGTAGTGCGTGACTGTAGTGGGTTGGCAACCATGTTTACAGTAGCGACGATTGTGAAAGTACCATATCATCGACTAGAAAACTCAAACACAGTCCAGTTTGAATATTTGTACAAATAGAAAGCAATGCATTTATTACTTTAGTTTATGGGTATACCGGGTGATTCAATTTCGAGGCTCACCATGGGGATCTCGCTTATTAGTGGAGATAGAGCCTATGTTTAAATTTGGCAAAGTTTCGTATTTTTGTGCTGATCAATTATCTGAAAAGAAATTTTAGCTATCATTTTTCATTTTAAAGATATCCGCAAAAAACTAAAATGTGAAGATACCGTTTTTAGTTTTTTATTCAAAACCAAACGTAGCTAGACATTTGAAACACAAACGTTATACAGCGACTTTTTAACAAGGAATACAGTGTTATTTTTTAATTTGAAATAACATCAAAGATGGCGCCGTAACCATGGCCAACTTTTGTTTTTCTTATGGGCGCCATGTTGAATTTTGGCATCTTCCGATAGTCGTGTTTTTTCTCATTTCCGCAATGCTTAACATGTTGGCATTACTTTTTAAACAATGGTTAAAAATAATAAAAAAAACTTTCTTCTTTTTCTCGTTGTTTGTTGTGCTTATCAGGTACCCAACTGGTGCTTGGTTACAGACCACCGGCGCCGGACTGACCAGAGTGCAACAAAAAGCTTATTTTTTAAGTAAATGTTCAAATTAGTCGCCATTTTCTTGAAAGTATAAAACCGAGCCAGCTTTTCTACATGTTGTTATGCTCTTCTAACTGTTCTTCCCGGAATAGCATTGACCGCATTTGTTATTCGATCCCGCAGATCCTCGATATTTCTGCGAGTATCGTGATAAATTTCGTCGTTCACAGTTCCCCATAGAAAATAGTCCAGAGGGCTTAAATCAGGGGATCTAGCAGACCATTCCACCACTCCACCATTACCAATCCAGCGATTTGGAAATTGTTGGTTCAAATAATTTCGTACAACTGCAAATTTTGACTTGTGTGGGGTTTGTACGGTTTCAATTTATTTGTTCGTAATGTTCTCCAAACACGTGTTTGCGGCAATTCCAAATTAGAGGCTACTTCTCGCGTAGAAATCCGAGGATCGTCATTTATCTAAAAACCAGTAGATGAAGCATTGCAAATTATGGTAATCTACCGTTTACCATTTCCAAAATATCTCTATGATAGTTTTCAACATTTCCATGAGGATTATAAGAATTTCGGGGTTTACTAAACGATCCATGATCCGCTAAATTTCTGTCCAATGTTAGGAATATTGTACGATGGGGCATTTCTATGAGAATAATAATAAACCCTTATCATATCACGCCTTTCGTTATTGGTAAACGGCATTTTACATCCACAATCAACCAAAATTAAAGTTTGTTTGGTTAAATGGCAACCCCAACGCTGAGCGCGCCGCTTGATCCAAGTGCATTTTGTTGACGTTGCTTGGCAATGAGTCCGGCGGTCTGTTTTTTGATTATTACACCATTATTTTAAAAAATAATATGTTATACATTGCGGAAATGAGAAAAGACACGATTATCGGAAAATGCCAAAATTCAACATGGCTCATAAGAAAAACAAAAGTTGGCCACGGTTACGCCGCCATCTTTGAACTTATATCAAATTAAAAAATGACACTACGTTCCTAGTTAAAAAGTAGTTGTTTTTGTTTCAAATGTCTAGCTATATTTGGTTTAGACGATACCTTAACATTACAGTTTTTTTTTCTTTTCAGATCAACACAAAAATACTAAACTTTGCCAAATTTAAACATAGGCTCTATCTCCACTAATACGGGAGATACCGATGGTGAGCGTCGAAATTGAATCACCCGGTATATCAAATGTAATAAATACGAAATAAAAACAAACATGTCTATAGTAGCGCCATCTACAGCTGGTGATTTTATTTATTTTGAAGCTTTGGAGAGAAGTTCGCTATAGTTCGCTATTTTAATTGAGATGGGAGCCTTAAAGCAATATACAATTTCTACATCATAATTATTGTGGCTGTTTTCATAAAAATTTTATTCCTACGTGTTTCAGCCTTCAGTAATTATGTTGTCGGCTATTTAAGCGCTGTTCGTCTCGAATAGGAAATATGAATATTCAGTTCGGTTATTTCATGACTATATTATACCCTGATAGCTACGGCAAACAACAATTACAAAATCATACATTTTAAGTAGGACGTTATGCTTTGTCCGTCGCACAAATAAACTTAGTAATTTACATGAAAAAGTATAGTGCGCTGCGAAATATCTAATAATTCGTCAACGAGGTGAAGTATAGATGTCGCGTGCACGCTCGTAACCACATAAATTACCTGGGGCACGCACCATTGCTGTTGTATAATGGACGCACTAGTGTGTGTACCGCGGATGCCAAATAAACATTTATACCGTCACAATGGCCTCCACTACATTACTGTGAAGGTTTTGTTACAAATTGCTTTCAGGACGATCGTCGATTGTTTTCGATCGGTTAATTCCTTCTTTGTCCGACGGCCATTATTAGATCAATACGTACGCTCGTCTATTGTTTTCAGCATTGTGTTAAATACAGTAACCAGCAAACATAGATATTACGAATTGTATGTCTGGTGTACAGTCGTAATATTGTACTCGATAATATATATAATCGGGGACATTCGAGGACAAAATGTAATAATTAATCAATACATAAGAGTCTTTATTTAGTTTAGCATTGAATTAAGTACGGTGGTTTCATGGGTGACAAACAATTCTTGAAATTTGTCTTCTGAAGATTAACCAAGAAAAACAGTTGCTTTGAAAACCAAACAAAAAATGTTGGAACTTGTTCAAACCTTGAAAACTAAAACTATTAAGTTAATGTGGTACCACTGGTTGTATCAATTGCTTCTATCTATTAACCTTTGAAGTTCAAATTTTCAATTCATCAACCAAAAAAATTTAGTTCTTTTGAGCTTTCGCACTATTTTACTTATTACGTTATTTTTCACAAAATAACGTAAAACCCCCTTAAAAAGTTTAGTAAATTAGTATGTTTTTATTCCATGGCGTAGTTTTACTTCGGAGCTTTGCTGTTTAAAAAGTCAAGGCTGTGCTAGAAAAACCACCATAAAAATTTTGGCAAAAAGGTTACTTAGAATTTCTTTTTCATAGATTTTGACATTTCTCTAAAATTAAAAATACCAAGTTGGCATCTTGTGATGTCACAATATCTACATATAATTAGAAAAATTTTTGCGTGACATTGTCAGGTAGTACTTTGATTTTAACTGCCATTATTGTTATTAATGTCTTTGACAAGATTATTGGTTTATTTAGATGCTTGTTCTAGCTACTACACATGATGCAATCAATATAATAGTAGCTAGCCTAAATTTCACATAAAAACTAGAATTATTTATTAGGTTTATTAGAATAGAAAGTTTACACTAGGGTCATTCCGCGAATTTTTAATTTTAGGTTACCAAAATCAAGAGATCGCTGTGCTGGTAACGACCGTCACGGCTATTAAAAAAGGTTTTTCATAAAAGTTATCAGTTTGAACATCAATTTACGACAATTCTAAAAGACGAGTCGTCTTTTGTTATAATGTTGCATCAAAATAATAATAAAAGCCCCCATTGCTTTTGTATAGTCGTTAAACGGGCGTGACGGGTGTGACACGTTACTGCGGAATAACCCACAACTAGGAGTTTGGCATTTTTAAAAAATAACAATAAAAATTTGTTTCCTCTGTGTACCTCAATCCGTGGAGATATACTGTGTATTTATTTGTAAGGAACACATCCATCTTTAATTTTGAAATTGTATCTGGTAGTTTTTCATTTTTATTTGACTGTGCAATCGCCTTTTGAACTGAAATAATTGCCCTAACTATTCTATTTTTCCTGGTCCATACACGTCATTTTTAAATTTGGAAAAGTTTCTATTGCTCTTTGCCCAGGCGCCACTTGTCTTTTTCCCTACAGCGAATTTTTATCCGCCGTTATGAAACACATGGTTTGTAAAGAACTGCGCCCATATACGTGGTGCAAATTTGTATCCGCGGCAATAAAAAAATCCTTACTGGGCGCCTAGGCGAAGCAACTAAAACATAACAAATTAATCTGCTATTGTTTAAGTATGAACTTCAGTCTATAACAGCACCCTTTCTGATTAAAAGAAGTAGATATAATTCAATATGGAGGCGGCAATCATGAACCTTTTCAACTTGCTAAGTCTTCTTAGTTACTATACCCTCAACAACAAATACAATTATTTAAAACAGAAGAACAAAAACGTAAAATAACAAAAAAATGTGGCGGATTGCTTTACCTGTATTCAGTATTGTACTACAGAATATAAAATTAGGAAATACATAATAAAATACAGCGAAAAAGTTTTTTCCAGTTTAAGGATTTTACCTTAAAGTAAGAAACGAAATATTTAGGTACGAACAGTCTCGAGTTTGTGATGAGCTGTGGCAGCGCTTTTGTCTACTTGAATCTTACTTGAGAAACCCGAAAGACGTAATATTAATATTTTTTATACCAGAATATTTTTGAATATTTAATATTCAAATAAGTTGGACTGAATAGCAATAAATAACGTCTTCACTTAAAAACGCGTTTAGAACTGGGTTTTAAAATTATTATAGTTATTACTTTATCATACGCAGTATGTAAAGTATTGTAATCGTGCCAAAAAAACATTTTGAAATTTTAGCGGAAATATGTCTTTTTGGGTCCCCTGAACATTTTTGACCAATGTACGTGTGTACCCGGTTTTTGTGGCGACGATTCCGGAGAAACTACTAAAGGTATCGGGACGAAACTTCATATTTGGAAGTTTTATAACCAAACAGAGCTGAAAAGCTTTGTGTTGAAAAGGATCCAAAGGAACTGGAGGTTTAGTCTTAGCATTTTTGAAAGATTTTGCAAATAAGCCGCCATGTCTGGTATTTTGCCGAAATAGTTAAATAATAAATTAAAGATGAGGAAATTCTGAATAATTTATGACTATGACATTTTTTGATACAATCAATAGTTTAGCTGCATGAGCAAATTCTATTTCATCGAGATCGCTCGTACTGCATTCAAACTAGTAGCCAGGATTTGTCAGATTTTTTGATTCTAATGACAGTAGGTAGTGTCAAAAGCTAATGTTTTCACAATAACTTCTGTCAATATATGCTGCGTTCGGATATTGTATTACACTTTTTACACCCAATAACAGGTAAGTGTCATTTGGACGGTGTACCCGGTGTCAACGGAGTACAATATCCGAACGCAGCTTTAATCGACATATCTGTCTAGTTCTACTAGTTTTATTTTAATGCAGACATAAGCCGATCTTGATCAAATAGAATCTCATGCAGCTAAACTATTAATTTTATATATAGTATGATAAAGTCATGTGCCTGGCCACATCAGATTTTTTTTGTAAACAATAATATTTTATTTAAAATGCAAATAGTTAGTCTACTTAAAGAAGAAAACAAAAAATTGTCAAAATGTTTTACTGGCATCATTAAGAAAAATTGAAAATTTGTCTCCATGAAACAATTGCTTTTGCCGTGATTATTCTCGAAAAATTTTACAAAAATTTAAAATTTTTGAGCATATGTAAGATGCAAGAGCAAGTTATCATCTAACAAAATTTTTAATTTTGTTATTGATGTCACTATACTCACTTTGACGCCTTTTACCTTTTAAACCGTCAATTTTGGCTTTCTACTTGTAAGATAAAATTTGAAAACGTTGATAAAGTTTCGGGGGAAAATATATTGTCAAAAAATTGTATATTTTAGACGTTTCTTACTGATGGCATTTTGATCCGGCAATTTTCGCTTTTTTCATGATCCCGGGATTACAAAATGTTTAATCCCGAAATCAGTATATTGTCCGGGATTGGAAGCCCTAGTCTGTACCCTCCAAAGAGTTCTAGTCAATAATAGGTCCACATTAATTCCTTCAGCAAACTAATTATTTTTTTATCAAAGAACCATTTATAGGAACCTTAAAATATCGCATTTTAAATCAATGAACAATTTCGTTAATTTAAAAAATTATCATTCTTTCCCTGAGAACATAAGTAGTTTGACACAAATATACGTTGTGTCTACTAATTTGCTGTATTCTCAGTTATTAATAACAATTCTAATGCACAACAGAATGGATACACAGTGTGTTACATAAGCATAGACGGTAACATTTTATAGCTTTTATGGAACATGCATATCATTGTAGGTAACGAATATATATGCAAGGCGGTAAAATGTGTGTACAAAACATTCTCACAGTTCACCGGGTCGATACAAGAACCAACAACAATATTCCGGGGATATCTCTGCACACGGCCGGCGGGCAAACCGGGCGCGTTAATCTTATAAAATACGGCCTGAATTGCGTGCGCTGTCCATACTTGTCATACCCTCTGTATTATTAAAGTTCGTTTTTTAGCAGCGTACCGGGGACATGCCCAAATTGCCGTAAAATATTCGTTTATTATGCTGATTTGAAACAATGGCCGACTCCTTTGTGTATGTTAAGCTCGGTGGAGTTCGTTATTTTTCTTTTTGTTGAAAAGGACTACCAAGAATGGGCAGCGTTCGGAAACGCATACATGCAAGTCATTACGAGTGAATAGTTGAACGTGTTAATTCACTATTTATTATGCAGGTCACGATTGGTGTTATATCGTTTCTGGTATTTCAGGTCGTTTTGTGTAGCGATAAGAATTGTATTCAGTTTGATTTAAGCTCACGTTGACCAACTGCCCTAATATAAAACTGATTGTCCTCATGATGGTATTTGTCAAGACTGGTCTCAAAATCGTGACCCAAACTCGACTTTTTAACTAGAATTGTGTTAAAAACAGCAAAATTATTTTTATAACAATAAAATATGTTATAATAAAGGGAAAATTCGGCGAATTATACGAATTAAAGACATAGGAAAGAACTTACAAACCACACAGTTTTTTGTATATTGTAAGATTTTCTTATTTATATTCCTAATACGGTAGCGGAAATACATAATCGTTGTAATGAATGGAGTTGAAGATATTTACAAGATGAGTAAAATTTGTTCTTATTCAACTAATAAAAATCAACAAAAAACCTTGTTTTGCAGATGATTCGGAGATGATAGCTAGAAATAAATTTCTAATTAATTTCTATAATAATCAAATAAAAAAATCTGATGTGGCCAGGTATATGACTTTATCATACTATACAGCAGTGTCCAACGCTGATGTGTTGACAATACTGTCAACAGAATCAAAACATCTGTCAAATGCTGGCTAACTAGTTTTAATGCAGTACGAGCGATCTCGATGATATAGAATTTGCTCACGCAGCTAAAATATTAGTTTTATCTAATTTTACTTTGTCATACTACGTATGATAAACTAAATTTTTTTTAATATACAGGATGTTCATTTTATTATGGAAATTATGTAACATTTTTTAAACAGCCTGTATATTTTAAATTTTTATAATTTTAAGATTATTTCTAAAATATTTATAATATATTTTCTATATTTATTTATATATATTTTATATATATATATATATATTTTATATATTCTAATATATTTATTTCTTATTTTTGTAGGCATCATTTGTTTATAGACTGAATCATTGTTGAGTTATAAGCAATTAATCAAACCACCTGAACTTCAAATTAAGAATATTTTCCCACATACGTAATACGTACACATTTATTTTCACATACAATTTCATGAGGTTTGATTAATTCCTTATAACTCAAAAATGATTAATTGTATAAAAAAGATGAATCCTACAAAAATTGCATTTGAAAAAGAAAAGGCTACCTAATTTCCAGAATAAAATTAACACGCAGTACATATATTGAAAATACACTTGAACGATAGTTTGTTTAAAACCAAAAAACTTTTGTTGGATTTATAATATGACTTATACATGCATATGAAGTATGCATATGAAGTATGAACGACATTTTTTCAGATATTGTCTTACAACTTTGTCGGGTAATAAAAAGAAGATTTATGTGAGTTTTTGTTTGTATTTATGAACATCTTATATATTATTAAAATTACTTTCTAAAATATATAATAAAGTGAAACATTCTAACCTGTAAACTTAATATTGTTCTGCACGCAGGTTATTGCTAGTTTCATGGTAATGTTGGTTACATACGGGGTAAATGACCTGTACCACCCCTTAAAAACTTTACGTTGAACAACTAAACACAATATGACAATATGACACAATAAACTGGTAAGAATAAGTAACCATATGACATCCCTAATATAAATTAAAGACATTGGTCATAAGGAGCAAGTATACCCCACTAATGAAAATTTTTGTTAGTGCTTTGAGAAAAACTATTTGCAATGGAAACTAACCACAGGTGATATAGGACGTAGAAAAACGCATGAAACAAACGCTAACGTCAAAGGTGTCTTAGAAAAACCAATTTTTTTCAAAACGTGGGTTCGAAATCACGTAAAAACGATAAATAATTCAAACTAAGTTCATAGGTAAAACCTTTCTATTTTTTTATGTTCTATTTTGGAAAGTCATTTTCATAAAATAATAATGTATACCAAAAAAAATGAATGTCGTTATTTAATATTTTATTACTTTTATGTACTTTATGCAATACTACATCAGAAAACCACTGTAAAAATTTCAAATCTCTACAATGCGTATTAACGCTAGGATTTCGAACCTACGGTACACTTCCGGTAGACTACATCGTTAACGTACCTTATGGAGGTAGCGATTTGTCCAAACTTGTCTCTAAGTCATGTCCCAATTTTGACTTGTTTATTGGACTTCTTATTCGAAAATGTTTAGATAACATTATTGTTTAAAAAAAAGTAAGCAAAGTTAGATAGGTACCTACTTTTATAACATAATCATAAAAAAATAAAGTAAATATACGGAATTTTTAATGGTTCGACCAGAATTCTGTCCAAATTGTTACTGAAAACGTCATGCTGGCGTACTTTGACAAGTAGAGCCAACCTATGTTACACCCAACTCTTTGGATGTAACATAGCTTGCCCAGCTAGCTTGAAACATACTTAACCTAAAAAGTTAACTTAAAAATAGTCTATGATAATTATTATAGTCAGAATAGAAGTGTTTGGCGGTGACTTTCACGACCAGAATCATTTAGAAAATAAACTGCTTCCGGGTTATGCCGTGTGTCAAGATTTGTAAATGCTGACGTTTCGCGAACCATGTTGCTCGCTTCTTCAAAGCTAATTGAATAATAATAATATATAAAAAATAAAAATCACTGGTGTCAAGCCATGCGATTTATTAAAGTTCCACATATGTAAATAGTGTAGAAATTGTCATAAAATTGCATGCGATATTTCAAAACTGCATTGTTGAAAGTGCAGGTTCGAACTGCATAGATATAAAAGTAGTTTTTGTTGATCTTTTCATCTTTGTATCTCGCAATGTAGTTCTTTTAGTTACCACTGTACCTAATTTGAAAAGTTCCTAAGGCAATTTTGTCATATGCAACCGCAAGAAAGGTCCGCAGTTATTTGGGTTGCATACTCACCGGTAGATCGGCACTCAACATAACCTATATTCTTTTTATAAAAAGTTAACGATTAACGGTTAACGTTACTTCCGTTACATTTGTAACAAATTTACGGACTATCAGCTAACGAAGTTAACGGATTAATGATTAACGAAGTTAACTTTCTGATTAACTTGCCCAGCTTTGCATATACGTTACATAAACTAAGAAATCCTCAACACTTTAGATGTACTATAGCTTTCTAGGTGCATGCTGATATTCAGTAAACTATTTATTGCGCGTATACAATCCCGCGGGAGTATTTGAACCCGATCATATCTACGATGTAGGTTTGATCTTTACATAACTCCTTATACAGGTAAATGTGGTTCTTGTATTGTATCTGAAAGGGGGATTAGATGTTTAGTTGACGAGACTCTATTTTGATGAACAGATTTAATTGTGTTATCGCGCATAGTTATCAAAATCGTGGTCGATGAATAGACATTGTGTTCATACTCATTGAGTAAAGCTGTTTAGTTCAAAATCAAATACGTTATTCAGCCATTTATGCTAAAATTGTTGCATGAATTGAGAATAGCACTGGACACTGGTCCCTATAACCTATCTTTAAATGTCTACGCCTTATGTGCAACAATGACCAATAAAGCTTGTTAGCAGGCCGTTTGGTCCAATCCAATCGATCAATAATGATCACGCCCGAGATAATCTAAACAACCCGAAAAGGTATTAATCACATCAATTACCGTTCCCCGAGAGCAACAGGAGAATGGTCGCCCGAACAACGAACGATAAAGTCATCATTTTTAACTCGCGTAATCACACACATTCGAAATATAAAATTATAGACGTACGCATCTGTCACTTACAAGCATTTCTGTCTTCACCGTGTTGCAGCATGCCGCGTTATAAATCACTATGTATACCAATCTGGCCTGTCAAATCTCGCCGGTTAAATGAGATATGATTGACAGGTAAATGCGCCGTCTCATATATGCGGTTCGAGGCGAGACGAACATCCTTCCGAAGTGAGAGAGACGGCCGTCTCTGTCGAAGGTGTGGAATGCCTTCGGGGATATTAATGGGGGCCCTAAGACGAACCGACAGTAATTCCATCGTTTAGCGAATGCTTGAAAATTGCCCACAGGCACTCGAGATACCCGGGAGAGATCAATTGTCACCGATGTAGGGGTTTTGTTTCATCATTTCGGCACCTTTGTTCTTGGAACGCTTTCAGAGGAGAGAAAAAACTGACAGCTGCTTGTTTATTTAACGGTCAGAGGTGGCAAAACACCCACACCTTACAGAGAGTAAGTTTAAGTATATAGAGTGCATTGGACCGGATATACAAGGGGCAAGGTTCAAATCCAGGTTGTGGTTGTAATTTTTTATTTAATTTAAAATTTGCATCCCACCTGTTTATCGTTTGTTATAATCAATCTTAGATTATAAATTAATTAAATGTTTTATTTCGGTATTTTCAACCTTCTAAAGCATATATTTTCATTCACTTAATCGATTTTCCACACAGGTATCTAATTATCCTAATTTGTTTGGAAATTATCTTTTGTTCGAAAATGTTTAACGTAAAGCCATTAAAAGATCTATCAAAATCAATAATAGAAATATGGGATTGATATGTACGTATATAATCGTTCAGTTGTTCAACAAACCAATAATTTCTTTAATCAAAGAACAATTTATTGCTACCTGAAAATATCGCATTTTAACTCAACCAACAATTTTGTTAATTTAAAAAATTATAATTCTTTCACTCAACAATATCATACCTAATTATTTGAACTAAATGAATCTCACTAGAAATAAATATACCGGCCCGCCCCGGGCGGCACTTTTAGAGGGCGGCAAAATCTCATCTAAAAAAAATTTGAACCATTTCATTTCATATTTTTGTCGCACCTACGATTCGGGCGATTGAAATGAGCATGGAATTTTTCATTACTAATAGCGTTTTCCTTTGGTAAAACTAGTGCACCCTAGAACTGCACTGGCAATGCACGTTAATTATATATATTATAATTCAATCTGGAGAAACCATTGCTAACTTTTGGTTTTCATATGGGCGCCATGTTTGGTTTTAACATTTTATCTGGTATTTTCTTCAGTTTCAATTGTGTATCTTGTTGTTTAGCTGGAAATTTTAGATAAATGTTAGTATTTTATGTTTGCTTTTGCAAAGATTGATTCGTAGCTAGAACTAACGTTTCTTGAGTATGACACATAAGCTTAAAGCAACCCTTTCAATTCTTTGTGTTCACGTATTTAATTTTAAAAAACAGCCTATTATTTGCGGTACAATACGTGAATCAGAAGCAAGAGTCATAATTTAAAAATGTTAAAATCATGCATGGCGTCCATAAAAAGGGAAAAGTTGGCTATTTTTGCTCCATCTTCTTTAAAGATAACTCAAGTACCTACGCAAATGGATGTGTCGTGCCTGAAATGGTGCACATTCATGCCTAAAGTAACATAACATTGGATTGAGATGTCATATTATTGCTAATATGGTGTATAAGCTTTTCGGGTCTTAAGTTGAGAGAAATAGTTGAATTGACTAAATCTTATTGGAACTACGAGTAACTGAATATTTGTACCGTTTTTTCTTTTGCCTAAGCCACTGTAAGTCTACAGAAGTCAGTTAAGGGACAATAAAAGGCCTATCAGTGTGCGATAAGACTATAAAATATGATTTTTTTTCATAAAAAATTAGAAAATTGGAATTAATGAATTTTTTATATTATAATAAAATTTCGTAAAAATTTAAATTTTTTGGATTATAACAACTTTTGCCTCACAAACTAAACAAAACGATCAAAATGTAATAAAATCATTGAGCAAGGTTCTGAGACAAAAGGCATTGTCCGATGGAATTACAATTTTTTCCGTTTGTAATGTCAATCACTACATTTTTCCAAATTTACGAAGTTTTAATTCTAATCTTTTACTTAATTAAAATCACCTTCAGTGGTGAAATTTCATATTTGTAAAATGGTTAACAAATGTAACAATTCAGTTTTTGTCACCACAAAAAAAGTAGCTATGTATACATACCTACGTGTAGTGATTGTTAAATTATTCAACTTTATTGACAAATTGTATTGTCAACTTGAATTATTAAAATTTATTGTGAAATCGAAGCTGGAAGATCAGGGTTGTTATAAAAACGTTTTCTTATATTTTAAACAAAACAAACATGTTTTGTTTTTATAAAATGATGTTTTTTGAACGAAACAATGTTTTTAAACACTTCACAAAAAAAAACATGTTTTAAACATGAAATAAAACATGTTTTAAATCACAAAAAAACATGTTTTAAACAGAGAATAAAACTTGTTTTAAATATGTTCTAAATCACGCAATTATTTTATTTGTAGCCATTTTAATCGGCGTCTTTTAATTCCTTATTTTACTTGCTACCACTGATATTGTATTACTATATTTTTATGAAGAACGACAAAAATGTTCAAATTTCGGTAGTTTACAAAATGTTTAAAACACAACATTTAAAACAATAGCTTAAAACATGTTTAAAACACTCTTTTAAAACACTCTTTTAAAACAAACCATTTTAAAAGAGTTTAAAAATCCTGTGGAAGATAGTCTGCCCAATATTATAATTATGCTCCGAATATTTCTTACAATTGCCATAAGCAATGCCAAATGTGAGAAGAAATTTTCAAAATTGAAATTAATCAAAAATTATGTAAGATCATCATTTGTAAACCGAATACACAATATAATAGTGCTTTGGAGTTACTGTATATTTTTAGTACTTATTTTAGATTGAAATACCTAAATAAGGGGGCGGCGAAATTTTCCTCCGCCCCGGGCGGCTGACGCCCAAGCTACGCCACTGTGCGAACAAGATTTTCATAGCAGCGGATATCTCAGTAACGAATATTAGCACGATAACGGGATATGCACGTAAACGTCATATTTTAATTAATGCGACTGTAGAAAAAGAATTGCATAATAATTTTAAAGTAATTTTTAAAGCGATTTAAAAATGAATGATATAAATTTCGTGCAGCGCGTACTACGTCAATCGTAACAGTAAATTGAAACGTAGCTGGGACAGTGGTAGATTATTTACTATTAGTACGATACGATCAGAACAATTTAATTTCGTAATTTCGAATAGTAGTGCGAGTTAAATATAGATAATGACTTTAGATGTATAATTAATTATACCCAACAATATTTTACATAAACGGATTTAAACGGATTCACTGATCGCGTCAAAACTTCGCATCTCCTTCGACTGCCTCGCACCAAAATCCACAAGCGAGGGAAGCCGAACTGCGCAAAATGTTGTTCATGTTTATTTCGGTCTTAGAAATGAACAAATAGTCCGAATGCTATTAAATTCATGGGATGTGTATTGCAGTAAATAAGGATTATTTGCATGCTCACTGCGTTGTCCTGCTAACATTCGTTACTGAGATATCGGCTTATATCAAAACCTTGTTTGCAACCTTTATTACATAAAAATTGAAGAAAACAAATTGGCCAATCTATAGAAGAGAGTCTAAATGCAATCTGAATAAAAACTGAAATTTTTGTGGTAAGTGGTGTAAGAGAAAATATACAAAATTGTTTGGTTTCTTGTTTTAATATAAAAAATCCTGCACGCAATCCTTATGTTTAGAGCAGTATATTTGGATGGAAACTTTCATTACAGAACGAAAAAAAAAATCGGACATTGCAATCGGAGTTTTAACACTTTCAATCCAAGTAATTAAATGGTTCGATTTGTGTCGGAACTTTTAATTATACACAGTTGAACGGTGATATTTGCCGAGAGTTTGTGCAATACGCAATTAAATGTTCGATTTCTTTAGAGTAGGTATCTTTTTAATTAGTTTCCTAACGAGTCGACGGCCGTGATGGAGAAAATAACGAAAGGAAAAAAGGCAAAACGGGAAAAATGGTGATGATACGGCGGTGCTAAGCGACTTTTTATAATGTCCAATTAGCAAGCAGTAAAACTTCACTCAACGGCTCTGAAAACTTTTCACGAAAATTAAACGATCGCGACTGTTTATTGTATCGTTAATGTTTTATTATCGCCGAGAGATGTCGCTTTTTTAAGTGCTTTATATCGCGCTAAAATCATGCGAAATGTATATCTTTATTAAAAGTTACTTTCTTTCTTTATTATATACAAAGAGAAATAATGAACAAATTAATCAACATATTTCTTTACGAATGTTCGCCTGCACTAAACGTAGTAGCGAATATATATCATCTCCTGTTTTGTTCCTTATTTTCTTCGTTATGAAGCACTCACTTATTAATTCTGAATGGAGTACTAGTGGGATGGAGCTTTTAGTACCTTTCAAAAATGCACAACACTCGACCGTTTCACTTCGAGAGATGCAGGAAATGCAACCTTTTCGGGACGTGTTTTACGTTTTATATTGATGCACTTAGCATTTAGCTGAGAACAGGCGGGATACATAATATACGTTAAGTGCAATTTACGCCATTTAAATCATTCACCACATATCCTTAAAATCTGGTTTCCCGCATAATTTTTGCTTTTGTTTTTGTATATTACGAAACGGTTAATTAATGATGAGTTAAATCGCTTTTAGCGAGATATAGTAAGTCAGAATGTACTCACTTATTCCTTTAAAGATTTTTATTTGTATATTGTGATTTGAAAATATTTACCGAACAGGAGACTATCGGTTACAACAGGAGAAAATTAGTCAAGTGAATTAAGAGTAAATGTTAGTCACCGGCCTCAAAAGTTCGACGAAACTGAGGCGCGAGAGGAGGGAACAAGCCGCGCCCACTGTACACTCCGCAGAAAATGCAAGCAACGCACTGATTAGATGAGGAGAACGGCGGTATCGTTCTTTGGCGGTGAAGATCAAAGGGGCCGTGCGGTGTCGACTGGCGCCGAACCGTTTCCTAATAATTTTGTGTATGTGACTATCGCATGTTCTGAAATGCTTTTCTTGTATATTTTAACTACAAATACAATTCCACAAAACAATACAATGATACAAATTAATTAATTGCTTTACTATAACATTCCTATTTTACTACTAACTATGGTTGAACATTTTACCTTTTGTATGTTGAAAAAAATTGTAGTTTTGGTAAAACAGACAGCTTTTCTTACATAAATCATTTAGTGCTTTACATTTATTATTAGAATTAGTAACTAATTATCAGTTAGCTCCGAAGAAGCGAACAGCATGGCATAAACCGGTAACTATTTATCATCTAAATTTAAATGACTCTGGCCGTGAAAGCATTCGTACTCAGATACTTATTTAAATCCATTTAACGTTTTCTTTGTGCATCAATAATCTCGAATGTCTCGTTCGTACTTAGCAGAGATCGATACTTTCAGGTAAAACACACCTCATATAAAAATTCAAATTTTTATCGGGTGACGCAAGTAGGTGTTAGTAAATATAATATTCCTATTTTAATTCTAGATACAGTTGGATACTGCATTTTGAAATTTTACTCAAAATTATTATTGCTATGTATAGACTTGGTAGTATACGTACTTCAATTTCAATTATAGGTATGAGAAAAAGTAGCGATTTTGATAAAACAGGCAGCTTTATGTATATGCATAAGTCAGTTATTACATATTATATGGATACATGTTCAAATATTTTACACCTTTATAAAAGTTTTTTGCCATATATGGTAATCCGGCACGCTTACACCTATAAGAGAGTATTGCCCAAATTAACTAGCGAAGTCAATTAGCGAAGAATTACACTACACGTATAATATCTACATATACACTTACCGCAGGTACTCTCGCAAGTTATTAGTTTTCTTAGAACGCGGGCCACATAAAGGCAGCTGACTTTTTAATTTGCCCATATTTCTAGCGTCTGTTCTACGTCTGTTGTACAACAAGTCGAACTAAAGCCAACCATCCTACATAGATTGCGATTGCCCTGAATGCATTGCCAAACGACAAGTGTTTGGTAGTAATATTATTTTCTAAATCTAAACACCAATATATTTGAAATTCTATGACGAAAAATAAATGACTGATTAAAAATTAAATTACTTGTATTCCCTTAGTAATAATTTATTTAACTTCTATTAATTATTTAGTAGTTGTAACATTGTAAGTAGGTATCGCGGTTGTTGATTATTCTTCGTTCCGTGTGTCGTACGGGGACTGCACTATAAACCCTCGCGGGAACATGCGCTCCTAATTTATAACTCGCTCTTTGCTGTCTGCGTAGAGTCCATCAGGACGGCAAAAAATTATTTCTCGTATTCGGCTTCTAGCCAATTTTGGTCGAAATTCAACAATTCATGTTGATCACATACACTTCCGCAAGAACATGCTGTCCTAATTTATAAGCGAGTCGTTGCTATCTACGTAGCGCCAGCACGGTAAAATTTATTTTTCGTATGGCTTTCGTTTGCCGGGCGCGGCGCCGCTACACCTCCCGTGTCAACATGCGATCAATATTTTGGTTATGCCGAAATTGCTCAATATTTGTGATTCCCCTGACTACGTATTCATGCTGCTGCTTCAGACTGTACCATTTGAATTTGATTGGTCGAAGAAAATGATGTGGTGTTTATCCAACAGATGGCTGCACCGTACGACTATAAAATATGTTATTCTCGTCTCATTCACATGTTCAAAAAAGCAACGGTTAAATCATTACAACATTCATATTTTGTTGTCATTTTTTTTACACAAGTTCATGAAGGCTCAATACAAAATGTTGTAATATTCCTTTTTCTGTAAGCGAGCTTTTTATGGGCGCGGATATCTCAGAAACGAATAATAGCAGGAAAACGCATGTAACACGTAAACAATCCTAATTTATTGTGATACTCATGCATTGATGTATAATAACAATTAAGTTGTTTGGCAATTTTTAAGAGTGAAATGAATGTAATCGATTCTGTGCGCAGGATGGTTCCCCTCGGGGAAAGGGGATTACGGGCGGGAAGCGATGCAAGGCTTCGCGCGACGGTTTCAAACGATCAACTATCAGGACAGTATTCAATATTTTTGTCATTTTCTCGTTCGGTTTTATTTTTTAAACTAGCATACGTGATTTTTTTTTCTTTATTTGTGGAATTGTATACATATTCTGTTTTGTGATTTAATAAACTTCGTAATATTATTTCTGCCGAAAATCAGTTGTTGAAGATATTATGCAACACAATCTTGACATATCTATTTTAATACAATGCTTCGTTGCATAAATTTAGTTTTAAATATATTGTGGCTTCTTGAAACTTAGTTTTTACGTAAGCCCAGATTAATTCAATTGCATTAAACTCGCAATGGGCTACAGGTAACCACAATAATTTAACTTCATTGCATATAATTTTTGCTATAAAATCTAATAGAAGTACCTTCTCTTGATGGTGATTTTTGACAGATACAACAGTTGTGCAATAGTTAATTGAGAAAGAAATTTCTGACATGAAATTTCTACATAAAAAATGTTTCTTTACACCTCAAGACAGTGTAATGAGCCCTCAAAATTTCACATTAATCGTTTCATTAGTAAAGTCACAAAAAAATCACAAACAAAAACCTTCTCGTTTTTTGCTTCAGACTAGATATTACCGCTTAATAAACAGCTTAGCTTGGTGGTACCACAAGGTTCTGTTTTGGGACCAGTTTTATTTCATTTGAACATAAATATTTCGTTTAAATATCTTGTTATTTGTTCACATCTGTTAACGTGTTGACTTTGATACTGGTTTTAAGTTTGTATTACAGAAGATACTTAGTGGATTTTCTTTTTTCTTTGTTGCAGGTATGGCAGCAAGCAGCATGGGCCAATCCATGGCGTCTTATTACAATCCGACAGCAGCTTACGGCTCACTAAGTGCTGCCGCAATGGCAGCAGCTCAACAGAGTGCAGCGATGTCAGCAGGTCTTTCAGCACCAGCACAGGTAAACGATACTTTTCAAAAAAAAATACCATTCAGAACTTCCGCAAGGTTCTGCTTTTAGACCACTCCTTTCCAAGTTATATATTTCGTCCAAACTAATAAAAATCCATCATAAAAAGGATCGAACACAAGCTAAAATTTTATGTGGATATAAGACTCATTTTATTAGAAAACTTTACCATGCAACCAAACTTAAAACTTCTAAACTATAAGATAAATGGTCCTTAAAGGATCAATACTAAAATACCAGACTATCCTTTTTGCGAAAGTGCACTCTTTTTTTGCTATCGAATCACGCTCGGGTCGCCAGTCTCTAAAATTGATGACAAAATTGATGATACCCGACAATGGGGTAACAAATCGATCAGCCCTGTTTTCCGGGGTGTAATCCCCGAGTTACACGGGCAATTTGTTTGCTGTAACTAACGAAGTGTGAGAAATAATGCACCAGCTTTTTATTCGCGCTGAAAGCGCCAAGTCATCCGGAGGCGATCAGTCGGACCAGCGATTAGGCATGGCCCAGTGTGGCATGCGAGGTGGCCAGGTGTCTGGTCGCATTATTTGTCCTGCCCAAGGAGCTTCTTCTACTGTTTACCGAAATTTAGGACGTCGATTTATTCATGGTCTCATTGTACCACCTTCCCGGGGCACTTAAAGCTTAATAATTATAGACACAATGGAAGGGGACTGTATCGAGTATCGATGACAATGACTTCAGAATATTTTATGTTCGCCGAAGTAGTTTCAGACGTTACATAATTTATTTATGAAGCCTGTAACTCGGAAACACAGCAATTTTACATAGAGATAAATAGGGTTGAATCGTCTTAGAATTGCACAAATATCCAGAAAATAATAAAGATTTTAAAAAATGTACGTTTTAGTCTGGAGACTTCAACGATGCGTTAGACGGCGAACTGTGCTCCAACGCATAGAATTCCCACATAAATAGGGTTTTTGGAATGTTTACTTACATTTATTATGTAAGTTTACACGTTTATTTAAAGTAACTCAAAAACAGAGCAATATTCCATAGAGATAAATAGGGTTCAATCGTCCTAGAATTACCTAAATAGTCAGAAAATATTAAAAACGTCACAAAATCAAAATTTTATTCTGGAGACTTCAACGATGCGTTAGACTACGAACTGTGCTCCATCGCCTAAAATTCCCACATATATGAGTTTTTGGCATATTTGAGGCGTTTAGTATCAAAACTAGCTCAATCCATATCTTTTAGAAAGTATTTTCCTTGCTTAATTTGATAAGACTTGGTGACAAGGCGATTTTGAACGAATCCAACACAATCCGGTCGAAAACATGTGTCAAAAACCAGTATTTTTTCAACCCCAGCTCAATCCAGGCTTCCACTGCAGGCAGCCATGTGACCCCCGGCTAAAAACTGAAAGCGATGCGTTAGACAACAAACTGCACTCCAACGCCTAGAATTCCCACAAAATTCTTTTTCTTATTAATTTAACGTATTGATTTGACATTCCAGTGATAATTTGAATTAAGTACGGCCCTGTGCACACTGAATAGCGCACACAGTTACCTGCCAAATGACTTAAATACCTCGCTTAGCAAATGAAGAGATCGCACGATGCTAGGAACCGTTAGGAATTATAAATTTTTAACGGGCGTTTATAGACTGGCCGCTAATGCCATCTGTCGTCGGTTCTATCAATTAATTGGCCATGAGTCCGGTACCGTACAATATAATTAAGTAAATTAAACAAAATTGGCGTTCGCTTGCTAATACATTTTCCTGCGCAGATGCACGTTTCCCATAATCAGGTCTTCGGTTCCCATTCACTCGGATTCAAAACGCTATTATTAATGTGACAATTTGTATAGGTACGCATATCCTATATTGCTTCTTTTGCGGCTATTTCCCATTCATTCTGGATAATGCGCCTGCTTGCTCTACAATTTTATCCCGGTAATATGTTATTACTCGCTATACTGTATCTGCAAACGCTTCATTGGTCTATTGTGTGTTGCTTATTGTATTGATGTATTTGAGATACAACTGCTTCGTTTGCCAATTACATAAATTAGCTTTTAAGCTGTAGAGTAATTATTATCATTATTATTCTATTGGTTAGAATTTGCTTGATATACTCTGTTTTTAGACTGTTTCAATTGCTGAATATGACAAGTTTTATTGAAGTCTTAATGCCATAATCATTTACATCAAAACTAATCCGATTAGGCCGTCATAAATAAAGCAAATAATAAGTAAACATCATCATCTTAGCGAATAAATTTAATGTGGGAATAAAAATCCGGATGAAACGATATTTCAGGATTACATGTCGCATAATATCGTAAGACGAGTGTCTTTCGCCATCTGGTGATAATTGGCGCCAGACAGCAGCATAAAAAGCATTGCTACTGCTGAAGTCCTCGAAATAAAGAGTTTTATATATCGTCTCCACAAATGAGATTTCATCCAAAATAAACCTACTGGTTTTATATATAATTTTATTGAAACCATTGGAGATGAAAAGGTGCACTTCTGGATCTTGTTTTCTTGTTAATTCGTATTCATAGTCCCAGTATATTCGAAACCGCACGATAGCCGACAAATCATACGTCTGACCTTGTCTTTTTCTGCTTTGGCATTGACCAGGTGACAACGAAACATACAAGGTGATTTTTGAGGAAATTGTAAACTTAACGATTCGGTCACAATGTTTGAATGGTGAGCTGGACATTGCTTAAAATTGTCCCTTACATAAAAACAGAATAATTTCTAAAAAGCAACAACCTGTCAGAGTTATTGGTCAAAATCTAACATTATTTGTTTTCAATATTTTTGCCTTTCCAAATGTGTGACAAAATGAACGACTAATTTGAATCTGCTGCTCATAATGATACCTACTTTAGGAGAATAACAGAATTGTAGGTGGCGGATTTCAATATGATCTTACATTTCAGATAAGATTACCAACTTATCAACAGACAAGTTCTATGAGCTTCTATGAAAAAGAAATATGTCGGTCCCATTAATAGCAGATCAATAAGTATACAGAGTGATTTGCAATTCTAGGCGAAAAATTATGCGGACAGGAAACTTAAAATAAAAAATTTGGTGACTGCATTTAATTAAACAAAAAATAATTACATTAAATTGATGTAAGTACTAATTTTAACAAAAAAAATTTTAAAGTTCTCCACATTTTTTATTTATAATTTAGGGTTATTATATTTTATTTTCAGCCCGCGTTACAAATTACCTTGTATCAGTTTTCAACATTGTGTATGTATGAGCAAGCATTATTATAAGGAATTATCTATTTTTCACTACCTTAAAAAATAACAAAATATTAATAAAAAAAGTATTTTAAATGGCTCTAAATTCTTAGGAATATTAGCTTGTTATCAATAGGTCCATATGAAACCTTTTACTCAGAATAAATGTTTCTTAATTTTGGATTTTAAGCAATGAAGTTTTTAAAAAAATTTTATTGAATTTATTTATTTAATTTTTTGTAAAAGGTAGGTACTGTTTGTATTCCTCGTTTTCGCATTGTTTGATTTGGATTTTCGTTTTCGTTACTTTGGTAATACTTGACAGGGCTGTAACTTTTGAAGGAACTGAAAAGAACCAATAAGTTCATACCTAGAGAGAAATATCTGCAATGTTACAGAAAATGAATGCAATAAACTATCAAGAAAGCTGTAAAAGAAGAAGTAACTGTAACATCGCTGGTTATTGAATACTAGCTATATTTCTGTATTGTTTTTACAGATTTCACATATTCCACATACATTTTTCTGTAAAATTACAACAGTACCACTGTAATTTTACAGGGCATTTTTTTTAATTCGCAGGAAAGTACTTTAATTTCACAGTAGTAAGTAATTTTCATTCATTAAATTGCGTTTCTTTACAGACTTGTTTCTGGTTACTTGAAAAACTGCTTCACACATTTTTCTCTTCAAAAAAATACTGGAAATGAAATTGGGAAGAACATTGTATATTTTTTTTGTTGGGGTTCCAACCCAATTTAAAGAGTTCCGCAATAGTAAAAAGGTTGAGAAACGCTGGTCTAGAGAGTGCAAAATGGGGATTTACATTACTCCAGTATCGACAATTCTGTGAAGAATCTAATGCATTTTCTAAGTAGGATGAAATAAAAGTTCAAACATGGTCCTTTTGACTAAGAAAAACCATTCCAGTAATATTTGAATGCTTACACAAGTAGAGTCTAACTCATTTCTGCAAAAAATTCGCAACTTTATCCCAAAATGATCATTTTTGGGCTTTCTATATCATATTCCCATAAAACTCCATCACAACCCTTCGAAACAGATGAAAAGCCACGCAACAAAGCTCACTCAAAACTCATTCACCACCACAAAATCTCCACCAGCTTAAAGATAATTCGACCACAGTCACCATACACACTCTCTCAACTGGTGAATTAAACGAAAACACTGAATGAATCAGTGTTAGAGTGAAGATAAGTGCTCCTTCGGCAGATTTAGTGGAGGCTGTTAATACAAAAATGCGCCGGATCCACGTCAAATTATAATATGTAAATATCCCATAGAACAATTTATTCGGCCGTTGTTATTCAAATCCGGTGTATATAGAACGGTACTGGGTTGGGGGGGGGGGATGCGGGGGAATCGCTTCGCGCCGTAGCTAAGATACGATTGGGGACCCACGTTGACACTTCGAACCCCAGACGAAGATTATTAAATCAGGATTAGCGGTCTGTTTGTGAGTTTCTGACTGCCCCTTCGGCTCTGGCACTCGACTCTCGAGGTATAAGCGGTGGTGTACAGGGTGTCAAGTAAAGACCAACTTTATATTTATTATTAATAATAATAACAAAGAAGATATAAAAAGATAAACAGCTAGGTAAAAGATAGAAGACATAAAAAAGTACTACATAAAATATACTGATCCGAAAACAATTTTTTTCAACTAGAAAAATTTATTTTTCTGTGGAGCATTGACGGTATATTTTGCTCAAATATTCCAGCAATATTCGGAGTAGAAGCTTAAACAACGCATTTTTTGTCCACCCTGAGCCAGTGTTTGAGAAACGTGTTTTGCAATCTACCACATGTGCGTTGTTTTGAATCAATTTTTAATTTTAATACTTTAGGTATTTTCAAGAGTTGACTTATTTATAAAATATCACTCTCACAGTTTAATTTGCTAAGACTAATAACGAGATAATATACTGGATATAACACAACTGATTTGAAAATTTTAAAACTACTTTAGTGTTGTTTGTACCTGCTTAAATTTTTGTATAAAAAAACGAAAAAAACAACAAAACCTTCTTCTCGGTGTACGACAGGAGGTCAACCGATCGTTTGAAATTAAAACAGGCATTTCTAATGTCATCTGACCAGTTGACGTGCAATCGCAAAAAATATTTCAATCAATTATACAAAATTAACCCGTTGATTTTCTCGTATAGGTTCCAGGATTTTTTTTTATGGTAAATTGTGTCTGCTACAGTGTGGTATATTTAGTTTTGCAATTAAGTGATTGAGATTCGTGGAATGAAGGATGAATGCCTGACAGTTAATTTGCATAATTTGCGACAAAAGTTTTAAAATGGATCTGCTGGAACAACTCGAGATCAACAAACAAACATTAGACCAAAAAATAAAACTATTAAACGACCAATTAGATTTTCACATAAAACTGCTTTTCATATATTGTTTTTTCAAACCAACTACAGATTCTCCTGAAAGAGAACGACAGAATTTAAACGAAAAACTAATCATCTCTCTTCATTTCCTGACATTTGTTTTCTTAATAGGTTAGCTGCGCGTTTTTTTTTTGTTGAATCACAACACCTGTTTCCGACAAAGCTCAAGAGTTATTACCAAAAAGACATAACTCGACCCAGCAATAAGCGAAATATCAAAACACGCGTTACTTTCGCACAAAAAAAAAACAAAACAAACGAAAAAACGACAAAACCTTCTTCTCGGTGTACGACAGGAGGTCTGAGCACCAAACCCGGCTCGAAAAGTCCCGTGTCCGGTTACAAAGAAAGAACCGGTGTAATACGTTATGCCATTGTGCGATCTCGGCATAGCAGCACCTTGCGGGACAAAAGTGACAATATATCATCTCTCACAATGGCCCTTTAACGATTTAAACAAACGTCTGCGTTACGCGAGCGCGATCATTTCGTTCTTCTCCGCTCTGCTCTCAACTCTGAGCTCGGCGCGCATATTTTAACGCAACACCCAGTGTGTGCGCGAGGAGATGTTCGGGCATTTCGGAATACCGAAATCAAATTTATCGAGTCATTGTCCGGTTACTTTTATGAGGGGTGAAATTTGTTATTTGTTGGTGGTGAATGCGCAAGGGTTATAAAATTAGGTGGCCCGTTTATTTTATTCCTCCATTCTTAGCTGACATTGTGCTGTAGTGTTGTCAAGCAGAATTATGTGAGAATGTATGCACTATGTTCAAGTTCGGTGTTTTTATTACTACTCTTTGTTGAAATGATTTAAAAACGATTTGCAAATGAATTGGGTAATTAATACTGAAAATTACAACGCTCCATCTGATTTACTTTAGTCGGTAGGATTCTTCAAAGTAGCGAAAGTCATATTTGTTTTTTTTATATTTCGATTTTACGTTACGTGGCATTGCAGCTAAAGTTGACGCGATAAAAATTATTATTAAACTCGTATATCTTGCAGATGAATTGAGTAATTAATACTGAAAATTACAACGCTCCATCTGATCTACTTTAGTCGGTAGGATTTTTCAAAGTAGCAAAAGCCATATTTGATGGTCTTATGTTTCGATTTTACGCTATGTGGCATTGCAGCTAAAGTTGACGGGATAAAAATTATTATTAAACACGTATATCTTGCAGATGAATCGGGTAATTAATACTGAAAATTACAGCGCTCCATCTGATCTACTTTAGTCGGTAGGATTTTTCAAAGTAGCAAAAGTCATATTCGTTGGTTTTATGTTTCGATTTTACGTTATGTGGCGTTGCAGCTAAAGTTGACGGGATAAAAAATATTATTAAACACGCATATCTTGCAGATGAATTGGCTAACTAATACTGAAAATTACAACGCTCTACCTAATCTACTTTACTCGGTGGGATTTTTCAAAGTAGCAAAAGCCGTATGTGTTGGTTTTATGTTTCGATTTTACGTTATGTGGCATTGCAGCTAAAGTTGACGGGATAAAAATTATTATTAAACCCGCATATCTTGCAGATAAATTTGGTAATTAATACTGAAAATTACAACGCTCCAGCTGATCTACTTTAGTCGGTAGGATTTTTCAAAGTAGCAAACGCCCTATTTGTTACTTTTATGTTTCTATT
Organism: Aphodius sticticus; assembly: GCA_963966075.1. Taxonomy (NCBI): domain Eukaryota; kingdom Metazoa; phylum Arthropoda; class Insecta; order Coleoptera; family Scarabaeidae; genus Aphodius; species Aphodius sticticus. The sequence continues at coordinate 1,943,795 of OZ014508.1, read as the reverse complement.
TTACGTTATGCGGCATTACAGCTAAAGTTGATGGGATAAAAATTATTATTAAACACGTATATCTTGCAGATGACTTGGGTAATTAATACTGAAAATTACAACGCTCCATCTGATCTACTATAGTCGGTAGGATTTTTCAAAGTAGCAAACGCCCTATTTGTTAGTTTTATGTTTCTATTTTACGTTATGCGGCATTACAGCTAAAGTTGATGGGATAAAAATTATTATTAAACACGTATATCTTGCAGATGACTTGGGTAATTAATACTGAAAATTACAACGCTCCATCTGATCTACTTTAGTCGGTAGGATTTTTCAAAGTAGCAAACGCCCTATTTGTTAGTTTTATGTTTCTATTTTACGTTATGCGGCATTACAGCTAAAGTTGATGGGATAAAAATTATTATTAACCACGTATATCTTGCAGATGAATTGCGTAGTTAATACTGAAAATTACAACGCTCCATCTGATCTACTTTAGTCGGTAGGATTTTTCAAAGTAGCAAACGCCCTATTTGTTAGTTTTATGTTTCTATTTTACGTTATGCGGCATTACAGCTAAAGTTGATGGGATAAAAATTATTATTAACCACGTATATCTTGCAGATGAATTGCGTAGTTAATACTGAAAATTACAACGCTCCATCTGATCTACTTTAGTCAGTAGGATTTTTCAAAGTAGCAAAAGCCATATTTGTTGGTTTTATGTTTCGATTTTACATTATGTGGCATTACAGCTAAAGTTGACGGGATAAAAATTAATCTTAAACACGTATAACTTGCAGATGAATTGGGTAATTAATGCTGAAAATGACAACGCTCCATCTGATCTACTTTAGTCGGTAGGATTTTTCAAAGTAGCAAAAGTCATATTTGTTGGTTTTATGTTTCGATTTTACGTTATGTGGCATTGCAGCTAAAGTAGCTGGGATAATAATTATTATTAAACACGTACATCTTGCAAATGAGTTAGGTAATTAATACTGAAAATTACAACGCTCCATTTGATTTACTTTAGTCGGTAGGATTTTTCAAAGTAGCAAAAGCCATATTTGTTGGCTTTATGTTTCGATTATACGTTATGCGGCATTACAGCTAAAGTTGACGGGATAAAAATTGTTATTAAACCCGCATATCTTGCAGATGCATTGAGTAATTAATACTGAAAATTACAACGCTCCATCTGATCTACTTTAGTCGGTAGGATTTTTCAAAGTAGCAAAAGCTATATTTGTTGGTTTTATGTTTCGATTTTACGTTATGCGGCATTACAGCTAAAGTTGACGGGATAAAAATTGTTATTAAACCCGCATATCTTGCAGATGAATTGGGTAATTAATACTGAGAATTACAACGCTCCATCTGATCTACCTTAGTCGGTAGGATTTTTCAATGTAGCAAAAGCCATATTTGTTGGTTTTATGTTTCGATTATACGTTATGCGGCATTACAGCTAAAGTTGACGGAATAAAAATTGTTATTAAACCCGCATATCTTGCAGATGAATTTGGTAATTAATACTGAGAATTACAACGCTCCATCTGATTTACTTTAGTCGGTAGGATTTTTCAAAGTATCAAAAGCGATAGTTGTTGGTTTTATGTTTCGATTTTACGTTATGTGGCGTTGCAGCTAAAGTTGACGGTATAAAAATTGTTATTAAACCCGCATATCTTGCAGATGAATTGGGTAATTAATACTGAAAATTACAACGCTCCATCTGATTTACTTTAGTCGGTAGGATTTTTCTAAGTAGCAAAAGCCATATTTGTTGGTTTTATGTTTCGATTATACGTTATGCGGCATTACAGCTAAAGTTGACGGGATAAAAATTGTTATTAAACCCGCATATCTTGCAGATGAATTGGGTAATTAATACTGAGAATTACAACGCTCCATCTGATCTACTTTAGTCGGTAGGATTTTTCAAAGTAGCAAAAGCCATATTTGTTGGTTTTATGTTTCGATTTTACGATATGTAGCATTACAGCTAAAATTGACGAGATAAAAATTATTATTAAACGCGTATATCTTGCAGATGAATTACGTAATTAATACTGAAAAGTACAACGCTCCATCTGATCTACTTTAATATGTAGGATTTTTCAATGTAGCAAAAGGTTGGCTTTATGTTTCGATTTTAAGTTAAGTGGCGTTGCAGCTAAAGTTGACGGGATAAAAATTATTATTAAACATGTATATCTTGCAGATTAACTAGGTAGTTTATATTGAAAATTACAACACTCCATCTGATCTACTTTAGTCGGTAGGATTTTTCAAAGTAGCAAAAGCCATATTTGTTGGTTTTATGTTTCGATTTTACGTTATGTGGCATTGCTGTTAAAGCTGACGGGATAAAAATTAATCTTAAACACGTATATCTTGCAGATGAATTGGGTAGTTAATACTGAAAATTACAACGCTCCATCTGATCTACTTTAGTCGGTAGAATTTTTCAAAGTAACAAAAGTCATATTTGTTGGTTTTATGTTTCTATTTTACGTTATGTGGCATTACAGCTAAAGTTGATGGGATGATAATTATTATTAAACACGTATATATTGCAGATGAATTGGGAAATTAATACTGAAAATTATTAGAACCTTACTACAATAAACTAAATGAACTAAAAATCTCCTTTTTTTCCTTACAGGTTGTCAGCACAATGGACGCCATGAAATACTCCATGGAAGCTGACAAATACCGCTCACCATACATGCCCCCATCAACCCTAGCAATGTCGATGTACTCAGACCCAAAATACATGGACTCCCAATCCAAAAACTACCTAGAACGTGGCTACCTGGACACAACCTCAGCCCTCACGAAGGCCTACTTCGAATCATCAAAGATGTACATGGACGGCAAGTACAACCCAGAATCCACAAGACCCTACCCCATCGATATAGGCAAGATGTACCAGGAATCCCAAGTGTCAGGCAATTTGGGCTCACCAAGGTCATCAGACTCTCCAGACGTCAAACCGAACCACGAAAGGCAAGACGCAGCTTCCACTTCAAGTTCAACGACAACATCTTCAGCGGGTGCTTCACCAGGCGGCATGCCCAGCTACTACCCTGGCAATGGCATGCAACAGGGTGGTGGCATGCCAGGGTTGTTGCCCATGGGACAATATTCGAGCCAGTACCCAGCTCAGACCACAGGTGGCGAATTTCGCAGACCACTGACTGTAATATTTTGACCAGATAGGATGTGAATGTTTGGGTATGGCTTCGCTTGTATATATTATATGATTGTAGTGTCGTCGTTTGTTTCAGTCCGGTTGATATTTATTAGTTTTTTTTAAGAGCGTACAGGTCTATTCAAAAAGATTGAGCGTTCTTTTGAGTCTCACAGTGTCCGTTTCATTTCTTCAAACTAAATAGTACGAATATATAAATAAATAGGTGCATGGTTCTACTACTATTATCAAAATAAGCAACGTGTAATAAGTGTAGGTATCTCGAAAAAAAAACTCTATCTCTCTCTCTCAGTAGACGCAATGTATAAATGTACATAATATAAAATATTGTTTATTTTTATTATTATTTAAAAAAAATCGTAATTTTTGCGTTGTATAAAGATTATTATTATTATATGTTTACAACACTCTCATTTGTTATGCCTACGTTTGGTTGCGTTTAGTATAAATTTGTTAAATCTATAATACGGTGTAAACGTCTTCACTGAAAATGTGATTTTTCTTTAGTTTTCTATGTGCTAAGGAATATTTTCTATACTATAATATCAGAGTGCAAAACCGATCTTTTTTTTAGCGCGTTAAGTTTTGTTCCTATTATCTAAGCTAGGATTATAAATAAATAAAAAAAAACAGCAACTGTACGTATTAGATATATATACATTCGTATTTAATTATTGTTAAATATTATAAATATGCTGATAGGTGCAGAAATAATCAGTAGACACAATTGTAAAATTTGTTCTGTATAGTAATCCGAAACCTTACTACATACGAGTATAAATAGAATGTGATTGTTTTAATATCTGCGTTTTATTTATTTAATCAGAATATCCCATATTCTACAAGAATGAGACAATTGGTAAGTATGAATAATAAATATTGAGGTAAGTACTGTAATTCTTTAGCAAGCGTGGGATAGACTTTGGTAAAATGTATAGAAGTGGAGCTAAAACACCACCTTGCGGCACTCCATTGCAGATCGATAATATATAATCGGTAATATCGATAAGTTACCTAGTTAATAATATTTGTGCTAAAGCAAGAATCTAAAAGAGGTATAGGGATTAAAATTTTTCCAAATTAAGAAGAATTGGCGCTGTTTTTGACCCGTAAATTTCATTCGTTGACTTTAGTAATTAATAAATCCGGAAATAGATTACAACGAATTAAAAACTAAAACCACCTGCGGAATGCTAGGTTTCAATGTGCACTTTTGTAAAATGGTCGGATTAGTGGTTGGCTCAGAAAAAGCTATATTATGCAATGCCAGCAATTTCGTTGTTAGAACTGCTAGAATAATGAAATATAGACTGTAGGCTACCCAATAATTCATATGTTTAAAGTTTATTACAGAATCATTGTTTATCTTGCATTTTCCATACAAGAGATCGTGCTGAATCGCGGCGTGAATTCCGACGCTCTTCGGTCTTTGGTGTGGTGCGGGGAAGGGAGTCGTTAGCGTTGCTGTCGATAGTGAGAGAAACGCGGACAGCTGATTATCAATACACAAAAAGAACGATAACTTGTCAAAGTAGTAATTTTAACTAACTAGTTTTTGCAGAATTTTGTGTGACTGTCACCTCTCGTTTCGATAGTATGGACTCCTGTGTTTGACGGCTCATAATTCTAAAACTACTAAACAGAAGAAATTGAAATAAAATGTGATACTCATTAATCATTTCTACATAAGTTGGATGACTATCAAATTTTGTTCAAGAATATGGAGTTGGCAGATTTTCCGATTACTGGTGAATACTAAATTAAGTGTGCCTTATAACCTGAAAAAATATTTAAAAATTATGCCTGATTTTTTATATAAATATTGAAACTATTATAACAATTTCGTCATATTGTGTCCGTAAACGCTGCTCTCCTAGTCACTAGTGCATCGTGCGATCCCCCGCAACCGGCAGCGCCGCTGTCGATCCCTTGCCCCGCACCACACCAAAGACAACATCGCCGCGTGAATTGCGGCGGTCATGAGATGCTTCAACACGATCTTTTGTAGGAAAAATGCAAGATAAACAATGATTGTAATAAACTTTAAACATATGATTTATTAGGTAGCCTACAGTCTATATTTCATTATTCTAGCTCTTCTAATAACGGAATTGCTGGCATTGCATAATATAGCTTTTTGTGAGTCGACCAGTAATCCGATCATTTTACAAAAATGCACAATGAAACCTAGCATTCCGCAGGTGATTTTACTTTGTAATTCGTTGAAATCTATGGATTATTTCCGGAGTAATTAATTGCTAAAGTTAAACGAATGAAATTTGCGGGGCAAAAACAGCGACTAATCTTGTTAATTTGGGAAAATCGGATAAACGCCAAAATATACTTTGCTTTCTAATTTTTATGAGTTGTAGAATATTAATCAAGGACAGCATCAACATTTTTTCAATTCTTTTCGCTACTAGATTTGCGAGAAAATCAACGATAAACGAGCGGACATAATATATGGCCACGATAGTAGAGTCAAATGTTTTTGCTTGTGATATGATGATTTAAATGTGTTGAATTAACTTTACTATCATATGGACAAGAGCACCTGACCAAGGTTCCATAATAACTCTTTTAGAGTCTTTGTTTCAAACATAATATACCGCCAGTAAAGAAAGCCAATTAAAACCCAGTAACAACGATATCAAAATGGTCTTAAAACCGAACTTCACACGAAATCAGTACCTTGACTCTTGGTAAAAAGACGAACATTAAAAACGAAACCTTTATATACCTTTTCTCAGCGAAATTACAAAGTCTGTAGTTGAAAAGGACACGACATCTTTCGGATTCAAAAGAATAACTCCTATTGTCCGGGGAATAAAAAGCGCATCTATGCACAATATCAAACGACTGGAGGACATTCTGTGATCTACATTCTGACCCGAAGATCCCGCTTAGCGAAGCCCGGCTTCGCAGCAGCTTCTCTAGTTCTTTTTTAATAAACCGACCTTTCGATATGTGAGGGGGGAAGTAAATCCCCCCACAAAAAGACCAAATCCATTCCTCCTGACAGCCCGGCCGGCTAGATCGCTTTCAGACGAGATTGACCAGCGAATAAAAGGTCCATTTGTAATGACCTCTGCCTCACAAAAGCCATACAAAACGTTGTACACATAAGTGCGAGATACGTATGGAAGATATCGAATTTTTCACGGAGGGTCTTTTGTACTCACAACCTGACCCTTCGACTACTCAGAGAATGATTAACACCTTCCTCTGACATTGTTTGCATTTATTACGGATAAGTAGAGATCAGTGTGTACACAGATAGAAATTTTTGTTTAATTCATATAAATATGGATCAACAAATTTGGTGTTTCAATTAGAGGCGAACAAATATTTCTTTGCGGATAAAATGTATTTGTTTGAAATATTCGTTTTAAAAAACGTTCGTGCCAACAATTTTAATTTTCAGTTTATATTTTGCAATTTGTATATTAAAAGGAACGAATTTTATTTAGAGTTCAAATAATTGTGATTTCACACAGAAAAGTAATTATTTGGAACCAGAAAACATAATTTCTTGAATTTATTTACTAGATTCAAATGCATATTTACTTGGATGTAGAAAGTTAGGTACATATATACTAGAAATGCCACATAATCTACGTAAAATAATTTCTCAGATAAATGCTGTCGACAAATAAATTCTTTCTTTATAAGAACCAATATTGCATTGAAAGAAGTAATTGAATTTTTCGTCCCAAAAATGTCAATTGCACCAACGAAGTAATAGTAAATCCATCCAAGTGCATAGTTACTTGATCCAAGAAAATATAAGACATTTAATATATGTCAGTATTGTTTACTGAATAAAAACCCACCAATTATTTAACTGAAGTGATTCTCACTTCTTTCAAGTAATCCCTTTCTCTGGAATAGATATGCGCATCGTAATTTTGTCAAGGCTCACGCGCCCGCGCGTAGGGCTGGCGCCGTCAAGGAGCGAAATCTAGTACGAAAACAACAGCGAAGTACCCGTAGGGGATGTGCCTTGTTATTAGTGTACAATAAACGTTTCAACACGGAATAATTTGATGTAAGACACGCTACAGGTTAGAACGAATAAGTAAATATAACATACCTATCTTGTTAATTAGCAATAGAAAACGTATTTGTGCCAAATCTTGAAAGTTCTTACATTAAGTAGCTAAAAATATTTACCGGGAATAAAAATATACACTTAATTGAAGACTGTTTACTTCCTTCACCAGAGTAACAACTTTCTTCTATCTAGTAATTATTCCAAGAAATAAAATTTCTTGGTTGAAGTCAATAATCTCTCGCGTATATACGAACCTACCAACTACTTCATCCAAGTAATTCTCTCTTCGTTCGAGAGATCTTTTTTTGTGTGTACAGTTGGTGGAGGTATTCTTTGAATAAAATAAATCTCTTCTTTTATACAAATATATTTGTTTAAATCAAAATTTGAAGAAAGGTCGGTAGCTAAATTTTTCGTTGTCTACACGAACTTCTATCTTCCAAGTGACCAATGGAACACCCTGTACGAGGATGGAGTGCATTCCAGACTGGACGTTTCCCCTCGCATTTATATTGAATAAAAACAAAACCTCTAAAATAACACTGCTACTCTATGGGCACCCAAGTAAGTATTCATCAAGAACTCTCAAGACATCATCAATAGTCCAGCTGGCCATGCAGCGATGACTCTGCAATCGTAACAATATCAACGTGTGCGTCGACGTGACTGGGCACTCTACCACCCATAAGAAATAATGGCATTTTTTGACTTCACCATGTATACCGCAATTTTCAACGGTAATCTAGTTCTTACCCACGAATGTGAGCTCAATTTCGGATGAAATCGTCAAGATATCTTTAAGCATTGGTCGTCGGAAGCTTTGGTATAGTGTCTTCGTCATTCAGAGGTAATTTGTATCCAGCTATCATCTTTTGTTCCACTTTAATCAAATGAAATAGAAATAGAAATGGGAGATATATTTCTGTCTGGTTTAGCTATCAGTCCAGGCTTCTGGTTCCATGAATATTTCTTACAAAAGAGCAACACCTTTTTTTTTGGTTTAGTGTTAATTAGAAACTAAATGATGATTGTATGATTTGATATTATTTATATGAAATTAACTACTCATTTCTCCATGATAATCAGAATTTTGGGACTTGAAGAAAATATTAATTTGATATGGAAATATATATTTTGATATTTGACGTTCGTTCGCGTTTTTTTTTTTATTTAATAACAAACCAACTGCAAATGATCTAACTAGTTATTGTTGAACAATAAATTTCATATTCAATAATTCAATGCATATTATTATATTTTTCTAGACGCGTTAGTAATGCAGCAAAAACAAACACGCCCATATTACATACCAAGATATTATTTTCTCGTCGAATTTGAAACATAAAAAGAAATCTCGTACTAACCCGATAACAATTTCTTTCAACTAGAAAAGTTTTTGTCCATGCGGTCGCAGCGGTTTGAGAACTTGATACGTATTTTGCAAATGCACATGTGAGCTATTTTGAATCGATATAACATTTTTATATTTTAGATACTTTCAAGTGTTAACTTATTTATAAAATATCAACTTTGTCAGATTTATTCAACAAATATTGAAAATTCTAAGGATACTGTTGTTTGAACTAAAATATATTTTGTTTTATTTTTTAATTAAAGACTAAATTATCTCATTAGACACCAGATATAACGATGCTATTAATTTAACAAAGTCTTGGATTAACACAAGAATTTTTAAATAAAGATTTTCAAGATTTCTTTTAATATGGAAAAACAAATTGTCTATATTGTGAAGATTTAAAACATACCATATTCTCAATAAAACAACGTCCTTGTCCAAAGCTATCTTACTTTTTGTACGACCATCAAGTATTTTTGATAATGTCGGGTCAATTAAATGTGAAATGAAAGGTGTATCAAAATCAGTATTTGTTTGGGTTTGGTAAAAAAAGAACAACTGGGTTTTTATAGGGTGAGATTTTAAAATTTTATAATTGTACTCAAAAACAGTGGAATTGTACGTTTGAAACAAAAACAGGGTGAAATGGTAAAACAGTTATTATTTCTACTCAAAGATAGTGGAATTTGACACAAGATTTCTAATAACGTCTAATAAAATGATACAAATGTTACTATTTTGTGCTTGTTTTTGCAAAGATTGAATCGGAGATGGAATCAACGCTTTCTAAGTATAATACATAAATTGTAACCAATTTTTTCATGTTTCATACTCAACTTTCATTTTTAAATGAAGGGCATTTTCAACTCCAGCCTTGACCATCTGAATACATTGAATTAGTCTTCTTTTCGATATTTTTTTTGAAAATAGTAACATCTACGTAAAAAACGAATAGACCTGAACATCAGACAAGTTGATTTTAGCTTAAAAATACTTGACAAAAACAAAAATAAAAAATTTATCAAAAATCTATAGTCAAACAACTGTGGAGTATTACGTGATTCGGAAGGAAGAAAAATCTTTCAATAATGTCATTATAAATCATAGCGCCCATAAGAATACTAAAAGATGGAGATGGTTTAACCACCACCATTAAAAAATAACTCCAGTACGTGTAAGGAGATTTGTGGTCCTGCTTTTTGAGTAAAAACAATAAAAAAACTGATTTTTTTCGTATCAAAATTGTACTTGTATATTAAAAAAATCAGCCTATATATAGTGCCATTAAATCTCTACTATTCTATTTGATTAAAATAAACCATTGTTATTACCTATTCACGTTTTCACACTTTCATTTCGCATTAAATTGCAGACGCGAAAGAATAACTGTATATAATTCACATAGAACTGTCATTTTTTTGAGTACAAATAATGAAACTTTTCAAAACTTCTATACAAAAGGACGACAAAACCATAAGCTACGACGCATGCGTACTCTGAGTTGCTTCAGACTATACAGGATGTTTCTTAAAAACATGCTAATAGAGGTTATTCTTGGATCCATATTGAGGAAAAATATTCATATGAACATACAGTGAGCGCGTAAAGTATGGAAACATAACAAAATCTCAAGAACGGTTTGGTATTTTAAAATATCCTCGAACATTTCGATTTATAATTATCAAAATACATGATATCAAATTATTTTTTTTACCTTCAATTGTTTTTAACAGATGACGTCATCGACATTTTTTTTAAATGGCAAGCCTATATTTTTTAATGAATTTGACAGATCTTTTAATTGTCTTAATGGTAGCATAATATTTTTATGGCCTTACATCAGAAAATGTTCGAGAAAAATACAATTGAAGGTTATGGAATAAAAGTGACAAAATCTCCTGAACAGCTCGACCAAATTTAACGAAATTTTGGAATTAAGTATTTTGCAACCATGTGAAGTCCATGCTATCGTTGATGAAACGTTTACAGTTTCTGAGATATAACCTCAAACTTTTGAATTTGAAATAAATCACCCTGTATATTTTGACATTTTCTGTTACAGTCTTCATTATTGTATCAAAACATCTAGAAATTAACAAAAACCTTTATTTATTACTTAGGTCTAAAAATTAACAAAGAAAAAATTGATAACAAAACATTATTGACAAGAAAACTTTAAATTTGATCGGTTTATTTTTTGTTGTTCACATGGTTGCAAAATACTTAATTCCAAAATTTCGTTAAATTCGGTCGAGCCGTTCCGGAGATTTTGTCACTTTTAATTCATAAGCTTCAATTGTCTTTTTCTCGAAAATTTGCTTACGTAAGGCAATACAAATATTATGCTGCCATTAAGACAATTAAAAGATCTGTTAAATTGATTATAAAAATATAGGGTTGTAATTTAAGAAAAATGTCGATGACGTCATCTGTTAAAAACAATTAAAAGTAAAAAATTTAATTTAATATCATAAGGTGTATTTTGATAATTATAAATCGACGTGTTCGAGGATTTTTTAAAATAGCAAACAGTTCTGAAATGTCAAGTTTTCCATACTTTACGCGCTCACTGTATATCCTAAAGCTCTTAACTTTTGAACTATAGGTGGCGAAAGTTTTAAGAAAAATTTCTTTTTTTATGATGACATTCATTCCAAAATGTATTTAGATTACTTTAATTTTTGTAATTTTACCGTTTAAAAATTATTCTCTAAAATAAATTTTTGTTTAAAGTTGTATTTTATTTAAATTGTCTTTTCTGGTAAGAGGTTTAGAGATGCACTTGAATGAATTTTATTTTTTACGCAAAACCCGTACGTTAAACAAAAAAAATCAAGAGACCAGATTTGGTAAGAAAGGAATGAGGATCTCAAAAATAATTTTTACATTAAGAAAAAGCAGTGGCGTACCACTTTTCTCTTTAAAATGATTCAGTACAAACCCCGCACAAGAATATTCAGTACACCCCCACTGGCAAGAATAAAAAAATATGTTGTACAGCAGAAAATGAGTTTTGATGCATAGAAGATGCGAACTACGTTCCACAATAATATCAAGAGTGCACACAGCGAAGTATATTCTCAAAACGTGAGAAAATTATTTACTTGCGGTTATTGCTTTAGATGAAAATTAATATTTACTTGGTTTGAAACAATTTCTTTCATTTAAGAATTCCTTGTTCTCACAATTCAAGAATATCCCAATCTCAGAGTTATTAGTTTCGGTTAAGTATATAATTTTCAAACCAAGTAGTTTAAATACTCAATTCAAGAAGTTGATCAATATCTTGAATCAAGTAAGCCATTGCTTGCAACGCGCTTGCGCATTTACACTCAAACGTGCACGAACGTTGCCGAGATTTAAGATTTTTCGCATCGGCCTTTGCCTCGAGTTAGTTGGGGTCTGCTATGGCGTCGTGTTCGCTGACTACCGAGTATTGTCCGGGAAGAGTTCAATATGTAAGTATATCTTTACTAAATTTGTAGGTACTGTACGCAATAACTACGCGAACTATAATATTATGAAAGTATATAGTTTTAATTTTGCGTGAATAGCCTACAGTACTTATGTTCAACGTATTTGCAACGCAGTTCGTAGTTGTGACTTGTGACGCACACGGTACGTAAATTTTGCCTAGCTATATAGTGGTCACCAAATCAACATACATGTCACAGAAAACTTACTTGTGTAATATAATGGAAGCAATTGGATGGCTAATAGAATATGGTGTTTTTTTTCCATGCCTTAGATATTGTAGGTAGTGATAATTTATAAATAGGTAAGTATATATCTAATTAAGCAAAGAAATTTCATACAATAAAACAAATATCATTCGCTAAGTTATTGTCTACTTATTTCACACAATTCCCTACCTTTTTAAAAAAAAAAAACTAAAACAGTAATTTGTATTCAATACATTATGATATGTTCTTGAACTAATAATATCTATACTCATTTCAAGAAAATATTTTCTCATTGTCAAGCATATATATTCAATTTAAGAAAATTCCATTATTCTCAACGTGAGAATAGTTTTCTTGAATGAATAATATCTATACTCATTGCAAGAAAATATTTTCTCAGATATACAAGCATATGATCATTTCAATTCAACAATATCTCTTTTTTCTTAACTTGAGAAAATAGCTACTTGCGGCTATAGCAAACTAATCATTTACTTGGATGAAAGCATATTGCTTTGAGTGAAGTATTTACTTTTCTGTGTGTACCAAAGTTAGTTATCATAAAAAAAGATTTTTTTCTTAAAACTTTAGCACTCTGTAGTTCAAACGTTAAGACCCTTACGACATGCATTCATATGAATTTTTTCCTCAAAATAGACCAAAGAATAACCAAAACACCAAAACATCTAACATCTCTTCACTACGTTGTTATTTGGATTATTTTAACACCAGATTGTACCGTTTACAATCCATCGTTTTTATCATATTAGATTACCCCTTTTCGACAACAATTGGTATTATGTGCTCGTTGACAAGCTTGGATTCATCTCATCGCATAGAGAATGATGCTGCAATATGTAAGACGAAGGCCTCAAGTGTATACATAACCCGTTCGTAGTCCTGTCGAACCAACTCTTCTTCTACACACTATGTTTACGTTAACTACATCTAATATGTGGGTGCCCATGGGAAAGTTGAAATAACGCATCAGGTTAGTTTGATATTCAAGCCCGGCTTTCTTGCCAATTCGTCGCGCTGTCAACCATCGTGATTTATAGACTATTTAATAGTTTATTATCCTCACGTATGGTTCGTACCTTATGCTTTGTGAGGAGGTGTCTGTTTAGTGTAATTCGAAAATAAACATTAGCCACATTATATTCGATGTGTCACGAAACGTTATCAAGTCTATTCTGCTAGCGAAATTACTGTTTCGGACGAACAATTAACCTCTGTAATGGTGTATTGTCGTGAGCTACTGAGTGATGGAGGAAATTGTTAAAGACATGGTCGCAGTTTGTTGTCGTGGTATTTGGTGTATAATTGAAAATGTTAATGAGATTTTTTCTTTATATTCTGAGCTATAGTACCTAATCTTTGCATTAAAAAACGAGTGTTATATACTATTTTTTACTTTATCATACGCAGTATGTAAAGTATTGTAATCGTGACAAAAAAATTTTTTGAAATTTTAGCGGAAATATGTCTTTTTGGGTCCCCTGAACATTTTGACCAAGGTACAAAAAAAATGTCTGTGTGTGTGTGTGTGTGTGTGTGTGTGTGTGTGTGTGTGTGTGTGTGTGTGTGTGTGTGTGTGTGTGTGTGTGTGTGTGTGTGTACCCGCTTTTTTGTGGCGACGATTCCGGAGAAACTACTAAAGGTATCGGGACGAAACTTCATATTTAGAAGTTTCACAACCAAACTTAGAGCTGAAAAGCTTTCTGTTGAAAAGGGTCCAAAGGAACTGGAGGTTTAGTCTTAGCATTTTTGAAAGATTTTGCAAATAAGCCGCCATTTCTGGAATTTCGTCGAAATCGTTAAATAATAAATTAAAGATGAGGAAATTCTGAATAGTTTATGACTATGACATTTTTTGGTACAATCAATAGTTTAGCTGCATGAGCAAATTCTATTTCATCGAGATCGGTCATACTGCATTCAAACTAGTAGCCAGGATTTGTCAGATTTTTTGATTCTAATTATAGAAGGTAGTGTCAACCGCTAATGTTTTGACAATAACTTCTGTCAATATAAGCTGCGTTCGGATATTAAATTACATTTTTTACACCCAATAACACGTAAGTGTCATTTGGACAGTGTACCCGGTGTCAATTAAGTACAATATCCGAACGCAGCTTTAATCGACATATCTGTCTAGTTCTTCTAGTTTTATTTTAATGCAGACATGGCCGATCTCGATTAAATAGAATCTCATGCAGCTAAACTATTAATTTTATACATAGTACGATAAAGTCATGTGCCTGGCCACATCAGATTTTCTATTTTACAACGTCAATTTTACCAATGCAAACTTGAAAAAGCATTTTAAGGTTACCTCCAAAAACCATTGGCATATCACAAAAGATAGAGACGCTAGAAGAGAAGAAAACAGTAAAATAGATTAAATCGATTCAACATTAACAATAAGAACATGGTGGAATTCTTGCTGGGAAAATTCGTTATAATATATATAATTAGAAACTTAATCAATTAGTTTTGTTAATATTTCAAACGGCAGCAAATTACCAAGGAATTGAAAAAAGAAATGAGCCCATGTAAAATTTTTTACTCAGTACGACATTTACTATCTGATAAAAAGCTTTTCAGGAAATAATTGAGACAGCCTGTCCCCCGATGGATGTAACTATAGGTACCTATAATGGATGCAATTTTTAATTTCTGGAAAAAAAGTCATTCTCTACAAAGAGTTTTGGATGTCCACTGCTATCACCAAGGTTCCTCTACATATGTATAAAAAATGCATAATTAAGTGATGAAGTTAAAGGAAGTTAACATATCATGAAATGATGTATTTCATGATATGTTAGTTAGACTTGTTCACAACAAATTTCCATGTAAGATCAAATTCCTCCCATTCTGTAAATGATTAGACGTTAGACATATATAATCATTTCGTTTATCATCCAATTTTCCCTTCATCGTTATCCGGCATAACCTAGCACTTTTCTTTCTCGACAAACCACAAACCAAATTACTCCAAACTTCGGGGCTACCCCTGAAGGAACCTAGACGGCATTATCTAATTTAATGATAAACTCTACACACAAATTAAGATCGTTGTCGAATCTGAATTCCACACCCCAACGCACCAAATCAGTGTTGTTTAGACACCGACGATAATACGTGGGGGATGAACGATGATAATTCGATAAGCCTCGGCCACGGCAATGAAAAGAATTTGACAGACGCGCGGGGGGAACAAAATATCGACCCGGCCTTCGCGTACGTCAATGTCACGAACACTCCCGCACAAAACTACCGATTCCACACACACACACACACACACACACACACATACACCCGTATTCAATTAAAACGAATGAGTGGCGCGGTTAGTTTGGGTTTAGGATTTTTCTATGAGATAATAAGGGGCGGTAACGCCGCCGACTGGCCCGTTAACATTTTTCAGTAACGACCGACCCCGCGCGTAGCCTGAAGTGTAGGTACGGAGAAACAAAAATAGAGTATTGTGTGCGCTGGTTTGGTGCTGGAGGTTTGGGTTGAGTCATTGAGGTGTCTGTTTTAATACCTGACAGTTGATTATATAAATAACGTGGCATTAAGCTGTTGAAATACGTGGTGATTATAGTGGTTTGGAGAGAGGTGGCCAAATTAGATTTACTGCTGCGAAATTGGAATGTCGACAGTGACTTTTTGACCAATAAACGTCTTTAAGACGAAGTTTATAAAACAATTGGCTCTATTGGTAAATCAGGAATAAATTTTAACAAATGTAGCTGTTGCTCGGTAAAACATATATCTATTTTTGAAAATAGCCATTGATAGTATTTTAGAAACATAAAAAGGCATCAAGTCATGTTTACTTTGTCAAGAAAATGCGCTTATGCTATACGAGTTTTCTTTGACAGCAATACATATTGAGAGATAAACAAATTATCATTATTTAGATTTGTGGCAACTTTCTGTTGTTAATAGGCTCTAATCTTTTATTAAATGTTGACTAACCGATTAATTATTGTAACAATATTGAGTATCGCCTGCCAAAGGTACCAGCCCAATTCTGTATCAAAATTTTAAACGCTAACAACCGTGAAAGTTGCTAAATGCCAATGTCAGTACGTTAATAACAACTTTACGAAAAGTTTCAATTCTGTATGACCCTTAGGGCAACTGAGTGATTAAAATATTTATCAACTGAGTTGGTAAGTAATCATTACGAATCTAAGCAATGTATTCTACAGGCACAGACTACTATCTACATGATTTTGATACGTCGAATCTCTCGGCCGCGCCGATACAATTTTTCTTCCCTGAAATGTTCAAATGAGTCAAAAATATCTTGGTAAGGTATACTGCCGTCTCCATACTACCTAGTAAATTGCTCATTTAATGTTTAAGGTGGCTTTTAAGTTTTTGATCATATACTATTTCGAAAAACGCACCATACCGTATCAACTGACGTACACTGACGTATAACTACCGCAATAAATTGGCGGTAGATATAATTTAAATAAATATGCATTGACTCAAAGAAATCTGGTGTTTCAATAGCGGCAAAGAAATATTTATTTGCGGATAAAAACGCATTTGTTGAGTTAAACTGCAACATTTTAAGTGTGCAATAAATGGTTCTTCGATTAAATAAATTATTAATTTATTGAAGGAATTAATGTGGAACTATTATAGACAAGAATTTTTCGGATGGTACAGTAGAGTCGCCACGTGTCACCTCCTTTTTGGGATGTCGCATATCCTCGGCCAGTGGTTGGTCTTCCCAGCCCTACATATATATAGTCAAGGTTGAGTTAGTAAAGTGTACGCTGATTTGGAATCGAAACTTGAGCCTGCAGGCACTGTACTCTATGTAACTCTATGTCTATATTGTCTTTATACTGACGGTATGGCCGAAGTACGAGGAGAGAGTTTACAGCGCCATCTAACAATATACAGTTGGATGAGATATTTACACTAATAATATATTTATTTGAATCAAAATATGATTTCTTTGGCGGAAGTAAACCTATTTTTAAGTCAAATCAAAAATCTTTCTTTAAAGGTAATAAATCTCTCCTTATATATAAATTTATATATTTTAATCAGATTTCTTTGGTGTAAAAAATGTTTTTTCTAAATCAAAACAAAAATATTACTTTAAAAGAAAGTCATTTTTGTTTGTATCCAAATATGTTTATTTCACTTAAATAAATATTTCAAATAAATTAATCTCTACAAGCAAATAAACTAGACTACTAGAGTATTAAATGAAGTAAATATTGTTGGCGCCAAAGAAATGTGTTATGATCCAAAAGAATATATTCAAACGAATATATTTCTTAAAAACAAGAAATCTTTTCTATCTGTGTAGTTCGGTATTATAGCAACTCGCGTAGATGTAGAAATTTAGCAACGGTTGAAAATTCCGTTCTTAAAGAATTGACAAATTGGAAACAGTTGCTACGAAAGTTGTAATAACTTAAGATTTAACAATTCACTTTCGTAGCACCCGAAATAGCATCTGTGATACAGAATTGGATTAAATTCTTGTGTTTTGATGCTGACACTTGCTTATAACTTTTTAACTTTTTCAAACTTGAATATTATTTCCTGCTGACGCTGTGTGACAAATATTGGTCAATAAACCCTACTCAACACTCTGTTGCTGTCGCAGAATAAATGTCAAAAAACATTATACTAATAGCCAAACACACACATGATTATTTGGAACGAGAAAACATAATTTCTTGAATTTATTTACTAGATTCAAATGCATATTTACTTGGATGTAGAAAGTTAGGTATATACAAGAAATGCCACATACTCAATCTAAGTAAAATAATATCTCAGATAAATGCTGTCAACAAATAAATTCTTTCTTTATAAGAACCAATATTGTATTGAAAGAAGTAATTGAATTTTTCGTCCCAAAAATATTAATTTCTCCAACGAAGTAATAGTAAATCCATCCAAGTATTTAACCGAAGTAAGATTCTCACTTCTTTCAAGTAATCCCTTTGTCTGGAATAAATATGCGCACCGTGATTTTGTCAAGGCTCGCGCGCCCGCGCGTGTTGCTGGCGCCACGGAACCTAACCTAGTACGAACACAGCGAAGTACCCGTAGGGGATGTGTCTTGTGATTTATTGGGGATGTGTATTGTGATTTATAGTGTGCAATAAACGTTTCAACACGGAATAGTTTGATGTAACGCACGCAACAGTTTAGAACGAGTAAGTAAATATAACATACCTCTCTTGTTAATTAGCAATAGAAAACGTATTTGTGCCAAATCTTTAAAATTCTTACATTAAGTACGTAAAAATATTTACCGGGAATAAAAATATACACTTCATTGAAGACTGTTTACTTACTTCACCAGAGTAACCACTTTATTAAATCTAGTAATTATTCCAAAAATAAAATTTCTTGGTTGAAGTCAATAATCTCTCGCGTATATACGAACCTACCAACTGCTTCAGCCAAGTAATTCTCTCTTCGTTCGAGAGATCACTTTTCTGTGTGCATGCTTGAATCTTGAACATTAAGCAATGAAGCCAAGCTCTACATATTAAGCCTGAATTCAGTTATCCTGTAAAATGCAGGACACCTTGCAACACATTTACATCTACAACACACTTACATCTACAACACACTCTCCTAATTCACCCTGTATATAATCCGGAAGCGTTGATATTTTCGTTACATATTTCCGCTATAGAATAAATTAAATAAATAAATTTCATGTTAAATGAATTTCACGCTGAGCTAAATAATTAAATAACAATAATTCTGGCAAAGAATCCAACAACTATAAAGAACATTCCTGAACAAATTTTTAACTGGTTATTCATATGACAACAATATCCGGCAAACTGTTTAATGGTCTAATTGAAATTGTATAGGCACCATGAAAAATAATATTACTCCTCGAATTGCATGTCCCAATATAATCCAAGCGGGACACTATCCACAATCCAAACTCCTCGCAATGTTACTCCATAGAGATCGCAGGTGTTCTTTCTAATAGAGAGATGACCACCAAACAGTTGAAAGACAAAATCTAATACTCTATACAGTCTATACACCCATTATATCGTCAGTTATTTCCACTTCTGGCTGATGACGGCATCTCTCTCTATGCTGTATCCATATAATACGACGCGGCTGCGGGGTTCTGTTCTCTTCAGTTCCCCGGCCGTCGGTGCAAAGTGGCCTTTTACCACCTGGGGCTCTCTCCAACTACTCCAGAGGCAACAATTACAGCAGACAATGGCCCAAATGTAGAGTCATCGAGCGGCAGTGATTCTGGATTCAATTGATACGGGATTGGTCCCAGTGTGGGGCGCATTGTCCTTACCGTTGCTACCGAGGACTCCTTATATACCCGTCCAGAATAGATTAAACTACGCACCTTCACTCAGAGCCATCTCTTTGATGTCCTGCTGCATTTATAGATGGAAGCAAATGGGAAAAACTTAGCGATTGTCGATGATGACGTACAACAATCTTCTGTGCCATTGATGGCATAGATTAGTATCTACAATACGTTGTGGTCATTTTGTTGGTATAGTGTCGTTTCTAGTGACTCCGAAGATCTGCGGAGCTAAAATTTGTGCCTTTTTTGCCATTTTTGCCTTCAGTAGTTTTATTTTGTAGATTCGTTTATGCAATAAGGTGTAGTGTAATAAAATTCGATGCGTTTTCCTTTTTATTTGTTTATTTTAATTGTCGCTACATGTTTCGTGTCATTCTAGACACTTCTTCAGGCGATATCGTCAAACGTTGAGGTTATGCATACATAGGTAACGAACAAACTTATAAAGTTTGTCGATACAAATATATTTTCCCAGGTACCAAAGAAAAACACCAACATCAAAGTAGTAGAGTCTACTACGACTTGGGTTGGTGTATTTTGGTATTTTTTTAACAAAGTAATTAACAAAACATTACTCCACATGTTCCCCTCCTACAGCTACACATTTTTCCAATCTTCTTCTAAACTCCCGATATGCCAAATCAATTGCTTTTTCATTTACTTCGTCTACTGCTTCCCTAATTTTCAACTTTAGATTGTCTACATTATCATGAAAATTATTGGCATACACCTTCTGTTTTAAATAACCCCACAGAGAAAAATCAAGCGGCGTTAAATCAGGTGAACGTAGTGGCCATCCTATAAGGCCAAATCGTCCAATCCACTTATTTGGAAAATGTCTGTTCAACCAATCCCTGACTTGATATGCTCTATAAGCAGAACAACCGTCGTGTTGATGAGTGTAGTGAACACCTGACCTGTAAGTTGATTTCGTCCAAAGTAGGTAGCAAAAAATTTTCCAACATATCAAAATAAGTGTTTTGGTTTACAGTACCGTCAAAAAAGTATTAACACGGAAATTTGGATTTTCTTACCAATATCTGCAATTCTGTGAACTAACAACATCAACTAACCAGTTTGAATAAAAACTACTTCCATATTTAACTTTTTATCATTTAACCTTCATATTAAATATGGATCAGGTGGAAATTTTCATTAATCGAATTACTTTATACGAGTTTATTTTAAAATTATCTAGATGCTGTTTCTAGGAATTGAGACAGGGTGCAACCCACCCTAAGATGGGAGACATTGTCGCTCTCGGTAGTAGGTAGGTACGTAATTCAATTATTGCTCTTATTTTTAATTATAATTCCGCGAGCCAAGCCGAAACATAATTATAATTGTGTCGCACACAACTCGGCATAATGCATTGTTCGTCGTCGGCAACAATGGCGTGGGCCCCACAAAGCATCCAGCAAGCAAGGCAGCAGTCAGGTAGCACTGCTTCTCCTTTCCCGTAGCCCCGTACCAACTCTACAGTCAACACAATCGACGACGCAAGTCTGAAAAGTTTTAACGATGTATTCTGAATTAATAACTTGTCGGGAGCACCTCAACGATCAATATGCAACAATACGGTAACATGGCGATATCAATCCGTTGGCTCGAAATCCGCTTTTTTCTCTTATTTTCTTTTTTTTTTGAGTATTGTTGTTTGGATTAATTGGATTCGACGATTTTCCCCCCTTTTAGCGTTTGCTGGGGGAATAAATCCCGCTTCCGGTAGCAGCGGGGGTTGGGGCTCCGGTGGACCGTATTACCGCGAATGGGCTCGAGTGACCCTTTAAAAAGGAATCGCCGTCAAGTGACCCTTCGGTCAGGAGTAAGTGCTAAACGACGTTTAATAGAAACACTCGCTTGGAGCGTCAACGGGAAATACCATTTTTGACTAAGCCAATTTTAGCGATTCGCAATTTAAAATTTTTCGTTGTGTGGGTTTCTTTTTATTGTGTCGAGACCGCTACATATGATATACAGATGTTTCTGTGTTCAGAGTTCATTCTCAAAGTTATCTAAAACCATCTATTTTACTTGCATTTTATTTATTTTAGATCACACTGTATTTTCAACATTATTGTATTTAAAAAATAAAAATTTTTAAACAACCTTAAAGTTCCACTGCATACACTATCAAGATGAAAACCTACGATGCTCTTAGGTCACTAGGTAACATTGTGGCAAAAGGTTCGTAGAAACATAATGATAAAATATAAAAATCGACAATTTTGACTTATAACGCGTGTTTTTTAGAGGCAACACTGTTTTCATTGACCGCCATTTTGTCAGCTACCATGTGATTTATCTTTATCTTCAGATTTATTTAGAAAAACATGATTCTGTTCGTGTAACGCATCGCGCACTATCACACAGAAAAGTGATCGTTTGGAACAAGAAAACATAATAACTTGAATTTATTTACTAGATTCAAATGCATATTTACTTGAATGTAGAAAGTTAGGTATATACAAGAAATGCCACATATTCCATCTAACTAAAATAATTTCTCAGATAAATGCTGTCGACAAATAAATTGTTTCTTTATAAGAACCACTATTGTATTGAAAGAAGTAATTGAATTTTTCGTCCCAAAAATGTCAATTTCTCCAACGAAGTAATAGTAAATCCATCCAAGTACGTAGTTACTTGATCCAAGAAAATATAAGACATTTAATATAAGTAAGTGTTATTTACTGAATAAAAACCCACCAATTATTTAACTGAAGAGAAGAAGTGAGAAACACCACTTCTTTCAAGTAACCCCTTTCTCTGGAATAAATATACGCATCGTGATTTTGTCAAGTCTCGCCCGCCCGCGCGTAGGGCTGGCGCCGTAAAGGAGCGAAACCTAGTACGAAAACAACAACGAAGTATCCGTAGGGGATGTGCCTTGTGATTAGTGTACAATAAACGTTTCAACACGGAATAATTTGATGTAAGGCACGCAACAGGTTAGAACGAGTAAGTAAATATAACATACCTATCTTGTTAATTAGCAATAGAAAACGTATTTGTGCCAAATCTTTAAAATTCTTACATTAAGTAGCTAAAAATATTGCCCGGGAATAAAAATATACACTTCATTGAAGACTGTTTACTTCCTTCACCAGAGTAACAACTTTCTTATATCTAGTAAGTATTCCAAGAAATAAAATTACTTGGTTGAAGTCAATAATCTCTCGCGTACATACGAACCTACCAATTACTTCATCCAAGTAATCCTCCTTTCGTCCGAGAGATCCCTTTTCTGTGTGGACGTCCATTCTATGGTCGAAACGATCGTCCATCAAAGCAATTAATTCGATTAACAATGCAATAACGGTTTCGCACCACGTTTACTCTAAATGATAACACGCATCCTCTGAGATTTCGTACAGTGCGTACCGAAGAAGCTATTGCTGCTGTAGAGCGCAGCATCTAGGAAGACCCGAATGAGTCCATCCGCCATCGTGCACAACAATTGGATCTGTGTCCATGTTCATCCACTTTATGGAAAAATTTAAAAGATCTTGGTTTGCGGGCTTACAAAATCCAACCAGTGCAAGAATTGAAGCCGCAAGGTCACTGGGCACAGCGTACATTCGGGCCCGAAACGAGATTGCTGTTGATCCCGATATTCACAAGAAAATTTTGTTCAGCGATGAACCTCATTTTTGGTTGAATGGTTACGTCAATAAGCAAAACTGCCGCTTTTGGAGTGAAAATAATCCTCAAGCCATTGTTGAGACGCCGTTACATCCAGAAAAATTGACACTTGACGCTGGTGGAATAATTGGTCCTTACTTCTTTAAAAACGATGCCGGCCAGAGGGTTACAGTTAATGGAGACCGCTATAGAGCCATGATCAATGACTTTTCCGTTCCTGAATTGAATCGCCATGATGTGGGGGAGCTGTGGTTTCAAAAAGACGGCGCAACATGTCATACAGCGCGTGCTACAATCGATTTGTTGAAGGAAACGTTTGGTGAGCGCATAATTTCGCGTTGTGGACCTCTGAATTGGCCTCCAAGATCGCGCGACACCGCTGCACTATTTTCTGTGGCGGTATGTGAAGTCGCTAGTCTACACCGATAAACCAGAAACGATTGACGACTTTGAAGACAACATTCGCCGCGTTATTGCCGATATACGGCCCAAATGCTGCAGAGAGTGATCCAAAATTGGACCTCACGATTGGACTTCATCCGAGCAAGCCGCGGTGGCCATATGCCAGAAATCATATTTAAATAAAAATGGTAAAGAATTATCTTTCAAATAAAGCCAATTTTATGGCAATTAATACAATTTATCTGTGTTTTATTTTATTTTAAAGTTTTATACCTCTAAAACAACACCCGTTATAAGTCAGTACGCAGCCTTTCACGTACAGAATCATTTAGAAAATAAAATGCTTCCGGGTTATGCCGGGTGTCAAGATTCGTAAATGCCGACGTTTCGCGAACCAAGTCTTCAGTGCTAACTGGAATACTGTTGGTATTCAGTTAGCTCTGAAGAAGCGAGCAACATGGTGGATAAATAGACCATTTTTAATAACAATCCACCAAAAATATATCTTCATATCTTGTGCATATTCATCCAAATGTAAGTTTCTCTTTCCTTTTCTAATATCATCACTTTAATAACTTTCATTCTTAGTCATAGAAGAGCCTATATCTCGAAAACTAGAGTCATATTTAGATATTATGGTCATTAGTAGGCCTATCAGCCCTCCACGGCATGACGTTGGGTTTTGGTGA
Source organism: Aphodius sticticus (assembly GCA_963966075.1). Taxonomy (NCBI): domain Eukaryota; kingdom Metazoa; phylum Arthropoda; class Insecta; order Coleoptera; family Scarabaeidae; genus Aphodius; species Aphodius sticticus. The sequence goes on along the minus strand of OZ014508.1, from coordinate 1,919,409 downwards.
TTTGGATTACCGTTACAATAACACCACACCACCTCACAAAAGGGGAGAACCATTTTCACACATCAAAAATAAATTTATTACCAATACATACTTGCTACAAAAAAAAACTATATCACTTTTGGCTCTACTTTTACATCCATGCAAACATATCCGATAAAAGTAACTAAATCATCGAACTTGTTTGAAGATCACGCGAGTGGAAATAATATTTTTTGTATGGCTCGCACAATAAATCATGAGCTAGTATGGGGTGGATTCGCTATTAGCGGATACTCGAAGGGATCATTGGCGTACCCGTTCGCCATTCACCATCACAAGTAGCGTGGAATTAAGCAATATGTTTGCCGCTATTTAGGGCATTAGAGTCCGCCGAGCGTGGCGACTTGAAGGGTGGTTGGTTATATCGTTATTTCAATCGCGCTCTCTCGACGACCGAAGCCACTTATTCGCCATAATTGCATTGACATTGAGCCAGCGGCATCTTGCGTGCAGAAAATTCATTGCAGAATTTTAACGATGCCATATAAGAGTACGACTGTTAATAATATCATTGGGGCAAATTACGTTACTGTAAAGAGAAAAGTTTAAAGTTGAGGGAAGGGAAATAGTTTGATATGTAGTAGAACAATTTTATTGAAGATGAGTTGTCAAGAGCAAGGTATTGCTGGCTCAGGCATTTTAGACCAAATTTGACCAAAACACAGAAATAAAGTAGTTACAAATTGGTGCATAACTATAACTATTTAGTGTCTTGACAAACATATTAAAAATCGTTTATAACTCCTTCAAACATAGCATTTACTGGTTGTATGAAGCTGAATCCGAATATGGCAATTAAATTGCAGAATTAATTAACTAATTCTTTAATTATCTTTTACTACTTCTACTACTTTCTGGATGTTTTAACCGATTCTAAATTAAAGTGGGATAATCACATTCAATCAGTGTCAAAGAAACTTGCTAAGGTGGTTTACTTTTTGAGAATACCGAAGGAAACCGTAGCAATAAATTACCTCACAGTTGCTTACTTCGCATTGTTTCATTCGATAATAACATACGCAATATACAGTGTGTCCCCCGATGGACCTAACTATACGTATAAAGGACGTAATTTTTAATTTCTCGAGAAAAAGTCTTTCTTTATAAAGAGTTTTGGATGTCCTAAAAAGTCGAAAGCCATTGTTAATATTTTGATTTAACATACAGGATGGTTAGAAAACACGAAAATGTTAAATTGGCCGAAGAGTAAACTATCGGTTTTTCGGAATTAGATCAAAAATGTTATAGGTAAAAGTTAGTTTGAATTAATTTTATGCTCAAATATCAAACTTGAATGTACTATTTCAAATTTTACATCTCGGACCAGTGAAAAGATATTACATAAAGGTGAACAAAAAATTTGGAGACCACAATTATGATTGATCAGTTGACAGTAGTAACAGCGTATCCGAGAAATTTGTTGCTAGAAGCTGATTGAAATTATGTTGACTTTAGAGCAAAGGGTTTATTTAGTTCTTTGTTAAGGCATAGGTGAGGTATCGTACCGCGCTATCGTGCTATTGAAGTTTTTAACAGAAAATACCCTGAGGTATACGTTTCTGTCAATTGTGTTCGTGAATTGGTTAAAAAAATGTATGCCACAGGAGACGTGAAAAATATCAAGAAAAAAAGCGAAATGACGAAGATGATGCAGAAGCTATGTTAGCTATTGATTCCGTGAACACTTGCCAAAAGAAAATCGATGAAGCAAAGATCTCGACACTTGAACATCAGTAGAAGTCACCTGCAAAGGATCTTTTCAAATCAAAAATTTCATCCTTATAAATCAATACTGATTCACACTTTAGTAGAAGGAGATGATGCTCGTCGATTAGAATTTTGCCTATTAATGGGAGAACGAATTATGGTCGATAGATTTTTCTACGGAAAAATTATATCCTCTGACGAAGCGACGTTTACCGCAAATGGAGTTGTTTGTTCACAGAATTGTAGATGTTGGCCTCAAGAAAATCCAAATTTCCGTATTACAACCAATTCTCAAAAATATAAAAAAAGTGAATGTTTGGTGTGGGATTTATTACAAGAAAATAATTGGACCATACTTTTTTGACGGTACTGTAAACCAAGACACTTATTTTGATATGTTGTAAAATTTTTTGCTACCTACTTTGAACGAAATCAACTTACACCTCAGGTGTTCACTACACTATCAACACGAAGATTGTCCTGCTCATAGCGCATAACAAATCAGGGATTGATTGAACAGAGATTTTACAAATAACTAGATTGGACGATTCGGCCCTATAGGATGGCCACCACGTTCACCTGATTTAACGCCGCTTGATTTTTTTTTCTGTGGCGTTATTTAAAACAGAAGGTGCATGCGAATAATTTCCATGATAATGTAGACATTCTTAAATTAAAAATTAGGGAAGCAGTAGACGAAATAAATGAAGAAACAATTGATTTGGTATATCGGGAGTTCAGAAGAAGATTGGAAAATGTGTAGCTGTAGGAGGGGAACATGCGGAGTAATGTTTTGTTAAATTACGTTAAAAATAAATATAATATAAAACTTAGAATACAACATTGGAATCTGATATCTGGGCATAAATTTAAATATAAAACAACACAGATGATTGTCGGGCTCACTTCCGTAATCTTACAATCCCAACTCTACATTCAGTCTATATTTTGGAGTGTTGTGTGTATGCATAAGTAAATTCGAAAACTTTTACTCAATCAAATTCGATCTAATAGCCCTTCTCATCACCGAAAGAAATGCATCGTAACACTTTTGAAGAACTTTCTTCTAAACCCACTCATCAATCTTCTTTCGTCGATAAGGTGATGTTAGGGTTGGCGGGAGAGAGGGTGGTGGCTATATTTGACAACAATGGTTGTCCGGCTTTATAAAAGGTGGAACTATTTACTGTGTACATTCGGAAAAAAGAATTTACATAGTGGAAACGAGGGCCATTCGCATGGTAATGCGAATTCCGCGCCGCATTGTCGTCGGCCCGATAAAATATAAGATGACAACAATGGACGACGACGACGTTAGTTCCAAATCTCATTCGGCGTACGCCCGTCCGTTTGATGTATCGAGAATGGGCCCATTCGACGTTGAGTTACACACTGTGTGCTCAGAGGCTCGGACTTCCGATTGTTGTATTTTTACCAAAAAGAAAAAAGAAAAAAGGAATAGCTGCAGAGAGGGAGAAGGGCTGGGGTAGTATTTTATTGAATAAATATGCCATTAAGTGAGGAACTTGTTTTCGAGTCAAAACTGCAAGGATTAATGTGTTTAAGGGGTGAATTTTTCCCATTTGGGGGTTTAAATTCGGATTGAAATTTCGCCATTTTTCCTCATTCAAATATTTCGCATCAACTTTCAGAGAAGTACCCTGATCGGCAAATAAACAATTCCACAGTGAGCAGAATAGAAACAAAATTTTTTAAACACTGAACTATGAATTATCTTCAAAAAACTAACCGCCACAACACAACATTAACTGAAGATTTGCAGCTTGGTGCACAAATGTAATAAGTACTCGTTTCATGCATCAGCTTTTAGTAATAGCATTCTGCAATTTTAAATTACACAAACGTATAATTTGTGATAGGTCTTTTTTTTCTTCAAAGACGAAGAATTAGCAATTTATGTACCACTCTATAATTGTTTAAATAATATTTATCAAAGACATTAAATTGTTCATGGTTGAACGCTTTCGAATACTAGATCGCCTGATTTAACCCCGTTTGATTTGCTACTGTAGGGACATATTACGGAAGAAATTTATAAGAATATTACAACAATGATAGCAACCAAATTTAAAAAAATTCAATAAATATGTAATAACTTATAGTAATTGTTAATGAATAATATTACGGTATTACCAATATATATCACTTCAATTTTCATGCAGACTTCATTTTTAGAAGCTGCTGTAATTAAGTAAGTACGTAGGCTTTCACGGCCAGAATCATTTAGAAAATAAACTGCTTCCGAGTTATGTCGTGTGTCAAGATTTGTTAATGCTGACGTTTTGCGAACCATGATGCTTCTTCAGAGGTAACTGAATACTGAAGACCTACCAAAAAAATCTCCCTTATATACCTAAATTTATACCTCACTGCGCACATCTGGAGCTACCGCTCCCATGTGCTCTTCCACCTGACCGCGTTAGGATTGATTTCCCTACCCTACTAATATCAGTGCCGTCCTCGCAATTGATGTTGTCAGCATGTTTGTAAATTTCGATTGCTTCTCTAATAAGCCTTCGATGTTAATTACTAGCCCTTGCCAACATCTTCACGTCATCGATCAATCCATTGTGTGTTGCGACTCGTGGCAGTGTTGAGCAACAGCGGACTGTTGAATCTTGCTTAGCCGGGTGTCTCTACTATGCTCTTTGATTCGACATTCGATGCTTCGTCCTGTCTGTCCTGCATGTTGTTGTGATATCCTTTGGGCTAGGCAAAAGATCCTTTACCTTAGCTGGTGCTCTGTACCTTACCGTAATACCCGATTTCTTCAGTAATCTACCTATTCTTTCTGATACCCCACTGACGTATGTACCTATAAATTGACTATAATTTATAGGATGACATTCAATTCCATCAAGTATTTTTGTTGTAGTCCCCTGAAGACTTTTCATCTACTGCTTTTCTGAAGCAAGCTTCTTCAACAGAATTTTAACTTTTTTCTTCTAACCATCTGTTCCAACTGACGTTCTGGAACCAACTTCCTCACTCAGATTGTCATCATTAGTTGTTGCCTCTTGCCCTCTGTTTCTGGTATTTGCTTTTGACCTGTTGATGATCAACTGTTCTCCAAAGGATCTTCTTCTTGTGACGCTGGTCATGACGTCTTTTTGTCGCCAATATTCTTCTCATTCTCGTCCACTTGCTTTGGTAACTCGAATATAAACATAGAAAATAAAAACCAAATATCCCTTTGTATTTATTGTCAACAAAAGGCGTAACGCTTCATAGACGTCTTCATTATCACAACAGAAACTCAATTCTAATGAGGGAAAACGGACAAATTGCAATCAAAGCATCAGAATATCAATTGTCGTCACCGTACAATGGGGACTGCTTTTTTTTATTGGCACCTGAACAAATACAGTTCTAGCTTATTTATTGTGACGACGACAATGAAGTAGTCCGCCATGGAGTCGCTCATCATTTGTTTATCTTTCTTTGTCGCCATTATAACGAGGTGCCCCCATTTTTATACACTCGAACGCGAACTGTATTATTGTCTGCTTTCAATATTGATTTTCCACTTTATAATTTGAACGCGTCGGAGGAAGAGAGGCTGGTTTGAGAAAATATACTCTTCTTAATAGAAATACGTCTTAATAATGCTTCTTCTCAATAGGGTATTACGGTGATGTGGAAATTTGACCAAAAACGCTAAACAAATGATTCTACACCATGTAAGATAAGTTATGTAAGTCTTTAACACTGCACGTTGGTTTATTTACGATAAAATTGCAATCAAAAGTGGTAAATTTATAAATAAAAACTAAAATTGTAATTAAATAACACTTGTTAAGTCGTAAATGATGTAAACATCAATGGGACACGCTATAGACTAAATTAATTGTGGCGTTGGGCACTCAGCGATTTGAATTTTGGCCGGCCTGTTGGGTTAGTGATTTTTTTCAAAGGAGGTAATAGGAATGTCAACCTCACTTGTCATAAAGCTAATTGCCACTTCAGTCGTTTAATGAGAGACGCCCGGATACGATGAGTGGCCAAGCACTTGCCTCGCTATATGATGACGGTAAGCGGAGCCTATAGCTACTTGCTCCTTGACGCTTTTCATACATGGCCGACTTCAAAAGTAATCTTCTAGCAGTTTTCTGATTCGTTTAGCGATAATATCGCGCGCTGTCTGGAAAGATTCTACTTGTGTTTTGATACCATATTATGGTAAAATTAAAATACAGGGTTAAGTTTTAATAGGGTAAAAAGCTACATGAATTAAATGAACAAAATAATGCGTTAGGAGTTATTAATTGGCAGTCCTGCACAGAGGAAAAAATCTCTTTGACAGTAAGAAACTTTATTTAAGTTAAATATACATGACTGTTGAATATCAGCAAAGAAACTTTAGTTTGAAGTAAACATTTTTGGTTAGTTATATCAAAGCAGGAATTTGCTCGATACCGCAAAATATTTATTTGTTATCATCATATATTGGTTTAGGACAAAGAAATATTATATTGTATGTAAAATTAGTTAGTTGTATCAAAGTTCCAATTTGTTTGATACAGCAAACTATTCATTTGTTACTAACATATATTGTTCTACTCCAAAGAAATATTCTATTGTCAGTGAAATTAGAAATTATTAAATTAATTGTTTATACATATATTTAATGTTTTCATATATTTGTTAAATTTAAAAATTTAAGTTTGTTACACCTAATAAATACATGGTGAAATCAAATATAACTTCTTTCCATTCAAATGTTAAAATTTCCTTCGATTTTATATTCACAAATTTATACATTTCTTCGATATAAACTATTACATGCATAGAAAGAATTAGTCATGTTGTTGACTTTATTAAATATGATACTTAATTTAAATAAATATACGCTATAATTTAAATTAGCGTTCTAAGAAATTTCTTTCCATCAATATTAGAGCTGTTGGACATTTCTACGTCAGGTACATTGATGACATAATGGCACAATCACTGATGCTGCATAGACATGTATGCGCTTATATACCCTCTAGGAGACCTCTCTTACGACGAGAAACTAAAGCGCGAACTATCGGCATCCTTCACATTATTTTCAAAACAATTACTTTCTTAAATCAAAACAATCGTTTGGTTAAAGCAAATATTTAGGTTGTTTTATATTAAAGAAATAAAGTTTCAAATAAACAAATATTTTGTTGTTGTTAGCAAATCATCAAAAAAAGTGTTTATTTGACTCAAAACATGTAAGAAACTGAATTCTTTCTTATAAATAAAAATCTATTTACGTTAATAAAATATCTGTTTAGGGCCAATATATTTGTTTACGAAATGGATTCTTTGATTCAACACTGTTTTTTTCTCTCTGTGTGTCGAATCCTTTCCCTAAGATCTCATCTATATTGTTTAGTTGATTGGCGTCAGATCAGGGGACCTAGTCAGCCATTCCATTGGGCCTATTCTTTCTATCTATCATCTGGGAAAAACTTCGTCGCTTTTATACGGAAATAATATTGCTAATACAAACTATAGAAAGTGTAGGTATATTACACCAGCTAAATTATTTAATAGTATATCATAATACAAGTTTTATAAGACAAAAATTGGCGCACGAGTTGTTTTGGGCACGACGAGCGTAGCGAGGAGTGCCCAAATGGAACGAGTGCGCCAATACGTCTTATAAAACGAGTGTTATATACTATTTTTTCTACTTTGCGACATTAAATTTACATAAATTTCGAAAATTGCGGTTGTCATCTGACAATCTAGAGTATAGTTTCATATTCAACAGTTGGTGGTTGTGGTAAAATTCACAAACACGTTTGACGCGAGTCAATAGCAATTGAGATGTCAATCTTATTTGACCCTTGGCGTCAATATCATCAATCTTGTAAAACTAAAAGTTACTAAAAGTTTGTGATCTAGTGTTTTCATAACGACACCGAAAGCGGTTTCGTTATGGGCTTATAACGAACGCAAAGTAGAAAAAAAAATTAATTAATGGTCCCAGAATTCTCTCACTGACAAGACCTGCCCAAAATAAGTGTAATTAATGAATATTATTTGGTCCCAGACTAACAAAACTTATTTGGTTTTAAAAGAGCTATCCTATGATGTCTAGCTATGCTAAATGGTACACAAAAATTACAAATCTAATGCCACCAATTTGCATCCTGTACAATGTTGATCCTGTATTAAGCGTGTAATTATTGTGGGAGATATTTGGAACGCAGTCTTTTTTGTTTAGATTAGGTATTGTTCTTTGTGTTATAACAGTTGTTTGGCGTCAATGTCCATATTTAGTATGAACAACTCCAAAAATAGCTTGTCAATAAATGTTTAACTTGGCAAGCACAATGACCTTGGTCAATTTCACTATTTAGTTGTTGTTCAAATATTTAAATAAAAAATGCAAATGATTATTACCTACTGTGTATTTCTAAATAACGGTTTTAAAGTATTGTTTTGTATGGTTACAAATCTGACAATTCTCATTCCATATTTATAATAATATTCAGTCAGACTCAACAATATTTTTAAAAACAAAAAAGCGTTTCATTGTTGTAAATATATTAAAACAAACCATACACATTTAACTTAATTGAATTTAATATATTTTAATATTTTTTATTAGATACTACATATTCTGTCAGACATAACATAGAGAACTCACAAATTTAAAACGATTGTATTTAATATTTGAAGGGAAAAGTCAAACTTATTTCCGATTAATTTTTTACGGTTTTTCACAGATGTCAAAAAAGTGAGTTCTGTGCCCACGGTCTTTATAAAAGTTGCTCAAAATACGTCACATATCAGAATAGCACATAAATAATAATTGTCTTTCAAGTTTTTGACAGATTAGAATCTTAAGTAACCTTCGGTAGGTGGCTTATATGCAAAAACTGAATATAATTGAAGTTTTATCATTTTCAATGACATGCGTATTTTGAGTCACTTTTGAAATAAGTGTGGCAAATGTTAATTTTATTTTGAAGTTAGTTAACAAAAAAAACAGTTGCTTTAGTATATATCAGACTTAATTAAGTTAACTGTTCCATATAATGGCGTATGATACAAATGATACAAGTTTATTGGTTGCAGGATACTTTTGTTATCAAATAATTATCTGGTTTAATGAACTGGATGGTAATGGTTTAATTTTCACTATTGAGACCAATAGAACTAGCTGATGTATTTTAAATTATGGCACATGTTATAGTATAGATAATATTTTAAAAAGCAATGCGGATTGTCTTCAATTTTCAGTAAGACATTGGCATGAAACACCCAAATAAAATCAAAAGAAACTGTTCTTCTGTAACACTATCTCTGATGCTTGGAAAGAATATTTGTTAATATTTAGAAGGAAGCACAAAAGAAAATCATTCTAGAGAAATAAGAAAGGAAGCGAAAAAGGAACAGAATAGAGAGCTGCGCCAAGAGAAAGAGAACACTAAATATTCCAGATGCAAGAAACATTAAAATACAGATGAGATAGAGAGGGCAGACTGAAGAAGACTAAGGTATTATTTTATATTGTTTCATTAAAAATGGTAAAAGATAAATGTTTAACGTTTCTTAATATAATAAATATTATTTAACAATATCCAAAACACTTAATATTTACTTGAATGTTTTTATTTGTCGGAATAATGTACCACAAGTGTCTGATTTAGGATCAGTCTGAATTAGACTCACTGAGGTGTCTGATTTCGGATCAAAATATACGCTTCGTGTCGGAATTGAGGGCAATTGTTGAACTTATCAAATATAAATATAATACAAATTTGCCATTGGATGGCAGATTTAAATTTATGGCTCGTGTTTATCAACCAGGTAACACTAGAATTTTCGATTTGGTCAATATTTCTTCGTATTTTAGGTTTTAACCAAATGCTGTATACAAATCAGAAGATTTACCTTCATTACGACTTATTAGCAAGTATATTCCGAGTGCGGTAGATTGATTTATTCCAAAACAATCATACAACTAAAAAACCATATAAACATGATTCACACCGTCTTACATCCATCTAAAATAGACAGAAAGAAGTATTCCATAATCGCTAAAACGTTTAAGCAAACGTATAACCTCACTTATTCGAGAGCAAACGCTCACAGCGAATACGGTGCGAATACCGCCATTACTGTTCACCTGTCACACGGCAATAAACACAACAACAACACGCATACTAATCATCAACTTATAGTACTCACATTTCGCGCTGAGATCCTCCAAAACTCGTCGCAAATCACCAGAAGACATTCCTCCACACATTGACAGAAGCATCAAACACCAAAACGTCTCGAAAACCGTAAAGAATTACGAAGAACAATGCGAGAAGATGCATAGCTTCTCCCTTATCCGTCACACGGCCGAACTGAGGAGCCGGCCGGAATAGCTGGACCAGCCAGCACGAAACCACAGCCAACCACGATGAAGATTCTTGCAATGATTTAGCTAAAAACAAAGAGTTTAATGTAAAATTTTGGGTGAATAGTGTTCTATGGGTATCGATATACATAACAAAATAGGATATTTCAATAATTGTATGTAGAATCATTGTTGAAATAGTGAAGGAATGTTGAGCGATTTGACAGTGCGTGAGCGGGCTGCCACAGCTAGTCTAGTGGCGTGATGCGTTGTTATGGCAACGCTTGGATACAAACAATCACTCAGGCGCTGTGTTTGATTTATTTAAACGTTTATTTTTGATTGTTTGGTTATCTATTTTAAAGTATTAAATTATTCAAGCTGATTTGTTTATGTTATTTTGTGCTAACTAAACCTTTTATTAATTAACTACCACAACGAAATAAACTAAATTTATCTACCTGTTAATTAGGGTCATGATACGCTAAACAAATACATATTTACACAATAAGCATACTACGCTTCATTAATTTAGATGTGATGGTTTTCACGGGGGAATATCCGTTCCGAGGAATTAATCATAATTATGCTATCTGGGCAATCGAAAATATGATTAATGGGTCTCGTGTAATCTTACTGTTGTAAGTACATTAATATGTTAAAGGCATAAGCCAGAATTAATTATGGCTCTATACATTGTGTGCGTGCACCTCCATTATACACGCATGCTTGTTAACGAGAGATAAGCGTGTGTTACAGTGTGTGTATAGATATAATACACAGTGTGTATTGTATGTGTGTGTATATGCATATTGACATATCTCAGGCAGTTTACGCATGCATATAGCGTCCGTATCTAAGTTAATGGAAACAACGTAATATGGTTATGGTAAACGCCAGAAAATTCAGAGAGGTTAAGACATTTTTGTTAGATTTGTAATTGTAGAATTTATATTTATGTGGTGCTAATGACTATGTAAACTTTTTTTACACAAATATTTCCATCTAAAGATATCTCGGTATTCATTTTTAAAGAAAATTGATAACAGTTATGTACTTTAGTCTTTCTTATTTCTCTAAACGATGCAAAATATGATATTTTCTTGAATAAAGACATGTTATATTTACATGTACATAATTCCGACACTAGCGATGTAAAAAGAAGTCGAATTGCAGTTACCTTATAAGGAAAAAATCAACTTTTAGCATAACACTCAATTATCAAGATCAGTCAAACTTCTAGGTTATATTCTGACCGTTAGGGGGTCGTCCATTAATCACGTTTTTAAGCCACTTTTTTACACCCCCCTCCCCCCTGGTGATACTTGGTGAGGTTCTAAGGTACCCCCCCCCCCCCTATCTAACATCACGTGTATTTTTTTGTTGAAAAAAAACTCAAACATATTTTATTGAAAAATACCACATATTAATCTAAAAAGCATTGTCTTCGGATCATAGGCTTACCTGGCTATTTTTTACACTAAGAAATGGGCAAGCATGGTAGCGCGAAAATACCCTCCTCCCCCATTGTGATCAATAGTGATGTTATCCAAAGCCCCCCCACCCCTATTTGGACCTCACGTGATTAATGGACAACCCCTAGAACATTGGTAGAATATGAAACGATTGTGGGTTGATAAGTGTAATGGCAAATCAACAAACCGGATGTCCAAAATAAAGTTCAATGTTGTAGATCTTTTATTTTATCCAACTAAACAGAGGTGATTTTAGGCGCGGTCAATTTTCTGTTTTGCTTAAAAATTAATTTTAATCGTTCTTCATCCCCTTGGGAAATTATTCGTGTAGTCCCGGCCGAACACGTCATCCAAACTCCATGTTTCTTCATATTGGTGAAGAGTGTCACCTATCGTTGACACTTATCGTTGACTTATTTCTTGCAGTTTTACGAACTGACAATCGTTCCTGATGAAAAGCGATAATTACAGAACGCTGTTCCTTGCTTGTTGGCTTTCCGCGTCGCATGATGTCTTCCGCGTGACAGAGTTATCTGGTGCAAACTACAGATTGCAGGCACAGAATCGTTTCAATACGAATTCGAGCATTTGATGCAAAAATCTGGTAAAATTGGGGTCGCAACATGTGTCTGAGATACAGTATTTATGACACTATTTGTTATTTAATATTTAATCCTTTTTAATGGAAACTAGAAAATTCCCAACAACCAGATACAAAACAGCATAAAGGTTGCATAATAATTAAATATAAAAATTATTTTAAATTAGCACATTTAATGATGTCGTATGTTACTGGAAATCAACGTTAAGAATGTGTTCGCTATTTCGTAGAAATAGAGGTGCCTATTGCTACGTTATCAGTGCTTTTATCATTATTTCCTATATGTTTACTATGTGTCCGAACTTCCATGAGCGGCAGTGTATGTATATGTCGCGATCTCAGAACCATAAAGTTGATACAAAACGGAGATTTTTTTTATAAAATCGCTAACCTCTATGTTTATGCTACATCGGTTGTACGATGTGTAGAAAAAAATGTTTTGTATCAAAGTTGTTTAGTGCATGATTTTCTATAACCCATATAATTTTATTTATACAGGATGTTGCATTTAGGCGTGTTGAAAAAAAAACGATTAGGTTGTACCCGTCCATAGTCCATTGTTTCTCAATAAATTAGCATTTGTATGTTGAAAAAACATTTAAAACTAGATGTTGCATCTATTGGCTTACAGATATCAACTTTGTCAAATAATAAGCAAAACCAATAAGTATAGAGAAAAGTACAATGATAAATACGCTATACAGGGTGAATCTACACAGATAGAACATTTTGAACCAAAATATGATTTCTTTGGCGTAAATAAACCTATTTTTAAGCCAAAGCAAAAACGGTTGTTCTCAAAAAATTAGAGGAACACTTTTTTCAAACCCTGTAACTTTTTAAATAATAGTTAGGCAAATCAAATTTAGTACGCTTTAAAGGCATATATTTACCTAAAGAAAATTACAACAATAATGTTACAACTCATAGTTACTTCTAACTTACACCTAAAAATGGAAATTAATAACGCAAAACAAAATGGAAATGACTGTCATAGTATCGAAGACAGTCGGGTTTTCTGTCGATTAAAGAGGTTTAATACAGTGTATGCCCGCCACGAGCACGAATCACTTCCTCACACCTGCGTGGCATGGTTCGCACTAGTCTGCGAAGAAATTCTTGGGGTATGCTTTCTCATTCCTCAATCAGGGCTTGTGTCAGTTCCTGCATGGTTAGTGGTGGATTAGGGCGCTTGCGAACACGTCGGACAAGCTGATCCCACACGCGTTCAATAGGATTCAGGTCAGGACTTAACGCCAGCCATTCCATGACCTGAATTCCACGTTCTCGTAAAAAGTTTCTGGTGATGCCGGCGGTATGAGGCTTTGCATTGTCCTACATTAGGATGAAATTTTGACCGGCGCCATATGCAGCAGGCACCACATGGTCCTCCAAGATGTTTTCGACGTAATTCAGGGCATTTAGTCTACCAGGAACCACAACAAGATCAGTTCTGTTATCTATACTGATTCCAACCCAAACCATCACAGATCCACGACCAAATCTATCCACTTCGTGTATAGTAGCGGCTGCGTAGCGTTCACCAGGACGTCTATATACACGTAGTCGACCGTCGCAACGAGTTAAACGAAATCTGGACTCTTCTGTAAACAGTACAGGCGTCCAGGTCTTCTTGGTTTCAAATTTGCTTCCTTTAATCTGTTTCTAACAGTTTGATCAGAAGTTTCTATTTCTTGGGCTCGTCTTCGGTCGTTTAGGAGATCTCGGGATGTGGCAGTTTTTTCAGCAGTGTAGTTAACGAATATTTGAAACTTGAACCAATTTTTGTTGGTGAGTACAATAATATTTCTGGATAGATCATCTTTTAAAAAGATAGCTAGCTGTTCTCCCATTGAAGATTGAGTGTGTTGATAATAAAATAAAAGGGGCAACTGCCACTGTTCACGTGTTTGGCTGCGGTTCCAATGGAGTGCTTCATTAGTGAGAGCCACCTGACAAAAGACGTCCATCCGCGACGGTAGAGAGAGAGTCCTCCAGTCCTCTATCGTGTCTTGAGGCACAAACGCGGGTCCGCCATGTTGCAGGCGTGTGTTGTTTTTCCAGAGCCGCCTGTTGTGTCCCGCCTCTCCGCGATGATTCACGGTCTATCGGGCTCGCAACGGACCAACAAGCACTCCAACACTGCCAGTGGAAGGGGCTTGCTTTCAAAGCAAGAAAGACTACATTCCATGGGTAACTGTTTTATTGTTTCGTCTCGTTTTATTGTGATAGCCAGCGTCAAGGGGGAGGGAAGGGGTGCCGCGAATGCCACCGTCAATTTTTGAATTATCGCCAGCTTTGCGCCCAACTCATAATATTTGGATTATTGGAGGTGTGCCCGAATTTATGGTATTTCGTGTGCACCTGTTTGGTTTGGTGTATAGAGGTTCTGGTTCACTTTGGACGATTGTACTTTGTGAGATAGAGTCCGTTTTTAAACTACCGCAATAAATGGTTCTTTGCTTAAAGAAATTATTAGTTTGTTAAGAATTAATGTGGACCTATTATTGACTAGAACTATTCGGAGGGTACAGTAGAGCAAAATCTCCACTGCCTTTTGGCATGTCGCACATCCTCAACCAGTGGTTGGTTTTCCCAGACCTACATGTAATCAAGGTTAGGGTAGCAAAGAGTACGCTGATTCGGAATCGGAACTTGAACCTACATGCACTGTGCTCTATAATGCCGATCACATGGCCTTTTTAGCAATTTAGGCAGACGCATGATATTAACTGAGCGGTAGGCTTTCACCAGCTACTATTTATACTCTAGATAAGGCCGAACTGCGAGGAGAGTGTTTACAGCGCCATCTAACCACACAGTTGGATGAGGTATTCACAAAAATATATTTATTTGCCAATTCACCGGTTTTGTAAAATTTAATTTGAAATTTTATAATTTGCATGTAGAATTGAAATACTACAAGGCAATATCATAAAAATAGTTTTTTTTTTAAATCAAGATGAGATGTCACAAAATAACATAAAACCCTCTTAAAAACTTGTATGAGTTTTTATACCATGGCGTAGTTTTAATTTCGGAGTTTTGCTGTTTAAAAAAGCTAGGCTGTGCTAGAAAAACTACCATCAAAATTTTGGCAAAAAAGTTATTTAGAACTTATTTCCCATAGATTTTGTAATTTTTCTAAAATTAAAAGTACCTACCACAAATATCACAATATCTACATATAATAGGGTATTCCGGTCATGTCAAAATTTAAGCAGATATTCGGTTTAACCTATTGTACAATTTATGAGGATTCATATAGTTAAGCTAATGAGCTTTTTGATTTAGTTTTTCTATAAGATAATTACAATTAAAAGTTCATTTCGTTTGAATTCACCGACCACCCTCGGAAATACACGATGATTACCGATCCCTAGTAGCGGTGGCAACAGCGGACAGCTCTCGAACAGCTGATCGGCCAAGTTGACGGTTGGCGACCCTGTTGTTTGACAACGAATAAAGGTACCTTTTTGAGAGATGATTTGATCATTGAAACTTGAAGCCAAACATCTCTCATCTCGCTAGTCGGCAATGTAAAGAAAATCTTATCAGGAGTTACTGTTCTACTGCTGTTACAGCCCGGCACAGAACAATGTCGGCGTTGGAGTTTATACATTTTGAACAAGTGTTTGATATAACCTCAATCACCAAAGCAAGTGTCAACAAACGAGCGATTCTAAACGTTCACACAACAGAAGACAAAAATTTACTTAGTGCACCCTAGATATAGCAACGTTGTCAAGTCGCTCACTTTGAGCGGTCTTTGTGACGTCACAAAGACCAATCCTAATTCAAACTTCAAACAACGATTTCTCTTAATTTAAAACAATGTTTGATATTTTACTTGTGAAGTAGCAAACAGTAGCACCCATACTTTGTAAAAAATGACAATTTCAAAAACACCGGAATACCCCATTAGGAAAATGTTTGTGTCACATTGTCAGGTAGTACTTTGATTTTAACTCCCATTATTGTTATTAATGTCTTTGACAAGAGTATTGGCTTATTTAAATGCTTATTCTAGGTACTACACGTGATGGAATCAATATAATAGTAGCTAGCCTAAATTTCACATAAATACTAGAATTATTTATAGGTGGCATTTTTCGGCCCGACAAATTAGGGGTTAGCACATCAAATTTCGGTACTTGAACGACAAAATATGCATTTGAACGAGAAAATATGTGTTTTAACGACAGAAAATGTAAACAAACGACAATATTTGTATTTAAACGATAAAATCAACAAACCTCAAACCTGATTTAACCTCAAATACCATAAATGACAGCCAGCCGTAGAAAACTCCTTCCATAGGTACTTCTACAATCTACAGTGTGCTACTGTTAAAGCTTAAAAGTGTGGATATATGTAATTTGTTTTTAAGTTAGCAGAAGGACGTTATGGGAATAATTGAAAATTATTCAGTGTTTAATTGTTGTTCAGTCTTCAGGTAAGTTATAATTATAAATTATATATGATTTGCGTTAGAGATAATATGGACAACAACATACAACTAGAAATCGAACAGTTGTACAATTGCTTGTTTGGTTGATATGATCTTTATAACTAAAATATTTGTCACTTGCAAACGATCAACTTTTAGTTCTTTTTTACAGGTCAAGTTCGACCGTTGTTGATGACAGGGTCTTTACCCTGTAACATGTCTTATTATGACAATTAATGTGGTGTCTATTTTTTGTACTGCTATTTATTTTTTGCAGGACTCTCTCAATTTGTTCATTTATATCAATACGTAATTGCTGTGAAATTTGAGATCTATCGATACAATAGATTAACCCATACCTCAAGAGTCAAAAAATCGAGTATACGTTTAATTTCATCATATTAAGAAGGAAATATTTCTTGTTTGTTTACTACAATAAATATGGATACCACAGAATATTAGATACATAAGAAAAATAATCAATGAACTATTGAGTCAGAGCAATTTACATATTTCCAAGTAGATACTGAATTTGTCAAAAATGCAATAATCTAAGCTAGGTGCCATCAATGAACACAATCGAACATTCTATTCTTATTAACTTTATTAGAATAGAAACTTTACACCAGGGTCATACGCGAATTTTTAATTTTAGGTTACCAAAACCAAGAGATCGCTGTGCAGGTAACAACCGTTACGGCTATTAAAAAACGTTTTTCAAAAAACTTATCAGTTTGAACATCCATCTACAACAATTCTAAAAGTTGAGTTGTCTCTAATGTTGCATCGAAATACATAATAATAAAAGCCCCCATTGCTTATGTATAGTCGTTAGACGGGCGTGACGGGTGTGACACGTTACTGCGGCGATAAAAATGGGCGCCTAGGCTTAGCAACTAAAACAGGTAAAGTCGGTACAATTCTGAGTTTGGGAAAATCATTATTGTTTAATCATCATCATTGATTTTGAATATAAATACATTTCTCACTTATTTTTAAGATATCTTGGACTGGGGTTTTTAATGCCGATTTTGTATATTTGAACTCAGTTTATAGTTTAAGCTGGCATTGAAAAATCTAGCTTTTAGCACCCTTTTAGTACGGCACCTGTGTGCCCTGCACATTTCGCACACGCCGCTCGCCGGCCCTGGCGGCTACTAATTTGTGTGGCTACAAATTGTATTTGTTCACAGACACTAAAAAAAGCAAGTCAAACAATTGCCACGTTATTCTGATATGCTTTTTTCCTTAAATTTGAATATGAAACTATAAATACATAGTGGAATAGTTTTGGGGAAACCCTGTGCAAAAGGGGCAAAAATTATAAAAAAACACATCTTTTCCCTCAACAAAAAAGTTCAAAAAGTGTTGACTAGTGATATAAAAGATCAGCTTCACAATAAGTAAGTATTATTAGCACCTAATTTTCGTCATTCAAATTCTTCTTTGCATTGTATTGTACGTGGTAGAATACACGTTCTGTTGAACACGAAAGTATCTTCTATCTCACAGATAATAAACATATCTCTTCTATATCTGTACGTGTTATGTGTTAATTATATGGTAGACAACTCGCACTAGCGTCGCGTCAAGGTTCTGTCAACATTTGCTTTTGAAATAAGACTGAACTAACGAAGCCAGCGATGTGAAGAAGCCACTACTAGCTTAAAGTGACTTTTGTTTGTATTTGATGAGGGCGCGGCATCAGTAGGTAGGCAGTGATACACTTTTAAGTTTGTCATCCACTGTCTAAGCGCCACCGAATTAAAAATGACTTGTGACTCAAATTTTGGTTACTTCTAAGTTACACTTAAAAATGTGAATTAATAACGTAAACCAAAATGGGAAAAATGTTATGTATGCTTTGAGTTCATATATGAAAGCACTAAAGATAACAAAAGAATTCAGTTGTAATGTTCGTTAATTAGAAACGTAATTAGAACTAAAATGAGGCATCTTAGTGAAGTGCAAGTTGCTCGTGCTGTCGCCCTTATTCAGCATGGTCAGTCTATTCGACATGACCTTCGAGTTTCCCCTTCTGTTATTCAGCGTTTATGGAATCGGTTTCCGGAGACTGGGCAATATGTTAGAAGAGCTGGACAAGGTCGAAATCGAAAAACTACTCAAAATCAAGACCGATTTCTTGTCCTTTCATCTCTACGTCAGCGTACTGCCACAGCACGAGACCTCCTAAACGACCTAAGACGGGCACATGGAAGGAAATTTCTGATCAAACTGTTATAAACGGATTAAAAGAAGCGAATTTGAAACCAAGAAGACCTGTCGGCGCACCACGCCTTACGCAGCATCGCAAAGCAGCGCGAATGAGGTTTGCTCTGGATCACAGAGATTGGCAACCTCGTCAGTGGACGCCTGTACTGTTTAAAGAGAAGTCCAGATTACGTTTAACTCGTTGCGACGGTCGAGTACGTGTATATAGACGTCCTGGTGAACGCTACGCAGCCGCTACTATACAGTAAGTGGATAGATTTGGTCGTGGATCGGTGATGGTATGGGCTGGAATCAGTATAGACAACAGAACTGATCTTGTTGTTGTTCCTGGTAGATGCCATGAATTACATCGAAAACATCTTGGAGGACCATGTGGTGCCTGCTGCATATGGCGTGGGTTGAAATTTCATCCTAACGCAGGACAATGCAAAGCCACATACCGCCGGCATCACCAGAAACATTTTACAAGAACGTGGAATTCAAGGTCATGTAATGGCCGGTCTTGACAATTTAGTTCTATTTATTTTCGGCTTCATAGTCAATCATGTCATAGTACTATTAGTGCGCTAAGCATATAACGCAGATCCCCAATAACGTAATAGACAAACATTGTTTTATAAAAACGTGGAAATATTGCTAAATATTTTTGTCTAAGAACAAATTCTGCACCGGGTATAGATGGCATTAGTCCACTGATTTTGAAGGAAACAGTTCAATATATTGCAAAGCCTTTAGCCCACATTTTTAATTTGGCCTTCAGAGAAGGTGCCTTCCCAAAGATTTTTAAAAATAGTGTAGTGGTCCCGGTATTCAAGGCTGGAAATAGCTCAATCTTAGGTAATTACCGGCCTATTTCCCTTACATCAAGCCTGTTTAAACTTTTGGAGAAATGCATTAAAAGGCAGCTGATGCAGTTTATTGTGAGGTGTTCGGTCTTAACTGATAATCAGTTTGGCTTTCGTGAGCATTTAAGTACTGAGGACGCTCTTTTTGAACTGACGACCAGTATTCAGAACACATTGAATGAAAACAAAAAACAAATAACAATTTTCTTGGACCTATGTAAAGCCTTTGATACGGTCTCCCATAAAATTCTTTTGGAAAAGTTAGAGTAGTACGGCATAAGAGGTTTGCCGTTGGAACTGCTTAGGACTTACATAAGTAATCGTCAACAGTGTGTCAAAGTAAAAAGTGTAGTAAGCGAATTCAAATGTGGAGTACCACAGGGAACTGTTTTAGGTCCCATTTTGTTTTTGTTATACATTAATGACATAGTGCATTGTAGTGAAGATAACAATACGGTCATGTTTGCGGATGATACTGCACTGTTGTTCCGGGGTGACTCATGGCAGGATGTGAGACAAAAGGCTGAAAGAGGATTAAATAAATTCAAACAATGGCTAGACTCTAATTTACTAACTTTGAATATCTCTAAAACAAATTTTATTGCATTCAGTCCTATAGACAGAAATCGTCCTGATTTTGATTCACTGATGGTGCACGGGGGGGGGGGGGGTGTTAATGGGGTCTTAATGGGTCTTAATGGTCAGTCTTGCCAATGTGAAAGAATATGCATCGTTAACAAAGCGAGGTACCTTGGCATCATAATCGATGAAAATCTTAAATTAAAATTAACTAATTCATAAATTTTACCAGCTAAAAAACGTCATGACTATTAAACTTCTTAGAACGATTTACTATGCTTTGGCGGAATCGATTTTGAGATATGGCATAATTGTTTGGGGCGGTGCATATAGGGTTCATTTGAGGGTGGTTGAAGTCACACAGAAATATATTCTCAAGATCATGATGGGCAGGGGGCGCCGGTATCCGACTAGTGACTTGTTTGGTGAAGCTAACGTATTGAATTTGTAACAGTTATACATCAAATGCTGCTTGCTGTTTATCTACAAAAATCCTACTAAATGGGTCGTTGAGGTACATTACTTGCCTTGGAGTAAAATTCCACAAATTATTGCCTGATCATATAAAAAAGTATAATAACTTAAATTTATATTCTAAAAGAGTAACAACATCTATTTTGGAACATTCCAATCACCTTTCCAGTTTATTGGACTAGGTGGTTTACCGCTGATAGTTCACCGCATGGGCTTTTATGTTGATGAACTGTTGCGTTAGTTTAATATTGTGTATTGTTTGAGTTTATATAAGTATTCTATATATGTCAAATTGTGTTATTGTTATAATGGATTATTCATTTTTTCGCTGCGTAGTGTATTTTTTTTTGTCTTACCTCGCACACAGGCACTCTGCCTAGGCGAGTTTCCACTGTAGTTATGTACCTGTAGTTGTAATACATGGATGTAATGTGCAATGACATGAATAAATTTGATTTGATTTGATTTGACTTATAATTTTAAACAACATTGACGTACCTACTTCTCGCATTACGGTCCTCCTGTTTCCTCCTGGGTCTTCCTGGATCCTCCAGTTTCCACCTGTTTCCGCCTGGGTACTCCTTGGTCTTCCTGGGGCCTCCTGTTTCCTCCTGTTTCTTTCTAGGTATTCCCGGGCCCTTCTGTTTCCTCCAGTATCCTCCTGGGTTTTCCTGTTTCCTCGTGGGTCCACCTGGGTCCTCCTGTGTCCTCCTCGGTATTCGTGGGTCCTCATGTTTCCTCCTGGGTCCACCTTGTTCCTCCTGGGTTTTCCTGTTTCCTTGTGGGTCCTCCTGGGCCTCCTGTGTCCTCCAGGTATTTCTGGGTCCTCCTGTGTCCTCCTGTTTCCTACTGGGTATTCTTGGGTCTTCCTGCTTCCTCCTATTTCCTCCTGGATCATCCTGGGTCCTCCTGGATCCTCCGGCTTCCAGAAGTTATTTCTTCAGGTATTCCTGTCTTGTGCCAACACCAACCCTCAAGGCAGCTTAGGTCTTCCATGTACTGGATTCTTAATCAGCAAAATCCGACTGGAATCTCCAAAATTATCACCTATAAACAAATATTACAAATTAAGTCCTGACCTGAATCCTATTGAACACGTGTGGGATCAGCTTGACCGATGTATTTGCAAGCGCTTTAATCCACCGCTAACCATACAGGATCTGACACAAGCCCTGATTGAGGAATGGGAAAGCATACTCCACGAATCTCTTCGCAGACTAGTGCGAAGCATGCCACGCAGGTGTGAGGAAGTGATTCGGGCTCTTCAACAAAGACGTTTCGTTTATTTTATACATAATTCGTCGCATAGAGGATAGAGTATAGGAGTGAAGAGGGAGAAATTGTGAATTCATGACGAGAGGGTTCGTAGGGTTAAAAATATTATTTAGTCCCGCGGGGGTATATCGGGGGTATATCTCGTATGCAGTCAGCAT
This sequence comes from Aphodius sticticus, assembly GCA_963966075.1. Lineage (NCBI taxonomy): Eukaryota > Metazoa > Arthropoda > Insecta > Coleoptera > Scarabaeidae > Aphodius > Aphodius sticticus. The sequence goes on along the minus strand of OZ014508.1, from coordinate 1,897,221 downwards.
TCAGCAGTCAGCAAGCAATCGCAAACTTGCACACGTTCGTTCGAGAGACGCGACCCCCGGTACGGAAGGCCCATTGTGCCGTTCGCTATTTTAATTTCCAACACAATAAAAACACATGGGAAAACAGTAGACGCCATTTTAGTGATTAACTAGGGATCCAGGCAGCGGCGGCGGCGGCGGCGGAGCTTTTTGTCCCGTATTGCTTTTTGTTTTAATTGTGTCCCCTTTGTGATGGCGTTCGATTGTTTTTCGACCGTTTCGTCGTACTCGTGAGGTAAAATTTTAATTGGGTTTCGAGTTATTCCGGCAAACCCCCCTCTTTTGCCCCCCCCCGCACCCGCGTAGCGTTCTCTTTTTCTTTCCCAATTCATCACGGTCTAATTTAATTAAATTGTGTGCCTCGCCACGTTTTGTCTTTAGCTCGCGAACACGAGGTTCTCTCAATAGAGAAAGAATGGGTTCGGTGTGGTGGAAGTATATGAAAGTATTTTTTTATTGGTAGCTTGTAGCCCTTCTAGAGAATAATAAGGCTAACTTACGTAAATCTCGTCAGGTAAAGAAAAAAAAATGTCTTATGTATGACTTGGTTTCAAGTCTTCATAGTCAACTAAGTCAACAAGAAATACATGATTTGGTATAAAAAAAAAATATTTAAGAAAATACAGAAAACACCAACAAACTGCATTGAAATAAAGAATATAATTTGGAAAACTAGGAAGATACTTACTTACAAAGTACCTAGTATGTCGACGCAATGGCGCAGTATTTAAAATTGTGTCACTTTTGTTGATAAAGTTCTGTGTGAATGTTGTAGTTCATATCATAATTTCGAATAAAAAAATCTTTCTTCCTGAATAAACATAATGGAGAATAAGAGGCCAGCATCGTCAAGTAAACGGACTGAATTATTGCTGAGTTTGCAGAGACAAATAATCGATGATAATGATGTCGCTTAAGAATAGACGAATCCGCAATGGATTGCAATAAATCATGAAGACAACGTGATAAACAGTGGGGAATACAAATCTTTACAAATCTGCAACTGTTTTGAGTTTATTGAGTTTATTCTTTCAGAAAAATCGTAAAATGCTCGCTACCATTCGATTCCGAAGGTCCTTATGCAACCGCCATCGGAAAGGAATTTCAATATTTATGAAAATTATTTATGCAAATTTTGGTGTGGAGTACAAATATAGAAGTGCTTTCAGATGGCACTTGCGTCTGATTATTGTCGGCTGTAATACAATATAAAATATAATTAAATGTTTACTATAAGAGCCCAAGTTATTTTCTTCTGAACTTCTCTAGACTTGCACACTGGAGTATTGTAGTGCGTGGTTGTAGTGAGTAGGCAACCATGTTTACACGAGCGACGATTGTATATCTATATCATCCACTAGAAAACTAAAACGCAGTCCAGTTTGAATATTTGTACAAATAGAAAGCAATACATTTATGTCTTTAGGTTATATCATACATCAAATGCAATAAATACGAAATAAAAACAGACATGTTTGTAGTAGCGCCATCTAGATCGGGTGATTTCGAAGCTTTGGAGAGAAGTTTGCTACAGTTCGCTATTTGAATTGAGACGGGAGCCTTAAGAAGCTTATGTTATTTTTAGTTTCATTTCATAAGTATATAACAGAAAATAATAAAATTTGTGTTATAGAAACAAAAAACATATTGGTTTTGTTTGTTCGATAATTTTGTCTGTAAACGTCAACAACAATTCACAAAAAATAGGCACACGACTTTATCATACTCGATATTTATCAATAATTCACAAAAAAAACGTTCTCCTGCAAAATGACGAGTTTTGAGATGTGTCACTTTTCTTGTGACCCTTCATCTGCTTCAGTTATTTTTAATGTTAAAGGTGTAACAACAGTATTATCAGGTTATAAAACAAGGATCATTTTTATACAATGTGACTGAGTCACACATATTTTTCAATGGACTAGAGATATTAAAAACCGTGATTAGCAAAACTTGTTCATAATCTAATGTTAATCCGGCATACCGAGTTTCAAAATTTGCACTTTGAAAATTGTTTGTAATCTTTACAATTTCCTCGATCGTAAGCATTATTTATGGGAAAGTTTTTAAGAGAATGAGGCAGGACAGTTCCAAACATTAAGAGAATTCAGAAATTCAGCATACTTGCAGGTAAGCTAACATACATCTACCAGTGTAGCAAAATTCAAATCTCCATCCCCAAAAATAAATAACATACATCGGTGTTGTCATCAAGTGTGTCAAACTGTATAACCTCAACTTATAAAATGAAGCATTCTGACAGAATATTCTAGGTAAACACAAATCTGTCAAAAAAGTAATGATAAAACATCCTGTATACAGGATGTATCCTAGGTTGATAATTATTTTATTGGTAAATTAAAATTAAATAATAATGCATGATCAAAGTCAGATGGAAAAGTTAGATTATAACATAAGCCTTTAGTTTTGGTTAAAAAACACACAAAAACTAAGAAGTTAGCATATGCAAAGTGCAATCAGTTTTACTTTATAAAACACAAAAAAGCACCGAAATTGAAAACTGAATTTAATTCTTCTTACTATTTAACTATAAGTAAATTTTAATCAAATTTGTATAATTTTTAACTGTCTTTTAGAACTTGAATCATCTTTAAGCATTAAATTTGTTACACAAATATAGTTTTCGCTATTGGTCACATAACATTTTGAATTTTAGAACAGAGTATTTCTTCAAAGTTCTTCCTCATCTTCAAAATTAAAAATTATAGGGCAAATGTCTTTTCATATTATGGATTAGTATGATATAGTCTTAAAGATTAATAAAATACGGCGTCGGGAAAACCACAAAAAAAAATTCCAATTGTAAAAAAAACATGCATTTAAAAAATAAGATAAAGTGCCTAAAAAACGGTAAAAAATGCATGTTTTCCAAAATTTGATTTCAGCAAAAAGCACTCGGAAATTATCGACCTAGGGCGACATCTAGGGAATAACGGCAACACTACGCGTTAGAACGCCTGGCAGAGTGCCATCTCTCGTTCTCCAGCTCTACTAAACCCAAGCTGCCAACATTTGCAGAGCTTTAGGGCCCTGTAAAGCTCCACTCTGCAGATATCTGTACCTTACAGGCTTCCAACCACAATTTCCACACCTTAGGGGTAGTTTACTACTTCATAAAGGGCTGCATTCAAAACATAAAGCGCCCTATTGGTATTATTACAGATACCTACAATTATATTTACACGCGTATCTCAAAAATTTTACTATTTGTCTTTCATAAACGATTCGAAAATGTTTATTAGGAAAATTAAAAAATTGGTACACAGAATTTATTAGATAAGAAAATCTTGATACAATTCCTTTTCTTTTGTTGGAATTACTGGAATTCAAACGCTTCATGAGCCAAAGAAACTAATTATAATACCTACCGATAACTTTTTAACCAGATTTGAACCATTTTGACGTTTCCGTCATTTACATGGGCGTTTAAATTTCCTATTTTCGCTGAATAGTAATGCGGCACTAATTCTCGAGATAGCCATTGATATTCGCTATTATGCACTCGGCCAAACACGCTGGGGGGCAATCAAATATTCGATGGCACGGCTTTATTGAGAAGAGAAGAAAGAATCAACAGGGGATGGCAATAATACCGTGACGTATGCTTAATGTCAACATTGTGGCGGCGACCACACACACGGCCGCCGGCTATTCATTTGTCCTTCTATCAAAATATCTGACTGTCGCTTATATTGTGCACGACCCTATAAAAGATCTCACAACCACAGAATGGCTTTTCCGAATATTTCCTTCGGTTCACTGCACTCATAGAGAAAGAAAAATAGTTTGATTTGATGTTTAGATTGTTGTTAAATGTGTGGTTAATTTTGATAATGACTTGTGGTAAAAAGTGGGCAAGCTACACTAAAGACATTATTAATAAATCTCTAAAGGACTCTAAAAGCAATCGAGGAATTTAGGCAAAACTTCACAAAATTGAGAAAAAGCATTGAACAACCAACACAATCTGGAAAATAGAATAATTACTCAAAGGAAATAGTCATAAAAAAAGATTAAAAACAGGAAACGTTGGCAAAGTAATTAGGAGACTTAACAGTGAAAACTGAATTAAATCGATTAACTGGTTGAAAAAAAAAAACACCAAGAAAAAGCCATAGTTCAGATAACTAATCTGATTTTAAGTTTAAATATGTGCATCTTCCTATGGGCCAACATCTCTACTTCCAACTTTCACAAAGTTGTTTGGAAACTACTACTCTAAAACTACTAAACAGAAACAATTTAACTAGAGTATACCATACTCTTGAATCATCTCTACATAAGTTGTATGACTGTCAAAATTGTTTTAAATTGACGCTTTACGTTTTTCCGATTTTTTCTTATAAACCACTTACCACAGAAATTTCAATTTTGTTCAGGTTGCATTCAGAGTCTCTTCTATAGATTGGCCTTTTTATTTTCTTCAGTTTTTATGTAATAAAGGTTGCGAACAAGATTTTGATGGTACCCGATGCCTCAGTAACGAATATCTTAGCAGGACAACGCAGTTAGCATGCAATTAATCCCTATTTACTGCGATACACATCCCTTGAATTTAATAGCATTCCGACTATTTGTTAATTTTTAAGACCGAAATAAACATGAACAACATTTTGAGCAGTTCGGCTTCCCTCGCTTGTGGGTTTTGGTGAGAGACAGTCAAACGAGAGGCGATGTTTTGACGAGATCAGTGAATCCGTTTTTGTAATAAATTGTTGGGTATAATTAATATTTAATTAATAATAATAATAATTAATATTTAACTCGCACTACTATTCAAAATTCCTAAAGTAAATTGTTCTGATCGTATCGTACTAATAGTAAATAATCTTCCACTGTCCCAGCTACGTTTCCATTTACCGTTACGATTGACGTAGTGCGCGCTGCACGAAATTTATATTATTCATATTAAATCGATTTAAAAATTAGTTCAAAATCATTATGCAATTCTTTTTCTAATTAATTAAAATATGACGACTGTTTACGTGCATATCCCGTTACCGTGCTAATATTCGTTACTGAGATATCCGCTTCCATGAAAATCTTGTTCGCAACCTTTCTTACACAAAAACTGAAGAAAACATAAACGCCAATCTATAGAAGAGGGTCTAAATGCAACCTGAACAAAAATTGAAATTTTTGTGTCAAACGGTTTACGATGAAAAAAATTTGAAAGACGAGCGTTAATATAAAAGTGCAAGATTCGAGTACATTTTCTCATTTCTCTCGCGCTCATGTTTACACCAAGAGGCAAAAAATGTTGACAATCATACAACTTATGTAGAAATGATTCAGGAGTATGAGACACTTTATTTAATTTTTTTCCGTTGAGTAGTTTTAGACTTAATAAATAAGCATTATTTACCCAACGAAATCTGGTGTTTCAATAGAGGCAAAGAAATATTTCTTTGCGGATAAAAATGCATTTGTTTGAAATTTTTGTTTGGTAGAAAGAACGTTTACTTGTATCAAGTTATGCTTTCAGTTAAAATTTACAATTTGTGTATTATAACGAACGAGATTTATTTAGTTTAAATAATTATGTTTATGTTGAGTGAAAGAATTATAATTTCTTAAATAACGAAATTGTTGCATGAGTTAAAATGCGATATTTTATACTCAAGATAAGGCCGAACTGCGAGGAGAGTGTTTGCAGCGTCATCTAACAATACAGTTGGATGAGGTGTTCATACTAAAAATATATTTATTTGAATCAAAATATTATTTCTTTGGCGGAAGTAAACCTATTCTTAAGCCAAAGAAAAATGTTACTTTAAAGGAAATAAATTTCTTCTTGAATACAAATATATTTGTTTGAATCTAAATTAGATTTCTTTGGTGTAAAGAAAGGTTTTTTTTATAAATCAAAACGAAAATATTACTTTAAAGGAAAGTAATTTTTGTTTGTATCTAAATATATTTTTTTGATTTTAATAAATATTCCAAATAAATTAATCTCAACAAGCAAATAAAACTAGAGTATTTATTCAATGAAGTAAATATTGTTGACGTCAAAGAAATATGCTTTGATCCAAATGAATAAATTCAAAAGAATATATTTCTTAAAACTAAGAAATATTATCTATCAATGTATAAAGTCTATAATCTGGGACAATTATATTTGAACGGTGTAACTAATTTTGATTTTCAGCGTTGTTCCTCTGAAAAAAAAAGCGACAAAACAATCTACCCCATTTTTTCTTGAAATATCTGTTAGAGTTACAGATATCTCTTATAATATCGTCCAATTTTACCCACTTTGAATAGATTTTGAGCTAGAAATACTGGCGAAAACCAGTCACCAGAATATAGTAGGTACTGCGAGAGCACACACATGTGCACAAGGATCCATAATATACAGTCGCATAGTTAGATTCAGGATCCAATATACCATTTGAAAGGATTTAGCAAGCGTCGCTTTACACACAAATCCTAAATACGCGAATTTATTGACGGACTTGAATAATTTCCAGCCAGCCATCCCCTCCTCCTTTTGTAAACACGCTTAAACGTTTATATATCCTCTATATATATATACGTACACGACGGATACGGAAAAAGATACATAGAATAGTGTAGTACGAATTTAAAACACTCAAATCCCGTGGCGTTACCGTCGATACTAGACGAAACTTAAAAAGAAAATTTAAAACTAGGTATTCAACTGTTAATCTTATTACTAGCAATACCGATGAAAGAATTAATCCGAAAGTTTTCCTGAAAAAGAGGGTGGATTAAGTGCTATATATTCGATGTAAACGGACAGTTTTAACTGTAAATTCGCTTTATTTCATGATATATCGAAGTGTTTGGAACTAATTAATTACAGAAATAAATAAAAAAAATAATCTGACCTGGATTCGAACCAGGTAATTTTGGAAAAATACGATAATTAAATATGTAAAGAAGAATAGGATAGTACGTAATTATAATATTTTTCAGGGGCCTTTTGTGATATTAAACGTCGGGGTGGGTCGTCTAGCATTGGGGACAAAACGAAGCTCCGGAGCGCCTGAAATCCGCTTTCAGCGCGACATAAAAGTCACAATTCCAAATGGGATTTGTAAAGTTTACGATATTATTCCAGCGCCATTCTCACTTATAGAAAGCTTTATCAAGATCCCGCAAAAGTTAGACCTTTCAAAAAGAAACCATTCGCGGGGGAATATTGGAAAAAATGAGTGGGGGGCGAGCGTAAAAAGGAAAATAGCGGCGATATATTCCCATATTTCCTTTTCGGTGAGAAATAAAATCTTTTTTAAGAGATTTTTTTATTATTTCGGTATGCAGTTTGCATATAATTTGTCTCAATTTCGTTTGGAGAATAATTCTTTCTTCAGGATCTAACTTAATGAAGTTTCTTATTGAGGCATTTTTTAAAATACTGAAAAATAGACCCCAGAGGTTTTTATAGCAACTTAAAATAATTAATCTTAGCATTATAAGAAAACTATTGTAAAATATTACCAAAAATATAATAATAATTTAAGTTCGAAAGAACCGATTCGCAAAATTATTTTATTGGTACTTCTCTTTCCTAATGCCCTGGTATCAAATAACAACAGAGTTTAAATCTAAATCTACTCCAACAACACTACATATCTTCTTCCCACTGACTCGCAACCTTATCAAAAAGTTATTTATTTGTTTATTTGCTTTCGTGATTTATTCATTTTCAACAGCAATGTTCTCACCTATTTTATATTTACAGTATTTACATCGCAGTTTTATCTATATATACTTATATATCACCTTTTTTTCCTACTAAAAGATATACAAAACATACGTCCTAAAGTGAAGTGATGAGAAGATATTAGGCTGGATTTCTGAAGACACGTGTATGCTTTATTTATTCAAGTACTTTGATAAAGACCAGCGGACAAGCCGAATCTTGTCCTCATGAATAAAAAACCTCCTTATCTACCTTTGGTACTGATTGTTGTATAAACCAAAAGCAGAGCTATATATATATATATATATATATATATATATATATATATATATATAATATTGTGTAAATCGAAAAACTACTCAAAATCAAGCCGATTTCTCGATTTCTTTCCTTTCCTCTCTACGTCAGCGCACTGCCACAGCACAAGACCTCCTAAACGACCTAAGACAAGCACATGGAATAGAAATTTCTGATCAAACTGTTAGAAATAGATTAAAAGAAGCGAATTTGAAACCAAGAAGACCTGTCCGCGCAACACGGCTTACGCAGCATCAGAAAGCAGCGCGAATGAAGTTTACTCTGGATCACAGAGATTGGCAACTAATATTTGAGCAAAACAAACTAATACCGTCAATGTTGAGCAGAAAAAAAAATTTTCTAGTTGAAAGAAATTGTTATCGGGTCAGTACGGGATTTCTTTTTAATACTGACCGAATTGGGCTTTTTTAAACAATATCTAGCTTTCTATTGGTCGAACAACAATTAGTGTTATTCGGAAGTTTATATATCTTTCAATACTTATGTGTATTCATCGTTAAAAATCATAAAAAGGCAATTCTAGAAGATCTTATGATTTTTTTATCAAATAATTACCATAAAAACTTATTCTAAAGTACCAACAATAATAAATAAATCCAGTATAGGTTATGCACCCTTGTTATGCCCTCACATACACAGATTCAAACGGGACAACCCCGATATTAGGTATTCGGGGCACACAAAAGCAATAACTTGATATTTATGATAAATAATGTGAAATCAAAATTCCGCTCGTGTTAGTCCAATTGAATGGGTTCTAAATTGACGGCAGAGGGCGCCAGTGTTTGTCACAGCCTCCTCGCATTGTGCGCGATACAAAAACAAATTGACATCGCCGAAAACCTTCAATTGTCTCACCAATCAGTCACCATTGTGCTCTGAATCGCCTATTTAATAGCGAAGGCCGGTGGCTTGAATGCTTGTAAAGGGTGTATTTCATATTGCTGAATGCGTGCGAGGATAAAAGGATTTCACACCCCCTTTATTAAATATATTTAGTACTGTATCATTCTAGAGAAGAAAGGATTGAGTACCCCTATATAATATTCTACAGAACTATACAATAAATTAAATTTAAATTTATATTATATGTAATATATATATATATATATATATATATATATATATATATATATATTGTATATATTACAAAATAGTATATTATTATCAGTGGCCGGACAAAAATGTATATTTTTCAGTGTCGTGCATGGGACACGTGCTGGTGGGGACGCGACCGGCGCTTCGGCTCATGGTGTACATACCACTACACCTGCTTTGGCGTTGATCGAGTACAGTCGCTTGCCTTGTTTAAATTTCCGCTTCGTCGATAGATAATTTGAGCAGTTTCTTTCAATTGTGTTGTTTCTTGAAATTTTGTGTGAATATCTGTTTTTATTTTCCATTTCGAATTTGTTCTTCTGTTTTATACTTAGAGCTGAATTATTTTTTTATTTTTTAGTTGTACTTAGTTTGAAAATCCTGCAAGGAATCGTTTGCTAGCTGAGTTTGGCAATACTTTCACGTTCGTTAAGAAAGGGGAAGTGGTTTGTAATTTCTGCTCACGAAATTTAATTATTCGTAGTAAACAATGTCTTCGGGTTCATGTAAAAACAAAAAAGAAACACATGGAAAATGTATCAGGAACGTCAACTAAAAACTTTTTTGATGATTTATGTGAAACATTTATTTCTGCTATACCTTTCGCAAAAATTAATAATCCCGTTTTTAAAAAATAATTACTAAGAAGTATACTGGACGACACTTACCCGATGAATCCACAATTAGAAAATATTACGTACAAGGGCAATATGACAAAACAATTTCTAAAATGAAGTCAAAACTATCCGATAAATATATTTGGGTTTCGGCAGATGAAACTACGGATATGAAGGGTAGATGTGTGGTCAACGTCGTTGTCGGATTGTTGGACCCGCAAGACTTATATAAACCCTATTTAATATCTACTCAGTTTCGCTGTACCGTCAAAGCTGAAGAGATATGTACAATAGTAAATGACGCCATAAAAAAAGTAGGAATCGCAGACGCTACCAAAGTATTAATGTTTGTTTCTGACGCTGCTGCGATTATGTTAAAAGTTGGAAAATTACTTAAACAATATTTTTCAAATATTCTTCATTTGACATGTTTTGCACGCTATTCATAGAATTTGTGAATTTATTCGGGAAGAATTTCCAGACGTGAATACGCTAATAAGCACATGCAAAAAATTCTTCCAGATTGTCAAGGAAAAGGAAAAGTGCCCTAATCTACCTTTGCCACCACAACCAGTTATTACGAGATGGGATACATGGTTAGAAGCGGCAATTTTTTATGCAAGAAACTTTGATATCATCAAACCCTTCGTCTTAAATTTGTCTGATGAAGTAGTTAGTATTAAAGACTGCAAAAAAGTACTATCATTACAAGATTTGCAAGAACAATTAAAATTTATTGATACAAATTCTGCGCAAGTATTGCCAACCATAAAGTTTCTAGAACAACAAAATGTTGACCTTGCAAGCAGTTTTCAAAGGATTGAAATCTCTGTACGAAAGGTTACGAAGCATTGAAGCACCAATCAGTAAAAAATTACAAAAAAAAATTGATGCGGTAGTGCATAGAAATCCGGATTTTAATATTTTAAAACAAATCTCTACGAATTCATTTACGGTTGAAGGAATTTCTCAAAAATATTCCAATTTGGTGTTGGTTTATTCTTTTGCGCCTGTGACTAGCTGTGATGTAGAAAGATCATTTTCAAGGTTTAAAGACATTGTAACATCTAAGCGAAATAATTTTACTGAAGCTAATTTTTAAAAATATGCAGTAATACAATCGTTCAATGCATATCCAACAAATGTGTAAAATATTTCAGTGGGCACGTGTTGCATATAGTTACGACAAACATTTAATATTAAATTCACTCGGTTTACTACCGACCGCCAGGCGCTTCGCGCCTATGGATATCAATCCAATCGACCGCATAAGTCGTCGTTGACTCATGCGTGCCCGCTACGCACACTCATAGCTGGACGACTTCTAGCACTGCGAAACATACATTTTTGTCCGGCCACTGATTATTATACAAGTTATATAAGACGTCAAATTGGTGCACGAGTTGTTTTGGGCACGAGTATACTTGTATTTTGCGTCATTAATTTTATATATAATTTTATAAATAATTATACAGTACTGCTAACTTAAAATTGAACAAATATTTGGAATCACACACCATGGGTTGTGCAAACGACAAAAAAATATTTTGGAAATATGAAATGGACAAATCATGAAACGTTTTTTCTCTCTCGTGTAAAATTTATAAAAAAAGATTGAGCTGGTTTTGATACTAACCGCGTCAAGTATAAATAATTAATTACAATTAATATTGTCAAATACTAAGAAATAATTTACAGTTTATCCATTTGTCTTCTTCTAGGAACTTTAACACATTGTTACACGCAACAATAGACACATTACAGCAACATACACCGATCATTCTTGCCAGATACTGATCCGATCAGAATTCAGCCTCGAAAGAAAAAATCTATAACACTATGATCGACAAAACATCGAAGCAATAGACATTGATATATCAAACAAACAACCCGATATTCGATTGTTCTTCCGGCAAAGCCGGTGTGCCGGCCGGTAACAACAATGCTACCGCAACAATGTAGCTAATGTTATCTGAAAGGATAATGATAGAATTATTCATATACAATCAAGCGGCGATTGTCCGTTAATGATTATTTTTACTGATGCGGCATTTTTGTTTTATACACGAGCGTAAACGTTTCCACTATGATTTGATTTGGGGTCTCTATTTTGCGACGAGATACGAACGGATGAATTGTTTCCGGATAACAGTTTATAATATCGCTTGTTTGCTAATAAGCTTTTGTCCGTTTGGCCGGCGTGCTGCCTGGGCCCGCTTTTTTGATGAGGGTTTGTTTGCCGGTAATAACCGAGTATTGTTCGGGTATAGTATGGCCGTGTTTGGTGTTTGAACCTGTGCTTTGTTTGCTTATTGTATTGTATACTCATTTTGGTTCAGTTTATTTGGAATTAAATATTGAAAATATTTAAAAAATGTGAAAAATGTGCATTTGCAAATATTTTATTTAAAATTAATTCTTTACTTAATTATCTTCTTTTTAGAAAGTACAGCAAATTGATTAATGCAGACAACATAATACAACACTAGTTAGTTACTATGCTAAATCTGTTGAAGGGTTAGTTAATTTTTGTGGAACGCAAAGAAAAGTAAAAAGCTGTGTTTGAAAAATTTTATATAAACTAGTTTGGCATAGGATAAACTAGTTTCCAGAACTTAGGTTATGTGTGGTATCATTGGATAAATAAGTACGTAGGTTTATTTTCTAAATTGGATAAATATTTTAGTACGAAACAATTTTCTTTGTTTGAAAAAAGTTTCTAAATCACATGCTTAATTTAACAGTATGTAACAAAGAATGGAACAACAATCATTGAAAAATAAAAAAAAAAAGGACAAGAATAAATATACAATAGGGGGACGTCCTTATTTATATAATAAAAATCCACAAATTTGTATAATTTAGATTTCATCCATTTCAAATTTTGCAAGAATTAAACACACAACGTAATGTGATATTTAACCACCAATTATTTAACTGAAGTGATTCTCACTTCTTTCAAGTAATTCCTCTCTCTGGAAGAAATATGCGCACCGTGAGTTTGTCAAGGCTCGCGCGCCCGCGCGTGGTGGTGGCGCCACGAAACCTAACGTGATTTATTTGGGATGTGTATTGTGATTTATAGTGTACAATAAACGTTTCAACACGGAATAGTTTGATGTAACGCACGCAACAGTTTAGAACGAATAAGTAAATATAACATACCTATTGTTAATTAGCTATAGAAAACGTATTTGTGCCAAATCTTTAAAATTCTTACATTAAGTAGCTAAAAATATTTACCGGGAATAAAAACATACACTTGAAGACTGTTTACTTACTTCACCAGAGTAACCACTTTCTTAAATCTAGTAATTATTCCAAGAAATAAAATTACTTGGTTGAAGTCAATAATCTCTCGCGTATATACGAACCTACCAACTACTTCAGCCAAGTAATTCTCTCTTCGTTCGAGAGATCACTTTTCTGTCTGTATATCACAATGCAGTAGAGACGTTTTTGAGTGATTTTTGCGATTTTCTAGACGCAAATTCGCAGACCTACGACCTAAATCCCCTAAAAACGGGTATAAACACCCCAAAATATCAGTAAAAAGTTAAAATAAGCTGGAATATGGCAAAAGAAGCGCATATCTGCAAAATCCGGGAAAAAAGCTAAATGAACAAAATAAAAATAGCGCCAAATGCTTTATTTTTTCTGAACTCGTGCACACAGAGAGAAAAAACAGTGTTGAAACAAAGAATCCATTTCTTAAACAAATATATTGGCCCTACAGAGATATTTTATTAACATAAATAGATTTTTATTTATAAAAAATAATTCAGTTTCTTACATGTTTTGAGTCAAATAAACACATTTTTGATGATTTGCTAACAAACAACAAAATATTTGTTTATTTGAAGCTTTATTTCTTTAATATAAAACAACCTAAATATTTGCTTTAATCAAACGATTGTTTTGATTTAAGAAAGTAGTTGTTTTGAAAATAATGTGAAGGATGCCGATAGATGGCGCTTTAGTTTCTCGTCGCCAGAGAGGTCTCCTAGAGGGTATATAAGCGCATACATGTATATGCAGCAGCAGTGATTGTGCCATTATATCATCAATGTACCTCACGTAGAAATGTCCAACAGCTCTAATATTGATGGAAAGACATTTATTAGAACGCTTGTTTAAATTATAGCGTATATTTATTTAAATTAAGTATCATATTTAATAAAGTCAACAACATGACTAATTCTGTCTATGCATGTAATAGTTTATATCAAAGAAATGTATAAATTTATGAATATAAAATCGAAGGAAATTTTAGCATTTGAATGGAAAGAAGTTATATTTGATTTCACCATAATATATTTATTAGGTGTAACAAGCTTAAATTTTTAAATTTAACAAATATATGAAAACATTAAATATATAAACAATTAATTTAATAATTTCTAATTTCACTTACAATAGAATATTTCTTTGGAGTAGAACAATATATGTTAGTAACAAATGAATAGTTTGCTGTATCAAACGAATTGGAACTTTGATACAACTAATTTTACTTTGTTAATAACAAATAAATATTTTGCTGTATCAAGCAAATTCCTGCTTTGATATAACTAACCAAAAATGATTACTTCAAACTAAAGTTTCTGTGCTGATATTCAACAGTCATGTATATTTGACTTAAATAAAGTTTCTTACTGTCAAAGAAATTTTTTCCTCTGTGCACCGAAAGGCAAAAAAATGTCGACAGTCACAACTTATGTAGAAATGATTCAGGAGTAGGTACGATATACTTTATTTTAATTTTTTCTGTTCGGTAGTTTTAGAGTTATGCGCCTTCAAACACAGGAGTCAATATTATCGAAACAAGAGATGGCAGTTAGGGCGATTCTCTCGTGCGAGGTCACATATGTGAAATGCTCTGAATCAAGACTTATGAGTTAATTAATTATTTTCTTTTCGTTAAATTAATAACTGGTATGTATATTTATTGCAAAGAAACAAAATAAAAAAGTTTTTTATTATGTTATTTACATTATCAAAATAGCTACACTTATTCTTGACTTTGAGATGTGTTCATCCATCTCAGATTTCACAGGAACTAAATATATATATAAAATAATAACAGTTTTAAATTTAGTTTTTTTTATGAAATCAGTGGCATTTGTGAGTTGTAAAAATGCAAAATTAGTAAATTTCAATATATTATCTTTTTTTTCCCTAATATCATAAAATAGGAAAATAAATGAGTGCTTTAAACAGTTTTAACATTTCCAGTACTAGCTCAAAAATCCGGATCAATTCCTAATTACTATTATAAAGTATGAAATAAAAAAAAATTATACAATCAAACATTGTTACAGTAAATAAACTGTTAATCTCGTCGTAATGTATTTCAGGCAGGATAAAAAAGACAGTCGATGCCGAAAGCCGCAATCATGACTTAATTTGTTTCGGCATCGCACACCGCCGGAGTCCCGGAGTCAAGGATCAGGATCTCATCCGGATATATCTAGACCAATGACAGCTTATAGGCGGGGTTTAAACAATCGATGCCCCGGAGTGGGGTTACTGTATGGCGCGAGCAACAAGTGTTCAGGAATGCACCAGCAAACTCATGCCTTCTCTGATCTTCTATTCAAACTTGAAACGATCGAAGTCGCAGAGAAATAGAAATAATCGTATAACTTGATCTTTTGTGAATTCATTGTTGGCGCTAATATACTCGATATAGAATATAATGAATATATGTATCTACATTTTGGACAATATTTATGTTAAAGGATACATAAATGCCAATAAACAGTGAAAAATTACTGAAAATCTGACAGGAACATGGGTCTTGCAATAATTGAAGGCATGAGAATGAAAAGTGGATAAAAACATAGGGATTCCTATGGTCTTTATCCACTTATCATTCTGAGCTCTTTAATTATTGAATTACAGATTAATAAAAGATAGAAAATATCGGTTAGATATAACGTAATTAACAAAAGAGTTTGATGTTCCATCACTTTTCAAATGTCTTGCTAATTTTCTCATGCATTTGCAATTTAAAAAAAGGATAAATGATTAAAGCATGTTATACCAGGAGAACCAAAATGATGTTTTGATGGTCTATGTTTGAGATCACCCTGTGAAGTAATTATGGAAATTGGTCAGATTTACTTGTACACTATGACAAAATCTCTTCTATTCTCTAAATTTAAGCTTCATTTTTTACTATGATTAGATTCATTTATAATACTGATTATTTTTTCTGATGGAGAATTTTTTTCACAAATTGATGGAACTCTTATGGGTTCTCCAATTTCTCCCATTTGTGGCAAAATTATTATGGCTAAACTTATAGTTGATGTTATCGCAAAATTATCATTTTAAATTTTCATTAATTCATAAATACGTGGATGATATTATTTGTGCGTTGCTTCAGAACCAAATTAAAATTGAATTGACATTAGATTCTTTTAATAGTTTTAATCAAAACCTTCAGTTTACTGTTGAAAAAGCAAATAATTTTAGTGTTTCCTTTTTAGATATTAATATTATTAGGACAGATGAAATTATTTTGCTTTTAAACTGGTTTAGAAAAGTTACAAATTCGGGTAGATATATTATATTTCTTCTCATATCATTCCATTAATCAGAAAATTAACATAGTTGTGGCATTCAAAAATAGAATAGAAAAAATTTGCAATTCTAAATTTAGAAAGTTAGAAAGCATTTAGAAAGTTAGGTATATACAAGAAATGCCTCATACTCAATCTAAGTAAAATAATTTCTCAGATACATGCTGTCGACAAATAAATTCTTTCTTTATATGAACCAATATTGTATTGAAAGAAGAAATTGAATTTTTCGTCCCAAAAATGTCAATATCTCCAACGAAGTAATAGTAAATCCATCCAAGTGCGTTGTTACTTGATCCAAGAAAATATAAGACATTTAATATAAGTAAGTATTGTTTACTGAATAAAACCCCACCAATTATTTAACTGAAGTGATTCTCACTTCTTTCAAGTAATCCCTTTCTCTGGAATGTATGCGCATCGTGATTTGGTCAAGGCTCGGGCGCCCGCGCGTAGGGCTGGCGCCGTAATGGAGCGAAACCTAGTACGAAAACAACAACGAAGTACCCGTAGGGGATGTGCCTTGTGATTAGTGTACAATAAATGTTTCAACACGGAATAATTTGATGTAAGGCGTCTTGTTAACTAGCAATAGAAAACGTATTTGTGCCAAATGTTCAAAATTCTTACATTAAGTAGCTAAAAATATTTACCGGGAATAAAAATATACAGTTCATTGAAGACTGTTTACTTCCTTCACCAGAGTAACGACTTTCTTATATCTAGTAATTATTCCAAGAAATAAAGTTTCTTGGTTGAAGTCAATAATCTCTCGCGTACCTATATACGAACCTACCAACTACTTCATCCAAGTAATTCTCTCTTCGTTCGAGAGATCACTTTTCTGTGTGTATGATACCATTTAAAAATTAACAGTTTTGGCATTAAAAATAGAATAAAAAAAAATTGCAATTCTAAATTTAGACACAAAAATTTTAAAATTTTGTTTTCGATATTTTTTAAATAATTGTTTTCCAAAAAAATTACTAAATCATTTATTATGTATTTGGTTCTTGGTCAAATCATAACAATTACGTCCCTTTTCTTCAACAACCTCCTTTGTTTTTGAAAATTACTTATATAATGGGTTTAACATCTAGTTTAAATAAAATTGTAAAACGTAAAATAACATTAGATTTGCAAAATATAATTTGTTAAAAATTAGTAGTTGTTTTTCTTTTGTTAAAGAAAAAATGCCTTTGGTTTTAAATTATTTAAAAACTACAATTTTGTTACATAAGTCAGACATAAAAACTAGTAAATTAAGGTGTGCATCAGCTCTTTCAGGAAAACCTTAGATACGATTTTGATAATGTTAAAATTTTAGGTTTTTGTAAAAGTTAACGAAATAGAAACATTTTAGAAATGCTGTTTATTAATGAATTAAATATTAGTAACTAAAAATGTATTTTTCTACTTTGCATTCACAATGCACAGATTGTAACACTGTTTTCGGTGTTACAATTAACACATTGTAATACCGAAAACAGTAACATTTTTGTCTGATTGGTACACAGTGATATCAAATGCCATATGTCAAACGTACAATACATAACCCAACATAACCACACACTGCATCTTCTTAATCGCTTGCAATCACATAAACTGCGAAATATCAATATTCTATACATATTTAAACATGGGTGTAGCCTGCTATAGTATGGCCAAAGGATTGGGGCTTTCTTAGTTTTGCTGTGTTCATCAAAATACACCAGCATGACGTTTACGGTGATGTTTTACGACTCTAGTAAGTGATCGTTATCATTCTGTTCAACTAAACATCAAATCCCCTTTTCAGATATAATTCAAGGACCACATTTACTTTAGTAAGGTATTATGCGAAGATCAAACCTACATCGTAGATACAAACGATTTTAATTACTGCTGCGAGATTGCATATGCGCAATAAATGGTTTAGCAGCATACACGTACGAAGCTATAGTACATTTAAAGTGTAGAGGATTTCTTAGTTTATGTAACATATAAGTTTTCGGTAATATTTTGGACGCTTGGATGCTCGGTTCAATTCATATTGTGTTTGTCCGTCGCTTTCGACTTCGTCTTAGTTCTGGTTGTGTGCAACGTATTTGTATTACCTCCATCACATGTAATTTTACTAAGTATAATTTATTCTAATAAACTACTTTGCAGAAATTAGAATTGGGTTTCAATTATAAGTGCTTGTAAATATATAAGCCGCAACGGCTACGTAGTGGAATTAGGTAGACACCGCTATTAAACGTTAAGCGTTATAACAATTCTTTAGTAAGTTCTTGTTCTTCGAAGTAACTAATCAGTCACCGCCAAACACTTCAATTCTGATTATTATACTTATGAAACCACAATTTTAAAATTGTTAACTTTTTAGGTTAAGTTTCATGTATTTATCACGGTAGGGCTAAAAGTGTTGCCCCAAGCTCAATTATGATCATCGAATATTTATTCTGAATATTTATTAATATAATATGAATGCTGAATATTTATTCAAACTTGTAGGCTAAAGTAGAGTAAAATTATTCACAAAACAACTCGTGCGCCAATTTGACGTCTTATAAAACTTGTATAATAATATACTATTATATAATGTTATTGAAATGTTGTGAGCGTCGACATAATTTTTGATTAATTTATTTTTCACGGATATTGTGAAGTTATTTTATATTATTTTACGTTGTTATGAAGTATTTTGTTCGACATTTGTCAAAAGTTCAAAAAGTTTCATGTGTTGTAGTTTATAGTTTATTTAGTAAGTATTTATTAATTTGTTATATTCTTTATTTACTTAATACATTCTAATTATTGTAGGTTTCTTGAGGAAGCATTTGATTAAGGCGAAATATTGAAAATTAAAAAAAAAACTAAAAACTTATTCAAAACTCTATCTACTTACTACTTTCTACAAGTTGTACTTTCGTATTAATTTTAATTTGAGCTTTTTTAGTGCTTTACAAAAATAACCAATTTAACCATAAAGTTATAAAACGTACGACAGAGTTGCCTTAGGTTTTCTATTGCCCAGTTTCGACGTTATATCTACTTTTAAGATTTGTTGAAGTTGCGTGCCGCCCTTTTCCGTAAACTTTTGTATTTTTTTTTATTATTTTTCCTATGTTTACAGGTATAATATTATCCATACACACAAGATTTTAGAATCTTAACACCAAACATACGTTTCAAAGCCTTCTTCAAAACATATCTCTTATTCCTGAGATTTTTTTCAGTATTTTTTCGACTATTTTAAGTTCATTTGCAACAACAAAATTATTTTGTCCAGCTAAAAGTGCAAAATCAGCCACTATACGTCGTGATTAGTAAGCCAATATCGGTGACATTCTCAATATATCCACAGTATATAATTTATTATGTATTCAATTTTATCAAAACCCTGAAAATTATCAACAAAATTCTTTTCCATTTTAATTCACCGATAACAATTTACCACACATCACGTTTATTTATTTACCCAGACTTAACCAACAACAAACTAATTCGCAAACACCCAATAAGGATGTAAACACCAAATCTTTAACAAACACTTGAACAGAAAATTCAGTCCGATAACTTCAAAACGCCATACGCGTGTAGGTACATCTTCTCTATTATTTTTATCTCTCTCTCTAGATTTTTCGGCATAATATTTCCGCATACATACAGCCAAACGTCTACTCCATATACTACACATTTTATATCAGTACACACGCCGCTCCGAAGCGAAAAATAAAAGGAGTAGGAAACACAGTATCGTCCCGCTCGTGTTTGGGCCGCTTTCCCATTTGTTCATAACTGTAACACCACGCGCATTCTCGCCCGCTCCCCCGCCCAGAAACGTGGTGGGAACCCTCAATCATCTCGACAACGAATACCCACAAACGCGGCGTGACGCCAGTTCTTCTCAAACCAAACCACGAGATAGTTGCCAGAGAAGAGATACCTAAATCAGAAATACCTAAATCAACCATACAGAGTACACATAAATAACACAAACATAAACAAACAAGAATTCATTCATCGATGATCATTGTTTGTTTGTCTTTTTCGACCACAAATTAAACACTTGGTTTATTATTTTATAAGAAGAATTAACTCTTCTTCTTATTCGTATATGTGATTGTGTTAAACTTTTTTTTGATTGACGATTTAACACATCATGTCTACTTCGCCGAAGCCTATAAGTCTTTGTAATGAGCATATCAAGAGGCCTATGAACGCGTTCATGGTGTGGTCACGTGGCCAGAGGAGGAAGATGGCTCAGGAGAACCCGAAGATGCACAACTCTGAGATTTCGAAACGTCTTGGAGCTGAGTGGAAGCTGCTGAGTGAGTCGGAGAAGAGGCCGTTTATAGATGAGGCGAAACGATTAAGGTGAGTGTTTTTGATGTTTGTTGTTGGGGTGTTGATTGTTTATTGTTTTTTGGGAGAGTGACAAGTGTAAATGTATATATTTTCAAGTGAAAGAAATGTTTTTAAAATGTTGGTGTGGTATTTTAAAATCACATTTTTGACCAGTAGATACATTATTTATTGGCACATGCTTGGTTATACAGTCAGTTGCTTTAAAAGAATATTTGTTTCCTGAAGTTGTATAGGCAATTAACTGTGCAACCAACGCTACTACTTGAATCAAATTCTAAATAATTAAATATTTTAAACAAATGAAAATATTTTCTATCAGTGTAGCTAATATCTGAGGTTTTATAATGGTTGACATTTCTAGATAAAAGGACAATGATTGTATATAAAGTCTTGCAAATTACTAACAGCATTTTCTTGACTTTTTCATTTTTGAAACCCACAAAAAATTCGATGTTACTATAGGAGATCTCGGCAACTATAAGAGATATCGAAAAATGAGTAGGGTTGTTGTGTCGTCTTTTTTTGAGAGAAACTCAATGGTGAAAACCAAAAGCAGCTATCGTCTTTTGTTTTCGAGTTATAACACAAAACTCGATTTTTAGCTATTTTGATACTTGTCAATATCTTTGTTGTTTGTTAAATCAGACGAATGATATTTGCACGTTCTTCAGGCACTTTTTCGATTAGAATTCAGCGGAATTCACAGATTTTAAATATCTCTAATAGTTTTGTAGATATAACATAAAGTTGTGTTCTTTTAAATGGAAGCCATAGCTCGCTATGACTGAAATAAATAGAGCATTTTTTCCTCTTTTCAACGATATATAACATGCTGGTCCATAATATTCAAAAAGTAACGTTTTATTGAATAACATGAAATTAGTATATATCAGAGGCATTATGATTATTGTCTTCGAGATTTCTTTGAGTAGGCGTATGTCACTAGTAGTTTGACTAGTGTTAGTATTTTAAACGGCTCCAACTTCAGAAGGACCAGAGAAAACAAATAAGACCATATGAAACATATTACTTTCTAGAAAAAAAAACAAAACATTTTGGTATTTTCTTTTGTTCATTTGTTAAGACAAATTATTAAAATTTTACTTATAAATAATAATTTTTTATTGTTGTAATATGTATTTATTGTGTTTCATTTTTGGTTTTGCATTGTTTGATAACTAATTAATCTTTTATTTTTCTTTTTTTGTTAATATTTCAAAGAGCTCTACAGAAGTTTTATTGTAATATAGTTCCAGTTCAATAAGCACACATTTTTCATTTACTATATAGTAGCTGGAACATTATTGGAAATTTTATTTCTAAATTTGTTTTCTAAATAAATTAAGAGGCGTGCATTAACAACGATAATAAATTAAAAATAACATTTTGACTTATGAATTGTGTGCTGTAAGGTTAGCTAAAATGCATATACATTAAAAATGAAGGTCTTTTTAATTTCCAAACAATATAAACTATAACTGAAAATGTTTAACGACATACTTTGTCAAAGTAATATTATAAGTTAATAATATGGTAATATACAGGCGGGATGTAAATTTTAAATATATCAAAAATTACAGCCACAACCTGGATTTGAACCAAGGCCCTTTGCGTCGCTAGCACAATGTCAATAGCTCAGATGGGAGAGCATTGTGCTAGCGACGCAAAGGTCCCTGGTTCAAATCGTCAAGTTGTTGGTTTTTCTCTTACGTATAGCTTTTATTGCATATGATTGTGAGTAATTAATATGCAATAAAAGCTATACGTAAGAGAAACCAACAACTTTTCTTTCTGAAGCGTCTCCTTTTGGGAAATTATATACCCGTTACCAACACAATTTATAATCATCCCAGGTCAAATTTGATGAAATAATTTTTATGTTGTATAAATGTTCTTTTAGATAGTCGTATATTTTGGTTTATTTTTATTTTAATAATAATTTTAACATATTTACATTCCATAAAAATTCGTCGAAAATTTAGAGCTTTTTTCAAACATTTTTGTAAATAAAAGTGATATACAAAAAAATGGTAAAAAAGTGATATACATAATTGTCATTATTTTCAGTTGTCAGATATTTGAAACATATTGCTGTAAAGTAAATACAAAATAATAATATAAAAAAAATAGTAATGATACATTCATGCTATACAAAATACATACTCCTTTCTGTTTATTAAGTTAAACACTGCTAAATATCGTTGAAGCTAAATATCTCGAAAACACCAGTAAATCTCAATTAACAAATTACCATAAAGACAAATTTAAAGCAAATTAATTTTAATTTATTTCTATTTTGTGAATAAATGTTAATACATATGTCAGTTCTGAAATAACCTGAAAAGTAAAAATAGTGACAACAACAAATTGATTTTTGTATTTATTAACACAAAAAAAGCTATTAGATGCAATAAGGTTGTAAGTATAAGTTGTTGTGTTGTATGCAATATCTTGAAATGAGATTTTCATTTCATGTAATCGAAAACTTTTATGTTTATTAATATAAAATTAACGTCATATTTAATAAAAACACAATTACATTGCAACGTAGGAATTACATTAATTAATTACACATTAAGCTAATGAACAGAAACATATAAATCATTATAAACCAATTCAAAGCATTCGAACAAGGTTTCGCAAATAATAAACTTCTGATATACGAGTTGAAGCGTAAACGGACAATTTTTTGCACTTAGCGGCCGAGCGGTCGACCAGAATAACAAAAGACTTGTACTTGGATGTATCATCGACACACTGCTAAAATATTTATAGAACTTACTTAATTCCAAGAGTGTACCTTCGCACCGCCGGTAATGAGTAAAAGGGGCGAAACGCACCCCGAAACTTAGTTTGTCATTTTCAAGCGCTCGGACTTGCTTCGAAAATTCGTCCTTTACGAGCAAATTTGTTTTCAACATTGGATGATGACAGACTTTATTCTTGACGTCTTTATGCCATCTAAGTCAATAAAAAGAATCAGACTGGATATAACCCCTTAATACAGCGTGGGGTTTCTAATATCAGAAGTGGGATTGACCGGATTAATTTCTCGAAAACATTTCGAGTAAAGTAGCTAGCAAATTTTCCCACAGAATGTTACTCACGCTTCCGAAATTGCATTGCATAAAGCTCTCTCATCTCAATAAACAGAGATTTAAAGTGATTCAGTACAAAGCAGGTCGTCTGTTTTACAAAAGATAACAGAATAGGCATGGAGAGCGGTCCATTAAAAAGCGTGGGTGCGAGAGAGACGGCGGTATAGTTGGGGCGGCGCGCGGCGTCGGTCGGATTACTCGAGGGGCATATTAATAAAGTCATAACGGCGTACTAAAGACTGCACTTTGTCAGGATTAGCGTTAAACAATGCTCGACGGTGTAGACGCGGCTTATTATCTAATCTGTAATCAAACGCATATTAGCGTCAATGTGCTGTCGTAGGGATGTTTAAAGAAAAAATGTTTAATGTTTTCTTTTCTTCAAAATAGTGATAAATTACACATTTGTGAAAGGTCAAAACAAGGTCAAAATATATTTTTTTCTACTTTGCATTCACAATGCACACATTGTAACACTGTTTTCGGTGTTACAATTAACACATTGTAATACCGAGAACAGTAACATTTTTGTCTGATTGGTACACAGTGATATCAAATGCCATATGTCAAACGTATAACCCAACATAACCACACACTGCATCTTCTTAATCGCTTGCAATCACATAAACTGCGAAATATCAATATTCTATACATATTTAAACATGGCTGTAGCCTGCTATAGTATGGCCAAAGGATTTGGGCTTTCTTAGTTTTGCTGTGTTCATCAAAATACGCCAGCATGACGTTTTCGGTGATGTTTTACGACTCTGGTAAGTGATCGTTATCATGCTTTTCAACTAAACATCAAATCCACTTTTCAGATATAATTCAAGGACCACATTTACTTTAATAAGGTATTATGCGAAGATCAAACCTACATCGTAGATATGAACGATTTTAATTACTGCTGCGAGATTGTATATGCGCAGTAAATGGTTTATCAGCATACACGTACGAAGCTATAGTACATTTAAAGTGTAGAGGATTTCTTAGTTTATGTAACGTATAAGTTTTCGGTAATATTTTGGACGCTTGGATGCTCGGTTCAATTCGTATTCGTTTTTTTCCGTCGCTTTCGACTTCGTCTTAGTTCTGGTTGTGTGCAACGTATTTGTATTACCTCCATCACATGTAATTTTACTAAGTATAATTTATTCTAATAAACTACTTTGCCGAAATTAGAAGTGGGTTTCAATTATAAGTGCTTGTAAATATATAAGCCGCAACGGCTACGTAGCGGAATTAGGTAGACACCGCTATTAAACGTTAAGCGTTATAACAATTCTTTAGTAAGTTCTTGATCTTCGAAGTAACTAATCAGTCACCGCCAAACACTTCTATGCTGATTATTATACTTATGAAACCACTATTTTAAAGTTGTTAACTTTTTAGGTTAAGTTTCATGTATTTATCACAGTAGGGTTAAAAGTGTTGCCTTAAACTCCATTATGATCATCGTTGCGACCTCGCTGAATATTTATTCAAACTTGTAGGCTAAAGTTGAGTAAAATTATTCACAATTAGATTTTGTCATGATTTTATCTCATCGATCTCATCCTTAACGAAGTTGACAGTTACTACAGTGCTGCCACGTGGTACCCGCAAAATACCCTAGATTCTAATTTAGCGCGATATAGTAACCACAATTTCTAAATTTATATAAAATTAATGACGCAAAGTAGAAAAACTAGTATATTACACTCGTTTTATAAGACGTATTGGCGCACTCGTGCGCCAATTTGACGTCTTATAAAACTTGTATAATAATATACTATTATTTAATGGGATGGTCTATGTTTTTATAAATTTTTGACTTCTTTACACCACTTTAGTTGAAATTGTACTAATAAAATTACCTCATTTGTCTAAAAAATAAAATAAGAATAAAGTAAGAAGCATTATATAAATCTCAACTAGTAGAATAGGAGGTAATTTAAGATATGAATAAAGTGGTTTAGTGAAAGATTTTATTTGGTCGTTCAATAGTTATGTGTCTCTTATGTTTATCAATTTCTATCTGTTCGAGCAGGTCCATCCCTTGGCCCTGGTTATACATTGTATACATTAGATGTCCTGATGACAGTAACAATACTTACATTTATGACAGACTACGTAAGCATGTAAACATTTCTTCTTTGCAAACCAAGCCTTGGTCATATCAATTCTTCTAAACGTTGGTTGTCTTTCCCATGGCTGTTTGATATGTGAAACACAAATCAATGTTACATGTATTTGAAATCAAATAATACACCTTTATTTCCAATGAATACCTTGTCGCACCATACCTTCGTTGACTCTAAAGACCGAGCTCAATATGTCAATAAATAAGATAAAAGATTCTAGATACTAGATTGTCCAAAACAAACAGTATTTATTATAGTCGTATATGGACCATAATATGTACCATTCAATAGGCGTCTTTTTGGCGCGTAATATTTTCTTTTATAGTGACACCCAGCAAACAGAAACCGACCTTTTACATACACGGAACGTATATTTGTATTGTGATTACAATGTAATATCGTTACAAAAGATCTTGGAGATGAGTAATATTTATGCCTGTATAATATACATACGGTTTTGTACGTGGTTTTATACGCGGTTTTATATCGGACAGTGACCTCAGGACCAAACATTTGTGGATAATAATGTGGAAAAATATTGATAAAATATGATTATAATCGAAAGACTTCTTTTTATAATCCAAAGAATTCAAATAAATATGAGTTGACTTTAAGAAATCTGTTGTGTAAATAGAGGCAAAAATACTGTCCCGTAAACTAAAAACAAAACAAAAACTAAATTTGAAAGAAAATTGGATTAGAACTGTATATTTCTTCGACATAAATAATAAGTATTTATGATAAACCGGCAAAAGGAAGAAGAATATTGATGACGAAAAGGTATCAATGTTTTGTTGTGTAAATGTAAAATTGTTGAAATAAAAAAGATCAACAGATCCTTTATTAAATAATTTATTGATGTTAGTGTACAAAATTTTGTCTATATCAAATTAATATGTATTGACTCAAAGAAGTCCGGTGTTTCAATAGAGGCAAAGAATATTGCTTTTTGGATAAAAATCCATTTTTCCTAAATTATTTATTTTCTATTTATTAAGTTATTAATTTAGCCCATGAATATAATGTTTTAACCCTGAAAAAAATCAAGTAAATCTGCAAATTGGTACCTTCTATTTGGTTCTATTTTAGTACAACATACTAAAAGTCATAAAAATGCTTTTTGGGGTATTTTACCTCAAACTACCCCTACTTGTCTGAACGCTGTATCCAAAAGAGCATTTAAATTGCAAATTTAACAGACAAGTTACAATTGTCTTTGAAACAACAAAATCAACCGTGCTCAAGACCGTCAATTTATAATTTAGTTAGGAGTTTACACAATTTTATACCAACGTTTGTTACACAGTAACCAAAAAAATATCTACTCTTTACACACAAGATATTGTGCTCACTTTTGAAGTAAGTCTTTGTACGCTGTGTATACAGTCTGCCGTATAAACGTAATAAAAGTCTCATATCTACGTTAAATAGAGGGCGAAGAAAAGGGCGACAAAAGCTGTAGGCTGCCGATGGAAACCTAAGAATAGCGACTTGGTTGAAAGCCAAGACACAATCGTTACAGTCCAGGACATAAGAAAGCGATATTATTTTGACCTCCGCTCCGGTGTAAGCTCCTTCAAAATTCTACAACAACAGATCGCTCTTTATTTTTCTTAATTCAACAATAGACAATAAATAATAGGACACCACAAGGTGCGATAACCTAAGTACATACAGCAACCCTTGACTGGAGAGAGACCAGAGAATATGATATTAGCATTAGGTAAACCTGAATAAATACGAACGTTGTTGTATCTATGATAAATGTGATAATACATTTCCGTGTTGAACGTTTTAAAGTGAGAGAGGACAACAACAGCTTTTAGGTAATCCTACTAAATGTTGTCTTTGTGATACGTATATAGTGTGATGCCCTTATTCTTATTTTATCAAGGTGTTGATCCCAGAGCCTGGCAAACAGTTCCTTCGCTGGCTTCTAAGCGTTTGTTATTACGTTATCATCGGGCGTGTGTAAATATGGCGTTTGGCGCCAACTGATCAATTCTATGAGGAGATTATGTTTAGTGTTGGGAGAGCTTTGAGTTCCATACTAAATTCTGTACGATTTACTAACTGATTTTCGATTCTCGGGAATGTATTGATATGTATTCGTTCGCAAATTCTGACTTCCCCGAAATGTTGAATCGGTAATTTTGAGGAATTGGGTGTTGTTTCCAAGAAATTATTTGAATAAATATGGTTTCTTATGAAAACATTACAGAGAAATTGAAATATAAATAAATTATTATCATCTTCTGTTATTGTCGGGCTTACTGACGGAGGGGATTGCTGACAGGAGGGGCTTCATTTTTGTATAATTTTTTGATACTTATTATTATTTATTTTTGATAAATTAAGTAATTAGAAATTTATGAAATGTATACTAAAGTTTATAGCTTATTTTTGATACGTTTCTCTTAACTTTAACAGCCAGTTGCAAGCCCTATTTTTCTTTTAAATTAGTTAGAATCTAGGGTATTTTGCGGGTACCGGTTGAAGTACTGATAATACTGTAATAAACTGTCAACTTGTAAAGTTGAGATAAAATCATGACAAAATCTTATTGGCGGTGACTGATTAGTTACTTCGAAGAACAAGAACTTACTAAAAAAAAGTTGCTAAAAACGGTGCTACAATTTGTTAGTTGTAACACCGAAAATAGTGTTACAATGTGTGCTTTGGGAATGCAAAGTAGAAAACCCAGTATTTTTATAATTAGAAAAAAATATTTAATAGTTGCGACCAGCTGTTTGTTTATTTTTAAACAATATCAAATTTGGAAACCTCAATTATTTCCATACTTACTTTGAAAGTCACAACTAAACTGATTAAGATATGCTTTTGAGTAAAATCTGAATCGGAAGGCAACAATTGTCAAATAGCCCTATGTTTTTTTAGAAAATCACTGTAAGAAGTGTTATTTTGTATTTTTTTGCATTTTCAATTTTTTGCTTTTAAACATCTGCCGGTTGGCAGAAAATGAAATAAATTGCCGTATATCGGTTTGATTGCGAGATATCCAGCCGAAATATTGTGGAGTTTTCTATTTTGTAAACCGTCATAAGTAGTTTATTATACAGTGTGTCTCACGGGACGTTGGATTGTATGGGTACTTTTGTTATTATTAGAGATACCAAGTCGGTTAAATGGGCAAAGTAGTGCATATTTATGTGCTCTTTCATAATCTGTTCAGAAAACAGTTGAATTCCAAATGGTTTCCAAGCTATTTTGAAAAAAACAAAAAAATTATTTTTTTAATTATGGCCATAACTTCGTTATTTGTGATCCCATCAAAAAAGCGTTTTGACAATATAAAGGCACTCTTTTGTCTACAATTTGATTATGTGAGTTTAAAATTTTTTTCGCCAATGAATTCGTCAGAAACAAACGAAACTTGTGTTTTTCGTTAATATCTGAAAATCGCATGGTGCCATGAAAAGCACATTTGAGTGATACAGTATTTATATTGTTGAATGAGTCCATAATTTTCAAAGGCGAATATAATGTTAAATGGAAATAAAACCTCTTTGATCCTTTGCTAATTATTTATTTTAATAGGTACCGGTTTCAATCATCGTGTGATCATCATCAGCCTAAATCTACAACGCAAAAAATTGCAATTAAAAAGTGCTTCCTGTGATGAAGCAATTAAGGACAAAACAACATTTTTAAAAAATAAATATATAGCCATTGAGTTAAACAGTAAAATAGTCAGACATAACTTACGGTCAAATTAGTGAAGTATAAATTAAGAAAACATGAGGAACATCGACGACGAGACATGTGCTCGAATTGGAGAGCGGACGGAAATGAAAACAGGAAAATATGACGAACACATCTGTATGCAACCAAGATCGCAAATGACGTCACATGTATATGAATGCACGTTACAGGTTTCTACTTCGTCTCACACAGGCCGGAATGGAAGATGTACTTGAAAAGTGGATAGTGAGGGAAATTAATTTGATCATTAAGTAAATTGACATGTTTGTTACATTTTAGTTTTTCTATTTCGTACTGTTCAAGTAAATCAAGTGTGTAACCTTTTTTACATCTATGCAAAAGTTTGAAGTTTTTGTAATCTAAATTATGACCTGTTTCAAGTTTGTGTTTAAATAAATTTGAAGAATTTCTAGTTTTATGTGCATTGATTCTTTGTGAAATTTTCCTTCCAGTCTGGCGTATGTAAGACGAAGAACAATTAGAGCAGCTGATGGAGTAGACACCAGAACAATCAGTGATAGGGGTGGGGATTTTGAAATTGGAGAGTAAATTGTAAATTTGAGTAGAACTTTTAAAATGTAACAAACATGTCAATTTACTTAATGATCAAATTAATTTCCCCCACTATCCACTTTTCAAGTACATCTTCCATTCCGGCCTGTGTGAGACGAAGTAGAAACCGGTAACGTGCATTCATATACATGTGACGTCATTTGCGATCTTGGTGGCATACAGATGTGTTCGTCATATTTTCCTGTTTTCATTTCCGCCCGCTCTCCAATCCGAGCACATGTCTCGTCGTCGATGTTCCTCATGTTTTCTTAATTTATACTTCACTAATTTGACCGTAAGTTATGTCTGACTATTTTACTGTTTAACTCAATGGCTATATATTTATTTTTTTAAAAATGTTGTTTTGTCCTTAATTGCTTCATCACAGGAAGCACTTTTTAATTGCAATTTTTTGCGTTGTAGATTTAGGCTGATGATGATCACACGATGATTGAAACCGGTACCTATTAAAATAAATAATTAGCAAAGGATCAAAGAGGTTTTATTTCCATTTAACAGTATTTATGTGTCCATAGTCAAGTTACAGTAAAATTTTGAAATGTATTTATATGTACTAACTACGCAACATAAAAAAGTAACAACATTTTAACAAACTAAATAATCTTTTCAAAAATCTCGCCATTTTCGTGGAGGCATTTTTCACAGCATTCCGTAATACGGTGACCTTACCGAGGGTTCTTCTGTCAATCGAATTGGAAGCGGCGATGACGGTGTCATGTACCTCCCCAACGTTTCCAAAATTATAAACACCATACACCTTATTTTTTAAGTCTCTCCATAGATAAAAATCACAAGGGGTAAGAGCACATAAATATGCACTACTTTGTCAATTTAACCGACTTTCTATCTCTAATAATAACAAAAGTACCCAAACAATCCAACGTTCCGTGAGACACACTGTATACGAGATATTTTGTTAATCTATATAATATAGTTTCATAAAATTACAGTTTG
Organism: Aphodius sticticus; assembly: GCA_963966075.1. NCBI lineage: Eukaryota > Metazoa > Arthropoda > Insecta > Coleoptera > Scarabaeidae > Aphodius > Aphodius sticticus. The sequence continues at coordinate 1,866,048 of OZ014508.1, read as the reverse complement.
GCACCTTAAATGGATTAGAGTAAAACAATTTCTTTAATAAAACTATTTTCTTAAAACTATTGCACACTTGTGTCAGAAGCAACGACACCGTTTCACTGAAGTAGTGGTGTCTCCGTCGTAGACAAAAACTAAAAAAATCGCAAAAACCTGCCCTGGTCCGAACCTTTTGCGCTCGCATTCATATTCAGCGCAAGAAAATCTATCGAAAACGCCTACTCACAATCTCCTAAACTATCGTCTATAAGCCCCATATTTACTGATATAGAAATTTGCACAAACGATGAACATCAGTAATAAACAATTTGACACATGTAGTTTGTTTATATTAACCGGTTGGGTACGTCATAAACTGTCACCTACGTCGACAGATATCAAAATTAGCTAATATTAATAACGTTATTTCTTTAAATTTAGTGGCAGGATTGAACAAAACGCTATACAGCACTCGTGAGAAACCACTTCACTCACTTGTATGTCTTTCCACACTCGGCTGCGGCTCGTGCGGAAATCCGACATACGCGTGAGTAAAAACACGTGGTTTCTTCACTTATACTGTGTTATACTGTATTATAACCTTTCCTGGTTATAACTATTGACTATAATACCATCGTGGCGTCAGAATGAAGTGTTGAGAATCGTCTTGAGATTCGGGATCCGGATTCTACGTCCCCACACAGAAATTCAAGTGTAATTTCGCCGCACGTACATTCGGTAATTGTATGGGGATCGCCCGCGCCTCCGAATACTCCAATTGCCGGGCTAGAACAATGGGAGGTGGCGCGTGAAAGGGTTGCATTGTAGTTGTCGGGATTGGAGACAGGGGGAGCCCGTCGGGACAATCTCTCCGTGAATAGGATCACAGGAGGCGTTCAGTGTGTCGCCGACAATGGGCGCATTATCTTTTGTCGCCCAGCCTGAATATGTTGGCTTAGATAGTATTGTAACTCTTACTGTACACCCCTGTGTACGGCGCTCCTCTCTGTTCGTATTAAATTCGAATCAATTTGTTTATAATCGACACACAATCGAAAATCTCCATCTCCAAAGAGAGTTTTCTTCCTTGTCTTTCAAAAAGAGGAATAAAAGATTTGTTCTTACAGTTTTATATGGTGTTATTAGTTGTATTTTGAAGGTCCGGTATTGTGAGGATCCATGGTTCGAATCCATGTAGAGGCGGACTTTTTAAAATATTTTTTTTTTAGTTTTGTTATCCTCATTATCTTGTTTGAAACGGAATAATATATAAACGGTACAAAATAATCTAACTTTACCTTTTTCCAAAATGGCTTTTGGGTTACATAATTTAATAATGCAAATTTCTCATCGATGAAGACCATTATGAAGACTTAATTGCCACAATTAAACTAAAATGAACAAATTAAACCCGCAAATTTGGCTTATTCATACCGGGCAGGAGAACAACCAAAAAGAGGAATTCAAAAGTATTAAGGCAACAAAAACTACAATTGTTTATAAGTGAAAATTTGAAAATCTAAGCGGCATAAAAGGGGGATTTAATGTGAAAATCTGTTTTATGTGAAAATCCAATCGGTCGGTTGATACGTCTACTTTCGGTCTATTTTTTTCTTGTGCATCTCAAGTTGTTCCAGCAGATCCATTTTATAGCTTTTGTCGCAATTATGTAGTAATTGTACGTGTTTATAATTCATCTTATGGCAAGTCTCCAATTATGTTTGTAAATATGGAAAAAAGCTCGTGATGAGTGTTAGTGTTCGTAACACTGTTTTTCTTTAGTGTTGGTAAAAGTTCTGTAGAAATTTTCAGCATTGTGTATGGTTTTTCAAACACCAGGGGCCCAACGGTTCAGGAAAACCGTTGCTGTTAGTCCCGTCATTCTAGATTTTGATTTGGAAATTCAAATGCAATCGATAAAACTAATATCAATCGATAGCTTATGGTTCCCGTAATAACATATTAAAATGTTTAGAATCATAGTTAATAGGAAAATTTTTAATTAACTAAAAACCATTGACTTCATTCCTCGAATCTCACTTACCAAATCGCTAACTAAAAATATCATACTGTAGCAGACAAAATTTACCATCAAAGGGTATTTGACTGTATTAAAAATATGGCTTGTATTATAGTCATCCTAATAGATTACAGTTTAAGAAAACTATTCGTTATTACTTTTCAAAAAAAAATATGCTTTATTTCTATTGAAAACCAAAATTAAAATTGAATTTTATTCACGTTCTATCACGTGCTTGAAAACGCTCTGTAATTGGCTCAGTCTCCAGTGACGTCATTCGTTAGTACGCTTAGAGCGCGTTCGGTTTGTCAGGGTAGGGTATGGGGAGAGTAATGCTCAGATAACCTGGGGTCGGCTGTCTCTCTCTTATATGCAGATAAACGCCGTATGACGTTAGTCCGCCTATTATGCAGCGCGTCACTCTCACTGTACCCCATCCGATTATCCGAACGCGCTCTTATGCTTCTCCCGTTTGAATTTAATAGCACTAAAGTGCCATGTAAGCATAACTTTGTAGGTTAGGATAGTCCTAACCTTAAGCAGTCAGATCAGATAATACCTGGTTCGAAAACACGATAGATAACTTATTCTAGTCAGTTTTACTTATGTCGAAGTAATCTTCACAACAAAAAACACTTGTATTGGCCGATATTTGTTTCATTTGGATTTCTACGAGCAAACCACTTTCTTCGCAGTTTCAAATCTTACGGAACAGCTACTAATAGTTTATCCGGAGTTTTTATTGACATATTTCTGCATTGTGGATTTATACACCATTTATAACCCATTTTTATGTAGAAATTGTGAAAACAACACATCATACAACACAATTACCAAACGGCGACGATGCCGATGCTGACAGACCATATGAGCCGATTTGACATCTACTATCGTGTGCCGTCACACAACAGAAAGTATCGTTTTGGCGGAACTTTTTGTGATTCAATTTTTAACGCTGATTTTAATTAAATATTGAGGAAATAATTACGAAAGATAATGCATTTACAATGTAGAGTGAAGGAATAAACACACTAAGATGGTTTTCCAATAATAGTCAAATACCCTATTGAAACATCGATTCTAAACATTTTAATATATTACTACTGGAAGCATAAACTATCGATTGGTATCAGTTTCATCGACTGCATTTAATCTTCTTAATACAACGAACCTATATCAAAAATCTAGAATGACTGAACTATTTTTGCAAGATGAAAAATTAGTTCAGATACTTTAGATCTTGAATCGGTCCAGTTCATGGTAAATTTTATTATTTGTGAATTAAGTCATTTGAGCATTATGCCGACACTGTTCAATATTTTAGTGGCAGTTGTTAATTTATTTCATGTATACTATGAGCGCGTAAATATAAATACAAACATGAGAAAATCTCTGAGAAGAGTTGTTACTTCATTAAATTCACGAACACGTTGATTTTAAACTATCAAACTACACATTTTTATGTTAAATTCAATTTTCGAACTTCAGTTGTTTCTGGCTTATTATCGAAATTTTGTGGGCAACTCCACGTTTTTCTTAGTGATAGTACATTTTGCCAAATTTGCAAAATGTTGCTTGAACCCAACATTATCATAAATACGTAATGCAATATACCTTATAGCATCCTTTCTCCAGTATGGACCAGTATGTACAGGCCAGAGAAAGCTGGTACAAAATAGACTTCAACTTCTGAATCCTCGCATGCTTGTGCAGCCATCCAGGCTGCCTCATCGGTATTGCGAATGATTTCCAAATTATTCCTCAGCCATTTTATTCCCACCCCTGAAGAAGGGATTGAGTTGTGTTGAGTTATTGATAGTTTATGTGGTACAACTTTGAACAAAAGTGTTCAAATGTTCCTGGGTCGTCATGTTCTGGAACACCCTCAGCATTTTGGGTATGGTTTTTTGACTACCTTTTCAAGTTGAAATTGGCACTAATAAAAATCAAATTGGCACTAATCAATATCGTAATGACAATTAACAAAATCAAAATGACAATTAACAAATTCAAGTTGACAATTAACAAATTCAAGTTGTCATTAAATAATTTTCAATTAGCAGTATCATACGATTAAATAGAACTAAGTAAATAATGATATTTATACTATATTTTAAAACGTCATGGACATTTGCTAAACTAACTACATTTGCTAAATTAATTAATTAGAAAATAATATTCCCCATATTTAATGCTGCTGGAATATATCTTTGAATATGGGCTATGAATCTTGCACAGTTAATTGTCTTAATGGTACCAGAAACATTTTAGCCTTACATCAGATTTTTACCTCATCATACGCAGCATGATAAATAAAGTATTGTAGACGTGCCGAAAAAAAAATTTTGCGGAAATATGCCTTTTTGGGTCCCCTGAACATTTTTGACCAAGGAACAAAAAAATGTCTGTGTATGTGTGTGTGCCCGTTTTTGTGGCGACGATTCCGGAGAAATTACTAAAGATATCGGGACGAAACTTCATAATTAGGAGTTTCATGACCAAACTTAGAGCTGAAAAGGTTTTTGTCAAAATAGTTTGAAATTTTGTATAATTTATGTCTGACATTTTTTGGTAAAATTAATAGTTTGGCTGCAGGAGCAGATTCAAATTGAGATCGGTCGTGTCTGCGTTAAAACTAGTTAGCCAGGATTTGACAGATACTTTGATTCTAATGACAGTAGGTAGTGTCAAACGCTGATGTTTTGACAATACCTACTGTCAATAGAATCAAAACATCTGTCAAATCCTGGCTAACTAGTTTTATTTTAATGCAGACACGACCGATCTCGATGAAATAGAATCTAATGCAGCTATATACTATTAATTTTATATATAGTGTAATAAAGTCATGTGCCTGGCCACATCAGAATTTTTTCTTCTAGAAATACTTTATATTATCGTTGTTGTTGTTTAGACCTGACCGATCGTCGAATGTTTGCTTCTGACTCCAAACTGACGAGACAGTCAAAACAAAACTTGGCGACCATTATATGGCTCCAGTCTAAAAATATTTCATCTTTGATATCTAATATTTACTTTGCTCTCAGTCATGAAAACCCTTTAGAAAAAAAGAAAGCATAATCATAACTTCGTACTACTTTGATCAAACAAGATAAATTTCTATGTCAATAACATGTACAAAATCAAACGAACAAAAAATCTAAACCTGCTCTTCTCCTTTACAGAGCACTCCACATGAAGGAGCATCCAGACTACAAATACCGCCCACGAAGGAAGCCAAAACCCCTCATCAAAAAAGAACAGAAATTCGGCTTCTCAATGTCACCACTGATGTCATCAGCATCCCTCGAATCGCACAACATGTCCAGGACGATGATGCAACCCATGTCATCATCATCCTTCTCGCCTCTCCTCAACCAGGACGACCTAAAAATCCCAAGGGGTCTATTCCCCCCTCTCCCATACCTATACCCCTTCAGGCACCCGGAAGAATCAAAATTCGCAGCGGAATTAGCCCTGTTCTACAGCAACAACCATCTATACCCATCCCCAATAAACTGGCCAATTAGTAATCTGGCCAATCTTAGTTCTTCCTGTAACATTTGTCCTCCAGCCTTTCCCAGAAGAACCCCAAGTCCGGAAACAATGAAACGACCAGTCTGCGTGCTGATGAAGAACGACGAGTTCCGGAGTCCGGAAGTCCTACCGGCGCACGTCATATGAAAACCACTTCCGGTTCTACCGGAACGGTTGAACCTCGGCACGTGGTGGAATGACATAGCCACGCTTGCCGTTTCATCAGCATCCACGTCCAATTTGCCCAAAGAAGAGACGAGAGATGTAGAAAGTCCAAAAGATAACACAAACTAGTAGTTTGTTGTTAATAGATCGCCCTGTGTATATACGATACGTCGAGGTGGTTGTCTCGTTTCAGTAAATATTTGGATTTGTACATAATTTATTAGAGGAATAGGTTATGCGTAATGTTTAGATAGTTTTTAGTGGCAGGAATTGTGAAACTTATTGTTAATCGTGTAATAAACCTAGATAAAATGTGCAATTGATGTTTTTGCGTTTTGTTCGTTTCCAATTCGATTGTTTCTGTTAATGTTGATAAGAAAAAGTTGGTAAAAAAAGTTCGTAGATGTGATAAAACTTGTTACATTTTCTCCTGTATTGTGTACATAAGGTTATTTTGATTAATAAATGATTCTTTTTTCTTAATGTGCTTGTTTTATTTGCGCACAGATTTTGTTTAGTAGACAATTGAGTTAAGATGAACATAATTCTAATAATTCTGATATACATATACCGATCGACATAAGTAAGTATGAAAATATGTATAAGCCAGATAAGCAAGTAGCAATTTATCTCCTCAAATGAGACAGTATAATGTTATAATACTTATGAATATATAATAAAAAGCGGTTGGATTCCTTATTCTTCTTTAATAATATCTATCGCTACATGTTTCGTGTCCTACTGGGCACTTCTTCAGGCGATTTCGTCAAGTGTGGAGCGTGGGGAACATACAAGTAACATACGAAGGTCACAAACAAACATATAAAGTTGCACAATAAACTATAAATTTCAAGCACTTCAAGCAGTTAGGATCGATCCTAATAAGGCTGAATAAGGCTTTTCTTGACCAGTTTTCCAAATTTGCGGCGAACGTTGGTTAACATTTTTATTTTGTCGTGATCTTAATCGTTATTTCACGAGTAAAATTGTGAATTACCGTTGAGAAATGTTAGTCAAAGTGTGTAGAATGTTAATGGCGATGTTTTCGCGAAGCTTTAAGTGATTCTGCCGGTGAAATGTTTATGATTTTCCCTTATTCAAGCTTGCTAACGGACCCGAGCAACGCAGGTAAAGAACATAGCCACAGTAACTGGTTGTTCACTTGCATAGTCATTGCATTTGCACTGTATTCGTTGCCAGAATGTTGGATTTACGCGACCTCATAACCATGAGGTTTTAAGTGACATTTTGTACAAAAGTGAGATTTTTTTATGAAACACGATCTCTGGTTTGCTACATCGGTTGTGCGGTATAGTTTTAGTTAAATTTCATTAGATAACGTGTAGATACCGTTATTCAAAACAACGTTCACGGTACGACAATAGAAAAATAACCAGAAGAAATCTGTCGAGCATGAGCATCGCCCGCAATGAACGGTCTTTTGGCTATGTTGGAACCAACTATACTATATGGGGTCAGTCATAGCATTGAAACGATCGATATTACCGTTATCTTCAGAAGTAGTAAAAAATGTTCTGTTTCAAAGTTTAGTCCATCATTGTTCTACAACCCAATATTGTTTTTGTTTATACAGGATGTTGCATTCAGGCGTGATGAAAAAGACACCTTTAGGTTGTAATAACTTCCGTGCAGAACAATATTAAAGATACAGGTTAGAATATTTCCTTTTATTATGATTTTTTAAGTTCCAAATATCACAGAAAATAGTCAAAATAGCTACCTGACATACTTAATATAAATAAAAAACAGTTTAAAAGGAATTAATGGCAGGAAGGGTTGTTCATAAAAACAAAAACTCACCTAATGTCATTTGAGAATAACTCTGTGCGTCGTATCTAATTGCTTTGGAAATCTGCGACTACCTATTTGCTTTGTTCATTCCGCGCCAAAGTTGTAAGATATCTGAAAAAAAAATCGGTTCAAAATCAAACCAAACCAAACCACTATGCAACTCAAAGGTTATTGCTGAATTTGCAAAGTAAGTTGGTCATATTACAATACAATGTTAATTTTACTATAATTGGAATTTAGGATGAATATTGTTTGTAATTAAAATAAATATACTTTTGTTGAGATTAAACATGTATTTAAAAAAAAGCTCCCCCCAACCACATATATATCTTAGAAACTACTTACTTTGCATTTTTTGATAATTAAAACTAGTCTCATAAGAATTACTGAAGGTTAGCCAAGTATGTATCTAAGGTAGTTCTGATGAAATATTATGTCAATTCCACATGAAAAAATCAAATGAATAAATTCTTTTGAACTTATTCTTTTGGATCAAAACATATTTCTTTGACGCCAACAATATTTACGTCATTGAATACTCTAGTTCACTTGCTTGAAGAGATTAATTTATTTGAAATATTTATTTAAGTCAAAGAAATATATTTGGATATAAACAAAAATTACTCTCCTTTAAAGTAATATTTTTACTTTATCATACGCAGTATGTAAAGTATTGTAATCGTGCCAAAAAAAATTTTTGAGATTTTAGCGGAAATATGTCTTTTTGGGTCCCCTGAACATTTTTGATCAAGGTACAAAAAATGCCTGTGTGTGTGTGTGTGTGTGTGTGTGTGTGTGTGTGTGTGTGTGTGTGTGTGTGTGTGTGTGTGTGTGTGTGTGTGTGTGTGTGTGTGTGTGTACCCGTTTTTTTGTGGCGACGATTCCGGAGAAACTACTAAAGGTATCGGGACGAAACTTCATATTTAGAAGTTTCATGGCCAAACTTAGAGCTGAAAAGCTTTCTGTTAAAAAGGGTCCAAAGAAACTGGAGGTTTAGTCTTAGCATTTTTTAAAGATTTTGTAAATAAGCAGGCATTTCTGGAATTTCGTCGAAATAGTTAAATAATAAATTAAACTAGAGGAAATTCTGAATAATTTATGACTATGACATTTTTTGGTACAACCAATAGTTTAGCTGCATGAGCAAATTCTATTTCATCGAGATTGGTCGTACTGCATTAAAACTAGTAGCCACGATATGTCAGATTAAATGTCAGATGTGATTTTAATGACGGTGTAGAATGTGTAGATAGTGTCAAACGCTAATGCTTTGACCATACTACTGTCAATACAAGCTGCGTTCGGATATTGTACACTGTTAAGGTGCGTTTTCATTAGTGCTAAATGGCAGTGGTAGTAGACGCAATTATAGTATTTCTAATAGAATTTGCTAGTGACTCGTTTATGTACATGCAAACTAATATGTGTCACCATCACGACATGTGAGAAACACTATAATTTCGTCTGCTACCACCGCCATTACCAACCATTGCCACCAATCGGAACGCACCTTCACACTTTCTACACCCTATAACACGTGTCATTTGGACGGTGTACCCCGTATCAACGGAGTAGAATATCCGAACGCAGGTTTAATCGACATATCTGTCTAGTTCTACTAGATTTATTTTAATGCAGACATAGCCGATCTCGTATCAAATAATATCTCATGCAGCTAAACTATTAATTTTATATATATTATGATAAAGTCATGTGCCTGGCCACATCAGATTTTTTACTTTATCATACGCAGTATGTAAAGTATTGTAATCGTGCCAAAAAAAAATTTTTGAGATTTTAGCGGAAATATGTCTTTTTGGGTCCCCTGAACATTTTTGACCAAGGTACAAAAAATGTCTGTGTGTGTGTGTGTGTGTATGTGTGTGTGTGTGTGTGTGTGTGTGTGTGTGTGTGTGTGTGTGTGTGTGTGTGTGTGAACCCGTTTTTGTGGCGACGATTCCGGAGAAACTACTAATGGTATCGCGACGAAACTTCATATTTAGAAGTTTCATAACCAAACTTAGAGCTGAAAAGCTTTCTGTTGAAAAGGGTCCAAAGGAACTGGAGGTTTAGTCTTAGCATTTTTGAAAGATTTTGCAAATAAGCCGCCATTTCTGGAATTTCGTCGAAATAGTTAAATAATAAATTAAAGATGAGGAAATTCTGAATAATTTATGACTATGACATTTTTTTGTACAATCCATAGTTTAGCTGCATGAGCAAATTCTATTTCATCGACATCGGTAGTACTGCATTAAAACTAGTAGCCAGAATGTGTCAGATATTTGATTCTAATGACAGTAGGTAGTCATACGCTATTTTTTTTTTGAGAATACCTACTGTCAATATAAGCTGCGTACGGATATTGTACACCGTAAGAGCGCGTTCGGATAATCGGATAGGGTACGGTGAGAGTGACTAACGTCATACGGCGTTTATCTGCATATAAGAGAGAGACAGCCGACCCAGGTTATCTGCGCATTGCTCTCCCCATACCCTACCCTGACAAACCGTACGCGCTCTTACACTTTTTACACCCAATAACACGTAAGTGTCATTTGGACGGTGTACTCGGGGGTCAACGGAGTACAATATCCGAACGCAGCTTTAATCGACATATCTGTCTACTTCTACTAGTTTTATTTTAATGCAGACATAACCGATCTCGATCAAATAGAATCGCATGCAGCTAAACTATTAACTTTATATATAGTATGATAAAGTCATGTGTCTGGCCACATCAGATTTTTTTTGATTTTTGGTTTACTTCCGCCAAAGAAATCATAATTTGATTCAAATAAATATATTTTTAGTGTGAATATCTCATCCCACTGTATCGTTAGATGGCGCTGTAAACTCTCTCCTCACAGTTCCCTATGTCTTCAGTATAAATAATAGGCTTTCACCAGCCTACCACTCAACTGATGTCATGCGTCTGGAAAAATTGCAAAAAAAAGGCCGTGTGATTAACACAATTATAATTATTTGAAGTAAATAAATCTCGTTGGTTATAAATGTTATAATATACAAATTGTAAAGTATAACACATACGTTGTTTGACACAAATAATCTAAATAAGTATTTTGAATTTAAACAAAAATTTATTACAAAAAAATACCCTTATAATCATTAAATATTTGAAACGTTGAAACGGTGTTTGTATTCACACATCAAACATGAAAAAACGCGACGATATTTCAAGCAAACAAACCGATTTGGGCACATCACCCTTATGGCCAAAACACCCCCTTTCGACGTTCGATAGTTTCCATTTTTATGGCTTCTTTCAGGCGACTACAAATAGGCAACTTTGGTAAATAGCTGGGGTTTTAGCCGCCTGAAAGGAAACCAGTGGTCAGCCATGACACTACGTTACGAGATAGCCATCTTGTATTTCCTGTAACCGCTGACCAAAGACGCACATATATATCCGCAACGTAAACCGAACGGTACACATTTATCTAAATAGAAGAGGAGGACCCTTTTCCCGGAAAATATGTATTTTGTGATAAAGACACGTTCGCGTGTATAAAATATTATCGTCAATTTTATGTATGTGTATTTGAAAATGGCAAAGCCACGCGTTCTAATGCGTTTCAGTGCTCAATATTGCACTACATTTACATTACATTTACAGATTATGCACTTAAAAATGTCTACGTACACATACAAACACAGCTTTCGGCTGTGCAAATAATAGTAAACAACTCTTGATGTTTCAGCATGGTTAATCTTCTTGTAAATCTGGGTAAATCTGGAATACTGATTTATTGGTTGTTCGTGTCGAAAATCGCCATATGGTTGGTAAAGTGCCGAACTTACGCGTTGGGTAAATAAATAGTGCATTAATGAATTTGCATATGCAGCAAAAGAGGATTAGTTTCGCATTAGTTTTGATAGTGTTTGATTTTGATCTTCTATTTGCTGTATTGCTACCTTATCAGTAGTGGTGACTGAAATACAGTGGTTGTGGATTGATTTCAGGTAAATGATTTTTGTCCCATTTCCAATGGAAAAGTATAATTGTGATTTTTTTTACTAAAGTTCTTGATTCAATTAACACTTACCCTGTAATTAATATTTAATTAACGTTAATTATTTTATGAAAATAAAGGTGTTCATTATATTCTATTTGATTATGATTCAGTTTTTCTTAGCCTATAAAGTAAAATATATTGTTTATCGCTTAGTTATTATTTTAACATCTAATAGAAAATATTCTGTCAGATTTGATCGCTTGAAACCAGCTTTTATTTTGGCTGATGATTTTAATTCAAAAACAAACAAAAAATCCAAAACAAGAAAAAGTTACTTGTGCTAAATTTTCCTGTTATATATATATATATATATATATATATATATATATATATAAAGGAGAAAGGTATTTGTCGGGCAATTCCGTCATACGAAGATCGAAGATCAAAGAAGCAACCGTATACGTATATATAGTCCGAAACACGTGTATACGGTTGCTTCTTTGATCTTCGATCTTCGTATGACGGAATTGCCCGACAAATACCTTTCTCCTTTATATATATATATATATATATATATATATATATATATATATATTTTCTTTTGGTGCGTTTATGTTTTATTTTATTGTGTTTATTGTATGTATTATTCATTGTGTCGTTTTTGTTGATAAAGATGTGCGTGCTTTTTGTTGATATCATAATTTTCAATAAAAATCTTCCTTCCCAACACGAGTGATAATGGAGAATAAGCGATTAGCATAGTTGTGTAAACTTACTAAATTAATGCTGAGATTACAGAGACAAATAATCGATAAAAATGATGTCACTCAAGATGAAGGGAATCCGCAATAGATTGCAATAAATCAAGAAGACAACGTGATAACCTATGGGAATACAAATCTTTAACTGTTTGCAATTTTTAAGTTATGAATTATTATCTCAGAAATATAAATCAAAAAAACCTATTCCACAATACCACTTTAATTATTTTAGGTCCTACATGATCGTAAAGTGACATTTTACATCTTAGTTACCGGGACGAAAACAGCTACCTTTCGCGCCCTAGGGCCGAAAAAATTCTTTATGTGCCCTAGGGCATAAAGGATTGCCATGGTTATATGTCAAATATATCAAATATTTGTCATTCAAATTGTAAATTTTAAATCGCCAATGTCAATTATTGGCGATTAAGGTTATAAGTTTGACAACTAATTGTCTGTATTGTCACTCAACTCCGAATTGTTTGTTTGGTTATTCAACTCCGTAGATACGCCGTCACTTGATAACGTCGAAATATTTATTAATATTATTCAAACGGAGGAACAAAACCATTGTAGGACGTAAAATTTTGTATGTACCTCGGGCATTACTTGATGTTTATACCCTCGGGCGACTTAAAAAGCATCCTTCTAATGCCCTTGGTACATAAATAACTATTTTGTTCTAATGGAAAAGTATTATCCAATTCAAATGAAAGACAAATCGTGTCAAAAGTCTATTTGCTTCTGATACGCTTTTCTTAAACTAGAAGGTAAAAGATCTGTTTCATCGCCTAGATTTGAAGGTCCATTCAAAATAATTAAAAACTTTGCTAAAAATTTTATTATTATAAAATCTAATAGAAAATAATATTGGGCGCCATTTTTCAGTACGATAAATTAGGCTTCCCCACGACAAATTTGTGGACCTGAACAGCAAAAGGTGTGTTTTAACGACAGAAAATGTAAACGAACGGCGGAATTAGTGTTTTAACGACAAAAAGTGTAAATAAACGACAATATATGAGTATTAACGACAAAACTTGGAAATGAACGGCAAAATGTGTTTTAACGACAAAACAGCAATAAAATGTCGTCCTTTCGCCTGCATGAAATGCGAAATAAAAGCATTCATTTTAAGGAAAAATATTACTCAGTTTGAACGAAAAATAGATACCTTGCAGTTACAAATTTAATTGCTGAGTTTTAATAATCTTGTACTCAAGTACCTAAAAGAAATCTGGATGATTTGTTTTTTTTTTTTTTTAATCCAAGTAAGGTACTCCAAATAAGCAACCCACAGGTTTAGATATACAATGTTTAGATTATTTTAAAAAGCAATGGACCAAGAAAACGAAAAAAGAAAACGTCTGCCTCTAATTTTGGAGAGGTGAAAATTTGACACCAAAAAAAATATTTTTATCTTCGATAGTGTGCGGTATTATTAGAAAGAGTTCTTCTTAAGAGGTATCATTAGACCTAGTACGTGGCAACACAATTTTAACATGAGATATCCGTAAAAAAATAGCAAAATCAGTTAAATTTATGTCATTTTTCGTTCAGCAGATTTTTCGGAACAGTTCTGTGTTGAGCTTTGAACGTTTATTTGTTCCGAATTTCCAATTGGATTCACCCGGAAGTGCCGTTATATCCCGGAAAATCCGAACCGAGTAATACAGTATGCAGCGGGGGTCGAAAAAACATTCAAACAAAAATCTTTAATAACGAATTAAGTGCCCTTCCGGATCATAATCCGCATCATAATTGAATCTAATTATCTTACGCCTTTATTGGGTCGGGTTCAGTTGGTTTTAAGTGTTACACTGCATTCATTAGGCAGCTATATTAATTTTTCCGCGATTTGAGAGCCCACTTCTCTACGGTGTATTGCGTTTTAATTTAGTACTTGTTCTGACTCCTTCCTGAACTTCAAGTATATTATATAATACCTACTTATTATACCAATGAACCCCTTATATAAATTGATTAATAATAGAATCAAATATCCAGTCCATGTATGTGATAAACTACTGGAAATAGGCAGTAAAGGTAAAGGCAATACGTAAGTTTTAAGTCAATGATTATTGGAACGAGAAAACATAATTTCTTGAATTTATTTACTAGATTCAAATGCATATTGACTTGGATGTTGAAAGTTAGGTATATACAAGAAATGCCACATACTCAATATAAGTAAAATAATTTCTCAGATAAATGCTGTCAACAAATAAATTCTTTCTTTATAAGAATCAATTATGTTATTGAAAGAAGTAATTGAATTTTTAGTCCCAAAAATGTTAATTTCTCCAACGAAGTATAGTAGATCCATCCAAATGCGTAGTTACTTGATCCAAGAAAATAGAAGACATTTAATATAAGTAAGTATTGTTTACTGAATAAAAACCCACCAATTATTTAACTGAAGTGATTCTCACTTCTTTCAAGTAATCCCTTTCTCTGGAATAAATATGCGCACCGTGATTTTGTCAAAGCTGGCGCGCCCGCGCGTGGTGCTGGCGCCACGGAACCTAACCTAGTACGAAAACAACGAAGTACCCGTAGGGGGTGTGCCTTGTGATTTATTGGGATGTGTATTGTGATTTATAGTGTACAATAAACGTTTCAACACGGAATAGTTTGATGTAACACGCACGCAACAGTTTAGAACGAGTAAGTAAATATAACATACGTATCTTGTTAATTAGCAATAAAAAACGTATGTGTGCCAAATCTTTAAAATTCTTACATTAAGTAGCTAAAAATATTTACCGGGAATAAAAATATACACTTCATTGAAGACTGTTGACTTACTTCACCAGAGCAACCACTTTCTTAAATCTAATAATTATTCCAAGAAATTTCTTGGTTGAAGTCAATAATCTCTCGTGTATATACGAACCTACCAACTACTTCAGCCAAGACGTAATTCTCTCTTCGTTCGAGAGATCACTTTTCTGTGTGCAGTGACTTTTCTTAGGCCGTTTGAAAAATAAATAACCATTTGAAATAATATGGTCGAATATTATTTAAAATACGTGTGCACTGAGTTTATACAGTTTATACATTACAAGGAATGTAGGTCATGCGTGGTATCATAGGATAGTTCTGTTAAAGTCAAATAAGTTTTGAATAAAACTTTATTTTATTTGGTTTAAATGAAGAGTGTATGCTGTACTTGTACGACATACGCCTGAGTGAAAATACATGGTTTCTTCACTTGTATTCTAATATACTCTTCGACTCAAAACTTTGCATCTTTACATTCTGCATTCTGAACTTAGTAAATGCTAATTTTTAGTCACTAGGTGGGACGATTCTGATCGATCAACTCTTGCAATGTAAAGTACGCCCATTCGAAACTTTCAAAAACGACATCTAGCGATTTTTAGTAATGACAAAGGCTCACTTGCGCCTTCCTCCAGTGACAAGCAGGCGATTGCAACAGTCAAAAATGGCCATTATTGGGGTAAATCGGAGGGACGTTATCGGGGGGCACAATGAGACAATGAGACGCGCCGATGACAGTGAAAGGGTTGCAAGAAAGGAGAAAATCGGGAAAAAAGCGCTCACAAAGGGCGGAGGAGGCGGCAGGGGTGGGCGGGCTGCCGGCAGAATAGACTAACGCAATAGCTGAGTGGTCTTTAGAGTGCATTCAACGAAAATGCCGGCCAATTCTCGTACAATGCCCGGAATCATACCGGATTCGCCCCCGGAGTCGACTTCATCTCGGACGGGCCAAAAATTTGATTTGTACGATGTAAGCTACCTGAGAAAGCAAAGAAATCGTTGCTTGTGTATGTGTGTGTGTGTGTGTGTGTGTGTACTTACCAAACACATTTTGGACATTTTCACGAACTAGACTAGATTTCGTAAATTCTGTGTTATGAGAGCTCTGTATGCATATTCATTTTATTATCGAAAATAGTTTATAAATGATACTAGTAGGCCACCACTACCAAAGATAAATAACTTTATTTCTTATAGTTTGCAGGAATTACCAACTGACGTTATTACGATTCATTTTTACTTAAACGCAGTATTTTTTTTCTTAGGAGAAATGGGAGAAAAAATATTAGTTCTAGGCAAATCAAGTTTGGTATGCTTTAAGGGCATATATCTAAAGAAAATTACAAAAATAATGTTACAACTCTCAAGACTGACTTCCCAGTTTTAGTACAGTTGAATTAGACGAAAACTGGCCTATGAAGAAAAAAATCCAATACTATTACCCGTAGCGATGGCAAATGTTCTACTGCCATGCTATCCGTTCTACCCTTTTGCTATCCGGTGCGGAAAGTGTTGACTTTCAATATTCTATAATGTCCGCAAATTTTATTAGAGCCTTGAACCCCTAAAAGTTCACGTTCGCGGATTTCCGCGATTTACCGCAAAACGATCACAATTTTGCATTTTTATTAATCCTTATAAAATTCTACACAATAAAGGTATTTTCTACATTGTCTAAATGCATTGGATCTTAAATTGCAAGTGCCCCAATATAGGAGTTTGCAGTTTAAGAAACAAACTACAGTGAGCGCATTAAGTGTATAACATGACAAAATCACGTCGATTTTTAGTTATCATAATATACATATTTACATCAAATTTAATTTCCGATCTTTAATGGTTTTCGACTTTTCACGTCATCGACACGGCCACTCCATATTTTTTGCATTGGTATTTATAGATTTGTCTTAATTTGTCTTAAAGGTAATTCACAAAATGTATCGCCGTACATAAAGGACGTACGTAAAGGATTGCTGAACAAACAAGAACCAAACATTTGGGATTGCAGGTTAAAGTGCAAAGATTAAGGTTTACTATGAGACCATTTTGAGGTTTCTAGGATAATCGTTTCAGCTGGTATAAATTTGTAAAAATTACCAAAATAGTGTGTTTTGACACTTTCCAGATTCGTTTTCAGGGCAGTTAATTCTACCAAAAACGCAATTTAATATTCAATTCACAAAAGCTACTATCCCTAAAGTCATCAATATTTTAAAATGTCTTGACTTTATCTCGAACATTTTCGTATGTAAAGTTTTTTATTTAAAATATTTCCGATACCATTTAGACAATTAAATGATGTACTAAAATCAGTGAGAAAAAAATGGGAGTGCAGAATTTTATATACAATATCATTGTTCGGGAGCTAAGATCACGAAATCGTGACCGTTTTGCGGTAAATGAGAAGATCCGCGAACGTGCACGTGAAGGATGAGTTAGAGGTGGATTCCAGGCTCTAATAAAATTTGCGGGCGCCATAGGTAATGACATCCAACACTTTTTCCTCTTCTTTTTGCTAATTTAAATGTACTATTTAGGAACTCGCTAAAAATCGCGAATTTTCTGCTTACTCATCTTAGTAAAGAATTTGCCGATAAAAAGTACGCACGTAAAGTTAGTTTCGGACATTAATAAAAGTAGGTTCAAATTATGTTTGTAGTGTTGTAATATACGTTTTTTCAGTTGACATAATCGCTGATTTATTTTTTCTTTGTACTGACAATGAAAAAAATTTAATTTGTAATTTTGAAAGGGGCGCCCGGAAATACTCAGCCCGAGGGCGCCAAGGAGGCTAAGGCCGGCACTGTTCAGCATGGCCACTCTATTCGACCTGTTAACAGGGATCTTCGAGTTTTCTCTTCTGTCAGCGTTTATGGAATCGGTTTCGGGATACTGGCCAATATGTTAGAAGAGCTGGGCAAGGTCAAAATCGGAAAACTACTCAAAAACAAGACCGATTTCTTGTCCTTTCCTCTCTACGTCAGCGTACTGCCATAGCACGAGACCTCCTAAACGACCTAAGACGAGCACATGGAATAGAAATCTCCGATCAAACTGTTAGAAACAGATTAAAAGAAGCGAATTTGAAACCAAGAAGACCTGTCCGCGCACCACGCCTTACACAGTATCAGAAAGCAGCGCGAATGAGGTTTGCTCTGGATAACAGAGATTGGCAATATCGTCGCTGGACGATACCTCACCAATCCACAGAAAACCCGACTGTCATCGATACTATGCCAGTCATTTCCATTTTGTTTTGTGTTATTAAATTACATTCTTAAGTGTAACATTTATTATTTTTATTTTACCTATATCATATGTACCCTGTTCATCAAACTTAGTTTATAATTATGTCTATGCGTCGTTTGAAACAAGAGCTGCTTGGTAAACATCAATACGACAGTATTAACATAATGTTAGCCGAGATAAACGCCGCAAAGTTGCTTTCGAGCGACGATATTGGCGGTATAATTAAACGTTTAGCTCGGTTTTCATAATCATCTACCAGAAGTAACATTTCACTTAGATAAGGGGACGTCTTATGCCATTCAGTTAAGCAGGAGGCCCCCTCTACCGTGCGCAGAGAAAAGCTAATTACAACAGTTATTTAACTTGAGCAATTTGTAACAATTAAAAACTTTCCTCGTCTTGGCATCCGACATACAGAGTCTATAAAGTTTACATATGCTAATTATAAGTTTGCCTCTGTTGGGAAGTGGGGCTTAATTAAGACCACCAAAATGAGCGATAAATCATTAGACACTTTGCGAACGGGATGTTGCGACCGCGGTGCGTACTAATAATATCGCTAATATCGCTGGAAGTAGCGAACTGTAAGTCTTAGATATTAGCAAGTAGCTACAGTACTAAATTCCGAAGTATACCGATAGAAAAGATATATTGTTTTCAAGAAATATATTCCTTTAAATTTATTCTTTTGGATCAAAACATATTTCTATATATACCTTTTCAAGATCAAATTGGCACTAATCAAAATAAAGTATATAAATAAATAAATAACAAATTGACATTAAAGAATTTAATTGTAAATTCAAATTTAACATCTTAGGAAAAAAATACATATTTGCGCTGTTTATAATTCTAACAGGGATTGGCGCAATCTTGCAAATGATCTCGGAGTTTCAAAAAGAACGGCGTATAGATGGGTGAAAAATCAAGACGTTCCAGAGAAACAGCATGAAGGTAAACGCAGAGTTAAAATCACAGACGAACATCGTCGTCTTTTTGAAAATGAAATTGAAAGAAATCCAAAGATAAATCTACAGCAATTAAAAGAAAATATTTTACAATCATATGAAATTAATGTCACTAAAGAATGTATTCATCAACACCTCGACGGTCTTATGTATATGTTACGGTCATAGTGATAAATAGGTTATTATTAATAATTACCGGTTATTATTAATAATAGCCAAGTGGCGAGGTTAAAGTGAAGAATTTATCACATGAACCGGCTATTATTAATAATTTCCAGCATGCTGTGGTCAATGTGATATATTTCAATTCGATATTGCATTAAGACCCAGTTCTACCTCTCCTAAAACGCGTTTGCAAATAAAAGCGTTATTTATTGTTCAAAGTTTATGAAATTTTTTATGTAACTTCTTAGATAAATAACGAGTTGGGCTGGATGAAAAAAAAATTTTTTTAAAGATAAAAATCAATTTTACTTCTACATCTTTGGTTTTTTTCAAATATAAAACATTTAGCCCAACTCATGATACAAAAATAGATTTTTTATTTAAGTACAATTTTAATCTAAACATTATAATTGCGATAACAAAGCGTAATTGCCAGAAATGTATGTAATTTGCCTATATTACGGGCCCGGTGTAGACAGCAGACGTTAGGAGTTTTAAACACCGCCTATAACTACGTGTAGTAGGCGTGGCGCCTACTGCTATTTTTAGATTAGACTGTTCACAAGTTATGAGTGTTATGACCGTAGCGTATATTGAATCGGGAGAACAGAGTTCTCGCATTTCACATTTATACGCACGGTTTACAAATTTAACACACGATAAAAGTCATATACTGTATGATATTATACTTAGTGTAGTTATACCTGCTAGGTGTTAGGTACATTTGTTTAATAATGGGTAGAAGTCGTGGCAAAATACCTAAACATCCGCGTCTGTCCTTTAGACGAATTAGTAAAAGACGACTACGTACCACCTAAGTTAAAATATTGCATAGATAATCTAAAAGAACAATATTGTAATTATTTAATTACAAATGAGACAAAGAGACCAGAACAGGACTCAAATGAACATTTTATTTAAAATGTCGGTTTTATGGACAGGAAGAGACAATTAGCAGTGACGAACTTGGGTCGGCTCTAATGAATATTAGTTCAGCGACTGTATTGGGCAGTATTACAGCGGGAATTGGATATAGCCAATGCCAGAATTTGTTTTCATTCATGAATCTTGCATTCATGGCGCCCAAAACGTTTACAAAATATAGCAAACTTGTAGGTGACAAAATATTTGGGATTTATATAAATGGTTTGGGGAACTTTGGACTATTTTTGACCCAGGTAAAAAAAAATTCTGTGTATGTGTGTGTGCCTTTTTTGTGGCGACGATTCCGGAGAAACTACTAAGGTATCGGGACGAAACTTCATATTTAGAAGTTTCATAACCAAACTTAGAGCCGAAAAGCTTTCTGTTGAAAAGGATCCAAAGAAACTGGAGGTTTAGTCTTATAGCATTTTTGAAAGATTTTGCAAATAAGCCGCCATTTCTGGAAATTTGTCGAAATAGTTTAATAATAAATTAAAGTACAGGAAATTCTGAACAATTTATGACTATGGCATTTTTTGGTAAAATGAATAGCTTAGCTGCATGAGCAAATTCTATTTTATCGAGATCGCTGCATTGAAACTAGTTAGCCAGGATTTGTCAGATATTGTGATTCTAATGACAGTAGGTAGTGTCAAACGCTGATGTTTTGACAATACCTACTGTCAATATAATCAAAATATCCGTCTAGTTCCAGTAGTTTTATTTTAATACAGACATGGCCGATCTCGATCAAATAGAATCTCATGCAGCTAAACTATTAATTTTATATATGGTATGATAAAGTAATGTGCCTGAACGCATCAGATTATTTTTTTTTATTTTTGTGTGTCACTGCCGTGCGTTCGTTCGATATCCAGCATGTTTATAGATGTATTGGGTCCTCATTGCTCGATTTTAATTAATTCCTTTCTAAATTGAAGTCCATAATTCACCGATGAGTTATCATGAGTTAGGTAATACATTTTTGTCAATTTACTATACAGTATGTATGTCACCCTGTTAAAAAGATTAAATATTATAACAGCAAGCGTGCTCTCTCTAACTTAAATCAATATATTTTCCTTTACTGCCTGGCGGCCGCCAGCCAGCTGTATGCAGTCCGGTTTGCATATGCGACCGTGATGAGTGAGAACACTAATACATTGTAACTTGAGCGAAAGCGAAAGCACCGACGCGCGGCGACAAACTGGCTGAGTACTTCCCCTTCGAATGTACCCGCGTCGACTATGCTCCGCCTTTGCCTGCTTCCTCTAAACCCCCCAACTTCCCCTTATCGTAAAACTGCGGCCTGGTTGACGTTGGTGGGGGCCAGGCAGACCACTCCCAGCAAAAAAAAACATCGCAACGAAATATTTCGTTTGGAAGTTGCGATGTTTTTAAAACGGAGCCTTAAGGTGATGCTACAATATAATATAGCCTCAGATTTGAAATTCTGTTAGTATCTACATAATCGCCACACAACGAATCTATTCACTGGGTTTTCAGTGTTGGGCCTTTAGTGACGTTAGTCCTGACTAACTTATTTAGTTACTACTCATCACTAAAATAAGGAAGATTATCAAAACGAGACTAAAAGATGCCAATCCATACTAATTGCATGCACGAATGTGTAACTCTTTGGGTCATGCTTATTTGCGCAATTCTTAAAAGCTAAGTAGGTAAATAATAAATTAGAAACTCGGTTTGTATTATTCTGCCAGTGCATACGTACATAGTGCCTCTGTATTTTGCAATTCGTGGCAAGAAAAATTATTTTTATTTATAACTTATTATTTATTATCTTTTTAATACAAAACTTTAAAAAATGTTTTATATTTAATTTTGAATACAAAAGTCCTTCTAGACCTTTATTTTTTTGTGGTAGTACAACAATTACACCATTTATATTGTAAAAATAAAGCAAGATAAAGTTTGTAGCAATAGGACGTCATCCTCTTTTGTTTTGTTCACAAATGTGAACTGTACCTGTACTGTACCTTTTATTTTTATTTTATTATTTACTATGAATATTGTTTATTTTTGATTTGTAAGTGCACAAATGTGATACAGATTTTATTTGAGTTATCTACTGTTAATATTATTTATTAAGAATATATTTTATTTTTAAACTGATTCCTGGACTTGAGAATTATTGTGTTTTTGTTATTGTAATATATTTTCATATATCTAAATAAATAATGTATTTAAATAAAAAGTGATAAACACTGTTATAATAACCGCCTTATAAAACAGATTATATCCGTCAGATATTAGATATGCTTAAGGTACGTATAGATAATGGACAACCTAATGTAGGGAAGATTGGGGCAAGTTGTTACAATGTTTAATCTTTTATTTATAAAATAGTACTTTATTGTCAAATGTTTGCATCATTTGTGCGGTGCAATTTATGTAAAAACATCTATGTAAACTAGTCTCGCCTATTCTTGCATGTATTTGCTTGAAAATACAATATTGAAAAAAATTAATATTAAATGCGCGAAATTTCAAGATAATTGGGATTTGAGAACTTACTTAATAAATTGTAATTGTACATTTACAAAAAACTACCCACATGCATTAAATATAAAATGGGTGTTATTGATAGTAAAATGGTAACTATTTTGAACACTCGGTTTAAAATGTTCTTTTTATGTTTTCGTCATTGAGCCGCCCTTGGGTGTATAGCAAATATCATTGCCAATTATATCCAGTAGTTTCTAAAGTACAAGGGAGACAAAAGAAAACATTCCGTATTATCAATGTTTTGTATTATTCGTAATTTTGGTCATTGAGCTAGCCGTACTGATGATTTGCGTCGAGCAAATAAATATAATAGCTTACATAGTAATCAAAATAACTTAGCTAACTTCTTTGAAGACTGTATACAAAAGATCTTTTGTAAAAAGTAACGTTTTTATCACTTTTACCGTGCCCGGTTGGAAATTATTAATAATAGCCGGTCCATGTGATTATTTAAGTGGTTCTAATCACATTGACCAAATGATGCGGTTATTATTAATAATAGCCGGTAATTATTAATACAAACCAGATTTATCACTTTAACCGTAACATATACAATAAAACAAGTACGTCGAGAGCCAGAAAAAGCCAACAGTACAGACAATAAAACTAAAAGGTTAGAATATGTAAGAACATTACTTAATCTTCAAGCAGAGAATTTGCCAATAATTTATCTTGACGAAATTAATTTTAATTTGTTTATTTCGCGGACGCAAGGACGTTCTAAGAAAGGGAGTCGATGTACATTTGTAGCAGCCGGTAGCCGAGGCGCAAATATACATCTTATTGGATGCATAGGTATTTCTGGTCTAATACATTATGAGCTGAGACGGGGATCAGTTAAAAAACCAGAAGCAAACAAATTTGTGAAACAATGTTTGAGAAACGCCCAAAATATATACCAAGAACCAGTAGTTATAGTTATAGATAATGCACCTTGTAATAGTTCTATTGAAGAAGTTTTTGCAGAAGAGGAATTTTTTCACCATAGATTAATAAGACTCAGTCCATACAGTCCTATGTTAAATCCGATTGAGCAAGCATGCTCTGTATTAAAGGCTAGTGTAAAATCAGATTTGGCAGAAAACCTAAGAGATGTTTTAGCAGGAGAAGATCGGCATAATAACTCCCAAACTGTATACAGAATGCGCCGGTTAGAAAATATTGTTCAGAATAATATTAACACAGTCAATGTGGCCAACTGTGCAAGATTCATAGCCCATATTCAAAGATATATACCAGCAGCATTAAATATGGTGAATATTATTTTCTAATGAATTAAGTTAGCAAATGTTGTTTATTTAATATGTCCATGTTATTGTTTTAAAGTATTGTTTAAATAACATTATTTAGTTAGTTCTTATTAATCGTATGATAATTCTAAGTTAAAATTATTTAATGTCAACTTGAATTTGTTAATTGTCAACTTGAATTTATTAATTGTCATATTGATTGTTAATTGTCATTTTGATATTGATTAGTGCTAATTTGACTTTGATTAGTGCCAATTTGATTTTGAAAATGTATAGTTTATTTGCTTGTAGAGATTAATTTATTTGGAATACTTATTTCAGTCAAATAAATATATTTGGATACAAACATAAATACCTTTCCTTTAAAGAAATATTTTTGGTTTGGCTTAAAAATAGGTTTACTTCCGCCAAAGAAATCATATTTTGTATCAAATAAATATATTTTTAGTGTGAATACCTCATCCAACTGTATTGTTAGAGGATGCTGTAAACACTCTCATCGCAGTTTGGCCTTATCTTGAGTATAAACAATAGACTAGTGAATGCCTACCGCTCAGTTGATGTACTGCGTCTGGCTAAATTGCTAGACGCCGTGTGATCGGCAGTATAGAGCACAGTACTTGTAGGTTCAAGTTCCGATTCCGAATCAGCGTACACTTTGCTACCCTAACCTTGACTATACGTAGGGCTGGGAAAACCAACCACTGGCCGAGGATGTGCGACATCCCCAGGTGACAATGCATATTACTTTTTATTAAAAAATATCACTAGAATATTATCTAATATTGCGGAATAACAACTGCAATATCACTTAAAACAAAAATATATAAGGTTTGCCCCTTTTTCTGGGTTGTCTTGAACTTTTACCGAAGTACAAAATACATAATATACCCTATTTAACTGCTATTGCTATTACGATTGCAATAAACACGGAAAGAATAAGTTCACTCACTTATCTTATCATAATAGCATACAGTTGTCGATTGTGCAGACATTCAAATGGGAATACACAACATAGTTTTGTCACAATTTATATAAACATATGTACAAATACGCTAAAAGTTCCCATGGGATCAAAATGATATCATAGTGATTTTACTGCTTTGCTTTGCTAATGCAAATAAATAAATGTAAATGATTTGTGTTTGTAGATATATGTATAACAATGCATTGGGTACATATTGCAAGAACTTGCATGATAGAATGACAGAAGCATGTTGTTCACTTAACAAATTGATGATTTCATAATCATGTCTATTGGTACTAAACATATTTCGTTGGAATAAGAAATATTAATAATAATATTATACTTCATTGAATACTCTAGCTTATTTGGTCGTAGAGATTAATTTAGTTGGAATATTTATTTTAGTGAAATAAATACATGCTCAAAAAATGAGAGGAATACTTTTTTTTAAACCTGTCACTTCGTTTCAGTTTATTTAAACAAAAATGGCATGTACTACATACAAAAAATAAAATTTAATTCACAATATGTATCGTACAGGCTTTCCGTCCCGCTAGCGTCATCCCGGAATGGCATGGGCCCTCCTGGACTAATGGTGGCGAGGGCATTTTTAGTTTAGTCTGGTTACTTAATAGCAACGTGTTATAGACCAAGAGCCCGTGACCGCCAGACCTTCCTCATAGTATAAAAGCTGAAAATTTCTCTGTGCATTTCCCAGACACAGGTAAAGAACGATTGGCTACTATGAAGTTTGGATCATAGTGGCTTTGGCAGGTAACGGGTAGCAAAGGGGTAGAAAATTGCTACCTAGTTTCGTCAAAGTATAAAGCGTAATTTTTTTTTATATTTTCTTCGGAATAATATTAGAAATCTCATTAACCATTACCAGACACTTACTATCGTGGCAACCCTTCGCCAGGCACCCTTAAACTTTAATAAATTGTAATTGTACTTTCGTTATTTTATAAACGCTGAATTTTATATATGTTACTTGGGTAACTATTAGAAGATGTTTTCTGAGAAGCCAGACAGTTTCGACAGTTCTAACATCTTGCCAGACAAAATTGAAGGGCAGCTGTAGGTGCGAGCGCTGAGGCAACATACGTTCAACGAGTGCCAGTAAAGATAGTTATTAGGATTTATCGGATAATTTCATTATATAAAATTATTTATGACAAAAAAAAATAATTTTCAAAGGATTATTCAATATAATTTTCATGTTATATAAATATAAATAAATAAAAAAAAGACATCTAATACATGAATAAATAATGTTTTATAATTTCATGAATTTAAATTTGTTTTTAACATTCAATTTAGTTCAAATATCGACATTTCATTAAAATTTTATGTTTATTATGGTTATAGAGAAAGGAATTGTTTCAGTACTAAGAAATCAAATGAAAAATAGTTTAATATTATAATCATACCCATCGTGTACAATATAAAAAATATGTATTTATACTATAAGGATAATACAGGATTTAAAGAAATGTTTAATCGTTTATTACTTTTCATGGTTGTAATCGCTATCTTCGTCACTACTACAGTCCGTAGCTTGATCGTTTTCAATATCGTCTTCACTGTCAGTTTCTGTGAAAATGTAAAGAAGTTAATACAATACTTATGAATAGGTAGCTACAAATGTATGTATAATTATGTCAACCAGAAAATAATGGTTTGCGGGTACAAGAAAGCAACCAGTATCATTTTAAATGGTTTGAAGGGGATCAGCTGCCAAATTACGTCAGTGATTCACTAAAAACTCCATCATGTATTTCATTATTATTTCAAATTATACATACATTTGTAGCCATTCATAATTATTGTATTAACTTCTTTACGTTTTTACAGAAACTGACAGTGAAGACGATATTGAAAACGAATTATGTATATCATATTTTTGATATGTTGGATTTTGAATTATTAAGTTATAATGTTATGAATTGTGTACTTTATTTATCTTTGAATTATTGATGGTTGTTAAAATTCAATTAAGTTGATTTTTTTATACATATTTCTTATTTATTTGTTTTGAACACTGTTCAACGCGGGGGAGAATGTTAAGAATTTTTTTTGTCATAAATAGTTCTATATAATGAAATTATCCGATAAATCCTAATAACTATCTTTACTCGCACCCGTTGAACGTAATGTTGCCTCAGCGCTCGCACATACAGCTGCCCTTCAATTTTGTCTGGCAAGATGTTAGAACTGTCGAAACTATCTGGCTTTTCAGAAAACATCTTCTAATAGTTACCCAAGTAACATATATAAAATTCAGCCTTTATAAAATAACGAAAGTACAACTACAATTTATTAAAGTTTAAGGGTGACTGGCGAAGGGTTGCCACGATAGTAAGTGTGTGGCAATCGTTAATGAGATTTCTAATATTATTCCGAAGAAAATATAAAAAAAATTACGCTTTATACTTTGACGAAATTAGGTAGCAATTTTCTACCCCTTTGCTACCCGTTACCTGCCAAAGCCACTATGATCCAAACTTCATAGTAGCCAATCGTTCTTTACCTGTGTTGGGGAAATGCGCAGAGAAACTTGCAGCTTTTATACTATGAGGAAGGTCTGGCGGTCACGGGCTCTTGGTCTATTAGGTCGTCAGTTGTACTTTGAAGTGTAACTTACAAGTAACTAAGAGTTGTAACATTGTTTTTGTAATTTTCTTTAGTGAAATATGAGCCCTTAAAGCATACCAAATTTGATTTTCCTAGAACTATTATTTAAAAAGTTAAGGGTTTCGAAAAAAGTGTTCTCTAATTTTTTTGAGCAGTGTATTTGTGGTGTATTTTATCTGGTTCTAAATTTTTTTATCATTATATACACATAATGGTAGTATGCGATCACAATATACCCATTATACTGCAGTGTATGTCTTGAATAGGGTTGATTGTATTCGAGAAAAATGCAATAAAAAGCCGATCTTAGATAAGGAACACGTGGGATTTCAATGAAGTAATACATTCGCGTGAAGAAGATAACATAAGCAGACGGCAATATTTACATCATATATCATTGCTGTATTTAAAAATTAGTCACGCCAAACAGAGTGTATACAAATGTTTCTTCTAAGATAAGAAATGCACGTTTATTATGTTATGCATATTTATTTAAATAATACGTACGTGCAATTATTTACAACGAGAAACGTCAACCGTCGAGACAATCTGTAAATGATAACTCAATGAATTAAAACAATAAACATGAATGCTGTTAACGCTCTGATATTATTTGGAATTGTTTAGCGAATATAAGACTTTTCTGTGGTCTTCTTAAAATTTGTCGACATTGTATTTCTCGATCCGGTGTGAATTTCCGCTCATGCATGTCCTCCTATTGTGTCGATCTGAAATTTCAGCGTTGTATGCCATATGTGAAAATAATCCTATTCTATTTGTTAACGTTCGACTGCCTTTGCATAAAGTAAACGTTCGTTCAGTTCTGCAACACGTCATAAAGGGGGCATTGTCATCGTATCGGCTTTTTTGAGGTTGTCTGAAACTTCACACGAACGTTGGTGTATTCTGATTTGATAGATATTAATAAAAAAAATTATTTTGTAATGATACGGAAGCAATGATGTCTAAAAGTATCAAAAACTTAATACTTTTAGTTGAAATCTTTTTGATAACGAGGGAGTATTAAAATTTAAAATATTAAATGTGTGCTTGGATTAGAAAATGAAACAATTTAACCCGAAACATGACATAGAGGCAAACATCGCTTCAATTTTATTGACAGTGAACGACATGTATATGTTACGGTTAAAGTGATAAATGTGGTTTGTATTAATAATTACCGGCAATTATTAATAATAACCGCATCATTTGGTCAATGTGATTAGAAACACTTAAATAATCACATGGACCGGCTATTATTAATAATTTCCTAACGGGCACGGTAAAACTGACAAACACGTTACTTTTTACAAAAGATCTTTTGTATACAGTCTTCAAATAAGTTAGCTAAGTTATTTTGATTACAATGTAAGCTATTATATTTATTTTTTTCGACGCAAATCATTAGTACGGCTAGCCCAATGATCAAAATTACGAATAATACTAAACATTGATAATACAGAATGTTTTCTTTTGTCTCCCTTGTACTTTAGAAACTACTGGATATAATTGGTAATGATATTTGGTATACACCCAATGACGGCTCAATGACGAAAACATAAAAATGAACATTTTATACAGAGTGTTCAAAAAAGTTAACCATTTTATTATCAATAACACCCATTTTATATTTAATGCATGTGGGTAGTTTTTTGTAAATGTTCAATTACAATTTATTAAGTAAATTCTCAAATCCCAATTATCTTGAAATTTTGTGCATTTGATATTAATTTTTTCAATATTGTATTTTCATGGAAATACATCAAAGAATAGGCGAGACTAGTTTACATAGATGATTTTACATAAATTGCACCGCATTAATGATGCTACCATTTTTGTATGGTCCTGTTCCTAACACGGTATTTTTACTTTTGGTGTTTGACAATAAAGTACTATTTTATAAATAAAAGATTAAACATTGTCACAACTTGCCCCCATATTCCCTACATTAGATTGTCCATTACCTATACCTACCGTAAGCATATCTAATATCTGACGGATTCTGTTTTATAAGGTGGTTATTATAAAAGTGTTTATCACCAACAAAAAAAGGACTTTTAAATATACATTATTTATTTAGATATATGAAAAAATATAACAATAACAAAAACACAATAATTCTCAAGTCCAGGAATCAGTTTAAAAATAAAATATATTCTTAATAAATAAAAGTAACAGTAGGTAACTCAAATAAAATCTGTACCACATTTGTGCACTTACAAATCAAAAATAAACAATATTCATAGTATATAAATAATATAAATATATATATATATAAAATATATATATATAAAATATATTTATATAAATATAAATAAAATAAAAATAAAATACAGGTACACTTCACATTTGTGAACAAAACAAAAGAGGAGGACGTCCTATTGTTACAAACTTTATCTTGTTTTATTTATACAATATAAATAGTGTAATTGTTGTACTATCACAAAAAAATAAAGGTCTAGAAGGACTTTTGTATTCAAATTAAATATAAAACATTTTTTAAAGTTTTGTATTAAAAAGATAATAAATAATAAGTTATAAATAAAAATTATTTTTGTTGCCACGAATTGCAAAATACAGAAGCACTATATACGTATGCACTGGCAGAATAATACAAACCGAGTTTCTAATTTATTACTTACTTGGATTTTAAGAATTACGCAAATAAGCATGACCCAAAGAGTTACACACTCGTGCATGCAATTAGTATGGATTGGCATCTATTAGTCTCGTTTTGATAATCTTCCTTATTTTAGTCATGAGTAGTAACTAAATAAGTTAGTCAGGACTAACGTCACTAAAGGCCCAACACTAAAAACCCAGTGAATAAATTCGTTGTGTGGCGATTATGTAGATACTAACAAAATTCCAAATCTGAGGCTCTATTATATTGTAGCATTACCTTAATGCAATATCGAATTGAAATATATCACATTGACCACAGCATGATGGAAATTATTAATAATAGTCGGTTCATGTGATAAATTCTTCACTTTAACCTCGCCACTTGGCTATTATTAATAATAACCGGTAATTATTAATAATAACCTATTTATCACTATGACCGTAACATATACATATATTCTATTAGTAGGACTATTCTACTCTAGAAAATAAATAATACTACATAATAAATCAGGTTCTGGATCATTACCAAAATGATATAATAGACATTTATTTAATCTTGTGATATTTGTACAGAAACTGCAAAATTTGTATGGACTAAATTCACGTGCAAGAATAAAAATAGTATTTGGCCAAACTTTGCCTTGAGATTTGACACAAAAGATCCATATTTTGGATCACACCATAGCATTTTATTTTGACATTTTAAAACTCTACTCCCCGACTTAACTAAAGCTATAATACAGTGTGTCTCACGGGACGTTGGATTGTATGAGTACTTTTGTTATTATTAGAGATAGAAAGTCGGTTAAATGGACAAAGTAGTGCATATATCTATGTGCTCTTTCATAATCAGTTCAGAAAACAGTTGAATTCCAAACGGTTCCCAAGCTATTTTGAAAAACCAAACAAGAAAATTTTTTAATTATAACTTCTTTATTTGTGATCCAATCCAAAAAGCGTTTTGACATTATAAAAGCACCATTTTGTCTACAATTTGATTATGTCATTTTAACATTTTTTTCGCCAATAAATTCGTCAGAAACGAACGAAACTTTTGTTTTTCTTATGGACGCCACATTGGTTTTATACATGTTTGGATTCATCTTTTCTTTCTGAGTAATTTGGTATGCCTCGTGCCATATTTAGAACACAATAAGCCTATAAATTTGAATTTTTTTTTGATATCTGTAAATCGCATAGTGCCATGAAAAGCACATTTGAGTGATACGTATTTATGTGCCCATAGTCAAGTTACAGTAAAATTTTGGAATGTATTTTTTGTACTAACTACACAAAAAAACAACATTTTAACAAACTAAATAATGTTTTCAAAAATCTCTCAATTATATATATAAAAAAACTGACCTAATCAAATTGTAGACAAAAAAGTGCCTTTATAATGTCAAAACGGTTTTTGATGGGATCACAAATAAAGCAGTTATGACATGACCTAAATTTAAAAAAATACATTTTTGGATTTTTTCGAAATAGCTTGGCAACCATTTGGAATTCAACTGGTTTTATGAACGGATTATGAAAGAGCAAATAACCATGCACTACTTTGCCCATTTAACCGAGTTTCTATCTTTAATAATAACATAAGTACCCATACAATCCAACGTCCCGTGAGACACACTGAATAAATGTTTCTATTATAATAATTAACAATCAGATATTTTAGTTTGATAATAAAAAAAAAAACTGTAATCAATTTAGACACTTCTCAATGCCACTTCATTTATCTGCAATCGTGACCAACCCCTGTAGGGGGGTGCGTTAGTGCGTACGGTGCGTTCGTCCAGCCTCCCCAATTCAAAAAGATAATCCCCTACGAATTGATTTTTATGAGTGGGTACTTTCAATTAGTGCGTATAATATGCGTGAAAGGGGGCGCTGCTGTGTTTGTATTACCATAATAGATAGACGTCTTTATAAGGTTTGATTTGCGAAACCCCGGCGACAACTTTTATCTCTGTGTGGTGTTTAGGGGGAGGGGGGTGCGACGGGGGTGTGTTTTTCGATTCGGATATACAGAGCGTCGTCTCTGCATAACACAATTTATTTGGAGTATTTCAAGCGAGCCAAGTGCAAATTTCGCTCCTTTTTATCTTGATTGGAAATGTACGTGACCGGTTTTGTGATGGCTCCTTTTTACCTTTTCCTTTTTGTGTGGATGTGTATGTGTGTATACACTATCCGATATGATTGTATATTTTTTTGGTCGTGACGAGACACAAAGTTTTATAACACAGGAATATACATATGTAGTAAAACAGTGGATAGCCTATTATAGACAAGTACCTAGTTTTAAGAATTCAGGTTTAAATTGATTGGTAATCGTTTAGATTAGTTTCAATGTTAAGCATCTTATGCTTATTAAAGAAAATGTTTTTTTTTGTTTTAAATACATTTATCAACAATAAACTGAAAGTTTTTGGTTGCTAATTGCTCCTTCGATATCTTTAAATAATATATAAATAATATAATTTTCTTTTATTTAAAATTTGTTGATTATTAACCTACTTGAAAAATTGAGTCAAAGATCTCATCGATTAGAGGACGCAAATGTACTCTAGAATAAATCTTTGCACCCAAAAAAGAGTTAAGCCGTTTACGTGTTAGGCCAACAATATGGCAATTATGGTACCAACTTTATCAAAAGAACATGTTTTCTTAAATAAGTCACCTAGCTTAAATTATCTTCAGAGGCACTAAATAAAAAAGTTTTATGTGGCACTTGTTTGATTTTGAAAGAGCTATTCTATGATACCTCAAATAACTTACCTTCCATATAAAGTTTCTAAATTTGAGGACAAATCACTTTAGAACATTATGTTGACCACGTAACCGATTTGTTATTTGAAAAAATCTCGGACATGTCGATTTTTAATTATATACATATTTGTATATCAAATCTAATTTCGACCTTCATTTGTTTTCGACCTACTACGTCATCGACATTTTTGTTTAAATGGCACCCCATCTTATCTGTATTGGTTTTTGTAGATCTATTTATAATAGTGGCAACTTTATGGCTTTTATACTTAAAATTCATTCATTTATTTATTTTTATTAGTTCTGCAAATAACTGCAAAGAATTACAATTTTTTATTGATGATTATCTTAAAAATTAAAATGTTAAAAAAGTACCTTGAGGTACCTACATAGTATACAGGCTTCCTCTCTAGCCTAAATTAAGAAAAGTAGAAGTTAACGCTATTTAGCCATTTGTATTGCTAAAATAAGTGTTATAAATGTCGAATCGTCACACCACTGCACGCACCACTTATACATCTGTGACAAATGGAGTACCTACCGCTCCATTGTAGTCCATTGATTGTCACAGCCGCCTTCGGCAAACAAGTATTAAGCTCGACAATCGTTCAAACTGAAAATCGCGAACTGATTTTAATCACATTTTTCAATCGGTACGGATCTGGGCAGGTCCAAAAGTAATTTGCCGGTTTTAATTTCACCGCGCCATTGTGAGTAGATGGGATTTTTAATTTGTTTGTGAATAAATATTTGGTTTATTTTAATTTAGCGCCGTGCTTCCAAAAATCCGCACCCACCGACAAACGAGACTGTACTACACAAATTGAGTGTTAAATTAATTCGTTTTGGTGATCAATTCGCCCCCTAAATTATTGGGTAGGTTACGTTTCATTATTCTTGCGCGGTTATCTTTTGATGTTGCGGTGTTGTCGTCGTGTTCGTATTTGTAGTGAATCGAAGGTTTATTGTGTCAAGTTAATTGGTTTTTGGCTTTTGGATACAGATAAGTCTTCTGTCTTTTACTGTGGTATGTTGGCTCTAAGTTGCTACAAATCGTAACTGCCGTTTCAAATTACAGCGCAAACACATCTAATAATGTAAAAGGAATATTGCAAATATACAGGTTCTAAATGTACTCATTGTTTACCTACATAAAATTAAAATTTCTGTGTTTGACACTGTATATTCAAATAGTAAAGCTTGAATATCAAATCTAGAATTAACCACATTATGTTTGCAATCGTTTTAAACTATGACCTTACATAAGGGACAGTAGGAATCATGGATTTTGTGAATTGATTATGAAATTGCATTTTTTGGTAGTATCATTTTCTCTGAAAACAAATTCAGGCTTAAAAATTATTATCTGTTGCGGAAGTTTTTGCTAGTTTTTAAACATTTTTTCCAGCTGAACCCGTTGTCCAAGAAACGTCAAAATACTAAACCTTAATTTTAGTACTTATTCCTGAAAACTGCAACTTTGTTCACAATGTTCACAAGGCTTTTATAGCAAACGCATGACATCAACTGAGAGGTAGAGTTTCACTAGTCTACTATTTATACTCAAGATAAGGCTGAACTGCGAGGATACTGTTTACAGCGCCATCTAACAATAAAGTTTGATGAGGTATTCACACTAAAAATATATTTATTCGAATCATACGAAAAATATGATTTATTTGGCGAAAGTAAACCTATTTTTAAGCCAAAGCAAAAATATTTCTTGAAGGAAATAAATCTCTTCTTGTATACAAATATATTTGTTTGAATCAAACTTAGATTTCTTTGGCGTAAAGAAACGTCTTTTTAAATCAAAACAAAAATATTACTATAAGGAGAAGTATTTTCTGCTTGTATCCAAAGTTATTTATTTGACTTAAATAAATATTCAAAATAAATTAATCTCTACAAGCAAACAAACTATTCAAAAATTCAATGAAGTAATCAAGGAAATATGTTTTGATCCAAGGAATAAATTCAAAAGAATATATTTCTTAACAAAATGAAATCTTTTCTATCTGTGTATTTATTTTAATGCACATATTTATTATTTATTAGTATATGCAATGGAACTCAAAGGTGGATTTAAATTCAATTCTAATAGTTATTTAACCAACAAGTATATTAAAAAGACAAAATTTTTCGTCGATCGTATTCTTCTGGCGGCGTCTACATAGATTTTATTCGTCGATGTCATTTGAGGTTATATGACCATTTATGTAATTTGACACTGACAGTTCTGGACTGTGTGCCTGGATAACGGAATGTTTTGATTGGATGGTTTTATTTTACGTATGTTCGATTGGCTATAATGAAGTCGTTTGAAACATACTCATAAATAAACGATCGACGGAAAACATTTTTTACTTAATCTTATTTTCAATATTTTACTAATACAAAAAAAAGATTGTCAGTAAAAAACTTTGAGTCAAAGAAATCGAATAACTATCGAATATCAGCAAACAAATATTCCTTAGACCTAAATATTTCTTTTTATGGTAATATTTAAACACTCTCATATTAATAATTCTGTCTAACTAAAAAATCCCATTGGCGTGCGGCAACATTCAGCCTTCTCTCGCTGAATTCATCTCGCCGACATTCTCAAAACCGAATTAACAATCAGCGGCGATTGTGCGGTAGACAATGCGCGCCCAGAAAGGACCACAGTCTAAACACAAAAGGCCATAAAAAGCGGGCGCAGATAACATTATACTTGGCATTGTGGGGGTAGCGTGCGGGGGGCGGCGCTTGCCCGTCTTATCGCGGCCTCGGTTCGTTCATTTCCGGCGCCTCGCGTTCCTGCCGCAACACTGATAACGCGAGATATCGCGGCGCGAGTATTTCGGCATTTTATCTCGCCCAGAAAGAATAAGAAAACGGCGCAGAATGGACCATTATGTTACGTATAGTAAATCCTATTATACGGCGGGGCGTTATCGCGCGCGCGGGTAGGACGAACGACGACGCGGAGGCGGCCGTGGAACAGTGGCGGCGGCGGTTGCAACGGTACGGTGGCGGCGCGGCGGTTACTGATTTTCAGGACCGGCACAAGGGAAATCTTTAGACTAGGTTTTTCTAACATCACCTGTGTTTTTGTTTTTCTTTGCAAGAAGTTCGATATGAAAATTATTGAGCTTTGTTTTCTGTATATGTGACCGGCTCCGAAGAAATGGGTCTTAGGGCTAAATTATCGATTTTGGAGTTTTGACAGATACGGAATGCGGAAATCTTATTCTTACAGATGGCGCCATACGCGCGCATACGCCGGAAAACGTAAGACATAACACGCAGGAAATGAAATTCGTTGCGGTCGAGAACGAACTTTACGGTTTACGGAGCATCACTATAATCGCGGAGTGGCAATTATGTGCATTGATCTTTCTACGGTCCTTAAAGGGTACTGTTTGCGTACATTGTTGTCACATAGTTGCATGTGTATTTTCGTTTTCCTTATTTAAAATAAAACACGCATAAATAATTTATCAACTGCACAATATCAATAAGAAATCGACGTAATAAAATATTTCTTAACATCACACATGTGCGTTTCCAAATATAGAGTTGAAAATATTATATTCGAGAAACAGCGTTTCTATTTTGCGGGACGCAAAAAGAAAAACCTTCTTTTCATAGCTGGAGACTTTCTTCGGCAACGAATTCTAAGACCGAAATTGATTTTTTGGGAGATAAGGAACGTCGAATAACGTTGTAAATGCTGAACAGAAAAATACATTCTTATGCCCACAAAAAATTGTTTTCGAGCACTACGCCGCGCCGTATTGCGAACCAGATATTATCGTGGTAAGTTTTAGACTACATATGACTGGAATAAGCAATAATTATTTCTAGTTTTTAATACAAAATGTACACTAATAATGTATACGTAATGTGTAAAAACAATTACAATTGTTTTGTAACTATTTTCAAAAACAGATTTCACTGGTAATAGCCATTCAAAATCTAGCATATCTTTTTAATAGTATATTATGTGACGAGCACATAACTAAGGATATAAATCGCGAGCATGAAGTTTATACGCGAGCCGTAGGCGAGCGTATAAACATGAGAGCTATTTATATCAGTTGTGTGCGAGTCGAATACGACGTTTTATCTACGGCTCATAAATTCCATTTTATATCAAATCTTTTAAATGTATTTGTCAATGGTGGCGAGTCGAAATGTCAAATAACTGTCATCCACGTAGGTTTAGACTGCCTTTGACAGTACATTCGTATAATGATGACAGTTCCTTCAAATAATGAAGTCATTATTTGAACGAACTGTCATTATTATAGAACGCTAGTGTCATTGTAATCATTGGCGCGAATCATGATGGGGATTATATAGTCATAGATACGTATGCAATGAACTTATTATATGTGAGTCGTAGGTAAACATTTTTAAACACTTTTCATTGATATTTCTAGATTCTCCACGACCGCAAGAATCATACAAACTCATTTTTGCAATGTATATTTGTGTTACTGTCAAAACTAAAATCAAGAGATTGTGAGCATCAATACACTTTTAAGAAATAGCCTGCATTTTTCTGGTTTCTTCACTTCTCATTGTTTAATACCATCGATATTATAGTATGCAATTGCACTAAGGAAACAGAAATATAAACGGCGAAATCACCACACAGTGGTAAGTCGTAATATTAAGAAACACTTTCTCAAAAAGATAATATATAGGTAATATAAGTGATCTTACTACTAAATTATCAATATTGAAGTTTCGACGTTTTCAGTTTGCAAAAATCTTATAATTTTGTAGTGCATAAACAGCAAACTTGTTAACAACCACGATTACATAAAACCATAAGAAAACATAAATGCTAATCAACAGACTCGAGTATGGTCTGACATTTTTGCAGTAAGAAGTTTAGAAGGAAAAAAATGTAAAGGCGTGTTAATTTAAAACAGTTAAGCCTGCAGAAATCGGGTACCTCTTTAAACTGCTGTCGCGCTCATCTTTAAATAATGACCTCATTATTTGAACGAACTGTCATCATTATACAACGCTAGTGTCAAAGTCTGTCACAACCTACGTCAAAACCTACGTGACAGTTCGCCTCGGCATCATTGACTACATTTAAAATATTTTATATAAAATGGAATTTATGAGTCGTAGATAAACGTCGTATTCGACTCGCACACAACGGATATAAATCGCTCGCATGTTTACACGCTCGCCTACGGCTCGCGTTTAAACGTCATGCTCGCGATTTATATCCTTAGTTATCTGCTCGTCAAATAATACACTATTTTAAAGTTTGTTTTGATTGGACATTTGTTAGAAACGTACCATTTTGTATGTTTCTTTTTCAGTTAAAATATAGAAATATCTGTCTTTATAGAATGTAATACTGTCTTTATAGAATGAAATACTTTAGTATAGACCGCATGCACTAAACCAGGTAATTCTTTTGGTTTTTGTTGATGAGCAGTTTGTGCCGACATACAACCCAGTTAAACGTCGGGTAACTATTGTTTGTTCTACTCTAACATCTGTTAAATGTTTTTAATTGTAAATTTGTTTTATTATATTATTTTAATATATTGTTAATAATAAACGTTTTCGATTCAATGTATATTTTTATTATTGTGTTTGGTGCATATATTTATAGTCACTGTTAGTATAGCTCTGAGAATATAATGCTTAGATCTCTCTGAGAGCTCTACTAATAGTTATTCTATTTATAGTTTTATTTTTAGTAATGAATGGGGGACACTATGAATTATTCAATTCAAATTTCCCGCTGAATTCCCAACTTTAGTTGGCGGAACGACGAATGGTGGCGTTGTTGTACGTGGCGAAAAATTTAACATGGATCATCTTTTCAGGTGTTAGTGACACATGGATGACACTTCGCAAAACTTTGATGGAAACTTTCCATCAAAGATTTGACAAGAACGACGAGAAACTTGTCAAAACTTGTATAGTACTTGTATAGTAGGTCAGGCATATAGTTGTTTAAAAGTTATTGAAAAAATGGTGGAGGAGCCGGAAATGTTGTCGACCAAAGATGACAGATCTATGCCTATATCCAGGTTGCCATATTATGACTCTTATATTCTATCTATTGTAAGCAAATATTGAAGATGAAAGATAATTTCGAATCAATCACTATGAATTTTATCCAGCAAGAACACCAGACAACACGGGTATACAACACTCAGGTATACACGGTGGGCAAAGAAATATCGTTTCTCAAAAGTGGTGCTAAAATTGTTTGGATTTTTGTCTAAAAATTGATACATTCAAAGACAGGATTTGATATTTTTTAAATTAAAAATTAATATCTACATTTTAAACTTAAACAAACGATGTCAGTGCTTCAAAGACACTTGAGAAAGAGACTAGGGTATAGGGTTGAGTAACAAGAAACATGCCAAAAATATCAGAATCACTTATGAAACTTTTTTTTGTTTCACTAACTATCGAAATATTCTGTTTTGTGTGTTTAAATCCTTTAAAAATTATCTTTAGTAAATTT
Source organism: Aphodius sticticus (assembly GCA_963966075.1). Lineage (NCBI taxonomy): Eukaryota > Metazoa > Arthropoda > Insecta > Coleoptera > Scarabaeidae > Aphodius > Aphodius sticticus. The sequence goes on along the minus strand of OZ014508.1, from coordinate 1,826,431 downwards.
AGTCATCTTAGTATTAAACATACCATATTAACCAGCGCCATATTAAATTGCTCAAACAAAAATGCTAAATCCAAAAACGTGTGAATCCAATATACCCATAAGAAAGCCAAAACACGAAATTCAAAAATCAAACCGTTATAATTTAGTTGCAATTAAAGTGTTCGTAAGATGTCAAAACAACAATCTATTTATAGCAAAATTATGGAGCTAAAATTTCGAAAGCTTCCATTTTTATCAGAAAACTTAATTGTTTTTTAATATAAGTAATCGCAAACATCCAACTGTTAATTAAAGGAAATTTTATCGTAATCTTTATTTTCACTTTTCTCTTTACTCCTAAAGTCATTGAAAAAGTCATTGAACAAAAACTAAAAGTTTGTTTTTAATATACGATTTGTGATCACTCCTTCACACCCCATAGACATCGAGGGGTTGCGAGATGTATCTCCTCCGGTCCTGCGCCGCTAAGGGGGTAGTAGTACGCTTTATCACTATCTGTAGCACGTGCGCGACCCGCACACATAAATTGCGAGCTCTTTGCACACTCTTTGCGAGGAGATAGCGCGCAGACACTGGCAAAATTAGCGGGGCACAATGGAGGGGCGCGATCTTCCTCCTTTCGCCGCAATACACCAGAAGCCGACACATAAACATTATAATGTTCGAAGGGCCCCGACGAGTTCAAATGAGACCACGACCTCCCCCCTGTATACCCCCACTTTATAGAAGAAGAATTGTGAAACCATTTAAAATTTATTTACGTAAACGTGTCTATTATTGTTTCGTTTATTTTATTCAGAAGTGGGATGGAGTAAATTGACATAAAATTTGACGAAGATTTCAAAAATGCTATGAAATACTGGATGTTCCATTTGAAATATGGAAAATTTGAAAGTTAACACAATTTCCGGTAAAACCGGAAGTAACCAACAATAGCAATATTTTAGTTAAAAGGATCGTATCCAAACACAACTCCACAAATTTTTAATCCTCCTCAATTTTCTGAAGAAACTACAAAGTGACTGGAATTAAGGAGTGTGTACGTACACACAGAAAAGTGATTATTTGGAACGAGAAAACATAATTACTTGAATTTATTTACTGATTCAAATGCATATTTACTTGGATGTAGAAAGTTAGGTATATACAAGAAATGCCACATACTCAACATAAGTAAATTAATTTCTCAGATAAATGCTGTCAACAAATAAATTATTTCTTTATGCGAACCAATATTGTATTGAAAGAACTAATTGAATTTTTCGTCCCAAAAATGTTAATTTCTCCAACCTAGTACGAAAACAACAACGAAGCACCCGTAGGGGATGTGCCTTGTGATTAGTGTACAATAAACGTTTCAACGAGGAATAGTTTGATGTAAAGCACGCAACAGTTTAGAACGAGTAAGTAAATATAACATACCTATCTGGTTGATTAGCAATAGAAAACGTATTTGTGCCAAATCTTTAAAATTCTTACATTAAGTAGCAAAAATATTTACCGGGAATAAAAATATACACTTTTGAAGACTGTTTACTTCATTCACCAGAGTAACCACTCTCTTAAATCTAGTAATTATTCCAAGAAATAAAATTTCTTGGTTGAAGTCAATAATCTCTCGCGTATAAACGAACCTACCAACTACTTCAGTCAAGTAATTCTCTCTTCGTTCGAGAGATCACTTTTCTGTGTGTATATTTGAAACTTTGTCCACGGTCTTCGAAAGTTGTTAATTTGGTTGCATATTCCACTGGCCGAGGTATTTATGAACACATGATATGGTAGTAACGTATCTTCATAATGCAGATGCTTCAATGGCTATTGTATTAGACGATATTTCTGCATGAGCTTAGTACTATTAGCGTAATCGTGCATGATATTGACGAGAATACAACAGTGTTCCAGGCTTTCACCGTCCACAATTGCTAATTTAAATCACACTGTACCAACCGATCGATAGTCCATCAAACCAAATTAGTAACCATTCACGGATTATACATCACCTTGGGGCATATTGTTATTACTATTCGCCATAGACCATTCCAACCCTTACATGCATGTCCAATAAACGTAGATTTCGTCCGTTTATTAAGGACTATTCACCCAAAATTAATTTAAAACATAGATAATTTAATTAATTGGGGTAAGTAACCCTATATAGGATCCAGAAACTATTCTATGGGTTGTCACTAATGATAGTGGCTCTCAAACACGGTTGCCAGATCTCACTACTTAGAGCGAGACTGTCCCGATGTCAACAGACAAAGATCATTTTGTAGATGATATTGTCGCATATGTAAAAATAGATTTAAATAAAAATTAAATGTTTTAAATACTTTTTTAAGTTAGTGCCTATGTTTCAACAAAGACTTAAAATGACAATGACTAACTAATCAGATTTAAAACATGAAAACTAGTTAAGTAGTTATTATCAAACAATAAATTTATTAATCATTGTGTATTATTATATTTTGCGAGATGCGTCAGTAATGCAGCAAAAACAAACACGTGCATACTACATACCAATATATTATTTTGTACTCGAAATTGAAACATAAAAAGAAATTACGTTCTGACCCGACAACAATTAGAAAATTGTATTTTTCTGTGGAGCATTGACGATACCAGTTTGTTTTGCGCAAATATTCCAGCAACATTCGGCGTAGAGCCATGAAATAACACGTTTTTTCTTGTCCAGCCGGCCGAAGCGGTAAACTTGATACATGTTTTGGAAATCCGAAAGTGCGTTGTTATGAATCGATATAACATTTTTAAACTTTAGGTATTTTCAAGCGTTGACTTATTTATAAAATATAAATCTCATCAGTCTAATTTGATAAGACTAGGGTGGGCGCACACTAGGGTGGTTCAAAAATGCATTGCAAAAATTTTGTCCAAAAAAAGTGGACACGTATTTATTTTTCCTTCGAAATTTAGATTTTTAATGGTGCATATCGATGCAACAAATTTACATAAGAAAATGCATGGGAAAAAGACATTTAATGGTATCTTTCGAATAATTCTTCGGGGTTCTTTGGGGAAACTTAAGATTAAAGTTATAGGACTTGTAGAGGACTTTCCAATGAAGAATTTGAGCTATTATACATATGGCTTTGACGCCCCCAACCCACCCCCACAGTGCCCTGAAAACTACGCTTAATTGAAAAATGTACACTCTTCAGAAAATTTACCGTTCTAATCACTTCATTCTCTTTTTTCTCATAGACATCATTACTATAAGTCTAGTTGAATGTTTATAAACATTTGTCAGGTAATTTCCATTTGTTTAAACAAATTCCATTTGTTTAAATAATTCGCTTTTCTCGAAACTCCGTCGGACATGTGTTTTCTGAGTTTGAAATGGCAGTTTATTATTTTAGAGTGACATTATTCATTAAACAAGTTCTTCCTATTGTCTAAACTATCAATGATTATTAATTTTCAACTGTTGTTCTAATTATGGTAGAAGTCAGGTTTTTGTGAAATTAACTTATAAATTTCATGTTCGAGGTATCTTGCCTATGTTATTAGCTAATAAACCCATATTTCTTTAAACAAATTCCATTTGTTTAAACAATTTTTTTGCAATTCTCCTAACATTCATTTTTTTAGATCGATCTGGTCAACTGTTATTGTCAAGCGACATCATTTATATTTTGGAATAATTTCCATTGTTTAAATAATAAAATATTATTCAAATGCATAATGGTGATATACAGGTGGTATGTAAATTTTAAAATAAATTAAAAATTACAGCCACAACCTGGATTTGAACCAGGGACCTGGAACCTGGTTCAAATCATCATTAAGTAAAATATTATTCGTTTTCAATATCATTTATTCGAAAAAATTGAATTTATTTATAATCCTTTTTTCTTTTAAAAATATTAAATTTTCTACCATAATTAGAAAAAAGTTGAAAATGAATAATAATTTATTGTTTAATCAATAGGAGGATTTTTTAAAATGAATAATGTCAGACGGATTTTCGAGAAAAACGAATTATTTAAACACCTAAAAATGTGTGTAAACAAATGGAAATTAACTGACAAATGTTTATAGGCATCCCACTAGACTTATAATAATGACTTCTATGAGAAAAAAAGAGAATGAAATAATTAGAAGGGTCAATTTTCTGAAGAATCCACATTTTTTCATTTAAGGGTAGTTTTCAGGGCACTGTGAGGATGGGTTGGGGGCATCAAATCCATATGAATGATAGGACAAATTCTTCCTTGGAAAAATTCAGTACATACCTATATTATTACTATTTATTTATTAAAATCTATATATTTGCTCTTTTTAATTGATACTTAATGTATTATGTATTTTTTTAAGTTAAAAAAACATAAACATAAACATTCGGGCTCTTAACTTAGCGGCTTCGCTTAGCTTAATATGATATAAAGTATCAACCGTTCTTACGGCTACACGGTTTGGCTAAAGTAAATGATTAAGATGTGCAATTTGTAGGGAAAGTAATGTAGTTTTAGCACAATCCTGGCCTTTTTAACTAACTGGAAAACTGGGTTATACACAAAGTAGGAAAATTTGGCTTCTTTTCAGCACGCTTTAGCGGCCAAACAGTTCAACCAAAAATGCATTTCAGGAATGCTCTTAACGTATTTTATTTTTGTACAAAATGGTCTACCTCGAAAAATGCATAGTTTTATCACTTTCTCGCAAAAAAAACTGAAAAAAGATCGAAAATTTGTAGTTTTCTTTTCGAGTTTCGTTGTGAAATCCCAAAAAACATATAGAATGAGAGAAAAAACTTCCATATTTTTTTTCCTGGAACAGGCACACTCGGAAACGATTTGACTGGACTATAGTTAATAGGAACATTTTTAAATAACTAAAAACCGTTGAAAATGTGCCTGTCAGACATTAATCCTCTCTTCTTCGAATGTCACTCATTTGAAAGCAAAACTAAAAATACCACACTGTAGCAGATTGTTAATACTGGATCCATAAGCTATCGATTTGTATCTGTTTCATCGACTGCATTTTTAATCTTCTTAATACAACTTATATCAAAAATCTCAAATGACTGGACTATTTTTAAATTAATGATTATTATCTCAATAGACCAGATTTTATGATGCAATTAATTTCCAAAAAAAAAAACGTAAATGTAAAACTGGCGTTTACTTGTTTATGGACGCAATATCTGACGGCCAGAGTTTCTATATTTTAGACGCCAGAACTACCTGTCAACACATTTTACGTACCATGGCACTTAGTATCTGCATCCGTTTTCCAAACGTTAAACGTGGTTTCAATTTATTTCCTGTTTCCATCGCCTATACTATATTGATAGTGCGAATAGAAATTACAACATATTTTGTGTTGGTTGCTATTGACACATTATATCTGCCTAATATAAATTTAATTCCCTGTAATTGCCTGATAAACGAAAATACATACACAAACTTATATTTTTATTTCACGATATCAAGATATCAAACAAATCTCCTAAGATGTCATGTATTCGAAAACTCTACAAATAAATATAATGCAGCGCATGTATTATTTATTAGATGCATTGATAGCTGAATTTAAACGATTTTTTGCAAATATTTACCCGGCAAATACAGTTTTGTCAGTTTACAGCCTAAAATTAAGCTTGTTTGCCCAAACCCCACATAAGCCGCAATTAATAAATAAAATTCGGCGCCTGATATATTTGTTGCGGTGTTTACGTTACATACCAAAGCACACTCTGATTTCTCATTCATAAGTAAATAGAAAATTTTGCGAATGTTTATTTGACAAAATTCCACTGCTAAAATTTACCTCACAAATATTGCATTGATAAAAGTGTCGCCAGTTAAAAAAGTTTTTGATAGAAGCAAATATTTTCTCTCTCTCTCTCTGTGTGTATATATGTTCGAGATTTTCGTGAGTCATCACAATTAGCGTATAAATGACGCTCATTCGAAAAAATCTAATTGTGAGTCGGTGGAATTGGCCGATTCTCCTCCGGGCTTTCTCAATGCGATGTAATTCGTCGACTGCAGTTCTCGCCTTCTTATTGAAATTTAAAGGAAAAATCTTTTTACGAGTTAACTTTTTAAACAGCTTTTCAACTTCGCGCTCAATAGCGGCGTAACTAGAAGCTCATGATTTACATAGCTAATCACAATGTGCCCCTCTTGAATCTGCTTTTGCTGCGAGATTTGTTCAATTGTTTTTTTTTATTTATTAAAAAGTTATATTTTACAAAACATAATATTTATTAGTAGAACGAAGAAAATAAAGAGTTCCCCCCTTTCAGACACCACACAAGGACCACATTTACCTGAATAAGGTGTTATGCGAAGATCAAACCTACATCGTAGATATGATCGGGTTCAAATACTGCCGCGGGATTGTATATGCGCAATAAATAGTTTTTGAATATCAGCATGCACGTAGCAAGCTATAGTACATCTAAAGTGTTGAGGATTTCTTAGTTTAAGTAACGTATATGTTTTCGGTAACATTTTGGACAGAATTCTGGTCGTGCCAATACCGTAACCTTTTTTTGTACATCGCTTCCAACATCGTCTTAGTTCTACACCTTTTCCTGCTGTTATTCAGAAAGTAGCAACTGATATTCATCTATTCCGAATTATTTTCAGAAAGTAGCAATTGATATTCATCTATTCCGATTTAGTATTAGAAAGTAGCAGTTGATATTCATCTATTCCGAATTATTTTCAGAAAGTAGCAATTGATATTCATCTATTCCGATTTAGTATTAGAAAGTAGCAGTTGATATTCATCTATTCCGAATTATTTTCAGAAAGTAGTAATTGATATTCATCTATTCCGATTTAGTATTAGAAAGTAGCAGTTGATATTCATCTATTCCGAATTATTTTCAGAAAGTACCAATTGATATTCATCTATTCCGATTTAGTATTAGAAAGTAGCAGTTGATATTCATCTATTCCGAATTATTTTCAGAAAGTACCAATTGATATTCATCTATTCCGATTTAGTATTAGAAAGTAGCAGTTGATATCCATCTATTCCGAATTATTTTCAGAAAGTACCAATTGATATTCATCTATTCCGATTTAGTATCAGAAAGTAGCAGTTGTTATTTATCTATTCCGAATTATTTTCAGAAAGTAACAATTGATATTCAGAAAGTAGCAAATGTAATTCAGAATTTTCCAGATTCTTTTTAAGGAACTTCTCTATACAGTGGGTCGCATACAGATCAAATGGATGTCATATAACAGAATGACAAAGCGTATTTTTATATCATGCACGCTAAACATAGTTAACATAATATACAAAGTTATTTGATATTTTATTTTCAAAAATTTATACTTACAATTGAGAGCTTAATTAAGCACAGAAAAAAAAATAAAGCATTATTTCAAAACGTCAAATTTTATATTATTATATGAACATACATACATACATATACAGGGTGTTCCTAAATATCATGTAAATACGAAAACGGGTAATTCTTTGGCTTATTAATTGACTAAAAATTCATATAAACATAGGTCCGCAACGCTTCGTTGCCGATCTACAGGCTGTTGAAATTTCAAGATTTCTTTTGTTTTTTCTTTATAGCTCTTGTAGTTTTTGAGATATTTAGCTCTAATTTGGAATATGGGTTACGCTGTAGGACTTACATCATTGGGCATACCAAATGGTTTTAAGAATCTACCGGGAGATATTTTTTCAGGGGCATGCCCCCTTTTCTCCCCATGAACATTTTTTCGGTGCGCCGCTGGTGGATTCTAAAATACAAAATGCATTTTTTGTTTTGTGCTAAAGCATTTTAATCTTTTGTAGCTTTTTCGTATTTACCACCGTTATCGAGAAAAAAAATAAAAGCGTCTTTGTGTTTCGCTAGATGAAATTAAAATTTTTTAAATAATTGGTCTAGTATGCCTTGGCTTGATTTAGATAACCTTTTGTTTGTATTTATTTTAACATTTTATTCGCCACCAACTGTTAAAAATGAAAACTAGGATACAAGAGCTATAAAGAAAAAACTAAAGAAAATCTTGAAATTTCAACACCCTGTAGATCGGCAAAGAAGCGTTTGGTCCGCAAACGCTTCGTTGCCGATCTACATGTTTATACTATGTTTATATGAATTTTTAGTCATTAAATGAGGCAAAGAATTACCCTTTTTCGTATTTACATGATATTTTAGGAACACCCTGTATACATACATACATACATACATAGATTAATTCATACATAGACCTAAAATCATGTCAGGAAATAACTGTTGCTAACAATATATTTATAATTTCCTCAGAAATTGTTGAAATAAAATATTAATACAGTTATAATTATTTAAATTTACTGAATATCATTTGTCAATTTCTGAATTTCAAATGACATATTCTGAATATCAACTGCTACTTCCTGATACTAAATCGGAATAGATGAATATCAAGTGCTAGTTTCTGATACTAAACCGGAATAGATGAATATCAACTGCTACTTTCTGAAAATGAATCGTAATAGATGAATATCATGTGTTGATTTCTGAAGATAATTGAGAATAGATGAATATCATGTGTTTCTTTCTGAATATCAGTTGCTACTTTCTGAATAACAGCAGGAAAAGGTGTAGTTGTGTGCAATACTTTCTGTTACCTCCATCGCATGTAATTTTACTAAGTATAATTTATTCTAATAAACTACTTCACCGAAATTAGAATTTGGTTTCAATTATAAATGCGTGTAAATGTATAAGCCTCAACGGCTACTTAGCGGAATTAGGTAGACACCGCTATTAAACGTTAAGCGTTATAACAATGCCTTAGTAAGTTCTTGTTCTTCGAAGTAACTAATCAGTCACCGCCAAACACTTCTACTATGACTATTATAATTATTAGACCACTATGTTTGAGTTAACTTCTTAGGTTATGTTTCTATATCTATATCCTTTATTCACTGGTTGTCATGTAAGTTTTTATCACAGTAGCCGATTCAGGTTAATAGTGTTGCTCCAAGCTCTATTGTGATCATAGTTGCGCCTCGTTAATTATTTATTAAAATTATTCACAATTAACAATTATTTTTTTCTTGAAAAAACACGCAAGTATTTTTCAATTTTGCGATAAAACGTATTCAAGGTGGGTGGTGTATGATGTTTGAAGAGCTGAGTGTACACGTTGATGTATATTGCAAATGAGAGAGGCATGAGAACGCCGCTCCGTATTTTCCGCCAATTTTCACTAATTTTGATGGCGTTGTGGCGCGTTTTTCTATTTTTCCGCCGTGATTGTAATTCCTCACGCTCGACTGACATTGACGCTCGCGACAAATTGCATTATTTACAATTTCCGCATGACATTTAACTCAATATTATTATTTATTACCCTTGGTAAAAATAGGTACTCAGTGCCTTTTTTCATCAGAAACAAAAATAATTTCGACTGCTTTCCAGTCTTTCTAGTTCAAATTAAAATCACGAATATAAAATCCAATTGAAAATTGTTGTGTATGTTTGGCTGCATATCATTTTTAAACGTTACTTTAATGCAATAAGGGTAGTACCTATAATGGACGTAATTTTTTATTTCTCGAGAAAAAATCATTCTTTATAAAGAGTTTTGGATGTCCTAAGAAGTCGAAAGCCATCGTTAATATTTTGATTTAACATACAGGACGGTTAGAAAACACGAAAATGTTAAATTGGCCGAAGAGTAAACAATCGGTTTTTCGGAATTATATCAAAAATGTTATAGGTAAAAGTTAGTTTGAATTAATTTTATGCTCAAATATCAAACTTGAACGTTCAATTTCAAATTTTACATCTCGGGCCAGTGAAAAGACATTACATAAAGGTGAACAAAAAATTTAGAGACCACAATTATGATTGATCAGTTGACAGTAGTAACAGCGTATCCAAGCAATTTGTTGATAGAAGCTAATTGAAAGTATGTTGACTTTAGAGCGAAGGGTTTATTTAGTTCTTTGTTACGGCATAGGTGAGGTATCATACTGCCGTGCTATTGAAGTTTGTAACAGAAAATACCCTGAGGTATACGTTTCTGTCAATTGCGTTCGTGAATTGGTTAAAAAATTTCATGCAACAGGAGACGTGAAAAATATCAAGAAAAACAAAAGCGAAATGGCGAAGATGATGCAGGAGCTATGTTAGCTATTGATTCCGTGAACACTTGCCCAAAAAAGTCGTTGAGGCAAAGATCTCGAGACTTGAACATCAGTAAAAACTCTTTATAAAGAATAAGTTTTTCTCGAGAAATTAAAAATTACGTCCATTATAGGTATAGTTAGGTCCGTCGGGGAACACACTGTATACATTCCTACACATTCATCTATTTTCCTTCCAAAGTCTGTAATATCTGTAACGATTGGATAAATATCGTCATGAAAGCGTGTGGGCGCCTAAGTCCTTAAAACTGGGGGTTGTAGGGTTGAAAATGGCGCGCAAGGATCACATTATTTCTTCTTTAGAGATTGCTCGCGCGTACAACCAAAGGGTATTTGTATATCTTTTATATTTTAGTTGATACGGCGCTATTCGAAACCGAGCACCGGAAAATGTAAACGCATAAACGCAAATTGAGTCATACGGTGTGGGGGAGATTTATGAAATTAAATCCCATTCGGAGCACTTTGTAATTTATCCGGGTGCGTTTTGTGATGACGGTTGGTGCATGAATAAATTCATCTTGGTAGTTTTGCCGATTTATTATTATTACGTATTTTGGTTGGTAAAGGTCCACAATGCAAACAAAATATTGTTAAAGGAAAGGAGCTAATTAACACCTCTTAATTTTGCACGAAAAACTTAATATACTTTGGTACTAGTTTCGATCCTTAGATCATCATCAGCCAAAAGCCATAAAAAATACAACATAATCAAAAGGTTGTAATTTCTCTTTTTATGATATTCAATATGGTATTGTTCAAACAAATCAAGTTTGTAACCTTTATCACATTTTTGGAGTAATTTAACGTTGTCAAAATTAATTTTATGTCCGTTGGCAATTCTATGTTTATAATGTTAACTGTTTGACATGTTTGTTGTCGTGTATTTAGTTTTGGTTGTTAAATTTTTATTTTATTCTGATGTCTTGTACCACTTATAATTGAAGTTGACTGTGAGTACAGTTAGTTTACTAACTATACATTTTACTTTTCAAATCATATTTGTTCGTTTTTTGTGCTACATTTGTTGCGTGATTCCTTTTGATTATGTTGTATTTTTTCTAGCTTTTGGCTGATGATTTTATACTGTGTTTCATTAAAATTGGTAAAAATGGTACCTTAAAAATTATTTACAAAACAGATCTTCATTGGTTTGCTGGTCGTTCAAATCTTCAAATTTCTGAGAGAAAAAGTTAAGGATTATAGAATTCTTTTTGCCCTTCACGTACCAAACATGTTAAACAAATATTTGCCCAATTAATCCAAAAGCACTAAATAATCATTTTTGTTATTCTATCAAATTTTACTAACTATTTCCATTCAAAATTTGATTTTACTGACAAGAACTTAATGTCCAAACTTCATATAACCTTAAATCAAGCATTTAGTTATAATATATAGTCCAGTGATTCTAGATTTTTGATATACGTTGTATTAAGAAGATTAAATATTGTCGATGAAAGTTTTTAATTAACGAAAAAGCATTGAAAAATTGTGCCTTTCAAACTTTAATCCTTCATTCCTTGGATCTCACTCTCTTAATCGCAGAACTAAAAATACCACATTGCAGCGGACAAAATTTACTATCAAAATCAACTTACTATACGTGGAAAATGAACGGCTAATTTAGTATTATCAATTATAATTGATTCAACTTATTTTTGGCGATTCCACGTCATGCGATCGTTTGACATTAGAAGAGGACATTTCTAGTGTCATCTGACCGGTTGACGTGAAATAGCAAAAAAATACTTTAATCAATTTTACAAAATTAACCGTTAATTTTCTCGTGTAGGTTCCCGAATCCTTTTTATGGTAAATTTTGTCTACTACAGTGTGGTATTTTTAGGTTTGCGATTAAGTGATACTGGAGGAAAGAAGGATTAATTTCTATCAGGCACAATTTTTCAATAGTTTTTCGTTTATTAAAAATTTCTTTTTTTATTAAATTTCATCTAGCTATAAATGCATATGTTGGAGTTACGAATTTATTATGCTGGTGGAAAACTGCGCTGCGAAAAGTGTTTAAGGAAAGGTATAACGGTGGGGCGTGGTATAGAGCTGTACTCGCAAATTTCCATCAAGTACAATTTTCAAGATAACATTGTTATCTTACAGATGGCCGAGTTCTAATCGTCTGCATGAAACAATTTAAGGAACGGGGAAACAATTTCCCAGCCGCCTACGTTGTTTCACGCCTGCTTTCTCCTCGATGTAAATACAATCCTGGGGCGTCGAAAACCGCCGTCGCAGCGCCCTCTGTCGCCACCCTCCGCTCTCCAAAACCGTATTTACACAATTACCTTACAAATTGACCTAAAGCTTAATTAGAACACCTTCATATTACTGGAATGATAGAACAGTGACATAACTGAACATACTCAACAGAAATTTGACTGAAATCAGTATAATTATTATAGTTCTTATGGTGCTATAAATAGATAGTGTGTCATTTAACAGATGATTTCGAACAAGAAAGTGAGGAAATTTTACTCCACTTGTCAAGCACTTGTTGTAGACAATGCATTGTTTATAGACATAGCTGTACATTGCTGTATCAACAACTGGTTTTATTACACACTATATTCTATTGTATGCTATTGAATTTTTAATTTTAGAAAAATATCAAAATTTATGAAAAATTTTTACTAATATTTTAAAACTCCGAAGTTAAAACTATGCCATGGAATAAAAATTTATACAAATTTACTAAAGCTTTTAAAGGGATTTTATGTTATTTTGTGATATCTTATGTTATGATTAGAAAAACTATTTTTTCTGTATTGCCTTGTAGTATTTAAATTCTACATGCAAATTATAAAATTACAGATTATATTTTAGAGCCAATTGATACTAAGGTGAGTATTTCAGTCTCATCGACTATGCATTTAATCTTCTTAATACAACGTATGTATATCAAAAATCTAGAATGACTAATAGTTGAATATCGAAATTACCATTTTCGTTCAGTTTCTAACAAAATGCAAACATTTTATTAGGGTATTTTTTTTCTGAAAAGTATCTAATTAACGTCTTCGAGGACAATATAAGTAATTAAAAAAGGGACTGTCTGTGAAAAATTGGGTAATGGTTAGCGAGAATGGGATTGGTTGGTGCAAAGTGACGCCTCGAAATGAGACAGAAAAACTTTTTTAATGCGGAGATATAAAACTTGATTAGGGGAGGCGAAACTCACTTACCAGCGAAATTAAGAGAAATTTGCAAGAGAACAGCTAACACTCCATAAATATATTTTTCAGGCGTCTTCAGGCGTCCGCTGCTTAGTTCCTTCCTGAAGCAGTTTAAATAACTTTAATGTAGTACGAATGAGAATCCAACAAATCAAGGGAATAACTGGAGATATAAACTCAATCCAACTTTTGGTGATACTGAAACAAAACAATAAAAATACGTGTTTATTAAATTAATACATACTACATACTTGAAGAGGGGCGTTTATCCATATACCAGTTTAATGCAAAACATGGGCGCATAAACAGCAGATCGGAGTCGAAACTATTACACTGATGTGTAAAAGTAAGGTACTGTTGGAATGTGTAAGCATAGGGCATTGTTCTGGGATAAATATAAAATTCAACCGCGCTTGCTTTAATCATGAACTTAATTAGAGAAAAGAAGCTGATTTTTGACACAATATACAGGTTGATTTAATATGCTTCCATGGTGATTAAGCCAATAGCATTAATCCCGAAACAGGAGCTAATTTATGGGTGACATTTTATGACATAGCTCTTTAAAATTGGCCCAGTCGTTGTCAAGTTGATCTGCTTTTTATGCAATTGTGTCGAATTACTACGAACTGTCACCGCGGAGCTCTGTAAAGAAGGTTTCTGTAATAAAGTCCACAGACCGAGACAAGGGAGAGGAGTACCAACAGCTCAGATCAATAATAACTTACAGTTGACAACAACTACAGTAGTTGCTTATTGGCAAAGGGCAGAAATCGGCTGAATAAATTAAGTAAGTATGTTTGTTTATACACAAGGACTTGAGTACAACGGTTCACCGTTAGATGGAACCACATCCTGGGCGTACTAATTTTGAGAGAATAAATGGTACAAATGGGACAGTAAACGCCCATTAATATGCAACCACGCCAACACAATACAGAAAAGTAAAACGTTTAGGCTTTTATTTTATTAGAGAACCAGTAGAACACATTTTCTCCAAAAAACAACATTTTCACAAAAATCTGACTGTTGTTCAGTAATAATTTAATTTTCATGCAAGTCATCACTGAGTTGTTGTTTAACAATGATTTCTAGTATTTGTTCTAGTTTTGGTAAGACGTTGATAGGCTGAAACTATTCGCAGTTGGTGATGTTTAGAATTTTTTGTATTGTATTGCATTTTTGTTTTATTTGGAATTTATTTGTTGATGGTGTTAAAATTATCTATTTATCTGAGCGATGCTGTCCATCACGTATGTACAGTGGCGTACCGTGGGGGGGGGGGGCGATCCGCCCCGGGCGGCACATGTTTTGGGGCGGCATTTTTTATATTTCTAATTTATTTAAAAATTAAAATACTATAATAATGTTGTTATCAACAGAATCAAGGATTATACAACATAATTATATAACAACTCTGCTAATAATTTCTTTAGCGACTTTGTTGTTATTGCAAACAGCGACTCTATCGGTCAACGGCGTTGCAATAAAAGAAAAATCTGCATGTGGATAAGCATGTACAAATCATTCTTTAAACTTGGTATGTGTACATGCAGCTTCTGCTACAGTAAATTTCATAACGTTTTTTGGGACTATCGAACATTTTTTTTTCACTTTTTCGTTTTTTCGTCTTCCACTCATTGATGAGACATTTCACTTTTTGTCACTGGTCAAGGTGTTAAGCACAGTGTAGAAACTCGTTGGAACGCAAGAGTAGAAGTAGTAATAATAATTGTAAAAAAACATTTCTTAAACATTTAAAGAGCGTTGGAAAAACTAATATCTGAGGAAAAAAATATTAAAACACGATCAGACGCTGGAATATTACTCCACTCATTGGAATCTTTTTCTTCTCTGTGCTAGCTCAATTTAATGAATATCTGTCCTTTTGGAAGTTAACTACCTATTACAATATCTCCAAACAAAGGGGTTAAATATGTATTTCACTGGACAAAGGGGCACGCTAATGCAAAACGCAGTTAAAGCAGCCAAAAAAATGTGTGAAGAGTTGAAGATTTCCACTGACCCTCGTGATACAAGGAAAAAGATTATGAGTGGCAAACATTCGCGAGACGTGGGAAAATATTTTAGAAGAGGAGATACAACGGGAAATGCTTTTGTCACTGGATAGAGTTCTCCAAGAAATAACAGTTTGTTTTGAGCAACTACATGTCCTTGCAGAAAAGTATGATTTCCTAATACCATGTAATCTTGTCAACACAAATTTTGAATATCACGTGAATAGCTTTCTTGTCATTGACGACGAGCAGTTGGAAAAGCGGACAAAGGCCTCTTGAACTTTTAATATTCATTAAAAAATACAGGCTGGCAAACTCTGTTCCAAACATAGTAATATTGCTAAGAATTTTTTTAACAATAGCCGTAAGTGCACCTTTTCCAAACTAAAATCGATAAAAAACACTATGAGCTATTTATGATAGTGAAATCTAGCGATACTTTCTATAAAGAGAATTCAAGAATTTTCGAATAAAAATGCAAGAAGGATAAATTTATAAAAACGCTTACATGTGATGGTACATTATTATATGTATATTGTATTTGTACAATTCATGGGTACAATCTGTTTAACCAAAAGACATAAAATTTATGTTTATTAATTTCTGTTGATGCCCAGTAATGTTAATAACCACCATCATTTAATTTTGATTGACTTAGAAAGGGCGGCAAATGGTGACCGCCCCAGGCGGCAAAAGCCTTATGTACGCCACTGAGTATGTATTAAACTTGTCTACCAAATTACTTAATGAAAGACGTTTAAAAGGCCGTTTTAGGTAAATTTCGAAAGCTCACGCGGCGTAATACCCTTCAAATAGGGCCTTTATCGCAATTTTAGTCCCTCAAAAATGCCTATTTGAATTGCTATAAGTAATTATGATTTGACTAGCACTTTGGGTAAGTATAGTATAATTTTGAGACCCGAGAAGATAGATGGCGCCACAATATGTATTGTAGAATTTTTGTTGTTTTAGTATTGAGCATACACCCATACAAACTCCATAGATCAGTTAAATTTTCCAACAACTTTATGAAGCCCAATGCTATAAATAGCAATTTTTAACACTAGTTTGAAAAGAGACTTTTTTATCTATTGGCATGCAAAATAAATAGTGAAAAGCTTAGTGTGTGGTAGGTTCGAAAAACAATGTATCACTCCTACATTTTTGTAGCAATACCTATAACTCAAAAACTGTCAAGTAAATTTTGATGTGTTTTTTCTTGAATACTAATTGCCGAATTTCAGAAAATTATGCGATAAATCTTCAAGTTTTCAAAGTTTTTGGTGTCAATTCGATCCTGATTGTAATAATAATAATAATAAATAATACCTAATTTAATACAATAAATATAAAAATAAGAATTCTAGTCAACAGAATACAATCGATAAATATAATTTCAGTTAGCAGTTATATCAAATTAGTATCTCACGTCCATTTCACCAAATTCAATCAATATACTCCACCACTACACACACTCACCTAATTCCGTTGTACAGTTGAATACAGTTCGAGTGTTTTTACGCGAAATGCGCCATTGTAATGGAAAGAAAGCAACAGTAACGCCGATAATTGGATTTGAGGAAATTGGATATTTTCGATAAGGGGAGAACTCAATAAAACTACCCAACAACCAGAAAATATATATTTCATACTTACAACACTTACACGTCTACAGAGAAAAATACAAAAATATAAAAAGAAAACTACCCCTTGACTACAGCACGTTATTTTCCTTCCTATTTTACGCAAGGGTTGCTTTTTGTTTACCCGCTTTTAAGTCCATCAAATCACCTTTTCCTTCAAATTTGGCATAACTATAAAAAAAAGGATATATTATTTACAGACAAATTATTGTTAAAATATTTTTTTACATTCTATCATATTTTAATCTTTCACTTCTGGTTAGGGATGGCCTAGTTGTTCTTAACCCTTCGTTCAAATGTTGTTGTGTAATCTCTGTTTCAGTGTCCTGGTCCTTTAGGTCGTCAGGAACCTGCAGAAAAAACTTAGTCTTTAGTTATCATTAGTTTGCCTTATCATAATCTTACAATATATAATATAATAATATATAATATAATAATATATAATATAAACTTATCAACTACTTACAATTAGCCAATACATATAAACCCTACGTGATATTTTAAAAACTAAAATGAGTCTTGCGTACTGGTTTTTGTATATATTGGTAATCTGAAGTGCTCCTCTTGCCGAATATCGTATTCATGCTGCTGACTATTGTAACTTAAATAATATAATCAGGGATGTTAAATTACGGTAATTAATTTTTTTCATAAATTACCGGTAAAATTAAAATTATTAATTTCAAATATTAAATTACCACGTAATTAAGAAATAAAAATGGTAAATTACGATGGCATAAATTACCGGGTAATTAAAAATTCAAAATAGTAAATTACGCTGGTTTAAATTACCCGATAATTAAAAATTCAAAATGGTAAATTACGCCTGTTTAAATTACCGGGTAATTAAATATTCAAAATGTTAAATTACGCTGATTTAAATTACCGGGTAATTAAAAGTTCAAACTGTTAAATTAAGCAGATCACTGTAAGTTATGATCACTACTAATGTTAATAAAAGTGTTTGGCAAAACCTTAAATCATTATTTTGTGGATAACTAGCTATCTCTGATCTTTTGCCTGATTTGATAGAACTAAAACCAAAGCAAAGACTACATAGAAATACTATTTATAGCACTACTACAAAAACGGGAAAATCAAACAGAATAATAATAGTAGAAAATAAATAATTTAATTCTGTCCACATTCACAAAATAACTCTCCGGTTCACAGAGGGTGTTTTTGTCATTTGTCATTTTCCTAACACTGGCATATTTATTAAAAAGTGAATTCTGATAATAAATGGCTTCTGATTTCAGAGCTGCATTATCGGATTTGTTGGATTGGTCGCCATTGGCGAAGGGGCTTTCCACTTCTCTATTCATTAAATACAAAATATTAGTTCTGTATTTTCTCAAGTAATGTCGGCTGATTTGGAATAGTAGAAATATAACGTTTACGGGCAATGGGACTGTCATTGGATGTGTTAACTTTACCCATAGACCAATTTCCATTGGCTAAATGACACCTTGAATAACATGGTCACGCACGAGTCCGACCATGCACCACGCGGATTGTTAGGTACTTCCCAGGCAAACGCAAACAACAGTGCACTTGTCGACTGCTTAGGAGGGGTGGGGCGCATTCATGCGTCTACTGATGGAAGGCCTTTGAAATTAATTTATAAATTCCGGTAAATTACCAACTGTAATTAAAATTGTCGGTAAATTACCAACGGTAATTTAAATTGACGGTAATTTACCGTCGGTAATTTACGCCGTAAATTACGGTAATTAAAAATCGGTAAATGACCATTAATTACATGAAAAATGTTTATAACTTTCCCAAAAATTGTAGCATAAATTTCTATCATACCTCAAATTGTAGGTAATTAAAAAATCTCTTCAAATTCTCCTTTCCAATTTACCAATACTTATGGCGCATGAAAAACAACCGAACACGTTCAAAGGGTATTAATTAGACCTCATACCTGGGTTTTACCAGTTATTTATGCTGTTCCCACACACGCTACCAACAAACCATGGCCCACTGATACATACAAATATACATTTAGCTACCTACATATTATTATGAGAGACGGCGTTCGCATGGAAACGTGTTTGTAATAATCGGAATCGCAACAGGCCATGTTTGATGGCAGTCAGCCATCATCGGTAGTTCTCTCGGAAAATACACATGGGCTTTTAATCAACTAAGCCCGCAAAAGTGCGTCCGCTGCATTATGCAGAAATTACACAATTACCGCACTGTTAGAGTTAATTCGTTTCAATTGTTTTTCGTTGCGGTGTGCACCCAACGCACGCATAATGGACCGAATATTTCGTTTAATTTGATTTCTAGCGATCGCTTTGTCGATTCGAATGCCAGCGTTGCTAGGCTTTGGTTGCCGTGTGGTAGCGTTGTTTGACACGTTCTAGTGTTGTTACGTTATGAGTTCTTGTGTGTTGTGTATGACTCGCTTATAACTTGGGTTACTGATTATGAAAAATGTCTATTGCTCCTATGGTCGCAACTTTTTTGCGTATCCTTCCATATTGCTAGCCACGGTCGTGACCCTGTATATCTGACGAAATTTAATAAAAAAACAAAACTGTTGCAAAACACAACATGTAATTTTATATAAGTGAATTTGCTTAAAGTATTTCATGAAAATTTGTTCAAATTGGTAAAAAAATAATCATTTGAGACATACGTGAACGTGATCCTGGTTTAGGAATTTGATATGAATATTCTAAGAAAATAAAAATTACAGAGATTTTGTGATGACATATAACTTGACAGAATAGTTTATCTAGTCATCTAGTCTGAGGGAAAAAAGAACGCTTTTTTGCGAATTTTTGTGACTTTACTAATGAATCGATCGATGTGAAATTTTGAGGGCTCATTACACTTGTCTTGGAAAAATGTTTTTTTTTTTATTTCTATGACAAAATAGCGGCTCAGCAGTGCACGGAAAGAAGGTCGATTTTTAGTCGTTCTGCGGTTAGTCTCTAACGACTGGAGCAATTGATTTTTTTATGATCTACACGAGTAGGTATAGCTATAGAAGTAGACACGGATATTCAGAAATATTGATTTTTTTCAAATTTGGGAGCACTTTGTACAAAAAGTCGATTTTGCTACTATCAATTCGGCCTTCATTTGCTTGTAAAAATCGTAATTGTTTATCAAACTCAAAAATCGTGTGGACTTCTATAGATTATCTATCTAAGAGGGTACAAAACACAATTTCTCATTTTGAAGCGTCCGGACTTGCTTAGAAAGTTCTTCTTTTACGAGCACTTAAATTTTTTTTTCAACAATGGATGACCCCTAACTTTATTCTTGACATGTTTTTACGTTTACCATCTCTGAAATTATTGTGAGAGACATTTGTCAGTGTTCTGTTTATATTAGGTAGGAAGTTAAATTATTACGCACAATATTGGTCAATTCCACTTTTTACTGTATCATACGTAGTATGTAAAGTATTGTAATCGTGCCAAAAAACCAATTTTGAGATTTTAGCGAAAATATGTCTTTTTGGGTCCCCTGAACATTTTTAACCAAGGTACAAAAACATGTCTGTGTGTGTATGTGAGTATGTATGTGTGTGTGTGTATGTGTGTATGGATGTGTGTGTGTAGCCGCTTTTTGTGGCGACGATTCCGGAGAAACTACTAAAGGTATCGGGATATCATATTTAGGAGTTTCATGACCAAACTTAGAGCTGCAAAGCTTTCTGTTGAAAAGGGTCCAAAGGAACTGGAGGTTTAGTCTTAGCATTTTTGAAAGATTTTGCAAATAAGCCGCCATTTCTGGAATGTCCTCGAAATAGTTAAATAATAAATTAAAGTAGAGGAAATTCTGAATAATTTATGACTATAGGTAAAACTACGAGAGCTGAAGGTGAGTCATCGATTCCAGCTGTTATTTTGCTGATACGTTACAGACCATTCCCGTGCGTTAGAAAGAAACAGAGTGCTTTTTCATGCGTCTGTTCTTACGTTTTTAGGCGATGACTCAACTTCAGCTCTCGTAGTTTTACCTATATGACATTTTTTGGTACAATCAATAGTTTAGCTGCATGAGCAAATTCTATTTCATCGAGATCGGTCGTACGGCATTAAAACTAGTAGCCAGGATTTGTCAGATATTTTGATTCTAATGACAGTAGGTAGTGTCAAACGCTAATGTTTTGACAATACTATAATATTGTACACCGTTACACTTTTTACACCCAATAACACGTAAGTATCATTTGGACGGTGTACCCGGGTCAACGGGGTACAATATCCGAATGCAGCTCGACATATCTGTCTAGTTGTACTAGTTTTATTTTAATGCAGATATGGCCGATCTCGATCAAATAGAATCTCATGCAGCTAATAAACTATTAATTTTATATATAGTATGATAAAGTCATGTGCCTGGCCACATCAGATTTTTAAACGTAATATTAACATTGACCAAATATAAATAAATGGAAATTATTATTATGCATACTGAAAAAATAGTTGTTACTGAAATCATCTTTTGTGCAAAATATTTAATGTTGTATATTGTGTATTTATATATTGTATACATGTATTTACTATTTGGAAACAAATAACAACGATTTTAAAGTGTTGTTTTGTATGATTGCAAATCTGCAAATTGTCAGCCAGATTCTAAAAAGATTTCGAAAAAGAAAACAGGGTTGTTCATTTTTGTGGGCATTTAGCTAATTTTGTAATTTTCTTAATAGGATTTTATACAGAAAAGCAAAAGATTCTAAAGCACACGTTCAGGAACTTTTAGGTTAGGATGGGTTGGGTTTTTTTATCTTCTGATTTACAATTTGTGTTTTTTTATAATATAATTAAAATAAACCCACCTCTATTTTATTTAAAAAAATTTAACGTTATAGCCGATTTTGATATATTTTTTAAATTTTTATTCTTGTTAAAAAGTGACGATTCAAAATAATGAACAATAGATATGTAAGACGATTAGTAACAAAATTTTCGGGAGTAAATGTTTAAAATCAAAAATATCGAGAGAAAAACAGAAAATTCTATAATCGTGTTCATCAAGCATTCGATAAAAATTCTTAATAAAAAACTAATAAATAATATAAAGCCAACAATATTATTTCAAAATTTATCAAATAATGAGAAACAATTATTAAAAATATAGAGCAAGAAATGGACAAATTTTAAAATTCTACCGATCATCGACGACAAAATACAAAATTGCATTTATTACTATTAAACTTGAAACGGACAATATTAGGTGAAATTGACTGAATTACTAATTGTTACCAACAGTACCAAAACACAGCGAACTAATGGAACCTTCTAACTAAGACAAAATAAAAAACTCGAACATAGTTCTTTTGACAAACAGACAATATTAAAACTGATATTAGTCCTAGTAACAACTAACAATAATCGAAATAGTCATCACTTGTACAGCACATCTTTTTACTAGTGCAAATTTTTCACTTAATTTTTGACAACGTGCGTAGTAAGTACACCAATTATTATGTAAGAATTTACATACGTAAACACCTAGTGAATCACCGACCGTCATTTTCAGGCCAATTCTGTTATCTGGAATGGTATGCAGATATTTCAGACAACTCCAATACCAGAATGAATTTTATAATTACCCAACATAGTAATTTTTTCTTGGAAAAATCAAAACGAAAAATCCTTTCACAGTAAACAATTTACCACAAATATTCTTATACATAAATCTAATATAGTTAGTTCCCTTGATAATTAATATAACGGGCAATATTTTAGATAAAACATGAATTCGCATTAGCAAATGAACAAGTTCTTTCACTTAACAAACATAATTAAATAGAAATGTTGGACGATTAAGTGCATTTCTCGTATCGTCACCATTGTCAACTCCTTACTAATGCTTGAATAACATATTTAGCCATGAATACCAGAAAAATATCGCATAATTTAACGCATAACTTTCAAAGTTGTTGGTGTATATAAGTTGCCGTACGAATCGGTTTGAACCATCAACGTCTTTGACACAAGCAGAAAAGCAACATGAATAAGCTACTTGTAACCATTGGGCTACTGTGCGTGGTCGCCACTCTTTCAACTGGAACAGGTTTGCCAACTTAAAAAAAGTTTTTCTTTACAAATTTTTAATTTCTTGTGTATTTTTTAGAGCATCATGACAAGAAGAAGCACCATGACCACGAGAGACACCACGACCATGAAAGGCACCACAACCATGAGAGGCATCATGAGACATCCCATAACGGTAAGTCACAAGAACTTTGATCCATTTCGACTCCTATGTGCTAATTTAAAATAATTTTTATATTTAATTATTATGCAACATTTATGCTGTTTTGTAACTGGTTGTTGGGAATTTTCTAGTTTCCATTAAAAGGGATTAAATACGAAATAACAAATAGAGTCATAAATACTGCATCTCAGATACACGTTGCGACCCCATTTTTACCAGATTTTTGCATCAAATGCTCGAATTCGTATTCAAACGAGTCTGTGCCTGCAATCTGTACTTTGCACAAGATAACTTTGTCACGCGGATGACGTCATGCGACGCGGAAAGCCAACAAACAAGGAACAGCGTTCTGTAATTATCGCTTTTCATCAGGAACGATTGTCAGTTCGTGAAAATGCAAGAAATAAGGAATTTTGATGACGTGTTCGGTCGGGACTATCACGAATAATTTCCCAAGCGGATGAAGAACGATTAAAATTAATTTTTAAACAAAACAGAAAATTGACCGCACCTAAAATCACCTCTGAAGTCAATCGCGACCAATTTTCGTAAGCACATGGAAACGACGTCTCCAAGCGGAAAAACTGCATGGACGCGTTGCAGTACGCTAATCATTGTTTGGTCGGGAAAATCGTCAGACACTACTGTTTCCAGTCTTCATTTGTCCAACTTCGATGTGTTCGTGCCCACTGAAGTCGTTTCTGACGATTTCCCCGACGAAGCAATGGTTTTCGTACGGCAACGCGTCCATGCAGATTGTCCGCTTGGAGACGTTGTTTCCCTGTGCTTACGAAAATTGGTCTTTCACGATCGCGATTGACTTCAGAGGTGATTTTAGGTGCGGTCAATTTTCTATTTCGCTTAAAAATTAACTTTAATAGTTCTTCATCCGCTTGGGAAATTATTCGTGATAGTCCCGGCCGAACACGTCATCCAAATTCCATGTTTCTTCATATTGGTGAAGTGTCACTTATCGTTGGCTCACTTATCGTTGACTTATTTCTTGCATTTTCACGAACTGACAATCGTTCCTGATGAAAAGCGATAATTACAGAACGCTGTTCCTTGTTTGTTGGCTTTCCGCGTCGCATGATGTCTTCCGCGTGACAGAGTTATCTTGTGCAAACTACAGATTGCAGGCACAGACTCGTTTGAATACGAATTCAAGCATTTGATGCAAAAATTTGGTAAAATTGTGGTCGCAACATTGTCTGAGATGCAGTATTTATGACTCTATTTGTTATTTTGTATTTATCATTTTTAATGGAAACTAGAAAATTCCCAACAACCAGTTACAAAACAGCATAAATGTTGCATAATAATTAAATATAAAAATTATTTTAAATAAGCACATTTAATGATGTCGTATGTTACTGGAAATCAACGTTAAGAATGTGTTATTTGGTAGAAATAGAGGTGCCTATTGCTACGTTATCAGTGCTTAGTCGATGAAACTGACACCAATCGATAGCTTATGGTTCCAGTAGTAACATATTTGATGATATATTTCTGTTTAATTAGCTGAGATTAGTCAAGGGAATGGTGTACATGAAGACAGGTGGTTCTGGCAAAGACCATGCTGCCCATGTCGCCCTCTACCAACAACAACGACAACCACAACAACCACGACAATAACAACACCGACCCCTGCGCCAGCTCAAAAACGATTTTTCTGGCCACTATGTCGGTATTGCCCATGTCCAACAGCGCCAACACCAGCGCCAACACCAACACCAACACCAGCTCCATCATCAGCGCCATCTTCGTCTACAGAGTCTACTTCGCCAACAGGAACCTCTCCTTCTTCGTCAACTGAAACGTCAAGCGAGTCCACAACGCCAACAACAGCTGCTGCTTG
Organism: Aphodius sticticus; assembly: GCA_963966075.1. Taxonomy (NCBI): domain Eukaryota; kingdom Metazoa; phylum Arthropoda; class Insecta; order Coleoptera; family Scarabaeidae; genus Aphodius; species Aphodius sticticus. The sequence goes on along the minus strand of OZ014508.1, from coordinate 1,801,374 downwards.
AAGGATATGAAGACTTGCCAACGCAAAATTATTTATACGTAATTGCATAACAATAAAATTGCGTAACATTGTAAACGAAATTGTTGTATTTCCAAGTTATTTATGAGTGTGCTGTGGTACCTTCTGGCTTGGGTCACCTGATCAGTTATTAATTAACTACGGGTACTAATTTACATATTTCGGATCGGACTTTTCCACTTTTAGATTGGCAGAAGAATGCTCGTTCGAACAGTGTTAATTTCATTGCGATACCTCCAAGGGTACTCGAGAAATTAGCGTTTTTCTATACACGCAAATTCGCGATCGGACTATTTGACCTTCCTATAGTTTAAGAAGAGGGGAATCGAATGGTGTTGGTTTTATTGAGATTGAATAAAGGGTCAACGACATGCAGCCTTTTAAGTATCTCGGTTTTTTCAAATATTCCGTGTCACCCAATCAGTTATTAATTAATTGCGGATACTAATTTACATATTTCGGATCGGACTTTTCCACTTCTAGATTAGCCGAAGAATGCTCGTCCGAATAGTGTTAGTTTCATTGCGATACCTCCAAGGGTACTCAAGTAATTAGCGCTTTTCTATACACGAAAATTGGCGATCGGACTTTTTGACCTTCCTATACTTCAAGAAGAGGGGAATCGAATGCTGTTGGTTTTATTGCGATTGAATAAAGGGTCAACGAGATACAGCCTCTTAAGTATCTCGGTTTTTGCAAATATTCCGTGTCACCCAATCAGTTATTAATTAATTGCGGATACTAATTTACATATTTCGGATCGGACTTTTCCACTTCTAGATTGGCCGAAGAATGCTCGTCCGAATAGTGTTAGTTTCATTGCGATACCTCCAAGGGTACTCAAGTAATTAGCGGTTTTCTATACACGAAAATTGGCGATCGGACTTTTTGACCTTCCTATACTTCAAGAAGAGGGGAATCGAATGCTGTTGGTTTTATTGCGATTGAATAAAGGGTCAACGAGATACAGCCTCTTAAGCATCTCGGTTTTTGCAAATATTCCGTGTCACCCAATCAGTTATTAATTAATTGCGGATACTAATTTACATATTTCGGATCGGAGTTTTCCACTTCTAGATTGGCCGAAGAATGCTCGTCCGAATAGTGTTAGTTTCATTGCGATACCTCCAAGGGTACTCAAGTAATTAGCGCTTTTCTATACACGCAAATTCGCGATCGGACTTTTTGACCTTCCTATAGTTTAAGAAGACGGGAATCGAATGGTGTTGGTTTTATTAAGATTGAACAAATGGTCAACGAGATACAGCCTATTAAATATCCCGATTTTTGCAAATATTCCGTGTCACCTAATCAGTTATTAATTAGTTACGGATACTAATTTGAATATTTCGGATCGGACTTTTCCACTTTTAGATCGGCCGAAGAATGCTCTTTCGAACAGTGTATGTTTCACCGCGATACCTCTAAGGGCACTCGAGTAATTAGCGTTTTTCTATACACGTAAATTCTTATAAGAGGGGCTGGAAGCCGGCCGTTCAAGTTAAGAACGCAAACTGTTCTGCGGCGCGTTGGTGGTTAGAGGTAGGTGCTTAATAGATAATTAAGATAACTATTAGCGGGGCTTAACGTTCAATACTTGAATCTCGTTATAAAGTAATCAAGATAACCGTCTCTCACGCCCGAACATAATCCGAATGATATTGTTATCAAGCAATGCGCCCCCGAGTAGTTAACGTCGCGGTGTCGGCGGGATAGACACGACTATCTCGCTAACTCGGTTAATAAAGCAACGGCACCGGGAAGATTGCCTCCAAGGTGGCGACACTACCGACAGAGGCCATAGGCACCAGCCGAGTCAGGTATATTACGTGAATAATAATCAAAATTCCGGTATACATATACATAATAACTAACTTTACAGGGCCAAACATAGGTATCAAAGTTTTAGTCAAATACGAATTACTATTTAAAATGAGTATGTTAACCGATATTCAGATTCGGTAAATCCATATTTCCAAATTTATAAATGTAAATAAACCCAAATTTATATGATCTAATACTATAAATAAAAGATACGGTAATAAAACTAATGAAATTAAATAAATTTGGTGTAAGAGAAGACGCGAGAACAACAAACTGTAGACAGTGCCATCTAGACTGCAGTGGCAGAACTACGCAACGCTCGTGAGTCATGATGGGCTCTGCTTAGGCAATTGTTCAGATACAGTGCTCTGCCTGAGCAACTCGAACCAACTCGAATACAATCTAAAAAGTAGCAGATAATATGAATTCAAAGGAGACATTTTGAATTACCTAAGGATAATCCTGAAAATATACTAGTAAGGGTATTGTATTCTGTAAAGATTAAAAAAAACTGAAGGAATTAAGAAAATCGGACTGTATCGAATGTGTCGACTTTCAGAAACAAACAGAAGAAAAAAATATAATACCTCACAGAAACATATGCCAGGGCAGCAGCAAATCAAATTTAATAAGAAAACGCGGAGTTACTTGAAAAAAAAAAACCATAAAAGACGAGGGCAAAATCATATGAAGGTTGAAAATTGAATTTTATATAAAGATCTAAGCAATATCTTTTATGAATCTAATTTAGCTTTACAATTTATGAAATTTTAGCTAAATTTTTGGTTTGGTTATTTTGTATGGGCAGTACTGAATCCAATATAAATACTATACAATTTAAAATGTGACCCCGCACGAGAGAATCGTCCTAACTACCATCTCTCGTTTCGATACTATTGACACCTGTGTTTGAAGGCCCACAACACTAAAACTACTGAACAGAAAAAATTTAAAAAAGTATGTCATACTCCTGAATTATTTCTACATAAGTTGTATGACTGTCAAAATTGTTTGCCTCTCGGTGTAAACATGAGCGCGAGAGAAGTGAAAGAAGAGAGAAGTCTTTCCGATTTTTTTTCTTTTAAACCGCTTGCCACAAAAAAAATCAATTTTTGTTCAGGTTGCATTTAGAGTCTCTTCTATAGATTCGCGTTTCTGTTTTCTTCAGTTTTCATGTAATAGACGTTGCGAACAAGATTTTGGTGGAAGCCGATATCTCAGCAACAAATGTTAGCAGGACAACGCAGTTAGCATGCAAATAATCCTTAGTTACTGCGATACACGACCCTTGAATATAATAGCATTCCGACTATTTGTTAATTTTTAAGCCCGAAATAAGCATGAACAATATTTTGCGCAGTTTGGCTTCCCTCGCTTGTGGGTTTTGGTGCGAGACAGTTGAACGAGATGCGGGTATAATTAATTATATATCTAAATTCATTATCTACAGCGTGTCCCACTTAAGAGTGTAACACCTTCATATCTATTTTATTTTTAGTCCAATTATAGTGATTTTTTCTTTCAAAAATAGAATACATAATGCTGTATACTGCCAAAACACCAATTGCCTTCTTTAAATGCATAGCACCTTGTGATGGCAAAATAAATGGCAAAAATCAAGAAATCACTTTAGGGATTTTTTTATCGAAAAATTTTACTAGTAATAATTGTTCAGAATTGCCCAAAAACCCAAAATCCAAAACTTCATGAAAATTAAAAAGCAGCTGCGCTTAAAAAAGTGTGCAGTTGAAATTTTCTTTGAAATAAAACCTGAACTGCCAAAGAAAAATTTTTAAATTTTATTTATTAAATTTCGATTGAATAATAAAGGCTATTACGCAAAAAATAACCTACAAACATGGCAACATCTTATCTTAATTAAATAAGTACGACAAAGTAGTTAGACAATTCAGGTTTTATTTCGAACATAGTTTCCACAGGACACTTTTTTAAGAGCAGCTGCCTATGGAAATAATATTTACGGACTAAGAATTATTTTTGAAGAAAATTTCAATATTTTTTAATTTTCATGAAATTTCAGATTTAGGGTATTTGGGCAATTCTGAACAATTATTAGTATTAAAATTTTTCGATAAAAAAATCTTTAAAGTGATTTCTTGATTTTTGCCATCACAAGGTGCTTTGCATTTAAAGAAGGCAATTGGTTTTTTTGGCAGCAAATAGAACAATATGTGTTCTATTTTTGAAAGAAAAAATTACTAAAATTGGACTAAAAATAAAAAAGATATGAAGGTGTTACACTCTTAAGTGGGACACACTGTATATTTAACTCGCACTACTATTCAAAATTCCGCAATTAAATGGTTCTGATCGTATCGTACTAATAGGAAATAATCTTCCACTGTCCCAGCTACGTTTCCATTTACCGTTACGATTAACGTAATGCACGCTGCGCGAAATTTATATCTTTCATATTAAATCGCTTTAAAAATTACTTAAAAATTATTATGCAGTTCTGTTTCTACAGTCGCATTAAATAAAGTATGACGATTATTTACGTGCATATCCCGTTATCGTGCTAATATTCGTTACTGAGATATCCGGTTCCATAAAAATCTTGTTCGCAACCTTTATTACACAAAAACTGAAGAAAACTAAAACGCCAAAAAAACAGTCTGTCACAATTATAATTTTGGTGGGTAATCTTTGGCCGATGTTCATCTTTTTTTCTGGATATTTTACAGTTAATTCTACTGGAAGACCCAGAATGACTCAAGTTTGAAACACCCTATGGGGTAACTAAGCAACTTGTGGAGGACTACCGAGTTGTAAAACCATATTAATTCTAAACATTTTTTGATTTATTACTAGAAACACTGGTAAGACTGAGAATATTTGTAGTAAGGTTTAACCCCATTCCAAAAATTCCTCATTTATAACTCTCGTCTTCCAAAAGTAGAAAAAGGTTTGATATCTCGTCAATTTTGAGCGTCATGCCCAAAGTAACTTACATACTTTAGTAACAATTTTAACCATTGATTCGTAATCATTACACCGTACATATCAAAGCAAAGCTTACCGTCTCATCGACGTTCAATAGATGCTCAACCGATGTTAATTGCGCCGTATACAGCACACCCTGTAAATCAGCGCCACTGTATCCTTCCGTCGCGCCAGCTATCGCCCCTAAATCAACATCTTCCGCGAAACTGAGCGTCTTCGATAATGACCTGAGTATCGCCAACCTAGCATCCTAAAACAATAATTATCATCAACCAAAATATATTTCAGATACACTCAAACACTAAACGAAATATCTTGATCTCTTCATAACTTCTTATCCTCTTTAAAACAAAAGAGAAAACTTTCACGTACAAGTGCAGAAAGAGAATATCAACTTACCTCATCAGGAAGAGGGCATAACAGTTGACGATCGAGTCGACCCGGCCTGAGAAGGGCGGGATCGAGTAGGTCAGGTCTGGAGGTTGCCGCCAAAACGCAAACCCCTGTTAGGGCTTCAACCCCGTCTAATTGTGTCAAGAATTGATTCACCACGCGGTCCGTTACGCCGGTATTGTCGTGGCCGCGTCTAAGAATTTGCGACAAAAAGAAAACAAGAGTCAACAGTGCGAATAACAGACGAGATTGTTCCCCAAGATCCCACAAAAAGAAATCCCGTTTCCTACTGTTGTTATCTACCCCTTTACTCGAGTTGTGTTCCAAACAGTTCAGGGAGTGTCAAGCGGAGATTTTTATGCGAAAATAATACATATTTAAGATCGTTCCTTATGTTTTTGTATGACAAACTATAATAAATGAATTAAAATTTAACCAGGAACACATATCTTATCTTATTGCTTAAGTTTGGCTTAAGTATAAATTAAAATCTGATGTACTACCATGTATAGGAATAAATATTTTTTCACTTCATTGGTAAACTGACAGACTGCGGCAATTCCGTTAAAAAGGAGAAGAGAAGGGTCCCAGGTCAGGTAAAATGGATCTGTGAATATTTTTGCACCCTAGAGCCGTCAGCTTGCAGACCGTTGCTGGTACATAGTAGGTAAGAACTACATATTATAATATAACCGAAGACTGTATATGATATATCAAAAAAATCCGTTGCACTTCTGTCACTCCTTGAGATATGGTTTACTTGCATGTCCGCATATCCCTGAATATCCCTTAAAATTGATCCAGAGGGAAACATGTGTCCGAAAGAAGTCCAGACGGTATTGCAGTATAACAGAATGATGCAGGTGGATGAAATCCGTTTAAAATATGTAACAATGCGCGGTCAAATGAAGAAGTTATGATTCCATAACAGATGGTACAACCAGTTTCAATTCGTTTGTGAGATTTGACACAAAACATCGGCTCTTTGTTTCATAAGTAAAATATATAAAATAGTATATAAATATAAAATAATAGGTAAATATATAGAAACTGATAGTAAGTAAATAAAATAGAGTTGGCATTGTCGAGTTATAGGTCCAGAAAAACGTCAAAAGCACTTAAGAGTCATTGAAAACATGATAGAGCATCATATTTTATAATAAAAAAGCAACCGCAGCCAGTTAAAACATAACCGGGGACAGTTTTTTTTAAACAAAAGCCCCCAATAGTTGCCCCTAGAATAAAAATGTCTGATACAAATTTGAAGACTTAATTTCCTACATTTTTTGATTGATCACTTTTTTTTGTAAGTCTGTTGTGTAACGAGTTACACCTACGGAAACGTGAACATTCTTACAAAAAACAAAATCGAACAAGGGCGGCTTTTATTGTTAAGCAGGCTGATGAACATACTGATGTCTTCATAGTTAACACAGCGCTTTCCATCTTCTCATCATTCGACGTTGTGTTTATCATTGGCGAATATGTACTATGGGCAGGTATTAGCTACTTTATTGTATATGCTGTGGTATCGTTTTTCACACGTGACACAAACAACGACTTGGAATTCTTTGCTGTCAGTACACAACCGCAGCATATAAAACGGGGAACTACCGAGTCGATAGTTTCCCTCCCCGTTTCATATGTTTGTCAGTAGACATTTTTAAAAGGATTCATGTATCTGCTTGTGACAATAACAGTACTGAGCACAATGACGTGGACGAAATAGTTGAACAGATCGCAAGTGAACGTGAGTGTGAAAGTCAAAACGCTGCAAATTGTGTACAACAACAATTGGAAGCGGCAATTTCTTCAATCACCAATGTCGAAAAGGAGAGCAATGTGATTACTGCATTGTTGGCAAAAGATTTCAATATTTTAACAAACACAAAAACAAGGACAGATAATTTTGATATATTATTTAATGCACTTCTTACCATAAAGCTAACATCTACTGCCACAGAGCGCGTTTTTTCAATTGCTGGCCTGACAAGAACAAAAATTAGAACGCGCTTGAATTTTAAAACCTTCAACGCAATTATATTTTTAAAATATGCATTTTTAAAAATGAAGTAAAGTTAGATTATCTACATATATGTACATATATTTCTTTTTTTTTTAATTTCATGAATTAATGTCTTATTAAAATTATTACATTAAATAAATTACTTACAAGCACCATGAATATTGCATTCAATCTATTGCCTTTAATTTCTTATTTACCAACCGTATATCCGGATATTACTATCCGGATATCCGGATATTTTGAATTCTCTGTATTCGATATCCGAATATTCATTGATGTCGGATAATTGGAAACCCTAGCTGTGACAAGACTTCAATCCTCTTCCACCAAGCACAAACAAATTTTCTTTTCGCTTATTCAAAAGAACAAAGGACCATTATGCCATTATAGGAATTTTGGAAGAATTTTTCCGCAGCTGTAACTCGTTACACATCAGACTTACAAAGTGTTCAGACAAAAGATTTAGGAAATTAAGTTCTTCTTCAAATTTGTATTAGACATTTTTGCTCTACCTCAATTATTGTCTCAACCGTTGGGACATTTTTTTGAAAAAGACAAAGGTCGAAAGCTTGGACTAAATAACATACCGGGTGGTCCTTTTAACTTGAGACTCCTAAATATCTCTAGAAATATGCATGGTACGACAAAGGTCTCTTAAATAAACTTGTAGGACGCAAAGGGGGAAATGAGATGACGACATCAGTTTCATTTCAGATGGCGCTGCAATCGGTGAAAATGAGGTTAACTTAATTTTTTTTAAATGGTACAACCCAACTTTTTTATAAAATTATGATTTTACGCTAAATAAGAACAATCTTTTGCCTGAAAATTTTTTTCGTACGATGCATCTATCAAAAGTTATTGACGATGGAAGTTTGTGGCGCCTGCGGTAGTTACGACCGCGGCCACTGCATGGGATGCGCTCGCCGTCTGGCAGTCAAACTCATGGTACAACGTAGGAAGGTATGTGCATAACGGGGACATGGTTTGGTATCTCGCGCGTTACCCCGTCATGCGCATAGGGTTTGTTTACGCACGAAGAAAATGCATCGTACGAAATACAGTTTCAGACAAAAGATTCTTCTTATTTAGCGTAAAATCATAATTTGATAAAAAAATTTGGTATTTCCATTTAAAAAAAAATTAAGTTAGCCTCACTTTCACCGATTGCAGCGCCATCTGCAATGAAACTGATATCGTCATCTCATTTCTCCCTTTGAATCCTACAAGTTTATTTAAGACACTTTTGTCGTACCATGCATATTTCTCGAGATATTTAGGAGTCTCAAGTTAAAAGGACCACCCGGTATATCAAAATCATTTCTACCCCAACTTTTGTAGGGCCAAATCCACTATTGACTGGACTACAAGCAATTTTATCCGAACTTTGATCTCGCCAGATCATATTGACAACAAAAAAAAAACGATTTCGAAAAATAGGCAAAATCGTGTAGTGGCATTATCCTGCTTCCTATTGGTCTCACGATAGAGAAGCATTATTTCTTTGACGAAAGGAAACGTATTTTTAAACCAAAACAGAAATATGTCTTTAAAAAGAAGAAATCTCTTCTTGTATACAAATATGTTTGTTTGAATCAAAATTGGACTTCTTTTGCGACGAAAAACGTATTATTAAATTAAAATTGAAAATATTACTTCAAACGAAACTACATTTGGTTTGAATCCGAAATATATTTATTTCACTGAAATAATATATTTACTTCACTGAAATAAACATTCCAAATAAATTAATCTCTACAAGCAAATAAACTAGAGTATTTAATGAAGTAAATATTTTCTGTGGCAAAGAAAAATGTTTTGATCCAAATAAATAAATTCAAAACTATATGTTTCTTTTAAAAAAATTCTATCCAATTAAAGCAACGGGGTTTTTATTTAAAATCTTAAAATATGATGCTCTATCATGTTTTGATAAATAATAACTCTCGACGCAGATCAAGATAGCTTTCCGTCACAGCCATACCACAAAAATTGATTTGAGCAAGCACTATACACAGACTATATACCCTATATAGCAGTAACTTCATTGTGAGTTCTCAAAATCCTAACAAAATATTCAATTACAGTATAATAAGCGCGTGCAACCGCATATGGGAGGAAAAAAACGCCCATATAATTGGCACCTAAACAAAATATACCCTATAAACCCCCATAGACAAATTCCTGGGCATTGAAAACACGTTTGAAAGTACCGATAATCCGACCTGACAGAAGACTTATTCTTACCTTGGTGCTAAGCTGTCGAACTCGTCAAAGAACAATATGCAGGGCTTCGCGCTTTGCGCCCTATGACAAAGAAACATATATAGGTAAGTAACTACATACTAGGGAAGAATTGCATGGTTCAATGAATAAACTTACTTGTGGAAGACATCTCGCACTGCCTGTTCGCTGGCCCCTATATACTTTGACAGGAGTTCAGGCCCTTTTATGGAAATCAGTCTGAGGTTGCATTGCTTGGCTGCTGCACCTGCCAATATGGTCTTTCCTGTGCCAGGGGGGCCGTATAGGAGCAGACCAGACTGTAGACGAAGAGGGGCTTTCCCAAAAATGTTTGCATACTGAAATTAATTAATTAAAACAATTAATATTGGTTTGATCTTTACAACAACAACAACAAAAAGTCTCAGGACATTAGTGGAAGTATAATTATTTTAAAATAATTGTTGATTTGTTTACCTGAGCTGGCCACAGCATGCTTTCTACTAATATTTTCTTTACATCTTTTAATCCACCAACATCAGAAAAATCTCGATCACCAGCAGAGTGTAATTGTACGTTACGTAGAGATAACGACGAAGATGCGTTTAGGGCATTATTGCAGTGATTCATGTTGACTAGAGTGACATCTGAAAATAAAAAAAAATTATCTTCAGATATACATTCTCTATAGGCTGTCGAAACATTTTCCTCATATTTTAGTTGATGCGCTTTTTTTATAAACCATGAAAGAACAAAATTGGTAATAAAATACACGTTTAAATTTTGAAGTAAATACATACTAAGAATTTGAGTACATACTCATATTTCGTATGAATAAAATAACGTTCACCTCTCAATCACCGGAGTTTTTGCTTCATATATTTGAAACCAAACGTACACTCTTGGAATTTAGTAAGTTCTATAAATATTTTAGCAGTGTGTCGATGATACATCCAAGTACAAGTTTTTTGTTATTCTGGTCGACCGCTCGGCCGCTAAGTGCAAAAAATTGTCCGTTTACGCTTCAACTCGTATATCGGAAATTTATTATTTGCGAAACCTTGTTCGAATGCTTTGAATTGGTTTATAATGATTTATATGTTTCTATTTATTAGCTTAATGTGTAATTGATTAATGTAATTCCTACATTGCAATGTAATTGTGTTTTTATTAAATATGACGTTAATTTTATATTAATAAACATAAAAGTTTTCGATTACATGAAATGAAAATCTCATTTCAAGATATTGCATACAACACAACAAATTATACTTACAACCTTATTGCATCTAATAGCTTTTTTGCGTTAATAAACACAAAAATCATTTCTTGTTGTCAATATTTTTACTTTTTAGGTTATTTCAGAACTAACATATGTATTAACATTTATTCACAAAATAGAAATAAATTAAAATTAAATTGCTTTAAATTTGTATTTATGGTAATTTGTTAATTGTGATTTACTGGTGTTTTCGAGGTACGCTCTCCCATCTGAGCTATTGACATTGTGCTAGCGACGCAAAGGGAGGGCCTTGGTTCAAATCCAGGGTGTGGCTGTAATTTTTGATTTATTTTAAATTTACATCCCTCCTGTATGACGTACGTTACCATATTATTAACTTATAATATTACTTTGACAAAGTATGTCGTTAAACATTTTCAGTTATAGTTTATATTGTTTGGAAATTAAAAAGACCTTTATTTTTAATGTATACGTATATGCATTTTAATTAACCTTACAGTACACAATTCATAAGTAAAAATGTTATTTTTAAGTTATTATCGTTGTTAATGCACGCTTCATAATTTATTTAAAATTTAAAAAAAAAAATTCCTATTATGTTCCAGCTAATATATAGTAAATGAAAAATATGTGCTTATTGAACTGGAACTATCTAACAATAAAACCTCTGTAGAGAGAGCTCTTTGAAATATTAACAAAAAAAGAAAAATAAAAAATTAATTAGTTATCAAACAATGCAAAACCAAAAATGAAACACAATAAATACATATTACAACAATAAAAAAAAATATTAATTATAAGTACAATGTTAATAATTTGAATTAACAAATCAACAAAATAAAATACCAAAATGTTTTGTTTTTTTTTTCTAGAAAGTAGAATGGAATATGTTTCATATGGTCTTATTGGTTTTCTCTGTTCCTTCAGAAGTTGGAGCCGTTTTAAATAAAATATGGTTAATAATTCAAACGGCTGTAACTTTTTAATGAATTGAAAAAGTAATTTACTTTCTGAAAAAAATTGTTTTGCGGATGAAACGTGGGACAGCCTGTATATATTGCTATAATTTAAATTATTTTGGTTGTCAAGCATGTATTAGATGTCATGAAAGATAATTGAACATTAACTGCTGTAAAGTAAATACAGATATAAAATTTCCATTGTCCTTCATACAAAATACATGCTCCGTCCTAAATATAAATTTAAATTAAATTTAGAGAATTTATTTACATTTAGTGAATATATTTTAATATTGCAATTCTGAAATAGTCTATATTTAGTGATAATCCTTGGCAAAAAGTTGATTTTCGCATTTACTTACTACTTACTAACTTAAGCCCGTCATCCCACTGCTGGGCAAAGGCATTTACTTACGTAATTAATATGTGTATTAGATTACATAAATTTGATATACGCAATATCTTAAAATGAGATTTTCGTATTATATTATCAAATTTCATGTTTATTAATATTATTATAAAAGTAATTCTATATTTAATTAAATGCATTACCTACTCGTAAACTTAACTGTAGTGATCATATTTCATTTATTACATTGCAATGAAGATATCACATTAAGGAAAAGATCGGACACGCTAAAAATAAACTAAATCCCGTTACATTACATCCATCGAAAAACCACCTCGTGACCGACAACTTTTTGCGAAGCGGCCGGGTCGAGGGAATATATATATATATATATATACATACACGAGTACACGAATATATAACCGACATACTATTTTCAAATCCTGCAATAGCGATACGAACTTACTTATTTCCATGACTGTACCTGTCATGGCAGCCTTTATGTTCAATTTGCGTTCCGTAAAATATTATAAGCAGAAACAACCACCTATGTCCGAGACAACACAGATAGTAAATTTTGTATAATTCAATAGAGGCAAAGAAATATTTCTTTGCAGGTAAAAATGCATTTGTTTGGGAGAAAGAACGCTTATTTGTGTCAAACAACTTATGTTTTCAGTTAAAATTAGCAATGTGTATATTACAAGGAACGAGATTTATTTAATTCAAATAATTATGATGGTATTGAGTAAACGAATTATATTTTTTAAATTAACGAAATTGTTCGTTGAGTTAAAATGCGATATTTTAATGATGCAATAAATGGTTCTTTGTCTAAAAAATTAATAGTTTGTTGAAGGAATTACTGTGGACTTTATTGACAAGAACTTTTCGGAGGGTACAGTAGAGCAAAATCTCCACGTGTCACCGCCATTTGGGATGTCGCACATTCTCGACCAGTAGTTGGTTTTCTCAGACCTCAGACCGGGCTAACAAATAGCCAAGTTTTTGTTTATTTTATTTGCGAAAGCGCGTTTGTAAGTGGTTTTCTGAACATTATAATGGTACAATTTTAAACATGTAGTTGAAGATCTATTTCTAAATTGACTGTTCTAAATTCTCCTAAACAAAAGAAAAACAAAATACCAATTTATAACACCTTGACCTCAACTTTTTTTTAACACCATACTGTGAATCCAGTCCGAATTCATATTTAGCGCTAAATTGGTATAAATCATTGATGTAAATTATTGGTATATCGCAACATTGACATGATATTTTTTTTTATTTCGTTTATTTCAGTTTGTTTAAAGATATTGTAGTGAATTTGTATGAAGATATACATAAAAAAATAACGTCTAATTGCGCTGTTCGCAGCTGCAACAGCAGAAAATCAGCTATAAACCAGATTTCGACCGGGGCAACATTTCATCGGTAAGTGACTATATATGTCAACAATGTACAGGTTTGTACTGGCCGCACGCACGAAAATTTTTTGAAATATGTTTTTAACGTATTTTTAACAAAAATGACTAAATAAATTCTTAAAAGTGTTCATATAGCGTGTTTTTATAATGTACCTACTCGACACATTACAGTATATTACAGGAAAAATGTCTTGAAATTTCTGGCCTATTTCAGAGTTAATCCGGACCTGGCAGGGGGCCAATTGTCAGGGTAGTTTAGTGTCACGTTAGCCCCGCCCCCCGGGGTCATTTTCTCGCTGCTAAGTGTATAGCGTATAGCGACTCCATCTTCCTCCATGGTATTTACCAATACATAGATTTATCCAATGCTGACCACGCAAAATTTTTTGTTAATTCAAGTTAAATTTTTAAATTACTAAATTTTTTAGATGCTCTTTGCTCTAATAATTATTAATATTAAAACTAATCAATAAACATTTAAGTACACACGGATCTACTAAGAAAACAAAAACAGGAGCAAACACAAGTTATGTAACTGCTTTTGGTATGCTTTTTTTCGTAAAAATCTGTAGCAGACTTTTGCAAATAAAGTTTAGATTTAGCGAAAATCAATTAAACATATAAATTCACAATATGCAAAAAAAAATGGTACGATATTTACGACAGGAATGGGAAGATTTATTCCCCTAGGATTTGCCTCCACGTCTAGTGATGTAGCCACTGCACTGAGAACTATTGGACAGGGAATTTCCCAAACTAAGTCGACCTTTAGGGCCCTAATTAGGGCATTCATCTCCCTCATTCCCCCACTTCAATAGTTTTAACCTGATTGCCGGCATGAAGAGTCCCTAAATTGGAATACCTTTCCCGTAAAGAAATATTCATTCCTATATTTAGTAGGTACTACAAAAACATATTTTTGCAATCATAACACTTCCATGTTTAACCACAAAAATTCCATGCTTTACGCAAAAAAAAACAAATATAACCTACAAAAATTACTTACCATCTTTATAAGATTCAAAGACGCATTTGTCCACAAAGTCCACCAAATCTTGAGCGACAAAACCTTCAGTTTTTAAACTCAAAGCCTCCAAATCAACATCGTCCAGTAGAGCTCTTTTCGAAAAAGCAAATCTCAGAAATTTATTCCTATCATTCTAAAAAACACCAACAATCCCATACATTTTTATGTTCTGTATTAATAAACAGTAATTACCTTATCAAAGTCTCCTATGCTGAAGATATTCTTAAACAAATGAACACCGCGTGAAGCAAAAATATGCTGGTTAAGCTTCAAACTTGATTCGCTAGTCGCCACTATTTGGATAAAATTATTTCTGACGTAATGAGCTAACAAATCAGCAAGCATCTCGCTTGTCCTAAAATAATAAATGTTTATTTGTCATTAATTTAGGATGTTGCAAAAAAAACTAAATACTAAATACAAAAACTAAATACTCACTTATTCAATAATAATGATTCTTGTGTAGGTTGATCACCATCTGCAACTCTTTCGCATATGACGTGCAGATCATCTAATATTAAAATCGATGGCTGGTAATATATCAACTTCAAGAACGTGGTTGTAAAATACTTATGCATAGAATCCAAGCTTTTTCCTTTAATATTTTTGCAGTGTATTGTTTCAATGTGAACGTGTTTCGGTGATATTTGTACAGAATTTGCAAATGCCCTGGCTAAACTTGATTTACCAGACCCTGATGAACCTAAAAGTTTTCCCTAGATGATAAACTTTCTTACGAACATTGCATTATTTGAGACAAATTCATTATTGAGAGTTTTAGATGTCCTAAAATTGATGTAAAAAGATGATGAACGAGCGTTGCTAGCTATTGTGGGGTACTTTTAGATTAGCAATTTGTTGATTTTTTCCTTATAAGGTAACTGCAATTCGACTTCTTTTTAAATCGCTACAGGATAACAGTAATTAAGAAAATTCTAATAATATCTATTTAAGCTGACTAAAAATTCTTTATATTTTCATGATAATACGGTGTACTACTCTTTTAACCACTATTATTTACAAATTTAGGGGTGTCGGAATTAGGTACATGTAAATATAGCACGTCCGTAAATCAGACATGTGTGTCGGAATTGTATGGTTAGAAGTAATACATATGGTTCTATTGTTGTCTTTACACAAGAAGATAACATATTTTACATCGTTTGCTATATTACAATTGAATCGGCGAGTTCGAAAACAGTACAAGTCCAAAATTGGCCATTTTGAACTGAAATAACCAAAATGTTCACTATGATTTATTCTATCGAATAGACCTAAAGAGAATGCTTGGGCGAAATAAACAAGTCCAGAACAGGCTTTTTTGCTCGCTCATGCAACGTGTTTCTACTCAGTTTCTACTGATATCAGTCGTAAACATTCGCCAACTTCGAAATTTGCATTCAAATCGTTGTTGAGGTACGCCGAAGTAATCAATATGAATATCAATATCAAAAAGATAAATAATATTAAAAAAGTCCTCAAGTATGGTGAAAATTTAGAATTTCACTACCACGTGGCATCCGGACCGGCTACCACCGTACAAGAGGAAATTTAATACGGTCATGTCAAACATCACTTGACAATCATCAAATGTATATCATACTCTATCATATCGCCATATGTGTATAGGTATAAAATTACCGGAACACCTAAATAATTTTCCAACTGTAAACAATTTCAAAAAAGTTTTCAAGTAAGTTGTTTTGTTTTAAACAATCTATCGTTTAAATATACTTTTACTATACAGGGTGTTCATTTTATTCTGGATATCTCGTAGCCTTCCCTTTTTCAAATAACACAACATCCTGTATAACTTTACATTTTTTAATTCTAAGATTAATTCTAAGAATCTTTTGTATGATATTTTTATAAAATGCCTTATTTTTGAGTTATGATCAATTAATCAAAAATAGACGAAATTACCGAAAACCTAAATAATTCTCCAACTGAGAAAAAATTGTGTTGAAACAAACTATTGTTTATTCAGGAAATTTGGTAACATACATATTTAATTCTAGGATTAATTCTTCTATAGAAATCATTTTTTTTACATACCATACTGTCGTTTTTTAGTTATAAGCAATTAATCAAAATTCCTGGACTTCAAATTTCAACTTCAATTTTCCCGCATACATACACATTTATTTAATTTGCCAGCTTGAATATTTAATTTATTATGCTATTTCATAGTTTAGTTATTTTTTATTATTTTTTTTATTTTTCTATCCGTTAATTGCTCATAACTCAAAGATGATGCATTTTATAAAAAAATGATTCTTACAAACTCTTAGTATTAAATTTTTTTAAATATACAGGGGTGTCCTATTAGAAAAAGAAAAGTTTACCAAATTTTCAGAATAAAATGAACATCCGTATATTGAAAATATATAGCTTGTTTAAAACCAAAAAACTATTATTTGAATTTTTCTTTGAAATTGTTTACGGTTAAAGAATTACTAAGTTGTTCCGGTAATTTTGACTAATCATGTATAATCCTCCATTTTGATTTATTTTAAAAATCTGACTTGACATTTTTAATTATCAATCTTCAAATATTAAGGGAAATAAGTTTCATGCAAATCCTACATCATATATACCTACATCACAATAAAAATATTATTTAAATGCTTTAAATAAACAAGTGTTGTTAAAAATGTAAGCTGTTTTTCCGTCGAGTTCAAAGACAGTACATGTCCATGATGATTGTTTTAATCATAGCTCTGGTTTTAATCAAATATAAATAATATATGTAGTAGGTACATTTAATTCTCCGTGAACTACTTTATATTTTGTCTATTGGCACAAAATAGCTAACTGCTATACTTTTCGAGATATTGCACAAACAAAATTATTTTGTTAATTTTCTCAGAACTCACTTTTTGGACTTGTAGTGTTTTCGAACCGACCGATTCATTTTATAAATCAACAAATAAGTTTTTGTTTGCAAATCTTCATTTAAAAATTCTTTGGGTATCCGGTTTTATTAAGTTAATAGCATCGTTAGATCTGGTGTCTATTTAGATAATATAATCCTTAACTAAAAAAAAAAAACAAAGAATTTTAGTCCAACAACAGTACTAGAAGTATTAGAATTTTCAATTTAATTCGTTGCAGAAATAAAAAAAAAATGTTAAGTTGTTTTAATACCCAGTATGTTATTCGTGTAAGCAAATTAAACTGAGATTGATATTTTATAAATAAGTCAACGCTTAAAAATTCCTAGAGTATAAAAATGTTATTTCAATTCGAAGCATCGCATATATGCGCACTTACAAAACACGTTTCAAATTCTCGAAGCGGACCGGCCGGCTGGACAAAAACGTGTTCTATTATGGCTGTAAAATAACTACGCCGAATGTTGCTCGAATATTTGACGAAAACATACTCATACCGTCAATGCTCCACAGAAAAATACATTATTCTTGTCGAAAGAAATTGTTTTCGAGGCATAGTACGAGATGTCTTTTTATATTTCAATTTCGACAAGGAAATAATATCCTTGTACGAAATATGCACATGTTTGTTTTTGCTGCATTACTAACGTGTTTCGGAAAATATAATAATATGAAATGAATAAGGAATTTATTGTTGACGCCAAAAACACTATACATACCTACATAACAATAAAAATATTATTTAAAAGCTTTAAATAAACAAATATTGTTAAAAATGTACGCTGCTTTTCAGTCGAGTTCAAAAACAGTACATGTCCATGATGATTGTTTTAATCATACCTTTGCTTTTAATGCAAATATAAATAAAATATGTAATACATTTAATTCTCCGTGAACTACTTCTGTTGACACAAAATAGCTAACTGCTATACTTTTCAAGATATTGCACTGACAAAATAATTTTGTTAATTTTCCAGAACTCACTTTTTGGACTTGCAGTGTTTTCGAACCGACCGATTACCGAGTACGTATTTTGTCCAAATTCCGACACGAGTGTCAAAATTACGGACATCAATAATCCCTAATTATTACAGGGTGTCGGAATTACAATCATCAATAGTCCCGTCATAAATATCGACAGGCATCATAGGAGATGCATTGATACACCACCTTTGGAGATAACAGTTGAACTGATGCCATCTCCATTTAAAAAAATCATTATTCTGGATTGAAACACCCACATAAAGTAAAAAGAAACTGTTCTTCTGTAACAGTATATCTAATGCTTGGAGAGAATATTTGTTAATAAAAAAGAAGGAAGCACAAAAGAAAATCATTCTAGAGAAATAAGAAAGGAAGCGAAAAAGGGATAGACTAAAAAGCTGCGCCAAGAAAAAGAGAACACTAAAAATTCCAGACGCAAGAAACATTAAAATACAGATGAGGTAAAGAGGGCAGACTGAAGAAGACTAAGGACTTATTTTATACTGTGTTTCATTAATAATGGTAAAATATAAATGTTAGCATTTCTTAATAATAGAATAACATATTATCAACTGTATTTGACTTATTTTCAAAATGTTAATCTCATACTCCAATTTGATAAGATTAATAGAAAGATATACTGGGCGTAATGCAACTGATTTTTGCCTTGAAAATCAAACTCTTCTTCTAATAATTTTAGGACATATAAAACTCTTTAGGAAGAATAACTTTTTCTTGAGAAATTACTGGGTTATGAAACAAGTCTTACCTGTAATAAGTATATTCTCCAATGATCTCTTATCTCTGAAACCTAAGTCCAAACTTTGGATACATCCATTAATTATATCCTTAAAGTTAGCACAGTCCATGCAAATGTCCTCATAGTCTTCAGAAGTTTTCAATTTCTTTTCTCCTATTTCTAATTCGTTCACAGATATTTGACCATTTCGTATGAAATCTCCATCCACAAGACAAGATGGTACTACTGGTGTAAACTTAAGAAGAACTCTTGTAGTTTCAGAAATATCCATGAGAAAGTCAGAATTTAGTATCAGCTGTTTTGAATCTTTGGTATTTTCAGCAACATACAACTTAAAAGCATCTTTAACAGTACGAAAATTAGACCTGTTCGTGCAAATTTCAACTTTGGAGACATCTTGCAGTTTCTCTACGTAGTTCAAAATGACTTTGGACCCAATCTTCAAATTATAATGGTCTAGAATTTGGTCATTAACGAAAAGTGGGAGGAAATATTTTGTCCCAGTTTTTATTTCGACTTCTTCGTCTTCTAATATACATAACCTCACAACAATGTTCTTCTCAGTTTTGGTCTCCTCGAAATAATTGATATCTTTAGGCTCTGCTATCGCATTTAAAGAAAACAAAAGATCGATTTTGCTATCAGTTAAATTCTTAGGGAGAATTTTCTTTGGTACGAATACGTCAAATACATTTCCAATTGTAGATCTTCGTAAATTTGTTATAGGGTGCAATCTGAATACAAAAGGAACGCACAAGTCTTTGTATTTGTTCAGGATGCATTCTTTTTCAATTGGTTTATTGGACATAAAGTATTTCAAAAACCCGTTGATACTCCAAATATGCGAACCTCTTTTCTTTTTCTGTTTTTCTGGAATCACTGGTGGTTTGATAACTACTTCTGTCAATTGGCCTAGAAGGCCTGGAGATACAGGCTGTACACCATCTACAAATTTTAAATTGTGTCAATGTTTTAACGAATTCTTTGTTCACCCTGTGTAGATATTATGCATTACCAATGTCAACGACAGTATGCAAAGAATTTGATATCCATATTACGATTTTTTGGCCATTATGGACGATACGTATTTGATCTAGTAATGTAGATTGTACACTTTCAGCCATTAATTCCTTGATAAAAATAAAAGAAGTTTTTAAAAATATATCATATACAACCTGGGGCCAATAAACAAAGACATAGAAGTGACATTAATTAAGCAAAATTGATTTTTTTAAGAGTAATGATGAAGTTTTTTAAATAGCAATAAAAAGTCTACAATTGAACACTTTGTACAAAAATGTACACTGCCGCTCATGGAAGTATGTATGTATAGTGATAACGTAGCAATAGGCACCTCTATTTCTACCAAATAGCAAACACATTCTTAACGTTGATTTCCAGTAACATACGACATCATTAAATGTGCTCATTTAAAATAATTTTTATATTTAATTATTATGCAACATCTATGCTGTTTTGTAACTGGTTGTTGGGAATTTTCTAGTTTCCATTAAAAAGGATTAAATACGAAATAACAAATTGAGTCATAAATAATGCATCTCAGACTCATGGTGCGACCCCATTTTTACCAGATTTTTGCATCAAATGCTCGAATTCGTATTCAAACGAGTCTGTGCCTGCAATCTGTAGTTTGCACAAGATAACTCTGTCACGCGGAAGACATCATGCGACGCGGAAAGCCAACAAGCAAGGAACAGCGTTCTGTAATTATCGCTTTACATCAGGAACGATTGTCACTTCGTGAAAATACAAGAAATAAGTCAGCGATAAGTGACACTCTTAACCAATATGAAGAAACATTGAATTTGGATGACGTGTTCGGCCGGGACTATCACGAATAATTTCCCATGCGGATGAAGAACGATTAAAATTAATTTTTAAGCACAACAGAAAATGTACCGTACCTAAAATCACCTCTGAAGACAATCGCGATCGTGAAAGACCAATTTTCGTAAGCACAGGGAAACGACTTCTCCAAGCGGAAAATCTGCTTGGACGCGTTGCCGTACGCTAACCATTGCTTGGTCGGGAAAATCGTCAGACACTACTGTTTCCAGTCTTCATTTGTCCAACTTCGATGTGTTCGTGCCCACTGAAGTCGTTTCTGACGATTTCCCCGACGAAGCAATGGTTTTCGTACGGCAACGCGTCCATGCAGATTTTCCGCTTGGAGACGTCGTTTCCCTGTGCTTACGAAAATTGGTCTTTCACGATCGCGATTGACTTCAGAGGTGATTTTAGGTGCGGTCAATTTTCTGTTTTGCTTAAAAATTAATTTTAATCGTTCTTCATCAGCTTGGGAAATTATTCGTGATAGTCCCGGTCGAACACATCATCAAAATTCCATGTTTCTTCATATTGGTGAAGAGTGTCACTTATCGTTGACTCACTTATCGTTGACTTATTTCTTGCATTTTCACGAACTGACAATCGTTCCTGATGAAAAGCGATAATTAAAGAACGCTGTTCCTTGCTTGTTGGCTTCCCGCGTCGCATGATGTCTTCCGCGTGGCAGAGCTATGTGCAAACTACAGATTGCACGCACAGACTCGTTTGAATACGAATTCGAGCATTTGATGCAAAAATCTGGTAAAAATAGGGTCGCAACATGTGTCTGAGATGTAGTATTTATGACTCTATTTGTTATTTCGTATTTAATCCTTTTTAATGGAAACTATAAAATTCCCAACAACCACTTACAAAACAGCATAAATGTTGCATAACAATTAAATATAAAAATTATTTTAAATTAGCATATTTAATGATGTCGTATGTTACTGGAAATCAACGTTAGGAATGTGTTCGCTATTTGGTAGAAATAGAGGTGCCTATTGCTACGTTACCAGTGCTTTTATCATTATTTCCTATGTTTACTATGTGTCCGAACTTCCATGAGCGGCAGTGTACTATGCCCGTCAAAAAAAAGTCGTACACCTTGTAGCTTTGTAAATGGTTCTTTTATAACATATTCGCTGTCATTCTGACATTAATCATAGGTATGAAACATGCACTAACTGTCAAGTTGATAAGCCAGAATTACATGATCTCAAACTTAGCTGTACGACTTTTTTTGGCGCGGATAGTACATCATGTTCCGTGAGACAACCTGTATAGTGGCTCTGCATATAACTGTCAACAACAAAAGCAACCGAAACAAGTAACCAACAAACTCAAAAAGTTCATAGAATTAATTCATAACATTTTCCCGCCTGAAATTTATTTATAATAACTGTGCTATCCAAACAAAATATTTAATTAATACCTGATTAAAAACAAGTTGTTCCAATAATTTTGACGGGGATTGTAGTTATCACGCATACAAATTCTTATCTCTTCTGTTGTGAATGACTGTCAATTCTATGTTTTTGTTTGATAGTACCGCTCAAGTACAATTTTATTTATTTACCAATATTTCATAGTCATCGTTGTTGGTCGGGGTCACATTAACCGTTTTAATCCCTGGCATATTACCACACAAACTAACATTAATCGGTTCATTTTCTTTAAAACCAAGTATCTTAGCATAAGCACCACTTATACCAATTTCAGATTCCTTTAGTTTAGGCAAGTATTGCCCAACGGTAAAATAACAAGAATTATTCCCATAACTACACTTCAACGCACTCTACAAGATTCAATACGCATTTTATTCAAGAAATCAGTAATAATTTATATCTAACTTACACCTTGTTCCACCGATCTTGCGTGTTTATCAGAGACATAACAGAAGCACTTTTTTAAGGTTATATACCTCACTGTGAACGTCCGTTCAAACATTATCACTACAAATGATCACTTATAACTTAGCCGCACAGCCGGAAAACACATCAAACAACTTAAAACTAATTTAAAACTTCGATTTCACCCAAAAAAATCAAATATTTGTGCGAAGGATACACACAAATGTCAAAACCACATGTTACTGACGTTTCGGCTCTTTGACGTGAGAGGGCGCGTCGGACGGGCGCAAAACACTCGACCAATCGGAGCGATAGCATTTTCTAACTGTCCCCTTCATTTCAAAACAACTCATTTCAAACCAAAGAGCTTTTTAACCGACACAAGCTTCCTGCTTTAAAAGTTGCCAGAGTGCTCGTATGATAGAAATTGTGTAATATAAACAGCTCAGGTACGTCTACTTCCCTTTGGATGTGTAAATTCATTGGATTTGTGCGTATTTGTAAGGATTTTATCGAAAAAAATGTCGGTTACTAAACACGTTGCTAACGGTCATTGCGTTTTTAAGGGTTAATAACCGTGTAATACCCCTCGATTTTTGTGCTGGGGTTTGATTTTGAGTAGTTTCTATTGATTATTAAAGGATTTAAGCTAGTTTTGAGGTGATTTTCCTCGATTTTCTACGTATAAAACTTGTTTAAAAAAGGCGGGACCTAACAGTTTTTTTCTTCTTTAAAATCTTCCAGATCTATAAAAGAAAAAAACACAATGGCCCCTTTAAGAGTGACCAGGCCTATAATTCCTACGATTGCATCTCGAGGAATCTCTACAAGAAGCAAAGCGAGCGTTGCAGTGCACAAAGATGTCCGAACTAAACGTAAAGCTGACGGGTCCCCCGTTAAAGAGAATGCGGTTAAACGGTCAGCGCTCGGTGATATTTCGAACGCTCTCAAGGCGAAGAATGGCTTGACGAAGGACCTGAAGGGGAAAATTGTGACCAAAAGCAGCGCGGTCATAAAAAAAGTGACAGTGCACGAGAAGGTGCTACCAACTTTGAAAACGGTGCAAAAACCGCGGCATAACGAGAATTTGCCTCCGCCGAGGGCCCCCGGAAACAAAATACAGACCAGGGCTTCCCTGCGTAACGTCGTTCCGAATCAAACTGCTCAAAAGCCGAAGGAGGAAAAAGCTAAAGAGGCAATCGTTGCCGCTAAGGTTAAGACGAGATTGAGTAATGAATTTGAGAAAACGGAGGAGAGTTTGTATTCGTCTGCGTTGGAGGAGATGTAAGTTTGATTTATCTTAGCGAAATTTATAGATGAAATTATTTTTTTATTGTTTTTTTCCTAATTTTTTCTTTGTATAGTAGTAATACGTCGTTACGTAGTAGCACGAGTAGCAAATATGGGTCTTCGAAATCGTCGCCGGAGCGTGGAACCAGCTCGAATGTTACGCTGGTTGCCCATCAGATGGAGCAGAAGTTGCGTTTAAATGCGAACAATATGCCCGGTGATGTGAACGATTTTGATACGGAGAATTGGGATGATATATTCCAAGTGTCACATTACGCCATGGATATCTTCACGTATTTAAAGAATAGAGAGGTAAGAATAGTTTTTATCATTTTTTTTTAGACTACAGTAAGGTCAGTTGAAAGTTATTTGTGATTAAAAAAATTGATGGTATTTTTAGAGTAATAATCTGTTATTGTAAAATTTGTGCGAAAACAACCTAAACCTCGTCCTGAACAAGCTTTAATTTTGTTTTTTTTTTTCTTTAAAACCCTGTACCAGGTCTGATTTTTATGTTATAAAACTACTTAGCCAGCATTTGACAGATATTTGGATTCTATTGACAGTAGGTATTGTCAAAACATCAGCGTTTGACACTACACTACAAATCTGTTACTGAGTCTGACATAAAATGGACGAATTTTACGTTTTTTTTTTACAGGAGAGCAGGTTAAAATTGAAGAAAGTATCACATAATAGATTTAAGTTACTCCTTTCTCTACACTGATAAAACTGAAAAGGTAATTTTACCGTGTGGATCGGCGGTCATTTTTAACCTCCGTGTATCGAAGGGAAAATACCATGTGGTTTGTAATTTTACTTTGAGCTAATAAATTTACTTCTCATATGAAATGAGGTTTCCGATGTGTACGGTTTTATATGTACTTTTGTAAGTAAAATTACTGACGTTCAGTAAATTTACCGCAAACACGGAATTGCAATTTAATTGTTGTACAGTAAATTTTCCGCAACTTTAATATTAGATTTGTCCAAGCAACTGCAAAACTAGTTAACAATCAGTACTTTTGTGATGGACCACATATGTTGCTATGATAACTCCATTATAAATACCAATGAAACATTATCTGGTTTCTCACAAAAGAACTGTTTGTAAACTGGTTTTGCAATTGTTCGGACAAGCCTGTATTGTCAACTGTAAAATCACTAGTAAAATCTTATTAATGTGGAGATCATAAATAAGAACAAAAAATAATAGTATGAAGTTTTATTATAATTTTAACATTAAATAACATGTCAAACATATTTATACTATAAATATATATAAATATATATAAATATATATATATATATATATATATATATAAATATTTCATATTTTTAACATTAAATAAATAGAAGTTCTTGACAAAAATGTAATCATAAGTAAATGAAATAAAATAGGAACCCATGGACTATGGTTATCTACATATCGTATAATAAAATAAATGGATCTGTTTCACAGAGAGAAATATTTCTTTTAAATATAAATTAAATATTATTTCAACAATATTAAGTTGAAATACCTATGGTAAACTTACGTCACACACTTACTTAGACTGCATACAAACATTTACTTATTTATTTTCATAATAAGTTTGATCACCTTTCAGTCGATTTGGTTTTATCCTTATTTGTTTTTAAACCCTGACTTGGAATAATTTTTAAAAAGCCAAAGCGTCTCCAGAGTAAGAGAACCTGGGGATAATCCAACAACAGTATATAAAATAGTCCAAAATGTGTCACCTGAAATCAAAATAAGAAGTACATGAGTCATATATCATATACAGGGTATAACAATGTCAGCAGCTGCTTTCCTTTGAGGTAGAGTGTGTGTAAAGTTATTAATGAGTGTTTATAGACAAGTATTTTTTATATTAGTGATTGAAATGATATGTGTTATACAAGTTAGTAATAAATTTGATTGTAAGACAGCATGTACGAGAAAGAACAATAAGCGAAATCTTACCTATGGACATCACACAAGTCCTTGAATTTGTAGAATGTCAGTATCATCAACACTTGTATCCTAAAAAGAACATCCAATTAGTGAAAGTGGAATTATACATATCAAGACTGCAAACTTTTACCTGCACTTTGTAGTATATATTTGCGAAGTCCTCCATAATATACAAAGAGATGAATGTACCAATATTATATCTTTTAATACTATAGAACCATATGGAGCAAATATCCCACACCACACCGATAAAGGATAAGTCACAGAGGCACTAACAGTGTTAAATTAGTTGTATATAACAATCGCACTCAATAAAACTCTAACTTATCTGCTGTAAACACAACCAAACGGATGGTGAACGGAACTTGAACTACATATCCCATTATTGCGCAAGCGCGATAAAAATTATCTCGCTAGCATTTTACCATCTAGAAAGGAAAATTGGACGAGCACAAGGCAAATTTACATATCAGACAGTAGTTTTAATGTATAGATATGAAATTTTATTCCGTTGAAGTAATTGTTATTATGAAATTTACAAACTTGTTAGCAAATTTACATACAGTTTGTACAATTAATAAATGTAACTGCATTTTCAATGATATTTAGTATTTTTGCTTAAAATTATGGTAAAATTGCCGACAAATAGGGTAGGTTTACTGAAAAAAATTTTTTTCATAAAATTTTTATCAGTGTAGAAGTTGACAAAAGTTCATGTAAATATATTAAAATCTTACATGCTTTTTTCACTCAAAACATTATTTCTCTCAGGCCTATTAGAGGCCTGAGTGAAAAAAATCAAAACACCCTCTAGAACTAGTGTTAAAGAGAAATACTTAGGCCCATATACTTAAACGCATATCAAAAAAAAAATTATTTTTTTTATGTTAAGTTTTATCGACATTTTTTTTACGACTGTTCTTTTCAAATGCCTTTCCGTTTTCAGTCTCTCTTCGTGGTGAAAGACTACATGCACAAACAGGTATGCTTGTCAAAATGGATGCGATCTCTACTCGTGGACTGGATGGTCGAAATCCAAGAGAGTTTCGAACTGAATCACGAGACGCTATATTTGGGCGTGAAGTTGGTCGACCTGTACCTGAGCCAAATGATTGTCGGCAAGGAGACTTTGCAATTGGTGGGCGCGGCTGCAATGTTCATCGCGAGCAAGTATGACGAGCGGATCCCGCCACTAGTTGACGACTTCCTCTACATCTGCGATGGGGCGTACACGCGGAAAGAACTGCTCAGGATGGAGATTCATTTGCTCAAAGTGTGCGATTTCGATCTAGGGATTCCCTTGAGCTACAGGTTCCTCAGGAGATACGCTAGGGTGAGTTGGGTTTGTTTTAAATTGGAGTTTTTTAGCTTTGAAAAGAACCGTGTGTGAAGATTGGTTCCGTAGTCGCCTTCAGTGTCGAAATTAAACAATAAATATTGACTCAATTTTGTTTGATAATACCATAATTGCAGGCAAACTTCATTAGACTATTCAGTTTTTCTTTGAAAATGTTTAGAGTGATTTTCTTGACGTTATTAGAGTTTTTGAAAACTCACTCGAAAGTTTTGTGTGCGATTTAAGCGTGCATTATTTAAGCAGATATGTGCATTAAAACAAATAGTTTGAGCATGAAAATATTGTGCATTAAATAAATGTACATACGTTACATACAAAATTACATTGTGTGCCTTAGAATGGATAACTTGTGCATTAAAATAATACCTACTGAGCATTCAATAAATATGAATGTTACATGAAGAATATAATGAGCAATATTTTATTCATATTGTGCCCTAAACTGTAGCAAATAAAATAATCTGAAACTTAATGTCCATTTTGTTGGACATTTGATATTGACACATCTACAGTCGAGACCGGATATAACGAACGCCCGCTTGTAACGACCAAAAAAGAAAGTCCCGTCAGATCGCCGTATAGTTACATGTATGTTTAGCTCGCTTATAACGAACGCGTATATAACGACCGCCCGGATATTACGACCAACTTTTTATCCATTTCTAGTTCTACAAGTTCGGTTATAACGACCAGTTAACGAACACTCGGCACAAAGTCTAGTCGGATGTCTCCTGCCCGCAAAACTTAACCTATTTTCGCCAACAGGACTAATAGGAGAACCCCTACCGTTTGTTTCACTATTCAGCGGTTACGTCTCCTGTATTTCCCACCTCTATTTTTCTTATCTCGTAAGACTTTTAGCTTGGATATATGCATTAATACAAAGTTTATTTAAAAAAATATGTAGCTATGTACTGGGGATTTCTTTAAGAGCGACGCATTTCACTTTTTCAATTAAAAGACTTGTGGGTTGGTTATGGAAATGATTTTTATTTCAAATGAAAGTATAATCGATGCTATTATTTATGGAATACGACATCATTCAAATGTCCACCGCGGAAGCGCTGGCACGAGTGAATACGCTGGACCCAATTTTCCATGACTCGAGTACACAAATCGGTCGAAATACCAGGAATTTCGCATTCGATGTTGGTCTGAAGATATTCTAACGTTTCTGGCTTGTTGGCATAGACCAGCGATTTAATGTAACCCCAAAGAAAATCTAAAGGGATTAAAGACAGAAACGTTAAAACACTGCAGGCCAAAATCGAACGCGAAATTCCTGGTATTTCGACCGATTTGTGCACTCGAGTCATGTAAAATTGGGTCCAGCGTATTCACTCGTCCAGCGGCGGACATTTGAATGATGTCGTATTGCCATGAAATATGCCATAAATAATGGCATCGATTATACTTTCATTTGAAATAAAAAAAATTTACATAACTAACCCACAAGTCTTTTAATTGAATATTCTGTGTTCTTTATTATGTATTCTGTTGATTTTATTTCATTTTTATTCAATTTTAGTAAAGTTTTTATTTATTAACTTAGAAAAAACATCAAATTATCGCATGTCTGCTTATAACGAACGACCGCTTGTAACGAACTAGCGCCATGGCCCCTTGAGTGTTCGTTATATCCGGTCACGACTGTATTTTGTTGGACATTTGATATTGACGCGTCCATTTTGTTGGACACATGATATTTAATGTCAAATAATGTTTAATTTTCGAATTTTTGACTATCAAAATTCGAGTGCGATTTAAGCGTGCATTATTAAATAGATATGTGCAATAAAATAAATACTTTGAGCATTAAAATAATAAATATTGTGCATTAAATACTTAATGCTAACTTAATGCACATTATATTATTTGTAGGGCGCATTATAATTTTCTCATAGTACAATTTAGATTATTGAATGCGCTTATAATTATTTCAAATGATGAGTAAATCATTAGAAATATATTTTTTTCAATGAACAAGTATTTTTTAAGCTGCTCATTATATTTTTATAGAGGTAACGATTGTATTGCACATTTATTTATTTAAGTGTTATGAAAGGAACATTTATAGTTATTTGACCAACAAGTATATTAAAAAGAGCGATTAATGATTGAGACTGTTTAACGCTCGAGCGCAGCGAGAGCGTTAATTGTCGAGATCATTAATCGCCGTTTAATGTTCTAGTTGGTTACAAAATTTTTTGTCGATCGTATTCTTGTAGCGTCGTCTACATAGATTTTTCTTCGCCCATGTCGTTTTAGGTTATATAACAATTTATGTAATTTGACACTGACAGTTCTAGAGGGCGGTATGTTTTGATTGGAAGGTTTCATTTCACATATGTTTGATTGGCCAATCAAACGACGTCTTTACGTCGTGTGATTGGCTATAACAAATCATGCATTAATAGAAATCGTGCATTAATAGAGTTGTTTAATAAACGATTTCCTATTCACTAAACCGACTCATAAATAAACGATCGACGGAAATAGTTATTTAACCAACAAGTATATTAAAAAGAGCGATTAATGATCGAGACTGTTTAACACTCGAGCGCAGCGAGAGCGTTAATTGTCGAGATCATTAATCGCCGTTTAATGTTCGAGTTGGTTACAAAATTTTTTGTCGATCGTATTCTTGTAGCGTCGTCTACATAGATTTTTCTTCGCCCATGTCGTTTTAGGTTATATAACAATTTACGTAATTTGACACTGACAGTTCTAGAGGGCGGTATGTTTTGATTGGAAGGTTTCATTTCACATATGTTTGATTGGCCAATCAAACGACGTCTTTACGTCGTGTGATTGGCTATAACAAATCATGCATTAATAGAAATCGTGCATTAATAGAGTTGTTTAATAAACGATTTCCTATTCACTAAACCGACTCATAAATAAACGATCGACGGAAATAGTTATTTAACCAACAAGTATATTAAAAAGAGCGATTAATGATCGAGACTGTTTAACGCTCGAGCGCAGCGAGAGCGTTAATTGTCGAGATCATTAATCGCCGTTTAATATTCGAGTTGGTTACAAAATTTTTCCGTCGATCGTATTCTTCTAGCGTCGTCTACATAGATTTTTCTTCGCCAATGTCTTTTTAGGTTATATGACAATTTATGTAGTTTGACACTGACAGTTCTAGAGGGCGGTATGTTTTGATTGGAAGGTTTCATTTCACATATGTTTGATTGGCCAATCAAACGACGTCTTTACGTCGTGTGATTGGCTATAACAAATCATGCATTAATAGAAATCGTGCATTAATAGAGTTGTTTAATAAACGATTTCCTATTCACTAAACCGACTCATAAATAAACGATCGACGGAAATAGTTATTTCACCAACAAGTATATTAAAAAGAGCGATTAATGATCGAGACTGTTTAACGCTCGAGCGCAGCGAGAGCGTTAATTGTCGAGATGATTAATCGCCGTTTAATATTCGAGTTGGTTACAAAATTTTTCCGTCGATCGTATTCTTCTGGCAGCGTCTACATAGATTTTATTCGTCGATGTCGTTTGAGGTTATATGACCATTTATGTAATTTGACACTGACAGTTCTAAACTGCGTGCCTGTATAACGGATTGTTTTGATTGGATGGTTTTATTTTACGTATGTTCGATTGGCTATAATAAAGTCGTTTGACTGGCTATAACAAATCATGCACAATTATTTATTATTTATTCTGATGTACATTTATATAAATTATTTGCACATTTATTTTTTTTGATGCACAATCCATCTGAAATGGTCCAGAAAAAGATAAGTTGGTCGCTTGACCATTTTAGAAAAAAATCTTTTTTTTTAATTGAATTTGTCGATCTTCTGAGGGTGTAAAACAATTTTTTTTTATTATTGTATTCAGTTCAGAAATTGCGACCAGTTTTGTGTTAGCGAATCCGACTTTTTTGACATTGGTATATGTTTGCGTTAAACGAAATAACTTTGTTTGAAATTGTCATAGAGAGTTGAAATAAAAACTACTCGATTAAGCACATTCCAAGCTATCTGTTAGGTATATAATGCATAGAAGTTACGCTTATTATCTGGTTAAAAAAATATTTTAAAGTTTACTTATGATAGTCCATTAGGAGGCGTTTTCATGATCTTTTTACTTTATCATACGCAGTATGTAAAGTATTGTAATCATGCCAAAAAAATTTTTTGAGATTTTAGCGGAAATATGTCTTTTTGGGTCCCCTGAACATTTTTGACCAAGGTACAAAAAAATGTCTGTGTGTGTGTGTGTGTACCCGTTTTTGTGGAGACGATTCCGGAGAAACTACTAAAGGTATCGGGACAAAACTTCATATTTAGAAGTTGCATAACCAAACTTAGAGCTGAAAAGCTTTCTGTTGAAAAGGGTCCAAAGGAACTGGTGGTTTACTCTTAGCATTTTTCGAAGATTTTGTAAATGAGCCGCTATTTGTGTAATATCGTCAAAATAGTTAAATAATAAATTAAAGGAGAGGAAATTTTCTATAATTTATGTATATGATACTTTTTGGTAGAATTTATAGTTTAGCTGCATGAGCAAATTCTATTTCATCGAGATCGGTCGTACTGCTTTAAAACTAGTAGCCAGGATGTGTCAGATTTTTTTATTCTAATGACAGTAGCTAGTGTCAAACGCTAATGTTTTGAAAATACTACTGTCAATATAGGCTGCGTTCAGATATTGAACACCGTTACAGTTTTTACACCCACTAACACGTAAGTGTCATTTGGACGGTGTACCCGGTATCAACGGAGTACAATATCCGAACGCAGCTTTAATCGAGATATCTGTCTAGTTCTACTAGTTTTATTTTAATGCAGACATAGCCGATCTCGATCAAATAGAATCTCATGCAGCTAAACTATTAATTTTATATATAGTATGATAAAGTCATGTGCCTGGCCACATCAGATTTTTTAGACATGAAGGGGTACTTAATTTCTCCGTTCAATATTTTTTAGTTATAACCTTGTATGCCTTGATGACAAGCTATTGAAATTTCGAAATTTCTAATTTTTACTATTTTTAATGTCGAATATCTCTGATGGGACCAGGACAAAAAATCTGAAACTTTCATAATTAATTCACCTTTTTATATATATATATATATATATATATATATATATATATATAATTATTATATATAATTATATTATAAGGTTTAATAATAAATAAAAACATTCTTGTGTATTGCAGTGTTTGCCATTTAAAATGAGAGAAAAATCACATGACAGTAAAACAAATTTAATTAAAAATTCTAGGTAAATACAAAACAAAGCATACTATTCATTACAATTATGTCATTTTTTACAAAACAGACTTATAAAACTAAGTGATCTTCATACGTTTTTGAAGTTGATGTGATTGGTTGAGGAGAGAATTTGTGGTGCAATACACAAGAATGTTTTTATTTATTATTAAACCTTACAAAAAGGTTCTACTGTTTCTACTCGATGAATGGGTTCTTGGGTGTTTAATTGCTTTGTATCCTTTGTACTGACGTTTGCGGAAATATTTTATGTATTCTCTATCGCATAATAAAGTTTATAATTATTAAATATGAAAGTTTCAGATTTTTTGTCCTGGTGCTGGTCCCATCAGAGATATTTGACAATCGAAAAAATGAGAAATTTTAAAATTTCAATAGCTTGTTATCAATAGGGGGAAGGAGTAAGAAAGCTAATTTTTTTTATTACAAGCCCTTTGCAAACAAGGTTATAACTAAAAAATATTGAATGGACAAATGAAGTACCCCTATTGAAGTAAACTTTAAGATATTTTTTAAAATAGAAAATAAACGTAAACTACACGTATTATATACTTAACAGGTAGCTTGAAATCTGCTTAATAGAGTGGTTTTTATTACAACTCTCTAGGACCATCCCAAAAAAAAAATATTCCATTTAACGCAAACACATACCAATGTCAAAAATGTCGGATTCGCTGACACAAAACTGGGCGCCATTTCTGAACGGAGTAAAATAATTTAAAAAAGAAATGGTTTTGTACCGCCAGAACATAACAAATTCATTTAAGAAAAATGATTATTTTCTGAAATGGTCAAGTGACCACTTCAGATGGATTGACCCACAAGTAATTTTTTGCATTGCTCAAATATTTTTTGTATTGGACAAATATTTTTGGTATTGGTCAAAGATTTTATCAAATGCTTACAATAAAAACACATATTGTTTTACTTATTGCGCGTATAATTTGTACTGAGATATTTTTATCTTCGAACAGTGGATCTTAATTTCTTTAAGGGTTGTTTTTTTAATATTTCAAATATTATGGACATTTCTCCAGTACCTTTTAAAAAATACAATAAATTTTAACTCAATTTTAATCAATGATAACATAATTGCAGGCAAACTTTATTTATTCAGTTTTTCTTTGTCTTTCAGTGGTATTTGTGACGTTATTAAATTTTTTGGGAACTCCTTCAAATGTTTTTGTCTTCTAACAATGGACCTTAATCTCTTTGAGGGGTCTTATTTATTTGTTCAGATGATATAGTTGTTTCTCCAGTGTCTTTTATATATTATATTCTTTTTTGTGTAGTGTGCCAAAGTCACGATGCCAATTCTGACACTAGCCAGGTTTATCTTGGAATATTCGCTTATGGACTACGCAACAATTACGTTATCTGACTCGAAATTGGCAGCGGCATCTTTATACCTAGCGTTACAGATGAAGAAAGTTACTGGATGGACATCAACGTTAAAATATTACACAGGTAAACAAAATTGTTTAATCTTTTTGTTTCTAAATTATCTATTATGGATTTTTTTTCGATTTCAGGTTATAGTTTAAGCGAACTAGTGCCTATAGTCCACCTATTGAACGACGGTCTCCACAGGAGGCCCAAAGAACAAACGATGACAGTACGTAATAAATACTCGCACGAAATTTTCTTCGCAGTCGCAAAGACTCCGCTAGTGACAAACGAACACCTGAAGGCGTAAAACTTCTGGTAACTTAGCTTTTACAATATTTTAAGTTTTTTTTTATTTTATTACTATTGTTTTATTTTAACTTGTCGTCTGTACCGAGGTTTATTCGATTATACATTATTATAATATGTGTTCAGTAAGCGCCCCGCCCCGAATTATATTTTATATATATTTTTTAGTTTTTTTCTTTCCAGCACTAATTTACTAAGTACTGCCATATATGAATGAATATAATTGTGCTATATTATTTTAAGGTGTGATTAGTGTAAGCGGAACTATTAACAACAAATAAAATCTGTTGCAATAGTGCGGAGAATTTAGCACAGCTTTTGTTCAAATTAGGGACTTTGACAATATACCTCTTGACTTATTATTTTAAATATGCATGCATCTGTCTTTTAATTTTATATATAACGTATAAGTGTTTATTAGCGTAACATTTTCTAACTATTTATTTATAATAAACGATAACGTTTCAATGTTATTTAGGCACAGATCCACCTCTCGGTTTATTGTATGTTTGTTTGTTTTTCTTTGTATGTAATAAAGTTAGTAAAATTTTTAAAATAAATTAATAGTCGTAATAACGTCGGTCGATGTATTTTAAAGTGACGTTTATGTATTAGATAGGTAAAAGCGTGAATTGTAATATAATACCCCCGTATTTCTAGTGACGATATGAAAAACAAAATTCTTTGTTAAAAACGTTTATTTTTTATAGTAAAATAAAAATTTTACGGATACGTGAGTATTATTTCATTTAGTACGTTCGAATAAGTTAAATAACAGTGCGTTTATGTACATATTTATTACATTTTATTATTTTTTTTTATTAGCTTTTCAAGCATTCTGAACGCTGGTTCTGCGTTTATTAATTCTTGAGCACCGGAGACAAGGCTCGGCTTTCTTCCGACAAGCTGAATGACAACAGGATCCACATTTGTCGCACCTTGTTACTGTTTTCTGTTGCCATGGAAATATTACGTCTTTACTCTTGCATTTTTCGCAGATAAATCCTCGTGCTGAACACAACTGAAAATAGCAAAGCAATACGTGAAAACTTCTGGTTAAAGTAAAAAAAAATGATGACTAAAGTAGTAGCTACTATATATAAAACTTTTTCCAAACTCGATTATATAGGTAAAACCACGAGAGGTGAGAGTGAGTCACCGATTCCAGCTGTTATTTTGCTGATAGGTTACAGACCATTCCCGAGCGTTAGAAAGAAACAGAGTGCTTTTTCATGCGGCTGTTCTTACGTTTTTAAACGATGACTCACTTTCAGCTCTCGTGGTTTTACCTATACCACAAATTTTTTTCAAAAATCAAAATTGCTAAAGTCTTTTTGCTAGAGGTGTTTCAAAATAAGAAGAGGGTGTCGCGTGGTGTCCGGTTAATTAGTTTCTAAAGCCGTGCTAGTGGTGAGGGTACCCTCTTCTTGTTTTTAAACATCTCTACGTTACGATTGTTTGAATCAGATCTTAGTTTATAGAAAGGCAACAACCCAGAGTTACTTTATATGTGACCCAGTACGAGACAATTGCCCTAACTGCCATCTCTCGTTTCGATAGTATTGATTTCTGTGTTTGAAGGCCCATAACTCTAAAACTACTGCACAGAAAAAAATGAAATAATAGTATATTATTATACAAGTTTTATAAGACGTCAAATTGGCGCACGAGTTGTTTTGGGCACTACGAGCGTAGCGAGGAGTGCGCCAATACGTCTTATAAAACGAGTGTAATATACTATTTTTTCTACTTTGCGTCATTAATTTTATATAAATTTAGAAATTGTGGTTACTATATCGCGCTAAATTATCTAAGGTATTTTGCGGGTACCACGTGGCAGCACTGTAGTAACTGTCAACTTCGTTAAGGATGAGGTCGATGAGATAAAATCATGACAAAATCTAATTGTGAATAATTTTACTCTACTTTAGCCTACAAGTTTGAATAAATATTCAGCGAGGTCCAAACGATGATCATAATGGAGCTTGGGGCAACACTTAACCCTACTGTGACAAATACATGAAACTTAACCTAAAAAGTTAACAACTTTAAAATAGTGGTTTCCTAAGTATAATAACCAGAATAGAAGTGTTCAGCGCTGACTGATTAGTTACTTCGAAGAACGAGAACTTACTAAAGAATTGTTATAACGCTTAACGTTTAATAGCGGTGTATACCTAATTCCGCTACGTAGCCGTTGCGGCTTATATATTTACAAGCACTTATAATTGAAACCCAATTCTAATTTGGCAAAGTAGTTTATTAGAATAAATTATACTTAGTAAAATTACATGTGATGGAGGTAATACAAATACGGTGCACACAACCAGAACTAAGTCGAAGGCGACGAACAAAAACGAATACGAATTGAACCGAGCATCCAAGCGTCCAAAATATTACTGAAAACTTATACATAAACTAAGAAAACCTCTACACTTTAAATGTACTATAGCTTCGTACGTGTATGCTGATAAACCATTTATTGCGCATATACAGTCTCGCAGCAGTAATTAAAATCGTTCATATCTACGATGTAGGTTTGATCTTTGCATAATACCTTATTAAAGTAAATGTGGTCCTTGAATTATATCTGAAATGGCTACACCCATGTTTAAATATGTATAGAATATTGATATTTCGCAGTTTATGCGATTGCAAGCGATTAAAAAGATGCAGTGTGTGGTTATGTTGGGTTATGTATAGTACGTTTGACATATGGCAGTTGATATCAATGTGTACCAATCTTAGACAAAAATATTACTGTTTGCGGTATTACAATGTGTTAATTGTAACACCGAAAACAGTGTTACAATGTGTGCATTGTGAATGCAAAGTAAAAAAAGTATGTTATACTCCTGGATCATTTCTACATAAGTTGTATGACTGTCAAAATTGTTTTCCTCTCGGTGTAAACATGAGCGCGAGAGAAGTGAAAAATAGTACCCGACTTTTGCGGTTTTAAATTAACGTTTTTCCGAGTTATTTTCTCTTAAACCACTTACTACAAAAATTTCAGTTTTTGTTTAGGTTGCATTTAGAGTCTCTTCTATAGTTAGGCGTCTACCTTTATTACACAAAAACTGAAGAAAACAAAAACGCCAATCTATAGAAGAGTCTCTAAATGCAACCTGAACAAAAGTTGAAAATTTTGTGGCAAGCGGTTTACGAGGGAAAAAAATGGAAAGACAAACGTTAATTTAAAAGTGTAAAAATCGGGGACCTTTTTTCCTGTCTCCCGCGCTCGTGTTTACACCGAGAGGCAAAAAAAGTTGACAGTCATACAACTAGTAGAAATGATTCAGGAGTATGATACACTTTATTTTAATTTTTTCTATTGAGTAGTTTTAGAGTTATGCGCCTTCAAACATGGGAGTCAATGTTGTCAAAACGAGAGATGGCAGTTAGGGTGATTTTCTCGTGCGCGGTCACATATATTATGGTCTCCAAACATACCTTTTTTTAATTGGCTTTTTAAATAGTTCTACGATCTTAAGAAATTCAGCATTTTTAACATAATGTTGAAATAAATTGAAAACATCTACACTCAAAACTTTTGTTGATTTGATTGATTTTTTATGCGTGGTTTGCAAATTTATAAAAATGTATAACCGTGAACACATTGTTTTGTTAAATACAAATTTAATTAGTTTAAATTAAGTTTGACAGATGGTAGCAACTACTACATTTTATTTTAAAACTGATAAAAATTGTTTCCAAATTTTCAAACGATAGAACTTTTTGAAGAGATGCCACTTAAAAAAAAATTATTAAATATGGCAAGTATAAGCCCGCCAGCGTTTGAGTAAAAAATTTAAAAAAATATATAACTATTCAAGTATCAGATTTGATAAAAAAATATCAAACTTTCAAAAGATTTGTTAGTTAATTGACGAGTGTTTGGAGAGGTGGCAACCCTAGTAGACACTGTCAGTGAAAAGCACGTGAAAAAGAAATGCTAATGTGTTTCTGTGCAACCTATCTCATATATTATTTTATAGTCTTGTATATTTGCTAGTTAAATCTGGCAACACTACAGCAAATGACATTAAAAAATAAAATCGACATCAATAACTTTAAAACTTGCAATGGGTTGTTGGTATAATAAATAAGAGTATAACAATAATCCAAAATGGTAAATCAATACTGAAGTCACAAATTTACAAAGTGCTGAATACACTGACAAGTTTGAAGTTTTGAAGTTTAAATATGTCTTGCTTTTACACCACTTGACTACTTGCTTTCATTCTTATTCATTTCATTTCAAATCATCTGTTCAAATTGGAAATCAAAAATATTCTTTCACCCTGTATGTAACAATGTTTTACCCTATCAATTTTACCATTAATAAATAATACCACATAATTTCGAATCTTACCTCGCATTCATGTATATGCCGCCAACACATTTCAATTAGACACCTCAGTCTACTCTTCATCTCACCATTACGGATACTGACTAGATCCTCAAGTGAAAACATTTCAGGGTCATTGAA
Organism: Aphodius sticticus; assembly: GCA_963966075.1. Lineage (NCBI taxonomy): Eukaryota > Metazoa > Arthropoda > Insecta > Coleoptera > Scarabaeidae > Aphodius > Aphodius sticticus. The sequence continues at coordinate 1,762,511 of OZ014508.1, read as the reverse complement.
GATGAAACCACGTTCGCATTTCAAGCAATCCTGAATACTAAAAAAAATTATTCCAACAAAAATTATTACGACGAAAAAAATCATACTTCTCCGCAAATCTGCAACTCAAAATAAAGTCCTTCATATAGTGCAGACCTGTCCTGTAGGTCCTGCAGGTTTCGAGATTCTTCGATCGTTTCGAAATATCCTTATTTAATTCGAAAACCCTAAACAACTGATCGGTGTACATCTGTTCCACGAGACGGTAAGAAAAATTCGAGACCGGATATCGAGCAAAGTCCCACTTTTGGATTATCCTCGCCGGAATGAGGGACACCTGATTTGTGTGACACCCTGTACAGAAGTAACGGCCCAGATAGTGGCAGTAACGGTATTTGGAAGCATACTGGGGGGCCACACGCATTCCGCAACCCGCGCAACGATAGTCCTGTTTGACCATCATCTGCTTCCTGCTAAAAGGAAGAATGAGAAATAAAAACGAATGAAAACAATTCAACTCCGTAAGCAAATAAAATAATCTGAAACTTAACGTCCATTTTGTTGGACATTTGATATTTAATGTCAAATAATGTTTAATTTTCGAATTTTTGACTAATAAAATTTGGGTGCGATTATTTAAATAGATATGTGCAATAAAATAAATACTTTGAGCATTAAAATAATAAATATTGTGCATTAAATAAAGATAAATATGTTACATACAAAATTAATTCATATTGACCATTCCATAAGTATGAATAGTTACATAAAAAAATATTATAATGCGGAATATTTTATTCATATTGTACCCTAAAATGAATAACTTGTGCATTAAAATAATAAATATTGAGCACTAGATCCACTGCGTATCAAAACTAACGCTGACCTGATTTTGACAATTCGTACGCGCTATGCGTACATTAGGGTGGTTCAAATTGGCTATTTTTATTTAGAAAGCAACGATCCCCCCAAATCGTTTCCAAATCCAAAAAAAGTGGAGACGTATTTTTTTCTTTTGAAATTTTGATTCTTAATGGTGCCTGTCGAGGCCTCAAACTTACATAAGAAAATGCATGGGAAAAAGACAATTTTTGGTATTTTTCGAATAATTGTTCGGGGTTTGGGAAAACTTAAGACTAAAGATATAGGACTTGTAGAGGACCTTCCAAGGAAGAATTTTACCTATCATACATATGGATTTGATGCTCCCAACCCACCCGCACAGTGCCCTGCAAACTGCCCTTAACTGAAAAAATGTAGATTCTTCAGAAAATTGACCCTTCTAATTATTTCATTCTCTTTTTTTCTCATAAGTCATTATTATAAGTCTAGTAGGATGCCTATAAACATTGGTCAGTTAATTTCCATTTGTTTAAACAATTTTTTAGGTGTTTAAATAATTCGTTTTTCTCGAAAATCCGTCTGAATTCTGTTTTCTGAGTTCGAAATGGCCGTTTATTATCTTAGAGTGACATTATTCATTAAAAAAATTCTTCCTATTGTTTAAACAATAAATTATTATTCATTTTCAACTTTTTCCTAATTATGGTAGAAAATTTAATATTTTTAAAAGAAATGTAACTCCCCAATTTCCCGAAAAAAGGATTTTAAATAAATTCAATTTTTTCGAATAAATGATATTGAAAACGAATAATATTTTACTTAATAATGATTTGAACCAGGTCCCAGGTCCCGGGTTCAAATCCAGGTTGTGGATGTAATTTTTAATATATTTTAAAAATTACATACCACCATTATGCATTTGAACAATATTTTATTATTTAAACAATGGAAATTATCCCAAAATATAAATTATGTCACTTGACAATAACAGTTGACCAGACCGATCTAAAAAAATGAATGTTAGGAGAGAGAATTGCAAAAAAATTGTTTAAACAAATATGGGTTTATTAGCTAATAACATAGGCAAGATACCTCGAACATGAAATTTATAAGTTAATTTCACAAAAAACCTGACTTCTACCATAATTAGAACAACAGTTGAAAATTAATAATCATTGATAGTTTAAACAATAGGAAGAATTTGTTTAATGAATAATGTCACTCTAAGATAATAAACTGCCATTTCGAACTTAGAAAACGGATGTCCGACAGAGTTTCGAGAAAAGCGAATTATTTAAACAAATGGAATTTGTTTAAACAAATGGAAATCACCTGAAAAATGTTTTTAAACATTCAACTAGACTTATAATAATGATTTCTATGAGAAAAAAGAGAATGAAGTGATTAGAACAGTAAATTTTCTGAAGAATGTACATTTTTCATTTAAGCGTAGTTTTCAGGGCACTGTGGGGGTGGGTTGGGGGCGTCAAAGCCATATGTATAATAGCTCAAATTCTTCATTGGAAAGTCCTCTACAAGTCCTATAACTTTAATCATAAGTTTTCCCAAACCCCGAAGAATTATTCGAAAAATACCAAAAAATGTCTTTTTCCCCCCCTTTTTCATATGTAAATTTGATGCATCGATAGGCACCATTAAAAATCAAAATTTTAAAGAAAAAATAAATACGTGTCTACTTTTTTTGGATTTGGAAACGATTTGGGGGATCGTTGATTTCTATCATCACAATAATTTTTTCAATGCATTTTTGAACCACCCTAATGTACATTTGTATAAATTTATTGCACATTTATTTTTTTAATACACAAGTAATTTTTTGAACTGCTCAAATTTTTTTTGTATATGTCAAATAGTTTATCAAATGCTTACAATAAATGCACGTTTTATTTTCTTTATTGCGCATATAATTAGTAGGTACTGTTATAATTTCGTATTTAATACTTACATAGGTGCCGGATGAAGAGTAAATATTATTTGGGGCCTCGGCGGGGCCCATTCTTGAGTGCCCCGCAACGGGGTCACGGGAATATCCTGCGAGTCATCGGGATTAACCGGCCAACTCTTCGGCAGTGGTAACAGAGCTTGAGGTGCATCCTCCTCAGAAACTAACCATTCCAACTCGGAGGCTCTGCAAACGTAAAAAAAAAATTATAAATAACAATGGTCCAAACCTTGAGGAACCCCATATGTAACAATAAAAATGTGATTTTCACCTTTCTTTTGGTGGTGTTTGAACTAAATATGATTAAATGAACATTTAGAATAAGTTCTCTTACCTTGGTAGTTGTTTTTCGTTGAAACGACTTATCAACGATAGAGCAACCCCTTCGGCCGATAAAATATCCGAAGCCCCATCGGGGGCTCCTCGGGGGCGCTTTAGAATGTCAGCATCCGAGTACAAAGAAGCCATCGACATCGAAAGTCCGGCGTTTTCCGCTAAAGTTGAAGTGTCGTCAATGTCGATGTCTTCTATGCCTTCGGAACTTGTGCACGACGTGTAGCTTCCCGGGGAGGAGGAATACGGACTTAATTCCGTTGAGGTAGCTGCAATAATAACAAATACCTTTTTTTTAAACATTCTGAGGAAGAAATTTGAAGAAAATGGTTTCTTAAGTGAAAACTCGTCAGTTACAGAGAACTAAATTAGTAAATGAATGATATAATTAATCCAGGTGAGGATAATTTGTGGAAAACACGAAAACATAAATCATATTTCCAGTTGAGCTACCAATGCAGTGAAATTTATATTATTTATAATTTAAAAATAACTTACTCTCTCTATCACCTGACGTTAGACTATTCATCATGAGCCGCTTCTGTTTCTCTTCCATTTTCTCCCTGCGTCTCAGCCTGATTCTCTGCTTGAGGTGGTTGATTTCCTCGTCACTTTCGTCGCCCTGTTCGTCGATTAATTTTAAATTACGACGGCACCGTATCTGCTCTATCGCGGCGATCATGGCTTCCGATATGCTGAAATGAGCGTTCTCTCTGTCCAATTCTGCGTTGGCCCTTGTGAACTGACTAGACGTTAAGAATGAGGTTAGGGTTTGACCCTCCCTGGGACGCGGAAAGTACCTACGAGGAGAAAAGAGTAAATTTATGAAAATCAACTTAATTTTGAATCATGAAAAATAGAAAATACAGAAAATGTTTCTATATAACATCGAGAATAGTGGCATGAAGTTATTTCATAAAAAATGCCCTTTTTTTGTAAAACACTGGTTGTTGTAATTATTGAGACTCACTAGAAATAAAAAACATAAGGAAAGGTAGTCGTAATTTGTTGTTAATAATAATGTTGACTTACGATCAAACGATAAAATAAGAACTCAAGATAAAAGCAACAGATAAAATATTAAAATTGATATAAAATATTCAAATTTAATATCTGAGCAATAAATTAAATTTACAACAACTTTTCTCTATGACAATTTAACAATTTCTTGGTTTTTTTAATGTTAAATCAATATTCTAAACATTAGTATTTTCTAATGCAATTACATTTCAGCATTTTTTGAAGTAATAGGTAATACATGGAATATGTAAGTATGAATTGAACAACTAAATTGCAACATGCACATTTTATTCAAGTATACTTTAAATTGTGTACAAACGTAAATAAATTAATTTATTCCTTTGAATATTATATCTTATCTCAGAGTTAATAAAAACAGTTGCATTAACAGGCTCTATAAAAACATTCTGAGTTGATAAACAATCTAAATTTGCTCCACAACCGATACTTGCAATAATATTATTATAGATCTCAACTTCCAGAATCATATTTAACGAATTTTAGAATCATTACCATGTACTAAATTTTTAATGACAGTTCTCCGCAATTTTAGATACTAAATTCACCCATATAAACAATAATTTAGATACCCCAACCTATCAGCATGCAAATTACAGTCGTAAAAAAAACAAATTATGCAACAAGTCGTTGGTATGAGACCTTGGAACCGACACTGATCCAAAAATAGCACAATTGAGACTGTTAAATCATTATCAGTAATCCAATAACAAAGGAAAACATGCTATTACAAATGCAAATTCGTTACATTGAATTTAACGATTGCTCTTATAAGATTCACTTACCCTGTTGACATTGGTAAAACGCTCATTCCCCCATCTTCAATAAAAGTCTTCCTCGGTTTATGTTTAAAATCCTTTTGCCCCGCCAGAGCATTCAAAAAACCATAATCCGGTACCGTCTTTAATATCGGCGACCTAACGGGTGATTTAACATCCATAACGTAAACAGAACTTTTATCTTCCAAGCTGGTCGAAGGTGACGTATATTCGATGATATTCTCATTGTTAAAAATCACAGGTTTAACTTTCTCGTTAAGCGAAACACTACACTCATCTTTTTTGGTATTTTTCGGAACTTTTTGTACAGACGTCAAAGAAATTTTACGCGTTTTATTTACAGGAGTCGAAGGGTTTGTACGACTTTTATTTTGAGGTTCTTTTTCCTTCGTTAATCGTATGTCAGGCATACTCGTCCACGTTTTAAACACACTAAAACGTGGTTTAAACTGCTTTGTTTCACACTTTGTTTCCAATTTTGTTTCATATTTTGTTTCAAATTTCGTCTCATGAGTTGCTCCAGTTTTTTGCGTTATGCTCTTAAATTGCGTATTTGGAAACGATGAACACCGCCTGTGTCTTTTCTGGTCCTCGTTTGCCTTATGCAGAAATAAACACGGATTTATTTCCGATAGTAAACTTGGTTGATTGCATTCTACAGCTCGTAAACATATCAACGTTGCTTCGACGTACTTAGCTTGGCATAAAAACGCTGTCGATTGGTAACATGCCTGTAAATGCGTGCTATCTGACAATAACCACGATAATTTCTGAGAAATGGAGTGATTTTCCAAGGAATGATATAACCATATTGACGCCTTGTCGTTTTTTATATGCTGCGGAACGTGTGGCTTATATTCGCAGTCTAACATAAGACTAGACTTAGTCGTATCCGGGTATAACCATTCCAGACCTTGTACGAAATTCCAATACCCGGAAACACCCTAAAAACCGATTTATAAACACAAGTTTCTAACAAACTTACCGGGGATAAAATATACATTTTCCGTGCTGCTTTTACAACCGTGCTTGAATATTTTCTCTAAATCAACGTGTAGACGGTTTAACCCTCCGTATATCGACCAGAGATTTGCAACTTGGCTTACGAGTAAGCCTTCGACAGTTGTTTTCACATCCCGAAGTAATTGTTGGTACTTAACCGCCAGTTGATTTCTTTCATTCATGTTGGTTTGTGGTTAACCTCACTGTGCACGAACTATTTTTGGTGTTCTTTGCCCTCGCGAACATTATTTTGGTTTGATTTAATGGTTTAATTACAAAACTGCCACCTCTGCTCAGCTGATGTGTCATAACACCAAGTCAATCCAATAGGATTTGATGAAATCGCTTTCCAAAACATCGAACAACTAATTTTTAAATCTAAAATCTGTTCAAAGGTTTGATTTTATTCTCGATAGTGTTGATCGTTTCATATTTAGATGTTGTAGTTATAAAAGATTAAAGTTTGAAATGTTAGTGTATATTTTCTTTGGTAGTTTTCGTTAGTATGGATGATCAGTAGTATGTAAAGTGGCTACTGAACCGATAGATGGCGCTAGTCTAGGTTTAAAAACAAGTTAAAAACAGTAGAAATCTCGGGGTTTACATTATTATTATTACATATTTACAAGTATAAAAGTAAAATCTAACAAATAAAAATAATAAATTTAAATTAAAATACTTCTATTCGTGACAAGTTCTTCCTTGGTAACTAATCCGAGAAAATATATACATGCTAAAGCTGCCCCTTGCTCAGCAAATTTCTTGTTTTTCTCCCTAGAAATTAGAACAGATTAAATTTCTTAATGTTTAGATTTTTTTCTATGATGTTGTACCAATAAGTTGAACTGTATTTTTTCCCGTCTAAAGACAAAATTGCTCGAAACAATTTTCCTTCGTGCAGTATTTCATAGGAGGGTTTCTCAACTTGGTTTTTGGTACACCAAGCGATTAGAACAGATTTTGGTAGGTCAAAATCGTTAGGATAGTTAGCTCGAATAAACGCACACCTTATTTCATTGACATCCTCAATACTTTCAGTCTTTACTTTCTTTGTGTTTGGTTCAAACATATTTGGAGAGATAACCCTTCGAGATAACATCCCCATTTTATGATTTTGTAACTCCTTTTCTCTACAATATTCATCCAAACCCCAAATTCCGCTAAAAACACCCCAGAGAAAGAAAAAAATAAGGTTATAAAGAAATTAAACTAATCAAAATAATACCTACCATATTTGTTCTAAAGTTTGGCATTCTAAAAACTTTTTCCCTCTGGGTGTTTCTTGTAATTCCTTTAGGATGTTTTGTACACAATATTTGGTGTTGTTAGGTGAATTATCGTAGTCAACTGCAAGTTTAAGGTATGAACAAATTACATCTTCGATGTCTTTCAAACCAGCTTTTCGAAATATCGAGCAATTTCCTTGCGCTGTCCTTGCTATCATTACACTAGACGCTCCGCAATTCTGTCGAAACTTTTCTATATCGGAAAAACGATCAATTTCTCTTGAACCACCACTACAATAATACTTTTTATTTAGAAAAAAGAGTTTTTATATACACAGTGATCTAAAATGATTGAGGACAGGTTGAATTTCCCGCCAATTTTAATAATTATGATGTTGGCAGTAGTTGCAAATGACAGCTGTCATTTTGGTCCAGTGGCGTAGGTGTTCTTTTTTGTAAAGGGATTTATTCTCTGATTATAATTAGGTTTATTAAATTGAAACTATTAATTGAATTAATTAATTATTATTTTATTTTTAGAAAGACTCTTCAAGTACCCACTAACAAATTAATTGAGAAAAAAGATGAAATACACATACCATCTTAGTAACACTAAAACTGTGGTGGGAAATTCAACCTGTCCTCAATCATTTTAGATCACCCGTTATAATTTATAATTGTAATGACTTACTTTGCGATTACTGGTATATTTATACTTTCTGCGATTAGTTTGATCATATAATTCCTATTGGGATGCCTTGGCCTCTCTATTTTTGTTCTACCGTGCACACCAATGGCTGAAATACCAGTCGATACGAGCTCTTTAACTAAGTTCAAAGTATCTGCTTCGTTTTCAAGTACCCTAATCTTACAAGTTACCGGTATCTTTATATTTTGTACCAGCGTCGACAAAATCTCCTTAGCTTTCGGGACATTCATGAGCAACGCTACACCCATACCGCCTTTCACGGAGAATTCTTTCGGGCAACCCATGTTAATATCAATACCGGCAATATCATTCTCGCTAAAAAATTAATTAAACTTAACGTTTCCGGTAATTATATAAAAATATGGTTTATTTACATCATTTTAGCTACTCGTAAAGCCCTTTGTGGGTCGCATGTCCCCAGTTGGACAACAAGGCGTCTTTTCTCTTCTTCTGTAGTTCGAAATACAATTGTTCCGTCAGTTTTATCCATATAATCTATTGTGCCCAACGCAACTAATATAAATAAAGAAAAAATTTTAAATTAAACAATTGCTAAGAAATAAAAACAAATGAATAAATACCGTTAATCTTTCGAACGGATCGTAAAAACTTCCAGTCGATTATTTCTTCTGTATAAACTATATCTGCGCCATATCGTAAAGAGAGTAACCTCATCGGGAGGGTTCCCACTCGTACCATGGGGGCCAAAATCATTTTGTTGTCGTACTGCAATCTTTCCACAACGTTATTTGTGGGAGTTTCTTGCGAATGCTCGCATGTTGTGTTATTTTTATCGTTCATATCGATCAAACAAATATCTTATATTATTTCTAGTATTGAAAACATGAAAAAGTGAGGTTAGAAACGCGAGGGACGTTAGGGTTTAAGAACTTTATGGGTCGCGTCGTAGAGATACTACTCATTTGAACTACTGCCATAATCCCAAATACAAATTCGTTAATTTAATTACTATTTATGTGATTATTCGTGTATATCCGAAGATACGGTGTTTTCTTCTAATAATTCGTGGGTTTAGTTCATAAATAAAACGTATTTCTACAGTTATAATCGTTTTACTAGTGACGGAAAATATAGGTTATGTATAAGTGACGTTTTGTCAACCGGTAATGTAATTCAAACCAAAACATTCTTCCTTAAATAGTTGCATAAATTTACGAGTGGATGTGACCATCTCCATAATGGTGTCACGATATATTCCTTCCAGAAAATCATGTATCGATACTAGACTGTGATATTTTTATCTGAAAGCAACAGAGGGGGGGCCTAATTCCTGTTATCATGACGTATCGGTACTCCACAGCGCTAAGCCACCTACTACTAGCGAGCACGAGCATTTACTGTTTCTCGAGATACCACATCAGTGATGATTTTGATATGCCGTGCGTGTCCTTCACGACAATTATTGCATATTCAGCACTCGGCGTTTGGCGCTGGGGTTTGTATTTTTTGTATTACTTATTATTACTTTATTACGTAAAAGCTGAGTTTATAAATAATTTTTTTTCTAGGTAATCCCGACCACGGGGACAAAATTGACAGATTATTTATATTTACGAAAAGGGTACAAGTCTGCCTCGGTTTGTCTTGCATAGTCGGACAATTGGCCATACTAGCTGGCAGCGATGAGACTCTTGCAATTGCAATTCCCGTTATTTCTGGTTTACCGATCCTATCGTTTTTAATGGGAAATAGGGTTGGGCAGGATGTCATCGATTTGATAATAACGTTGAATATTATCGGCTGCATAACTTTCTCGTACATGAGAGATAATTTTTGGGGTATGACGACTGCCGTTTCCTACACAATTGCTCATTACGGCCGTTCCGATAACCTCGACATACCTACGGAGGATTTTTATAATTACGCGCTATGTTTTTTCACTTATTTTGCCTACCTTGCTATAGGGGGCGCATAAACGCGACGACTGACGAGACTGATTAATTTTTTAATAGTAATTTCGGGGCATATCAGACTTCCTAAGAGATATAAGCGTATTTTGCTATATAATTTTTATACATATTCCACAATTTATACATGTGAATAAAGAAGCTTGTTGTATACATATTTATTCCGTTTACAATGTTATTAATTATGTAATTGAGATGTTAGCGATATATATTTGTTAACGGTTGATTAGTTGTGCTATTTCATGTCCATCGACTGCTATACTCTCTATATACTAGGTGTTTAGGAAATTTTTCAGTGTCTTCAATGCTTCATGTCTTCTAACTACTTCTATTGTAATCGAAATTCTAATAAATAAATACGAGATGTTTTTATGTTAAATGTTGTTTTATTTATGTCCTTTATTATACAGACTGTCCCACTTTTTTCCCCGCAAAACTTTTTTTACTTTATCATAGGCAGTAACGATTCTGGAAAAACGACTAAAGGTATCGGGATGAAACTTCATATTTAGTAGTTCCATGATCAAACTTAGAGCTGAAAAGCTTTTGGTTCAAAAGGGACCAAAGGAACTGGATGTTTACTCTTAGCATTTATTAAGATTTTGCAAATGAGCCGCCATTTCTGTAATTTCTTAATAGGTAGTGTCAAACGCTGACGTTTTATTTTAGTTTTATTTTAATGCAGACATGAAAGATCTCGACCAAATAGAATCTCATGCAGGTAAACTATTAATTTTAATATATAGTATGATAAAGTCATGTGCCTGGCCACATCAGATTTTTTAGATAGTAAATGCCACACTGCGCAAAAAGTTTCATATGGACTTATTTGTTTTCCTTATTCCTTAAAAAGTTACAGCCGGTTAAAAAATAGAAATACTGTATTTTAAAGGGCTCTAACTTCCTTAGGAATTGAAAATTCCAAAAGAAAAGTGAAACATGAAACTGAAAGTTTTTACTCAGAATGAAATTCACTTGTAGGCTTTCTTTAAAAAGTTTCATATGTATTTTGTTTCTTCCTTCATTTGTCTAATTAATTTATTTTGAATTTTTAACTTAAATTTATTTATTTTTTTGTTATTTTGGGTATTTATTGTGTTCGTTCTTCGTTTTCGCATTGTTTGATATGTATTTTGTTGTTTACTTTTATTTACTTTGTTGATATTTCAAGCGGTTGTAACTTTTTAAGTATTTGTAAAAACAATTAAAATAATAGAATACGAAAGACTTAATTGGATTTATTTGAGACAAAGTATTATATATTTCTTTAGTTTTGCATGAATTTATTTTCTCAAGGCAGTTATTTTAGTGTATAGTTGGTTGCATATAAGGCAGGCGCGGGAAGGGAGTTGTTTATTCGACTATGTATTCGTTCTGTAGTACAGTAGGCGAAAAAAGTATTAGTATGGAGATTTTTTTTGTAAAGTTCGGAATATAGTTTGTTCTTCTATACATCTAAAATAAAGGTATAAATAAAGCTATCACTGACAGATGTTTGCTTTCTGTTATAAATGTCAACATCGACTATCAGGGAGAAAAGTCATTGTGAAAACTGTCAAAAAGTGACACTTGTACAAAATATTTACACTACAGGTACAACGGACCTCGAAACGTATCATTTTCTCGACTTGGTACACAATAATATATTAGTCCAGTCATTCTAGATTTTCGATATACGTTGTATTAGCTAGATTAAATCCAAGAATACTAAATCTACAGGGATTGCTCAATGGCCGTTTTTAGGGTTTTGACTATGAACGCATTTCATGTCATCATCCCTGGGTAACAGCAATACAAACATTTCAAACGTCAAATGTGTATTGTCCATGTCTGCTTTTGACGTTTTAGATGACAATCACAACATTGATTATTGCGCTACTGTTGGTCTGTTTAAAATCCCCGCGTTTTTACGTGTCAAGTGTGACAGTTTAAACAAGTCTGGGTAGGCAACCCGATACACCGACTCGGCGGAATCGTCCGATCATTGTTTCGGGTTTCCCGACAATTTGACAATGAACGCGCGTGACGTAATGTCGCTGGTAACATTGGAAGATAGGGATTGGGCAATCCTTGTAAGAATCTAATATTCTTGGATTACATCACGGTCCACTACCCCGGTCGGTCTGCTTAATTCGTGTTTCAAATTCGTTCATTTCTGTGCATGACGTCACTGCGAGAAGGATGTTGACACGGACACCTAGGCAACCAAATACATCCTTAGTTTTTGACTTTTGTAGGTGATTTAGGTTAACAAGTTGACAACCATGCCAACGCTGTAATTGTCAAAACGGCTTGAACGTCACAACATCTTGGACCATGGCAACGAAAGCTACTTCTCGCAATGACGTCAGCGCATAAGTGTCATTACAACCGTACAACAACAATACTGCCGTCCAACGGTAAAACGCCGTATCTCCATGCAAAAAATCGCTACATTTTTTCTGTTTTAATGCAAAAACTACGCACACTTTTTACATTTTAAAGAATTTACCTTAGCCTAGCATATTATCTAACAATTTGTACGGAAAACAGGTTAATTTGTTTTAACTATTAACGTCATATTTAAGAGAAAACGGAAAATAATTCAATCTATGTCATTTTTGTACATACGGCACCATTGAGGGCAGAATAGGCTACTGAGGCAGCCATGGATATTAACGCCATATTAACGCTAGTTCCGCTTCTTTCTCGCACAGACGTCACTTGTAGGCGTGGCCGATGCGCGTGAGCAGACCGTGGTGGACCGTTGATTAAATGCATGCGATGAAACTGATTCTAATAGATAGCTTATGGTTGCAGCTGTAACATATTAAAATGTTAAGAATCATAGTTAATAGGAAAATATGTAATTAACATACAAACGTTTGAAAAATTGTGGCTGTCAGATTTTAATCATTCATTCCTCGAATCTCACTCAATTAATCGCGAAACTAAAAATACTACATTGTAGCGGACAAAATTTACAGTTTATTTGAAAAACGCTGTTGTCGATCACTTCCCCCGCACCACACCAAAGACCGAAGAGCGCCGCGTGAATTGCAGCGATCATAAGATGCTTCAACACGATCTTTTGTAGGGAAAATGCAAGATAAACAATGATTCTGTAATAAACTTATGAAATATAGGTTAGCCTAACAGTCTATATTTCATTATTCTCGCTCTTCTAATAACGGAATTGCTGGCGTTGCATAAAATAGCTTTTTGTGGGTCAACCACTAATCCGATCATTTTACAAAAATGCACATGGAAAGCTAACATTCCGCAGGTGATTTTAGTTTTTAATTCGTTGAAAGGTATGCATTATTTCCGGAGTAATTAATTGCTAAAGTTAAACGAATGAAATTTACGGGTAAAAAACAGCGCCAATTCTTCTTAATTTGGAAAAATCGGGTAAACGCCAACATATACAGTTTCTAATTTTTATGAGTTGTAGCATATTAACCAAGGACGGCATCAGAACTTTTTCAAAATTTTTCGCCCCTAGATTTGCGAAGAAATTGACGTCAAAAGAGCGGATATGATATATGGCGACGACAGTATACATGGTGTAAAAATGTCATTTAATTTCATTTAGGTAATGCTCTTGCTACATATGAAACAGTTAATTAATTAAAATGCATAGCCGAATTTTCAATTTTCAACATTGATCGTACTACTTAATAAAAGCAACTTTTTTACATGCTACACGATATTTATAATTCCCTCGAGTCATCCAACATAAAAGAGAATGCAGCGATGTATGAAACCCTCCTGATGTCGTGATTGGTGCCTAAATTTGGCACAAGGTTGCACAGCCAATGGAACACGTGGGGTTTGTCACAAGGGGCCTATCTAAATAAATAATAATAGAACTCATGCAGGATACGTTCACAGTGTCGGCATTGTATGCCTGTCACAATAATATCAGTTTACCGAAATTCTATTTGCATGATAATGCTTTAGGGGGCTTTGCCTTTATCCGTTTTATTCTGTTGATGACATGCAGCAGTTATACCAGTATGTATTTCTGAAGGACTCGCCATTGTACAAAATCATGTAGAAATGGTGGATTATAATTTTGGTACGGTCTTTAATTTGAATGAAGATGCATTGATTTTAACTTTTGTAACGTTTTAATTTAGTAATTATTTCATATAGAACAAACTTAAATTAAATAAAGGTGTCTCAAATTTCTTACCTAAATTGTCTTCTCCACAAATGTTTACCTGTATCTGTATTTTTCTTTTTCAACTTGAATTGAAGTTAGAGGCGATCATTTTAATTTTTTGTTGTTGTTTTAATAATAAATAGGTAATGTTCTGGAATTTTGGGGATGAGCACATTAACCCTTAAGAAGTTGTCAGTCTGGACGCGCCTTGAGCGTTTCCAACTGTATGTAGGTACTCAATCGTAAAAAATAATTATTTGTTTGTAAGTGGACGAATATCCTATTCAAACAAGTTGAGTGGTGAGCTGGTAATGTTGCTATAATGACACGAAAATATGATTCACCATGATGCTGGTAACACTGTACTAACTAAATACTCTCGTTTCCGGTTTAGGTACATCGCATGAAAAGACTTCTCATACCAGTATAGCATGATACACGCCGATGAGTATGATGATAGCAGCTTTGTATAATAATGACAATTTTGTTGAATAATGAATTCTGGTATACCTGAATTCTTTATTTTATTTATTTTTTTTAATTCAAAGGAACTAACAGCCAACAATGTGACTGTCTTTATATCCATCTATACAAAGGTCACTACGTATTTTTTTAAACGATCTGAGAATTATTTAGATACGTAACAGAGCAGAAACTTGAAACAACCGATGTTCTTTGCTCTGAAATTCTTAAATCGTAAAATCTCTGAGAAAGAAAATTACCTAACCAAAGGAATAATGTACCTAATTGTTTTTTTTTTGTTTTTACGGAACAAACATTTTAAACAAATATTTGCCCTATGAATCCAAAAGCATCAAAGAATCATTTTTGTTATTTTATCAGAATGTTGCTAAGGTACCTAAACGTCCATAATTCAGACACTGTTCTAAATTCCGACATATTTCTATTTGGTTGGATAAAATAAGAAATCTACAACATTGAACTTTATTTTAGGACATCCATTGATTTGACTTTGATTTGACATTAGGTACACTTATCAACCCACAATCGTTACTTATTCTACCAATATTCAGTACAACTCTTTTAATCACTATTATTTACAAATTTAGGGGTGTCGGAATTAGGTACATGGAAATATAGAACGTCCGTAAATCAGACATGTATGTCGGATTTGTGTACAAGGTTAGAAGTAATACATATGGCTCTATTGCAGTTTCTACACAAGAACATAACATATTTTTTCTACTTTGCGTTCGTTATAAACTCATAACGAAACCGCTTTCAGTGTCGTTATGAAAACACTAAATCACAAACTTTTAGTAACTTTTAGTTTTCCAAGATTGATGATATCTTGGAAAATCTTCATCAACTTGATGACGTCAAGTGTCAAATAAGGCTGACATCTCAATCGCTATTGGCTCGCGTCAATCATATTTGTGAATTTTACCACAACTGTTGAATATGAAATTACTCTAGATTGTCAGATGTCAACCGCAATTTTCGAAATTTATGTAAATTTAATGTCGCAAAGTAGAAAAAATAGTATATAACACTCGTTTTATAAGACGTATTGGCGCACTCGTTCCATTTGGGCACTCCTCGCTACGCTCGCCGTGCCCAAAACAACTCGTGCGCCAATTTTTGTCTTATAAAACTTGTATTATAATATACTATTATATCGTTTGCATTATTACAACTAATTGTACCCATTTTGTCCAACTTCCGACACGAGTGTCGGAATTACGGACATCAATAATCCCTAATTATTACAGGGTGTCGGAATTACAATCATCAATAGTCCCGTCATAAGTATCGACAGGCATCATAGGAGATGATGAAATAAGACAGAATGATGCAACACTATAGCAACAGAGAGCAGTGTTGCCAATTTAGCGGTTTTGCCGCTAAAACTGGCGGTTTGAAATTGCTAATTGCGGGAAAAATACTCATCTAGCGGTTAGCGGATTTTCTGGCGGTCTGCTCTACATGTAATAACATTTTCTAGCGGTTTTAAACCCTTTCTACAAAAAAACTCGGTCAAAAATAGATAATTCTTCTTATTTATCCCATATTTCGAATTAGCAAAGTACTTTTATATACAGTACGGACATATGGTGTTGGCCCATTTTCAAGCAACTAACTGATTTTGTTTGTCTGTCACATTCAAATGCCGATATGTAACGTCTCGTTAGTCAAATGAACTTAATAAAGACAAAAGCCAGAGACAGGATTACAATTTCTATGTTGAGTAATACCTACTTATATCGAGAATTAGGGCAGGGTTAAAAGCAGAAGAAAAATACTGCTATATTTATGATGTACCTTGCATGTTTCAATGAAAATTAAGACAAATTAAGTCCTATAAAATTTTTACCGATGAAGAGGAACCGTTCGATATATTTAATTAATATCTTTTATTAAAATTGTATGCAAGAGTGTATTTTTGTTATTCGTTCAATTTACAGAAGGAACATAATATGTTTATTTAAAAGAACTATTTTTTGTTTATTTCTATACTTTCACGTCGATCTTGATATGTTAAAAGGACTTTTTTTGGTAAATATATACGTTTTATAAAAATTTAATATGTTATTTTGTCATTCCTTTCATTTGCAGAATGAAATTTAAAAAAAAATAAATTAAATTATTTTTGTCTTTTTAGGAAGTATTATTTATTTTAATATTTTCACGATGATCTCAATATGTTAAAAAGATATTGTAGATATTGTTACCTTTTTATGAAAATTTAATACGAGAATGTTACTTGTGTTATTCGCTTTTTACAGAAAAAATATCTATTTTTTTTTAAATTTTTGTTTTGTATTTATACTTTCATATTTTCACGTTGGTCTCTATATGTTAAATGCATATTGTTTGTATTTTTTTTTTGTAAATATATTTATAAGATGTTTTTCCCTATAATTACTGCAATAATATGATCTAGCGGGTTTCTGGCGATTTTTAAAGGCATTTCTGGCAGGGAACTTGTTAAAACTGTTGGCGACAGTGACAGGCGACACTGGAGTAGCGATTTTGGCATTGATACACCACCTTTGGAGATGAACTGATGCCATCTCCGTTAATATAATCATTAATCTGGACTGAAACATCCAAATAAAGTAAAAAGAAACTGTTCTTCTGTAACACTATCTCTAATGCTTGGAGAGAATATTTGTTAATAAAAAAGAAGGAAACACAAAAGAAAATCATTCTAGAGAAATAAGAAAGGAAGCGAAAAAGGAACAGAATAAAAAGCTGCGCCAAGAAAAAGAGAACACTAAAAATCCCAGACGCAAGAAACATTAAAATACAGATGAGGTAGAGAGGGCAGACTGAAGAAGACTAAGGAGTTATTTTATACTGTTTCTTTAAAACTGGGAAACCATAAATGTTTAACATTTCTTAATAATAAATCTTGTATGAATTAGGTTCACTGAGGTGTCAGATTTCGGATCAAAATATACGCTTAGTGTCGGAATTAGGGGCAATTGTTAAACTTATAAAATATAATATAAATTATATAACTATTATCAATTTTCTTTAAAAATGAATGTGTATGTTCTACAAAAATTCAGAAATTGGGTTGAATTAAAAAAGAAAATGCTAACAATTGATACGGCTTTGCAAATAAATACTTGTAAACCTCCACATGTTGCTTATAGTTTCCCAACAGCATGTCTCAAACTTAGTTCTACCAGTATAATGAACTGTATAACATTTATTTTTCAAATATTTAAAGGTCTATGATAATATTGATAAATTTCTTAACAACGTCCAAAATTAATTGCAAACTTAGTAAACATCAAACAAATATTACAATTACAAGGAGAGGATCCTTTAAAAAGAGGACACAACTATACGAAATTGATACTTTACCATAGTACCTACACCAACTATACAAGAGTACCTAATTCGTGAAGCTATCTAAAGACCCATACAGCAGATGTGTCCTCTCAAAACACCAAAAAAAGATTATTAGATATCGCAAGAGCAACCCATTGTAAATTATTGAAAGCTTTTCCTGGCTAACGCCCCTAGCACGTATACACCGATACAGAAAAAAAAACGTATAATTCAATGCTAACGCTTGCAATACGCAGTATACGCCCTACAAGCCAACGTTTTCATTGGTGGCAATCATTAACCATCGCCACGCCCTTAAAGGCGTGGCCTGGTTGCCGGGATTTTGGTGTCAGCCGGAGAAATTCTTGTCGTTAGTCTGAACGTTATAGTGGTGGAGGTTATATCGCCAGTGCGAGGTGCTTGCGCCAGTGTTGAGTGTCGCAAACTGAGTTACGTTGAGTTGAGTGCTCAATTGGGGACAATGCATGCCATGAATGACCCATCCGCAGCATTGGCTGGCATGATACCTTTCGATTCCATCGGACTGTACGAGCAACCGAAGCCAAGGTTCATCTTCAAGATGCCAAAGGTGGTTCCTGACCAGAAGGCTAAATTTGAGTCGGATGAGCTGTTCAGGAGACTCAGTAGGGAAACGGAGGTGAGATTTTTAGTTTTAAGCAATTTGGAGCGATACCTGTGTGGGTCTTTGATTGTTTTGTCGTTGGTTATTCTTCTATACAACAAGTTGTTGTTTCTTTTGTGACAATAGAAGTAACCGTTAAGCAATAAAATGGTTGAATTGCTCTCTTTTGACCAGCAGGTCGAAGGGTTGTAAATTCTGATTGTTCTATTGTGTGAATTTGTCCACATGTTTCCCAGAAATTGTGTATTGGCCTTTGGGAAGTTTTTTTGGGTTAGTTTTTTCTTGTACCAGGTAGTATGTTATGCCTCTTCAGAGATCTTCAAGGATATTCCATCATTATCAGTGTTCTAAATTCTATACCAAGGCCCTTACACGTTACTGTCTGTATTAACCAAGCAGGGACCTTAGACTGTCCGCACTTGCAAAAACCTTATATGTTTTTGTATATACTTACAATGACCTTACCTTACGTTACTTGTACTTGAAACTGACTGTACTTGAAAAGGCCTTACACGTTACTAGTTACACTATACTTGCTAACTAAATACCTTATATATTACTGTCTGTATTTGCAAGGTCTTTACATGTTAATTTGTACTTTATTTTGGCTAACCAACGACCTTATACGCTACTGTTTGTACTTGCCAAGAACCTTAGACGTTACTGTCTGTACTTGCCAAAGGCCTTACAAGTTACTGTCTGTATTAACCAAGCAGGGACCTTAGATGTTACTGTCTGCACTTGCAAAAACGTTATATGTTTTTGTATATACTTACAATGACTTTACCTTACGTTACTTGTACTTGAAACTGACTGTACTTGAAAGGGCCTTACACGTTACTAGTTACACTGTACTTGCTAACTAAATACCTTATATATTACTCTCTGTATTTGCAAGGTCTTTACATTTTAATTTGTACTTTATTTTTGCTAACCAACAATCTTATACGCTACTGTTTGTACTTGCCAAGAACCTTACACGTTACTGTCCGTACTTGCCAAAAGCCTTACAAGTTACTGTCTGTATTAACCAAGCAGGGACTTTAGATGTTACTGTCTGCACTTGCAAAAACGTTAATGTTTTTGTATATACTTACAATGACCTTACCTTACGTTACTTGTACTTGAAACTGATTGTACTTGAAAGGGCCTTACACGTTACTAGTTACACTGTACTTGCTAACTAAATACCTTATATATTACTGTCTGTATTTGCAAGGTCCTTACATTTTAATTTGTACTTTATTTTTGCTAACCAACAATCTTATACGCTACTGTTTGTACTTGCCAAGAACCTTACACGTTACCGTCTGTACTTGCCAAAGGCCTTACAAGTTACTGTCTGTATTAACCAAGCAGGGACCTTAGATGACTGTCTGCACTTGCAAAGACCTTACATGTTTTTGTATATACTTACAATCACCTTACACACGTTACTGTCTGTACTTGGAAGGATCTTGCATGATATTTACTATTCTATACATGCTAAGCCTTTAATACGTACGTATTGTCTGTATTTGCATGGTTGCTGTCTTTACATGTTACTTTGTACTTTATTCTTGCTAAGCAAGGACCTTATACGCTACTGTTTATACTTCCCAAGAACCTTACACGTTACTGTGTGTACTTGTTAAGTACCCCACAAGTTTCTGTCTGTATTAGCCAAGCAGGGACCTTATATGTTACTGTCTGCACTTGCCAAGACCTTATACGTTTTCGTGTATACTTACAATGACTTTACACGTTACTGTCTATACTAGGAAGGACCTTACACGTTAATTACTACTCTATACTTGCTAAACAAATACCTTATATATTGCTGTCTCTACTTGCAAGGTCTTTACATGTTACTGTGTACATTATTCTTGCTAAACAAGGACCTTATATGCTACTGTTTGTACTTGCCAAGATCCTTACACCGTACTGTATGTGTACTTACTGCGCATCTTACAAGTTACTGTCTGTATCAAACAAACAGGAACCTTACATGTTAATGTCTGCAAGTGCTACATGTTACTGTATGTACTTGCAAAGACCAAGTAACAAAGTAACGTATAACTTATTACTTAGTACACGTCACTTGCTAAGCAAATAGCTTATATATTTATTTCTGTATTTGCAAGGTCTTTACATGTTACTTTGTACTTAATTATTGCTAAGCAAGGACATTATACGCTATCTACTGTTTGTACTTGTCAATAACCTTGGCATTACAGTCTGTACTTAGAAGGACCTTACACGTTACTTACTACTCTATACTTGCTAAGCAAATACCTTATACATTACTGCCCGTATTTGCAAGGGCTTTACATGTTGCTGTGTATTTTATTCTTTTTAAGCAAGGACTTTATACGCTACTCTTTGTACCGGCCAAGAACCTTACACGTTACTGTCTGTATTTGACATGGAGCTTTCAAGTTACTGTCTCTATTAACCAAGCAGGGACCTTACCCGTTTCTGTCTTTACTTAGAAGGACCTTACACGTTAATTACTACTCTATACTTGTTAGTCAAATACTTTATTAGTTTGTTTTTATTATTGTTTGTAGTTGCCAAGTACATTACTCGTTACTGTCTGTATTAAACAAGCAGGGACCTTACATGTTACTGTCTATACTTGCAAAGACCTTATACAATTTTGTCTATACTTACAATGACCTTATACGTTACGGTCTGTACTTGCTCTTAAAATACTGAAAAAATAATGGCAAGAACAAGCCGCTCATACAACTTTGATTTTGATTAGAATTCACTTTTGAGCATAGGACAAAGAGCAAGATCACTGGGGTTATAAGGCTGTCCCGTAATTCTATGGACATGGAACCACTGATTCTTGGGGAAGAATATAAGACAATTTTATCCACATGCCATTCCTTATTATTTCGTTGTTATACATGCTTCGGAATTCAATTTTCAAAAACAATTTCTTTCATATTTGGAACAACTATTTTTATGGAATTTTTCCACCACGTAGGTAGATTTATTCGGCAAAAAAATTGAACTACCAAATTGAACCACTATCCTCAAAACATAGCGTTGTTATTTATTAATTGTGGTTCATTCAGAATCTTATTTTGACTCTTTTGAAAAAAAAATGTGAATTTCTCTAAACTGCTGTATTGTAATAAGACACGACCAACTGGGTTATCCATGAACAATCTGATGAAACCAAGCCTAAATCATCTACAATCCACATATTCAAAACAATTCCGCGAAATTCTAGTCACCATTACCTAATTCCCTGCTCAAAACTAGCGAAATAATAAATATTTAAATGGCGCATTCTTGCGAATTCTCTGACGTCAATTGTTAAGCAAGGTTACCGGAACGTTTTTCTTTGAAATCGACAACAAAATGCGAACGCCACGAAATAGAGCGTCAAACGTACTGCATCATTTTTATTGACGATGATAGCTCTATGATTGATAATGAACCGGTAAAAATTCGAAATTATTCACAGGCAATTTCACGGGAAATTATTAAAATTAAACCACACGGTCAATTAAATAAGTAGCCGCGTTATTATTAAGTTCCAAGTGCGCATTGTAGCGCTGCTACTGTGATGACAAATTCACCGTTCCGCGAATTTATTATTATTTACAGTGGCGTATTGCGTAGGAAAATGTAAAATGTTAACGCGGAATTAACAAGTTAATTAACATGTGCTTTGCAGAAGTTCTTATTATCGATTTTAAGATCCCACGTATCTAGTTTTTTGTGTGTAGATGTACAGTGTGTCCGATGGACCTAACTATACCTATAATGGACGTAATTTCAGTCTCAATTCGTACGTACACCAAGGAGCTTAAAATCAAGTATAAGTTCAATTTAATAATATAAAAATAATCTGATATGGCCAGGCACATGACTTTAGCATACTATATACAGTGTGTCCCCCGATGGACCTGACTATACCTATAATGGACGTAATTTTTAATTTCTCGAGAAAAAGTAATTCTTTTTAAAGAGTGTTGGATGTCCTAAAAAGTCGAAAGCCATTGTTAGTATTTTGATTTAACATACAGGATGGTTAGAAAACACGAAAATTTAAATTAGCCGAAGAGTAATCTTAGAGGAAAGTAATATTTGTTAGTATGAAAATATATTTATTTGATCCTTTTTCCACTTACTCTATAATTTGGGACTCACACTGTACCCCAGGGTGATATTTCTCTTGTGCATGACCATTGACCTACTAACAAGTGACAGTATACTGGTATACAGTTAATATAAAGAGAAAACCTAATTATGAACAGAACTTACACTGCAATCAAACTACCTTTTATACAAAATTACCAACGTAGAGACTAGAATTGATCAAATTACCAACATATCATTCGTTCACCAATTAAGTAAAATTTACAGCAGTTAGAGCGGTACAATAATAATACGATGCACATGTTCTGTTATTACTACGACTACCGCTTGTTGCATCAAGCAAATACAGAAACCTATGTTTACCATGGCCATCTATTTCTGCATTTATGAGTCCAAACAAGTTTAATAGCGCAGTCGATCCGCCTGTCTAGGCGGATGATTATGCCTTATAATCACAGCCGACAAAATTCGTGCAGTGGATTATTGAGTAATCTGTAGTTCCGCGAAGTGTCGCCACCGGCCAAACCACTGACTAATTCCGGATGTTAGCCACATTCTCTTATTCTCAAAACACATTTCATTCATACATATGTATGAAATGTACTAACTGAAAAAGAAATGGCACAAACGTGATCATCATACCTAACAAGAAAGGCTTTTATTTAAGTGAAATAAATTAATTAAAATTGAAACTATTTGTTTTTTACTTTATCATACGCAGTATGTAAAGTATTGTAATGGTGCCAAAAAAAATTTTTGAGATTTTAGCGGAAATATGCTGCCTTTTTGGATCCCCTGAACATTTTTGACCAAGGTACAAAAAAATGTCTGTGTGTGTGTGTGTGTGTGTGTGTGTGTGTGTGTGTGTGTGTGTGTGTGTGTGTGTGTGTGTGTGTGTACCCGTTTTTGTGGCGACGATTCCGGAGAAACTACTAAAGTTATCGGGACGAAACTTCATATTTAGAAGTTTCATAACCAAACTTAGAGCTGAAAAGCTTTCTGTTGAAGAGGGTCCAAAGGAACTGGAGGTTTAGTCTTAGCATTTTTGAAAGATTTTGCAAATACGCCGCCATTTCTGGAGTTTCGTCGAAATAGTTAAATAATAAATTAAAGATGAGGAAATTGTGAATAATTTATGACCATATCTTTTGGTACAATCAATTTTTAGCTGCATGAGCAAATTCTATTTCATCGAGATCGGTCGTACTGCATTAAAACTAGTAGCCAGGATTTGTCAGATTTTTTGTTCTAATGACAGTAGGTAGTGTCAAACGCTAATGTTTTGACAATAACTTCTGCCAATATAAGCTGCGTTCGGATATTGTATTACACTTTTTACACCCAATAACACGTAAGTGTCATTTGGACGGCGTACCCGGTGTCAACGGAGTACAATATCCGAACGCAGCTTTAATCGACATATCTGTCTAGTTCTACTAGTTTTATTTTAATACAGACATGGCCGATCTCGATCAAATAGAATCTCATGAAGCTAAACTATTAATTTATATATATATATATATATATATATATATATATATATATATATATATATATATATGTAGTATGATAAAGTCATGTGCCTGGCCACATCAGATTTTTTTTAAAATTACTTGAACAATTCAATATTGTTTACAATAGAAAGAAAGATTCTCAAAATTTGTACTTTTGTACTCTTGTAACTATAACTCAATTTGCTTACTTTCGAGACCGGATTCGTATTCAGCGCAAATAAATCTATCAGAAACACCTGCACTTTTCCTGAATAATAAGGCTTTTCTATTTTAAATAGATTTTTATTCGAAAATTTGTCCATGTAATGCCATAATTGTTATTCCATCATTAAGACAATTAAATAATATATTAAAGTCAATTTAAACAATGAGACATTAGCAAGCAAAAAGATATCAATTAAGGTTAGAAAATGGATTGATGTACAAATGTGTATTTTGATGACGTAAAATAAAACGACGTACAATAAAAGCCTCGAACACGTACGAGGCTTTTTAAAAATAATGGAATGTGTTTAATATTCTAGAGGCGCACTGTATACAGGGTGAATCTGCGAAAAGGCACTTATCTCACGAATCACATACGATAGGGATCTGAAGTTTTAGAATCAGGAATTAAAATCAAAGTAGTAGTACATACTTTGAAAACTGTCATAAAAATATTTTTTTAATTCATGTGTTAACTTGTTTTAAAAGCTAAAATAGTTCTTCATTTTTTACTTTATCATACGTATAGGCAAAACCGGGAGAGGTGAAGTTGACTCATCGCTTAAAATCGTATGAACCAAGATATGGACGTACCGCGCGGATTGGTTCTATTGCTGTGTATATTTGGTTGCCTACTAGGTAGTTCGTTAAAGATTAATACATATTTAATTACTAAAAATACTATCATTGGTCATTTAATTGTGATAATATCCTATCTAATTTATATATCCATCATTACCATGTTTAACAGAAGCAAAGTGAAAACATACCAACTAGCCCATTTAAGACGGTGTATTTGTGCGGTTGGAATTAGCTCAGAAACAATCATTTTGTGACTGAGTGCTTAAACTTGGAGTTTCTTTTCTGTTAGTGTAGACATTATTAAATATGTTTTGAAATTCATTTCTGAATATTTCAGGATAAGTATTTCACAAAACGGTGGTAAAGTGTGTTGTAAATGTGAGGTTATGTTTTTAATACGTGCTTTGATAATGGATTAAAAGAAATATGAACTGAAAATTACTTTATTTTGATAAAATATATAACATATATACATAAATAATAATATATATTATATTTAAAAAAAAACATGGTCTTCTTCGACAACATTGTCCAGTATATACAGACATAAATAATAATAAAATATATGTATAACAAAAAAACATGTTCTTCTTCAATCTCATCCTTACGTTTCTTATGTTTATTGTAAATTTTGCGACGTATAGCAGCTTTTGTAAAATCGTCAACATCGACAGATTTAAACTTTGGTCGACAACGTCTCTTCCGCGGTGAAGATATTGAGGTACCTTCTGTTTCTGCCGTTTGAAATCTTAGTTTTGTACGATATACTGTTGATACGGTAACACCACAAGCATCAGCAGTCCTCTAAATTAAAAAAATAAAATAAAATTGGTCTTTTGAGGTAACAACTTAAATAAAATGACTTACTTCCATAAGTATTGTCTCGCCTACATTTTCAGACGTGCGACGAAAATAATTTAATACGTTCATGACCATTACCATCGATTTCGTATTTGCCTTTCCTTTCAACGAAAACATTTTGCTCACATTTAATTCACACGTTCGCGCTGTGTTATAATAATAACTGGAGGTTAACAGCTGAAATCGATGAGTAATCTTCACCTCGCCCGGTTTTGCCTATAGTATGACGGTCCTTTGAACATTGAGAAATTACTATAGGTATCGGGACGAAACGTCATATTTAGAAGTTTCATGACTAAAAAGTTTCATGCTGACAAGTTTTGTTGAAAAGGGTCCAAAGGAACTGGATGTTTACTCCTAGCATTTTTCAACGATTTTGCAAATGAGCCGCCATTTCTGAAATGTCGTCAAAATAGTTAAATAATAAATTAAAGTAGAGGAAATTTCGTTTAATTGATGTCTACGACATTTTTTGGTGAAATTAATAGTTTAGCTGTATGAGCAAATTCTACTTGATCGAGATCGCTCATACAGCATTAAAACTAGTTAGCCAGGATTTAACAGATATTTTGATACTGTTAACAGTATTGTCAGATAATCAGAGTTTGACACTGCTGTATAGTATGATAAAGTAAAACCCGGCCATTCATGCACCAAAATATATTTTGATTTCATAGCTTGGCTTTTAATTTCGTTGATGTTGTGATTTTCAGTACAAAAGCAACCAACATACTTTTAATTCAATACAAAGTGAATTAACGTAAACATTTAGACAAAATAAGTTCTATACAATATTTTAGAAGTTTAGAAACATTATTCGTACTTTTGAATTTTTCTAATTAGATTAAAAAACATGTTCATAGCTTATCACATCACTTGTAATTAACATAACAATATACTGTATGCTATAGTTTTAAGGTATGTACTTAGATTTTTATTCATGATTCCAATATTTCAGATCTGTGTCATCTTTAAGCCCAGAGGAAACTGGGGCGTATCTCTTCACAGTATCACCCTGTATTGATTATTTCAAGAACTAGAACCAATTAGACAAGACCAACTACCTATATATATATATATATATATATACTCTCTATTGTATGTACCAAAAGCGTCTGCAAATCTTCTGCCCCAAAATTAATAACAATGTTTAGGTATTATTTCTCCAGCAACAGACAGTTTTGTCACTAATTCTTGTTCCTCTTGCTTTCACCAGATCAAGTCTTCAGAATTTTGGAAGTAAAACTTACTATATGCCATATATTATTATGGTATATACAATTACATTTTTCCTCGTTCTTTTGCTCATATCTGACTGACAATTACTGTTTTTGGACTCATCCACAAACCACAACCTATTATCTTCTCATGGTACATTGTCCATAGTATAGTTTAATGGCGATTTTATGTTTTCTTTCAGGTTCGGTACACTGGGTTTCGGGACAGGCCACAAGAAGAGCGACAGGGTCGATTTCTAAACGCCTGTCGCGAAGGCCATACTGAAATAGCCTTCGCGACAACAGGCACAAATTTACATCTAGTATTCACCCCGCCAACCAGTGGTTACATACCAGAAAAGGAATGTGACTTCGACAAAGAACCAGGAAAAGTAAGTACATAACTTATCATTTAATAAACCTTTAAGTTACATTGCATTTCAATGTTTCCTTCTCATTTATGAGAAAGCCTGAAAACATTATAGGCTTTGGTAAGAAGACATTAAAAGGACGATTTTCTGTAAAGCTTATGAGGGGTTTTGCTTATGGGGCTTAAAGCGGATAAGCTGAAAGGTAAAATTATTCAAATCGGATGGTAGCTTTAGGGGAAAATGTTGCTCCGGGCGACGCTTCTGTGCGCCAATGAAATTTTAGCGTCGGTATTGATCGTTGGTCGCCATTTTGCAGGATGATGCGCCCCGATGGATAAATTATAGGGGTATCTTTCAGCGGGGTAATGATTTTCAGTATGTAGAGGGTTGCTGGAAAACTACAAGCGATTTAGATTCAGTTGCCATGTTGATATTGCATCAATAGAAATAGGATCAAATGTAATAAAATTAGATAAAATTTAATAAAGAAACAAAATTAGTAACAAGCTTGATTAAAAATAAATAAACAAATTCTGTGAAAAACGAACAGCCAAGATCTGACCGTCAGACAAGTGAAAGAAACTGTCATAATTTTGGTTCTATAGAAAAATTTGTTGACTTTAGTTCCAAAATACTGCACAAACAAAAATATAGAACATACGATGCTATAAAATCTCCTTAAATTGAACTACAAAAGGTATATATATATATATATAAATATATATATATATATATATATAAAAATTTGAAATAGTTAATACAGCGTGGCTGTAGTTTTTTAACTTAAAAAATTACCGCCATCTTGTATTAACTATTTCAAATTTTCATATCAATATATGCAGGTTTCTGCGAGAATTAACATCCATTATATATATATATATATATATATATATATATATATATATATATATATATATATATATATAATATACAATTGAAAGCGATCGACCCCTATACGTATGCCGTTTTGGTAATTGTAATGACACGGCCATTAGTATATATAGCTACCTATACAATGCGTTGACCAATGGTACTGACGTATTGTGCAAAATTGGTCAATCAAGAGCCGGACCGGACGTTTCCTGTCTGGCTGGGCCCCAAAAAGAACTAAAGCAGACGTGCTATTAACAACTGGCATCCCGATTTCGGTATAATGACAGCCTTAGCTAATCGTTCCCTGACTACCCTGTATAATCGTAACGACCTCACATTGTCGATGGACGGTCTTAACACAGACGTATTTTTGGTATAGTTTGTAATTTCTTAGAACATCTCTTCGGTTAAGTGTTGTCGAAATGCTGACTTTAAATATCATGTAAAAGAAGAAAATAAGTGAGTTATAGTAAATAAAGAATGAACGTTTGGTTTGAAAATACGAATAGTAGACGTATTTTTTTGGACGCGCGGTTCCAAGCAGGGAAAATAATAACCTTTTTATGCGGTTCGTGGAGAATGTTAGGGATAATTAAACGATTACAAAAGACGCGTGCCAGGCGAGCCTGAAGGAAGAACGGTGGATAATTGGTATAAGAAGTTCAAACCAGATGACGCCTTGCGTCTATCCATCGATCATTACACGCACGCAAAGCGTGCGTCTTTTGTTACGGTTTTCTTTTACTACATCATAATATACAAACCGTTTTCGGACTACATAGTCACCTACGCTATATCTAGTTCATTCAAATGTTGAGTTATTTTGAGTTATTACTTATTAGTTACGCAAAAAGTTACCCATGTTTCAATCTAATTTACATTGCATGAATTTTGCTAATAAACAAAACTATGACAAAGGCATGTTGTTGCTCTTTAAAATTTGAGTCCTCTTTGTTACTTTTGAGACTATAACGTTTTAATTTAATGTACTATGATACAAACTTTTCATTTCGATACTTTAAAATATCTGATGTGGCCAGACACATGACTTTATCATACTATATATAAAATTAATAGTTTGCTGCATGAGATTCTATTTGATCAAGATTGGTGGTGTCTGCATTAAAATAAAACTAGTTAGCCAGGATTTGACAGATATTTTGATACGTACTATTGCCAGTATGTTTTGTCAAAACACCAGCGTTTGGCACTATCTACTGTCATTAGAATGTGTCATCACAATTGATAGTATAAATCTTTGAATCACTAATAAACAAAGCAGCTGATTCTACACAAATCTAAACCGCTTTTTACTCTACTGTAAATTTTATTATATTGGATTTAAGCCATTTGAGTATTAAGACTACGCTATTCAAGATTTTAGTGGTTACAGTTGTTAAATGTTATATTTGCTTTATGTATACATTGTTATTTTATAAAATTATGTAAAATTCAATGTTTCTGGCCTCTATGACTTCATCATTTTAATGGCTATCCCATATTTTTTAAGAGAGTTTTTAATTGTCTTAATGGCAGGGAAAGCATTTTATAGCCTTACATAAGAAATTGTTTCAGAAAAATAATTGAAAATTGTAAAATATGGAAAACTCTGGGGAACATGAATGTTCTGAATAAAAAATTAAACTGCGTTTTGGATAGAAATAGTTGCCCTGAATACAAATTCGGACTCAAAAACCACTTCAAAAAGGTATCATATTAATAAACCTTAAACTGTAAACTTTTATCTGAAATCGTGAAAGTTTATTTACAATTAGAAATGTGTTTTTAATCATTTACGCGGATTCTTTAAGTGTTGTGCGGGCGTTATAATCAGGGATGTAAAAACGTAATTTACCACGTAAATTACCGAATTAATTACCATATTTAATGGTAATTTACCGATTTTTAATTACCGTAATTTACGCCGTAAATTACCTATGGTAATTTACCGACAATTTTAATTACCGTTGGTAATTTACCGGAATTTATAAATTAATTCCTTCCATCAGTAGAAGACCTTCCATCAGTAGACGCATGAATGCGCCCCACCCCTCCTAAGCAGTCGACAAGTGCACTGTTGTTTTCGTTTGCCTGGGAAGTACCTAACAATCCGCGTGGCGCATGGTCGGACTCGTGCGTGACAATGTTTTTCTAGGTGTCATTTAGCCAATGGAAATGGGTCTATGGGTAAAGTTACCACATCCAATGACAGTTCCATTGCCCGTAAACGTTATATTTTTACTATTCCAAATAATCCGACATTACTTTTTACATTTAATACATTACATTTTGTATTTAATGAATAGAGAAGTGGAAAGCCCCTTCGCCAATGGCGACCAATCCAACAAATCCGATAATGCAGCTCTGAAATCAGAAGCCATTGTGTTAGAAAAATGACAAACAACCCTCTGTGAACCGGAGAGTTATTTTGTGAATGTGGACAGAATTAAATTGTATATTTTCTACTATTATACTGTTTCATTTTCCTCTTTTTGTAATTGTGCTATAAAATAGTATTTCTATGTAGTCTTTGCTTTGGATTTAGTACTATCAAATCAGGCAAAAGATCAGAGATAGCTAGTTATCCACAAAATAATAATTTAAGGTTACCAAACATTTTTATTAACATTAGTTGTAATCATAACTTACAGTGATCTGTTTAAGTTCACATTTTGAGTTTTTAATTACCCGGTAATATAAATCAGCGTAATTTAACATTAAGAATTTTTAATTATCCGGTAATTTAAACAGGCGTAATTTACATTTTGAATTTTTAATTACCCGGTAATTTAAACCAGCGTAACCATTTTAAATTTTTAATTATCCGGTAGTTTACGCCATCGTAATTGACCATTTTTAAGTTTTAATTACGTGGTAATTTAATATTTGAAATTAATAATTTTAATTTCAACGGTAATTTACGAATAAAATTAATTACCGTAATTTAACATCCCTGGCTATAATAATAGGAACAACGAAAACATGACGTGATATGAAACTTTCAAGCTCGGATTCGTATTCAGTGCAAAGATATCTACCAAAAACGCCTATTCGTTTTTCATTCACAAAAAAAAACATTCCCTAATCTTCAAAAGAATTTTACTCGAAAATTTTCTTATGTAAGGTCGTAAAATTTGTATGCTATAATGAAGAAAAATAACAGATCTGTCAAAATCAACAAGAAATATATGGGGCTGTCATTCAAACTATGTATATTTCTTAAGAAATCAAAACGCAAGAATAATCAATAATTGAGTAGACTTATTAAAATTTCGGAAAAGAAGTAATACATAATAACATGCTCTCTTAGATTTTGACAATAGGGTTGCAGTCAGTTTGAGAACTGGCAAAGTGTTTGACTGAGGTCAATTTTGTTTTTAATTATTGCATAAAAGATTTCCAGATGCAAAAGTAAGAATCCGTGTTTCATTCATTGTAAATAAAACCTATTTCTTAAATGATTTCTATCATTGACTTCACATTTAGAAACGTTTAAACATTAAATACAGTTCATATTTTAGTTTTAAAAATCCTGCATACTCCACACAGGGCAATTTATGCAGTTTAACAAAGCGGCATAGAGATGTCGCCCATTATATAAAGTCGTCCGAGCCCAAGCGCTAATCTTCGAGATTTCTTTGTAAGCACGCGGCCAGGGTTCAAGCCCTGTCTTAGAAACAATACGGCCGGAAGATTTACAGCGCCCTTAAAAATAAATTGGTCCGAGCCGTCGCTTCGCAACTGGTCACCAGCCCAGCCCGGAGGGGCATAAATTTTAAAATATTCCTCACGAACGAAACGAAACGTCCAGATGTTATTTTCGACGTCGATCATCTTCGAGGTGTTGGCTGGTATTTCGATCAATCAAGAATAACTCAAAGATAGAAGTATGTAATATAATACAAGAAGAAGAGGGTGTGTTTACTGAGCAGCGTCGAAATAAATAAACATAGGGGGTTGTAGGCTATGGAACATCTTGGAGTTGTTCTGAAGGAGCAGCTGTTCTTCGATTCTTCTGAGTAGGTATATAATAGGAGGCGGAATAGCACGAGTCAAGTGGGGCACGTCACGTTTGAAATATTTAAACGTTTCAGGCTAATTTGGCGTGACCGATTCCCTTTCCTAACAAATTGTTGAAGAATAAGGGATGTTTTTCCCATCCATATTTCCAAATGAATCAAAAGTTTCTTGTTACTATTCTCCAAAATCCCAACAACTTAAACGCGAAATTCAAAAACTAAAGGAGGCATCATATTGGAATCCTTCTTAACCAAATTGACTCCCGATAAAGAAACAGATTACTCGCTGTGGAAAGCAGTGAGGAAATACAAGAGGCCAGTGGCCCATGTCCCACCTATAAGACGAAGAGACGGGACCTGGGCAAGTGACAATAACCAGAAGGCTGAAATTTTTGCAGAACATCTAACAGAAATCCTCCAGCCCCACAACATCGAATCAGAGCCAATCATAAATGAAGATATAACCTATGATGAAGAAGCCATACAGCTAGTTACTCCAAAGGAAGTTGCCAGAGAAATCAAGACAAACCTGAATCCAAAGAAGGCACCTGGATATGATCTTATCACAGGAGAAGTTCTTAAGCAATTACCTAAGAAAGGTATTGTTATGCTGACGTACCTAATAAATGCATCGTTCAGATTAAAATACGTCCCACATGTCTGGAAAGTAGCAGAAGTTATCATGATACCAAAACTAGGCAAACCACCGACCGAGGCCAAATCATATCGCCCAATATCACTGTTACCAATGATATCGAAACTCTTTAAAAAGTTGCTTCTAAAGAGAATGAAACCTATCATTGAGAGAAAAGAACTAATTCCTAACCACCAATTTGGTTTTAGAGAAAAGCATTCCACTATAGATCAAGTCCATAGAATAACAGATATCATAGAGAAAGCATTAGAAGAAAAGCTTATTTGCTCAACAATCTTCCTTGATGTGACACAAGCTTTCGATAAGGTTTGGCATGAAGGATTGATACACAAACTAAAGAGTATGCTACCTTTACAATACGTCGAGCTGCTAACATCCTATATATCTGATAGACAATTCAGAATAAAACAGGTCGATGAATACTCGGAACTAAAAGAAGTCAAAGCTGGGGTACCCCAGGGTAGTGTATTGGGACCAATTCTCTATCTACAATATACAAGTTACCTTCCACAGATTGAAAATGTAACAGTCGCCACATTCGCAGATGACACGGCTCTAATGGCAGTGGGATCAACTATTGGTGAATCTACCAGGAATCTTCAACAAGCTAGTAACAAAATATATAAATGGACCAAAAAAATGGAAGACCAAGCTCAACGAACTGAAATCTGTCCACATTAACTTCACAAACAAAAGAATCGAGGACATACCTCATGTCAAGATTAACGACGCCATAGTTCCACATGCGAACACTGCAAAGTATTTGGGTATGACACTGGATACAAAACTAAGGTGGAAAGAACACGTTAAGAAGAAAAGAGTAGAGCTTGGCCTCAAATACAGAGAACTGTACTGGCTTCTGGGAAGAAACTCTCAGTTGTCAGTACAGAACAAACTACAAGTTTACAACCAAGTACTAAAACCGATTTGGTTATACGGCATCCAGCTTTGGGGCTGCGCAAAAAGCTCCAATATACAAGGAATCCAGATTTTCCAACATAAAGTACTAAGGAATATGGTTAACGCTCCTTGGTACATACGGAATAGTGACCTGCACCGTGATCTTGGTGTCCCACAAGTCATCCAAGAGATAAAAAGATTCGCCACTAAGCATGAATCTCGCCTAAGCCATCACGTCAACGTAGACCTCTGCAGCTACTGGACAACCAGAATCTAGTGAGAAGACTAAAAAGAACTAAACCCTTCGAACTAGTGAATCAGTGAAATGTGTAAAAAGCAGAGAGCACAGTGAGTGAAGTGTTAGTGCCTCTTGTTTGGGACAAAGTAAATATAGGGACATCAGTGGATAGCCTATTAGAGACAAGTACCTAGTTTTAAGAATTCAGATTTAAATTGATGGTTAATCTTATTGTTCGTTATAGGGTTATGTTCGTTATTGTAAGCAGTTCTATGGCAGTTCTTTTCGAGAGCGATTTATTTATGAGTGTGTCTCTCAGATCGATTATTTGTTTATTAGGGATTTATTGATAGGTACGTACACAATTTCACTGGTTTTCAGATTTTCTAATTAAATATTGTTTAAGGTGCTCCATTTCCATATAGAACTTTAAGTTACCATCCAAGGACAGCAGCTCTGTATACTTTAGTCTGAATACACGATATGTCATTAGCGGCTGGTTTAAATTTAAATCAGAGATGGTCCGAGTGGTACCTATTACCGATATTACTTTAGGTCATATCTAAATAAATTATTTATGTTGTATTTACATTTTCAATTTGAAACAGCGCCATCTATCCACAGACCGTTGAACTATTTTGCAATGCCAACAGACTAAAACTCTCCCAGAATGTTATTCTAGTTACATTCGCTAAGACGTAACTCCCATCGTTATACGTAACATTTAATGTACTTTTAAAATATATTACAGTACACAATAATCATACGCCAGGAAGACCATTCGTCTTGATTATTTCGGCCTCATTTGTTTCTATCACGTAGATTGACGTATTACGTGATTCTTTTGTCCCAACAAATTTATCGTTGAAGACTTGAACGTGATTCTACTAGAATTTCGTATGTGTGTGCTTGACAAGCTACAACAAGCTTTTACTTTACTCTTAGGTACATTTCTATATTTGATAGTTTTGTATCTTCTATTAGTCTGCATTCAATTCATATACTGACGTCACTATACTACATATTTAATACCTATGAATCATATATTAATTGCTTGCCACTCGTTAAGATTATTAAGTAGCCAGATGAGCAACTTGGATAAGTCATAGTTTAATATGTGTGCGTCAGTTTATATTTGCAAATATCCGGCTTTGGAAGTTTTCGAAACTACAACACATATTCAGCTCCCTCCTTAATTTTATTTACACATACCTGATTTACTCTTGCGTTCACTGAACTGAACATAATTTGATCTGACGGACTCCTTTTGCTAGTTACACCATATTGGAGGACCACCCCGGTTTGCTATATTCGACTACCTGAACAATCTGCTTCCGCTATACATTGCTATATATCTCCCTTCATACTCATAAACTGACAGATCATCTAAATGTGATCGTCCATGCGCAAAAGCCGTATTCAAATGAATTATAAACGTTAAATATTATTTGTAAATACGAGATCATTGTGTTAAGTCGATACCATTCACGTTGCCCTTTTTGACTGTACCGCCAGCACCGAATCGAATGTAGGGGATTTCTATATTTTAGAGATGGACTTGAATAGGGTATTTGACTATTATTCGAAAACCATCTTAGTGTGTTTATTCCTTCACTCTACATTG
Organism: Aphodius sticticus; assembly: GCA_963966075.1. Classification (NCBI taxonomy): domain Eukaryota; kingdom Metazoa; phylum Arthropoda; class Insecta; order Coleoptera; family Scarabaeidae; genus Aphodius; species Aphodius sticticus. The sequence continues at coordinate 1,726,961 of OZ014508.1, read as the reverse complement.
TAAATGCATTGCTTTTCGTATTTATTTCCTCAATATTTCATAAAAATCAGCGTTAAAAATTGAATCACAAAAAGTCCCGCCAAAACGATACTTTCTGTTGTGTGACGTCACACGATAGTAGATGTCAAATCGGCCCATATGGTCTGTCAGCATCGACATCGTCGCCGTTTGGTAATTGTGTTGTATGATGTTTTGTTTTCACAATTTCTACATAAAAGGCATAATAAAAGAAATACGTCAATAAAAACTCCGGATAAACTATTTGTAGATGTTCCGCAAGATTTGAAACTGCGAAGAAAGTGGTTGGCTCGTAGAAATCCAAATGAAATAAATAACGGCCAATACAAGTGTTTTTTGTAGTGAAGATTACTTCGACATAAGTAAAACTGACTAGAATAAGTTATCTGATCTGACAGCTTAAGGTTTGGGCTAACCTAACCTACAAAGTTATGCTTACATGGCACATTAGTGCTATTAAATTCAAACGGGAGAAGCATAAGAGCGCGTTCGGATTATCCGGTAGGGTACGGTGAGAGTGACGCGCTGCATAATAGGCGGACTAACGTCATACGACGTTTATCTGCACATAAAAGAGAGACAGCCGACCCAGGTTATCTGAGCATTGCTCTCCCCATACCCTACCCTGACAAACCGAACGCGCTCTAAGCGTACTAACGAATGACGCCACTAGAGACTGAGCCAATTACAGAGCGTTTTCAATCACGTGATAAGACATGAATAAAATTCAATTTTAATTTTGGTTTTTAATAGAAACAAAAGCATATTTTTTTTGAAAAGTAATAACAAATAGTGGAAAGTGGAATTGAAACAGAATGACACTTTAACATAACCCTACATTTTCATTTCCTATTTTATTTATGTATAAGTTTGATTATCAAACTTTCTATAAATAATTCGATAAGCTAATTTTTTCCTGATTGTTATTCACACGACATCACGACATTGATACCATACCAGATAACACAAAAACAACTGAAACCGGAAAACCACTGAAAACGGATCTGGTCACTTTTATCTTTGACCACAAATTGATATTCGATATCAACAAAGGCCAATCAACAAAGGAAATCGTTTGGTAACCAGACGGATACCATGACCATATTATTAATACATGCCCTATATTTTGTAATTTTTAGTTAATAACTTTCGAGGGGAAGCCATAAATTTCGTGTAGGGGGTGCTAGTGAAAAGGGTGAAATATAACAAGTGTGAACTACGTTTGTAAATGTGCTGCACACCAAGTGCGAGCAATGACAAATTGCACTGATATTAAAGTACTCCTCTGACTCGTCTCCTCATTGTGAATTAATGGTCATGCCAGGTGATGCGCCTCTGCAACGAATTAACCCCATTTGGGAAGGGTTAATTTATAACCGATGTGTTAAACGGCCACATTTTTAATTTGAATTCGGTTTGATAAATTATTACAGATGCAGTGGCTATGGCTACATATAAATTTAATCCATTATGTCAATTGATTGATGAGACAAATGAATATTTCCTGAAACACATAGTTTTGTATCACCCTGTATAAGAAATTGTGATTCAAAGTACGATAAGGCAACAGGAAGTCAGGTACTTAAATTATAATTAAACTTTTACCGGAATAAAAAAAAACAAAACGTTGTGAAATTGATATTTTTACCGTAAAAATCAATTATCAACTTTTTCATTTAATAGGACGTGAAAACGGGAACACGATACTCAAATTCTCGACGTAATATCGAGATAATAAAACTAGAGAAATGGAATATACAGTAATAATACAAGAAGCTGCTTTAAAGACACCAAAACGATTATTAAATTTAACATGAACAGTTTGAACTTTCTCTTTCATTATAAAGACCTGGGAAATGGCCAAAAGCTGTTTGTTTTATTTTCTAATTCTAAGAGGTCGCTGGTGTAGAATGTTTAAAGAAATATTTGAATATGTTACCATAAATTTAGAAATAATTTCTAAATTTGTGGTTACTATATTTAGAATCTAGGGTATTTTGCGGAAACCGACTGTAGTACTGTTGGTACTATAGTAAACTGTCACCTTCGTGTCACGCAGAAAAGTGATCGCTCGAACGAAGAGAGAATTACTTGGATGAAGTAGTTGGTAGGTTCGTATATACGCGAGAGATTATTGAATTCAACCAAGAAATTTTATTTCTTGGAATAATTACTAGATATAAGAAAGTGGTTACTCTGGTGAAGTAAGTAAACAGTCTTCAATGAAGTGTATATTTTTATTCCCGGTAAATATTTTTAGCTACTTAATGTAAGAATTTTAAAGATTTGGCACAAATACGTTTTCTATTGCTAATTAACAAGATGGTATGTTATATTTACTTACTCGTTCTAACCTGTTGCGTGCCTTACACCAAATTATTCCGTGTTGAAACGTTTATTGTACACTAATCACAAGGCATATCCCCTACGGGTACTTCGCTGTTGTTTTCGTACTAGGTTTTGCTCCGTTACGGCGCCAGCCCTACGCGCGGGCGCGCGAGCCTTGACAAAATCACGATGCGTATATTTATTCCAGAGAAAGGGATTACTTGAAAGAAGTGAGAATCACTTCAGTTAAATAATTGGTGGGTTTTTATTCAGTAAACAATACTTATATTAAATGTCTTATATTTTCTTGGATCAAGTAACTACGCACTTGGATGGATTTACTATTACTTCGTTGGAGAAATTGACATTTTTGGGACGAAATATTCAATTACTTCTTTCAATACAATATTGGTTCTTATAAAGAAAGAATTTATTTGTCGACAGGATTTATCTGAGAAATTATTTTACTTAGATACCTAACTTTCTACATCCAAGTAAATATGCATTTGAATCTAGTAAATAAATTCAAGAAATTATGTTTTCTCGTTCCAAATAATCACTTTTCTCTGTGTAGCTTTAAAAGAGTCACTTCCAAAATCAGGATTTATATTATGTTTATATTATTTTTCAGTCGATACTGAAACGTCACTGATATTAGTATTTTTTTTATATATTTATGACTCAAACTTTATTAAACTGAAAGAATCAGAGTTGTTTGCAGCTTAGTCATATTGATTGCCCTCATAAATGAACATGTAATATTTAATTAATACCATTGATGCAGTTAAAAGGTGAGAAGAATAATAAGAAATATGTTCTATATGTAACTATATGATCCATCATTTATTATATTTCACCAAAACAACAAATATCGACTAAAAATGATTATTATTCTACTGTCATTTCATAATTAACACATTGTGACACTGGTTTTGATTTCATAATGAAAACGTCTCCACAATTTCTGCCACTGCTGTCACAAAGCGACTTTGTAGTGCATGTTCAATAAATTGTAGTTAATGGTCTACTTTTAACACAACAAAAAAATAAATATTATTCAACAAAAAAATCAAACACTGATGACTTAATATTAAAAGCCTTTAACTTTATTTACACTGTGTATATTCCTACTGTAAGGCTTGAATCATATATTATAATTTATAACTATCCCCTTTTCCCTTTTAACAATACATAAAAACAAACATATACAGGACCGTGTCCGTTACAAGCAAACAATGGCGATGACAAATGGACAACGAGAATTAAAAAGGTTATAATCGCAGTCATTTATTTCTAGAGCGGGCGTGTCAACGAATGACCTCTGTTAATAAGGGTAAGATGTACACCCTGTACCCCCGAATAAGCGCGTACAAAAAGGGTTACAGACTAGACAAAAGAGGGTTCTCTAATTGTAGACTATTAATGCTACAAGGCGACACATGTTTTCAGAACTGGTTACTGTGACATTTTTTCTTATTTTTTGTGATAGGGTTGGTACTAGTATAATTTATTACCACAACTGAAATCTTTTATCTTGTTACTGTATGTATGTATAAATTTTTGTATGGATTAGAATTTAGTAGAATTCATTTAAAAAATAAAGCATTTCTAAGAACTATTATATTAACATATAAATATTCTACATCGTATACATTATTTAGTTATGCAATGAACAATGGGAAGTTTGGTTTTTCCGCTAGTATAACCTAACAATTATCTATTTTTATTCAACTCTTTACGTATAGTCCCCACAATAATTATTGTTTCTTTTCTAGGATATAAAATTTTTAATAACACACTGAGAAAATTGTATAATTGCAATCATAACTACATAAGGAGGATGTCTAGGGTTATGAAAATATAAATTAAAAAAGGATATAGTACGGTCACGTTTCGCTGTAGCTATTACGAATCGGATCTAAATTATTTCTGCCCAGTGTAATGACTTTCATTCAACCTTATTTGCATCGCATTCGACATAACACGTAGCTTCTTATTGTGTGCTAAATTCACGATGGAGATATTACATTTATAATAAATACAATATATTGTATGCCGGCTCACGTGCCGCCTTTATGCCACTCGAGACAATGATATTATTTGTCATATTATATCTCTCATTGTTTCACTACTGGTTCTATTAAGTGAACCGTACTTATTACATACACATTGTGTGTGTCTAAGTTTAACATTAATTATATTTGAGAAAAAATCAGGTATTAATCCATTTTAGTTAGGTAGTACATTGTACCAGATACACAAGGGACCAAGGTTCAAATCCACATATGGTCCTTTTTTTAATTATTTTTTCAATTTAATTTAATATACTATTTTTTTCTAATTTCCGTTACTAATTTTATATAAATTTACAATTAGTGATTACGTAACTCCTCTAATAGAGTTACTACAACTGGTGACCAGATTTGCTCGTTTTCATGCACTCGGCTGACTAAACGTGTATAATTGAAATCAGTTGGCACAGCGTGACGCATTTTATGAGTTGACCTGGACGCCTGTGTAGTGGTACCCCTTCTGTGTCTACATTGTAACACTTACATAGAAAAGGCGTGCGAAAAATTATGTCATTATCAAAGTTTTTTGTCACTTTACGGCAGTGAACAGCTGGTTGTACCAACGCTGCTCTCTAGGGCACTAACAGAATGGGTTGCACCCTATGTCCCTACGGGACACTTTTGACTTGTGACTACTGTGAGTTGTTATTATTCAATCTGTCCGAATTAATAAATTTGATGTGATGATGTATAAAAAATATAAAAAAGCATTTTTTAATCGATTTAAAAAATACTATTCTTGTAAAAGAAAACTTGTATCCAAATTGTATCAAAACATCATTATAAAATTTGACTATTAAGTGTTTGTTATGTAATGTTAATGTCAGTAGGCTGAAAGGGGTTGAAAGGACCCGAAAGGGTGTTAAAACTGCTGTGTAATCCTTTGAACGATTTACTCCAAAAAATCCAGCCCTTAGAATGACAACGAATTTATGACGTCGTGTAAAAACAACAATAGACAATAGACCTAACCTAACAGAAGAAAATCATTATTTAATTTACCAGCAAAAACACACTACCAAAGATGTCCATGAAGTTTTATTTAATTATTTCGGTCGACAACAAAACTAACTAGATTCAATTTCCTACTCATCGGGATTACTCATCACTTTTGTCTGACGTCTCATCTGTCAAGGTTATCGCGTCGAAAAAGTTGCTCGGAGCATCATCGGAAAATCTGCATTGCGTACTTAAAGTGTTAATAAAAAAGATGGGCTGATTTCTCTTATGTAAATTACCGGTCTTTCAAAGAAATTGACGAAAAGGGAATTCCCGTTTCCCGTTGTTTGTTTATAATATGCAATTCAGACTTGCCTGAATGACCTTGGATGAGGCTAGAAAAACGCAAACACCTTACGGTTGGAATGAAGCTATAATTAACACGCCAAAACTATTCAGAGTGATTGTTTGTAAAAGTAGGGAACATAATTGTGCATTACATATTACAAAAATGTTACGTATTTCGGTATTTAGCTATATTTACATTAAAAGAACATGTGGAAATTTGGACTCTTTTCTATAGAAATTATATTAAATTATAATATAACTAGAAATGAATATACGGACATACCGTATCTTACGGACTTACCGTAATGATAATAATAAAATAAAAAGTACAGCCACAACCTGGATTTGGACCAGGGACCTTTGTATCGCTAGCACAATGCTCTATCCAACTGAGCTATTGAGGTAAAGGTCCCTGGTTCAAATCCAGGTTGTGGCTGTAATTTTTAATTTATTTAAAATATACATCCCGCCTGTATATCACCTTTATACATTGATTAAATTATAATATTAAAGTTTTGTCTAACGATTAATCATCGCAGTTTCCATTTTTCGTAGAGATTTATCACGCAGAAAGAATGCAGAAAAAGACGTAGGAAAAACATAAGCAAGACTACAAACGACCCAAATGTGTTCTACAGGTGTAGGCTCCTTTAACTGACTTTTGGTGTGTTTGGAGTATAAACTAAATACTAGTTACTCCAGAAACATTCAGAAAATGTGAAGGTCTACTTTATGTTGTTCTTTAACACTTGACACTACTTTGGTTTATATTAAGACACCAATGGTTTTAAAACAAATATTTTGTTTTAAACTACATATGTATTTTATTTTAAACATGTTTTAAACAGTTTTTTTTAACTGTTGTGTTTTAAACTTCCGATATTTTAACAGTTTTTGTTGTTTTTCATGTTTTTCAGTGGTAGCAAGTAAAATAAGGAATGAAAAGACGCTGATTAAAATGCTTACAAATAAAATAATTGCATAACTTAAAACCTGTTTAAAACAAGTTTTATATTTACTAGTAATAGCTATTATATTCTAGTAATATCTCCATTTTGTTCATTTGTTGTTTGTTTAATTTTCCACTATTTTAGACAGTACATAGTAAAAATTGACATTCGATGAGTTTTTTTAATAGGGTATTTGACTATTATTGGAAAACAATCTTAGTGTGTTCATTCCTTCACACTACATTGTAAATGCATTATTTTTCGGAATTATTTCCTCAACATTTCATAAAAATCAGCGTTAAAAATTGAATCACAAAAAGTCCCGCCAAAACGATACTTTCTGTTGTTTGATGTCACCCGATAGTAGATGTCAAATCGGCCAATATGGTCTGTCAGCATCGGCATCGTCGCCGTTTGGTAATTGTGTTGTATGATGTGTTGTTTTCATAATTTCTACATAAAAATGGGTTATACATGGTGTATAAATCCACAATGCAGAAATACGTCAAGAAAAACTCCGGATAAACTATTTGTAGCTGTTCCGCAAGATTTGAAACTGCGAAGAAAGTGGTTGGCTCGTAGAAATCCAAATGAAATAAACAGCGGCCAATACAAGTGATTTTTGTTGTGAAGATTACTTCGACATAAGTAGAACTGACTAGAATAAGTTATCTATCGTATTTTCGAACCAGGTATTATCTGATCTGACAGCTTAAGGTTAGGGCTCTCCTAACCTACAAAGTTATGCGTACATGGCACTTTAGTGCTATTAAATTCAAACGGGAGAAGCTTACGAGCGCGTTCGGATAACCGGGTATTGTACGGCGAGAGTGACGGGCTGCATAATAGGCGGACTAACATCATACGGCGTTTATCTGCATATAAGAGAGAGACAGCCGACCCAGGTTATCTGAGCATTGCTCTCCCCATACCCTACCCTGACAAACCGAACGCGCTCTAAGCGTACTAACGGATGACGTCACTGGAGACCGAGCCAATTACAGAGCGTTTTCAATCACGTGATAGGACGTGAATAAAATTCAGTTTTAATTTTGGTTTTTAATAGAAATAAAGCATTTTTTTTTAAGTAATAACAAATAGTTTTCTTAAACTGTAATCTATGGGGATGACTATAATACAAGCCATATTTTTAATACAGTCAAATACCCTATTTAGAATGTCATCATGATTGAAAATATAGCAAACAATATACAGGGTGAGTTTTAAAATTTTGTGCAACTGCTTACAGAAATGCTGTCAGTGATTCAAGGACACATCAATAAGGTTCTAACAACAAAAGCAGGATTTCATCTAAAAATATAAAGTTTAAGCACTTTCCGACTCTTTTTCTGAGGCATTTATTACAGAGGCTATAAATTTGCTAAAAATACTAAAATCAGGAGCTTTTAAATTTTAAATTATTCTAAATTTACACTGGTTTATCAACTTTCTGGTATACTAATTTCACTGGTTTGCATCAGGGCTATTAGGACAGTATAACTTCCCTATATGGGCGTGCAATGACCACTGGGTATTTCACCCTCCTGTTGGGCAATATTAGGCGTATGCAAGTCGAAAAACTGCCCATTGGTCACCCAGCCGGCTGGACATTATGCAAACTCCACCTTTGCCTTCATTCAACATCTACTTATCGTACAAAGCACCAGAATACCATTATTTTCCTTTGTTGAGTTATGCTCCTGGTAGCGATTGATTAATCTGCACCCTGCCGCTTTGTCGGATGCACATTAAAGGCACCATTGACTTCCAAAGTAGATGGCATCACGTAACAGGTAAATAGCTGTGGGAGGAGGAACGCATATTTATGGGTAATTGGAAAGGCAACCGAAGCGAAACAACCCCAAATTTGTTCCTCCACGGTCACAAACAAAGAACCGTACCAGTAAATAACAATATCTGTCCAATGGTTATGCTTTATATCGGGGATGAGCAACCTTTTTTTACAGCGGACCAGAAACAACAAAATAAACCTAATACAAAAAAAAAATACATAAATAAAACACTCATTAATAGAAATACTACTAAAAAACGACGAAAGATATATGTGGAGAAACATTAATTATTTAAAGAGAAATTTGGCATTGCTTCTTTGCTATCAATTGGTCTATATTTGCAGACATAGACGACACAGCAACTCGCACGCAGCTTTTAATTATTTTCATTGCCGAAAATAATTGTTTGCAAACATAAGTGCTTCCAAAAAGTGTCATTATTTGCTTTGAATGTGCGGCTAATCGTGGGAATTTGTGTAAATTGATGTAATTTTCATAAAAATTTTGTATGACAACATTTTGAAATTTATTTTATAAATCCGTGTCGTTTTGTAAATCTATTAATTTCATTTGTAACTCATCCGGTACTGTTTCCACTTCTACATTGAATGTTGAAGAAAAAATGTTAAAACTAAGAACAGTTTTTTCTGATCTAAATATTTTATCGTAATTTGAAATTCAGTTAATAATTTTCGGGTTTCAGGAGGATTTTCTTTTCTTAAGAGTGACGTGTTGTTTGACAACAGATGTTTGTGTCAAATTTTGAGTTTGCTTTAAAAAGCTTTAATTTTGTCAAACATGTGAATAAAACGCTGAGTTATATCGACGAGAAAGGCAAAATCACACTCAAACAATTGAATATCATTTTTTAAATTACTTTTTAGCATAGCACCTTTACTCAACCGACCCACTTCTGTGTTCACCATATTCACTTCTCAAATCTTCTAAAAATTCTTTATGTTGGCGATGATTTAACGCTCGAGATTTGAGAAAATTAATAAGTTTCATTACAGGCGTGGTGACATTGGACATATTTAAATTTTTTGCACAAAGAGAAGGTTGGTGAATTATGGAATGGTTAACAAATATTTCTCTGCCTGTTAAGTTTTTAATTTCATTAAATAACGTTCCCACGACACCTACATGCATGCTTGGCATTGCTGGCGCCCCATCGGTTGATATGCCGACAATTTTATTTAATTTTATTTAACGGAATTTAGTTCATCGATTTTAGTTCATTGTTACTGTACCTGTTGTAGATCCTTTCATTGGAATCAATGAACGCAGTTCTTCGGTTACATTAAAAGTTGCATCGATTCCTCTTACAAATATCGCTAGATGTGATGTGTCGCTGATGTCACAGCTTTCATCAAGTGCCAAGGAATACCATCCTAATTTTTTAATGCATTCACGTAAAGTTGCACTTATGTTTTCAGACATAAATATAAATGTAAATATTGTAAATCTTGATAAACTGATTTTGGAAATAATGTCCTTTTTATCAGGATAGCTATTTCTGCAACAGCAGTTAAACATTCCTTAATCATCTCACCATCAGCAAATAGTTTCATATTACTTTATCATACGCAGTATTATAAAGTATTGTAATCATGCCGAAAAAAAAATTTGAGTTTTTAGCGGAAATATGTCCTTTTGGGTCCCCTGAACATATTTGACCAAGGTACAAAAAAATGTCTGTGTGTGTGTGTGTGTGTGTGTGTGTGTGTGTGTGTGTGTGTGTGTGTGTGTGTGTGTGTGTGTACCCGATTTTTGTGGCGACGATTCCGAAGAAACTACTAAAGGTATCGGAACGAAACTTCATATTTAGAAGTTTCATGACCAAACTTAGAGCTGAAAAGCTTTTGGCTCAAAAGGGTCCAAAGGAACTGGATGTTTCCTCCAAGCATGTTTCAAGGATTTTGCAAAGGAGCCGCCATTTCTGTAATTTCGGCAAAACAGCTAAATAATAAATTAAAGAAGAGGAAATTTTGTATCATTTATGTCTATGACAATTTTTGGTAAAATTAATAGTTTGGCTGCAGGAGCAGATTCAAATTGAGATCGGTCGTGTCGGCCTTAAAACTAAGTAGCCAGGATTTTAATTCTAATGACAGAACTGTGACAGAACTAATGACAGACAGTGTCATACGGTGATGTTTTGACAATAGCTCTGCGCCGGAACCACCTGACCAGCCTGGGGACAAGCACGAAGGCAAAGCGGATGCAGGACCTCTGCAAATAGATGCTGAGCGGGACGTCAGCGATGAAGATGACGTTGAGCCCGATCAACGAAGGAGACGGCGAAGGCGGTGGCGGTAGCTGCGTGTGCGTGCTGTGTGTGTGTCCATGTTTTATTCAATAATATTTAGATCAAAACGTTTTACGTTATTTTAAATATTTTAGTACAGCATTTTTATTGTATTATCGTTGTTTGTTTTTAAAAATATACCCGCCAAGCTATTCACTCACTGGCGGGTAAATCGTAAAGATTTCAAATTTGCAAATACAATTTCGGATAAGCGCCCATGGCGCAAGGCACCGTTTGTTTTATCATTTGAAATTATGGTAATTCATAATGTGTATTTTCTTTAATTAATATATTTGTGTTAATGGTTAATGGAATCGCACAATTTGACTGTGTAACTAGCTTTCACAGCCAATTCTGATGAAATGCTTTGAACCTTGAATATATTTTCTTGTTGTTTTAAACATTTCTCCAACTGATTCAAGGATGCTTTTATAATTTGTCTCATGTTTAAAGCGGATACTGAATCTGAGCATAAAAGGCTAACAGTTTTATCTTTCACCAGAGTGAAAAAGTAATACAATTTCAATTTTTCATTAAATTTTCTATTTGCATCCCCAACCTTTCGTTTTCTTGTTTGTTAGTAGGACATATGTGCAACTATAACAATAGTTATAGCAAGTGTTTAACTAATTTTGAAATTTAAAAATGGTGCTTACCTATTTTCTTACGGTTGTTTAATATGATAAGTCACAAAATGGACAAAACAAAGTACCCACACAAAAGTTCTATGATTTGTAAAAATACTTTTAATTAAACGATCTCTAGTCTTTGCTGTCGGCATCATTTCAAAAACTAGGTTGCGGAATAACACTGTAAAAATATAGTTAAATTTTAAAATCTTTGGAGGGCCGCACGAAAAAGTACGGCGGGCCACATGCGGCCCGTGGGCCGCGGGTTGCTCATCCCTGCTTTATATACTCATTTGCGCATTCGTCCACTTTAATGGCAACCGGTCCAATAAAATGGTCATTGTCCAATAAACGTCCAATAAAATGGACATTGGTTTTTTAGTTTAATTATACATCCCTCGCCTCGTTTGTCTCATCTTTCTCTAGTGTTCTTCCGGTCTGGGACGCCAGTTGTCCCATGTGGCGTCTTTATTTTGATCTATTAACTGCACCAATAAAATGAACGGGCGGCACTCTTCAAAGTGAACGCACATTCGTCGTAAAATGTGTGTTTGTTGTAAACTGTGTGCGCCGTACGCGCGTCTTGCCAATGGTACGGGCAGTAAAGGTCCCAGTTTTATTAGGGACAGGCGCCTTAATTTGGGCCATTAGACGCGTCATTACCGACGTCGACTTGTGTAAATAATCGGCGGTTTATCCTGTCAATTGTTTGTTTTGTGATCGGGATTGCCGACTGCACGCCAAACTATTTTTAAACTGTTATATGCTTGAATGGAATGAAGTTAGTGATGTTATTGAGTTAATCATGTCACTTTTCGAGTTTAAAGAAATACATATATTGAAGTAAAATATAATTTAGTAAAGAACTCAACCATCTCCATTAAAAAACTGGTAGGTATCTGAAAGTTGTAACCGCCATTTTTTTAGATCACGAGCCGCCACTGGCCACTATCTCTGATGCTTGGAGAGAATATTTGTTAATTTAAAAGAAGAAAGTACAAAAGAAAATCATTCCAGAAAAATAAGAAAGAAAGTGAACAAAGGGGCAGCATAAAAAGCTGCATTAAGAAAAGGAAAACACTAAAAAGCCGCGATGTAAGAAAAATTAAACTATACACTGATAAAACTGAAAAGGTAATTTTACCGTGTGGCACGGCGGTCATTTTTAAACTCCGTGTATCGAAGGGAATTACAAACCATGTGGTTTGTAATTTTACTTTGAGCTTAAATTTACTTCTCATATGAAATGAGGTTTCCGATGTGTACGGTTTTATATATACTTTTGTAAATAAAATTACTGACGTTCAGTAAATTTACCATAAACACGGAATTGCAATTAATTGTTGTACAGTAAATTTTCTGCAACTTTAATATTAGATTTCTCCAAGCAACTGAAAACCAGTTAACAATCAGTACTTTTGTGATGGACCACATTTTTATCTGGTTTCTCACAAAAGAACTGTTTGTAAACTGGTTTTGCGACTGCTCGGACAAGCCTGTATTGTCAACTGTAAAATCACTAGTAAAATCCTATTAATGTGGAGATCATAAATAAAAACAAAAAATAATAGTATGAAGTTTTATTATAATTTTAACAATAAATAACATGTGAAACATATTTATAATATATATATCTACATATTTTTAACATTAAATAAATAGAAGTTCTTGACAAAAATGTAATCATAAGTAAATGAAATAAAATAGGAACCCATGGACTATACTTATCTACATATCGTATAATAAAATAAATCGATCTGCTTAACAGAGAGAAACATATCTTTTAAATATAAATTAAATATTATTTCAACAATATTAAGTTGAAATGCCTATGGTAAACTTACGTCACCTTATTCGTTTTTGAGCCCTGACTTGGAATAATTTTTAAAAAGCTAAACCGTCTCCAGAGTAAGATAACCTGGGGATAATCCAACCACAGCATATAATATAGTCCAAAATGTGTCACCTGAAATAAAAATAAGAAGTACATGAGTCATATATCATATACAGGGTATAACAATGTCAGCAGCTGCTTTCCTTTGAGGTACCGAGTGTGTGTAAAGTTATCAATGAGTGTTTATAGAAAAGTATTTTTTCATATTGGTGATTGAAATGATATGTGTTATACATGTTAGTAATAAATTTGATTGTAAGACCGCAGGTACAAGAAAGACCAATAAGCGAAATCTTACCTATGGACACCACACAAGTTCTTGAATTTGTAGAATGTCAGTATCATCAACACTTGTATCCTAAAAAGAACATCCAATTAGTGAAAGTGAAATTATACATATCAAGACTGCAAACTTTTACCTGCACTTTGTAGTATATATTTCCAAAGTCCTCCATAATATACAAAGAGATGAATGTACCAATATTATATCTTTTAATACTATAGAACCATATGGGGCAAAATATTCCACACGACACCGATAAAGGATAAGTCACAGAGGCACTAACAGTGTTAGATTAGTTGTATATAACAATCGCACTCAATAAAACTCTAACTTAGCTCCTGTAAACACAACCAAACGGATGGCGAACGGAACTCGAACTCTATATCCCATTATTGCGCAAGCGCGATAAAAATTATCTCGGTAGCACTTTACCATCTAGAAAGGAAAATTGCACGAGCAGAGGGCAAATGTACCTATCAGACAGTAGCTTTAATGTATATATTTATAATTTTATTCCGTTGAAGTAATTGCTATTATGAAATTTACAAATTTGTTAGCAAATTTATCTACAGTTTGTACAATTAATGAATGTAACTGCATTTTTAATGATATTTAGTATTTTTGCTTAAAATTATGGTAAAATTGCCGACAAATAGGGTAGGTTTACTGAAAAAAATGTAAATTTCATTTGTAAATTCGCACTCATTTTTATCAGTGTACATGAGGTTAAAACATAATATTTACTAGTATGTTTTAATTTGTCGGAATAATGTACCACAAGTGTCTGATTTAAGACCTGGATTAGGTTCACTGAGGTGTTATTGCGGATCAAAATATATATACGCTTAGTGTCGGAATTAGGTGCAATTATTAAAATTATCAAAAGTAATATAAATTAAATAATTGTTATTAATTTTCTTTAGGAATCAGTAGCCAAATATCTTCAGAATCTTATTTCAAATTTTGTTAACGTGCATTTTGTGGCATTGTTCCAGGTTCACATAAAATCGTCGTTTATAATGAACGGGGTCTGCGTCAGATGGCGTGGTTGGATAGATCTGGAAAGGCTGGATGGTCTGGGGTGTCTGGAATACAATGAGGAGCGTGCGCAAGTGGAGGACGCTCTCCTGAAGGAACAGATCGATAGATACAACCAAAGACTGCGAGATTTTGAAGACAAGAGACCCTACAGGAGTCAACAGGAACGACCAGAACAAGAACTAAGCGAAGTAAGTATCTTGAGAAAGAATAAAAGAAAAAAAAGTGGATACTAAATGATGGAAATAGATTTTGTTTCACCCTTGTCGTATTTAATTGCCCTTTAGGCTATCTGTTAGGGATGTGAAATCTGTTTAGTTCTGTGAGCTCTTAAGCTGTAGCTTTAGGCTTTAAAGTCGGATTTAAATGATCTGAAGTACCATTGCGAACGCTTTATTGTTTTCTCATCAAAAAAGTTTTTAACTGATTGTTCTTTTCTTTTTTTTTAGGTTATGTGGAATAGACGACGAGGTGTTTACTGAATCTTGTCAAATAAAGAATCGTTACCAAAGCATCTCGATGTGAATGTCAATGAATTAGATAACATTTTTATATAAAAACAAAAAACAATTCTGTTCGTTATACTGAATTGTGCTTATATAATTCTATGAACATATTCATTCATATCGACTGAGCGAATTCAGTCACAACGTCGGTCATCAGTCATCAGTGTCATCACAAGCCCATGCAAAAGAAGTAAATGTACGAAGGTTGTTTAAGATTGTACTTAACCTACAAAATAGAGAACCTCTCCTGAGCTGCTAACTGTCATCGGTGGTTTGATTTGGTGTTTCGTTAAAAACAAGCAAGTTCTTTGTTTTGTAGATAAATAATTATGTGTTATCATTGTGAGATCTTTTGCTTGTTACTTACGTAAGGTTTGCTGCACACAGAATGACGTAACTAATTGCAATATATAAACTATGTCCCGTAGGTTTAAGTTCTCGATGTATATCTATGATAATATTTTATATTTGGGTTGTACATATCGTTTTTAATAAATGATTTCGGTTAAATGTAGTATTTGTTTTTGTGTATTTTTGTTTGTTAATTATTTTTTACCCTATAAACAACATCTCAAAACATGTGGAGAAGAAAAGTTAGTAGACGTTTATATAAAAAAAAAAAAGGTAAGTGTGGATTTATATTATACTTTGCTTGGTGATTTTTTTTTATATTTGGAACGGTTTGGAAGTAATGATGTGAATGTTAAAGCAAACATGTAAAAAATTAAATCCACTATACACGTTTTTTAGTTACTCGTGGAATCTATATAATTCGATGGTGCTTTATCGATCAACAAGCTTAATTAATTCAAAATCCGTTTTTACCATACAAAATCAAGACTGAAATCAGACGGTTCCAATCTAAAACCGTTAAATTAAATATTCGTCCAAAAACCGTTTAATATCTTCAGTCTACATGGAAGCTAGAGATACTTGTGGCTGAAACATATTTTTTTTTCATATATTGCTTGTGCAGCTATTATGTGAAAAATATGTATGTTCCAAAAATGTATACATGGTGTTTCAATAAGAACATCAAAATTCATTGTTTGACAGATGTCCTGTGTCTTTTTAATCTAAATAGAGTGTGATCATGAATCACTTTCAACTTCTAATAGTTGAGACATAATTTGTTGCTTAAAATGGATGTATATAGACAAATAAGGTAATTAGAAATAATTAACGAAATTTGGTTCTCGTACATTTTTTTTATTTTTATTAACTAGAGGGTGACCGGTTTCGATTCATTAGCATCATCAGACCCTCGTGTCAAAGATATAAAATATACAATTAAACACACTCACAAACATTTTAAAATTAGACATTAACTCTGACTCAACACAATCATTGATTGTGTTGAGTGAGAGTCTCATATACAGTTCTTAATTAATATATTTATTATTTGATATTTACAGATTAATGTCTAATTTTAAAATGTTTGTGAGTGTGTATAATTGTATATTTTATATCTTTGGCACGAGGGTCTGATGATACTAATAGTGAAATCGGTCACCCTCTACATAATAAAAATAAAAAAGTGTACGAGAAACATATTTCGTTAATTATTTCTAAAGAAAAACGTACACAGTATGGATAATCAAACATATAAATAAGGTAATAACTCAAAAACTGTAATGATTAGGATAGAAGTTTTGCAAGAGCCATTTCATTTAGAAAAACTCGGTCGATATCGTTTTCAGGACTAGCGCCCTCTATAATATAACCTGAATAACGTCCTTGTGACCGTCTTTATGCAAGCAAAGTTTTAAGTATGTTAATAATAATAATAATTGCTCAGTTTCTTTCAAATTTAGAAGTTTATTTATTTAGGGAATTGTATAAAACCTATAATCCTATCAAATAAATTGACGTAATAAAATTTTAGAAAGTTTCTGGATCTTTCCTGTAGAAAGATTTAAAATTATTAATAATTATTATTAATAATATTCATAATTGCGCTGAGTTGCTCTCAAATTAAGAAGTTCATTTATTGAAGGATGTCTATAAAACATATAATCCTTTAAAACAACTTGACGTAATAAAATTTGTAGAGTTTCTGGAATTTTTATGCAGAAGATTTTTGCGATTTTTGACATAGTGTTGAAAGTGAATTTAACGCAGCTTGCATGTTTACTCCTCAAGCAAAAGGTGCATAAATTGCCATATTTTGTTATACGACATTTAAACTCCTCCGAAAAAAAGATATGGAACATTTAACATTAAGACGGGGCTACACATTCGTATACTTGCCAAATATAAAATACTTGCCTCATGTTAAATATTTGGCAAAGATATTTGCCGCGGAAATCGAAAATTTTTGTTATTGATTGGTCTAAACTCTAAACGATGCCATGAGTGATTTATTTTTCCTTTTAAGTTCGTTCAACGAATATTTTTCATCCATCCTTGATTACCGGCTGATTTTTATAAAACTCAAAAAAATCTTTGACATACCAACAAATTTGTACAATATTCGTTAGTGATTTCGGACCGTCAGAGTTGCACTGCAGCAGTAAATGCATCGGACATTGATGCACCGCCTCATAGCATTTTCTAATACGTGAAAATCTTCTTTGAGGACTTGCTACATGTGCGTACCGAATGGGCACTAGCTATTTTTTTGGTTAGTTCGCCTTATTTGCACATTAGCTTTTTCAAATCATACTGATAATTTGATTACGAACAAGCAAGGTTTTATTTTATGATGCCGATATATTTTTAATAACATAAGTGCAGAATTCACTGCGTACTAACAAGGGCATTCTTGTGGAAATTTACAAAACGAATCTTGATGAAACTGTTTGTTTCATTTTAATGATTTTTTGTTTAGTTCATTAGCTTTCTGTATTATTAATTCGCAGCATCTAATTTTAACAGACTGTAAAACAATACAATTGGTCATTTGATGTGAACTAGTTTAAATAAATTATTATTTTAATGAGAAAAAATGTATATTATTTTATTTAAATTAAGATATTACCCATAAAAGGAACGTTAGATATGGTTTCTTCGTCATCTTTAAAGTTCTACTAAATCCAATTGTACTACTAGGTTCGTTGTATAAATATGTCCTAATATTGTCTGAAATACATATCAATTAGCTTCTGAAACAAAAACTTTACAAAATTGTCTCTACTATTAAAATATTTTAAACCGCTTTCGTTTCTCTTCAGATAATAAACACCATAAAAATCGAGAAATATATAAATGCAAGCAAATAAAGTATAATTTTCCAAATAAATTATTTTATAGACATCTGTTTATAAAATTTTTATGATGCTTATTACTTGAAGAGAAACGGAAACGGTTAAAAATATTTTAATAGTAGAGAATTTTGTGTAGCTTTATTATTTAACAAAACGGTTATACTTTGTAAGCTCATAAATGAGTATCATCTATATTGTTCATCGAAAAGCATCAACTTAGGATACACTCTGTATATGGTGTACGTTTTTCTTGGAAAGAAATAACATTGCGTTTATGTGGACAGGTAAAAACAATTCTTTTTTTTTAATTTCTGTCTGACGGTTTCCGGAAAACTGTCTGTCTGACGTTTTCACAAAATTACAATTTTATGCGGTTTTCGCCCTTTAGAAAAATCAAAAATCTTATTAATAATTACAAATCTATTGTCAATCTACCGTATACGACCTACTACACACTAAACGAAATTAAAAATGGAAAAATTAAACAGCGTACTAAAATGTTCATCGAGAGCAAATAAATGAAACCAATATTTGTCGCCTAGGCACTTGCTATATCCACTTCAACTGGATATTGCAAGTACCAAGTATTCGTCGTAAAAAAACCCGTCCGCACAGCCGACCGTCGAATATATAAATCTATTTTTGAGATGGACTCGATACGAATTGAATAGAACTGTTTTTTTCTTTTCACAAATAATCGTATACTTGGCAAATTTTTGATATTTGGCAAGTATACGAATGTATAAAAAAAACAATAATAAACAAATATCTACTTACTAAAACACTGATTCTGCTGAAATTTTGCAATTTGGCCTCGTACAGCCAACAATAAACGATCATTTCTACTCTTTTTGCATCGAGAGCTCTAAAGAAACAAGTCAACTAATTTTTATCGAACTTTCACACATAAATTCTTTGCATTCCAGGAAATATTAAAAAGCATCCAAATTTGTTGTTTCTTAAAAAAACAAAACAAAACATTGGATTCCTTTTTTTTATTTTTAACTAAAAAGAGGGAACAATGATTATAAAAATCCCGGAAACGTTATATCAATGTTAAAACAGAAATCGTTAGTTGTTTAAGTTTTTTTTACTAACAAAGTAATTTAAAAAATTTAAAATTTTGTGCTGTTATTTCGCCCGATGGTATTCCCTATATGTTAATAATTAATTGTGTTCTAATGTTACATTTTATATAATCGAATGATTCAGTATTTTTTTGCAAAACTATTCCTGTCTAAAACGCTACCCTTTGTACATAAGGGCAAAAAGTGTTCTTTTAGTTTAAATTAAACAACGCGGGGGTCTTCCGACTGCTTCTGCAGATATATTTTGATTTCAATTAAATTATTTTATTGCTTCGACCCCTCGGAATGCCATTATCAACCCTCGGATTCAGTCCTACGCACAATCGGAAGGGTTCACGCACCCCAATACTCCCAACTAAATTGAATTCCCTTTCCCTCTTATCTCCTCCCCAAAAAATATTCAATAAAACTCACAAAAAAACTCTAAAACAAAACAAATTTAGACAAATCTCAAATCTTCATATTGCATAGTGTAGAAGCATAGTCACATAATATAAAAATAATGCATAAGAAGGAGGAATTCGGTCAAAGCTTGGGTTGGGCTGTACGCCCTTATTAGGCACCTCAAGGGGGGTCGCTGCCAGGGGGCAAATCCCCCCTAGCCGTCCGGGCGTTCTTGCGTCAACAATATCGCGCACGGCGGGGGCACTTATTGACATTTGAAAAGGTGCCGAAGTGAAAAATCAGAGAGGGGCCCCTTCATATTTGTGTTTATGATGCCCCCTGCGGCTCCTCAAGTTTGGTCACGCTTTGTTACACTGTACGTATTTTATATAGAAGGTAGTAGACGGCATATGTCTGACCTGGCCTAGGAATAATAAGCTTACCGTTCATGTCGGATTTGGGAACATTCATAGCTGACGATGAAAAGAATTTTTTATAAAATCAAAATGTAAATATAATGTCTGTATGTGTAGTTGGCCTTGGTAACTGTTAAAGGAGCTCCTACACGCAGTACCAATGTCTCGCCAACGTTGGTGATGTGACGCGCTGCGCGTAGTGTGCGCATTCACTTCGCCAACATTGGCCAACGTTGGTAGTGGGCGCAAGGTATTTCTGTGTATCGTAGAAGGCTCGTAGCGTCCCGTAGAGAATTAAAAATGAACAGTGAAGACGATATCATTGCTGTTGCCGCAGCTCCCATTATTTTAAGCAGTGCATTGTTGCTTAGAATTAAAAAAGGGAACCCTCGAAAGAGGACACTGTTTAATAAGGTTGTTAAATATTAAACATGTTTTTCAGTCATTATTTATACAGTACGTTCGAAAACATTAAATACATTAAGGAATACAAATATACAGCAATACAGGAAACAAAATTATTTAGTTTTTATATTTGCCACGTGACATTAAAAAAATCTCCCTTTTTATTTTCTTTATGTTTCAAGCAACAAATGCGGAATAAGATGGGATAAGATCTGATACACTGAGTGGTCTATATTTTTATGCAGGACCCTGTTAATTTGTGTCGTTTCTTTATATAAATATTTCATTTCAGTCAAATCGATGAATTCATAATTTTGATTTAAAATATAATTTATATAATAAAACTGAAATTATTTATAATAAGATACAAAGAAAAATTGAGAACCCTTACATACACGGAGTTTTAATTATAGATATTAAAACTCCGTGTATGTATATTATGTAGGTATATTTATTATCAACCCAATATTTTTAGTAACAGATATACTTTTTGATATTTTTCTGATAATCAAAATAAGGAAAAGCATCCAGTATAGTTTTTAAACTTTGTTGAATACATTAAATACATCAGATTATTTAAATTTGCCGCTTAAAACTAATCTATAAATTATAGGTTAATAATATGGTGACATACTTAATTTGACAAGTTATGTCGTTAAACATTTTCATTATAATCTATAAATTGTTAATTAATAAATAGTTAATTGTTGTTAATTATATAAATGCAACTTTGTTTGATTGTAGTCAAGATTGTAGGGAAGAGGGCTGACCGCAGTCCTTGGACCCCTATACCGTATGACTCCCCATCGTGTGTAGCTTCATATCCCGCTTCCCTCCAACCCCCTCCCTCACCTTTCCCACCCCACCCTAGCGAATAAGGTTGACCGCAATCCCAGAACCTAAATACCGTATGCCTCCCCATTGTGTGCGAATTCATTTTTAAAATTTTAATGATGACGTCATTTCTGGAAAACCCGGAAGTCATACTAACCTCAAGACCATCCCATAAATTGGCATTTTCTGTCTATTAACACAACGTACCTATGCCGTGGGTCACCCATTATAACGACTTCAATATTGTCTTCAGAATATTAATTTATTGCTTGTTAATTTATTGTAACTGTAAGGTTAATATAATGCTTATAAGAACCATAATTATTGTGAATAAATTTACAAAATATTAAAACAAGTTTTCATGTTTTTACATTTGGGCAATCAGGCATTTGGGCAAATAATAAATCATCATTGTCCTTAAAGTACGTACAAACATAAATAATGCAGTATATATGATAAAACATAAATAGATAACTAAACTTTTCATCGGTAGTACGTACAATGCTAAAACAGAATGAAATAAAGCGGACAAGGTCGACATATTTGCGATGTGCATTGGCACAGTTGGGTCCCGCTACGCGAAGCACTCCGATGGCCAATGATGGCCCCTATTAGCACTGCGTGTGGGAGCACCTTAACATCGGTTATACATATATCTGAAGTAGGATAGCTCTTAGATAATATTTACACGTTTATTTTAGAAGATACAAGTTTCAAGAATCGATTCGAATCTAATGGGATTCATAAATACTTAACTTTAGAACATTTATGACATTTGTGTTTGCAAATATATTATTAGGACAGATGAAAATATTTTGCTTTCAGATTGGTTTAGAAAAGTTTTGTAAGGAACACAGTTTTGACACTAAAAAATAGAATAGAACAAAATGTGCAATTCTAAATTTAGACACAAAAATAACCTCTTTTGTCTTTTCCTTATATTAAATTCCTTATATAATGGGGTTTAACATCTAGTTTATCTAAAATTATAAAATATACTAACATTAGATTCGCTTTTGTTAAAGATTTTCTTTTGTTAAAGATAAAACGCCTTTGGTTTTAAATTCTAGGGCTGGTTATTCTATTTCGTGTTCTTGTTGTCATTTATTGTATGTTGGTCAGACTGGTAATTATTTAAAAACTAGAATTTCGTTACATAATTCAGACATAAAAATTAGAAAATTAAGATGTGCTCAGCATGCTTTTCAGGCTACCCATAGATTTGATTTTGATAATGTAAAAGGCAAAATATCGGAAATTATAAAAAGACTTAAAACTTGAATAAGTTTTATTGTTGCCGATTCCCAAAAAACAAATTACAACTATCTTAGCTTCAGAAATCAGAACTATATATTATGTGCAGTGGCGTGTAGGCTTTTGTGATATTTTTAGTAAATTTATTGTTTTCTTAATTGTTGTTCTTGTTAATTGTCGTTGTTTTTCTTTATATATTTTTAATACACCCGTTTAAAATAGTTATTTGTGATCTATTCTAATAGATATTTATGTACCAAGGGCATTAGACGGATGCTTATGCCACTAGGGTGACAGTTCGAGGGTGACTATCGGGCCTATCGGCCCTCGCGCTTTTTAAGTCAGCCGAGGGTATAAAGATCAAGTAATGCCCGAGGTACATACAAAATTTTATGTCCTACAATGATTTTGTTCCTCCGTTTGAATAATATTGTTCGTTTGGGTTGTCATTTTTAGGTTATAAGTTGTAAAATGGATGCGCTGTAGACCACTGCGTATGTCATTACTGTCATAGTTAACAGTAAGTGGAGCACCTAACCTATGAATCGAACCGGATGATTTTCCGTCGAGCGGTTACTGACGTTGTAAAAATGATGACGATTTAGAACCACATCAGACGCCTTATACATTTACAATTTGAATGACAAATATTTGATATATTTGACATATAACCATGGCAACTCTTATGGCCCGCGGGTCCTTATTGCCCACAAGTTGTTTTCGCCGCGGTATCTAAGATGTATAATGTCACTTTATGATCATTTAGGACATACAAATTTAAACGTCTCCGAACTAAGCACGAAATTTTACCTGCGAAATTATTATTCCTAACCTCTAAAACCGCAATAAAACTTTTCAAAGCAATAATAACACCGCTCATGATATTTTTCCGCAGTAAATTGCGCACAATTCATGCGAAAAGTCATGCAAAAACACTTACGGAGGTTCCAGGATCCAGTCATTGCTGAAAAGATTCACCAAACTTGCACCAAACTAATGTCCTGTAAGAGAAACCACAAGAAACCACGGAAGTTGACAGCTGTGATGCTGTGAAGTAGAAAAACCAAACTACTCACTGCATTACCGGCCGTGTTGTCCACTGACATCTATGATAAGAAATACGTAATAAAATCTACGTGATAGATGTTATAAACTGTAATATCGTGTAATATTATATATAATTGAAAATTCAAATCAAATTTAAAAATGCAGGTGGAAAAAACTCGTGAGTAACTAGCTTCACATCGCGCACCGTGCTATGTTGGAACTTGGAGTCACGTGACCGACCCCGTAGTTCGTTGTTGTACCGTAAAATCAGGGCTATGTTAATATTTGCTTGTGTTGTTCCCGGGTTATTATTTCATAATAATAAGCAATTAATATTATCATTAATCGATTGAATTTATGCGGACGCGGTGTTTAAAAAACTACCGGAACGTGTTCTGTGTGTTAGTGGTAAGCCTACTGGGTTTGTGGTGATGTTTCGGGACTATTACAAGAACATAACCTTCAAATTGTGGTGCGTTTTGTGCATACGTACAATATGTGCATGTTAACCATTATACCGCGCTTGGCTAATACTTGCAATGTGTAGTTTCGGTTCCAACAATGTCAGGAACATAGAAGGAATAAGGAATGCAACAAGAACAATATACAGGGTAAGTCTTTTTGAGATTTTCAACAAATCGTATCCATGCTAAACGCCGTATTGTATGAGATCTATGTCTATCAAATATTGTGTCAAAGGCAGTCAAAGGAACACCAGAAATCTACGACGTTTTAAGGCCAAAGTCTTTTATACAGCATGTTTTGTAGATCGACTTACAGATCAGCTGGTTGTATTAGAATAGACGGTAGAAATGCTGGTTGTGTGACATTAAAATCTTTTTTCCCTTTATTTGGTATTTAGCTTATCATCATTTCATCATTGTACAAGTAATTAGTTGGGGTAGTCATACATGAACTCGTCAGGTTTTGTAATAACGATATTATACTTATATTGTGTGCCTTCAACTGAAACATGAAATGAGGCCGTTATTTGCAAAACTTCCACTTTGCTACTTGGTTTACTTTTCAGGAGCAACATAAAACGTTTTAGCGAACATGAAAATTATTTTTTCGTATTATTTTATATTGGTTGCTGTAGTTTACCAGGCACTTATAATAAATTGAATGATTCTAAACCTGAAAGTATAACAGATTTTGAGAACAAAATAAGATTTTGGTGCAAAGAGAGAGTTTTGCAAATAATAAAAATAAATCATTAAAGAAAGTTGTTGAATTATTATTGAAAGATCAATATACAGTAAGTAATCTGTAATTAGTAATCAAAAAAGATTTTCAAATAAAAAACTTAAAAAACATCTTATTTATATGCCAAGATTTTTTGTCGCCTTTAAGCTTTTTGCCTAGTAGTATCTCGTATGGTTGAATGGATGAAATTGAACAATTTTTTTTACAAATTCCTTTAGCTATTCAAACGTTACTGGCGTAATTAATCTCGCCCTGTATTACAACAGTATCTTTTTTTTTGTAAAAAATAAAACGTTTTGCCTGGCTAAATTTGAAATGCCAGGCTCCAGGAAGCTTTACATTTTTCCTTGCTTCATTCTTCCAGTCATCTACCTTCCAGTCAATGCCAATTCTTCTGACTGTGGCATGTCTACTTATGATGTCATCATAGTGGTTGGATTGTACAATAACAGGAGTTTTTTTTTAAATATCTCTCTCTATAACCCAAAAACTCGATCAGGAGGGATAAAGGAATGTCCTACGATTGAAGATGAGATCTCAATTTTTTTTAATGTTTGGTGGTGATTCATTAAGAAGCCAGTACGCTAACATTGTCATCACTGCAGTGTTTTTATTTTGACCACCGCGGCCGTCGGCAAAGAAGTTAGTTCTTGTGACGGAAGTAGGAATTACTTTTGCATCCTATAGATACAAAAGTAATTCCTACTTTCATTAATTTGGTATGTCTTAAAATTTTCTACTTTTTAAAACATACCTGAGCCTTTTTTTAACATTCCTAGAGTAGTTTTCTGGTTGTCGCTCTTTCTTGCGTCCTTTTCCTTTCGGACAGGGTAAAATTTCACATTGAGTATTTATCTCATCCATGCTAACAAATCGCAACAACAAAACCGCCGTTAAAAATCACAACGCACTAGAACATTGATGTTTAGACTGAAACCAATTTATTTTCCTGCGTGAAACAAAAAACTACCTGTTTGCTCAGTGAACACTAGAGCACCAAGCTATTGGTTGAGCTGTAGACAGCCAGTTTTGCAGATGAACGTTCAAAGCAAACAGAGAGTTTTGCAAATAACTTATACTTTAGCATCAAACTTTAGGTAATACATAGGTTGTATCTAAAAATTCTGACAAAAGCAATCGATTCCTCATTAAATAATTATGTAACTTTGCAAAAAAACGAATTTTTGAAATTTTGGCGATTAGAGACTTCTGCAAATAAACGCCTCAAATAAACATGTCGGTGTTCTGCTTTAGCGAAATGTCTATAACTATTCCAAAAATGTTTGCGCAATTTTTAGAGGAAGTTTATAATTATGGCAAGACTATATAGCACCTCAAAAAAGGAATTTATATTGCGACTGAAGTGTTTAGAGAGAAATTTTCTTTTTATCAGAATTCCAAATTTCAAAAGTTTCAAATTTTGGTTGTAAATCTTGTCTATTGTTTGATCAAATACGAATCGCTTCAAATATCTGCAAGATGATTTACTATAGCTATACGCCCTGTTCTGATTACATTGTTGAAAGCTGACCCTCATTCATCTGGGAAGGGTATTCTAAACTTAATGTAATATTTAGACATTTGGGGATATTAGAATTTATGATTTTCAGAGGTAATGGGGTAAAAAGAAAAAGTAGGTACCTATGGTATTGTGTTTGTTGTTCATTGGAACTGTTAGAACCAGACTGAGTACAAAGTAATACAAAGAAAAGAAAATTCCTAAAAACTGCTATTACAAAATTTGTTGTTCAATGGTCCAATTACACTGTTACAAAAATAGTATATTATTATACAAGTTTTATAAGACGTCAAATTGGCGCACGAGTTGTTTTGGGCACGACGAGCGTAGCGAGGAGTGCCCAAATGGAACGAGTGCACCAATACGTCTTATAAAACGAGTGTAATATACTATTTTTTCTACTTTGCGTCATTAATTTTATATAAGTTTAGAAATTGTGGTTACTATATCGCGCTAAATTACAATCTAGGGTATTTTGCGGGTCCCACGTGGTAGCACTGTAGTAACTGTCAACTTCGTTAAGGATGATATCGATGAGATAAAATCATGACAAAATCTAATTGTGAATAATTTTACTCTACTTTAGCCTACAAGTTTGAATAAATATTCAGCGAGGTCGCAACGATGATCATAATGGAGCTTGGGGCAACACTTTTAACCCTACTGTGATAAATACATGAAACTTAACCTAAAAAGTTAACTTTTTTAAAATAGTGGTTTCATAAGTATAATAATCAGAATAGAAGTGTTTGGCGGTGATTGATTAGTTACTTCGAAGAACAAGAACTTACTAAGGAATTGTTATAACGCTTAACGTTCAATAGCGGTGTCTACCTAATTCCGCTACGTAGCCGTTGCGGCTTATATATTTACAAGCACTTATAATTGAAACCCAATTCTAATTTCGGCAAAGTAGTTTATTAGAATAAATTATACTTAGTAAAATTACATGTTATGGAGGTAATACAAATACGTTGCACACAACCAGAACTAAGACGAAGTCGAAAGCGACGGACAAAAACGAACATGAATTGAACCGAGCATCCAAGCGTCCAAAATATTACCGAAAACTTATATGTTACATAAACTAAGAAATCCTCTACACTTTAAATGTACTATAGCTTCGTACGTGTATGCTGATAAACCATTTATTGCGCATATACAATCTCGCAGCAGTAATTAAAATCGTTCGTATCTACGATGTAGGTTTGATCTTCGCATAATACCTTATTAAAGTAAATGTGGTCCTTGAATTATATCTGAAAAGGGGATTTGATGTTTAGTTGAAAAGAATGATAACGATCACTTACTAGAGTCGTAAAACATCACCGTAAACGTCATGCTGGCGTATTTTGATGACCACAGCAAAACTAAGAAAGCCCCAATCCTTTGGCCATACTATAGCAGGCTACACCCATGTTTAAATATGTATAGAATATTGATATTTCGCAGTTTATGTGATTGCAAGCGATTAAGAAGATGCAGTGTGTGCTTATGTTGGGTTATGTATTGTACGTTTGACATATGGCATTTGATATCACTGTGTACCAATCAGACAAAAATGTTACTGTTTTCGGTATTACAATGTGTTAATTGTAACTGTGAATGCAAAGTAGAAAAAGTATATTTTATGTGTTATTGAAATCTCTTACGCTATTATTAAGATACAGAATTTGTCAGAGGCGGCTTGTTTATAGATACGAATCTACAGCACTTTATAAGAACGCCTGCCCTAAGTGCGATACCATTGTATGGTCAAAATCTTTAAATAAGCTAGTCCGAAATTTCTACTAGGATTTCGGAAAACCCTCGTACAAATCAATTCAAGCTTGCTACACACACATAAAACACTTTTTCTGGGCAGTAACTGCCCGAAACCTTCATGAGTATAGATTGCAAAATCAAGTGGACCGATTTAAAAATGGACCATTTGACGGACACAGGTAGTGGACGTTACAAACCGAAGCCATAAGCAAGCTATAGTCAGTAATTTTCGTGTTACACGCATCATAAAATTCGAAGATGTGACGCAAATAGCACCATCTATCGGCGATGACGAGATAGCATTGTGTTAGTGAAGGATTACATTTCTGTCACATGCATGTATATTGTGAAACTCCTTCTATAAGACGCTAATCCTATTGGCACAAAACATTGTCACTGTGCCGTCACTGTGTCGGCACTCTGTGAAGGAGTTTTTTTATCGGTTTTCTTTACGCTGGGGATCTGTTGCTATTCAAAAGACAGCCGAGTCGGTACATCTTTAATAGGGGCTTTACATAAACAATCGCAGTGATCTTGTAGAGTTTTTTGCTCTTCTTCTAGTCAGGGGCGGCTTATTTGTGGATTATATTGCTCAGGGGCAATATACAAATAGGGATGAACTCGTCTTGATCTTAAAAATTGACTTCTTTCAGCGTTTTTAACGAAATTCTAGGCGTTGGAGCACAGTTCGTCGCCTAACGCATAGTTGAAGTCTCCAAAATAAAATATTATTTTTTGAAAATTTTCAGTACTTTCTGATCATTTAGGTAATTATTTCATTGAGCCCTATTTATCTCTATCCAAAATTGTTTGGTTTCTTAGTTACACACAGGGCCGGCGGGACGCGTGTGCGACGTGTGCTACATTTTGCAATGTCAGTTTAAACCATAAACTGAGTCTGAACTGTTTGTGAGAACTGTTTGTAACTGGTTTTGCGATCATTTTTAACCTCCGTGTATCGAAGGGAAAATACCATGTGGTTTGTAATTTTACTTTGAGCTAATAAATTTACTTCTCATATGAAATGAGGTTGCCGATGTGTACGGTTTTATATATACATTTGTAAGTAACATTACTGACGTTCAGTAAATTTACCGTAAATACGGAATTGCAATTAATTGTTGTACAGTAAACTTTCTGCAACTTTAATATTAGATTTGTCCAAGCAACTGCAAAACCAGTTAACAATCAGTACTTTTGTGATGGACCACATATGTTGCTATGATAACGCCATTATAAATACCAATGAAACATTATCTGGTTTCTCACAAGAGAACTGTTTGTAAACTGGTTTTGCGACTGCTCGCACAAGCCTGTATTGTCAACTGTAAAATCACTAGTAAAATCCTATTAATGTGGAGATCATAACTAAGAACAAAAAATAATAGTATGAAGTTTTATTATAATTTTAATAATAAATAATATGTGAAACATATTTATAATATATATATCTACATATTTTGTATAAATATTTCATATTTTTAACATTAAATAAATAGAAGTTCTTGACAAAAATGTAATCATAAGTAAATGAAATAAAATAGGAAGCCATGGACTATACTTATCTACATATCGTATAATAAAATAAATCGATCTGCTTCACAGAGAGAAATATATCTTTTAAATATAAATTAAATATTATTTCAACAATATTAAGTTGAAATACCTATGGTAAACTTACGTCACACACTTACTTAGACTACATACAAACATTTACTTATTTAGTTACATAATAAGTTTGATCACCTTTCAGTGGATTTGGTATTATCCTTATTCGTTTTTGAACCCTGACTTGGAATAATTTTTAAAAAGCTAAACCGTCTCCAGAGTAAGAGAGCCTGGGGATAATCCAGCCACAGCATATAATATAGTCCAAAATGTGTCACCTGAAATCAAAATAAGAAGTACATGAGTCATATATCATATACAGGGTATAACAATGTCAGCAGCTGCTTTCCTTTGAGGTACAGAGTGTGTGTAAAGTTATTAATGAGTGTTTATAGAAAAGTATTTTTTATATTGGTGATTGAAATGATATGTGTTATACATGTTAGTAATAAATTTGATTGTAAGACCGCATGTACGAGAAAGAACAATAAACGAAATCTTACCTATGGACACCACACAAGTCCTTGAATTTGTAGAATGTCAGTATCATCAACACTTGTATCCTAAAAAGAACATCTAATTAGTGAAAGTAGAATTATACATATCAAGACTGCAAACTTTTACCTGCACTTTGTAGTATATATTTGCAAAGGCCTCCATAATATACAAAGAGATGAATGTACCAATATTATATCTTTTAATACTATAGAACCATATGCAAAATACGAACTATAAGTAAAAATACTGCTTAAAATTATGGCAAAATTGCCAACAAATAGGGTAGGTTTACTGAAAAAAATGTAAATTTCAGAGCAATAGAAACTTTTCCAAACTGAAAAATGACGTAAATGAACCAGGTAAAATAGAATAGTTAGGGCAATTATTTCAGTTGAGAACGCGATTGCACAGTCAAATAAAAATTACAAACAACCAGAGAAATTTTAAAAATTAAAGCTGGATGTGTTCCTTACAAATAAATATACAATATATCTCCACGGATTGAGGTACACAGAGGAAACAAGTTTTTATTGTGATTTTTCAAAAATGCCTAGTTCTGGGTTATTCCGCAGTAACGTGTCACACCCGTCACGCCCGTTTAACGACTTACCAGCAATGGGGGCTTTTGTTATTATTTTGATGCGACATTATAACAAAAAGACGCCTCATCTTTTAGAATTGTTGTAGATAGATGTTCAAACTGATAAGTTTTATGAAAAACCTTTTTAAATAGCCGTGACGGTCGTTACCAGCACAGCGATCTCTTGATTTTGGTAACCTAAAATTAAATGTTCGCGAAATGACCCTTGTGTAAAGTTTCTATTTTAATAAAGTTAGTAAATAGCTCTAGTTTTTATGTGAAATTTAGGCTAGCTACTATTATATTGATTGCATCATGTGTAGTAGCTAGAATAAGCATATAAATAAGCCAATAATCTTGTCAAAGATATTAATAACAATAATGGGAGTAAAAATCAAAGTAGTACCTGACAATATCACACAAACATTTTCATAATTATATGTAGATATTGTGACATCACAAGATGCCAACTTGGTATTTTTAATTTTACAAAAATATCAAAATCTATTAAAGAGAAGTTCTCAATAACTTTTTTGCCAAAATTTTGATGGTAGTTTTTCTAGCACAGCCTTGTCTTTTTAAACAGCAAAACTCCGAACTAAAACTACGCCATGGAATAAAAAACTCATACAAATTTACTGAATTTTTTAAAAGAAAATTAGAGTATGTTTTTGAAATTTAATATCAGACAGGACTAAACCCATCCTGATTAACATACATTGACGGGCGAATGTCGTGTTCTGCATATAATCGGAACATCTGTTTACAAGTTAATATATGCCATCCATAGGTGAAATGGTTAAGGTAAAATGGTAACCCTGGACCTCGTATAATCTTCGCTGAAAAGCGTAACTAAACACCGTGCAATGTATGCAAATCGAAAAACCCGCCCCATGACGAACAGCGAAGGCAGTAACCATGAAAAACGTTGCCAACTTTTACACTTTGTTAGGGCGATTTGCATGGTACCCTGCATGGTACACAAAGTATCGCATATATTAAGCTTTGATGTTTCTATTTAGACAGTATTTTCTGGTTGGACAAGAGAAATTCTCATTTCTATGAGAATTCTAGTAGTTTGAGTACAGTTCGTCGTCTAACGCAACGTTGAACTCTCCCCGAAAAAATAGCTATTTTAGTAAATTTTTACTTCTTCCTTATTATTTAGGTAATTCTAAGACTATTTAGCCCCATTTATCTATATACAAAATTGCTTTGTTTCTGAGATACAGCCGTCTAAAAAAAATTATCGATACCAAAAGTCAAATACGGAAATATACAAGGACTCTACGAGATGAAATCCTTCAAAAAAAAATGCACGGGTGTCAATTTATGTTTGTGTTCGTGTGTATTCTGTTCAACTATCATTGTTGAAATTCGCCTATTGTCATCGAAAGGCATTTCGAATGTGTCAGCGGACATCTTTAAACGTATCAATTTCGATCATCCAATAGTCCAAGCAAATCTGGATCATCAATCTGTCAGTTGGAAGGGCAAACTTGGTGTTAATGGTTTGGGCGACTGTAGGGTATTTTTAAAGAGTGCCATTCTGTATTGTCGACGTGTCACTACTTAGCAAACGAGCAACGGGAGCTACTGCTCGCTCTCTAGTCGATTTCGAAAAGGGCACCGGTGATTTTACCTGGCCCTATTGTCGACAAGGGCTAAACGTATATCCTTGTTATGTGACAATTGTCCGGACTTGCGTCGAACGCTAACATTTCGGAGTTATATAAACAGGGCCTTTGTCGTTGCATAACAGGTAGCAGTTCTCTGTCAATCTTAAAAAAAAGGAAATCTGTCTACCAACTGTTTCTATCAACCATATCATAAGCATAGTTCTGATACTGAACAAAATAAGAAAATGAGAAACATTTTATGACGACTGGCTTCTGTAATGGAAAACTAGGTACATAATTGCTGTTTTTGATTATGACTTTAATTCTAATCATGTTGGCATCAATTTGTAGTAGGCTATTATCAAGTGTTGCTGAGATATTGTGAAATTAATGTCAAAAACTTGTATTTTTTATAAATTATTCTGGGGTAACAAAAAATGACGAAGAAACAAGAACAAAAACGCAATTTGGACAGTAAGCATATCACGCACTTTTAGATAATTTATTATTTTGGAAAATGTTAAGGTAGAATTTTTTGGGGATGTTCCAATTACTACACAATACTACAATAGAACAAAATGAAGGAGTGCTTTGATTGAAATATGGGGTTTTCTGTAGAAACGCTGGTAATTCTGCACACATAACACAGTGACTGTAATACTGTCATAAGAATGAAATAATTAAACAAATGCATAATTGTAAACTGAATAAATAAAAATTATTTCAGTACGATTTCCATGAGTTCACATATCAGCCTAACTCTGTGGAAGTACTACATTTTCCATGGGTTCCACAGAAATATTTTAAAAATGTTCCTTTATTCTGTTATTCATGACCTCTATCGTAGTAGTGATACCCGATAATTAGTTTTCTAAATATTGAAGAGTTGAAGTACAATTGCAAGTACATTGTTCTGAAATATTTACATTTTTTTGTTCATACTTAAACCAATAGTAGATAATATTCTGGTGTTATTTTTGTTCTAGTACTTTTAATAAAAAAGCAATAAATAATAAAATCAATGATTTGTAGAAGGTGCTAAGTGCCATAATATTTCTATCCACAAAATACCCTGTATGTTTATGGTCCTGTGATTTTATTTTCAAAGGGTGATTAAACATCATAAAAGAAGGCCTTTACCAAAAAAATTTCTTTACAAAAGTTGCATAATGAGAGATATTAAGTTACTGACATCAGCCTACTTAGTAAAAAAATCACTGATAACTTATCGTTAGAGTTTAGATTTACTTTGCACAAGTTGTTGATCAACCGCTTTAGCATTAATAACCTTCTTTCAAGGTATTTAGGCACCCTGTAACATTAAAAACAAAGAAAAAAATAACAGTAATATCACACGTATTATGCAACTTTTGTTAAGACATTTTTACGTTAATGGCTTTCTTTTAAGATGTTTAATCACCCTTTGAAAATAAAATCACAAGACCGTAAACACCCTGTATAGTCTTAAGATGATAGTTTTTAGCAGTATATAAGCGCCATGAAATAGGCTAATTTTATTTATTATTATCCTGATCAATTTGATCGAGGTTTATATTGATTGAGTAAAATATACATAAATATACACAATAAATATATATAAACTTACATTACTACCTTAATAACTACGGTAGCAACTTTGTTAAAAACCTTCCTTTAATAAGATTTCGCATTCTATATAGGAAAAATTAACCACTTTTTAAGAATCATGCGGTTAACAACAGTGATGGTCATGCACATTCAGTACAAAACATTCAATCATCTGATCAGTACAGTATCCTACCACTCTAGATATTTAAAATTAATTTATGAATTATTGTGCATAAGGTATAATAAGTTCGATTTCTGAAGGCTATTAAAGTACTTTGTCTTTAGAATAGTACACCCTGTACATAAAATTACATAGATTTAAGCTATGAACCTACAGAAAACAGTTGTGTATTGTTAACCCTACCCCATTTCCCTGATATCACATAATTTATAGGCAGTTATTTCCTCAAACATATCTCAATAAAAAATTCGTTCCAGCAATTTCGACATTTTGTGTGTAAATTTTATACGGTATGTAACTAAGCTGCACTATCAACCCTTTATACAATAAAACTATACGAGTCTCAGCGGGCCACAATGCTTTTTCAACCCCCTTTCCCTAAATCTGTGAAATTGGACGCATGTGGCTTTGTTAGACTTGGTCAGTTAAACTGATATATTGCTACCTTTAATAGAACTGCATTTTGTCGTATCATAGTGTAAGTATTATAATTATTTTGAGAAGAAGTGATATCGGTAAAAATAGAATAGTTTTGTTAGCAATTAATCACAGAAGTCACAACACTTTTAAATGTTACGTAAACCAATACCCTATCTGTTTCTCACTTTACAAACTATTTCCAACTACTTAAGAAAAGTATCACCATAAATTAGAAACGTAAGATTCAGGAATAAGTAACCTGAAAAGCGAGTAGACTTCAGTAATTTCTCTCTTGATAAATCTAATAGTCTAAAGTCTCTAGTAATAAAATACAGAGACCGAAGAGATCTGAGACTTACGTAAACATAATTCTAATCTCTTGTAAAACAATATCTTTCTCTAGCAGACATCTGAGGTGGCCATTTATCTGTATGGGAAGTGAAAAGGCAGAGACATTAATGGATTATCAACATCCGTTAAACGGAGTGTTCGCGTTGAAATTTATCTGTGACATTTGTCCCTTGAGAAAAGTGTCAAAGCGTGTTGACTTAACACAGTGGGTCGGCTATTATCCGGAAATATTCTTAGAACCTAGGGGAACTGGAAGTAGGAGGAAGAAACAATGCTTGTAAATATATCCGAGGACTTCAAACGCTCTTAAGATGAACATGTTTTCGGAGAACTTGACGTCTTAATAATGACTGTTTTATTGACTACGTTTTTGATGATAATTTGTACAGACTGTAAACACTTGCAATATATATGCTACGATCATATTGATAAATATTATTATTACACACAGACAAGTAAATACTTCATTCAAAGCAATATGCTTTCATCCAAGTAAATGATTAGTTTGCTATAGCCGCAAGTAGATATTTTCTCAAGTTAAGAATAAAGAGATATTGTTGAATTGAAATGATCATATGCTTGTATATCTGAGAAAATGTTTTCTTGCAATGAGTATAGATATTATTCATTCAAGAAAACTATTCTCACGTTGAGAATAATGGAATTTTCTTAAAGTGAATATATATGCTTGACAATGAGAAAATATTTTCTTGAAATGAGTATAGATATTATTAGTTCAAGAACATGATCATAATGTATTGAATAGAAATTACTGTTTTCGTTTTTTTTTGAAAAGGTAGGGAATTGTGTGAAATAAGTAGACAATAACTTAGCGAATGATATTTGTTTTATTGTATGAAATTTCTTTGCTTAATTACAGATATACTTACCTATTTATAAATTATCACTACCTACAATATCTAAGGCATCGAAAAAAACACCATATTCTATTAGACATCAAATTGTTTCCATTATATTACACAAGTAAGTTTTCTGTGACATGTATGTTGATTTTGTGACCACTATATGGCTAGGCAAAATTTACGTACCGTATGCGTCACAAGTCACAACTACGAACTGCGTCGCAAATACGTTGAACATAAGTACTGTAGGCTATTCACGCAAAATTAAAACTATATACTTTCATAATATTATAGATCGCGTAGTTATTGCGTACAGTACCTACAAAATTAGTAAAGATATACTTACATCTTGAACTCTTCCCGGACAATACTCGGTAGTCAGCGAACACGACGCCATAGCAGACCCCAACTAACTGAAGGCAAAGGCCGATGCGAAAAATCTTAAATCTCGGCAACGTTCGTGCACGTTTCAGTGTAAATGCGCAAGCGCGTTGCAAGCAATGGCTTACTTGATTCATGATATTGATCAACTTCTTGAATTGAGAATTTAAACTACTTGGTTAGAAAATTGTATACTTAACCGAAACTAATAACTCTGAGATTGGGATATTCTTGAATTGTGAGAACAAGGAATTCTTAAATGAAAGAAATTGTTTCAAACCAAGTAAATATTAACTTTCATCTAAAGCAATAGCCGCAAGTAAATAATCTTCTCACGTTTTGAGAATATACTTCGCTGTGTGTAATAATTACCGGTTATTATTAATAATAGCCAAGTAGCGAGGTTAAAGTGAAGAATTTATCACATGAACCGGCTATTATTAATAATTGCCAGCATGCTGTGGTCAATGTGATATATTTGAATTCGATATTGCATTAAGATGCTGCTACAATATAATAGACCCTCAGATTTGGAATTCTGTTGGTATCTACATAATCACCACACAACGAATCTATTCACTGGGTTTTCAGTGTTGGGCCTTTAGTGACGTTAGTACTGACTAACTTATTTAGTTACTACTCATGACTAAAATAAGGAGGATTATCAAGACGAGACTAAAAATGCCAATCCATACTAATTGCATGCACGAGTGTGTAACTCTTTGGGTCACGCTTATATGCACAATTCTTAAAAGCTAAGTAGGTAAGTAATAAATTAGAAACTCGATTTGTATTATTCTGCCAGTGCATACGTACATAGCGCTTCTGTATTTTGCAATTCGTGGCAAGAAAAATTATTTTTATTTATAACTTATTATTTATTATCTTTTTAATACTAATATTATATTTAATTTTGAATACAAAAGTCCTTCTAGACCTTTATTTTTTTTGTGGTGGTACAACAATTACACCATTTATATTGTAAAACTAAAGCAAGATAAAGTTTGTAACAATAGGACGTCATCTTCTTTTGTTTTGTTCACAAATGTGACCTGCACCTGTATTTTATTTTTATTTTATTATTCACTATGAATATTGTTTATTTTTGATTTGTAAGTGCACAAATGTGATACAGATTCTATTCGAGTTACCAATACTGTTAATTTTATTTATTTAGAAAATATTTTATTTTTAAACTGATTCCTGGACTTGAGAATTATTTTGTGTTTTTGTTATTGTTATATTTTTCATATATCCAAATAAATAATGTCTTTTTTGTTGTTGGTGATAAACACTTTTATAATAACCGCCTTATAAAACAGATTATATCCGTCAGATATTAGATATGCTTACAGTAGGTATAGGTAATGGACAACCTAATGTAGAGAAGATTGGGGCAAGTTGTTACAATGTTTATTCTTTTATTTATAAAATAGTACTTTATTGTCAAACACCAAAAGTAAAAATGCCGTGTTAGGAACAGAACCATACAAAAGTGTTTGCATCATTTGTGCGGTGCAATTTATGTAAAAACATCTATATAATCTAGTCTCGCCTATTCTTGCATGTATTTCCATGAAAATACAACGATGAAAAAATTATTAAGTGCGCAAAATTTCAAGATAATTGGGATTTGAGAATTTACTTAATAAATTGTAATTGTACATTTACAAAAAACTACCCACATGCATTAAATATAAAAATGGGTGTTATTAATAATAAAATGGTTAACTTTTTTGAACACTCTGTATAAAATGTTCTGTTTTATAATAATAATAATAATAATAATAAATGCCTTTATTACATAAGAAAAAGAAATGAGAAATACATATTTTCGTCATTGAGCCGTCCTTGGGTATATACCAATTATCATTACCAATTATATCGAGTAGTTTCTAAAGTACAAGGGAGACAAAAGAACACATGCTGTATTATCAATGTTTTGTATTATTCATAATTTTGGTCATTGGGCTAGCCGTCCTGATGATTTGCGTCGAGTAAATAAATATAATAGCTTACATAGTAATCAAAATAACTTAGCTAACTTCTTTGAAGACTGTATACAAAAGATCTTTTGTAAAAAATAACGTTTTTATCACTTTTACCGTGCCCGTTAGGAAATTATTAATAATAGCCGGTCCATGTGATTATTTAAGTGTTTTTAATCACATTGACCAAATGATGCGGTTATTATTAATAATAACCGGTAATTATTAATACAAACCACATTTATCACTTTAACCGCTTGAATTTTACGATGACAAACCAAATATCTATGATAAAATGAGAGAGATCTCTCTCTCATTTCAGTATACTTAGTGAATTTCAAATTATTTTTGGAAGTTATCGAAAAACCACGTTTTACATTATTTTTAAAATTAACTTTTTTTATTAGTACGTTAAAGAGCTTAAGAAATGCACGTTTCTTCCATATAGCCAGAAATTATTTTCCTGCTTACAGGTGTCCCACAACAGCGTACCAACACTAACTTATGTTTTTCAAATGAACCCCTAGGTATATTATTGCAGTTTTTTATTAACATTTTTATCCTAATATTAAATCAGCTTACCAAATTTTTTTGTTTTTTTTTGCCCTAGTCGAATTATTTTATATTTTTTAAATTTATTTACGTAATATTGTAAATTATTTAAGGAATATTAAGAGGTCCTTATATTGGTTGTAGTGATCTAACGTCAGAAATACTGTAAAAGGTTTCTACTTTACTCAGCAGCTCCAAATTAACAAAAAAGGATAGTTATGTTAATTATAACTTAACACTCAAAAGGAACTGACCTACCTATGCCTCTACCTGTGTCTTTATTCAAGGACGACTCTAATTTTCATTTTTCTTTCTATAATAATGATGACACGAATCACTTGTGACTATGCCTTCAAATAACTCTATTTGAATTATTTAAATTACATACTTTCTTCAAATAACTACTTTTTGGTACCACGTCATCATAAATTTACAACAGTATATCATCAACTGTTGTCAAGAATTGATAGATGAGGTAGATATGTATGTATATTGTATATATGATACAAAAGTTTTAATGAAATTACTTTGTGCGCTCTTTTTTTTATTAGGTGACCATTGTGACGGTTTGAGAGCGTAGCGTTCCACATGAATGGCCAAAAATATTTCTATTTACACCTGCTTGAAACCCGATCGAAATCTCTTGGATCATTGACCATTCCTCAAATTACCTTATAATACGCCGGCCGACAATATCTCTTCGTGTTACATAACATGACTCCTTCGAGTTTCATGCTTAAAACCAGCGACGAAAGAACACGAAAAAAAAAGGAAAACACCGACAAGATTGTGGTGTGGGCTCAGGTGTTGAATTTTACCTGTAGAAATATTGCGTTTCGAAATCTATATCCTTTTCGCAATATCTTTTACACAGAGGGAATCCTTAGAAATATTAAGCTACCTATATCTTTTGCAACTAAAGATTTTCGTGTACCTACCTATGTGAGATAAAAATCGTATGGATTATAAGATGTATACGATATACAATATAGTATTTTCCTCTAACAAAACGTCTGCGAATAGTATTGTTTGTTATACACTGCAAATAGAATCTAGGGATATTTTAGTGTTAACAAAATAGCTTTTCTGGCAGGACAACAACGAATTGAAGTTTTGATGATAATTGGCTATAAAGATCGAATTAGAATCATCAAGATCATTATGCGGATGACAGTTATTTGACAGTTAATCCGCTTCGCCACCATTAACAAATACATTTAAAATATTTGATATAAAATGGAATTTATGAGTCGTAGACAGAATATAATATACTATGTATTAAGTTAGCCCCAAGTTAAAATTGTATGTTACTAGGAAAAAAAATACCTAATGATTAAATTATTATACAAATTCACATAAGCAATTAGCAATTAATTTCATCATACAATACCGTTATATTGTTATAATACAGAATAATATCAAAAAGGAGTCACCCAAAACAAAAATATTATTAAAATTCAGTATTTTTAACAAATATATACATAGATATGTGTACATTACATACATACCACAAATTTAGGACTTTTTATTTATTTTATGTAACGTAAATATCGTAATTTTATTCAAATTAAAAATAAGACGTACCAAAAAGCGCTTACCTTTAGCAGCACATCACTTATCTAAACCATAATACAACGAACTCACGCATAAAACCACTACTAGAAATCTCAATAACCAACTTATTACATTACAACCCGCTAATATAACCAAAAGATGCGAGATTTAGTTATCACAGCATGCTCTGGGACGCTACGCGCCAATACATAGCGATAACGGTACATACCTGACTAGCCGGTGCGCGTTGCCTAGCAATGTAAACAACCCGCCAGTTTTTTGTCACCATATGTGCAAATTTGAGGCGTAGATTGAACATGCTTATTTTCTCTTCATTTGAATCGGTTTCTCGTAGGAAAAATGTTGAGTTATAACGCGAAACGATTTGTAAACGTGTGTAGAATGTGATTTGTGCTGTTTTCACGGAGTCTTAAGTGAATTTATGCGGTATTAAGGAGAATATTGGTTATGTTTGAATCCCGTGTTGTATAAAGGTGAGTTTATTGAAGTTTGCATGTGTTATTTATTAGAATATGTGTTGAATAGATTGCCAATAGTGCAAGCCGTTTGCTGTTGATAAAATCACAAAGTCAAGCTATTGAAAATTGCAAAATCTTATGTAGAAATGATTCGATTAACAATAAAAGGAAGTTAACGTATCGTAAGTAAGGTTAGAATTACTGGACCAATAACTCTGTCCACGTTACATCACTTTATTTGACGATAATTCCTATTTGCAATGCTAAAACCGCTAACAGTTTACATAAAACAAGACGTTGTAATAAATGAAAGGTATTGAAAGAAATAAAAAAAAATTTGTTTATCTCTAAGGGTACTCGAGTAATTAGCAGTTTTCTATACACGTAAATTCCCATAAGAGGGGGGGGGTTTGTCAACAAATAAGTGGGAAAGTCTTCAATCCTAGGTTTTATAATATGCCTATTACATAGATATCAATAAAAATCATAAAATCATTAATGTTACTCTGTATTGACACTAAAATTAATTCTTTTTATTACATACTTAGCTAATATTTTATTGACACATCTCCTTGATAATGATTGTAATCTTAACCTCATCTCATGGTGCGGTTATCGCGTTACAAATTCATATGCACGAACGTGTAATCGTATCCCGAAGGCGATACGCGTGTAAAATGCAATTTAATGGCTTCACAGAGAGTTGCACAAGAACGACCAGTCGCTCCTGTCAATTGATACCTTTAATTATAGGTATAACTACCTATCGGTGTGAGCCACCGTTGTTATATTTCTCCCTACTATGTGCGCACTGAACCAATAAACAATTATCGCTGCTGTCACACAACGTCGCTTGTCCATCGAAGCAAAAACTAAGGTAATCCGGCACTATTAATGACCACACCTGATGCGTCGGTAATTCTAGACGCATACAACGATATTGATTAGATATACGAGTGAGGGAATCCTATCGACTGCGCCAAATATCCGTTTTTTATCCTGTTTATAGTTCCAGAATCAATCTGCTTAAATACAGTTTTTAAACAGCGATTACAAAGACTATTCAGTACCTACAGACTAAAGAGCAATTTTGTATCATCTATGATCTAGTGTCAGTATTAACAATTAGTTTAAAGAAAGTTATAATAAATATTAGAGATTAGATATCTATAATAATGTAAAACAGTATACAGGTGCCCAAAAAGAAAACCATGATTGACCAAAATATCTAAAAATAAACTTATTAGTACCTATTATTAGTTTTCTAAATATTGACATTTATAAGAATTTTGTCAAAATCGTTATCTTCAGCCGGGGCTACATATTCGTATACTTGCCAAATATCAAATATTTGCCACATGTTACATATTTGGCAAATATATTTGCCACGCAAATCGAAAATTGTTGTTATTGATTGGTCTAAACGATGCCATAAGTGATTTATTTTTCCTTTTAAGTTCGTTCACCGAATATTTTTCATCCATCCTTGATTACCGGCTGATCTTTATAAAACTCAAAAAATCTATGACATACACACAGAAAAGTAAATACTTCACTCAAAGCAATATGCTTTCATCCAAGTAAATGATTAGTTTGCTATAGCCGCAAGTAGATATTTTCTCAAGTTAAGAATAAAGAGATATTGTTGAATTGAAATGATCATATGCTTGTATATATGAGAAAATATTTTCTTGCAATGAGTATAGATATTATTCATTCAAGAAAACTATTCTCACGTTGAGAATAATGGAATTTTCTTAAAGTGAATATATATGCTTGACAATGAGAAAATATTTTCTTGAAATGAGTATAGATATTATTAGTTCAAGAACATGATCATAATGTATTGAATAGAAATTACTATTTTAGTTTTTTTTAAAGGTAGGGAATTGTGTGAAATAAGTAGACAATAACTTAGCGAATATTTGTTTTATTGTATGAAATTTCTTTGCTTAATTACATATATACTTACCTATTTATAAATTATCACTACCTACAATATCTAAGGCATGGAAAAAAACACCATATTCTATTAGACATCAAATTGTTTCCATTATATTACACAAGTAAGTTTTCTGTGGCATGTATGTTGATTTGGTGACCACTATATGGCTAGGCAAAATTTACGTACCGTGTGCGTCACAAGTCACAACTACGAACTGCGTCGCAAATACGTTGAACATAAGCACTGTAGGCTATTCACGCAAAATTAAAACTATATACTTTCATAATATTATAGATCGCGTAGTTATTGCGTACAGTACCTACAAAATTAGTAATGACTTAACAAAATTGAACTCTTCCCGGACAATACTCGGTAGTCAGCGAACACGACGCCATAGCAGACCCCAACTAACTGAAGGCAAAGGCCGATGCGAAAAATCTTAAATCTCGGCAACGTTCGTGCACGTTTGAGTGTAAATGCGCAAGCGCGTTGCAAGCAATGGCTTACTTGATTCAAGATATTGATCAAATTCTTGAATTGAGAATTTAAACTACTTGGTTTGAAAATTATATACTTAACAGAAACTAATAACTCTGAGATTGGGATATTCTTGAATTGTGAGAACAAGGAATTCTTAAATGAAAGAAATTGTTTCAAACCAAGTAAATATTAACTTTCATCTAAAGCAATAACCGCAAGTAAATAATTTTCTCACGTTTTGAGAATATACTTCGCTGTGTGTACCAACAAATTTGTACAATATTCGTTAGTGATTTCGGACCGTCAGAGTTGCACTGCAACAGTAAATGCATCGGACATTGATGCATCGCCACATAGCATTTTCTAATACGTGAAAATCTTCTTTGAGGACTTGCTACATGTGCGTACCGAATGGGCACTAGCTATTTTTTTGATTAGTTCGCCTTATTTGCACATTAGCTCCTTCAAATCATACTGATAATTTGATTACGAACAAGCAAGGTTTTATTTTATAATGCCGACATATTTTTAATTACATAAGTGCAGAATTCACTGCGTACTAACAAGGGCATTCTTGTGGAAATTTACAAAACAAATCTTGACGAAGCTTTTTGTTTCATTTTAATGATTTTTTGTTTAATTCATCAGCTTTCTGTATTATTAATTCGCAGCATCTAATTTTAACAGACTGTAAAACAATACAATTGGTCATTTGATGTGAACAAGTTTAAATAAATTATTATTTTAATGAGAAAAAATATATATTTTTTTATTTAAATTAGGAAGATCTTGCCCATAAAAGAAATGTTGGATATGGATTCTTCGTCATCTTTAAAGTTCTACTAAATCCAATTGTACTACTAGGTTCGTTGTATAAATATGTCCTAATATTGTCTGAAATACAGATCAATTAGCTACTGAAACAAAAATTTAAACTAATAAGCTTTCAAAATATAACCTTTTTGTTGAATAAAAAAGGTACACACAATTGTCTCTACTATTAAAATATTTTTAACCGCTTTCGTTTGTCTTCAAATAATAGACATCATAAAAATCGACAAATATATAAATACAAGCAAATAAAGTATAACTTTCGAAATCAATTATTTTATAGACATGCTGTCTATAAAATTGTTATGATGTTTATTACT
This sequence comes from Aphodius sticticus, assembly GCA_963966075.1. Taxonomy (NCBI): domain Eukaryota; kingdom Metazoa; phylum Arthropoda; class Insecta; order Coleoptera; family Scarabaeidae; genus Aphodius; species Aphodius sticticus. The sequence continues at coordinate 1,682,495 of OZ014508.1, read as the reverse complement.
TGAAGAGAAACGAAAACGATTAAAAATATTTTAATAGTAGAGACAATTTTGTGCAGCTTTTTTATTTAACAAAAAGGTTATATTTTGAAAGCTCATAAATGAGTATCATCTATATAGTTCATAGAATGGCGTCAACTTAGGATACACTCTGTATATGGTGTACGCTTTTCTTGGAAAGAAATAGCATTGCGTTTATGTGGATAGAATTACAATTTTATGCGGTTTTCGCCCTTTAGAAAAATCAAGAATCTTACTAATAATTACAAATCTACTGTCAATTTTCGTATACGACCTACTACACACAAAACGAAATTAAAAAATGGAGAAATTAGACAGCGTACTAAAATGTTCATCGAGTACAAATAAATGCACCAATATTTGTCGCCTTTGCATTTGCTATACCCACTTCAACTGGATATTGCAAATACCAAGTATATGGCGTAAAAAAACTCGTCCGCACAGCCGAACGTCGAATATATAAATTTATTTTAGCGGTGGACTCGCTACGAATTGAATAGATCAGGTTTTTTTTTCTTGACACATATATATATAGATATTTGATATTTGGCAAGTATACGAATGTGTAGCCCCGGCTTATTTGCGAATGGATAGATAGATATTCTATGCTGATAGAGATATTGAAATATATCGTTATAATTCAAGCAACAAAAGCATATTCAAATCGTCGCCCGTGCATTTAATGTGTTTATTTAGGGGATTATCTGCAATAATTTTGAAACGCACCCCTTTGAATCTACCGCCAAGGGATACGCTCTTAACCCGTTCGACAAACATACGATAATCGTAATCCGTCAGCTATATTTCACGGCATTTACGTCTTGTTTTTCTTTTTTATTTTGTATTCCGGTTCGTCGCGTTGGGCTCAGTTAAAAACAACGTCCAATTATTCCATTCAAATTCCTAGTATCGAAGCTTATTAAGGCAGACCTATGTGGAAATGAATAATATCGAACAGGAGTGAGAGAGAGAGACAAGAAAAAGGTAAAATCCTTAATGGTACAAGACAGAAACCACGCTTCGGTGAGCAGCCTTTGTTTAAAGGAAATCAATCACGCCAGTGGCTATTGCTTCCTAAAATTACAGTATCCAATACAGTGTTACGTTTTGTTTTTTTCACTTACCACAGAAATAATTAGTTACTGACAGGATATCACACAGAACTACATATTCTTCCTTCTGTGCTATAATGTGGCAATTAGACAAATGCAGATAGACGTTTACCTTAGTAATCATTGTTTTATTATTTCGTCTGATCTTCAATTGTTTTGAATCGATTTCTGTAAGACGTTTTACTTCAAAAATTGCTAAATTATAAAGCGTGGTTTAAAAACCCACACGTGTCTTAGCCTAAAAACCCACACGAGTTTTAGCTTGTAATTGATTGTGTAATATTATTATTAATTCAGAGATTGTCATAATGTATTACTTGTAAAAGTAATTGTGCGGTTGTGCAGATAAACATTTTCATTATAACGGACCGTTGTAACTTTGATTACTTAATCAATAAAGAACCTTATGGCTGTAATTATTATTACCTACATATATTCAGCAGTCGTACACGTAAATAGAAATAATTACAATGATATTTTTATGACAACTAAACTCTTTTGAATGGTTAAAAACTAAAAGGACCTTTTCTATAGTATCAATTCTTTGGACTATATTTCTTTTCTGTAACTTACACACGATAGAAATGGAATATTTAGGATTTGGAATTTGAAATATTGTACTTCTGACATTCTTTTGTATTTTTATAGTATTTCTGGCAGCATGTTCTGGTGAGAAAAATTTAAATTTTTATTCATGTTGCATTTAGAGCTTCTTCTATAGACTGACGTTTTACTTTTCTTCAGGTTTTGTGTAATAAAGGTTGAGAACGAGTATTACTGAGTTTTTTTATTACTGGTTTGAGTTACAAAGAGGAAATAAATTTTGACAAATTTTTACTATTAATTTTACTCATCGTTTATATTTTCTATTCTAAGTTAACGAAGTCTACACAGAGGGAACTCTATGCTTGGATATCAAGAAACGATATGCTTGCGTATATTGTGTAAAATGAAGACGTTTTTTTATCGGACCAAATAGTATTTTATTCCAACAACTCTTTTAATATAGTCGTTCCAATTATGGGATACTCTTATTGTTGAAGCGTTTAGTATGGTTATTCCGAGAATAACTACGTCTATCAAAGAATAAGATATTTTTGGAAGAAGAAGTCGATGTACGTATTGAACCAAGTAAAAATATTATTGAATGAAAAATGTATATGTTTCATCTAATAAATACATTATTCGTCCAAAGATACTGAAATACTTGATTGTGAAACGACAATTCAAGTCGCGTTTCCTATGGAGTGGGGGCATCACATTGGTCGTGCGTGCGCAGCGGAGCCCGGAGGGTATATCACATTATCACTTCTGTAGTTCTGTACGTTAGACGTTAGCGGAATCGGCGAAGCAGGTTTATATTGGGGAGAAATTTGTAAAGTGATAATATACTACATATAGGCATCTAGTGAAAATCGTACTCGTACGTACAATGAGCTTGACTTTGGAGCAGACGCTAAAGGAGTGGCATGTGGGCGAACTTCTCCAAACATTTGAAGGTATGTATGTAATTTTCCATACCAGTTAATACATTATGTTTATGTACATATTACGTATGTTTATACATTAGATGGGGTCATAATCCGTAATATATACATAGTTTGGTCTTTTATAATCATGCTGTTAACTGAAAATTGCAGTCTGTAATTGATAAGTACCTATATGCGCGTCTGCGACAGGTTCATACGTGTAGGGTGTAGGTATATAGAAAAAGTTCGAGCGCCTATGCTGCGGCGCCTATGCGGCGGCACTGTATCGGTACGGCCACTCAGCGCGGCAGCCACAACTGATTTATATTCTTAGCATGGAATACAATTGTATTTGTATACTTATTACACATAGAGCGACTTTTATAATTTTAAAATCAATGAATTTGTAATTTTTACCAGTTACGTATGCAATTTAGATGATTTTTATGTGAGTGGATGGGGATATCAGGCCAATTGTAATTAAAATAAGTTGTTTCAAGTTAGGCTTTGTTTCCGATTTGCAAAAACTTATTAGGATCTATTTACATATTAAAAATAAAAGAAAACTATGATTAGGTACATTTTAAAAATATGACATAATATACAGGGTCCTGCAACTCAGCTCCCGTCTTCTGTAGCTCACTTACTCATTAAGCAAAGAGTTTGACATTTTGCAGGCTTACCCTGTACTTCAAGGTACAATTCAAGAAATAATTTTTTATTATACAGGGTGTTCCAAAAATGTGCAACGCCATGGCAATATATTTTTTAAATTGCATGCTATATATTTTTCTACACATTTGAAATTTTTATGATTGCCTACATATCACCAAAATTTTATTGAAATTGGTTGAGTGACCGCAACGGAAAATAATAAAAACAAAAAAAAATTGATTTTGCATCGTTGGCTTTAAAAATCAATAAAAACCACAAAATGCACCTCGTTAATAAAATTTTGCAACGTGCTTATTAAGTTAGATGTAATAGTCTCGTTAACCAAGTGACATTGGTCCAAATTATACAGGATGACCAAAATCGAGTGTCAAACTTCAAAGCGCGCTATTGTTCTTATTTTAAATTGGAACCCATATTTTTTTTAGGTGATACGATGCAGAATTAAAGAATAAATATTGTTTCTAAATACAACTCCATCACAATTCACAATATTTTAAAAGTTATTCGCCAAAAACTCAGTTTTCAACGTTTCCAACGGCAATTTTAGGTAATAAATATCGTACGTGGCGTTGAAAAACAATTTATTACATAAAATATAACGCAGAGAGGTATTTTAGATTTGACTGTACTCAATTAAGTAGTTATTCAATTGCTAAATTTACTGCAAAATTTACCTATAACGACATTTCCTTCCTTACCGCTATAAGTAAATTATGCAGTAAATTTAGAATTTGACGAATTTAACGACTTAATTAGTACACTCAAATCTAAAATACGTCTATTATTTTTTTATGAAATTAATTGTTTTTCAACGCCACGTACGGTATTTATTATCTAAAATTGCCGTTGGAAACGTTGAAAAATGAGTTTTTGGCGAATAACTTTTAAAATATTGGGAATTGTGATGGGGTTGTATTTAGAAACAATGTTTATTTTTTAATTCTGCATCATTTCACATAAAAAAATTATGGGTTCCAATTTAAAATAAGAACAATAACACGCTTTGAAGTTTGACAAGTTTGACACTAAATTTTGGTCACCCTGTATAATTTGGATCAATGACACTTGGTTAACGAGACTACTAGACCTAACTTAATAAGCACGTCGGAAAATTATATTACCAAGGTGCATTTTGTGGTTTTTTTTTTGATTTTTAAAGCCAACGATAATAATAATAATTTTTTTGCTGTTTATTTGTTTGCGCTGAAGTCACTCAACCGATTTTAATAAAATTTTGGTGGTCTGTAGGCAACCATAAAAGGCTCCCAAATTTGTAAAAACATATATAGCATGCAATTTAAAAAAATATATTACCATGGCGTTGCACATTTTTGGAACACACTGTATAATAAAAAATAATTTCTTGAATGTACCTTGAAGTACAGGGTAAGCCTGCAAAATATCAAACTCTTAGCTTAATGAGTAAGTGAGCTACAGAAGACGGGAGCTGAGTTGCAGGACCCTGTATAAACATTAGGAGATATTAATTTTAGTCATTATTTTTTGTATCTTCAGAAAATGACATCACATTGGAAAATTTATACGACCTCAATGAAGAGTTAATCAGAGAATTAATACCATCGATTGGGAAAAGATTGCTATTTGTAAAGAAATGGAAGGAGGCAAAATCAATTCAAGAAATGGACGTTGTAAGTACATATTTTATCTGCAGCGTTGGTGAAGCACCGGCATTTCACATCACAATAAAGCTATTTTTTTGTATTTACCAAGTTCAAATACAGTAATCTAAAATTTATCTCCATGAAACATCTTTTATATTATGTAATATTTAAATAGGTTATTGGCGATGAAAACGAAGCAAACAACGAACAAGCCGTTGTTATTCCTGGTAACCACAGGGCTATAGCTTGCGATTTTACTTCTCTACTGCAGTATGAGAGTGATACTAAAATGCCGGATTTTGACCTCAAGACTTTACTAGAGTGCGATCCGTTAGGCCTCAGCGCGATTGAGTATTATACGGATCATGCCATTCTGAATGACCAAAACAGAAATCGTGTAGTTAACATAATTATAAAGCGTGTGTTTAATTACCATATGAAATAGTAAGTAGGGCAATAATATCTATATATTTATATATTATGGAATTATTTAGGGTTAGTCAAAGTTACCAGAACACTTAAATAATTTTCCAACCATGAAAAATTTCAAACTAAAGATTATTTGTTTAAAAATAAATGAGTATCTATATACTTTATACTCCATATACATATTAACAGAGCGACATATGAAGCATAAACTATAGATACTCATTTTTATTCATGTCAGTGAGATATTACCTAAGATTGAGTTATATAACCCGCCGACATCATTAGTGTAATTTTTACCGACATTATAAAAAAAAAACATTTTTGGGGTTTTGTATCAACTTTAATTTAAATAATATTACAATTATGGATTGTATTTAATAACGAGACATTTTCAGCCGATTAACACATGACCAGTATAATATCCTAACGGCAAAAATTATTACATTGTTCCCCAATGAATGCAGTGGTACATATTATGTGCCGGCTATACCAAAACGTCAGTCATTAATTGGGAAGCCGATACTAGCGAAAGGGAAAATGGTAGATAAAGCGAGGAACATACTGTACAAATGTGATGTCAAAATGAAACAAAGGAAAAGGTCCAGTACGGAAACAGATACAGATATTGATACAGCAAGCAAACACTCAAAATCAATTGGTATATCCATAAGGTAGATTTGTGATATACACTTAACTATTAGCTTTTAGAAGAATTATTAAAAGACGATCAAACATTTCTAAAAACACGACGAGATCCGTGGAACACTGTGGTGGAGAGATGGTCAAACACATACGAATTAAGACAAATACACCGAAACAAAATAAAAACGATATCTGAGTTTATTGCAGAATGGCCGGTGTTAAATGATAACAGATCAAATGACTTAGTATGTAAATTAAATTTTTTATTTTTGATTAACTAATATATTAGTCTTAAATTTCCATCAATGAAAAGTAACAGTATAATAATATTATCTCTTTTATTTTTAGATCAACATAGATTTTGATAAAGAATTTCCAAATAAAGGCCAATCATTGATGACTAATTTCCACAATTTTTTTGAAGTTTTGAAAAGACTAAGACCCATTGGTGACTACAAGTGCCTTAAGCTACAAGCAGCACTTAATAAATTGGAAAGCTTAACAGAAGGTACGATTCATTTGCAACTTTCATCTTGTCCATATTTTAACATAATTCTATTTTAGACGTGTCCGTTGGTGTGAAGTGGTTTTTGTTGCCGTACTTTCTTCCTCCACGAGGACGAATCCAAATCAACAAAAAACACTGGAAATTCAGCATTCAGGAGGTGGCTGATTCTTTGCATCTGTTTGTGCAAGTATGTATATGCCTGCATATTTTAGAACCAATAGTTCATATAATATTTGTTTTTGTTTATGTTAGTTAATTTATTTATGTATATTTTTTAGAGCCCCCATGAGATACAACAAGCAATCGCACAGAAACGCGAACAACACAGTACTAATGCGAGACCAGTTCAACCTTACGTTCTCTTTCAAGGAAAATCGTTATATGAAATAGACGCAGCATATGTGGTCATAGATGATATTCAGTTTCAAACTAAAACGCCACTGGAAGCCATAGACCTGTGCTTTAAAGTTTTCCAAACAACAAATGCTGCGTATCCTCCCGAAGGTGACTATATTTGGACTGTAATACAGCAAGGTATTTTTGGAATACGTCTGAAGACAGACACAGTATATCCTTATCATTGTGATCTTCTTAAGGCTGTCAGAGAAAACATTGATAATTTATAAAATTGTTATTGTCTTTAGAATGATGATTAAGTGCTCTGTATGTGGGGAAACAAAAACTAACATAAACTCATATGTATATCACCTTACATATGTACATAATTTGTCTAAGTTTGTTTGTCCGCAACAAGATTGTATCAGATCATACCATAGAAAAGACTCATTTAAAAAGCATTTACGAACTCATGTACAATTGGATAATGACTGTACAGGGTCTACTGCATCCAACTCTGAAAATTCTCATAAGCAAACTGCTCATGCGTGTAATAATCTCGACGACAGTAATAAAACAAATTCTAGCAATGACTGTACACTTGATGAAAATTTTAATCAACAGCATTTTTTTCCTTTTTTTAACGCACTACAAAAATCAATCACAAGTATTGTAGAACATTTTATTGTTCAGTTGTATAATAATTTGTTACTGCCAAGAAAAACTGTCGATTCAATAATCAATTACGTTAAAGTAATTTTCAACTCAAATATCTTTGTTGATATTTTTAAATACATATCTATACAATTTTGTAACGGACACAACGAATCACTGAACTATATCTTAATAGCCATACAAAAATGTTTTGATTTGTATGATACAGAGTATAAAAGACTAAAGTTGTTTGAGAACTCTAAAGTGTTTGTGCAGCCTGTAAATTATGTTGTGGGTACATCTACAATATCTGTGGCAAACAAACTACACTTAAAAAACGAAACGTCTACCTTAGTTCCAATGCGCAAAACACTGCAAATGTTTCTTGAAACTGACGGAGTCTTCAATGTAATATCAAATTTCCAAAATGAAAGTTGCTTGCACCTACACACTATACATAATATGTGGAAAAATGACACATTACATTCGTCTATAAATCCTACCTTACCATTAGTGTTGTATTTTGATGATTTGGAAATCAATAATCCTTTAGGAAGTCATGCAGGGTATTATAAACTTGGTATAATTTATTTTACGATAGCGTCCATACCACCTCGTTATTCAAGCAAATTGGATAACATATTTCTTGCTTACATATTTTATTCCGCTGATCGGATTACATTTGGGAATAACACCTTGCTGACTCCACTGTTGGATGAACTGAAATTTTTAGAGCAAACGGGTATTCAAATTAATCAAAATGATCAAACCATTAAAATTTATTTTCGAGTAACGGCTGTAATCGGGGATAATTTAGGAATCCATTCATTGTTTGGTTTGACTGAAAGCTTTTCTTCCAACTACTTTTGCCGTTTTTGCATTGGCCATAAATTATCCTTACAAACTCAAACAGTAGAAGACGGAACATTAGTCAGAAATTCTTGCCGTTATGAAGAACATGTCCAAAATAAAATGTTTGGGGTCAAGGAGAATACCATCCTTCATACACTTAGCGATTTCCATATTTATAAAAATATAACATGTGACATAATGCACGACATATTTGAAGGGGTATGTCGGTATGAAATAGGAAAAATGGTTAAATATTATATAGAAAATAACATAATTTCTTTGGATGATTTTAATTCTAAATTATCTTTCTTTACATATCAAAATTTTGAAACAAATAAACCACCACCAATTAAAATGCAGCACTTAAGGAGTGGTTATATAATCATGTCTGCGTCAGAAATGTTATGCTTAGTGTACAACATACGATTCATTTTGGGTCCTTTTGTAGGGGAACAGTGTAAAGTTTGGCTTATGTATTTGAAACTGCTTCAAATTATTGATATCATTTTGGCTCAAACAATTTCCGTAGAAACATTGTCTTTGTTAGAATCTATTATAACTGAACATCACCAGTTATACATTGAAAATTTCAGAGAACACTTAAAACCTAAACACCACTTCATGCTGCATTATCGTCGTATTATAGAAAAAAATGGACCACCTTCACACTATTCATCAATGAGGTTTGAAGCAAAACATAAGCAATTGAAGGATGTTGCTAATACTGTGAGATCAAGAGTAAATGCTCCATATTCAATCAGTTTGCGTATTCAGCTACAAAGCATCGAGAGAGCTGTGAAACAGCAAGGACTAGTTAATATTGTTGAACATGGTCAATTATTATCTCACGGTATAAATGATACTCATCCATTTTCAACCACTTATATTAAATTAAATGGCATACGTTTTAGCATAAATGAAGTTGTATATTACAACATAGTTGATGATCTGCCGCAATTTGCTATCATACAAAATATTTTATTGACAGACTCAGCACAGAAAGACTGTGACTGCACATTTATTTGTGACAAATTAGACACCACAAAATTTGACCCACATTACAGAGCATACACAGTAATACATTCTAAGGAAAATATAGTACTTAAGCACTCAAATTTATTTAGCTTATACCCAACAAAAATACGTTATATACAGAATGATCTTTATGTTCCTTTGCCAATTCGATAAAATAGCATTACGTATGTCGATGGCCTAGCTGAAATACCATGTATCACCTATGCTTTAACCATGATCATACGTGGCATTGCACCTACGCCCTCGATAAATGTAGTGCTAATTTATCCAATTGTCAAATTGGTGGCCTAGCTGCAATATACCACGTATCATCATGGTTAAAGCATAGGTGATACGTGGTATTTCAGCTAGGCTATCAATATTATAGTAATGTTACTATTTATTTACGTACTTAACTCATATGCATTATATGCAGACTGTGTTTTTGTAATACAGAATAACTTTTGTGTTCCGTATCGTTGAAAGTTCGATAAAATCATATTACATATATTGTAGTAATATTTCTATTTAGTTAACCACGCAACTTATATGCGTTATATACATCAGTGTGTTTATATATATATATATATAAAGAATGATATTTGTGTTCTTATTGATATTTAGTTAACTACATATATATATATATATATGATCTCAATGGTTATGAAGGATCTCAATGTTGCTATTTTATTATATGTATAGTATTGCGTATTTTGTTACATATTATCAATATTTTCTAATAAAACTAATGTTATGATATATTTCTTTGATTTCATATTATTCCTATTTATTCTTCCTTCCATATATTATCCTAATTAACGTAAAACAGCAAAAGTTCTACTAATGGGTTGGTGACATAACGATTGAAATGAGTTACCTTCCAGAATTTTTTTCAAATACAAGTGATATTCCAAATTATTCTAGTAGGTATTATTCTAGTTTGTCAGGGATTTTAGGGCAACGCAGGTAAGTGACATAACCATATTAAACTAGAATAGTTTGTAATGCGTATAACATAAAATATATGGGGTAGTGATTATATTGGCATGTATAAAAGTATATCTTATTTTTTATTTAGTATCAAAGTAATTTAATGTTCAAATAAGTAAAAGAAATTTAAAGCAAAAATACGAATAATAGTTCATTCAAAAGTAATAATTAATATACTTAGTAATATGTATAACAATAAATATATAAATCAATTGGGTTCCCAATATATTGGTTACTATAAAAATATCACATATTTTTATATCTTACAAGAATTTTTGTTAATCATATGTTAATAAGATATCATGCATTAACTAATATGATTAACAAAAATTCTTGAAAGATAGAAAATAAGATATATTTATAGTTACCTATATGGTAGCCCAATTCATTTATTTATTTATTGTTAAATAAACATATTACTAGAGTATATTAATACTTTTAAATGAAATAATTCTTATTTTTGCTTTAAATTTCTATTTACTTATTTGAACATTAAAATCCTCTTAAATTAAACAATACATTTCTTAATTGAACCATACATGTTTCTCGAGCCAATAAATAGTTTTTTAGACCAAGAAAAATAAAAGCTTCATTTATTAAAGCGTAATTTTTCATTCAAGAAAAACCACGCGTTGACTGAAGCAGCAGTTAGTTTGATAGAAGCAAACGCTGTTATAAGATCAAGAAGCCTACGTTCTCATTTCAAGCAACGGTATTCTTCATTGAAAAGATCTTGCGTTTTCTTTAGAAATATTGAGATTGTTGGATCGAGAAATCGGTAACTTTCGTCCAACCAGTACATATTTTCATTTCAAGCACGCACTTAATATTTCAAATAAGAAAATATAATACTTGGAATACCAAGAAAATGATAGACTTGTTCCGACTATGTTAACGTTTTCTTCAATCAAACAAATGATCTCTCTGCGGGGTATAGAAACAAGTAATACTCTTGAACCAAAGTTATTCGCGTTGCTGCAAGCATATTTTTCCCTCTGTGTATTAATGATTGCAGTTTTTGCACTTTTCTCCGTTGGGCTTATGACTTTAAGTCAAAATTACTAGGTAGTGTAAATGTGTAAAAAGACATTAATCTACAGTTTGATATTACGAAAGTACATATCTATACATATTTTTATATAAAATTCAGTTTCCCACCTTTAATATTGGTTTTGACGTCAAATCCGTCGTGGTCTCGAAAAGTATCAAGATTCAAAACCAGATTGAAAATTGAATATATTTTGTGTATTTTTGTCATATAAAATCTATTTTTTTTTAAATAGCAAGCAGTTAAAAATATTAGTAGTGGTTTATACGGTAACAAACATTTGCAATAACGTAGCAATGATGTTTGTAGTGAGACCAATTTTTTAATTAAAACATTGTAATCTTAAATAGGTACTTATTTTTTAATATTAAATTTTATTAATATATTTTTTAATTATCAGAAATTTTTAATTCGAACAAAAATCAACAGAAATAAAATTCAAGCTTTGAATTTTATAGCTAAATTTTGTTATTTTTTACCGGATTTTTGCTGGATTAATTTTTCAATATCAGTATTTAAATGCTCGATCTTCTGCATTAAAAACGATAATCCTGTGGAACTCCACAGAGGCATCAACCCGCTTCAATCCTATTGGCTACGAGCTTGGATATACAAACCCCGCCCACTTCTAACCAGGCAAGCCCTGATGGTAAACCCTCACTTGTATTCAGTGTGATATCCAAACTCAACGCGAAAACAAGTCCACAACCATCGCTTTAGTGCAGTGCAAAACCACGTGATCTTCACCAGTTTGTGAACCATCTTCCAAGTTACTTATAATAATACATCGATATAATATTATATTATTATAATAACACGAAAGATGCATCCCATGAATTTTCACCATCCACTCGACATCTCCATCTACAACGTACCATTCGAGCAACCACGTCCAAAACAACTCATCAGATTACCAAGAGTTGTCGAAAACCAGAAATCAAAATTTGAGGAGAATGACATGTTCAAAAAGTTAAGTCGGGAAAGTGAGGTGAGTTTTCCATTTTTTTTTTTTGAAATCTTCACTATATGGTTTTCTGGTTGCAAATTTCATAAATAAATGTATGGCCTTGTAGGTTCGTTATACTGCTTTGAAAGAGCAAAAGGACCCTGCAGTCAGGCAGCAGCTTTTCTTGGATCATTGCCGTTCAGGATACATCGAAGTCGCCTGTGTTGTCAATGGAATTCATCTACCTTTATCGTTTTCACCATCAGTCCATGGCAACACCAGGACAGACGACTGCGATTATGTGAAAGAACCCGGAAAAGTAAGTGAGACATATTTTTTTGTAGTCCTATTTTTCCTGCTGGTTTTCCCGTTTTTTCGCTTGCGCATAGCGCGACGCTTTCAACCAATAGAAATAGGGCGTCGGTATTGATCGTAACACGCCATTTTGATACGGACTGTGCTGAAATGTAAAATTATAGAAACTACAAACAGAGAAGTGATTATTTGGAACGAGAAAACAGAATTTCTTGAATTTATTTACTAGATTCAAATGCATATTTACTTGGATGTAGAAAGTTAGGTATATACAAGAAATGCCACATACTCAATATAAGTAAATTAATTTCTCAGATAAATGCTGTCGACAAATAAATTCTTTCTTTATAAGACCAAATATTGTATTGAAAGAAGTAATTGAATTTTTCGTCCCAAAAATGTCAATTGCTCCAACGAAGTAATAGTAAATCCATCCAAGTGCGTAGTTACTTGATCCAAGGAAATATAAGATATTTAATATAAGTAAGTATTGTTTACTGAATAAAAGCCCACCAATTATTTAGCTGAACTGATTCTCACTTTTTTCAAGTAATCCCTTTCTGTGAAATAAATATGCGCATCGTGATTTTGTCAAGGCTCGCGCGCCCGCGCGTAGGGCTGGCGCCGTAAAGTAGCGAAACCTAGTACGAAAACACAAGCGAAGTACCCGTAGGGGATGTGCCTTGTGATAAGTCAATAATCTCTCGCGTATATATGAACCTACCAACTACTTCATCCAAGTAATTCTCTCTTCGTTCGAGAGATCACTTTTCTGTGTGTATGGAAACTGTTTCTTCAAAGTTAAACCAGTTAAACTGTCTTCAGAATTAAGTAAATTTAACATCAGAAGTGGGATAGTCATTATATCTGCACATGCAAGGCGTGACTATCACAAAAGATATTATCACTGTTTCTTCAAATCGTTACACCCTTTTCTAAAAGAACAACTATTATAACTGTCAGTGAACAATATGTTATCCCGATTCCAAGATTTTTTTATACCTGAGCTGTTCAATAGAACGATTTTGATATAGGTGAAAATTATACCTCTCTGGGATAATGATTGGGTTTTTTGTATAGTATTAAAAATTATCCAGTTTTTAGGAATTGTCGAGTCGAAATTATGGACTCTATATAGGTATCATGAAAAGAAGATTATCGCTTTTCTATAGCTTGGAGTTTGATGTGTAATTTTCGCTTCAAAATTGTCAGAAAATGATATTTCTGATCGTTTGATTCTTTTGGAATAATAGGAATTTTGTCCGGTTTATTTAATTTGTACAGAAAAAATTATTTTTTTATAAATTTTGGGTTCTCTAAACGGTCTATAGCGACAGACAGATTTCTTTTTGTCAGAATGACCACTAATAAAGTTACATTTTTTAATCACTTTATAAATAATTTCAATAATAAAATCGTCAAGGATTCGGTAAACTTTTTGATATGATGTTCAGGAATTTTTTTCTGAATTTATTTGTATTTTTTTCATATGCGGGTGAATTATTTACGCTGTTCAATGATTTTGCGTCTAAAATGATTAGACTAATTGTTACAAATTACTTCGACTACGAAACTACTGTACTCTTCCTGTAAAATTACATACTGTGATAATGATGCAATTTCAGAGAATTATGCTGGTGTCAAATAACCAGCGATGTTGCAACTTTAAATACAAATTCTTCTTTTACAGAATTTTTGCTGTGAATTTATTCAAACATTTTCTGTAACTTTGCAGATCTAAATTTATTTGTTTTTTTTTTTTTCGATTTCTTAAACACACACAGAAAAGTGATCTCTCGAACGAAGAGCGAATTACTTGGCGGAAGTAGTTGGTAGGTTCGTATATACGCGAGAGATTATTGACTTCAGCAAGAAATTTTATTTCTTGGAATAATTACTAGATTTAAGAAAGTGGTTACTCTGGTGAAGTAACAGTCTTCAATGAAGTGTATATTTTTATTCCCGGTAAATATTTTTAGCTACTTAATGTAAGAATTTTAAAGATTTGGCACAAATACGTTTTCTATTGCTAATTACAAGATAGGTATGTTACTTACTCGTTCTAAACTTTTGCGTGAGTTACATCCAACTATTCCGTGTTGAAACATTTATTGTACACTATAAATCACAATACACATCCCCAATAAGTCACAAGGCACATCCCCTACGGGTATTTACTTCGCTGTTGTTTTTGTACTAGGCCAGGGTCCTTTACCGGCCTCTACGGCGCCAGTATCACGCGCGGGCGCGTGGTATTCCAGAGAAAGGGATTACTTGAAAGAAGTGAGAATCACTTCAGTCAAATAATTGGTGGGTTTTTATTCAGTAAACAATACTTACTTATATTAAATGTCTTATATTTTCTTGGATCAAGTAACTACGCACTTGGATGGATTTACTATTACTTCGTTGGAGAAATTAACATTTTTGGAACGAAAAATTCAATTACTTCTTTCGATACAATATTGGTTCTTATAAAGAAAGAATTTATTTGTTTACAGCATTTATCTGAGAAATTATGTTACTTATATTGAGTATATGGCATTTCTTGTATATACCTAACTTTCTACATCCAAGTAAATATGCATTTGAATCTAGTAAATAAATTCAAGAAATTATGTTTTCTCGTTCCAAATAATCACTTTTCTGTGTGCAGTTACAGCTGTTTCAAATATAAATAAACGAATAAAAGAAAATAAAATCATAAGTTAATAATAAGTTAAACAATTATCAATTATAAAATAAAACTAATATAAAAATTAAGAAACATATTCTTAGGAAATATTAAAAAATCGTGTTTTGAACAACTGTAATAAGACATTGAGACAATTCCTACACTAAGCGTATATTTTGATCCGAAATCCGACACCTCAGTGAACCTAATTCAGACAGTGATCCTAAATCAGACACTTGTGGTACATTATTCCGACAAATATAAACATTCAAGTAAATACTAAGTGTTTTAAATAATGTTAAATAAGAATTATTATTAAGAAATTTTAAACATATATGTTGTACCATTTCCTAAATAGATATTATTAGAATTTTCTTAATTACTGTTATCCTGTAGCGATTTAAAAAGAAGTCGAATTGCTTATAATGAAAAAATAAACATATAGCATAACAGTCAATTATCAAGATCAGTCAAACTTCTAGGTTATATTCTGACCGTTAGAACATTGGTAGAATAAGAAACTATTGTAGATTTCTAATTTTATCCAACTAAACAGAAATATGTCGGAATTTAGGACAGTGTCTGAGTTTGGGACTTTACTTTATTTGTTTCTTTTTTCAATTTCTTATAAAGTTACAGCAATTTCATAGATAACCAACCAAAGAAAAGAAAAGAAAATGCATTAATTAGTTAAAGAAACATCAATTATAAAAATAAAACGATTCCAAAATTAAGAAACACCTATGGTTAAAAAATATTAACAAATCGTATTTTACACAACTGTTTTCTTTTAACATATTGATACAATAAATAGGTCCATATGAAACAATTCAAAGTAAAAAATGGGATATAAGATCAAATTATTTTGTGATGTCAAGCTAATATTAGAATTTAGGTTCCTGCCTGCTTTTTCCGAAAAAAAGCATTTTTTATCATAATTTTATTGTGATAACCCATATAAATTTTTTTCTAGAAAATTAGTTAATTCATTTGTATCTTTAGCAGGAAAAGCTTTTAAATCGTCGGTTTTCTTTTATAATTATTTGTGTTCTTATTTTACGACAACGGAAGTAGAGGCATGTTTATGCTAGTAGGGTTTTTCGTGTCCCTAAACACATTAAATTCATTAACGATATGTAGAAATATCCTTTGCATTAGAACTTCTAGCGGTCACCATGAAACAAACGTTAAAACAGAAGTAGGCTGAAATTTAAAACGATAATCTATTGTTTCTCCTACCGATTTTTTTTCTCAGAGCTGACAGCTTCAATTATTTTTATTATTACACGAGGCACAAATCAAAAATTATTATATTATTATGCCATCTCCTTTGTTGTCCTTTAATACACCCACAATGGCCAGCGTGTGCTAGTTAGCACTGAGAACGTGGCATTTTCATGTCAATTAGCGAGCTTTTGTTTTCGAGACTCCATTATTCCAGCAGTCATTTGTCCCCACACGAACCGGACGGGTGGCGCGCGTGTCGCGCAACGTGAATCTTTTGTTTCAACATAAACACTTGTCCTGAAAGTATACAAGCACTACGCGTGATGCCAAAAGCTTTCTTGCTGTATTTGAGCTCAGCCTATTTAAAAATCAAACAAAGACTGTCCATAGAAGGATTGAATTAGTTTTTGATGTGATGCTTTCTCGTATAATGTTCTTTCTTAATCATGAATTTAGGATATCCAGGTTTTTCTAATTGCTATCCTCATAGTTACTTGCGTTGACAAAAGTCCTTCTTCTGGGAATTGAGACAAATGCGAGACGATTGTGAGGATTGTAAGTGCGAGTGAACTGCCTAAAAGATCGATTTAGTATTATTGACAGAGACACAGAATTGTGTAAGAGAGGTTACAAAGAGATTCCGACACAGCGTGATTGCTTGGTTTGGGACTTAACTTTAAACGGACTAGGAAGACAGGTAGCGAAGCTGTCTCTTGGTGGAAACAGGTCAATTTCACAGAAAAACGACCTCTTGTCACGTCGAAGATTAACTCCACAAATAAATCAGAACAAGCACAAAGACCCATCCGTTTAAAATCGTGCATTTTGAGATACCGTAACAATTTTAAAGGATTTTCTTTTCTTTTTTATTACTTTGTATTCAGTGCTTGATTTGGGACACCGAGTAAATCTGGTTCTAACGGTTACAATGAAAAACAAACACAATACCATAGCGGCGAGTCGGTACCTATTTTTTTGTTTTTTTTAAACAATGATAAATGGACACAGGCAATATGAAAAGGTTATTATAATCGGAGTAATTTATTTCTTGCATTTTGGGCGTGACAACGAATGACCTCTCTGATGCAGTGAAGGGTAAGATACAACCCTAAATTAATACGGGCGCATGGGGTTAAATTTTAGACAAAGGGATGGCTTATAATTGTACCCTTTGCCGTTAATAGACCCGACACATGTTTTTCTGTATGGTCTGTTTAAAAACCAGGAGGATAAAAATTTGTATCATGCCTCAAATTGTAGGTATTTAAAATAGCTAGTAGCCCTTCGACGCTCCGAGTTTTGCCCCGTGGAAAACAAACCATAAATCGCGATTATGTTCATTCGAATAGCAAATGTATTTCAATCAGTTTCCACAGAAAAATAATTATAACTTCTGCAAAAATGTTTGCATAAATTTCTATCATAGCTCAAATTGTAGGTAATTAAGAGACCTAATATCTAATATCCCTATGACGTTCGGAGTCCCCCCCCCCCCTAAATCGCGATAATGTTCGTTCCTATAGCTAACGCTTCAATCAGTTTCCATAAAAAAATGTTTATAACTTCTGCAAAAATGTTTGCATAAATTTCGATCATACCTCAAATTGTAGGTAATTAAGAGACCTAATATCCCTGTGACGTTCAGAGTTTTGCCCCCCCTAAACCGCGATAATGTTCGTTCCTATAGCTAACGTATTTCCATCAGTTTCCACAGAAAAATGTTTATAACTTCTGCAAAAGCGATTGCATAAATTTCTATCTTACCTCAAATTGTAGGTAATTAAGAGACCTAATATCCCTGTGACGTTCAGAGTTTTGCCCCCCCTAAACTGCGATAATATTCGTTTTTATAGCTAACGTATTTCCATCAGTTTCCACAGAAAAATGTCTATAACTTCTGCAAAAATCATTGCACAAATTTCTATCATACCTCAAATTGTAGGTAATTAAGAGACCTAATATCCCTGTGACGTTCAGAGTTTTGCCCCCCCTAAACTGCGATAATATTCGTTTTTATAGCTAACGTATTTCCATCAGTTTCCACAGAAAAATGTCTATAACTTCTGCAAAAATCATTGCATAAATTCCTATCATACCTCAAATTGTAGGTAATTAAGAGACCTAATATACCTGTGACGTTCAGAGTTTTGCCCCCCCTAAACCGAGATAATATTCGTTCCTATAGCTAACGCATTTCCATCAGTTTCCACAGAAAAATCTTTATAACTTCTGCAAAAATGTTTGCATAAATTTCTATCATACCTCAAATTGTAGGTAATTAAGGGACCTAATATCCCTGTGACGTTCAGAGTTTTGCCCCCCCTAAACTGCGATAATATTCGTTTTTATAGCTAACGTATTTCCATCAGTTTCCACAGAAAAATGTCTATAACTTCTGCAAAAATCATTGCATAAATTTCTATCATACCTCAAATTGTAGGTAATTAAGAGACCTAATATCCCTATGACGTTCAAGGTTTTGCCCCCCCCCCCCCCCTAAACCGCGATACTGTTCGTTCCTATAGCTAACGTATTTCCATCAGTTTCCACAGAAAAATGTTTATAACTTCTGCAAAAATGATTGCATAAATTTCTATCATACCTCAAATTGTAGGTAATTAAGAGACCTAAAATCCCTTTGAAAAATGGCACACATATATTTATGTATCTTTTCTCTGCATTTTCAGGTTCACATCAAGTCTTCCTTCATCATGAACGGTGTTTGTGTACGATGGACCGGATGGCTTGACCTAAAACGTCAAGACGGCGTAGGAATCCTCGAGTTTGACGAAGAGAGGGCAGCACAAGAAGACATAATCTACAAACAACAGATGGAGAGGTATAAAGCCATGATGCAAGCAAGGCAACAACAGCAAAGGCAGGACGAACAACAAGAGAATATACAGCACAACAACACGAACGTCATGTACAGGGTTAGTATCATTGCTTTTTTTAAATTAAAATAAATGTATGGTCATTATTAATTTAAAAGAAAAGATACTTTTACTACCAGAATAAAACATACAGTGTGGTATACAGTGTGTCCCCGATGGACCTAACTATAAAGACTTTTGGATGTCCTACAAAGTCGAAAGCCATTGTTAATATTTTGATTTAACATACAGGATGGTTAGAAAACACGAAGATGTTAAATTGGCCGAAGAGTAAACTATCGGTTTTTCGGAATTAGATCAAAAATGTTATAGGTAAAAGTTAGTTTGAATTAATTTTATGCTCAAATAACTTGAATGTTCTATTTCAAATTTTACATCTCGAACCAGTGAAAAGACATTACATAAAGGTGAACAAAAAATTTAGAGACCACAGTTATGATTGATCAGTTGACAGTAGTAACAGCGGATCCAAGCAATTTGTTGATAGGAGCTGATTAAAAGTATGTTGACTTTAGAGCAAAGGGTTTATGTACGTAGTTCTTTCTTACGGCATAGGTGAGGTATGTCCTGCCGTGCTATTGAAGTTTTTAACAGAAAATACCCTGAAGTATACGTTTCTGTCAATTGTGTTCGTGAATTGGTTAAAACATTTCATGCAACAGGAGACGTGAAAAATATCAAGAAAAAAGCGCGAAATGGCGAAGATGATGCAGGAGCTATGTAAGCTATTGATTCCGTGAACACTTGCCCAAAAAAGTCGTTGAGGCAAAGATCTCGAGACTTGAACATCAGTAAAAGCCACCTGCAAAGGATCTTTTCAAATCAAAGATTTCATCCTTATAAACCAGTACTAATACACACTTTAGTAGAAGGAGATGATGCTCGTCGATTAGAATTTTGCCTATTAATGAGAGAACGGGTTATGGTCGATAGATTTTTCTACCGAAAAATTATTTTCTCTGACGAAGCGACGTTTACCACAAATGGAGTTGTTAGTTCACAGAATTGCAGATATTGGTCTCAAGAAAATCCAAATTTCCGTATTACAACCAATTCTCAAAAATATAAAAAAGTGAAGTGTTTGGTGTGGGATTTATTTCAAGAAAATAATTGGATCATACTTTTTTGACGGTACTGTAAACCAAAACACTTATTTTGATATGTTGGATAATTGTTTGCTACCTTGGACGAAATCAACTTACAGCTCAGGTGTTCACTACACTATCAACACGACGGTTGTCCTGCTCATAGCGCATATCAAGTCGAGGATTGGTTGAACAGATATTTTCCAAATAAGTGGATTGGACGAGTCGGCCCTATAGGATGGCCACCACGTACACCTGATTTAACGCCGCTTGATTTTTTTTCTGTGGGGTTATTTAAAATAGAAGGTGTATGCGAATAATTTTCATGATCATGTAGACATTCTAAAATTAAAAATTAGGGAAGCAGTAGACGAAATAAATGAAGAAACAATTGATTTGGTATATCGGGAGTTATAAAACAACTTTTACCTATAACATTTTTGTTCTGAATCCGAAAAACCGATAGTTTACTCTTCGGCCAATTTAACATTTTCCTGTTTTCTAACCATCCTGTATGTTAAATCAAAATAATAACAATGGCTTTCGACTTTTTAGGACATCCAAAACTCTTTATAAAGAATGACTTTTTCTCGAGAAATTAAAGATTACGTCCGTTATAAGTATAGTTAGGTCCATCGGGGACAGACTGTATAGTCTCGCTAAATTCGTATGTGTAGGAGTGTTAGACCGTGGAAATAGCTGCAGGTTGTGCAAATAAGCTAGAGTTTAGGCCACCCTATTGGAATTACGGGTAGTGCCCTATAGGCATACGATTTTATTGTAACGAAATCTGTTTATACACCATGGGCACTCCCACGCTTCTCTGTCGATGCAAGTAATCTATTCAATGAAAGCTAATCCGATTGAGTGAGCACCTGTTTTTAAAAGCATGGGATCTCTGAGTTTGTGGTCCGATATTCTTTATTTAGATTTGTTCTGATTTGTTTTACTAATTGCTTGTTTTTTCTTGTTTTTTTCAGAACTATTGGCACCATAACAATAGCTTGCAGAATTCAGCAAAACTCTTGTACAAGTCGAATGTGTAATAAAGTGCAGTCAATTTTGTATGTATTATAAAGCGATGGAAACGCAAGTATTATGTATTGTATGATATGTATGTATGTATGTAAGTGTATGTATGTGTAAGTTATGTGCGTATACATGTCGTGTATGTGTATGTTTATATTACTGGCAATATTAAGAATAAGGGGCTCTACTTGTATTATTATTAGTTTGTATTATTATTAAATGTCTGCCATGGATTTACCAGTTGTGTATTTTATGATTTATTGTTCGTAAGAATTATTTGTTTGTAAATAATTATGCTGTTAATATGGAACACGTAATTCGTAGCTAATAAAAAATCGACACACTTTTAAATACGTTTGTGTTATTTCTTTACCAACACCATTAACTTTTTGGAGAATTTCTTTGGATGGTAAGTTCTATAACGAAGAATCCTTTGACGGATGAGGGTGTTTGTAGCATCGTGTAGCACCGGGTTTGGGTTGGGCAGGGTTTGCCCAAACTATCGGTCAAATATTATTTCACAGGCGGAAAGTACTTCAAATTTTGGAGTGTTTTAACCGTAGATAAACTCATCTCCATTTGTTGTTATTTACTAGGCTACTCTTTTAACAAATATATATTGCTTTTATTTTAATGATTAAATGCAAATACCAAAAAAAAATTAAACTATTGAAATAACAAAAAACGTAGATATCTTAATTTAAAAATAAAGGCGACTCCTTTTCCAAATGTTATATAAGAATTACAACTGCACTATTTTTCTTTTACACTACACCAACTTACAACACATTTGTAGTCCGCACTGTATTAAAGATATCTAAACGTTTTCAGATTTCAAAATACATATTCAATTTGTAAAAAATGCCATGCCTTTTCCGTATAATCTGGAACCCTAGTTTTTGAGAAAGAAAATGCGTATTTTGTATTTTTTTTTGCACTGGTTTTCTCAAAAACTAGATTAATATCACAACTTTTGAACGGAACTTTTTTCATTTACTGAAGAGATTAGACAAATCATTCCTGATATGCAAATGACAAGTTCCGTTTTTTTACACCCCCCACATTTACTGTGGTAGGGTATATTGAGTTTGTCACAACATTTGTAACACCCTTAAGGAAGCGTGGCAGGTATAGACTTGTATATATATTTTTGATTAGCATTGAAAACTGAATCGAGTTAGCTATGTGCGTCTGTCTGTCCGTCGGTCCATCTGTGTACACGATAACTGCCGTAATTTTGAAGTAATTGATCTGAATTTTGGTACACAAGCTTACCTATCTCTTAAAAAGTAAGGACAGTTCGTGAATGGGCAAAATCGGTTCACTCCTTTTTTATATTTTTTTATGGTGGGGGGTATTTTAACTTCGACCCGGCTGAAGATAATTTTTTACTAGTTTTTCTGTTTCAACCGAGTTTTCTCGTATTATTACATTGATGAATTATGCGAAATATGTGTATTGTTTTTGATTTAATCTCATTTAACGAAAGGTTATGGGTGATTTCAAAAAATCAACTGCAGTTCGTGTCATTGTCGATGGTAGGGTTGCCATATTTTACTTATCAAAATATATGAGACTACTAGTAAAAATATATGAGATCATGAAAACATCTATGAGATACTCATAGATCATATAGATCTATATACCAAGATCAACTTGATCACGGTTGCATTGTTGCGCAGTAACACGTATTATTATTTTTGATAATGACAACTGTTACTTTTACTTTGCCGTTCCATATGTGTGTGGTGTTATGATTTTATAAAGGCGTTTGGGTATTTTTTTATATATTAAATTAATATTCATTATATAAAATAGTGTTGGGTCGTCCTCGATAACGTCATTTAAATTTATAAAATATATCTGCTAAAATACTCGTTGTAATTTGTAGAGAGTATCAGGTCTAATGAATTACAATTTAAATATATATTAAATTACACTTGTTCAACATGAAACTATTGAAAATTATTTATTAAGTCAACGCAAAAAGAAATCAGGTCAGTTGTACTACGCCCAGTATAATACTTATTCTATTAATCTTAGCTAATTGGACTGTGAGATTAACATTTTGAAAATAAGTAAAGTATGTATACTTTAAAATACGTAAAATACAAACACTTAATATATGTGACCCGCTCGGAAGAAAGGTGTCTTACTGCTAAAATCAAGTTGTCGAGATACCCGCGTTTAAAAAGTACAGCGTTTCCCGGCGTTCAGCCTAGTGTTTGAAGGCTCATAACTCTGAAACTACTTATCAAAAAGAAATGAAATAAAGTTTGTTATGTTCCTTAGTAATTTCTATATAAAGTGTATAAATTTCAACATATTCTCTCTATCGGTGTAAGCGTGAGCGCG
Source organism: Aphodius sticticus (assembly GCA_963966075.1). Taxonomy (NCBI): domain Eukaryota; kingdom Metazoa; phylum Arthropoda; class Insecta; order Coleoptera; family Scarabaeidae; genus Aphodius; species Aphodius sticticus. The sequence continues at coordinate 1,658,601 of OZ014508.1, read as the reverse complement.
AGAGAAGTGAAAAAAGGTACCCGGTTTTTGAAGTTGTAATTCTTTGAAATTCGCGCCCACCTTTCCGATTTTTTTTCTTAAAAACCGCTTACCCGAAAATGTTCGAATTTTCATAGGTTAAAATATAGAATCTCATCTACAGGTTGGCCTTTTTTAAGTTTTACGATTACGTAAAACTTAAAGGGTGTAAACAAGTTTGCAAAAATCTGATACGGTTTTTTTAATTCCTTCGCTCTCAATATTATTCCTACTAAATTTTGATAGCTATACATATTATACAGAAATGATATATAGAATAATTACGCAATTAATCTCATTTTGTTTATTAAAGCATTTTAGTGAGAATAGCGTCTATGTCTTGATTCACTATTCCCATGTACATGGCTGCACACGTGTGCACCGGCTGTTTATTTTAGACAAATTATTAAGATTTCAGCATACCTCAAAATCGATTATTTATTCATAAGACCGTTTTCTTCTAACGGCACAATTTATGTTTTCGCTAAAGTATTTTCAGTATTAAGCCACGCCGTGCCTCTCTGTGGAAATTTCGACAATTGCGGTAACAAACAGGAAAAGCTGTTGTTTCCAAAACTAGTATTTTGAAAATCTACTATTGTGTAAAGACTCAATGGTGTAAGTCAATTCTACAAAAATACGTTAAGTAATTATGGATGAGTTTAAATTTTTTACTCGTCCCAAAAAAACAACGATCCTTGGATAGTTGAATCTCCCTGTAGCGATGAGGATAATATAGCAATGTACAGTCGTTTCAAGCTGAACCAAAATAAACTACTTCCGGTCAAAGTGAGTAACTAGAAAATCATATTTGTTGTCAAAGTCGACTACAAGAAACATCTTACATGTTTCAATGTATTCCAATATGTCAGAAAATATTTTTCTTTTTACATCACCTAACACTGAAACGCTATATGAGCATCACAGCTCATTTTGATCAGTTTGGATTAGTGCCACTTCGACCGTTAGTAACAACCCCTAAGAAGGAAGACGATTCCATAAAAAAAACCACAGAAAAAGCTCACCGAGAAAAGACGCTATCAAGGAAACAAAATACAAAAGCAAGATTTATTCATAGTATAAAAAATAATTTCATTCTGTACTATTACAATATACAATACTTTTTTACATTACATCATTATTTTCACAGCAATGTTATCGTCTTTCATTTCAACTGTATAAGAAGTTAATAAATAATAGCATAATTTATCGGATTTCAGTAATACAATAATATAAGCCAAATTCGTGAGGGAATATATCGAGGGAGGTGTATATTACTTCTATTAGTTCGTATTTTTTATGTTTTACTTGTTTTCGGCAATAAATATATTGTCAGATTTTGTTTTTAACTAATGAAAAAATATCAAAATTTCTATTAGAAAACAAAAATAAGTATCTATCTTTACTTTGCTGTATTGCTTTTGAATTTATAATATTAAATAGCTTGGGAAAGCTTACTTGTTTTGCGAGTAAAATGCAAGCGCACGATTCCTTCCGCGAAAAAGTAGTTCCGTTCATCGCCCCGTAACTTCATCAAGTTTCATCCGATTAATCTCGGATAAATGACATGTTAAAGTATAAGATTCCAGCATTCTGAATCTGCCAAAACCCCAAAATCGATAATTTAGCAGTAAGACCCTTTCTTCGGAGCCGGTCACATATGTAGATCCGCGACATCGCACATGTGAAATTTCCAAACACGTTTCAGGTTTTCGAAACGCTGACTGGCTGGACAAAAAAAACGTGTTCTTTTCTGACCGTAAGAAAACTACTACGCCGAATTTTGTTGGAATATTTGAGGTGAATATTGCCGTCAAGGCTCCGCAGAAAAATACTTTTTGTAGATCTAGCAAGAAGAAATTGTTTTCGAGTACGAGAGTACTTAATACGTTTCAATTTCGACGAGAAATAATAACTTTGTATAGTACATGTGTACTGAATTAATGATAAATGAATTTGTTGTCTGATAATATCATATGAGCATCAATGATATAACAACATCTCAACCTGTAATTTTGCATTCTTTAAAGTCTGTCACTATCTTGTATTTGCATGTTACTGTAGGATATCCACAGAAATAATAATTTATTAAAAATTCTGCCAATCACAATTTAATACACTTCGACATCTTTCAACACGACTGCGTCCTTATAAAGCGCGTCGTCCTTTACAACCAGCAGCAGAGAGATTATCCAGCGCTGGTCCCCAATTAACCCTGGATTAAACCGTTGCTAGCACGTGTCTCCATGGGTGGTCACGTGTTCGCCTATAAAAGGAACCTATTTACTATTCATGGGTTCGCTTTTTCCGAACTAATAGATATTTCCTCTGGTTGGCGCTTCATAATCTCCATTCATCGATTTGATTGCGAACCCTTAGTAGTAGGTGACATGTCACAGTCTTGTGAACACCTATATATAGCGATACGCCATCAAGGTAGATCATATCTGACGTACGTGTGACTGTGTGAGTCAATATAAGTTACAGGATATCGTCAGGTGTGTGGTCTCTGTAACGTTGAGGATTACTTTACATTCTGCGTCGCTGACTTGATACAGTCTTTTCAGGATGATCATTGTTTACTGGTTCGGTGAACAGAGTATATGGGGTCAGGTAGACCTTAGTTGCATTGTCAACTTAAAACAAAACGTCCTGTATGCAAATTCGTATAGTACAAATGACTAATAGTACTTAGGTATCTTATATTTATTTATATTATTCTTATATTTTTTTTCTTCAAACTATTCTCAAACATTGTCACTATGTTAATAAAAAGAACGGAGAAGAAATATACTGTAATAAATCCGTAGTTTTATATAGAGGCGTTTATTTGCAAAAGTCTCTAATCGCCAAAATTTCAAAAATTCGTTACAAAATTATTTAATGAGCAATCGATTGCTTTTGTCAGAATTTTTAGATACTTTATTACCTAAAGTTTGATGCTAAAGTGTAAGTTATTTGCAAAACTCTCTGTTTGCTTTGAACGTTCATCTGCAAAACTGGCTGTCTACAGCTCAACCAATAGCTCTAGTGCCCTAGTGTTCACAGAGCAAACAGGTGTTTTTTTTTTGTTTCACGCAGGAAAATAAATTCGTTTCAGTCTAAACATCAATATTCTTGTGCGTTGTGATTTTTAACGGCAGTTTTGTTGTTGCGATTTGTTAGCATGGATGAGATAAATACTCAATGTGAAATTTTACCCTGTCCGAAAGGAAAAGGACGCAAGAAAGAGCGACAACCAGAAAACTACTCTAGGACTGTTAAAAAGAGGCTCAGGTATGTTTTAAAAAGTAGAAAATTTTAGGATATATCAAATTAATGAAAGCAGGACATCAGTACATCCTTATAGATCTGATCAGTACATCCTTATAATGGTCTCTGTTCGCTCTTTCAATTGCATTTTATTTTGGAAATCGAATGGGAAATGACGGTTATGAATTTTGTATTGAATTTTTAGAACCCAAAAACAGTTTTTTTTTAAAAATCAAGATTTTGTGGGTGTTTGGAAAATTTCGTATATGCCATTATGTTCAGTTCTACCAGCTCAAGAACTTACACCATGTCTCGTGAAAAGTATATTTTCACTGTAACACAGTGTTATTAATGTGAGATTAACATTTTGAAATTAAGTCAAATATATGCTTGAAAATACGTAAAATATAAACATTTGATATCGATTCGAGACATCGCACATGTGGATTTCTAAAGACGTTTCAAGTTCTCAAAACGCTGCAGCTGGCTGACAAAAAAAAATTGTTATTCTATGGCAATAAAATAACTTCTACGTCGCATTTTGTTAGAATATTTGAGGAAACATATTTTCATGCCGTCAATGCCCTGCAGAAAAATACATTTTTCTACTTGCAAGAAATTGTTTTCGGGTTACTACAAGATTTTTTAATTCGTTTCAGCTTCAACGAGAAAATTATATTTCGCAAAATATAATAATACTTTTCGCAGATTTCCAATTACATACTTATCTTTATCAGAAATACAATAATTGAAACAATCATAATTGAATAAATCATAGATTTATTGATTAAGAAGTTAATCCTAAAGACTATATTACACACCAGATGCACGTATCGCAGATTTCCAAAGCACAAACACATTTTAGGGTTCAACAAACAACGGTATGCAAATACGTAATAATTTTAAACAGAAGGGTTCCATGCATATCGTAAAGGATTATACCGTCGGTATAGTAGGTATTGATTTGTGCTCCCGCATACCTAATCTGATCTGCATAATGCCAGAAGCGAGACGACCGCTTTATTATTTAAAATCTGACTTAGGGCGACTCACGACTAACTACTGTTAGTTTGATATAACGTCATTTGAATTTATGGGTAGTTTACCGTACACCTGTTTAAACACATGCATGTTGCCAGCCACAGCTTTGATCGACTGCGATCAACTGTACACATAAAATTATGCCAAATGGACGAAGAGTGGTACTACCGTGCCTATCCGTACATATTATGGAAATTAGTCGGTAATTAGCGTACCATAACATGCCTGTAGAGGTATTCCGCTCAAGGAAGTCCAAATGAATTCGCATGTACGTTGCTTTACCAGAAAAATAAGTTCATTGCCATCAGTTATATACAAAGTTATAAGGCGAACTACTTAGTTAGACGTATTAATTCGTAATAGCAATTACTGCTGAGTTTAACATAAATAAATACTCAATGCTAAATCGAAGGCACACCAAGTGCGACCTACTCCCATCAGGAATGCAACCCCTTGCCATAACCCCCACTGTCAGCAAAAAATGAGGAAATATCACTATTCACAATCTTTTGACCCTATAAATGTTAGTATCAACGTTGCAATTTATTAGTTGTTGACGTAAATGAAAGAACGCTTGGTGCATAACACTCCCTACTTTACCATCCTTTTGCACCAAAGTCTACGAAAGAATCACACATTAATCTGATTTTTTAGCTCCTGACATAATATTGACACTTTATTCATTATATAGGGTGTAGTGTAAGTTTATATGCATTTATATGTTTATATCAATTAAATCAGATCAGTATAATTGTAATAAAAAAAAAATTATGTGGCCAGGCACATGACATTATCATACTATATATAAAATTAATAGTTTAGCTGGATGAGATTCTATTTGATCCAGATCGGCCATGTCTGCATTAAAATAAAACTAGTAGAACTAGACAGATATGACGATTAAAGCTGTGTTCGGATATTGTACTGCGTTGACACCGGGTACACCGTCCAAATGACACTTACGTGTTATTGGGTGTAAAAAGTGTAATGGTGTACAATATCCGTACGCAGCTTATATAGACAGTAGATATTGTCAAAAAGATTAGCGTTTGACAGTACCTACTGTCCTTAGAATCATATCTGACATATAATCTGACATATCCTGGCTACTAGTTTTAATGCAGTACGACCGACCTCGATGAAATAGAATTTGCTCATGCAGCTAAACTATTGATTGTACCAAAAAATGTCATAGTCATAAACTATTCAGAATTTCCTCTACTTTAATTTATTATTTAACTATTTCGACGAAATTCCAGAAATGGCGGCTTATTTGCAAAATCTTTCAAAAATGCTGAGTCTAAACCTCCAGTTCCTTTGGACCCTTTTCAACAGAAAGCTTTTCAGCTCTAAGTTTGGTCATGAAACTTCTAAATATGAAGTTTCGTCCCGATACCTTTAGTAGTTTCTCCGGAATAGTCGTTACAAAAAACGGGTACACACACACACACACACATACATACACACACACACAGACATTTTTTTTGTACCTTGGTCAAAAATGTTCAGGGGACTCAAAGACATATTTCCGCTAAAATCTCAAAATTTTTTTTTGGCACGAATACTTTACATGCTGCGTATGATAAAGTATAAAATATGATGTGGCCAGGCACATGACTTTATCATACTATATATAAAATTAATAGTTTAGCTGCATCAGATTCATTTGATCGAGATCGGTCGTGTCTGCATTAAAATAAAAGTAGTTAGAATCTCATGCAGCTAAACTATTAATTTTATATATAGTATGATAAAGTCATGTGCCTGGCCACATCAGATTTTTGTTTGGATATGACGACTGTTACAGCTTAAAGTAACTTTAGATATTTTTAGGTTTACTTTTGAAGGTTTACATTTTGAAATAACACTAATTTTCAAATTCTACTTTTATTCTACTATATTGGGTTTTAAAAAAATAAGAGTGTATTTTTTAGAAACATAACAGCTTATATATCTTAAAATGTTACCAAAGGTATATAGAAACATGCTGATAAAATCTAAAAAATCAACAATTTTGACTTCATATCAGTTTTCAGTATACAGGATGTTTTTAAATAACTTACTAATATTTAAGGAGGTTATTCTTGGGTCTATTTTGAGGAAAAAAATTCATATGAACATATGTACTAAAGGTCTTAACTTTTGAACTAGAGGGTGCTAAAGTTTTAAGAAAAAATTCTTTTTTTATGATAATTTAATAAATTAATTTTTTAATTTTATAATTTTACTGTTTAAAAATTATTCTATTAAATAATTTTTTGTTTAAAGTTGTATTTTATTTAAATTGTTTTTTCTCGTAAGAGGTTTAGAGATGCAAATTTTTTTATGCAACGTTTATGTACGTTAAACGAAAAAAAAAGCAAGAGACCAGATTTGGTAAGGAATGAGGATTTCAACAATAATTTTTACTTTCAGGAAAAGCAGTGGCGTATCACTTTTCTCTTTGAAATGATTCAGTACAAACCCCACACGAACGCCACTGGCAAGAATAAAAAAATATGTTGTACAGCAGAAAATGCCTTTTGATGCATAGAAGATGCGTACTACGTTTCACAATAATATCTAGAGTCGTACCAAAGTTATCATAAAAAAAAATAATTTTTTCTTAAAATTTTAGCACCCTGTAGTTCAAAAGTTAAGACCTATAGGGCATGTTAATATGAATTATTTTCCACAATATGGACCCAAGAATAACCTCCTTCAATATTAGCATGTTATTAAGGAACTTCCTGTATATGGATGTGCACAACAACAAGCGACCGTATAGCAATCTGTCTGATAGATCCAGATTTCGTTTGTGATTTTTATATGAAGAAAAATCTTACAACACAAGTTCAATTTTAAATAAAGTCATAAGCTTGTAGAACACCGAGCCAGTGACAACCCCCCTCCCCCTCCCCCCCAAATTGAAACACCGAAATATGCAAAGTAGCACAAAGATATGCAAATCACGTTATCGCTGCATAATTAACTCGTTACGCCCATGTCTATTATCGTCGCCTTCTAACAACAAGTGTATTTTGCATATTAGAGCAGACCCCGACTTTGAATATGCTGTACACCGTGCTTGTGCGTTTGAATCAATTATCCGGCTAGACCTCCCGATCCCGGTATCACGTGTTAAATCTTTATGGACACGCTTTAACACTTGCGACATAAAACCTTAACAGATGGCCGGAGTTAAAAGAATAATTAATTTTTCAAATGAGGGCATAACTTTATTATTAAAGGCTATGCAAAATTTAATGGTATCCTTGCTCAAGTTTAATATAATTACATATGTCTACTTAACAAAGACTGTATCTCAAAAACCGATCAAAATTCTATAGAGATAAATAGGGCCCAATCGTTATAGAATTCCTTAAATACTAATAAACTCTTAAATATTTGATACAATTGTGATTTTATTTTGGTGACTTCAACGCTGCGTTAGACGACGAACTGTGCTCAAAATAATCCCAAAACACTACGCGTTATTTCTCTTTAACTTAATAAGCACTTATTCGCTATAACGATTTGGGTATTGTTTGTATTGTTTTCCAATAACTCGTATCGGGGTCTAAAATTGACGTTTTGACAGGTCAATGGGTTTCTAGCGTCGCCCCCAAGTTTCGTATGTATGTTGAGCCGTCAATAAGCAGAAAATCTGCGCTTTGTACACCCACACAATTACGGATAGGGCTGAACGCATGGTATAATGGATATTATAGGTACCAGTCTATGAAAATTATAGGTATTAATTGTAAAAGCCGTGTGCACTCCCCCATATATAAACATGGGTGCAAAGAATGGGGTGTCCGGTAGCAGCTCAGTTCTCAAATTTTGTTTGTAAATATTTGTTGTGATCTGTATTGAGATCTCATGATACGGTTTCTAGCAAATAGTGTTGGATATCACGTAGTTTCAAAAGTGTAGGTGTGAATTAAAACTTAGTTAATACATGAAATTTGACCTCTCAACACAATAGAATTCCAAGTTTTTTTTATGGTGTCACAAATTAAAAGAAAAAGTGGGTCCAAAAGTTCTCAAACACACAGAAAAGTAAATACTTCACTCAAAGCAATATGCTTTCATCCAAGTAAATGATTAGTTTGCTATAGCCGCAAGTAGATATTTTCTCAAGTTAAGAATAAAGAGATATTGTTGAATTGAAATGATCATATGCTTGTATATCTGAGGAAATATTTTCTTGCAATGAGTATAGATATTATTCATTCAAGAACATGATCATAATGTATTGAATAGAAATTATTGTTTTAGTTTTTACTTTATCATACGCAGTATGTAAAGTATTGTAATCATGCCAAAAGAATTTTTTGAGATTTTAGCGGAAATATGTCTTTTTGGGTCCCCTGAACATTTTTGACCAAGGTACAAAAAAATGTCTGTGTGTGTGTGTGTGTGTGTATGTGTGTGTGTACCCGTTTTTTTGTGGCGACGATTCCGGAGAAACTACCAAAGGTATCGGGACGAAACTTCATATTTAGAAGTTTCATAACCAAACTTAGAGCTGAAAAGCTTTCTGTTGAAGAGGGTCCAAAGGAACTGGAGGTTTAGTCTTAGCATTTTTCAAAGATTTTGCAAATAAGTCGCCATTTCTGGAATTTCGTCGAAATAGTTAAATAATAAATTAAAGATGAGGAAGTTCTGAATAATTTATCACTATGACATTTTTTGGTACAATCAATAGTTTAGCTGCATGAGCAAATTCTATTTCTACCAAATCGGTCGTACTGCCTGAAAACTAGTAGCCAGGATTTGTCCGATTTTTTGATTCTAATGACAGTAGGTAGTCTTGGTGTCAAACGCTAATGTTTTGACCATAACTTCTGTCAATATAAGCTGCGTTCGCATATTGCATTACACTTTTTACACCCAATACCACGTAAGTGTCATTTGGACGGTGTACCCGGTGTCAACGGAGTACAATAGCCGAACGCAGCTTTAATCGACATATCTGTCTAGTTCTAGTAGTTTTATTTTAATGCAGACATGGCCGATCTCGATCAAATAGAGTCTCATGCAGCTAAACTATTAATTTTATATATAGTATGATAAAGTCATGTGCCTGGCCACATCAGATTTTTTTTTTAAAGGTAGGGAATTGTGTGAAATAAGTAGACAATAACTTAGCGAATGATATTTGTTTTATTGTATGAAATTTCTTTGCTTAATTACATATATACTTACCTATTTATAAAATAATCACTACCTACAATATCTAAGGCATGGAAAAAAAACACCATATTCTATTAGACATCAAATTGTTTCCAGTATATTACACAAGTAAGTTTTCTGTGACATGTATGTTGATTTGGTGTCCACTATATGGCTAGGCAAAATTTACGTACCGTGTGCGTCACAAGTCACAACTACGAACTGCGTCGCAAATACGTTGAACATAAGTACTGTAGGCTATTCACGCAAAATTAAAACTATATACTTTCATAATATTATAGATCGCGTAGTTATTGCGTACAGTACCTACAAAATTAGTAAAGAGATACTTACATATTGAACTCTTCCCGGACAATACTCGGTAGTCAGCGAACACGACGCCATAGCAGACCCCAACTAACTGAAGGCAAAGGCCGATGCGAAAAATCTTAAATCTCGGCAACGTTCGTGCACGTTTGAGTGTAAATGCGCAAGCACGTTGCAAGCAATGGCTTACTTGATTCAAGGTACTGATCAACTTCTTGAATTGAGAATTTAAACTACTTGGATTGAAAATTATATACGTAACCGAAACTAATACCTCTGAGATTGGGATATTCTTGAATTGTGAGAACAAGAATTTCTTAAATGAAAGAAATTGTTTTAAACCAAGTATATATTAACTTTAATCTAAAGCAATAACCGCAAGTAAATAATTTTCTCACGTTTTGAGAATATACTTCGCTGTGTGAACAAATGAAATAAATACAAAATGACTTAAATTGAATAAAAAGTCTATATGGACTGTCTGGATGAGTTTTTTCTCAATTTCTTAAGACCTTGAGGCCCTTTAAAATTCAACGAAATTACAAAAGTTCTGAGCACAAAATATCTCAAACATTTGTTTAACTAGGTATGCTTTGAAGTATAATAAGTCAATTACATTAACATACCATTTATCTAATTAATTATAAATTAGATACTGATAATTAAGTTTATTACTTAATGACAGCCCGCTAAATCATTTGCAATACCAGAAATCCAATCATGTCACAATAATCCTTGTAAAAATGACACCAAAACAAAACATTGCACAATTGTCGAAAACAATAATCGATTACAAGAAATCCGTTGCAAGTTTTAGATTTGCGACGGCAATAAAAATTAATGTCAAGGTGACAGACTTGTGAATTGCAACCACCTTTTCTATAGATATAGAACTCTTTACACCGAGTGTTACAACATAATTAAACGCGGCGTGATTTTTCCGACACATTAAGCACGCACAATAGGTGGAAAGGGTTGCTCCGCTTTTTGCCCGGTCGGAAGAATTCGAAATCGGTCGACTAGAAGAAACCGGTGTACTGAACTGTGTAAAATTAAATTTAAAAAGTTTTAACCGTAACAATTACTATTTGTAATTGAAAAAAGGCTGCCCGCACCGAACCCACCGGAGTCGATGCATTTCGTCAATAGTTTTTTCACCGGGCACCATCCCGAATCGCATTGTTGTTACTCTTTTGATGAATCATCGCTTTGTGTTTCTTTGCCAACACAAATTGAATTCTTACTTTACTTCCTCTAATGTAATCAACCGAGAATTTTCAGGTTATTTCAGTTTTCGCGGGTTTGTCGTTCCATCTAACATTGAACTCTCCACAAAAATAGCACATTTTAAATGATTTTGATGAATAAATCTAATCAACCGATAGATTTTAAAACGATTAAGACTAATTTATTTATATACAAAAGTGCTTCGTTTGTTAGATAAGCAGTATTTAAAAGTTGGTCACGCTGATGTACATCAGGATATAATGTATGCAAGTTTTAGGGCGTTAACATATCGCATTAAACAACTGTGAAACTGCCCTGTGAGCGCACCCAGTGCATTCATTTCTAGCTAGGGGTGGCTTAATTTGCATAGACGAAACATTTGAGTTTGCGCTTTTCAACAAAGACAAAACGGCATCGACCGGGGTCACTATTTCTTCTCTGACACATATATTAACTTGTAAACAGATGTTTGAAACAATCCCAATGCTATTTGCAGACGTGTCAATTGATGCAAATGCTCTGTCGGAGCTATATAACACTAATTAATCATACGATACTTTAATTTAAAAAGGGGTACAGTACTGTCCAATATGTTGAATACTGGGTTACTACAGTTAGAACAGAATTTCTGTTTCTGATAGAAGGAAATATTTTATACAAAATGTATTTGGCCCAATATTCTCTACAATGAAAAATTCCTTTCTAAAGGATGTTTACAAGAGGTTACAGAAAAAATCATTCTTTTAGAAATACAATGCCCTGTATATACCATACCATGAACACTAAATAATTTGTCTTTCCAATTTTGTGAGATAATACAAAAAAAATCGTTCCTGAGATATTCTATAGTTTGTAACAAAATTCGCAATTATAGGCCTTTTTTAAAAAGTATGTATACCTTAAAATTACTCTGGGGTGTTTGGTGTAAAATATAGTAGAACTTTTTTGAACTTTTCAGTTCTATAGAAAGAAACTCATATAGAATTAATTAAAAAAATATTTGGCATGTTAATCATACAAATAGCAAATACAATATTCAAAACCCCAACACAAAATATTATTCGAAAGCTTTAAACAATACCAATAACAAGTTATATATATATATATATATAAAGCTTTCGAAAATTAATAGTAAAGACAATAAAATTTCTTTTTAATTTGATTTTTTATCTTTTTTTGTCTTCCATTGGATTTTTCATTTATTTCTTTTCTGTAGATCCTGTTTTCATTTCCGTGTATTTGTCACTTATTTGCCCTACATCAGTTATAGGAAAGGCAAGGTCGAACTCCTAGAACATGGAGCTCATGGAGCTCATTACGAAAATGTTTTTTTAATTAATTAACTTTCATGATTACTGCTAAAGCGTGATCGATGTTAATGTACATTTGTCGTAGTCTGGTTTCATGTTTCAGCTACTTTTGATCGAGTTCTAAAAACATTGCTTTTAGCAATGTTTTGGACTGATCAACATGTAAAATAAAAAGATCGGCGTGATATCAGATTGATATTTAGCCATCGATCATACATTGTTCATTAGGGTAGTTCAAATTGGCTTTTATTTAGAAAGCAACAATCTTTTCAAAACCAAAAAAATGTGGACATGTATTTTTTTTTTCGAAATACATAGGAAAGATACATTTTTTTTTGTATTTTTCAAATAATTGTTCAGGGTTTGGGAAAACTCAAGATTAAAGTAATAGGACTTGTAGAGGACTTTCCAAGGAAGAATTTGACCTATTATACATATAGATTTTGCGCCCCCAACCCACCCCCACAGTGTCCTGAAAACCTTAAATATCCTTAAATGAAAAATACTACTACTACTATCATTTCATTCTCTCTTTTTCTCATAGAAATCATTATTATAAGTCTAGTGGAATGTTTATAAACATTTGTCAGTTAATTTCCATTTGTTTAAATAATTTCCTTTTTCGCGAAAATCTGTCAGAATTCTGTTTTCTGAATTCGAAATGGCAGTTTATTATCTTCAAGTAACATTATTCATTTTTTGTAATTATGGTAGAAAATTCGGCTTTTTGGTGAAATTAAGAGGAATCAGTACTGCTGATACGTCCTATAAAATAAGCATCCATAGTGAGCTTAATGTTGTATCAGTTCTCTCATGTTATACATCAAATTTTAGATAAAGGTGTATTACTTGCTGTGGTAATGTATATGTGTTACTTGTTGTTGTTGTATCCACCCTACGTGATAAAATATAACTTATTCATGTACTCGAAGAAGTAAAGTTTTGAGTGAAAAAAGCATGTAAGATAATGATATTTTTACGCGAAATTTTGTGCACTTATAGAGGAAGGTGTAACTTAGACCTATTATGTGGTACTTTTTACTTTATCATACACAGTATGTAAAGTATTGTAATCGTGCCAAAAAAAATTTTTTAGATTTTAGCGGAAATATGTCTTTTTGGGTCCCCTGAACATTTTTGACCAAGGTACAAAAAAATGTCTGTGTGTGTGTGTGTGTGTGTGTGTGTGTGTGTGTGTGTACCCGTTTTTTTGTGACGCCGATTCCGGAGAAACTACTAAAGGTATCGGGACGAAACTTCATATTTAGAAGTTTCATAACCAGACTTAGAGCTGAAAAGGTTTCTGTTGAAAAGGGTCCAAAGGAACTAGAGGTTTAGTCTTAGCATTTTTGAAAGATTTTGCTAATACGCCGCCATTTCTGGAATTTCGTCAAAATGTGATACTGTGATACTGTGATACTGTGATACCACCACGTTGTTTCTTCTGGTACAAAAGCTGTATGAAACTATTCTTACTTTTTAAAATTGCAAGGGAATATCATTAAAATACTTTTTGCAATATTTAACGAATTCTTCAGCTGTGTTTTGTGGCCGAACGAATAGGAGCAAATTCTCGTAATTTTAATGAATAAAGAAAACCACACGTTGACGCTTCACTTTATAAGTTCTAATTCGTCTATAAGTATGCATCGAAGTCCGATTTTTACTTTATCATACGCAGTATGTAAAGTATTGTAATCGTGCCAAAAAAAAATTTTGAGATTTTAGCGGAAATATGTGTTTTTGGGTCCCCTGAACATTTTTGACCAAGGTACAAAAAAATGTCTGTGTGTGTGTATGTGTGGATGTGTGTACCCGTTTTTTGTGGCGACGATTCCGGAGAAACTACTAAAGGTATCGGGACGAAACTTCATATTTAGAAGTTTCATAACCAAACTTAGAGCTGAAAGGCTTTCTGTTGAAAATGGTCCAAAGGAACTGCAGGTTTAGTCTTAGCATTTTTGAAACATTTTGTAAATAAGCCGCCATTTCTGGAATTTCGTCGAAATAGTTAAATAATAAATTAAAGATGAGGAAATTCTGAATAATTTATTACTATGACATTTTTTGGTACAATCAATAGTATAGTTGCATGAGCAAATTCTATTTCATCGAGATCGATCGTACTGCATTTAAACTAGTAGCCAGGATATGTCAGAAATTATGATTCTAATGACAGTAGGTAATGTCAGGCTAATGTTTTGACATGATTTTGACAACATCTACTGTCAATATAAGCTGCGTTCGGATATTGTACACCGTCACTTTTTACACCCAATAACACGTAAGTGTCATTTGAACGGTGTACCCGGTGTCAACGGTGTACAATATCCGAACGCAGCTTAATCGACATAATATCTGTCTAGTTCTACTAGTTTTATTTTAATGCAGACATAGGCGATCTCGATCAAATAGAAACTCATGCAGCTAAATTATTAATTTTATATATAGTATGATAAAGTCATGTGCCTGGCCACATCAGATTTTTTCAATTTTAACCTGAGTTCTTCGTAAAAAAAATTGCAAAATCAACCAATTTTATGTCATATTCAGACATAGATTTGTCAAAAACGAACAGAATTATCAAAAATCTACCACTAGACGCAAAATTATAAAGCTTTTATCTTTAATTTGGTGTATTTCTTTTACGATTATGTGAACTAATTGCTGAGAAAAGCCTCAGAACTTTTGCGTGTTTTGCAAGCAAAACGTAGGGGGTATGGATTCCCCTTAACTGATAAATTTCATGTTCTAGATATCTTGCCTATATATTATCTAATAAACCCACATTTGTTTAAAGAAATTCCATTTGTTTAAACAATTTTTTTTGCAATTTACCAAAAATTATTTTTTTTTTTGCATCGGTTTGGCCAACTGTTATTTTAAACTGGCACATGATTAATATTTTGGGATGATGTCCATTGTAATATTTTATTATATAAACACACTTTTTTTTTATTTGGAAACTATTTAGGGGATCGTTGCTTTCTATCATCACAAAAATTTTTGCAATGCAGTTTTGTACCACCTATTGTTCCTGCATCCGATCACTAATATTGTTGACAGCATTCTGCAGTTTTAGTGTTGCTCCTTCAACATTTGTATATATTGCTATGATAGCAGTGTCGTCAGCATACGTGGCAACGGTAACACCATGTGGTTGCGGAAAATCATGTGTATAAAGAAGGTACATAATTGGACCAAGTACGCTACCTTGTGGTACTCCAGCTTTAATGCTTTTGAGACTTGACTACTCATTAGCTTGTTTTTTTCCAGCTTGTATTCTAAAATCTTGTACCAAACTTTGGAATTAGAAATTATATATTATATATTTTGTTTGAAGTCACAAATACTCAGCATTGACCAAAAAATCATGCTTTACATAGGTTATATTTATCTTATTAATTAAAAAGTGCACGAAAACCTACATAAATCCAAATGTCAACATCATATCAAGTGAATCTTTTCTTGAATCCTGGCCTTTCGTCGGCATCCAAAAGAATGTACCCATCCAGGAAAAAAAGGTCATCCATTATATAATAACCCCGATCAATATGCGTTGATATGAATGACTTCTACTTAACTTCCGACGTATTGTCAAAAATCATACAAGCGCAGACGTATAAATACTAGTGTAGGTACCTATGGAACCTTTGTCGGGCGAAACTGACCGGCTTGTAGGGCCGCCCATTGTGAGCCTGTTTGGCAGGGCTGGGCAGGATGCAGAATTGCTGCAAATAACAGTAATAACATAATACCCGGTGATGGGGCAGATGATTTATCGTAGGGTCGACGAGATTGAATCGTTGAAAATGTATAATATTGATGGCCAAGTGGGTCCCTCACACTACACCATTGTTGTCTAATATTTGGACGTTTCGTAAATTTTAATTCATTGCGTTTGTAATCAGTCAACCGGAAATGGTTTATGACGTTTGTGAAGTGTACTGATCAAAAAATAGATTGTTAGTTATCAAAACAAGCATTTTGCTCTCAAGATTTTTAAGATGATAGGCAAGATGATTAATGAAAAAATTAATTCAGAATATCATTTTGAGTTCAAAAGAAACACACAGAAATTTTTTCAAATTTTGCTTCGTTTTCGAGTTATCTCAACTAAAATTCTAGGAAGAAGACAACCTGCTTTACAACAAAATAAATAGAATAGAATACAAACTGTAAACCAAAACTAAAGAATATGCCACAATTGAGAACAAAGGCTCATCGCAATAATGGTTCAAATCGCCAAATTAGAGAATTTCACGCTTCTTGAATATCTGTCTTATGTGTATTAACAGCATTAAATTTTTTATCTGGTAGTTTGTTTTGTTAATTATTAATTAATACCTACAATAAATAATTTGAAAGGTCTAAAAGTCAATAACTCAGAAAAGCATCCTGTAAAATATGAGATTGTGTTAATTTGTAATGAGGTATGAGATTCCCTAAAAATATATGAGACTCGCTTCAGTCTTAGCTGCTTTTTAGGATTACTATTTTAAATTATTTCCTAAATTCTGTTGGTGTGGTAAATCTGATTTCCTTGCTTTCTTGGTCATTCTTCTCCATATAGTTGAAATACGTTTTGTAAATGCTCAGAAAATCTTTGGACTTTTTTTTATCGATTTTCGTCAGTTTCCATCAGCTGTACTGATTGGTAGAATCTAAATTAATTGTCCTTTTGACCTTTTTGGTTGCCTTCCAGAGTTCGATTCACCCTTCTTGGATAGATGCATTTTTTCAGCTCTTTAATATCTGTTTTAATTTGCCGAGTGAGATTGTTTAATCCATTTTAGTCATTGTGCCTCATCAGCAAAAAGGATACATGGTATAATAATAATTTCTAAATTATTCTGTACCTAACTATTGAATTTATCGATGATGATGGAGATAAAGCTTATCGTGATATAGTATTTCATTCAAATATCTTCCATAGTTTCACCCATAGCTTAGAAATCTTGTTCATACAAGGTAGATCAAATTTGTACATATGGTAGATCCGTTCTGCCTCTTAATTTGGTGCAAATTGCTGTCATAGAAGAGGCTCTAAAAAAGGGAACTAAGATCATTAGCCAACGCAGTAAAAAAGCGAACGGATCCACCCTTATTTATTTTCCTAACTCGAACATCATCCCCATAGGCCTATAATCCTACAAAAGCGCCGCTGGGTCTTCGTACCTAAAAAAACAAGATCCATTCCGGTTCGTGATTGTTTATGTACACCCTCTATTAAAGAATGCCGGTCTCATCATTGTTAAAAAAAGGTGTTCCACAAGTCTTCTTCAATAGTACTACAGATTCTTCTTCTTGAAAATTCGATACATGTGACATAATTTAATCTGGTGCTGATGCTATCGTGGTCTTCTGCAAAAAATGGTGATGCCTCCAGATAGGGTTTTAAAGTTTGACGATGCGTGTAACTGGAAAATTACGGACCGGAACTGTGTGTTTCTGCCCTCAACTGTCTACCTGGAACGTTTGAGGGAGTGTAGTGTTGTCCGTTGCGTAAGCACTTGATTTATAAGTATCTTGACCATTCTAAAGGCACTTAATGTAGGCGAGTCTCTCAAATGCCGAGATCTTTATCGTGGGAAGATTGGACCATCGGTACAGGTGCTATTTCTAGTGAACAATTCGATAAAAGAAATCGAATTCGGTAAAATATATTTCCTTCTCTTCGTATAATCTATTTTCTATTGATATCAATGAAGAATCTGGTTATTATAAGCGGTATATAGCGAGAGAAGTTTTTGATTGTATTGGTATAGAAAATATTGATTTGACGTTTCACCGTTTGCTAGCAAAGAAGTTTTATTTATTTATTTATTGTGAAATAAGATTAACACTATGGAAAAGTGCCAAAATTGAGAATTAGAGAATTGTGTATTGTTTCCGTGTCCTTATTGTTAAATATTACTATCAAAATGGTGAAAGCTTGGTTGCTACAATTCGTAAATTGCGTCCAATTTTTGGTACAAACAATGTCTCAAATTCATCCTGTGAAAACAATAGTCGCAGAATTCTAAAGTGCTGTTTGTGTGACTATGTTTGTGCACAAAGTACCAATGTTAGAAGGCATATGAGAGCCCTTGTGCTCTCGTCAACAACAAGAAACAAAAAATTGATTTATTTCTTTTTTGTATACCAGTCAGTTTATTTATGGGTGATAGAAAAGAACCTATTTAACCAAGTAGATATTTTTTGTATCTATTGTACATCTGCAATAACAAAAAATCTACAGGCTTCTTGGTAGGAAGTCGTCTTTGTCGCCCTTGTGGACCTATCGTGTCCAACTGGACAAACTAAAACAGTATTAACATCATTCAACGCTTCCAAAATAAGGTAGGAACTAAGAAACATCGTGGGTGCACCTTGGTATATTAGAAATAGCAATCTTCACAGGGATTCTTGGATGGAATTAGTTACCAACAAAATTGGCAAGTTTGCAAAGAAACATCACAACAGACTTCTTCAGCATATACGAATATCGAGGCAATCAATTGTTATTTTCTGAGGATTTGTGCACCCTGCGTGTCCACATTCACACCCGTTGATCAACAAATATACAGTAATTACCATTAAATCTGTTTGCAAATATTGACAAAGCTATTCGAGAAGGGGAGTTGCAAATAAGAAAAATACATGTGAACAACGCACGTGCTTCCTGTGACATTGGGAGGATTTACGTCCATCTTCCTCTGTTATGATTTCTAATCGGTAATAAAGTATTTCTCGCCCATATAAGGGATAGGACTATAAGTGGAACCACATACATAATAAAGTATGCAAAATTTCTGCTTTGTATCTTCATATTTCTTCAATTCACCTCAAATTCTACAACCAACGTTCATACTTCTCTTTAACACTCCTTGATTCTGAGCATTTTGATGAACTTGAAGGCAATGTAATACAGAGTAGTATAGAATATACGGAGGCACATTCAATTCAAACGCGGACGAAAAATCTCCGCTATTCGAACAATGCTCCATATAAAGTCCATACGGATAAAACACTCCTGACAGTTTTTTGTTGTACAACACGGGGCAGTGAGTGATCACTAACGAGCGTCGACGAGGGTGGGCGAAACAGGGGCGCGACCCCTGCAAATTAAAGGGCAACTCGCTATATTAGACGCTACCGTGCGCTTCCGCTGTGTACCCCACCCCGACCATCTCTTCTGCCCCTCATCTATCGCCATCAAACGCATTCCTCCCTGTGAGCCACCCAGGGTACTCTTAATTACTTGAACGGGATTTCAGTAATGCCCCTAATTGAATATCCGATTAGAACGATGAAAAATTTGCGAATTGTTCAAATGATTAATATATTATATCAGTAGGTAGTCAAAAGTTTTAGTAAATCTACCAATTCTTCTACATACGTGCACGTAATGCTACACAAAAACCTTTAGACAGCAACAAGGCAGGCTTTATCACTTGTCACAATGCTTTTTAGAGGCAAGGACCAGAAATACGTCCATACTGTCGAAAATGGCCGATCCTGTAGGAGGCTCGTCACCATAGCAACCACGACATGACCCCCGCGGATCTAAATCGATGGTTGGCATAGCGTTGCAGTGCTACCAATTGTTGCGGAATTTGTCTGACATGTCTGGTCTGCTTTGTATCATGAAGATTTTTATCAAACATAGTTCAAGTTTCTTTAAAGTTTGATTTACAATTCTAAACACTTACAACCAGCACTTACTCTGCTTTTGTCTCACATATCCACTAACTCAATAGGCTTCTTGCTCTTGAGTCTTCTGATCGATCCGGTGTTGTCGACGAGCTGGATAGCCTCAACGTTTACGTGATGATGTGCCTTTCCTTCTAGAAGATGTGTTGCTATTTTTTGCATTTCTTTGTGTACAAACTCCATTTTGAGGTTGTTATGGAGATCATCAATCCTAATGTACCAAGGCGTATTGACAATGCATCTTAATACATTATTTTGGAACGTGTGGACAATTTTAATGTAACTTTTTTTGGTGCAACTTCAGAGTTGAGCACCATACGTCCACCCGGGTTTTAGAATTTGCTGATACAACAGAAGCTAATTATATATGTGACCACGTACAGTCATGGAAATAAGTAAGTTCGTATCGCTATTGCAGGATTTGGAAATAGTATGTCGGTTATATATTCGTGTACTGGTCTCCCTCGATCGGTGGTTTTTCGATGGATGTAATGTAACGGGATTTAGTTGATTTTGAGCGTGTCCAATCTTTTCCTTAATGTGATACCTTCATTGCAATGGAATAAATGTAATATGACCAGTACAGTTAAGTTTACGAGTAGGTAATGCATTTAATTAAATATAGAATTATTTATATATAATAATATTAATAAACATTCAAGTTTTTGATAATACGATACGAAAATCTCATTTTAAGATATTGCGTAATATCACGACACATTATATAAATTTATTCCATTTAATACACATATTAATTACGTAAGTAAATGCACAAATCAACTTGTTGCCAGGGATTATCACTGAATATAGACTATTTCAGAATTGTAATATTAAAATATATTTACTAAATGTAAATAAATTCTTTAAATTTAATTTCAATTTATATTTAGGACGGAACATGTACTTTGTGTGAAGGACAATGGCAATATTATATATGTATTTACTTTACAGCAGTTAATATTTCAATTATCTTTCATGCGATCTAATACATACTTGACAACCAAAATAATTAAAATTAGCAATAATATATACAGGATGTCGTCCCACGTTTCTTCCGCAAAATATTTGTTCAGAAAGTAAATTACTTTTTCAATTCATTTAAAAGTTACAGCCGTTTGAATTATTAACAATATCTCATTTTAAACGGCTCCAACTTCTGAAGGAACAGAGAAAACCAATAAGACAATTTGAAACTTTTTACTTTCTACTTTCTAGAAAAAAAAACAAGACATTTTGGTGTTTATGTATTTATGTTGTCTAAATGTTCTTTAAGATGTTCGTATATTTTGGTTTATTTATTTTTTTAAATAATAGTTATTATTTATTTACATTCCATCAAAATTCGTCGAAAGTTTAGAGCTTGCTTCCACAAGCTATTATAAATTTTTGTAAATTAGGGATATGCATAATTGTCATTATTTTCAGTTGTCAGATATTTGAAACATATTGCTGTAAAGTAAATACAAAATAATAATATAAAAAAAAATGTAATGATACATTCATGTTATAAAAAATACATACACCTTTCTGTTTATTAAGTTAAAGACTGTAAAATATCGTTTCTCAAAAACACCTGTAATTCACAAGTAACAAATTACCATAAATACAAATTTAAAGTAATTTAGTTTAATTTATTTCTATTTTGTGAAAAAATGTTAATACATATGTTAGTTCTGAAATAACCTTCAGTAAAAATATTGACAACAAGAAATTGATTTTTGTATTTATTAATGCAAAAAAGCTAGTAGATGCAATAAGTTTGTATAATTTGTTGTGTTTTATGCTTTATCTTGAAATGAGATTTTCATTTCATGTAATCGAAAACTTTTATGTTTAGTAATATAAAATTAAGATTATATTTAATAGAAACACAATTACATTGCAATGTAGGAATTACATTAATTAATTACACATTAAGCTAATAAATAGAATCATATAAATCATTATAAACCAATTCAAAGCATTCGAACAAGGTTCCGCAAACAATAAATTTCCGATTTACGAGAATGCACGTAAACGGACAATTATTTGCACTTAGCGGCCGACCAGAATAACAAAAAACTCGTACATGGACGTATCATCGACACACTGTCAATCACACGTCAATCTATAGAAGAGACTCTAGATGCAACCTGAACAAAAACTGAAATTTTTGTGGTAAGTGGTTTAAGAGAAAATAAATCGGAAGTGCAAGCATTCATTTAAACTGCAAAAACTACCTACCTACTTTTTTCATTTCTCTCGCGCTCATGTTTACACCGAGAGGCAAAGAATTTTGACAGTCAGTATGTAGAAATTATTAAGGAGTATGACATACTTTATTTCAAGTTTTTCTGTAATAGTTTTAGCGTTATAGGTCTTCAAACACATTTAGGCTTACAAACGTCAGAACTGTCATCACTTATCAATTACCTACACGCAAGTTTAACGCGATTTCACTATATTAGGCAAGGTTCATCCCAGAATAGGATTGCTTGCACGCATCATCGAGTTTCTTTTGTTTATGGGAAACCGATCGTGTCATCGTTTTATATAATATCACAAAGAAACCGCACTGAGTGGATTCTTCATTTTGCCGTACCATATTCCATCCATAGCACAGCGCAGTACGTAATATTGAAATTACTCCCTCACCGCAGAGATAATTGTTTACTGTCAAGATATCTCCGACATTACTACCAAATTATGATATATTGTGCATACCGACCGCAGACTTTCAATTTTCTCGCTGCGGTTTTCGGTTTCCACTTGCATTAGAGGCCATTCAAATCTCTTTTCACCGTCTTGTAACTCTTCCGAGTCGCACAAAGCATCATTGTTGCATTTATGATACCTCGCTACAATGTCGATATCTCGAAATAGGCGTACTTATTTTTTTATGAAGGCTATAACTCCGAAACGAAGCACATTTCCATATAGATAAATAGGGTTCTAAAGTCTTAGAATTACCTAGTTACTCAGAATCTACAAAAAATTTAAGACAAATTAACTTTTTTTTCGGAGATTTCAACGTAACGTTAGACGACGAACCGTACTCAATCGCCTAAAACGGACCCGTTGGGACTAAAAACACCCTTGTTCGCTACGTATAACACCCCCTATGTATTAAAAAAAGTATCCTAGTATCGCTTTTCGGACGATGATGCGTCAATTTTACGAAAATAAAAAATGATTGATTCGTAACGCACACTTGATTACCAAAGGATTATCACATGTTGTAATGATCTACTCGCTTACCCTTCCGTTTGCCCATAGCAGGGTAGTTTTGTTATGTTAAACGGTGACACGGGCAAGCGCACGCCCACAACACACGTGCGACTAAAAATCGCCCGATAACGTAAAAAAGCTTATCTGGGAATGATTAATGATATTGTAGAAGGGGCGGAAATGCAATCCCTTACTTAGGGGTTGTTTAGTTTCAATTTATTTCGGAGAAAATGTCCATTTGCCATTTTTCAAACTTATTTCTCCATAAATAATGTATCGGTTATGTTCGGACTTAGTTAAATATTTTAAATGTAAATTTATGTAATAGTATTCTTTATTCTTTATAAGAATATGCATTCACTCAAAGAAATCTGGTGTTACAACAGAGTCAAAGAAATATTTCTATGCGGATAAAAATGCATAAGTTTGAGATATTTGTTTGGTAGAAAGAACATTTATTTGTATCAAACAACTTATGTTTTTTGTTTTATGTTCAGTTAAAATGTACAATTTGTATATTATAACCCGTGGCCGGACAAAAATGTATATTTTCCAGTATCGTGCATGGGACACGTGCTGGTGGGGACGCAATACTCGATCAACGCCAAGAGCCGAAGCCAGACCGGCTAGCCCCGGCTTCGGCTCTTGGCGTTGATCGAGTACACTCGCTTGCCTTGTTTAAATTTCCGCTTCGTCTATAGATAATTTGAGCAGTTTCCTTCAATTGTGTTGTTTCTTGAAATTTTGTGCGAATATCTGTTTTTATTTTCCATTTCGAATTTGTTCTTCTGTTTTAAACTTAGAGTTGAATTATTTTTTTTTATTTTATAGTTGTACTTAGTTTGAAAATCCTGCAATGAATCGTTTGCTATCTGAGTTTGGCAATACTTTCACGTTCGTTAAGAACGGGGAAGTGGTTTGCAATTTCTGCTCACGAAATTTAATTATTCGTAATAAACAATGTCTTCGGGCTCATGTAAAAACAAAAAAAACACATGGAAAATGTATCAGGAACGTCAACTAAAAACTTTTTTGATGATTTATATGAAACATTTATTTCTGTTAATATACCTTTCACAAAAATTAATAATCCCGTTTTTAAAAAAATTATCAAGATGTATACTGGACGAGACTTACCCGATGAATCCACAATTAGAAAATATTACGTACAAGGGCAATATGACAAAACAATTTCTAAAATAAAGTCAAAACTATCCGATAAATATATTTGGGTTTCTGCAGATGAAACTACGGATGTGAAGGGTAGATGTCTGGTCAACGTCGTTGTCGGATTGTTGGACCCGCAAGACTTATATATAAACCCTATTTAATATCTACTCAGTTTCGCTGCACCGTCAAAGCTGAAGAGGTATGTATAATAGTAAATGACGCCATAAAAAAAGGTAGGAATTTACTGACGCTACCAAAATATTACTGCTTGTTTCTGACGCTGCTGCGATTATGTTAAAAGTTGGAAAATTACTTAAACAACATTTTTCAAATATTCTTCATTTGACATGTTTTGCACACGCTATTCATAGAATTTGTGATTTTATTCGGGAAGAATTTCCAGACGTGAATACGCTAATAAGCACATGCAAAAAAAATTTATTGAAAGCTCCTTCCAGATTGTCTCTTTACAAGGAAAAGTGCCCTAATCTACCTTTACCACCACAACCAGTTATTACGAGATGGGGTACATGGTTAGAAGCGGCAATTTTTTATGCAAGAAAGTTTGATATCATCAAACCCTTCGTCTTAAATTTGCCTGATGAAGCAGTTAGTATTAAAGACTGCAAAAAAGTACGATCATTACAAGATTTGCATGAACAATTAAAAATTATTGATGCAAATTTTGCGCAAGTATTGCCAACCATAAAGTTTCTCGAACAACAAAATGTTGAACTTGCTAGCAGTTTTCAAGTTTTTCAAGTTTTTCTCTGTACGAAACGTTACGAAGCATTGAAGCACCAATCAGTAAAAAATTACAAAAAAAATTTTATGCGGTAGTACATAGAAATCCGGAATTTAACATTTTAAAACAAATCTCTACGAATTCATTTACGGATGAAGGAATTTCTCAAAAATATTCCAATTTGGTGTTGGTTTATTCTTTTGCGCCTGTGACTAGCTGCGATGTAGAAAGATCATTTTCAAGGTTAAAGACACTTTAACATCTAAGCGAAATAATTTTACTGAAGATAATTTAGAAAAATATGCAGTAGTAATACAATCGTTCAATGCATATCCAAGAAATGAGTAAAATATTTCAGTGGGCACGTGTTGCATATAGTTACGACAAACATTTAATATTAAATTCATTCGGTTTACTACCGACCGCCAGGCGCTTCGCGTCTATGGATATCAATCCAATCATCGACCGCATAAGTCGTCATTGACTCATGCGTGCCCGCTGCGCACACTCATAGCTGGGCGACTTCTAGCACTGCGAGACATACATTTTTGTCCGGCCACTGTTAATTAGTAATGGAATGCTATGATAATTAATATAAAATTCCTTACCTTTTAAATCTAAGTTGCTCCCGTTCCAAAACAAAATAAAACACTTATTTTCAATTACGTTTTTTTTTTATTATAAATATTATTACAATAGTAGTATTTTACATTTTTTATACAGTTAAAGGTAGATAGTATTTTCATGTAAGGCCTGCCCCGATGTACTTCAAACTTTTTAAAGATTAAAGATAAACGAAAAAACATAAAAAGAAAACATACAGATTAAATAATAAACACACAAATAATGGCACAAATTAGTACAGGCAAGAGGAGGTATAAAATCAAACTATAACACATTAAAACGAACGATACATCGCTCGGTATATCGCGAACGAAAATTAGGAAGTCTATAATTATGTATACCGTCTAAGATTTGTAAGTATAATCAGCCATTTAATAAGGTATCACGATAGTGTTACATTATGACAAAGTCGTGTAAAAATACGTTGTTTATGTTTATATTGTTATGCATAAAATACATTCTCATGGTTGGTATTAGTAGTTATATGGACGGATGTCGAATGTCAAAAATGCACATGCTAAACTCTGATAGCATTCGAAGCTAAAGTTCCTTGAATTACTGTAATACTTATGGAACCAGTCACACTACTGTATACGTTGTGCGTTCATTGCAAAATTATTTAAACGAAAATTGAACTAATTAAAAAAAACGAGAGTTAGATAAAAATTTCCTAAACATATTTTTTTATAATTTTCCATACTAAAAATCACATTTCTTTTTCTCAAAACAATAAAATTTGAGTAAGTAGTAGTCTATACGTATGCATTAATTTTTTAATAAGTCTTTTACGAGAATAAGGGGTTAGAGATCTTCTATATTACACTTTTTTTCCACAACTCTTTTCTTTCTTTTGTTTTTCGGTGTAAAATTCCGATCTGTAAATGCCGATTTCAGTCGAAAACCGCCTTGATCTGGCTGTAGATCTCCTTGATGGTCGAACCGAGGTTTCCAGGTATGTTCAGTTTTTTGCCTAGCACTGAACGGATACTTACGATGCTGTCGTGGCATTTCAACGACTTCCGGTATCGCTCCTCGCGTGATATGTCAACGCCGAAGGATCCGACGGGACACTGAACGTTCGTCTTGATGACGGATCCGAAGTGTCGCAGGATCACCTTCAAGGACTCACAGCCTCTGGTTATGTACCTGCAAAAAAGGAGAGAAATATATTAGCACACAAAAACTATTACACATTCTATTCTTGGAACATTTATGCTGTTTTGTAACTGGTTGTTGGGAATTTTCTAGTTCCCATTAAAAAGGATTACAAGAAATAACAAATAGAGTCATAAATACTGCATCTCAGACACATGTTGCGACCCCATTTTTACCAGATTTTTGCATCAAATGCTCGAATTCGTATTCAAACGAGACTGTGCCTGCAATCTGTAGTTTGCACAAGATAACTCTGTCACGCGGAAGACATCATACGACGCGGAAAGCCAACAAGCAAGGAACAGCGTTCTGTAATTATCGCTTTTCATCAGGAACGATTGTCAGTTCGTGAAAATGCAAGAAAGAAGTCAACGATAAGTGAGTCTACGATAAGTGACACTCGTCACCAATATGAAGAAATATGGAATTTTGATGACGTGTTCGGCTGGGACTATCACGAATAATTTCCCAAGCGGATGAACAACGATTAAAATTAATTTTTAAGAAAAACAGAACATTGACCGCACCTAAAATCACCTCTGAAGTCAATCGCGGTCGTGAAAGACCAATTTTCGTAAATTGTCACGATCGCGATTGACTTCAGAGGTGATTTTAGGTGCGGTCAATTTTCTGTTTTGCTTAAAAATTAGTTTTAATCGTTCTTCATCCGCTTGGGAAATTATTCGTGATAGTCCCGGCCGAACACGTCATCCAAATTCCATGTTTCTTCATATTGGTGAAGACTGTCACTTATCGTTGACTCACTTATCGTCGACTTATTTCTTGCTTTTTCACGAACTGACAATCGTTCCTGATGAAAAGCGATCATTACAGAACGCTGTTCCTTGCTTGTTGGCTTTCCGCGTCCCATGATGTCTTCGGCGTGACAGAGTTAGCTTGTGCAAACTACAGATTGCAGGCACGGACTCGTTTGAATACGAATTCGAGTATTTGATGCAAAAATCTGGTAAAAATGGGGTCGCAACATGTGTCTGAGATGCAGTATTTATGACTCTATTTGTTATTTCGTATTTAATCCTTTTTAATGGAAACTAGAAAATTCCCAACAACCAGTTACAAAACAGAATAAATGTTGCATAATAATTAAATATAAAAATTATTTTAAATTAGCACATTTTAATGATGTCGTATGTTACTGGAAATCAACGTTAAGAATGTGTTCGCTATTTGGTAGAAATAGAGGTGTCTATTGCTACGTTATCAGTGCTTTTATCATTATTTCCTATATGTTTACTATGTATCCGAACTTCCATGAGCGGCAGTGTACAATTAATTATACCCAACAATATGTTACAAACACGGATTCACTGATCGCGTCAAAACTTCGCATCTCGTTCGACTGCCTCGCACCAAAACCCACAAGCGAGGGAAGCCGAACGGCGCAAAAAACTGTTCATGTTTATTTCGGTCTTAAAAATTAACAAATTCTCGGAATGCTATTAAATTCAAGGGATATGTATTGCAGTAAATAAGGATTATTTGAATGATAACTGCGTTGTCCTGCTAACATTCGTTCCTGAGATATCGGCTTACATCAAAATCTTGTTCGCAACCTTTATTACATAAAAACTGAAGAAAACAAAAACAGCAATCTATAGAAGTGAATCTAAATGCAACCTGAACAAAAACTGAAATTTTTTTAGTAAGTGGCTTATGAGAAAATAAATCGGAAAGACGAGCATTAATTTAAAACTGCAAAAATCGGGTACATTTTTTCACTTCTCTCGCGCTCATGTTTACACCGAAAGGAAAACAATTTTGACAGTGATACAACTTATGTAGAAATGATTCAGGAGAATGACATACTGCATTTAATTTTTTTTCTGTTTAGTAGTTTCAGAGTTATGGGCCTTCAAACACAGAAGTCAATACTATCGAAACGAGAGATGTCAGTTAGGGCGATTCTCTCGTGCGGGGTCACATATTATAACGAACGAGATGTATTTAGTTAAAATAATTATTATTTTGTTGAGTGAAAGAATTATAAGTTTTTTAAATTAACCAAATTGTTGGTTGAGTTAAAATGCAATATTTTAAGGTTGCAATAATAGGTTCTTTGATTAAAAAAATTATTAGTTTGCTGAAGGAATTACTGTGGACCTATTATTGACTAGAACTTTTCGGAGGGTACAGTAGAGCAAAATCTCCACGTGTCACCGTCTTTTGGAAACTCGCACATCCTCGACCAGTAGTTGGTTTTCCCAGACTTACATATAGTCAAGGTTAGGGTAGCAAAGTTGTACGCTGATTCGGAACTTGAACCTGCATGCACTGTGATCAATACTGCCGATCACACTACCTTTTTAGCAATTTAGGCAGACGCATGACATCAACTGCGCTTTAGGCTTTCACCAGCTACTATTTGTACTCAAGATAAGGCCAAACTGGGAGGTTTGAGTGTTTAGCCATCTAACAATATTTCTAAAAACAAGAAATCGTTTCTATCTGTGTAGACAGTCTAATATTTCTATTTCACTACCAAAAAAGTCCGACTTTACTTGCTTATGCAACTGCTAAACGAAAAATAAAAAACATCTATTAATTTATTTACTGTTTTTCTGTTTCTTTCTGATAGGGTAGCTGCGCGGTACTTAATAAACTATAAAATAAATTACCGATAATTTGTTTATATATACCTCCATCGTAAGCTGTAATTTTCGTAACAATTACCATAGGAATTGAGCTTAACGTTATTTATTAATCTTTAACTTGTCTGCTATTATTAGAACATAGATTTCTCAGCAGTATATAGACGTTGGTTGCATTAATTTTAAATAAACTATTGGTGGGCGATTTAAATTTCTAATTGATGAATCCAATTAATCTAAGCATTTCTGCAAAACGTGTAATGCGTTTTCACAAAGAACAAAATGACATGATCACAGTAATAAACCAGAATCGCCATATTATGTATAGCCAACGGCACAACATGTCCATATTCAGCTATACAGGTAATAAATATTCTTCTAAACTAAAAAGAACAAAACGATAAATAGAGTCACTGCGGGTATATAATTAACCTTAAAAAGCGTTAAATTATAATTACACGGAATTTAACGTATGTAGGTCAACGATTAAAATAAGGTTGATCATTAATTGGCACATTGCTATGCAGAATGTTAATTTGCCGTGTAAAGTTTTTTAACCGAGTTTCTGGGGAAAAAATAAATAAAAAAAATGGTAATTCCGGAAGATACAATAGCGGTGTTTGAACGGTGGGAGGGAAATGTCAGCTGGCGAACAGGTATAAAAAATTGTCCGTTGCCAGCGCCGGGCAGACAGGAGAGATTGCCGGAAATCGGCAATCAGTTAGTAACAAATAGAGCACGATCGTGACCGAGCATAATTAATAAAATAACAAATGCTTGTTTCAAGGAGTCATGCGAACGGCACTGCTGGCGCGTTTGGGGGAGCAGCGCCAATTATATTAGTTTTTATGTGATAAATAAGGGTTGTCAGTACTCACAATCAAAAGTTTGACATAATCAGCAGCGAGCGATAATCAGCGATACTGGTATTCATTACGTTGTTTTTTATAAATATCTTTCAAATAAATATATTTTTAGTGTGAATACCTCATCCAACTGTATCGTTAGATAGCACTGTAAACTCTCTCCTCGCAGTTCGGCCTTATTGTGGGCTCAGTTGATGTCATGCATCTGGCTAAATTGCTAAAAAAAAAGGCCGTGTGATCGGCAGTATAGAGCACAGTGCATGCAGGTTCAAGTTCTGATTGCGAATCAACGTACACTTTGCTACTCTAATCTTGATTATATGTAGGTCTGGGAAAACCAACCGCTGGTCGAGGCTGCGCGACATCCCTAAAGGCGGTGACACGTGGTGATTTTGCTCTACTGTACCCTCCGAAAAGTTCTTGTCAATAATAGGTCCACATTAATTCCTTCAACAAACTAATAATTTCTTTAATCAAAGAATCATTTATTCCAATCTTAGTCACACTTAAAACTCAACGGACAATTTCGTTAATTTAAAAATTATAATTCCGGCGGGAGGCGTGCAGGGCTGCGGAGTCGGTAAAAAATTCTCGACTCCGACTCCAGATATTTTTCGTGGTCCGACTCCAGAAAAATTGCATACAAAAATAATTTTAAATAGTTCTGTGTAATAAAAATCTTACATGTAAATTATCACAAAATTTGACACAGAATAATACAACCGTGCAATATTAAATTTGCTATGAAAACAAAAATACTACCAGGGAAAAAAGAAACAAATTTAATAAATTAAATCTCTATTCTAGAATTGTGATTGTATTAACCATATGGCTTGTGCATATCATATTACTTACAAACAAATGCTGAACCCATAGGAAAAACAGAAGTTTTATTTGTGTCCAGCGAATTTGTTGGCAAAAATATTTAAACTGACAATCTAAATGTAAATAAAAACGACCTATAAGATATCAAAAAGAGCTATTGATAGGACTACAAGTGGAAAAGTTATTTAAAAACCATAAACGGACCACAAATAAAAAAGTTATATATAAAATATAATTTCTCTGTTTATTCAAAATATCTTTGGAATCATTAAGTATTAAACTGTTTTCTCATCAGAGAACATACAAATCGTTACGAATTTGTCCACTTAACCGACTTTCTATCTCTAATAATACAAAAGCACCCATAAGATACTGATAATCTGAAATAAAATTCATTCTAATACAAACAAAATAAAGTACAATATACGTTTATAAAATTGTTGTGAGGGACAGAATATCCAACTAATTCTCCTGCAAAGATGCCCATAAATCATTTTTAATTATTTTGAAAATAATCATAATTATGACTACAGGTATAACTTCTGATGATACCACATTGAACTATGGCCCTACTTCTCAATCTCATTTTAACTCAAATTTCTTATTTCAAATTTCTGTCAGATTACTTTTGGTAATCGTTTTCACTTTTGTTTGGAAAGCGTGTTTTGTAATTTGATTATTTACATATGTATGTCCGTAGGTACTTTGTAAAATTTATATTTGGTTTTATTTGTTTACTGTCTACTGAGGCAACGTCCATCTCGCATGTTTTTTCTACGGTAATTAAACTTGGACTCGGAGTCGGTGCATTTTTTCCGACTCCGGCTCCTCTGAAATTTGTCTGAACTCCGACTCCACGACTCCGACTCCACAGCCCTGGTTTAAACCATAAACTGAGTTCAAACATACAAAATCGGCAATAAAAACCCCAGTCCAAGAGATCATAAAAATAAGTGAGAAATGTATTTATATTAAAAATAAATGATGATTACACAATAACGATTTTCCAAAATTCAGACTTGTACTGACTTTTTTTTAGTTGGGAAATAAGACGATCAGTTTGATTCCAGTATTTAATTAAATGTTCTTATGGTTTACCATAAGAACATTTAATTAAATACTGGAATCAAACTGATCGTCTTATTTCCCTACTACATCCAGTATTATGGAGCTAATTTGTTTTACTTGTTAAGCCTAGGAGCACAGTATAAATTTAAAAATGACGTAAATGGACGAATAAAAATGACAAACTACCAGAGAAATTTTCAAAATTAAAGCTGGATGTTCCTTACAAACAAATATCCAGTATATCTCCACGGACTGAGGTACACAGAGGAAACTTTTATTGTGATTTCTCAAAAATGCCAAACTCCTAGTTGTGGGTTAACGACTATACATAAGCAATGGGGGCTTTTATAATTTTTTTGATGCAACATTATAACAAAAAGACGACTCATCTGTTAGAATTGTTTTAGATGTTCAAATTGCTGCAGCACAGCGATCTATGGTTTTGGTAACCTAAAATTAAAAATTCGCGGAATCTAGTGTAAAGTTTCGATTCTAGTAAAGTTAATAAATACATCTAGTTTTTATGTGAAATTTAGGCTAGGTACTATTGTATTGATTGCATCATGTAGTATCTCGAATAAGCATATAAATAAGTCAATAATCTTGTCAAAGGCATTAATCACAGTAATGGGAGTTAAAATCAAAGTACTACCTGACCTA
Source organism: Aphodius sticticus (assembly GCA_963966075.1). NCBI lineage: Eukaryota > Metazoa > Arthropoda > Insecta > Coleoptera > Scarabaeidae > Aphodius > Aphodius sticticus. The sequence continues at coordinate 1,625,645 of OZ014508.1, read as the reverse complement.
CCTGACAATGTCACACAAACATTTTCCTAATTATATGTTGATATTATGACATTACAAGACGCCAACTTGGTATTTTTAATTTTAGAAAAATATCAAAATTTATGTAAAAGAAGTTCTAAAAAAATTTGTTTGCCAAAATTTGGATGGTAGTTTTTCTAGCCACAGCTTTTCTTTTTTAAACAGCAAAACTCCGAAGTTAAAACTGCATGGAATAAAAACTCATATAACTTTACTGAAGTTTTTAAGAGAGTTTTTCGTTATTTTGTGACATTTTATGTTGATTAAGAAAAACTATTTTTATGATAATGCCTTGTAGTAATACAATTCCCGATGCAAATTGTAAAATTTTATATTAAATTTTAGAGCCCATTGATACCAAGATGAGTATTTTAAACATGCCACAAAACCGGAGGATTGGCAACTGAATTTTTTCCGAATGGCGCCAGAATTTTTGTCGCACACACAAGAAAATTATCATGTGTTGGTACGTTATTGTGGGACATCCTGTACGACTTTTATTAGAAAAAAGGTGTATTTTGATTTCTTAAGATCTTCGTACTTTGTTTCACCGGGGGGAAGTTAGCCATAAAAGTTATCCATAAAATTTTTTTTCAACCGATTTCAATAAACGATACATTTTTGGAAAGCTCACGACGTGCTGAGTCTACAGTAGTTATGGCAACAGGATCAAATCATAATTACTACCTCAAAAATTGAAAAGAAAGTAATTTTTTTCATAAATTTGCACATTTGTGAAACCTCATAACTCCGCAAATAGTTGACGAATTATATCAGTTGTTGCAGCAATCGAATGCCCAGACGTCGCTTTAACTCCCATAGTTATGGCAACTTAAGATTATACTAACTAGTGATGTAAAAAAATTAACGAACTTGTAACGTTTTTACAATCGGATGAGCGCCTAAGCAGAACAGGGCTTCATAAAAAATGCTGCATAAGTCATTTCTTTTCACCCGATCGTGACAATATGTACATCAAACGGTAGAGGAAGGCTGCCCCTACCTACGGTTGCTATGGCAACTCGAAATTATGTTAATTGGTAATTTAAGAAAAATAGCAATCTTTGATCATTTTTACCTTCGGATATACGCCAAAGCAGAACAGCGCTTCCTAAAAAACGGCGCATAACTCATTTCTTTTCACCCGATGGGGACAATATGTATATCAAACGATAGAGGAAAGTTACCCCAACCTATGTGAGTTATGGCAACTCGAAATTACGTTAATTAGTGATGTAAAAAAATTAACAATCTTTGATCATTTTTCCCTTAGGATATACGCCAAAGCAGAACAGCGCTTCATAAAAAATGGCGCATAACTCATTTCTTTTCACCCGATGGGGACAATATGTATATCAAACGATAGAGGAAAGATACCCCTACCTATGTGAGTTATGGCAACTCGAAATTACGTTAATTAGTGATGTAAAAAAATTAACAATCTTTGATCATTTTTCCCTTAGGATATACGCCAAAGCAGAACAGCGCTTCATAAAAAATGGCGCATAACTCATTTCTTTTCACCCGATGGGGACAATATGTACATCAAACGATAGAGGAAAGTTACCCCTACCTATGTGAGTTATGGCAACTCGAAATTACGTTAATTAGTGATGTAAAAAAAAAACATACCTTGAACGTTTTTACCTTCGTATAAACTCCTCCACGGAACAGAGCTCCATAAAAAACTGTGCATAACTCATTTCTTTTCATCCAATGGTGACAATATGTACATCAAACGGTAGAGGAAGGCTGCCCCTACCTTTGTGAGTTATGGCAACTCGAAATTACGTTAATTAGTAATGTAAAAAATTAACAATCTTTGATCATTTTTACCTTCGGATATACGCCAAAGCAGAACAGCGCTTCCTAAAAAACAGCGCATAACTCATTTCTTTTCACCCGATGGGGACAATATGTATATCAAACGATAGAGGAAAGTTACCCCTACCTATGTGAGTTATGGCAACTCGAAATTACGTTAATTAGTGATGTAAAAAAATTAACAATCTTTGATCATTTTTAGCTTCGGATACACGCCAAAGCAGTTATGCGCTTCATAAAAAACAGCGCATAACTCATTTCTTAGGGAAGTTATGCACTATTTTAACCGTGAGTTATGTTCATTAATACCACTTCTTAGTCGACCGGCGCGCCAATTTCTTGTATCATAGGTGTATTGGGGTAGGTGATATTAGGGGTAGCACCTTCCCAATACCATAACTGGATGCAAAATTTTATGCGCTTTCCGAATTTGTATCACTTGTTTCTCTATGGGGTTGTTGCAAAAAGTTATGGGCAATTCTTTATTGGGATGACAAGTGCTTTTATAAGGTGACGCGTAACGAAATAAATCAAATTTCCGACAATACCGTTTAATGAATTGGATTGGAGCAAAACTCTGGCGTATAGTACTTGAACACCCCTATCATTTGATATATTATGTATATCAATACATATATTATTATATCATAACTAAATTCGAAAAAAAAAAGTTATGGTTATCTTTTATGGCTAACTTCTCCGCGGTCCCAAGAACGACATAAAAAGTTCCGACTGCACTCAATAACTACCCGCAAGAACTTGACAAAAACGATCTACCGGCACCCTTTGATATTAGCAAGCGAAGGCGCTAATGTCGGCACTCTCTTTGTGTCTTTGTCGGCATTTGGTGCCGGCATCACTGGTGCGCCGTTCGACTAAGGGCCACTACGGCGCCAAAACAAGAGCGCCAGTGTACAATAACATTTGAAATTTAATTAACATAAATAACAGATACTATTAAAATTCACTGAAATCATTAAATCAGTTGTTAAAATTGACTTGTTCGCGAATTCCATATTCGCATTTTACAGAATGTATGACGAGCTTCGATCTAATTTGGCATAAATATCTACATGTGCCAGGAATACAAATAAAATAGTTTGTGATCGGTATACCATGTATGATCGTTTCTGCTTTGGCGTATATCCGAAGGTAAAAATGATCAAAGATTGTTAATCTTTTTACATCACTAATTAACGTAATTTCGAGTTGCCATAACAACCGTAGGTAGGGGCAGCCTTCCTCTACCGTTTGATGTACATATTGTCCCGATCGGATGAAAAGAAATGACTTATGCAGCATTTTTTATGAAGCCCTGTTCTGCTTAGACGCTCATCCGATTGTAAAAACGTTAAAAGTTCGTTAATTTTTTTACATCACTAATTAGTATAATCTTAAGTTGCCATAACTGTGGGAGTTAAAGCGACGTCTGGGCTTTCGATTGCTGCAACTACTGATATAATTCGTCAACTATTTGCGGAGTTATGAGGTTTGACAAATGTGAAAATTTATGAAAAAAAATACTTTCTTTTCCATTTTTGAGGTAGTAATTATGATTTGATCCTGTTGCCATAACTACTGTAGACTCAGCACGTTGTGAGCTTTCCAAAAATGTATCGTTTATTGAAATCGGTTGAAAAAAAGTTTTATGGATAACTTTTATGGCTAACTTCCCCCCGGTCTTTGTTTCTAGGGTGGAACACCTGTATATAAGTTATTTACTGTAGAAAAGATTTTATTCGCAATATACCGAACACGCTGTCAAAAAATCGTTTTAATTTGCTAACAAATACTTGACTCAATAACAATTAAACTTATTGGGATAGAAATTACATAATAGAGACATTTAGCATCATTTTTTATCGATTAGGTTTATAGGAGCCTACGGTACCTACGTTATCTGTCGTAAACGTATAGTTATAAATAAATAAATATCATTTCTATACCTAATCATAAAAAGTGGCATTAATTTTAGTATAGGCATTCTCTTTGTTTGGATCAGTTATACAGGCTGGGCCACTTTAATCGTTTTAACATTTGTTTATCCCGACATAATTCTACTATTGACAGTTCTTTAGTTATTTTATTGAGATTAGTAGTAGGTTTTGTATTTTTGTCAGAGTTTCTGTACTGCTTGCTAGTACTGTTTGTATGTGAGAAATGGAAAAATCTCCTATTCTAAATAACATTTTCTTTATAAACCATTTCGAACCAACTTGTCAGAAGTTGAGACATAATTTCTTTCTTATAATGATGTTTTTTTAGACATATAAGGCAATAACTAAAGAACTGTCAATATTATAATTATGTCGAGGTAAACAAATGTTAAAACGATTAAAAGGAGTGTCTAAAAAACATCATTATAATAAAGAAATTATGTCTCAACTTCTGACAAGTTGGTTCGAAATAGTTTATAAAGAAAATTTTCTTTAGAATAGGAGATTTTTCCTTTCCATTTCTCACATACAAACAGTACTAGCAAGCAGTACAGAAACTCTGACAAAAATACAAAACCTAATACTAATCTCAATAAAATAATACGACAAATGTCAACTAAAACATCGCTTTCGCGGTTATCTTGTTATACACGGTTAGAGGTGTATCGACTATCAGTTATCTGAAAAAGAATGAGTGCTATAAAGTTACATCGTGGGACATCTATTGAATATAATAATTCAATTTCGCACAGGTCGGAAAACAATAGGGCCCCATTACATCGCGCGAAGTCTGGCGGTCGCGGATCGCAACAAAATTTATAAACCGATAGTTAACGTTACAGAACACGCAGTCCTACTACCTACATATGTTATTAAACAGCTCTCGAGCGTAAAGGGCCTTAATTAAACTGTTTAACGGGCCGCTGCCATTATGCCGGTACACGTTTTTAATACCTTTCGGTATGTACGGGCAGTCGGCTGTGAAAAATGGCCGGATAATTGCACAATAACGCACAACACGCTGCGGACGGATCGAAATCAACTGAAGGACTGACGATACTCGGCGCGGCGTGTCGATTTTGCGTCCGCACGTGGATTTTTTTCAGTGGATTATGGTTTTAGTAGGATAAGAGAAGCATGTTTTCTCACACAAGAACTGAAACGTTTCGCACGATTTGGTTGAGTGAGCGAAGTAGATGTACGGCATAATCAGTATTTGTGGTTTTGAGTACAAATTGATGTTTTTCTATACGTAAACGAAGTGAATCTGCAAAAGGTTGATAGTCCATTAGGCACGATATCTAATGTTCTTGGTTCAAATCCAAGTTGGTACCTACTTTTTTTTTGTTCTATTATTTATAAATTTTTCTTTATTTAACATCAATAAGGATGAGTATTGATTATAGATAACATGATATTGTCTTTTGCTAGTGCAATTTTCCTCTCTTGATGGTAAAGTGCTACCATAAGCATTTTTATAGCGTTAGTTTGTGTTTACACCAGATAAGTTAGAGTTTTATTGAGTGCGATTGTTAAATACAACTAATTTAACAATTTCAGTGCCTCTATGACTTATCCTTTATCAATTATTATTATTAACATGTATATCATATACCATTTCATCCACTAATATGAAAAAGACTTTCCTACAAACTCTTAATAACTTTAGATCTTAAAATTAAAGTATCTGCGGACATTGTTATACCCTGTATATGATATATGACTCATGTACTTTTTATTTTCATTTCAGGTGACACATTTTGGACTTTATTATATGCTGTGCTTGGAGTAGCCCTCATGAGGTTTCTCCCATTCTGGAGATGGTTCAGATTATTGAAATTATTCCAAACAGGGTTCAAAAACGAAAAAGGATACAACCAAATCAAAGGTGCAAAGGTGATCAAACTTAACATGAAATTAAATAAGTACATAAATGGTTTTGTAAACAATTTTGTAAAGAACTTCTATTTATTTAATGATAAAAATATGAAATGTTTATATAACATGTTATTTATCTTTAAAACTATAATAAAACTTCATACTATTATTCTTTGTTCTTATTTATCATCTCCACATTAATAGGATTTGATTAGTGATTTTACAGTTGACAATATAGGCTTGCGCGAGCAGTCGCAAAACCAGTTTATAAACCGTGTTTTTGTGAAAAGCCAGATAACGTTTCATCGGTATTTATAATGGTTAAAATTTTGTGTTTACAGTAAATTTACCCAAACGTCAGTAATTTTACTTGCCGTATTCGGGTCACACGCGATCGGCTATTTACCAGGGCCGGCCTTAGATAATTTCTTCAATACAATTTTGTTAATACTTAAAACTTTGAAATAGACTATAGGTTATTTGACCAAAATTACTGAAACTATCTGAAACAGCCTGTATATGGCCGCATTAGCCTCTTCTAAAATATAGTCTATAAGCTCCATATTTACTGATATAAAACTTTGCACACACGATTGTCGTGGATGACAACGTCATTAACTGTCACTTACGTCGACAGATATCGAAATTAACTAATTTCAATACCGTTATTTCTTTTAATTTATTGTCAGGATTGAACAAAACGCTGTACAGCACTCGTGAGAAACCACTTCACTCACTTGTATGTCGTTCCACACTCGGCTGCGCCTCGTTCAGAAATCCGTCATACGCGTCAGTGAAAATACGTGGTGTCTTCACTTGTACTGGCATATACTACTTGAGTGTTATCAGTGTACACACAGCAAAGTGATCTCTCGAACGAAGAGAGAATTACTTGGATGAAGTAGTTGGTAGGTTCGTATATACGCGAGAGATTATTGACTTCAACCAAGAAATTTTATTTCTTGGAATAATTACTAGATATAAGAAAGTTGTTACTCTGGTGAAGGAAGTAAACAGTCTTCAATGAAGTGTATATTTTTATTCCCGGTAAATATTTTTAGCTACTTAATGTAAGAACTTTAAAGATTTGGCACAAATACGTTTTCTATAGCTAGTTAACAAGATAGGTATGTTATATTTGCTTACTCGTTCTAACCTGTTTCGTGCCTTACAACAAATTATTCCGTGTTGAAAAGTTTATTGTACACTAATCACAAGGCGGCTACTTCGTTGTTGTTTTCGTACTAGGTTTAGCTGCTTTACGGCGCCAGCCCTACGCGCGGGCGCGCGAGCCTTGACAAAATCACGATGCGCATATTTATTCTAGAGAAAGGTACTTGAAAGAAGTGAGAATCACTTCAGTTAAATAATTGGTGGGTTTTTATTCAGTAAACAATACTTACTTATATTAAATGTCTTATATTTTCTTGGATCAAGAACTATACGCACTTGGATGGATTTACTATTACTTCGTTGGAGAAATTGACAATTTTGGGACGAAAAATTCAATTACTTCTTTCCACACAATATTGGTTCTTATAAAGAAAGAATTTATTTGTCGACAGCATTTATCTGAGAAATTATTTTACTTAGATTGAGTATGTGGCATTTCTTGTATATACCTAACTTTCTACATCCAAGCAAATATGCATTTGAATCTACTAAATAAATTCAAGAAATTATCTTTTCTCGTAACAAATATAATCACTTTTCTGTGTGTAGCTAGCAGATAAAATAGATAAAACGTCAGACTGAGCAGCGGTTAAAATTACATACTAAAATCTTTCATAGTAACATTAAATCACGTGCAACTCATTTGTTCATAAGACTACGGAGAATACCTCGAGCGCGACCATTAATCAGCAAATATTAACAGTAAAAATTATAAGGGCAATAAAAATCGAACACTAAAAACGCAATTATTTTCCGCTCATTTATTATTAGAATCATTAACTGTATAGACGTAACGGTAGCCCGAAAGTGGTTCTGCCTTCAACGAACCGAAAGAGAGAAGAAGAAAATAACTAACAGGAAAAATAAGAAGTCATTCCCCGGAATCCGTGCTCGCGAGTGTTCCTCTCCCGATGGCTGGAACTCATAACCGCGATAATTTGGAACGATTGTCTCCATCTTAACTTTGATGATCGATTCGAGTCGCGAAATTGATTGTCGAGCTACCGTCTGTATCCTTGAAATAAAAGAGCGTACAAGAGGACTTACAGTCAATACGACAACCGTTCGTATATGAACTCTAACTGAAAAGCAATTTGAGACCTACGCACGCCGCTATTGATGACAATGGCGAAGCAATTTGAATATGCACGCGGACGCAAATGATCCGCACTGCAAATCGTCGTGTGTCTCATAAATTATTGCATAAAGAGACGTGAAAATTGGGCGAGAATGTCCCGATGTACGTCACGTACTGGAGGGTGGCAAACGCCCTTAGGGTACGTACTTAGGGTAGGTACTGCAGCCTCATCAGAGATCAAATATAAAACAGTCTGAAGCCGACAATGCAAAGTGAGTTTGTTAGGACAGCAGGAAAAAAATCTATCGTCATATTGATGTGGACGATCGGGCCTAGTTTTTGATATGCGATATCAAATCACCACTGTTAGATTTTTAGTTGTCTTCAATTAGTAGTCGAGTTCAAACTTCAGGTCAACTATCAACTATATCCAAAATAACTATGCTTGTCCTGAATAGAGAATCATTATTCTATATTTAAGACAACAAACCTCTCTACAGAAGTAGACTAACTACTTCGGATTCACGTAAACCTTGTAGATGCCATAATAGCTTAGTAGTTGACGAAAATTCTTGCATCTAATAACTGCTCTGAAGTTAGGTTGAACTCGACTCTTGAGAATGAGCAGTGAGCACATTATAGGTGTGTTTTATTGCCACTGGTAATCAGTTCATTTCATTTTGAAATGAAAAAGCGTTTATTGCGCATTCAAAATGAAAGTGAATAGATTTCAACTGATCATATTCAGTTCCCCCTTCAACTCTGAAGGACAAGCCGGAAAAGATGATGTTGTATTCAAAATGAATTGAAATTAAATCAGCCAATAGGAGGAAGGTATGTATTAGTCTGCAGTCACATGCATGTCACGATTGTATCTCGGAGAGGTTGGAATATATGGAATATGTGGGGTATAGCTATTATAGTAGCTGCGCACCTAGGCCACAACAGTTGGCCCCTTTTGCTTCCCCGATGGATGTCACAAATGCGCAGCGCGCCTCTTACCAGAACAGTCTGGCTGAACACGGCTGGTTAGTATATCCAGCCAATGCCCCTTGAACAGAGAGGGTGGCTTCCCGTGGGAGCACATCCCTCCCAAGCCGAGGCCTGTCTCTGTGAGGCACGCTATCACGTGACTCCATCCAATACAATGTTATCGAAACCAGAGGTCGAGACTGGTTACGGGACCACCGGCTTAACGTGCCTTCCGAAGCACGGCGGCGGCGTGAAAAATCCGTATGTCTACCCTGGGATTCCAACCCAGGACCTGTGGAGTGCAAGGCAAACACCTTACCACTAGGCCACTCCGCCTACATCGGAGAGGTTATGTGTATTTATTTTCGTTGGTGAGACGGCTTCATATGCAATTCGTACTTAACTCCTTGCATAAGTCTTATGCAAAATGTCCGATACAAACATAACCTGTCGGCCTAACTACACGTAACACGAATGCGTATGCGCGCGCGCGATAGGTACACTCAAATGCGTTTTATTACTCGTGTTCAATTCACTTCAAAAGAGAATCATTTCGAATAGATACGAACTGCACACGGGTGGCAATAAAACACACCTATTATCAAGTAAATAATTTTATATATAGAGTAATTTTTATTCAATCGAATCTGATCTGATCATCGCCTTAAACGAATAGTAACTATATTCAATTCAAGAAAATATATTCTCCGCTAATCAAGCATATACAACATACACTTTAAGAAAATGTATTCTCAACGTGAGAAAATATTCAGTTGTTGGAGCGCATAGTTTTCTTGAATGAATATATCTATAGTGATTTCAAAAAAATATATTCTCCGATATTCAAGCATATGATATCGTAACTTTAGTATTATCCCTTTATTCTCAACTTGAAGAAAATATCTACTTGCGGCTTGAGCAAATTGAATCATTTACTTGGATGCAAGCACATCTAGCACAAGTATGTATAAACGACATTTTTGCAGATTTTGCCTTTAAACTATGTAAGACATTAGTCAAAGCCAGTAGGTAGATGATGGTATCCAAAGATATTAGATACACTATACAGGGTGTTCATTGAACTTAATAAATTTTGATGTTCTTCAAATGGCTATTTCTCGAGTTTTTTAAATGGAACAGCCTGTATAATATGTGTTGGCTGTAATAACCCTTTATTTCGCTCCAATTTACATCTAATATGTCATACACCAAATGTTACTATTTTTTGTGATATTTGCAATTTAACGAAAATGTAATGCACTTGTAAATTTTAATATTGCTGTGAATAAGGTATTTGGTAGTTTGATGTCTTCAAGTGGCGATAGAAGAGATAATTTAGAAACAATTTAACCAGCTTGATACTACAAAGTATTCCCGTTATCAACATATTACTAGTTTTATATGAAATTTTGTAAGTATATACTGCTAAAGTAAACCCTAAATCCTGCACTTTTAGGTTATCCATCGTGAAAACTTGTTGACTTCTGAGTGTTGAAAATCAGATTTTCGATGATGTGATTTATATGCTCACACTCAAAACCCAAATATGCAACAAAAACAACCTGATAGGCATCTTTAGATTCAGATTTTCATTCATAGCAAAAAATCTATTAAAAACACTTCCAAATTACCCACTTTCCATTCACATTATCAATATTACCCATATTATCCCAAGCTTGAACTGTCTCTCTAGAAAAATAACCTATTTTTTGTTTTTGCGTATGAGCGCACATAGCATTACAATGAAACGTCCCCGCACAATTGTCACAAAGGTGAACAATTTTTCACGATAGTCTCCCTAAAACTACACTGTTTTTGGTTTAGTTCGGAACTCAACTGAAGTTACTAGGTCTTCAGGTTCGCTCGCTGTACGTTTGTAAAAATTGCAAAACATACTTATAAAATTGTGTTATACCTTGATAACCGTAATACTTTTTCTATGAATAAAACTAGTTAAATAGGTTCTAAATGGCTTCTTCTATAACGCTTTAAATATTTGACATTATGTTACCCAGCACACTGTATCCGCCTAAAAGTGGATTCTACAGTGCTTAGGCTTTCGATTTCGTCCAATTACCGGCCAGTTCTCGTTATTTATTAACTCGATTAGGCTAAATTTATGGATTATCGTTTGGGAATGTCCTCGCCAGCGCGTCGTCATGCCAATCGATCGAGGTTGCTAGGCAACGGCCGCGCGCTTCCCGACGCGGTCACCAGACGGCGACACATCATGTCGCTGTTGAGGTTACTCTACGAAGCAATAGATGACGCGCCCGTAACCGCTCAGAACGCACGGGCATAATCACGTCGCGCGTGTAAGAGCAGTCGGGCTTTTTGTCTCTCTCTTAACGCTTCGGCGATCTACCTAGGTCGACCAGCAGGCCTATTAGGCCTGCACATTCTCTTAGTATTAAGATACTAAATAGCATACTACTCTTTAAATTCCAAATATCACAAAAACTATTCAAAATTGATATACGATATAGTGAATATAAATTACAAAGAACTTAAGGGACATTTCAATTAGCAAATAATATACAGGCTGTTCCATTTAAAAGTCTCAAGAAAAAGCGATTTAAAAATGTTTAAAAACTAGTGCATGCTACGATCACCCTGTATAGCGCATGAAGTTTTTCATGACATCAACATCTAGCTATGGGTTTAGTTATTATGTGACAAAATTTTTAGGACAATATCTGCAAAAATTTAGTGTCAACGTAGTTTTTAAGAAAGGCCTGCAATTGCCAATTTTTTGACAAACAATTGAATATCTCAGAAACTATTACTTTACACAGGGACATCTTACACAGTTGGAAAGACAACTTCCTTAGTATTCATAATATAACATGATATACAGGACGTTCCGTTTAAAAAAAAATTACTGACTTTCAGTCAGGACTAAATGCAACACCCGGTATGAAGTAGGATATAAATCTCTAAATATCACTTAGGATATCTCTTAAAACGTAAGGACAAGTTCGTGAATGGGCAAAATCCGTTCACTTATTTTTACTACTAATATTTCACGGCGGGGATATTTTAACTTCAGCACGACTGAAGATAATTTTCTTACTAGTTTTATTTCAAATAGTGACTTATCAATCAGGTCGAAAACATCGATGAGAGCTATCTTTAGAGAAATTGGTCAAAAGTAGATAAAACACAAAAAAGTAGCATAAAATATTGATAAACAAACCATCTTAGGACTACTATTGGTTTTTTAAAAATCTTTTTGGGAGGCTGTAATTTTGTATTTACAGATGCTTTACAAGAAGAATTTACATTTATTTATCTGTAAAAATATTAAAGTTGCATACAAACATACAAAACTAAAAATTCAAGTTATGTAAAACTTAAGCGTTTATTTAAATTCAACATCAAAAAAGGGTTTGTTTATACAATCATGCCAAGACTTTGGTCGGATCAAATGTACAGAGGTTAGAATATTTTGTGTGCGTTTTTTGATCTAGTTTTTGAACTAGGCGCCATAGGCGACCATGTTGTTGATACACCAGCCGACCGCGTAGTTTATTTTATTCCGTCTGTCGGTTTTCTTCGTTCGTTTGAAGCCTGTCATAATTACAAAAGACAAATAAGACAAATCGTTAAAATAGGGAAACGCGATACGGACTTCCTCGAACGACCTATAAAAGAAACGCGTTTAACGACGCTAGGTGGCGCTTTGGCGCCGGCGTCACCACCGTTTGACAGCGTCGATTTCAACATACCACCCCCTACCATAAAAAAGTACTTGTTCCTGTTTACTCTAAAGACAAAAATAATTTATAATGTAAACACAGGATCTGATATTAAAACTTCGGCATTTCCATAAGGAAAATGCATATTTTCTCAGAGCTCAAAATGGTATACGCTTTACGAGTCACATCAAAAGAACCCTATTGCCCTATAGATGTCCCCACTTTCCAAACAACCAAACTGACAGTTGAATATTGAAAATAAAATCGGGGTATTTGAATATAATTAGCCAAAGAGGTAAAAAGGGCTGGTCGCTTAGATAGCAGCTGTAAACTCATCTACTCTTCTACTATACTGCTTAAAACGATCAAGTGCTTGGGTCCTCTCGTTTAGCATACGTCGATCCTCTTCATAATGGTAAGGCCATCAGCATCATCATTATAATGCGACACGTTCTCGAAATACAAATATACGGATGGCGCGTACTCGTTTTTGTATACAGAAGACATGGAGAGACACACGGGGTGTGGTGTCGGGTTGCTCACATCAAAACACTTCAGCGGCGACATGACATGAGGCCTCTCGAGATTTGAATACGTCATCGAGATCGCAGGCTGGGATCAGGTAGCAAGAGCGGCGGATCGGTAAACAGACGGTAAACAAATCGTCAAAACTAATAGGGTGACACTATCGAGAAGCAGAGACGCGAGATGTGCTCTTCAAAAATTATATTAGGAGGGGCGCTTATCCATATACCAGTTACATGCAAAACACGGGCGCATAAAAAGCAGATCGGAGTCGAAACTATAGCACTGATGTGTAAAAGTAAGGTACTGTTGGAATGTGTAAGCATAGGGCAGTTCTGGGATAAATTGGGCTAATTTTTGACACAATATATTGGTTGATTTAATATGATTTCATGGTGATTTAAGCCAATAGCAATAATCCCGGGACAGGAGCTAATTTATGGGTGACATTTAAAGACATAGCTCTTTAAAATTGACCCAGCCGTTGTCGAGTTGATCTGCTTTTTATGAAATTGTGTCGAATTACTAGGAACTGTCACCGCGGAGCTCTGTAAAGAAGGTTTCTGTAATAAAGTCCACAGACCGAGACAAGGGAGAAGAGTACCAACAGCTCAGATCAATAATAACTAACAGTTGACAACAACCACAATTTCAAAGATATTTACATACAAATTTTTATTGTCAATTCATATTTGGTACGATGTATTAAGTTTAGTTAACGTAGTAAGTAAAATGATGCAGAATCCGACATACAATATTCTAACAGTGACACAAGCCTTGAATAATATTACAAACGAATTAAAAAGTTGCAGAACTGATGAAAATTTTGAAAATATTATTACTTCAACAACAAATACAGCTCAACAATTAGACATAGATCCCGTTTTTCCAGATGTCCGGATACGGAAAAAGACGAAGCTATTCCGTTATGAGCCACCAGATCAGCCTATAAATAACCCAAAAGAATATTTTAAAATAATTTTTTATTTTGCAATGCTGGACTGTACCATATCTTCCCTTCAAGAAAGGTTTCAATAACAAAATTCTAATTTTGTTATTGTTCTTCGAATTTATTTAACTTTGCCAATTTCCGTTGCCTCCGGTGAAAGAAGTTTTTCCAAATTAAAAATAATTAAAAATTATTTATGTTCCACAGGTTCAGTACTAGATTCAATAAATAATTTAATTTAATTAAAGATTTTGTATCAATGAAAGCAAGAAGAGTTACAATCAGTGATGTTAAATACCCGGGTATTTATTATCAAGGGTAAATACCCCGGGTATTTACCCAAACTGGGTATTTATAGGGGTATTTATAAACATAATATTGTTATTCAAAATAGCAGTAAAATTAAATATTTAATTACTAAATAAAGGTTTTCTTTTTATCACTAAATCAAAAGGGATTCTCTTATCTCCAAATAAAGGTTATTCTTATAAAAATAAAAACATTGTTAAAACAAAGAATAAAAATATTAGTCTCATCTGACGATATATCAAGAGCACACATTTCCTTGTCATCATCGTTCATTCAATCGAGCTAAGTTGACATAGCGGCTTTTGTCGTTGTTAATCATTTTCTTATTTTGCTAAGAATCCAACTAAATGTACTGAATGTTCTTATATAACTCAAATATTTTACGTTATTTGTAATCAAGAGGACACATCTACACAGTGTCCCACTTCTCCCATTTTGTTCCCGCATAACTTTTTTCCTGATAGCAAACGCCACATTGAGCAAAAAGTTTCATATGGACTATTTGTTTTCCATATTCCTTAAAAAAATACAACCGTTTGAAATAATTGTAAGATAATAATTGCAAAACAGCATATTAAATGACTTAACTTCCTTAGGAATTGATAACCCCAATAAGTCGGCATGAAAGAACCTTTCAGAATGACAATTACTTGTAGAGAAACAAATGTCTAAAAAGTTTCATATGTATTTTGTTCTCGTTAATTTGTTTATTAAGTTTATTTTTAACATTTTGAATTTTTTACTTAAATTTATTTACTTTTAATTTTGTTATGGGTATTGATTGTGCTCTCTCTTAGTGTTAGGATTGTTTGATATGTAGTTTATTGCTTCTTTTTCTTTATTTAGTTAATATTTCAAGCGGCTGTAACTTGGCGTTGAAAAAACAATTAGGTCCATATGAACAATTATACTCAGAACGACATTTACTATCTAAAAACAATTCTTGCGGGAAAAAAAGTGTTATACCCTGTATAAATATCTCTGAAATTTTGTTAAATGGTGTTTTAGGGATAAAAAAGGATAAATATCCAAAATTTAGGCATTTACCCTAAGTAGGGGTAAATACCCGGGTAAATACCCATTTTATAAGTTCCCACCGACCGGATATTTATTACCCGACCCACATCACTGGTTACAATGTAATATGACACTATCTACACTGTTAAACGTTGTTACAACAAATAATTTTAAGTGAGAATAAATGTTTTTTGAGATATATAACAAGTACGAGTCTTTTGTTATTTTTTATTTTACATTATATTCGTTTAATGTGACACATATAACTCTAAATAAATGTGCTACTCTGAAATATATTATATTATAAATAGGTATATTATGAATATACTTATTTATAATACTTAATACTTAAAAACCGTGTGCAATGAATTTCTGTAAGTAAGTTGATCTAAAATTTTCTATAGAATTTCAAAATGCATTCATATGATAAAATGCAAAAATGCTATAAAGTACAGGCTGTTCCATTTGAAATATAAAAGTTGATACAATTTCCGGTGAAACCGGAAGTAACCAAAAACTCAAAATACTCGTATCCAACAACATAACTTTCAATCCCTCATTTCGTTTGGTTCTTCAGATACCTCTAATGCCACCTCGTCATGAAAGACCCAGTATAATACAGAAACTAAACAAAAACTGTTATCTTACAATATCTTACATCTGACGCAAAATTTACAACTTTTCACCAATCCTTTGGTTGATTTATAACCATTCATGGCTCATAGGCGTTTCTATAGCAAAATCGCTCGCGAACAATAAAATAAATGGCAGTGAATTATGCACGTCTCATAAATAAATCGTACGTCCGCAATAGCCGGTGCGGACTTGCCGAATGGACCGTTCTAAAATTGCGACGGGCCGGCGGGTCGACCTACGGACCTACGGGCCGCATTACGTATTCATTGGCGTGAAAAGGGGCACGCGTTCGCCCGCCTATGTGTGTGTCCGGTGTACAAAATCGAAATATCTGCAATTCGACACGACCAACCCTTTTCGAATTATGCACTGTGAGAACTGCAGCACTATAACGCGGACTGAACGACTATTGTGGGACTATTTAAACCCCAAAGGGTTTCTCTAGGTCTTAATTTGCACAACGGAAAACAGTGGCTACTCGGGATGTTAGAATGGAGTCTTAAAATCAGGCCCGGAACGAGATATTTTTCTTGTGTGTGCGCAAAAATTCTGGCGCCTTTCGGAAAATATTCAGTTGCCAATTCACCGGTTTTCTGGCACGATTAAATTTTATAATTTGCATGTAGAATTGAAATACTACAAGGCAATATCATAAACATAGTTTTTTTAGATCAACATGACAAGTCACAAAATAACGGAAAACCCCCTTAAAAAGTTCAGTAAATTTAAATGAGTTTTTATTCCACGGCGTACTAACTTACGAGTACTAACTTCGGAGTTTTGCTGTTTAAAAAAGGAAGGCTGTGCAAAAAACTACTATCAAAATTTTGGCAAAAAAGTTATTTAGAACTTCCTTTTCATAGATTTTGATATTTTTCTGATATCTTTGACAAGATTATTGGCTATTTATATTAGGGATGGAACGGATCGGGCATCGGCCGGATAACCGGATACCGGATATCCGGCTAAACCTCAAAACCGGATACCGAATTATCCGGCCAAAATTCGGCCGGATACCGGACATCCGGCCATTGTCTAAAACTGTATCGGCCGGATCTTTTTACCGAACTATCCGGCCAAGATCCGGCCGTATACCGAAGTATCCGGCCAAGATCCGGACGTACACCGAAGTATCCGGCCAAGTCCCGGCCGGATACCGGATATCCGGCCATTATATAAAACCGGATCAGCCAAATCTTTACTGCAAATTATTAAATCTTATTATTATTAGTATCATTAGACCAGGTTTTTAAAAACAACAATTAGTCCTGTGGAGAATATTTGAAGTTTGAAAGTTAGTTATGCTCTTGGGTGTAAAAATTAAAAACTTCAGAGTTTCATTATTCAGGTTTTTTTTTGTATAGGTTTTCGACAATCCTGGATAACGACGATTACCTGTACAAACATTTCTCGTTTTTTCCTTTTTCAATTATTTTTGTTGTTTGGGACTGATTCAATTTGATAATTCCACGAAGAAATCGTTTGTGAACAGAATAATCTGGCAATAATGGTGAAGAAAAAAATACAACTTATTTCCAAACATGTCGATTATTGACCAATATTTATCAACTTCAGTGAGTTCCATTTGCACAGAGCAATTATTCAAAGCCAGAGCATTATTCAAAGCAATTCACAAACATTACTTTTTATTACTTCGATTATTTCACGAATTAAAAAGATATCAGCACTATATAGTAGTGAGGTCGTAACTGTAAATTTGTTTAGATTTTAGTTTATTTCGATAAAATCTGAAGATTTCCGATTTTTTGTTGATATATTATGGTTAAAAGATATAAGAATATGACAAACAATTTAAAAAAAATCGTTTTTGAACATTTCTATCTGCGAAACACAACATTTTACAACTTTTGACAAACATAGATACGACATCGGTTCAAAACACGGCAGCATAGAAAAATTGCTATTTTATTTAGCTACTATTTTACTTAGTAGATTATATATTTTTAATTGAATAATTAATAATATTTATTTATCACAATTAATGGTAAATATTATTCTTCAATATAAAAATTGATTTCATTTATTTTTAACAACATGCGAAAAGATCCGGCCGATCCGGCCGGATCGGCCGAATTCTTATATCGAGATCCGGCCGGACCGAATATCCGGCAAACTGGCCGGATCGGCCGGACTATCCGGCCGGGCCGGATATCCGTTCCATCCCTAATTTATATGCTATAGCTACTACACATGATACAATCAATTGAATAGTAGATAGGCTAAATTTCACATAAAACCTAGAATAATTTATTAACTTTATTAGAATAGAAACTTTACACTAGGGTCATTCCGCGAATTTATAATTTTAGGTTACCAAAATCAAGAGATCACTGTGCTGGTAACGACCGTCCCACCTATTTAAAAAAGTTTTTCATAAAACATCAGTTTGAACATCTATCTACAACAATTCTAAAAGATGAGTTGAATTTTTGTTATAATGTTGCATCAAAATAATAATAAAAGCCCCCCATAGTCGTTAAACGGGCGAGACGGGTGTGACACGTTATTGCGGAATAATGTACAACTAGAAGTTTGGCATTTTTGAAAAATCACAATAAAATTTGTTTCCTCTGTGTACCTCAATCGGTGGAGATATACTGTATATTTATTTGTAAGGAACACAGCCAGCTTTAATTTTTTAAATTTCTCTGGTAGTTTGTCAATTTTATTTGACTGTACAATCGATTTTTCCTGGTACATTTACGTCATTTTTAAATCTGGAAACCTTTCTATTTCTCTTAGCTCAGGCGTCATTTTTCATACAGCGAAGTTTTATCCGCCGTTATGAAACACACGGTTTGTAAAGAACTGCCCATATACGTGGTGCAAATTTTTATCCGCGGCAATAAAAAAATCCTTACTGGGCGCCTAGGCTTAGCAACTAAAACAGGCAAAGTCAGTACAAGTCTGAATCTGGGAAAATCCTTATTGTTTAAACATCATCGATTTTTAATATAAATACATTTCTCACTTGTTTTTAAGATCTCTTGGAGTGGGGTTTTTAATGCCGATTTTGTATATTGAACTCAGTTTATGGTTTAAACTGGCATTGAAAAATCTAGCCTTTAGCGCCCTTTTATTACGGCGCATGTGTGCTCTGCATACTTCGCACACGCCTCCCGCCGGCCCTGCTTAAAATACAAATTAGTAACACAAAGTATTGTTGTGTATTTAGTCAGTATTAAGCATTGTTTTTGCAGATAAAATCTTGGTTTAAGGAATAATTTTTAGGGTCTTAATTGTTAAAAATAAAACAAAATATCAAAACCATGAGCGCAGAAGCTTTTAGCAATTTAGCCAGACGCATGACATCAACTGAGCGGCAGGCTTTCACCAGTCTACATTTTGTACTCAAGATAAGGCTAAACGACGAGGATAGTGTTTACAGCGCCATCTTACAATACAGTATTCACACTAAAAATTTCTTTGGTGTGAAGAAACGTTTTATTAAATCAAAACAAAAATATTACTTTAAAGGAAAGTAATTTTTGTTTGTATCCAAATAAATTTATTTTACCGAAATAAATATTCCAAATAAATTAATCTCCACAAGAACAATCTCTACTCTCCGCAAAGTTCTTGTCAATTAGAAGTCCACATTAATTATTTCAATCACTTAATAATTTCTTTAATCAAAGAACCATTTGGTTGGACTGCCGGTAGAGACATCTAGCGGTAACGAACGTAACCTCGAGCGCGCCGTTTGTAAGCCAGCGACATGCTGCGGCGAAGCCTCGAACTCGAGTAAGCAAGTTGGGTTGCCTGCACAGCAGTTAATTATAAGATTTAAAAGCAAACGAATTATAATTATGTTATTATTAAGTGATATTACACTATATTATTTTTATTAGTATTATTTTAGTATTAATACTACTATTTTTTATTATTATTACAAAAGTATAAAATTTAAATTTAACTCTTGATTTCATTTTAGCAAGGATACGAAAAATAACTTAAAACAGCGCAAATAAAAAAGAAAATTAGCACTTACGATTCGTATTTACTCTGGAGGAGTTCTTCAATCTTGGGCAAGAGTAGAACGCAGAGATCGAGATTCCATAACGTGCTGCAAATAAAAATAATAAATCAATAAACATTAAAAAACTGAATTTTCCGTGGAAACTCACTATTTCTGGTTGAGTATTTGCAAAAGATCTACGAGTAACGCTAGATCGTTGAAGGTACACGTTGTCTCGAATGCAGTCTTAACGTCGGAGCTTCTAAATTGGGACAGCGCGATTTTTAGGCCACGCTGCCTGCTTGCTAATACTGCCATCATTGGTTCGTGGCCTCGAAGTACAGTGCCTAAGACTTCCGTCTCTGACATATCTGGAAGCTGCTGTTGCATGCCAAACGGCTGATGTGACCTCTGAAAAATTAAAAGAAAATAAATATTTTGTAAATGTTTTGTATGGAAATGTTATTATTAGGAAAAACAGCGCTTGTGGATACCTTGGTTGTTGAAATAAAACTGTTAAGTAATAGTTTGGTTTGTGCTGAAGAATGGTTGATAATGCGGCATTGTTCATTTTTTTTTATGATTAATCCGTGGTGGATTAGTAATATGTAATGATTAGAAAAAGTCAACATTTGCAAGAATTCTTTTGTAGGTATTATATACAATTATTCATTCCATTGTAGGAGGATTTGAATTGATGATTGGTGGATGAATTATTTTATCATATTATAAACTTTGGTGACTCTTTTTTGCTCTATAAATAGTGTGAGTCAACTTGTTCATAAACTTTTTTAGACTTTTAGCATGCCCAAGTTACAATTTCCTATGAATTTTCGACCATGTCATGTCATTTTCTTTTGTTAGGGCACTTTTCACACCATTTGTCATTTTTTTCTTGTCTTTTCTTCTCTAAAATATTCACATATTCATTGGAGTACACTTTAACAGTAAGAAAAAATAATAAGCATTACTTTAAAAACCATTTATTTTGGCTTGATATCTTGAAAGCCTTGAAATGATAATAATGGAATCTCCTACTCACTTTTCATTTACGAAATAGATATGATCAAAATTTTGATAATTGTTTATGGTTTCATACTGTAATATCAAATAAAACCTTTTTCAAGATTACGCTGTTATAAGAAAAATTTTTTCTGTTATGTTTATCAGAAGTATAATTCAAGTTACAAATAAAAATAAACATTTTAACTTGGAATAGGCAAACATGTACCTACAAAATTGTCACTATCAAGAAACTTTGTAAATTGTATATTTTGTACATAACCCAACACGGAGGGTCTGTTTTATCATTCTGAACAGTGCCTAGGCTATTCCTAATGGAGTATCAAGCTAATTTTAATGTATTTAGCAAAAAGAAATAAATGAAAAATTTTAAGTCAGCATAGAATATGATGCATATACCGTGACAATTATTAAGTTTGTTCGATAAAAAAGTATCAAGTTCTTACATTTAAATTATAAATGTCTTAGGGAATAGTTGTTTTAAATTTGAATGTCCTAAAAATATTTTTTTCTACTCTGCATTCACAATGCACACATTGTAACACTGTTTTCGGTGTTACAATTAACACATTGTAATACCGAAAACAGTAACATTTTTGTCTAAGATTGGTACACATTGATATCAAATGCCATATGTCAAACGTACTATACATAACCCAACATAACTACACACTGCATCTTCTTAATCGCTTGCAATCGCATAAACTGCGAAATATCAATATTCTATACATATTTAAACATGGGTGTAGCCTGCTATAGTATGGCCAAAGGATTGGGGCTGTCTTAGTTTTGCTGTTCATCAAAATACGCCAGCATGACGTTTTCGGTGATGTTTTACGACTGGTAAGTGATCGTTATCATTCTTTTCAACTAAACATCAAATCTCCTTTTCAGATATAATTCAAGGACCACATTTACTTTAATAAGGTATTATGCGAAGATCAAACC
Organism: Aphodius sticticus; assembly: GCA_963966075.1. Classification (NCBI taxonomy): domain Eukaryota; kingdom Metazoa; phylum Arthropoda; class Insecta; order Coleoptera; family Scarabaeidae; genus Aphodius; species Aphodius sticticus. The sequence continues at coordinate 1,603,681 of OZ014508.1, read as the reverse complement.
TACATCGTAGATATGAACGATTTTAATTACTGCTGCGAGATTGTATATGCGCAATAAGTGGTTTATCAGCATACACGTACGAAGCTATAGTACATTTAAAGTGTAGAGGATTTCTTAGTTTATGTAACGTATAAGTTTTCGGTAATATTTTGGACGCTTGGATGCTCGGTTCAATTCGTATTCGTTTTTGTCCATCGCTTTCGACTTCGTCTTAGTTCTGGTTGTGTGCAAAGTATTTGTATTACCTCCATCACATGTAATTTTACTAAGTATAATTTATTCTAATAAACTACTTTGCCGAAATTAGAATTGGGTTTCAATTGTAAGTGCTTGTAAATATATAAGCCGCAACGGCTACGTAGTGGAATTAGGTAGACACCGCTATTAAACGTTAAGCGTTATAACAATTCTTTAGTAAGTTCTTGTTCTTCGACGTAAGAAATCAGTCACCGCCAAGCACTTCTATTCTGATTATTATACTTATGAAACCACTATTTTAAAGTTGTTAACTTTTTAGGTTAAGTTTCATGTATTTATCACAGTAGGGTTAAAGGTGTTGCCCCAAGCTACATTATGATCATCGTTGCGACCTCGCTGAATATTTATTCAAACTTGTAGGCTAAAGCAGAGTAAAATTATTCACAATTAGATTTTGTCATGATTTTATGTCATCGATCTCATCCTTAACGAAGTTGACAGTTACTACAGTGCTGCCACGTGGTACCCGCAAAATACCCTAGATTCTAATTTAGCGTGATATTGTAACCACAATTTCTAAATTTATATAAAATTAATGACGCAAAGTAGAAAAAATAGTATATTACACTCGTTTTATATAAATTTAAATTTATATAAATTCTGAGAGTTTTTTTCAGGTATTCACAAAGTCTTTACAGGAATACACCAAATTAAAGGGAAATTATGTACAATTTTCCATCTTATTCTGAAGTTTTGATGTTTGTCAGTTTGTGAAAAATTAGTAAAGATGTCCTTTAACATGCTTTTTATATTTTAAAGAGAGTTTTTCAGGTATTTATTCACAGAATGTTTAAAGCAATACAACAAATTAAAGGAAAAGAATGTGCAATTTTCCATCTTTTTGTGGAATTTTCATGTTTTTCGGTTTTTGAAAAACTAGTAAAGGTATTATTTAACCCTAGAATACCAGACTATTTTGATATCGCGTTGATAACCAGTTTTCACGTCGTAAAATTTATGAATGTCTGGTGTTCTAGGGTTAATATGCTTTTTATATTTTAAAGAACTTGAATAATTTAACAAAGAAATTTTAAATTATCATAACATTTAATCTGTAGTTGTTTAATTTTTCTTTGTTTTTGTATGGTTTTTGTATTAATTTATTGTTTTATTTTAGAAAATATTCAAGAACAAGATTTAGAGATTAAATCAAAACATATTGAAGTGTTGATATCTAAAACTTGAGAAAGCACTGAAAAACTAATCAGTTTCTATTTAAAGAAAGCTTTAATAATTCTTATATCTTATAGGAATTTGCAGATTTTATTTATTTTTTTTTCTGAAAACTGGATATTGTTATTATTGTGACTCAGTTAACACTAGCAACAGTACAATATCTTTATAATAATTATGCTGTTGTCATAATTTTTGTTAATAATAATGTTGACTTCTGTTCAAATGATAAAAATGAGAATAAAAATAAAACAGAAGATAAAATATGAAAATTGGTATAAAATATTCAATTTTTTTTAACTGAGCATCAAATTCAATTTAAAACAAATTTTTCCTACGACATTTTAGTTTTATTTGTGAAAAACTGTTCCTTTTGAGCAATGTTAGCAATTTCTTGTTTTTCAACAATGTTGTATGTTAAATTTTGTATATAAGAGCATTATTAAAAAATAGCAATCTAATTATTTGTTGCATGTGGTCAGTTTTTCTTTTAGCTTTCCTGATAATCTTGTAATCTACTAAGTAATTTTTCTCAGTAGGACTTTTCTAAAGCAGATTCCAGAAACGTTAATCTCACTAAGTAGAGAATAATGACGAAATATTTGTATAATTTAGACAATATTTTTCTCCAGTGTGTGAGAATATAAAATAATTTAAATATAGAAAACAGTTAATTTTGCATATTAGAACTAATTACCACGGCCATTAGCAGTTATTTCATAATTTGTGTCAAAAGTGACCTAAAATGAAACTAATTCTAGTAATTATAGATTTAGAACTAAAAAAAAAGCAAATTGAAAAATCTTTCCACACTATTAGCACAATTTACGTTCATTATTTTTTTACAAGCTTTTTTAGACAAATTTCAATAATTTCTTGTATTTTCCTCCCAACTTACAGGCAAAAAATCATCCAAATCCAAACCGACGGGCTTATCGATCGACATCGGAACAAAATCCTCATCCTCCTGCATTCCCTCATCAGGCGACAACTTAGGACTAACGTAAATATCCACAGGACTCGTCTGAATGATAGCGACCGACTTAGGCACGTTACGCTCACCCCTGGAAGAATTTAACGGAATTTTCGACGTATTGTTCACGTTCGGCACACTCTGTATACGACTAGGCTTCGAGAACGAATTTTTCCGCACGTTATTCCCCGTCCTTGACGCAACATTGGCAGTCCTACTAACATTCCCGTCCAAAGCATTGGCAGTCCTACTAAGATTTGCGTCCGAAGCACTATGCTTAATAACGTTGTTATTTCGATTATTTCTTTCTTGCGCTTCTCTACTATGCTGACGTTGGAGGTTATTTCTAGGGACTGCTTGGGGTTTTGTTCGATTTGATGTTGTATCGTCTTTGGAAGCTGTTAGTTTGCTGTTGAAGACTTGGTCGAGGTTTGATTTCGACCTGGAGTACTGCGTGGCACTTTTGACTGGTTTTGGGGATGGTGGTGAGTTGTTTATCCTTGCGTCTAGTGAGAGGGCGTTTACAGAGTTTTCCCAGTGTTCGTCTGCGAGGACTTGAGGTTGCGTTGGGTCTGTAACGTAAAAAAGAGAGTTAGGAATTTTTGGGGAAAATGGTGTTGGATGTTTTGTGTTGTTACCTATGCTAATGTCTAATACTTGGCAGCCGTTGTCCTGGAACGGTTCAGGTTCAGGCGGTGGAGTCCTTGTTACTGTAATAAAAAAAGAAATTGAATTTTTAGAAGTACAAACTGACAGTTATAAACATTTTTCTGTAGAAACTGGTTGAAATACGTTTGCTATTCGAAAGAACATTATGGGGGTTTTGTCTATGGGGCATAACTCTGAACGTCGAAGCGCTACTAGGTCTTTTAATTACCTACAATTTGAGGTATGAAAGAAATTTATGCAACAATTTTTGCAAAAGTTATAATCATTTTTCTGAAGCTACTGATTGAAATACGTTTGTTGTTCGAAAGGACATTATGGGGGTTTTGTCTATGGGGAAAAACTCTGAACGTCGAAGCGCTACTAGGTCTTTTAATTACCTACAATTTGAGGTATGAAAGAAATTTATGCAATAATTTTTGCAAAAGTTATAATCATTTTTCTGAAGCAACTGATTGAAATACGTTTGTTGTTCGAAAGGACATTATGGGGGTTTTGTCTATAGGGCAAAACTCTGAACGTCGAAGCGCTACTAGGTCTTTTAATTACCTACAATTTGAGGTATGAAAGAAATTTATGCAACAATTTTTGCAAAAGTTATAATCATTTTTCTGAAGCAACTGATTGAAATACGTTTGTTGTTCGAAAGGACATTATGGGGGTTTTGTCTATGGGGCAAAACTCTGAACGTCGAAGCGCTACTAGGTCTTTTAATTACCTACAATTTGAGGTATGAAAGAAATTTATGCAACAATTTTTGCAAAAGTTATAATCATTTTTCTGCAGCAACTGATTGAAATACGTTTGTTGTTCGAAAGGACATTATGGGGGTTTTGTCTATAGGGCATAACTCTGAACGTCGAAGCGCTACTAGGTCTTTTAATTACCTACAATTTGAGGTATGAAAGAAATTTATGCAACAATTTTTGCAAAAGTTATAATCATTTTTCTGAAGCAACTGATTGAAATACGTTTGTTGTTCCAAAGGATATTATGGGGGTTTTGTCTATGGGGCAAAACTCTGAACGTCGAAGCGCTACTAGGTCTTTTAATTACCTACAATTTGAGGTATGAAAGACATTTATGCAACAATTTTTGCAAAAGTTATAAACATTTTTCTGAAGCAACTGATTGAAATACGTTTGTTGTTCGAAAGGACATTATGGCCATTTACATTTTACTAGGTGGAAAAAAAATTGATTGCACGTCTTTAAAAAACAATAGTTATTTTCCCAAATCTATGACAATAAAAATTGGATCAGAAATCTAAAAGGTATGTAAATACTAAACTTGACAACCTAATAAAAAAAGAACATTTAAGAACATTTGATAGACATTTCCTCACACACAGCGCTGATAGAAGAATTTAAAATTATCACAATCACCGTTTTTTTGATCCAGAGGAAGAATTATTTTAAAGAAACTGGAGATTAAGATATTAGACTTTTAATGCCTTTTGGCGCCACGATTTATGTGAAATTTATGTAGGTATGGGTTTTCATCAATATTATATTTAAACAACAAACATAAACCAAAATTAATGATTGAGCCAAATTTGAGCTTGAAACTAATTGGCACAGATCATGATATTTAAAAAAAATTGGTTTAGCAAAACAACACCAAGAGTATTTTTATTTTACTTTTGTATACCAAATGAAATTTTGTTAGGTATATAATTTTTATTGTTATTTGTTTCGATGAGAACTTTTGTTATAAACGTTATTATTTTCTTACAAAATAAATAAGTAGGATTATTTCTTTCCCTGTATTAATATGCATTTTTGTATAAAGGGTGGTGGTACGAAGAAATTTGGATATTTTTTAGGTGGTACACGGAATCAAAAAGGTTGTTCTAATATATTATCTAGGAAACTGATAGAAGACAATGCAACACCATAATCTATTCATCAGACATCTAAACAGTGCATCCAACAATAAAAATCGATAAGAACTCTGTACTGCTCAATTGAAAAGGAAGTGAACTGCTAATTGTCCCAAATTCGGAGTACATCCTGTGTGACCGATTTGAGCCGTTGTAGCATTGTGGCTACAAACAATAGGAACGGTTCGGTCGTAAAGATCGCGGGGCCGTCTCGAAACAATTGAATCGTTTACACCGCGGTTGCTCCATTGACATTTCGGTAACGATAGAAACGAAAGAAAAACGATCCTAGCAAGTCGATTAGACGAGAAGCGGTTACGAAATCGAGAGCTCACATTTTATATAAGCACGATTTCGTGTGCTGTACCGCAGACATAACCCGGATGGTTTTATAACAATTGAGATAATTACAGTAGGACCTCGTCAATTCGAATTAAATATTCGGATTCTTCAATATTCTTACAATAAAAAGTCATAAATAACGATATGGTCAAAGAGTTAACAGTCAACTTCCAGCGACCGTAGGCAGTCCGCTCACATTCTGCGTAAATGAGCATCATGTCTACTCACTACTTGTAAAATTATCCATTTTGATCACACTAAATAACAAAATCAAACGCGGACTAGCAGGAACGACGCAAACACGGGACTTCACACGGCGCGCTTAGCTGATCGCGGAGTAACTAGGTCAATGTGGGCGGACTACCTACGGTTGCTTGAAGTTGACTGTTAAGTCTTTGACCATATCGTTATTTACGACTTTTTATTGTAAGAATGTTGAAATTGCAATTCGACTTCTTTTTACATCGCTACAGGATAACAGTAATTAAGAAAATTCTAATAATATCTATTTAGGCTGACTAAAAATTCTTTATATTTTCATAATAATACGGTGTACTACTCTTTTAACCACTATTATTTACAAATTTAGTGGTGTCGGAATTAGGTACAAGTAAATATAGCACGTCCGTAAATCAGACACGTGTGTCGGAATTGTGTACATGGTTAGAAGTAATACATATGGCTCTATTGCTATCTTTACACAAGAAAATAACATATTTTACAACGTTTGCTATATTAAAATTAATTGTACGAATTTTGTCCAAATTCCGACACGAGTGTCTGAATTACGGACATCAATAATCTATAATTATTACAGGATGTCGGAATTACGATCATCAATAGTCCCTTATTTCGTCATAAATATTGACAGGCATCATAGGAGATGATGGAATAAGACAGAATGATGCAACACTAGCACCAAAGAGTAGCGATTTTGGCATTGATACAACACCTTTGGAGATAACAGTTGAACTGATGCCATGTCCATTAAAAAATCATTATTCTGGCCTGAAACACCCAAATAAAGTAAAAAGAAACTGTTCTTCTGTAATACTATCTCTAATGCTAGGAGAGAATATTTGTTAATAAAAAATAAGGAAGCACTAGAGAAAATCATTCTAGAGAAATAAGAAAGGAAGCGAAAAAGAAATAGAATAAACAGCTGCGACAAGAAAAAGAGAACACTAAAAATTCCAGATGCAAGAAGCATTAAAATACAGATGAGGTAGAAAAGGCAGACTGAAGAAGACTAAGGAATTATTTTATAGTGTTTCCTTAAAACTGGTAAAAGATAAATGTTTAACATTTCTTAATAATAAATCTTATTTAACAATATTTAAAATACTTAATATTTACTTGAATGTTTTATTTGTCGGAGTAATGTACGTGTCTGATTTAGGATCACTGTCTGAATAAGGTTCATTGACGTGTCTGCACTGATAAAAAGGAGTGCGAATTTACAAATGAAATTTACATTTTTTTAAGTAAACCTACCCTATTTGTCGGCAATTTTACCATAATTTTAAGCAAAAATACTAAATATCATTGAAAATGCAGTTACATTTATTAATTGTACAAACTGTATGTACATTTGCTAACAAGTTTGAAAATGTCATAATAACAATTACTTCAACGGAATAAAATTACAAATCTATACCTTAAAACTACTGTCTGATATGTAAATTTGCCCTCTGCTCGTGTAATTTTCCTTTCTAGATGGTAAAGTGCTACCGAGATAATTTTTATAGCGCTTGCGCAATAATGGGATATACAGTTCGAGTTCCGTTCGCCATCCGTTTGGTTGTGTTTACAGGAGCTAAGTTAGAGTTTTATTGAGTGCGATTGTTATATACAACTAATCTAACACTGTTAGTGCCTCTGTGACTTATCCTTTATCGGTGTCGTGTGGAATATTTGCCCCATATGGTTCTATAGTATTAAAAGATATAATATTGGTACATTCATCTCTTTGTATATTATGGAGGACTTTGCAAATATATACTACAAAGTGCAGGTAAAAGTTTGCAGTCTTGATATGTATAATTTCACTTTCACTCATTGGATGTTCTTTTTAGGATACAAGCGTTGATGATACTGACATTCTACAAATTCAAGGACTTGTGTGGTGTCCATAGGTAAGATTTCGCTTATTGTTCTTTCTTGTACATGCAGTCTTACAATCAAATTTATTACTAACATGTATAACACATATCATGTCAATCACCAATATAAAAAAATACTTTTCTATAAACACTCATTAATAACTTTACACACACTCGGTACCTCAAAGGAAAGCAGCTGCTGACATTGTTAAACACTGTATATGATATATGACTCATGTACTTCTTATTTTGATTTCAGGTCACACATTTTGGACTATATTATATGCTATGGTTGGATTATCCCCTGGTTATCTTACTCTGGAGACGGTTTAGCTTTTTAAAAATTATTCCAAGTCAGGGTTCAAAAACGAATAAGGTGACGTAAGTTTACCATAGGCATTTCAACTTAATATTCTTGAAATAATATTGAATTTATATTTAAAAGATCTGTTTCTCTCTGTTAAGCAGATCGATTTATTTTATTGTACGATATGTAGATAAGTATAGCCCATGGGTTCCTATTTTATTTCATTTACTTATGATTACATTTTTGTCAAGAACTTCTATTTATTTAATGTTAAAAATATGTATATATATATATATATATATATATATATATATATATATATATATATATATATATATATTATAAATATGTTTCACATGGTATTTATTGTTAAAATTATAATAAAATTTCATACTATTATTTTTTTGTTTTTATTTAGTAAAATTTTATTTTACTTTTTATTTAGTAAAATTACAAAAAAATTACAAACCACATGGTTTGTAATTCCCTTCGATACACAGAGGTTAAAAATGACCGCCGTGCCACACGGTAAAATTACCTTTTCAGTTTTATCAGTGTGATTTCGAGTCAAAATATACGCTTAGTGTCGGAATTAGGGGCAATTGTTGAAAATAATCCAAAATTAAAAGAATCTTGGTCTCTAAATTCAGGAGTTGTGTGAAAACTAAACTGTCATGGTCAATGATGTAATGAACAATGAGCAGTAAACAGAACAAATCTTAGAAATAATAGAAACAAAGGATTCCCGTAGAAAGTGATATTTGGTAATTATTAAATTCGGTTGCAACTTTAGGAACCAAGCTTTTAAAGTTATAAAATCAATTTTGTTTCGGTAGCGATTAATATTCCATAGCGAATTAAATTATAGCATATGTTTTATTTAATTAAGCGTGAAGCGTGACGAAACTGCGGACTTAATTGTTACACATTAACAACTTTTTGTTTTGGTAATTGACAATTTTATTGACAACTTCCAAAACGGGTGTCGATTATAATTTAAAGCATACCGAATATAGACGCTGTGCATTGGCCGTGAAAAATGATTATGTATATTATTAACACTTTCATTGCCAAGATTGCATACACTACCTGTGGTTATAGCACTCCAGGTTAAGCAAACAAAAATATATTTGCGCAACAGCTGTAATGTTGGTAAAATTACGTAATGGTTTCATCTGTTTGTTATCGACTGTATTATGGTAATTATTACATCGCTATTTTTACGTGTTTCAGACAACTGTTGCTAAAGTGTAGGTATATAAATTCTTTATAAGAATTTCCAATTTCCGCATGTGGTAGAGATTCTATCGCATTCATTATTCTTAGTTTTAATACACTGCTAAAAAAAATAGGGGAGCACCTTTTTTTTATTTAATTTGCCTAGAATTAATATTTAAAAAGTTACGATGTTACAAAAAAAGAGTTCACCTTTTTTTTTGGAGTAGTGTATTTGTAACATATCAAATTTGTTAATTATCATTTTTTTGGCAACATCGGTGACATACAAAGACCGTCTAAATGGTCCTCTAAATGATTCAATTTTAATTATTTTGAAATTCAATATATGTACATGATTTAAGCAAAAATCCTTCAAGGAAAGTATTAAAAAACGAAACTGTGCCACAAAACCGTACAACAAAGTAAAAACTTCTTAATTAAAACCAACAAAAGTACACGTAACACATAGAATTATATAACCCTAATAAATTTAGAAGTAATTAGACCGCATCGCCAAAACAAAAACGCGATTTTCGTGTTTCTTTTCATCCGTTTCGTTGTTATTGGCCAACGCCATACTAATAACGAAATCCGCCATCTAATGAATTTGTCATTGATCGAACTTCTCTGCAAATGGGACGTCTTGTGGAGGTCAAGAGTGCCGCGGATCGACAAGTTGTACGAATATGGTGTCGACACGGTGATTCATATTAACCCAATTGCGGAGGATAATGATGTGCTGGAGTTAGCACGCTACCAGAAAATGTTATATGGACGCAAGAGCTAATTACTTTCACCGGCCCCTGTTAAAATTGCGCAAGTTATTTCTTTTAGTTCTCTTGCGATTGTTTCGAGCAGATCATCATCCTGCCTGTGTTGAGTGTTCGTAACATATATTGTTATCATGTTACGCAATATGCATGCATACGAGAAACATGTGGAGTATGCTGGTATTACAAGAGTTTAGAGATTGTTGGCGTGCATAATATTCTGTTCTATTTGTAATGGTGTTATGTAAAAAATATACGTTTAAAAAATTTGTTTGATATTTGTTTTTTTTTAGTCAATATTTAGCTTTTCTTGGGGTATGTTTTTGTTTGAATTTTGGGGCCCACATATACAGTGTTGAATTAAGAATAATTATACAAAAATAATATATACTAATAATACTGATTTCGGAACAATTAACAAAAACCATAAATAATAGGTATTGACTTTTTTGCAACAACATTTAATATACATAAGTACCTACATAATAGGGTATTTGACTATTATTGGAAAACCATCTTAGTGTGTTTATTCCTTCACTCTTCATTGTAAATGCATTATTTTTCGTAATTATTTCCTCAATATTTCATAAAAATCAGCGTTCAAAATTGAATCATAAAAAGTCCCGCCAAAACGATACTTTCTGTTGTGTGACGTCATACGATAGTAGATATCAAATCGGCCCATATGGTCTGTCAGCATCGGCATCGTCGCCGTTTGGTAATTGTGTTGTATGATGTGTTGTTTTCTACGTGGTACTATTTCTACATAAAATGTCTTATAAATGGTGTATAAATCCACAATGCAGAAATACGTCAAGAAAAACTCCAGATAAACTATTTGTTGTCACGAAACTCCGAAGAAAGTTGTTGGCTCGTAGAAATCCAAATGAAATTAATAGCGGCCAATACAAGTGTTTTTTTGTTGTGAAGATTCCTTCGACATAAGTAAAACTGACTAGAATAAGTTATCTATCGTATTTTCGAATCAGGTATTATCTGATCTGACAGCTTAAGGTTAGGGCTAACCTAACCTACGAAGTTATGCTTACATGGCACTTTAGTGCTATTAAATTCAAACGGGAGAAACATAAGAGCGCGTTCGGATAATCGGGTAGGGTACGGTGAGACTGACGCGCTGCATAATAGGCGGACTAACGTCATACGGCGTTTATCTGCATATAAGATAGAGACAGCCGACCCAGGTTATCTGAGCATTGCTCTCCCCATACCCTACCCTGACAAACCGAACGCGCTCTAAGCGTACTAACGAATGACGTCACTGGAGACTGAGCCATTCACAGAGCGTTTTCAATCACGTGATAGGACGTGAATAAAATTCAATTTTAATTTTGGTTTTTAATAGAAATAAAGCATTTTTTTTTAAGTAATAATAAATAGTTTTCTTAAACTGTAATCTATTAGGATGACTATAATACAAGCCATATTTTTAATGCAGTCAAGTATTCTGTTATTTAAAGCAACAAATGAATATTCCTAAGAAATACAAAATAACAAATAAAGAGCTTAACAATTTAAAAATCAAAATTCGTAGCAAGTAAAATAGCTTGAATATTTTTTTTATTATTTTTCATATTACAAAAACTGCGATATTCATCCTTATTCCTTAAATACGGCATCGTCAATATAAATGTCCTCTGTATATGTACTTATTAAATTTGTGAAGCAGTTTTCACAGTTTTTCGACATGTTACTTTAATAAATTTTCTAACATTCTCGCTTTCATAATGTTTGTTCTTAGTTAAGACCCAGTTCTACCTCTCCTAAAACGCGTTTGCAAATAAAAGCGTTATTTATTGTTCAAAGTTTATGAAATTTTTTATGTAACTTCTTAGATAAATAACGAGTTGGGCTGGATGAAAAAAAAATTTTTTTAAAGATAAAAATCAATTTTACTTCTACATCTTTGGTTTTTTTTTAAATATAAAACATTTAGCCCAACTCATGATACAAAAATAGATTTTTTATTTAAGCACAATTTTAATCTAAACATTATAATTGCGATAACAAAGCGTAATTGCCAGAAATGTATGTAATTTGCCTATATTACGGGCCCGGTGTAGACAGCAGACGTTAGGAGTTTTAAACACCGCCTATAACTACGCCACGCCTACTGCTATTTTTAGATTAGACTGTTCACAAGTTATGAGTGTTATGACCGTAGCGTATATTGAATCGGGAGAACAGACTTCTCGCATTTCACATTTATACGCACGGTTTACAAATTTAACACACGATAAAAGTCATATACTGTATGATATTATACTTAGTGTAGTTATACCTGCTAGGTGTTAGGTACATTTGTTTAATAATGGGTAGAAGTCGTGGCAAAATACCTAAACATCCGCGTCTGTCCTTTAGACGAATTAGTAAAAGACGACTACGTACCGCCTAAGTTAAAATATTGCATAGATAATCTAAAGGAACAATATTGTAACTATTTAATTACAAATGAGACAAAGAGACCAGAACAGGACTCAAATGAACATTTTATTTAAAATGTCGGCTTTATGGACAGGAAGAGACAATTAGCAGTGACGAACTTGGGTCGGCTCTAATGAATATTAGTTTAGCGACTGTATTGGGCAGTATTACAGCGGGAATTGGATATAGCCAATGCCAGAATTTGTTTTCATTCATGAATCTTGCATTCATGGCGCCCAGAACGTTTATAAAATATAGCGAACTTGTAGGTGACAAAATATTTGGGATTTATATAAATGGTTTGGGGAACTTTGGACTATGTGCTATGATTTTACTTTATCATACGTAGTATGTAAAGTATTGTAATCGTGCCAAACAAAATTTTTGAGGTTTTAGCGGAAATGTCTTTTTGGATCCCTTGAACATTTTTGACCCAGGTAAAAAAAAAATTCTGTGTATGTGTGTGTGCCTTTTTTGTGGCGACGATTCCGGAGAAACTACTAAGATATCGGGACGAAACTTCATATTTAGTAGTTTCATAACCAAACTTAGAGCCGAAAAGCTTTCTGTTGAAAAGGATCCAAAGAAACTGGAGGTTTAGTCTTATAGCATTTTTGAAAGATTTTGCAAATAAGCCGCCATTTCTGGAAATTTGTCGAAATAGTTAAATAATAAATTAAAGTACAGGAAATTCTGAACAATTTATGACTATGGCATTTTTTGGTAAAATGAATAGTTTAGCTGCATGAGCAAATTCTATTTTATCGAGATCGCTGCATTAAAACTAGTTACCCAGGATTTGTCAGATATTGTGATTCTAATGACAGTAGGTAGTGTCAAACGCTGATGTTTTGACCATACCTACTGTCAATATAATCAAAATATCCGTCTAGTTCCAGTAGTTTTATTTTAATACAGACATGGCCGATCTCGATCAAATAGAATCTCATGCAGCTAAACTATTAATTTTATATATGGTATGATAAAGTAATGTGCCTGAACGCATCAGATTAATTTTTTTTTATTTTTGTCTTCGTGTGTCACTGCCGTGCGTTTGTTCGATATCCAGCATGTTTATAGATGTATTGGGTCCTCATTGCTCGATTTTAATTAATTCCTTTCTAAATTGGAGTCCATAATTCACCGATGAGTTATCATGAGTTAGGTAATACATTTTTGTCAATTTACTATACAGTATGTATGTCACCCTGTTAAAAAGATTAAATATTATAATAGCAAGCGCGCTCTCTCTAACTTAAATCAATATATTTTCTTTTACCGCCTGGCGGCCGCCAGCCAGCTGTATGCAGTCCGGTATGCATATGCGACCATGATGAGTGAGAACACTAATACATTGTAACTTGAGCGAAAGCGAAAGCACCGACGCGCGGCGACAAACTGGCTGAGTACTTCCCCTTCGAATGTACTCGCGTCGACTATGCTCCGCCTTTGCCTGCTTCCTCTAAACCCCCCAACTTCCCCTTATCGTAAAACTGTGGCCTGGTTGACGTTGGTGGGGGCCAGGCAGACCACTCCCAGCAAAAAAAAACATCGCAACGAAATATTTCGTTTGGAAGTTGCGATGTTTTTAAAACGGAGCCTTAACGCAAACCTAAGATTCCGATTTCATATCATATCATTCAGAAAGAAATATAGTGAGTGGTTACGTTTCTTTTTATACACACTGTGTAATAATAAGTATTTTGTAAGTTTTACAGCATTTTGCTGATTAGAATTTTTATTTTACAGACTTTTTGAAGCATTCATCTTTACAGAATAGTATTATTCCAGAACAAAAGAATACGTGTCGACTGAAAATCTTCAAAGAATTCATAGTTTTTTTCTCTTCTAATTTAGTCAAGGGTTTCTCATTAGTCTCGTACAATATTAGATAATGTTTTTTGGGGCCCCACAGGCTAGACTAAAGTTCAAATTTGATTTCTTACTACTGTAATTTATGAATTAAGTCATGTATAGTTTATAAAAGATTGATTTTAGTCCCTAGCCGGCAGGAACGCAAATATAAAATTCATTGTTCTAGATAAACTGGATATATGACTTTTTCTTTTTCTTTTTAACTTTTAGTCATATCTAAACGAAAAATACTAGGATAACCTGACAAGTTAGTTTATAAGATTGCCCATTTAGTTTAGTTTTTAAAATAGTATAACACTTAATTTCTATAATTATAGAAAAAAATATATTGATATTCTATAGAAAAATGATCACATTTTGAAATTATTTCGTTATCTAGAAATTCAAATAAAAATTAAAGAATGTGTTCAAATTGCCTTCCAACTAAGTCAAGCGCAAGTGCAACTTGCAACAAGAGCTTTTAATATGTCTTGCACTTTCTGTGGCATTTATTAGCTCTCACCTAAATCCGGAGACCAGGAAAGCTATAAAATTGGATCAACACAGCCAATCCATTTGTGTGGATAACTTGGTGGAAATAATTTCTTACAGCTACTGTGTAATGTGTTAGACAGCCATCTTGAACGACCAAATAATTGGTACCTTTGAATTGCCTGAAAATCTAAACGTGTCCACACGTAGGTCAATGTTGCTTCAAAATTGTTTTCAATTGAATTTTTAATTATTAAAATAATTTCGCCATGAACTCATTTTGCAGTAAAATAGAGTAAATCTTCTTTTTTATAGTAAAACATAGCATATTATACCATATTACAAACTATGCTAAATGAGCAATCTTTTAAAATAACTAGCTAGGTTATCCTGGTGTTTTTTTTTGTTTAGATCTGACGACTCAAAAGTTAGCTAAAAAGAATATAATAAATCATAAATCGGACAAAAATATTATTTTTTTCCAAATGTATAAAAAAAATAACCTATCATTCATCACTATCATATTAAAAAGCTATTTAAAAACCACATTCTCACGATAGTTTAGGCAGATACGCGGCATCATCATCCGTATAAAATATAAAGTGCGTGAAAACGTCACATTTAAATAGTAACCGTTACCTTCCTGCTATTATTTCCAACAGCCAACGACAATTAAAACTTAACAGACCTCTTCTTCTTTCCATTGTATACCTCAAATAACGGACCTTACATCAAACGCACCAACATAAACCACGATAACAAAACAATTTTTTCAATTTTTCACACACTTACATCCTTTTCCTCTGAATATCTCATGGTAATCCTTGATAT
Organism: Aphodius sticticus; assembly: GCA_963966075.1. Classification (NCBI taxonomy): domain Eukaryota; kingdom Metazoa; phylum Arthropoda; class Insecta; order Coleoptera; family Scarabaeidae; genus Aphodius; species Aphodius sticticus. The sequence continues at coordinate 1,588,371 of OZ014508.1, read as the reverse complement.
TCGTTATATCAGCAGTCGAGTCCTCCTCGGGATCCGTACCGGAAGTACTCTCCTCGATCGTTTTTACATCTATCGTCGTCTTATTCCTTAAACCTATGGGCCTTTCAGCCCTCGAAAAACTCTTTCTAATACTTTGATTTGGCGTGAACGGACTCGTAACGTCAGTAGTCGACCTCCCAAAAGGCTGCATCTTCTTCAGGTCCACCACGTGCACCATAACGTTCGTCAGATGAAACGATGCACCTACCTGAAAAAAGAAAAAATTGAAATAACTCGGAAACGAAGCGATTTCGCATATAGATAAATTAGGCTCAAACGTCTTAAAATATTTAATTTGATCCGATTTGATGATAATTTTATCGAAATTGTAATTTTTTTGCGGAGATTTCAATGATGGTCCAAGTTACAAACCCGCTAAAATTAATTTTTAACGATTTTTCCGCGATGTTTTTTTTATGTATGGCGTTGTGGACTGTATATTAAGTTGGTTTATCGCTATAAAAGGTTATCCTGTTTGTAGAAAGTAAAATTTCCTTTTACGTTAACACATCCTTCCGACGTTGGGGCTAATTGTGTATGCAAAATTAAGTCTGCACGATCCATTAGCGACAGTTTACCGTAACCGGCTTGGGTTTTAATGATGCTAGACAGACAGCCACGTGCAGTAGAAACTGAAGTTATTGCGATGGCTTGAAATAACTTACGATGGTAACATCGTATAGATATAGGCAAGGTTATCTTTGCGACCATCTTTTCGAATAAAGCACCCGAGTGATGGATGGATATGAGTTTAATAGGATCGCTTTTCTAGTTACTTTTACTGAAATTTATAACCGAGTTTCCAGAAAGAACTGCGAATGGCACTAGCTACCGTTTTTCTAATCATTTGTGAGAATAGCTTTGGTGTAATTACGTTGTTATGGGAATGCAACATTGCTGGAATGCCTAGGTATGCCATAACGTGTAATTGCGAGGATAAATGTATTTTTATGTGAAGATAGGGGCATAGCTTTCCTAAGGCAGAATATGTGTGATATAATGAGGAATATGCGTGAAAAATTGCAACCTGCCACACGATCTTGTGTTCTCTCATCCGTGACAAATAAAAACAATCCCACGCATTTAAATTGCGTATTCAGATATCGGAGAGATATATCTCTATATTATATACAGTGTGTCCCCCGATGGACCTAACTATACCTATAATGGACGTAATTTTTAATTTCTCGAGAAAAAGTCATCCTTTAGAAAGAGTTTTGATGTCCTAAATTGTCGAAAACCATTGTTAATATTTTGATTTAACATACAGGATGGTTAGAAAACACGAAAATGTTAAATTGGCCGAATTTTTAATTTTAGAATGTCTACATTATCATGAAAATTATTCGCATACACCTTCTGTTTTAAATAACCCCACAGAAAAAAAATCAAGCGGCGTTAAATCAGGTGAACGTGGTGGCCATCCTATAGGGCCGAATCGTCCAATCCACTTATTTGGAAAATGTCTGTTCAACCAATCCCTGACTTGATATGCGCTATGAGCAGGACGACCGTCGTGTTGATAGTGTAGTGAACACCTGAGTTGATTTCGTCCAAAGTAGGTAGCAAAAGAATTTCCAACATATCAAAATAAGTGTTTTGGTTTACAGTACCGTCAAAAAAGTATGGTCGAATTATTTTCTTGTAATAAATCCCACACCAAACATTAATTTTTTTATATTTTCGAGAATTGGTTGTAATACGGAAATTTGGATTTTCTTGAGACCAATATCTGCAATTCTGTGAACTAACAACTCCATTTGTGGTAAACGTCGCTTCGTCAGAGAAAATAATTTTTCTGTAGAAAAATCTATCGACCATAATTCCTTCTCCCATTAATAGGCAAAATTCTAATCGACGAGCATCATTTCCTTCTACTAAAGTGTGTATTAGTACTGGTTTATAAGGATGAAATCTTTGATTTGAGAAGATCCTTTGCAGGTGGCTTTTACTGATGTTCAAGTGTCGAGATCTTTGCCTCAACGACTTTTTTTTTTTCGCTTTTTTTTCCTTGATATTTTTCACGTCTCCTGTTGCATGAAGTTGTTTAACCAATTCACGAACACAATTGAGAGACACGTATACCTCAGGGTATTTTCTGTTAAAAACTTCAATAGCACGGCGGTATGATACCTCACCTATGCCGTAACAAAGAACTAAATAAACACTTTGCTCTAAAGACAACATAGTTTCAATCAGCTTCTATCAACAAATTGCTTGGATACGCTGTTACTACTATCAACTGATCAATCATAATTGTGGTCTCTAAATTGTTTGTTCACCTTTATGTAATGTCTTTTCACTGGTCCGAGATGTAAAACTTGAAATAGAACATTCAAGTTTGATATTTGAGCATAAAATTAATTCAAACTAACTTTTACCTATAACATTTTTGATCTAATTCCGAAAAACCGATAGTTTACTCTTCGGCCAATTTAACATTTTCGTGTTTTCTAACCATCCTGTATGTTAAATCAAAATATTAACAATGGCTTTCGACTTTTTAGGACATCCAAAACTCTTTATAAAGAATAACTTTTTTTCGAGAAATAAAAAATTACGTCTTTTATAGGTATAGTTAGGTCCATCGGGGGACACACTGTATACTGAGTAAAATTTCAAACTAAAATCTCACAGATGTTCGATAGAAGAAATATTTAGAGATCTTCTACTTTTATTACAATGGAAGGTTTCCATTTACCTAAAAAAAAAGTGACTTCTAAGTTGTTTCACCTCAAGGTAATGGACATGACATTCGGACTAACTGTGATGCACTAATGATGATTCTTGATGTGCTCAAGCAAGGTAATTATGTTACAAAATGTGGCCTAGAATAGCGGCAGAAGTTAGAAATAAATTTGAATAAATTTTAGTCAGAAAGGGAACATCGGGAGTAGATGATAAAAATGCAATATGTAAAGTGTGTGTATTTTTATATACTGACTCATTTTATTAAGCACACTTCCTAGTTGAATGTAGATAACAGGAACAGTCGTATTTGGCCTTCAGTGTGTGCATTGAGAGTGCCGACAGATGCTATTTAATCTTATCATAACGATGTGTTACTGTAATAGTTTTTGAGTGTAACAGGATAATACTTACAGATAAAAGCTATCCCTATCCCTACTATATACTAAAAGTCTAACACAGTCCGCGCAAGAAGTTTACGAAAATCGGCGAATCGGGGGAAAGGTCTGCTCCTCGGAGAAGCGAAAATCGGCGCCGCAGGCGCCTATTTTCCGCCTAAAATTTGATTCTACAGCGCTTAGGCCTTCGATTTCGTCCATTTTCGGCCCAGTTTTCGTTATTTTTTACCTCGATTCGGGTAAATTTATGGATTATGGCTTAGGAGTGTACAGGCCAGCGCGTCGCCATGGCAACCGATCTAGGTTGCTAGGCAACGGCCGCGCGCTTCGCGACGCGGTCACCAGACGGCGGCACATCATCATGTCGCTGTTGGGATTACGCTAGGAAGCAATAGATGGCGCCCCGTAACCGCTTCGAACGTACGAGCATAATCACGTCGCGCGTGTAAGAGCATCCGAGCTTTTTGTTTCCCTCTTAACGCTTCGGCGATCTACCTAGGTCGACCAGCAGGCCTATTAGGCCTGCACATTCTCCTAGTTATATACTAATATGTCAAAAATATCAGGGTCACTGGTGTTTGGATTTTAATGAATGTTGGTGAAACTATAGTATTATATAAAATACATTTAAAAAAAATGTAAACAATATAGATGATACTCATTTATGAGCTTTCAAAATATAACGTTTTTGTAAAATAGAAAAGCTACACAAAATTGTCTCTACTATTAAAATATTTTTTATCGATTTCGTTTCTCTTCAAGTAATAAAAATCATAAAAATTTTATAGACAGCATGTCTATAAAATAATTTATTTGGAAACTTTATTTGCTTGTATTTATATATTTGTCGATTTTTATGATGTTTATTATTTGAAGGAAAACGAAAGCGGTAAAAAATATTTTAATAGTAGAGACAATTTTGTGTAGCTTTTTTATACAACAAAAAGGTTATATTTTGAAAGCTCATGTGTTTAAATTTTTGTTTCAGACGCTAATTGATCTGTATTTCAGACAATATTAGGACATATTTATACAACGAACCTAGTAGTACAATTGGATTTAGTAAAACTTTAAAGATGACGAAGAAACCATATCTAACATTTCTTTTATGGGCAATATCTTCCTAATTTAAATAAAAATATATAGGTATATATTTTCTCATTAAAATAATAATTTATTTAACCGAGTTCACATCAAATGACCAATTGTGTTGTTTTACAGTCTGTTAAAATTAGATGCTGCGAATTAATAATACAGAAAGCCGATGAATTAAACAAAAAATCACTAAAATGAAACAAGCAGTTTCGTCAAGATTTGTTTTCTAAATTTCCACAAGAATCCCCTTGTTAGTACGCAGTGAATTCTGCACTTGTGTAATTAAAAATATGTCGGCATTATAAAATAAAACCTTGCTTGTTCGTAATCAAATTATCAGTTTGATTTGAAAAAGCAAATGTGCAAAGAAGGCGAACTAATCAAAAGAATAGCTAGTGCACATTCGGTACGCATATGTTACAAGTCCTCAAAGAAGATTTTCACGTATTAGAAAATGCTATGTGGCGATGCATCAATGTCCAATGCATTTACTGTTGCAGTGCAACTCCGACGGTCCGAAATCACAAACGAATATTGTACAAATTTGTAGGTATGTCATAGATTTTTTTGAGTTTTATAAAATATATTTGCGTGCAATTATATTTGCCATATATTTAACATGTGGCAAATATTTGATATTTGGCAAGTATACGAATATGTAGTCCCGGCTAAGGTAATAGATGTTTAATGTAATTTTAAACGATACATTTTAAATCTTAAAGGTCAAATTGGGGTTACTATGACTTCAGATTTTCCGTCATATTTGAAATTTTAAGGGCCGATATATTCACCTATCGTCAAAGCTGTCGTTAGCCAACGAACAGATTACGCTAACGTTCGCGTTAAAAATGATTCTGTCTTTTCACCGACCGGTAAGTTATCGTCAGGCAACGAGGACGTAAACATCGCTAACGAATGTTTTTCGGCAGTATAGTATCAAATGTCGGTAAAAAAGGTGAACTAAATCAACACTTGGATCATAACTTGGACTAATTGCCGCTAGATGTAGCGCCGTAAATGACATTGATAGACATGGACAAAACGTAACCAAAATTCATTCGCACCCATTTCTAACCGCATCAATTAAAAAAGACCACCAAAAGTAAAAAAAATCTGATGTGGCCAGGCACATGACTTTATCATACTATATATAAAATTAATAGTTTAGCTGCATGAGATTCTATTTGATCGAGATCGGCTATGTCTGCATTAAAATAAACCTAGTAGAACTGACAGATATCTCGATTAAAGATGCGTTCGGATATTGTACTCCGTTGACACCGGGTACACCGTCCAAATAACACTTACGTGTTATTGTGTGTAAAAAGTGTAACGGTGTTCAATATCCGAACGCAGCCTATATTGACAGTAGTATTTTCAAAACATTAGCGTTTGACACTAGCTACTGTCATTAGAATCAAAAAATCTGACATATCCTGGCTACTAGTTTTAAAGCAGTACGACCGATCTCGATGAAATAGAATTTGCTCATGCAGCTAAACTATAAATTCTACCAAAAAATGTCATATACATAAATTATAGAAAATTTCCTCTCCTTTAATTTGTTATTTAACTATTTTGACGACATTACACAAATAGCGGCTCATTTGCAAAATATTCGAAAAATGCTATGAGTAAACCATCCGTTCCTTTGGACCCTTTTCAACAGAAAGCTTTTCAGCTCTAAGTTTGGTTATGAAACTTCTAAATATGAAGTTTCGTCCCGATACCTTTAGTAGTTTCTCCAGAATAGTCGCCACAAAAACGGGTACACACACACACACACACATACACACACACATACACACACACACACACACACACACATACACACACACATACACACACACACACACACACACACACACACACACACACACACACACACACACACAGACATTTTTTGTACCTTGGTCAAAAATGTTCAGGGTACCCAAAAAGACATATTTCCGCTAAAATCTCAAAAAATTTTTTTGGCATGATTACAATACTTTACATACTGCGTACGATAAAGTAAAAATGGTATGAAAGGCGAATTCAGCAAATTCGGCAATATTAACTAAATAATGACTTCAATGGGGTATTCCGGTGTTTTTGAAATTGTCATTTTTTACAAAGTATGGGTGCTACTGTTTGCTACTTCACAAGTAAAATATCAAGCATTGTTTTAAATTACGAGAAATCGTTGTTTGAAGTTTGAATTAGGATTGGTCTTTGTGACGTCACAAAGACCGCTCAAAGTGAGCGACTTGACAACGTTGCTATATCTAGGGTGCACGTAGTAAATTTTTGTCTTCTGTTGTGTGAACGTTTAGAAGCGCTCGTTTGTTGACACCTACTTTGGTTATTGAGGTTATATCAAACACTTGTTCAAAATGTATAAACTCCAACGCCGACATTGTTCTGTGCCGGGCTGTAACAGCAGTAGAACAGTAACTCCTGATAAGATTTTCTTTACATTGCCGACTAGCGAGATGAGAGATGTTTGGCTTCAAGTTTCAATGATCAAATCATCTCTCAAAAAAGTTACCTTTATTCGTTGTCAAACAACAGGGTCGCCAACCGTCAACTTGGCCGATCAGCTGTTCGAGAGCTGTCCGCTGTTGCCACCGCTACTAGGGATCGGTAATCATCGTGTATTTCCGAGGGTGGTCGGTGAATTCAAACGAAATGCACTTTTAATTGCAATTATCTTATAGAAAAACTAAATCAAAAAGCTCATAGCTTAACTATATGAATCCTCATAAATTGTACAATAGGTTAAACCGAATATCTGCTTAAATTTTGACATGACCGGAATACCCTATTAATACAGTACTACGTACGTACGTAAATATTTGTCAGTTTGGCTTTTTGTTTGACATTCAGCGCATGCTCTGTGACCAATCAAAGTGTTCGTCATTAGTTTACGGCAGGTTCATTCGATCGCTAAATAAATTTGATCGTTAAGCGTATTTATCCGGTCGGTAACGTTAACGACAGGTGAATAGATACATTTTTACTATTTATCTTGTCGTTTAGATGACGAACAGTTTCACGATAGGTGAATATATCGGCCCTAAATGGCATCTGGTTTAATAATCAAAACAGTCGTTTTTTTTTTTTTCAATGCACTAGGTAGTAAAATTTCAAGGATTTAGTCATTTCCTGAAAAACCGGAAGTCACACTAACCTCATACAAGAATGTTCTTTTGTCTATTAATACTCTTTGCGTTGAATATCAATGCGGGCTCGTCAGTTTTCACAATCATTTTGTTTTTGTTTGTTTCTTTTTGAGACGTGATTTTGTTATAGCGACTGAACCAAATATCCTAGAAACTTCAAAATAGCCTCAAAATAACCCTATGGAATGCCCTTTTTGCATCAGAAAAACTTTGAAATTGAGAGCAAAAATTAAAATCAAAATTTGTTACTTAAATTTGTTTGTTTCCAAAACTGGAACACTATAAGAAGCATAAGTAAGTATGAATAATATATAAGATGTCAATGAACAATTGTCAAACTCTGAGGACGGGTGTACCGGATTGTACCATTTAAACCGGAAATGCCATACTTCAGATCTCCGCGACCTAGTATTTATTTGAAAAAGTATTATCTGATTCTTTATCGCAATCTATCAAAATCAATAAGAAAAATACGTCATCATACATCGAGTAAAATTAAAGGTCGGAATTTGAATTTGATATAAAAATGTTTAATTATATCAAATGAAATCGGCAAGTCCGCGGATTTTTTAAAACAACCAACTGTTTCAATGTTAATGCCTTGATTAGTATAAAAGTATTTATTTTATGTATTTAATCTAAGCAAAGACAAAACGAGTTGCTTTATTAAAAGTGGCCATCGCCGTATAGAAATATATCATCTTAGGTAAGGATATAAACAAAAAGTTAAAATTTGTTGCTCAGTGTATATTTATTTGGTACAAAGAATATTTATTTGGGTCAAAGAACATTTGTTTGGAGTAAATAAATATTTTTTTGACTCATGTAATATTTTTTTTAGTTAATAAATATAGTTTTGCCTCTATTCAAACAACTATTTATTTGATTAAACAATATTTGTACCAGTATGCCTCGTATACAGTGCATAAATTGTAAATTTTGATGGTTGCAGTAAAAGTTTTCTATTATATTTCTGATGGATACTAATATCTCACATATTCTATTTTTTATAAACAACACATACCTATTACACTAATTAATCGGTACAAAAAAGTAATCCTAGCCAATTAGGTCGTTAATGTTTACCGATAAAGTGCGATAAAACACTCCATCCATACATTTATCATTTTTTCTGTCAGCTGCGTGAGTACGAGAAAGTATTGTGCCAACAAAAACTGTGATTAATTGCTGATTTATTTAAAGCTTCTAAAAATACAGCACCACGTACATCGTCTTTATCAATACAGACAATTCAATGAACTCACATAATGAACTCACAATATACATAAAAAAGGAACCCGTTAAATAAATATGCATACTGCATACAATACTGATTTCTTACATTTGATATAAAATTTGATTCGTTCCTTGACTCGTGTGTTTATACGATAGTTTTTTGAACTTTTGGCCGTCTATTTAATTTAATTTTGACCTGAGATCTCAGAGTATACAGTGTATATACCTTGGCTCGTGTGTATTTATTAAGCGGTTAATAGCTTCGTTATTTTAGGACGTCAGTCGCGCTTAACCTTATCTTTATAGACGTGATCCTCTTCTCGTTTTAGTGACCAAGAATGGCATGTTATTTGGAATGTTGGTAACGATTGATGTCATAAAGAAAATGCCGTTGACAAGACAGTATATGGGATACATGCGATTACTAATTATTGGCATAATTGCTCACAAACCGAAAACAATGGAACTGTAATCTACTAAATAAATACTACGTTGGTTTCGTGTGTTAACTTAATGTTGCACTACGAACAAAATTGATGGGATATAAATAAGTACTATCGTATACCTACTTACGTTTAGAACGTAAATAAATTGGGTAATTAATCCGGAAGATTACAACTTTCTACGTGTTCTCTACTTTAGTCTATAGTTTGGTGAAAAGTATGTATGTATAGCATTATATCTTATACACGATCTTGAAAAATCTTGAAATGGATCTACCTGCAAAAATGAATTGAAATATCCTCGGACACGTCGATAATAATAATAATTTTAACATACACATATTTATAACAAATTTAATTTCCTACTTTCAATTGTTTTTAATGTTACCAACACCTTTTAAACTGCACCCCATGTTTTTTCTACTGGTGTTGATAGATCTGTTGATTGAAAATTACAAAATGTATGACCTTACCTACATAATAATTTGCTTCTTTTGTAGTTGTTTGTTTATGGACAGCGAATAAGCGCTTTTTTGACATTTTGACCCCACTTTTCTTCCAAAACCTTACGCGATGGAAAATTTTGGAGCCCCCAATTGTTTCCAGGACAAATAATTCTACCCAAAACGCAATTTCATATTCAATTCACAAAATCCATGACCTCTAAAACTATTATCCGTAAAATTACAAATATTTTACAATTTTAAATAGTCATTTTCTTGAAAATTTTCCTATGTAAAGCTATAAAATATTTCTGCTACATTTAGACGATTAAAAGATCTACAAGAATCAGTAAGAAAACTTTGTGGTTGTCATTTAAAAAAAAAATGCCGATGACGTCATCTCAGACATCTCAGTTACAATTGACGGTCGGAAATTGCAGTTTCACAAAAAAAGTGTATTTTAATATTTAGAAAACGACGTGTTCAAGAATTTTTAAAAGTAACAAACGGTCTCAGAGATTTGCCGATTTTTCTATATTTTACGCACTCACTGTATGTATTTATTTATTAAAAAGCTCCTGATATTGTATTAGCAGGCCTTGATATTTTGAGAGATATTTGCGTGTAAATTTCCAAAATATTTTAATACTTTTTAATGTTTTGTTAATTTTACAGAAAATTGTTTTTTTCATATAAGCTTCTGCATTGTTTTAAACCTAAAATGCAAATATTAGAATGCAATTATCTGCTTGCATGTACAGGGTTTTACCAAAACTATGAAAAGCTCTTAAGAGTAAAGTACCTAAAAGTAAAGTGGTTAGAAATATTAGAGGGTATTAAATACGAAATTATAATTTCTCATTAATTTCGTATTTAATGCCTTCTAATATTTTGAAATACTTTTTCAAATAATATTTTGGCATAGCTTTGAACATGAAAGTACTTTATTTAGTCTTATGTATAGTCTTATGTATTTTCATTTGTTTGGCAATATTCGGTGTATACAACGGAGAAAGTGACTATAATTTCGTATTTAAAGACCTCTAAACCTCCAATATTTCCAAATACCTAAAATTTTGGATAGCTTTGAACATAAAGGTACTTTACTCTTCAGTGTTTTCATAGTTTTAGTAACACCCGGTACATTCAAACAAATACTTACATTGCAATATGCATTACATTACATTGCATTTTAGGTTTAAGATAATACAGAAACTTTTATGAAGAATAAAATTTTCTGAGAAATTGATATTAAAAATGTTAATTGTTAATCAAAACACCCGGTATATGCAATGGAGAAAGTGATTATAATTTCGTATTTGATCAACTCTAATACGTCTAAATAATTTTTACAAATAAAATTTTTGCATAGCTTTTAAAATAAAGGTACTTCACTCTAATGAGTGTTTCATAGTTTTGGTAACATCCTGTACATACATGCAAGCAGATAATTAAATTCTAATATTTGCATTTGAGGTTTAAGACAATACAAAAACTTTAGACTTAAATAAAATTTGCCGAAAAATTGATAATAATTTTTTCCCCCTTTGTGTTCAAGTTAGTGCCGGACACTGTATATTGGTTAATATTAAAATTTGAAAATGAAACGTTTGATTTGCAAATTTTCAACACCCTGTATGTTATAATGATGTACTAAACATTATTTGGTTTGACTATTGTTATGGTATTTTCTCACCTAAAATTGAACTGTTATCTTCAATAATAACCACTTTGAAAGTATACTATTTCAAAAAGTTTGTAACATTATAGTATATTGTGTATAATAAAGTATGCAAGATACGTAACACACCGCATAACATTTAGATAAAATTGAAGTTATAGACTTGCATTCATTAGTATTCAACAGAAAGAACACCAGGCATTCGTATATGCATACAAAGTGTATCATAAAACTGAAGTTCTACGAAACTACATAATTCCTAAAGTCTCGAAATTCAGGACAGTCCGTCTGCACGCTATCATGAAGGATAACGAAAATTAATATCCTGTCAAATATACAGTGTGTCCCCCGATGGACCTAACTATCTATAATGGACGTAATTTTTAATTTCTCGAGAAAAAGTCATTCTTTATAAAGAGTTTTGGATGTCCTAAAAAGTCGAAAGCCATTGTTAATATTTTGATTTAACATACAGGGTGGTTAGAAAAAACGAAAATGTTAAATTGGCCGAAGAGTAAACTATCGGTTTTTCGGAATTAGATCAAAAATGTTATAGGTAAAAGTTGTTTTATATTTAAATTTATGCCCAGATATCAAATTTCAATGTCGTATTCCAAGTTTTATATTTTATTAATGTTTAACAAAGTAATTTAACAACACATTACTCCACATGTTCCCCTCCTACAGCTACATATTTTTCCAATCTTCTTCTAAACTCCCGATATGCCAAATCAATTGTTTCTTCATTTATTTCGTCTACTGCTTCCCTAATTTTTAATTTTAGAATGTCTACATTATCATGAAAATTATTCGCATACACCTTCTGTTTTAAATAACCCCACAGAAAAAAATCATGCGGCGTTAAATCAGGTGAACGTGGTGGCCATCCTATAGGGCCGAATCGTTCAATCCACTTATTTGGAAAATGTCTGTTCAACCAATCCCTGACTTGATATGCGCTATGAGCAGGACAACCGTCGTGTTGATAGTGTAGTGAACACCTGAGCTGTAAGTTGATTTCGTCCAAAGTAGGTAGTAATAAATTTTCCAACAACATTTTCCAACATGTCAAAATTATTTTGGTTACAGTACCGTCATTTTTTTATATTTTTGGGAATTGGTTGTAATACTGTTGCATGAAATTTTTTAACCAATTCACGAACACAATTGACAGAAACGTATACCTCAGGGTATTCTCTGTCAAAAACTTCAATAGCACGGCAGGACATACCTCACCTATGCCGTAACAAAGAACTACATACATAAACCCTTTGCTCTAAAGTCAACATACTTTTAATCAGCTTCTATCAACAAATTGCTTGGATACGCTGTTACTACTGTCAACTGATCAATGATAATTGTGGTCTCTAAATTTTTTGTTCACCTTTATGTATAATGTCTTTTCACTGGCCCGAGATGTAAAATTTGAAATAGAACATTCAAGTTTGATATTTGAGCATAAAATTAATTCAAACTAACTTTTACCTATAACATTTTTGATCTAATTCCGAAAAACCGATAGTTTACTCTTCGGCCAATTTAACATTTTCGTGTTTTCTAACCATCCTGTATGTTAAATCAAAACATTAACAATGGCTTTCGACTTTTTAAGATATCCAAAACTCTTTATAAAGAACGACTTTTTCTCGAAAAATTAAAAATTACGTCTATTATAGGTATAGTTAGGTTCATCGGGGGACAGACTGTATATTAAAACGCTCGAAGGTCACGATTTCAAGCCATCCAGACACACAAAGAACTTATTTCCTTTCCAACACGAAACAAACACGAAACGAACATAAAACAACCAGGTTAGAAGGTTACATTTGAACCAAAATATAGTGTAGGTCTTTAGGTCGACTAGATTAAAGGCAAATGTCATTATTCGGATAAGCGAGGTATACAATATACATGCACAGCGGTCGCATGTGATTAACCTGAAAAGGAAAGGTAGGGACCGTGACGTTATCGAAAATAGTCCTTCGTGGAAATGGCGATTTTTCCAACGCGGTCGAAAATCTGGGACGATGATAAATCAGTCAGCCAGGTGCACGGTCGATCGCCAACGTAAACGCTGTACAAGGCATTCCGTCGTCGCAGCATAGCGAATTAAATTTGCGATGAAAACACAACTCGGCACTGTGTATACTGTTAGTTACCGCTAATGGTCTGTCAGATGTGACATGCCCAGTTGTTTGTACGAAAAAGATTTAGCTGTATATGTATATTTTTTGTGCTACATTTGATAAGTCAAGGGCAGGTTAATTATGTGTCCTTATGAACTATATGTGAGCTGATTTTTTTCTGGTATTGTTTTCCTAATTATTAATTTTCGAATTTCTACATTCTCATTAAATTCTTGAGCACAAGTTGTATTTCTGTTCTACATTTTTTACCAAGTATATATCATTTTGAGCAAAAAAATTAATTGAAATGATTGGTACTTTTGTGACAAAAATTGCAGAAAGAGGTATGTATAATTACTTATTGAACCACTTCTATTTTTGTATAGTGTACTTTTCTAAATATAAGGATTATTATTTAATAAAAATTAAAAAAAATATTATTTGTTTTAACCATTTCATAAAATTTGAGATGCCAACATTTATTTTGTAGAACAATAAATGAAGTCAAATTAGACTATCGATATCGTTGGAAATACTCGGACTTACTCTAACGCGGAGGAAGAAATTTATGGGTATATTAACTACGATGGCGAACGTGAAGAATAAAATAAGATGGCGTTTCCAAATAATTTTTGTGGAAACAATGGAAAATGTAATATTTCCACCGAGAATTTGAAGTTCGAGACTTATACGCATTGACCTGAGAGGGCTGACATGTGCACTCTTGACAATCGTACTGAAGTAATTATTATTTATTCAGTTCACAATTATCCATTTATTTGATTATTTATTCTTATGAAAGTATTACTGATACTGTGACATAAATTCATACTAGCAGTTTACAATGGCTGTAAGTTGTTGCATCAACAGAAGTATTACTACATTTGTGAGATTGTTGAATTTCGACCAACAAGATTGTCGACCAATCTGGATATTTAATATTAATTTATGAATTATTGTGTATTATTATTGTTAAGTCACAAATGACAAGTTATATGCTCAATAACTTTTTAGCTGTTGTCGATCTTTCGAAGTAAGTCAAGATATATAAGGTGCTCCAATTAAAATTCTTAAACTATTTGACATTATTTAGCAAATGTCAAGTTGTTCGGGATAAATCATATTAGAATCGCAAATCAATAATAATTGTCAAAAAGTGCGATACTTTTACTATCCAAAATTAGTTCCTTTGTTTTATCCTTGTTAGTTACCCTTGTAAAGATTGTTTGAAGAATGCTTGTTTTTGATTTTAATTTCACAATATCTCAGAAACACTTGACAAAAGCCTAATATAAGTTGATGTCAAAACAATTAGGAAAAGAATCTTACTGAAAACTGCAATAATATACCTAGTGTTCCATTTAAGCAAACATAAGTTTGTGTTGGCACGTTGTTGTGGGATATTGAGTAAGCATCAACAAATGTTCCTGCTGTAGAGCGTATGACTATCTGTAACTTGTATGTATGGAAAAAACCGTAAATTTGATTTCTTAAGCCCATTAATATACTTTGTTTATAGCGTGGGACACCCTGTACATAATATTCTAAAATCAATACCAAATGACTATACAACCTCCATTATACAACTTTAAATTGACTAATGGTAGAACATTATGCAGTCATTTTTGGAAAAGTTATAAATATTTTGCTAAACCAGAACACCGAAATGTATATTCCATGTTCCAATGAAGACACCTCAGTAGTTCGCCTCGGAGCATTCATGTATGACTAACCGAACTAATAACTTACAATTTTGTGTATGATAGAAAGTTATTCAAACATTTTTTTAAAAAATATAAGCATTTTATTTACGTAGCCAACTAAAATATAAATTTCCTCCAGTCGGTGCTCTACATAATATTGTCATATGGATGTTTTTCACCTACAATGTCGTTTAGCAGAGAAATGATAAACAATTTTTGTAAAAGTTATAAACATTTTTCTGTAACAGAGATACATTCATTTGTAATTTAGAGATACATTCGTTCTATAAATTCGAAATTGTGGAATTGCGTTGCATTATTGTTACAATCATTAATCGATTAGTCACTATTTAACACTTTATTGCTGATAACCTTCAAATCATGATAATGTGTATCTTTCTCATAAAAGGCATCAGAGGCATGAGGGCAGTTTTCTTGACAGAGAAAATTTGATTTGCGCTCTTTGTACATTTCTAAAATATTTCAACTTGCTGACAACTAAGATAGAACTCTGTGATAGTCTGTAAGAATTTTAACCGGGACATAATATCAAACCGGCCGGGACACCGAGACCGATGTCTCAAACGGGGCCTGTCCCGGTCAAACCCAGGAAACCACCAATATGGCTTTTATGATGTCTTTCTAAACATCTTTCTCACATACACTGCGTATCTTTTTGCACAGCTTTGAAAATAAAGGTAATTTACTCTTATGGCAACACCCGGTATATGCAACGGAGAAGGTGATTATATTTCTAAACGCTTTTTTCAAATAACTTTTTTGAATAGTTTTTAAATATTATACAAAATAATGAAATAAGTAATACTATTCTTCGTGATTATTTTTTTGTTTCCGTATTAAAACAACAAAAATTAATTAACCATGTCTTTATTACAATGTGAGATAATTAAAATTTCATAAAAGGATGCCAGTAAAATAGATATAATGGTTCATTCATCGACCTTCTAGTTTGCTTGCAATGGAAGGTTGCCATTTACCAAAAAAGCAACTCTAACTTCCTTCACGTCAAGGTAATGGACATGGCATTCGCACTAACTGTTTATGGTTAACGATAGACGCACTAACGACGCTTCTTGAAGTCTTCAAGCATGGAGATTATATTAAAAAAATGTTTCCACGTATAACTTCGGATATTACCAAACGTAAAGGAGCCGTCCAAATTTTATTCAAAAAGACAAGATTGCAGGTGCAGGTGATAAAAATATTATAATAAAAAAAAGTTTCGTTGTTCAACATTTTAATATACATATGTGACCGGCTTCGAAGAAAGGGGTCTTACGGGTAAATTATCGATTTTGGGATTTTGACAGATTCGGAATGCTGGAATCTTATTCGTTAACATGCAATTTATCCGACATCAATCGGAAAAAATTTGGTGAAGTTATATACAGGATTCCACAAAATTATATTTTCGCGGGAGGAATCAATATTAAAGGGTACTGTTTGCGTACATCGTTGTCACATGGTGTGATGTGTATTTTCATTTTCCTTAATTAAAGTAGAATACGCATGAATAATTTACAACTGCACAATATCAATAAGAAACCGACTTAATAAAATTTTTCCAAACACATGTGCGTTCCAGATATACAGTTGAAAACATTATACTGGAGAAAAAAACGTTCAAGTTTGCGAAACGCAGAAAAGGCATTCGGTTCATAGCTGGAGAATTTCTTCGGCATCGAATTTAATTTTAATTTCTTTTCTGAGAACACCTAAATAACGTCGAATAACCTTGTAAATGCTGCACAGAAAAATACATTCTAATGCCCACAAAAAATTGTTTTCGAGCACTACGCCATATTACCAACGAAATATTATCGTGGTAAGCTTTAGACTACATATGTATCACTGGAATAAGCAATAATAATTTATGTTTTTAATTCACAATGATGTATACTAATTAATATGATCTTGAAAACCAAATACACTTTAAACTTATTTGTACCTATTATCAGCAACCGTAGTATACAAAATACAACATATCTTTTTAAACATTTTTAAACACTTTTTATTCATATTTATTGATTCTCCAGTTGCTCAAGAATCATAGAAACTCATGTTAACAATGTTTATTTTCGAAATGGCTAAAACTAAAATCAACAAATTGTGAACATTCATAAACTTTTCAGAAATAGCCTGCCTTTTTCGGGTTTCTTCACTTTTCACTGTTTAATACCACCGATATTATAGTATGCAACTGCAGTAAGGAAACAGAAATATAAATGGCGAAATCATCACACAGTGACAAGTAGTAATATTAAGATACCTTTATCAAAAAAATAACAGATAATTTTTTAAGTTTTGAAGATTTCCGTTTGCAGAAATCTTATAATTTTGTAGTGTAAACAGCCGCGGAACATGTGCAGTCAGAGCACTTGACTTGATTAGACAAAACATACTCAAACACACGTCAAAGATGTTCATAACTTTGAAATGACTCAACGGAAAAAAATCAAATAAACTGCGTAATACTCCTGGAACATTTCTATATAACATGTATAACTATCAAAAGTGCTCTTAGGTTTAAACTTCAACGTGAGACTTGTGAAAAATCGTACCCGATTTTTACAAACTTGTTTACAACCTGTATTACATATGAACATAAGAAAACATAAATGCTAATCAATAGACAAGGTTCCAAATTTTACTCGATCATGATCTGACATTTTTGCAGTAAGAGGTTTAGAAGAAAGAAAATCGGAAAGGCGAGTGTTAATTTAAAACAGTTAAAACTGCAGAAATCGGGTACCTCTCTACACTTCTGTCGCGCTCATCTTTAAACCGAACCGTAGAAAATTTTGATAGTGATACACTACATATAGAAACGACTAACTAATATATCACACTTAATTTTATTTGCTTTTGATAAGTAGTTTCAGAGTTATGAAACTTCAAACACATGTATTTCTCGAAAACTTGATTTTAGCAGTAAGACCCCTTTCTTCCGAGCGGGTCACATATACGTAACACCGGTATGTGCAACGATGAAAGTGATTATAATTTCTTATTTAGAACGTTATTACATTAATTTCTTAAAAAGTTCACGTGGTATTTTTGCTTATCTTTCAAAATAAAGGCCATTTTTTATCTTTTTGGCAACACCAGGTACATGCAACGACGAAGGAGATTATAAGTTCGTATTTAATGCCCTCTAATATTTCTTTACTCTTAAGTGTTTTTCATATAGTTTTGGGTAACACTCGGTACCTTCAAGCAGATAATTACACAGCACAGTGAAATTTCTCAAACTGGAACTTCTATCACTCGAATATGTTTTGCGAACAAAAGGTTTAAACAATTTTTATACAAGTTTGGTGGCAAACACTGCAAGGAGAGGATTGCCGTTATAGTTTTGAGTAACATGAGTGGTACCGAAAAGTTGAAATTGCTTATTATTGGCAAGGCGGAAAATCCCCGTTGTTTTATACGTCATATAACAGACCAAAGTGTTTAAACAACAGTTTTGAATGAGTTTTTATAACCCATTGTTTTGTTATATTTTACCTGCGAAATAGCTTCGAAGAAAACCTACGTATTCAAAGAAAAATCACAGTCGAAAATAATACGGGACACAGAGAAATAGAACAAATGTATATCGCCATCTCCAAATAATGATAAAAGTGAAAGTCCACTCAATCGGTATCTCGCGTTTTAGCATACTTTCGCAATGTTCAAAACACGTACAAGATGTTCAGATTGTACGTATACTTCAAACAATTAGATGCTAAACTCGTTTCCGCGAAGCGGTAATCAATATTTATAGAGAGAAGCCATTAAAAACCCACGATTATACCTTAGCCGGTATGCAATTCCGTACAGAACAATTTTCACCTCGTATTTTCATAACAAATACCAATTTGCATCTGCTGAATCTTTATTCACGACAATATACGAAAACGGCACCTGCGCACGCTCTAAAAACTGCATCATTATTACTAAATATTACAAAAATTCCAATTAGACTAACAAATCGATAGTTCAATTTAGTTACTGTATAGGTAATTTTCCTTTATTCTCATTCTTTCTCGTTGCAGTGAAATTAGTTACAAATTATTAAACTTCAAGCTGTGTAAATTCCGGCAAAGTTACGATGCGTGAAAAATTATTAATTTATTACGGTATGCATCGGTAAACGTGTTCTTCGATCGCCGACTTACTAAATTATTTGATATGCAAAGTGTGGATACTGAAACCGGTCTAGCAAATCTTCCACGGTTTATTAATTTTTAACGTGCGATTCTATAATGAGATCATTATAAAAAAAGACTACTAGAGAGGGGAAATAGATCAAATATAAACGGATATCGCAAAATCAAAAATAAGATTAGAAGAAATTGGGATAGAAGCATATTGCGTCAAAAACTTGAGGATGAGGTCACCATACAAATATCGGAAACTACTAAGAAAAGTTGATCTATTTATGTAAATTATAGCATTCGACAAAGATTCGAGTTGTCATGCTTGAATATGTTTTTAGAGAACAAACAATGAGTTCATTTCTACACAGGGGAAATTTTCATTTAATAGGGTATTTGACTGTATTAAAAATATAGCTTGTATTATAGTCATCCTAATAGATTACAGTTTAAGAAAATTATTTGTTCTATCACGTGATTGAAAACGCTCAGTGTCCAGTGACGTCATTCGTTAGTATGCTTAGAGCGCGTTCGGTTTGTCAGGGTAGGGTATGGGGAGATAACCTGGGTCGGCTGTCTCTCTCTTATATGCAGAAAAAACGCCGTATGACGTTAGTCCGCCTATTATGCAGTGCGTCACTCTCACTGTACCCTACCCGATTATCCGAACGCGCTCTTATGCTTCTCCCGTTTGAATTCAATAGCACTAAAGCCATATAAGCATAACCTTGTAGGTTAGGATAGCCCTAACCTTAAGCTATCAGATCAGATAATACCTGGTTCGAAAATACGATAGATAACTTATTCTAGTCAGCTTTACTTATGTCGAAGTAATCTTTACAACAAAAAACACTTGTATTGGCCGCTATTTATATCATTTGGATTTGAACAGCTACAAATAGTTTACCCGGAGTTTTTATTGACGTATTTCTGCATTGTGGATCTATACACCAGTTATAACCCATTTTTATGTAGAAATTGTGAAAACAACACATCATACAACACAATTACCAAACGGCGACGATGCCGATGCTGAGAGACCACATGGGCCGATTTGACATTTACTATCGTGTGACGTCACACAACAGAAAGTATCGTTTTGGCGGGACTTTTTGTGATTCAATTTTTAACGATGATTTTTATGAAATATTGAGGAAATAATTACGAAAAATAATGCATTTACAATGTAGAGTGAAGGAATAAACACACTAAGATCATTTTCCAATAATAGTCAAATACCCTATTCAAGTAAATAGTTGCTTTTTAGAGGGAAAAAATATAAAGGAGTATCTTGCCAAAATATTAGTAGTTACCATTGATTCTATGAATTCATTTAAATCTCTTATTGGAAAATGTTAATAAATTTGATATGTGATTCCTAATTTTGATATGTTTGCTAATGTCAATTCTGAACTACCTATCGCAAAATTATTCATTTTCTTTATGCAAAGTGATATATCACCCTGTTAATTAAAATCAAGGAAAAACCAATGCAAGGATGATTTCCAAGCGATTTTTTACCCTTTGTTCATTTATTATTGCTGATTATGAATACAAAATTGATATGATATGATACTGATTTATAATCTACACTGACCAGCCAGCAACATTTATAAGAACAATTGATAATCATCTCTGTGTGTTACGATCTCCTGAAAAAATAATGAAAATTGGTAAGGAAAATATTTCCGTTTTACAAGTGTTTCTGGTAGTACAGATAATGCAAACTTTTACTTGAAATGAACTTTTACTTGTGTATCTTCTACAAAAAATCCGATATTGGGATGAATTAAAAAAACAAAATTTTGAGAATTGATATGACTTTATAATAGAGTACTTGAAAACCTGCCTAAGTTCCTTAGTACAGGGTGTATCAAACATAGAACAAAAACATAATTTTGATTCTCCCAGTATAATCACCAGTATTTTTTTTCAAATTTTTAAAGGTACCTAGATAATAATCTTGATGCATTTCTTCACAACGCTAAAAAAATAAAATTGCCCACAGATTACAAAAGTTATTGAAAATTAAAGTTTAGCTAAATTGGTTATAATGTTCCTTTAATTGTGCCGGTCAGTGTATTTATTTTTTTAGGGTTATTTCAATAAAAAATATAAAAAAAGTATTTTGTGGTATTTAATTCATAAAATCAACTCAAATAAACAATGTGTTTGTGCCAAATAATTGCTTCTGACTTTATCCAAACAACAATCTACAACGTCAAACAGTCAACAGTGTCCAACAAAGGGTATTTGTTGTATTTTTGTGATGTAAAAACGTCACGTGATCAAAAACGTGTCAAGACAGAATCATACAGATTTCAGGTCACAATAAGAACAATATTAATCATGAACCATATTTAAGTAATGCAAGAAATTTGATTACTCATAAGGATATTATTAATTTGCTATTGTATATTGTCTCAAAAGATTGCTTAACAAAACATAGATTATAGATATCATTAGATATATATCTGATAGATATTACATAAATGTATTTCAGCGCACATGGGCGATAAAACAATCGGTGGATGTAAAAAGTAAAGAATAGCGGTAAGCCCTTTTTTAATTCTAACTTGTAACGTTCCTGTTTGATTTACATATAGTACTGACTTTATCATAAACATTCCACCTTCATGCAAACCATTCATCAAAAAGCAACGATTAAATGAAACGGAACTAATTATAACAAACTTTGCACCTTCTATACATTCTCTATTTAATAAACTGCCGTTTCCATTATGTTTGCTCAGCATGCATTAATTGGACGAAGTATGTACTTAGATATAATTTATAGCGTCAAAAAAGGAACACGTTGCACCAGCTATGCTTTGGTTGCCTGAGCCGCATTTTCCTTGATACATAGTTCAATTGTTCCATCGCAGGATGGTACAATGTCAAGGGCCGACCCGAAATCTAAATTTAGATCGAAATCAAACCGGTAGTGTCGATACCTTTCAATCGATTGGCTTCCATACGTCAGAAAGTTAAGCACTTACTATACAGGGTTAGCCAAAATTACCGGAACACCCAAATAATTCTACAACGGTAAAAAAATTCAAAAAAAAATCAAACAAAAGTTTTTAGACTTTAAACAATCCATCGTTTAAATATATTTTGAATATACAGGATGTTGATTTTATTATAGAAATCGCGTAAATTTTTTTTTTAAAATGGAACACCCTGTATCTTTTTACATTTTATAATTTTAGGACTAATTCTGGACATTGTTTATTAAAATAATTTTTTTATAAAATGCATCATTTTTGAGTTTTAAGCAATTAATTTAAATTTGTCAAAATTACCGGAACACCCAAATAATTCGCCATCGGTAAAAAAATTTCAAAAAACATTCAAACAAAAGTTTTTGACATAAAACAAGCTATCATTAAAATATATTTTTAATATACAGGCTGTTCATTTTTTATGCAAATTTGGTTAACTTTTTTTTTCAAATGGAATACCCTGTATATTTTTACATTTTATAATTCTAAGACTAATTCTAATAATTTTTTATTGGAATAATTTGTTTATAAATTTCATAATTTTTTAGTTATAAGCAATTAGTCAAAACTCCTGAACTTCAAATTAAGAATTGACTTTGAAGGATGCAATGTGGGATAGCTTACCACATTAAAACTATTGTCCTTTCAGTGATTTCTTCCGGTTTTATTGGAATATTGAGCATAAAATGAAGTAATACCTCATCTCCTAGTTATATTCAACGAAGATCTGAATAATATTTGGTTTCAACAAGATGGTGCACCGCCGCATTACGGTGTCCAAGTTCGGAATTATTTAAATTCAATTTTCCCGCAGAGGTGGATTGGAAGGAGAGGATCCATTGAATGGCCACCTAGGTCGCCGGATTTACAAATACTGGATTTTTCTATTTGGGGCCACCTAAAGTCCAAGGTTTACACCAATAGGCTGCAAAATATTGATGCGTTGAAGCAGAGGATAGTGGACGAAGTTCAGAGTATTACTGTCGATCATTTAGACAACTGTTTACAGGAATTTGTTGATAGGTTGGGACATTGTCAAGCCGCTCAGGGATGGCAGTTTGAAACTTTAATTTAATTGTTTTGTTATTTTTTCTTCACATTGTTATTATTTATCCGTTCGGCTAAAATAAATGTTTTGGAGTTTTGATTAATTGCTGATAATTAAAAAAAGAATCAATTTATAAAAACCTACTTGAAAAAAAATTCTTAGAATTAAAAAATAAAAATGTACAGGACGTTTAATGAGAAAAAGGAAAAGTTTTCCATACTTCCATAATAAAATAAACACCCTGTATATTAAAAATATATTTAAACGATAGCTTGTTTAAAGTAAAAAACTTTTGTTGGAATGTTTTTTGAAATTTTTTTTTACCGATGAAGAATTATTTGGGTGTTGCGGTAATTTTGACTAATTTTAATTAATTGCTTAAAACGCAAAAATGATGCATTTTATAAAAAAAAATATTTTAATAAACAATGTCCAGAATTAGTCCTAAAATTATAAAATGTAAAAAGATACAGGGCGTTCCATTTGAAAACAAAAGATTTACGCGATTTCTATAATAAAATGAACACCCTGTATTTTCAAAATATATTTGAACGATGGATTGTTTAAAGTCAAAAAGCTTTTGTTTGAATTTTTTTTTGAAATTTTTTACCGTTGTAGAATTATTTGGGTGTTCCGGTAATTTTGGCTAACCCTGTATATCCATACAAGCAATTCCGGTTCAAGTTGAATTACTCATTATAGGAAACCCCGATTACAGAGACCTTGCTTGCAATGAAGGGTCATTGTTCCCGGGGTCACTGTCGTACGCGATGACAGACGAAATCGATCATCGATAACTTATTTTATAAAGGAATTGGTCAAAGATAACAATAATTACCACAAAGTAGGAGTTAAAAGTAGCATCTTTAAAGCATTTACAATTGAATTATCGCTTGTTAAATCAATAAAACTGTGAAAACAGATTGATAAAAATAAAAATAGTTCGTATTTAATTTCTGTATCTAGTTCTACACGAGCATGTTAGACAGTTGTTCAATATCGTGTATCGTTAGCAATACACGCTATTTGCAATTCACCTTGCGAAGGTATGTTACGCAACTTGTTAGTTCAGTGGATCAAATGTGCTAGGCTCAATAATCACGTAATCTATGCTAGGATTACAAGCAACGTTCCTTTTTTAGTACAATTCTACATAATATGTGATCCCGCACGAGAGAATCGCCCTAACTGCCATCTCTCGTTTCGATAGTATTGAAATCCGTTTGAATCCGTGTTTGTGAAATATTGTTGGGTAGGTATTATTAATTGTACATCTAAATTTATTATTTATATTTAACTCGCACTACTATTCAAAATTCCGAAATTAAATTGTTCTGATCGTATCGTACTAATAGTAAATAATCTCCACTGTCCCAGCTACGTTTCCATTTACCGTTACGATTGACGTAGTGCGCGCTGCACGAAATTTATATCATTCATATTAAATCAGTGGAAAATTATTATGCAATTCTTTTTCTACAGTCGCTTTAAATAAAATATGACGATTGATTATGTGCATACCCCGAGATAGTGCTAATATTCGTTACTGAGATATCCGGTTCCATGAAAATCTTGTACCTACGCAACCTTTATTACACAAAAACTGAAGAAACAAAAACGCCAATCTATAGAAGAAGCTCTAAATGCAACCTGAACAAAAATTGAAAGTTAATTTAAAAGTGTAAAAATTGGCAACCTTTTCTCGTTTCTCTCGCGCTCGTGTTTACACCGAGAGGCAAAAAATGGTGACAGTCATACAACTTATGTAGAAATAATTCAGAAGTATAACACACTTTATTTCAAATTTTTCTGTTCGGTAGTTTTAGAGTTATGCGCCTTCAAACACAGGTGTCAATATTATCAAAACGAGAGATGGTAGTTAGGGCGATTCTATCGTGCGGGGTCACAAAAAGTCGTTACTTTTCGAGATATTACGCTTTTAAGAATTTTGTCAATATCTAAAAGATAAAAAAACTCTAATAAACAACACGATCTAGCAACTTGTATCGATATCCAATATTGACAAAACAAATCATAAACTTGACAATATACTGTCAATTTGTACACAAACGCAAAAAAAAACTCGCTTTACGCAATCAACCACAAAGAAAACTATCATGGTAGTACCAGAAGGTATTCACTGGGCTATATTTCCAATACTCGGATACCTTGTGGGCTGTTTTCTGGACAACAGGGAAACGGAAAGGATGATTTTGTTCAGAGACAAAAGTGCCTTATACGGAAGACCAGAAGATGACAGCAGGGAACCCACATGGCCAAAAGGCACCTGGTTCTGATAAATTAAATTCACAAAAACACAGTATGTAATGTTCCCGAATTAGCCGATAAATAAATACAATGTTTTGAATGAGAGTGAAAACGACTTTAATTTCGACACTACAGAGACTGTGGCATACTTCAAGCGAAATATCGAACTTTCGATTTCTTTTACGTAGGAGTTCTACCAGCATGGGAGAGCAGGTCGTAAAATGATACGTAAAAAATAAAATTGAAAGTTTTTATGAGGTCGTTAATTATACTAAAGATTAGCGAAATCATGGTGGGAGGTACATACCTAAAAGAAAATTTCTGGTGATATTTGTTTATCGAAGAAAGAAATTATGTAATTTTTGTTTGTTAAACTTTTTAACAAAGAAGGTATAGAATATCGGAGACCTTGAAACAGGGTTTTAAAACTCTTACCAAAAGAAGTTAGCGGCGAAACATGGTAACCTAATGAAATTAAATCATCATAAGTACGCATCATTCATTTAGAAACCATACTAGAAACAAACAACACCGCTCTTACAAATGGACGATTGCAGGTAGATTAAATTTCGCTCTCTGATTATAACCAGAATTATTAGCTAAGAAAATAGGGTGATGACTTTTACGCCAACTTGTATAAACAAAGTCGAGGAGATAACAAATAAATGCACGTAAAGTGTGTTAATGGAGTTACATTAGACCACTATGCCGACGTGATAAGCATATAAACTATAAGATATAGAAAATAATAATTAATATATAACTACATGCATGTAATCCTCATATACACCAACAGTTAATAAACTATTTGCTGATTCGTATAAAGCCGGGGCTACATATTCGTATACTTGCCAAATATCAAAAATTACAAAATTAAATACGATTATTTGTGAAAAGAAAAAACCAGTTCTATTCAATTCGTATCGAGTCCACCTCAAAAATAGATTTATATATTCGACGGTCGGCTGTGCGGACGGGTTTTTTTACGACCAATACTTTATATTTGCAATATCCAGTTGAAGTGCATATGGCAAGTGCCTAGGCGACAAATATTGGTTTCATTTATTTGCACTCGATGAACATTTTAGTACGCTGTTTAATTTTTCCATATTTTAATTTCGTTTTGTGTTTAGTAGGTCATATACGTAGATTGACAATAGATTTGTAATTATTAGTAAAATTATTGATTTTTCTAAAGGGCGAAAACCGCATAAAATTGTAATTTTGTGAAACCGTCAGACAGCCAGTTTTCCGGAAACCGTCAGACAGAAATTAAAAAAAAATATTGCTGTTTTTGCCTGTCTACATAAACGCAATGTTATTTCTTTCCAAGAAAAACGTACACCATATACAGAGTGTATCCTAAGTTGATGCTTTTCTATGAACAAAATAGATGATACTCATTTATGAGCTTTCAAAATATAACCTTTTCGTTAAATAAAAAAGCTACACAAAATTCTCTACTATTAAAATATTTTTAATCGTTTTCGTTTCTTTTCAAGTAATAAACATCATAAAAGTTTTATAGACAGCATGTCTATAAAATAATTTATTTGGAAAATTATACTTTATTTCCTTGTATTTATATATTCGTCGATTTTTACTATGCTTATTATTTGAAGAGAAACGAAAGCGGTTAAAAATATTTTAATAGTAGACAATTTTGTGTAGGTTTTTTATTCAACCAAAAATGCTATATTTTGAAAGCTGTTTTGTTTTTTTTTTTTCAGAAGCTAATTGATATGTATTTCAGACAATATTAGGACATATTTATACAACGAACCTAGTAGTACAATTGGATTTAGTAGAACTTTAAAGATGACGAAGAAACCATATCTAACATTTCTTTTATGGGCAATATCTTCCTAATTTAAATAAAATAATATATATTCTTTCTCATTAAAATAATAATTTATTTAAACTAGTTCACATCAAATAACCAATTGTATTGTATTTTTAAATTTGGTAAAGTTTCTACTTCTCTTAGCCTACGCGTCACTTGTCTTTTTCCATACAGCGATTTTTACCCGCCGTTATGAAACAAACGGTTTGTAAAAAACTGCGCCCATATACGTTCTAATATCTCTTGTACTGGGGTTTTTAATGCCGTATTTGTATATTTGAACTGTTTTACCTAAAAGAACAATAACGTTCTGGAAAAATAGCGTTCTTTTATGTGCTCCATTATTCTCTCTTTCCTTGACGAAGTTAACACCACTTTCGGGTCAACGCACGCGTTTTATTTTTTCCAATTCCTTTCTATATACGATGGACCGCAAGATTTCTTTCTTCCATTGCTATTTTAGAGACGAGCGCCCCGCATATTTACACTTGCCTAATTTTAATCCTTGCTCCGTCCGATTGCGCAATTTTAAATTAAAACCGCCCGATCGTACGGCCTTAAGCAAAATCGGACGCAAGGTGAAATTTTATTATCTATTTAGTGTTTACTTACAATGGTGTCGCGAGCTATTCGCAAACATTGACACGGTTATCTAAGCTTATGCAAAACGAACGATTTGTTCCGAGGATTGGCCGTGTTGTTTACCGAACGCTTGCTGTTCTACAGGAAACCATTAATTACAAAACTAGTTTGGAATAAGCTGCTGCCCGTTGTAATTACCACGTTTCTGCGGAAGATTTCCTGGAAAGGTCCTCAGCCCGGCTAACAGTTGTTATAATAAACATCATTAGTCAGTGATGTCCAACTCTTAGTTTAACAGTAGTTGTTTTTAGTTAAGACTTAAAGCCGGAGTACCACAAGGTAGTGTATTTGGCCCACGAAACACGTTTCTAAAAGTCTTACCAAGAGAAGTTAGCGGTGAAATTTGGTAACCTAATAAAATTAAAAGCGCCATAAGCAACACCAAATTGCCTGTTTTTAAAGAAGATGAAGTCGATGGCATAAAATGTAAATATCGAGGTAAAGATAGCCCACAGATAAATAACCTAATTAATTATAGTACCATTTCCTGCACAATTTGCTACTCAATTCATCGTTTCTGTATTATTAATTTGCAGCATCTAATTTTAACGACTGTAAAGTATAGTTGTATAGTTGTTAGGACAACTATTTCAGTTGAAAAGGCGATTGTACAGTCAAATACAAATGACAAACTACCAGAGAAATTTTAAAAATTACAGCTGGATGTGTTCCTTACACATCCTTACACAAATTAATATACAGTATATCTCCACGGATTGAGGTACACAGAGGAAACGAATTTTTATTGTGATTTTTCAAAAATGCCAAACTTGTAGTTGTAAGTTATTCCGCAGTAACGTGTCACACCCGTCACGCCCGTTTAACGACTATACATAAGCAATGGGGGCTTTTATTATTATTTTGATGCAACATTATAACAAAAAGACGACTCCTCTTTTATAATTCTTGTAGATAGATGTTCAAACTGATAAGTTTTATGAAAAACTGTTTTAAATAGCCGTGACGGTCGTTATCTACCAGCACAGTGATCTCTTGGTTATAGTGTAAAGTTTCTATTCTAATATAGTTAATAAATAATTCTAGTTTTTATGTGAAATATAGGCTAGCTACTATTATATTGATTGCATCATGTGTAGTAGCTAGAATAAGCATATAAATAAGCCAATAATCTTGTCAAAGACATTAATAACAATAATGGGAGCTCAAATCAAAGTACTACCTGACAATGTCACACAAACATTTTCCTAATTATATGTAGATATTGTGACATCACAAGATGCCAACTTGGTATATTTAATTCTAGAAAAATATCAAAATCTATGTTCAAGAAGTTATAAATAACTTTTTTCCCAAAATTTTGATGGTAGTTTTTCAAGCACAGCTTTGCCTTTTTTAAACAGCAAAACTCCGAAGTTAAAACTACGCCATGGAATAAAAACTCATACAAATTTACTGAAGTTTTTAATGGGGTTTTACGTTATTTTGCGACATCTCATATTGATTAAAACAACTATTTTTATAATATTGCCTTGTAGTATTTCAATTCTACATGCAAATTATAAAATTTCAGATTATATTTTTGATCCGATTGATACCAAGGTGAGTATTTTAGTCATGCCACAAAACCAGTGTACTAAAAATTGTAATCATTTTATAGATTTTTGAGTAATATCTGGTATTCCTCAAGGCTCCAAGTTGGGGCCTTTAAACACAAAAACTTTTAAATCAAAACTTTTTGAAACTTTGTCTACAGCTTTATTTTAATGTTTTAATTGATATCTGAAAAATTGTGGACAACAAATTTATTGTACAGTCAAAACTTCTCTAACTCGAAAAAAAATTTAAAAAACAAGGACAAACTTTTAGAAAAACAAAGAAAACCCTTTAGAAAAACAAGGTGATCATTTGTTTAACAGTAAACAAAAATCCAATATGCTAAAAATTACATTTTTAAAGGAGATGGACGAGAGTTTTCTTTAAATGCTTTTCCAACAAAACACTAGATTTTAAAGGACAAAAAAGCTGTGGTGGCAAACACTGCAATGAAAGGATTACTGTTATGATTTTGAGTAACATGAGTGGTACCAAAAAGTTGAAATTGCTTATGATTGGCCAAGTCCAAAACGAAAAATAGTTTGACTGTAGTTTATTTGAGTCAAATAATGTGTTCTTCGTGCTGTTATATCAACAAGAAATAAATTAATTTTCCCCCAAAAGCAAAAATATGACGTTAACAAAAACAAAATCTCAAGACACTTTGTTCTTTTGATTAGTCTTTTGTTTCCTCTTGAAAACAAAAGACTAATCAGAACAACAACACGACTCATTAGATGCATCGACAACAATGCATTATCGTCAATTTAAACCAATTAATTATGTCCACAGTTCCACTCATGATAATTCGATTGTGTTCTATTGTTTAACTCCATTATTTCACCGCCTATTTCCTAATACGAATTACCATTGCAATAATATTATTACAACACACCCTACACAAAAACATTTATACAATTCCTTTTGTAAAAATTAAACTTACCAATTGATTCTGAGCAGTCGATATATCACAAATACGTCCCCAGGCCGTAGGCTCCGTGTCGTAGAGCCTATTTGGTTCCCATCCGATGACTTTTAGGTAATCCCGGACACCGGCAAATATACACTCTCCGTCCGGATTGAAGCACATGCACCTTACAGACCCTAAATCACGTTCACTCGACACCAAACTGAAATTCTCCAGATCGAAAAAATTCACCGATCTATCCGTACCACCCGTCGCCAACAAAAACTCGTGCGGGTGAAACTCGACACTAGTAACCGCGTTTACGTGTTCCGTGAACTCTTTTAGCACCCGTCCGACGCGTAAATCCCAGATTTTAACCGAACAATCGTCACCACCGGAAACAATCCACTGCCCGTCCGGACTAAATTTTAAACTGTTTACCCGACCTTTGTGTCCCGGATACGTAAATAAATAACCTTTTTTTCGGGAATCCCACATTTTTATGGTACAATCCGCACTTCCGGATACTAGATAGTCACCGTACGGGTGGAAGTCTATGCATTTTATGCTGTCCCGATGTCCCGTTAATGTTCGCACTAGTTTCGCTGCTTCTAAGTCCCAGACTTTGATGGCCCCGGCGCGGGAACCAGCGCAAACTAGTTCCTCGACGCAGTTGAATTGCACGCAGTCGACGGGTGTTGTATGTCCGCTTAAACTCATGAAACAAGACTGCTTCCCGATGGCCCATAGGTTAACTTTCTTGTCGTCCCCACCGGTGACCATAACACGGCCAGATTTGTGCCCCAACGCTAAGCAGTTCACGTTAGCGTTGTGTGCCACAAATTCCTCTGTATAAAAAAAATTAATAATTATTTACCTATATATTATATAACTAAACCAAAAATACTTACGGAGTTTCCAGGATCTCTTATTAACAGATGCCATCTCCCTCAAAATTATAATCAAAATCCTCGAGCTTAAAACTTTAACTTAAAGAAAACTTTCATTTTACATTTTTTCGCGCACCTTATTCGCATGGGTACAACGAAATTTTGATGTTAAAAAGTACTTAAAAAGTTCGAGAATCACTAAGAAAAAATGTTCGATTGCGTGCCGTATTCCTTCCTTGACATGTTTAGCAAAACCTTTTACGGATATTCTGCGACCACTCACAGGTAAATTTGCGTCTTGGT
The DNA here is from genome assembly GCA_963966075.1 of Aphodius sticticus. Taxonomy (NCBI): domain Eukaryota; kingdom Metazoa; phylum Arthropoda; class Insecta; order Coleoptera; family Scarabaeidae; genus Aphodius; species Aphodius sticticus. The sequence goes on along the minus strand of OZ014508.1, from coordinate 1,556,735 downwards.
CTATATTCACCGACTTATTTACAGGTACTATACGGACGAAAATAACCACTAACTGACTGACAGTTACAATTTTAAAGGTTATGCCCACACAACATATTGCGCACTCGTGCAACTGGCCAATTAACCGAATGCTTCATAATTCATACTCGCAACACTGCTTGAAAGAATTGAAATGTATATAATATGCATCAAATCTTGTGATAACGAGTTATACTATCGATAAATAATGATTAAATGCAAATGTACAGAGTTAGACCTGCACACAACACATTCACAACACATTCTACATTCAAATATTCTACATGCATTTTGCTAATTTCTTAGTTTATCAGCAGTCTGTATGTACCGATCTACTCAAAAGCTAGTCTCAATTCAAAATTTGTGCCTTCTGATTCAGATTCTACGGAGGAAAACATACTAGAAAACATTTTTTCTTCTTTTTGATTATTTCTGTAATGATTTTTTTATTTGTTAATAGCCTGAACCCCTTTATAATTAGTATTCCTAATTCTACGCAAGCTTTTTAGCGTTACAAAAGCAAAATTAAAATAGTGAGTAAAATATACAAGATAAAAACGGAATATTGTGTTCTGAAATCAAAAGGTTGGCACTCTGTTTTATTCATACCTAACAGAATTCTGTTTTACCGACCCACCACGCGACGTGTCAAAATATTTGATTCTTCGTAATGCTATTATCTAATTTGACCAATTCACCTCAAATTTGATAACCGAACACAAGGAAGAAATTCGCACAACATGGCACTTATAAAGCAGGCAATTCTTCTGCTAATGACGCCGGAATGTTACGACAATTACTTCGAAGACTTCGATTTTTTCGATGGTAAGCGTTGCAGTTCCATATTAGACAAGAAAACAATTGAATTTCTTTGCAGGCAGTTGTTTTAAATCCACCCTAAGCAAGTGCTTAGGATTTGGTATTATCTTAGGCTCCATTCTAGTGAAGTTACCTCAGATTTTGAAGATTGTAAGGAGTAAAAGCGGCGAAGGAATTAATTTGATAAGTGTGACTTTAGATTTGTGCGCTATTACGATATATTTGGCTTATAATTACGTTAAGAATTTCCCGTTTAGTGCGTGGGGTGATAGCACGTTCTTAGCTGTGCAAACTTCGTTAATTGCCGCGTTAGTTCTCTATTACCAAAAGCAAAAAGTTCAAGCAATCGGTTATATTTTAATTTATCTAGTGCTAACTTATATTCTTGCTGGGGGAATCACACCTTTACAGATTTTATGGACCCTCCAAGGGTTTAATATTCCGATTCTCTTAGCGGGAAAGCTTGCTCAAGCTTATACGAATTACAAAAACGGCTCAACAGGCCAATTATCCGCGATTACGTTGTTCTTATTGTTCTTTGGCGCTGCGGCTAGAATTTTCACTTCTATTCAAGAAACCGGGGACAGTATGGTTATTTTGACGCATTCCTTTTCTGCATTTGCTAACGGGGTTATCGTATTCCAACTTTTGTATTACTGGAACGCTGGTGTACAGAAAAAGACTGATTAGTTTTGTAGGTAGATTTATTTTGGCAACTTGGCGTAGTGGTTTAGCGATTCTTCGAAGTTGTTGAAGTTTGGCACTAAATATACATAATATTATGTAGATTTGGCTACAATAGTCATTTTGTAAAGAGTGAAGAAGAATTTTTTGTATAAGCAGATGTTTTTTTATGTATAATTAGGATAATAAATGGTATGAAAGATGTATTATTTTGTTTTTTTTTTATATAATAATAAATATTTTCTAAAGGACACCCTACGAAATCATAACCGTTTTATTGTATTTGCTATTTCAGTTTATTGCCAATGAATATTTGGCACCGCAGACTATTGCACCTTGTAACTAGGCAACCCAATCAACGGTCATAACCAAACTCAAAAAAGCGAAATTTTTAAACAAATTTCTTCACCAAAAATACGTATCGACCTCGCATAAATTCGCATGCCGAGGATGTGCGTTTATTTCGGAAAAGCATATTGAATATCATCCGACCTCAAATTTCTTCAAATGACAGTGACTTTCGTATCATGCAGTTGTAAAACAATTTTGACAGCGCTGGGAGCCATTTTATATCGAACACGAGTTCCTGCATTTGCCGGTTTTTAATTATCTAAAAACACGGAGATTCTCTAATTGAGCAACTGAAATAACGACTACGTAAGTAATATAATGAACTCTATACCTTTTTCGCTACAAATTTTGTAAACCCGGCATGAAAACTAACCTATTGATTGCGCAATTTTTACTATAGTAACTTTACAGGAAAGCATGTCTGCGGCGCAATTTTTCAATAGGATCGGCCAAGTTGGTCTCGGGGTTGCCCTAGTTGGAGGTGTGATCAACTCAGCCCTATTCAACGGTAAAAATTAAAAGTTTACGAGTGTATTATTTGCGTTACTATACACATTTTTCTTCACAGTTGACGGTGGGCATAGAGCTGTTATTTTTGACAGATTTAGCGGGGTTAAGAAGAATGTCGAAGGCGAAGGCACACATTTCTTTATTCCGTGGGTCCAAAGGCCGATTATTTTTGACGTTCGATCAAGACCTAGGAATGTACCTGTCGTTACCGGCAGTAAAGGTAAAACTGTTATATTATTAATTGTACAGGATGTTCCATGTTCAAAATGTCTTGATAAATTTCGAATCTTTCAAAGTATTTCAAGATATACAGTGATCTATGTAGAATTCTAAAGTTATTTCACATAAAGCTAACAAATTCCATTTTATATCAAATATTTTAGATGTATTTGTCAATGATGGTGAGGCAATCTGTCACATAACTGTCATCCACGTTGGATTTGACAGACTTTGACACTAGCGTTGTATAATAATGATAGTTTGTTCAAATAATGAACTCATTATTTGAACGAACTGTCATTATACAACGCTAGTATCATTATAATCATTGGCATGTATAATGAATCTTATTATATGTGCGTCGTAGATAAATTTTATTACTAAAACGACATCGTCTAAAATCTTTATTATCTACTTTTATTTTCTTTTTACAGATTTGCAAAATGTAAACATCACGTTACGTATTCTATTTAGACCGATTCCGGATCAGCTGCCAAAAATTTACACCATCTTAGGTCAGGATTACGAAGAGCGCGTTTTGCCATCCATTACGACTGAAGTCCTGAAAGCTGTGGTGGCTCAATTTGACGCTGGGGAGTTGATTACGCAGCGTGACCTTGTCTCGCAACGTGTCAGCAATGACCTCACGGAAAGGGCAGCGCAGTTTGGCGTCATCCTGGATGATATTTCGATCACTCATTTAACGTTCGGCAAGGAGTTTACTCAGGCCGTTGAATTGAAACAGGTCAGTAGTTACGTATTTATTTAGTAGGATTACAATAAGTAGGAGTACGTATTATAATTTGAAAATACAATCTATCAAATATGTGATTTTTTTGTACTAAAAAAAATGTTGCCAGGATCTAGCATTACTTATAATTTGTGTATTTTTTGTTGTTGATCACTGTCTTTTTATGAAACCGTAAACAGTTCCACAATGTGTTCATTATGAAACCAAAGTAGAAAACCATAATATTAACCTAATTTCTATTGATCTTTTAAGAAATTGTGAATTGAGTCTTGATTTCAAGATCAGTAGATAAATTTGTCTTTTTCTTCATTTTAAATGGTTTTTGGCACTGATTTTCTGCAAAAGTAGACTTTATTCTCAATGTCTGCTTTGAGATACCGATTCTATAGAAGAAAAATGTTGCCAGGATCTAGAATTACTTATAATTTGTGTATTTTTTGTTGTTGATCACTGTCTTTTTATGAAACCGTAAACAGTTCCACAATGTGTTCATTATGAAACCAAAGTAGAAAACCATAATATTAACCTAATTTCTATTGATCTTTTTATTTTATTGATCATGCATCTCTTGTGTCAAGTGCATCATATTCTCTTGCATATCATCAATTTTCTTTAGCAAACATCTGCAACATGCATCTTCTATAAATAAAAAACAAACAACTCTACAAATTTGTATTTTGTTCGTAGGTTGCCCAACAAGACGCAGAAAAAGCTCGATTCCTCGTAGAAAAAGCGGAACAAACCAAAAAAGCGACAATTATCTCCGCCGAAGGTGACGCCCAAGCCGCAGTCTTGCTAGCAAAAGCCTTCGGAGACGCTGGCGAAGGTCTGGTCGAATTACGTCGTATCGAAGCTGCCGAAGATATCGCCTATCAACTATCCAGATCTAGACAGGTGTCGTATTTGCCTTCCGGCCAGAATCTGCTGCTAAACGTGCCAACGCCGCAATGATCTGTCAACGAGGAGTTTCCGAGTGCATTTTTATAAAGGATGTTGCGGAGTACGGAGTTTGTAAAGGTCGGGCTCGTTTGTCAATTGGCTGGTCGATCATGCGGGATTTTTTTTACGTAAAACGTATGGTCTGTAGGGTATATCGCAAACTCCGCGTCTTCAGTATGGTTATATTAGTTGTTTTAGTTTTTAAGAGCCAATTGTCTACGGAATTGTTTTTTTTTGTGAGGAACGTCGGAACAAAATGCTGTTATCATCGTTATGAAATAAATTTTTGATGAATAGGGTTGTGTTTTATTGTGGTGATGGGAACTTATTGACTGGGGTTCTTAAAACAATTTATTGAATATGAAATCAACATGATTCAGTATGGTGTTTCAAAAAACAATGGATAAAATAGAATCTGGAAAATGAAGGAAAAGTAAGTAAATAATAAGAAAAAAATTGTCACATTTTGGAAAAAGCTAAGAATTTACAGCTATTGTGAGTTTGCCAACTTTTGAAAATTAGAAAACTAGACTTATCTGTTTTTGACAGGTTTATGTCTCAAAATTAATGACAGGTCACCCTGCTATTTTTTTGTGAGAGATTTCAGCGTGATTTTAGAACAGTATGGGGCTACAGCAAAACGTAACTGTTTGGCATGGTTTTTACTTGTACTTTTTTTTTGTGCAAAATTTTTTTTATTATTAAATGGTGACGTAATATTAAGTACTATGCCATTAACTGTTTTGCAGTATTTTCGTCTTATGTTATTTTGCATACACTCTGAAAAATGTCTATCGCTTTAAGGTAGTCAAATGTTTTTGTTCACATTTTTGTGTGTTAATAGACACCCATGGTCGTGATCCCTGTATGCTCGACAACACTTACTTATTATATATATTGGTATTCATTGAATTTCAAGTCATTTTGTCATCTTTCTATCGTTTATTAATGTGGGATTATTATTTTTAATTAATAATTGTTTGTAAATATATTTTGTTTCTGAATCATTGAACTCTTATTCTAGAATTTAAGATTTTGTATGATTTTCAACCAATATTGTAGTCTTTTTATTACTTTTTAATACGCTAGGAGAAATTGTTGTTAATTTCCTATAATAGTTTCTAGCTCGTGGTCATCGAGCATCTGATAAAATATCTAAATAACAAATTGCTAAACAATAAAAAGGCAACAATATTATTTTCAAATTTACCCCGTTAACGAGAAATAATGACTAAATGTAGAGAAAAGTGGATTAATTTGAAAATTCTGCGTTACGGATAATCGACGACGAAATAATATTTTTTTTTATTTTACTATTATACTTGAACACTTGTAAGGCGACAATGTTAGGTCAACTACTTACTAACTTTTGAACGAACTCATGTACGGAAATGTATTGTGTCAACGCTGGAGAGAGTCAGAAAATGGTACCAATATTACAAACAGCGTATAGAATCTATTGTCATGTATCATAGGACGGCCCTTTTAGTTCAAATAAGTTTTGTATGAAATTTTTTATTATTTAACATTTTTGAAACTCTCTTTTCATTAACCGAAGTTTTGTAATTTTAGTACAAATTTTTGCCAATAATGGGTTAACTTTAAATCTTTTTAAATTATTTGATTTTAAAATAGTTATTCTATGATACTTCATACAACCTACTTTACTAAAGCAATTTCTAAAGTTGGTACAATATTCCGGCTCTCTGCAGTTCCTAAACGGCGTCTATCTGGACATGAGTTCGTTATCAAAAGTTGGTCTACTATCAAAAGTTGACTATACCTTATCTATATATTCTACGCTTATTAGTTTAACACCCAGTGTAATTAAGATAAACTGTGCAGTAGTGCCAAAAATTGCGAAGCAATGGAATCTAATAAGTACGATCAAATAAAAGTGCATACAACAATTGGACCCCACAGTGCAAAATTTAGATACCGTATCTTGTCATCTTGTGGCTCTTTCGCGACTGTTACGAGAGGGCAATATCTAATAAAACTGACATTGGTGACAATAGCCAATAATAATCGGAATAGTCATCATTTATCTAGTAATTTTTTTGCATCCTTCACTGTACGAAAATGTCATTTTTGAATCTTTGGGGGGACACGAACGATGTTAATTGCTGGCTAGGCGTTTAGTTAATAACTTTCAAGCCTAGCCGCAAAAATATTTTACACATATTTTATTGTCTGTCCAATAAATACATAGCTTTCAATTCGGTTTGACATTTGCGAGATCGATCTAATCAAAAAGATCAACCTGATCTATGATCAAAACATCCATCTGATATGATAATAACAGATTTATCGATCAGATTTATTTATCGGTCTTGAATTGTGATCAAAGATCGATCACAAATATCTCGCCCACCTCTATCTTTTTCGTTTTTCGCGTAGCGGTAGTTGGGTTCGAAATCCATGGGTTAAAGTTAGCGCTAAAACAATTTTTGAACGCGGCGGGGCGATAGTTCGCCGCTTTCGCGCCAGGTGGCGTGATCACGCCGTCATGTCCCGGAGCTTAGCGTATCGGACCTCGAATTTTTAATATTTTTGCGTAAAATAGGTCGGAAACCGCCAGGAAAACTATGCGAAAGTCATTCGCGATACCTGTTCTTGAATTTCCATCAGTTATTTCGTACTGTTCGGTAAGCATTTTCCCTTAAAACTACTTTGAGAGTCGACACTGTCAAGAGTTAGCTTTTACACAAAATGGCGGATGCGTAGGGAGCTATGAATAAACATGTATCTAAATGGTATGGCTGTTAAATAATTAATTTTATTATTGGGGTGTTGAATTTGGTCAAAATTAATTGGATTATCGTATTTTTGGGCTATTTATTGCGATTTCTGCTCCGATTTCGGTATTTTGCGTCAAGTTTGTAGTAACTGCAAACCATTGTATGTTATTTTTTGGTTACAGGTTATGGTTTCAAAGCGTTCAGCGTGATTTCAAAGGAGCGTGTGACTACTGCGAAACGTAAGTGTTTAGCAGGGTTTCTACTTGTATTTTATTTTGTATAAGCAGTGATATAAGAGATAATAAGTCGCCTCAGATATGTATAAAGCACAAATCTCCCCTAAATAACATTTCAAGGTTAGCGGTAAAACAATTTTCGAACGGAGCAGGCTACGTTATAGGCGATAGTTTGCCGCTTTCGCGACAGGTGGCGAGATCATGGCGTCATGTCCGGGAGCTTCGTGTATCGGACCTTGAGTTTTCGATATTTTTGCGTAAAATAGGTCGGAAACCGCCGGGAAAACTATGCGAAAATCTTCCGCGATCCCTGTTTTGAATTTTCGTCAGTTATTTCGTACGGATCGGTAAGCATTTCTCCGTAAAACTACTTTGAAACTCGACGCTGTCAAGGGTTTGCTTTTACACAAAATGGCGGATGCGCAGGGAGCTATGCAATTCTAATTTATTTATTTTATTATAGATATTGATTTTCGGGTTTTTATAGTGGGTATTGTTTGAATTTAGAGGATTGTCGAGCAATTTTGGGCGTTTTCTTTAGATTTTTAACTGTCGGTTGATGTTTGAGGTTTTCTTTTTGAGTTTCGGTAAATTTAGTGTTATGTTTGTACGAAAAACGTGTGAAGTTGTATTGTAAATTGTAATATTTGTTTATAGGTGATAATTTTGGCGATTCAAGTCGGAGTTTCCAGAATCCAGTAACATGGAAGACCTAAGCTGCATTGAGGGAGTGGTGTCAGCAAAAGGCAGGAAATCCTTGAGAAATAAAGTTCTGGAAGCCGGAGGATCCATGAGGAAACAGGAATACCCAGGATTAAGCAGGAGGAAACAGGAGGACCCAGGAGGAATCATGAATACCCAAGAGGAAACAGGAGGATCCAGGAGGACCCGGGAATACCCAGGATTAAGCAGGAGGAAACAGGAGGACCCAGGAGGAATCAGGAATACCCAGGATTAAGCAGGAGGAAACAGGAGGACCCAGGAGGAATCATGAATACCCAAGAGGAAACAGGAGGATCCAGGAGGAAACAGGAGGACCCAGGAATACCCAGGATTAAGCAGGAGGAAACAGGAGGACCCAGGAGGAAACAGGAGGACCTAGGAGGAATCAGGAATACCCAGGAGGTAACAGGAGGACCTAGGAGGAAACAGGAGGACCCAGGAATACTCAGGATTAAGCAGGAGGAAACAGCAGGACGCAGGAGGAATCAGGAATACCCAGGAGGAAACAGGAGGACCTAGGAGGAATCAGGAATACCCAGGAGGAAACAGGACGACGCAGGAGGAAACAGGAGTACCCAGGAATACTCAGGATTAAGCAGGAGGAAAGAGGAGGACCCAGAAGGAAACAGGAGTACCCTGGAGCAAACAGGAGGACCCAGGAATACCCAGGATTAAGCAGGAGGAAACAGGAGGACCCAATGCAAAATAGTAAGAAGAAGTAGGTAAGTCAATCTTGCATGATTTATAATTATAAGTATGTATAGGTATCACAGACAAAAATATTTTGCAATATTTCCACGTTATCATAAAACAAACTTTGTCTATTACGTTATATGGGGTTGAAATTAAAAGGAATTGAAGTGTCAAGAAATTAGCAAAACTGGGAAACTTTTTTAATATTGATTTGTGAGAAAATTTTATTCTTTATAAAAGTTGTTGGATCTTCTAAAAACGATACTGTAACTATCAAATTTGGCATTTTGTGTGTGGTGTACAGAGCATTTAAGAAAATAGGAATTTGAGTTAAGAGTATCTTTATTTTTAATATTACCAATAAATCTGATGTGGCCAGGCACATGACTTTATCATACTATATATAAAATTAATAGTTTAGCTGCATGAGATTCTATTTGGTCGAGATCTTTCGTGTCTGCATTAAAATGAAACTAGTTAGTCAGGATTTGACAGATATTTTCACTCTAATGACAGTAGGTATTGTCAAAACGCCAGCGCTTGACACTACCTACTGTCGTTAGAATGAAAACATCTCTCAAATCCTGGCTAGTTTTATATTAATGCAGACACGACCAAATAGAATTTGCCCATGCAGCTGAACTAGTAATTTTACCGAAAAATGTCAGTATGTATAAAATTTCCTCTACTTTAATTTATTATTTAACTATTTTGACGAAATTACAGAAATGGCGGCTCATTTGCAAAATTGTTAAAAAATGCTAAGAGTAAACATCCACTTCCTTTGGACTTTTGAACAAAAACCTTTTCAGCTCTAAGTTCGGTCATGAAACTTCTAAATATGAAGTTTTGTCCCGGTACCGTTAGTAGTTTCTCCGGAATCACACACACACAGACATTTTTTGTACCTTGGTCAAATATGTTCATGGGACCCAAAAGGACATATTACTACTAAAAATTTTTTGACACAATCGTACTTCGTATGATAAAATAAAAAAAACACAATTAATATCCATAATAATAAAAGTAAGGAGCATATTTAGTAAAAAAATTCACAATATTAAAAGTAAATTCAGTAAACAAATAAAGGAAGAAACAAAATACATGTGAACATTTTTAGACATCTCTACAAATAAAGGTCATTCTGAGGAAAAAGTGACATGTCGATTTATTGGGTTTTTCAATTCCTAAGTTATAGAGGCGTTTACAATATGCCAGTTTTGCTATTATTTCAAACAACTAACTTTTTAAGGAATAAAGAAACCATATAAGTCCTATGAAACTTATATGCTCAGTGCATCTGGAAAATTTTTGCAGGGAAAAAGTGGGACACCTGTATAAACGTGTATCCTAGGTTAATATTTAAAATTTTTGTTTTTAATGTTTTATTAAATAATCAATGGATTTGTAATTTAAATGGATTTAAAATACTTGTTGTAATATTTGTTGTCAACTTTATAAAGTCGTATCAATGACACAAGTCAATATAATTACAAATATAATGGCTGTTTTGTAATATTATATAAACTCTGGATTTCAGATGTTTTGCTTGATACCTATAAATATTGGACAATTTTTCACCCTAGCTTTACTGAAATCTTACAATTTAAAATTTTCTTTTGACAATATTGCTTCTTCATTAGAACGGAATAAAGTTGTCGGTGGTTTTTCTCATACTATCATGAGAAAACCAAACTATCTTTCAAGTTTCAATTCTCTTTTCATAATAGTCCAACCAGTCTACTAAAGAATACACTTTTTAAAGTTAAATGTCACAAAATATAAAGAAAACAGAAACCTCAAAGTTGAAAAGAAAAAACAGAAAACCAAAACAACCAACTCACAGAGTATCTCAGCATTTAGAAAGTTCTACCATGTTGCATTATATTTTTTGTGTCAAAATTACACTTTTTTATCTACAATATTTAGCTGTCCTTTGCTATTTCAAACACTTTCAGTAATTTCTTTTCTTTTTGCAACAAATATTTTAATACCATTGTATAGAAATAAAACAGACATTAAAAATATAACCTTTAATATATCAAAATATATAAACATGGCATAATATCTTATAATACATATGGCATAATTCTTAAATACTACAAATAATAAAATAACAAAAATAAAACATCTTTCTTCTCTATATCCACCTATTTAGTCGCTCCAGTACTCGGCGTATGCATACTTTGAGTTTCCGCGATAAGTTCCAGCGGGTACCCCAAACTTTCGATATTGTCATCCGTGCAAAGAGCAAATGATCGTAAACTTAGCACCTTAAATTGACCAATTGTTCTGGTCAACCATTCAACGTCAACAGTAATCAATCGGTAAGTCTCCAACCATTCTAAAAAAAATATATTTATATACATAAAAATACATTTATGTACAAAAATTAAAATTAAAAAAAAAAAAAAACTTACCTTCGCATTCGAAATAATCCTGCGTTGACTTTGCTTCCATGACTATGATTCTTATTCCGGATAATTTGGAAATCGTCTCCAGTTTTGGGACAAGTTCTCCACCCATAAATGTAATTAATTGCTAATAATAAAGATTAAAAAAGTTGTTAATAGTAGCTAAATGAATAGAAAAATTTGTCGTGTTTTTGTTACCTCAATTTCTTCTTTAGCTGCCGACATAAATGGTGGGACTAGATGGATCTTGTAGCCTAAGAATAAAGGCATCCTTTTACCGTAGATCCTTGAATTTCGGGGGCCTGGTAAGCTGGAAACGTCCAATGCTTCGTAACCGACCTAAATAAACGTAAAATAATTGTAAAATAAGTTGATTATAAAGATTTTATCGACAATGTGGACAAGAATTTATTAAGATTACTACAAGCCTTTCAAATTTTGGGATGAAAACTCTCTAAGAAACTCCTAAAAATTTCCGACTGAAAATTGTTACTGACTTATTACCAGTGGCCGGAAAAAAATGTATGTCTCGCAGCGCTAGAAGTCGCCCAGCTATGAGTGTGCGTAGCGGGCACGCATGAGTCAATGACGACTTATGCGGTCGATTGGATTGATATCCATAGACGCGAAGCGCCTGGCGGTCGGTAGTAAACCGAGTGAATTTAATATTAAATGTTTGTCGTAACTATATGCAACACGTGCCCGCTGAAATATTTTACTCATTTCTTGGATATGCACGATTGTATTACTGCATATTTTTCTAAATTATCTTCAGTAAAATTATTTCGCTTAGATGTTAAAATGTCTTTAAACCTTGAAAATGATCTTTCTACATCGCAGCTAGTCACAGGCGCAAAAGAATAAACCAACACCAAATTGGAATATTTTTGAGAAATTCCTTCATCCGTAAATGAATTCGTAGAGATTTGTTTTAAAATATTAAAATCCGGATTTCTATGTACTACCGCATCAATTTTTTACTGATTGGTGCTTCAATGCTTCGTAACTTTTCGTACAGAGATTCAATCCTTTGAAAACTGCTTGCAAGTTCAACATTTTGTTGTTCTAGAAACTTTATGATTGGCAATACTTGCGCAAAATTTGTATCAATAAATTTTTATTGTTCATGCAAATCTTGTAATGATAGTACTTTTTTGCAGTCTTTAATACTAACTGCTTCATCAGGCAAATTTAAGATGAAGGGTTTGATGTTATCAAAGTTTCTTGCATAAAAAATTGGCACTTCTAACCATGTACCCTATCTCGTAATAACTGGTTGTGGTGGCAAAGGTAGATTAGGGCACTTTTCCTTGTAAAGAGACAATCTGGAAGGAGCTTTCAATAAATTTTTTTTGCATGTGCTTATTAGCGTATTCACGTCTGGAAATTCTTCCCGAATAAATTCACAAATTCTATGAATAGCGTGTACAAAACATGTCAAATGAAGAATATTTGAAAAATGTTGTTTAAGTAATTTTCCAACTTTTAACATAATCGCAGCAGCGTCAGAAACAAACAGTAATACTTTGGTAGCGTCTGTGATTCCTACTTTTTTTATGGCGTCATTTACTATTGTACATATCTCTTCAGCTTTGACGGTACAGCGAAACTGAGTAGATATTAAATAGGGTTTATATAAGTCTTGCGGGTCCAACAATCCGACAACGACGTTGACCACACATCTACCCTTCATATCCGTAGTTTCATCTGCAGAAACCCAAATATATTTATTGGATAGTTTTGACTTTATTTTAGAAATTGGTTTTGTCATATTGCCCTTGTACGTAATATTTTCTAATTGTGGATTCATCGGGTAAGTCTCGTCCAGTATACTTCTTGATAAATTTTTTAAAAACGGGATTATTAATTTTTGTGAAAGGTATATTAGCAGAAATAAATGTTTCACATAAATCATCAAAAAAGTTTTTAGTTGACGTTCCTGATACATTTTCCATGTGTTTTTTTGCTTTTACAAGAGCCCGAAGACATTGTTTACTACGAATAATTAAATTTCGTGAGCAGAAATTGCAAACCACTTCCCTTTTCTTAACGAACGTGAAAGTATTGCCAAACTCAGCTAGCAAACGATTCATTGCAGGATTTTCAAACTAAGTACAACTATAAAATAAAAAAATAATTCAACTCTAAGTATAAAACAGAAGAACAAATTCGAAATGGAAAATAGAAACAGATATTCACACAAAATTTCAAGAAACAACACAATTGAAAGAAACTGCTTAAATTATCTATCGTCGAAGCGGAAATTTAAACAAGGCAAGCGACTGTACTCGATCAATGCCAAAGCAGGTGTAGTGGTATGTACACCATGAGCCGAAGCCAGACCGGCTAGCCGCTCGCGACCCCACCAGCACGTGTCCCATGCACGACACTAGAAAATATACATTTTTGTCCGGCCACTGGTTATAAGGCTGTACACAAATTTTTTCTTTACATAGTTTAGTGTCATCGGTACATTATCATTTTGAATTACCCGGTTTTAAGAAAATATCATTTACCAATTGCAATTTTTAATTATATATATATATTTGAAATTAATAATTTTAATTTCAACGGTAATTTACGAAAAAAATTAATTACCGTAACTTAACATCCCTGAATTTATTTGTTAATGGTAACATAACATTTTATGGCATCACATTATCAAGTCATTTTGTTATGTCATCCAGTATCTGAATTTTTGTAGAGATACACCGTTAATTGCGTAAAATTTTGCAATTTTAAATGCAGTTGGACCTTGCCCTAAATGTTACTTAATTGAGAGTATTAATTATATCTTTTGATGATATAACACCACTAGTAGATATCCGGAATTTTATGTTCATGTCATTAAACTTACCTATAACTAAAAAACCAAGCAATTTTCAACATAAATAAATTAGTCTTAATCTCCTTAAAATCTATCAAATGACCAGACTTAATCATAAAATCATCAAAAAAACTGCCTTTTCTCGGAGATTTCAACGACACAACGAACAACAAACCCGCAAAAAATTTAAAAAAAAAAATTTCAACTCACCTCGGGCACAATCTTATTCTGGTTTAGGCATTCTCGGATCCACTCAAAGCTTACGACCCATTTCCCCGTCGCAACTGCCATCAAATACTTCATCGTATGATCGAATATACAATTATTTTCGTTGACGGATACAACCATATGCGTGACGTTCTCACCAAACGAATTGCTATACGTCGCTAATTTCTTCTTAGTCAACGCCATAATCACCAAAATCTGCTCCTTATTAAGCCTCGTGCAAGAAATACACGGTTTTGTAACTTTCATAGGCGCAGGCATCAACTCCGTAGACCCCGTAGAGCAAACACTTTCGTCCAAAGAATTATTCCTACTCTCCTGTCGCATAAAACTCAAAATACTCTTCTGTTTCGTTTGCGCTGGCGTCACAGTTTTCTGCGGGGTTTGCGATTTGACCGCAACCACGTCTAACGGCGAGAACTTCGATTGTTTCGCTACCTCTATGGGATTTAAACGTTTCCTCTCCAATCTTATCGGAGACACTCCTATCTCGATATCCCCCGCGTGCGTTTTTTGTGTGCTCGTAATAACCCGTGACCTCTGAGTACTCGTAATTACGTTCTTTTCTTGGTTTGACAGAAATCTCATCATTTCAGATTCTGTTAAACTTAGAAATTCTGTTTGGTTATCGGGTTCTCTAGTTTCGGGGTTATGTTGGGTGTTTTTGAGGTTAGGTGCGGTCGGTTGGTTTCCGGGGACCATGGTAACGTCTAAATCGTCGGGATCTGACGGTTGGTTGCTTGGTGACTTTGTTTCGATGTCGCCAAGGTCTTGGAATTCTGTTGGTGGGGCGAACGTTTGGTCTAAGAAGGCGGTGGGGTTGGTTAACGATATGATGTCGGGGGAGTCCTCTGGTGGTGGTAGTGGGAGTAATAGTTTTCGTTGCGATGCCGGTTTGGTTTGTGAGAATAATCTGTGGAAGATAAAAAAAAATTGGTATATGTCTACTGTAGAAAAACTGCAGTACTGCATAAAGAATAACAAAGAACAAATTAAAAAAATTGTTGAAATGGAGAGAAATAATATGAAGGAAATAATAAAGTAATGAATAAATTTAAAGAATACGTTGCAATAATTGTCAAGAGATATTTTTATAGTATGTGACTACAAATGTATAATATAATACTATAAAAGAAATGATACGTAAATATAAGCTTCAATAATTGCAAAAAAAAATTGTTTTAGCATGTAACTACAGTAGAAAAACTGCAGTACTCCATAAAGAATAATAGACATTAAATTAACAATTTTTTCAAATTAATAAATAATACCATAAAAGAAAAGACGTAAATATATGCTTCAATAATTATCAAGTAATTTTTTTAGCATGTGACTACAGTAGAAAAACTGCTGTACTCCATAAAGAATAATAAATAACAAATTAACAAGTTATTTAAATGGATAAATAATACCATGAAAGAAATGATACATAAATATATGCTTCGATAATTGTCAAGAAATTCTGTTTTAGCATGTGACTACAGTAGAAAACTGCTGTACTCCAAAAAGAATAATAAATAACAACATAACAAGTTATTTAAATGGATAAATAATACAATGAAAGAAATGATTCATAAATATATGCTTCAATAATTGTTAAGAAATTTTGTTTTAGCATGTGACTACAGTAGAAAAACTGCAGTACTCCATAAAGAATAATAAATAATATAATTATTTGTTGAAATGGATAAATAATACCATGAAGGAAATGATACGTAAATATTTGCGTCAATCATTGTTAAGTAAGTTTTTAGCACGTGCTTACAGTAGAAAAACTGCAGTACTCCATAAAGAATAATAAATAAAAATATAATGATTTGTTGAAATGGATAAATAATACCATGAAGGAAATGATATGTAAATATTTGCGTCAATCATTGTTAAGTAAATTTTTAGCATGTGACTACAGTAGAAAAACTGCAGTACTCCATAAAAAATAATAAATAACAAATTAACATTTTTTTAAAATGGATAAATAATAACATCAAAGAAACGAAACAAAAATATTCACTTCAATAATAATTATCAAGTATTTTTTAGCATATGACTACAGTAGAAAATTTGCAGTACTCCATAAAGAACAATAAATCTCAAAATGGACAATTTGTTAATTTGTTATAATGATCCAATAACAATTATAATAATAAGCAAATAACTAAATTTATAAATCAGGTACAGTGTTTAGTACATGACTACAGTAGACAAACTGCAGTAAATCTCAAACTAAAAATTTGTCGTAACGAAAAAATAACTACATACCTTCTTTCTACGACTCGTTTCCTTTTAGGAGTACCCTCGATAACATCTTCCTCCATATCCGAATTAAACAATTCTTCACTCCTTTCCGAATTCATGCTCACAACTTTTTGATGTCTCGGCGACAAAATAATGTTCTGCAAAACCGTCACCTTTGAACTACCCATACCAAATTTCTCCTCGTGATTCTTCTCGCAAAAATCTCTACCGTACTCCTCAATCAAAGCTTCAACATTCGAGATTACCGGCTCATCGTCGACATCCATAATTTGCAACGCAGATTTATCAATTTTCGTCACAGGTAAATTATCGATATCCATATTAGCCATGAAAGATTCCGTCGATAATTTGAACACTGCGCTTTTCGGTAGTTCTTCGAAAGGTTCGTTGAATTCGTCTTCAATGGCGACGTCTATGGGAGATTCTCTGACAAGTTCTGGACTTTCTTCTTCTTCTTCGTCTTCTTCGATTTCTATCATTTCGTGATTATCGTTGTCGTTTGGAGTTTGGTGTTGTATTTTTTTGAGGTGAATTGTGTCGATTGGGTCTGCGTTAGACTTCTTTGTTTCTGCATTACGTAGCATGGCTTCGCATCTTTCCATGACGTCTTGGCTCTCGGTTTTCTTTGACGTCGAAGGTTTCGGCTCGATCAAAGTCTGTTTATTTTGATTTTGATTAGTTGTAGGTTTATCGTCGTATTTTTTCATTATGTTGTTCAGGTATGCCTGAAATTTTAAGCAATATTAGATATCGTAAATAAAATACTAAGGGACTATAGTTTAATAGCAATTTTCCCAAAAAAACATTTTTTATTGCTGAATTATTGCACGTTTAGCTCATGTTGTAACAATAGAGTTTTCAAGTTTCAACATTTAATTTTATTCCGCATAGTTTTATTTATGTTCTATGTAGTTTTATGTGAAGTATTTTTACATAAAAAAATATTCCATTTTCTTGTAGCCTTAGTGGTTTATTCTTTTTTGGAAACTGGACAATACCATGTCGTTCTTGTATATTGTTTTTATAACAGGTCAAATGTCTTTATTTTGATTACAATTCCATAATATTAGGCTTGCTAAATATATTTTTCTTAAATTAATTTTTGTTTATTCTGTTTGTCATTTAACGTATGTTGAACGATTGGGAACCATTTCAAAACTTAAATGAATTTCATAGCATAAATCATATATTAAATCAAATAAATTAAGGTGAGCTCAAAATGCTTTGGAAAAAACTACAAACTTGATTACAAAAATGTTAAATTTTTAAGTTATTGTAAAAATCAGTGTAATACTATTTTTGTGGAAATATTTAGCGAATTAAACAAAAACTTGTAATTGTAAAACAGGTGTTGAAAAGTTAAGTATTATTCATAAAAATTAACATTTGTTAATAAAAACATGTAAGGGTCTGACGTCCAAAAATTGAATTTTTTATGTTTGGATTTTGCTGCAGTCATTTTATTGATAACTTAAAATATCCGTTATTGTTTCCTAAGTATTTACATATGTTGTTATAAAAGTTATTAAAAAACAAAAAAGAATTGTAGATTTCCTGATAAAGCCAAAGATTTTGGTGAAATTTTGAAATAATATAGTTTTTATCTATTGTTGTTGCCGATATTCTAATATTTATTTAATATTTATTATACAGAGTGTTCCAGATGGACCTAACTATAAGACAATGGACCTAAATTTTAATTTCTCCAGAAAGAGTCATTCTTTTACATTTAAGACCCAGTTCTACCTCTCCTAAAACGCGTTTGCAAATAAAAGCGTTATTTATTGTTCAAAGTTTATGAAATTTTTTATGTAACTTCCTTGATAAATAACGAGTTGGGCTGGATGAAAAAAAAAATTTTTTAAAGATAAAAATCAATTTTACTTCTACGTCTTTGGTTTTTTTCAAATATAAAACATTTAGCCCAACTCATTATACAAAAATAGATTTTTTATTTAAGTACAATTTTAATCTAAACATTATAATTGCGATAACAAAGCGTAATTGCCAGAAATGTATGTAATTTGCCTATATTACGGGCCCGGTGTAGACAGCAGACGATAGCAGTTTTAAACACCGCCTATAACTACGCCACGCCTACTGCTATTTTTAGATTAGACTGTTCACAAGTTACGACCGTATATTGAATCAGGAGAACCGAGTTCTCGCATTTCACATTTATATGCACGGTTTACAAATTTAACACACGATAAAAGTCATATACTGTATGATATTATACTTAGTGTAGTTATACCCGCTAGGTGTTAGGTACATTTGTTTAATAATGGGTAGAAGTCGTGGCAAAATACCTAAACATCCGCATCTGCCCTCTAGACGAATTAGTAAAAGACGACTACGTACCACCTAAGTTAAAATATATGTATAGATAATCTAAAAGAACAATATTGTAATTATTTAATTACAAATGAGACAAAGAGACCAGAACAGGACTCAAATAAACATGAGACAATTAGCAGTGACGAACTTGGGTCGGCTCTAATGGATATTAGTTCAGCGACTGTATTGGGCAGTGTTACAGCGAGAATTGGATATAGCTAATGCCTGAATTTGTTTTCATTCATGAATCTTGCATTCATGACGCCCTAAACGTTATAAAATATAGCGAACTTGTAGGTGACAAAATATTTGGGATTTATATAAATGGTTTGGGGAACTTTGCACTATGTATATTATGATTTTACTTTATCATACGTAGTATGTAAAGTATTGTAATCGTGCCAAACAAAATTTTTGAGGTTTTAGCGGAAATGTCTTTTTGGATCCCTTGAACATTTTTGACCCAGGTAAAAAAAAAATTCTGTGTATGTGTGTGTGTGTTTTTTTGTGGCGACGATTCCGGAGAAACTACTAAGGTATCGGGACGAAACTTCATATTTAGAAGTTTCATAACCAAACTTAGAGCTGAAAAGCTTTCTGTTGAAAAGGATCCAAAGGAACTGGAGGTTTAGTCTTATAGCATTTTTGAAAGATTTTGCAAATAAGCCGCCATTTCTGAAAATTTGTCGAAATAGTTAAATAATAAATTAAAGTACAAGAAATTCTGAACAATTTATGACTATGGCATTTTTTGGTAAAATAAAAAGTTTAGCTGCATGATGAAATTATATTTTATCGAGATCGCTGCCTTAAAACTAGTTAGCCAGGATTTGTCAGATATTGTGATTCTAATGACAGTAGGTAGTGTCAAACGCTGATGTTTTGACAATACCTACTGTCAATATAATCAAAATATCCGTCTAGTTCCAGTAGCTTTATTATAAGATGCAGACATGGCCGATCTCGATCAAATAGAATCTCATGCAGCTGAACTATTAATTTTATATATGGTATGATAAAGTAATGTGCCTGAACGCATCAGATTATTTTTTTTTATTTTTGTCTTCGTGTGTCACTGCCGTGCGTTCGTTCGATATCCTGCATGTTTATAAGTAGATGTATTAGGTCCTCATTGCTCGATTTTAATTAATTCCTTTCTAAATTGAAGTCCATAATTCTGCGATGAGTTATCATGAGTTAATACATTTTTGTCAATTTACTATACTGTATGTATGTCACCCTGTTAAAAAGATTAAATATTATAATAGCAAGCGCGCTCTCTCTAAATTAAATCAATATATTTTCTTTTACCGCCTGGTGGCCGCCAGCCAGCTGTATGCAGTCCGGGATGCATATGCGTCCGTGATGAGTGAGAACACTAATACATTGTAACATGAGCGAAAGCGAAAGCGCCGACGCGCGGCGACAAACTGGCTGAGTACTTCCCCTTCGAATGTATTCGCGTCGACTATGCTCCGCCTTTGCCTGCTTCCTCCAAACCCCCCAACTTCCCCTTATCGTAAAACTGTGGCCTGGTTGACGTTGGTGGGGGCCAGGCAGACCACTCCCAGCAAAAAAAAACATCGCAACGAAATATTTCGTTTGGAAGTTGCGATGTTTTTAAAACGGAGCCTTAAGTATTATTCATAAAAATTAACATTTGTTAATAAAAACATGTAAGGGTCTGACGTCCAAAAATTGAATTTTTTATGTTTGGATATTGCTGCAGTCATTTTATTGATAACTTAAAATATCCGTTATTGTTTCCTAAGTATTTACATATGTTGTTATAAAAGTTATTAAAAAACAAAAAAAAATTGTAGATTTCCTGATAAAGCCAAAGATTTTGGTGAAATTTTGAAATAATATAGTTTTTATCTATTGTTGTTGCCGATATTCTAATATTTATTTAATATTTATTATACAGAGTGTTCCAGATGGACCTAACTATAAGACAATGGACCTAAATTTGAATTTCTCCAGAAAGAGTCATTCTTTTACATTTAAATGAAAAAAGTCTTAGGGAATAGTTGTTTTAAATATAATTTTATACGCAAATTTCAAATTAGAATCTTGTATCTCAAACCACTATTAAGAGTTCGCCCTAAAAATTATTCAGATTTTGCATGTGACATCAAAAGCTTTCATCTTGATATTTTAAAGAAGAATTGAAAAAATTTGAAATCTTGAAATCATTTCTAAATAACATCAATACAGAACTTATTATCTAAAAAACATCTTAAAGTTCTTTCTTGCATGAAAAGTACTTATTATTGTAAAACATTTGCAAATTTAGTCTTAAAACTACAATGTACAATTTTCAGTCTTATGGTGGTTTTTTCATATTTGTCAGTTTTTGAAAAATTACTGAAAACGCAGCATAATGTTGACTTAAGATCAAACAATAAAATAACACAAATGAAAACAATAAGAGATAAAATTCTAAAACTGATACAAAATATTCAAGTTTGATATCTGAGCTTTAAATTAAATTTAAAACAACTTTAAACTAAATTTTATTTAAATTAAAAATTACAACCACAACCTGGAGTTGAACCTCTGAGTTTCTGGTTTCTTACGTTCTATGTAGTTTTATGTGAAATATCTTTACAGAAAAAAAAAGATTCCATTTTCTTGTAGCCTTCCTGATTTATTCTTTTTTGGAAACACGGCAATACCATGACGTTCTTGTATATTCCTCCTCTAACAGGTCAAATATCTTTGATTTGATTATAATTTATCAATGCCATAATATTAGATTGGATAAATATAATTTTTTTAAAATTAATATTTCTTTTTCTGTTGTTAAAGATAAAACTACATCGCTTTTAAATTTAGGGGTTGGATTATTTCTTTATTCTGTTTGTGATTTAATGTATGTTGAACAGATTGGGAAATATTTCAAAACCTAAAATAATTTCATTGCATAAATTGTATATTAACAACAAAATAAATTTTGGTGAGCTCAAAATACTTTGGAAAAAAACTACAAGCTTGATTACAAAATTGTTAAATTTTTAAGTTATTGTAAAAATCAGTGTAAAAGTTTTTTGTGGAAATGCTTTTTATTTAACGAATTAAACAAAAGCTTGTATTTGTAAAACAGATGTTGAAAAGTTAAGGATTATTCATAAAAATTAATGATTGAATTTTTGATATTTGCTGCAGTTTACGTTGTCATTTTGTTTAACATTTGTCAAAAGTTGTAAATGATAAACTAGTAAATAAATAGTTTTTTATTGTTGATAACTTAAAATATCCGTTATTTTTTCCTAAGTATTTACATATGTTGTTATAAAAGTAGATAAAAAACAGAAAAAAATTGTAGATTTCCTGATAAAGCCAAAGATTTTGGTGAAATTTTGAAATAATATAGTTTTTATTTATTGTTGTTGCCAATATTCTAATATTTAATTAATATTTATTATACAGAGTGTTCCAGATGGACCTAACTATAAGACAATGGACCTATATTTTAATTTCTCCATAAAAAATATTTCTTTTACATTTAAATTAATAAAAGTCTTAGGGAATAGTTGTTTTAAATATAATTTTATGCCCAAATTTCAAATTGGAATCTTGTATCTCAAACCAATATTAAAAGTTTGCCCTAAAAATTATTGAGATTTTGCATGTGACGTCAAAAGCTTTCAAGTTGATATATTAAAGAATTTAAAAAATTTGAAAATATTGAAAGCTTGATTACAAAATTGTTAAATTATTAAGTTATTTTAAAAATCAGTGTAAAAGCTTTTTGTGAAAACGCTTTTTATTTAACGAATTAATAAAAGCTTGTGTTTGTAAAACAGATGTTGAAAAGTTAAGGATTATTCATAAAAATTAATGATTGAATTTTTGATATTTGCTGCAGTTTACGTTGTCATTTTGTTTAACATTTGTCAAAAGTTGTAAATGATAAACTAGTAAATAAATAGTTTTTTATTGTTGATAACTTAAAATATCCGTTATTTTTTCCTAAGTATTTACATATGTTGTTATAAAAGTAGATAAAAAACAGAAAAAAATTGTAGATTTCCTGATAAAGCCAAAGATTTTGGTGAAATTTTGAAATAATATAGTTTTTATTTATTGTTGTTGCCAATATTCTAATATTTAATTAATATTTATTATACAGAGTGTTCCAGATGGACCTAACTATAAGACAATGGACCTATATTTTAATTTCTCCATAAAAAATATTTCTTTTACATTTAAATTAATAAAAGTCTTAGGGAATAGTTGTTTTAAATATAATTTTATGCCCAAATTTCAAATTGGAATCTTGTATCTCAAACCAATATTAAAAGTTTGCCCTAAAAATTATTGAGATTTTGCATGTGACGTCAAAAGCTTTCAAGTTGATATATTAAAGAATTTAAAAAATTTGAAAATATTGAAAGCTTGATTACAAAATTGTTAAATTATTAAGTTATTTTAAAAATCAGTGTAAAAGCTTTTTGTGAAAACGCTTTTTATTTAACGAATTAATAAAAGCTTGTGTTTGTAAAACAGATGTTGAAAAGTTAAGGATTATTCATAAAAATTAATGATTGAATTTTTGATATTTGCTGCAGTTTACGTTGTCATTTTGTTTAACATTTGTCAAAAGTTGTAAATGATAAACTAGTAAATAAATAGTTTTTTATTGTTGATAACTTAAAATATCCGTTATTTTTTCCTAAGTATTTACATATGTTGTTATAAAAGTTGATAAAAAACAGAAAAAAATTGTAGATTTCCTGATAAAGCCAAAGATTTTGGTGAAATTTTGAAATAATATAGTTTTTATCTATTGTTGTTGCCGATATTCTAATATTTATTTAATATTTATTATACAGAGTGTTCCAGATGGACCTAACTATAAGACAATGGATTAAATTTTAATTTCTCCAGAAAAAGTAATTCTTTTACATTTAAATTAATAAGTCTTTGGGGATAGTTTTTTTTAAATATAATTCTATGCCCAAACATCAAATTGGAATCTTGTATCTCAAACCACTATTAAGAGTTTGCCCTAAAAACTATTCAGATTTTGCATGTGACGTCAAAAGCTTTCAACTTGATATTTTAAAGAATTTAAAAAATTTGAAAATACATATTGAAATCATTTCTAAATAAATCAATACAGAACTTGTTTTCTAAAAAATATCTTAAAGACTACAAATTGTCTACAATTTGTAGACAAATAGTAGACAATTTGTAGAAAATTTGTAGACAAATATTTAGTTTAAAGAAATATAAGTTTGCTAATACTCAATAATGTTACACAGACATTATTTCGTCTGTGTCCTATTTAATCTATTTTACAACTTTACAAATGTATTTTTTTGGATTCCTCAAGGTTCTCGAGTGGTGCCAGTTTTATTCACCTAACCTATTTAGGATTTATACTTTTATTAACTAAGACATGAAAAGTACTATTATTGTAAAAGATTAGCACATTTAGTCTTCAAACTACAGTGTACAATTTTCAGTCTTATGGTGGATTTGTCATATTTGTCGGTTTCTGAAAAACACAAATGAAAACAAGAAGAGGGAAAAATTCTAAAACTGATACAAAATATTCGAGTTTGATATCTGAGCGTTAAATTAAATTCAAAACAACTTAAAATTAAATTTTATTTAAATTAAAAATTACAACCACACCCTGGATTTGAACCATTTCGAGTTTCTAGCACAACTCTCCAACCAATTGAGCTATCAAATTCAGCAAATTATATAAACGAGTCAAAACTTACGCCGAAAAAAATACTTACATCGTAATCAACTTCCTCACACTTATCCAGCGACAAACTACCATCAGTCGCCTTCAAAGATTCACCATCCCCCTCCAAGACGTCCTCAGAAAGCATTTCTATACTCAAATTATCGGCCAAATACTTATTCTCCAGTCTCTTCTTCTTAGAAATCGACTCACTCTCACCATCATCAGACTCAACCATCCTTATCCGTTTATACGTTTTTAATGCAGCGGAAACGGACTCTTTCAATCTCACCCTTTCGTCAATTCTACTACCATTACTCAAAGAAATCTCCAAACACGATCGAACCGTCTCCGAAGTACTTTTAATTTGCGACGGAATATTAATTTCTTCGCGGGGATCATTCGTAATTTCATCGGAGTTAATAATTTTTGTTTCTGATGGGATTTTTTGTAGTTGCGTTGGGATTTTTTGTAGTTGCGTTGGGATTTTTTGTAGTTGCGTTGGGATTTTTTGTTGTTGCGTTGAAATTTGCGAAAAATTGATTTTACTTTTGTTAACGAGGTTCTGCGTATCGAAATCTATATTATCGAAAGATTGAGTGAATTCGTACTTATTAGTTTTCGGGGTTTTAGCATTTTCGCAATTCGGGCAGTTGAATTTTTCGGTTTGCACTTCTTTTTCGAATAATTCGCGCGTTTTAAAAGCTTCCGCCGAGGAGATTCTAAATCCTGAATCCGACGGGGTGTCGGTTTGAACGCAGACCGATTTCATTTCGTCGAAATTTACCGTTTGCGTAGAAATGAGTGTTTTTGCAACGGAAGAGTTCTGGGACTTGTTGGTCGTTTTGTTCAGGTGATCGACGATTAATTTTAGTTTTGAGATGCAGGATTTTACTTTTTGTGCGTTCGAGGTGTTTAAAAATGATTTTAACTCTTCTATAGTTGAAAATGCGTCATCTACTAAAGTACGGTTAACCTCAATTTTTTCGGGGGTTTTAAAGTTGACGGGTTTCCGGCAAGTTATATGTTCTGGTTTCGAACACTGCACCGAGCAAATTGGATCATCGTCATCGTCTGAAAAGATGTTTCCGCTTAGCAATTTTTCCGATTTTTCCCAAGCTTTATTCGTAAGGCTTTCAAAATTTTCGACGGTATTTTCTTTCTGATTCCTTTGTTTATTTGCGCTGTCATCCGTAAGTTCTATTATATCATTTTCAAGCTCTATATTCTCGTTTTCGTTCATTTTAAAAGTTTTTTTTGCATCGGAATCTTTTTTTTCGAAACACTCAACTTCTTGAAATTTCGTCAAAACAACAACAGGGTTCACAGCGGACAAATCTCTATCTTTTGGTGTCGAAGCCGTCAGACTAACGGGTAACATTTTCGTTTGACGCGTATTCCGATTAATAGTTTTATTAATCTTTTCGATTCTACCCCACCCTGTTTTATTTTTCGACGTCGTCCCTTCGTTAATTCCCTTTCCCTTCCTCAATTTTTGTTTACCACTTTTTACATCTTTCCCCACGCAAACCTCTACTTTATCTTTATTTTTTTCATCGCTGTCATCCTCAATAACAACTTTTTTCATTTCTTCCGATTGCCCGCAGAAAGAGTGCCGTTTAACTTTGACTAACGGCTTCGTAACGGTGACTTCTAAAGACCTGGGTCGTTTCTTCGGATCCTCGATCGGCCTTGGCGCTAAATCTTGTGAAACCGAAGGCACGTCAAAAGAAACGTCCATGACGTTTTCGTCGTCGCCGATAACATCTTGCGTTTGCGTTTTTCGCTCGAAATTGTTTTTTGTGTCGTGCAACCACTGCGCGATGCTCTCCCTACTTTCTTCATTCTCGAAGTTCTGGAGTGTATCGAAAATAACGACTTTATTCTCGTCGGAAACCTTGTTTTTGTCGGTAGTTGCGTTTTTTGATTTTCTAGCGTATTTTTTTTTAACGACCGGTTTCGGGACAGCTGCTATGTTCATCAGCCTGTCGAATACGTCAATTCTTCTATCCTGGTCCTCCGTTGGTTGTATAACGTTAGATGAATCTGTTGATGTTCGTCTAGATGTTCGTAAATTTTTATCATTGTCGTTCCTTGTTTTCAAAGCGTCTTCTATGTCTCTTATATTTGTCAAAAGGGAAACTAGAAACCGAAAAAATACATTTCATTGAAAGTGAACCAATCGTAACAAAGATTTTGTGAATAATACAAAAAAAATACAAGAAATACTCATATCTACATGATGATTTAACGGTTTTAGTCGGTTTTAGTATGCGACACCCTATGTGGCTTTCTTTTTTCAAAGTTGTAAAGGTGGGTGATAATCGTGAAGAACTACTTTACATTATCCCAAAAAAATAATGAAGATCCGTTAAAGATTACAGAAGTTATTCAAAAGAACGTCTGGTATCAGTACGGTGCTGTTTATGTCTATTTTCAAGACACCCTGTGGAATAAGTGAGTAACTTGAACAAATGCTAAAGTATTCTGTTACAAAGCCACATCAATTCTCAACGTTTTGTTCGTTGGTTCATTCCAATATCTGAATTTTTGTAGAAGATACACAATTTTACGTAAACCTTTGCAATTTGAAATTTTGTCAAACGCTGCGACAAATATTACTTGATTAAAAGTATTAGACTATTATTTGTAATACCAGCAATGATTTAACTTAAATGTAATGACTACAAATCAACAGATATAGTGAGATAAACAAATCAACAGAGGCTGCAACATAAAACTCGGTTTTACCAGTATTTCCGATAGCAATACAATGCAGCATTTTACTTAAAACTGTGTATCTTCCACAAAAATGCAGATATTGGAATGAATTAAAAAACAAAACGTTAAGAATTGATATGGCTTTGTAACTGCATGATTAAAAACCTCCATAAGTTGCTTAGTTACCCCACAGGGTGTCTCAAACTTAGACCAAAAACATAATTTCGATTCTCCCAGTATAATCAACTGTAACACTTCTTTTCTCAGAGTGTACATTACATAAAAATGAATTTCTACTTACTATCACAGCCGAAAATAGCTTGAACTTGCGTTGAAGCCGCGTCAATGAATTTTAATGCCGATTCAACATAAGAATTCACCGCTTTCCGCTGTCTATTAACAGCTTTCCGACAAATAGGACACTGCGGTATCTTAGTTGGAGCTTGGTCCTTGAACGTATTTACAAAAGTGTCCAGACACTCGTTGCAAAAGACATGATCGCAACTTATTCTTACAGCATTCTTTGTTGAGTCCAGACTAAAAAGTTAGGTTAGATTGGTTAAATTGCATCTTATCGAGTAATGAGGGATTGTCTCACCAAACTGGGCATTTTATTAGTTCCTTTAGGGCTAATACTTCCTTGACGAACGATTGAAACTGTTCCGCAGTTGTGAATTTAAATAATTCAGGCATTTTTGCGAAGTTTTATGCTGAAGTAAACAGAACCATCCCGCGGTAATTTACTGTTGAATCTGGGGGAAAAAGAAAAAAATATAAGTAACCAATGTGACGTCATTAATATATTAAAAGTTATGTTTAATACCAAACTGCAATGTATGATCTTTAACAATTAGTACTGCATGAAATTATAGTTTCTAATTTGTATTAAATATTTCGTGTCTTATGTGTTGCATAACTTTAGGGTTTTACGCTGTATAGTTCGAGAAGTTTGCGACAGGCGTCACTACTCACGATACTTATTCTCGTCTAATATCCGATTGATAATAGTTTTGAGTGCATTTTTAACTAAGTTAAATTTAGATACAGTAAAATTGTGATTTCTGATACGGGGGTGTGTGTAGCAAATATCGGTGGGGTTATAATTTTTAAACTTCGCGCTAAACGGGTACTAACTTGAACACAACGAAGTTTGCAAATCTGACGTTTAGTAAAAAAAAATGGACGCGAGCTACGCGAAAAAGTTAAACTCGGTGTTATTTCCAAAGACTATCGCGATAATTTGAACCCGCTAGTGCCCTTGTTGTGACCCAAATGTGCATTGTGATGCGTTCTACCTATGTATCGAAAAATTAGGACCCCCAAGCTTTAGGTGAGTTAGTTTTGTGAATATAATACTTGGGTTACGGGACAGTATTAAAAATGTATTATGTAGTACCTATTTTATCCGTTAGGCGGGTGGGGGCGTTCGGACTGTTCGAAGCTCGCAAATCTGACGTTTCTCTAAAACAATGGCCGCGAAATCCGTGACAATTTTAAGCCCGGCCTGTTTATCAAAGAATTTCGAGATAATTTTAACCCGTTAATGCCATCATTGTGACTAAAATATGCGTTGTGATACGTGTTACCTATATATCGAAAGATTGTGGATCCGCAGGCTTCGGTGAGTTTATTATTTCGAATATAATTCTTGCCCTTCGAGGTATTAGAAATTGGTTGTGTAGTTCCTATTTTAACCGCTAGATGGTGTTGAATATCTCGATTGTATTACCGGTCGGTAAATTAACACTTCGCAAGTTCACCGGTCGCAAATCTGACGTTTCTCGAAAAACAATGGCCGGGACATCCGCGAAATAGTTAAGCACGGTGTTATTTTCAAAGATTTTAGCGATAATTTGAACTCGAAAGTGCTTGTGTTGTGACGCAGATGTGGATTGTGATGCGTACTACCGATATATCGAAAAATTGCGGACCCTCCGGCTTTTGGTGAGTTAATTACTTCGAATATAATTCTTGCGTTTTGATCCGGTACCAAAAATTATTGTGTAGTTCCTGTTTTAGCATTAGAGGGTGTGTAATATCACCATTGAGTGATTCTCTGTACAAGGTGTGCCACGCTGCAAACAGAGTACCTTAATGGCTTTGAAATCAAAACACAGGTTTCTTCCTTATACAGGAAGTTTCTTAATAACATGCTAATATTTAAGGAGGTTATTCTTGGGTCTATTTTGAGAAACAAACTCATATGAACATATGTCCTAAAGGTCTTAACTTTTGAACTACAGGGTGCTAAAGTTTTAAGAAAAAAATCTTTTTTTTTATGATAACTTTGGTATGACCCTAGATATTCTTGTGAAACGAAGTACGCATCTTCTATGCATCAACAGGCATTTTTTGCTGTACAACCTATGTTTTATTCTTGCCAGTGGCGTTCGGGCGGGATTTGCACTGAATCATTTTAAAGAGAAAAGCTATACGCCACTGCTTTTTCTCAAAGTAAAATTATTTTTGAAATCTTCATTCCTTTCTGAGCAAATCTGGTCTCATGATTTTTTTTCGTTTGACGTATGGTTTTCGCATAAACAAATAAAATTTATTCATTTGCATGTTGTTATGAAATTTGTTATTATCAAGGGTTAAAACGTATCTGGTAGGTGAGAAGCAGATTTTGTTTTGTAAACGAAAACAGTTTTATAGTTCAAAAGTTAAGACCTTTAGGACATATGTTTATATGAATTTTTTTTCCTCAAAATGGACCCAAGAATGACCTCCTTAACTATTAGCATGTTATCAAGAAACACCCTGAATAAAAGTTGTAGATAAAATCATTCATTCTATATTCAGAAAATATTTTCATGCTTACAGGATGTCCCACAATAACGTACCAAAACAAACTTATGTTTTTTAAATGGAACACTAGGTATATTTTTGCAGTTTTTATTAAGATTTTTATCCTAATTATTATGACATCAACTTGTATTAGGCTATTATCAATTGTTTCGGAAATATTGTGAATGAATGCCAAAAAGAGGGCATTTTTCAAAGAATCATTCTTAGGTGTAGGAATAAGAAAACAAGTGAACTCGTTTTGGGTATTAAAAATATCACACTTTTCGATAGTTATTGTTGATTTGACATTCTAGATGATTTATCGGGAATAAATTGAGATTTGCTATATGGGTATATCCTGGGTAACAGACGCGATTAACAAAGCTTAAAATAGCGAAGAAACGAAAAAATCGTATGAATATTTTAATTAGTGCAAAGTACTAGTAGAGTGCTATATTAAACAAAAAGAAATTGGAAGGATAAATAGTGAAGTGCAAATATACAAGCAAAAGCAAAAGTGTTCGGACGCGACAAAAAATTGAAGTTTTTTTTATTAACGCGAGTAGAAATATTCCAAATTTAGCGATGATTGGAGAAAAAAATCTTTTTGTTTTATGTGCAAATGAAGACCAAAGAATGTCTTTTGTCGGCAGACTTATGAAATGTGGGAAATATCTTTCAGCTTTTTTTTATGATG
Organism: Aphodius sticticus; assembly: GCA_963966075.1. NCBI lineage: Eukaryota > Metazoa > Arthropoda > Insecta > Coleoptera > Scarabaeidae > Aphodius > Aphodius sticticus. The sequence goes on along the minus strand of OZ014508.1, from coordinate 1,526,083 downwards.
TACGAGTTCGGACGCGACATTACGGACGCGACAGTTTTTTCCCAAAGCATGAAATACAATAATGTTCATTTCAACTCTAACTTTATTTCAGAAATTTAACATAAAATTAATTCAGTTATAATAATATAGTAAAATTGGATTACTACACGCTACTATACTATACCGAGTACCGACCGATGCGTTCTGAGTGGTGGTAGTGGTAGGTAATGTCAGTGGTAGCAGACGAAATTATAGTATTTCTTACCAGCCGTGATAGTGACACATATTAGTTTGCATGTACATAAATTTGAGTCACTAACACTTCTTATCAGAAAAGCTATAATGGCATCTACTAATACCACTGCCAACCACTAATCAGAACACACCTTAAGCATACTTGATTTGAAATCGGACCTGTTTCAAGGTACAACCGTTCCAACGTACAGCTTGAAACAGGTCCGATTTCAAATCAGTAACTTTATAAACAAACTTTCAGTAATTTTACTATGGTATTTACTGAAAATTTTATGGTTTGCATTTTTCAAAAATATCTCAACAAGCACCCTGTTTGCTGTAGCACTCTGTATTTCCATTTACAGTAGAGCGCCGATAATCCGAACTAATTGGAACCGAAGGTGGTTCGGATTATCAAATGATTCGGATTTTCGAAAATAACCTAAAAAATGACACTTAGGCTTAAGAAATGTCTAAAAATGCCTAAAAACATGCACTTTAGTCGATTAAATATACATCTATTACACAAACTATTACATAATTATGTATTTAAACTCTTTTAAAACGCGTTCGGACTTTTGACGTTTCGGATTTTTGACGTTCGAATTTTTGATGTTCTACTGTATTTTAAAGCTAAGATATTATACTTTCAGATGCAATTGAATTTCTTTAAATATCTTCATTAGTTATGATTTTTGCCACGAAATAAGTGTAAGGCCGCCTCATAGTGTTACGGTTACGGACGCGACAAATTGCAAACATAAATAAAATTTTAATTTCGATTTGTCGTGAGTAAATTTTTTTGCTTTCTGAAACAAATGAATAAGCTCGCTTTGTAACTGAATGTTGCTTGAATTTCAAATGTTTATCGACTAATGACAACAATTAATATGGTTTTTGTTAACGGACGCGACATTAGGATATAGGTAAGATCAAATATAAAAATAATCCGTTATTCGAACTCGCTTCGCCCTTTTTACATTCTGAGGAAAAACGTTGTTGTTAGTAGAGAAAGTCGAAATAACAACAACAATATGATATTACTTTTAACAAGCTAAATACACAAAGATAAAAATTAATATTATTAGCCGAAAGGTTAAATAAAAAAATATAAAAATTACAGGCCTATAATTTATTACAAAATTAGCGAAAATTGAAACTGCTTTTCTATTTAAAACATATGCGCATTTAAGCTTAATTATTAAGTAATAAAAAACAATTTGGACCAGTCTGAATTTTTCGCTTGCGGTTGACCTTTTTTGGGATATATCCATATGTGAAATAACTTTAGAATTTTAAATGGAATAGCCTGCATATCTTGAAATGTTTTGAAATATCAGTAAACCAGCTTTCAGAAAATGCCTAACTCCTCGGTATGTCTATTGTCAACAGCTACAATGTTATTAAAAATCTAATTCAACATTTATAACTTATGCACAATAATGTAACGATTCTTCTGTTATGCAGCAACTTTTAGTACTTGCAAACTGCAAGATACAAGTCAAACATTATTCAAAATTTGTATCAGTTGATATAATAGCCTAATACAAGTTGATGTCAAAACAATTAGGATAAAAACCTTTTCAAAGCTCCTTTTTCTCTTTTAAAAGTCAAAATTATGCAAAATTTGTATAGCTACTTATAGCTTAGATTGTCACAGCTTTGGCGAATTTGATTGTCAATATCAAATAGTACCTGGATTGTTTCATAGGGGGCGTACTTGTTACCCACACAAAAATCGCGTTGTCATGCAACGAAAACAAAAAAAGAGGTGTAAAACAAAAAGTGGCCAATATTCCCGATGAAACAACACTATTTTTAATTAACATCAGCGGCGGGGATGCGCCCCCCGTGGTCCGTTTGTGCCGCGGCGCGGCCGCCTTCATCTGTCGATGCATTGGCTCTATCAACGCCACTTGTTATTTATTACGTTGGCACTTCTGGCCGCGCCGACGTGAAGTTCAATCAATCACAAAGCGATTCATTTGTAACTGTAAGTAGGTAGGTTGGTAGGACTATTAACACCTGACGATATTCCCGAATATTTGCCGGGCGTAAATAATGGGAAAAAACGAGGAATTAAGTAATTAATGTATGTTTGTAGGGGGGGGGGGGGTGAAGCGGACGTGGGAGTTTTCTGGGAGTTCCGAATTTAATAGGTGGCAAATGGAATTGTTTGGTAGAGTAAAATAATTTGGGCTGAATTAATGTGATTGTGATTCTTTTTCTTTGATTGGCAACATTGATGTTTCTCAATGCCAGTTTAATGAAAATTCTATAAATTGTACAGTGGGACGCTCAAATTTGTGCAGCAATTAATTATTCGATTTTTGCATTCAAATTGAGAACGTCAGTTTTTTAAAGAAAACATTAATATAAAATTTATATGGCTCAAAAGATTCAAAAGAAATCTTATTTTTTCATTATTAAGGGATAATGCCACTCTAGCGCGAGAAAAAATAGCCGATTTTGTAGGTATATTTTTTACAATATAGTAAATTTTTTTTTTTTTTTTATTAATAGGTAAGCATAAGATGCTTAACATATTGAAACTAATCTAAAAGATTAACCATCAATTTAAATCTGAATTCTTAAAACTAGGTACTTGTCTCTAATAGGCTATCCACTGATGTCCCTATATTTACTTTGTCCCAAACAAGAAGCACTAACACGTCACTCACTGTGCTCTGCTTTTTACACATTTCACTGATTCACTAGTTCGAAGGGTTTAGTTCTTTTTAGTCTTCTCACTAGATTCTGGTTGTCCAGTAGCTGCAGGGCCTCTACGTTGACGTGATGGCTTAGGCGAGATTCATGCTTAGTGGCGAGTCTTTTTATCTCTTGGATGACTTGTGGGACACCAAGATCACGGTGCAGGTCACTATTCCGTATGTACCAAGGAGCGTTAACCATATTCCTTAGTACTTTATTTTGGAAGGTCTGGATTCCTTGTATATTGGAGCTTTTTGCGCAGCCCCAAAGCTGGATGCCGTATAACCAAATCGGTTTTAGTACTTGGTTGTAGACTTGTAGTTTGTTCTGTACTGACAACTGAGAGTTTCTTCCCAGAAGCCAGTACAGTTCTCTGTATTTGAGGCCAAGCTCTACTCTTTTCTTCTTAACATGTTCTTTCCACCTTAGTTTTGTATCCAGTGTCATACCCAAATACTTTGCAGTGTTCGCATATGGAACTATGGCGTCGTTAATCTTGACATGAGGTATGTCCTCGATTCTTTTGTTTGTGAAGTTAATGTGGACAGATTTCAGTTCGTTGAGCTTGGTCTTCCATTTTCTGGTCCATTTGTATATTTTGTTACTAGCTTGTTGAAGATTCCTGGTAGATTCACCAATAGTTGATACCACTGCCATTAGAGCCGTGTCATCTGCGAATGTGGCCACTGTTACATTTTCCATCTGTGGAAGGTCACTTGTATATAGTAGATAGAGAATTGGTCCCAATACACTACCCTGGGGTACCCCAGCTTTGACTTCTTTTAGTTCCGAGTATTCATCGATCTGTTTTATTCTGAATAGTCTATCAGATATATAGGATGTTAGCAGCTCGACGTATTGTAAAGGTAGCATACTCTTTAGTTTGTGTATCAATCCTTCATGCCAAACCTTATCGAACGCTTGTGTCACATCAAGAAAGATTGTTGAGCAAATAAGCTTTTCTTCTAATGCTTTCTCTATGATATCTGTTATTCTATGGACTTGATCTATAGTGGAATGCTTTTCTCTAAAACCAAATTGGTGATTAGGAATTAGTTCTTTTCTCTCAATGATAGGTTTCATTCTCTTTAGAAGCAACTTTTCAAAGAGTTTCGATATCATTGGTAACAGTGATATTGGGCGATATGATTTGGCCTCGGTCGGTGGTTTGCCTAGTTTTGGTATCATGATGACTTCTGCTACTTTCCAGACATGTGGGATGTATTTTAATCTGAACGATGCATTTATTAGGTACGTCAGCATAACAATACCTTTCTTAGGTAATTGCTTAAGAACTTCTCCTGTGATAAGATCATATCCAGGTGCCTTCTTTGGATTCAGGTTTGTCTTGATTTCTCTGGCAACTTCCTTTGGAGTAACTAGCTGTATGGCTTCTTCATCATAGGTTATATCTTCATTCGTGATTGGCTCTGATTCGATGTTGTGTGGCTGGAAGATTTCTGTTAGATGTTCTGCAAAAATTTCAGCCTTCTGTTTATTGTTTCTTGCCCAGGTACCGTCTCTTCGTCTTATAGGTGGGACATGGGCCACTGGCCTCTTGTATTTCCTCACTGCTTTCCACAGCGAGTAATCTGTTTCTTTATCGGGAGTCAATTTGGTTAAGTAGGATTCCAATGATGCCTCTTTTAGTTTTTGAATTTCGCGTTTAAGTTGTTGGGATTTATTATTAAGTATGGTTTTGTCAGCTGGATCTCGTGACTGTTGCCATCTTCTTCTAGCTTGTCTTTTTTGCTTGACCATTTCTCTAATTTCCATAGGATAATTATTTCCAATAGTTCTGTGGGTGATTTCTTTAGTGTTGTTCCAAGCGGCTTTCTGGATGGTGTTGATGAATTTCTCGGCTTCTACGTCGAGCTGATCTCTGGTTTTAAGCTGGATATTTAGCTGTATAGTGTTTTCAAGCTCTATTTTAAAGCTTACCCAGTCTGTAGTTTTATTGGTCAAGGTTGGGGTACATTCCTTTTTGATTATGCTTTCGCTTAGAGTCATTAGTATTGCAGAGTGATCAGAGTCCAGATCAAAGTTCTCCTCAATATCAATGAAGTTCGGCGAAAATTTTCTTGTTATAAAGAAGTCTAAAAGATCCGGGGTTTTGTCCTGGTCAGTAGGCCAATAGGTTGGGTTACCTGTGGAATGGAATCGACATCCTCTTTCTTGGATTGCGTTTCTCAGCTCTCTCCCTTTTGTGGTTATCAGTCTGGAGCCCCAGTCTGTATGTTTGGCGTTATAATCACCACCCAGTATAAACCTTTCTCCGAGATGTTCTAAGAATTTATTATAATCTGTTTTCTTGAGATTAAACCTTGGGGGGCAATATATCGCACCTACAGTAAAATTCTGTTTGGTTGATTTTATACCAACGACCGTAAGTTGTACTTCTGCGCTCTTGAGATGGCACTCCTCATAGTGATTTATGCTATTTTTTATTATTACGGCACTTCCTCCTCTAGCTTGGTTATCCGGATGACATACTTCGTACACCTGATATCCCTTCAGCTTTAGATATGTCTGATTTGTTGAGTGTGTTTCTGAAACAAGACATATATCGATTTTATGTGTGTTTAGAAAAACTTCTATTTCCAATTTTCTGTTTCGTATACCGTTGGCATTCCAAGTTGCGATTCGTAAATCGTTAGTCATCTTATGTGTGTGTCTTTTACTGTTCTAGCTTAGATAATCTCTCTTCGATTTTGTCCATCCTTTCTAGAATTTTTTGTAGCAGCTGCATAGTAGCGTCACCTGAAGTTGATGGCTTGTCCTTTTTTGAGGAATCTGTCGCTTGAGCATATGTTGTGCTTGTATTTGTTTTTTTAATTGGTTTTGATTTTGGGATGTTACCTGCACGCTGTTGTTGACCCACTTTTGGTTGGGTTGGTAAGTTGGGTAGCCCTTTCTGGTCTCTGATTCGTTGTATTTCTTTTGCCACCATACAGCCTCTGTAGTTTGCAGGGTGAGCATCTCCACAGTTCCAGCATTTTGGTGGTACCTCTTTTGGTTTCTTGCATTCTGTCGAAAAATGTTTTCCCGCGCATTTAACGCATCGGGGTTCTTTGTTGCAGAATCGGTGGGTGTGTCCAAAAGCTTGACATCTTTTGCATTGCGGTACCTGTTTAGGCGTTCTTACCGCCTCTATTTCTACCTTCATTCCTAAGATGGATTTAATATTATAGATTTTCTTAATATCTTCCTCGTTACTAAACGTAAGCATAAACATCGGTAGTGGAGTTTTATCGCTTCGTTTTAGTATATTCGTGGCGTCAATTATAGAATAGCCGCCTTCTTTTAGTTCTTTCACTATGTCTTCATTTTTGCAGGTTGGATGTAGGCGCCTGACCATGACCTTAATTGGTCTTGTTTGTTTGTTTTCATAAGTGTACCAGTTTACTTTTTGTTCATTTAGCAGTTCGGTAAGTTTCCTGTATTCATCGATTTTCTCTACGTTGAGTTTTATATCGCCAGAATTCATTAGCGTAGCTTTGTACTTGAATTCTTTATTGTTTAAAGAATTTCGCATTGACTCGTAGTTTGTTACTTGGCTCACAATGACAGGTGGTGGCAAGAACGTTTTGTCTTTTTTTGTTTCTTTATTTTGATTTGTGTTTGTGGGCTGGGGTGAGACTACTAGTGATTCATGCATTTTGCGCTTTTTGCTTTTCCTTGCCTTTTTCACTACCCATTCTGTTTCTCTGGCCAATTCTTCCTCATCTGTATAATACTCCTTATTATTCGGAGTACTCGGTTCTGTTTTACTAGATTGCTCCAGAAATTTCTCTTGCAGGGCTTTGAGTTGTTCCTCTAAGTCCTTAAATTTGGCTTCTATCTGCTTTCTTGCGGATATTTCCTTTTGCAATTCCTTGTACAGTAGATGTTCATTTTCTGATGTAATCACAATTTCTTGTGTTGACATGGTGTCCTACTTATTGCTAGTACTCGTGCACTCACTCATAGTCAGCACTATAATACGCGCGCGGCACTATTTTTGTTTATTAAGCAATTGATTGGGCAATACGTTTGGTAATTCGCGAGCGATCAACATACGTCTGTACCGTTCAAAGGTTTGCACGAAATAGTAAATGAATTACAAAATCTCTTTAAAGCCCCTTATTGTTCATATTTTGAGGAATATTCACAATAAAAAAAAACAAATAAATAAAAAATAGCAGCGTTAGAGGACATCAAAGGAAACCTCTTCCGGCGGACAGGGTTGCACGGCCGGAAAGATTTTGCACGCAGGTTTTCACTTAGCCATAAAAACAAAAAAAGAGTTGATTCTATATAAGATTATCTCGGGAAGTACGTACGGAAATTAGAAAAATCCGCTTTAAAACAAAATGGCGCACGTTTTAACACAAATTATCACTTTTAGGTACAAAATTCGGTTAAAAATTGTTTATAACAAAGAAGGTTTCGAACTTATGGTAAAATCCGTACGTACTTCTCTAGATAATATTGTTCTGAAGCTGCAGATAAAATTTGAAGTGAATTGACGGAAATCAGTTGAAGTTATCGTTCAGGCCAGTTTGAAAAATGTGGGTTTAAGAAAACACCGTTTAAAGTATTGTGTAACTTTGATGTATAGAATTGTTATATTTTACTATAGTCGGCGAAGCCTGGACCATATAATTATCTTTTCAAATTAACATTTTCCTCCTCTTGTTTCTTTCTGTTTGATTTTGACGACAGACGGACTGTTTTGCAGCATCAGTCAGGGATGGCTCTGAAAACATGATGCGCCGTGCGTCAGCCTTCGCGCAGATATTATTGCAGTTTGGCTAGATGCTCATACTTGCTGCAATATTCACCATTACTTTGCCACTTGAAAGAGAAAATGAAATCACCAGGTGGCATTTCATCGGTCAGAATTTATGATACAGTGTCGCTCAGATTTATTTTCTTCATGTTATCAATTGAATCATGATTATGACGAGTCCATCATAAATTGAAAGCTCATTTATAGGCTTCTGGGTTAACTTCCCTTTCTCTTCGAGGCCCTAACTGGTTTTTGTCAAATGGCGGGGACGAGTGCCATTAGTTTTTTCACGTGATCTATGCATCCCTTTTCTTATTTTCTTTTCTTATTCCAAAATTTGCAAGCTTTGCAGTAAGTATTTAGATTTTATGAGAATATCAACAATTGTTCAAAATTCTCACAAGAAACCACGATTTGAAATCCTAAGTCACGGTTGCCACTTTCGGCCAATTTCGCATTTGATTTGCACGTTTTACACACTACAAGTTGTTAAATAGCAGAAAACACAACAACAAAGTTCAAAAGATGATAATTAAACGTCATCCACTCCAACGTTATATTATAATCTTCAACCGACATTACTTTTTTACCGGTGTGGACTATGGATACGTTATCAGGCAGAGCTCTAGTTCCAAACGCTTCAAACGCTGGCCATGTTAGTTCTATTTGAAAATCTGCTGCTTCCTTTCGACTCCTTTCGATCACGATATACTCCAAGAATGTCACTAATTATTTCTGCTATTTTTTTACCAACTAATCAAGAACAACACACGTTACATCAGACAGCTGTAACATTGTGCGGCTAGCGTCAGCTCAACGAACGTACCGACGATATTTCCACAAAGTCTGTGTTTTATAATATTTTATGTTATATTTCACACCACACATGTAATTCCTTCAAATAAGATAAGAGCGTATAGGTGTCTAGGCTGTTTCCTCTCACGCTAAACTTTTTGCATGTACGCTCGGCTAGACGCTTGGCCGTATGTTCATCAAATAAGCATTTTGATTTTTTTTCCAATATGAAGATCTCAAGACATCATTTAAGCAAAAAATTTATATTTTTGTTTTTCAAAAAATCTAGGGTGGTATTACCCCTTAATGGAAAATATAGCTTTTAATGTTAGTTTATTAGATATTCTTCTTAAGTAGCTAATCTTTTAGCTCAGATTTTTAACTATATTATCTGTATTACTAATACATTTCAACATGTTGTGTTGTCGTAGACTATTTCTGGAGTAGAGTTTACCGAATTTCTTATTTTCTTCATAACAATTTCAAATTTAATTTAATCACCGGTAGATTCGACCTTAAAAGAAGATCCCTTTGCAGAAAAAAAAATGCGACCACTTTCAAATTTGATCGGGAAGCATAAAAGGAAACTATTAGCTTTCTATTAGGCAGGCAGAGTGCGTGAATTGGTCAAATTAATTTTCAATAGAAACGCATCCGAAAATTGATAAATTTAGCACACGCACACTAATCATACTATCGTTATCTATTAGGGTCGCTTAGTAGGCATAAATTTAGGCGTTTATAGGTACGTCGTTAGATAATATTCAATTAAGGGTAGGCGCCCTGTTATTAGTCGGTACCCTCCGGCTGGAATTGACAGAAGGCACGCCAAACTTCGGATCGCCTAACCTAAAAAAATAACACAGGTATTTTACAACTCCTGAGATTTTCAATTATACTACGGGCCCTTTATAATAATTTGGCAATTTTTTGGGCGTGTTGCCTTAGGACGAATGGGTGAAAACGGTGCGTGAGTGGATATTACTGTTAGCAAAAGAAGAAAAAGTAGTTTCGAAATTAAACAATTGTGTTTTGCGAGTCACTCTAGGCTGTTCATGCATTCTTATCTTGAAATTGTTGGGGAGTTTTGCATTATTCCGAATGATTTGGTTTCTTCTGGCGTATGAATAATGAACGGGGGTGATAAATATGCATGAAGCTCGTATTCTTGGTTACTCGACGTTTCGGAAAGTGGGTTCACTTAAGTTGTCATCTCATCGTGATGGTATCCGAAACATCTGCTATGCGTAGATACCGGCGTAAATACTGATATTTCGATAATTATTTGGAGTATAAATGCCGAAAAGAACTAGGTAGGTACCTACTTATTTCGTGGGAATTATTTTGAATTTTTGTCTGAAAGATATGCATACATAAGTGATTCTACAATGTTGCCATTGCACTATGTAAATAAGAAATAATTATTTGTTTTTTAAGTGAAAACATCAATTTCGAATTTCCGCCAGTGGTAGAGATTCTATCGCATTCGATATTCTTAGTTTTAATAGTTGTGCATAGTCTTGTAATGTGGGTGGTATTTTATTTTAGGGACTGCATTTAATCTTCTTAATACAACGTATATCAATAATCTAGAATGACTGTACTATTGGCTTTGTCTAGAGAGTGCAAAATGTGGATTTACATCACTCCTGTAACAACAATGCTGTGCAAAATAATGTCATTAGTTGAAAAGTTGCTATCATCCGAAATACAGTAAATTTATGAAAATTTCGCTTATTTAATATTTCGTTACCAATCTCAAGACAGAAACCCAAACGTTTCAAATTCAAATGATACAATTTTATTTGCTTTATAAATTCTCGACATGCGGGTTTACTAATTGCAATTTGTAACGATTTTATTCGAAGGGATAATTTTGATTTTTTTAACGGAATGTAATAATGCTATTACAGATACATTGCATTTTTGATTTGAATTTCTGTCTAAAATCTGCGCTGTATTTTAAATCGTCCCAAGCATAAATAAACTATGACAGAATAAACATAAAAATAATAAAAACACGGTTTGATTATACAGGGTGTCTCACGGAACTGGTACATTAGAAGTTTCTCATCTTCTACTATTTCTGGAAACCTGAAATTTTGCAACTAGTATTTAGCCGATCTGAGCTCTTAAGCTAAAATATTCTCAAATTAACTGTCACGTCCGGTCACCGGAAGTCGGTATCAACTTTGTTGTTTTAAATGGAATGATATAATTTTTATTTTATTTTTGGTTTCTACGTATCAAAATACATGATTTTTGATGATGTTTTCCTATACCTAAATATCACTGTTTCTGAGTTTTTTGATTTTACTATTTTTTGGTGATTTTCGCGGTTACGTTTAAAATTGAATATCTCGGTTATTATTGAAACTAGAAGTTTCATTATTGGTGATCCAAAACTAGAAACATAACCATTAAGACGATGTTTAGTTCATCATGATATCTTATACAGGGTGTTCAAAATTTACAGGAAATCTTATTCCCTATCAATCAATCTTAAGGTTCCCTATATCTATCTTTAATAGTTTTTGAGATATTGTCAGTATAAAAGAATGCAAACTAAATACAAAACGATTTATTCTTCATTTATAGGAATGTAACAACTTTCGAACAGCAGGAAAACAGAAAAATATTGAAAAGGTTTGTTAAAACTAAAATAATATATTTGGGATTTCTAACTTAAATTAAAACTTAATTATGTTGTTCGAAATGCTGCCCGTTCAGCTCCAAACATTTTAAAACTCTTCGCTGTGCTTCTGTCATCGTCGTTCTTCGGATTTCTTGTGGCTGAAGTCCATTAATAGCGGCTACTACTCTGTTAGTCAATTCTTCTCGAGTATTAACTGGTGTGGAATAGACCTGACTTTTCACGTGACCCCCAGAAGTAAAAGTCTAATGGTGTTAAATCTGGTGAGCTTGGTGGCCACCGCCAGGGTCCCCTATTTCCGAACCACCTATCGTCAAACATCTGATTAAGTTGAATGGATACCACATGCGAGGAATGTACCGGTGCACCGTCCATTTGATAAAAGCAGTCGCGTAAAATATTGAGGGGAAGAGTTTCGCAAAAATTGCTCACACATCCACGCAAAATTTCTAAATATCTATCACTATTTAAACGTTCGTTGTAAATTTCGTATCTAATTTCGTCCCCTATTATTAAATGCGAGTCTTCAAAATGGATTTAAAGAAAAGGTGACAATATCTCAAAAACTATTAAAGATAGATATAGGGAAGCCTAATACTGATTGATAGGGAATAAGATTTCCTATCGAATGGGGTATTGGTATACAGGGTGTTCCATTTGCAAAAAATGAGTTTTTTACGTTTGAAAATTTAGATCCAGTAAATTCTAGTTTCAAAATGTCAAGTTTCCAGAAATAGTAGAACATGAGAAACTTCTAATGTACCAGTTCCGTGAGACACCCTGTATAGTGAGCGAGTAGTGTATGGAAACATTAGAAAATCTCTGTGACGGTTTGTTATTTTAAAAATCCCGAACACGTCTATTTTTAATTTTCAAAATACACATTTCTGTGAAGAGTTAAATATTCGACTATAAATTGTTGTTACTGAGTTATGACGTCACCGACACTTTTTTTTAATAGCAACCCTATTTTTTTCTTACTGATTTTGGTAGATTATTTAATTGTCTAAATGGAATCGGAAATATTTTATGCCGTTACATAACAAAATGTTTTAAAATTGAATTTACAATTGAAAATTGTAAAATATTGATTATTTTAGCGAAAATTGCTTTTGTGAATTGAGTGTAAAATTGCATTTTGGTAGAATTAAATGCCCTGAAAATGAATCTAGGCTCCAAAATTTTCTATCGCGCAAGGTTTTCGAAAAAACAGAGGTGAAAGTTGCAAAAAAACGTCATTTTAAAATTTTTTTTGCAAATTTCTACCAGCTGAACCCATTGTTCTAGAAACCTCAAAATGATCATCACATAGTAAACCTTAATATTTGCCCTTTTACCTGAAATCCTAAAAGTTTGTTCCGAAAACGCATATTCGCTTTTTATAACCAAACGAGTTATCAATATTACCCTAATTTTCAACTGTCTTTCTCCCGAAAATTTTCTTACAGCGGTAAAATTTGTAAAATACTTTTAAGACAATTAACAGATTTATCAATATCAGTACACAAAATATGGAGTTACTGTTTAAAAAATATGTCGTGACGTCGAAAACAGTTGAAGGTCGGAAATTGAATTTGATGTAATTATGTATATTTTGATAATAACAAACCCTTTCAGATATTTTGTCTTGTTTCCATACTTTACGCACTGTATAAAGTATTATCAATGTTTGAAGGCTGCAATTGTTGTGTTCGATATTTGTATCACAAACGTGGACCAGTTTCAAATGAGTTTTTTCGTGACATGTACTAGAAATTGAAAATTGGGAACACACGTGGATATTTGTTCATGAAGTTCTTCCTGTCAGTATAAATAGTTTAGATTCATACGAATTTTACAAGATAGCTTTACAGGACCACCACAAATGTTATATCAAACCGAATTTTCTGATAAATAATAATTCTGTGAAACGTACGAAGCAAAATTCAAGGTGAATTCACACCGCACAATCTGATAAGATAAATGAACAATGTACGGTATGTACTAATTTGTGTGGGCCTTAAGAAATGTCGTGGGGTTAAAGGTCACGGCGCTCTTCCACTCAGTCCCTCTCGTCTGACATCTACATATTTTTACTGTGTGGGCCGCAAATTAAAGGTTCTGCGCGCACCACTCCTACTTGTTAGCCATTTTAATTATACTCGGCTTTATTAATTTAGCATTTCAATTTTAGTTTATAGCGGGCGGTGTTTCCGTTTTTAATCGAAAGGTATGTACGCGGCGAACCCTCCGTACGGTCGGTCGTACGGTCTACGCAATTTTCACTGGAAATTATATGAATATATTTACATAAACATACACACCAGGTATTTACACTGTCAACACCGGCCGCGGACGTATACGGTATTTTTGCACACTTCACGTTAATTGAATTTTATAGTCAATATGTACCTAATCTGTTTTTTAATGTTTCTGTTTTCTTTTTATTTGTAAATTATTCTACACACCGGCAAAACTAAATGTAGTGTTGTTTTTCAGTATATTTTTTATTGTTCCAAGATGATTTGTTTTTCTGTTTGCTATGTTTACGCAGCATATTTAGTAAACTTGCACTAGCTAGAAGACTGCTAGGCAAATGAACATGACTATTCCGATATTGGTGATACCGTATCCGGTAGGAATGTCTGCTGGTATGTACCGGATGTTACCAATGTATTCAAATTAAAGCAGAAATTGAACAAGAAATTAGAGAAGAAATTGGACAAGAAATTGTACAAGAAATTGTACAAGAAATTGTACAAGAAATTGTACAAGAAATTGACAAGAAATTGACAAGAAATTGTACAAGAAATTGTACAAGAAATTGTACAAGAAATTGTACAAGAAATTGTACAAGAAATTGTACAAGAAATTGTACAAGAAATTGGACAAGAAACTGGACAAGAAATTGTACAAGAAATTGTACAAGAAATTGTACAAGAAATTGTACAAGAAATTGTCTAAGAAATTGTACAAGAAATTGTACAAGAAATTATCTAAGAAATTGTACAAGAAATTGTACAAGAAATTGTACAAGAAATTGACAAGAAATTGACAAGAAATTGTACAAGAAATTCTACAAGAAATTGTACAAGAAATTGTACAAGAAATTGTACAAGAAATTGCACAAGAAATTGTATAAGAAATTGTACAAGAAATTGTACAAGAAATTGTACAAGAAATTGGACAAGAAATTGGACAAGAGATTGGACAAGAAATTGGACAAGAAATTGGATAAGACATTGTACAAGGAATTGTACAAGGTATTGAACAAGAAATTGGACAAGAAATTGAAATTGTTTGTCTGAATAACAAGAAATTGATCACTGGAGGATAATTTGTTATTTATTGTGTCTTTAAAAATAACTTTTTAACAACAAATTCCTTAAAGAATATTTCTTATGCGTGGAATCAGGGTTGTTATAAAGCACACTTTTTTATTTTAAACAAAACAAACGTTTTTTCTTATAAAATTTTGTCTTTTTAACGAAACAATGTGTTTAAACAAAAAAACATGATGAATCATAAATAAAACATGTAAATTACACGCAAGAAACATGTTCTAAACAGCGAATAAAACTTGTTTTAAACATGTTTTAAATCACGCAATTATTTTAATTGTAAGCATTTTAATCAGCTTATTTTCATTCTTTATTTTACTTGCTACCACTTATATTTTATGAAAAACAGCAAAAACTGAAGAGTTGAAGTAAATAACGAACTAAGTGCCAAAAACATTATTCCGAGATATTTAGAAAATAATGTGCAGCAAGATAAATGTTTTATAGAAAGCCATCCCCAATTTTTTGTGCATAGTTAAACAGATTGTACATCACATGTTGGTGTTGTTTCTTGGCGAGATCTTGTATCGCAAGAACAAATCTAAAGCACATTCAAAAATTCGGAGAAGGTGCTATCTCATTTCCCCCTTTGAGTCCTACAAGTTTATTTAAGACACTTCTGTCGTACCATGCATATTTCTCGAGATATTTAGGAGTCTCAGTTAAAAGGACCACCCGGTATATCTAAATTTGTCAAAATTACCCTAAATAATTCCCCAACCGTAAATAGTTTAAAAAATGCTTCAAATAAAAGTGTTTTGGGTTTAAACAAGCTCTTGGTTAATATATTATTCATTTTATTATGGAAGTTTGCAGTGATATCCAGCCCACTTTAATGTAATAAAACCAGTTTTTCAATTTTTGGCACTTAGTTCATTATTTACTTCAACTCTTGAACTGTTCAAATTTCCGTAGTTTAAAACACGTTTAAAACACAACTTTTAAAACGAACTGTTTAAAGCATGTTGAAAACAAAATAGTCTAAAACAAAATATTTGTTTTAAAACATGTTTTAAACACTGTTTTGAAACAAACTGTTGTAAACATAACAACCCTGCGTGGAATAAAACACAAATACCACCATCCAACTCTTGAAATTTCCCCTACTATGTACCCGAATCTTTATTCGGGTAGAGCTGAGTAGACATTTCAATAATGATGTCCAGCCTGACTCCAATCCAAGTTCGGTGTTTTAGATAACATTTTTTCATAGCTTTGAACATAAAGATACTTTACTCTTAAGAGTTTTTCATAGTTGGTTTAACACCCGGTACATGCATTCTAATATTTCCATTTTAAGTTTAAGACAAGACAAGGAATGCCAGGATCTAACAAAATTTGCAGACATAGAATATTCAAACCCTACACTTTCCACCTCGGATTCGTGCTAATTTTACTGTATTACTAATTCAATATTGCCGATTTTCAGTGTTTTATATTTCTAATAATTGTTTCTTATTGATTCGACAAAAAGAAACCAGAAATTCTTTTAGCAATTCTCTTAGCATTTTAATAAACAAAAAACGGGAAGAATTTAAAATTGTCTATCATCTACAGAAATTGAGATGTTACGATGAATCAACCAGCAACATGTAAAGGTAGCACCATTTCGAATATTTCGATGATGTTGACGAACGAAATAACGTATCCACGTGAAATATCTCAAAAGTCATTAGTTCTTGTTGCTGCTTCTCACACAGTCAATTAACAGAGACAGCACAACGGACACAAGCAAGCGTACCTTTGACAGATTATCGTCATTTATAACCACATCCTTAGTGGGTGCATGAATAACGTAATTAAGACAACGAACGACGAGGGCATCAGACTTTACTATACGAGCCGAGAAGTAAATATCTACAAATGGAAATCCTGAATAATCGCTCGGTTATGCGTCCAACATTAAAATAGAAACCCTTCCAGCACCCCCTTTCCCATAAGACGGAGGAGAGTAGATGGTAGATGGTAGACGGTAGACTAGAAATTCGCTTTGCGATTCTAAAATGCAAATGAGCTGTAAAAGATCGAGCGAGGCTTAGAAAACTAGAAGCCCAGACGGGGAGCAGTCGCGATCTCAATTAATCTCCCTTAATTGCTCGTCTGGCCGACTCGCGGGCCACCTAGCGGCGAGATAGATAATTATACGGGGTGCCCGCTAATAGCCAATGTAATTAGTGGAGCGGGCGTCTTTTATTAATTGAGGAAAAAATCGCCAGGTGGCTTCCGTGTCACGAAAATATATTTTTGAATCCCCACCGTTTCCCTCCGCTCTACTTGAATTATCGTTTTCTTTTTGTCTTTATTCCCGGTTTGCTTTCTATTGTGCGTAATTTCGATTGTGGAGGAGATTTTTCGTGATATAAAATATTTTCTACTTTGCATTCACAATGCACACATTGTAACACTGTTTTCGGTGTTACAATTAACACATTGTAATACCGAAAACAGTAACATTTTTGTCTGATTGGTACACAGTGATATCAAATGCCATATGCCAAACGTACAATACATAACCCAACATAACCACGCACTGCATCTTCTTAATCGCTTGCAATCACATAAACTGCGAAATATCAATATTCTATACATATTTAAACATGGGTGTAGCCTGCTGTAGTATGGCCAAAGGATTGGGGCTTTCTTAGTTTTGCTGTGTTCATCAAAATGCGCCAGCATGACGTTTACGGTGATGTTTTACGACTCTAGTAAGTGATTGTTATCATTCTTTTCAACTAAACATCAAATCCCCTTTTCAGATATAATTCAAGGACCACATTTACTTTAATAAGGTATTATGCGAAGATCAAACCTACATCGTAGATACGAACGATTTTAATTACTGCTGCGAGATTGTATATGCGCAATAAATGGTTTATCAGCATACACGTACGAAGCTATAGTACATTTAAAGTGTAGAGGATTTCTTAGTTTATGTTACGTATAAGTTTTCGGTAATATTTTGGACGCTTGGATGCTCGGTTAAATTCATATTCGTTTTTGTCCGTCGCTTTCGACTTCGTCTTAGTTCTGGTTGTGTCAAACGTATTTGTATTACCTCCATCACATGTAATTTTACTAAGTATAATTTATTCTAATAAACTACTTTGCCGAAATTAGAATTGGGTTTCAATTATAAGTGCTTGTAAATATATAAGCCGCAACGGCTACGTAGCGGAATTAGGTAGACACCGCTATTAAACGTTAAGCGTTATAACAATTCTTTAGTAAGTTCTTGTTCTTCGAAGTAACTAATCAGTCACCGCCAAACACTTCTATTCTGATTATTATACTTATGAAACCACTATTTTAAAATTGGTAACTTTTTAGGTTAAGTTTCATGTATTTATCGCAGTAGGGTTAAAAGTGTTGCCCCAAGCTCCATTATGATCATCGTTGCGACCTCGCTGAATATTTATTCAAACTTGTAGGCTAAAGTAGAGTAAAATTATTCACAATTAGATTTTGTCATGATTTTATCTCATCGATATCATCGTTAACGAAGTTGAGAGTTACTACAGTGCTACCACGTGGTACCCGCAAAATACCCTAGATTCTAATTTAGCGCGATATAGTAACCACAATTTCTAAACTTATATAAAATTAATGACACAAAGTAGAAAAAATAGTATATTACACTCGTTTTATAAGACGTATTGGTGCACTCGTTCCATTTGCAACAACTCGTGCGCCAATTTGACGTCTTATAAAACTTGTATAATAATATACTATATCCGTCGATCGTTTATTTATGAGTCAGTTTAGTGAATAGGAAATCGTTTATTAAACAACTCTATTAATGCGCGATTTCTATTAATGCATGATTTCTTATAGCCAATCACATTTGATTGGCCAATCCAACGTATGTGAAATGAATCCTTCCAATCAAAACATACCACCCTCTAGAACTGTCAGTGTCAAATTACATAAATTGTCATATAACCTAAAAAGACATTGGCGAAGAAGAATCTATGTAGACAACGCTAGAAGAATACGATCAACGAAAACAATTTGTAACCAACTCGAATATTAAACGGCGATTAGTGATCTCGACAATTAACGCTCTCGCTACGCTCGAGCGTTAAACAGTATCGATCATTAATCGCTCTTTTTAATAATATACTTGTTGGTTAAATAACTATTTTCTAATTACCGAAGCTGGGGACAAAGCGTCCAAAATCATAGGATAAAATCTCTGGTTTTTTTAATGAACTTTTCTCTATTCAATAATGTACACAAAACTGTACTTCTTGTATTTTATTGGTTATTTGCGAATGATATGAAATATTGTATTTTTACGGGTTTTCAGTTATAGAAATATTCGGGTTTCTTTGTATTTTGATATCGGAATCTCAAATAACATGAAATAAAATGTTTGATTTTTTTTTTATTTCAGGTTGGAAATGCCTGATGTCTGAAGAGGAAGGGAATGCCTGGAGAAAATAGAGGTGCCTATAGAGAGAGTAGGAACGCCTGGAGGGATTGTGAAATAAACAACGCACTCAAAAACTTGGTAAGTTGTTTTTTAGTGTTTGATTTTTGTATCTTAGTGCATTTCCGATGTTTGGTATTCTCAAACATTTTTTTTACGTGTATATCAACGGCGCGTTATGCCATCTTGGGGCCCTGGATAATCTTGAATTGGGGGGGGGGGGAGGCATATACATTAAGAAGTACTATTTGTGTTATACAAAAATGTTAAACGTAGGTACTTAACTAATTTAAAATTTATGAGTAATTAGCAAAAACAAAAATCATAAATAATAGGTAAGGTATTGACTCTTTTACAACAAAATTTAGTACGTACATAATTATTCATTGCAACTAATAAATATTCATAAAAAATAAAACATAACAAATAAATAGCTAATGAATATCTAACAATTAAAAATCAAAATTGGTTTGATAAGTTTACAAGAAAGAAATCAAATAAAAGTTTTAGGAAATTACATAAATTACAAACTTGAAACACTACTGAATATACAGGGTGATGCATTTGTAGAAATGCATGTCCCTGAGGTAATTCTTTTAAATGTTAAATGAAATCTATTAAACACTTTTTAATTCATTTTTGTTAATATTTAATTACATGCGATACACATCCCTTGAATTTAATAGCATTTCGACTATTTGTTAATTTTTAAGACCGAAATAAACATGAACAATATTTTGCGCAGTTCGGCTTCCCTCGCTTGTGGGTTTTGGTGTTAGGCAGTCCAATGAGATGCGAAGATTTTACGCGATCAGTAAATCCGTTTGAATCCGTTTTTGTAAAATATTATAATTAATTGTACATCTAAATTCATTATCTATATTTAACTCCCACTAGTATTCAAAATTCCGAAACTAAATTGTTCTGGTCGTATCGTACTAATAGTAAATAATCTTCCACTATCCCAGCTACGTTTCCATTTACCGTTACGATTGGCGTACTGCGCGCTGCACGAAATTTATAGCGTTCATATTAAATCGCTTTAAAAATTACTTAAAAATTATTATGCAATTCTTTTTCTACAGATTATTTACTTACTACACATTATTTAATTTTTTTCTGTTCAGTAATTTTAGAGTTATGCGCCTTCAAACACGGGAGTCAATATTATCGAAAAGAGAGATGGCAGTTAGGGCGATTCTCTCATGCGTAGTCACGTTTTGGTTTGTCAACTTTGTCAACGGTTCCTAAAAAACTTGTCTCTCTAAAAAAACTACAAAAACGTCTCTTAAAAAATTCTTCCATTATTTTTAGACTTGTAAGTTTTGTGAAGTAAACTTAAAGCATTTTTCAACTTTATATCGGTATTTAAAAAAAAAAGACAAACAATCCCTCTCCTCTGAGTCTCCACTTCGGATTTTTTAAAAGTAAATTCAGAGCATTTTAGCAACTTCGGTACTATAAATAAATCGACAGACCTTAGAATTAACAAACTCGAGAATTGCTACTCTTTTAATAAGTTAGAAACCAAATCCATCGTACATCTTCCACCCCATCATTTTAACGTGTGTGATTATACCCATCCATTCAATCAAGTCTTATTAACAACCACAATAAGACCACCAGAACGACCATAGCGATACGTTTAAAAAACAAACATCGCAAAAAAACAAGCAGACGCCTTTTCGTTGTATGACGTACGACCGTACTCGCGAAATATTGTACGCTAAATCATCAACGTAAATGTCATGGAATCATGGAGGAATCAAGTATTGGTAGACCCGCAGTGTCCAGAGTAGTGATGGGCAGAATCGTATTATTTCAAGAATCGATTTTCAGTATTCGAGTGATTCGCATAATCGTATGATTTGGTTCTCGAGTTGTTCTCCGTTAATAATCGATTATTAATCGATTTTTAATAATCGATTTTTAATAATCGATTTTTAATAATCGATTCTTATAATCGATTTTTAATAATAGATTCTTAATAATCGATTTTTAATAATCGATTTTTAATAATCGATTCTTAATAATCGATTTTTAATAATCGATTCTTAATAAAACCGAATATTAACATACGATTATTCAAAATAGATTATTCAAAATCGATTATTAAGATTCGATTATTAAAAATCGAATATTAAAAATCGAATATTAAATATCGATTATTCAAAATCGATTATTCAAAATCGATTGTTAAAATCGATTATTAAAAATCGATTATTAAGAATCGATTTTTAAAAATAATAATCGAGATATCTCGATTATTTGAAGAATCGATTATAATCGATTATGTAATCCGAATGCGCCCATCACTAGTCCAGAGGCTCAAAGCGCGGGTTGTATCGAAACCATTTTTCCCTAATGCAGGTTGTTAGGTAATAAATTGAGCGCTAATTTAATGGACACGTCGTCATATCGGTTAATTTATGGGTGTTTTTCATCGGTTGTAAAACATAAGTAGCTATTAGCGGGCACCATCACCGGTGCGCGTAAGATATTATAAAACTTACGGTCGAAATGGTTGTACGTCGTCCCTCCTGTCAGGGGAGTCTTAAAAATCATATTCAGGACAAAGCAAATCGACAACCAGATGATAGGATGGCTGTTTAATGTGTGCTGATCGTTATTTATTAAACGGGGTGGTCTGATGCGTTTCGTATGTCGTAAATCCAACTGTTAACTGAATCTCCAATTGCCAGTTCAAGCAAACATTTTTGCAGAAGTTATAAACATTTTTCTGTGGAAACTGATTGAAATACGTTAGCTATACGAACGAATATTATCGCGGTTTCGGGGGGGAAAAACTCTGAATGTCATAGGGATATTAGGTCTCTTAATTACCTATAATTTGAGGTATGATAGAAATTTATGCCAACATTTTTGCAGAAGTTATAAACATCTTTCTGTGGAAACTGATGGAAATACGTTAGCTATAGGAATGAACATTATCGCGATTTAGGGGGGCAAAACTCTGAACGTCATAGGGATATTAGGTCTCTTAATTACCTACAATTTGAGGTATGATAGAAATTTATGCAAACATTTTTTCAGAAGTTATAAACATGTTTCTGTGGAAACTGATTGAAATACGTTAGCTATACGAACCAACATTATCGCGATTTAGTGGTGGGGTCAAACTCTGAACTTCATAGGGATATTAGGTCTCTCAATTACCTACAATTTGAGGTATGATAGAAATTTATGCAAACATTTTTGCAGAAGTTATAAACATTTTTCTGTGGAAACTGATGGAAATACGTTAGCTATAGGAACGAACATTATCGCGATTTAGGGGGGGCAAAACTCTGAACTTCATAGGGATATTAGGTCTCTTAATTACCTATAATTTGAGGTATGATAGAAGTTTATGCAAACATTTTTGCAGAAGTTATAAACATTTTTCTGTGGAAACTGATGGAAATGCGGTTAGCTATAGGAACGAATATTATCGCGATTTAGGGGGGGCAAAACTTTGAATGTCATAGGGATACTAGTTCTCTTAATTACCTATAATTTGAGGTATGATAGAAATTTATGCAAACATTTTTGCAGAAGTTATAAAGATTTTTCTGTGGAAACTGATTGAAATACGTTAGCTATAGGAACGAATATTATCGCGATTTAGGGGGGGCAAAACTCTGAATGTCATAGGGATATTAGGTCTCTTAATTACCTATAATTTGAGGTATGATAGAAATTTATGCAAACATTTTTGCAGAAGTTATAAATATTTTTCTGTGGAAACTGATTGAAATACGTTAGCCATAGGAACGAATATTACCGCGATTTAGGGGGGGCAAAACTCTGAATGTCATAGGGATACTAGTTCTCTTAATTACCTATAATTTGAGGTATGATAGAAATTTATGCAAACATTTTTGCAGAAGTTATAAACATTTTTCTGTGGAAACTGATTGAAATACGTTAGCTATAGGAACGAATATTACCGCGATTTAGGGGGGGCAAAACTCTGAATGTCATAGGGATACTAGTTCTCTTAATTACCTATAATTTGAGGTATGATAGAAATTTATGCAAACATTTTTGCAGAAGTTATAAACATTTTTCTGTGGAAACTGATTGAAATACGTTAGCTATAGGAACGAATATTACCGCGATTTAGGGGGGGCAAAACTCTGAATGTCATAGGGATATTAGGTATCTTAATTACCTATAATTTGAGGTATGATAGAAATTTATGCAAACATTTTTGCAGAAGTTATAAACATTTTTCTGTGGAAACTGATTGAAATACGTTAGCTATAGGAACGAATATTACCGCGATTTAGGGGGGGCAAAACTCTGAATGTCATAGGGATATTAGGTATCTTAATTACCTATAATTTGAGGTATGATAGAAATTTATGCAAACATTTTTGCAGAAGTTATAAAGTTTTTTCTGTGGAAACTGATTGAAATACGTTAGCTATAGGAACGAATATTATCGCGATTTAGGGGGGGCAAAACTCTGAACGTCATAGGGATATTAGGTCTATTAATTACCTATAATTTGAGGAATGATAGAAATTTATGCAAATATTTTTGCAGAAGTTATAAACATTTTTCTGTGGAAACTGATTGAAATACGTTAGCTATACGAACCAACATTATCGCGATTTAGGGGGGGCAAAACTCTGAACGTCATAGGGATATTAAGTCTCTTAATTACCTACAATTTGAGGTATGATAGAAATTTATGCAAACATTTTTGCAGAAGTTATAAAGATTTTTCTGTGGAAACTGATTGAAATACGTTAGCTATACGAACCAACATTATCGCGATTTAGGGGGGGCAAAACTCTGAACGTCATAGGGATATTAAGTCTCTTAATTACCTACAATTTGAGGTATGATAGAAATTTATGCAAACATTTTTGCAGAAGTTATAAAGATTTTTCTGTGGAAACTGATTGAAATACGTTAGCTATAGGAACGAATATTATCGCGATTTAGGGGGGGCAAAACTCTGAACGTCATAGGGATATTAGGTCTATTAATTACCTATAATTTGAGGCATGATAGAAATTTATGCAAATATTTTTGCAGAAGTTATAAACATTTTTCTGTGGAAACTGATTGAAATACGTTAGCTATACGAACCAACATTATCGCGATTTAGGGGGGGCAAAACTCTGAACGTCATAGGGATATTAAGTCTCTTAATTACCTACAATTTGAGGTATGATAGAAATTTATGCAAACATTTTTGCAGAAGTTATAAAGATTTTTCTGTGGAAACTGATTGAAATACGTTAGGTATAGGAGCGAATATTATCGCGATTTGGGGGGGGGGGGGGGGCAAAACTCTGAATGTCATAGGGATATTAGGTCTTTTAATTACCTATAATTTGAGGTATGATAGAAATTTATGCAAACATTTTTGCAGAAGTTATAAACATTTTTCTGTGGAAACTGATTGAAATACGTTAGCTATAGGAACGAATATTACCGCGATTTAGGGGGGGCAAAACTCTGAATGTCATAGGGATATTAGGTATCTTAATTACCTATAATTTGAGGTATGATAGAAATTTATGCAAACATTTTTGCAGAAGTTATAAACATTTTTCTGTGGAAACTGATTGAAATACGTTAGCTATAGGAACGAATATTACCGCGATTTAGGGGGGGCAAAACTCTGAATGTCATAGGGATATTAGGTATCTTAATTACCTATAATTTGAGGTATGATAGAAATTTATGCAAACATTTTTGCAGAAGTTATAAACATTTTTCTGTGGAAACTGATTGAAATACGTTAGCTATAGGAACGAATATTACCGCGATTTAGGGGGGGCAAAACTCTGAATGTCATAGGGATATTAGGTATCTTAATTACCTATAATTTGAGGTATGATAGAAATTTATGCAAACATTTTTGCAGAAGTTATAAACATTTTTCTGTGGAAACTGATTGAAATACGTTAGCTATAGGAACGAATATTACCGCGATTTAGGGGGGGCAAAACTCTGAATGTCATAGGGATATTAGGTATCTTAATTACCTATAATTTGAGGTATGATAGAAATCTATGCAAGCATTTTTGCAGAAGTTATAAAGATTTTTCTGTGGAAACTGATTGAAATACGTTAGCTATAGGAACGAATATTATCGCGATTTAGGGGGGGCAAAACTCTGAATGTCATAGGGATATTAGGTCTCTTAATTACCTATAATTTGAGGTATGATAGAAATTTATGCAAACATTTTTGCAGAAGTTATAAAGATTTTTCTGTGGAAACTGATTGAAATACGCTAGCTGTACGAACGAACATTATCGCGATTTAGGGGATTTAGAGCCGATAGATTTGCAAGTGTATTTTCGCGTACTACTTACTGTTACTGTTGTCTCTCACGACTTAACATCACGACTTCTCGAAAACGATTTCGTCAAATTTTTTCTCGCAACGGAACGGGCCCTCAACAAATTTTATACCGAAGCACTACTATTATTACAATTGCCCGTGCGCTTATTTTTGAGTACCTGCCTACACACGATGTCCACGTTTTCCGTGAACCCCCGAATATTTGCCCGAAACGTTGCCCCGGTAATTTTAACTTTTCCCGAAACTGCAGTCAGTCGTGCGGTAACGGAGCAGCGCTGCAACTCACGATGGTGCCGTAGTAATAACAATAATAGAATTGCGAGAGTTGCAATACGTACGTCGAAAATTATACAGGTTGTGCTGAATATTGGCATCGGACCGATGCCCCTAATGACGATAATATTAAACAGTTTAGAGAGTCTTAGCTTTGGCGGAGGGCTGGTTTGTTGCGGCAGAAGCTGCATGCACGCGATCATCGTCCGTTAACTGAACTCAAGAAACTTCCAGATCACTTGGTATTATTTCGGTGCATGTACTGCCCAGGGCAATCTCAGAATATTCAATTATCTACAGCCTAAAACATGATGTGAGTGAACTTGCACCACGGATTTCTAAGCACTACAACTGATCGTCTATACAATTGAAAAGTTTGATAACAAATTGACAAATAAAATATAGAGAAACGCTTTTTTTCTGACATGTCTCTCATAACTTAGGTATAGTTAGTTTATACAGTAGTGGTATTTCTAATGAAATACTGAATGGAAAAGTAGATCATGTGAAATATCATAGAATAGCATTTTCAAAACAATCAAATAATAATAATAATGTTTATTTAGTTAAAGGAAACTAATAATCACAATAAATTTGGTTTACTTAGTACTAAACTATCAACTACTTAAAATTAGCCGATACATAAGCCCGACATCATGTTTAAAAAAAAACTTAGCGAGCTACTGTTTATTTATATCACTTGGTAGGCTAGTAAACATCTGCAGTGCTTTGTATTAATAGTATAGTATCTTAATAAGTTTTAATAAATAATTAACGGGGCTCAACTATGATCACAATTGAGGTTGGGGCAACACTATTAGCCCTCAACGGCTACTGTGATAAAAACTGACATGACATGACTGAATAATAGATATGGATATAGAAACATAACCTAAAAAGTTACCTTAAAAGTAGTGTCTAATAATTATAATAGTCAGAATAGGTGTTTGGCGGTGACTGATTAGTTACTTCAAAGAAGAAGAACTTTTGAACTCAAAAACTTTTGTTTGAATGTTTTTTGAAATTTTTTTACCCATGGCGAATTATTTGGGTGTTCCGGTAATTTTGACAAATTTAAATTAATTGCTTAAAACTCAAAAATGATGCATTTTATAAAAAAATTATTTTAATAAACAATGTCCAGAATTAGTCCTAAAATTATAAAATGTAAAAAGATACAGGTGTGTTCCATTTGAAAAAAAAAATTTACGCGATTTCTATAATAAAATGAACACCCTGTATATTCAAAATATATTTGAACGATGGATTGTTTAAAGTCTAAAAACTTTTGTTTGATTTTTTTTTTAATTTTTTTACCGTTGTAGAATTATTTGGGTGTTCCGGTAATTTTGGCTAACCCTGTATATTTACAAGCACTTATAATTGAAACCAAATTGTAATTTGGGTGATGTAGTTTATTATAATAAATTATATTTATTGCGCATATACAATCCCGCGGCAGTATTTGAACCCGATCATATCTACGATGTAGGTTTGATCTTCGCATAACTCCTTATTCAGGTAAATGTGGTCCTTGTATTGTATCTGAAAGGGGGATTTGATGTTTAGTTGACGAGAATGATGCACGGTCACTTACCAGAGTCGCAAAACATCACTGAAACCTTCATGCTGGCGTATTTTGATGAACAGAGCGAATCTTAGAAAGCTTCGACCCTTTGGCAATACTATAACATGCTACACTAGGGTGACCAACTTTTTAATACTCCTAATCGGGACGCTAACATATTGCCAATAATGGAAACCATGGAGGATGGACTGAAGCATATTTTTATCTTACGTATTGCAAGGCTATTTGATTATCGGGAGATAAATGGAAATAAACTTAAAGCTAGGTTTCTAAACTAGGTCTTAGTTCTTCTTTAATTTTTAAGTTTCTTTTTACCTTTTTCTAAGTATACAATTGAAAAGATTGTACGGACAATAATAATAATAATAATTAATAATAATAATAATAATGACCAATTGAATTAAGTAGTGTAAACGCAAAAGTGGTTGACACTCGTATTTGATTTCCATTGAAGTACTTGGGTGCCAATGTTTTGTAGTGCCAATGACTGTGTACTTTACCCTATAAATAACTAAAAAAAAGTATGACATAGGCCCCGATAGCATAGATATTTGTGCATTGTTCTGGATACCAAAAGATGGCTAGTTTTAATCCGGGTTTTGGCTTTAATTATTATCAATTCAATTTAATTTAATATTTAAGTCCTGCATATATGTGTCATCATTTGCTCTTTATATTTTTTAAGAACTTTGATGAGCCAACCAATGATACTGACATAGATAGGATTAGAAATGTACCTGGAAAATATTTTTTCCTCCAACAGTTTCACCTCCACCGCCAGAATATTATCAATTTTCAAGACCTTGTAACTTTAAGGCATTATTTGTACTTATTAGACGTAATATGTTTATTGTATTTCACTGTCTTCGCCGCTAGAAAACTACACCAAAGCACGTGATTTGTTTCCAACTCATTTCTAATAACGGAGTTTCTTTTCTGAAATTGTTCTTAAATGTTCGTCTCTTGACTATTTATCAGGATTGTGATTATTTTTAGATTAATGAAAAATATCTGTAAAAATATGGGATGTTAATTACAAGGTCATTTAAATTTATATTTTGAAGCCGAAATCTGATAATAATATTTTTCTTTGTTACAAAAAAATATCGATTAAAATTTAAAATTAATAAAAATCAGTTTGACTAAATTACAAACACAATACACGTTTAAAAATCGTTTGAATAAGTGAATTATAATTTTTGTGAAAGTGTTGCATTTCTATGACTATAAAATGCCATTCATTCACCCAATCAGAAGCTCAAAGTAGTACGTTGGCCGTCAGCAATATTTATTATAAAATTTGGTCAATCCTGACTGACTGAAATTTCTATACACCAGATCTGTTCTTTTACCGAATAAACAGTCGATTCTCTAAACACAAGATGAATCCGTACCCCCTACATTCTATTTACAAAACACGTAAAAGTTCGGAGGGGTTTTCTTCGCTATTAGTTCACAGAATCATAAAAGCTGTACACCAAATTAAAAGATAAAAGGTATACCTACCATTTTCCGTCTTGTGATAGATTTTTGATATTTTTGATCGTTTTTGACAAAACTTACTGAATCTGCCATAAATTTGCCTGATTTTGCGATTTTTTGTACGGAGAATACAAGTTAAAATTGAAAAGGTATCACATAATAGATCTAAGTTACACCTTCCTGTATAAATGTACAAAATTTTGTGTAGAAATATCAATATTCCATATATCAAAATTTCTTTGAGTACATGAGGCAGACATATTTTATCACATGGCATGGATTCAATAATAACAATGAATACATATGCATTACTACAACAAGTAATAGACTTTTATCTATAATTTGAGGTAGGTATTACATAAGATCATTGGTAGAAAATTAAGCTCACTATGGATGCTTGTTCTATAGGACGTACTAGCTCTAATTATTCCTCTTAACTAAATACGCGAATGTTTTCAAAATTGGATAGAAAATATTTCAATTACCTACATTTCTTTTAAATTCAGCTGGGTCATTTTGTTGAGAAAAGTATGGTACACTTTTATATGCTAACAAAATCATTAATTTGATGGCTGGTGTCTAGGAAGTTCTGGACATTAGGATAACAATTTTAAAAATCGGGACAAAATTCGGGACGCTTCATCAGGCGGGACAAGTGCTCAGAATTCGGGACTGTCCCACCCAAATCGGGACGGTTGGTCACCCTGTGCTAGACGCATGTTTAAATATGTATAGAATATAGATATTCTATACATATTTAGACATATTCATATACCAACAGTTATAATTATAACGCAGTATATATCAGTTAATCTCATAATATTGTCATAATATTTCTCTATATAGTCTCTATCGTAGAATTTATGAATTTTCGGTAAATTTTAAAATTATTTTGTTCGGCTTGGTGTAAGGTTATCCAAATTCGCTCGCACTCATGTGTGAATCACCGGTTATAAAGGTTCGCTCACTGCATCCCATCAAGGTCATGATTCGTTCACTGCCTATGTCTAGCAATAGTATGCGACTCTTTTGACAGGCTTAGTATGTGCATTTAAATTTTATTTCGCGTACCCCCAAGGATCACTTTCGAGACCACTGCTCTAAAACACCTTTAGGAAACTGCAGAAACTTACAGAGTCGCAAGATTGTGAGGAATCATAGAATAGATAACTTACTACAACGTAAAGTCTAAATAGTAAATCTTAGAAATTATGGACGTGAATTGACCAGCAATATCTTACGTTTTAACGCCGCCTACAAACCAATGGTCCCAGTTCTGTTATATTAAGTTTAAGTTACGTAACCAGGTAGTTATGAAGAAAACGGAAACGTTTTGGGCCTCTCTTTTAGAGGCGAGGTAACCACTTTACGTAAC
This sequence comes from Aphodius sticticus, assembly GCA_963966075.1. NCBI lineage: Eukaryota > Metazoa > Arthropoda > Insecta > Coleoptera > Scarabaeidae > Aphodius > Aphodius sticticus. Next base: position 1,496,142 of record OZ014508.1, on the reverse strand, counting down.
CTAGGTTAATGTTGGTCCTTCGGTCCTTTAATCATTCGAAGGTACTAATTTTGTGGGTTGCTTCTGGGAGTTACCTACATATTTTAAGCACGATAAAGGGTCCGCGCGGTAAACGCATACGACAACCTTCGTTCATATCGAGATCACAATGGCTCCCCGGTATTAAAACAACGTATATTCGGGAGAGTATCCGACTATCCGAAATTGGGGCGTAAATTCTCACACAGGCTCTCCGTTTGCAACGGGTCATTATCCGTATACGGGGGATCCGACGGTTATTATGCGGCATCGGCATAGCAATTTCGGGTGCATATGTCGGCCATTGTCTCCGTGTCACGCGGTTCCCACTAGCCCACCGGTAGTAGTCATGCGATTGACGGAAATCGTAATAGAAATCTGAAATGTGACTTTCGGATATTTGGCAGCGAACACTTTTTTTTCTACCGTAACCCGTTTGACGTTTCTATCCCGTGATGTTTTCTAGTAAGTACTACACTAAGGTGGTCCAAATTTATACCTTATCTTCGCAATATCTTCGCAATATCGCAATATCTTTTTCTTTGCTGGAAGGCAATGATCCCCCCAATCTGTTCCATTTCCGGAAAAAAAATCCCGTAAAATTGGAGAATAATCGGTTAACGCCATTATCCAATTGCCATTTGTTTAAAAATAAACAGTTTAAATATACTATATTACGAACATATTTTTCTATTTTTTGCAAAAATTATTAAATTATTGTTTTTTGGCATATATTAACTAATTAGCAATTGTTTAAACAATTACCGTTTTTTAAAACAAAAATAGACGATGTTACGCACATAATGTCCTAATTTTGCAGAAATTATTTGATTATTGGTATTTTTTGCCGTTATTAACTAATTTGCAATTGTTCAAACAAATACCATTTGTTTAAACAAATATGTACATTTGTTATTTTCAAAATAATATGTACATTGTAATGGACATAATTTTCTATATCTTTTTGCATAAATTATTATTAGATTGTTGGCAGTCTTTTGACATTTATTAACTAATTTGTAATTGTTTAAACAAATACTATTTGTTTAAACAAATATATACATCACTACGGACATATTTTTTATATTTATTGCAGAAACTATTATTAAATTATTGGCATTTTTTTGATGTTATTAACGAATTTGAAATTCTTTAAACAAATGGTACTTATTTGTTTAAACAAAAATTTACAATGTTTTTCTGGTTTTCTTTTTGTAGAAATTATTATTGTTATATTGTTGGCATGTTTTTTGTAATTTGTTACTTAATGTGCAATTGTTTTAACAAATAAATTTGTTTAAACAATAATATACAATTCTGTTTTTTTGTTGTAATTTTGGAGGTTTTACGATAACTGTCAAACCAGTAATGGTTGCTACAGTAATTATTTAATTATTATTTAATTATTATTTAATTATTATTGGTTAAAATTGAAAATTAGTTACCATTGTATATTTTTGTTTAAACAATTACAAACTAGTTAATTAATGAGAAACAATCCCAACAAATACTTTTTGTTTAAACATATATATACATCATTACGCACATATTTTTTTATATTTATTGCAGAAACTATTCTTAAATTATTGGCGGTTTTTTGATCATTTATTAACGAATTTGCAATTCTTTAAACAAATGGTACTTATTTGTTTAAAAAAAATTTACGATGTTTTTCTGGTTTTCTTTTTGTAGAAATTATTACTGTTACATTGTTGGCATGTTTTTTGTAATTTGTTACTTAATGTGCAATTGTTTGGACAAATAAATTTGTTTAAACAATAATATACAATTCTGTTTTTTTCGATATCTTTTTTCGGTTTTACGATATCTGTCAAACCAGTAATGGTTGCTACAGTAATTATTTAATTATTATCTAATTATTATTGGTTAAAATTGAAAAGTAGTTACCATTGTATATTTTTGTTTAAACAATTACAAACTAGTTAATTAATAACAAACAATCCCAACAATCTAATAACAATTTCTCAAAAAAAGAAAAATATGTCCGTAACATTGTATATTTTTTTAAACAAATGGTATTTGTTTAATCAATTGCAAATTAGGTAGTAAATGACCCAAAAATGCCAATATCCTAATAATTTCCTTTAAAAAAATAGAAAATATGTCCGCAACATTGTATATATTTGTTTAAACAAATGGTATTTGTTTAACAATTATTTAAACAATTAGTTAACAAATGACAAAAAAGTCAATAATTTAATAACTTCTGCAAAAAATCTGATGTGACCAGGCACATGACTTTATCATACTACATATAAAATTAATAGTTTAGCTACATGAGACTCTATTTGATCGTGATCGGCCTTGTCTGCATTAAAATAAAACTACTAGCACTAGACAGATATGTCGATTAAAGCTGCGTTCGGATATCGTACTCCGTTGACACCGGGTACACTGTCCAAATGACACTTACGTGTTATTGGGTGTAAAAAGTGTAATGCAATATGCGAACGCAGCTTATATTGACAGGAGCTATTGCCAAAACATTAGCGTTTGACACCAAGACTACCGTCTACTACCGTCTACTACTGTCATTAGAATCAAAAAATCTCACAAATCCTGGCTACTAGTTTTCATGCAGTACGACCGATCTCGTAGAAATAGAATTTGCTCATGCAGCTAAACTATTGATTGTACCAAAAAATGCCATAGTGATAAATGATTCAGAATTTCCTCATCTTTAATTTATTATTTAACTATTTCGACGAAATTCCAGAAATGGCGACTTATTTGCAAAATCTTTCAAAAATGCTAAGACTAAACCTCCAGTTCCTTTGGACCCTCTTCAACAGAAAGCTTTTCAGCTCTAAGTTTGGTTATGAAACTTCTAAATATGAAGTTTCGTCCCGATACCTTTAGTAGTTTCTCCGGAATCGTCGCCACAAAAAACGGGTACACACACACACACACACACACATACACACACACATACACACACACATACACACACACACACACACACACAGACATTTTTTTGTACCTTGGTCAAAAATGTTCAGGGGACCCAAAAAGACATATTTCCGCTAAAATCTCAAAAAATTTTTTTGGCACGATTACAATACTTTACATACTGCGTATGATAAAGTAAAAATGGAAAATCGTGTTCAAATTAGTTAATAAATGACAAAAAAATATGTCAATAATCCAATAAAAGTTACTTCTGCAAAAAAAAATAATAAAACACGTAACATTGTAAAATTGTAAATTTGGGGAAACTTTTTTTCTCTTTTTTCTCATATTTAAGGCACTATGGGGAGGGTGGTGAACAAAAAAAATGTGGTTGTGGATTTGTTCCTTGGGGAGTTCTGAACAATTTCTGATAATCTCCCGCAACTTTTTTTTTTAAATCCGGATCGTGAAAAAAAAGGACAAAAAAGATGCTTTTGCAATGTATTTTAAATGGGTAATTTGAGGTGCTCGGTGGTGTGTGTTAACGTTAACCGATTTTTCTCAAATTTGGGAACACATTGAGGGGGGGGGGAGTGTTGCCCTCTAGCAAAAGGTCATTTTTACACCACCTTATTGTTACAACGTCAAAAGGCCGCAGTACGGTTGTCATGGTTAGCAACACACGTTGTCATATTATCATAACGTTTGAGTGTTTTATTCTTACTGTTGGTATTTCAAATAATACATCGTCATGGAATAAAAAACAATACTTTTAGAAACATGTAATTCTAAACAGAAAATACAAATTGCTCTATGTTATTATTCACATATCATCCCATCATATATGTTAAACAACTACATCCACCATTACTACATTTACCACTAATATACTGTTTCGATTTGCAAAATTCATTGCATTGGGAATCATCGGTACACCCTGTGGTAGTAAACTGGTGATGTGCTGGTGAACCCCTATATGTTGATAGAAACATTTATTAGTTAGGTAGTTTCAACAACAAATGTAACATATTTGGTAAGCTTATAAAAGACACAAACGAAAATTGGTTATAAATTCGAATTGATTCGTCACCTAATCTGTGGTTAACAACTATTAAATGACTATTTTGTGTGGATACTACCGCATATTGAACGGAACACAGGGATTCCGTAAACTAAAAACTCTAAAAATAATAGATAAAGTGCTATTTTCTAGTAGGAAATCCGCCGTAGCTGTAGAGGAGACATCATGGTCTCTTTTATAAGTTCACCAAATATCTCACATTTGCTTTCAAAGGCATACATGATATCTTACGTTAGTACTAGACATTCGCAGGCGTTACCACTGCAGTCACCGGAATCATGTTGTTTGGCTTTGCAATCTGCATCACAACGTGGTTTGGCACATTCCCCTTCATACAAACGTAAAATCTCTACAAGTAAATAAATGACGTCGCACATTTCAAATGTCGATGTGGGTTTGTGTTATGTATTGTACCTACCCATTGCTGCGTCTACTGATGTGGACCAGAAGGATAGCAGGAATACAGAACCAACAAAAATAATCAACCTCATATTGGTTACAAAAAATACCTAAAGTTTATAATTGAATGTATTTAAAAGGACTGAAATAAAAAAAATCAAACGCTTATGTCTCAAACGTGTAAGCAGTCGAATCATTTAACTGTGTATAACAATGGTAATTGTTTTTTATTGTCTCATTGTCTTCGTAATAATCTTATATAGAAATGGTTAACATATATACAGATTTAAAAAAAATACTTGGCGTTCATAATGCACACATAATCCCTGCTTTCGGTGTTTTTTTTTTTAATAGTAGAAAATCTGATGTGGCCAGGCACAGGACTTTATCATACTATATAGAAAATTAATAGTTGAGCTGCATGAGATTCTATTTGATCGAGATCGGTCGTGTCTGCATTAAAATAAAACTAGTAGAACTAGACAGATATTTTGATTAATTGACAATAGGTATTGTCACAACATTAGCGGTTGACACTACATACCGTCATTAGAATGAAAATATCTGACAAAACCTGGCTAACTAGTTTAATATTAATGCGGACACGACCAAATAGAATTTGCTCATGCAGCGAAACTATTAATTTTAGCAAAAATGTCATAGTCATAAATTATTCAGAATTTCCTCTAGTTTAATTTATTATTTAACTATTTCGACGAAATTCCAGATATGGCGGTACTAACGAAAAATCTTTGTGTTTGTCTTGTGGAATTTTATTAGAAATTGTATGTAAAATTGTATGCTGTTTTCGTAAAAAGAATACATGCTGAACAACATTGGAAACAACATTGGAAGGTATATGAAGTCCTCATATATCCTCAAGCGACATTTAGATTTTCATATCTTTGGAACGATTAGTTATACGAAAAATACATTAAACCCTTTTTTTATGTATGTTACAGAAAAGCGTAAATTGTAGTAACTTACTAGTCCGTGTAAACATTTACTGACGATTTTAATAGAAGTATTAACTCATTAGAAAAATTAATACTATTCCTAGTGGATGTGTACACATTAGGGTGGTTCAAAAATGCATTTCAAAAATTTTTGTGATGATAGAAAGACGATCCCCCCAAATCGTTTCCATATCCAAGAAAACTGGACACGTATTTATTTATTCTTCGAAATTTTGATTTTTAATGGTGCCTATCGATGCATCAAATTTACATAAGAGAATGCATGGGAAAAAGAAATTTTTTGGTATTTTTCGAATAATTCTTCGGGGTTCAGGAAAACTTAAGATTAAAGTTATAGGACTTGTAGAGGACTTTCCAATGAAGAATTTGAGCTATTATACATATGGCTTTGACACCCCCAACCCACCCCCACAGTGCCCTGAAAACTAGGCTTAAATGAAAAATGTACATTCTTCAGAAAATTAACCGTTCTAATCACTTCATTCTCTTTTTCCTCATAGAAATCATTACTATAAGGCTAGTTGAATGTTTATAAACATTGTCAGGTAATTTCCATTTGTTTAAATAATTCGCTTTTCTCGAAACTCCGTCGAACATCTGTTTTCTGAGTTCGAAGTGGCAGTTTATTATCTTAGAGTGACATTATCCATTAAACAAATTCTTCCTATTGTTTAAACTATCAATGATTATTAATTTTCAAGTGTTGTTCTAATTATGGTAGAAGTCAGGTTTTTGTGAAATTAACTTCATGTTCGAGGTATCTTGCCTATGTTATTAGTTAATAAACCCATATTTGTTTAAACAAATTCCATTTGTTTAAACATTTTCTTTGCAATTCTAAAATTCATTTTTTAGATCGGTCTGGTCAACTGTTATTGTCAAGTGACATCATTTATATTTTGGGATAATTTCCATTGTTTAAATAATAAAATATTCTTCAAATGCATAATGATGATATACAGGTGGTATGTAAATTTTAAAACAAACTAAAAATTACAGCCACAACCTGGATTCGGACCAGGGACCTGGGCCCTGGTTCTAATCATTATTAAGTAAAATATTATTCGTTTTCAATATCATTTATTCGAGAAAATTGAATTTATTTAAAATCCTTTTTTCGAGAAATTGGGGAGTTACATTTCTTTGAAAAATATTAAATTTTCTACCATAATTAGAAAAAAGCTGAAAATGAATAATAATTTATTGTTTAAACAATAGGAGGAATTTTTTAATGAATAATGTCACTCTAAGATAATATACTGCCATTTCGAACTCGAGAAAAACGAATTATTTAAACACTTAAAAATTTGTTTAAACAAATGGAAATTAACTGACAAATGTTTATAGGCATCCCACTAGACTTATAATAATAACATTTTCATTTAAGGGTAGTTTTCAGGGCACTGGGGGTGGGTTGGGGGCATCAAATCCATATGTATGATAGGTCAAATTCTTCCTTCGAAAGTCCTCTACAAGTCCTAAAACTTTAGTCTTAAGTTTTCCCAAACCCCGAACAATTATTCGAAAAATACCAAAAATTGTCTTCTTCCCATGCATTTCTTATGTAAATTTGAGGCCTCCACAGCCACCATTAAGAGTCAAAATTTCGAAAAAAAGAAAATACGTGTACACTATTTTTGGTTTTGGAAACGATTTGTGGGGATCGTTGCTTTCTAAATAAAAATAGCCAATTTGAACCACCCTGATACATATACTAGCTGCTGTATACTATACATATGCTATCACTGGGTTTTAAAAGTATCAAGAAAATATATAGAAATGGATTTTAATGAATAATAAGAGTATAGTTGACCAATCATACTACCACGTTTATTTGAATTTTCATTTAAAGTTAGTCAACTTTTTTTATAGAAGCTAACATTCTGCCTTTTATATTAATATTTGTTACAAGTATATATCCCATGGATTATAAATTTTCTTCAAAATGCATTTAAAGCAGTTAACTAGTTCTGTTCACATATGAATATTATCAAACAATGAGTATTATCAAACAAAGAAAAAAATAAGACAGAATAAGAAATAACATTTTTGTGGGCATTTATAAATAAAAATAAAATGTTATATTTAAATATAAAAGAAACATAAATAATATTCTGAAATAAAAATAGATAACATTAGACAGGTAGTAGGTACATGTTTAAAATTTCAGGACATACATAAATACCTAATAATTTATACTAAAAGTAATGAATGCAATGTCAAAAATACGTAACAGTATGTATTTAAGAGACTAAATCATACATAATAAACTTACAATTCTATTTGTTACAACGTAAGCTATGGCTGCACTTCGAATTACATAAGACTTTAGTTTTGAGATACATGCACTTTTTTGTATTGCACTTTGTTTCGCATGGGCATTTTAAAAAACATTGACCTATTCCTATAGATTGTTCATTTGCTACTGATCTCAGGGGCAATTCATTTATTTTTATTTTTGTTGGAATATTGTCAATTGGGATTAATGGTTCAGGGAATACACTGAATTGAAGATTTACAGTATAAACCCTTAAAAACGCCATTTTTTTGCCCCTAATTGATAATACCTATCCTCTGTTCTCTTCATGACGCCAAATATCGAACGTGGGTCTCCCCTGCCTCTATCTACGTTCGGCACTTCAACACGAACTGTCATACCTATTTCGGCTTGAGGATGAGAAGCATAAGAAATCATTTTCATGCATTTTGCGTGATCTTCTAAATTTTCCTTATCTTCCTTTCTACTGTTTTCTATTTTCATTTCTGGGCAGCAAAGGTCACAAAAATTATTGTCATTATGGAGATTAATGGATGCTTCACGTATTTTATAAAATTTACCAATTTGCACATCATTTACTTTATCATCTACCATTTTGTCTTCCTGTTCTAATACTCCATCCACTAGCAAAATATCTTCTTGCAGTACTTGTTCCAGTAAAACCTTTTCTGCCACGTTACGAAATGCATCTTGGTCTATTGTGCTTTCTTGCAATACTTTCTCCAGGTCCTCCTCAGTATTTATTTCTTTAATATCAATTGAACGAAACCCAACCCTTTGCTCCAGCTATTACAGTGTTCTTGTTGCATCCATGTGTTTAATATACCTATTTTCAATATCTTGATTTGCCCGCTCTACACTTCCTTGTGATTGGCTGTGCCGGGGTTTACCATGAATAATTTTCGAATAACCTTGTTGTCAACATTTCTACTAGTAGAAGTGTTCATTTAGATTCGTAGCGTTTTATTTTGTGCAGACTTCTACTATAACCGCTTAGAAAATGTATGCATTAGATAGTAGAAGTGTCCATTTCTAGAGTTGTGAATACTTTATTTACTATACAAATCAGTCTGAGTATACAACACAGACTAGTAAGTGTCTACATCTACGGAGTTGATGCTTTTACTGTAACATGTACATAAAAGGGAGATTGTGAGATATTATTTAAAACATCAATATCATTAGGCTGATGAATCTTGTTTCTATCTTTTTTTTTTTCAAATATTACTGTTATTACGAAAACAGATATTGAACCGATGAAGGTCAACTTTCGAATCTAACAACCCCATCGGATAAACACCTGAGAGAAACGTGCTCGCGTCCAGCAGCGTGACCACCAAAGAATCGCTCGCAACAGGAAACGTTCGAAATCGAGCAATCACATCATCTACGAAGAGCCGGGAGCCCCATTCACAATACACGCGAGATGAATATGGTAATGCGGTAACCGGAGCTTATCTTCGCGGCTGGATCTTGGACGAAGGCCCACGCGGCACACCTGTGACACATCCCACCCTCCTCGCGACAATTATTCACCCTTCCTGTCCAGTCTAGACTGAGAACTCAAATCTCGGCGAAGAAGCAAATATATTCTCCACTGGAGGAGACTTGAGAAGCGTAGAAGAAGAAATAACCATAGGGGCTATTCTAGTAGACAAATCGAATAGACACGCTCATTCAACCGTTTGTCTATTCATCGGGTTCAAAGAGGTCGTGAATGGGCGGACTCGGCTCTATTCTGTTTACGTTCTCGCGATGACAATTTAAAGGATTTCACGTTTTTTTTGTGTGTGTGCGTTGTTTGGTGTATGCCACCGAGACTTCATTCACAATTATGGTCACTTGTGGCCGCGACGTGTCTTCATTATTGTCGTGGAAGGACACGCGGTTCTGGGACCAATGTATGCGCGTATATGGTTGATCCCTGGGCAAAGGATATTGTCGCTGGTTTTGTGACAAGTCTGTTAGGTATCCTGGAGGAAATTTGGTGTAATAGTGGTATACGGAAGGGTCATGAAGACCAACTTTGGTATACCGGGTGATTCAATTTCGAGGCTTACCATGGGGATCTCGCTTATGAATGGAGATAGAGCCTATGTTTAAATTTGGCAAAGTTTCGTATTTTTGTGCTGATCAATTATCTGAAAAGAAATTTTAGCTATCATATTCCATTTTAAAGATATTCGCAAAAAACTGAAATGTTAAGATATCGTTTTTAATATTTTATTCAAACCCAAACGTAGCTAGACATTTGAAACAAAAACATTCTACAGCTACTTTTTAACAAGGAATTCAGTTTTATTTTTTTAATTTGAAATAACATCAAAGATGGCGGCGTAACCATGCGCAACTTTTGTTTTTCTTATGGGCGCCATGTTGAATTTTGGCATTTTCCGATAGTCGTGTTTTTCTCATTTCCGCAATGTATAACATGTTGGCATTACTTTTTAAAACAATGGTTTAATAATAAAAAAACTTTCTTCTTTTTCTCGTTGCTTGTCGTGCTTATCGGGTACCCAACTGGTGCTTGGTTACAGACCGCCGGCGCCGGACTGACCAGACTGCTTTGGATTAAAAACATTCAGATTGTAAAAGAAGCAAGTTTATACAACAAAAAGCTTAAGTAAATGTTAAAATTGGTCGCCATTTTTTTGAAGGCATAAAACCGAGCCAGCTTTTCTACATCTTGTTATGCTCTTCTAATTGTTCTTCCCGGAATAGCATTGACAGCATTTGTTATTCGATCCCGCAGATCCTCGATATTTCTGCGAGTATCGTGATAAATTTCGTCGTTCACAGTTCCCCATAGAAAATAGTCCAGAGGACTTAAATCAGGGGATCTAGCAGGACATTCCACCACTCCACCACTACCAATCCAGCGATTTGGAAATTTTTGATTCAAATAATTTCGTACAACTGCAAAGTTTGACTTGTGTGGGGTTTGTAGGGTTTCAATTTAGTTGTTCGTAATGCTCCCCAAACATGTGTTTGCGGCAATTCCAAATTAGAGGCTACTTTCCCGCGTAGAAATCCGAGGATCGTCATTTATGTAAAAACCAGTAGTTAAAGCATTGCAAATTATGGTAATCTAACATTCACCATTTCCAAAATATCTCTTTGATCGTTTTCAACATTTCCATGAGGATTATAAGAATTGCTGGGTTTACTAAACGATCCATGGTCCGCTAAATGTCTGTCCAATATTAGGAATATTCTACGATGGGGCATCTTTACGAGAACAATGATAAACCCTTATCATATCACGCTTTTCGTTATTGGTAAACGGCATTTTACATCCACAATTAACCACAATTAAAGTTCATTTGGTTAAATGGCAAACCCAACGCTGAGCGCGCCGCTTGATCCAAGTGCATTTTGTTGACCGTGCTTGGCAACGAGTCCGGCGGTCTGTAACCAAGCTCCAGTTAGGTAGTTGAAGGTTTTTTGATTATTACACCATTATTTTAAAAAATTATGCTAACATGTTATACATTGCGGAAATGAGAAAAGACACGACTATCGGAAAATGCCAAAATTCAACATGGCGCCCATAAGAAAAACAAAAGTTGGCCATGGTTACGCCGCCATCTTTGATGTTATTTCAAATTAAAAAATAACACTGAATTCCTTGTTAAAAACTAGCTTATATATTTAAAATAAACAATGATAGCTAAAATTTCTTTTCATATAGTCGATCAGCACAAAAATACGAGACTGCCAAATTTAAACATACCCTCTATCTCCACTAATAAGCGAGATCCCCATGGTGAGCCTCTAAATTGAATCACCCGGTATATTGACAATATAGTAAATGCATATTCTTCCCTCCTACTTCACCTCGGGGTCGGGATCCTACCTCGGGCTAACTGGTCTGGTGATGTCTTGTTTAAGTCACAGTCGATTGTCCAGCAAAAGTTTTTTTATTTTTGATTTGAATAGTTGTGGGGCAAGGTTCTTAGTGTGTTCTGATAGATTGTTGTATTTTTTTATTATCTATTGCTAGCATTTCTCAATAAAAAATCTACATCACTTTAAAACCAGGAACATAAAGTTTTACTATTATGCAACAAAGTAGCTTCATATAGTAAAAGGACAGGGAAGTATCAACCGTCCAAATTTTAACGGTCGACAGATAAAGCACAAAATTTGATGGGAAGAAAACGTCAACAAGCATGTACTTAAAACTTGAGACATTAGTTGGCAGTTGTGCTATCTAATTAGTTTTTTTATTAAATATCTCCAGAAAAATTCGTACCTTACCTACACACAACAAAATATCTGCGCAATTTCTTCTTCTAAGGACATCCACCTCCTCCTTCATTCTACCATCGCCACACCGTACCTGCGTGTGTCCGGTAATTATACGTCCCGGCGATCTCCCGGTCGCAGCAATCCATTTTCGAAATTGTGAGTAGACGTTGACCCTAAAAGGTCGCGTCCGACCGACGTTCCTTTGCCGGCCGAGCGCAGCTCAGCCCGACGCAAAACATCGCCAGAACAACACAACTCGTAACACGTGTTCTTTACCGTGAGAAGAGAGTCGCTGCTGCTACTACTTGCGGTAGCAACTAGGCAGCAACCCCCCGCTGCTCTGACAAATGTGGTCACCGATATGGACCCCGGCGAGAGATGATGTCCCGCTTAATGCGAAGAGGAACACCACCACGCCAAGAACACCAACTGCTACGCGATATCCAGTTGCACCTGATATGTACGTGTCTCCGTTTGGTCTGCTGGCGTTTGAAATATTTCGTAAGGTTGTGGAGTCGCGTGAAGTTGGAAGGTACTTGCAGTGGTTCGGATGCTGAAAATGAGAGAAAATAGAGCTGGTTAATGTCTTGGTTGGATGGTTGAGAGAGGTGTGTTTGTGATGGTGGTAATGACTAAAGGGACTTCCGTTGCGAAATGTTTTTGTAGAATAGTCCACATTTTTTTTTTTTTTATTAATAAGCATAAGATGCCATCAATTTAAATCTGAATTCTTAAAACTAGGTCTCTAATAGGCTATCCAGTCCAGGACCGCGTTTACCAGTAGGTAAAATAGGCATGTGCCTAGGGCCCGGCGAAAGGGGGGCCCGTAAGGGGGACCCACTAATTGTATAATAAATAAATCGACTTAGAATTAGAATTCGAAGTTATATATCATTTTAGAAAATTATAGTATACAGGTGTTCCTAAATATCATGTAAATACGAAGAGGGGTAATTCTTTGGCTTATTTAATGACTAAAAATTCATATAGGTCATATAGGTCCGCAAGCGCTTCGTTGCCGATCTACAGGATGTTGAAATTTCAAGATCTTTTTAGTCGAAAAAAATTATTTTCAGATATATGAAAGTTTTAAGTTTGGATTATTTACGATAATTAACCATATTCAAAATTCAATATCTTTGGTCCTAGTATTCGTATCAGACCCAGTTTTTTTTTATTTTAAAGGTTGAAATATTTTCTAGATAACTGCGTACAATCATTATTTTAATTTATAGATATGTATATGTAAAAAAAATTAAAATCAATTGAATTTTTTAAATAATTATTACATACTGCTCTACTGTACCCCCCGAAAAATTCTAGTCAATAATAGGTTCGCATTAATTCCTTCAACAAACTAATAAAAAATAAAATGTTGCGTTTTAACTCGACCAACAATTTCGTTAATTAAAAAAATCATAATTCTTTCACTCAACACAATCATAATTATTTTAACTAAATTAATCTCGTTCGTTATAATATACAAATTGTAAATTTTAACTGATAACATAAGCTGCTTGACACAAATAAACGTTCTTTCTACCAAACAAATGCATTTTTATCCGCAAAGACATATTTCTTTGCCTGTATAAACACAAAATTTCTGCAATTAATTTACATGCCTTCAGATTCAGATTTTATGGAAATAATAGCAATACATAAAAGCATACCAGAACCAGTTTTCAATTGTCCGATTTTGTTGTTTGTTGACCAGGATAGTTCAGGATAGTTCGCTTAGATTATTGTATTTTTAACCAATTAAGTACTTGGAAATATGTGAAATACTGTAATACCTAGCCTCTACAGGTAATGGATTATTCTTTTTAGATTAACTAATATTGTCTTATTTTTTTTTAAATATTATTAAATTAAACTTATTCTCGATTTTTAGCCACTTGGGGGGCGGATTAATATGTTTCGATCGATCTCAAATTTCACAGGAATTAAGTAGGAGTTTAAAACAACCAAATTAAAAAAGAATGTAACAATGTTTTCTGTGATATCGCATTTAAATATCAATATTAATTAATTAACATTAGAAAGTCGACAATATAAGTTGGAGTATAAGTCAGTCAGTTGTTAATAAAACTGATTTTGCTGACGAATCATTCGGAATCATTCTAGCAATATATTTTCGCCAGTTCAAACTTTTCAAAAATCCTGTTACAGTTTTCTGTATTCTCAACTACCTGACAGATCTGCAAAATTCAAAACAAATACGTAATATTTATTACGTGTTTGTTGTTTTTGCAGAAATTTTGCAGAATATTCTGTAAAAACACTGATAAAAGCTCAACATGACAGAATTAGCTGCTATGTCAACACTTCTATCAACAAGTATGCAAGCATTCACTTAAATCTAAATGACTTAACGACATCTCTACTAATATAACTTAATCGTGCATTAAGCCTAATTGAGTAGCCCTTCCTCCACATGCGTGGCGTCCCCTTTTGTTTTTATTTCATAATTCAATTTGCCTCTGTTAAACCGCACGCGACGCTGCTGTCTACGCTTTCTTGCATACGTCAACATAGGGAGGGCTCCAGTAAATGGCGTTTAATTACCAAAGCTAGGTATGAATCGAATTAGACATAAGTGCCTCTTACTACATATACATACATACATACATAGATACCTACTTTCTCTGAAAATGTAAAAATGTATCATTAGCATGTCATCGCCGCTGATTTGACGTAAATCGCTCGTAAATTACAATAATTACGGTCTGTTACAGGATTACTTGTCTGTCCAAATGGACCATATTTAACTGGGCAATATATGACGAGGAGTTGTAGGACATGTGGTAGGTTCTTGGTTGCCAATTGCGTGTTTATTGCCTAACGGGTGTTCGAATCAAACGCCTAGTCGTGCAGAATGTGCTGTTATAAACGCTTAAATTGCTACTAACTGTTCGCAATTTTTAAGCAATTAATTGTGTGAGTACGTGCCTAATTTGGATGTCAATGTCATATATTGTTTGCTAGTTTCTGTCTCTTTGATAACGGATTCATAGTTGACCATAAATGAATCGGTCGGTTCGAAAACACTACAAGACCAAAAAGTGAGTTCTGAGAAAATTAACAAAATAATTTTGCCGGTGCAATATCTTGAAAAGTATAGCAGAGCTATGATTAAAACAATCATCATGGACTGTTTTTGAACTCTACAGAAAAACAGCGTACATTTTTAACAACATTTGTTTATTTTAAGCATTTAAGAAATATTTTTATTATGATGTACAGTGTTTTTGGCGTTCTGATTCCAAACTCGTTGTCATATTTTTTTATTTAAAATGGCGGATTCAATATGACGACTAGAAAATTTAGAAAGATGTCGGGTGCTTATGTAACCTATTTGCTGTCATATTTGAAGATCCTAGACTCAAAATCCAATGTCCACTTTTCAAAATTAAAAATGGCGGAATAAATATACACACAGAAAACTGATCTCTCGAACGAAGAGAGAATTACTTGGATGAAGTAGTTGGTAGGTTCGTATATACGCGAGAGATTATTGACTTCAACCAAGAAATTTTATTTCTTGGAATAATTACTACATATAAGAAAGTTGTTACTCTGGTGAAGGAAGTAAACAGTCTTCAATGAAGTTTATATTTTTATTCCCGTTAAATATTTTTAGCTACTTAATGTAAGAATTTTAAAGATTTGGCACAAATGCGTTTTCTATTGCTAATTAACAAGATAGGTATGTTATATTTAGTTACTCGTTCTAACCTGTTGCGTGCCTTACATCAAATTATTCCGTGTTGAAACGTTTATTGTACAAGGCACATCCCCTACGGGTACTTCGTTGTTGTTTTCGTACTAGGTTTGGCTTCTTTACGGCGCCAGCCCTACGCGCGGGCGCGCGAACCTTGACCAAATCACGATGCGCATATTTATTCCAGAGAAAGGGATTACTTGAAAGAAGTGAGAATCACTTCAGTTAAATAATTGGTGGGTTTTTATTCAGTAAACAATACTTACTTATATTAAATGTCTTATATTTTCTTGGATCAAGTAACTACGCACTTGGATGGATTTACTATTACTTCGTTAGAGCAATAGAAATTTATGGGACGAAAAATTCATTTACTTCTTTCAATACAATATTTGTTCTTATAAAGAAAGAATTTATTTGTCGACAGCGTTTATCTGAGAAATTATTTTACTTAGATTGAGTATGTGGTATTTCTTGTATATACCTAACTTTCTACATCCAAGTAAATATGATTTGAATCTAGTAAATAAATTCAAGAAATTATGTTTTCTCGTTCCAAATAATCACTTTTCTGTGTGTAGCGACAGAAAATGTAAAAATCTTGGATTTGCATGAAACTTATTTCACGTAATATTTGAAGATTGATAATTAAAAATGTCATGTCAGATTTTCAAAATAAATTCAAAATGGCGGTTTACACATGGTTAGTCAAAGTTACCGCGACACCTTAGTAATTCTTCAACCGTAAAGAATTTCAAAGAAAATTCAAACAAATGTTTATTGGTTTTAAACAAGCTATCGTCTAAATATTTTTTCAATATACAGGCCACCAATATACGTTCATTTTATTCTGAAAATTTGGTAAACTTTTTTTTCTAATAGACCAGCCTGTATATTTAACATTTTTTAATTCTAAGATTAATTCTAAAAGTTTTTGTAAGAATCACCTTGTTTATACAATGCATCATTTTTGAGTTATGAGCAATTAATCGATCATTAACGGATACAAAAATCAAGACAAAATAACTAAACTATGAAATAGAATTAAATTAAATATTCAAGCTGCCAGATTAAAAGAAATGTTTATGTATGTGGGAAAATATTCTTAATTTGAAGTTCAGGAGTTTTGATTAATTGCTGATAACTAAAAATGATAGTATTGTATTAATAAGAAATCATTTCTACAAAAGAATGAATCCTACAATTAAAAAAATGTATAAATATACAGGCTGTGCTATCAGTTACCAAATTTCCTGAGTAAATAATAGTTTGTTTCAACCCAGAAATTTTTTTTTATTAGAGAATTATTTAAGTATTTCGGTAATTTCGTCTATTTTTGATTAATTGCTTATAACTAAAAAATAATGCATTTTATAAAAAAAATCATTCAAAAGAATCTTAAAATTAATCTTAGACTTAAAAAATGTAAAATTATACAGGATGTTCTATTTTAAAAAGGAAAGGTTAACAAATATCCAGAATAAAAAGAACATCCTGTGTGTTAAAAGTATATTTAAATGATAGATTGTTTAAAGCAAAACAACTTTTACCTGAAAATTTTTTTTGAAATTGTTTACGGTTGGAAAATTATTTAGGTGTTCCGGTAATTTTGACTAACTCTGTATATATACATGACAGTATTAAATTTCCTCTTCTGCGGTTGTAGTCGGTCCGGATGTCACGTGGTAGAAAATTCTAAATTTTCACCAGTTACATACTTGAGGAAATTCTTTTAAATATTATCAATCATTTTGATATTGATATTCATGTTGATTACTTCGGCATACCTCAATAATTTACAAAGTTGGCGAATGTTTACGACTGATATATCAGTAGAAACTGAGTAGAAAAGCGTTGCATGAGGGAGCAAAAAAGCACTGTTCTGGACTTGTTTATTTCGCCCAAGCATCCTTTTTAGGCCCATTCGATAGAATAAATCATTGTGAACATTTTGGCTGTTTCAGTTCAAAATGGCCAATTTTGGACTGTTTTCGAACTCGCCGATTCAATTAATTTTGACTGTAAGTATATTTGTATACATTTTTAAGGCATATTTAAGTGATTTTTTTCTGTTACAGTTCTGCATGATTTTTTCTGATTGTTTTGTGTTTTTCTTATTAAATGTATTTAATGTTTATCTCAATCAAATTAATCAAATCAGATCATTATAATTGTAAAAAAAAGTTTATCAACATAAAAAGCCACATCCTTTCCACAACGTTTCCGTCGCATGACCAAACTTAGAAAGTAGGAAACCATCCAAGTTATTAACCAATAAACGAATTTGCCTGATAACTACTATCAATAACAGATAATCATAACAGTGAAACTAGAAAAAACAAAGTGCTACCGTGCAGGATAATAATTATAGAGATAATATCTACCAATTAGATAAAAGTGGAACGTGCTCCTAACATACTGGCTGCTAGCAGGAACTGTCACCTGTGCCGTCATCCAACTGTTTGTTTCAGAAATAAAATTGCTTGAGGTGTACCTCAGCGGAAAGCAACACGTGTGCTGACCGCAAGAACATTTGTCCGTGCGTGTTTTTCCCGATGTTCTCTAACGAAATCTGCCAACGTTTTGTGTCAATCTGGTGTACGTGCGTGCGTTAATGAAAGAACAAAAAGCCGCGCGAAGCTCCGAGGCTGAAGTCTAGTTAGTCGTATTGAGGCGTTCGTGACAGGTTTTATTCTCTATGGGTGCGTTTAATTTGGGAAACCGATCGTTATGTATAATTTCGGGTTTGGTAATTTTCTTGGTATTCTATGTGGAGGAATATATACGGTGTAACCGTTTTGTTTTTAGGCGTGAGAAATGTCGTTCATAGTTTCACTAAGAATTGAATATGGCCTAAAATCCTACAAAACTTATTACATATTTTGCCACCATTTTGACTCTGAGGTATATCTACATTGTAGACTGATGGTAACGCAAAAAAAAGAAGAATTTTAAAGATTTGGCACAAATACGTTTTCTATTGCTAATTAACAACATAGGTTATATTTACTTACTCGTTCTAAACTGTTGCGTGCGTTCCATCAAACTATTCCGTGTTGAAACGTTTATTGTACACTATAAATCACAATAGACATCCCCAATAAATCACAAGGCACATCCCCAACGGGTACTTCGCTCTTGTTTTCGTACTAGGTTAGGTTCCGTGGCGCCAGAACCACGCGCGGGCGCGCGAGCCTTGACAAAATCACGGTGCGCATATTTATTCCAGAGAAAGGGATTACTTGAAAGAAGTGAGAATCACTTCAGTTAAATAATTGGTGGGTTTTTATTCAGTAGACAATACTTACTTATATTAAATGTCTTATATTTTCTTGGATCAAGTAACTACGCACTTGGATGGATTTACTATTACTTCGTTGGAGAAATTAACATTTTTGGGACGAAAAATTCAATTACTTCTTTCAATACAATATTGGTTCTTATAAAGAAAGAATTTATTTGTTGACAGCTTTTATCTGAGAAATTATTTCTACATCCAAGTAAATATGCATTTGAATCTAGTAAATAAATTCAAGTAATTATCTTTTCTCCTTCAAAATAATCACCTTTCTGTGTGCAGTCGGGTTTTCTGTGGATTGGTGAGGTTTAATACAGTGTATGCCCTCCACGAGCACGAGTCACTTCCTCAAACCTGCGCAGCATGCTTCGCACTAGTCTGCGAAGCGATTCTTGGAGTATGCTTTCCCATTCCTCAATCAAGGCTTGTGTCAGTTCCTGTATGGTTAGGGTTACCATATTTCTTCGAGTAAAAAAGAGGACGCCGAAAGTTTGGAAAGCGGGGGGGGGAGGGGTGTTTGTCAATAGAAATATAGTCAGATAAAAATAAACTGAACTTTTAATTCGTTTATTCATGTGTTAAACAGTTCACAACAGGTCATTACAGTTATCAATAATACGAGTATATGCATGGTATGGAGTAAAACATGGTATGAAATAAAAAGCACTTTGCCCTTGTTTTCGACTGTTTTCAACATTTTATACTGCTTTTGTAGTTCTTCATTAAATTTACATTTTCTTTTTGGCATTTTTAGTCTAAAAGTTCAAATTTAAAGTTTTAGTACATTGAATATTTAATTTTTTTTAATATAATTCCAATAAATAACCTCTTTAGCCTTTGCAGATTATTTATTTCTTTAAGTTTCTTTAAGTATTTCTTTACTTAAAGAAATAAATAATCTGCAAAGGATAAAGAGGTTTTTTATTGCAGTTATATGAAAATACAGCTTTGAATATGGACTACTTCAAGAATAATTTTTTTTTTAAGTTTTCATGCACTTTAAGTAATTTTCAAAATATCGAACATCTAACGTGATTTTAACTTGTTTGGTTACATAAATAATCCAAACAGTTCTAATAAAGGAGAAACGCGTTTATTATATGAATCTCAGAAACATTTTAATAGGATTAAACTAAGAAAGCATCCAATCAAATTTTACAAATTTGAAATAAATTCGTTACCAAATAATAACAACTATCAAAGGACAATTTAACGTTATGCACTATT
The DNA here is from genome assembly GCA_963966075.1 of Aphodius sticticus. NCBI lineage: Eukaryota > Metazoa > Arthropoda > Insecta > Coleoptera > Scarabaeidae > Aphodius > Aphodius sticticus. The sequence continues at coordinate 1,475,982 of OZ014508.1, read as the reverse complement.
TAAAATTTCAAAAAAATATTTTCATTGGTACTATCCGCGCCAAAAAAAGTCGTACAGCTAAGTTTGACATCATGTAAGTCTGGCTTGTCAACTTGACAGTTGGTGCATGTTTCAACCCTATGACTAATGTCAGAATGACAGCGTATAGGTTATAAAAGAACCATTTACAAAGCTAGAAGGTGTACGACTTTTTTTGGCGCGCATAGTACATACTCCTCGAAAAAAACATAACGTGAAAATGTTTATTAGTTATTACTTACAAATTCCAATGTAAATTCAGAAATCAGAAGTCAAAGAGAAACTTAGGACAAGGAAAAATAATGATCTCAGTTCAATTAATAGTAATTACTACTTCAAAATATTAAGACAATTAATAACAAAAGTAAAATATTCTTAGATGATATTACAGTAAACAAACACTAAACCGACCGTCTCTCTGACGACTTAAAACAATGTGACAAAATTGTTTAAACTATTTCCCTAGAAACACAAATATCCCGAAATTGCAAGCACTCAACAGTGCATATAAGAAGTGGACGAAGAAATGGATAACTCAACGCCTTAGAAAATAATTATTTGTGGAATGAAACTATACATTACCTTCTTTTTTTGTCCGGTATTGTTACTTTATGATTTTCTTAAAAAAGAGGACATTTCGGGGAAAATCGGAAAAAGATACCGGACCCGGACATGGCCCTTAAAAAATAGGACTTGTCCGGTTAAAAGAGGACGTCTGGTATCCCTATGTATGGTCAGTGGTGGATTACGGCGTTTGCGATTATTGATATTATTGATATTTTTACATTGATGTTTAGAAATAATTTCAGCTTTCCGAATTTTTCAAATTCAACTTTAAAATATTAAGTTGCTTTTGACGTCACATGTAAAATATGCATAAAAAAATATACATAGTATTGAAGTAGGTTGATTGTTAATTTTCAATTTTTAATAGTATATTATTATACAAGTTTTATAAGACGCCAATACGTCTTATAAAACGAGTGTAATATACTATTTTTTCTACTTTGCGTCATTAATTTTATATAAGTTTAGAAATTGTGGTTACTATATCGCGCTAAATTAGAATCTAGGGTATTTTGCGGGTACCACGTGGTAGCACTGTAGTAACTGTCAACTTCGTTAAGGATGATATCGATGAGATAAAATCATGACAAAATCTAATTGTGAATAATTTTACTCTACTTTAGCTTACAAGTTTGAATAAATATTCAGCGAAGTCGCAACGATGATCATAATGGAGCTTGGGGCAACACTTTTAACCCTACTGTGATAAATACATGAAACTTAACCTAAAAAGTTAACTATTTTAAAATAGTGGTTTCATAAGTATAATAATCAGAATAGAAGTGTTTGGCGGTGACTGATTAGTTACTTCGAAGAACAAGAACTTACTAAAGAATTGTTATAACGCTTAACGTTTAATAGCGGTGTCTACCTAATTCCGCTACGTAGCCGTTGCGGCTTATATATTTACAAGCACTTATAATTGAAACCCAATTCTAATTTCGGCAAAGTAGTTTATTAGAATAAATTATACTTAGTAAAATTACATGTGATGGAGGTAAACACAACCAGAACTAAGACGAAGTCGAAAGCGACGGACAAAAACGAATATGAATTGAACCGAGCATCCAAGCGTCCAAAATATTACCGAAAACTTATATGTTACATAAACTAAGAAATCCTCTACACTTTAAATGTACTATAGCTTCGTACGTGTATGCTGATAAACCATTTATTGCGCATATACAATCTCGCAGCAGTAATTAAAATCATTCGTATCTACGATGTAGGTTTGATCTTCGCATAATACCTTATTAAAGTAAATGTGGTCCTTGAATTATATCTGAAAAGGGGATTTGATGTTTAGTTGAAAAGAATGATAACGATCACTTACTAGAGTCGTAAAACATCACCGTAAACGTCATGCTGGCGTATTTTAATGAACACAGCAAAACTAGGAAAGCCCCAATCCTTTGGCCATACTATAGCAGGCTACACCCATGTTTAAATATGTATAGAATATTGATATTTCGCAGTTTATGTGATTGCAAGCGATTAAGAAGATGCAGTGTGTGGTTATGTTGGGTTATGTATTGTACGTTTGACTTATGGCATTTGATATCACTGTGTACCAATCAGACAAAAATGTTACTGTTTTCGGTATTACAATGTGTTAATTGCAACACCGAAAACAGTGTTACAATGTGTGCATTGTGAATGCAAAGTAGAAAAAAGTATTTTTCATTTCAGGACTATACTGTGTCCATTGTAAACGCCAAAGTAGAAAATTATATTTTTGCCAATTTGCAACATTTCACGCTGTGTAAGTACGTAAAATATAATCGAAGTTCGGATAAAATGCTAATTACTCGCGTATATTTCCTACATAAGGCTCTCGCGCTTTACGAATTTCGTAAGATTTCGTAAGGGGACCCTATAAAGCGATCGCTCGCTAACGTCAAAGTAAACGAGCCGCGTTTTCTCTGAAGCTAGTCGCGACTTAAGCCGTCCCCATAAACTCATTAATTAAGGTGGAAGCTTTGACGAAGTTTTGACTGTGTGAATGGAAGCGCCAAACGCGCCCCGCTCGGCTCAACTCGACCCGCTGTCTTTCATGTTTAATGATTATGGAAGAAAAAATTCGCGCGTAGGCATAACTTTGCGCGCGCTCTAGTGGGAAAAACATTAAGTTTCGATTAATTCTTCTTGCCGGAGAGAAGTTAAGTTAAAGTCGTATAATTAAAGGTCTTTTGCGCCGAGAAGCGGTAAAATGCTCCAGTTAGTAGGTAGCTTGAATTGGGAATTACTGCGGCTAGTAAGTATGTTATGTATGTACAGTCATGGAAATAAGTAAGTTCGTATCGCTATCGCAGGATTTGAAAATAGTATGTCGGTTATATATTCGTGTACTGTTCTACCTCGACCCGGCCGCTTCGCAAAAAGTTGTCCGTCACGAGGTGGTTTTTCGATGAATGTAATGTAACGGGATTTAGTTTATTTTTAGCGTGTCCGACCTTTTCCTTAATGTGATATCTTCATTGCAATGTAATAAATGAAATATGATCACTACAGTTAAGTTTACGAGTAGATAATGCATTTAATTAAATATAGAATTACTTTTATAGTAATAATAATAAACATGAAATTTGATAATATGATACGAAAAGCTCATTTTAAGATATTGCGTAATATCATGACACATTATATAAATTTATGTTAACTAATACACATATTAATTACGCAAGTAAATGCCTTTGCCCAGCAGTAGGATGACGGGCTTAAGTAAGTAAGTAAGTAAATGCGCAAATCAACTTGATGCCAAGGATTATCACTAAATATAGACTATTTCAGAATTGTAATATTAAAATATATTCACTAAATGTAAATAAATTCTCTAAATTTAATTTAAATTTACATTTAGGACGAGCATGTATTTTGTATGAAGAACAATGGAAATTTTATATCTGTATTTAGTTTACAGCAGTTAATGTTCAATTCTCTTTCATAACATCTAATACATGCTTTACAACCAAAATAATTTAAATTATAGCAATATATACAGGCTGTCCCACGTTTCTTCCGCAAAGCTATTTTTTTCAGAAAGTAAATTACTTTTTCAATTCATTAAATTCATTAAAAAGTTACAGCCGTTTGAATTATTAACAATATCTTATTTTAAACGGCTCCAACTGCAGAAGGAACAGAAAAAAACCAATAAGACCATATGAAACATATTACTTTCTACTTTCTAGAAAAAAAAACAAAACATTTTGGTATTTTCTTTTGTTCATTGTTAAGACAAATTATGAAAATTTTACTTATAATTAATAATTTTTTATTGTTGCAGTGTTTACACTGCAAAATATCGTTAAAGCTAAATATCTCGAAAACACCAGTAAATCACAATTAACAAATTACAATGAAGGCAAATTTAAAGCAATTTAATTTTAATTTATTTCTATTTTGTGAATAAATGTTAATACATATGTCAGTTCTGAAATAACCTGAAAAGTAAAAATATTGACAACAACAAATTGATTTTTGTATTTATTAACACAAAAGAAGCTATTAGATGCAATAAGGTTGTAAGTACAATTTGTTGTGTTGTATGCAATATCTTGAAATGAGGTTTTCATTTCATGTAATCGAAAACTTTTATGTCTATTAATATAAAATTAACGTCATATTTAATAAAAACACAATTACATTGCAATGTAGGAATTACATTAATTAATTACACATTAAGCTAATAAATAGAAACATATAAATCATTATAAACCAATTCAAAGTATTCTAACAAGGTTTCGCAAATAATAAATTTCCGATATACGAGTTGAAGCGTAAACGGACAATTTTTTGCACTTGGCGGCCGAGCGGTCGACCAGAATAACAAAAAACTTGTACTTGGATGTATCATCGACACACTGCTAAAATATTTATAGAACTTACTTAATTCCAAGAGTGTACACTGTATATTGCCGCTCATGGAAGTTCGGACACATAGTAAATATATAGGAAATAATGATAAAAGCACTAATAACGTAGCAATAGGCACCTCTATTTCTACTAAATAGCGAACACATTCTTAACGGTGATTTCCAGTAACATACGACATCATTAAATGTGCTAATTTAAAATAATTTTTATTTTTAATTATTATGCAACATTTATGCTGTTTTGTAACTGGTTGTTGGGAATTTTCTAGTTTCCATTAAAAAGGATTAAATACGAAATAACAAATAGAGTCATAAATACTGCATCTCAGACACATGTTGCGACACCATTTTTACCAGATTTTTGCATCAAATGCTCGAATTCGTATTCAAACGAGTCTGTGCCTGCAATCTGTTGTTTGCACAAGATAACTCTGTCACGCGGAAGACATCATGGGACCGCATCATGGGACAGACAACAAGCAAGGGACCGCGTTCTGTAATTATCGCTTTTCATCAGGAATGATTGTCAGTTCGTGAAAATGCAGGAAATAAGTCAACGATAAGTGACACTCTTCACCAATATGAAGAAACATGAAGAAAATTGGACATGAAACTGATATCGTCATCTCATTTTCCCCTTTGAGTCCTACAAGGTTATTTAAGACACTTTTGTCGTACCATGCATATTTCTCGAGATATTTAGCAGTCTCAAGTTAAAAAGACCACCCGGTATAGTGGATTGCTTTTTTTTAATGTTGCGACTGTAATACTGTGAAAAATACCTCAAAATATTATTAATATCATCCATTCATGAGGGCACATAACATCTCCGCCACAAAGCTAATCCGATCAAGGGTTGCGTCCTAATGAATAAAATGATCAAATCACTAATACACGTATCAAGGGGGAGGGAGTTCTGACCACATGTCACCGTCAGTTTAGAACGGATAAGTATCACTCTTGCGGTAGGTTTGTCCCCATCGTTTCAATGTTTAATTTTCAATACACTATTAAAAATCCGGACCACCATCTACTGTACATCCCACCCCCAAATCTAGTCGAATTTTTGACACAGTGTAGAGCTATAGGGTGGCAAACGACAGTAATCTTACTGATTACATATTACATTGCGTCGGGGTCGTTTCGACGACCCTGTTTTTTACGCTGGGGAATGGCAATTGTTTCCGCTACAGGATCACTCGATCATCCCTTTGCTTTGCGTTTGTTGCGTAAGGGTGCAGGGGTGGGGTTCGCATTGATTTGTTGATACGAATTTATGGGTGAAATGCAGACGGTGGGAGTATATTTATCGTCGAATTTATGGCACCTCAGATTGCATGGAGCTATGGAGTTTAACATTACCCCAGAATTTTAGTTTAACCCTGTTTTATTTGAGTTATTTCACAGGTCGGTTTTTTTTTGTAGTAGGGCACATTTATAAAGATTAGTTATTTGGGGACACCTTAAAAATAATAATGTCTTTGAATTCACTGACTTTTCACGAATTTTTGTTTCTGTCTGAATTGACTATATCAATTTTGGATGTAAGTTACTGTATTGTCTATACTTTGAGAGATACACTAACAAATTTATGATATTATTATCCATAGAAAGATGACAAGTGTGGATGGGTATTTTACAACAGCTCGTTGAAGTTTGAGGTCTGGTTGCACACACATATATTATACTTTTTATGATTGTGGAAGCTAAGGCCATAAATAATTTATAATTTGTTCTGTCAGTTCCAAGCCACATGCTTATAGATGGTTTATGTTACACCTGGGGTTTGCGCGTCATCGGTTAAACGGTCCATAACAATGTCAAAAGTGATGTGTTAAGGATTATAAAATTGGTTTGTAATGTTTTTTGTTTGAAGAATTCTGGGAAAAAAATCTATCTTACAGTAACGATAACAAGAATGATGTCAAAGATATTTGAAAAGCTGCTTCTACATAGTATGAATCCTAAATTGGTTGAAAAAAGAAACTAATTTCAAAACTCATCAATTTAGAACACCTAAATAATTATCCAACCGTAAAGAAGTTCAACACATTTTCAAATAAACGTTGTTTTGCGTTAAACAAGCTATCGTTAAAATATATTTCTAATATACAGGTGTTCATTTTATACTGGAAATTTGATAACCTTTTTTTCCAAATAGAACATTGTATTGTTTTACATTTTTAATTCAAGATTAAGTCGAAGATTTTTTTGTAGAAATCATTTTTTTTTTTATATAATACATCATTTATATTATACATCATTTTTTATACACCCCTGAATTTCAAATTAAGAATATTTTCCCAGAAATGTCTATACATTTCTTTTAATTTGGCAGTTTAAACAATTAATTTAATTTGTAAAAGCTTTTGATTTTTTTTTAAATTTTTTTACAGTTCAAGAATTGTGTAGCTGCTCCGGTAATTTTGACTAACCCTGTATATAAAGAAAGCATTAGAAGAAATGCTTATTTGGTTAACAAACTTATTTGATGTGACACTAATAAGTATGCTAAAATACATGAATGAAATAAACAAAACAATGCGGGTGTTATTAAACAACAAAAAAATAGAATATTACACAAAATTATTACAGTTTGATAATCGTTGGGCTTACGAATAAGTCGGAATAAGTGGACAATAAACTAATTTCCTAGAAATGGTGTCAGATCAGGGGACCTAGCTGGCCATGCCATTGGGCCTCTTTTTCATATCCATCTTCGTGGGAATACTTCGTCCAAATAACGTCACACATTAACAGCGTAGTGTGGCGGAGCGCCATCTTGTTGCAACCAAATATTATTGTTTGGTAAGTTAGGGTAGTTTTCATTCGGAAATAATATTGCTAATACAGGTAATAGTTCAAAGTGTAGAACGTATCTTTCACCAGGTAAATTATTTTTCAAAAAAATTAATGGTTCTACATTAGGGTATTTGACTGTATTAAAAATATGGCTTGTCATCCTAATAGATTATAGGTTAAGAAAACTATTTGTTATTACTTTTCAAAAAACAATGCTTATTTTCTATTAAAAACCAATATTAAAATTGAATTTTATTCACGCCCTTTCACGTGATTGAAAACACTCTGTAATTGGCTCAGTCTCCAGTGACGTCATTCGTTAGTACGCTTAGAGCGCGTTCGGTTTGTCAGGGTAGGGTATGCGGAGAGCAATGCTCAGATAACCTGGGTCGGCTGTCTCTCTCTTATATGCAGATAAACACCGTGTGACGTTAGTCCGCCTATTATGCAGCGCGTCACTCTCACCGTACAATACCGGGTTATCCGAACGCGCTCTTATGCTTCTCCCGCTTGAATTTAATATCACTAAAGTGCCATGTAAGCATTACGTTGTAGGTTAGGATAGCCCTAACCTTAAGCTGTCAGATCAGATAATACCTGGTTCGAAAATACGATAGATAACTTATTCTAGTCAGTTTTACTTATGTCGAAGTAATCTTCACAACAAAAAACACTTGTATTGTGGATTTATATTGTGTTTATATTTACATTGTGGATTTATACACCATTTATAACCCATTTTTATGTAGAAATTGCGACATCATACAACACAATTACCAAACGGCGACGATGCCGATGCTGACAGACCATATGGGCCGATTTGACATCTACTATCGGGTGACGTCACACAACAGAAAGTATCGTTTTGGCGGGACTTTTTGTGATTCAATTTTTAACGCTGATTTTTATGAAATATTGAGGAAATAATTACGAAAAATAATGCATTTACAATGTAGAGTGAAGGAATAAACACACTAAGATGGTTTTCCAATAATAGTCAAATACCCTATTCTGTCACCGACAAGTCCTGCCCGTACATTAAGCTTCTGTGGTTTTTTTCTACCCCAATATCGAAAATAATTATACCTATTTACAGACTCAAGTAAATAAAAAGTTGCTTCACTAGAAAAAAATTATATTTAAATTGTCGTGGTTTAAGTTTGGATGGAAAGCAATCCTTCTCGGAATCATATTTTACGGCACATAAAATATTTAATGATTACCAATAAAATTAGTCCCATAAGTGCTAGTAAAAATTTTTATGATAATTTCAAATTTTTACAGACCCATTTACTGCTTAGGTATATGATTTTTTAAATTAATGTCTAATACAGTGAAACCGCGACAAATGTGCGTTCATGTCACAAACAAGTGATCTGAATAACATCGAATCTCAACAAAAAGGTTGCAGAAGACCTACAACATCATTACCAACACGACTTGTATAGATGCATCTATTTCCGTTCTCCAGTACATTCCTCGTCCAACAATTTAACTGTTCATCCAAGTATTTCACCTTTCGGCATTGGCCCTCTTTCTCAGTTTGAACTCCTTGACCATGTTAGTGTCAAGAAGCATGACGTCGGCTTATCTCTGTGTTGCGGCGGCCGAAATATACCGACACCTTATCCAGGTGTGTTTATCGAATAATTGGATCCAATAATTGTCGATGACCTGTCTCGAAACGTGACTCATTTGAATGTCGAAAGTTGAAACCGATAACTCTACAGACCTTCCCTGTCTCATCTCTATTTATTTAATGTAACCTACGAGTTAGTGTATAGAGAAAGAATTCAGGTCTCGCCTTTTTTTCAGGCTACGAATTTGGGTAACAGTGGCGATATAATGGAAGTAGATTATAATGAAAAATTAACAATATGTTGTCCAATTTACGTCCCACAATGAGCGTGCTGTATGCCTATAATACGGTGCATCTTCAAAAGAATGGGAAGTATGTGCGTCAATTTACTTTTACATTCAGGTCGGTGTGATGCGTTGCTGATAGTATGGAAGGAACCTGTTCGGATTTTCTAGAGCCTTCTTGTATGAATTATTTATTCAATCGGTCTCAATGTCGGCGATTATGTTATACTTTATGTTTAACTAGCGAAGGTAGCATAGTGCTCGTCAAATAATATGCGATTATTAAACTCAAATATTTAATGGCATACCTAAGTGTTATTACAATTAATATTCTCTGCAACATGCTATGGTCTGCCTAAATTTTTATTTCTTGAAATGGACTATGAACAAAGAGCTTCCATGTGGTTATACTTCAGCGCAAGCAATGGACCGAATCTCTTTGAGTTTTTCATCTAGACCTGTAGTGATGATTTTTACATCAGAGTAAATTGCGTTTGTTTCCGAGATTTGACGCTGACAGCGTATTAATAATAGAGATATCTTTACGAATCATTAGCAAGGATCGTTGGTCACACCGTCATTAGATCAGTTGTTCACCATTCCAGAACTGATTGTTTCTTTCTTTCTATTGGTAAATGGTCAAGTGGATTGAATGTGAATTGCTCATGCGTAACAAATGCTCCAATCTTTGAACCAGCCCTGGTTTGTGATCCGATATTGCACCATACATATTTTTCTAGCTTAGAATTATTTAATTGTGTTTTTGCATCGTCTCATTTTGATTTTAGTCTATATTTTAACTCGTGAGAACAATTACCAAAATTTTAACTTACGCATCTTTGTCCAAATACTAATTCATAAGGTTTTTTCTCTCTGGATGGACGTTATTGTTAAACGAAAAATACCAAAACGCAATGAAACGGCACCCACGAACTCTAAGGACCTGGAAATTTTGAAGTCTGGCGTCTTAAATATGCTCGTAAATGTTTGTGTGTGTTTTCTAAAGTTTCGTAATAATATTCTGTAGAATTTAATTGGTTATATCGTAGAAATTTTGTAGATTTCCTTAAACATTTTTGCTAATAACTCGGACCCTGATTAGTAACAATTTTTTCTAGCTATGCCGAATTTTAATATGAAGTTATTGACAAATTTTGGTGATTTGCATTGAATTGGTAGAATATGCGATTATTTTCCTGAACTTGTGCCAAATGCAAGGTCTAAGTATACCTTTTCAAACGCTGATGAGTCTGTAGTGTAGAATGACCAACTTTTTAATATTTTAAATCGGGTCGCTAACATCCGAGGGGTGGGCCATAAATAACATATTGTCAAGAACTAAAACATACTTTGATCTTAAATATTGCAAGGCTTTTTTTTAATTAGCGGTAGATAAATGGAAATAAAGTTAAAGCTAGGTTTGTAAGCTAGGTCTTTGTTATTCTTTAATTGTTAACTTTCTTTTTACATTTTTCTAAGAATACAATTTATTGAGAAGATTGTATGGACATACCGTAATGACCAATTGAAATAAGTAGTGTAAACGCAAAAGTGGTTGACACTCGTATTTTATTAGCATTGAAGTACTTGGGTGCCAAAGTTTTGGAGAGCCAATGACTGTGTACTTTACCCTATAAAGAACTAAAAAAAACATGTTATAGGCCTCGATAGCATAGATATTTGTGTATTGTGCTGGATACCAAAAGATGCCTGGTTTAAATCCAGGTTTTGGCTTTAATTATTACATTTTTTTAGAAGCTTGATGAGTTAACCAATGATTCTGACATAGATAATGATTAGAAATGTACCTGGAATATATATTTTTCTTCCAACCGTTTCACCTCCACAGCCAGAATATTATCAATTTTCAAGACCTTGTAACTTTAAGGCATTATTTGTACTTATTAGATGCAATATGTCTATTGTATTTCACTGTCTTCGCCGCTAGAAAACTACACCAAAGCACGTAATTTGTTTCCAACTGATTTCCAATAATGGAGTTTCTTTTCTGAAATTGTTGTTAAATTTTCGTTTCTTGACTATTTATTCAGATTGTAATATTTTTAGATTAATGAAAAATATCTGTAAGAATATGTGATTACAAGGTTAATTTAATTTTAAATTTTTAAAGAAATTTCATAAAGTGATGATGTTTTCCTTTGAACCGAAATTTGATAATAATATTTTACTTTATTACAAATAAGCATCGAATAAAATTTAAAATTAATCAAAGTCAGTTTGACTAAATTACTAACACAATGCACGTTTAAACATCGTTTGAATAAGTTAATTATTATTTTTGTGAAAGTGTAGCATTTCTATGACTATAAAATGCCTTTCATTCACCCAACCAGGAGCTCAAAGTAGTGCGTTGTCCGTCAACAATATTTATTATAGAATTTGGTCAATCCTGACTGACGGAAATTTCTACACAACAGATCAGTTCTTTTACAGAATAAACAATCGATTCTCAAAACACAAGGGTACCCCGTACCCCCTATATTCTACTCACAAAACACGTAAAAATTCTGAGGGGTTTTCTTAGCTATTAATTCACAGAATCGTAAAAGCTGTAGGTACACCAAACTGAGATAAAAGGTACCTATACAATTTTCCGTCTAGTGATAGATTTTTGATATTTCTGATGGTTTTTGACGAAAAGTTACTGAATCTGACATAAAATTGACTGATTCTGCGATTTTTTTTTTGTACGACGAACAAGGTATAAGTGTACAAAATTTCGCGTTGAAATATCAATATCCCATATATCGACTTTTCACTTCTTTGGGTACATGAGTCAGACATAATTTATCACCTGGCATGGATACAACAATAACAATTATACATATACATTACCACAACAAGTAATGCACCTTTATCTATAATTTGATGTATAACATATAATCATTGATACAGAATTAAGCTCACTATGGATGCTTGTTCTATAGCACGTACTAGCTCTAATGATTCCTCCTAACTAAATACGCTGATATGTTCTCAAAATTGGATAGAAAATATCTCAATTACCTACATTTCTTTTGGATCCAGAAGAGTCATTTTGTTGAGTAAAGTATGGTACACTTTTATATACTAACAAAATCATTAGTTTGATGGCTGGTGTATGGGAAATTCTGGACATTAGAATAACATTTTTTAAAATCGGGACAAAATTCGGGATACTTCATCAGGCGGGACAAATGCTCAAATTTCGGGACTGTCCCGCCCAAATCGGGACGGTTGGTCACCCTACTGTAGTGGTAACTGTCAAAGGGTCAGTGTGACCTCGAAACCTTTGGCAGTCATGTACATCGATAGAAAATATAAAATATTCCATTACTGCTGAAATATTGCTTACGTTATTCGTTCTATTGCTTAAGTGTTTTCCTTCATGGTCACATGAACGTTTACCAAAAAAAGGCGCATTTTATTTTATAGATTTCTCGTTCAAAAGGTACTGTTTCTTTATTATCTCAAATCTTTTAGCCTATCCACAATTAGAGACCTGCCATATCACGAAAAATTTCGCGTGTTACATTCTTATTATCGCATCCTAATGAATTCGAGAATGGAACTATTAACAGCTCGCTTTGTCCCGGCAATAATAACAAATTCTAGCGGCTTTGGTATACCTACTACCATTCGAATCTCCAATAAAGAAGCATTAATTTAAAATCACCATTTCGAATTCCCCATGCCTACTTCTTCTTCTTCTTCATCTCCTTGGCCCATGCACCACAAACAAGTCTCTCTCCCGTCGGGCAAAAGAGAAGACCAAACGCCGGTGCCCGGAAAATGCTGAGTCAACATGGCGGGGTCGAGAAACAACTCTAATATCGTAAAAACATTAATCTAGCTGGCATCAAACATTTCGATGGTTTGACAAGTCCGAAATTCGGGCCCGAGTCGAGCTGAGCCGCGCCGACCACGCCGCTCTCTGAGTGCTGACTCACACTCTAATGACTGACACCGACAAAGAATTTAACACCACATCGCACCGATGCGATCGTCCGCCAGAGATATACACCGGTCACGAATTTCGGAAAGGAAATTATGTATGCCCAAATTGACAAACACGTTCGTTGGGATATTGCGTTGCAATTTTGTTTACGATGGAGGTATGCAAATGTATTATTTGAACGAATAATATAGTTAAGGAGCGGGCTTTCTATAATAAATGTTGTCCAAAATATTAAATATTCAGATATAGATCAGATCTATTTTGATTTAGATCTTGCTGTGCTTCTAGGAAGCAAAATGCACGCTGCTTGCTTGCCTACCTAATTGTGGATAGGCTTAAATAAAAAAATCATCATGTTTGATGCAATATCGGGTCCCAAACCAGGGATGGTCCAAACTTTTGAGCATTTGTTACGCATGAGCACATCCACTTGATTATTTACCAAATGAAAAAAAAAAGAACGATCAGTTCTGGAATGGTGAACAACTCATCCAATGACGGTGTGACCAGCGATTCTTGCTAATGGCTCCTAAAGACATCTCTATTATTAATCGGCTGTCAGCATCAAATCTCGGAAACAAACGCAATTTACTCTAATGTAAAAATCATCACCAACCGCCGGAAATCGAAGACACTCTTCTAGGTGAAAAACTGACAGAGCTGCGGTTCATTGCCTACACTGAAACCACATAGTTCTTAGTCTACAGTCCAGTCAACGCAGTAAAAATAAATGAAGATACGTTTTGAAACTTATGTACACACAGAAAAGTGATCTCTCGAACGAAGAGAGAATTACTTGGATGAAGTAGTTGGTAGGTTCGTATATACGCGAGAGATTGTTGACTTCAACCAAGAAATTTTATTTCCTGAAATAATTACTAGATTTAAGAAAGTGGTTACTCGGGTGAAGTAAGTAGACAGTCTTCAATGAAGTGTATATTTTTATTCCCGGTAAATATTTTTAGCTACTTAATGTAAGAATTTTAATGATTTGACACAAATACGTTTTCTATTGCTAATTAATAAGATAGGTAGGTTATATTTACTTACTCGTTCTAAACTGTTGCGTGTCTTAGGTCAAACTATTCCGTGTTGAAACGTCTATTGTACATTAATCACAACGCACATCCCCTACGGGTACTTCGTTGTTGTTTTCGTACTAGGTTTCGCTCTTTCGGCGCCAGCACTACGCGCGGGCGCGCGAGCCTTGATAAAATCACGATGCGCATATTTATTCCAGCGAAAGGGATTACTTGAAAGAAGTGAGAATCACTTCAGTTAAATAATTGGTGGGTTGTTATTCAGTAAACAATACTTACTTATATTAAATGACTTATATTTTCTTGGATCAAGTAACTACGCACTTGGATAAATTTACTATTACTTCGTTGGAGAAATTGACATTTTTGGGACGAAAAATTGAATTACTTCTTTCAATACAATATTGGTTCTTATTAAGAAAGAATTTATTTGTTGACAGCATTTATCTGAGAAATTATTTTTCTTATATTGAGTATGTGGCATTTCTTGTATATACCTAACTTTCTACATCCAAGTAAATATGCATTTGAATCTAGTAAATAAATTCAAGAAATTATCATTTCTCGTTCCAAATAATCACTTTTCTGTGTGTGTGTAAAAGGTTTTGTTTCTTTCAGAATTGTTACTTCAACATTCTATATAGGAGGCGACCGATGTTTATTTAGAATTTTTGCTGGTGGTTAAATTTTAATGGTACCCTTATTATACGAAGGGTCAAAAGTTAATCCTCCTGCCGGTGACAGAAAGAGAGAGAGACGACGGACCGGTCCCGCCATTTTAATTTCGCCAAGAAACTTTCTAATTACTGGAAGTTTTCTGATTAATCACAGTAATTAATTAGTTCCCTTAAATGCGGTGTGGGGGCGTAGCACACGTCGCAGGCGACGACGAGGGCCATGTACCGTTCCTTAGTGACCGTGAACCTTGCATAATTTAATTATACAATATTTATAAACGTATTATCGTATTTTAAACATTTTCAAATATATTCGATTTTAAGCTATAATCGCAATTGACAAGCCCAATTAAATATACTTTCTATCGAAAAAAACTTTTGTATTTTATGAATGAACCGCGTCTTTTTTATCTTCAATAGGTAATAATGATCAATAGAAGCCTTATTAAGTAACGCTGGCCGACAAATTTGAATTGGTTGTCGACAACTTTAACCTAAATATACTTTTTTTTGTTAATTTGGATGTGCTGATTTCGAGTAGGTATGGTCATAAAAAAGTTGTAGGTGGTCTCCTTTTTACGTAATTTTTAATTTAATTACCTAGATATTATACGAGGCGTTTTGTTGCGTAAGTTTGCGACATCCTAACCAGTAAATAAGGACCTTGGTCATGGTCTCAAGTACTCTATGACAATCATTCATTTATTCTCATGATTTTGTTTTTTAATTCACCTTAATGTCTAAATTTTTGTAGAAGAAACACAGTTTCAGGTAAATCTTTGCAATATCTGGGCTACTGGAAATTTTTGTTACGTTTGTAACTGTAGAATTTATATTTATGTGGTGCTAATGACTATGTCAACTTTTTTTAAACAAATAATTTCCTTCTAAAGATGTCGGGCGTTAAGTTTAACAATTGCGCCTAATTCAGACACTAAGCGTATATTTTGATCCGAAATCCGACAGCTCACCGAACCTAATTCAGACAGTGATCCTAAGTCAGACACTTGTGGTACATTATTCCGACAAATATAAACATTCAAGTAAATATTAAGTGTATTAAATATTATTAAATAATATTTATTATTAAGAAATGTTAAACATTTATCTTTTACTATTTTTAATGAAACACAGTATAAACTAAGTCCTTAGTCTTCTTCAGTCTGCCCTTTCTACCTCATCTGTATTTTGTTTCTTACATCTGGAATTTTTAGTGTTCTCTTTTTCTTAGCGCACCTTTGTATTCTGTTCCTTTTTCGTTTCCTTTCTTATTTCTCTAGAATGATTTTCTTTTTATACTTCCTTCTGTTTATTAACAAATGTGGTGGGTTTTACTTACAATACTTTACTTTACAATACTTAGATACTTATATTAATATTAAATGTCTTATATTTTCTTGGATCAAGTAACTACGCACTTGGATAGATTTACTATTACTTCGTTGGAGAAATTGACATTGTTGGGACGAAAAATTCAATTACTTCTTTCAATACAATATTGGTTCTTATAAAGAAATAATTTATTTGTTGACAGCATTTATCTGAGAAATTATTTTACTTAGATTGAGTACGTGGCAATTCATGTATATACCTAACTTTCTACATCCAAGTAAATATGCATTTGAATCTAGTAAATAAATTCAAGAAATTATGTTTTCTCGTTCCAAATAATCACTTTTCTGTGTGCATTCAGCTCTCATAAAATATAAATAAATATAACCCTTTAAATTTGAAGAAATAAGCAAAAAGAAGTGTCCCGCACATTCCTGAAACGGTGTTATTAACATGGTAGAGCGTTAATTAATTATCCTTAACAACTTCCTGCGGGTATACCGAGCTCGCACGATACTACCACATACACATAATATTTCTCTGTTAGTATCTTGCGTGAATCGGACAGGTTGCGTTTGCCCACTTGTTCCACTGTACCTCCTGGGGCGCCATGTGTAAAACAGTGGCAGCCCAACTCATACCAACATATATAAAACACTGGAGTAGGACTGTGACAAATATTTAACGGAACGGCTGTAAATTATTAACGGCGAGATATTTTCGGTAGAGATAAGGCTACCTGGTTTTCTGACGGTGGTAGCATCACTTTTCGTCCTTAAGAGCAACCAACCAGAATGGTGGACCGGCGTATTATTTCATGTTACCGCAATTGATCATTGTTACTGGGGGTAAAATATAAAAATAGAATTGGTTGTGGTTCATTCATAAAATAGGGGAGACTTTCTAGCATTTTGTTCTCGAATTTTACTACCTTGATATATTCTGTTCGTCCACTACTTCCACAGCAAAACTGGTAATAGATAGAACTATAATTATAATATTTTCGAAAAGTTTGTAATGTCAAATTTTGGACTTATTCTGTTCTTCCACTCACCGATTCAAGTGTAGTCTATACCTAACCTATAGCTCAAACGATTATCGAGAGGATATCAAAAACGCGTGCGTCACGCCAAACAAGTTCCGGCCAGTCATCCAACGTGTGCTTAGAAAAAAAACCATCTACCAACTGGAAAATTTCTAATTTTGGAGGTCTTAATTAAAAGCCCAAATCGGGCATAACGAAAATCGTACGCAGGGCCAGACAGTGAGGATGGGCGAAGCCAAAGATCGGTCTTACGGGCCCCATAATATACCAACTTATTACTTTGCGCCTTGGGGCTTCGATGATTGACACATCATAGCCGCCTGTGACGAATAAATATGACAGTCTCTTTATCATGCTAATGCGAACGCTTACCGGCAACGTGTGTGATGATTTTTTCTCCCCTGATCAGTTTGGGACGAGGGTGTTTTAATTAACTGAACTATGTGGTGTTATTTCAAAATATCGATTAGTTATTTCTTTTTCCGTCGATCGTTTATTTATGATTATGTTTAGTGAATAGAAAATCGGGTATTAAACAGCTCTATAAATGAAGAGTTGAAGTAAATAACGAACTAAGTGCCAAAAACATTATTCCGAGATATTTAGAAAATAGTGTGCAGCAAGATAAATGTTTTATAGAAAGCCATCGCTAATTTTTTGTACGTATTTAAACAGATTGTACATCACATGGTGTTATTTTTTGCCGAGGTCTTGTATCGCAAAAACAAGTGTAAAATAAATTCAAAAATTCGTAGAAGGTGCTAAGTGCCATAATATTTATTTATACATATTTTAAGCTAAGTTGACATTTTTTATAGTAGAAAGTAAAACTTAATAAAAATAAGTTGCTTGACCAAGTATACTTCATACATAGTGTGCGTTGTTCGAAACAATACATGGGGACCTCGTTTACTGAAATCCATGCAAAATTTGATAGTTCTGCTCAATTTTATAGTCATTAATTTTCTTTAAAAATGCGTTTATTTGTTTTTTTGCAAATGTACTGCAAAATTGTTGTTTTTTGTGCAATCTTTCTAATCTAAAGATGTTTATATAAAGTTTACATTGAAAATGACTTATTTTAGTTTTTTACTTCCTTCAGAAAAAGTAAGGATCAGAAATCAAAATCCACTTTTATTTTGAATTATTATAAAAAAAAATCTGATGTGGCCAGGCACATGGCTTTATCATACTATATATATATATATATATATATATATATATATATATATATATATATATATATATATATATATTATATAAAACTAATAGTTTAGCTGCATGAGATTCCATTTGATCGAGATCGGCTATGTCTGCATTAAAATAAAACTAGTAGAACTAGACAGATATCTCGATTAAAGCTGCGTTATCCGAACGCAGCTTTGTACTCCGTTGACACCGGGTACACCGTCCAAATGACACTTACGTGTTATTGGGTGTAAAAACTGTAATACAATATCTGAACGCAACTTATATTGACAGAAGTTATTGTCAAAACATTAGCGTTTGACACTACGTACTGTCATTAGAATCAAAAAATCTGACATATCCTGGCTACTAGTTTTAATGCAGTACGACCGATCTCGATGAAATAGAATTTCCTCATGAAGCTAAACTATAAATTCTACCAAAAAATGTCATATACATAAATTATAGAAAATTTCCTGTCCTTTTATTTATTATTTAACTATTTTGAGGACATTACACAAATAGCGGCTCATTTGCAAAGTGTTCGAAAAAATGCTAAGTAAATCACCAGTTCCTCTGGACCCTTTTCAACAGAAAGCTTCTCAGCTCTAAGTTTGGTTATGAAAATTCTAAATATGAAGTTTCGTCCCGATACCTTTAGTAGTTTCTCCGGAATCGTCGCCACAAAAACTGGTACACACACACACACATACACACACACACACACATACACACACATACACACACACACACACACACACACACATACACACACACACACATACACACACATACACACACACACACAGACATTTTTTTGTACCTTGGTCAAAAATGTTCAGGGGACCCGAAAAGACATATTTCCGCTAAAATCTCAAAATTTTTTTTGGCACGATTACAATACTTTACATACTGCGTATGATACAGTAAAAACAAAAACAAGCTTTGATATTTTTTTCACAAACTACTCACGGTATTGATACCAACAATATCGTACATTTCCTTTTATTAAAAATGAAAATAAGATGTAATTCTAAAATAAAAAAAAAACAGAAATAACATGAACTTTGTTGTAATAATAAATTTACCAGAACACCCAAATAAATCGTCAGCCGTAAAAAATTTCAAAAAAAATTTCAGACAACTTTTTTTGGCTTTAAACAAGCCATCGTTTAAATATATTGTTTTATGGAAATTTGGTAACATGTCTTTTTTTTTCAAATAGACCCTGTATATTTTTACATTTTTTAATTCTAAGATTAATTCTAAGAATTGAACATTTTTTTTTATAAAATACATCATTTTTTAGTTAAAAGTATACAAAATTTATATATCAAAATTTGTCAAAATTACCGGAAAACCTAAATAATTCCCCAACCGTAAATAGTTTCAAAAAATGCCCAAACAAAAGTTTTTTTGCGTTTAAGCAAGCTCTTGTTTAATATAATATGATTCTTTTTATTTTGGAAATTTGCAAACCTTTTCTTTTTCTAATAGAACATCCTGTATATTTATATTTTTTTTAAATTCTAAGAGTATTTTGTAGGAATCGTTTTTTTTATAAAATGCATATTTTTTAATTATAAGCAACTACTGGTACTGGCACTTAGCGCGTTATTTACGAAAATACGCCGAAACTTAACTCATGCGAGATCGAGCGGTCATGTTTGTTAGGCATTTCACCACATATTTTTACGTAGCCCGTTATTTACATTGAAGCCAGTGATATCCAGCCCACTTTAATGTAATAAAACCAATTTAAAAATTTTTGGCTTTTAGTTCATTTTTTACTTCAACTCTTCAAATGCACGATTTCTATTAATGCATGATTTGTTATAGCCAATCAAACGACTTCATTATAGCCAATCGAACATAGGTAAAATAAAACCATCCAATGAAAACATTCCATTATCCAGGCACACAGCCTAGAACTGTCAGTGTCAAATTACGTAAATGGTCATATAACCTTAAATGACATCGACTAATAAAGTCTTTGTAGACGCCGCCAGAAGAATACAATCGACGAAAAAATTTTGTAACCAACTCGAATATTAAACGGCGATTAATCATCTCGACAATTAACGCACTCGCTAATAATCGCTCGTGCGTTAAACAGTCTCGATCATTAATCGCTCTTTTTAATATACTTGTTGGTTAAGTAACTATTTTCTTGTCTTTTGGTATAGGTATTTTTTTATAACTTATTTTCATTTCACTGAAAGAGATGAGCTTACTGAATTACTGACATTTTTTTGGTTTTAGACATGTAAAAAGTCTCCAATATTCGTCTTTATCGTAATATGTACTTCCGTGTGAAAGTTTTGTAGTGTAATTTTATCTACTCGGGGAAGAAGGCAGGTAAAAGAAGAAAAAAACGCGAGCGAAAAAGTTGGAAAATAATAACAGTTTGCGGTTGGTCAGACAAAGGGCTCTCGAAACTGAGCGCACACTGCACGGGGTTTTATATCCACGGCATGCAGCGGCGAAGGTTCATGAAATACATATTATTAAACACCAGAACAGCCCTCGAAAACATAAAAGCACGCACGCAAAATAACGAGGAGCGCAAATCTCAACGATCCACACCGGTCCGCAGTTGGATAAAGCTTGTCACACACCTATCAGAACAGAGCGGATATTTTTGTTTGAAAGCTTTAGTTGTCAAGAAAGCAATAGTTATATATTCTTTCTAGGAAAACACTTAGGGTTGCCAGATTTTATATATGAGGCTATTAGTAAAAGTATATGAAATCATGAAAAAAATATATGATTTTTTAATTTATTTTAATTTGTAATAACAACATGAAACAAATTTGTATAGAAAATAATGATTTTTTTTTTGATTTAAGAAACAAAGTCAATATATTTCGGGTCAGTTGTTGGTGTTACGCCCAGTATATTGTTCTATTAATAGCAAATTGGAATGTGAGATTAAAGTTTTGAAAATATAGGTCGAATATACTTGAAACCACGTATCGATTCGAGGCATCGCACATGTGGCTGGACAAAAAAACGTGTTATTCGATGGCCGTAAAATAATTTCTACGTCGCATTTTGTTGGAATATTTGAGGAAAACATATTGAGGCCGTCAAGGCTCCGCAGAAAAATACTTTTTGTAGGTACTAGCAAGAAGAAATTGTTTTCGAATACGAGAGCTTTTAATACGTTTCACTTTCGGCGAGAAAATAATATCTTCGTATGTGGTATGTCTGGCAAAATATACATCATAGTACATGTGGAATTAATTAATGATATATTCGGAGTCAATATAACGGTAAAATGGACCCAAAAATTATACAAAAAATGATTTGTTCTTATTTTTGTTATTAATCATTCTATGGTTCACTGCAATGAAATTACTAATACGAAGGCTATTGCTTTCTTTCAATAAATTTTTGCTTTATTTAAAGTAAAATATACAAATAGTTAAGTCTACTATGTATAACTTGAAATCCCAACTCGTATTTAAATGATCTACAGGCATTTTTTGTATAGAAGTAATGCGTGAATGAAGGTGTACGGAAAAATCCAGCTGAGTTGGAGTTTTTCTGAAGTTTGCCGCTTTTTCTGTCTAATTTTACTGGGATACCTATTGATTCATAATTGGAAAATTAAACATCTACGTTTTGGGGTAGCTTTTTCCTGAATCCAGCTATGACTATTTTGACATAACACTACTTTTTGCTTAAGACCCAGTTCTACCTCTCCTAAAACGCGTTTGCAAATAAAAGCGTTATTTAATGTTCAAAGTTTATGAAATTTTTTATGTAACTTCTTAGATAAATAATGAGTTGGGCTGGATGAAAAAAAAATTTTTTTAAAAATAAAAATCAATTTTACTTCTACATCTTTGGTTTTTTTCAAATATAAAACATTTAGCCCAACTCATGATACAAAAATAGATTTTTTATTTAAGTACAATTTTAATCTAAACATTATAATTGCGATAACAAAGCGTAATTGCCAGAAATGTATGTAATTTGCCTATATTACGGGCCCGGTGTAGACAGCAGACGTTAGGAGTTTTAAACACCGCCTATAACTACGCCACGCCTACTGCTATTTTTAGATTAGACTGTTCACAAGTTATGAGTGTTATGACCGTAGCGTATATTGAATCGGGAGAACAGAGTTCTCGTATTTCACATTTATACGCACGGTTTATAAATTTAACACACGATAAAAGTCATATACTGTATGATATTATACTTAGTGTAGTTATACCTGCTAGGTGTTAGGTACATTTGTTTAATAATGGGTAGAAGTCGTGGCAAAATACCTAAACATCCGCGTCTGTCCTTTAGACGAATTAGTAAAAGACGACTACGTACCACCTAAGTTAAAATATTGCATAGATAATCTAAAAGAACAATATTGTAATTATTTAATTACAAATGAGACAAAGAGACCAGAACAGGACTCAAATGAACATTTTATTTAAAATGTCGGTTTTATGGACAGGAAGAGACAATTAGCAGTGACGAACTTGGGTCGGCTCTAATGAATATTAGTTCAACGACTGTATTGGGCAGTATTACAGCGGGAATTGGATATAGCCAATGCCAGAATTTGTTTTTATTCATGAATCTTGCATTCATGGCGCCCAGAACGTTTATAAAATATAGCGAACTTGTAGGTGACAAAATATTTGGGATTTATATAAATGGTTTGGGGAACTTTGGACTATGTGCTATGATTTTACTTTATCATACGTAGTATGTAAAGTATTGTAATCGTGTCAAACAAAATTTTTGAGGTTTTAGCGGAAATGTCTTTTTGGATCCCTTGAACATTTTTGACCCAGGTAAAAAAAAATTCTGTGTATGTGTGTGTGCCTTTTTTGTGGCGACGATTCCGGAGAAACTACTAAGGTATCGGGACGAAACTTCATATTTAGAAGTTTCATAACCAAACTTAGAGCCGAAAAGCTTTCTGTTGAAAAGGAAAAGGAAAAGGAGGTACTGGAGGTTTAGTCTTATAGCATTTTTGAAAGATTTTGCAAATAAGCCGCCATTTCTGAAAATTTGTCGAAATAGTTAAATAATAAATTAAAGTACAGGAAATTCTGAACAATTTATGACTATGGCATTTTTTGGTAAAATGAATAGTTTAGCTGCATGAGCAAATTCTATTTTATCGAGATCGCTGCATTAAAACTAGTTAGCCAGGATTTGTCAGATATTGTGATTCTAATGACAGTAGGTAGTGTCAAACGCTGATGTTTTGACAATACCTACTATCAATATAATCAAAATATCCGTCTAGTTCCAGTAGTTTTATTTTAATACAGACATGGCCGATCTCGATCAAATAGAATCTCATGCAGCTAAACTATTAATTTTATATATGGTATGATAAAGTAATGTGCCTGAACGCATCAGATTATTTTTTTTTTATTTTTGTCTTCGTGTGTCACTGCCGTGCGTTCGTTCGATATCCAGCATGTTTATAGGTAGATGTATTGGGTCCTCATTGCTCGATTTTAATTACTTCCTTTCTAAATTGAAGTCCATAATTCACCGATGAGTTATCATGAGTTAGGTAATACATTTTTGTCAATTTACCATACAGTATGTATGTCACCCTGTTAAAAAGATTAAATATTATAATAGCAAGCGCGCTCTCTCTAACTTAAATCAATATATTTTCTTTTACCGCCTGGCGGCCGCCAGCCAGCTGTATGCAGTCCGGTATGCATATGCGACCCTGATGAGTGAGAACACTAATACATTGTAACTTGAGCGAAAGCGAAAGCACCGACGCGCGGCGACAAACTGGCTGAGTACTTCCCCTTCGAATGTACTCGCGTTGACTATGCTCCGCCTTTGCCTCTTCTTCTAAACCCCCCAACTTCCCCTTATCGTAAAACTGTGGCCTGGTTGACGTTGGTGGGGGCCAGGCAGACCACTCCCAGCAAAAAAAAACATCGCAACGAAATATTTCGTTTGGAAGTTGCGATGTTTTTAAAACGGAGCCTTAAGTCATATATCTATATACTTTAACAATTTTTTTCTTGATGTCCGAGATATATGCACTCCTTTTCCAGTTGATTTTAAGAAAGTGGCAATTGTAATTCAGGTATTCCAGTTGATTTTAAGAGAGTAGCATTTATTTTAGAATTCTCCAGCCGCAGCAATATTTGCAACGATTTTATTGATTCATATTAAATTAAGTCACAGGATCATTCAAGATGTTAATATTGAATTTAATAAATATATGTTGAGAATCATTTATTAGTAGCTTATTAAAAATTCATATTTAATAATTGTATTTACTTCTCAAGATCTCCTTTTCTTAAAATGATTATACATTTCTATTTATTATTTAAAGAGTTCATAACAAGTATGTAACTTTATGTATTTTCATTTTATTTTGTTACTTAAAATATTAAAACTTATTTGATATTTTATATTTTAAAAATTTATACTTAAACAGACATATGTACATTAAACTGAGAACTTATTTATCAAAATGATTATACATTTATATTTATTTAATTTTATTTTTATTATACACTGTGGGCCAAAAAACACGGTACTAATTTTTTTTGACGCATATTTCCAAAGATATTAGGTAAATTCAGGTATTTCTTTGAAAAGCTAATTGCTTATGTTGTGAAGATTGAAAACTACTACCTATAAATAAGCAATTGATTGTTAATTGTTAATTGATAATCCAATGTTATGTTGCTTTATGTATTTAATTGAATTTAATATTAAATGAAAGAGATAATAAAATAGTAGGTAACGACATTTGTTTTCTTTTGGTCACAAGGAACTGTAGAGATTTTATAGCATCGTATACAGGGTGATTTTTTTAGTATACAGGTTGAAGTTTTGAAACATCGTTTTTTAT
Source organism: Aphodius sticticus (assembly GCA_963966075.1). NCBI lineage: Eukaryota > Metazoa > Arthropoda > Insecta > Coleoptera > Scarabaeidae > Aphodius > Aphodius sticticus. The sequence goes on along the minus strand of OZ014508.1, from coordinate 1,450,761 downwards.
TGAACTAAAATTATAGCAGTTTGCTTTCACTTTCTGACGTGCAGGTATTTGCTGTTCGTTTTCACGTAGAAATTACATCTTCAAACGAAAAATATCGGAAAAGGAGCAACACAAAGTATTCAGGGTTCAGGCTGATGTTGGAAGTGCTCTTCATTTAAACATGACGTAAAAAACAAAAAGGTAGACCCGCTTTGAAGTGATGTGACATACTAAAAAAAACTTTGATTCCAGCTCTAATTCAATCTTTGCAAAAAAAGCAAAAGAACAAGAACAAGTTACATTCCTCTATTTTTTTTTTAATTTACAGCTAAACAACAAGTGTGATACAACATAATTATTGACACTGACGAAAAGACCACCTAAAATGATAAAATCAAACATGCCGCCCATAACAAGACCAATGGTTTCTCCACAATCTACCTTGAAAGATAAGTCAAGTACTCAGATTTCTCATGCCGTTGCAATGTTTTTGTAACAAACGTCCAATTCCGCTGATCTTATAGTAAAAACAATAAAAATTCAAAATTGAAATTGGTTTAAAATTTCAGCCTTTATAAGAAAATATATATATATATATATATATATATAAAATATATAAAATCTCTACTGTTCTTTTTGACCAAAACAAGAAATATGTTATTACCTATTGATTTTAATACACCTTTCATTTCACATTAAATTGACCCGATATTATCAGAAATCTTGCATAGCCAAACATAAAGCAACATAACTTTGGATTGAAACGTTCTGTTATTGCGGATATGGTATGGTTTCAATCTTCACACTACAAGGAATTCGTTTTTAAAGAAATATTTGAATTGACTAAATATTATTGGAAATACGAGTGATTAAAAATTTGTACTGTTTCTTTTTGGCCCACAGTGTATAACTTTTCAATACGCATTGATATAAATTTTAATTCTTCTTTTTAAAGAGTTCATAACAGCAATTCAATTTTATGTATTATCAAAAATTATTGGATATTTTATTCCTAAAAATTTATTACACATACATTAAATTGATTCATCTTCATAGAATAGAAACTAACAATATATTTATAATTTCTTGGGAAATTGTCAAAATAAAATGTTATAACACACAGTTATAATTATTTCAATTTAATTTCTGAATTAAAATTGTTGTCTTCTGAATATCATTTGTTAATTTCTGAATTTCAATTGACATATTTTGAAATTGCTTCTTTGGTCTGAATATCAACTGGAAAAGGTGTGTAGATTCTTGATCATTGAACATTGATTTACAGTTTTTTGGTTTGTCAGTTTAGAGTCTTTAGTACGGTTGAAAGCAGATCTACTTTTGGTCTAAACAGTATTATTATTTATTATTACTTACAATCACAGCAGTATGATTAATTATTTGAAGTTTATTTTAACTGAAAAAGAAGGATATGTCCTACGTTTGGACACCATAATATGCCAACTTTTTATGCTTAGAGATCTCATATAAACCATTCTTATCTCCAATATAGCAATCCTTCGGTTTGTACTTATTTCCCAGCTGCTCGATTCTGATAAGTGGACGACAAGCTTAAGTCCGGCACCCAATATACTTGCGGCTGAAGTAACCACCCTGGTAACCGCACTGCGACCTCAAGTGGGATGTCAATCAGTCTTCAGCCTTCCATAGCAGGCGTCTATGCCTGCAACGTTTGCGGCGCCCATATTACGTCGAACTGCATGTCGCTAATAATTCACGAGGGGTCGCCCCGGTCGCCCCCTGCGGGCATTGTTCGACGGGGCAGGCGCTTTAATTGGAACCGCGGATCAGCCTCTCTCACCGGCTAAAAAGAGGATGTCATTTCACGAGCCACAAAATGAAACGATTCTCTCGAGACCCTCTTCCGATTCTACCAGTAATTGATTATCCTCTGAGCTCTGCGGCGCGACGCCGCCGCCGCTGATCCCGCCCCCCGCGCCACCCCGAGTCCCCCCCGAGCCCGAATCCTACCGCCGCCGGAATTAGAAAGTTTAATTTCGGTTATTAAATCTCACCCTCGGAGCTGAGCCGAGGTCCAATCCGAGGAAGAATACTTGTATGGGTCTCCTTTTTTTTTGGGACGGATTTTAGGGAATTAGGCTTCTGGTGCAATGGGGTTGTTACTTGTTTTGTTACCTTTGGCGGTACTTTTGATGATCGTAGTCGTCCTTAAATGTCGTCTAACCGCGTAAGTTGTATAGTTTCTTTTAATGGTCTCATTTTAAGGGATTATGGAATGACTGGAACATCACTTCTTCTGTGAAATTACGTTAATTTACTTGTGAAACTGGCTAAATATCTTGTAAACTAATATCTTGTAATAATGATGTAATTTTACTGAATATCTGAATGTTACATGGACGTATTGTTAAAAGTATACAGCAATATGCAAGATGCTGCAGTCTAAAAAAGACGCAAATAACAGCAAATTCTTCTTTTGCAGTATTTTTTTCTGTAATTTATTACATACAGTGACTATTGATTATTAAATTACACACTTTTGTGAAAATATCTGTTTTCAATCATCATTTGTTACGGAGTTATGACGTCGTCGATACTTTTTTAAATGGCAACCCTATTTTTTTCCGATATTGGATATAAATTGGCGATATTGGTAATTTTTTCAAATTTATATCTGAACACATTTATCTGAAATCCCGAAAGTTTGTTCAAAAATGTTTTGAAGAATTTACAGCGATTCAAAAACGCAATAATCTGATGTGATGCTACTTCTAAGCTCAGTTTCGTATTCAACGCAAATAAATCAATAAAATAACGCTTATTGTGTTTCTATAAACAAACAAAAGTTATCAATCTTACCTTAATTTTCTGTCTTTTTTCTAGAAAATTTTGTGATACATGCCAAAAAGGCCATAAATTTTGTAAATTACCTTTTAGACAATTAACAGATCCATATCTATACGAATAATGTGTGGTTGTCATTTAAAAAAAAAAAACGGTCGACGAAGCCACAAGTTGAAAACAATTGAATGTCGGAAATAAAATTTTATATAAATTTGTGTAGTTTGGTAATTATAAATTTTTAAATTTTAATTTTCCAAATGACAAACTGTTTCAGAGAGTTTGTCATGTTTCCGTACTTTACGCTCTCACTGTACCCATATAGTTTAACTTAATTTTACGTTATTAACGTTTCTTTCATAGTATTTTTCTGTAGTTTAGGTATTACTTTAATTTTTTTGTAACTATAGAGATATTAAAACAACCCTGGTTTCTTCGGAGTTTATTGAAATCTTGCAGATTGCATATGCAAGAAACCAGGGTTGTTTTAATATTATATGCATCAACTTCAGCGCAACACGGAAATATTCCTAGCATAACTCTAGAGGCATTTTTCTCATTTTCTCAGTTTCTCAGTTTGTTTTAATCAATTCTTGCAACAGATCGAGTCGTTTATAATATTAATAAAAGGAAGTGTAAACTACTATAACACCGAAGTTAAATAAAAGTCGAATTAACTTAGAAAAATATTTATTAAATGCAAAGTAACGAAGTTAAACGGCTACGTCTTCTCGCGACTAAATCTTAAACGGTAATGATTCATAATATCGACATAGACAGCCAGGAGTATATGCCCTGATAACACTAATCCTCCAAAAAGTGGTTTGGCGCGGTGAATCAGCTTGTCACACCATACGCTGTTCTGCACAATACCGGGTGAATAAACTCGTCGTTACAGAAGAAAACAACAAAATTATAACATATCACACAATGCAAAACCAAAGAAAGAATATAAACAATACTTTTAGAAAATAAACTGCTTCCGGGTTATGCCGTGTGTCAAGATTTGTTAATGCTGACGTTTCGCGAACCATGTTGCTCGCTTCTTCAGAGCTAACTGAATACTGGTATTCAGTTAGCTCTGAATACAGTAGTCAGATTGATTCTGGCCGTGAAAACCTACGTACTTACATAAACAATACTGTTTACAATAATAAAATGTAAATAAATGAATTAATAAGTTCAACAATTAACAATATTAAAATGAATAAGAATTGAAGAAACAATCATTCTTAGTAAAAAGCTTTTTCTATTGATTTTTAAATTTCTTACGAAGTTACATGTGTTTAAAACCTGTACAGTTTTGCTAATATTCCAAACTGCTGTATTTTAAGACATTGAAAAAACAAATAAGTACATATAGAACATTGCTCTCAGAATGACATTTACGTTTTGACCAAAAAACATTCTTGTTATTTTTACACCCTAATGTCATCTATAACATATGATTTCTGTATTTTCTTTTATACCTGTCAAAAAAAGAAAATTAATTAATTTCTAATTATTTTTAAAATTAAATGCGATCCCGAAACTAATTGGTTTTCTGTTAGAATTATATTATGGACACATAAGAACAATTTTTTCCTAGAATTATTAATAACGTTGTATATTTAGTACTTTCCTATGAATGGTAGGACACAATTTCTTTCGCAGATCCTCAGAAGCACATGCCTTGGTATAGTATAGATTAATAATCCCATTGCGAATGTTGTCAACTTGACCACTTGTTACAGAAAAACTAAAAAAAAAAAATACCGAAAAATATATGTCAACTGTAGACAAAAAGCGTAAGATCTTTCATATAATAAAAATTATTGGTGAAGCGTTTTGATAATTACGTCTCAATTTTCGACAGTTATTTTCTACGCTTAAAGATAGGAAATGCACGACGTATATTCAAACAAATTGCGACATTTTCTAAAAATAAAACCGACGGCTTATTAACGTCATAAGTAAACATGACAATGTCGTCGGTAGCATCAATTTGTAGCTTATTAAATAGCGCCCCTAGTCGCAGAGCTTTACCCTCCTATATAGTTCAATGACTCGCCGAGAGATGGCGCTCTCTGTACTTCGCTCGAAGCTTTTTGCAACCGCCGCATATTTTACAAGTAATAAATGAGTTTGAGTTGAAATAAATTAGTTTAATTGACGAATTATGAGTTTAAATTACTATCATTATTATTAAATCTATTACAAAATTAATCGAGAATAATAATTACCTATTCTTAAACGATTTTAATATTTCGAATATAAAAAGCCATTAGAACAAATCGTTTTTTGAGTTTTGGAGATCTTGATATCCTTGATAAACATAGAACTTATCTTTTCAAGTAATTATCAATAATAACCCTAATTAAAACCATATTCAACCACAATTTTCAGGTCTTTCCAATTTACTTATAGTATAGCATATCCAATATACCTACTTACCTACAAAACGTATATTTTCCAAGATCCTTTTTCCCTTCGCTTTTCTACGGTTATATACACCTAATATATACCTACTTACGTACCTCCTCATGCTGCTGCGTTCGTATTGGACCGTCCTCAGAAGTATAAGAAATTCCCCCCTTGGGGAGTTGTTTTTCTTTTTTTTTCGGGGTCTGCCGTGGATACGTCATAAGGGTATTTATGCGCGCCGCGACGCTCGGCTCTTGTTTTAGCTCATTGGACGCCGACCGGATACCCGGCCAACGCTACAATCGATACGGAGGGCCCGACCAATCCGGCTCTACTACAAGCCGGCCTTCTTTTGTCTTTGCGAGAACAATGGAGGAGCGATCGTTTTGTTTTTCTCCACGTGGCTCCGCGTGTATGTGTGTACGTGTGTGCTTCCCATAGCCAGACTCCCTACTCTATATGCTGGTTTCCCAATGTGTGTATGTGTGTGTGAGAGTGTATGTGTGTGTGTTTAACTTTTATCCGTTGGGATGGGTGTATTCGTTTGAATAACTTGTGTATAAACATATGTCGTTAACTTTTTTTTTTGGGAGAGGGAATCTCGTGGTTTGTTGGTATATACAGCGTGGACAGAATTAGAGGACATGATTTTGTTGAATGTGGAAGTTTTGTAATGTTAAATAATTACTGGTAAATGAACGAAATGGAAAGAAATTAGCCCAGTCATTGTCATTGTTTTTCTTTGAGTTTTGAAGTTATAAAGCAAGAACTGGATAAGTATTATGTTTTAAGTTTTTACGATTTTGAATAGTCCTCTATTATTTCTTCGACATTTTTCTGGAAACGGCCTAAATCTCGACTCCGACTCCAGATATTTTTCGTGGTCCGACTCCGACTCCAAAAAAATTGCATACAAAAATATTTCCATATAATTCTGTGTAATAAAAATATTACATGTAAATAATCACAAATTTGACGCAGAATAATACAACCGAGCAATATTAAATTTGCGATGAAAACAAAAATACTACCAGGAAAAAAAAAGAAACAAATTTAATAAATTACATACATAGGAAAAACAGAAGTTTCATTTGTGTCCAGCGAATTTGTTGGCAAAAGTATTTAAACTGACAATCTAAATGTAAATAAATACGACCTATAAGATATCAAAAAGACGTATTGATCGGACCACAAATAGAAAAGTTATCTATGTAAAAACACAAATAAACAGAATAGATAAAATAGTTATTTATAAAATGTAATTTTTTGGTTTATTCAAAATATCTGTATTAAACTGTTTTCTCATTAGATAATATACAAATCGTCACGACTTTGTCCATTTAGGGCCGCTTTTACAATTGTAGCATAATTATTGGAATAGCTATTCCTGGAACTACGAAGAACTACTGCTCCGATTCCTATTGGTTCACCTATCTGTGTTTCCATAGTAATATATGCCTATTCCAAGTATTGCGGTATGCCAAGTATATAGCACAGTTGTAAAAATGGCCCTTAACGGACATTCTATCGCTAATAATAACAAAAGCACCGAGAAGACAGTACAGTGTATAATATGAAATAAAATTTATTCCAATAAAAACAAAATTAAGTGCAAAATACAAAATTTATATAGTTTATAAAATCGTTGTGAGGAACAGAATAGCTCCAACTAATTCTCCTGCAAAGATGCCCTTAACTCATTTTTAATTATTTTCAAAGCTGAAAATAATCATAACTATGAACAAAACCGTGGTTCATTTACCCGACTTTCTATCTCTAATAATAACAAATGCAGCCATAAGACACAGTGCATAATACGAAATAAAATTGATTCTAATAAAAAATAGAATATACGTTTCTAAAATTGTTGTGAGGGACGGAATAGCTCCAACTAATTCTCCTGCAAACATGCCCTTAAATCGTTATTAATTATTTTGAAAGCTGAAAATAATCATAGTTGGGGCTACAGGTCTATTGAATAAATGATACTACATTGAACTACAGGCCTACTTCTCAATCTCATTTTAACACTTTTGTTCAAATTTCTTTTTTTAAATTTCTGACAGATTACTTTTGTTAATTGTTTTAACTTTCGTTTGGAAGCAATGTTTTGTAATTTGATTATTTACATACAAAGACCTAATAGAATATTTGTTTTATTTGTTTAATATCTACTGAGGCAACGTCCATCTCGCATTTTTTTTTTCTACAGTAATTAAACCTGGAATCGGAGCGGAGTAGGTACATTTTTTCCGACTCCGACTCCTCTGAAATTTGTCTGAACTCCGACTCCACGACTCCGACTCCGAGTCTACAGCCTTGGACTTAAAACGAGACTATTTTCTTGGTTATAGGTGCAGAGAGCACAAAAAGTACGGAAACAAAATCTCTGAAACGGCTTTTATTTACCAACATACACGCATTCATATCAAATTTAATTTCCGATCTCCGACATTGAACTCTAAAGAAGTGTCGATGACATGTCTGTAACAAAATTGTAGGCCGAAAATTTAATTTTTTAAGTTATTTTTTATATATAGGGTTATAATGAAGTCAGAATTGATCATCTTACATAATATGTAGTATTTTAGAGAAAATTTAATATATGACTATTTTATCATGTTTTGATCCTAGAAACTTCTTGTATTTATTTTACTTGTATCTGTCAATAAGCCTCGAATGATTAGCCTTATACAGGGTGTCTCAACTGCGATCTCGGAAGATTGTACGTCTGTTAATGAAGATATTTTAAAACTGATTTCACTCATATATACAGAACGCCGAGGCGCACATTTTACAATTATTACCGTGTATACAGGATGTTCCATAAGGTAGCATCAATCCATACTTATGTTCTTTTAAATGGAACAATCTATATTTCGGCACAATTTTGTATTCCTCGCAGCATTTTACGACAACGAAAAATAACATTACTTACTATAAACTTTATACTTTTTGATTTATTGGCATTTTTATGGAAAAACAGCAGTCTAAGAAAAATTATATATCTCAATTGCAATTGCACACGCTTAGATTATGATTAATTAAAAAGCGTTCTATTAGCGTGATTACCTACCTTATCCACATTGTGTACAGACTGGTCATAATCTGCAAACAAAATATACCAAATAGTTTTTCGTAAGAAAGTTTTTTTTAATGGAACACCATGTATGTAATTAATTTTTTTGAGTTCTACGCATCGTTCTGCACAAAAAAGTATTAGCACACACCAATGCTAAAATAAACAATTGCAGAGATAACTAGTAAGTAAGTAAGTATTTGCTTAAATTACTGGTTTCTCGCATGATTCATCTTTTTTTAATAAATCAAAACATTTAATCACATCTGCAATTTAATATTTTAATTTGTAATAAAATTTTACTCTGTAGGCTATAAAAAGCTATGCTAAACTAGTTATTAAGGTATAAAGCTGATATGAAGTTGTTGTTAATGAGCAGGTGTTGTTTTACTTATCTTAAAGTAAAAGCAAATCATAACGCAACTCAATATCAAGCACTGTACATTTATTTTTCCATAAAGATTAATACTTAATATTGCTTTGCAAGAAATAGAAACTTATACCGGTAATTTTATGTAAATTTTTACGCAGAAGACAAGTTATTTCTGTAACGGTTTATCTTAACACTAGTGTGTGCTAGTACTTTTTTGTGCAGAACGCATTTTTGTTGCATTTGCCAAGAACCCACACCATGTCAATTAGTTCCACCTGAGAAAAGTTTGCCATATTTCCAAAAATTATGCAAATCGAACCTAACAATATCACCACCATTGATAGATACCTTAATAACTTGTTTAGCACAGTTTTTCATAGCCTACAGGGTATAACAAAATTTTATTTCAAATTATAATATTAAATTGCAGATGTGACCAAATGTTTTGATTTATTAAAAAAAAGATCAAAATCATGCGAAAAAACGGTAATTAGGCGAAATATACGTCGTTCCATTTAAAAATCAGTTTTAAAATATCTATATTAACAGAGGTACAATCTTCCGAGATCGCACTGTTGCGACACCCTGTATAATGTGTCTCTTGCAATAAGATATACAAAAGATCAAGCTTCTCGGAGCATAACTTTTCATAAAATTCTCTAATTAAGGCCAATAATTGCCTTAACAAAAGAAAACTAAGACCCTATTATACGTGCCCTCCAAGTTGACAAACCCATCTCCATAAAACACAATACCTACCAAAACTACAATCATTTCCGTACGACGAAATAACGGACGAAAGAGGATGTTTCAACAGGTCGCCCAGTTTGCTCAGCGAAACAAAAAAAAAGAAACAAACCGAACCATCGATAGATAGTAATCTAGCATTCAATACAAATTTACATTCCGACCGCGTTTTGTTTCGCGCTCCGCGACTCCCGAATCGATAGTCGGGGAGCCCCGCGCCGCGAAGAGGACGTCGTGACGACAAAAGACGCCAACAATGGTCCGTGTCAGTCGCAGGCCAAAAACAAGCTTATTGTCGTTGGTATCAGGAGAAAATACCCGTGTGTACATATTGTTGTTCTTTTGCGTTGCCATGGCTAATGAGGGCCGGTGCAGCGGAGAGAGAGAGATGGAAGACTGAATCTGCCACTCGCGAAACACTCGAGAAGAAACGTTCTCTGGTTGCCCTCTGAAACTGCGTCTGAAAATACCGCGCAGAAGTTGTTCTGTATCTGTCAAATACATGCGTTATGAGCGAGGAGGGTGAACTAGACTGAATAAAAATATCACGTGGACGGCCACTCAGCGGACAATTTAATTGGATGCGATTGGATGTGGCACATGGGAGCCTTGGTCATAATAATAATAGATTATTTTAAGAATCGGAATTATTACGTCAAGGTACTGCGCCGATAACTTATCGCGAAATATATCGTAGGTAAATTAATAGAGATGATTAGTGTTTTGCTTAAATTCCTAACGTTTTCTCCACAGGAACAAATTCTTTCAATATTAGGTAAATACTAACATGGTTTCTGTAGACTGAAGCGTACACACAGCAAAGTGATCTCTCGACCGAAGAGAGAATTACTTGGATGAAGTAGTTGGTAGGTTCGTATATACGCGAGAGATTGTTGACCTCAACCAAGAAATTTTATTTCTTGGAATAATTACTAGATATAAGAAAGTTGTTATTCTGGTGAAGGAAGTAAACAGTCTTCAATGAAGTGTATATTTTTATTCCCGGTAAATACTTTTAGCTACTTAATGTAAGAATTTTAAAAATTTGGCACAAATACGTTTTCTATTGCTAATTAACAAGATAGGTATGCTATATTTACTTATTCGTTCTAACCTGTTGCGTGCCTTACATCAAATTATTCCGTGTTGAAACGTTTATTGTACACTAATTACAAGGCACATCCCCTACGGGTACTTCGTTGTTGTTGTCGTACGTTTCGTTCCTTTACGGCGCTAGACCTACGCTAGCCTTGACAAAATCACGATGCGCATATTTATTCCAGAGAAAGGGATTACTTGAAAGAAGTGAGAATCACTTCAGTTAAATAATTGGTGGGTTTTTATTCAGTAAACAATACTTACTTATATTAAATGTCTTATATTTTCTTGGATCAAGTAACTACGCACTTGGATGGATTTACTATTACTTCGTTGGAGAAATTGACACTTTTGGGACGAAAAATTCTATTACTTCTTTCAATACAATATTGGTTCTTATAAAGAAAGAATTTATTTGTCGACAGCGGCATTTCTTGTATATACCTAACTTTCTACATCCAAGTAAATATGCATTTGAATCTATCAAATTAATTCAAGAAATTATGTTTTCTTGTTCCAAATAATCACTTTTCTTGTGTACCAAAAGAAATATAAGGAATCCCAGAAACAGAGATAAAATTGTTTCATTGTAGTCTGGGTTGGCCAAAACACTACCATTGGCATGTTTTTGGAGAACAACCATAAATTCAATATTATACGGTCTAACGTCTTTTAACGCTGTTTCAATTTATTTTGCACACATAAACAGGCTGTGTCACTGTGCCAATCACAAAGCGGGCCAATTGCATACCGCTCTAAAAATTACTATGATAAATTGTCGACATCAAAATTTGTCTACGGTTTATCAAGTGATATCTGCAAAAACACACGTACTATGAATATGTGGAATATTTGAAAGCGTAGTGAGGTTATGTGCCCATTGTGTAGCATTATGTGTGTGTGTGTGAAGAAATACGTGTGATCTATCGCAAAACCCGTACCAATACCTTTGGTCACATATTTCTTTCTCTTGGTACGATAGATTATTCACTCATTTCTCAGTCGATAATAATACGCTTATGCCTAGCTAATGAAAAACACACAAGTATACACATTACATACGTATTGTACAGCCGAAGAAAATAAGAAGTTAACATGACCGCAGCTAGCCTACACCAAGCGTAGGTCGGAGATTGTCGGTCGTCGTATACCTATCTGCTAGTCATAAAACCGAAAGGATCACTTCTGTTTCATTTAATTTGAAGTTTTCTGTATAACCATTGAATACATGAATATGAGTTTAAAAAAATTATATTCAACTATGCCACAGCCACCTATCTTGATATTTTTTTTGTTTTTTTTTTTAAATTCTTACTTTTATGACTAATATTAGTAAATGCCAGGGATACTAACATGTTCGTTTCAATCTATTTTTTAGAAATTTGAATACATTTATTACATCTTTGATTATTTTGGTATGATAACTAATGTTTATTTAGAACTAGCGCAAAATTACTCATTTTCTTTATGCAAAGTTGATATTTCACCCTGTATATAATAATAGATCATACAATAACTAATACATGAGCGTGACTTACTTTTAATTCAATTAATATTAATGACTTTGGATATGTTTATAATAGTAGTTATCCATCTACAGAAAAGCGATTATCTCGATGTTGCTGATATTTTCAATGAATATAATTTTTTCAAAGTTATCGACATATCGGTCTGATGTGATAGGTATCATTCATATTGAATAGTAAATCCTGCCCTTACATATCACACATAAAAGAAAATTGCGTATGGATGCTATTATAGAACGTCAAAATATAATTTTAATAAACACAAAACTAACAACATTTTTATAATTAAACTAAAATGCTGAACAACACTGTAGTATCAGTTCTAAAGGGCATATTTGCAGCAAAGTAGAAACCGGGACAAATAAGATTTTCAACTACATGCAAAAATGTAGAAATCTTTTAAAAATTATTTACGCCGGTTATAATGATCGGTTTTGTGTTTTAGACATACGCCGGCCGGCGGCGCTCTGATGATCAGGACTTAAAAATGTGCTTGACACAAATTTGCAGATACGATATTTAGAACTATAACGGCAGTATACCGACTGAAACTCAGTATACCTACTTAACTACAACTTACAATAAGAACTAATTTACTGTGTAATTTAAAATACATTAAATACTACAATGCACTTTTGTCAGTTTCGTATATCGGAAACATATATAAATAGACGAAATTCGATTTTATTCCATACATACAGAAAAATAAAACGAAACGAAACAAAAGTGACCCTTTGGTTTTATGACTTTAGCAAGTAGGTATCCGACGACCGACAATCTCCGACCTACGTTTGGTGTACGCTAGTTGCGGTCATGTTAACTTCTTATTTTCTTCGGCTGTACATCAACCGCACAGGGATCTGATAACGTATAAGAAAAACAAAACACTTAATAAGTTATTCTTTATTTACGAATCTGTAATTCATATATTATTTATAAAAGACAGTTAGACAACATAAGCTTTATAATATTATATATAGGTTAATTAATATTACATTATAATATCAACATAAAATCACTAAAATGTAGATCCTCACGCCACACGCATATGGGTCGTAATGCTTGTTCGGTTCTTCGGGGGTAATTTTAATAGAATCTGCGGTTTGTTGTCTAAAACATAAATTCTCCATACACTTTGCACTTGAGAAGAAAAGCATCTGGAGTCATTGGTTGACAAGTCGACTGTGTCCTATTATACAACATTTCTCATAAAATAATATTATAGAGACGTCTTTTAGTAATATTACCAAGAAATTTGATAAAAAATCGGCAATCTTTAGCATACATCGGTGATTTTATTGTCAGTTCATGGAAATTATGATAATTAGTAATCACATCTCTTGTCCAGAAATCCTCTTCGATCAACAAAATAGTACGTAAGGGTTTTGATTCTCCGTAGTGTAATTTGAATCCAATGACAAAACCCGTAATGAGCTTCTGCATCATACCACACTTGGAGCTTGAATTCTCTGGTAGTAGAATTGATGAACAGGGCTGTTTATATGTATATTCTTCTAGCTAACCTAACAATCGACATGGAGTTTTTAATAAAATAATAGTATACTTCTTTAGACACAAACATGATTGATGTCTAATATAACGGTAGAATTTTTATTCCCAAGTTTTCTATATTTTCAGATTATATCTGATTTAGCTTTTTCGATACATTTTGTAAATTCGAATCCGGTCTAAAAAAACAGCCGAGTTTTTGTTTATTTTGTTTTGTCTCTGTTAAAAACTCATTTAAAGCTGTCCTGTGGGACTTTTTCAACGATTCAATGAAATCTAGTTCAGCCGTTATACATTTTATAGGTACATTCTGAAAAATAGCAGGTTTAAAATCTTGTCCAAAAAAAAACAGTTTTAACAATCAGTAATGTATTAAAACCCTTCTTGTTGTCTATCAAAACTCATCGAAAAACTATTGTCCAAAAAAACTAAATCTATCAAAAATAAAAAAAAAATGAGCCAAAAAACTTTTGATCTTTTGATCTAAATTTTTAGTATCCCGTATACCAGTCATCTTATAACACAGTCTCTTGGTTTATAGTTCTTACGATTTCACAGGTACCTACCTCTTTTGTTTGTAACGGATTAACTATCGCCGCAATTGTAATTATTACCTCCGGAATCTAAATAAGATCGTGGAGATCACTGAATGGGTCCTTGAGAGCACGCCCATAGCTATTGTATTTCACAGATGCAATGACTGTCGAAACCGTTTTTTAATAAGGCGAAGTGTGAAACTGTTTTATATGGTAATATCATCGGGCACTAGCGACTGTTGGTAATATCTACCATCGGATATAATTTGGTAATCAAAATATGTTATTGCCCGCGTGCGCGCATTCGTGTAGTATTTTTATCATGATATATACATAAGTTAAATAAATAAATAAAAGAGGTCTTAATACACACCCTTGCGGAACGCCAGACTCAAATTCTTAAATTCTAGCGTATTGTTCCAATTTTTTTGTGATAATTTACAACAACGAACGAGGCAATGAAGCAAGGTAACCGAACGATGATTAAGTTTCAATAATCATTCCCTTGTGTTGCAAGCATTTCAGGTATTAATTGACAGCTGAAGCTGATTATATACATATCACGATTGCGGGCGTAACATTTCCACCAATTATTTGATTGCGCTGCGCGCACTTACACACACACGCGCATTTTACAAAGTCTGAAAGAGAGAATGATAGACACAGAGAGAGGGAGAGAAAGAGAGTTCTCTCGGAGACTGTGGAGATCACCTTCGAAAAACAAAAGTTAAAGAGCGAACGCGAAGCACGAAATTAAATCACAATAAAAGAATCCCCATTGTTTTGTTTGTCGACGCTGACAAACAAAGCGCCGGAATCTAATTGAGTAGCCGATTAATAATTCATCGCAGACAGAAAGCTCGAAATATTGCGCGGAAAGCGTGCGCGTTTATACTGCGTGTCCCGAATATTTGACGTGCCATGTCATAATCTTTGCCCTATAATACCTACCTAATTTTTGCTCTCTAGTCCAAAACGATCATGTTCGACTTTTATCTAAACTTACGTAGGAGGTTGGTTGCATACTAGGGATGTTCCGATACACCTTGCTGTACCGGTATCGCGTATCGTATTGTATCGTATCAAATGTACCGTTTCTGTACCATACCGGAGCACAAAGTACCGGTACATCGGTACCGGTACATTCTTTCAAGACGTAATTCCGAATAAAAAAAAATATTTTGTCTAGTGGCAAAAAATATGTATTTTTATTTTAAAATAGCATATGTCATATGTAGGGATACATAAAGTCCCAACTGAATATAGTAGGCATGATGCGGTTTTTATTAAATATTTGAAACTTTCTTTCTCTTTAGTGCTTAAGGTAGATTTTTTGCTATCATATGTATTATATATTATTGCATTGGTCCCATTGGCTGATTTTTTTGCCTCCTACATAAAACGTAACAAAATAGTTTATATGGTCGCAATGCAGTGCAGCACCGATTATCCGAGATCTTATCATCTAATTCTATTATTTTTTTGTTATTATAGAAAAGGAGTACAAATGTTTCACAATGCTGAAAAAGATCATACATTATACTGTATTTTCAGCCAGAGTTGGCATGTGCATTTACATTCACTACAATGTTCATAATACATGCCAAATGATAGATGTCATTTTGAAGTACGTCAAAAAACCGCATTAATTTAACATTTTGTCAAAATAATACTGGACAACTCTCGCCTTAAAAGTATAGGAATATGTCAAGCATCGTACCACCCATGGTATAGGAACTACTTGATTCACCATGGTGTTTTCACCACCAGTGTTTTCCAGAATTTAATGAGCTTTTTAATTATGATTTTGTACAAAATATATAAATGCATTATGAATGTATTTTTCCGAAGGAAATATTAAACGCTGCTATATTATCACATACGGAACTACTGGCTTCACCATGGTACCACCCACAGAACCATCAGTGTTTTCTTTGGTTCTAATCTGTATGTTGGATGCCACCGCTGAAGGTGTCTTTTTTTTCAAGTTTGTCTTAAATTCCGCAATTTTAACGTTAGTGTTACAAAGTTCGCATTTCCCCCCCAACTTGTTTCAATAAACACTTTCCATATGCTGCTCGACTTCCGTGGCATGTTTATATGTATTTTGCTTGTAAAAAGCACTATGGCCAATGGATTTAATGACTTTCGTACTTAAAGATTTGCACACCAAAGTTAGGTGAAATTTTAGTCGGAATTTCCCTGTTCCTTTACTGACACTGTAAAAGATCACAAATACATCTTCCTTCGTTGTAATCAGTGTCACTTGTAAAATAAACTTATATTGGTTTGCCGCTAGAGTACGCTAGTTGATGGCAACAAGTAACAACAAATATCGCGAAACAATAGCGTCCAAAAACGTATCGTATCGTACCGTATTGGATGCTATAGTACCGGTACAAAATATCGGGTATCGGAATGTAAAGTACCGGTACTTAAAAATATCGTATCGTATCGAACATCCCTATTGCATACTGGCACTGTTTGCCAGTTTATACATAACACTGGCCAACAAAGAAAATTGCCGAACAAATGACAACTGAGTCGGATAGGATTTTTTCCGAGGAATCCGAATCTGAACACAGAAATGGTGAATTGGCTCTATTTGTCTCGAAAAACAGGGTTTAAGGTGCAAAAAGACGCGTTTTTGGCTACTTTTGAACACTTGCAAAACAGTAACGTTATTTAGTAGATGTTTTTATGTAGGATCACGTAAAACTTTTAACCTTCTCCTTTAAGACCAGAGGGCATAAACTTTGAACATTTTACACCACTTTTTATAGGAGGGCGCGCCCATTGCAGCACTGGACGGACCACACAGCTGCTTGTTCTTTTATTTATAAATTGCAGGCCGAATAAAAAGTTATTGGAAACTGACAACTGATTTCGGTAGGATATTTTCCATGGAGTCCGAATCTGCAAAAAGAAATAGTGAATTGGCTTTAATTTTAGCGGAAAACAGTGTTAAAGGTGCGAAAAACTTTTTTTTCTAATAACTACATGAACACGTGCAAATCAATAACTCCACGTTATAGAAGTTCTATGTTGGATCAAATAAAACTATGAACAAGCAGTAAGTTCATAGTTTTATTTGATCCAACATAGAACTTCTATAACGTCGAGTTATTGTTTTGCACGTGTTCATGTAATTAGTAGAAAAAAAAGTTTGTTAATATAATGAGAAATCACGTAACGTAAACTTAAAATGTTTGACACCACTTTTTAATACGAGCGTGTGTCGATGCGCTTACATGTACACTTTTCCCAATGAAAGAAGCTTTCTTCGTTTATTATTGGTATTAGATTAAATGTGATTTTGTGTTGTTGATTTCGAATTTGATATCAATTTTATAACATTTGTTTTAATTTTTAAGATACGTAACATACAAAAAGCTTGAAAGAAAGAAATATATGTGTCACATATATATTACAGTTTACAAAGTCTCATCTTCGCTTTCACTGCCAGAATAAATCGAGCTCTGTGCTTAGGGAGTACTTTGTCATCTGACCTCGGATACTCATATTGTGAGATGACAGTTGGTACTTGTGGTATTGGCATGTCTTCTAGAAAAAAGATTTACACTGACCCATTAATATATTATATTAGTTAATTTACCTACACACAGAAAAGTGATCTCGAACGAAGAGAGAATTACTTGGATCAGGTAGTTGGTAGGTTCGTATATACGCGAGAGATTATTGACTTCAACCAAGAAATATTATTTCTTGGAATAGTTACTAGATATAAGGAAGTTGTTACTCTGGTGAAGTAAGTAAACAGTCTTCAACGAAGTGTATATTTTTATTCCCGGTAAATATTTGTAGCTACTTAATGTAAGAATTTAAAAGGTTTGGCACAAATACGTTTTCTATTGCTAATTAACAAGATAGGTATGTTATATTTACTTACTCGTTCTAACCTGTTGAGTGCCTTACATCAAATTATTCCGTGTTGAAACGTTTATTGTACACTAATCAAAAGGCACATCCCATACGGGCACTTCGCTGTTGTTTTCGGACTAGATTTTGCTCCTCTACGGCGCCAGGCCTACACGCGGGCGCGCGATCCTTAACGAAATTACGATGCGCATATTTATTCCAGAGAAAGGGATTACTTGAAAGAAGTGAGAATCACTTCGGTTAAATAACACTGGCCAACAAAATTTGACCGACTTCCAATTGCCGGACAAATGACAACTGATTCGGATAGAGTTTTTTCTCAGGAATCCGAATCTGAACACAGAAATACTGAATTGGCTCCAGTTTTTTCAAAAAACAGTGTTAAAGGTGCAAAAAAGACGCTTTTTCGCTACTTTTGCAGACATGCCAAACAATAACGTAATGTAGTAGAAGTTTGTAAGTAGGATCAAATTAAACTTTGAACCTTTTCCTTTAAGAGCATATAGCGAGAAATCGGATGACATAAACTTTGAACTTTTCACACCACCTTTTTATAGCAGCGCGCGCAAATTACGGCACCGTATCGTACGGGGCGCACTGCTTGTTTCTTTATTTATAAATTGCTGTGGCCAAATAAAAAGTTGTCGGAAAAATGACAACTAATTTCGATAGAATTTTTCCCATGGAATCCGAATCTGAAACCAGAAATAATGAATTGGCTACAGTTTTTTTTTTTTTGAGAGGTAGTGTGAAAAATGCAAAGCGCTACAACAATAAGGTAAATTAATTAATATCCCTTGGTTTACAAGTTTCAGAATAAAATACCCCTAACGATTTATAGGGTCAGTGTAATATATAGTAGGTAAATCTTTTTATAGTATATTTTGCCAACAAATACTTAATAACTGATTTATAAAGATAACAGGATAATATATTACCTGGACAAATATAGTTACTACTATTGTCTAGGTTTTATTCACCTATCCCACTAGTAATTGAAAATTAACTGATTTATAAAGATAACAGGATAATATATTACCTGGACAAATATAGTTACTACTATTGTCTAGGTTTTATTCACCTATCCCACTAGTAATTGAAAATTAATGTGAATTTTCTGTTAGTAGCTAATTAAGAACGGATTAAGCAAGTTTTAACATTTTTACCGAAAACAACCTTTTACTTAACAAAAATAAGCAGCCTTTGGTTGCCCATTTATACATACTTAATAACTACTTATTAAGTAGTTATTTAGCTACTTGTTTGTATATGTTGGCCATATATAACTTACGCTCCTGGAACTCCTAGCATATGCTTTCCAATCCGCTTGGTTTGTGGAAGAAAAACGTGATTCTTCACTTTTGTGTAGTTCAAGTTCTGTTGCCTTAAAGTTTCGCATAAATATGAATTCGTCAAGAGAAGCCTGCGTTAACAATCCAGATGTATTCTGCTTTATTTGTGGGGTATATACTTTGAAAAAGTATAGAAAAAACATTACTGAATTTGTGCAAGAAGCATATCTTGCTTATTTTGGTATTGCAATTAGCAAACAGGATAAGTACTGGGTTCCCCACAAGGTTTGCAAAGTGTGTGTGGAGTCGCTGCGACAATGGACTAAGGGAAACAGGCGACATATAAACATTGGCTTTCCTATGATGTGGTCAGAACCGAGAAATCACCATGATGATTGTTATTTTTGCGCTGTGGATGTGAAAGGCTTTAATGGAACCAAGAAACGTACTTGGGAATATCCTATTTTGGAGTCAGCTTAGCATCCCATGCCCCACAGAGAAGGCATGCCAATACCACAAGTACCAATTGTTATGTCACAGCGAGAGTATCCATGGTCAGATGACGAAGTATTCCCTAACGCAGAGAGTACGATTTATTCGGGCAGTGAAAGCGAAGATGAGACTCCAGAAAATTTTTTTCAGAATGAGTTAAATGATTTGGTGCGAGATCTAAGGCTGTCAAAAGAAGACGCTGAAATTTTAGCATCCAGATTAAAAGTAAAGAAATGTCTACACCGAGAAGTTAAAATAACAGCTTTCAGAACAAGGGAGCTGGCAATTCTACCATATTTTAGTGAAAATGAAGAGTTTGTTTATTGTCATGATGTCGCAGGACTTCTGTTAAACATGGGTGTGCTGGAATATCGACCAGAAGACTGGCGGCTCTTTATTGACAGCTCTACAAGAAGCTTAAAATGTGTTTTATTGCACAATGGAAATCGGTATGCATACATTCCAATAGGACACTCAACAAAGCTAAAGGAAGAATATGAAAATAAAAAAATTGTTTTGGAGAAGATCCGTTATCAAGAGCACCAGTGGCCTGTTTGCGTTGACTTAAAGATGGTGAACTTCTTGCTTGGACAACAAAGTGGATACACCAAGTATCCTTGCTTTATTTGTCTGTGGGATAGTAGAGCAAAGGATCATTGGACAAAAAAGGATTGGCCATTAAGAGAGAGCATGACCGTCGGTGTAGCAAACGTTGTGAAGGAGTCATTGATTGCTAGGGAAAAAATTATTCTTCCACCACTCCACATAAAGTTGGGGTTAATGAAACAATTTGTGAAACCCTTAAACAAAAATGGTGAATGTTTTAAGTATATTTGCAGATCATTTCCTCGACTGAGCATGGAGAAATTAACGGCAGGAATTTTTAATGGTCCGCAGATTCGGAAACTAATCAAGGATTTAGGCTTCAAAAAATCTATGACTGATATTGAAGCTTCTGCATGGTGCAGTTTTGTCTCAGTTGTAAAGAATTTCTTAGGCAACAACAAAGCAGAAAATTACAAAGACATAGTAGAAACCATGCTCCATAATTTTGATAAACTAGCTGTTCATATGAGCATTAAAATACATTATCTTCATAGCCACCTAGACAGATTTCCAGAAAACCTTGGCGATTTTAGTGAGGAACAAGGGGAACGGTTTCATCAGGATATAAAGGTCATGGAGGAAAGATATCAAGGCAGATGGGATGTGCACATGATGGCGGACTATTGTTGGAACCTCCAACGTGACTGTTCTAAAGAACACAGAAGAAGATCTTACAAGCGGAGTTTTTCTAAATCTTAAGTAAATATCATAATAGTGTGTTTGAATTAGGTATTTGTAAATAGAAATAAATTTGTAAAAAAAGTTCTATTCTCTTTTCATGCTTTCTGTCTAAAATTCATGTCTAAAATTAAAGCAAATGTTCTAAAACTGTTATCAAATTCGGAATCAACAACATAAAATCACCCTATATTTAAATCTAATACGAATACTAAACGAAGACAGCAGTGTCCGCCTCTGCCGTTAGGAAAAGTGTGCAACGTTTCAATTGACACGCGCTCCAATTAAAATGCGAGCCAAAACTGCAGTTTACACCAGTTTACATTATCAAAAAGCAGTAGCTTCAAAGTTTTATTTGACCAACACAGAAACTTCTATAACGTCGAGTTATTGTTTTGCATGTGTTTAGGAATTTCAAGAAGTAAAAAACACGTTTTTTGCAAATTTAACGCGTCTTGCGCTAAAACTGGAGCCAACTCACTATTTCTCTTATCAGATTCGGATTCCACAGGTAAAATCCTATCGAAATCAGTTTTCATTTTTGCGGCAACTTTTTATTTGACCAGTGCAATGTATAAATAAAGGAACAATCAGTGTGCTCCGTGCGGTGCTGCAATTGGCGTGCTCCTCATAAAAAAAGTGGTGTAAAATGTTCAAAGTTTATGCCATCCCATTTCGCGCTATATATTCTTAAAGCAGAAGGTTCAAAGTATTATTTGATCCTAATTACAAACTTCTACTACATTACGTTATTGTTTGGCATGTCTGCAAAAGTAGCAAAAAAGCGTATTTTTTGCACATTTAACACTGTTTTTCGAAAAAACTAGAGCCAATTCAGTATTTCTGCGTTCAGATTCGGATTCCTGAGAAAGAACTCTATCCGAATCAGTTGTCATTTGTCCGGCAATTTTTTTTTGTTGGCCAGTGTAATTGGTGGGTTTTTATTCAGTACTATTTACTTATATTAAATGTCTTATATTTTCTTGGATCAAGTAACTACGCACGTGGATGGATTTACTATTACTTCGTTGGAGCAATTGACATTTTTAGGACGAAAAGTTCAATTACTTATTTCAATACAATATTGGTTCTTATAAAGAAAGAATTTATTTGTCGACAGCATTTATCTGAGAAATTATTTTACTTAGACTGCGTA
Source organism: Aphodius sticticus (assembly GCA_963966075.1). NCBI lineage: Eukaryota > Metazoa > Arthropoda > Insecta > Coleoptera > Scarabaeidae > Aphodius > Aphodius sticticus. Next base: position 1,428,567 of record OZ014508.1, on the reverse strand, counting down.
TGTGGCATTTCTTGTATATACCTAACTTTCTACATCCAAGTAAATATGCATTTGAATCTGGTAAATAAATCCAAGAAATTATGTTTACTCGTTCTAAATAATCAATTTTCTGTGTGTACACAAAAGCCTATAAACATAGTTTTAATTTTTACACTGTCTTTCCAAAAAGAAACTAGCCAATTCACTGTTTCTGCGTTGAGATTCGAATACAGATAAAAGTTTTATTTGATCCTATATATATAAACATCTACTACATAACGTTATTATTTCAAATCTAGCAAAAAACCCGTTTCTTGCACCTATAAGACTGTGTTTTCAGAAAACGAGAGCCAATTCAACATTTCTGTGTTCAGCTTCGAATGCCTAGTGGTAAAACTACGAGAGCTGACGGTGAGTCATCGCCTAAAAACGTAAGAACAGACGCATGAAAAAGCACTCTGTTTCTTTCTAACGCACGGGAATGGTCTGTAACGTATCAGCAAAATAACAGCTGGAATCGATGACTCACCTTCAGCTCTCGTAGTTTTACCATTAGGAAAGAATCGTATCCGAATCAGTAGTCATTTGTCAGGCAATTTGAACTCGGTCAAATTTTGTTGGCCAGTGTTATATGACGTTAAAATAAATGTTAAATATTGAGAGGGTATACAGAATAGTTATAGCAGACAAACTTTTGTTAATGAACTAGTGTCTGGAAAGGCACGTTTGAAGCTGCAAAAAAATGAGACAAGTTTGGTTTAAAATCAAACAAAATCGTAAATTTTAGAGATCATTAAATTCATTGAATTACCGGAAGATCATGTTTAAATCCGCAAATATAGTAATAGAGTAGTGCATTTTCTTTAATTTCGTAATGCAGGGTCACAACCGTGGTTAGTAATAAAGGGTTATTTAAAAAATGACAGAACCATAGGAACAATGTAGATTTTGATTCATATAACGGTTTTAGCGCTCTCGAGGATCTTACAGAGTTTTAGAACAACAATTGGCTACATCGTCCTTCTGGGTCGTGCGTGTCTTGTGTTATATTGTTATAAGATTTATAACATATCACACAGACTAAAGGACCTATCTAGATTGAAAATAAGTTCTAATATGTAAATGATACAGAACAGTTATATGTATTTCAAAAAGCTATAGACTTCTAATCAATAATAAGATGATATAACTATATGAATTTTAATAATAATATTTTTTTGTATAGCATTGAATACACGAGGTTTTGGTTGGTTGTGCTGGATGGCAATTATTCACCTGGTGAAAATAAAACTAGTAGCTGTTTATGTGGCAGCGAAGTGGCAGGTAGCCGTGTTCGTTTTTATTAATATTAACACGTAAAACACCGGACAGTGTACTTTATTTCGTGTGTCCGGCGCGCTGGTACAAATATTTCGGAGTCCGGTCCGAGGCAAGCAGCGAGACCGGAGAGATAGTATTCGTGATTTACGCGCCCACCGACAAATATTCGTGATAAATTCCACGTCGAGCTTTCATATTTCAGATTATTCCCTCTGTGCTGTGTGTCTGTGTGTGTGTGGCGCGATTATTTATTATATGTCGCTACTCGGGCATTAATTTCTTCTTAATTGATGCAATAAATATGGGGAGGTCCCTTTAGAAACTGGAGTAATGAGACAAATAAAAAAAATCGAGCATCCCATCTTCTCTTTATTGGTCACAATTACCAACAATATTTAAAGAGGAGATTAATTCCAACGCATGAACGATTAATGTTGTTTATGTTTTTAATAACTCTTTTTGATAAATTCTTTATGAAGAAGGGATATGCGGGATAGTAATGCATGGGTTTGAGAAGCCCGTATAATTAATGGGTTCGTTTTAAAAACATAAACCACAAGTTTTTTCCAACGTCGAAACCGTGGGTGTGGAGTAGTATTTTTAATGTAGTCATTATGAATAAATTACCTGGGCAAGAGCGTTCGCCGTAAACAGCCCACCTCTGAATATAATAAATTTGTCCACTATAAATTATCAAAATATGTTTACATGTGCCTTCCCAAACCACTGTGGCTAGAGTTACGGGCGAGTTATAAGAAAGAAAAAAGTTCGAGTGGTGTGTAATGAATTTTTTCTTTACTGATATTATTAATCTTGGCCTTTTTTTACTGGGTGTTACACTTTAAGGTTCAATCACAGCTTCTACTAAAAATAGTTTTCCCCGACAGAAGGGGACCAGATTTTCAAACGGCTAATATTGGACGAAATTATCTACGGGCTATATCTTAGGTTCAAACTGTTGTTAATAGGATAGTTTCCACTCAATTTGTTATTCTACTCAACAAAATAAATCGATAGAGTATTTGACTGTATTAAAAATATGGCATGTATTATACTCACCTTAATAGATTACAGTTTAAGAAAACTATTTGTTATTACTTTAAAAAAAAAAACATGCTTTATTTCTATTAAAAACCAAAATTAAAATGAATTTTATTCACGTCCTTTCACGTGATTGAAAACGCTCTGTAATTGGCTCAGTCTCCAGTGACGTCATTCATTAGTACGCTTAGAGCGCGTTCGGTTTGTCAGGGTAGGGTATGGTGAGAGCAATCCTCAGATAACCTGGGTCGGCTGTCTCTCTCTTATATGCAGATAAACGCCGTATGACGTTAGTCCGCCTATTACGCAGCGCGTCACTCTCACCGTACAATACCGGGTTATCCGAACGCGCTCTTATGCTTCTCCCGTTTGAATTTAATAGCACTAAAGTGCCATGTAAGCATAACTTTGTAGGTTAGGATAGCCCTAACCTTAAGCTGTCAGATCAGATAATACCTGGTTCGAAAATACGATAGATAACTTATTCTAGTCAGTTTTACTTATGTCGAAGTAGTCTTCTCAACAAAAAACACTTGTATTGGCCGCTATTTATTTCATTTGGATTTCTACGAGCCAACCACTTTCTTCGCAGCTTCATATCTTGCGGAACAGCTACAAATAGTTTATCCGGAGTTTTTCTTGACGTATTTCTGCATTATGGATTTATACACCATTTATAGCTAGCTCATTTTTATGTAGAAATTGTGAAAACAACATATCATACAACACAATTACCAAACGGCGACGATGCCGATGCTGACAGACCATATGGGCCGATTTGACATCTACTATCGGGTGACGTCACACAACAGAAAGTATCGTTTTGGCGCGACTTTTTGTGATTCAATTTTTAACGCTGATTTTTGTGAAATATAGAGGAAATAATTATGAAAAATAATGCATTTACAATATAGAGTGAAGGAATAAACACACTAAGATGGTTTTCCAATAATAGTCAAATACCCTATTGCAAAACTGTATATTAAATGACTTAACTTCTTTAGGAATTGATAAACCCAATAAGTCGGCATGACAGAAACTTTATACTCAGAATGACAATTACTTGTAGAGTAACAAATGTCTAAAAAGTTTCATATGTATTTTGTTTTCGTTCATTTGTTTATTTAGTATATTTTTAACATTTGTGCTGTTTCTTAGTTTTGGCATTGTTTGATATGTAGCTTACTGTTTATTTTTCTTTATTTAGTTAATATTTCAAGCGACTGTAACTTGGCGTTGAGAAAAACATTAAAAAAAAAACATTAAATATAATGTCTAAAAATATAATTCTTGCGTGAAAAAACTGTACACCCTGTATAAATAATTCTGAAATGTTGTTAAATGGTGTTTTAAGTATACTCTAGTGCGAGCAAATTTGGATAACCGTACACCAAGCAGTTCAGTCACTTTTGGAGTTCGGACGAACCAAGTCGTGTTATTCATTTGGGTTATACTGGCATTATTATAGTTTGAGTGTTGGAAATGCATTACTTATGTATTGTTGCCGAGTATTGATTATTCTGTGTTGCATTGGGAATGTTTGATTTCAGTTTTTATCTGTCGACACTCTGATTTTTGAATAATTAACAGGGATGACAAAATATATATGTGGTGTAACTTTAAAAATGTTGAAAAATCCTTTGTCATCAAATGGCTCTTAAAAAAAGTTTCGAATGGACCACAGGTTTATGACTGACGTATTCTGATCCCACGTCCTTCAGCTTGCACTGTTGATATATATTAATCGTAGAACAGTGGAACCATAATCTAAGTATAAGAAGTTCCATCTCAAGTAGCATTACTACTATGTATCTCAGAAAAATATGTTTACAAATTTATTTTCCAACTGTGCACTTTGCTGATGTAGCACGAAAAGGTAAACACGCCAGCATAAAATGCATTACACAGATGACTGGAGCCATTTTGTACGATATACCATTTACCTACCAACAGAGCGCAGAAAAAAAGGAGGAAAACTCTCCTACCGTTGGAGAAAATATTTCGAACCAATTACCCTAATGGTTGTTACCTGGCCGAAGGAGCGAGCGCATGAAATGTTAATGGAAGGCGTACACTGCGGACCTCTCTGGTTTCCGCATACGGTTGCTAGGATAGAGTGTAAGAACACGACGGCCCGGTGCGGCCCGGTGCGGCGGGGACACACTCGACCTGCGGCCCCCCGCGGCGCCCCAGACTTATGGGCGACCCGGGGGGGCGCACCTCTCGACCGACACTCGCCACCGCTCCTTGCCCTTCGCGGAATCGACCCCGCCACTCGACAAAATTAACCGAATGAAGGAAATTGTAGGTGTAGGAAAGTTAGTTGGTTTAAATTGTTCGTCCAAAAAGAAAAACAAGAAAGAAATTAGGGAAAATTTTAAAAAATAGTTAGGTCCAACCCAACCTAACTATGGTATGGAAATCCCAAATAGAACAAAATGTTTTTTATCTTTCAGTTGCCAAGAAAAAACAAAAAAAAATCAATGATAAAAGAGAAATTTTTTATTTGGAGGTGCTCTCAGTTTCAGCATCGTAGCATCATCATGAAGTATGTACAGTATTCAAGGCGCGTTGTCAAGGCGCAGGCCTTGACAAAATCACGATGCGCATATTTATTCCAGAGAAAGGGATTACTTGAAAGAAGTGAGAATCACTTGAGTTAAATAATTGGTGGGTTTTTATTCGGTAAACAATACTTACTTATATTAAATGTCTTATATTTTCTTGGATCAAGTAACTACGCACTTGGATGGATTTACTACTACTTCGTTGGAGAAATTGAAATTTTTGGGACGAAAAATTCAATTACTTCTTTCAATACAATATTGGTTCTTATAAAGAAAGAATTTATTTGTCGACAGCATTTATCTGAGAAATTATTTTACTTAGATTGAGTATGTGGCAATTCTTGTATATACCTAACTTTCTACATCCAAGTAAATATGCATTTGAATCTAGTAAATAAATTCAAGACATTATGTTTTCTCGTTCCAAATAATCACTTTTCTGTGTGTGTCCGAGCATATTTTCAAATAACAAACCCTTTCAGAGATTTCGTCATATTTCCATACTTTACGCGATCACTGTATATATTATATAACCTGAAAAATTCACAACTTTAGAGTGTATTTAATGCAAAATTACAGAGTGTTTAAGTGAAGCATTGCATTTGGAGAATTGTAATTTTACATCGGCCATGGAAGTTTACAAATTCTATGTATAATTAATAATTATTGTCATTTATCGGGTAACAAAATTACCCATCGTATCACTGGTAATTTACAGCGAATTTTATTTTCAGTGTACAACACTTGCAAGCAAATTTTCAGGATTTCATATAAAAATTCATAGTTTTGTATTAGATCTTTTTCAAATTTGTAAGAAACGCTTGACTATGGATGCGTATTATCGTCATTCTTAATGCATATGCTGCCAAATTACATTTTCAGAAATCAGCCATGTAATTTTCTTGTTGACATAATTATAGCATATTATGAGTTTATGACGGATACTCTGTTTTCGTAGCATTTTGGCGTAGTTATTACTTGAAGGCCATTCTGAGCTCTACGCGATGTGTAAATTTTATTTTATGTCCTAAATGCTCATAAAGTGACATTATACATCTTAGATACCGGTGCGAAAACAGCTTCTTATTGCGCCCCAGGGCAATAAAGATTCTTATTGCGCCATAGGGCAATAAGGGTTGCCATGGTTATATGTCAAATATATTAAATATTTGTCATTTAAATTGTAAATTTTAAATCGTCAATGTTAATTATTATTGGTGATTAAGGTTATAAGTTTGACACTTAATTGTCTGTATTGTCACTCAACTCCGAATTGTTTGTATTGTTATTCAACTCCGTAGATACTTGACCATTTATCGTACAAACTGGCTCGAAAATTTCTCCCGGCGATCTGTATAAAGGGACAAATGAGGATAAGTTCTATGGTCAATACTTTTACCAATAGGGTATTTGACTATTATTGGAAAACCATCTTAGGGTGTTTATTTCTTCACTCTACATTGTAAATGCATGATTTTTCGTAATTATTTCCTCAATATTTCATAAAAATCAGCGTTAAAAATTTAATCACAAAAAGTCCCGCCAAAACGATACTTTCTGTTGTGTGACCTCACCTGATAGTAGATGTCAAATAGGCCCATATGGTCTGTCAGCATCGGCATCGTCGCCGCTTGGTAATTGCGTTGTATGATGTGTCGTTTTCACTATTTCTACATAAAAATGGGTTTTAAATGGTGTATAAATCCACAATGCAGAAATAAGTCAATAAGAACTCCGGATAAACTATTTGTAGCTGTTCCGCAAGATTTGAAACTGCGAAGAAAGTGGTTGGCTCGTAGAAATCCAAATCAAATAAATAGCGGCCACTACAAGTGTTTTTTGTTGTGAAGATTACTTCGACATAAGTAAAACTCACTAGAATAAGTTATCTATCGTATTTTCGAATCAGGTATTATCTGATCTGACAGCTTAAGGTTAGGGCTATCCTAACCTACAAAGTTATGCTTACATGGCACTATAATGCTATTAAATTCAAACGGGAGAAGCATAAGAGCGCGTTCGGATAACCCGGTATTGTAGGGTGAGAGTGACGCGCTGCATAATAGGCGGACTAACGTCATTCGGCGTTTATCTGCATATAAGAGAGAGACAGCCGACGCAGGTTATCTGAGCATTGCTCTCCCCATACCCTACTCTGACAAACCGAACGCGCTCTAAGCGTACTAACGAATGACGTCACTGGAGACTGAGTCAATTACAGAGCGTTTTCAATCACGTGATTGGACGTGAATAAAATTAAATTTTAATTTTGGTTTTTAATAGAAATAAAGCATATTTTTTTTGAAAAGTAATGACAAATAGTTTGCTTAAACTGTAATCTATTACGATGACTATAATACAAGCCATACTTTTAATAGAGTCAAATACCCTATTCCACACTATGCTTGTGTTTTCAACAACAATAATGTTCGAATACTGTTGTGGATTTGACCAAGAAAGTTAAAAAAAAAATGATATTTTTCGATTATTGGTTTGCCGGAGTGACGGACGTCTTGTCCGGACGTTCGGATCGTTCAGCGCACGAGGGTGTCGATTCGGGACCTTGCGGGGGGGACGCGGGGGGTTCGAGGCGGCTATCGTCAATCACTCCGTCGATAATTACGGCGCGGCTCGGCGGGGGGCGCTCGCATCTCGCCGCGTGAAAATCGAAAACTACTTGATACAGCTTTTATACCACTTCAAACGCGTCCGCGGCGCGCGGACGGACGGCCGGCCGGACGGTCGGACGGATGGAAAAAATCCATCCAATACGAGAACGCGGACTACGAACGGAGCGAGGCGATGGCATCTTGATTGGGGTATCTTACCTGACGATCGGTAAATTAACATCAAATGTGTCGACGGGGTCCCGTCGGTCATCGTGCCAGACGCGACGAGGTGTACATTTTATTCGAAAATAAAATTACACACCTACCTACCTGTTAGTGCGCGGTAATTAAACGCCCAACGAGCGATAGCCGCCGATAGGAACGCCCGAATTGATTAATTAATTAAAAATCGGACGATAACGAAATTCTTAGGAAGAGTATCGGCTAGATCGATATGGAGCATCGCACAGTAGTACCACACTACGACAGAAATAATTTTTATATTAGCTACTATACTAGTACTATACTAGTACTTTTAAATATATTTCACAAAAATGATTTATTGGATTTAGTACTCAGTGAAATAATTGTAGATTCTGAAATCGATATTGTGGAAATACTAATATAATACTAATATAAATACAAATACTAATTGTGGAATACATGAATCGCCAAATGTCAAAATAGAAATTGAACTCAAATTTAAATTATTATAAATTACTTTTTAGTCCTTTATTAGTCTTGCCTGTGGCATAAGTTTAGTTTGTCAGGAAAATGGATGTTTTTTTTTGCTAAAGATGTGATAAATTGCCTTAGAAAATGGTGCAAAAGCTGTGAAGCACAGTGTGGAGAGAAGTACCTTTATTCTAAAACTTATGCAAAAATGTTATTTGAAAAAAGTTTTAGATTAGAGTGCATTAAATACGATTTTATAATCTCCTTCGTCCTTGCATTAACACCCGGATCACCCGGTATATGGAACGTCGAAGATGACCATAGTTTCATATTTAATGCCTTCCAATATTTTGAAATAATGTTTCAGATAATATGTTTGCATTAGGGTGGTCCAAATTGATACCTTCAAAATCTTTTTTTTTTGCTGGAGGGCATCATCCCCCAAATTTGAGAAAAATCGGTTAACGTTAACACGTGCCACCGAGCACCTTAAATTTCCTTTTTTTAAAATACATTGCAAAAAGGCATCTTTTTTTCCTTTTTTTTCACGTTTCGGATTTAGAAAAAAATTTGCGGGAGATTATCAGAAATTGTTCAGAACTTCCCAAAGATCAAATCCACAACCACTATTTTTCTTTTCACAGCCCCCACCCTCTCCTGCAGTACCCCAAACGTGAGGCAAAATTTTCCCCAAATTTACAATTTTACAAAGTTACGTGATTTATTATTTTTTTCACAGAAATTACTATTATTGAATTGTTGACAAGTTTTTTTGTCATTTATTAACTAATTTAAAAATTAAAAAAATGTTTAAACAATTACCATTTGTTGAAACAAAAGTAAACGATGTTACGGACTCCTTTTTCCATTTGTTGGAAACATTATTAAATTATTGTTTTTGGTCATTTATTAACTAATTAGCAATTGTTTAAACAATTACCATTTGCTTAAACAAAAATATATGTTTTTACGCACATATCTTTCTAATTTTGTAGAAATTATTATATTATTGGTATTTTTTGTCATTTATTAACTAATTTGCAATTGTTTAAACAAATACCATTTGTTTAAACAAATATATACATTGTAATGGACATAATTTTCTATATTTTTTTGCATAAATTATAATTAGATTATTGGCAGTTTTTTGACATTTATTAACTAATTTGTAATTGTTGAAACTATTTGCTTAAACAAATATATACATTGTTACGCACATATTTTTTATATTTATTGCAGAAACTATTATTAAATTATTGGCATTTTTTGTCATTTATTAACGAATTTGCAATTCTTTAAACAAGTACCAATTTTTTAAACTAAAATATACAATGTTTTTTGTTTTTTCTCTTGTAGTAATTATATTGTTACATAGTTGCAAGTTTTTTTGTGGTTTGTTACTTAATGTGTAATTGTTTGAACAAATAAATTTGTTTAAACAATAATATTCAATGTTAGTACGTATTTCTTGACAGAAATTATTAATAACTATTAATAAGTATTAATAAGTAATGTGATTGCAATACTAATTATTATTATAGGTTATAATTGAAAATTAGTTAACAAATTTGGCAAGGCAAAAAAAACAAGAAATACAATAATAATTTTTGTCAAAAAGTTACGTGTACCATTGTATATTTTTGTTTAAACAAATGGTATTTATTTAATCAATTGCAAACTAGCTAATTAATGACAAACAATACCAACAATCTAATTATAATTTCTGATGAAAAAAGAAAAATATGTCCGCAACATTGTATATACAGTGTGTTCCACTTAAGAGTGTAACACTTTCATATCTTTTTTATTCCTGGTCCAATTTTAGTAATTTTTTCTTTCAAAAATAGAACACATATTGCTCTATTTACTGCCAAAAAAACAATTGCCTTCTTTAAATGTAAAGCACCTTGTGATGGCAAAATAAATGGCAAAATTCAAGAAATCACTTTAGGAATTTTTTTATCGAAAAATTTTACTAGTAATAATTGTTCAGAATTGCCCAAAACCCCTAGATCCAAAATTTCATGAAAATTAATAAATATTGAAATTCTCTTCAAAAATAATTCCAAGTCTGTAATAATTATTTGCGTAGGCAGCTGCGCTTAAAAAAGTGTGCTGTGGTAATTTGGTTTGAAATAAAACCTGAACTGTCAAAGTGCTTTGTCGTATTTAATTAAGATAAGATGTTGCAAATAATATTTACGGGCTTTAATTATTTTTGAGGAAAATTTCAATATTTTTTAATTTTCATGAAATTTTGTATTTAGGGTTTTTGGGCAATTCTGAACAATAATTACTAGTAAAATTTTTCGATAAAAAAATCCCTAAAATGATTTCTTGATTTTTGCCATTTATTTTGCCATCACAAGGTTCTTTGCATTTAAAGAAGGCAATTGTTTTTTTGGCAGTAAATAGAGCAATATGTGTTCTATTTTTGAAAGAAAAAATTACTAAAATTGGACTAAAAATAACAAAGATATGAAGGTGTTACACTCTTAAGTGGGACACACTGTATATTCAATAAATAACAAAAAAACAGTAATTTAATAACTTCTGCAATAAAATCGAAAAATATGTTCGTAACATCGTACATGTTTGTTTAAACAAATACTAATTGTTCAAACAATTTCAAAATAGTTAATAAATGACAAAAGAATATGTCAATAATCGAATAATAATCACTTCTGCCGAAAACAATAATAAAACACGTAACATTGTAAAATTATAAGTTTGGAGAAACTTTTGTCGCATATTTAGGGTACTATGGGGAGGGTGGGGGTGGTGAACAAAAAAATAGTGGTTGTGGATTTGTTCCTTGGGAAGTTCTGAACAATTTCTGAAAATCTCCCGCAACTTTTTTCAAAAACCGAAACGTGAAAAAAAAGGGAAAAAAAATGCATTTTTGCAATGTATTTTAAACGGAAAATTTGAGGTACGTGTTAACGTTAACCGATTTTTCTCAAATTTGGGGGGAATTTTTTTCTGGAAAAGGAACAGATTGGGGGGGGGGGGGATCGTTGCCCTCTAGCTAAAAGTCCGTTTTTTGGACCACCCTAGTTTGCATAGCTTTGAAGATGAAGGTACTTTACTCTTATGACAAATTGTCATCTTTTTGGCAACACGCGGTATGTGCAACGGAGAAGATGATTATAATTTCGTATTTAAAGACGTCTAATATTTCCAAACACTTTTTTCAAATAACATTTTTGCATAGCTTTGAACATAAAGGTACTTTTCCTCTTCTGCGTTTTTCATAGTTTTGGTAACACCCGGTACATGCCAGCTATTCTAATATTTGCAATGTTGGTTAATGGCAATCCAGACACTTGAGAAATAAAATTTTCTGATAAATTGATAGTATGAATGTGAATTGTTAATAAAAATGCCCGGTAAATATAAGGCAGAAGATGATTATAATTTCTTATTCGGTGACCTCTAATATTTCTAAATACTATTTTCAAAAAACAATTTTGCATAGCTTTGAGCATAAAGGTATTTTACTCTTAAGAAATTTTCATAGTTTAGGTACATGCAAACATGTAACTTCAATTTATTTCTACTCCGTACCCAGTAACGTATATCTATCCCCTGGCCAATAGATTTTGCACTGTTTTTGATTTCTAAGTAAGGAGCAAATTGGATAAAACTAATAAAATGGCAAATCAATCTTTAATCATTCGTAAATTTTGACATTTCTATTAAAAAATTCAAACGAACTTCTTTCGGCTTTGTGTTTCAATTCTTTTAACATATACTGCCGTTTGAAATATTAACAGTATATCTGAAATTGCTCTACTTTTAAAACATTTGGTATTATTTTATTTATCATTAGCTAGAAAAAAAATTAAATTTGTTTCAAGAAATTAAAATTTAAATACCGCTTGATTCAAATCTGTGACTGTTAGCACCCGTTAGAAAGTTGTTAGTTTTTTAATTGTCTTATTGTCAATGATTATTTCAGAAGCTGGATCCAATCCATTGAGAATCTGACACTCTACCAGAAGATCGTTCGTTTTGCACAAACCATCTCAACCACAAAATATCTCACGCTTGAACACTTCCAACGGCTTGAACTGCCCAAAACATATGTAAAATCGATAACACCTTTACGCATGACTTCGAAAATCGACCGTCCAACCAACCCAACTCCGTATCGACCAATTAAATTTACATAACATCCATAAAAAAGACCAGTAAATTAAAGCAAGTAGTAGATGGATGGATACCTTCACGGAAATACTTAACACCAATTTAACAACAATCCAGGCGTACCAATAAAACGTTCCAACGTCGTCAGAACTCTTAAAACCGTTCTCGCTCGATTAATTACGGTATCTAATTAATATAAAAGTGTTAAAGGCGAATAAATTAATATTAAGCGTGTCTCATTAGCATACGATCGAAAGAAATCCGTCGAGTGTTGGTGAACAGTTAAGGAAAATTGCTTGTGGTGCGCCACTGGTCGCTCCGACCGACCGACTAGTTTGTTGCACCTTGTTAATAACGCTGACTTTGCATATTGCCGGATCCTTTTTGTCCGGGCATCGTTCAGGCTGCACGTTTTTAGGAACGCCATTAAACGCCACCGTGGTATGGTGTGGTATGGTGCATATGGCATATGCGAGGACGCCGCGCGTTTAATTTTCATATTATCTTCTGGTTTTTTTGTTGTTTTAGCACGGTACGATCGAAGTTGATACCACTTAGGAAGCTATAGACTCGAATTTAGAAGGTGGTAATTAATTGCATTCTTAGCGAATATCTTCGCGGTTATTTTCCTTTTGTACCCTCGAGGATGTGGGCTCATTGACTAGCTCCAGAATTCTTCTGGTGTCCAGTCTTCAAAACTGTTCTGGGTTGAGCTTTTGCGTTTTCTAAAGTTTGAGTTTTATCTTCTTCCATTGGATTGGTTCGAACTAATGTCGGTTTCTCAAATTTATAAGTGTTGATAAAAAAGAGAGTGGCGATGTTTGACAACAACAGACGTAAGCTGTCCTTCAGTTTAACAAGATCTGTACTCTGGAAAACCGCGTGAAGTCACAAAGTTAAATGTCTTGTAGTTACTTGTCACGTGTGTGATAGAGATAGAAAAGCATATTTTTTAGTGATAAATCAAGTGCAAATTTTATCAGTTGGTAGAAGATTTTGATATTACTTTTCTGCTATGCGCTGTGACCTAGGAAATCAAAACGAAGAAGTCAAAATGGCCACCTCAAATTTGTGAGTATATTGATCTGTGCAAAAAACTAGCAAAAAGGTCGATTTTGGCCAGTTTTGAACACACGAGAAACATGTGATATGATGAGTGAACCTAACACTCCATCAGGAAAATTTTGTATTCGTTGATATATGTATATGATTTTGGTGGTTCCAAGAATCCTACAATTGCGATATTTTTATTGAAATTTTGGTACTTTGTATTCCACTACAAATTCTTGCTGGAAATATATTACAATGAACTGTTTACCAAAGTTATTTTTGGTGACTTTACTTTTTCTTTATATTTTGACTACTTGCAATAATTTTTTTGATTTTTTCAGATTTTACATTTTTAAAATTTAGTCAATATAAGTCCCGATTATAAGTGCGGTCCATTTCACTTGAATAGGGTATTTGACTATTATTGCAAAACCATCCATGCTTATTCCTTCACTCTAGTTTGTAAATGCACTTTTTTCGTTATTCCTGAATTTTTCATAAAAATCAGCTTTAAAAATTGAATCACAAAAAGTACCGCCAAAACGATACTTTCTGTTGTACCTAGATCACGTGATTCTTGTTACGTCACACCATACCAGATATCCAATCGGCTCACATGGTCTGTAATCATCGGCATCGACGCTGTTTGGTAATTGTGTTGTATGTTACGTTGTTTTCATAATTTATACATAAAAATTGGTTACAAATGGTGTATAGTTCCATAATGCACAAATACGTCAATAAAAACTCCGGATAAACTATTTGTAGCTGTTCCGTAAGATGTGAAGTTGCGCAGAAAGTGGTTGACTGGTTCGTAGAAATCAAAATGAAATAAATAGCGGCCAATACAAGTGTTTTTTATTGTCAAGATTACTTTGGCATAAGCAAAATAGACTAGAATAAGTTATCTATCGTAGGTTTCAATAAACCTATTTCAATCAACCTTATTTTCTATCGTATTTTGGATCCAGGTATAATCCATGGTAAGGTAGTTAGGACTAACGTAACCTACAAAGTTATGCTTTCATTGCACTTTTTACACGTTACTTAGTTCGGGAGCATAAAAATAATCCCACCATCAACGCGTTAACCTTCGGTAGATTACCACTATCCGCTTTAACAAAGTTGTTTATGTTTTCCATTGTTTGTAAATTAACGTAGTAAAGTCCAGCGACAGAAGCACAAGCTTACTACGATGTGACGTCACTAGAGACTGAGCCAATTTTCAGCGTTTTCAATCCCGTGATAGGACGTGAATTAAATTCAATTTTGATTTTGGTTTTTAATAAAAAATATGCATATTTTTTTTTGGAAAAGTAATGACGAATAGTTTCCTTGGACTGTAATCTATTAGGATGACTATAATACATTAAATACTTTCTGCGTTCTTTTTCTTAAAGGAATCCGACCGCTTATTAACAGTTTTGGTCGCTATATAAGATCCAGAATAGGGTATTTGACTGTATTAAAAATATGGCTTGTATTATAGTCATCCTAATAGATTATAGTTTAAGAAAACTATTTGTTATTACTTTTCAAAAAAAAATATGCTTTATTTCTATTAAAAACTAAAATTAAAATTGAATTTTATTCACGTCCTTTCACGTGATTGAAAACGCTCTGTAGTTGGCTCAGTCTCCAGTGACGTCATTCGTTAGTACGCTTAGAGCGCGTTCGGTTTGTCAGGGTAGGGTATGGGGAGAGCAATGCTCAGATAACCTGGGTCGGCTGTCTCTCTCTTATATGCAGATAAACGCCGAATGACGTTGGTCCGCCTATTATGCAGCGCGTCACTCTCACCGTACAATACCGGGTTATCCGAACGCGCTCTTATGCTTCTCCCGTTTAAATTTAATAGCACTAAAGTGCCATGTAAGCATAACTTTGTAGGTTAGGATAGCCCTAACCTTAAGCTGTCAGATCAAATAATACTTGGTTCGAAAATACGATAACTTATTTTAGTCAGTTTTACTTATGTCGAAGTAATCTTCACAACAAAAAACACTTGTATTGGCCGCTATTTATTTGATTTTGATTTCTACGAGCCAACCACTTTCTTCGCAGTTTCAAATCTTGCGGAACGGCTACAAATAGTTTATCCAGAGTTTTTCTTGACGTATTTCTGCATTGTGGATTTATTCACCATTTATAACCCATTTTTATGTAGAAATTGTGAAAACAATACACAATTACCAAACGGCGACGATGTCGATGCTGACAGACCTTATGGGCTGATTTGACATCTACTATCGGGTGACGTCACACAACAGAAAGTATCGTTTTGGCGGGACTTTTTGTGATTCAATTTTTAACGCTGATTTGTATGAAATATTGAGGAATTAATTACGAAAAATAATGCATTTACAATGTAGAGTGAAGGAATAAACACACTAAGATGATTTTCCAATAATAGTCAAATACCCTATTTCTGAATTTTGAAAATCTGCCACCAGATTCTGGTCTAGAGACCGTAAAAACCGTTGTAAGCCTGCTTAAAGCTTCTGTTTCAAGAACACTTTTAACCACATATTTCATCACTTGCTCCACTGTGCCATGGTGTCAAACCAACTATGTTTTTGACAAATTATATGAACCAATGCCAAAATAATTCCGCGCAACATAAAACAACTTTTAACGTATCTCATCAACTACCACTGCCATTACGCATTGACTGCCATTGATACAAGTCTGCTGATGCAATAATTTGACATGTACGCATCCACACATCTGTTATATGAGTATCGCAATAATTGCACTGCAGAGACAAAATGTTGACTGGTCCATTGACATTAAGCAACATCACTCCTCTCTGTGAAGAGACATACCGAACGTATTACCATGACTTCGAACAATGGTTTCTTGTCGATAATCACCACTGACGATGCGATGAAAACTGATACTTGTACTTGTATAACATTGAAACAAAGCGAGAGCCCGCGAAGAGAGGACTGGAGTGCGGACTTGTTACGGACTATAGCAAAGCAAAGGCCGCGCCGAAGACGAAGAAGAAGAAGAAGAAGACGGGGTACACAGGTAGGTGATGGTGTATATAGGTGTGAAAATCCAACCTTCTGGCCGTGACGAGGCTGTTTGGCGGACCATCAATTAAAAGTGAACCGCCAGCCCAGCTGCCGCCGCGGCCACGTCACAGGTGACGTCTCACACATGTCATCCGCCCATACGCCTGTTGATACGCTCCCCATTGTCTTTAATTCTTTAATTAATAAATGCCAAAAGGGTGTTGACGCCTCCGCGACGTGCTACGAGGCGTTATTTATCGATATTGTTTAAGGTTCGCATTCCATCTGATTAGGATCGTGCCTTGGGTTTAGTTATGCAATTCTGGAAGAAAATCATGATTTTTTTTGTTTGATGTTGAAATAATATTTGTATTTTTTTTCGTAATTTGATTTTCTATAAAAATATACGTTAGTAATGTAAAATTCTTTGCCGGAAATAATTTTCAAACTGGCATGTTCGGTTCTGGAACCAAGCAGAATATCTGTTCTTCAACTATTTTGCTTTTGTATATTTCAAATTAAATACTCAATACACATTGGGACTTTCAGTTCTGATTTTATATTTTAATGTGAATATATAAATTTTTCGCCAAATCGTGTTATATAGACATTACTATACAAACTATCCAATCTGACTTGGGACAGATGCTGCGATAAAAGATAATTTTAAATTATTTTAATTTAGAAAATAACCTTTTTCCGACAGAAAAACTCGCTAGCGATATTCAGGCCTATTAGATTGCTCTAAGAAATTTGAAAATTCGTCAAACATGCTGTAAAAGTCCGATCGCGATTATACAGGTTTGTGGTAGCACGCGTGGGCGAAGGTCGGCGTGATATGCGTCAGTTTGCGATCTTAACTTGGACTGCCTGCTTCCAGCCCCCCTTATGGGAGTTTACGTGTATAAAAAAACGCTAATTACTCGAGTACTCTTGGGGATATCGCAATGAAACTAACACTGTTCGAACGAGCATTCTTCGGCCAATCTAAAAGTGGAAAAGTCCGATTCGAAAAAAAAGTTTTTTTAAAATTTAATTGGTTTTTACCCTTCCTCCATGGTTTTTACTATATGAAACTTTTTGGTCAAAATGACAATTACCTACTTTCTAAAAAAGATGCGACAAAAGCAAGCAAAATGTTTCATATAAAGTATTTGTTCCTTTTTTTATCAAGTTATTTTCTGTATTTTGTTACTTATAAATTAATTTCTTTACCTAACTATTATTAACTATTATTGTAACGGGTATTCTTATTTTTTGTTCTTCGCATTCTTGCAATACGTATTTTCTTTGTTCCTTGTTTTGTACTGTTAATATTTCAAACGGCTGTATATTTTTAAGAAATTAAAAGAAGTCGTAGTCTTTTACTCAGAATGCCAAAAAAAAGCGGTAACAGTGGTCCTGCCCTGTATACCATCAGTTTTAATATTTCCTACTAATATTAATAGCAGGGCTGTGGAGTCGGAGTCGTGGAGTCGGAGTCGTAGAGTCGGAGTCGGAGTTCAGACAAATTTCAGAGGAGTCGGAGTCGGAAAATATGTACCGACTCCGACTCCGGGTCCATGTTTAAATAATGTAGAAAAAGACATGCGAGATGGCCGTTGCCTCAATAGATAGTAAACGATTAACTAAACATTATTAGGTCTTTTACAAAGTAGATATAGTTTAACTACAAAACACACAGGTCGGTGGTGAGTGATGATTAGCAAAATGATTATTGTGAGTCGCTTGCCGCGTCGCATATATAGTTTATGTATTTCCCATTTTCAATAACCAACTTCAATATGCTAATTATGCTAGCTAGATCATCTACAAATAAAAAAATCGGACTTTGATGCATACTTATAGGCCAATTAGAACTTTCCAAAGTGAAGCGTCAACGTGTGGTTTTCCTTATTCATCACAATTACGAGAATTTGCTCCTATTCGTTCAGCCACAAACAACAGCTGAACAATTCATTAAATATTGCAAAAAGTATTTTAATGATATTTCCCTTGCAATTTTAAAAAGAAAAAACAGTTTCCTATAACTTTTGTACCAGAAGAAACAACGTGATGGTATCACAGTCGTATTATCAACTCTAAACATTTTTTTTATTTTTATTTGTCCTAATATCTGAATGTTTGTAAAAGATAATGCTTTACTAGGAAAACTTTGCAATTTTAGCTTTAATGTTTGCTAACTTTAAACGTTTAATCGAAATTGTTTCTTTTTTTTGGCACATGAAGAAATGTATCAAAAGTATCACCCTTGATTATACAATATTATGGTATAATCACATCCCTTTGTATTTAACAAAATATGTAGAGATTTTAAATTGTTACTGATTCTGTCGAGTGTAGGTTACGGCTTTTAAGATTATTGGTGGCTATGATATTCGCAGATTTCGTCACCTACTTGACAGAATTGAGCCAGATATATTTTTATTATTAGCAAAGGTACATACTTCACTCTAACGTAATTTTTAATGCATAAACTTAAACATGCAATATATATGTTTATGTATAATAGCCGATTAAAAATTATAACTGCATTTCCGATTTAAGCTCTACCTTAAGTTGAATGTCGGAATATCCATGTATGCAAGTCATACTAATTGCAGCCAGAATTATGCCGTCATTACCACTAACAGAAGTAAGAGTTGAGATTATTTTCAGCTTATTTTGCACTTAATGTTGTATTCATTCAAATAAATTTTATTTTGTACTATACAGTGGTTTTGTTGTACTATACTTTTGTTATTATTAACGATAGATCATCGGTTCAAGTGACAAACTAGTCAGAATTATGTGCTCTCTAATGAGAAAACAGTTGAAGTTCTAATGATTTCAGAGATATTTTGAAAATATAAAAAAGCGTCCTTTTTAGATATGGCCATAATTTTGTGGTCCGATCAGCAGGCCTTTTTGATTTTATTTACAATTATATTATGTCAGATTTAATTTTTTTGCCGTTAAATTCGCTGGAAACAAATAAAATTTTGCCGGATTCGGAGTTGGAGTCGGAGTCGGACTACCAAAATTATCTAGAGTCGGAGTCGACAGATTTTTTACCGTCTACACAGCCCTGATTAATAGTAACCTATGTTGGTTTTGTGTTTGTATCGCTTTAGTAATAATGTTCCATTTATCATAATTTGTAATGGGAGAGAATAGCTCTGTTCATAAATTTTACATTACCTCCATAGTTTTGTTTTTCTGGATGACGCCCACTTTTACAAAGTTATTTTGTAAACGTATCCTTTAAACTTTATATCTCGCTTATTTTTTTTTATAAATCAAATTAAGCTGTGTTTTTAAACATTTCTATTGACTGGAGAACTTATTTGTAACTTGATTGTAAGTATCTTACATTCCGTCTTCTGTTGGCACTTGATAGCTGCAGACCAACACTTTATCATACCACATTTTGACATACCACAAGCTGCATACGCATGTACAGTATGTACACGCCACCGCATACGCGCGTACACATTATAAAAATACGCTTCCCTACACGTACTACACCCGGCACGTAACGTATTACCCACCAGAACGATTTTTCCTCTCACAGTGGGTATTAAATTTACCACTCGAGCGTATTACAGGAATTAACATACATAAACTGTACCTAACCTCGAAGCAAGCAGGCAGGCGTCTCCCAGTCTGCAAGAACATTATTTCCCAGGTAATCCTCCCAGCTACGGAGCGACGTCGTTCGAACCTTGCTGGGAAAATCATCACCGGGAAAAGATTTGCTGTTGCTCTGGAGACGCCTCGATCCCAGATGAATGTCTGACTTCCTCTAATTAGTAGATGGGTGGCATTCAAACTCCGCTGCGGTAACTTACAATCGGTTATACATTTAAATCGTCGCTTCAGGCGGATCACGGAAGATGGGGTTCACGTTACCATCGTCAGTCAATGAAATCGTCACTAAGGAAACGCGCTCTCTGGATGTCTTAATTACCTGGTAACCTGATAACGGGAAGGGAGAAGACACGTGCGCGTGTGTGTGTGTGTGTGTGTGTGTGTGTGTGTGTGTGTGTGTGTGTGTGTGTGTGTGTGTGTATGTGTGTGTGTTGAGGTTTCAGTGTCAATTTGGTTATGCAGCGCCCTTTTGGAGTGGTTGATTGGTGAGGGATTCTAAAGTATGGTAATTGGCCTTCTCATTAGAGTTGTGGTCCAAAGAGATACCTATCTGCTAATAGGAGATTATTGGCGGTGAACCCCAATTTATTTCTGGAAAGTACACTATTAATATAACCCTTGGGCTTTACTTTTTAAAGTTTTGCTGATAAAACCTGTATAACAACAGGAACCAAATTTCTGAGTCGTTTGTAGTTTCAAGAAATATTTTGGATGTACAAAACCTTTTTTTTTATCTAGAATTGAATCTACAATTGAATTTACAATTGAATCTGCAATTTTTAATTACACAAACGTATAATGTGTGATGTTGATTTTCTTAAAAACTCAAAGAATTAGTAATTGATGTACCACTCGAAAATTGTTTAAGTAATATTTATTAAATACATTAAATTGTTATGGTGGTCCATCGCTTTCGAAAACTAGATCACCTGATTTAATCCCGTATGATTTGTTACTCTCTAGATATATTGAGGACGACATGTATGGGGATATTACAACTACGATAGAGAACATAAAGAATAGAATAAGGTGACGTTTTCAAAATATACTTGTGGAAATCATGGACAAGGTAATATTTCCAGCGAATTCGAAGTTAGTAGACTAACGTACTTACTGAAATAATTACTATTTACTCAGTTTACAAGTATCCATTTATTTAATTATGTATTTTTAACAGAGTAGTACTGACACTGTGGTATGTGTATAGAAATGTTAGGATTTCTACAGAACACCACATTTATACCAAAGCACTCCTTGGTTTGTTATGTGTAATATTTGGAATATCCCCATAAAGTTTTCCCTTAACATGTCCTGAAATAAATAAATGGAGCTGACGATTTAGCTGGCTAAGGCGTTAGACCACTGCTACCAACCCAAGGACTCATTAATATTCTTTAAATAATTTAGAACATTACGTGAATAAATAATAAAATTTTTAAATAATTTTTGACTGGTACAGAAAAAAATAATTCTTGGATGATCAAATCTTAAATTGTTCATTTGTGTAATTCATAGTAGCACTTTGCAATGACAAGAGTTCCTGCATGAACAGAAGAATCATTGCATTTGTGCGATTGTTGAATTTCGTCGAGGCACCTAGATATTTTATATTAATTTATGAATTATTGTAAATGAGTTACAAATGTTAAATTAGATTCCGAGAGCTGGTTTACTGACTGGTTTACTGACAAAGTATTTCACACATAACAGAACATAATATATTGTGTTCTGCGATTGATAGTTACTACAAATTATATTATTGTATTGTATACTATTAATAATAAAATGGTGCAAATACAAGTCATAATATTTAACAAATCTTCCAGCAATTGTTTTGGCAATTCTAAACTAAATAGCGATAATATTTTGGACAGAAAAGTCGTTGTGTATGTTCATGTTTGTGCGCGGCTCAGGCAGTTTTTTTTGCGAAAAGGTTCTCTCTCTACCTGAATCGGCAAGAAAAACAGTGCGCGTTGTTGCTTGGCTCGCAGCATTGAATTTCCAGTTACTAGTGGAAAACATCGTAGTATGTTGGTGTATTCAGACTAAATTCATCGTAGATAGTTAAGTGGCTAAATTATGTGTTGTACGTGCATTAGATAGTGCAAATTATTGTGACGTTGTTAATAGCTTTGTTCGCTGAGCGAATCCCGAACTAGTTCAGGTACTCTTTTATATTGGACCAATCCGATGTGTCGCTATGATTTCCCTACCATTATCACACAACACATCTGGTCCAATATAAATTACGTCCCGAACACGTTCCGAACGCGCTCAGCGAACAAAGCTATTGTTTAAGGTAACTTAGAAGTACTGACGATAGTGTATTGTGTTATGTTTTGAAATGTTAGGTTAGAATTTGCTATGGAATAATATAGAATGAGATGTAGCAACGCTTATTACGATTATAAATTTGATATACCCAGGTGGTATTTTATCTAATAATAATTGTTTCTTTTTGTTTTAGATGGTTGTTGATGGTATTTGAAACTGTTGCTGCTTCACACGTACTGACGAATTTCAAGGCATTCTGGTGAGTCTAATTTTCTTTCTTACTGTATGTAAATTAATAATAATAACTAAAGTATACAAATGTCAATGGTACCCATCAAATAGTTTTTGATTATTTACGAGTTGATGAAAACAAATGACTTACGTATACACTAATTAGCGAAAACTTGGCCTGCAATAACTAGCATAAGTGGAGACATCCTTCTTCTTTCATTTGGTGTATATATTGTTACAATCGGAGGTGAAAAAGGACTTATGTAAATTGCTTTTCTGAAACGATGTATTTTTCTATACTCTTAACTCGGGATGGAAATGCTCAAATTTTTTAGACCACTAATTAGCGGAAATTTGGGCTCAATAACCATGGAAATATGAGCTATATTTCTACTTTCTATTGCCGTAAGAAAACTTGTCCATCTAAAAATGGGTTAACGGAGGATATGAGATTCTAAAAACGTTTAAAGGTATTTGATAGTTTAGACCAGCGTTTTTCAACCGCGGAACCCTGCTGTTCCGCGAAATGTCGTCTTGGCTTCCGCGGAGAAATAGTAATAAATAGCGTTGGAGGTCGCCGAGTCATGGACACATTATTCAGTTTAATTTTTATTATTATTTTAGTATTGGAGTATTATTTTAAATATTGGATTAATAAACAAGGTCAATCCATGAATAAGGGTTAATTGGAACCCTTCTAGTCCAATAAACCACTGTTATTTCGATATTACATCCAACGGGCAAGACATTCTAGACTAAGTATTCATTAACTTCAAACGACAATATTACTTACAATTATCTGTTACATAAAAACAATATAACCTCTAGAAAACAACAACCTGGCAGAGTTATTGGTCCAAATCTAACATTATTTGTTTTTTTTTGCCTTTCCAAATGTGTGACAAAATAAACCTATAATCTGCTGCCCATAATGATACTTTAGGAGAAGAACAGAGTTGTAGGTGGTGGATTTCAATATGCTATTACATTCCAGATAAGATTACTAACCTATCACCAGACAAGTTCGGAGCTTCTATGACAAAAATTATGTCGGCCCCATTCATACAAAATCAAGAAATATGATTTGCAATTCCATAGGCGAAAATCTATGCGGATAGGAAACTAGTGTGAAATTTCAAAACTTCGTTACTGCATTTAATTAAACTAAAAACAATTAAATTGAAGCAAGTACCTACTAATTGTGGCAACGCAAAAAATATAAAAGTTCTTCACATTTTTTATTTATAATTTGGTGGGTTTTCATTTAATTATCACCTCGAGTTATAAATTACCTTGTATTAGTGCAGTTTTCAACATTATTTATGTATAAGCTTTTTCTTATTTAACAAACTTTAAGAGAAAATATAAAAATCAACTGTTATAGATGAAATTAGTGTGTACTGTATACAAATATATTCTACTTGTGTTCCCACTTTTTTTCAGAACGGAATTATTGCTCTGACTAAAATGTTTTATAAGATCTTTTTTTTTCAAAACCTTAAAAAATAAGAAAATCTTAATAAAACTAAAATACTAAATCTATTTATTTAATTATTTGCAAAAGATAGTGTTTGTATTCGTTTTCGCATTATTTGATTTGGATTTTCTTTTTACTTCCTTTGGTTATACTTGAAAACGGTGTAACTTTTGAAGGAACTGAAAACAATAATAATAATAATAATAACAATTTATTTTTTATTATTTATTTTTATTTAACAACAAATAGGTTCATATCAAGAGAGAAACATCTGCAAAGTTACAGAAAATGAATGTAATAAACTACAAAAAAATCTGTAAAAGAAGAATTAACCATGATATCACTGATTATTGGAAACCAGCTTTATTTCTGTATTGTTTTTATAGAATACACATATTCCGCATAAATTTTTCTGTGAAATTACAACAGTACGACCGTAATTTTACAGGGAATTTTTTTAGATTTTACAGGAAAGGTACTTTAATTTCACAGCTGTAAGTAATTTTCAATCATTGATCTGCGTTTCTTTACAGTTACTTGAAACACAACTTTATACGATTTTCTCTTCGCAAAAAATACTGACATTGGGGAGGACATAGGACATAAGAAACACTGCTATACACTATAGAGGGGTTTAGTAATTACAAATTTTTGTCTATGTTATACTAGAACAGTATCCAAGTATAGTAACCGATGAACACGTTTAATTCTGCTACTTATAGATTAATGTCACGGTCCGGCGGCTTTTGTTTTTCTATTCCCTGTGGTTTTCTCTAATTCCAGGTATCGACGCGCGGCTCTATTTAGCTGGTACGATGCCGGCTTTAGTTTTCTAACAAAAACAAAGAGCTCCTCCGGCCCAAATGTCTTAATAAATCGTGAACGCGTCTCGTCCATCCGGTTCTTCGCGCCCGGCGCTCAAAAAACAAATTAATCTATTTTTTTTCGACCGTGTCATTCCACTTCGTCATAACTCACCATGGAGATTCGTGGAAGCCATCGCCTCGAAAATTATTTGAGAATGATGGATTTCTGCTTCTTTTTTCACGATATTTTCTTGGGTAATTTGTTTGAAGATTCCTTGTAATTATAAACAGAATTACAAGGAAGTATGTACAAGCAATTGATGGATCTCCAAGATTTGTTTGTGTCTTTTTCGTCATATTTACTTAAAAGTGGTAGACATAGTGTGAGACACTAAAATGGATTCCAAAAATCGATTTTTTGATTAATTTTGGACAGTGTTTTGGTTTAATTCATGCTGCTGACTATTGTATGTTAAGTAATTACTCATATAATTTGGCAATTTATATTTATACATTAAATCACCAAAATACCGTTGGTATACCGTTCCTAGTTTAACATAAATTTCTAAATTTTCATTTGTGAATATTTAATATAAAATCAAGTCTCATCTTCAGACAATCCGGCCTTATTAAAGTATACATCAACGACATTCCCAATCACTTTGCAACAAGAAATTTTTGTTACATTTTTAACAGTAGAATTTAGGTACCTATATGTGGTGTTAATTACTATGTCAACTTTTTTTAAACAAATATTTCATTCTAAAGATATCTGGCTATTCATTTTTAAAGAAAATTGACAATAGTTATGTTATTTATATTATATTTTATAAGTTTAACACCGACACCTCAGTGAACCTAATTCAGACAGTAATCCTAAATCAGACACTTGTGGTACATTATTCCGACAAATATAAACATTCAACTAAATACTAACTGTTTTAAATATTGTTAAATAAGATTTATTATTAAGACATTTATGTTTTACCATTTTTAATGAAACGGTATAAAATAAGTACTTAGTCTTCTTCAGTCTGCCCTCTCTATCTCATCTGTATTTTAATGTTTCTTGCATCTGGAATTTTTAGAGTTCTCTTTTTCTTGGCGCAGTTTTTTATTCTGTTCCTTTTTCGCTTCCTTCCTTATTTCTCTAGAATGATTTTCTTTTGTGCTTGTTTCTTTTTTATTATCGAATATTCTCTCCAAGCATCAGAGAGTGTTACAGAAGAACAGTTTCTTTTTAGTTTAATTTATCAGGCCAGAATACTCTTTTTTTAATGGAGATGACATGAGTTCAACTGTTATCTCCAAAGGTGGTGTATTAATGCCAAAATCGCTACTTTCTACAGCTAGTGTTGCATCATTCTGTCTTATTTCATCATCTCCTATGATGCCTGTCGATATTTATGACGGAGTTAGGGACTATCGATAATCGTAATCCCGACACCCTGTAATAATTAGGGATTATTGATGTCCGTAATTCCGGAGTTTAGACAAAAAAACGTACAAATAATTGTAATATAGAAAACGTTGTAAAATATGTTATTTTCTTGTGTAAAGACAGCAATAGAGCCATATGTATTACTTCTAACCATGTACACAATTCCGACACACATGTCTGATTTAGGGACGTGCTATATTTAGACATGTTCCTAATTCCGACACCCCTAAATTTGTAAATAATAGTGGTTAAAGGAGTAGTACCTACACCGTATTATTATGAAAATATAAAGCATTTTTAGTCAGCCTAAATAGATATTATTAGAATTTTCTTAATTACTGTTATCCTGTACTGATGTAAAAAGAAGTCGAATAGGGTATTTGACTGTATTAAAAATATGGCATGTATTATAGTCATCCTAATAGATTACAGTTTAAGAAAACTATTTGTTATTACTTTTCAAAAAAAATATGCTTTATTTCTATGAAAAACCAAAATTAAAATTTAATTTTATTCACGTCTTATCACGTGATTGAAAACGCTCTGTAATTGGCTCAGTCTCCAGTGATGTCATTCGTTAGTCCGCTTAGAGCGCGTTTGTTTTGTGAGGGTAGGGTATGGGGAGAGCAATGCTCAGATAATTTGGGTCGGTTGTCTCTCTCTAATATGCAGATAAACGCCATATGACGTTAGTCCGCCTATTATGCAGCGCGTCACTCTCACCGTACAATACCGGGGAGTAAGGAATAAGTGATGCTTACATGGCACTAAAGTGCCATGTAAGCATCACTTTGTACGTTAGGATAGCCCTAACCTTAAGCTGTCAGATCAGATAATACCTGGTTCGAAAATACGATAGATAACGTATTCTAGTCAGTTTTACTTATGTTGAAGTAATCTTCACAACATAAAACACTTGTATTGGCGGCTATTTATTTCATTTGGATTTCTACGAGCCAACCACTTTCTTCGCAGTTTCAAATCTTGCGGAACAGCTACAAATAGTTTATCCGGAGTTTTTCTTGACGTATCTCTGCATTGTGGATTTATACACCATTTATAACCCATTTTTATGTAGAAATTGTGAAAACAACACATCGCAACATAATTACCAAACGGCGACGATGCCGATGCTGACAGACCATATGGGCCAATTTGACATCTACTATCGGGTGACGTCACACAACAGAAAGTATCATTTTGGCGGGACTTTTTCAATTTTTAATTCAATTTTTAACGCTTATTTTTATGAAATATTGAGGAAATAATTACGAAAAATAATGCATTTACAATGTAGAGTGAAGGAATAAACACATTAAGATGGTTTTCCAATAATAGTCAAATACCCTATTGCAGTTACCTTATAAGGAAAAAATCACCTTTTAGCATAACACTCAATTATCAAGATCATTCTAACTCATTTTCTCCAATCTTAACCTGTTGTCGCCTGTTTATTAAATAGTTTTCAAACCATTTCAATTCTTCTCTGCTTCCGTAAGTTTTGAACTTTTCCAAAACTATTGGTTATCCCATCTTCTAATTCTCCTTTATAATACCAAATTTGACAATACCGAATTA
The DNA here is from genome assembly GCA_963966075.1 of Aphodius sticticus. Classification (NCBI taxonomy): domain Eukaryota; kingdom Metazoa; phylum Arthropoda; class Insecta; order Coleoptera; family Scarabaeidae; genus Aphodius; species Aphodius sticticus. Next base: position 1,400,720 of record OZ014508.1, on the reverse strand, counting down.
ATCAAAAATCAAAACTTTTAAATACTTCAGATTGGCTCATGTTATACCAATTATTTTCCTGAATATATATATATATATATACAAGATCTTTATTCCAACAATATGGGTTTACATTTATTATATTATATTTCATATATAACAAAATGCTCTTCTTCTCGTCTGTCGGAATGGGCTATCGACCGTGGTCTTTCTGCCCTCCTGATTATATTTTCCAAATATTTCTTAATTTTGAATATTTTCCATTGTGACCATATGTCTAGGTAATCATTGAACTAAGTTAGTAAGCAATCAGGTAAATTGTGCAAAATTTGCTTTTAGTTATTGCAAAAAACTGTAAACTAAATTAAATTTACACTATTTTAAAGTTCTAAATTTTCATTTCTGAATACTTAATAGAAAATCAGGTCTCATCCTCAGACACGACAATCTAGAATCGAAAAATCTACATTGTTATTTAATTCGGATTCATCTAAATTGGTTGTAGTGTAACAAAATAAATACAGATGGGGCTAATTAGGAATACGTAGTGCATGGTTGGGTATGCAACCTATGGTTAAGTTTGGACCCACTATCGGATAACCGACAAAATTATTTAATAATAGTGGGTTTAGGCTGATTCGGAAAACAAATTATTCCAAGCTCCGATTGCCCGGGATATCAAAATAGACAAGTCACTGTAGACTACCTCATCATTAGTACGGATTCGGAACGCATGTTTGGTACTGCTGAGTCACCGGGTTCTTGATTAACTTGTCAGTGTTTTTACTTGAAAAGCGGCATTTTTTAATTTCCCCCAACGTAGAAGGAACGTTGAAATAAAACCGAAGTGAGCAGGTTCGTCGTTTTTATAATTACTAGAAGATTCTCCACGCTCGGCGATCTACTTAATTAATATTTTAATAAGATTTGTTTTGGTGTAGCTTCTTGTTCCGAGTGTTTTCGTCGGCAGTTTCATAAATTAAATTAAATCCGGCGAGGACGGGACGTCGTAGAAAAACGCCTACTATTTCGGCGCTGCGGAGAATGGACTTTGTTTTTCTCAAACGGCGGTCCGAATTAATTTTCACGTCGAAAAACGACGGACGGTGGCCCATATTAACTATTTTTCCCGCGCGGTCCGTTAGTTTGTGGTGCCTTTTTCCGTGGGAGATTGAGTCATCATAATCAAATTACGGTAGTTTTTACAGAATGTGTACGAGCGATCTGTAAAAAGTGTAATACGTAAAGGTGTACGCTATTTTTAATATTATATTGAGTCCTGGCTCAAACGAAAACAAGTAAAATTGAGTTTTGACTATGATTTTTTAGACAATTTTCGTCTATCTTCATAAATAACAATTTTTATTTATTTTTATGAAGATGGGCGAATTTAATTTGGAGGATTGTAAATATGCCATTTTTTGGGGATATTACATTATTTTTTGAGGTATTTTCAATTAAGATGACCAAATATTCTGAAAAAAAAAATTGACCTACTTTTACTTACATCTGGTAGGCCAATAATTATTTAGATGTTTTTTCGCATTTTAAAATTATTTATGAAAAACCACTGTGAAAAATATTTAATTTAAATTTATATTATCTACCTTAGTATTATCTATCATACAATTATTTATAACAAACAAAAAAAACAAAGTTAATATGGAATGTAATTATTTTTAGCTGCAAGCTACGTAAGGACTTCAAGTAATCCTTATGCTGTTTCTAAAGTTGACATAATTTAACTAAAACCTGAAAAGTGTTTGATCATTGATCATTTTTAGTGTATGGAAATTATTTCGACAATCTGATGTGACTAAATTCCAAGTAACAACGTTCAAAATTGGTTAAAATATCTGCAAGAATTGCAGAGCTTTTGCTGAGCTATAGATAGTTCGATAGTTCATAAGTTGCCATAATAATTACCATAATAGACTATACAGTATACGGTACAAAATATTGCATAGAGAGGCAAATCAACATACAGAAGAGTGATTATTTGAAAGAAGAAAATAAATTTTTTTAAATGAAATGAAACAGTAATAATAATAGTTTATTGGTGTTTAAGATACAGAAGTCAAAAACACAATAAATACAATAGCATTATTTCGACAAATATAAAGATTCAAATAAAATGTTTTAAGTATTGTCAAATAAGATTTATTAGAAGAAATGTTAAACATTTATGTTTTACCATTTTTAATGAAACACAGTATAAAATAAGTCCTTAGTCTTCTTCAGTCTGCCCTCTTTACCTCATGTGTATTTTAATGTTTCTTGCATCTGGAATTTTTAGTGTTCTCTTTTTCTGGGCGCAGCTTTTTATTTTGTTCCTTTTTCGCTTCGTTTCTTATTTCTCTAGAATGATTTCCTTTTGTGCTCCACAGTTTCTTTTTACTTTATTTGGGTGTTTCAGTCCAGAATAATGTTTTTTTTTAATGGAGATTAGGGTGGGCCGATTTTTTTGAAATTTTCTAATTCGGGAATGTGCAATCATGGAAAAGTTGTGAGTTAATGAATTAAAGAAAGCACTTAATTTTTTTTATTTGGAGTTTTTGAACTGCCGCAAAGGCTTTAAAATTATTTTAATTTTTGATATTTCTTTTATTTTTTTCTGTTTTTTAAATATGATATTGCGGAATAGTATCATATAATAATAGTATATTATTTGACGAGCATATAACTAAGGATATAAATCGCGAGCATGAAGTTTATACGCGAGCCCTAGGCGAGCGTGTAAACATGCGAGCGAGAGACAAAAATAAAAAAATTTGAAAACAAATGTTCAACAAAAAGTATTTAATTTTGTATTTTAGTGTTTTATACTTGCAAAATTTTAAATTTTTTAGTGGCCTTGCGGCAGTTCAAAATATATAAATAAAAAGAACATATTTAACAAAAATTGTTTACTTTCCAATTTCACAACTTTATCCAAATTGCAAAGTTTAAAATTCTTTAATGTAAAGAATTTTTATTATTAGAATTTCTGTTATCCTGTAGCGATTTAAAAAAAAGTCGAATTCCAGTTACCTTATAAGGAAAAAATCAACTTTTAGCATAACACTTAATTATCAAGATCAGTCAAACTGCTAGGTTATATTCTGACCGTTAGAAAATTGGTAGAATAAGAAAGGATTGTAGCTTGATAAGTGTAATGTCAAATCAACAAACCGGATGTCCTAAAATTAAGTTCAATGTTGTAGATTTCTTATTTTATCCAACAAAACAGAAATATATCGGAATTTAGGACGGTGTCTGAATTTGGGACGCTTACCTTAACTGTTTATTTAAATCAATTTTTAATTTTACTACTTTGACTACTCATTGGAAGCAAGTGTATGCAGTTGCTAGAAAGTGTATACATGTACTAGGAATAGTTGTCATATTTCTACAACGAAGTACATTAAAATACATCTTAGGCTTAGAGAATCTATAAAGGCTGGATACACACAGACATGTGATTATTTGGAACGAGAATACATATTTTCTTGAATTTATTTACTAGATTCAAATGCATATTTACTTGGATGTAGAAAGTTAGGTATAGACAAGAAATGCCACATACTCAATCTAAGTAAAATAATTTCTCAGATAAATGTTGTCGACAAATAAATTCTTTCTTTATAAGAACCAATATTGTTTTGAAAGCAGTAATTGAATTTTTCGTCCCAAAAATGTCAATTTCTCCAACGAAGTAATGGTAAATCCATCCAAGTGCGTAGTTACTTGATCCAAAAATTTAACATTTAATATAAGTAAGTATTGTTTACTGAATAAGAACCCACCAATTATTTAACTGGAGTGATTCTCACTTCTTTCAAGTAATCCTTTTCTCTGGAATAAATATGCGCATCGTGATTTTGTCAAGGCTCGCGCGCCCGCGCGTAGGGCTGGCGCCGTAAAGGAGCGAAACCTAGTACGACAACAACAACGAAGTACCCGTAGGGGATGTGCCTTGTGATTAGTGTACAATAAACGTTTCAACACGGAATAATTTGATGTAAGGCACGCAACAGGTTAGAACGAGTAAGTAAATATAACATACCTATCTTGTTAATTAGCAATAGAAAACGTATTTGTGCCAAATCTTTAAAATTCTTACATTAAGTAGCTAAAAATATTTACCGGGAATAAAAACATACACTTCATTGAAGACTGTTTACTTCCTTCACCAGAGTAACAACTTTCTTAATGTAGTAATTATTCCAAGAAATAAAATGTCTTGGTTGAAGTCTATAATCTCTCGTGTATGTACGAACCTGCCAACTACTTCATACAAGTAATTCTCTCTTCGTTCGAGAGATCACTTTTCTGTGTGTACAGGTCAAATGTATCTTTGATTGTCCTGTCACCGTAAATGTACCTGACAGAAATAAATATCTTGTAAGATTAAAGAATAATTAAAGAGAAGTTAATGACTTCGAAAACGCAACACTGCAATGAAGTCTATTTACTTCCTTGTAAGAATCCTTTAATGTAGTATAATTATTCTAATAAATCTAATTTCTTAATTGAAGACAAGCAGAACTTGCGTAGATACGAACTATACACCAACTATTTCATTGGAGTGATTCTTTCTTCGTTAATGAGATGTATCATCAGAATTGTATCATCACACATTTTCTCCATGAAATAGTGGTAAACAAATGAACATCCATAACCAGCAACCACGTTTTATACTAACCAGCATTTAGGGGGTCGCCATTGTCCACAATTAGCGTTCAAATTTAAATGTTAAACCCCTCTTATTCCGTGCAATCTATGTACTGGTCTCCTACAACCATAGCTAGTACAGTACACATATCCAGTTGCAAATTAGCAACCCTAAACAGTGGCCATGCGCGGACCGCCTCGGGCAAACCGCATGTCCATCAGACCAAACATACATACCCATTGGCATATACACAGTACTGCTAGCAGCTAGGCCATTATCACGTGTGGATTGCTGCATAATGCGATCAGCAATCAGCCAGTGCGCTTACCTGCCGTAAACGGGCAAATGCGTGCTTTGTCGCATTCCGTTTTCATTAGTCGCATCAAACCTGCGTACTAATGAGATTCAGGGTCCGGCCGATGGTGATGGTTGAAGCTTTTGATGTCCGCTGCTGAATTATCCGGTCCTACCCTAATTAGTTTCACGGAAACGTAGCGTCGCGTCGCGCGCGCGCCTCGGTCGTTGCGCAAATTTTCGACAATTAATTATTTCTTTAATTAACTGGGCGCGCGCGATATTACGGACGAGGTGGTGCGCTCAGCCATTGTTCGGGTTTGTATAAATTGCCGAGGTGAAAATATTATATCTTCGAGCTTGCTAATTATACGATGCTTCGAAAGCTTGGAGAGGATTTCTTGGGGATAAGCATAAATAATGATATTTGAGGATGTAATACGTATTTGTTTATTTCTTTTATTTATATTTTATTAATAAGTCATTGAGGTAGTATCAAATAGAGGAATATTATATGAGAGCGCAAAACTTCCTCTTTGCTACTTGGTTTACTTTTCAGTAGCAACTTTTCAGTAAAACGTTTTAGCGAACATGAAAATTATTTTTTCGTATTATTTTATTTTGGTTGCTGTAGTTTACCAGGTACTTAATAATAATAAATTGAATGATTCTAAACCTGAAAGTATCACAGATTTTGAGAACAAAATAAGATTTTGGTGCAAAGAGAGAGTTTTGCTAATAAATAAAATAAATCATTAAAGAAAGTTGTTGAATTTTTATTGAAAGATCATTATACAGTAAGTAATCTGTAATTAGTATTCAAAAAAAGATTTTCTAATAAAAAAACTTAAAAAAACCTCTTATTTATGTGCCAACGAAACTTTGAAAAAGCAATGAAAGGATTAAAAATGTCATTTTCGTTTTAACGCAAGTCTTGATCCTCTTCATGCAGTATGTTTTTGTAGAAGGCGAGTTCTGGTAATTGTCGCCAATTGGCACCATAATGATTAACCAGCAAACCAATAACAGATTTTTTGTCGCCTTTAAGCTCTTTGCCTAGTAGTATGAATAATGGTTGAGTGGTTGAATGGATGAAATTGAACAATTTTTTTTTACAAATTCTTTTAGCTGTTCCAACGTTACTGGCGTAATTAATCTCGCCCTGTATCCTCTTTTTTTGTAAAAAAATGAAACGTTTTGCCTGGCTAAATTTAAAATGCCAGGCTCCAGGAAGCTTTACATTTTTCCTTGCTTCATTCTTCCAGTCATCTACCTTCCAGTCAATGCCAATTCTTCTGACTGTGGCGTGTCTACTTATGATGTCATCATAGTGGCTGGAATGTACAATAACAGGAGTTTCTTTTTAATTTCTCTCACTATAGCCCAAAAACTCGATCAGGAGGGATAAAGGAATGTCCTACGATTGGAAATGTAATTCTTGCGTCCTTTTCCTTTCGGACAGGGTAAAATTTAACATTGAGTATTTATCTCATCCATGCTAACAAATCGCAACAACAAAACTGCCGTTAAAAATCACAACGCACTAGAACATTGATGTTTAGACTGAAACAAATTTATTTTCCTGCGTGAAACAAAAAACCACCTGTTTGCTCTGTGAACACTAGAGCACCATGCTATTGGTTGAGGTGTAGACAGCCAGTTTTGCAGATGAACGTTCAAAGTAGACAGCCAGTTTTGCAGATGAACGTTCAAAGCAAACAGAGAGTTTTGCAAATAACTTACACTTTAGCATCAAACTTTAGGTAATAAATAGGTTGTATCTAAAAATTCTGACAAAAGCAATCGATTCCACATTAAATAATTATCTAACTTTGCAAAAAAAAAACGAATTATTGAAATTTTGGCGATTAGAGACTTTTGCAAATAAACGCCTCATATGCGCTCAAAAATGCTCCACTTTTTGACAATTTACCAGTAAAGATTTCTTTATATTTTTGTAGTATTTCTTCAGAATCGAATATATATATATATTCTAACCATAGTTGATTTTGATTGATTTTTGCTTCTATGTGACATGAAATTTGATGGTATGAGAAATCAGGACAGTTCTGAACAACACACAGTTAATTCAGAAATGCTACAGATTTTCAAATAATCTAACTCATGAAGACTACATTACATAATAATCTTCAATCTTACTTGTGTATATTGAAAATCAGATGTTCTGTTTGCATTCCTATCTTATTTTGTTTGAAATTGAATGCATAATTTACAGCTGCTCTTTATTTTATATTGATAATTTTCATTCTTTCCATGGCTGTCTAGTAAAAAAAAATCTTACCTACTTTGCGTTAAAAATAAATACGGAATTTCTAAATGCAAATTTTTCGTTGATATCCGGTTGAATTATTTCTTCCTTATTTTGTCGTTTGTAATTCCTTAAAAAGTTACAGCCGGTAGAAATAATTACAAATCAACCAATCATATATATCATACAATACTAAAACACAAGGAATGCTTATTAAGTAAAAAAAAAATACAAATAATACAAATACATTTAGAAAATACACTGCTTCCGGGTTATGCTGTGTGTCAAGATTCGTAAATGCTGACGTGTTACTCGCTTCTTCAGAGCTAACTCAATACTATATTCAGTTAGTATTCAGTTAGCTCTGAAGAAGCGAGCAACTAGAATTTTTGACCAAAGCAACAAAGAAAGTTGTCTATGGCATTTTTGGTTAAAATTAGTAGTTTAGCTGCATGAGCTAACTTTAACGTTGAAAGTCATGCATACTCACATAGCAGTTGACTCAGTTGGTCGCTCTATGAATTATGTAGGTGCCTATACAGGGTGTTTCTTAATAACATGCTAATATTTAAGGAGGTTATTCTTGGGCCTATTTTGAGAAAAAAATTCATATGAACATGTGTTCTAAAGGTCTTAACTTTTAAACCTCAGGGTGCTAAAGTTTTAAGAAAAAGCTTTATTTTATGATAACTTTGGTATGCCGCTAGATATTTTTGTGAAACGTAGTACATACGCATCTTGTATGCATTAAAACACACGTATCTAGTAGGTAAGACGCAGATTTTGTTTTGTATACAAAAACAGTTTAACAGTTGTCTACCTAGTCTAGTTGTCACGTATTTAAGTCATCAAGATTAACAATACACATTTTTTTTCTTAAAAGCTTAGCACCCTGTAGTTCAAAAGTTAAGACCTTTAGGACATATGTTAATATGAATTTTTTTCTCAAAATGGATCTAAGAATAACCTCCTTAAATATTAGCATGTTATTAAGAATTACCACTGTATAGCTGCTCTTTATTTTATATTGATAATTTTCATTCCTTCCATGACTGTCTAGTAAAAAAATCGTATCTACTTTGCGTGAAAAAGAAATACGGAATTTCAAAATGCAAACTGTTCGTTGAAACCCGGTATATAGGTTAAAATTTGGAAAAATTGGCCCTATGCGCAGTCGCAGAAGGCTGGGTTCTGACTAGACATTGTACTTAAGTATAGTAAGAAATTAAGCTTAGAAACTTTTATCTTAATTCAAATCACCACCGTCATGTCAAATAATACGAAGACACAAATAATGCCCATTAAAATAATAAGGAACTTAATACGTTAATTAATAAGTAACAAAATTACAAATTACAAAGTAACTGAATATAAAAACTAAGTATCTAAATATAAAAATGAAGAAACAAATAACATTATATGAAAGATTAAGCAATTTTTCCAAGTTTATTGTAGTGATTTTCTTCTCAATTTTTAAAAAGAGCAATTGTCATTTCGAGTAGGACGTATTATATGGACTTTCCTTTATTTTCTTTGTTTGCAATTTCTTAAAAATTTACACACTTGTAAAATATTTAAAAACCCGTATTTTTAACGACTTTTTTTAAGTTTAAATTTCTTTATTGATATAACAAAATACTAGAAACATAATACTTAGTTATATTAGGTATCACTTCACTTCTTGTGCATTGATTCTGCACTAAAGGAAGCGACGATCCTCCCTCTATCTTCACCTCGGGGTCAGCAGGGCCTTCCTCGGGCTAATGGTATTGAGGTTATTTGGTTGTTGATCTGTGCTGTGTGGTTGGTTTATTTTTCAGTCTTATGTTACGGCGTAAGTTCGTTTTTCAGTATGGTTTTCAGCTTTATTTTGAACGTTTGTGTTGGTAATTTTTTTATGTGGCTTGGTAGTTTGTTGTATTGTCTTACTGCGTTCGTCATTAGCGTTTGAGTTGTTTTCGCTTTTCTATAACTGTGAGTCCGTATGTGGTTGCTACTTCTAGTTGGGTAGTTATGGTGTTCATTGTTTATTTTTAGTTTGATGTTAGTTTTTATTTCTCCGTGTTTAATTTTATGCAATAGAGTCAGGTTGTTGAGTTTGTACGTAGCTGGAATAGTTAATTGTCCGGTGGTTCGGTATAAGTCTTTAGTTCTTGTAAGTCTGTTCATCCCATATAGAATCTTCAGAATTTTATTTTGTTGTCTTTGGATTGTTTGTAAATTTTTCTTCGTTGTGTCGCCCCATATGTTAATTAGGTAATTGTTTTGTGCTGCAAACAATGCGTGGTATATCATTGGTCTTCGTGTCTCTGGCAGGTAGTTCTTAAGCCTGCAAACTTCGGCAATTGCACGCGCATTCAGTTTTGTAAGTCTGTTTACGTGCGATGTCCACGTGAGGCTTTCATGGATTGTTAGTCCCAGGTACTTGACTTCTTTCACTCTCCTGATTTCTTCTCCATTAATGAGTATTCGAATATCTGGATTGATTTTGCTGTTACTAAAGCAGATATATTCTGACTTGTTTTCGTTTACAGTCAGCAAGTTGTTGTAGAACCATTTTCCAGTTTTTGTATGTCTTCGTTTATGTGTTGTTGCATTTGTTGAACTGTTTTGGCTGTGTAAAAGAGGCATGTATCGTCTGCGTATATGTAAGGGGTTCCGTGTAAATTTAGGCTTGTAATGTCGTTGGTATAGATTATGTATAGGGTCGGGGGCATGTTTCCGCCTTGTGGTATTCCAAACTCATTGCTTTCTCTTTGTGTACTTTGGACGTCGCCAATTTGTGTTGTTATCTTTCGTTTTGTGAGATAGGTTCTTATTATGTTTAAGTTCTTTCCTGTTATTCGTCTCGCTTTAAGCTTTTCTGTAAGTTTCTCCTGTGATATAGTATCAAACGCCTTTCTTAGATCTATGAAGAGTCCTATTCCAATGTTACCTCTATCAAGGTTTGTTTTTATATCGTTTATCAAGTCGAGGGCTGCTGATGTTGTTCCTGACCGTCTCTGGTATGCATACTGATGTTCGGATATTATGTTATTCTTGTCTAGGTGTTCTGTTACTCGTACTTGGATGGCTTTTTCTAGTATTTTGTTTAATGTCGACATTAAAGCTATAGGGCGATAATTTTCGGGATTTGTTTTGTTTCCAGATTTGTAAATTGGTTTTACTACTGTAGTTTTCAAGTAGTCTGTATATACTCCCTCCTTCAAAACACAATTTATTAGTGTCGATAGTATTGGTGCTAGTGTCGTTCTATTATCTTTTATTGTTCTTGTTGTTATTTTGTCAAAGCCTGGTGAAGTGTTGTTTTTTAGTTGACTTATGATGGTATATAGTTCTTTGTCCGTCGTATTCCCGAAAATTGCTTCCTGGATCTGTTTATCGGTTGTTGTCGTTGTTGTAGTTGTCGGAGCTCGTTTTCGTTTTTCTATTTGTCTCTCCGCAAGTACTTTCCCTACTGAAATGAAGTAGTCGTTTATTATCTGCCCTATTTCCATGGGAGTACTCGTAATTGTCCCGTCTTTCTTTGTCATCTGCGTAATTTGTTGAGTCTTGCGTGTTTTATTTATCATATTGTTTATTGTTCTCCAAGTTTTGACAGGGTCGTTTATATGACTTTCAATTATTCGTTGATAGAACAGTATTTTAGTTTTTTTTATAGTTTTAGCTGTGTCTCTCTTTGTCTCTTGGTATTGTTTTTTAAGTATTTCATTGTTAGGGTTTCTTTGGAGTCTTGTGTAAAGTTTGTCTCGTTCTTTTATTTTTTGAATTATTCCTTCATTTATCCAGTCGTTCGATTTTTGTCTTTTTATGTTTATTGTTTTTTGGTGTTTTTCTATTATTTTCTGTAGATGTTTTGAAAGGGTTTCGAAACTGTTGATGTTTTCTGGTTTTAATTTACTTATGTCTTTGTTGATCTCTTGGTGGTTGGTTTTTATATGTTTGCAGAACACATATTGCGGTTTTGTTTTGTTTCTGTGACATATTGTCAGCAGTAACGGATTGTGATCGGAGATATCGTTTTGAATAACATCAGTTGTTCCAATGATTTGCCCTTGATTAGTCAATATGTGGTCTATAATTGTTCCTCGTCCATGTGCGTTCTTTCTAGTGATATGTTTTTTGGTTACTTTGTTTAATATTTTGTAGTTATTCTCCTGTAGTATTGTTCTGTAGTCCTTGGTTATTCTGTTTCTTTGTAGGAGGTCTACGTTAAAGTCTCCTACTATGATGTGGGGTTTTCTTCTGTTTACTAGGTCATTTTCTAGGGTTGTTTGTAAGATTTCAAATGGTACGCTTGGTGGTTTGTAGATAACGGTTATCGCTGTTTGGCATGCTTGTTTCGTTATTCTCAATATTTCAATGTTGTTTATTGTTGTCTTCAGCGTTGTTTCGTAATTTATTCCCTCTTTTATGAATAGGGCTACTCCTCCTCCTGTCTTTCCTTCTCTGGAGTGGTATTCGGCCTTGTATCCTGTTATCGAGTACATTTGTTCGTCCTGTGGATTTAGCCAGGTTTCGGTTATCGCAATTATTTCTGGATCGTAAATTTTTGCAGCCACTTCTATTTCAGTAATCTTGGTTCTGATGCTTCGGATGTTATGAAGGTATATTTTGGTGGTCATTGTAGTTTGTATAAATAGGTGTCTTTTTTTTTTTTTTTTTTTTTTTAATTAAATTCTTGTAGGTCTTCCACGTTTCTGATTTTGCTTCTTCTACCTTCTTCGGATTTTTTTATATAAAGTATTCCGTCACGAGTCCACGCAAAGCTAATCTTTTTTTCCTTTTTTAGTCCTCTAGCTTTGTAGAAAAGATTATTTGTATGTAGTGTCAGCTGCTCATTTATGAAGATCTGACCATCTTTCCCTTTCAGTTCGCACTCTTTAGTTGTGATTGATTTCACGTTTTTCCTCGCTTCTAAAATTTTCCTCTTCACTTCCAGGTTTTTTAGTTTTATTATAATGGGGCCATTTTCGGACTTTCCTTCGTTACGTTCCGCTTCCACTATTTCATCCGCAGCCAGTTTAACATTCATTCCTTTCATCACTTTAGTGATAATGGTGTGGATGTTTTCGGATCCTTTTTCTTGTTTTTCGATACCGGTTATTACTAGGTTGGTTACAATTTTATTACGCTCCGCCTCTTCAGAGTTGTTTTCCAATGTTCGTATTCTGGCAATTAGTTGCTCTCTTTCTTTGTTGTTTTCCTTTAACATCTTTTTCATTTCTCGATTTTCTTTTCTCATTTGTTCAAATTCTTCGGATATGTAATCCATGGATTGTTTGAGTTCGCGGAATATCTTCTTTATCGTAGTAATAGGCATCGTGTCTTCCTCGCTCTCGCTCAGGTTTATGTCGCTTGACGTTTGCTTTGCTTTTGCTTTGGTTCTTGTTGTCATTTTCTTATTTATTTTTTTTGTTTGTTTGTGGAGACAGTAGGCACAGGATAAGGGAGGGTAACGACTTTTCGCACTCTAGGGGTCTTTCTAGGTGGCTTTTAAACACAGATTTAGTGAGACCGCGGAGTTTAGGATATGTTTTGGATTGAATTGCTTGTTTGAGGGTCACTGGTGTCTGGTTTCACGATTTTGACCTGCTCAACTGGTCGCTAGTGCAAGAAAAAGTGCCCGCCTTTTCTGGCAGAGCCGTAAGGTGAAACACTTACCCGCGGATATCTTTAATCCTGTTTGTTTTGCAGCTGAGAGGATGGTATGACTGTACAGCTTGAAAAATTCTCAGCACTTCGGTACCAAAATGCACGTATTTGCTCACCAATTTTCGTTGTATTTCTGCCTGAATGTTGGATACTATAACCACACGTCTATCACGTTTCACAGCACATTCGTAATTTAGTAATTGAGGAAAAAAACTTTTTTAAATGAGAACAAAATCAGTGATTGGCAAGCTGTATTACAATAAAGTTACATGGGCCAAATCAAAATGAAATACGTAACATATTTCTTGTCTTTTGGGTTTTTTTTCTTAAAAATATTACATAATACAAACGTTTGGTGGCCAGGTTTGTCATCTTTAAGCAGCTATCAAAATAATCTGTTATGCCTTCTCCTTTATTCAATAAAAGAAACCTACAGTAATAACAACACAAAAGTGTATTTAGTCAGCCATGACAAACAAATGGTAGGTTGTCCTCATTTATTGTACAAAATGCCGTTTATGTTTCAACGTTTGTTATACTACACATAGCATGTCTAAGATTTTTAAATTGAAAACAATTTAAGATGTTTTGATTGCAACTGCGACGTTTTTGTTTGCAATTGCAATGTTTTGATAACTTGAAACATGTTTGGATTTAACTTTATTTACAAAATATTTATCAAAAAGTCTAATTTGTTAAGACTAATAAGATAACATACTGGCTGTAACACAACTGATATTTTTCAAACAAAATTCAACTCCAACGAGTCATCAAGTCAACAAGTTTGGACTAAAATTGTTTGTGATTTATATCATAACAGAAACCAGTACCATAATAATTGCGAAGATGTAGAATGCGGATCATAGGTAAACCAAAGGACGAAAACACATTTTTCCGATTTTACAGCAGGTTCCGGAAACATGACGACTCTTCTCTGTTATCTTCATACCTTTTAGCTTGTCTGCTAGTCTGGTAGAAGCTAGTTTCGAGAATTCGCTTTGGTTTCTTGTCCGCAATCAGGGAGATGCATCTATTTGTCAAAGCGAGCCGGGCCCGGCGATCCGAAGAGCAATTGCGGTCTCCCTTTTTATGTTTCCGGTCCACCGGAAGTTCCGCTCGGCTACCGGTCGATATATCTACGTGCAGTTGCAGATTAACTTCCTGTTTCCTGCCCGCGCGTCGCGCGCTACTTCTATAATGAATTTTCGGTGCCCCATTTACCTCTACCACTAAGGTAGAACCAAATAAATGATACGAATGCTATCATTCATTGTCATCATTAACACATATTTATGTACTCGCGATGAAATATAATCGTATTGCAACCAGGACTGTGGAGTCGGTAAAAAATCTGTCGACTCCGACTCCGACTCCAAATAATTTTGGTAGTCCGACTCCGACTCCAACTCCGACTCCGACAAAATTTTATTTGTTTCCAGCGAATTTAATGGCAAAAAAAATTTAAATCTGACATAATCTAATTGTAAATAAAATCAAAAAGGCCTGTTGATCGGACCACAAAATTATGGCCATATTTAAAAAGGACGCTTTTTTATATCTTCAAAATATCTCTGAAATCATTAGAACTTCAACTGTTTTCTCATTAGAGAGCACATAATTCTGAACTAGTTTGTCACTTGAACCGATGTTCTATCTTTAATAATAACAAAAGTATAGTACAACAAAACCACTGTAGAGTACAAAATAAAATTTATTTCAATGAATACAACATTAAGTGCAAAATAAGCTGAAAATAATCTCAACTCTTACTTCTGTTAGTGGTAATGACAATTCACAATTCACAATTCACAATTCTGGCTGCAATGAGTGTGACTTGCATACATTGATATTCCGACATTCAACTTAGGGTAGAGTTTAAATCGGAAATGCAGTTATAATTTTTAATCGGCTATTATACATATATTATGCATGTTTAAGTTTATGCATTAAAAATTACGTTAGAGTGAAGTTTGTACCTTTGCTAATAATAAAAATATATCTGGCTCAATTCTGTCAAGTGTAGGTGACGTAATCTGCGAATATCGGTGTTTTTTATTTGATCGCAAGAAGACTACGACATAGCCACCGATAATCTGAAAAGCCGTAACCTACACTCGACAGAATCAGTAACAATTTAAAATCTATACATATTTTGTTAAATACAAAGGGATGTGATTATACCATAATATTGTATAATCAAGGGTGATACTTTTGATAAATTTGTTCATGTGCCGAAAAAAAAGAATCAATTACGGTTAAACGTTTAAAGTTATCAAACATTAAAGCTAAAATTGCAAAAATTTTTTAATCTTTTACAGACATTCAGATATTGGGACAAATAAAAATAATGTTGAGAGTTGATAATACGACTGTGATACCATCACGTTGTTTCTTCTGGTACAAAAGCTGTAGGAAACTGCTTTTTCTTTTTAAAATTGCAAGGGAATATCATTAAAATACCTTTTGCAATATTTAATTCATTTTTCTGTTCTTTGTGGCTGAACGAATAGGAGCAAAGTCTCGTAATTTTGATGAATAAGGAAAACCACACGTTGACGCTTCACGTTGGAAAGTTCTAATTCGTCTATAAGTATGCATCGAAGTCCGATTTTTTTATTTGTAGATGATCTAGCTATCATAATTAGCATATTGAAGTTGGTTATTGGAAATGGGAAATACATAAACTATATATGCGACGCGGCAAGTGACTCACAATAATCATTTTACTAATCATCACTCACCACCGACCTGTGTCTTTTGTAGTTAAATTATATCTACTTTGTAAAAGACCTAATAATGTTTAGTTAATCGTTTACTATCTATTGAGGCAACGGCCATCTCGCATGTCTTTTTCTACATTATTTAAACATGGACCCGGAGTCGGTAAATTTTTTTCGACTCCGAGTCCGACTCCTCTGAAATTTGTCTGAACTCCGACTCCGACTCCACGACTCCTACTCCACAGAAACATCAGAGGTGGGATTCACCACCACTAAACGATCACGTTGCGTAACAAAACACAATCGAGACTCGAATGCCGAACTCACACTCCCATGAAGTGTCTACGTACTATCGTTTAGACCTACAAGGATGTCGATAGGGTGTCCCTTTTTGAGGATGTGCCTCGCGCTGAGAACCTCAGGATAGGAAACACTGATCTCGGTCGCGGCGTATACACGTGAAACTGATTCGTGTCGTTTGAGACGGTCTGACAATGGCCATCAACTTTAATGATATCTCTATCTGATGACAGGTGGCAGTGGCGGTCAAAGGTTACGGCTGAGATCTTCGAAGCGACACCGAGAGGCACCGCCGCGCCGCGGCGGTATCTGTGTGCCTTATTGTGCCTGAAATTATTGTGCCGTATCGTACTGGCAATCACGTCCGTTCACATAGTATGAAGGTATCGGCACCGCGTGCGCGCGCGGACCTGAAAAAGAAACATTACGGACGTTTTATGAGAGGACCGGGCGTCTTCTGGAGTTGAGTACCGTGAGTTTGTTATTTTTCGGCACCGAAATGGTCGGGCGGGTGGGTTTTGTAGATTTTGTTGTGGAGGTAATTGGTTTGATTGGAGTGATTGATGCCGATTTGTTGTTTTAATTAGTGGGCTGGAATGATATTTTGTATGGTTCGTGTTGGTTGGAATAAGACTAGAATGGGAATAGACCAGATATGATAAAATAATCAACCTAATTTTAGATTAGTGACGCTGGACCAACAGATATTTGAGCCACTTCACAAACATTTTGTATACAATATTTTCAAACGAATAATACTGACAATATTTATACTGATTGATAATTTATAATGATTTCGCTAAATCCTTTGAAGCCTTTATATAAATAATTTGTTTTGATATTAGAATAAACATTTTCGATTTTGGGAATAGAATGTGAAGTTGGGATAGAAATATTTGCTCTGATCACGTAACGTTTTTAAAAACGAAAAGCAAAATTAAAAAATAACACGATTAACAATTTTTGCAAATTTATACTAGCCAAATCGGTGACATGGGAACCTCAAGGGATCTAATGGTAAACCTTAATAAAAAAGGATGCTGCTATCGACTGCGTATTGGTTAGCAAATAAATACAAGAAACGCTCGTTCAGTCTTCTGTTCTTTGGTCCTTTATTTGCCAACGTTTCGCTGATATTCTTCAGCTTCTTCAGGGTCTGTCAGTCGGTATCAATCCAACAGTTCAATTTCTGTCAATCTTCTTAAGTATATCGATGTATAAATAAATAAATAAATAGTTAAACAAAGGACCAAAAACAGAAGATTGAACGAGACTTTCTTTTATTTATTTCACAAACCTTAATCTTTGTAATCTTTGAAAATGGCGGGATACAAATTTTAAATAAATTTAAAATTCAGGCTACAATCTGGATTTGAACCAGGGACCTTTGCGTTTCTAGTACAATCCTCTCACAAAAGTTATGCCTATTGGAACCTATGAAATTTGTTCCCAAATGTACCGAACTATGTTTATAATAGAACAACAATTTTATTTCTCGAGAAAAGTCATCATTAAGAGTTTTGTTATCAACGCGCCACATATACAGTCTGGTTATAAATAAGACATTGTGAAACGTTGCGTTAAGAAAGTATCAGTTTTTCACAATTAAATGGAAAATTTTATTAGGGAAAGGTTACTTCAAATGTTATTTAATTTGCGAAATTTAATTTATTTAATTTGCGGTGAATATATCGGCCCTAAGTGTATGTTTATAAAAACAAAACAAAATATAGGAAAAACTATTTCATGGTCACCAAATTTTAGTATGGCGTTGCAAAGCTGTCCAAACAATCTATTGTTAAGCACATGGATCGAATTTGTTTAATTGCAGACAATGCAATCACATGACAGATCTCATAAATTTAGTACTGACTTTTTCAAAAGCAGAATAACTTAATCACAACAGGGCACTACGAATTTAATTCATTTTCACTGTATTATCGCTATATTTCCATAACTGAACTTTGCAGGAATTTCTTAGACTTGGCAGTATTAGACTTTTTGCATTTACATATAGATAACTCCAGCCTTTCTTATTGTTGATCTTTTGACTATTCCCAAACAAAAATTGTCTCCAATCTTGAACGCCGATAGAACCAAACTCTAAAGATGTACCTATAGTGTGACGTCTTAATTTTTTGGTGGCCTCATCAACACCGGTACATCAGCGCTGAGGAATTGGTGTTGCCGATGGGTCCGGCGTGGTCATTAACACCTCGAATCCGACCTCTTCTCTCCGTCGTGTCCGACACGTACAAATCACATAAGCCATCCGTACCTGCACCTCATCTACAGATGAATTTATCTACCGTCAGCAACGTAAGTACCACCCATTATCATCAGCGATGATAACCAAGACATTCCATCTGCAGCGAGATGCGCTCCTTGCCCATACTTACCGTCTGATTTATGCCCGGTCATATTTTATTTTCTAACGTTAATTATGAACCGGGTAAAATTTTAATTCACGAATGCTTCGATGGCGTGGATGAGAGCTGGTCGAGTGATAATTTACTAATTTAGGGGATAAAATCGTATTATGGCGCGGTTGATTAGTTGATACGGTTCTGGATGTGTGCGTGTGAATTGAATCTGACGTGTTAATGAGGGAAGGAACTAATAAGGCACCGACTTAAGTCTTTCCTGACAATACGATGAGATGGGAAGTAAATTATATTAACATATGTTTCATAATGCTAAAGATGCATTCATTTTGTTGTACTATTCTTGTTGGCTGGTGATAATTATATACAATTATATACAGAGGAGCATGTAAGTAAATTATGAAAGTTTGACATTATTCAGCCTCAAGTAGGCAATCTAAGTGGATTATAGATAATTTGGATAGGCTCTTTTATATGATTTCCCAACATTTTGTTCTTTGAACAAAAACAGTTTTTCGTTGTATTGGCAATATAATTGATTATGTACCTGAAAATCGCTATTTTTTGATTTTCTAGCCAGTTTTTATAATATATCACCCACTCGGACGAAAGGGGTCTTACTGCTCACATCAAGTTTTCGGGAAATACGCGTCATAACTCCGAAATATTCAGAAATACAATTGCCAGAAGGAACTTCGGGGATACTTCCTTTGGCTTTTACCTAGGATGTATATCTATACAAGTAAAAAAATAATATTTAAGTCAAATATAATTTTGTATTCGTCGACTATTAAAACAAGTTTGTTAAATTTATTAAGTGTACAGTGGAAAGATTACCACAGTAAAATTAAATGATCATTGTTAAAGAATTAAATTAGTACCCAATAAACGAGAAAACCATTAAAACTTTTAACCACAACTACTAGAATTTAACCAGTTGTCGCATTAATGAACCTCTTCAATTGAAACTTGTGGTTATACATATCCGAATAACCTAACCTCACAATTCAGAAATGCACTCAAACGCGAACTCTCAGAAGAATAAGAATAACAAGAATAATTCATTTTATGCGATTTTACTGACTTTACTTCTGTGGGCCTTTGCACAAATTTAATTTTTGCGTAAATTGTGTCCACAATTCTTTGACGTTACGGGCTTGCCTAAACGGAGTTGAGTGCGTCGCAAAAGAACTTTATTTTTGTGAATAAAATTATGTATGTAGGGTGTTGGGGGTCAAGGATAAATCCTCGTGGCACCCAGGCCCCATTGGGCCCCTTGTGCCTCCCCCTGCGCTCTCTCCAGCTATGTCAACCAGCCTAGGTTGTTAACGAAGGCTAGGACGCAGCTCAGAGGTGCGTTCCTGATTCCGTCCATGGTCGGCCATGGATCCCCCAGCAAGCGTTCCCTGTATTCGACCAGGTCTGGGCATTCACATAAAATGTGTTTTACCGTCTCATCCTCTAGCTCACAGGCTCGGCATATAGACGTTTCAGCGAGATGCATCACGTGAAGATGCTTCCGTAAACCGCAGTGACCCGTTAGAATACCCGTAACTAAACGTAGCTTGTTTCTGGGCAGCTGTGTAAATTTCCTAGCAGTGGAGCTGGAGGAAGGGGGGAGCCCTTCCTTAGCTTGCTGACAGCCAGGTAGATTTTCCCACTGTCGAAAGAATTTCTTGTGGGTGATGTCCTTCAGTGATTGTAGCAGAAGGTTATTAGTGGGTAGTAGAATAAAATTAACCAAGACGGCATAAATATTTTTTTTTATTAATTAACATCACCACATCATGTGTATAACACCTAGTCTGATGACTATCTAGCTATATTAATCTAACGTAAATTGCTACGTATAAAAAGTGTCCGATATTAAGTGTTCCCCATTGGTGTAATTTAAATTTAGTTTGGATGCTGACGCTTTAAACTTCACACACTGCACGTTGCTCTGCTTTGTTCACCTATCACTCACATAACACTGTGCTCTTCTTTTTTAACGTCACTTCACCAACTCAAAAGGTTTAGTTCTTTTGAGTCTTCGCACACTGTCACAATTGTCAAGAAGCTGGATTGCCTTAACATTCGTGTGCTGGAGAAGTCTGGACTGATGATTCTCTGCAAACTTTCCAATTTCGTTGGTCCATCTCAAGATCCCTATGGAGATTTCTGTTTCTTATATACCAAGATGCACCCACGATGTTTCTTAGCACCTTATTTTGGAAGCGTTGAATGGTGGCGATATTGCTTGGCTTAGTGCAGCCCCACAGTTGGATACCATAGGTCCACACAGGTTTAAGTATCTGCTTGTAAAGTAGGAGTTTATTATATGTCGACAAAGCCGACTTCCTACCAATAAGCCAGTAGATTTTTTTGTATCTTATGCCCAATTCTTCTCGTTTCTTTTTAACGTGTGCTTTCCAGCGAAGCTTGGTGTCCAGCGTCATACTGAGGTATTTTGCGGTGTTCGAGTAAGGTACGGTAGTGTTATTTATTTTCACTGGAACGTGTTGTATTCGCTTATTAGTAAAATTTATGTGAACGGATTTGGTTTCGTTCAATGCAATTAGCCATCGTTGCATCCAATCACTAATACTGTTGACGGCATTCTGCAGTTTTAGCGTTGCTCCTTCAACTTTTATATCTACTGCCATGATAGCAGTGTCATCAGCAAAGGTGGCAACGGTAACACCATCTGGTTGCGGGAGATCATGTGTGTAAAGAAGGTAAAGAATTGGGCCAAGTACACTACCTTGTGGTACTCCAGCTTTAATACTTTTGACAGTTGAGTAATCATTATCTTGCTTTATACGGAAGTATCTGTTAGAAAGGTATGATTTTAATAGTTGGCTATACTCTAAGGGTAGTATCCGCTCCAGCTTATAGAGTAGGCCTTCGTGCCAAACTTTGTCGGAGGCTTTTGCCACATCCAAGAATATAGAGGAGCATACCTTTTTTTCTTCTAAAGTTCGTTCTATTATCATTGTTATTCTGTGTACCTGATCAATTGTCGAATGTTTGTTTCTGAATCCAAACTGATGGGCGGGTATAATGTTTCTTTCATCTAAGATTGGCTTCAGTCGTTTTGCAAGTAGCTTTTCAAACAGGCATAAATATGGATTTTATGTAGTTCTACTCTCGCAGATACTCCGATTCATTATTAATTTGCATATTTGTAACTTCTGTGTATACAGCACATCGAAGGGTACTGATCAGCTGATTGAATATTTCGTACTGAATGCGCTTGACCATCAACAGTTAACCACTGTTGTTAACCGCATGATTCTTAACAAGTGGTTAATTTTTCCAATATAGAATGCAAAATCTATTAAAGACGTTAACAAGATATTTAACGAAAGTAACAACTGCGGTACAGAATTGGCCTGAATATCTCGTTGTCAGTATAACATAGTGCTCGAAAACAATTTTTTTTGTGGCTAGAAGAACGTATTTTTCTGTGCAAGATTTACAACGTTATTTGACGTTCTTTATCTCACATATTTTGATCAAATTTGTTCCAGAAGAAATTCTCCAGTAAATTCCCCATGAAACGATAGTTTTTGTATGCGTTTAACAACCTTGAAACGTTTCTCTTGAATATAATTTTCAACTCTAACCGGTGATCTAAAGGACCAGAAGGAACACTTACGCCACTGGACCAAAATAACAGGTGTCATTTGCAACCATTACCAACATCATAATTATTCAAATTGGCGGGAAATTCAACCTGTCCTCAGTCATTTTAGATCACTGTGTATATCTGGAAACGCACATGTCCAATGTTTGGAAATATTTTATTATGACGATTTCTAATTGATATTGTGCAGTTGATAAATTGTAATATTGATTCCTTCCGCGAGAAAATACATAGTTTTGTTCAATGATCTATAACTTCATCATATTTTGTCCGATTGATCTCGGATTGTTAAAAACTAATATTCCTGCATTCCAAATCTGCCAAAACGAAATTGTCTACATGCTGTTTACGTGCGTATAGAGATATATCAAACAGTGTAGGTATTGTTATTATTAATTTGAGCTCTAGATAATTACAGCTAGATAAATGTAAATTCGAATTTTGAAAGCAATACAGTAACTTCATGACACTGCAACAACTAACTAGCATCTTACTAGGAAATTGTTACATAAAAAGTCGAACGTATATACGCGAAGGTGTAAATCGCCTAATAAATTAGTTGGGGTGGTAATTTCGAGGCTAGGCCCATCGGTGGCCCGTCGAACGTGGCCGGAGCGAGATGGAAACAATGGACGTGCCCGGAGCGGGCCTAGGCTCCGGGCTCCGGTTTACGACAGACTTCGAGGAACCGCGCTAGCGCTACGGGGGAGCTACGGGCCCCATAACAACAATTAGTCAAGCCACATATAATTCTACATTGACAGGTCGAGATGTCAACTGCCAGCTATTGACTTTTACGATTTCCGAGGACCGTTTTCGACCGGTGTGTGTGTTCAAATCGTTGGTTTCCCCGCAACAACAATCTTTACGCGTTTACACCGTTCTGCCACATAAAAATACAACACCAATTGCTAATGCAGTTGATATGTTTTCTAGATCATTTGTCATTTGCTAGATACTTTTTTTGTGTTTGGTCAGTATAGTCGTTTGTGGAAATCTGCTTCTTTTGACATTTCTGACTGGCATGGCGCGAAGGAGGTGTTCTGTGATTGAGGGCTTAAAATGTCTTAATTCTAAACACTCAGTGATACAGTGATATTAGACTAAAAACGAGCTTTTAAGGAAAATAAATCAGCCCTTTTGAAATCTAACGCGGAAAGTGTTGGGTATGTAATAAATATTCTATGGCGTCCGGAAATTTTATTAGAGCCTGGAACCTCTAAAAGCTACCCCTAACGTATATAATATTTTTTACCTCCTACATGATCATAAAGTGACATTTTACATCTTAGATACCTACCGGGGTGAAAACATTAAGGTTTCTTAACGCTCGCGCGGGCATTAACCGTTGCCATGGTTTATATGTCAGATACATCAAATATTTGACATTCAAATTGTAAATTTAAATCGTCAATGTCAATTATTGGCGATTAAGGTTATTCTGTTTTCAGTCCAGTCATTCTAGATTTTGATTCGGAAATTCAAATGCAGTCGGTAAAACGGATACCAAGCGATGGCTTATGGTTCCCGTAGCATAGGGTTGCCATATTTTATGGTAACACTATCGGGACATTAGTGACCGGGAAAATATACAGTGTGATTTTACTACGCTAATATTAACTTTATTATAAGAGAAGGACCAATAATACACGCAATAATTCTTAATCAAAATCGCATCGAAAAAAACTTTTTTGTAATACAACATTCTTGTTCTTTCTAGGAATATTCTAAAATTTTTTTTTAATATAATATAATGGTAGGGATAATTATCCTTTAAATTCACAATAATGTTTTTTAAATTAATATACTTATGCAACCTTAGTTAATGTAAATAAAAACATTAGTCAGAAAATAGTAAAAGTAAAAAAAACTATATAAAATAAGAATAGACTATACAGGGTGAGCCTTTCCGTAGAATTTTAGTATGAAAGTAAATTATGTCAAAAAACCGTTGATTCCAGCTCCATCGCTCAATCGCTACATCACTGCTAAACGAAATAAACTCAATCTGAAGGTAAGAATTCTGAACTTACTGTAGTTTTTGAGAAAAATTCATTATTAAATACAGTTTCCAGATTGGGGCTTGTTAAATAAAAAGTATAAATAATATTGGATTCTGTGTCCAGGTAAATTAGAAACAATTGCGAAAAACAGCTGTAATTCTTAAGGTGACATATTTTAGCCAAAGAGATCATGCAAAGTATGTTATAGAAACCTGTCTGCAAAATTCTAGACAGAGATAAATCATTGGATCGAGTATGAAGCAAAAATTTGTTAAAAACTTTTGTATCTGAACGAGTTCTTTTATTTTTAACGAGAAACAATTAAGGTTTTGGTTTTATTTGTTCAGGTCTTACATAATTATCACGCAGATTCGTACCCAGTACAGTACTACACCACTAAACTAAAACTAATCGTTCATCCCAGACCGGTGTTAATGCGTTTCTAGTACGTCGGGGTCCTGAGTACTCCGGACTACTCCGGACCTTATACGTCATCGCATTCACGGTTGCAACTCGACTCAAATCACGGTTGTTTGTTTCGCAAACAGCTGCAGGCTGTGACGGACGCGGGGACCGACCGATCGGCAATAAATATCGATTCGGGCGGACCGGACGGGGGGCGCCCTCCCAGTCGGCCGTCTCTCGCCTCATAGGAATGCGTGTTTTCGAAAATACCGAACGGACCGAATTCGGCGGCGATTGATGATGACGCGAGCGACGCTCCGGTCCGCGACCGGCCGTTTCATGATTTACGTACCGGCGTTTGTCAGTTCGACGGGTCAGGAATTTCCACGTAAAACGAATGGCCCGACGAACGAACGAACGAACGAACGGCACACGAGTGTTAATCATGAGATCAAAACTCCAACGCGACAAATGCACTTCGGCTGATCATTTATTTTTCAGGGCGATTTTTCAGTTGGGAACTAGCAATCAGAAGTGGGATACCCAATCAACCAAACAGTCACAATTTATTATCACACAGCCTGTCTATTCGTAACAATATATGTTATTATCTCAGTTGTTGTCCTAAATACATTATAAATTGGTGCCTATATGAAACAAATGTTCCACATATAACTTTAGGTAAACAAAATTTAGAAAAAACATAGATTTTAGATTAGTAAAAAAATATATATAGAAAGAAACATCAAACGTAAAACAGAAAACGTGGGGAACATGTTCCATCAATTTAGAGCACATGATATAAAATTCAACTACGTATTTCAGAAGAAAATATACAGGGTGTCTCACGGAACTGGTACATTAGAAGTTTCTCATGTTCTACTATTTCTGGAAACTTGAAATTTTGGAACTGCAATTTACTCGATCTGAGCTCTCCAGCTAAAATATTCTCAAGTTAACTGTCACGTTCGGTCACCGGAAGTCGGTGTCAACTTTGTTATTTTAAATTGAATGATATAATTATCATTTTATTTTTGGTTTCAACGTATCGATATAAGTACATCATTTTTGATAAGGTTTCTTATATTAGAAAATAAACTGCTTCCGGGTTATGCCGTGTGTCAAGATTTGTTAATGCTGACGTTTCGCGAACCATGTTGCTCGCTTCTTCAAAGCTAATTGAATACTATTCAATTAGCTTTGAAGAAGCGAGCAACATGGTTCGCGAAACGTCAGCATTAACAAATCTTGACACACGGCATAACCCGGAAGCAGTTTATTTTCTAAATGATTCTGGCCGTGAAAGCCTACGTACTTACTTGTTTCTTATATTATTTTAGTTACAACAAACCTTTTCAATATTTTTCTGTTTTCCTGCTGTTCCAAAGTTGTTACATTCCTATAGATGAAGAATAAATCGTTTTGTATTTAGTTTGCATTCTTTTATACTGACAATATCTCAAAAACTATTAAAGATAGATATAGGGAACCCTATATTGATTGATAGGGAATAAGATTTCCCATCGAATAGCGTATGGGTATACAGGCTGTTCCATTTGAAAAAATTAGTTTTTTACGTTTGAAAATTCAATTATTGTGATGTAAATTTTGCACACCCTGTATAAGATATCATTATGAACTCAACATCGTCTTATTTGGTTATGTTCCTAGTTTTAGACCACCAATAATGAAACTTCTAGTTTCAATAATAACCGAGATATTATATTTTAAACCTAACCGCGAAAATCACCAAAACAGTAAAAACAAAAAAAAACTCAAAAATGGTGATATTTAGGTAAAGGGAAGCATTATCAAAAATGATGTATTTTGATACGTAGAAACCAATAATAGAATAAAAATTATATCATTCCATTTAAAATAACAATGTTGATACCGACTTCCGGTGACCGGACTTGACAGTTAACTTGAGAATATTTTAGCTGAAGAGCTCAGAGCGAGTAAATTCTAGCTCCAAAATTTCAAGTTTCCAAAGATAGTAGAACATGAGACACTTCTAATGTAGATACCAGTTCCGTGAGACAGCCTGTATATTGTGTCCTGCGGTTGATAGTCACTGCAAATTATATTATCATATTGTATACATTTTAATAATAAAATGGTGCAAATACAAGCCATTTAACAAATTCTCCAACAATTATTTTGGTATATAATTCTAAATTAAATAGCGGGAACTAGTATTGAATGAAGTAAATATATTTGTGCCAAAGAAATATGTTTTCATCTAAAAAAATAAATTCAAAACAAAATATTTCTTAAACAAAACGAAATCTTTTCTGTCTGTGTAGCATTTGGACCTTCTTTGTTTGCTCTTATTTCCTGATAAGAATTAATTTGAAACACCACCTTGTTTTCTGTCATTGATAGTTACTACACATTATATTATTGTATTGTATACGTATATTAATAATAATATGGTGCAAATACAAGTCACAATATTTAACAAATCTTCCAGGAATTATTTTGGGAATTCTAAATTAAATAGTCATAAGATTTTGGACAGAAAACTCGTTCCGTATGGTTGTGCGCGACTCAGGCAGTTTTTTTTTGCGAAAAGGTTCTCTGCCTGAAACGGCAAGAAAAACGGGCCGCGTTGTTATTGCTTGGCTCGTAGCATTGAATGTCCAGTTGCAAGTTGAAAATATCGTCAATATGTTGGTGTATTCAGACTAAATTAATTCTAGATGTTTAAGTGGCTAAATTATGTGTTGTTCGGTGCTCAGATAGTGCAAATTGTAGTGACGTTGTTAATGTTTAAGGTAAATTACAAATATTGACGATAGTGTGTTGTGTTATGTTTTGAAATGTTAGGTTAGAATTTGCTATGGAATAATATAGAATAGGATGTGGCTACGCTTATATGATTAAGAATTTGATATACCCAGGAGTTATTTTATCTAATAATAATGATTATCTCTTTTTGTTTAGGATTGGAGAATGTTGCTGCTTCGCACGTACTGCCGAATTTCAAGGCATCCTGGTGAGTGTCATTTTCAATCTTAAACTGCATGTACAGCGAATTTTTATTCGCAGTTATGAAACACACGGTTTGTAAAGAACTGCGCCCATATATGAGGCCGTTATTTGCAAAACTTCCTCTTTGCTACTTGGTTTACTTTTCAGGAGCAACATAAAACGTTTTAGCGAACATGAAAATTATTTTATTTTGGTTGCTGTAGTTTACCAGGCACTTATAATAAATTGAATGGTTCTAAACCTGAAAGTATCACAGATTTTGGGAACAAAATAAGATTTTGGTGCAATGAAAGAGTTTCGCA
Organism: Aphodius sticticus; assembly: GCA_963966075.1. Lineage (NCBI taxonomy): Eukaryota > Metazoa > Arthropoda > Insecta > Coleoptera > Scarabaeidae > Aphodius > Aphodius sticticus. The sequence goes on along the minus strand of OZ014508.1, from coordinate 1,373,133 downwards.
AATAATAAAAATAAATGATTAAAGAAAGTTGTTGAATTTTTATTGAAAGATCATTATACAGTAAGTAATCTGTAATTAGTATTCAAAAAAAGATTTTCAAATAAAAAAAGACTTAAAAAAACTTAAAAAACCTCTTATTTATATGCCAACGAAACTTTGAAAAAGCAATGAAAGGATTAAATGTCATTTTCGTTTTAACGCAAGTCTTGATCCTCTTCATGCAGTATGTTTTTGTAGAAGGCGAGTTCTGGTAATTGTCGCCAATTGCCACCATAATGATTAACCAGCAAACCAATAATTGTTTTTTTGTTGCCTTTAAGCTCCTAGCCTAGTAGTATCTCGCATGGTTGAATGGATGAAATTGAACAATTTTTTTTACAAATTCCTTTAGCTGTTCCAACGTTACTGGCGTAATTAATCTCGCCCTGTATTAAAACAGTATCCTCTTTTTTGTAAAAAATGAAACGTTTTGCCTGGCTAAATTTGAAATGCCAGGCTCCAGGAAGCTTTACATTTTTCCTTGCTTCATTCTTCCAATCATCTACCTTCCAGTCAATGCCAATTCTTCTGACTGTAGCGTGTCTACTTATGATGTCATCATAGTGTCTGGATTGTACAATAACAGGAGTTTTTTTTTTAATTTCTCTTTCTATAACCCAAAAACTCGATCAGAAGGGATAAAGGAATGTCCAACGATTGGAAATGTGATCGCAATTTTTTTAATGTTTGGTGGTGATTCATTAAAAAACCAGTACGCTAAAATTTTCATCATTGCAGTGTTTTTATTTTGACCACCGCAGCCGTCGGCGAAGAAGTTAATTCTTGTGACGGAAGTAGGAATTACTTTTGTATCCTATAGATACAAAAGTAATTCCTACTTTCATTAATTTGGTATGTCCTAATATTTTCTCCTTTTAAAACATACCTGAGCCTTTTTTTAACATTCTTAGAGTAGTTTTCTAGTTGTCGCTCTTTCTTGCGTCCTTTTCCTTTCGGACAGGGTAAAATTTCACATTGAGTATTTATCTCATCCATGCTAACAAATCGCAACAACAAAACTGCCGTTAAAAATCACAACGCACTACAACATTGATGTTTAGACTGAAACGAATTTATTTTCCTGCGTGAAACAAAAAAAAGCAGCTGTTTGCTCTGTGAACACTAGAGCACCAAGCTATTGGTTGAGCTGTAGATAGCCAGTTTTGCAGATGAACGTTCAAAGCAAACAGAGAGTTTTGCAAATAACTTACACTTTAGCATCAAACTTTAGGTAATAAATAGGTTGTATCTCATAATTCTGACAAAAGCAATCGATTCCTCATTAAATAATTATGTAACTTTGCAAAAAATCATTACTGTCATCCAACTTCCTTATCAATCCTTAACATTAGCAATATTGTAACACGTTAATGTGCGTTAATGTTTCTATATCGGAAGGACCGCTTTGATAAATCGCGTCCATGTCCGATTGTGCGGCGAATCTACTATCTACTATCCCACCTAGTGGTTAGTACGACTCTTGACCGCGTTTAGGTGACGACACCTAATTGACAAGCGTCATTTCCGGGTGGAAGTAGCTCCATGCTCGCCCTCAATTTCCGGTCAGCCCTTCCCCAATTATAGCCGTAATCGCAGGAAATTATCAAATGTGCACCAGCAGAACGCATCCTCCTTATCTACCTTGATTCATGGCAACATTATCGACCTCACCGCGAGATACAGATCACCCATATGTATGTACTACAAACACAGTACTACATAGTACATACTGAAGCGTTTGTTCTCTAAATTAAGTTGTTTATCTCTACCTAGTTATTCGCGACCGGTTCTAAGTAGAAATTTGTACAAAATTAAGATTTTTTTATGAAACGCAACCTGTATGCTATGCTACATGGACTATGCGATATAGTTTTATTTTAATTTTATTAGGTAACCCAATAATCTCAATTTCATAGAGTTCCAATTTGGCTGTACTGGAACCAACTTTACTGTACAGGGTAAGCCATAGCATTGCAGTCGTCGATATTACTGTTATCTTTAAAGATAGAAAAAGATGTTTTGTATCAAAGTTGTTTAGTCCACCATTTTCTACAACTCAATATTATTTGAATGTATACATTATGTTGTATTTAGCCGTGATAAAGAAAGGGTTAGGTTGTACCAATGGTATTCAATTGTTTCTCAATAAACTGACGTTTATATAATATACACATATTATGTGACCCGTTCGGAAGAAATGGGTACCATTTTTTCACTTGTGTAACATGTTATATGGAAAATATTTCAGGAGTATTAGACAATTTATTTGATTTTTTTTATGGCACAATTTACGTTGCTAATCAAGTCAAATATTACGCTCTGACTGCACATGTTCCGCGGCTGCTTATACACTACAAAATATAAGATTTCTGCACTAAAACCGGCAAAACTTCAAAATTGATTATTAGTAGTAAGACCGCTTTTGACGGCATAAATTAGGTTTTTGAAAAATTATTTTTTAATATTACGACTCGCCTCCTGTGTGGTGATTTTGCCATTTATATTTCTGGTTCCTCAGTGCAGGTGCATAATACAATATCGATGATATTTTTTTAAACAAGTTTCAAACAGGTTGTTTTAAATGTATAAAACACTTTTTTTAAAACATTATTTTAAACATGCTTTAAAACAAATATTTTGTTTTAAACTATTTTATTTTCAACTTGTTTAAAACAGTTTGTGTTAAATGTTTAAAACATGTGTTTTAAACTACCGAAATTTGGATAACATGTTTAATTATTTAATCAGAGTTGTATGCAGGTCTTCAAGATTTTTATGCATGGATCAATTAAAAAATATTTTAATATTGTATTTATTAAGAAAAAGAAAAGTTCTTGCTAAAGTAGGTATAATAATACATTCACTGATACCATGTAACTATAATAAACAAAAACTTTTACAATAACTTAATAACATACCGGGTGACTGACGCCATAGGTACTCCCGTTTATTTCTTTTGTTTATAAAACTGGACGAATGAAATTTGGGAAAGTGTTAATAGACAAAAAATTCCATTATTTGGGATACTCTTGAGGTTAAAATGACTTCCGGTTTTTCCGGAAATGACGTCATCATTGAAATTTTAAATGGCACCGTATATTCTTTGTGTGATATATTCTATCGGGATGATATTCTGAACACAAAAATATATCGATCGTCAATTTTTATCACGAACGCCACGCCAAAATAATTTTTTGTGTGTTAACCTTGGTGGCTATGAATTGGTGAAAATAGTCGATAATTGTCAAAAGAACACTAAATAAATCAATCTTGGCCGACATTGCATTACTGGCGCCCTCTAGCGTGACAACAAAACGTCATTCACACAACAGATTTAACTCCACTGTGAACTGACGTATGAAAAAACGCCGATGAAAATGTTTACAAATGAACAATTGCGTGATTTAAAACATGTTTAAAACATATTTTATTCCTTATTTAAACCATGTTTTTTTTTGGCTGATTTAAAACATGTTTTTTTTCATGTTTTAAAACATTGTTTCGTGTTTAAAAACATCATTTTATAAAAAAAGACATGTTTGTTTTGTTCAAAATAAAAAAAAAAGCTTTTTTTAAACAACCCTGATAACGGCTGAAGAATGTATTTTTCTGTCCAGCACTTACAACGTTATTTGACGTTATTTATCTCACTGATATATTTTGATCAAATTCAATGTCGATAAAGTTCTCCAACTATGAAAGGAACGTTTTTTTGCGGATTTGTAAAACATGAAACGCTTTTTCTCGAATATAATATTTTCAACTCTATATCTGGAAACGCACGTCTGATAGAAATACTTTGTTATGTCGATTTCTTATTGATATTGTGAATGAATACATAAATTAACAAACATTCATTCTGAGTAAAAATTTTCATATGGATCTTATGTTTTCCTTAAGAATACGGTTTTGTTAATATTTCAAACGGCTGTAATTTTTTCAAGGGGCTGAAAAAAAAATTCTTCGTGGAAGAATTTACTGAGAATTACATCATTTATGTCAGGTTTTTGTGTGTAATGAGGAAAATATTGCGAAAATGTAGTTTTGTTTAACGCTCTATAACTTAAATTTTGTCCGATTGATTTCGGATAAATTACATGTTCATGAATGGGATTCCAGCATTCCAAATCTTCCAAATCCCCCTAATCAATAATTGTGTCGGTCACAAATGTTAAAAAGACATTTATTAGATATTGACTTGGTCAAAATTTTGACAAAGTCATCTATTAATTTTGCAAGGTATCGAGCAAAATTCAATGAAATAAATTCATTATACCGGGTGATCCTAGCACGTAGTAATCTGTTCTTCTTTTAAGCAAGGGTTTTCTACCGTTTTTAATTGGAACGTTCATATAGTTACTTATAGCTTCGCTATACTTAGCGCATATTATCGTATTGATTTTGTTGGGGGTTATAATATAGGCAAGTAAAACTGTAACGCTAATCTGGGATACCGCAAGGGTCTTCGTTGGGACCACTATTATTGCACGTAAACCTTTGCTATCGTTTGACAGATAACCAAAAAAACAATCACGAACAATAGAGATAATATTTTCAAAGGCCATAATTACGCAATTACTTAATACCGACTTGTGTAAAAGGCCCCAATTACGTCGCAATTGATATCACGTTACCTCCCTTTACAATACAATACCCAAGAGTGTAGACCCATACGCGTATATTTGATTTTAAAAATAACGCCATATGGTAGAGTCGCTCGATTACGTTAGTTGGGGTGCAGGGTACAGGGTGCAGGGTTTATAGTGCAGGGTATATGATTTGCAATTGCGGATTTAGATAAATGAAGAGGTGTTCCAGTTGAACAAGAAAATTTTGGTCGTGCCGTTGGGGTAAAAGTACCCTGAGCACGTGTTGGACATGCCTAAATCATCCCCCATAGAGGAAGACCGCCCGTGGTCCACCGCTCTAAACAATACATAACTACCTCTTCGTTTTGTTTGCCAGAGCGTGCGTTTGTGCGTATGTATGCGTGTTCCAGAGTTTACGGTGTACCGTTAAACGGAGCAACCTATTATGTTATGATAATAATTTTTATTGGGAGAAGTTTTTAACGCCTTTTCGGTCCTTTTTTTGTATAGCAATTTAAGCTAATTTTCTTCGATGTCGCTTTTTTGCAATAAATATACAGGGTGTTTCTTAATAACATGCTAATATTTAAGGAGGTTATTCTGGGTACATTTTGAGGAAAAAATTCATATGAACATGTAGGTACTAAAGGTCTTAACTTTTGAACTACAGGGTGCTAACGTTTTAAGAAAAGATTCTTGTTTTATGATAACTTTGGTATTTTTGTGATATTTGTGATATTTTTGTGAAACGTAGTACGCATCTTATATCCATCAAAAGGTATTTTCTGCTGTACAACATATTTTTTTTTCTTGCCAGTGGCGTTCGTCATTCCTCATTCCTTTCTTACCAAATCTGGTCTCTTGATTTTTTACTTTATCATACGCAGTATGTAAAGTATTGTAATCGTGCCAAGAAAAATTTTTGAGATTTTAGCGGAAATATGTCTTTTTGGGTCCCCTGAACATTTTTGACCAAGGTACAAAAAAATGTCTGTGTGTGTGTATGTGTGTGTGTATGTGTGTGTGTACCCGTTTTTTGTGGCGACGATTCCGGAGAAACTACTAAAGGTATCGGGACGAAACTTCATAGTTAGAAGTTTCATAACCAAACTTAGAGCTGAAAAGCTTTCTGTTGAAGAGGGTCCAATGGAACTGGAGGTTTAGTCTTAGCATTTTTGAAATGTTTTGCAAATAAGCCGCTATTTCTGGAATTTCGTCAAAATAGTTAAATACTAAATTAGAGATGAGGAAATTCTGAATAATTTATCACTGTGACATTTTTTGGTACAATCAATAGTTTAGCTGCATAAGCAAATTCTATTTCTACGATATCGGTCGTACTGCATGGAAACTAGCAGCCAGGATTGGTCAGATTTTTTGATTCTAATGACAGTAGGTAGTCATGGTGTCAAGCGCTAATGTTTTGACAATAACTTCTGTCAATATAAGCTGCGTTCGCATATTGTATTACACTTTTTACACCCAATAATACGTAAGTGTCATTTGGTGTCAACGGATATCCGAACGCAGCTTTAATCGACATATCTGTCTAGTTCTACTAGTTTTATTTTAATGCAGATATGGCCGACCTCGATCAAATAGAGGCTCATGCAGCTAAACTATTAATTTTATATATAGTATGATAAAGTTATGTGCCTGGCCACATCAGATTTTTTGTTTAACGTACGGTTTTCGCATAAAAAAATGAAATCCATTCATTTGCACCTGTAAACCTCTTACGAGAAAAAAACAATTTAAATAAAATACAGCTTTAAACAAAAACTTATTTAAGAGAATAATTTTTAAACGGTACAATTATAAAGTTTAAAGTAAGCTAAACACATTTTGGAATGAATGTCGTAACAAAGCTATCATAAAAAAAGATTTTTTTCTTAAAACTTTAGCACCTTGTAGTTCAAAAGTTAACCCCTTTAGGCCATATGTTTATACGATTTTTTTCTCTTAAAATGGACCCAATAATAACCTCCTTAAGTATTAGCATGTTATTAAGAAACACCCCTGTATAGGTACAGTAGATGAAAGAAGAGAAATATATTAAGGTGTAAGCAATATAGTCTCTGCTTGGTTTTTTTGTTATGTTATTATAATTGGGAACATTAATTTTATAGAATTTAGAAAAAATATTTAGAGTGTATATGGATTATTTATCGATCAGTTTCTTTATTATTAAAAATATGTAATTTTTTTGAAATTAAAGAATGAAATGAACAATAACGTTTCTGTCATGTTTTCTGACAAACCAAGAGATTTTCCTAGCGTACGCATGTCCATTTCGCGGGAAATTTGAAGGTGTAGGTAACCACATTTTTTTAATCTAAGAGCTTCAAATCGGTGGTAATAGTAGAAATATCATGGAGACTGCTGGACCGAGACCGCCATTTTTTGCAATAAACGACAAACCTGTGGAAGAAATCAAACCAGAAAAATTATTGTTTGTACAGAATTTGTGTGAAAAATGATTGAAATCATAAATTTTTCATATCCTTTTAAAGTTTGATTTAACTATAAATCTATCGAAAACTGTTTATTATTGAAATGTAAATTTATTATTGAATCTACCTTTCATTCACAAAATCCATGTTCCATGAGTGATCAACAATTAACGATTGTCAAGTGAGCTTTTTTATAATAAATAAGATTTGATCATCGTTGAAATCAGAAAAGAATTACAAAGGGCCCAAAGGAACTGGATGTTTCCTCTAAGCATTTTTTAAGGATTTTGCAAATGAGCCATTTGCCTAATTTCGCCATTTCTGCAATTCCGTCGAAATAGTTAAATAATAAATGAAAGTAGAGGAAATTTTGTATAATTTATGTCTATGACCTTTTTTGGTAAAATTAATAGTTTAGCTGCATGAGATTATATTTGATCGAGATCGGTCGTGCTGCATTAATATACAACCTAGTTAGCCAGGATTTGACGTATATTTTCATTCAATGTCTTGACATACCTACTCTCAATATAATTAAAATATCTGTCAAATCCTAGCTAACTAGTTTTATTTTAATGCTGACACGACCGGTCTCGATCAAATAGAATCTCATGCAGCTAAACTATTAATTTTATATATATAGTATGATAAAGTCATGTGCCTGACCACATCAAATTTTTTTATCTACGACTCACATTTAATAAGTTCATTGCATACGTATCCATGATTATATAATCCCCATCGTTATACACGCCTATGATTATAATGACACTGGCGTTGTATAATAATGACAGTTCGTTAAAATAATGACTTAATTGTTTGAACGAACTGTCATTATTATGCAACGCTAGTGTTAAAGTCCGTCAAAACTTACGTGGATGACAGTTATGTGACAGTTCGCCTCGCCATCAATACAAATATATTTGAAATATTTGATATAAAATGGAATTTGTGAGTTGTAGATAAAACGTCGTATTCGTCTCGCACACAACGGATATAAATCGCTCGCATGTTTATATCCTTAGTAATGTGCTCGTCAAATAATATACTATTAATAGCGTACTATTTTATTCTATTGAATTTTATTTTATTAATTAGCCTGTATTTTCTCTACCGGCGCATCCACCATAGTTGCGATCACCGAAAAACTGCAATTGCGATTGTCTGAAAATAATTTAAGGTTACGTAATGAACAACGAATATATTATCAGTTTTATAATGCTTAAAACTAATGGAACATTAATCTTACAAGAGGTGGGAATGAAAATTAATCTTTTACTAAAGAAAAGAAACTTTTCCTTACGTTTTTTTTATAACAGATTTTCAATAGGGTTTATTTACAATGCGTACGTTCCTATTTATATTCAGCAGGTAACTCGTGTTGGTTTATGATGAATCAACAATATCCAGAATTAAAATATTCTGAACCAAAACGCGTTCCTACCTATCAAATTAGATTCAAATTAGATTCAATAATCGTTTTGCGACTAATCTTTTGGCATACAATATTATAAAATTATACTTTTAACTATTCCTTGAATCACTAATAATTTTCGCTTAAACTAAATTCAAAACTCTTTCAAATTTAATCACATATAACGCGTATAACCGTAACAAATTTCAGTCTCTCGAATACCATCTCTAAAAAACGTCCTCCCACGCACTCTAGCGGTATAGAATAACACCACGCAGCTTCTACACACGGCGAACATTATGTATATTTTGCATCTCCAGGTGAAGGTAGCGGACCTTGGTACGGTTGCTGCCCCCGCATTCTGGGGCTCTGCCCCTCTCTACGATGCTCGCTCATTCTCTTCGCTACTCCGCGCGCGCGCTCGCTGCCCAACAAAAAATTGAATCTCGCCGTATAGTAAATCCGCGCCGTCCTGAATTATTCATGACTTCACCCGTCTACGTGTTATATGTTAGCTACCAATTTTTATCCGGCTTCTGGTTTTAGGGTAGCGCATACATTAATATAACGTGCGACTCACATACGTATGTACGTAATTTTATTCTAAGCGGCGTCTCGGGTTCACGTTTCACATACCACCTACGGATTTGCGACAAATTCTTTGGAGTAGTGAACGAATATTACTAAGATAATGCGGAATATTATTTGTAGGTACCGGTTATTAGTTATTATTATCTATAAGTATATCAGAAAACATTATAATCTTCATGAAATCTGGTGTCTGGTACTTTAATGAAAACAAAAATGCAACCATATCATTCAATTAAAGTTAATTTTGTTAACTTTAGCTACCTAAGTAAAACTACCTATTATTTATATAAATATTGGTGTTTGAAAACAGGATCCATGTCCAATCAGCACAGTTTTTGATCTCGCCAAGTGCCCACCTTGGTTTTGGGCAAATGGATTTGAATCTTAATAAAAGCTAAACTTAAGGTTTCATTCTGAAAACATCGCAACTACAAAACGAAATATTCAGATACGATGTTTTTTTTTATATCTACATGATTTTACCCGAATTTAGGCTAGTTTGGGCTGAAATAAAATTGTAGTTAGATAAAAAAAAATATTTGTCTAATGTGACTTGGGCTATTTGAACTATATCTGAAAAAAGCAAAATGAATATTTTTCATTACAAAAATAATAACTTAACTCTTTATACAGTGTCCGCACTAACTTCGACACTAATGGGAACATTTTTTATTAACAATTTTTCTAAAACTCTGAAAAACACTGAATAGTATTTTGAAATATTACAGGTCGTTAAATACGAAACTATAATCACTTTCTCCGTTGCCTATACCGCGTGTTGCCAAAAAGATGACAATGACATAAGTGTAATATACCTACACCTTCAAAGCTATGCAAAATAGTATATTTTTATACAAGTTTTATAAGACGTCAAATTGGCGCATGAGTTGTTCCTAAATGAACGAATGCGCCAATATGTCTTATAAAACGAGTGTAATATACTAATTTTTCTACTTTGCGTCATTAATTTTATATAAATTCTGAAATTGTGGTTACTGTATTGAGAATCTAGGGTATTTTGCGGGTACCGTGTTGTAGTACTATTGCTACTGTAGTAAACTGTCAACTTTACTCTATTTTAGCCTACAAGTTTTAATAAATAATTATGGGGCGCAACTATGACCACAACAGAGCTTGAGGCAACACTATTAACCCACAACGGCTACTGTGATAAAAACTAACATGACAACCAGTGACTAAAAGATATAGATATAGATATAGAAACATAACCTAAAAGATAACTTAAAAATAGTGTCTAATAATTATAATAGTCAGAATAGAAGTGTTTGGCGGTAATTGATTAGTTACTTCGAAGAACAAGAACTTATTAAAGAATTGTTATAACGCTTAACGTTTAATAGCGGTGTCTACCTAATTCCGCTAGGTGGTCGATGAGGATTATACATTTACACGCACTTATTATTGAAACCAAATTCTAATTTCTGTGAAGTAGCTTATTAGAATTAATTACACTTAGTAAAATTACATACGATGGAGATAACACAAATAGTTGCACAGAACTAGAATTAAGACGAAGTGGGAAGCGACGTACAAAAAAAGAATACGGTATTGGCACCACCAGAATTTTGTCCAAAATGTTACCAAAAACATGTGCGTTACAAACGGAAATCCTCAACACTTTAGATGTAGCTACTATGGCATGCTACGTGGATACTGATTTTCAATAAACTATTTATTGCGTATATACAATCCCGCGGCAGTATTTGAACCCAATCATATCTACGATGTTGATTGGATCTTCGCATAACTCCTTATTCAGGTAAATGTAGTCCTTGTATTGTATCTGATAGGGGGATTAGATGTTTAGTTGACGAGAATGATGCACGATCACTTACCAGAGTCGAAAACGTCATGCTGGAGTATGTTGATGAACAGAGCAAAACTAAGAAAGCCCCAACCCTTTGGCAATACTATAGCATGCTACACGCATGTTTAAATATGTATAGAATGAGTATAGATATTTCGCAGTTTTGCAGATTGCAAGCGCTTCTAAGAAGGCAGTTTGTGGTTATGTGTATTTACGGTTGACATATGGCATTTGATATCAAGGTGACCAATCTTAGAAAATTGTTTTCGGACAGTGTTACAATGTGTGCATTGTGAATTCAAAGTGGAAAAATATTATTTGATAACAGTATTTCAAAATATTAAAATATATATTAAAATAGGAAATTCAATCATTCATCTAGATTGTAGACTTCCGCGGTCTGAGTCAATGATAAATTGATTTCTGGGTGGAAACCGCGTTGATGACTTAAAAGTAGTCGACGTTTCGCACTCTGTTGCAAGAGGCATCTTCAGGACTAAGTACAAAACCAACTGCTTAGAAGATGATCTGGTTTTTGACAAACCTGTATGTTAAATCAAAATTCTAATTCTTCGCCTTTCTAGAGAGAAAATTAAAATTGAAGTTTAGGTGAATTATGCGTAGGGTGACCAGACGTCCCGACGTTTCGCACTCTGTTGCAAGAGGCATCTTCAGGACTAAGTATATACCCAACTGCTAAGAAGATGATCTGGTTTTTGACAAGCCTGTATGTTAAATCAAAATTCTAATTCTTCGCCTTTCTAGAGAGAAAATTAAAATTGAAATTTAGGTGAATTATGCGTAGGGTGACCAGACGTCCCGATTTTTGGAAAAATCTCTTCACTGTTTAGTTAATTACAAATAATAATAATAATAACAATGAAGCATACTTAGTTATTAACGTGGTAAAAATTCTTGCAATTACTGATTGTTAAATATGTTCAGAATCTATCAAAAAATGTATACCAGAATCAGTTTTAACCTATTTGAAATTGTCTTACTTGATATTCTCTTATTAATCTTGGAAACTACAACTTTCTACATGTTCTACTTTAGTCATGGGAATTTTGAAACATGAACCACGTATATAGATTTTTCTTACAACTACGTGTGTGATCTAATATTAATCAATTTATTAATACATACACCCAAAAAAAATGACCGTTTCTGTTAGGTCGTGTACCCTCACATCAAGATAACACACAAAAGTATGTCCGTAATTAATATCCACCGTTTACTCGATCCTTTTTTTACACGTTTACCGGGGCTTTCTTAATCGTAATCCCCGATTGTAGATAAGGTGAAACAAGAGGAGTGGTTCACGGTAGCCCACTAGCCCCGGGGCACCACCGGGGCTACCAGTTTATATGCGGGTAAGACCGGTAGCAGATTTGGTTTCTTGTCTCGGAGACCGCGTCCGTACGCGGGACATGGGCCGACACATTCTCATGTCACATCTACAGCGCTGCCTCATTTAATACGTTTTTCGGTTCGGAAAGGCCTATAACGAGAACACGGGCGGACGCTGTGTTGTTTTGACAGCGACGAAGATTAAAAATACGGATGACGTGGCAACGAAAATTGAACCCCCCACAGGAACACCGATCTAAGATATAATCCCAGAAGAACGTGTGTGAGGTGTATGAAATGTTGAGAGTAATAAGATATGTAAAAGAACAGTACATTTTTTTCTCCATAATTACACAGGTAATATATTCAATAGATGCCAAGAACTATTTGTTTGCGGCTAAAAGTGCATTTGTTTGAAATATTTGTTTGCTACAAAAAACGTTTCTTTGTGTCCAACTACATTGTATTTCAGTTATTATTTACAATTTGTATACTATAACGAACGAGATTTATTTAGTTCAAATAATTATGATGTGTTGTGACAGAATTATAATTTTTAAAATAAAAGAAATTGTTCGTTGAGTTAATTGTTTAAACAAAATTACATTGCTTTGCTGTATAGAAACGTCTTTAGTTCAAAACAAAAATATTACTTTAAAGGAAAGAAATTTTTGTTTATATCCAAATATTTTGAGTTAAATAAATATCCCAAATAAATCAACCTCTGCAAGCAAATAAACTAGATAGTGGGTTTATTCCTTCACTCTACATTGTAAATGTATTATTTTTCGTAATTATTTTCTCAATATTTCATAAAAATCAGCGTTAAAAATTGAATCACAAAAAGTCCCGCCAAAACGTTACTTTGTGTGACGTTGTGTGACGTCACCCAATAGTAGATGTCAAATCGGCACATATGTCTGTCAGCGTCGGCATCGTCGCCGTTTGGTAATTGTGTTGTATGATGTGTTGTTTTCACAATTTCTACATAAAACTAGGTTATAAATGGTGTATAAATCCATAATGCAGAAATACGTCAAGAAAAACTCCGGATAACTATTTGTGCAAAGAAATTGGTTGGCTCGTAGAAATCCAAATTAAATAAATAGCGGCCAAAGTGTTTTTTGTTGTGAAGATTACTTCGACATAAGTAAATAAGAATAAGTTATCTATCGTATTTTCGAACCAGGTATTATCTGATCTGACAGCTTAAGGATAGGGCTATCCTAACCTACAAAGTTATGCTTACATGGCACTTTAGTGCTATTAAATTCAAACGGGAGATGCACAAGAGCGCCTTCGGATAACCCGGTATTGTACGGTGAGAGTGACGCGCTGCATAATAGGCGGACTAACGTCACGCGGTGTTTATCTGCATATAAGAGAGAGACAGCCGACCCAGGTTATCTGAGCATTGCTCTCCCCATACCCTACCCTGACAAACCGAACGCGCTCTAACCGTACTAACAAATGACGTCACTGGATACTGACCCAATTACACAGCGTTTTCAATCACGTGACAGGACGTGAATAAAATTCAATTTTAATTTTGGTTTTTAATAGAAATAAAGCATTTTTTTTTAAAGCAATAGCAAATAGTTTTTTTTTAAACTGTAATCTATTAGGATGACTATAATACAAGCCATATTTTTAATACAGTCAAATACCCTATTCTTTAGTAGCGTAGTAAATCTACTAGAGGAATAAATCGCATTAAGGAACTCTAAATCAATGTAGGACAAAAAATAACTGAATTGTACTGAAAATTTAATTGATAAATGCATTCGACTTGTGCAATTTTGCATCTAGTGTCTTCAATTGTAGAATCTTGTCGTAGTGATAAGTAAGCAAATTATAGTGTAGATATAATTTTTTAATGTAAACAATTAAGGTTAATTTTTACGAGGTTGGTACGATAAACGTAAATATGAGAATCTAATGGGCAGATCTCGGGAGTAAATTACTACCTAGAAATTCGACAGAATAAAAATTTACTTGCCCATTAAAATCTGCACGATCGAGTAGCGCTTTGAAAAGACAGAGAAAAATTTTATTCGTCCATCAAATTATAAATTATACTATTTATTATTTAATAATATTAATAATTAAAACCTATAAATTTCCACTACCTCTGTAGCTCAAATGGGAGAGCTGTCGACCGGAAATTGGAGGGTTCCTGGTTCAAATCCAGGCGGAGGTGCTTTTTCCAAAAAATTATCCTCACCTGGATTAATTATCATTTGCTTCGTTAGTTGAATATTAACAATAATGAAACTGAAAAAGTATTGGGATTTAAAAGAATATGAAATAAAGTTAATGATCTTTTTATTTCTTCAATATTAATAATAAATATGTAATTCGCATCGATGTCTGGGATACAGTTAAAGCTGGTACCTATAATAATAATAATAATCCACGCCTTAACAGCTTTCGCCACTACGGGGGCATCGGCAGGCCCGAATTATCATTATTACGGCCCGCGTCTGTGGCACGTCTTAAGATGTTTGGCTTTCAGCATTCGCCGTGGTGTAAAGGAAAACCACAGAAAAACCTTTATAATGAAAGCAGGTCGTGAGACTCGAACTCACGGCCCCCAGGCTGATAGCCCAGCGCTCTACCACTGGGCCACAGTCTGGCTAATAACTTATATGAAACAATAAAGGATTAAAATAAAAGAAAAATGTTGCTGACGTAAAGGTAGCTTTATTAGGATAAAATTTGCACTACCTAAAATTAATATTACGCCACGAGCTCACCAGCAAACGTTTCAAAAATTAAAGACAAGACGCTAATTTGCTAATATTTATATTTTCTTTATTAGATTGTTTCTAAAAATATATCTTTCCTATTATACCAATGTAGAACTCTGCAAGAAATCATTTTCCAGCTATCACTTCCGCTACCGGTCGCGTTAATACCGTATGAATCACCTGCAAAAAAACATTCATTGTTTTTTCTTGTATTAGTAGAATAAGAACAAATTTTAATCTTTTCATGTATATATTTCATTGATAACTGTATTTTTGGTAGCATTATACTTGTCATCTCTGCTCCTAGTATACGATATGTATTTTACGTTATGTATTTCTGCTAATGTATTTGTAACATGAATATTATCTCCCGCGAAAAGCCACCACTACAACTTTGAAAATGGCGGAGTTATGAATTTTTTAAAAAACCAGATTTTTCAGGTTTTTCCGAATTTCCTCCGTTAATATTAATTCAATCGAGTCCGTGCAGGGTTCATTTTTCGTCTTTTCATTCTCTGCAATTCGTCTGTGGAAAGCATCAAGATTGCTTCATGGGTTCAATTTTGACAAGCGAAAAACGAAAAAGAACACTATTTTTTGAGGTTTTTTAATATACCAAATTAAGAAATGATATTTGCGAGTAGGAAACACATCACAAAACATCTACGGACTGTTCCACGTGTCTTGCTAGTATTTTTGTCACGCAAAAAGCTCTATTGCCTGGTCTATAAATGAAGTAAATATTGTTGGCGTGAAAAAAATATATTTTGATCCAAAAGACGACATTCAAAAACATACATTTCTTAAAAGCAAGAAATCTTTTCTCTGTGTAATAATTATTGTCATATTTATTATATTCGAATGTCGATTTCGACAAAGAATAAACGTCTACACAGCTGTTTCGAAAATCCTTGTGCAATTTGTGTTTGTATGCCTTACGTGCATGTGTGACATTGTCCCTTATGTTATTAAAGTCAATGCCACGGGGCATGCGGACCTGCAATATTGAGCGGTAATTACAATCATTTCGCGATACGTGTACTGTGACAAATGTCGTATAAAAAGGATGTGAAATTTATAAAATCACCCGTTTTACTGTGTCGTCTCGCTGGCTGAACCCGCAGGAAATGCCTAAATACCAATTTCGCTAGCGCTGGCTCTCTGCGCTCCGCCGTATTCTGGACATTTTGTGAATTTGTGCATGAGCTACAAAAAAACTAATTTGAAACCTTATGGCCAACGATATCTATTTTGCGATTTTGAAACCCCTTCAAAACGAATGGTCTCAGATCTCAATTCTGAAGAATTCGAGTTCTTTTGCTTGTTTTGTTGTTTTGAGACTAGATTTTTTGGCAATATGTAGACCGTATGTGTATCATATTTTAAACCAATAATGATTAAAATTGGACAAAAACTCAAAACGACAAGATATAAGGGTGTTGTACACTACTTGATGTATCTACATTTAAATTTAAACCTATTTAAATAACACTGGCTTATTTGTGTGTTTATCGTAGTTGTAAAAACGCTATTAAAACTTTTACATCGCGTCACAATTTTGAGAAATTTTGCAAAAACTTTATAATCTGATACAATGGCAAAATATGAAATAAATTCATTAAAATTAAAACTGGTTGTTATTCTAAAAAATACTCGGACACCTCAATTTTTAATTATCAAAATACATTGTTTTTCATTTAAGACATTCTACATTTTTTGAAATAGCAAACCCTTATTTTGATTATTGTTTTAAATAGATCTTTTAATTGATTAACTCGTAGCATATACATTTTATGGCATTACATAAGAAAAAATCTGATGTGGCCAGACACATGACTTTATCATACTATATATAAAATTAATAGTAAATGATCGAGATTCTATTTGATCGAGATCGGTCGTATCTGCATTAAAAGAAAACTAGTTAGCCAGGATTTGACAGATATTTTAATACAATAAAAAGTGGTCGGATTCCTTATTTTTGTTTTATTTCAGCAATCGCTACATGTTTGAGATATAAATTACACAATTGACAAACAAATCATACTTCAAAAAACACAATTGTAAAAACTTAAATTTTGTCGTGGGCCGTGGAGAACATAAAACAACATATAAAGGTCACAAACAAACAGATATGAGACTGCAGAACAGATTTTTTTTAGATATTTTGATACTACTGACAGTGGGTATTGTCAAAACATCAGCATTTGACACTACCTACTGTCATTAGAATGAAACTTATTTGTCAAATCTTGGCTAACTAGTTTTATATTAATGCAGACACGACCGATCTCGATCAAATAGAATTTGTTCATGCAGCTAAACTACTAATTTTACAAAAAAATGTCGTACACATAAATTATTCAGAATTTCCTCTACTTTAATTTACTATTTAACTACTTTGACAAAATTTCAGAACTGGCGGCTTCTTTGCAAAATCGTTATCAAACGCTAAAGTAAACATCCAGTTCCTTTGGACCCTTTTGAACCAAAAGCTTTTCACCTCTAAGTTTGGTCATGAAACTTCTGAAGTTTCGTCCCAATACCTTTAGTAGTTTTTCCGGAATCGTGGCCACAAAAACGGGTACACACACACACAGACATTTCTTTGTACCTTGCATGATTACAATACTGCATTCAATACTTCAATACTGCGTATGATAAAGTAAAAATTTGAGAATAAGACAATTGAAAATTATGAAGATATTGATCACTATGTGGAGTATGGATTTTATGCCTAGAATAGATATAAGCATTGTCGATAGACTTCTATGCGTTGAATATGAATCAGGGCTAGTGAGTTTTTACAAGGTTTTTGAGTATACAATTTCGTTAATGTGTAAAAACGCGATTTTGTTCTAACGGCTGCATCAAAAGTCCTCGAAACTATCAAATTTATATTTATCTGATATCCTGAAAATTGATCCACCAACGAAAAAGATTTTGGATTTTAAAATTTTGACTTTCGAAATTGAAACCTGGGACAAGTCGTAAGCCTAGCATTAGCAGGTGAGACAGCCAGTGGGACAGCCTGTAATTGTTATTCTGAGTAAATACTTTCATTTAGACTTATGTGTATTTACAATTCATCAAAAATGTACAGAGTGAAATATCTGAACAAACACAATATTTATAATTACTAAAAATAATACAAATAAATTGAATAAATGATGAAGAAAATAATAAATCCACATGAAACTTTTAATGTTTTTTAGGATTATTTTGAGTAAGAAGCTTCATGTGGTCTTATTGCTCTTCTTCAATTTTTTAAGAATACTTTTTAGAAACTTTTTAACTTTAAATTACTATTTTGTTACCATTCAAACGACTGTAACATTTTAACGAACTTAAAAAATAAAGTCCATCTGAAAGTTTTCAGTCATTACTGACACCTGCATTATGAAAAAAAAAATGCGGAAAATTTCAATTTCCTATTGTTAAACAATGTTCTTTCTCACTAAGAAAAGTAGGGGGTTTCCATAAAAAATATGTTGATGACGTCATACGACGAGCTAAATGGAAGAACAAAAACGCAATTTGTTATAAAAATGTGTAATTCTATAAAATAAAATGGTTGTGTCCCAGGTTTTTTTAATACATCAGACGCTTTCAATTTTAATTCGTTTATTACTAAAAGGCATTAACTTTATTTATTCTAAACTAGACGTGAAACAAACGGTTTGGTTTGGGGTTATCATCAATGGCCACAGACCAATAGAAATATCCATCATAAGTACCTAAGGAAAAAGCAAAAAGTTGAAATTTGTTGCAAAGTGTAGAATACAAGTAGAATAGTATATTTTAGTAATAGAATTCTCTAAGCAGGCTAAAAAAATGTTTAGCCGTAAAAAAGTAAAAACAAATTATTTTTATTCAGCTTTTAACTCACTCCTTTATATCTTTTAAAATGTTCTTTTAAATCGACTAAGAGAAAACACTATACTTGAATCCATTTAATAATTAATTAGTACCTACAGTTCCTTATCACGTTAACACTTACTTAGCGAACTCGTTTAAATAACATACCCTTTGTAACACTTCCAACTCGTCAATTAAAATTACAACTTTTCTTATCACACTATCAACGCGTACCTGTAAGCCTGTAAATTTGCACCAGGACATTAGTAACGACATTAAAACTCGCTCCCGATTACGTATACGGGGCATTTCTCACAAGTCATATTCCTTTATTTCGTACAAATCGGTACAAATCAAGCGCTATCGCGGATAACAACCGGGTCGCTGTGTATTTTTACAAAAGGCCACGGACGGCCTAAATTAATAGGTGCAGTGTAATTACACAATCAGATGGCGCGGCGTTCGCGTGTTCCGGTGCCCGGACTTCACGAACTCCGGGGTGCCTATCTGATTATGTCTCTAGTATAGCGGGTCGCGCCGAAAAACGACAAGTCACTCGGACTTATTCATTTTTCGTTATTTGCTGCTTGCTTTAATCGAATCTATTTTTTTTATTCCGCGTGTTTATATTTTTTTATTTACCGCAAGATAACACCCGGTATACAGGGTGTAGCACGCGGAGCTCATGAAATGCATATAAATAAAGATATATTTAATGATTTAACAGTAAACTTACCAAAAATTTTAAAGAAACTATTCAAAGTGCGCACCGTTTGCATCTAAACACTCTTCTGCCCGGCGCACAGTGTGAAAAATTCCCAAAAAGCTGGCCAAAATTCATATTTTATAGTTTTCGAAATAAACAGAATTGACCCTACATAACAACCCTTTGATCACTCGCGTATGAGAATCGTAAATTGTAAAAATGTTTGCTGAACCGGTTAAGAATGGTATCAGTTCAAAGTTGTCGATTTTTGCAAAGGGTATGTTTGGGTGTTTGACACCATTGCAATTGTAATTTTCTGTGGGCTTGTTGACAATAACTTAACTATTATTCTAAAATGAATAGTGTTCTCAAGGTATGTAAATACGTTTTATAATTTATTCTATGCAGTTAAATAATTTAACATGTTTATTTGCAACTTTTATTACAACGTAGCAAAAATTTTATAAACTTAAAGTTCGCCTAGAGTTTTAAAAAATTCCCCGCATATCCCCGGTTAGAATTATAGCTTATTGTAAAGATCAGACTTTGTACTTTTTGAATATGTAGACAGTTTCTCCTCATACTTACTCAAAATGAAGTTCTGTTTATTTTTAGAATGTAATACATACAATTTACGTATGCGTCTAAGGGAAAGCTGTTTTTTTTCTTATGAAGCTAGACGAATCAACTTTGTTAAAGGATTTCTAGTTCTATGAGATATTGTTGAGGTCGGATTGATTTTTTCTTGCCAAAAATGTGTTTTAATAGGACGACTTGAAAAGCTGCCGACAACAAAAATTAAATAATTTTTGAATATTATAATTAATTGTAGCAATAAACAACAAAAAATTAGTTTTGCTAATCTTGGTGATAAAAATTGCTAAAATGTCGTTTTTGGATGCAGGCACGTGTGCCTGGATATTGAAAAGGACCGATTCCAAAGCAGAATGATTTTAGACGCAAAAAGGAGTTTTAAAACTCTGAAATTAGCCATAATGATAAATATTCAGTTAGTTATGAAGAAGCGAACAACATGGTTTGTAAACCGTGAAAATAAAAAAGACAGTTCCGAATATGAAGTTGTAGAAAATGAAGTATAGATGAATATAGTGAAGCTGATGATAAAGATGAAGAAGACCAAGACGAATGAACAGATACTATTCTCTTTTATAATTTTATAGCATTCAATACGCACAATATCTTTTTATGTACTAAATTTTTAAAATTACTTATTTCATTCATATTTCAATTATTAAAGAAAAATACTAATCAAAACCATATTTACATTTGAACCTTTAGTGCCTAGAATAAATGCTCTATTACATTATGTATGTTCACTATGATAGAAACTTAATTAAGTGCGTTTCCATTTCATAATACGGGAACAACCGGATTTAAACCTAGTTGGGACATACGTTTCAGGATTTGTCGTTGTATTAGGTTATCCGATTAAAAGTAATTTTGGAACAAATGTCCGCTATTTTTCTACTTTTCTAATTTTGGGTTTGTAATGACCAACCCCGAATACTAAATTTCAACTAAATTCAAAATATAAAAACAAATGTCAGCCAATATATGATCCGCTATTTTGCTTTTTTATTTTTTGTTCGAATTTATAATCATCTACCTCAAATGCCCACAAATATTGAATTTCCACTAAATTGAATGTTTTCGTACAAATGCCCGTACTTTGAATTCAGATTTATAATCAGCGATCCCAAATCACCGTCTAATAACAAATTTCAGCAAAATTGAAAGTTATTAAAGAACTGATGTTCGCCATTTTGATTTTTTGTTTATTTATTTCGGATTTATAATCAGCTACTCCAAATCCCCTCAAATACTTCATTTGTGTATATTAAATGAGTGCAATAATTTCTATAGGTTATAGATCTTCATAATTGGAGTAAAAAATTCAAACAAAATATTCTACCTGGCACCAGTTTTGAGTTTTGACGCCTGGCAAGGCTAGTACTACCTTGACCTAGTCTGCGAGATCCTGTGCCGCGATCAGCTGACTGCTGAGGGAGACGTGGGAAGTCCCGCGGTTGTTTTATGGTTGTTGTTTCTTTAATATATTATATAGAATTATAAATATACATATTTAGAAATGTGTTATACTGCTAACTATGTATAAGTAGTTATTTTCGAAAAAAGTGATACTTCTGCTTCCTACATTTACGTTGTTAATTAATCGATGTTGGTGGAGAAGTGGGTCTGGAAAATTAAATTTTGATTGATACCGACGACGAACGCTGATGCGAATCGATCAGATACTAAATAACCTACGCACACGTATATACATATATATACCGTTCGAGGCCGTCGAAGGAACCGTATCGGCCATCTGTTTGTTCACATAGAAAAAATGCAAGCCTAATAGTCCTTCGTTCGAGGCACGACCCGTTATGAGAGGCATTACGGCGATTAAATTTACTAACTGACGGTTTACGTAAGCGCCCTTTGTAAATACAATATTTCGTGTCAGACGCTAATTTGTCCACTACGTGGAACGATAGAATCAAACGCTATGCTAGATAATTGTCGATACCAGAATTGATAAAACTGTATGTACGCATTATGTTGCAATCAATAGGGTAAATAATTTATATTTTTCTTGACGTAATTTTGTTATATGGGTAAATGCCAGGAAACAAAATATGAAAAAAAAAAAACAAAAAACGAAATTGATTATTGTGCAATGTGCATACCTAATTAACGGGTGATCTAAAATGACTGAGGACAGGTTGAATTTCCCGCCACAGTTTTGAACTTATTTAGTGTTACGCCATGTCAGGCAGATAAATATGACAAGTTAGGAAAGTTGCACAAAATTGTATCACAAAACGTCCGGATTGCATTGAGAGAACCCGTTATCTGTAAGCATTGTTGAAAGCTAGAGGAAGAAGTTTTCATGTCACCTTTCGAATCTGTAAACTGAGGTTTAATTGCCACACTTTCTACGTAATGTCATTAAGTTATTAAGTATTATACTGATACCGTAATAGAATTATGTAAGATGATGTTTGTCGTAAAGTTACTCCATACCAACCTAATATTTAGAACTGTGAACTAGGTGACCAGATGTTGAAACTATAAATTTTTTTTTTGTTTTTGCGTGCATTGCATAAATTACGAGTGTGATTTTACTTGTTCCTAAAACATAAACCTCGCCCATTTCTTTTGGGCGATGAATTTGCAAATTTGCAAAGCAAAGTGACCGCCAAAAAGTCGGCATCAAATGGGAAATTTTTTTATTATCGATTTATCAGAAAATTTTATTCTTCATAAAAGTTTCTGGATCGTCCGAAACCAAAATTGCAATCATCAAATTTTAAATATTGTGTATCATATACGGCGTAGTTCAGAAAATTTGAATTTGACATAAGAGTAAAGTACCTTTGTTTTAATTATTATCGAAAAATGTTACATAGAAATATTATTTAGAATTAAAAATTATACTCAAATTTGAAATCACAGCCACCTATCTTTAAAAAAAAATGTTGTCTTTTTTTCATAATTCTCACTCTTATAATAAATATTAGTACCTACCATTGATTCTTATGACTCATTTTCATCTATTTTTCGAAAATTTCGGTAAATTTTTTCTATGGTTCGTGATTTTGATATGATTCCTAACGTTTTTTGAGAATTATCACAAAATTATTAATTTTCCTGATGCAATGTTGGCATTTTACCCTCATATTGAGATTTTGATATCAATCGTCATCACCGCTAAGTAAATGAATAAATGGTAAATCACTCTAGCTTAGTTATGCCATTATATTAGTTATACACAGGGTAAAACCCTATTAAAATCACGAATCCCATGAGGAGTTTATGTAATCAAATAAAAAATTAGTATGTTAGAATAAACAGATACTGTAAACAGTACAGATACTGTACTAACATTTATTACAAGTAGCTAATAATATGTGGCTTGATATCAAAAGTTAACATCATCTTTAACTCTGCATTTTTAATATGTAACTTTAAGAACAATAATTAAATATATTTCAACTGACTACTACAACTAACACTAATATTTTTTCTGTTATGTAACTAATATTGATTTTTGGATAATTTTTAGGAATATCATAATAACATAACATACTTATGAGATATACTTAATAAGATACTTAAGAAGAAATAATAATAGAAAACACCAAATTATCAGAACAAAAAAATCTCTGTATGGGTTTCCTTTAAATACATAGTATTGTTCGTTCATACATTAAGTATGTTAAATATTAATACCATACATTAAAGTAGAGGAAATTCTGAATAATTTATGTCTATGACATTTTTTGGTAATATTAATAGTTTAGCTGCATGAGCAAAGTCTATTTGATCGAAATCGGTCGTGTCTGCATTAATATAAAACTAGTTAGCCAAGATTTGACAGAGATTTTCATTCTAATGACAGTAAGTACTGTCACACGCTGATGTTTTGATAATACCTACTCTCAATAGTATCATAATATCTGTCAAATTCTGGTTAAATAATTTTATTTTAATGCAGACACGACCTATCACGGTCGAATAGAATCTCATGCAGTTAAATTATTAATTTTATATATAGTATGATAAGTCATGTGCTTGGATTTTTCAGATGATCAAAAAACCATTGGCAAAACTCTACACAGAAACAAGAAACAATTTGATCCCAAAGAGAACCTTAGACCTTGTAGACCTCGTAGCAACTTTTAAGAATGGATTCGTATTCAGTACGAAAGGAAATACAATTCATAGTTTGTTAATTCAAAATGTGTTAATATTCTGGAGAAACAATTGAATATTAGGGAAAATAATGTAGTGTTGTAGGAAATGATAGGTCATACAACTTTTGCATAAAATATTTTTTTCTACTCCTTGAGTTAACGGAAATATCGACCACTGCGACTTTAATAACTCACCCTGTACATGAACAAATTTCCAAATTATTGATAAAATAGGAAGGTATTATTTTTTATAAAGACAGTATGTATATAAAAAAAATCCATATGTTTAACTTGCAAAATACTATTATAAAAATGTTTTAAGTGCAATTTTCCTTGCAGTTATTAACAGTTTAATAGCAGCAGCCATAACGTTCACACTAATGACCGATGATTGTGTGCATTATGTAAATTCACTCAGATTATTATCAATCTTTATTATCTAGTCTCGCATATATGCAAATGGAAGTACATTTTCATTTAACTACACGAGAAAAAAAACTCTTACTCGTATCTGCTCACGTGGTGTAAATTATTTAGAAATTTTTATTTTTCATTGATTGCCACTAATGGAGATTATAAAATGTGCGGAGCTAAGATAATTAAAAACGCATTACAACATGTTACCAGCGTTGTTATTAATGTTGTTTACCGGACAGGCTAGTGTTAGGTTAGAATGCACTCATTAATCTTAGCGTAAATATTAATTATCAATTTGTATTCTTTCTTTTTTTTTACAAGTTCCATAAAACTTAAACCGATGATACTTTGTTGTTGTTATATAAATATAAACTAGTACAACTATAATATGGTTTGAAGCGTAACAAATTATCACATCCGCGTGGAAAATATCATAATTGCTAGGCCAAGGTCACACGAGGAAAACTCTAAATACACCATCAGTATAGATTTACTACGGATGGAAGCAAATCACACTTATTTAAATCGTTCTAGTCTAATGTGGCACACAGAGATCCGATTGTGTACGCCGACATCAAATAAATAACTTAATTGCGGTAATAAAATGTTGAAATGGTGTTTTGTCACTGATGCGATGTACAATTGGCATTTAAACGGTTGGTAAAGTGACATTAATGAAAAAATCAGGTATTAATACTAACTACAACTAAAGTTACCATACGTCCCAGTTTGACCGGGACAGTCCCGGTTTGAGACGTCGGTCCCGATGTCCCGGCCGGTTTGGTATTATGTCCCGGTTAAAATTCTTAACATACTATCTTAGTTGTCAGCAAGTTGAAATATTTTAGAAATGTGCAAAGAGCGCAAATCAAATTTTCTCTGTCCAGAAAACTGCCCTCATGCTTTTGATGCTGCCTTTTATGAGAAAGATACACATTATAATGATTTGAAGGTTATCAGCAACAAAGTGACTAACCGATTAATGATTGTAACAATATTTTAACGCAATTCCACAATTTGGAATTTATAGAACGAATGTATCTCTGTTACAGAAAAATGTTTATAACTTTTACAAAAATTGTTTCTCATTTCTCTGCTAAACGAAATTGAAGATGAAAAACATCCACATGACAATATTATGTAGAGCACCGATTGGAGGAAATTTATGTTTTAGTTAGCTACGTAAATAAAATGTTTATATTTTTTACAACAATGTTTGAATAACTTTCTATCATACACAAAATTGTAGGTTATTAGTTCGGTTAGTCATATATGAATGCTCCGAGGCGAACTACTGAGGTGTCTTCATTTGAACATGGAATATACATTTCGGTGTTCTGGTTTAGCAAAATATTTATAACTTTTCCAAAAATGACTGCATAATTTTCTACCATTAGTAGAATTAAAGTTGTATAATGGAGGTTGTATAGTCCTTTGGTATTGATTTTAGAATATTATGTACAGGGTGTCCCACGCTATAAACAAAATATATTAATGGGCTTAAGAAATCAAATTTACGTTTTTTCCATACATACAAGTTTCAGACAGTCATACGCTCTACAGCAAGAAAATATGTTGATGCTTACACAATATCCCACAACAACGTACCAACACAAACTTATGTTTGCTTAAATGGAACACTAGGTATATTATTGCAGTTTTCGGTAAGATTTTTATCCTAATTGTTTTGACATCAACTTATATTAGGCTTTTGTCAACTGTTTCTGAGATATTGTAAAACTAAAATAGAAAACAAGCATTTTTCAAAAAATCTTTCCGGGGTAACTAACAAGGATAAAACAAAGGAACTAATTTTGGATAGTAATAGTATCGCAATTTTTGATTTGCGATTCTAATATGACTTATCCCGAACAACTTGACATTTGCTAAATAATGTCAAATAGTTTAAGAATTTTAATTGGAACACCCTATATATCTTGACTTACTTCGAAAAATCGACAACAGCTAAAAAGTTATTAAGCATATAATCTGTCATTTGTGACTTAACAATAATAATACACAATAATTCATAAATTAATATTAAATATCCAGATTGGTCGACAATCTTGTTGGTCGAAATTCAACAATCTCACAAATGTAGTAATACTTCTGTTCATGCAACAACTTACAGCCATTGTAAACTGCTACTATGAATTTATGTCACAGTGTCAGTAATACTTTCATAAGAATAAATAAATGGATAATTGTAAACTGAAGAAATAATAATTATTTCAGTACAATTGTCAAGAGTGCACATGTCAGCCCTCTCAGGTCAATCCGTATAAGTCTTGAACTTCAAATTCTCGGTGGAAATATTACATTTTCCATTGTTTCCGCAAAAATATTTTGGAAACGCCATCTTATTTTATTGTTCATGTTCGCCATCGTAGTTAATATCCCCATAAATTTCTTCCTCCGCTTTAGAGTAAGTCCGAGTATTTCCAACGATAGTCTAACTTGACTTCATTTATTGTTCTACAAAATAAATGTTGGCATCTCAAATTTTATGCAATGGTTAAAACAGATAATATTTTTTTAAAATTTTTATCAAATAATAATCCTTAGTTTTATTCGGTAAGTATTCGTTTAATTGAATATTTACATAATTATTTTATGTCTTTTCGCACGTAATTCCTGTCCTGGTTTGGAATTTCATAATTATGGTAAGCCTAGCTATAACTATAAAATTTTGCTATCATTTAAAAAATAAAGATGGGGGCACTACAAGGATCAACTTTTGGACCTCTCTTCTTTAATCTGTATGTGAACGATTTTAAGATATACATATTACTGTAGATGTTTTTTTTTTAGTAGACCCTAACCACATATATTTTAATAAGCTTGTAGTCAATTAGAGTCTACTCAAGTCGATAATGATCATGCTAAACGGTGTTGAAACTAACCAACACGGTCATTAATTCAAATTGCCCACTTGAACTTTTTCCGAGACAAACATTGTTATTACGATGATTATTTAATAACATTATTTGCGGAAAACAAAAATCACACCGGATCGTTTTTTTTTGCTGCATTTGGCGTCACCGTTCGCAGAAGTCGGAATCACAATAAAATTATTAAGCGCCGTTAGCGCGCGCTGTACTAGGTGAGACTAATTAGCGTTCCTAGCGCGTGTTTACCCATAAAAATACATCAATTTACGGTTGATTGATTCTGCATAATAATTCCACAATATTGCGGATACGATATTAAGATATCGGTTAAATAACAGTAGTCGATAAATTTGAGTTTGTTGTCGGTAACTTTAACGTCAATACATGTAACTGCACGTACCTGCATGTAACTGCTGTAACCGCACGAGAGAATCGCCCTAACTGCCATCCTCGTTTCGATAGTATTGACTTCTGTGTTTGAAGGCCCATAATTATAAAACTACTAAATTGTTTTCCTCTCGGTGTAAACAAGTGAAAAAAAGTACCCGATTTTTGCAGTTTTAAATTAACGCTCGTCTTTCCGGTTTATTTTGTCTTAAACCACTTACCACAAAAATTTCAGTTTCTGTTCAGGTTGCATCTAGAGTCTCTTCTATAGATTGGCGTTTTTGTTTTCTTCAGTTTTTATGTAATAAAGGTTGCGAACATGATTTTGATGGAAGCTGATATCTCAGGAACAAATGTTAGCAGGACAAAGCACTTATCATGCAAATAATCCTTATTTACTGCGATACATATCCCTTGAATTTAATAGCATTCCGACTATTTGTTAAGTTTTAAGACCGAAATAAACATGAACAATATTTTGAGCAGTTCGGCTTCCCTCGCTTGTGGGTTTTGGTGCGAGGCAGTGAATCCGTTTGACTCCGTGTTTGTAAAATATTGTTTGGTATAATTAATTGTACATCTAAATTCATTATTTATATTTAACTCGCACTATTATTCAAAATTTCGAATTAAATTGTTGATCGTATCGTATTAATAGTAAATAATCTTCCACTGTCCCAGCTACGTTTCCATTTACCGTTACGATGGACGTAGTGCTCGCTGCACGAAATTTATATCATTATGCAATTCTTTTTCTACAGTCGCATTAAAAAAAATTAGACTATTGATTACGTGCATATCCCGATATCGTGCTAATATTCGTTACGAGATATCCGCTTCCATGAAAATCTTGTACCACCATTATTACACAAAAACTGAAGAAAACAAAAATGCCAATCTATAGAAGAGGCTCTAAACGTAACCTGGACAAAAATTGAGAATTTTGTGGCAAGCGGTTTACGAGGTAGACCAGGCAATAGAAATTTTTTCGTGACAAAAATAGTATCAGCAAGGCTACGGTCCCAGGTCACGTGGAACAGTCCGTAGATGAATTATGATGTGTTTTCGACTCGCAAATATCATTACTTAATTTGTTATAAACAAAAAACCACAAGAAATCGTGCTTTTTTTCGTTTTTCGCTTGTAAAAGCTGAACCGATGGAGCAATCTTGATGCTCACTGAACAGACGAATTGTAGAGAATGAAAAGACGAAAAAAAGAAAACCTACACGGACTCGATCGCATTAAAATTAACGGAGGAAATTCGGAAAAAACGGAAAAATCTGCGTTTTTTTCAAGAATTCATATCTCCGCGATTTTCAAAGTTGTTGCCCAGGCTTTTCGCGAGAAAGTAGCGATTGATGGGTACTTTGAGTGTGGACAACCCAGGCGTTGTCCGATGATTAGTTTTTGCACAATTGCGATTTGATGTTTTTTATGCAATATGGTTCGGCGAGCCTGGATGCGTCGGAGGTGGTCCGATTTTAATTCTTTTAACGTATTTCGAAAGTAGAAGTATTGTGCAACAAAACGTCTAATCTGATTTTGCTTAAAATGTTGCGAAATAGGCGAAAAATGCTTGCAAACTTGACCGAAATCTGCCGCGCGCTCCAAAGCTGTCGAGTAGTGGGGTAGGCGGCCGATTCTGACCCGAAGAAAAATAATTATATTATGCAACATAGGGGTTTAAATTAATAACAGCCGCCACAACAATGTGCGGCTTCGACACATACTTTTTAGTAACGCTTTGGTGTGAAATTTGGATATAGGTAGTATAGAAAGCGATGAGATCTAGATGCTAATTACTAAGTAAATTAATTTATTTCAATTATTTTCACTCTTTTCAATTATTTTTCACTCTTCTCATTTGTGGAATATGTTACGATACACATAAGACAAAATGCCAGTAATACCACCTAAACCAAGCATAATTTTGATGCACTGAGATAATTTGTTTAAGGCATCATGTGTTTTTGCTAGAAATAATTATCTAACTAATTTTAAATTTTCATTTTATTCCGACAATATTGGCGGTTTGTCTAAATCCACATAATAAATGTGTATTTATTAAAAAGTGATAACTATATCTCTCAGTCTATGCAAATATCTAGTCTAACTAATAATAAAATTTTCAAATAAAGGTATCGCTGTCATCATCTCCATGATTTAAAAAAATACTGTTTTATGGCAGACCAGTATGATACTATTCTGTGAAGTGCCTTGGACACACTCAAACATATTGTTGGGACATTTCTTATCATCTGAACAACATACATATTAAAATAATCAACGAAAGTTCAAAACGTATTTTGTTAATTAATGTATCAATATTGAATGTTGATTTCTGACAAGCAAATTCCTAAATTCTTATAAATAATACCCGTGTTTTGGCAAGCCATTTTTGATATTAGATTTGTGTCAGTCTATGATCTGATCATCGAGGCAGGATACAATCTTCTCCGTTCGTCATACCGGTACAGAATTCCTACTTTATTCACTAGACAAAATCTAAAAATGCCACAATTGCTACTTTCAAAGTTTCTCACATGCTCTCAAGAAGTAAAATTAAATTGTTGTGAAGATTGAGGAATAGAGCGCTTCTTATTTTGAGAAAAATTCTTTCTTTTCGATGGAAATCGCTACAAACTGTGTGATTAGAATACAAAAAAAAAAAAAAAAAAAAAAAAAAAAAAAAAAAAAACAATTACGGTATTTTCATTTTTTTTTTAAATATTTAGTGGTCGCTACAGTTTCTCAAAAGATCGATGATTAGCACCTTTACCCGAAAAAATTTGGTGTCATTAAAGCTACCAAAACCTTGTCGATCAGTGTTATACACAATGTAACAATTTCAACAATGTCGTACCCGCGTATTGTTTTAGACAAGGCACGTAATGGAAGACGATATTCTCGTATAATGACTTGCCGATCGAGCTTGTGTGTGTATATGTGTCTGTGTGTGTGTTGGCGATATCAACGCCACCTGTGTGTGTTCAGTTTAATTTCCAAGCTGTCACCTTTGGATCGTACCACCTGAAATCAAGTCAATTTGATATGATTCACACCTGTATACGATATGGCATCCTCCTTGTCTGATCCTATAGTGTCGAGGACCGTTAAATAAGGACGAGAAACATCGACGTGCTACACGAGTCGAGAGATCGTATCAGCCCGACAGGAATTCCATTGGTTTTTCATGAGATTCTATAGGAATACTTTGTTCTTATGAAGTCCTTGTTGCTCCCGTTTGAGCTACGTATTGCGAATTGAATGTATTGTTTCTTTGGTTTTATATTAACGCAAGAATGATTTTCTTAAAAATCGGATGAATTTCTGCTTTCTTGTGTAAATTCCTGGATGTGTTGGATATGGCTAATATTGTAGACGTGGAAGTTATTCCTTTTTTTGGTGTTGAAAGAAGGTTTGTTAAAGACTATACAGGGGGCGTGTTCGTGTATGCACAGTGCGTGAATAGATAAGTGACATGAGCCGATAAAAGCTTCTGTCGATGCAATCATCACTGATTACTGTCGACACGCAATAGTCCTCTTATCCGATCGTAAACAAGTCATGTTGAAACTGGGGTTTTTGTTTTTTTTTCTGCTGGACAAATCGTATCGATTTGAGAAATAGTGAAAACGTAATTTTACTGATGTAGGTATGCTTTGAGATGTAAAATCGGGTGTATATTGACCCGTATAAGATTATACAGAGTATCGCAGATTTTGAACTATTGACATTTTTCTATGGTCTTAGAAAATCTAAGATGGTATTAAAATATTTTTCATTTCAAATATACATTGATCCAGGTGCTAATCTTGTTCTTATAAGATTTCATCGTAATCTTAAAAATGTTAAGTCTATAATCACAGTCAGAATTTGTATTTAACTTACAGATTGGTCGAAAAACAAGACATTGTTAAATTCGCTCAAGGGTTATTTTTAATAGTAGTAAAAAGTCTGGATGCGATGATATCAATTTTATTGTGTTCTTGTAATATTCGAATTTTGAGCACAGCTCGTCGTCAGTTTCATACATCATACATCAAATCAATGCAGTCAATAATATATGAAGTACTCGCTTAACATATCCCAAAATAAATAACTGGAATTGGCGATTTAGCTGGCTAAGGCGTTAGACTACTACAACGAACCCAAGAACTTGTTCATATTCTTTAAATAGTTTAGAACTAATGTTCGTAAATAAATAATAAAAAATTTAAATAATTTTCGATTGGTACTAAAAAAAACTAATTCGTGGATGGTCATAAAGTGTTCGTTTGTATAATTGAATCGGTCGGTTCGAAAACACTACAAGTCCAAAAAGTGAGTTCTGAGAAAATTAACAAAATAATTTTGTCGGAACAATATCTTGAAAAGTATTGCAATTAGTTAGTTATGTGCCAAGGCAAAATACAAAGTAGTAGTTCACAGAGAATTAAATGTATTACATATTTTATTTATAACTAGATATACATTTATTTTATTTATATTTGCATTTGAAGCAGAGCTATGATTAAAACAATCATCATGAACTCAAGGGAAAAACAGCGTACATTTTTAACAATATTTGTTTATTTAAAGTTTTTAAATAATATTTTTATTGTGATGTATAGTGTTTTTGGCGTTCTGATTCCAAAACCGTTGTCATATTTTTATACCCCCCCCCACATTTATTGTGGTGAGGGTATATTGAGTTTGATACAACATGTGTAACACCCTTAAAGAGGCGTAGCAGCTATAGACTTATATATATATATATATATATATATATATATATATATATATATATATATATATATATATATATATATGGATTTGATCGAATTGAAAACTGAATCGATTTAGCTATGTCCGTCTGTCTGTCCGTCTGTGTACACGATAACTGAAATTTTGTATACAAGCTTATCTCTTAAAAAGAAAGTTCGTGAATGGGCAAAATCGGTTCACTTGTTGTTTTTTTAAATATTTTACGGTGGGGTATTTTAACTTCAGCACGTCTGAAGAATTTTCTTACTAGTTATATTCACAATGGCGGATTCAATATGGCGACAAGAAACTTTAAAAAGATGTCTGGTGCTTATGTAACTTATTTGCTGTCATATTCGAAGATCCTAGACTCCAAATCCAATGTCCAATTTTTAAAATTCAAAGTGGCGGTATCAATATGACGATCGAAAATGTAAAAATCTTGGATTTGCATAGAACTTTTTTCCCGTAATATTTGAAGATTGACAATTAAAAATGTCATGTCAGATTTTCAAAATAAATTCAAAATGGCGGATTATACATGGCTAGTCAAAATTACCGGAACACCTTAGTAATTCATCGACGATAGACTTGCCGAGTTTTTCGGCAAGCTTTTTTTTTTGGTTTACTGATCTTTCAAATTATTTCAAGAGGAAGATATTATATATATATATATATATATATATATATATATATATATATATATATATATATATATATATTATATATAACTTTGAGCGGGGTCTGAAAACATACTGTGATGTGCAATTAAGTAATTCTATTATTTCGATATATTATCATATCAAATAACTCTAAATATATAATTGTATAAACGTCTAGTAACACTGGCTACATTCTGCCTCTGCTCTACGCGGTTACAATTTCCATCTCGCGCTCATTCAATTAAACACGCGAGACTCGGCAGAATGGAAATAAATCGCGCGGCTTAAACAAAATGATTTACTATCCGCGACCCGGCGTAGTTTTAACAACTGTTGAGTTTCACATTTGCGACTCGTTAATGCCGCGACACGGCCCGAGCCAAACCAAGCAGCAAGCAACAGGAATATGCGTCACGCTTCTAGCCTTCCTACTTGCTTACTTGTTCGCTCAGCCCGTCTGCCCGGCTGAGGTGATGCTAAAACGTCGCTTGCCGTAACGTCCAAGTAGAGGAAGGTTGTAGAAAAAAGTGTGCACGTTCTACCGAAAAAATCGCGTGATTTATGATTTAGTCGCTATTCCAGATACGTTTAAGGGCGAGATTACCTGGTCGCAGCATCCTTGCAGCTGTGCGCCCAGGTGTGTGCTCCCTTTACTCCCTAAAATGTAAGGACAATGAGCGGAAAGCAGTATTGGGTATTATGGGTAGCATGAACGTGCCAGAAAACTCGTATGTGATATGAAAACTGGGTACGTGCTTATGTAATAACGTGCATGTATATTACGAGTCGTCAAGGACAAGACGGCGTCTTGTGTGGATTCTTGATGGAAAGTCGTGCTTCGATTGCAATTTCATAGGTTCGTTATTAATGAACGGCAAAACTTGCATTCCTATGCCAATTGGCGGATTGGTTGATTGATTGGTTGGTTGATTATTACTGTAGGATTTGCAATTTAATGCGCTGAATACTGGAACAGGATTATTATAATTTGAAAATTTTATAACGACTGGTTACTATTGTCAAACCCAGAAATCAAATTGACGCATGAGTTGTTTGGGTTTGTTGTCATTAATTTTATATAAATTTAGAAATTGTGGTTACTATATTTAGAATCTAGGATATTTTGCAGATACCATGTTGTAGTACTGGTAGGACTGTGGTAAACTGTCAACTTCGTAAAGTTGGGATAAAATAAACAAAATCTTATTGTGGATAATTTTACTCTACTTTTGGCGGTGACTAATTAGTTATTTCGAAGAACATTGACCAAAATTCTGTCCAAAATGTTACCGAAAACATATACGTTACATAAACTAGGAAATCCTCAAAACTTTAGATGGACTATATAGCTTTCTACGTGCATGCTGATAGTCAATAAACTATTTATTGCGCATATACAATCCCGCGGAAGTATTTGAACCCGATCATATCTACGATGTAGGTTTGATCTTCGCATAACTCCTTATTTAGGTAAATGTGGCCCTTGTCTTGTATCTGAAAGGGGGATTTGATGTTTAGTTGACGAGAATGATGCACGATCACTTACCAGGCTCGCAAAACATCACCGAAAACGTCATACTAGCGTATTTTGATGAACAGAACAAAACTAAAACTTGACAATACTATAGCCTGCTACACGCATGTTTAAATAAGTATAGAATATAGGTATTTCGTAGTTTATGCGATTGCAAGCGATTCTAAAAAAGCAGTTTGTGGTTATGCGTACACACAGAAAAGTAAATACTTCACTCAAAGCAATATGCTTTCATCCAAGTAAATGATTAGTTTGCTATAGCCGCAAGTAGATATTTTCTCAAGTTAAGAATAAAGAGATATTGTTGAATTGAAATGATCATATCGTGGGCTTAAAGGTAAAAGTCACTAACTAACATTTTGTTACATTTTCTTCAAACACGAATTAATTGTGGTCAAATGCTTCTAAATGCTCATCTTGTACAAGGAGGCGATCAATAAGTGTTCTAAGTACTCGAAAATGCATTAATTATCCTGAAAATATCATTATATTTGTTGGTAATACATCTTAAAGTCAGTTTTTCGTAATTATTTTAGATGTTAGTTAGTGACTTTTACCTTTAACCCGACGATATGCTTGTATATCTGAGAAAATATTTTCTTGCAATTAGTATAGATATTATTCATTCAAGAAAACTATTCTCACGTTGAGAATAATGGAATTTTCTTAAAGTGAATATATATGCTTGACAATGAGAAAATATTTTCTTGAAATGAGTATAGATATTATTAGTTCAAGAACATGATCATAATGTATTGAATAGAAATTACTGTTTTAGTTTTTTTTTTTTAAGGTAGGGAATTGTGTGAAATAAGTAGACAATAACTTAGCGAATGATATTTGTTTTATTGTATGAAATTTCTTTGCTTAATTACATATATACTTACCTATTTATAAATTATCACTACCTACAATATCTAAGGCATGGAAAAAAACACCATATTCTATTAGACATCAAATTGTTTCCATTATATTACACAAGTAAATTTTCTGTGACATGTATGTTGATTTGGTGACCACTATATGGCTAGGCAAACTTTACGTACCGTGTGCGTCACAAGTCACAACTACGAACTGCGTCGCAAATACGTTGAACATAAGTAC
The DNA here is from genome assembly GCA_963966075.1 of Aphodius sticticus. Lineage (NCBI taxonomy): Eukaryota > Metazoa > Arthropoda > Insecta > Coleoptera > Scarabaeidae > Aphodius > Aphodius sticticus. The sequence goes on along the minus strand of OZ014508.1, from coordinate 1,337,090 downwards.
TGTAGGCTATTCACGCAAAATTAAAACTATATACTTTCATAATATTATAGATCGCGTAGTTATTGCGTACAGTACCTACAAAATTCCTCTTCCCGGACAATACTCGGTAGTCAGCGAACACGACGCCATAGCAGACCGCAACTAACTGAAGGCAAAGGCCGATGCGAAAAATCTTAAATCTCGGCAACGTTCGTGCACGTTTGAGTGTAAATGCGCAAGCGCGTTGCAAGCAATGGCTTACTTGATTCAAGCTATTGATCAACTTCTTGAATTGAGAATTTAAACTTCTTGGTTTGAAAATTATATACTTAACCGAAACTAATAACTCTGAGATTGGTATATTCTTGAATTGTGAATTGTATTCTTAAATGAAAGAAATTGTTTCAAACCAAGTAAATATTAACTTTCACCTAAAGCAATAACCGCCAGTAGGTATATAATTTTCTCACGTTTTGAGAATATACTTCGCTGTGTGTATTTACGTTTAGCATATGGCATTTGATATCAATGTAACCAATCTTAGAAAAAGTTACTTAAAACGGTGTTACAATTTGTTAATTGTAACACCGAAAACAGTGTTACAATATGTGCATTATGAATGCAATGTTTGCAAACTTCCTAGTAAGTTGTTCGCTAAATCCTTCTACTATACCCACCAGGTTTCCTAGGCCACTAAAGGGGTGAAACTTAATTTCAACTACTAGAAAGCGTAACAACCAAAAACATCCAATTAGCATATAACCGATTTATTAATTTCACAGATGCCACTTTCGTGTCAATATTTTGATCCGCATCGCATCAGTGACAATATTAAATCAGAACCAAACATGTCAACTCAATTTCAATCCGCGATTAGCGTTGCGTTCCTAAAGGTTTCCACCGTCTATTGTAATGCCCCCCCCCCCCCAACAACTTTCATTTTGGAAATTATATATTTCGTGAAGGAAAAAATGATTGACACCTTGAGGTTTGCCCTAAACAAATTCCCATCCGCTCTCCCCTCCCCTATTCTATTCATCGCCAAAATCGCGTGTAATTTATGATACGAGGAAGCAATCAACGATGCGATGCGGCCCGCTTTTAAAAGACCCTCGAAAAATTGATGAAAGTGGAACAAGGAAGAAGGAAAAAAAGACAATTATGTATTTTTCTTGTGTTGAATACTCAAAATGGTATTATTTTAAATTTAATTTGGCCATCTTCTCTACACAGATAGTGAAAATTTACTTTAATTCAAAAAATATGCATTGACTCAAACAAATCTGGTGTTTCAATAGAGGCAAAGAAATATTTCTTTGCGGAAAAAAATGCATAAGAAAGGGGTCTTACGGCTAAATTGTCGATTTTGGGGTTTTGACAGATTCGGAATGCTGGAATTTTATTCTTTAACATGCAATTTATCCGACATCAACCGGACAAAATTTGGTGAAGTTAGATAGATGATTCCAGAAAACTATATTTTCGCGGAGGAATCAATATTAAAGGGTACTGTTTGCGTACATCGTTGTCACATGGTGTGATGTGTATTTTCATTTTCCTTATTTAAAGTAAAATACGCATGAATAATTTATCACCTGCACAATATCAATAAGAAATCGACTTAATAAAATATTTTCAAACAGACATGTGCGTTCTAGATATACAGTTGAAAACATTATACTCGAGAAAAAGAGTTCAAGTTTGCGAAACGCAGAAAAAAAACATTCGGTTAATAGCTGGAGAATTTCTTCGGCATCGAATTTAATTTTAATTTCTTTTCTGAGACACGTCGAACGTCGAATAACGTTGTAAATGCTGCACAGAAAAATACATTCTTATGCCCACAAAAAGTTGTTTTCGAGCACTACGCCATATTACCAACGAAATATTATCGTGTTAAATTTTAGACTACATATGTATGACTGGAATAAGCAATAATAATTTATGTTTTTAATTCACAATGATGTATACTAATTAATATGATTTTGAAAAACAAATACACTTTAAACCTATTTGTAACTATTATCAGCAACCGTGGTATTAAAAATACAACATATCGTTTTAAACATTTTTAAACATATTATTGATATTTATTGATTCTCCGTAGCTTAAGAATCATACAAACTCAATTTTACAATGTTTATTTTTGAAATGGCTAAAACTAAAATAAACAAATTGTGAACATTCATAAACTTATCAGAAATGGCCTGCCTTTTTCGGGTTTCTTCACTTTTCACTGTTTAATACCACCGATATTATAGTATGCAACTGCAGTAAGGAAACATAGAAATATAAATAGCGAAACCACCAGACAGTGACAAGTCATAATACTAAGATACCTTTCTCAAAAAAATAACAGATAATATACTACTAAATTATAAATTTTGAAGTTTTGAAGGTTTCAGTTTGCAGAAATCTTATAATTTTGTAGTGCATAAACAGCCGCGGAACATGTGCAGTCAGAGCACTTGACTTGATTAGCAACGTGAATTGTGCCCTACATAGTGATACACTACATATAGAGACGATTAACTAATATATCACACTTTGTTGGATGAGGTATTCACACTAAAAATATATTTAGTTGAATCAGAAGAAGTAAACCTATTTTTAAACCAAAGCAAAACAATTTCTTTGTGGGAAATAAATCTCTTCTTGTATACATATATATATATATATATATATATATATATATATATATATTTGTTTGAATCAAAATTAGATTTCTTTGGTATAAAGAAATGTCTTTTTAAATCAAAACAAAAATATTACTTTAAAGGAAAGGAATTTTTGAAAGTGCTTGTCGAAAGTGCATAGTTGGCTGGTGTTACTCGTGTGTGGCCATCGAGGGAGTTCTTTTAAAGGACCAGGTAGGTAGGTGGCAAGGATGGGAGTCGTCCTTGCACGCTTAGCGTCCCGGGAATTCCTTCCAGCTAGACCCTCGCTCTCTAAATCGAAATTCTCGGAAAGCGTCCTAGGAATTTTTCAATTCCGCTAGACTAGTCGGCGACTTCGTTTGGGCTGTTAAATAATCCTCCTAGAGCTCGGCTAAAACGGTCCCGAGCATCGGTCTACGTAAAGGGCATATTCGCCGAAAAGGTCCTTGCCAGATTAACCAAAAATCTTGTCCCTGTCCTAATCCTAAATCACGCCGGCAACCGGGCTTAAAATCAGCACTTAATCCCTTCACTAGTTTGAGGATTTGTGTTTTTTTTCGTACTGATGATTAATGTAAAATTTGTTTTATGTCCTAAATGATCAAAAAACTGACATTTTACATCTTAGATACCAGGACGAAAACAGTTTCTTTTTGCGCCCTAGGGCAATAAAGATTCTTTTTGCGCCCTAGGACACAAAGGATTGCCATGGTTATATGTCAAATATAGCAAATATTTGTCATTCAAATTGTAAATTTTAAATCGTCAATGTTAATTACTGGGGATTAAGGTTATAAGTTTGACAATTAATTGCTTGTATTGTCACTCATCAATGTCAATTATTGGCGATTAAGGTTATAAGATTTGTCTGTATTGTCACTCAACTCCGAATTGTTATTCAACTCCGTAGATACGTATGTTAGCTGATAACGTCAAAATATTTATTAATATTATTCAAACGGAGGAACAAAACCATTTTAGGACATAAAATTTTGTATGTACCTCGGGCATTACTTGATGTTTATACCCTCGGGTGACTTAAAAATCTCTCAGCGCTTTTTAAACTGAGCCTAAACATCCGTCTAATGCCCTTGGTACATAAATAACTATTTCGATACATCTCAATATTTGTCCCAATATCTGACTTTTTGTAGATGATACAGATTTGCAAGTTAAACTTTACTTTTGCGATGGAAGCAATCCTGAAAAAATCTACGTCCTGTTAGAGTATTAAATTTGATTAATTATTTCTTTCCTCTCAATTTGTTCCGTTACATTCATACTTAATTCCCGCGAAATTTGAGATCAACTAATATACATGAATCCTGAGCATGGTTTGTTGTCTAACCCACCGTTGATGTCTCCCGAATAAAATTGCAATTTTGTAAAATGTTTAGTACTTTTGGACTATACAGGGTCTTTCACCACTTATGTTGTAGGATACGATCTCTTTAACTAAAATATTTTCAGGTTTTGGTTACTTCCGGTTACACCGGAAGTGGTATCAATTTTGATATTTCACATGGAACAGCCTGTATTTGATAGTATTTTTGAAAGCTTTGTTAAATTGGAAGTGAATTGCATGTTACGTACTCTATACCTAACAAGCGCAATTTTTAAAATACTCAATTTTTTCAATGAAAAATGACAGGTATAAGGTTACATTAAATTATTTATAAAAATCTGATGTGGCCAGGCACATGACTTTATCATACTATGTATAAAACTAATAGTTTAGCTGCATGAGATTCTATTTGATCGAGATCGGCCATGTCTGCATTAAAATAAAACTAGTAGAACTAGCCAGATATGTCGATTAAAGCTGCGTCCGGATATTGTACTCCGTTGACACCGGGTACACCGTCCAAATGACACTTACGTGTTATTGGGTGTAAAAAAGTGTAACGGTGTTCAATATCCGAACGCAGCCGATATTGACAGTAGTATTTTCAAAACATTTGCGTTTACACTAGCTACTGTCATTAGAATCAAAAAATTCTGACATATCCTGGCTACTAGTTTGAAAGCAGTACGACCGATCTCGATGAAATAGAATTTGCTCATGCAGCTAAACTATAAATTCTACCAAAAAATGTCATATACATAAATTATAGAAAATTTCCTCTGCTTTAATTTATTATTTAACTATTTTGACGACATTACACAAATAGCGGCTCATTTGCAAAATCTTCGAAAAATGCTATAAGTAAACCACCAGTTCCTTTGGACCCTTTTCAACAGAAAGCTTTTCAGCTCTAAGTTTGGTTATGAAACTTCTAAATATGAAGTTTCGTCCCGATACCTTTAGTACTTTCTCCGGAATCGTCGCCACAAAAACGGGTACACACACACACACACACACACACACACACACACACACACATACACATACACACACACACACACACACACACAGACATTTTTTTGTACCTTGGTCAAAAATGTTCAGGGGACCCAAAAAGACATATTTCCGCTAAAATCTCAAAAGATTTTTTGGCATGATTACAATACTTTTCATACTGCGTATGATAAAGTATAAATCGACTTTTACTACTTTTCTCGAGTTATATTTTGATCATAATATAATAATTTAGTTTCTATATTTCATACCTTCACAACTCAACAACTCAAAATTGAAACGTCCGAAATACCATGAAAACGGCGTTCGTTCGGCTGCAAATAGCTGACAATGCGTCCCGTAATTAACACCGTGAAATATTACAAAAAACAAGTGGAATTATTAATCTTCGGGAGTGAGTTCGGGAGCGAGATTGGGCTGTCACACGGACTCGGATACAAATAGCGAACGACCGGAGCGACCGGAGCGACCCGGACTCGCTGTCCGGCCATCAGCGGTAAATCATCCTCGTCCCGAACGCATTAATGCGCGCTTTTCCACACTAGCTCTATAATTTTTTACTCCCGTAACAACCTTTGAAGTTCCCAGGCCAACCGCTGAAAAAGTAACGCGCTCTCCCCATACATCAAAATCATTGCTTCGCCCCCTCTCCACAGGTTATTGTTTGTCCCGAAATCGCTCTCCATGTCTGTTTTATCACAACACTGTTTAATGTGATTTTTTTTCGTTGAATTTTTTTTTACTGAACGACTCTAGTCAGGGCCGACCATTGGGCGATTTTAAAGATTGGTAAAAATGTGAAAGAAATGTAAGCATTGAAGAGGTTGTTTTAGAAGAGTTTAAAAGTGAAATTTGGTTTTTTGACGATTCTGAAACATGCCAATACATGAAAAATAATACAATACAGTAGTAGTAATACAATAAATATTTACACCAATGGGGCACTTATAATAAATTTAGTTTAAAAATTCTGAAGCCTTGCAAATATGAGATAATAATGAGATAATTCTTCTTAAAAAGAAATAATAGATGTAATAGAAGTTCAACCGAAAATAAAATATCACTTTTATTATTGATAAATAATAAACTCAATCTAATTAAATAGTTTCTAATAATCAAGCCTTGAACTTCCAGCATAATCTGCTATATATCGTAACACTCAGCGGCGCGTTATGCTATCATGGTGCCCTGGGTAATTTGGGTGCCCCCATATACAGTGTTGAAATTAAAAAGAATAACTTTTTTATACAAAAATAATATATTTGAATAATACTGATAAAACATTTAGGAACAATTAACAAATATCATTGATAATAGGTATGGTATTGACATTTTTGCAACAACATTTAATATAAGTACCTACATAATTATTTAAAGCAAAAAATGAATAGTCTTAGAGATACAAAATAACAAATAAATAGTATGTAAATAGAATATATATTATTATCTTAATTCGTAATTAGTAAAATATATTAATAAATATATATATTAATAATTAATTAATTAATTAATTATAATTATAAATATATATTAATAATATATCTTAGAGCCGTTTTACACAACCGAGTTTTCTAACGAAAATTATAGCGAAATTATTAGCCAAAACTATTGGCAAACCAAAACTCTAGCGATAATTTTCGCTATTATGTTCGTTAGAAAACTCTGCCGTATATAAAACGGCTCTTAGAAATATGAAGCTGTTTTTGTACGTCAGTCAGCTTGTTCGCTACGTTCGTTCGACTATCTTGCGTAACTGAACTAGCCGCTCTCCGGGCATTCTTGTCAAAATGTCAAAAATGTCAAAAATGTTAAAAATTTCAAAAATGTAAAAAATGTGAAAAAATGTCAACATTTTTGACATTTTTAACATTTTTTACTTTTTTGACATTTTGGCAAGAATACCCGGAGAGCGCTAGTTCAGTTACTCCAGATAGTCGAACGAACGTAGCGAACAAGCTGCCTGACGTACAAAAACAGGTTCATTTTTCTAAGAGCCGTTTTACACGGCCGAGTTTTCTAACGAAAATAATAGGGAAAATTATCACTATAGTTTTGGCTTGTCAACAGTCTTGGCTGATAATTTCGCTATTATTTTCGTTAGAAAATTGGGTCGTTTAAAACGGCTCTTAATAAATAAAAGGGTATTCTTAACAAATAAAAATAAATATTTTTTCACATAAGGGAATCTAGATATACCCCGCTTAAATAGGTTTTTTAATATTTTACACATTGCAAAAACTGCGATAGTTTATCCTTAAATGCGTCGTTGTCAACATAGTCTTCTGAATATGCACTTATTAAATTTGTGATGGAGTTTTTTCAAGATGTTACTTTTAATAAACTGTAATTTCCTTTTTTCTTATGCTAGCATTGTCGCTTTCATAATTTTTATTCTTAGTTAACGCGTACCTAAGATTCCATCATCAATTGATATCAACAAAAAAATTACAATTATTCCGAATGTATTCTGCTATACATACAGTTTTAACAAGAAGAAACGTAACGTGTCAATATCTGGTCCTATAACAGTTTAGAAGAAATAAACCAAATAAAAGTTTTAGGAAAAGACTTAAGGGAAATCCATACCCCCTACGTTTTGGTTGCAAAACACGCAAAAGTTCTGAGGCTTTTTCTCAGCAATTAGTTCACATAATCGTAAAAGAAATACACCAAATTAAAGATAAAAGATATATAATTTTGCGGCTAGTGGTAGATTTTTGATAGTTCTCTTCGTTTTGGACAAATCTATTTCTGAATATGATGCTTCTTACAAATGCATCATTTGTAAGAAGCTGACCAAATTCCATTTTTTTCATATAGCACCTTGTATATTTTTCCTGTTCTTTATACTCTTTTAAATTGTAGTTTTAATGTAAAAACATCATGGCTCTGAGGTGAGTCATTTAAAATGTTACAAGACGATTAGATGTTAAAAGGAAGCGATTGCTTTATTTAAACAATGTTAAAAGCATTTCTACCGTGTCAAGAGTTGTCGTTTTTAAAATAACCTATAAATACGAACTACTTTTGAATAAAAAGTGTGATTCATTTCAAAGTGTTTTAAATTTGTAACACAAGCAATTTCCTCAAACATTTATTGGAATCTTTTTCTTGTCAACTTTTTAGAAAGAAATAGAAACATTGACTCTTTATACACACTGTGTATAAGGATTTTGAAAGGTTTACAGCAGTTTGCAGACCTTAATTTTTATTTTACAAACTTTTTATTCAGCATTCACCTTTACAGAATAGAATTCCATAACAAAAGACAAAGTGTCGACTGAAAAATCTTTAATTTGAAGATATCATACAGTTTTCTCCCTTCTAACTCAGTCAATTTTATTTTCGAATTACACAGAACTCGGATATATTAACCAAATGTCGGTAAACATTACACGTAGCAAGTTAAAGTTTGATGTAACGTAATGATTCGTGGTCGTACAAATCTCCTTTTAATGATTCGGTAGACAATGCAGACCGCGGCCGATAAATTTCAAATATCGTAGCAATAAAGCTCAGATAACTGCCGGACCTATATCGCGAGCGACATCTGTCACGCACCCGCGGTACTAATGTTGTGCCAACATGTGTTTTCACACGTGGAATTACCGATATCACCTCCACAAATCTACGTGCAAGCGGAGAATCGGAATTATATATACCCGCACGGTGACATCTAGCGGTGGCAACACGAAACGACATAATTACGTGATTAAAGAATCTATTATTGTTGTTGTTATTTAAGACCGGCCAACCCTGATATATGTTCGGTCATTAGTCGGCTTGTTAAGTTCAACTTAAGGGGGAATTCTCGAGAGTCGCACGGCGCGAATTTGTTAAGATTTGTACCCACCTAGTGGTAAGCAGATTAGCCGGATAAGTGTAGATTAATTTGATCAGATTGGTGCCAACGCCGCGCTGTTATTTCTTTCTTTCTTTCTTTCGTTTCGTTTAATTTGAAACGCGCTCGCTCCAAGCGCAAATTGCTCATTTGCATGACGACGACGACGACTGTCGAGTTGTTCGAAATAAAAGAAACAATCGCCAGTCGATAACTTGTCTACTGTCGAGGCGAGTCGAGTTTGGAAACTTTCGACAAATTATGCTCATAAACTGTTGTGTTGTAAATTAGTACGAGGACTAAGACAATATTTCTTTTTTGCAACATTATACAGTGTGCACACAGAAAAGTGATTATTTGGAACAAGGAAACATAATTTCTTGAATTTATTTACTAGATTCAAATGCATATTTTCTTGGATGTAGAAAGTTAGGTATATACACGAAATGCCACATACTCAATCTAAGTAAAATAATTTCTCAGATAAATGCTGTCGACAAATAAATTCTTTCTTTATAAGAACCAATATTGCATTGAAAGAAGTAATTGAATTTTTCATCCCAAAAATGTCAATTTCTCCAACGAAGTAATAGTAAATGCATCCAAGTGCTTACTTGATTGAAGAAAATATAAGACATTTAATATAAGTAAGTATTGTTTACTGAATAAAAACCCACCAATTAGTTAACTGAAGCGATTCTCACTTCTTTCAAGTAATCCCTTTCTCTGGAATAAATATGCGCATCGTGATTTTGTCAAGCGTCGCGCGCCCGCGCGTAGGGCTGGCGCCGTAAAGGAGCGAAACCTAGTACAAAAACAACAAGGAAGTATCCGTAGGGGATGTACCTTGTGATTAGTGTACAATAAACGTTTCAACACGGAATAATTTGATGTAAGGCACGCAACTGGTTAGAACGAGTAAGTAAATATAACATACCTATCTTGTTAATTAGCAATAGAAAACGTATTTGTGCCAAATCTTTAAAATTCTTACATTACGTAGCTAAAAATATTTACCGGGAGTACAAATATATATACTCCATTGAAGACTGTTTACTTTCTTCACCAGAGTAACAACTTTCTTAAATCTAGTAATTATTCCAAAAAATAAAATGTCTTGGAGGGTGCAATAAAACGCGCTTGGTCAGTCAGAGATAGTTTAATTCTTAAAGGTTTTCACATAGCCTACGTTTCGCCGTTTTTGTTCTTCGGCTTCATCAGGGCCTACAATGGCAAAATAAAATAAAATAATAGACAATCGAACAAAAACAAATAACATATTAAGAATCGTACTGCATGCGTATTGACTGGAAGAATGATGTTTGGGGTTCCATGGTAAGCCTGGTTGTATGTTAACTGGGCTGGGGTTTGTATCGACTGTAGTGATATATTTGGAGGGTGCAATAAAACGCGCTTGGTCAGTCAGGGGTAGTTTAATGCTTAAGGTTTTCACATAGCCTACGTTTCGCCGTTTTTGTTCTTCGGCTTCATCAGGGCCTACAATGGCAAAATAAAATAAAATAATAGACAATCGAACAAAAACAAATAACATATTAAGAATCGTACTGCATGCGTATTGACTGGAAGAATGATGTTTGGGGTTCCATGGTAAGCCTGGTTGTATGTTAACTGGGCTGGGGTTTGTATCGACTGTAGTGATATATTTGGAGGGTGCAATAAAACGCGCTTGGTCAGTCAGGGGTAGTTTAATTCTTAAAGGTTTTCACATAGCCTACGTTTCGCCGTTTTTGTTCTTCGGCTTCATCAGGGCCTACAATGGCAAAATAAAATAAAATAATAGACAATCGAACAAAAACAAAAAACATATTAAGAATCGTACTGCATGCGTATTGACTGGAAGAATGATGTTTGGGGTTCCATGGTAAGCCTGGTTGTATGTTAACTGGGCTGGGGTTTGTATCGACTGTAGTGATATATTTGGAGGGTGCAATAAAACGCGCTTGGTCAGTCAGGGGTAGTTTAATTCTTAAAGGTTTTCACATAGCCTACGTTTCGCCGTTTTTGTTCTTCGGCTTCATCAGGGCCTACAATGGCAAAATAAAATAAAATAATAGACAATCGAACAAAAACAAATAACATATTAAGAATCGTACTGCATGCGTATTGACTGGAAGAATGATGTTTGGGGTTCCATGGTAAGCCTGGTTGTATGTTAACTGGGCTGGGGTTTGTATCGACTGTAGTGATATATTGGAGGGTGCAATAAAACGCGCTTGGTCAGTCAGGGGTAGTTTAATTCTTAAAGGTTTTCACATAGCCTACGTTTCGCCGTTTTTGTTCTTCGGCTTCATCAGGGCCTACAATGGCAAAATAAAATAAAATAATAGACAATCGAACAAAAACAAATAACATATTAAGAATCGTACTGCATGCGTATTGACTGGAAGAATGATGTTTGGCGTTCCATGGTAAGCCTGGTTGTATGTTAACTGGGCTGGGGTTTGTATCGACTGTAGTGATATATTGGAGGGTGCAATAAAACGCGCTTGGTCAGTCAGGGGTAGTTTAATTCTTAAAGGTTTTCACATAGCCTACGTTTCGCCGTTTTTGTTCTTCGGCTTCATCAGGGCCTACAATGGCAAAATAAAATAAAATAATAGACAATCGAACAAAAACAAAAACATATTAAGAATCGTACTGCATGCGTATTGACTGGAAGAATGATGTTTGGGGTTCCATGGTAAGCCTGGTTGTATGTTAACTGGGCTGGGGTTTGTATCGACTGTAGTGATATATTGGAGGGTGCAATAAAACGCGCTTGGTCAGTCAGGGGTAGTTTAATTCTTAAAGGTTTTCACATAGCCTACGTTTCGCCGTTTTTGTTCTTCGGCTTCATCAGGGCCTACAATGGCAAAATAAAATAAAATAATAGACAATCGAACAAAAACAAAAAACATATTAAGAATCGTACTGCATGCGTATTGACTGGAAGAATGATGTTTGGGGTTCCATGGTAAGCCTGGTTGTATGTTAACTGGGCTGGGGTTTGTATCGACTGTAGTGATATATTTGGAGGGTGCAATAAAACGCGCTTGGTCAGTCAGGGGTAGTTTAATTCTTAAAGGTTTTCACATAGCCTACGTTTCGCCGTTTTTGTTCTTCGGCTTCATCAGGGCCTACAATGGCAAAATAAAATAAAATAATAGACAATCGAACAAAAACAAATAACATATTAAGAATCGTACTGCATGCGTATTGACTGGAAGAATGATGTTTGGGGTTCCATGGTAAGCCTGGTTGTATGTTAACTGGGCTGGGGTTTGTATCGACTGTAGTGATATATTTGGAGGGTGCAATAAAACGCGCTTGGTCAGTCAGGGGTAGTTTAATTCTTAAAGGTTTTCACATAGCCTACGTTTCGCCGTTTTTGTTCTTCGGCTTCATCAGGGCCTACAATGGCAAAATAAAATAAAATAATAGACAATCGAACAAAAACAAAAAACATATTAAGAATCGTACTGCATGCGTATTGACTGGAAGAATGATGTTTGGGGTTCCATGGTAAGCCTGGTTGTATGTTAACTGGGCTGGGGTTTGTATCGACTGTAGTGATATATTTGGAGGGTGCAATAAAACGCGCTTGGTCAGTCAGGGGTAGTTTAATTCTTAAAGGTTTTCACATAGCCTACGTTTCGCCGTTTTTGTTCTTCGGCTTCATCAGGGCCTACAATGGCAAAATAAAATAAAATAATAGACAATCGAACAAAAACAAAAAACATATTAAGAATCGTACTGCATGCGTATTGACTGGAAGAATGATGTTTGGGGTTCCATGGTAAGCCTGGTTGTATGTTAACTGGGCTGGGGTTTGTATCGACTGTAGTGATATATTTGGAGGGTGCAATAAAACGCGCTTGGTCAGTCAGGGGTAGTTTAATTCTTAAAGGTTTTCACATAGCCTACGTTTCGCCGTTTTTGTTCTTCGGCTTCATCAGGGCCTACAATGGCAAAATAAAATAAAATAATAGACAATCGAACAAAAACAAATAACATATTAAGAATCGTACTGCATGCGTATTGACTGGAAGAATGATGTTTGGGGTTCCATGGTAAGCCTGGTTGTATGTTAACTGGGCTGGGGTTTGTATCGACTGTAGTGATATATTGGAGGGTGCAATAAAACGCGCTTGGTCAGTCAGGGGTAGTTTAATTCTTAAAGGTTTTCACATAGCCTACGTTTCGCCGTTTTTGTTCTTCGGCTTCATCAGGGCCTACAATGGCAAAATAAAATAAAATAATAGACAATCGAACAAAAACAAATAACATATTAAGAATCGTACTGCATGCGTATTGACTGGAAGAATGATGTTTGGGGTTCCATGGTAAGCCTGGTTGTATGTTAACTGGGCTGGGGTTTGTATCGACTGTAGTGATATATTGGAGGGTGCAATAAAACGCGCTTGGTCAGTCAGGGGTAGTTTAATTCTTAAAGGTTTTCACATAGCCTACGTTTCGCCGTTTTTGTTCTTCGGCTTCATCAGGGCCTACAATGGCAAAATAAAATAAAATAATAGACAATCGAACAAAAACAAAAACATATTAAGAATCGTACTGCATGCGTATTGACTGGAAGAATGATGTTTGGGGTTCCATGGTAAGCCTGGTTGTATGTTAACTGGGCTGGGGTTTGTATCGACTGTAGTGATATATTGGAGGGTGCAATAAAACGCGCTTGGTCAGTCAGGGGTAGTTTAATTCTTAAAGGTTTTCACATAGCCTACGTTTCGCCGTTTTTGTTCTTCGGCTTCATCAGGGCCTACAATGGCAAAATAAAATAAAATAATAGACAATCGAACAAAAACAAAAAACATATTAAGAATCGTACTGCATGCGTATTGACTGGAAGAATGATGTTTGGGGTTCCATGGTAAGCCTGGTTGTATGTTAACTGGGCTGGGGTTTGTATCGACTGTAGTGATATATTTGGAGGGTGCAATAAAACGCGCTTGGTCAGTCAGGGGTAGTTTAATTCTTAAAGGTTTTCACATAGCCTACGTTTCGCCGTTTTTGTTCTTCGGCTTCATCAGGGCCTACAATGGCAAAATAAAATAAAATAATAGACAATCGAACAAAAACAAATAACATATTAAGAATCGTACTGCATGCGTATTGACTGGAAGAATGATGTTTGGGGTTCCATGGTAAGCCTGGTTGTATGTTAACTGGGCTGGGGTTTGTATCGACTGTAGTGATATATTGGAGGGTGCAATAAAACGCGCTTGGTCAGTCAGGGGTAGTTTAATTCTTAAAGGTTTTCACATAGCCTACGTTTCGCCGTTTTTGTTCTTCGGCTTCATCAGGGCCTACAATGGCAAAATAAAATAAAATAATAGACAATCGAACAAAAACAAATAACATATTAAGAATCGTACTGCATGCGTATTGACTGGAAGAATGATGTTTGGGGTTCCATGGTAAGCCTGGTTGTATGTTAACTGGGCTGGGGTTTGTATCGACTGTAGTGATATATTGGAGGGTGCAATAAAACGCGCTTGGTCAGTCAGGGGTAGTTTAATTCTTAAAGGTTTTCACATAGCCTACGTTTCGCCGTTTTTGTTCTTCGGCTTCATCAGGGCCTACAATGGCAAAATAAAATAAAATAATAGACAATCGAACAAAAACAAATAACATATTAAGAATCGTACTGCATGCGTATTGACTGGAAGAATGATGTTTGGGGTTCCATGGTAAGCCTGGTTGTATGTTAACTGGGCTGGGGTTTGTATCGACTGTAGTGATATATTGGAGGGTGCAATAAAACGCGCTTGGTCAGTCAGGGGTAGTTTAATTCTTAAAGGTTTTCACATAGCCTACGTTTCGCCGTTTTTGTTCTTCGGCTTCATCAGGGCCTACAATGGCAAAATAAAATAAAATAATAGACAATCGAACAAAAACAAATAACATATTAAGAATCGTACTGCATGCGTATTGACTGGAAGAATGATGTTTGGGGTTCCATGGTAAGCCTGGTTGTATGTTAACTGGGCTGGGGTTTGTATCGACTGTAGTGATATATTTGGAGGGTGCAATAAAACGCGCTTGGTCAGTCAGGGGTAGTTTAATTCTTAAAGGTTTTCACATAGCCTACGTTTCGCCGTTTTTGTTCTTCGGCTTCATCAGGGCCTACAATGGCAAAATAAAATAAAATAATAGACAATCGAACAAAAACAAAAAACATATTAAGAATCGTACTGCATGCGTATTGACTGGAAGAATGATGTTTGGGGTTCCATGGTAAGCCTGGTTGTATGTTAACTGGGCTGGGGTTTGTATCGACTGTAGTGATATATTGGAGGGTGCAATAAAACGCGCTTGGTCAGTCAGGGGTAGTTTAATTCTTAAAGGTTTTCACATAGCCTACGTTTCGCCGTTTTTGTTCTTCGGCTTCATCAGGGCCTACAATGGCAAAATAAAATAAAATAATAGACAATCGAACAAAAACAAAAAACATATTAAGAATCGTACTGCATGCGTATTGACTGGAAGAATGATGTTTGGGGTTCCATGGTAAGCCTGGTTGTATGTTAACTGGGCTGGGGTTTGTATCGACTGTAGTGATATATTGGAGGGTGCAATAAAACGCGCTTGGTCAGTCAGGGGTAGTTTAATTCTTAAAGGTTTTCACATAGCCTACGTTTCGCCGTTTTTGTTCTTCGGCTTCATCAGGGCCTACAATGGCAAAATAAAATAAAATAATAGACAATCGAACAAAAACAAATAACATATTAAGAATCGTACTGCATGCGTATTGACTGGAAGAATGATGTTTGGGGTTCCATGGTAAGCCTGGTTGTATGTTAACTGGGCTGGGGTTTGTATCGACTGTAGTGATATATTTGGAGGGTGCAATAAAACGCGCTTGGTCAGTCAGGGGTAGTTTAATTCTTAAAGGTTTTCACATAGCCTACGTTTCGCCGTTTTTGTTCTTCGGCTTCATCAGGGCCTACAATGGCAAAATAAAATAAAATAATAGACAATCGAACAAAAACAAAAAACATATTAAGAATCGTACTGCATGCGTATTGACTGGAAGAATGATGTTTGGGGTTCCATGGTAAGCCTGGTTGTATGTTAACTGGGCTGGGGTTTGTATCGACTGTAGTGATATATTGGAGGGTGCAATAAAACGCGCTTGGTCAGTCAGGGGTAGTTTAATTCTTAAAGGTTTTCACATAGCCTACGTTTCGCCGTTTTTGTTCTTCGGCTTCATCAGGGCCTACAATGGCAAAATAAAATAAAATAATAGACAATCGAACAAAAACAAAAAACATATTAAGAATCGTACTGCATGCGTATTGACTGGAAGAATGATGTTTGGGGTTCCATGGTAAGCCTGGTTGTATGTTAACTGGGCTGGGGTTTGTATCGACTGTAGTGATATATTGGAGGGTGCAATAAAACGCGCTTGGTCAGTCAGGGGTAGTTTAATTCTTAAAGGTTTTCACATAGCCTACGTTTCGCCGTTTTTGTTCTTCGGCTTCATCAGGGCCTACAATGGCAAAATAAAATAAAATAATAGACAATCGAACAAAAACAAATAACATATTAAGAATCGTACTGCATGCGTATTGACTGGAAGAATAATGTTTGGGGTTCCATGGTAAGCCTGGTTGTATGTTAACTGGGCTGGGGTTTGTATCGACTGTAGTGATATATTTGGAGGGTGCAATAAAACGCGCTTGGTCAGTCAGGGGTAGTTTAATTCTTAAAGGTTTTCACATAGCCTACGTTTCGCCGTTTTTGTTCTTCGGCTTCATCAGGGCCTACAATGGCAAAATAAAATAAAATAATAGACAATCGAACAAAAACAAAAAACATATTAAGAATCGTACTGCATGCGTATTGACTGGAAGAATGATGTTTGGGGTTCCATGGTAAGCCTGGTTGTATGTTAACTGGGGTTTGTATCGACTGTAGTGATATATTGGAGGGTGTAGTGATTTATTGGGGTTCCTTACCATGGAACCCCAAACATCATTCTTCCAGTCAATACGCATGCAGTACGATTCTTAATATGTTTTTTGTTTTTGTCCGATTGTCTATTATTTTATTTTATTTTGCCATTGTAGGCCCTGATGAAGCCGAAGAACAAAAACGGCGAAACGTAGGCTATGTGAAAACCTTTAAGAATTAAACTACCCCTGACTGACCAAGCGCGTTTTATTGCACCCTCCAATATATCACTACAGTCGATACAAACCCCAGTTAAAATAAAATGTCTTGGTTGAAGTCAATAATCTCTCGCGTATATACGAACCTACCAACTACTTCATCTAAGTAATTCTCTCGTCGTTCGAGAGATCACTTTTCTGTGTGTAAAATTGGAATTAGTGTTAACATTAGTAAAAGAATGTTGAAGAAACTCAAGGGATTTCAAATTTTAATAACGACAGTAAAATAAACGACGGTCAAACCCCCTAATAATTATAAAGTGAAACATCAGAGACGTAATCGAATCAAATTACGTCGCTAAGTGCATCGGAAATGTCACAAAAGATTTAACAAGCGACGCGGAAGAATTTAACGGGCCGGACTGAAATCACAGTGATTACCCTGTGCCAACATAACTTTTAGTTTTCCCGGCGATTAGGGACCCCCTGAAACAATTCGGCTTTCGACAGCGGTAAATAGAACGAGTGTGTAATTTAATAATGCAGAAGTAACGACAGAACTCATAGGGCAAAGCAGGGCAGAGCAGGGCAGAGAACCAACTCGAGTACACATACGTATATACTCGCCTGAATAATTATTACAGTAGGGGGAGTCCCGGAGTTGAACTGCACGAGGGTTGAACTGATTTCACCACCGTGGGAAAACCTCCGACGTACACCTGTCCTGCTCGGTAAAGCCGATTTCCGTCGAGATTTTCGTGGGTGCTGAACGTTTTCGTGTTCGTTCTTTTTCCGTGTTCTGGTATGTGAAAGAATCGCGGAATTGTTTTACATGAAATTCTGGCGAGGGGAGTCGCCGAGCGGATATGTAATTATACAATTTTAAAGCGGTGATTTCGGGGTACCGGTCGGCTGTTACCACAAAACCTGGGTTATGTAATTGTGGGGAGTGCGTAATTTTTGTTGAAGTTATGACGGGTATCATCAGGCGAGACCGTGGTTTTCATTTTTACACCCTTGCACCAGATGGTTCATATTCTTAGATAACCAAATGGATAAATTGGGGTAAAAACGTCCAATATAAATTTTTGTTGTGTTGAACAATTTATTGCCAAGTGATTGCAAATTATATTAGTACGCCAATTTGACGTCTTATAAAACTTGTATAATAATATACTATTAATGTTGATAATAGTTTATTTGTCATTAATTTTTTTATTATGTGCGGACATTTGGGCTTTGAAAAAGAAAAACTACATAATTTCCTTAAGAAAAAAATATGACAAAATTCAAATATTTAAAGAAAATCATAAACTTTAGGCCTCCTGCGGGAGAATTAAATATTATTCAATTAGGCCAATTTTTTTTGTTGTATATGAGGGTCCACAGGAACAACTTTTTATCAACTTGAAATTTTGAATTTCGAAAAAAACGTTTTTACGATACACCCTAATGGACATGTATGCGGTTATATACCCTCTAGGAGATACCTCTTACAAGGAGATTACTAAAGGGATATCTATCGTCATCCTTCACATTATTTTCAAGACAACTATTCTGTTAACTCAAAACAATCGTTTTCTTAAAGCAATTATTTAGGTTGTTTTATATTAAAGGAATATTCTTATTATAAGTATGTGTGGTCTTAAAACAAACAATAGTATATTATAATACAAGTTTTATAAGACAAAAATTGGCGCACTAGTTGTTTTGGAACGAACAAATGGAACGAGTGCGCCAATACGTCTTATAAAACGAGTGTTATATAATATGTTTTCAACTTTGCGACATTAATTTTACATAAATTGAAAATTGAAAGTAAAGAAAATTGCGGTTGTCATTTTACAATCTAGAGTAATTTTATCTTCAATAGTTGGCAGTTGTGATAAAATTCACAAATTTGATTGAGGCGAGCCAATAGCGATCGAGATGTCAGCCTTATTTGACACTTGACGTCAATATCATCAATCTTGTAAAAATAAATGTTACTAAAACTTTGCGATCTAGTGTTTTCATAACGACATTGAAATCGGTTTCGTTATGAGTTTATAGCGAACGCAAAGTAGAAAAGTTATGTTAAGAATCATTTTCTTACCATTAGTCCATTTCTCTGTATGTAAAGATTATGATACATTATAAAGTTGCTGTTTCAAAATTAAGACATACTTTATGTCGATTATATGCATAGTTATCAAGAAAATCCTAATTAAACATGTCAGTTTTTACCTATTTATCTACAAACTAAAACACATTAATTAAAATTTCACCTTTTCTTGCTACATCTTGTCCACAAATTTCAGAAATTGTTATGGATCGAAAATCTAAATCTTGAGAATTGATATGGAGTGCAAGAGACACTGACCAACTTCCATAATTACTGTACAGGGTGGTTCAAATTTTGTCCACAAAAACATCATCTTAGTTCTCTAAGTACAACAAGTTTTAACACGTCATTTTCCCGAAAATTACTTGCGATCGATTTTTCAAAGTATTGCGAAACATATTGAACTTTAAAGCTAACATTGCAAAGTTTTGTTTTAGCTGTGTGTCTTTTACGACCATTCACATATTGGTATTAATCAAAAAACAAAATGTTAGGAATTCATATGCCTTTTTTACAGAATACTTGAGAAACCACCCAAGTTCTTTAATTACTCCACAGGGTGTTTCAAACTAAGAGTAACAAAACAACAATCATTTCAATCATTTTCTTTTCAAAATTCTAAAAGCTTTATCAAAAAAGTTTATCAAAATTTCTTTGTCGATTGTTGAACATGTCTGATTTTGGTTTATGTGGTGTTGTAATTTTTATTTTGTGAAATATTAAGACCTACATTCTCTTTAAGCATATTGGATTAATCTAGCGTGACAAAAAATACATTAAACTGAACAGATCTACACAGGTAATGGAGTGTACTCATGGAGATATAGTAGCTGCAACATTTACGCAAATGGAACAGACGCAAATGCTACTTTAACAGCTGAATATGAATACAATATTCGAATAATAGCTGACCGAAGATGAACTCTAATATGTATTAAAAAAAAAACACTCTGTAACCATATTAGAATTATTATAATATAAAACTATTCCTGTTGCTGGTAATATTTAATTTATTGAACATTAAAGCAACCGAAAAAATGATTATTTGTCACGTCAAGCCTTCTATTTAGTTCCTTGTTTGTGCAGTACACGTGCAGAAGCATACATAGTATGTACTATGTATGAATGTAGTATACGTGTATATGAGATCTGTGTAGGTACGTGTAAGTGACAAATTTACTTGGGCATATCACCGGTAGGTAGGCACTCCGGCGTTTTACTTTACCGCTGTAACAAGAGTCGGTCTCGCCATCTAGAATTTCACCGCCCGTATGTGGGCCTTCAACATCGTGACATGTCATTTTCTCCGCTGGATATCATCTCGCATCGCACAAGCTCTGCTTATAGCTATAGCACGCGGACTGTGAACTGTGCGGGACGCGACTACATGTAAAACAACGCTGTACTGCTACCACCTATGCTACCAGACATGCTAGACATAGATATTTTATTTATGTTTTCTTTTTTTTGAAAATGTCTTGCAGAATTTATTGGTTACTGTTGACTTCTGAAATTATGCCAGCGATACTTAATCTAAAGTTTAGTGTTTTCCTTGTCAATTCTAGTCCGTCAATTCATCTGAAATGGTTCAGAAAAAATAAAGTTGGCAGCTTTCCATTTTGTAGAAAAATTTCAAATTTATTTAATGAATCTCTCTCTCTATGTTTTGAGAGTGCAATAAAATAATTATTTTTTTTTATTTAACTCGTTTCAGAAACCTCCTTTTGCGATGGACGTCTACCTGCTATAAAATACATCTTGGTCAAAAAAGAAGAGGTTTCACAACTCCAAACAATCCTGGATAATCGATTTCAGAGCTGTTAGAAAATAACTGGAATTAGAAGTTTCCACAAATATTTCATAAATTCTCAAAATTGAGATATTATAAGCTACATACGTATAAAAAGGTAAGAAGATTGTAGATATTTAAAAAAATTATACGGTTTGAGTCCACCAATGTATCAGCCAGTATACAGGTTGTTTCTTAATAACATGTTAATATTTAAGGAGGTTATTCTTGGGTCTATTTTGAGAAAAAAAACTCATAAGCACATATACCCTATAGGTCTTAACTTTTGAACTATACAGGGTGGTAAAGTTTTAAGAAAAAAATCTTTTCTTTATGATAACTTTGGTATGATCCTAGATATTCTTGTGAAACGAAGTACACTCTTGGAATTAAGTAAGTTCTATAAATATTTTAGCAGTGTGTCGATGATACATCCAAGTACAAGTTGTTTGTTACTCTGGCCGACCGCTCGGCCGCTAAGTGCAAAAAATTGTCCGTTTACGCTTCAACTCGTATATCGGAAATTTATTATTTGCGAAACCTTGTTCGAATGCTTTGAATTGGTTTATAATGATTTATATGTTTCTATTTATTAGCTTAATGTGTAATTAATTAATGTAATTCTTACATTGCAATGTAACTGTGTTTTTATTAAATATGACGTTAATTTTATATTAATAAACATAAAAGTTTTCAATTACATGAAATGAAAATCTCACTTCAAGATATTGCATACAACACAACAAATTATACTTACAACCTTAATGCATCTAATAGCTTTTTTTGTGTTAATAAATACAAAAATCAATTTGTTGTTGTCACTATTTTTACTTTTCAAGTTATTTCAGAACTGACATGTGTATTAATATTTATTCACAAAATAGAAATATAATAAAATTAAATTGCTTTAAATTTGTCTTTATGGTAATTTGTTAAATGTGATTTACTGGTGTTTTCGAGATATTTAGCTTCAACGATATTTTGCAGTGTTTAACTTAATAAACAGAAAGGAGTATGTATTTTGTATAGCATGAATGTATCATTACTATTTTTTTATATTATTATTTTGTATTTACTTTACAGCAATATGTTCCAAATATCTGACAACTGAAAATAGTGACAATTATGTATATCACTAATTTACAAAAATTTTTGGAAGCAAGCTCTAGATTTTCGACGAATTTTGATGGAATGTAAATATGTTATAATTATTATTTAAAAAAAATAAACCAAAAAGACGACCATCTAAAAGAACATTTATACAAAAAAAAATTATGTCATCAAATTTGACCTGGGTTGAGTATAGATTGGTAACTGGTATATAATTTCCCAAAAGGAGACGCTTCAGAAAGAAAAGTTGTTGGTTTCTCTTACGTATAGCTTTTATTGTATATTAATTACTCACAATCATATGCAATAAAAGCTATATGTAAGACAAACCAATAACTTGACGATTTGAACCAGGGACCTTTGCGTCGCTAGCACAATGCTCTCCCATCTGAGCTATTGACATCGTGCTAGCGACGCAAAGGGGCTTGGTTCAAATCCAGGTTGTGGCTGTAATTTTTGATATATTTAAAATTTACATCCCGCCTGTATGTTACCATATTATTAACTTATAATATTACTTTGACAAAGTATGTCGTTAAACATTTTCAGTTATAGTTTATATTGTTTGGAAATTTCAAAATGTTATTTTAATAATAATAAAAAATTAATTAGTTATCAAACAATGCAAAACCAAAAATGAAACACAATAAATACATATTACAACAATAAAAAATTATTAATTATAAGTGAAATGTTAATAAGTTGTCTTAACAAATGAACAAAAGAAAATACCAAAATGTTTTGTTTTTTTTCTAGAAAGTAGAAAGTAGTATGTTTCATATGGTCTTATTGGTTTTCTCTGTTCCTTCTGAAGTTGGAGCCGTTTAAAATATGATTTTGTTAATAATTCAAACGGCTGTAACTTTTTAATGAATTGAAAAAGTAATTTACTTTCTGAAAAAAATTGTTTTGCGGAAGAAACGTGGGACAGCCTGTATATATTTCTATAATTTAAATTATTTTGGTTGTCAAGCATGTATTAGATGTCATGAAAGATAATTGAACATTAACTGCTGTAAAGTAAATACGGATATAAAATTTCCATTGTCCTTCATACAAAATACATGCTCGTCCTAAATGTAAATATAAATGAAATTTAGAGAATTATTTACATTTAGTGAATATATTTTAATATTACAATTCTGAAATAGTCTATATTTAGTGATAATCCTTGGCATCAAGTTGATTTGCGCATTTACTTACTTACTTACTTAAGCCCGTCATCCTACTGCTGGGCAAAGGCATTTACTTGCGTAATTAATATGTGTATTAGTTAACATAAATTTATATAATGTGTCATGATATTATGAAATATCTTAAAATGAGCTTTTCGTATCATATTATCAAATTTCATGTTTATTAATATTATTATAAAAGTAATTCTATATTTATTTAAATGCGTTACCTACTCGTAAACTTAACCGTAGTGATCATATTTCATTTATTACATTGCATTGAAGATATCACATTAAGGAAAATGTCGGACACGCTAAAAATAAACTAAATCCCGTTACATTACATCCATCGAAAAACCACCTCGTGACGGACAACTTTTTGCGAACCGGCCGGGTCGAGGTAGAACAGTACACGAATATATAACCGACATACTATTTTCAAATCCTGCGATAGCGATACGAACTTACTTATTTCCATGACTGTACATTTCTTCTATGCATCTAAAGGCATTTTCTGCTTTACAACCTATACACCACTGCTTTTTTTTTCAAAGTAAAATTATTTTTGAATGCCTCATTCTTTTCGGAGCAAATCTGGTCTTTTTTTCGTTTGACGTACGGTTTTCATATAAACAAATAAAATTCATTTGCATGTTGTTATGAAATTTGTTATTATCAAGGATTAAAACGTGTCTAGTAGGTAAGAAGCAGATTTTGTTTTGTAAACAAAAACAGTTTTGACAGTTGTCTACCTAGTTTTGACAGTTGTCTACCTAGTCTAGTTGTCACGTATTTAAGTCATCAAAATTAACAATACAGATGTTTTGCTTAACACCCTGTAGTTCAAAAGTTAAGACCTTTAGGACATATGTTTGTATGATTTTTTTTCTTAAAATGGCCCCGAGAAAAACCTCCTTAAATATTAGCATGTTATTAAGAAACACCCTGTATATTTTGAGGAGTTCATAAATTTTAAATGGTCAATCAAAGTACAAACTTGAATGTAAAACCAAAATTTCCGGAACACCTAAATAATTCTCCAACCAAAGAAATTAAAAAAAATTGTTCAAACAAAAGTCTTTTGGCTTTAAACCTATCGTTTAAATATATTTTCAATATACTGGGTGCTCATTTTGTTAAAGAAATTTGGTAACATTTCCTTTTTTTCTATAGATTTCTATTAATTCTAAGAATTTTTATAGGAATAATTTTTTTTTGGAAAATCCATTATATTTTTAATTATGAGCTATTAACCAAAAATAGCCAAAATTACCTTAATAATTCTAAACTGCAAAAAAAATCGAAGAAACTTTTTAAATAAAAGTTTTTCGGGTTTAAACATCTCGTTCAAAAATATTTTTAATATACAGGGTGTTTCTCTTATGAAAATTTGCAAACCTTTCCTTTTTCTAACAGAACATCCTGTATATTTCACATTTTTTAATGCTAAGATTAATTCTAAGAATTTTATGTAGGAATTACTTTTTTTTATAAAATGCATTAATTTTTATTTATAAGCAATGAATCAAAACTTATGAACTTTTACTTTAACCAAACGGATAAAAAGAAATCCAAGAGAAAATAACAACACAATTAACTACAATTAAATTAAACATTACAATTAAATCGATGAAATATTTAAATAAAAGTTTTTCGGGTTTAAACAAGCTATCGTTTAAATATATTTTTAATATACAGGATGTTTCTTTTATTATGGAAATTTGCATACCTTTCTTTTTTCTAACAGAGCACCCTGTATATTTCACATGTTTTAATGCTGATTAATGCTAAGAACTTTATGTAGGAATTATTTTTTCTATAAAATGCATTAATTTTTAGTTATAAGCAATTAATCAAAACTCATGGACTTTTACTTTTACCAAACGGATAAAAAATATAAAAAATCCAAGAGAAAATAACAACACAATTAAATACAGTTAAATTTGAAGGTCGAGCCTTTTGATTAATGGCACATAACTCAAAAGCAATGATTTAAAAAAAATATTTCAACAAAAGGTTTTTAGTATTAATCTTTGGAGGAAAGAAATTGAAAATATACGTGGTATTCTTTAGAAAATGGAAAGGTTTGCAAATTTCCATAATAAAATGAACATACTGTATATATTAAAACTATATTTAAACGAGAGGTTGTTTAAACCCAAAAAAACGTTTATTTGAAAGTTTTTAGATTTTTTTTGCAGTTAGAGAATTATTTAGATGTACCGGTAATTAGGACTATTTTTAGAATTAATCTAATTAAAAAAATTAATAATATATAGAGTGTATTTTAAAAAAGGAAAAGGTTACCAAATTTCTATAATAACAACCCTGTATATTGAAAATATATTTAAGCGAAAGCTTGTTTAAAGCCAAAAAACTTGATCGAACAATTTTTGTAAATTTATTACGGTTGGAGAATTATTTAGGTGTTCCGGTAATTTTGGCTAACCCTGTGTAGACGGTTTACCTTAAAAGCCAATTAAAAAATCTGTTACAGAAATACTGAATCAAGTCTGAATCAAAAAACAAAAACTTTTTAAGGCCATATTCGAAATTAGGTTAAAATTACCGAAAACAAATTAAGATTTGTCGAGTAATCTAATCGTTTAAACTTTATAAACTAATTTAAAACAGTATCAACCTAAGAAATCTTCGAATCTCTCCACAAGATGAAAGAATAGATGAAAGCAATTGACCGCGTTTCACGATCCATGCTCACAATGATCACTAGCGAGCGGCGGCGCGGCGCTTTTAAAACTGTTCTCTATCTTAGAATAGATATTCCGATCCATTCGCACCTCGGACTACGTTCTAGAATCAAGAATCTAGATCCCTTATCTATTAAAAACAACGTTTGGGTTAATTAGCGGCGAAAGATCGCCGCGTGGGGACTTCGGCTGGCATCGTTGGCGACCCCATCTGTCGTTTGCCGTACTGTACGGTACTGGAAGTAGAAAATCCGTGGGAGAGAAAGCCGACCGCGGTCGGCCGCGCGATGGAGATCGGATTTAATATCGATGAATCCCGGCAGGCGTGGGTATGGCGCCGCGCTCCACTAAGCGTGGTTCCCTGGCGGATCGCGCCGCGGCGCGCTGCGGTCACCTGCTCGCTCGCCCGCCCGCCTGCACACCGGAACCGGAAGCGGGGCCTGCCGATTCCGTCACATGGGAATCTCGGACGGAACGCGCGCACTGACGGACGGGTTCGCGTGTGATTTTTTTTATCAATCGCCGAAACAACGCTGATTTTAATTTTAAATATAAAATTAAAAGTTAAAAATATCGTTGTTTGTTTTTAATTTTGTACGCGCTGCGAAGAACACTTGGGAAAAGTTGGGATGGCGGAGTTTACAAATTTAAGTATTATTAAAACTAATAGTTTCAATCAAAGAAATAATTGGAGTTTTTAATAATAATAATAATAATAAATCAAAGGCTTCCGCAGGAAATCAACAATAAGTGACGTTTTATGTAAAGAATTATAACAAATTGATAAATACTTAATAAATAATATATAAACTATAAACTACATGAACACTTAAACTTTTTAAACTCTTGACAAATGTCAAACACTAAACTAAAATAAAATAACAACATAATATCCGTGAAAAAATAAATTAGTCAAAAATTATGTCGATCCCTACAAGATTTCAATACCTAACATTAATAAATATTATAAATTATAGTTACATTTTCTACGTCAGTTTTTAAATTACAAGTATTTAATTCATTAATAAACAGCTTTTCCAATAAGATTCTATTTCGTTGATTATAGTCCAGTAATTTTAGATTTATGATATACGTTGTATTAAGAAGATTAAAATGCAGTCGGTGAAACTGATACCAATTGATAGCTTATGGTTCCAGTAGTAACATATTAAAATGTTTAGAAACATAGTTAATAGGAACATTTTTAATTAATTAAAAAACATTGAAAACTTGTGCCTGTCAGACTTTAATCCTTCATTTCTCGACTAATTCAACTAATTTTTTGCCATTCCACGTCAAACAATTATTTGACATTAAAACGGGCATTTCTCATGTCATTTGACTGGTTGACCGGAAATCCCAAAAAATACTTCAATCAATAGGGTATTCCGGTCATGTCAAAATTTAAGCATATATTCGGTTTAACCTATTGTACAATTTATGAGGATTTATAAAGTTAAGCTATGAGCTTTTTGATTTAGTCTTTCTATGAGATAATTGCAATTAAAAGCGCAATTCGTTTGAATTCACCGACCACCCTCGGAAATACACGATGATTACCGATTCCTAGTAGCGCTGGCAACAGCGGACAGCTCTCGAACAGCTGATCGGCCAAGTTGACGGTTGGCGACCCTGTTGTTTGACAACGAATAAAGGTAATTATTTTGAGGGATGATTTTGTCTTTCCCAAAGCTTGAAGCCAAACATCTCTCATCTTGCTAGTCGGCAATGTAAAGAAAATCTTATCCTGGAGTTACTGTTCTACTGCTGTTACAGCCCGGCACAGAACAATGTCGGCGTTGGAGTTTATACATTTTGAACAAGTGTTTGATATAACCTCAATAACCAAAGCAGGTGTCAAGAAACGAGCGATTCTAAACGTTGACACAACAGAAGACAAAATTTACTACGTGCTCCCTAGATATAGCAACGTTGTCAAGTCGCTCATTTTGAGCGGTCTTTGTGACGTCACAAAGACCAATCCTAATTCAAACTTCAAACGACGATTTCTCCTAATCTAAAACAATGTTTGATATTTTACTTGTGAAGTAGCAAACAGTAGCACCCATAGTTTGTAAAAGATGACAATTTCAAAAACACCGGAATACCCTATTATACAAAATTAACTATTCATTTTCTGGTGTAGGTTCCGAAACCTTTTAATGGTAAAATTTGTCTGATAAAGTGTGGTTTTTTTAGTCTTGCGATTAACTGAGTGAGATTCGAGGAATGAAGAATTAATGTCTGTCAGCCACAATTTTTTCAATTGTTTTTTGTTAATTAAAAATGTTCCTATTAACTATGATTTCGAAACATTTTAATATGTTACTCTGGGAATCATAAGCTATCGATGGTGTCAGTTTCATCGACTGCATTTGAATTTCCGAATCAAAATCTAGGCTGACTGGACTATTATAATAATACGGCAAATACAAATTTCATAAATGAATTATTAAAGATATATAAGAAGTTTTATTACATTCTTTATAAAAATCATTTCATGGTGTTTTTATGATTATTTGCAAACTTGTCATAGACGTTCTTCGTAATTTAAAGAAAGATCTCGTAAATTCAATATAATATAATTGTAATTTTACAAAAATATCTCAATATCACAACAATATCGCTGGCATTAAATCTTCAGTTCAGTTGTCTAATGCTTATGAATGCATTTTTTACTTTCAGCGTGATAACAATAATAGTATATATTTCTTATTATATAATATATATATATATATATATATATATATATAAATAATAGTATTATTTTAAAATGAAAATTAAGCTTATTGTTTTGAACACGGTTATGGTTCGAGACGTCTTAAAGAACAGTATTAACAAAACGCTGTAAAACCGCAATTTTTAGTAACTTTTTGATTGTTGTTATTTCTATTTTTGTTTTTCAGTTATTTCTTTTTGTATTTTGATAACATTTTTACAGGAGGAAGAAGAAGTATATTCGGATAAGCATGTATGAGGAGGACAGTTGACAGGATGAAGATGACGAAACGTAGGAGAAGGAGATGCAGAAGCATTTTTGGTTGATTCAGAATGATCAGAAAAGAGGTGAATATGCAGAGGAAAAGAAGGCTAAAGAACCAATTTTCTTTGAGAGTGACGACGCAAAGTAGAAATCGAACAAGTAAGTTACACGATTGTTCACAATACTTACATTAAAACTCAGAAATCATCGCTTCCTAAAGTATTTCTATTGTTTTTGTGTTACTATAGTACGGTCAATATACTGGCGGAATAATATATAACAGAACAATATTTTTAATTTAAGACCCAGATCTCCAAATAATGAGTTGGGCTATTTAAAAAATTAATGTTATTTCTATGTCTTTTTTTCAGATATAGTCCAATTCATATTCATACAAAAATACATTGTTATCCCTCTTAATTTATTCCTATATATCCATACTTAATTTGTGTGGAATTAGAGATCGATTAACACATATTAAGCCGAGTTTCAAGGTGCTCAAAATAAAAAATATGTTCAATTTAATCATATTAAAAGACAATAAAAATCATATTTATTTTGTTTAGGACAATAAATTTAAATACTACAGTTTATTAACAAAATAATTATTTTTCAACCTTTAGAATCTAGATATCATAGTGATGACTTGAATTGATTATAATTTGACTAGTTTTTGAGTTAGTTAGCGACAAAAATTAGCAAAATACACAATAACGCATCTTTTTTTTTCGACTTTTCATTATCAAAATGCACATTTATATCAAATTTCGTCAGTACACCATTGAAAGAATCACGGTAAATCCGTCAAAAATGGTTTTGAACAAACTTTCAAGATTTCAGATGTAAGTACAAAGATTAACGTTTAATATGAGATCCTTTTGAGGTTTCTAGGGCAATTGGTTCAACTTGTATAAATTTGTAAAAATTACCGTTTGTTGCGTTTGTTTTTTAATTTTGTCCCCACTTTTTGCGAAAACCTTACGCGATGGAAAATTCTTGAGCTCCGATTTGTTTACAGGGCAACTCAAAATGTAATTTCACATTCAATTCACAAAATCCATATTCCATAAAGTTATTGATATGTCCCAATTTTTAATTGTCCTTTCCTCGAAAATTTTGATATGTAAGGTAGTTTCCGCC
Organism: Aphodius sticticus; assembly: GCA_963966075.1. Classification (NCBI taxonomy): domain Eukaryota; kingdom Metazoa; phylum Arthropoda; class Insecta; order Coleoptera; family Scarabaeidae; genus Aphodius; species Aphodius sticticus. The sequence continues at coordinate 1,307,113 of OZ014508.1, read as the reverse complement.
ACCACATAGAAAATTAGAAGGTCTACCAAAATCAATTAGAACAGAAAAGATCAGCTTTAAAAAAGTTTTGATGCTTCAACAATTTTGCAAGTTAGAATTATATCATTTCATAATTTTTGTATATCTACTAAGGTCTATTTGATTAAAATCTGATCCAATGTTAATCTAAATGTGATGTGAAAACACACATTTCTGCTTCTCTGTTCTACGGTACGAATTTTCCAATGTCGTCTATATTATATTTCATTTTTTATCGTCGACCTGACGGGTTATGTATATATGCGGCACGTCAGGACGTCGCGACCAAAATCGATAGGTAATTTCGGCCCTATCACGAAATTGCGGCGCGTTTGCATGCGGTGAATTTTTATTTCAGTTCGTAGGTACCGCCACCGCCGACAGCCGCCACCGGCGCTCGCCGTGCGATAAGAACCGCCGCCTCTAAGGGCAATTTGCACATGAAAGGCCGTTTCAATTTTTTCCTTTTGATTGTTATGGAGCGCCGCCGAAGGTGTTGACAGATTTATTTGCAGCTCAGTATTCATCGATCGTTCAGCTATAAATAAAAAACCGCGCTCAACCCTGCTTATGCCAGCCAAATGATGTCCGAATGAAATTAAAATATGTAGAGTGTTTGTAGAACAAAATATGGATTATCGAAAAAAAAAATAGTGTATTACTTTTCACGTATTAATTGTTTTTAACAACCTCAAATGGCTTTTTATTGAGCTTCTAAATGGAACACGCTGTATATTATTTGTTGGCTGCGATGTCAATTATCCTTTCTTCAATTTATATTGAATATGTCATACACCGATTGTTACTAGTTTTGTGATAATTGCAAGTTACCGATAATCTAGTGTAAGTACTAACTTTAATATTGCTCTGTATACAGGGTGTTTAGTAGTTTTATGTAAAATGTTTAAAGGGTGATAGAAGAGGTAACTTATCACCTATTTAACCAAGCTTATCCTTATATAAATTATTAAGGCTATCAAGATATAGGGTTGCCAACACTGTCATTTTCAATTTATTTTCTAAATGATTCTGGCCATGAAAGGCTACGTACTTCACGTTATTAATTTCATATTCATGAAAACCAACCAGTTCCCAAAAAGGGGATTTACATATTCTTTTCTTATTTAAGCAAGTTTTGAAAATCATTTTCATTCACATCATGTGAATTCTAAAAACAGGCTTTTATCCATGCTGTATTGCGGAGAGGCTTTGAGAATTCTAGACATTGTTCGATCATTTTTTTGTGTCACAAAGAAAAAACAGATTGTTCTAATAGTTTCCTTTTTAGCTTTTAACCTCACATCTCCATAACGTCAGATTTTTTATAAAGAAGGTTTAAAAATACCATCAAATTTCGACTTAATAAAGAATTCTATCAAGTCTAATTATTTTTTAGGGAAGCTAAACTTATGTTAAACTAGTTTAAATACTTACTTCTTGGATAAAATGCGTACAATTAATTGTAATTTAGCAAACGATGTAAAATATGTTATTTTCTTATATAAAGACAGCAATAGAGCCATATGTATTACTTCTAACCATGTACACAATTCCGATACACATGTCTGATTTACGGACGTGCTATATTTACATGTACCTAATTCCGACCCCTAAATTTGCAAATAATAGTGGTTAAAAGAATAGTACACCGTATTATTATGAAAATATAAACCATTTTTAGTCAGCCTAAATAGATATTATTAGAATTTTCTTAATTACTGTTAACCTGTAGCGATTTAAAAAGAAGTAGAATTGTAGTTACCTTATAAGGAAAAAATCAACTTTTACCATAACACTCAATCATCAAGATCAGTCAAACTTCTAGGTTATATTCTGACCGTTGGAACATTGGTAGAATAAGAAACGATTGTGGGTGTACTGTCAAATCAACAAACGGGAAGTCCTAAAATAAAATTTAATGTTATAGATTTCTTATTTTATCCAACTAAACAGAACTTTTTGCTCTCATATCCAAGTTAGTGGTAGGAATGAACAAAAAATATTCGTATCGATCAAATCGAATTGTTATTTATTTTATATTTGAGCGTATTGTTTTTAGTTGTTAATATGTATGTGACTGGTTGGCTGTTATTTTGTCGTGTTTTCAATATTAAAACAGAGTAGAGCAGAACCGTACCGGACGCGGATATACGCTGATTGACTGCAGACTAATTACTGTTTAACGCTGTCATATTCACACGTTTGTCCGGTGAACAATAAAAAAATAATTTCATCGCTCGCGCGTTTCCATTGACATATTTACAATTTTTATTTTGAACTTCGTTGTGGAACAATACAATTTACCAAATCATCTATGATCAGTTACAGAAATATATAAAATCTTGAAAAACACACTATCTTTGACCACCAAAACATCATATTCTGTGTGAGAACTGCCCAAGACATTTCAAAATGTGAACATATTATGCAGATTTTTCACCATGGGTTTTACTAAATTGTAAGAATAATAATGTGACACCAAACATAACAATGTTTATTCAGTTTGTAGCTAAAATAGCACTATCGGTTAGACGTTGACCTTGCCTCTCAATTCCTAAAACTATACGAATAGTTGACGCTTCTTAACTAGTTTTTCCAGTACTCGGTTTTCAAGTTTCAACCATCTGTTCACACACGATGGTTTATATTTTGTTTTAAGAAAGCATATATATCACAGAGTGTTATGTACTGACCTTTTTGATTTATGCACTAAATACAATATTTTAACCTGATAATAACGATTGGTACTTTCCAATACATCACTATGATATTTACAAACAAGTATGATTCTAAATTCATTGTAGGTTTTGTAAAAATGTGAATCGTGAAACATTTGTTGGATAGTTATTTTAAAATAAATACGTCTGACATAATGTGGTCAGTCGCTGGCCGATTTGACATGGAATGACCCATGGAGACCTTCCACGCTTTGGAAGCTTTTCCCCATTGGTGTGCGATGGAAATGGATGACGGAGAGAGGAAACGGTTACGTCGGATTTACATTTTGTCCACTCATTCTCCATCCACTTCAATTTGCATGTCATGTACATGACCTTGGCCACCATCAGATTACTTTCGTACCGTGTTATACATCAACGCCTGCCTACATAATGATGATCGTTTGAAGCCAAATTAAATTTAATAATAGTAATAATAATCAACTTGCCATACCCATAATAGACGGTTCATGCGTCGATCTATATACATATGCTCTTATTGATTTTTGAAGCACATTGTAGGACACCATATACTTAATAATAAATTTACTAAGGTAAACGTCCAAAATTCAGACACTGTCCTAAATTCCGACATATTTCTGTTAAGTTGGATAAAATAAGAAATCTACAACATTGAACTTTACTTTAGGTCATCCGGTTTGATTATTTGACATTACACTTATCAACCCACAATCGTTTCTTATTCTACCAATGTTTTAACGGTCAGAATATAACCTAGAAGTTTGACTGATCATGATAGTTGTGTGTTATGCTAAAACTGGTAACTGTACTACTCTTTTAATCAGTATTATTTAAGGGTGTCGGAATTAGGTCCATGTAAATATAGCACGTCCGTAATTGTGTTGCGGAATTGTGCACACTGTTAGAAGTAATACATATGGCTCTATTGCTGTCTTTACAGAAGAAAATAACATATTTTACATCGTTTGATATATTACAATTAATTGTACGCATTTTGTCCAAATTCCGTCTCGAGTGTCGGAATTACGGACATCAATAATCGCTAATTATTACAGGGTGTCGGAATTACGATCATCAATAGTTCATTCCGTCATAAATATCGACAGGCATCATAGGAGATGATGAAATAACACAGAATGGTGCAACACTGGCAGCGGAAAGTACCGATTTTGGCATTAATACACCACCTTTGAACAGTTGAACTCATGCCATCTCCATCAAAAAATCATGATTCTGGCCTGAAACACCCAAATAAAACTGTAACACTATCTCTAATGCTTGGAGAGAATATTTGTTAATAAAAAAGAAGGAAGCACAAAAGAAAATCATTCTAGAAAAATAAGAAAGGAAGCGAAAAAGGAACAGGATAAAAAGCTGCGCCAAGAAATAAAGAACACTAAAAATTCCAGATGCAAGAAACATTAAAATACAGATGAGGTAGAGAAGGCAGATTAACAGATAACCAATGATAACACTAAGGTGTTATGTTATACTGTTTCATTAAAGATGGTGAAACATAAATGTTTTACCTGGAGGGCTCATGTAGAAGGCCTCAGCCTATCATTATCCAAAGCAACCTATGCCATCAAGAGGATTCGACAAACATCAGGAGAAGAAGCAGCTAAAACTGCTTACTAGTCCCTATTTCACTCCAAGTTAAGCTATGCAATAGAAATATGCGGCCATACAAAGCATCTTAATAAAATTCTCATAGAGCAGAAGAAGGCAGTGCGAAGCATAGCGAATGTAGGCAGGCAAACTTCCTGTAGGCCACTTTTTGTGAAATATAGCATTCTCACTGCCCCCTCATTATACATCTTCAAAACCCTCATTGATATCCATATGGAAAGGCGTTTTAGTCTGACGACAAGAGGTGCCATACATGACCACCTAACAAGAGGTCATGATCTGCTGCAAGGTGTCAACAGCAGATTAACAACAACCGATTACCTAAACCGAGGAATCGAATGGTACAACCTGTGTCCACGGAATTGGCAGGATGAGGCATTCATCAATAAACTGAAAAGCTTTCTGAAGTCACATACGTTCTACAGTGTACAAGAATTTGTTATATCTATACAAGCCGACATACCTTAGTTATTGCATGTGTTATGGTATTGTATTATTATCTTTGTTATATTGACGACTACTGCACAGTACAATAATTTCATTTCATTTCATCATTTCATTTCATTTCATTTCATTTCATTTCATTTCATTTCATTTCATTTCATTTCATTTCATTTACTTGAATGTTTATATTAGTCGGAATAATGTACCACAGGTGTCTGATTTAGAATCACTGTCTGAATTAGGTTCACTGAGGTGTCAGATTTCGGATCAAAATATACGTTTAGCGTCGGAATTAGGGGCAATTGTTAAACTTATAAAATATAATATAAACTACATAACTATTATCAATTTTCTTTAAAAATGAATAGCAAAGTTTCTTTAGAAGGAATACAAATGTAACAAAAATTCCTTAACCTGTCTGAAATTGGGACGTTTACCTTAATTTTATTTCCTAATTTTTACCGACATACCACATTTAAAAGTATTTTTATTCTAGTACATATAAACCAAAAATATTTATGAAGGTAGATGTATAAGATACAAATCGACAAATCCGCTATAATAATTATTTTTTCAATAGTAGTTTTTGAGCTAAATTCAAATTGCATAAGTTAGTTCAGAAATAACTTAATTCACAAGATGCTGTTTTTAGACAAATAGGGTAGGACTTTTAGTTTTTCGCAACGAATTAAAAAATATACAGAAATATATTTCAGATATATTACAGAAATATATTTTTTTATTAGAATGGCCTATATATAGGCAATTCTAATAAAAATATGTTGCCCTCGTTTTTTACGACATTGGCGGTACATACAGGGTGAGTTGCTTATAGGCGTGAAGTAAACAAAATATTTTTTTAAATGGAATTCCCCTGTAATATTATAAACACTAAAGAAGTTTGCCAATTTAAATAGAACTAAATATATTCAATAGAAGTATATTATGTGATAACTGAAAAGTCTCATAAGTTCTTTTTAATTTTGTATACATTATGTCCTGATCAAGATATACAGGGTGAGTCAATAAAGTCGCGGTGGTTGTACCTGTGTAAAGTAAATAGTTTCTGAGATATTCAATTGTTTGTCAAAAAAATTGGCAATGCATGCCTTTCTTAAGAACTACATAAATACTAAATTCTTGCAGATATTCTTCTAAAAATGTTGTCACATAATAACTAAGGCCATAGGTATATGCTGATGTAATGAAAATGAGATGCCCTCTACAGGGTGATCGTAGCATGCAGTAATTTTTAAAACATTTTTAAAGGGCTTTTTCTTGGGATTTTTAAATGAACCAGTCTGTATATTATTTGATAGCTGAAATGTCCCTTAAGTTCTATTAGATTTATATTCAATATGTGCTATATCTATTTTTACTATTTGCAATTTAAAGAGTAGTATGCTATTTAGCTATTTAGTTATTTAGTAGTATGTCATCACAGCCAACAAATAATATACAGCGCGTTCCAGTTAAGAACTCAATAAAAAGCCATTTGAGGTTGTTAAACAATTAATACGTGATAAGATCACCCTGTATATCGTATTCATATTTCTTCAACAACATCATCTATGAACTAGTTTTGATGATTGTCTGACAAAGTTATGATCTGCAAAAATGTAGTTTTTTTTTTATATTTAATTCTATCACCTAAAATAACGGAAATATTGACCACTGCGACTCCAATAACTTACCCTGTATATCAAAACCAATAAAACACGTACTTGTAGCTCTCTTTATACCAGAAAAGTTGTTTGTATCTAATTATTTTCTCCCTAAGTCAAATTTCTCCATATTTAAAAACAAAGCAGATATTCTTACTGCAATTTTTTAACATTTACAAAAACAACGAAAACAATTCAACGCACAAATCGCAGCTAAAATTACACTTAATTTTACGCAGGTGTCCGACGAATAAAAGCGCAAATATTTAAAACATAATGTACAGCGCACGTAACCGTATTAATTAGTAGCGTGAGTAGTGAAGGGGGCGCTTTCGCTCGTGCGTTCACGCGATGCTTCCATTAGGTTAGGAAGAACGACGGCAGGTAATGCCATCGTGTGCTGGGCCGATGGTGGCGCGATTAGCTTAGTCTTACGTGGTTGGCGTGCGCTGCCCAGGAAGGAATTGGTAATAGCCTTTAATGTCGTACGACACATTAGTAAAACAATACCCGGTCCGCAGGTCACGGTTGTTTAACCGATGTCTATCGTCGGCGTCATCGGTTATCGGTACATGTTAATATTGTCGATTGGGTTGTGTAAACGTCTTAAATTACCGATGCCATGGAGGAAATATGATATTTCAGTGTTTCGTGACCGTGTTATGTCAAATTAAGTTTACGTGTAGTTGGTATGTAAAGAAGAAGCTTCACTTCTTCAAGTGTTAAGAGGGGCGTTTATCCATATACGAGTTACATGCAAAACACGGGCGCGTAAAAAGCAGATCGGAGTCGAAAGTATTGCACTGATGTGGAAAAGTAAGGTACTGTTGGAATGTGTAAGCATAGGGCATTGTTCCGGGATAAATATAAAATTCAACCGCGCTTGGTTTAATCATGAACTTAATTAGAGAAAAGAAGCTAACTTTTGGCACAATTTACTGGTTGATTTAATAAGCTTTCATGGTGATTAAGCCAATAGCATTAATTCCCGAACAAGAGCTAATTTATGGGTGCCATTTTAAGACATTGCTCTTTAAAATTGACCCAGCCGTTGTCTCGTTGATCTGGTATTTATGCAATTGTATCGAATTACTAAGAACTGTCACCGCGGAGCTCTGTAAACAAGGTTTCTGTAATAAAGTCCACAGACCGAGAAAAGGGAGAAGAGTACCAACAGCTCAGGTTAATAATAACTAACAGTTGACAACAACTACAGTAGCTGCCTATTGGCAAAGAGCAGAAATCGGCTAAACAAATTAAGTATGTTTGTTTCTACACAAGGACTTGAGTACAACGGTTCATCGTTAGATGGAACCAAATCCTGGACGTACTACAAACTCAAGGCCGACGTCGATCTCTCTGGCATAAACTGAGCCCTCTCTGACCCTTCTTACAGTTAAACTGGCAAAGAGATATAAAATTTTTAAGAAAATGTTATTTTACTATTTTATAGAATATTATAGAAGACGCCACCGATGGAACATTCAAAAGCATTGTAGTTGATGTATTTCACTCTCTATTTTGATAAATTACATTTTTGTTCAGGTGTCTTTGGTCTGCTTGGTTTGACCATGTATTCATTTTTTAATAGTTTCAAATGACTTTTTCTGGAGTTTTTTTTAAATAGAACAGCCTGTATAATAGGTGTTGGCTGTAATAACCCTTTAATTCGCTCTAATTTCTATGTAGTATGTCACACACCGAATGTTACTAATTTTTGTGATATTTGCAATTTAACGCAAATGTAAAAAGCCAACCTTAATTTGATAGTTTGGTGTAAAGTATTTGAGGGGTGATAAAGGAGGTAATCTGGAACCTATTTAACCAGATATATCCTTAGACAAAGTATTACGGTTATCAAGATATTAAGAATTTTCTATGAAATTGTTTATAGTTTTTTAACCAACAAGTATATTAAAAGAGGCGATTAATGATCGAGACTGTTTAACGCTCGAGCGTAGCGAGAGCGTTAATTGTCGAGATCATTAATCGCCGTTTAATATTCGAGACATATCATTTTGATATGTGCTATCCTGCTACAGTGTGGTATTTCTAATTTTGCGATTAAGTGAGTGACATTCGAGGAATGAAGGATTAAAATCTGACAGGCAGAATTTGACAATGGTTTGTAATGAATGAATCACATTAACAATTATATTATCCTAATTTTGTATAGTTTCTCCAGAAAAGTAAGCTATTTTAAATCAATTAACAATGACAGTCAGTAGATTTTGTTGGATGTTTTTTGTACTGTTGTTTGACGTTTGCAAAAATGGCAAAACATATTTATAAAATTTTTAATATCTTGATAACCGTAATACTTTGTATGGGAAAATCTAGTTAAGTAGAAATGGACTCATTCAAGAATCCTTTAAGTATTTTACATCAAGTGACCCAACACACTGTATACACAGCAATATTAAGGGACTATCATAGCGTACTATACTTTATTGCAGATATCATAAAAACTAGTAGAAGCATAGGCTATAGGACATAGTTAATATAAACGAAAAATAACTTAAGAGACATTTAAAAATCTCAAGAAAAGCCATTAAAAATGTTACAAAAATTACTGCATGCTACGATCACCCTGTGTAGCACATCTAATTTATCATGTCATCAGCTATGGTTTTAGTTATTTTCTAACAAAATTTGTAGGACATAATGTCCAAGAATGTAGGTATTTACGTAGATTTGAAAAACTGTCTGCAATTGTCAGTTTTTGGACAAACAATTGAATATCTCAGAAACTATGTTTCTTACATGGGAAAAAAAATCTTTTACCCCTTTACCCCTAACTACAATAATCACAATGTATTAATTTTCTTTATGTTTGCAGATTGCTGAAAATACTACTAAGGACATAAGAAACGCATAAAACGGAGATAACAGCTGCGGAGTCGAATTTTAATAGAAATTCAGCCAGTGGAGTCGGTGCCGATCTACTATTATCAGAAGTCAAACTTAAAGGTAGGTTATCTTATAAACTGTACATTATTTTCCGCATGTTTAATCAAATAAAATCGGTTAAAAAGTAAATTACAAACCTCCCGTTTCGCATAGGTATCTCTCATAACTCCAAATAATAGATTGCGATACCAATACAGTAATACGAGCACCGATTTGGAATGCTTTTAATATCACAGAGGCTTATATTTTGCAAAATGCGCGGGATAAATTTACATTGGTCGAAGCGGTCGGGCGCCGCGAGCGAGCGCATAGGTCCAAAAAATCCGATTAACAAAACCATCGCAATTATAATGCAGATTATGCCGAACGCATAATTATGTAACGCAAACCATATTCAACGTTTAATTCCCCCAACAGTTAAACAAATAATAATCACAATTACGCGTATGCTGGCTATAAATTTGTTATCCGGTATTACAGAAAATATAAATCGTGGTTCGTATAGGACCAGAAAACAGAGAATTAATAAACAATTTGCTGTGAATATCTTGAATAAGTTACCTCACAAATGTATGGTTTTGTTTATAAACCAAAAATATGCCAAGAGAATATACGTTACCCTTACGTTCGTATATTTCTTTTTTCTCATTTCGAGTTGTATATCATCGTTGGGTTTTGACCAACGGGCCGCATAAACGCCAGTGAAAATACAATGTAAATTATCTAGAAGTCAAATAAAATATAAAAATCTCACACCCTTTTAGAGAACCCGCCCATTAGCGCGCCCGTTGCCAGCCCGTTTCGGCCACCTTAAGGTGCCCGTTTTCTTAAAATGTGTGTCCCGCTAATGACACTTTATAATGCGCTGCCCCATAACGACCTTATATACAGGCTGACCCTCAAAGACATGCCAAACATATTAGGAATTATTGCTTTAGTTGATTTATTTATATTTGGATTGCTGAATTAAAAATTGTATTTGAGAAAACTCAAGCTTTTTTAAATTTACTTTCCATTTTTATGATTGTTGATACCTTTTTGGCTTTAACGTCTATACTAATTCAACACAAAACAAAAATAGTCATTGCGATACAAATTTTCAATAGCAAACTGTTTCTTACAACCTGAAGTTTGGCCTTGAGTCTGTAGTTCGCCCAGGATGTGGTTCCATCTAACGGTGAACCGTTGTACTCAAGTCCTTGTGTATAAACAAACATACTTACTTAATTTGTTCAGCCGATTTCTGCCCTTTGCCAATAGGCAGCTACTGTAGTTGTTGTCACCTGTTAGTTATTATTGATCGGAGTTGTTAGTACTCTTGTCCCTTGTTTCGGTCTGTGGACTTTATTACAGAAACCTTCTTTACAATGCTCCACGGTGGCAGTTTGTAGTAATTCGACACAATTGCATAAAAAGCAGATCAACTTGACAACGGCTGAGTCAATTTTAAAGAGCTATGTCTTAAAATGTCACCCATAAATTAGCTCCTGTTCCGGGATTAATGCTATTGGCTCAATCAGCATGAAAGCATATTAAATCAACCAGTATATTGTGTCCAAAATTAGCTTATTTTCTCTAATTAAGTTCATGACTAAAGCAAGCGCGGTTGAATTTTATATTTATCCCGGAACAATGCCCTATGCTTACACATTCCAACAGTACCTTACTTTTACACATCAGCGCAGTAGTTTCGACTCCGACCTGCTTTTTATGCGCCCGTGTTTTGCATGTAACTGGTATATGGATAAGGTGACCAGACGTCCCGCTTTTGGCGGGATAGTCCCGACTTTTCACATTTAGTCCCGCGTCCCGCGGAGTTTTAAAAAAGTCCCGCATTTTAGGAAATATTATTTTACTGCGTTTTTACAGAATTACTAAAAAAAATAAAAAATAAAAGAAAAATGTTATTTGTTTCAAACAAAGGCATTAATATTTTTATAGTTTTAAACAATGTTGTGGGGTCGCCACTGGTTTTCCAAACTAATATTTTTTACAAAAAATTATGAATTACCTATTCTGTCTAATGGAATTTGATATATCTGTACGTTTTTGAAAAAAAATATGCACATTAGCGCATAAGGAATTATGGATGTTTGTATTTTTTTTTTTGACAAAATTGAATTGATATAGATAACCAACCCTGCTGGAAGCTTCTTTTATACGTGGACAAAAGTTCACCAACAAATACCAACATTTGATGTATCGACTAACCGGCACAATTCAAAGAACGCTTAAACCAATTTAGCTAAAGTTTGATATTTAATGACTTTTGTATTTTTTGACCAATTGACCAATATTTTTTCGGAACATATAAAGTAAACTTACTTTTGAAAGATGAAGAAAATAATGTTCCAGCTGATTAAAAAAAATTGTGTGTTTTGTCTAAGTTTGAGACATCCTGTGGGGTAACTAACGAGGTATTTCTCTCGAATGTTCTCAAGTGCTCAGTTACAAAAACCATATCAATTCTCAACATCTTATTTTGTAATTCATCCTAATATCTGAATTTTTGTAGGAGATACACATTTGTAAGTAAAATATTGCATTGTTTTTGGACCAGAGACACTGGTAAATCTGGCAGGCTGAATATGCTGCAAGGATCAAAATCGAACTTTGAAACTTATCATTTAGATTCCATGTCGACTTCTTGCTCTTATTTCAACAAGTGCTGTTATTTCATCACACATTATTAAAGTATTACATACACGTTGAGTTTCGCTTAGTATAATTTAGGTTTTTTATCCGTCTGTTTATCTGTAAATTTCTGGTCATTATATTTAAATTAATTCGTTGTTGGTACTAAAAACAATAGTAAAAACATTTTTAATCAAGTAACTTTCGCTGCAAGTTTGAACAGCATTTTAAATTGCAACGGTTTACTTTAAATTATGGATCTACTAAAAAAATTCAGATATTGGAATGAACCAAAAACAAAATGTTGAGAATATCGATCAGATCAAAACTATCCTCATAGTTTACACGGTGTAATCGGATGTAAAATCTTAATAAAAAATTATAAAAGTCGTCAAAGATTAGAAAAGCTACTTAACATCAAAGTTTAACAAAATAGGCGTTCCTTTAATATAGGCTGGTAAGTAGACGTTTTTCGCGCAAAAACGTACTCCTAAATTTGGAATATTTTGTTGTATTGTACAGGGTCGTTAGATTAGAGCATTTGTTTGTTATCCTCTTTTACCGTAAGACTTGTTTTATTAACCATAAGAATGTAATTAATCTTTCTGTCTTCTTAATATTATTGACCAGTTGATCAAAATATACTTATTTCGTGCAAAAGGCTTATATTTGAAAAACCTATGTTAAAGGAAACAGTTAATATTTACAACTTCAATTCCAATCAGAAAGATAACGAAGTACACGTTTTCTTGTACCAAAGTATAAAATATTTATTTATTTTAAATCACATACCCCCCCCCCCCCCGCACACACGACGCTATTGTCCCGCTTTACTACAAGAAAATTCTGGTCGCCTTATATATGGATAAACACCTCTCTTAATACTATTCGCCATACACGAACGGTAATGTTTTTGGGACATCCTGTATGTTCTGCGCGGTTATATTGGAGGGTCACCATAAGTCAGATTTTTGACTCCCGGGACCCGGTGTTCACCTTCACGGTCGTCGCGCCGTTTCGCCATCTAAATGTGACCGCGTCGGAGGTTGTGTGGAGGCTCTGGTACCGCACCGTTCTGTCAAATTTATGTTTTATAATCCGAATTTATTGCCTCACCCCGCAGGGTCCGGTCCGCTCTCCTCTGGAAGTCCGTCTCCGCGCTTCGCTTTTTTTAACGTCGCATTTTTAACGGTCCCAGACGAACGACTAAAATTAGATATCACCGAATTTGTTCCTGACCAGATAATATTTGGTGTACTGTAGGGCAATTCCATAGCAAGTCAACACAGTTTGGGTTTCTCACCATAGGGTATTATTGGAAAACCATCTTAGTGTGTTTATTTCTTCACTCTACATTGTAAATGCAATATTTTTCGAAATTATTTCCTCAATATTTCATAAAAAACAGCGTTAAAAATTGAATCACGAAAAGTCCTGCCAAAACGATGCTTTCTGTTGTGTGACTTCACACGATACTAGATATCCAATCGCAAGGTCTATAAAGAGAGAGGTTATCCAGTTTGCTATCTTTCCTATAGTACACTTTATATACCCCCCTCAGATCCCAATATGCTCTACTTTCGTGACGTCACTAGAGTCCCGGCACACTTCGCATCACGTCGCATACATCGCTCGTTTAGTTTGTTCAAAGATACGTTTAATTATTGCCAGCTCAGCTCGTTATAGGTTTTTTAGTGAATTAGAAAGGTTACTTTTGTTCGTGTTTAAACGTTATTCTGCGTTTATATTGTTATATTCAATAGTTGATAGTTTTACGTTATTGGTTGTTTTATTAGTGTAGTATTTTATGAAGTAATTAAGTTAGTAAAGGTAAGATATTAATTTATATTGGAAATTACATTATTCTAAATCATGTATCAATTTTAGATGCCTATGGTTTGCTCCGTACCGGGTTGCGGTATGAGGTATAACATTTCAACAGTGATTGGATTAACAATATCATATTTTACTTTTCCACGTTATCAAAGTTTAAAGCAGAACTCATCCACAATTGGGACATTACTCATACGAAGACCAGCAAGAGCACCCATACTCCCTTCCATCCTGGATACGTCATTTATCTTTTGATGGCCTAATAAATCCGTCGGAAGAATTTAAACACTTGTTTAATAAAATGAATTAGCAAGTTCGAAAGACTTACAGGGGATGGGATTAATAATTCGAAAAGAATTAGTAGTAAATTAAGAAGAGAACTTTTAAAACAAGATCCAATTATTGATACCATAGTTTTGAAAGCTTTTGTCGAGCAAAGAATATATGTACGGATAAATTTTTTTTAATTTTACTTTTCAACAGCAAAAAAAATCTAAATATTTAACGAAGAGTAGCTGATATTAAAAATAAAATTACAACAAAGATGAGAAAATTTGTACAATAAAGCTTCTTACTGATTTTTTATTTTTTCTTTGTACGTATGTTCTAACCAAACATTGTAATCAGGACAAGCCAATGAGTGGTTTAATAAGCAAGTTGTACCAATACTACCAATACTGATTTAGTTATAGTTTTTCTATTTATTTATCTGTAGAGTCGGTAAACCAAACATTCGACTTCAATTCCTGATAATTTTAGTGTTTCAACCCCCAATTTGCATGGTTGCAAAAATATGTGGTTGCCGTTATACCACCTTCGACTCCGGCTCTTGATTTTGTTTGTAGGTTGACTCCACTCACTGAATTTCTGCTAAATTTTGATTTCAACTGCAGAGACCTGGTTTAGCACAACACATTTCTTTAATCAGACATACATTACATACTAATGTACTTATTCAGCATTATTAACAAATTATTGAAATAGCATGTTGTGATAATCACATTCATCATTTTTTTTTCATCCTAATCATTTAAAAATGATCACAATAAAGATGCATTTATTTTTTCAATATAATTATGCACCTACTTAACCTAAATCATACAACGAAATGAGCATTCAAATTGGTGGCAGCGCACGACTCTAGTGACGTCACGATCTCCCTTTACCCCTCAAACTGAGAAATCTCGTACTTGGATCACCTTACTACTTTATAGACCTTGATCCAATCGGCCCATATGGTCTGTCAGCATCGGCATCGTCGCCGTTTGGTAATTGTGTTATATGATGTGTTGTTTTCACAATTTCTATATAAAAATGGGTTATAAATGGTGTATAAATCCACAATGCAGAAATACGTCAATAAAAACTCCGGATAAACTATTTGCAGCTGTTCCGCAAGATTTGAAACTGCGAAGAAAGCGGTTGGCTCGTAGAAATCCCAATGAAATAAATAACGGCCAATACAAGTGTTTTTTGTTGTGAAGATTACTTCGACATAAGTAAAACTGACTAGAATAAGTTATCTATCCTATTTTCGAACCAGGTATTATCTGATCTGACAGCTTAAGGTTAGGGCTAACCTAACCTATAAAGTTATGCTTACATGGCACTTTAGTGCTATTAAACTCAAACGGGAGAAGCATAAGAGCGCGTTCGGATAATCGGGTAGGGTACGGTGAGAGTGACGCGCTGCATAATAGGCGGACTAACGTAATACGGCGTTTATCTGCATATGAGAGAGAGACAGCCGACCCAGGTTATCTGAGCATTGCTCTCCCCATACCATACCCCGACAAACCGAACGCGCTCTAAGCGTACTAACGAATGACGTCACTGGAGACTGAGCCAATTACAAAGCGTTTTCTATTACGTGATAGGATGTGAATAAAATTCAATTTTAATTTTGGTTTTTAATAGAAATAAAGCATATTTTTTTTGAAAAGTAATAACAAATAGTTTTCTTAAACTGTAATCTATTAGGATGACTATAATACAAGCCATATTTTTAATACAGTCAAATACCCTATTGTAGGATTTATATAGCTAAGTGAGAGTACCAAATTTTACATTGATAAGTCATCTCGTTTTAGAATTATGACATAGAATAGATTAGAAGGAGTTGTGAATAATAATAGTTCACAATTTGAAACAAACAGGAAATTGTCAGGAAAATCAGTTTCGTGTACTTTTACCAAATTATATACCTTTTCAAGTTCAATTTTGCACTAATCAAATTCAAGTTGGCAATATCAAAATGACAATAATAATTAACAAAATCAAAATGACAATTAACAGATTCAAGTTGACAATTAACAAATTCAAGTTGACATTAAATAACTTTAAATTAGCAGTATCATACGATTAAATAGAACTAAGTAAATAATGTTATTTATAGTATATTTTAAAACAATAACATGGACATATTAAATAAGCAACATTTGCTAAATTAATTAATTAGAAAATAATATTCTGCATATTTAATGCTACTGAAATATATCTTTGAATATGGGCTATGAATCTTGCACAGTTGGCCACATTGATTGTGTTAATATTATTCTGAACAATATTTTCTAACCGGCGCATTCTGTATTCAGTTTGGGAGATATTACACCGATCTTCTCCTGCTAAAACATCTCTTAGGTTATCTGCCAAATCTGATTTTACACTAGCCTTTAACACAGACCATGCTTGCTTAATCGGAATCAACATGGGACTGTATGGACTGTCTTATTAATCTATGGTGAAACAAATCCTCTTCTGCAAAAACTTCTTCAATAGAAGAATGACAAGGTGCATTATCTATAACCATAACTACTGGTTCTTGGTATATATTTTGGGCGTTTCTCAAACATTGTTTCAACAAATTCGTTTGCTTCTGGTTTTCTTAGATGATCCCGTCTTAGCTCATAATGTATTAGACCAGAAATACCTATGCATCCAATAAGATGTATATTTGCGCCTCGGCTACCGGCTGCTACAAATGTACATCGACTTCTTTTGTTAGAACGTCCTTGCGTCCGCGAAATAAACATATTAAAATTAGTTTTGTCAAGATAAATTATTGGCAAATTCTCTGCTTGAAGATTAAGTAATGTTCTTACATATTCTAACCTTTTTGTTTTATTGTCTATAACTGTTGGCTCTTTCTGGCTCTCGACGTACATGTATTTTTTGTATACATAAGACCGTCGAGGTGTTGACGAATACATTCTTTAATAACATTAATTTCATATGATTGTAAAATCTTTTCTTTTAATTGCTGGAGAGTTATCTTTGGATTTCTTTTAATTTCATTTAAAAAGAAAACGACGATGTTCTTCTGTGATTTTAACTCTGCGTTTACCTCCATGCTGTTTCTCTGGGACGTCTTGATTTTTCACCCATCTATACGCCGTTCTTTTTGAAACTCCAAGATCATTTGCAAGATTGTGCCAAATTTGTATTTTTGAGTTTACGGCGTCAACTTTTTTTATATAAGGCATTATGAGAACGTGGAAGGATTCTTTTAAGACGTTAATTTAAATTGACAATAAAATTATTTAATGTCAACTTGAATTTGTTATTTGCCAACTTGATTTTGATTAGTGCCATATTGAACTTGAAAAGGTATAGAAAGATACTAAAGTTTTCTAGTTTAGTTTCTTATAATTGTTACTTTTACTGTTACTTTTACTGTTACTACATGAAATACTTATGAAATGACCAAACAGAAAAGGAAACTATAAATACCTAAACTACCCTTCAAACAGCCGACTAACGGTACTTTTTCGTGGCTTACAGGAAGTCCCAATTACACCCTGGGGCAAGTCGTAAATTTCAAAGGCACCCCCATGGACAAGAGACAATAAATGGTCATTCTTCAATATCAGTAAACGGGGCTACAATACAATACAGCCTTTATATTTATCCGACAGAGGTCAGTCGGTTGCAACAGTTTACCTGTCGTCAAATATTTTCCAGAAAAGAGGCGATAACATGATAACCAAACTCCTAACGCGCTAAAAGAAACTCGTCCAACACCACATATGTTTATATAAAATATAGAACGTACCTCTCTATATTTACATTTTGGAAATGTTGAACTCTGAAGGAAATAAACTGTGTATTAAATTCGTACAGAATTAAAAATAATACAACAAAGAGGAATAATACTTATATGGTTATGAGAAGAAAAAAAAAGGCTTTCTACTTGTGTTGTTGTAATCTTTTTATTCGTATTACTTGTGTGTCTGAAGACATTCGGACACACATAACAAGGCAACCCCAATAAAAGATTTCAATAAGCCTGCATAAAGCAAGATTGATACTCACAGTAAAAATGGCGTTTATGTACCTTGATTTATAGGGTTGTTAGCGCGCCCATAAAATGTTTTAATAATATTCAGCTTAAACTACTTTCGTGGCACATAAATTATAGAGATATGTCTACCATTAGACTTCACACGGATTGATTCGATAGTAAAATTAATTACCTTTTCAATCTTCACAACGCACTTAAAGCTGATAAATTCTAAGAAGTGTATTTCTGGTGAAAAATTATTACTTAAAGTTGAGAAAAAATGTACTAAATATACCTACTACTAAGTTTATATAATATGTATTATATTATTATATATTATTATTATTAAGTTATGTAATTTGGTTGTTGTGACGTAATAAAATTGTTGGTTGCTAAATTCATCGGTAGTATCCGCGTAAACCTTGAGAATTCTAATATTAGAACTGGGATTTTCTTACCACTGGTTGTTCGTGTGATTAATATGAGGAATAACGATTATAAATGATGTGATGGCTGTCAGCGAGTTGAAGTGATTTGGCCAATCAGTCAATTATTATTTACTGTGTGTGTGCGGAAAATTGTTTCTGAAAAAAAAATTGTGTTAGGTATCCTTAAAACTAAACCTTGCGATGTCGATTTTGCTCTACATATTTTACTATTGGAAGAGTTAAAACTATTCGTAAAAATCAAAAACGATACTGTATGTACTATGTTCAAACCTATCTAAAAATGTTATTTGAAAAAAGTATTTTGAAATATTAGATGTTTTTAAATACGAAATTATAATCACCTTATCTGTTGCATACACCGCGTGTTGCCAAAGAAATGAAAATAACATATGAGTAAGGTACTTTCACCTTTAAAGCTGTTCCAAAATATTTTTTGAAAAAGTATTTCTAAATATTAGAAGGCATCAATTATGAAATTATTGCCACAAATCTACTGTTGTGGAAAATAATTCATATACAGTGTCCGGTACTACTATGGACAACACAAATGGAAAAAAATTATTATCAATTTTTCGGTAAATTTTATTCTGTATTGTCTTAAACCTAAAATGCAAATATTAGAATGTAAGCATTTGCTTAACGAGTGTTACCAAAAATATGAAAACACTGAAGAGTAAAGTACTATGTTTAAAGCTATCTAAAAATGTTATTTGAAAAAAGTATTTTGAAATATTAGTTGTTTTTAAATACGAAATTATAATCACCTTATCCGTTGCATATACCGCGTGTTGCCAAAGAAATGAAAATAACATATGAGTAAAGTACTTTCACCTTTAAAGCTGTTCCAAAATATTGTTTGAAAAGGTATTTCTAAATATTAGAAGGCATCAATTATGAAATTATTGCCACAAATCTACTGTTGTGGAAACTAATTCATATACAGTGTCCGGTACTAATATGGACAACACAAATGGGAAAAAATTAATATCAATTTTTCAGTCAACTTTATTCTGTATTGTCTTAAACCTAAAATGCAAATATTAGAATGTAAGCATTTGCTTAACGAGTGTTACCAAAAATATGAAAACACTGAAGAGTAAAGTACTATGTTTAAAGCTATCTAAAAATGTTATTTGAAAAAAGTATTTGGAAATATTAGATGTTTTTAAATACGAAATTATAATCACCTTATCCGTTGCATATACCGCGTGTTGCCAAAGAAATGAAAATAACATATGAGTAAAGTACTTTCACCTTTAAAGCTGTTCCAAAATATTGTTTGAAAAGGTATTTCTAAATATTAGAAGGCATCAATTATGAAATTATTGCCACAAATCTACTGTTGTGGAAACTAATTCATATACAGTGTCCGGTACTAATATGGACAACACAAATGGGAAAAAATTAATATCAATTTTTCAGTCAACTTTATTCTGTATTGTCTTAAACCTAAAATGCAAATATTAGAATGTAAGCATTTGCTTAACGAGTGTTACCAAAAATATGAAAACACTGAAGAGTAAAGTACTATGTTTAAAGCTATCTAAAAATGTTATTTGAAAAAAGTATTTGGAAATATTAGATGTTTTTAAATACGAAATTATAATCACCTTATCCGTTGCATATACCGCGTGTTGCCAAAGAAATGAAAATAACATATGAGTAAAGTACTTTCACCTTTAAAGCTGTTCCAAAATATTGTTTGAAAAGGTATTTCTAAATATTAGAAGGCATCAATTATGAAATTATTGCCACAAATCTACTGTTGTGGAAACTAATTCATATACAGTGTCCGGTACTAATATGGACAACACAAATGGGAAAAAATTAATATCAATTTTTCAGTCAACTTTATTCTGTATTGTCTTAAACCTAAAATGCAAATATTAGAATGTAAGCATTTGCTTAACGAGTGTTACCAAAAATATGAAAACACTGAAGAGTAAAGTACTATGTTTAAAGCTATCTAAAAATGTTATTTGAAAAAAGTATTTGGAAATATTAGATGTTTTTAAATACGAAATTATAATCACCTTATCCGTTGCATATACCGCGTGTTGCCAAAGAAATGAAAATAACATATGAGTAAAGTACTTTCACCTTTAAAGCTGTTCCAAAATATTGTTTGAAAAGGTATTTCTAAATATTAGAAGGCATCAATTATGAAATTATTGCCACAAATCTACTGTTGTGGAAACTAATTCATATACAGTGTCCGGTACTAATATGGACAACACAAATGGGAAAAAATTAATATCAATTTTTCAGTCAACTTTATTCTGTATTGTCTTAAACCTAAAATGCAAATATTAGAATGTAAGCATTTGCTTAACGAGTGTTACCAAAAATATGAAAACACTGAAGAGTAAAGTACTATGTTTAAAGCTATCTAAAAATGTTATTTGAAAAAAGTATTTGGAAATATTAGATGTTTTTAAATACGAAATTATAATCACCTTATCCGTTGCATATACCGCGTGTTGCCAAAGAAATGAAAATAACATATGAGTAAAGTACTTTCACCTTTAAAGCTGTTCCAAAATATTGTTTGAAAAGGTATTTCTAAATATTAGAAGGCATCAATTATGAAATTATTGCCACAAATCTACTGTTGTGGAAACTAATTCATATACAGTGTCCGGTACTAATATGGACAACACAAATGGGAAAAAATTAATATCAATTTTTCAGTCAACTTTATTCTGTATTGTCTTAAACCTAAAATGCAAATATTAGAATGTAAGCATTTGCTTAACGAGTGTTACCAAAAATATGAAAACACTGAAGAGTAAAGTACTATGTTTAAAGCTATCTAAAAATGTTATTTGAAAAAAGTATTTGGAAATATTAGATGTTTTTAAATACGAAATTATAATCACCTTATCCGTTGCATATACCGCGTGTTGCCAAAGAAATGAAAATAACATATGAGTAAAGTACTTTCACCTTTAAAGCTGTTCCAAAATATTGTTTGAAAAGGTATTTCTAAATATTAGAAGGCATCAATTATGAAATTATTGCCACAAATCTACTGTTGTGGAAACTAATTCATATACAGTGTCCGGTACTAATATGGACAACACAAATGGGAAAAAATTAATATCAATTTTTCAGTCAACTTTATTCTGTATTGTCTTAAACCTAAAATGCAAATATTAGAATGTAAGCATTTGCTTAACGAGTGTTACCAAAAATATGAAAACACTGAAGAGTAAAGTACTATGTTTAAAGCTATCTAAAAATGTTATTTGAAAAAAGTATTTGGAAATATTAGATGTTTTTAAATACGAAATTATAATCACCTTATCCGTTGCATATACCGCGTGTTGCCAAAGAAATGAAAATAACATATGAGTAAAGTACTTTCACCTTTAAAGCTGTTCCAAAATATTGTTTGAAAAGGTATTTCTAAATATTAGAAGGCATCAATTATGAAATTATTGCCACAAATCTACTGTTGTGGAAACTAATTCATATACAGTGTCCGGTACTAATATGGACAACACAAATGGGAAAAAATTAATATCAATTTTTCAGTCAACTTTATTCTGTATTGTCTTAAACCTAAAATGCAAATATTAGAATGTAAGCATTTGCTTAACGAGTGTTACCAAAAATATGAAAACACTGAAGAGTAAAGTACTATGTTTAAAGCTATCTAAAAATGTTATTTGAAAAAAGTATTTGGAAATATTAGATGTTTTTAAATACGAAATTATAATCACCTTATCCGTTGCATATACCGCGTGTTGCCAAAGAAATGAAAATAACATATGAGTAAAGTACTTTCACCTTTAAAGCTGTTCCAAAATATTGTTTGAAAAGGTATTTCTAAATATTAGAAGGCATCAATTATGAAATTATTGCCACAAATCTACTGTTGTGGAAACTAATTCATATACAGTGTCCGGTACTAATATGGACAACACAAATGGGAAAAAATTAATATCAATTTTTCAGTCAACTTTATTCTGTATTGTCTTAAACCTAAAATGCAAATATTAGAATGTAAGCATTTGCTTAACGAGTGTTACCAAAAATATGAAAACACTGAAGAGTAAAGTACTATGTTTAAAGCTATCTAAAAATGTTATTTGAAAAAAGTATTTGGAAATATTAGATGTTTTTAAATACGAAATTATAATCACCTTATCCGTTGCATATACCGCGTGTTGCCAAAGAAATGAAAATAACATATGAGTAAAGTACTTTCACCTTTAAAGCTGTTCCAAAATATTGTTTGAAAAGGTATTTCTAAATATTAGAAGGCATCAATTATGAAATTATTGCCACAAATCTACTGTTGTGGAAACTAATTCATATACAGTGTCCGGTACTAATATGGACAACACAAATGGGAAAAAATTAATATCAATTTTTCAGTCAACTTTATTCTGTATTGTCTTAAACCTAAAATGCAAATATTAGAATGTAAGCATTTGCTTAACGAGTGTTACCAAAAATATGAAAACACTGAAGAGTAAAGTACTATGTTTAAAGCTATCTAAAAATGTTATTTGAAAAAAGTATTTGGAAATATTAGATGTTTTTAAATACGAAATTATAATCACCTTATCCGTTGCATATACCGCGTGTGGCCAAAGAAATGAAAATAACATATGAGTAAAGTACTTTCACCTCTAAAGCTGTTCCAAAATATTGTTTGAAAAGGTATTTCTAAATATTAGAAGGCATTAATTATGAAATTATTGCCACAAATCTACTATTGTGGAAAATAATTCATATACAGTGTCCGGTACTACTATGGACAACACAAATGGAAAAAAATTATTATCAATTTTTCAGTAAATTTTATTCTGTATTGTCTTAAACCTAAAATGCAAATATTAGAATGTAAGCATTTGCTTAACGAGTGTTACCAAAAATATGAAAACACCGAAGAGTAAAGTACTATGTTCAAAGCTATCTAAAAATGTTATTTGAAAAAAGTATTTGGAAACATTAGATGTTTGT
The DNA here is from genome assembly GCA_963966075.1 of Aphodius sticticus. Taxonomy (NCBI): domain Eukaryota; kingdom Metazoa; phylum Arthropoda; class Insecta; order Coleoptera; family Scarabaeidae; genus Aphodius; species Aphodius sticticus. The sequence continues at coordinate 1,283,580 of OZ014508.1, read as the reverse complement.
AAGTACGAAATTATAATCACCTTATCCGTTGCATACACCGCGTGTTGCCAAAGAAATGAAAATAACATATGAGTAAGGTACTTTCACCTTTAAAGCTGTTCCAAAATATTTTTTGAAAAAGTATTTCTAAATATTAGAAGGCATCAATTATGAAATTATTGCCACAAATCTACTGTTGTGGAAAATAATTCATATACAGTGTCCGGTACTACTATGGACAACACAAATGGAAAAAAATTATTATCAATTTTTCGGTAAATTTTATTCTGTATTGTCTTAAACCTAAAATGCAAATATTAGAATGTAAGCATTTGCTTAACGAGTGTTACCAAAAATATGAAAACACTGAAGAGTAAAGTACTACGTTCAAAGCTATCTAAAAATGTTATTTGAAAAAAGGATTTTGAAATATTAGATGTTTTTAAGTACGAAATTATAATCACCTTATCCGTTGTATGCACCGCGTGTTGCCAAAGAAATGAAAATAACATATTACTAAAGTACTTTCACCTTTAAATCTGTACCAAAATATTATTTGAAAAGTATTTCTAAATATTAGAAGGCATTAATTATGAAATTATTGCCACAAATCTACTGTTGTGGAAAATAATTCATATACAGTGTCCGGTACTAATATGGACAACACAAATGGAAAAGAATTATTATCTATCAATTTTTCAGTAAATTTTATTCTGTATTGTCTTAAACCTAAAATGCAAATATTAGAATGTAAGCGTTTGCTTAACGAGTGTTACCAAAAATGTGAAAACACTGAAGAGTAAAAGTACGTTCAAAGCTATCTAAAAATGTTATTTGAAAAAAGTAATTGGAAATATTAGATGTTTTTAAGTACGAAATTATAATCACCTTATCCGTTGCATACACCGCGTGTTGCCAAAGAAATGATAATAACATATGAGTAAAGTACTTTCACCTTTAAAGCTGTTCCAAAATATTTTTTGAAAAAGTATTTCTAAATATTAGAAGGCATTAATTATGAAATTATTGCCACAGATCTACTGTTGTGGAAAATAATTCATATACAGCGTCCGGTATTAATATGGACAACACAAATGAAAAAAAAATATTATCAATTTTTCAGTAAATTTTATTTGTATTGTCTTAAACCTAAAATGCAAATATTAGAATGTAAGCGTTTGCTTAACGAGTGTTACCAAAAATATGAAAACACTGAAGAGTAAAGTACTATGTTCAAAGCTATCTAAAAATGTAGATGTAGATGTTTTTAAATACGAAATGATAATCACCTTATCCGTTGCATACACCGCGTGTTGCCAAATAAATGAAAATAACATATGAGTAAGGTACTTTCACCTTTAAAGCTGTTCCAAAATATTTTTTGAAAAGGATTTCTAAATATTAGAAGGCGTCAATTATGAAATTATTGCCACAAATCTACTGTTGTGGAAACTAATTCATATACAGTGTCCGGTACTAATATGGACAACACAAATGGGAAAAAAATTAATATCAATTTTTCAGTCAATTTTATTCTGTATTGTCTTAAACCTAAAATGCAAATATTAGAAAGTAAGCATTTGCTTAACGAGTGTTACCAAAAATATGAAAACACTAAAGAGTAAAGTACTATGTTCAAACCTATCCAAGTTGGTGCCAGATACTGTATATTTAATTATTATTTTAGATTCATAATAATGAATAGAAAATGTATACTAACAATAATAATAATGTTGTTCTATGTCTTTACATGGATAGAACCATTAATTCTATACATCATTTGATCATAAATCAGTTCAACCAAATTTCTAGTAGTTATAGAAATATTTCGATTCTTACTTGATACGTTTTTTGATAAATAAAGCAAAAACACAAAAAAACTGCAAGGAATAGAGTAGGTCTTTGTTAGTACTTCATGCAGTAAATTTGTGCAAAGTCAAAGTCAAAAATATACCCACTCTATAAAATAACAAAACATTTTTAACTTAAGTACTTGAAGAAACTGAATTAGTTTGTAGTTTCTTTTTTCATATGTCGTTCATCATATGAAAATGCCAATTTTTGGCTTAAAACCCAGTAATGATGTTTTCTCCTCAACAGGGAAAGTACGGTAAGTTTTATATTTAAAATTATATGTATACTATGTAAAATGTGAAAAGAAGAACCCGACATTCTGTCAAAGTAACCAAAGTTGACTATAAAAAAAAATCAATTTAACTTAGTATAAATAACCTGAAAGTTATTAATGTTCAATAATGTTTATCAAGTATTTTAATTTAATATATTAGGAGCAATCGTGTACGCAATCGTATTTAAAAGTAGCAGACTCTTCTAACAGATATTAAGAAGAGAGATAAATATAAATTAAATATTGTAGGTCAAATTAAATAATAATTAAATATTAATATGACAACGAGACAAATAGAAAAATATATTTGATTGACATTATGGTGAATTGAATAATAATTGTTATAAGACAAATTCATTATGTTAAAATTTTCTTTAATGTTTTTTTTTAGTTTAAATACATATAAATATGTAATCCATTCTAATAGATTATTTTAATGAAGTAAAAGTTTAATGTTTTCAATTTTAGTTTCTTGTTTATTGTCGAGTAATAATGTTTATTGAAATTCGTTTTATAAGTTTTTCTGTTCTTATGTTAATTAAAATCTTATGATTAAATGTCGGCCTGTCTGTCCAATATATTCCGCATTGCAATTAGTTTATAATTAGTTTATAAATGCCCTTTTTTTCTAAAAAAATATAACTTTATCCTTATACTATTAATTATAGTCCAGTCATTCTCGATTTTGATTCGGAAATTCAAATGCAGTTGATAAAACTGATACCAATAGGTTATAGCAACATATTAAAATGTTTAGAATCATAGCTAGTAGGAATTTCTTTAAATAACGAAAAACCATTGAAAAATTGTGCGTCAGACATTAATCCTTCATTCAAAATGTTAAGTGTGTTTTTCCAAATGTTAAGGCGTGGATTATTATTATTATTATTTATTGGAACACTCTGATACATCTCATTAAATATATTAAACCTAGATAATATAATTTAGATACAACATATTATATAAATACTAAAATTACACTAATAGATTTTGAAAAGTACGTTCCAGAACCACTTTGATAGTAAATTTTGTCCGCTACAATGTGGTATTTTTAGTTTTGCGATTAAGTGAGTGAGATTCGAGGAATGAACGATTAAAATTATTAATAATAGACTTCAAGAATTCAAGATAAAAAGTCAGAAGAAAATCAAAGTGTTAATAAACAAAGTAATGCATAGAAAATTTATATTTTTAATTCTGACACGTGTTCAATATAATGTTATGATTTTTATATAGCACAACCTTTTCTGAGAAAGTAAATTCTATACCGGGTAAATTATACTTTTTACTTAGAATGGCATTTACTTTCTACAAAAAAAAATCTGTTAACAGCTTCATATGAGTTGTACTTAAATAACTGTATTTACATTATATTGTTGTAATGAATAGGTATTGATTGTTTTAATATGTTTTCATATGTATTTTACTTTTTATTTTCTATTGTTTTAATAATATTTTGAAACGGTAATTTTTGAAGGTAAAAAAATATTCAAGAGGTATAGAAATAGCAATAGAGAAAGGATTAAGTTTGAAGCAGAACTCATCCGACGGAATTGAGAATCAATAATAAATAAAGCAAGGATTAACAAATAAATTCGTTCCATATTTACTGGGCCACACGATTAAATTTCTATCAAAACTAAACATGCCAGACATACATAATAATAACAATAAAACACTTACCTGTAAATCGGATGCTTATACACTTTACACAAATTTGGGAGTTTATATCACGAGGTTCGAAATAAAAAGCCAGGATTTATAACTTCAATCTTTTTATATTCATGTTTTCCCTTCCATTTAAACATAATTTACATTAAAAACTTATCGTCTATCGTATGTACACGGAAGGAATCCGAACAACCTTCCAATAATTCATACATAACATCGACAATAAAAAAAAATGTTATGGCCATTCGTCATAATAATTGCGACAGAAAAACATACAATAACAACGAAAAACAAACATATGATTTCGAACGCAACCATCGAGAATGGGGTGTTATTAGGTGTATGTATCACAAACGATTGGAAGGAACATAAATAAATCAAAAAGACGTCTGATGTGCGCGACGGTCCGCTTATACGCTACAATTATTACAATAATTATCTTAAAAGTTTTTCTTTTAAACTTTAGTTGTTTTGTGATTCTCTTCTTTCTCATTTCAAAAGAATATCTCGGGGGGGATATTTACAATTTTTTTTTGTACGTAACCCGCTCCTTACATAACTTAATAAATTGTAATAATCATTTCCTTTTTTTGAGGGAGAGAAATAAAAATGATGGTATAAGTACTAAATCGTGTACAGCTTACAAGTGAACGAAAAAACTAATTTCACCAATCGAACGACAATTGGAAATTGGTTATAACAATTTTTTTTGTAAGGGTCGGCACCGGCGTTGCATGTCGAAATTAAGTGCAGGCTTGAAGGTTTAATAATATGTACTTAATTTCGACATGGGTACACCGGATTAGGAACAGCTTTGTTTATTTTTTAATTAATAGCTTACAAGTAAACTATGTAAAGGACAACGTAAATGAAGTAAATGTATATGTAAACAACGTAAATGAAGTAACCCAATTAAATGAAGTAAACCAATAAAATGAACTAAACGAAGTAAACAAAGTAAACAAAATAAACAAAGCGGTTCCGATGTTACGTTTTGACTCATATGTACATTGAAATTAGTATTTACACATTTTTATACGAGCTTTTTTTTGGTAAATGCCCAAGCGACGTTAGCAAAATCTCCATGGATAATCACGAAGACAGAAACCCCATTTATGTGATAAACAGACAACCAAAGTATTAGTAGACAAAAAACGTTTTCATCCGTATTAACTTACATGGTGGAGTCGCACAAATCCGTTCATGTACAATTAATGAAATCAGCTCGGTGGTTCTGCATTGGATATCAATCGATGAGGTTTCTCGTCACCAAATGGGGCACACACCAAAATTTAAGCTATCACTTTGGAATAAACGAACCCGGATTTTTTTGGATTTGATCGTCCGCACACTTTCATTGCACTTTACAGTATCGGAAATTTATAAAAGCGGCACGTCCAGGTCTTGCGCCGCGAACAGCGGCTCTCACATGTGCGCCAAGGGGGCCAAAGGCCCGGGACCCAACTCCGCAGACTGATGGGCCAAACCGTATTGCTGCATGTGCTGGCTGGTATCCGTTGGCAGGTACATGGAGATCATTTGCCTCAGATCACCCTGTTGTTGAGGCTGGCCTTGCTGGGAGATGTATTCACGTTTCACACCACCAGGTGTTGGGGTACAATTCGGAGACACAGGCTCTGATTTAATACTGGATCCCGAAGGGCTATGGGACGATTGAGACGGTTGTGGTAAGCCGTAGGGTGACCCAGCGCTGTTGGGGACTGTTGTTGGGTAACCACCATAACCTCCGTTCATGTACGAGTGTTGCATCTGGCTCATATCGTATCTCCCGTAACTGCTAGCGGCGGAATATTGTTGCTGGTAAGCGTTGACGTCGTGCCCCATCATGTAACCATTGGGCATGTAACCATTGGGAGGCATGTTGTACATATCCCTAGCTGCTGCTTGTTGTGCTGCCGACGCAGCGTTCCTCACAGCGTCGTTGGACTGATGGATAAGTCCAGAAGCTGTCAACGGGTACTTGTCTTTCTTCAAAAGAGTTTTCGTCTTACGTCTCGGCCTGTACTTGTAATCAGGGTGCTCCTTCATGTGCACAGCCCGTAACCTCTTGGCTTCATCGATGAAAGGCCTCTTCTCTGTCTCACTTAACAACTTCCACTCGGCTCCTAACCTTTTAGAAATCTCTGAATTGTGCATCTTTGGATTCTCCTGGGCCATCTTCCTCCGTTGGCCTCTAGACCAGACCATGAAGGCGTTCATAGGCCTCTTGACGCGTTCAATGTTAGCCGTCTTCGTGTTATTGTTGTTATTCGCAACAGCAGCCGCGTTTTGGTGTTGCTGCTGTTGTTGTTGCGCCGCTGCTTGGTGTTGTTGATGATGCGCGGCTTGTTGATGCTGATGCTGATGGTGCTGGTGCATCTGCTGGGATTGTTGTTGATGCTGCTGGTGCAGCTGATGGGGATGCTGGAGATGCATCGGCGGTTGGGTTAACGCACTGAGCGCCCCGTAGGCTTGCATCCCGTGATGGGGTTGCATGGATGCGTGGAGTCCACCTCCTTTTAAGTCGGGTTCCATGGTGAGCATCTCTTCCGTCGGAGCGTACAGCTTGTCGGTTTTTATCACTTCACACTCAAGAAGAACACATAAAATATCCTCTGTCGCACACCGAACTACTCGAGGGCACTTTGTGTTATGATTACTCTCTTCCAGTGTTCGAGGCTCGTCCGGCTGGTCTCGGAGGTTCCCCCACCGCGCGGCGAGGAGAAACGCCTGCCATAATTGGCGCCGGCCAATGGGGGCGCGTTGCGGGTCCGGAGGGAGTGGCTGATCCCCACTCCGGTTGGGAGGCGAGCGCCGCGGTGCGGTGGAAACGCGTACTAATTACTCGCGCTCTCGGTCCCCGGCAATTACTAATTATACCTAGCGGGCGATTTTTACAACGCGGCCGACATACGGAGGCTATAATTAATTAATATAAGCGCATCATTTCGTGCTCAAAAATCTCTAATTAATGGGGTGCTTCGTCTCCTCCGCGTCTCTCCGCGTCTCTTGTGGAGACTTCGGGCATGCAAATTGGATCGAGGAAATAGGTTGAATGAGGGAAAAATTTGAAGAGGAAGCGCGGGTAACCGTAGTGCACGCGATGCATATGTCTTGGTCGTACAACAAAATAAATACATAATTTGTTTGGATTATTCATTTTTTTTACACGACTCACACAAGTTACAAAATAGTACCTATTATTTTATGGTACCTATCTATATATTACGTTATTTTAATAAGTCTTTTAATCGAAGAATCATGAAACCAGGAATGTTTGCATTATACACGAAATGACCCCAATTAAAATAAATCACAACGAACATAAAAATGGTTTTGTCGAGTTTGTTAAATTTCTATTTATTTTCGGCTTTAAAAATTATCTTCAGTGAATTAGTCTGGATTGGTAATATAGTAATATAGTTAATTTTTGACTAGGAAAAATCAAACTTATTGCAGATTGTGTTTTTACCATTTTCCATTCATGTCAAAAAAACGACTTCTGGGCTCACGATATTTACGCATAGTCCTTTTAAAAGTGACACAACTTAAAATATGTTTCACATCAGAGAAACTAATAAATAATATTTGAATTTCAAGGTTTTAGGTATTTCGAAAAAAATGGTGTCTTACACAAAACTACACAAAAACTAAAAGGAAATGCATTTTTATCACTTTTGTGATGATTGGCCTATTTTGGTTTGTGTTACTTTTGAAGAAAGTGTGCTATATGTTAATTTTATTTTTAAGTTTACGTTCCTTCAGTGCGATACAACAAACTGACAAAATGTTTATTTGAAATTAATGTGATTTAAGGCAGCATTTCTATATACCCGTGGTTGAAAATGTTCATATATATATATATTTGAAAGTGCTTTTATATCCATCTTTTGCAAAAGAAAGTTCATAACTAAATTAAGAACTTTTCCATAGAAAGGCCTTTGATACAAATTATACAATGTAACTTTATGGTTGCAAAATACTTTTTGAATCAAGAAAATCTGATGTGGCCAGGCACATGACTTTATCATACTAGGTATATATAAAATTAATAGTTTAGCTGCATGAGATTCTATTTGATCGAGATCGGCTATGTCTGCAGTAAAATAAAACTAGTAGAACTAGACAGATATGTCGATTAAAGCTGCGTTCGGATATTGTACTCCGTTGACACCGGGTACACCGTCCAAATGACACTTACGTGTTAGTGGGTGTAAAAAGTGTAACGGTGTTCAATATCCGAACGCAGCCTATATTGACAGTAGTATTTTCAAAACATTAGCGTTTGACACTAGCTACTGTCATTAGAATCAAAAAATCTGACATATCCTGGCTACTAGTTTTAAAGCAGTACGACCGATCTCGATGAAATAGAATTTGCTCATGCAGCTAAACTATAAATTCTACCAAAAAATGTCATATACATAAATTATAGAAAATTTCCTCTCCTTTAATTTATTATTTAACTATTTTGACGACATTACACAAATAGCGGCTCATTTACAAAATCTTCGAAAAATGCTAAGAGTAAACCACCAGTTCCTTTGGACCCTTTTCAACAGAAAGCTTTTCAGCTCTAAGTTTGGTCATGAAACTTCTAAATATGAAGTTTTGTCCCGATACCTTTAGTAGTTTCTCCGGAATCGTCGCCACAAAAACGGGTACACACACACATGCACACACACACACACACATACACACACACACAGACATTTTTTTGTACCTTGGTCAAAAATGTTCAGGGGACCCAAAAAGACATATTTCCGCTAAAATGTAAAAAAAATTTTTTAGCATGATTACAATACTTTACATACTGCGTATGATAAAGTAAAAATATGTTGTTTAATGATATGTATTTTTTTTTTGTATTAAAACCAATGGGCATTAGAACCGATTGATGTATTTTAAACTGTCACATAGACATATATAGATAGTATTTTAAAAAGAAACCGCGGGCCAGATAAATATACCTCGCGCGCCGTAATTTGGTGTCCACTGTTTTAAACGGTCCTGAAACACAACAGGATTATAAATTCACCAAATTATCGAGAAAGGATGTTAAAAGTAGACAAAACTGATAATTCTATATTCGTATATATCCATCTAACATCCGATAAAAATTATTAATAGCAAATGGATACACAATAGAAAGGCGACAATATTATTTTAAAATTTACCGAATTTCACGAAAAGCAAAAATAAAGAAAAAGTGGACAAATTCAAAAGTTATGCGATAGGGGAAACACTTGACAGACGACAAAATTAGTTTAAATAATTACTATTTTTTTGCTATATGAATACTGTTTTTGTTCAATTGGATGTGATGATTTTAAATATGGCCTTATAACTGTTGGCAATACTTCATTTTTCCGTAAGTTTGAATTAAAGCAATATAAAACCTCATCTTAGTACAATGTCGGTGTTGGTAGTAAATAATTCAAACAAAAAGCACAAACAAGTAATTTGTTTTGCTCCGGTTTCAAATAAAATTTAAAGTATACTAATGATCAAAAAAATCGGGTAGTTAATTAATACATACGTCAGTAACAAATTACGATCGAAAATTAATTTTTTCATAAAAATGTATGTCTTAATAATAGAAAATCGATTCGTTCGAGAAGTTTTTATAAAAATAAATTTTGATATAGGTACCTACACAACTTAAGGAAAAAGTACGTTCATTTCTTTTAAATCTCTTTTCCACGAACTAGGTACCGCAAAACCCCATATTTGAGAGACAACGACATAACGGGTTTTATCACCAGTTTTATGATAGGGTCACAGACATACGTCAGCTTATCACAATAGGGTGCCAATCCCAATGAAATAGATCCTACCTATTTATTCACATTTCCAAATAACTGTAACTGATAACGAACAATACGCTTGTATATAATGTGTATTATAAAGACCAGATAAGACGCGCCAGGGGTTTGGTTAAGTTTCAAACACTTTTACCCCAATTATACCTGAAAGGTGTAACTGTACAATACACATGCACCTTTCAAACAATGAATTTCAAAACCCAACAACTCAAAATCGTACCGCTATTTTTTAAAGAACGCCTTTTATTTAGCATGACGACATTCTAATCTCCATTGTCGTACATTTCCAGGAAAATATGAACCAACTCCACTCTCATTTCCTTCAATTTCTCAATAGCGGACCACCTGATAACTGGAGCAATGATATGCTCAATTGACACACAAGTTACGCCCAAATCTATCACATTTTGTCATCGAAAATCTACGCTATATAAGTGTATATCTCTACCTGACGGTGCTAAACGGGCATTTTAGCACTCGAAGCGCTCTCGACGTAGCAGAGACAGAAACGAGGGTGCGAACCACCGCATTGTCTCTGATATTTATGTATCTGTAGATAATATCTCAAGTAATTGTTCCCATAATTGGCTCTGAACCCTTCTGTCCGGGTTGTTCGCAGCATGTGCTGCGCCATTTCATCCCTTTCTGCATCTAACTCATGCGCGCATACTCTGATTGTGTATATATGTATAGAACACCCCCACAATAATGAAAATATTGACACTGTTAAGTGCTAAGTACTAATAATGATGAGTGCCGTTATATGGACAAGGATTTTTGAAAATATCGACTTGGTATTGTATGAAAAGGTTTTAAAACTTGATGCTGAGGGATGTGACAGAATATTTAGGCTATAGGGCAAACCACAGTTTCATCAGTCTTCTAGTAACAGATTTACTTGAAGCCTTGTTTCTTCTACAGAAAGTTAGATAAGTATTGGAATAAATCAATTTCATAATTCTGATGATGTTCTTTATAATGCGCCTAACAAATCATAAAAACCGCTGAAATAGTTCAAAATTTATCAAACATCAAAACATTAATGGTAACGGAAAGTTTGATACAGTTTTTTGTTAGCACAGAATTGCAAAGGTTTACTCGAAACTGTGTTTATTCAACAAAAATTTAAATATTCGGATGAATCAAAAAACAAAATGATTAAAATAGACGAATGTTTGTAATACAGTACTTGATGGTTAGGATGTTTCAAACTTACACAACAGATCACTTTGGTTCTGCCAGCATAATACATACTGTTATTCTTTGCAATTTTAATTGAATTTCACAATTCTCATGATGTTCTTTACAAACTGCCGAACAAATCATAAAAATCGGTGAAGTATCAAAGTTATCAAACATCAAAGTATAAACTAACTAGTCGATATTCGGAATGTTGTGTTCATGAGTATACTTATTAAATATTTCGCTATAAACCGACGTAAAAAAAATATTTGTTTGTGTTTTTTTGCTAGATAAATGAACTCAATTATAAATAAATTGTATTCTTATAAAGAAGTTATTAGATTTAAATCACACAAAATTACATGCGATGGAGGGAACACAAATAGTTGCACACAACTAGAACTAAGACGAAGTCGGAAGCAACGTACAATAAAAGAATAGGGTTATGGCACAATCAAAATTCTGTACAAAATGTTACCGAAAACATATACGTATACAAAAAACTAGGAAATCCTCAATGCTTTAGATGTACAGCCGAAGAAAAAAGGACCTTTACATGAGCGCGGCAATCCTACACCAAGCGTAGGTCGGAGATTGTCGGTCGTCGTATATACCTGCTAAAGCCATAAAACCAAAGGGGCACTTCTGTTTCATTTCATTTTAAGATTTCTGTATATAGATGGAATGAAATTGAGTTTCGTATTAATATAATATATTTTCGAAATTTGGAACGAGCGAAACTGCCGCTCGTAGCTAAAGATTGTGATTCGTTAATATTTTTGTTTCGATTTGCAATTGCAATATTATTTCATTTATACTCAAATACATAGTAACGTTAGTTATAATTATAAAAATTTGACTTAGGCACATATTAAAATACTTCATCATCGTGGCTACGTTGCCTAAAGGCAAACCGATTACTACATCGGTTTCTACTTCGTCGCAGACCGAGATAATATACTTTTATCTAAAAATTTTTTATATTTATTTAATTTAAGTTATGATAAGTAATTGAAAAATGGCAATTCCGTAAACTACAAAAAAATCACTTAGATGGATATTATATATTTTATTTATGCATATAATTATGTATACAACAAAAATTATATAAATATAAAATGAGAATGGTATAGATACAAATAATAGGTAGATATATAACAGTAAAATATAATATATGTAATAACTTAAAATAAATATATGTAATAAAATAAAAACAAACATTTAATAATATAGTAATAACATAAGCATGTATTAAATAAGAAAAGTGTTCTGTTAGGTTGGAGGTGATATAAATTTGGAGTGCCTTTATTTCATATTTGTTGAGGTTGGTATGACCTGCTGTTTTAGGAATGATACATTTATGACAATCTAAACACAAAACATATGTATCGTCCATTTGTTGCACTAAGAAAAGAAACAAAATCCTTTGTTGTTGTATCAGCCAAAATTGATTTAATTATGGTTGTCCAACAAATTTATGATTTTTAATCAAATAGCTGCCTAGATTAATAATTGAAGTGCTTTTTGTTTGTTTCCTTGGTGTTTTAATTACACTAATGGACATTTTTTAACGACCTTTTAGATGCTCATTATAATTTATAGAGGTTTTGACTGTATTGCACATTTATTTACTTAAGTGTTTAAAAAATATTATAAAAGGAACATTCACATTTATTATATGTCCCACATTTTTCCCGCATAAATTATTTTTAGAAACTAAATGTTTCAGAGTAAAACTTTTCATATGGAACTAATTGTTTTTCCAAATCCTTAAAAAGTTACAGCAAACTTGAAATATTAGCAAAATAAATTTTTATATAAAATATAATTCCGGGCCTTTAATTTTGTAATTAACCGAGTTTGTATTACCAATTGTTATGCAGCAACGGATAACTTTGAATACAACCATTTTATGTTTTTTTATGTCAATTTTCTGATGTTCAGATAAAAGGTTCATTGTTTCAAGATTTCTAAGGGACCCTTTTGAGGGGTCTAGAATATTGGAATCAGCCAGTATAAATTGTTTCATCATTACAAAAATCAAATTAGCGATGAATTGACTGCTCGTCTTTTCCACAAAAATCAAAATTGAATACTTGGAAAATCAAATATAAAAAATACAAATAATCCTTACCATATTCACAGGCCACTCACAAAATATGTTATCAATATCTTATAATTTTGAGTAAATTTTATTACACAAGATTATAAATGTATTATATCGAGACAATTAAGCGATACATATATCAAAATCAGTAAGAAAAAAAGGGAATGGCCATTAAAAAACTATCGATGACGTCATAAGTAAAAACAATTGAAGGTTGGATATTGAATTTAATATAGCTATGTATATTTACGTGTATTTTGATAATTACAAATTGACAAGTTGGAGGATTTTTAGAATAGCAATCCGTTCCAGAGATTTTGTCGTTTCCATACCTTACATAATAAATAATAAAATTCAATTGATTAATTAATATTAAGGTAAATAACAATTTAATGATAATAAATTGAGTAACATAATAGATTGAAGAACAAAATGCTGAACAACAGTTCTAAAGGTCATATCTGCAGCAAAGTAGAAACCGGGACAAATAAGATTTTCAGTCACATGCAAAATTGTAGAAATCTTTTAAAAATTATTTAGGCCGAATATAATGATCGGTTTTGTGTTTCAGACATACGCCGGCCGGCGGCGCCCTGATGATCAAGGACTTCAAATTGTGCTTTACACAATATTCAGAACTATAACGGCAGTATACTGACTGAAATTGTCGGTATACCTACTTACAATAAGAATTAATTTACTGTGTATTTTAAAATACATTAAATATTACAATGCACTTTTGTCAGGTTCAGATATCGGAAACATATATAAATAGACGAAATTCGATTTCATTCCATACATACAGAAAAATAAAACGAAACGAAAAAAAAGTGACCCTTTGGTTTTATGACTTTAGCAGGTAGGTATCCGACGACCGACAATCTCGACCTACGTTTGGTGTACGCTAACTGCGGGCATGTTAACATCTTATTTTCTTCGGCTGTACTATAGCTTGCTACGTGCATGCTGATATCCAATAAACGCATATACAATCCCGCGGCAGTATTTGAACCCGATCATATCTACGATGTAGGTTTGATCTTCGCATAACTTCTTATTCAGGTAAATGTGGTCGTTGTATTGTATCTGAAAGGGGAATTGGATGTTTAGTTGACGAGACTGATGCACGATCACTTACCAGAGTCGCAAAACATCACCGAAAACGTCATGCTGGCGTGAACTAAGAAAGCCCCAACCCTTTGGCAACACTATATCATGCTTCACGCATGTTTAAATATGTTAGGAATATAGATATTTCGCAATTTATGCGATTGCAAGCGATTCTAAAAAGGAGTTTGTGGTTATATGGTATTTAAATTAAAACCAATCGGCAATGATATGAATTGTAACCATTTTAACTTTTTTTTACAGCTTATAAAGCACTTGGCTTTTCAACCAAATCATCTCAACGCTCAAATGGCAGTTTAAGGAAGGTATGTACAATTTATTAATAATTCTAAATTATAAGAATATTAGAATATTAAAACCACAAAAATCGATAATAATGACAATTATTATTTATAGTTCACTAATAATTATATAATATTCATATTACTCTGAACATATTACAATGTATTTAATTATAATATCTGTAGTAATACTTGTGATTCTAAACATTATTGAAACAGAATCTGGTGTTTGGAAAAAGGAGTAGTATTCACTGAAATCATACCAGAATATTTAAGGTTGGTAGCATTTGAACGGATTTAGAGAGCAAAAGTTTATGGTACTTGGAGCCAGGCAGATACTATTACCCGCCCTACAATAAAATTTACAGTTAGACCTAGACATCCGGTTGCATGCGGGGAAAGGGCATGTCCCACGCTGTGGTTAAACCTTAAAACCCTCTATTTCTTCGTTCGAAAGTTATTTTTTTTTCTTCCAGCACCTTTTTTTTAAATAAAATTCTTACCACAAAGTGATAGACATAATGATTATTAATCTTAAGCTGTATAAGTTCGACGGCCAGTCAGTTTAGTAACAATTTATCGGACAGAGTTGGTTCTTGAGTGACACTTCAATATTGGCCGCGCGTTAACGGGTGTTCAAATTGGTGAATTGGTATTTTAATTAGCCGGCAGTCGAACCGCGAAAACACTCTTAAAAGTTGGCTCTTTTATGCCGACGGCCGAAGAGTGCTAACGATTGATATCAGTTATCTTTTATTATTTTTTTTTCTTCGTCTCTCCGCTGTATTCAATTAACAACAAAGTACGTTAATCTATTATTGCTAGTCGCACGCTCCAACGTTCTGATGCAAATGCGATAACAGTACCCGGAAGAAAGAAGGATGACTCTATTGAACGTGTGTCAATCAACATTCTTTACGTTAGGAAAAAAGTTATAGGACTAATTGAAATATTTTTGTTTTATGTCACGCCCGTCACAGAAAAAGTTAAAAAAATCTTATTCGGCCGGGCACATGACTTTATCAAACTATATATAAAATTAATAGTTTAGTTGCATGAGATTCTGTTTGATCAGGATCAGGATCTATTTGCATTAAAATAAAACTAGTTAGCCAGGAGGTATTTTCAAAACATCAGCCTTTGACACTAATTAATTTTATAATAATGCAGGCACGACCGATCTCGATCAAATAGAATTTGCTCATGCAGCTAAACTATTAATTTTACCAATAAATGTCATAGACACAAATTATACAAAATTTCCTCTACTTTAATTTATTATTTAACTATTTTGACGAAATTGCAGAAATGGCGGCTCATTTGCAAATAGGTTGAAAAATGCTAAGCGTAAACCTCCAGTTCCTTTGAACACTTTTGAACAAAACTTCAGTTGAAACTTTCACTTCTAAGTTTAGGTCATGAAACTTCTAAATATGAAGTTTTCGTCCCGATACCTTTAGTAGTTTCTGCGGAATTGTTGTACTAATATGATAAAGTAAAAAAATACAGGTTAGGTATTATCCTGGGAGAACCAGACGGACCTTTGTCATGATTTCTTGTACTTTACTACAAATATTCATCTATTCACATCATTTTGTTTTTTTATTCATCCCGATATCTAAATTTTAGTAGAAAAAACACAGTTTCAAGTAAACCTTTGCAATATCTGTGCTAACAAAAAACTGTATCAAAGAACTAGATGATTGGCTTATGTGATAATAATAAATTCATAAGTAAGTATACGGTCAAGTAATATACGGTCAAAAAATTATTTATTAATAAAAATGTGTCTTAATAATTGAAATTGTCTCTTGTTTCTCATGCTTCCATACGCGCGTACTGATCAATAAAATAAATAAATAATCAATATATTTTAATATACAAAACTTGACGAAGAAGTACTCCCATTTCTTTTAATTCTCTTTTCCACGAATTGCCAAAAACCCCACATCTCAGAGACGGCAACATAACGGGGTTTATCACCAGGTTTATGATAGGGTCACAGACATAAGCCAGCTTATCACAATAGACCACCAATCCCAATGACATAGATTCTACCTATTTATTCACTTTTCCAGATAACTGTCACTGATAGCGAACAATAGACCTGTATATTATATTATAAGGACTGGTTAACACGCGCCAGGGGTAAGGTTAAGTCTCAAACAGTTTTACCCTAATCGTACCTGAATGAATTTCAAAACCCAGCTGTAAACTGCTATCGCAATATTAAAAAAATCTGATGTGGTCAGGCACATGACTTTATCGTACTATATAGTAGTGTTTCCCAACGGAAACGCTGATGTTCTGACAATACTGTCAATAGAATCAAATATCGGGACATCGTTCCGCTAAAATCTCAAATTTTTTTTTCGGCACGATTACAATCCTTTTTCATACTATGTATGATAAAGTAAAAAGTATTGAAATAAATTTTTTTTTCTACTCCTACTGATGAACGCATTCATTATCATGGCAATTTATGATAAGTAATACTAACCATTCTCCACTCACATGCAAACATTTCATTCCTGGTTCCTCATACCCCGCGAGCCGTGAGAAATATTTCATTTCTCACGGCAATATTTCATTTCTCACGGCTGTAGAACCAATCATAGCGCGGATTTTCATTTCCATCGTGTTTAGACTTTAGAGAGACTGCTTAGCGACGTTGGCAACGTCGCTAAACGACGAGCGCTACAAACAATTTTAATCTGTCAGATATTTTAACGAAATACACATACGTACCACATACCACCACATACGTACAGTGTAGAGTAATTACTGTTCGTTAATCATAATTATAAAAAATCTGATGTGGCCAGGCACATGACTTTATCATACTATATATAAAATTAATAGTTTAGCTGCATGAGATTCTATTTGATCGAGATCGGCCATGTCTCCATTAAAATAAAACTAGTAAAACTAGACAGATATGTCGATTAAAGCTGCGTTCGGATATTGTACTCCGTTGACACCGGGTACACTGCCCAAATGACACTTACCTGTTATTGGGTGTAAAAAGTGTAATACAATATCCGAACGCAACTTATATTGACAGAAGTTATTGTCAAAACATTAGCGTTGTCATTAGTGTCATTACTGTCATTAGAATTAAAATTTCTGACATATCCTGGCTACTAGTTTCAATGCAGTACGACCGATCTCGATGAAATAGAATTTGCTCATGCAGCTAAACTATTGATTGTACCAAAAAATTTCATATTCATAAATTATTCAGAATTTCCTCATCTTTAATTTATTATTTAACTATTTCGAAGAAATTCCAGAAATGGCGGCTTATTTGCAAAATCTTTCAAAAATGCTAAGACTAAACCTCCAGTTCCTTTGGACTCCTTTCAACAGAAAGCTTTTCAGCTCTAAGTTTGGTTATGAAACTTCTAAATATGAAATTTCGTCCCGATACCTTTAGTAGTTTCTCCGGAATCGTCGCCACAAAAAACGGGTACACACACACATACACACGCACAGACATTTTTTTGTACCTTGGTCAAAAATGTTCAGGGGATCAAAAAAGACATATTTCCGCTAAAATCTCAAAAAATTTTTTTGCCACGATTACAATACTTTACATACTGCGTATGATAAAGTAAAAATGTATTCTGAATAAGTACTCCACCTGATGTAATACAAGCCGCGCAAATCCGCACATTAAATTTATTGCACGAAAAATCGAGGACAAAATACGAAAAAACCTACAAAGCGTTTATGGATTGGCGAATCAGAAAAAATTTAAGCTCATTTTCCGAAAATGTTTTGATAGCCCATTTTGGTGAGCTTGCCGACAAATTTAAGTCGCCCAAAAAGTGTAATAATGTGACTTATTTAATACATCAATACGCACCAACAAGGGATAATAATTATCTGTCATTTTGTAGGTTAGATACCTTGTTATCTTTTCTTCGCTGTCAATATTTGACACTTTTAGAAAAAAATCTGTAATACCGACATAATGTCATACATCAGAATACCTATACGTACCACCGCGCCACCGCCGTCCCAATACGGACTAAATTAATTTAAAAAAAAATATTGTATAGTCGTAGAAAAAGTATAGTATTCCATTCGCAAGTAATGGCAATTACTCACTCGAACGTTTTGCAGCACTCGCCTACGGCTCGTTCTCGTGAGTAATTGCTTACATTACTTGCTCATAGAATAATATACTATTTCATGAACTTTTGAAAAGAATAAATAAAACAACTTAAAAATATTCCAAACTTTTATATAAAGAATTTTCTAAAGTATTTCTGTTGGTATGGTCATCAACATGAACGTTTGTTCAAATTGGTAAAAAAAATTGCTCATTTGAGATCTCATTTCAAAATTACATGCATATATATTCCAGCCAAATGATATTACACACACAGGATTATTATTATTATTAATTATTAAATACTTTTCGACCTTTCTTGTTCTACACAAGTAAACCAAGAAATAAATTATCAAAATATCATTTTCGTGAATTCCAAAGAGCTAGACGCTACCCAATACGTGACAACACATTGTGCGCCAGTTTCCTGTTCCCAGTACCCTCAATGCCATAAGGTTCTAAGCGACATTTTGTACAAAAGTGAGATTTTGTATGAATCGCAATATCTTTTATGTTATGCCACATCGGTTGTGCGATATATTTTTTTTAAATTTTATTCGATAACCTAATAATCCAAATTCTACAGAGTTCTAAGGGGTGATGAAAAAGAAATGTTTAAGTAGTTTGCAGAAGGTATTCAATTGTTTCTCAATAAATCGGCGTTTGTATATGTTAAAACGACAAAAAGGTTTGAAATTTCTGTATTATAAAGTTTATAGTACGTTTTTTTTTTTAAATTGACTATCGCTTCATATGGAATAGCTTCTTAAATAATTATTTAGTGGTTGCAGCCCCAATCAGACGCTTGAAGCGTCAAAAACCGGGCGAATAATTTTCAAGTTTTTCAGCACCAGCGTACACCAGCACACGGAGACCGTCCCTCGTCTCCGGGCGTTTCAGGAGTGTATATTAAACATTCTTTCACCTGTTCATTGAAAATGTATTAAAACCAAACACAGTGGCGCACGCTGGGCTGGAGGGTCGCAATCTCGGTACCCGTGGGTTACGTTCTGACTGGTGCCATGCCTGCCTCCGCTGGGGTCATGCATCTTTGATGGGCCCGCTCCAACAATGAGTGTATGCACAATTTGCCGTGTTGACATAGTTTTAAACCGACGGCGCTGCTCGGGCGTCCCCTGTTTGAACTGGAGGCCCGACCGACCCGACCAGCAGCCAACCTCTCGCTGATTACAGAATACAAATTTGCGTAGTCGAGCCCAGTGTGTAACGGAACCTCTTTAGAAATTTAAACGGTTCGTTCGGTTACCAACTTTTTCCGCGTGCGCGTACCCTAACACACACCACTCCCCCTTCTCCTGCTACTTGCGTAAATATTGTTTAAAATTCATCTCCTGGTCGGGTTTCAATCATACAGGCTGACCGTATTTTTGTTTTCGGAAAAGTTGTCGGTAAACGAAATTTTAAACTCGAGGTTCCAACGCAGTTTTTCGAGTGATTGAAACGTGTCTTGAGTATGATTGAATTAAAACCTGGAATATTAAATGATCAATTGATGATCATTCTGATTTAGCTGTGTTAATTGTTTTTGGATAAATTGAAAAATAAACCACGACCTGCAAGTTTAATTTATTGCAAAAGAATCGTCAAGCTTAGATAAGTTTGACATGGCTTTGCAATAAGAAAGGCTCTTCATAAAACTTGCAGTTTGAACATCTATCCCCACAATTCTAAAAGGTGAGTCGTGTTTTTGTTATAATCTTCAAAATATTAATAAAAGCCCCCATTCCTTATGTATAGTCGTCAATCGGGCATGACGGGTGTGACACGTTACTGCGGAATAACCCACAACTAGGAGTTTGGCATTTTTGAAAAATCACAATAAAAAGTTGTTTCCTCTGTGTACCTCAATCCGTGGAGATAGATTTGTAAGGACCACATCCAGCGTTAATTTTAAAAATTCTCTGGTAGATTGTCATTTTTATTAGACTGTGCAATCGCCTTTCAGTGAAATACTTGCCACTATTCTATTTTTCCTGGTCCATTTATGTCATTTTTAAATTTGGAAAAGTTTCTTTTGCTGTTAGCCCAGGCGCCACTTGTCTTTCTCCCTACAGCAATTTTTTATCCGCCGTTATTAAACTGCGTCCATATACGTGTTGCAAATTTGTGTCCGCGGCGATAAAACAATCCAAAAGAATTTGGGAAAATCATTATTGTTTAATCTTAATCATCATCATTGATTTTTAATATAAACACATTTCTTACTTTTTTTAAGATCTCTTGGAATGTGGCTTTTAATGCCGATTTTGTATTTTGTATATAACTCAGTTTATGGTTTCAACTGGCTTTGAAAATTCTAGTCTTTACCGTCCTTTTATTACGGCTTTTTTACCACTTCGCACACGCCTCCCGCCGGCCCTGACCCCCACACAAAGAAATAAATAAATGAAACAATTTATTTATTTGTAATATTATCTCTTGACGTAATTTGACACATCCTAACCAGTAAATAAGGTTTTTTTGTTAGGGTCTCAAGTACTATATTAGAAGCATTCATCTATTTTCATAATTTTGTTTTTTAATTCATCCCAAGATCTACATTTGTGTAGAATGTACACAGTTTCATGAAAACTTCTGCAATCTCTGCTACCTGGACAGTGGTGAAACTGTCGTTTGTTCTGTAGCCCTTATATTATGCCACATCCCTCAGGATCAAATTTTAATGCTTATTCATGCTTTGCAAGATCGACTGCGTGCTGTTATATCAACAAGAGATGAATGACTGTTAATTAAGTAACATTTACAGTAAGGTCCAGTTGGACTAAATGTAGATGCATTTAGAAGTGTATCTTTACAAAAATTCTGATATTGTATCAAAGAACACAATTATTTGCTGATGTAATGCCATAAAATGTTTCCGTTAACATTAAAATAGAGTATGTACCTACCTGATAATTGATATTTCGTGATTTTCCGGAATTTCTCTGAAATGAGATCACTGGGAAATTTCTATACCTGTTTTTAGTTACCAAAACTAAGTCGACTAATGTAATATATAATTTTTTGGTCAAAGAAATAGTTATTCAAAATAAAACAAATCTTTTGAGTTACATGGAAAAAATAATATATATAGCTTATTCCCAAACATCTTATCTACTTTAGTTTTTGCTGTGAACTATTATAATGCAATAGGGTATTCCGGTCATGTCAAAATTTAAGCAGATATTCGGTTTAACCTATTGTACAATTTATGAGGATTCATAAGGTTAAGCTATGAGCTTTTTTATTTAGTTTTTCTATGAGATAATTGCAATTAAAAGTGTATTTCGTTTGAATTCACCGACCACCCTCGGAAATACACGATGATTACCGATCCCTAGTAGCGGTGGCAACAGCGGACAGCTCTCGAACAGCTGATCGGCCAAGTTGACGGTTGGCGACCCTGTTGTTTGACAACGAAGAATAAAGATAACTTTTTTGAGAGATGATTTGTTCATTGAAACTTGAAGCCAAACATCTCTCATCTCGCTAGTCGGCAATGTAAAGAAAATCTTATCAGGAGTTACTGTTCTACTGCTGTTACAGCCCGGCACAGAACAAATGTCGGCGTTGGAGTTTATACATTTTGAACAAGTGTTTGATATAACCTCAATAACCAAAGCAGGTGTCAACAAACGAGCGATTCTAAACGTTGACACAACAGAAGACAAAAATTTACTACATGCACCCTAGATATAGCAACGTTGTCAAGTCGCTCACTTTGAGCGGTCTTTGTGACGTCACAAAGACCAATCCTAATTCAAACTTCAAACAACGATTTCTCTTAATTTAAAACAATGTTTGATATTTTACTTGTGAAGTAGCAAACAGTAGCACCCATAATTTGTAAAAAATGACAATTTCAAAAACACCGGAATACCCTATTGAATAGAATTAGTATGTATAAATATATGGTACCATCAATCAAATCTTTTATCATATTAGTTAGTACATTGTAAATGGCTGTAATATGTATTGACATTTGAAAGAAAAATCCAGTAAGTAATATTAATCAATTTATTAAAAATATTACATTAGAACATTAGTCTATAAACACTGAATATAAAATAAACAAATCTTTTGTTACAATTCACAAGAGCCCTTCCAATCCAACTTCTGATAATTGTACATCGACTTTGATGACTGCATTTCTTAGTCTCCTTATCTTATTTTTATGTGCTTCTTACCTCCTCAGTATAATATCCAGAAATCTGCAAACAGCAAAATAAAGTTAATTCAGTGTAATTGCTGGAGGGGTGACAAAAATAATATACATAAAATAATCAAACTAAATATATCTGATGGAGAACGTACGTAATTGATTAAAATATAGTGTGTAATGACTTACTTTACATCATCGATAATGTTTATGAATGTTCCATCGATGACGGCTTCTATAATTTTCCATTTTGCCTATTACTGCGGTTGTGTGGAAGAAACGGCAAAATTTTGATTTCCCTAACAGTCGTTGCATCTAGAAATAAAATAATTCAGCAAATATAAATAAAGTTCCGTTAATATAGATTATTTATCGGACATCTAAAAAAGCACGGATGAATTGATAGTCAAGTGCAAAACAATAGCAGTGCTTTTCACTAACACCGAACAAAATAATAATGAAAACTTATTTAATGTTGTTGGCTTCACCAGGTTCTTAAGAACCAAGTCAATAATTCAAAGAGAATATAAACATAATAACAAACAAATGGCATCTTTTTAATACATAGTTGCAAAATCATATCCTACAATTTTTTCTACGCTCAACAAGCCACGGCAACTGAACTGAAGAGAATAATTCCGAATTTCGGTGGAATTGATTAGCTCGCAGCACGTGGTGACGCGACGTAACGTATAATTTAACGCCGTGTCGTTCTTCTTCTGTATAATATGTGTGGTACGCTGGAACCGGAGCGGAGGCGCTCTTGCATACCGCTGGCGCTGGCCTCAAGAAAACGGGTGACAAGTGGCATATAAATAACACCGTGATAATTTAATAGCGGTACCCCGTAACGACAAATTAAACGAAATAATGGTGCAGCTTCTTCTCTTTTTTTTGTGAAGGCAACACGAAAGTCACATCGCCACAGTTATTTATAAAGGCAATGTCCACTGCCGCTCATGGAAGTTCGGACACATAGTAAACATATAGGAAATAATGATAAAAGCACTGATAACGTAGCAATAGGCACCTCTATTTCTACCAAATAGCGAACACATTCTTAACGTTGATTACCAGTAACACACGACATCATTAAATGTGCTACTTTAAAATAATTTTTGTATTTAATTATTATGCAACATTTATGCTGTTTTGTAACTGGTTGTTGGGAAGTTTCTAGTTTCCAGTAAAAAGGATTAAATACGAAATAACAAATAGAGTCATAAATACTGCATCTCAGACACATGTTGCGACCCTATTTTTACCAGATTTTTGCATCAAATGCTCGAATTTGTATTCAAATGAGTCTGCAATCTGTAGTTTGCACAAGATAACTCTGTCACGCGGAAGACATCATGCGACGCGGAAAGCCAACAAGCAAGGAACAGCGTTCTGTAATTATCGCTTTTCATCAGGAACGATTGTCAGTTCGTGAAAATGCAAGAAATAAGTCAACGATAAGTGAGTCAACTGATATTCCAACTGGCAATCCGACTGACAGTCCAACTGACAGTCCGACTGACAGTCCAACTGACAGTCCGACTGACAGTCCAACTGACAGTCCGACTGACAGTCCAACTGAAAGTTCAACCGACAGTCCGACTGACAGTCCGACTAACGGTCCGACTGACAGTCCAACTGACAGTTCAACTGACAGTCCATCTGGCAGTCTGACGGTCCAACTGAAAGCCCAGCCGACAGCCCGACTAACAGTTCAACTGAAAGTCCAACTAACAGTCCGAATGACAATCTAACTGACAGTCCATCTGACTGTCCGACTGAGAACCCGAACTATTCTGTTTGAATGTTTTGAGGAATTCTTAATGATATTAGAATTCCTTCAGCACCTAACAAAAAAAAAATCCGAATATTCCTAATCCATTTATTATCTTAAGAACCGATACTTCAACACGAAAAATTAACGTTCGATGAAAAACAACCATTATTTATTGGCTTCGTCGGCCTCCTGAACCACAGCAGAAAAAAAAGCACACAAGCGTAACAAATTCAAGGTGTTAAAATCCATCTCGGATGTATCATGTGGCAGGAGAGCGGCCTCACATAAATTCATTAATCAACTAGCAAGGCCCACACCGCGTTTCGAAAAGGGAAACACGGTCGAGATGGGTCCGAAAACCGTTGCTGGTCGTCCGCACCATCGCCAGACAGTTTGGCGACGAAACAAAGAAAACAAAATTTATGTCGAAAGTCGGGAAGGTCAGCTAACTTTTAGTGCGGAGCGGCCGAGAACCGGTGGCCTCCCAAGCACCAGAAACTCATAAATTTGTTCATCAACTCTACTCCGAAAAATATAAAATCGTAGCGAATTTCTAACGTCGAACAGAGACGGTTGTTTTGCGAAAAAAAGGATGGAAATCATAACTCGATTGTCGTTCGGAGCGGTCATAACCAAATATTGATACGAAATTCAAGCAAGCGAAAATTATATGCTGCGGTGTAAAATCTTATAGCGCCATCCATATTTCCGCGATGTGTTCTAATAATGAATTCCGTTCCAAAATTTTATTGCAAGCTTTTGGCTTTAATAAAACAGATTAAAAATGATTTATTGTTTTGAAAATAAGTCAAAATAATAGACAATTTAATTCCTTATTGAAAACGTAATCGTTTGACGTATCTCGCACTAATTTTGATCCAGTAGTTTAGCAGATAATGCAAATTGAAATTTTGATCTAGTTAGCCTTGGGTGTTTACAAAATTGCAAAACTTGGTATTTATTTAAGATAACCCTATCGAGTTTGGGCTCAAATTAAACCTCTTCAAACGCTTTCTCGTAATTTTGATGCAATCTAAAGCTAAATTTTTTCCTAACGCGAAAATTACAACTTTTTTAAAAAAGATATGCGCTATTCTTGCCACTATACATACAAATACTTTTGTCGGTCATAACATTTTGTGTTGGCGGTTTTCTGAGCGACAGTGGCGACACTCTGCGGCCGTGTCCGCATTATGGCCCGGCGGCGGCGATACACGAGGGGCGCAAATGGCACCCCCGATAGTAGTAAGTCATTTTCGAGTTGAAGTGCACCGTATTGTAAAGTCGCGAACACACGTATTGTATTTTTTATCACGCGTCCAAACTGCCCGGAGCGCCTCACAGACTATTTCCGGACTGTGACAGCGCGACCTCCGGATATGACGTTATCTGGACGCTGACTTTTGTTGAGCGCGGTCGCGACCTAAACTCGTATATACGCCGACACGGGATATATTTTTTACCTATTTTTCCTTTTTTTGGTTCTTTACGTATCAGGTCGTATTTTGTTTTTGTTGGTACGATGGATTTTGCATATTCTCATACTTAAATTTTACTTTGTTGAATCTTACATCTGAAATAGTCAGTTTCTAAATTTTGCCGCTCATGGAAGTTCGGACACATAGTAAACATATACGAAATAATGATAAAAGCACTGATAACGTAGCAATAGGCACCTCTATTTCTACCAAATAGCGAACACATTCTTAACGTTGATTTCCAGTAACATACGACATCATTAAATGTGCTAATTTAAAATTATTTTTATATTTAATTATTATGCAACATTTATGCTGTTTTGTAACTGGTTGTTGGGAATTTTCTAGTTTCCATTATAAAGGATTAAATACGAAATAACAAATAGAGTCATAAATACTGCATCTCAGACACATGTTGCGACCCCATTTTTACCACATTTTTGCATCAAATGCTCGAATTCGTATTCAAATGAGTCTGTGCCTAGAATCCGTAGTTTGCACAAGATAAGTCTGTCACGCGGAAGACATCATGCGACGCGGAAAGCCAACAAGCAAGGAACAGCGTTCTGTAATTATCGCTTTTCATCAGGAACGATTGTCAGTTGGACTGTCAGTTGGACTGTCAGTCGGACTGTCGGACTATCAGTGGGACTGTCACTCGGACTGTCAGTTGGACTTTCAGTCGGACTGTCAGTTGGACCTTCAGTTGAACTGTCAGACTGTCAGATGGACTGTCAGTGGAACTGTAAGTTGGACTCTCAGTAGGACTGTCAGTTGGACTTTCAATTGGACTGTCAGTTAGACTGTCAGATGGACTGTCAGTTAGATTGTCAGTCGGACTGTCAGTTGGACTTTCAGTTGAACTGTCAGACTGTTAGATGGACTGTCAGTCGGACTGTTAGCCGGACTGTCAGTCGGACTGTCAGTCGGACTGTCAGTCGGACTGTCAGTCGGACTGTCAGTCGGAATGTTAGTCGGACTGTCAGTCGGACTGTTAGTCGGACTGTTAGTCGGACTCTGTTGAACTTTCAGTTGGAAAGTCTGTCGAACTGTCTGTGGACTTTCAGTTTGACTGTCAGTTGGACTGTCAGTTAGACTGCCAGACGAAAAAGGTGGAAGTCTTAGTCTTATTAATTATTTAAACGTTCTAAAGATTTATTGAAAAGAGATAAAGTAATTCGTAATGAAAACGTCCGTTATTTAATAGTCGGAACATATTGCCCTACGATACCCTCCTCCACCTACCGCCATAAGCCATAATCCTAATAATTCACGCTTCCCCAGCGTTCGGTTGTCTGAAACACTTACGGCGAATAAATAATTCCCCTAGTGCGAGCGCGGTGCGGCGCGGCGGTGCAACCGGAGTAAATAATTAAATTGAAATTGATCGACCGTGTACGGTAATAAAGCGTAACGATATGAATATAATTCTTGCGTCGCGTTGCGGCAGTTCAAAAATCACCGGGGACGTACGGAATGGGTGTTTGATGACGGACGGACGGGCGATGAGGCGAGGGGGTTGGGTTCTTGGTGGCCGAAAGGGGGGGGGGGCACGAGAGGCCCGATGATGGATGTAGGGGATTACGAGGAGACGGGGGGCGGACGGGACCGCACTGGATCTGCCCTGTCAGACGATGATGTATGGGCCAGAGTTTACATTGCAAATACCGCGCGTTGCATCGTTATTTAACGCCAATCATTTTCTACTGCCCACTACTGTAGAGGCTCTGGTCTGCTACAACATCGCTGCTGCGGCTGCCCATTTAATGAATCGCTGCGCCATGCCGTCCCCGTGTAGGTTGATAACGCTTTTTAACTGTTCAACCCCGTAACACGACGTACGCGTCATGGTATTTTGTTGGTCCAGCGGTTAATGTAATATGGTAACGTTGTCATGTATTTTTCTGGTTACAAGTAAAGCCTGCCAAACAGAACAACTCCATTGATAAGAGTAATTTGAATATTTTGTTCAGTACGGCCGAATAGGCAATTTGTCATCTCCCTTACCTTAAATCCAATCCGACAGGTGAGATTAGTTCCCAGGGTCATCATCGGCAAAGATAAACAAGGCAATTATCCGGATGCGATGTTGAAGATCGTGTTGCCTACCTGTGACGGTCGTCGGCGCTATTTATTTGTTTATCGATGTGGAAAATTCTAGTTACGCAAGGCACAATAGAGCGCAATTTATTTCCAGGTAGAACGGGAGAGAAGCCGGTCGCTCTAAATATTTAGAAACAACAAAGTAGGCCGATCGCACAATATTGAAGCTGGGGTTGATCCAAATGAATATATTTGTCCGCTGTTTGTTTTTTAACCAGTTATTGTAATCGTAATAGCCCACGAGTGACTTTTTGATCAGTTTTTGCTGTAGCGATGGACCTATGTTTGCTTTTTGACCAGTTTTTGCAGTCGCGATGACTCGCGAGTGTCTTTTTGACCAGTTTTTGCATCCGCGATTTCCCGCCGTTTGCTTTTTGACCAGTTGTTAATGTCGCAGAGGCCCGCGATTAGCTTTTTAATCAGTTTTTGCTTCCGCGATTGCTCGCTATTTGCTTTTTGACCTGTTTTGCATCCGCGATGTCCCGCGGTTTGCTTTTTGGCCAGTTTTTGATGTCGCAAAGACCCCCGATTAGCTTTTTGACCAGTTTTTGCAGTCGCGATGGCTCGCAATTATCTTTTTGACCAGTTTTTGCATCCGCGATGACCCGCGAGTGTCTTTTTGACCAGTTCTTGCGTCCGCGATGTCCCGCTGTTTACTTATTGATTAGTTTTGAATGTCGCAAAGGTCCGCGATTAGCTTTTTGACCAGTTTTTGCTCCCGCGATAGCCCGTCATTTGCTTTTTGACCAGTTGTTGATGTCGCAGAGGCCCGCGATTAGCTTTTTGATCAGTTTTTGCTTCCGCGATTGCTCGCCATTTGCTTTTTGAACTAGTTTTGCATCCGCGATGTCCCGCTATTTACTTCTTGACCAGTTTTTGATGTCGCAAAGGCCCCCGATTAGCTTTTTGACCAGTTTTTGCATCCGCGATTTGCTTTTTGCTTCTAGCGAGCGTTTATTTGAGTAGTTTTAGTAGCCGAGAGCTTTCGGCAACTCTTTTAACGAGTTGATTGTTGAAAATTAATGCTTTCTTTTGTTTCAGAATACCAGTAGCAACCCCCCACCCTCTCCTGATGAGCTGTCTCTGATAGAAGTCGTATTTTCACTAATTATTATATTTGTTATGTATTATTTATTTACTATGCTAATAAATATTTCAAATGAAAAACTAATCTTTTCTTTAACCTCCTAAAAACAGAAACCAAAAATTGAAATTTACTTCTTTACTTATTTGCCACCAGGCGCCAATGTCAAAAAATTACAGTCACAGGTTTGTTTTGCGTCTCAGCTAATAAAGTTTCCTGTGCCTAAAATATTGAAAATTGTTCGTTAGAATTTGAAAATTGAAGTTATTTGGTTTGCGTCTCGGCTAAGTGCCTAATTTTTCGACGGTGGCGCCACTACTTCCCTGGTGGGAAATAGCTGAACTAACAGCGCAATTTTTTTTTCCCGACGGTGGCGCCACTTTTTCCCTGGCGGGAAATAGCTGAACTAACAGCGAAATTTTTTTCCCGACGGTGGCGCCACTTTTTCCCTGGTTGGAAATAGCTGAACTAACAGCGAAATTTTTTCCCGACGGTGGCGCCACTTTTTCCTAGCGGGAAATAGCTGAACTAATCGTGAAAATTTTTCGGGTTTGCGACTCGGCTAATCCGCGTCCGCTTTTAGCCAAGTCGCAAACCAGGGGAAATTTTGCGGTTAGTTCAGCTATTTCCCACGGGGGAATCCATGGCGCCACCGTCGCAAAATAATTTTGCGGTTAGTTCAGCTATTTCCCACGGGGGAATCCCTGGCGCCACCGTCGCAAAATAAATTTAATTTGCGGTTAGTTCAGCTATTTCCCACGGGGGAATCCCTGGCGCCACCGTCGCAAAATAATTTTGCGGTTAGTTCAGCTATTTCCCACCAGAGAAAAAGTGGCGCCACCGTCGAAAAATTAGGCACTTAGCCGAGACGCAAACCAAACTTGTAACGGCAATTTTAAAATTTTAACGAACTTTCAGTTTTCAACAAAACACCCGAACAATTTTCTGGTCGGTTTGCAACTCGGCATGTTTTTGATTCTTTTAAAGAAAAGATTAGGTTTTCATTTGAAATATTTATTAGAATAATAAATAATACATAACAATAATAGTAATTAATAATTAGTGAAAATACGACATCCACTATGGACAGCTAGCTCAACAGGAAAGGGTGGGGGAGCTGCTACTGGTATTCTGAAACAAAAGAAATCCATATTAGTAATTAGTTTATAATAATGAGCTCTCAAGTACTAAAATTACTCAAGTAGACGCTCGCTACAACGATTAAAACTGGTCAAAGAGCCAACAGCGGGTCATTGCGACAGCATAAACCGGTCAATAAGCAAATCGCGGATACAAAAACTGGTCAAAATGCAAATAGCGGGCCATCGCGGATGCAAGAACAGGCCAAAAAGACAGTTACGGGCCATCGCGACTGTAAAAACTGGTCAAAAAGACACTTGCAAGCCATCACGACAGCAAAAATTGGTCAAAAAACAAATCGCGGGCCATCGCGGATGCAAAAACAGGCCAACCAGACAGTTACGTGCCATCGCGACTGCAAAAACTGGTCAAAAAGACACTTGCAAGCCATTGCGACATAAAAAATTGGTCAAAAAGACACTTGCAAGCCATCGCGACAGCAAAAATTGGTCAAAAAGCAAATCGCGGGCCATCGCGGATGCAAAAACAGGCCAAAAAGACAGTTACGGGCCATCGCGACTGCAAAAACTGGTCAAAAAGACACTTGCAAGTCATCGCGACAGCAAAAATTGGTCAAAAACCAAATCGCGGATGCAAAAACTGGTCAAAAAGACACTCGTGGGCTATTGTGACTGAAAAAACTGGTCAAAACCCAAATCGCGGGCCATCGCGGGTGCAAAAACAGGCGAAAAAGACAGTTACGGGCCATCGCGACTGCAAAAACTGGTCAAAAAGACACTTGCAAGCCATCGCGACAGAAAAAATTGGTCAAATAGACACTTGCAAGCCAACGCGACAGCAAAAATCGGTCAAAAAGCAAATCGCGGGCCATCGCGGATGCAAAAACAGGCCAAAAAGACACTTGCAAGCCATCGAGACAGCAAAAACTGGTCAAAAACTAAATCGCGGATGCAAAAACTTATCAAAAAGACACTCGCGGGCTATTGCGACTGCAAAAACTGGTCAAAAAGTAAAACGCGGGCCATCGCTACGGCAAAAACTGGTCAATAAATCGCGGATGCAAAAACTGGTTAAAAAGACACTCGCGGGTCATCGCGATACAAAAAACGGGTCGACAAGTACATCACGGGCCATCACGGATGCAAAAACTGGCCAAAAAGACAGTTACGGGCCATCGCGACTGCAAAAACTGGTCAAAAAGACACTTGCAAGCCATCGCGACAGAAAAAATTGGTCAAAACCTAAATCGCGGATGCAAAAACTGGTCAAAAAGACAGTTACGGGCCATCGCGACTGCAAAAACTGGTCAAAAAGACACTTGCAAGCCATCGCGACAGAAAAAATTGGTCAAATAGACACTTGCAAGCCAACGCGACAGCAAAAATCGGTCAAAAAGCAAATTGCGGGCCATCGCGGATGCAAAAACAGGCCAAAAAGACACTTGCAAGCCATCGCGACAGCAAAAACTGGTCAAAAACTAAATCGCGGATGCAAAAACTTATCAAAAAGACACTCGCGGGCTATTGCGACTGCAAAAACTGGTCAAAAAGCAAAACGCGGGCCATCGCTACGGCAAAAACTGGTCAATAAATCGCGGATGCAAAAACTGGTTAAAAAGACACTCGCGGGTCATCGCGATACAAAAAACGGGTCGACAAGTACATCACGGGCCATCACGGATGCAAAAACTGGCCAAAAAGACAGTTACGGGCCATCGCGACTGCAAAAACTGGTCAAAAAGACAGTTGCAAGCCATCGCGACAGAAAAAATTGGTCAAATAGACACTTGCAAGCCAACGCGACAGCAAAAATCGGTCAAAAAGCAAATCGCGGGCCATGGCGGATGCAAAAACAGGCCAAAAAGACACTTGCAAGCCATCGCGACAGCAAAAATTGGTCAAAACCTAAATCGCGGATGCAAAAACTGGTCAAAAAGACACTCGCGGGCTATTGCGACAGCAAAAACTGGTCAAAAAGCAAAACGCGGGCCATCGCTACGGCAAAAACTGGTCAATAAATCGCGGATGCAAAAACTGGTTAAAAAGACACTCGCGGGTCATAGCGATACAAAAAACGGATCGACAAGTACATCACGGGCCATCGCGGATGCAAAAACTGGCCAAAAAGACAGTGGCGGACCATCGCGACTGCAAAAACGGGTCAAAAAGCAAATCGCGGGCCATTGCGGAGGCAAAATCTGCTCAAAAAACAAACGGACGCCCATCGCGACTAGAAAAACCGGTCAAAAGACAAACGGAGGGCATCGCGACTACGAAATCTTGTTAAAACCAGATAACGGGCCATCGCGACTGAGAAACTGGTCAAAATGCAAATTGCGGATCCATTGCGGTTCAAAAATTTGTCAAAAAGACACTTGATGATTTAATTGGAGAATACCACGTTATTTGGCACGTTATTTGGTCATGTCAGTCTTATTGGGGTTAATATTTTGTCTTTTTAAAACTCATTTAGTTAAAACACATATGTTGATAAAAAATTTGGTCATCTTTTGCTGGTGCTGACTAAACGATATGGGGATAAGACAAACGAGAAACAATATATTTTTCCATAATAACTTTTGCAAACTTTCGGCCTGACTTTAAAAAAGATAAAAAAAGGGTCTCCTTCCTTTCAGAGAGTCATGTCCCGCTCAAAATTGGTAATAGGCGGTTCGACGTGAACTATTATTATTACGTCGGATCCCCGAATCATCCGACACGATCTAAAATACGGTATTTTTCACGTTTATGCGCCCCGCTTTAAAAATATCGTATCGTACGTCTACTTCTTCGCGATGCGGCCTCCACGGTGCGTATTGGCCATAAAACGACGCGCCTCGCATCCTTGTAAAATTCCATTGTCTGCGTCGATCGTCCGTCCCGATATCAAAACGGCGACGATAAGGGATGTGTTGGCGAGCGCATAAAGCCGCCCCCGGTCGGTTAAAAATCATCGCGATACGTTTGACGTCACGCGGTGCCTGCCGGTCCGGCCGGCCGGTATAGATTTTAAAGTTGCCGTCGAGCGGCGCCTCTGGCGGACAGTTTGAGTTTCCGGGTGCTTGAATGCGTTTATCGGACGCGCGGACACCGGAAGTGGCGCCCGGAGCTGTCGGAAGACGCCCGACACACGTCATTTCCGGAAGTGTCAGATGTAGGACACCGGAGCTCCCAGCCCTGGTCGGTCGCGCCGTACGTACAGTCGACCGGACGGTCCGGCCCGATGCGATATCTAGTTTAAATAAATTGCTTTCTAATATTAAACTAAATTAAACCGGCGCAACAGCCGCTGTGCTATGGAGAGTCCACTCAACCGTGTTATTCTTCCGTCGCGTCCTACTGCTGGTCGATTCGGTTCAATTTACGTGATTATAATTATAATTGTTCATTGTTAGGATTTTATGTAGGTATTTTATTGGTTGACTTCGATGATTCATTTATTTTTAAACAGAATGAAGTAAAAACTATAAATTAGTTATCATGTATAAATTAGCAGACATTAGGAATATTTTTGATTGGACATTTTGCAACTATTTTATTTATTGTTTGTACTTGTATTTTTACTTCCAGGTAGTACCAATAATCGACTTGAAGAATTGCAACTCTGCAGAATCAGCGTTCAAGGTGCGATTAAAAACCAGTGCCGCACAACACATTTCATTATTTTTATTGCAATAATTGTATTCTTTTATTACTTAGTTTCGCAATTTTATTGTTTAGCATCGCTGTGATAGTTTTTAGAACATTGTTTTTGTATATAAACGCTAATAGTTTTCCAATAAAATCAGTGTTAAACCTGTGTTTGTACTTATTCTTTAAACAAACCATCTGGCCTGCTCACAATTTGTTCATTAAGTTAAATAGTCTTATACACTGCTCAAAAAAATTCGGGGAACACTTTTTCGAAACCTGTAACTTTTTAAATCATAATGTATATAGACTATACATGGTGTCTTCAAAACTGATTAAACTGATTATACAGGGTGTTTACGGTCTTGTGATTTTATTTTCAAGGGGTGATAAAACATCTTAAAAGAAAGCCATTAACGTAAAAATGTCTTAAGAAAAGTTGCATAATAAGAGAGCTAGTACTGTTAATTTTTTTTTTGTTTCATTTTTTAGGGGGTGATTAAACACCTTGGAAAAAAGTTATCAAAACTAAAACGATTGATCAACCACATGTACAAAGTAAATCTAATTCAAACGATTAAAAGGTATCATTGAATTTTTTACTAAGTAGGCTGATGTCACTAACTTTTCCCATCTGTTAAGCTGTTAGTTACATCAGTTGTTACTGCTCGGTTGGTTTGACATAAATTCTCCCGAATAAATTCTAATAAGGAAAGTAAAAAATGGTCCTTCGCACCAATAGTGAATACATGTTGTTGTTAATTTATGGGGAAGTACGCCAGAATTCTGCTGCTGCCAGTCGATTGTATGCTGTGCGGTTTCCTAACAGATCAACACCTATTCCACAAAAATTTACCGCTCTTGTAATCCGTGCACGAGAAACTGGTGTACATACTGCAAACACGTCAAGGTCGGGATGGTGGACCTGGCCGACCCCGACGAATTTTGAATTCCGAAGAACAAATCTTAAATCTTGTTGAAGAAGATTCTTCTAGTAGTACTCGACAAATATCTCGCCAAGTAGATGACTCAAATCGAATTGTCTGGCGAACACTGCGCGAGGATCAATTGTATCCTTACCACCTACAAAAAGTACAGGCTTTGCAACATGAAGATCATCCTTTACGTTTACAATTTTGCCGATGGTTTCTACAAAAACATGCTGAAATTCCAGACTTCTCTTCCATTGTATTGGTGTATTGGCTACTGATGAAACAACGTTTACACGTAACGGCATAAATAACTGTCATAATCTGGGCTGTCGAAAATCCACATGCTGTTCGTCGTAATCATTTCCAGCACAGATTTTCGATAAACGTTTGGGCCGGTCAACGGACAACTTATTGGCCCATTTGTGTTGCCAAATCAATTGACTGGAAATGATTCTTTCTTTTTTTTGCAAAATCATTTGATGGAACTATTGGAGGAAGTTCCTTTGCATGTACGTCGACAAATGTGGTTTCTTCAAGATGGCGCACCGCCGCATTTTAACCCGGACATTTCTAACCCGGACCTTTCTCACCAGGACTTTTCTTACCCGGACTTTTGGACTTTTCTTACCCGGACTTTTCTTACCCGGACTTTTCTTACTCGGACTTTTTCTACCCGGAATTTTCTTACCCGGACTTTTCCTACCCGGACTTTTCTTACCCGGACTTTTCTTATCCGGACTTTTCTTACCAGGACTTTTCTTACCCGGACTTTTGGACTTTTCTTACCCGGACTTTTCCTACCCGGACTTTTCTTACCCGGACTTTTCTTATCCGGAATTTTCTTACCCGGACTTTTCTTACCCGGACTTTTCTTACCGGGACTTTTCTTACCCGGACTTTTCTTACCCGGACTTTTCTTACCGGGACTTTTCTTACCCGGACTCTCCTTACCCGGCCTTTTCGTACCCGGACTTTCCTTACCCGGACTTTTTCTACCCGGACTTTTCTTACCCGGGTTTTTCTTACCCGGACTTTTCTTACCCGGACTTTTCTTACATATCTGGGCTGTCGAAAAACCACATGCTGTTCGTCGTAATCATTTCCAGCACAGATTTTCGATAAACGTTTGGGCCGGACTGTCAACGGACAACTTATTGGCCCATTTGTGTTGCCAAATCGATTGACTAGAAATCATCCTCTTTTTTTTGCAAAATCATTTGACGGAACTACTGGTCACCCGACCTTAATCCCCTGGATTTCTATTTATACGAAATAATTGATCT
Organism: Aphodius sticticus; assembly: GCA_963966075.1. Lineage (NCBI taxonomy): Eukaryota > Metazoa > Arthropoda > Insecta > Coleoptera > Scarabaeidae > Aphodius > Aphodius sticticus. The sequence continues at coordinate 1,247,616 of OZ014508.1, read as the reverse complement.
AGATGATCTTCGTAACCGCGTTGAGGCAGCTGCGGCGACAATTCGACGGCAAGACCAAGGCCTAGTGAATTATGGTAATTCATGGATACGTAGAGCGAGACGTTGGTTTCAATAACACGGCGACAATTTTGAACAACTAGTGTGAAATGGATTCCATAAAAAAACTAAAAAATATGTTCCGTTTAATGCTTAATCACCATTTAAAAATAAAAACAAAAAACAATTAGCAGCAATATCTCTCCTATTGTGCAACTTTTGTTGTGACATTTTTACGTTAATGACGAAGATGCTTAATCACCCTTTGAAAATAAAATCACAAGTCCGTAAACACCCTGTATAGACCGGCTCGGAAGAAAGGAACATGAACAATTTGGGTAAGGTATAGTGTTAAACTTTTTTGCTGGTGAAATGATAAGCCTGAATGGAAAATCAAAAGCGAAGATACTGTATAGTCAATAAGTGATGCGAACTTTCTTAATACATATTAATCTATCAACTTTCAAAAGCAAAGACTACATCATTTCCGTAAAAAAGTAAATTGCAATGTGGAAATAGTAAATAGTAAGTAAATAGTAAACAAACGCTTTTGGTTTGTGTTTGCACTGAATATAAATCCACACACACACATACAAAATTTTGCATACTATTTAAGGCATTTTACACAAGAAGTGGTAATAATGATATAAGATTACTACATGCTAAGAGCTTTGATCTGTATGCTATATTATACTTTCTCTCTACTAAACTCTATTAATATTTTAATTTTCAACACTACAATACAAACTTGCCCCAAAACCCCAAAAATATACGCAATTTGGCAGTTATTATTTTTTGGCGGAGTCGCCGGTGAATTAATAATAATGATTATTAGATATTCAGTAATTTGTGTAGCAAATGCAAAGAAATACTATTAAAGTTATGAGATAAATAATCACAAGTCAACATTAATTTTGTACAAAACCATATCTATCTTATGTAAATAGATGTTAAAAATTACATATATTATAAAACATTCTTTCACACGATATTTCTGAGTTTAATATCGCACTCGACTCTCGGCATTGGTGAACAACAAGCACCGCGCGGGTACAGTTATTTGAAGTCTTTAAAACCTCCCCTGTTCTCATTAACCGTTCGACCGGTAACCGAGAGGCGGGCCCCGTCAAAGCATGCCGCGATCCATGAGCTGTCAATCACGCTCGGTCCCCTGCCGTCTCCCAGAATCCCAGTACCTGCATAGCACCCGAACACCTGGGCACGAATTTAAATCTAAACTCGAAGGGAGGATGCGTTTAGAGCCTCTCTGTGCGAAACTGACGAAGGCCAAAGAAGAAACGAAATATATTTCTCTCTTTATCTCTCTCCCTCTATCGGTTTAGACTTTAGATGAACCCCATACCAAGTTATAACCATGCATAGATGTGGTATAATGAACACAATGAGAGCTAGTGGAGTAAGTCCTCTTGGTGATTGGATCTGTCATATAGGATAAATACCCCATTATGATCAATGGCTGCTGTTGATGATACGACAAGTTAGGAATTCTTGGCAACGTTTTATTTGTTCATCAACATTATTCTGTAACTAGTATTTTTTACAGTGTGTTGTAGTTCTAAGTGCTTGTACAAAGCTCTTTTAGCACATGGAATAAAAAACGTCTGATCAAACTGTTAGAAACAGCTACGTGAACGCTACGCAGCCGCTACTATACAGGGAGTGGACAGATTTGGTCGTGGATCTGTGATGGTTTGGGCTGGAATCAGTATAGATAACAGAACTCATCTTGTTGTGGTTCCTGGTAGACTAAATGCCATGAATTATATCGAAAACATCTTGGAGGACCATGTGGTGCCTGCTGCATAATATGGCGTCGGTCAAAATTTCATCCTAATGCAGGACAATGCAAACCCACATACTGCCGGCATCACCAGACACTTTTTACAAGAACGTGGAATTCAGGTCATGGAATAGTCGGCGTTAAGTCCTGACCTGAATCATATTGAACACGTGTGGGATCAGCTTGACCGACGTGTTCGCAAGCGCCCTTATCCACCACTAACCATACAGGAACTGACACGACTCTTTTAGCAGCACTTTTACAGAATGAATACGAACGTCAAAATCTAACGAACTTTTAACGAAGTTTTATATAAGTCAGTAAATTAGTAACAAAAAACTAACACTCTCTAAACAATATTTTTTGTGGTCAGTATTTACCAAACCTATTTTAAACATGTCTATTTCAAGAATACCTAAGTCGTAGGAGGCTTCTCTTTTCTTTTTATAAAAAGGCACGTGCTCTTCAGTGTTATCCAAATGCTCTACCAGCAGGTCGGGATAAATACTTCAGTCCTATTCTTTTGATAACATTGTGTCAAGTAAACAAAAAAAAAGAGCAGCATTTCAGTAGCTTTTCCGCTTATTACTGTTTATTACAGCATTGTATGAATCTCTAAAGATTTCACACAAAGGAGCTCTTTGTAGAGTTCTGTAGCTTCTTAACCCTATATACAGTGTGTCCCCCGATGGACCTAACTATACCTATAATGGACGTAATTTTTATTTTCTCGAGAAAAAGTCATTCTTTATAAAAAGTTTTGGATGTCCTAAAAAGTCGGAAGCCATTGTTGTTAATATTTTGATTTAAAACACAGGATGGTTAGTAAATACGAAAATATTAAATTGGCCGAAGAGTAAACTATCGGTTTTTCGGAATTAGATCAAAAATGTTATAGGTAAAAGTTAGTTTGAATTAATTTTATTCTTAAATATCAAACTTGAATGTTCTATTTAAAATTTTACACCTCGGACAAGTGAAAAGATATTACATAAAGGTGAACAAAAAATTTAGACCACAATTATGAATGATCAGTTGACAGTAGTAACCAAACAATTTGTTGATAGAAGCTGATTGAAAGTATGTTGACTTTAGAACAAAGGGTTTATTTAGTTCTTTGTTACGGCATAGGTGAGGTATCGTACCGCCGTGCTATTGAAGTTTTTAACAGAAAATACCCTGAGGTATACGTTTCTGTCAATTGTGTTGGTGAATTGGTTAAAAAATTTCATGCAACAGGAGACGTGAAAAATATCAAGAAAAAAAGCGAAATGGCGAAGATGACGCAGGAGCTATGTTAGCTATTGATTCCGTGAACACTTGCCCAAAAAAATCGTTGAGGCAAAGATCTCGAACTTGAATATCAATAAAAGCCAGCTGCAAAGGATCTTTTAAAATCAAAAATTTCATCCTTATAACCCAGTACTGATACCTACACACTTTAGTAGAAGGAGATGATGCTCGTCGATTAGAATTTTTCCTATTAATGGGAGAACGAATTATGGTCGATAGATTTTTCTACTGAAAAATTATTTTCGCTGACGAAGCGACGTTTATCACAAATTGAGTTGTTACTTCCCAAAATTGCAGATATTGGTCTCAAAAAAATCCAAATTTCCGTATTACAACCAATTCTCAAAAATATAAAAAAGTGAATGTTTGGTGTGGGATTTATTACACAAAAATAATTGGACCATACTTTTTTGACGGTACTGTAAACAAAAACACTTATTTTGATATGTTGGAAAATTTGTTGCTACCTACTTTGGACGAAATCAACTTACATCTCAGGTGTTCACTACACTATCAACACGACGGTTGTCCTGCTCATAGCGCATATCAAGTCAGGGATTGGTTGAACAGACATTTTCCAAATAAGTGGATTGGACGATTTGGCACTATAGGATGGCCACCACGTTCACCTGATTTAACGCCGCTTTATTTTTTTCTGTGGGGTTATTTAAAACAGAAGGTGTATGCGAATAATTTTCATGATAATGTAGACATTCTAAAATTAAAAATTAGGGAAGCAGTAGACGAAATAAATGAAGAAACAATTGATTTGGTATATCGGGAGTTTAGAAGGAGATTGGAAAATGTATAGCTGCAGGAGTAGAACATGTGGAGTAATGTTTTGTTAAATTACTTTGTTAAAAATAAATAAAACATAAAACCTAAGTTTACAACTTTGAAATTTGATATCTGGGTATAAATTTAAATATAAAACAACTTTTACCTATAACATTTTTGTTCTAATTCCGAAAAACCAAAATATTAACAATGGCTTTCGACTTTTTAGAACATCAAGCACTCTTTATAAAGAATGACTTTTTCTCGAGAAATTAAAAATTACGTCCATTATAGGTATAGTTAGGTCCATCGGGGACAAACTGTATATATCTATCTCCATCTCTCCCATTTTGTACCTTAGCTTCGGGATTTTTAACATTTATAAACCAGGAGTAAGGATCATGGTGATTAAACAGATTTATAAGTGTCAATCAAAAATGACTGCTACATTCCAGTATAACACCAATCAAAAATCTTTTATAGAAAGTAAACCATCCGTGTTCCACTAAGAGAGTCAATAAAAGGGAAATGAAGAAGTTCACTGGTTCACCGCGCTCACAATAAAAATCAAATATCAATACGAAGGAATTCATTCTTAAGTCGTCTTCCCTCATATAAGGGGGACGTGTGTACATTTTTTGGGTTTAAGCGGTCGCCCTAGAACGAGGCGAGCACGTCAATGAAACATAAAACACGTAAATCGCAATGAATGACAGAATAAAATGCGAGGCGTGGTCGGTACACGGTGAAATATAACTCCGTTCGTGCATCGGGAATATCTTGTTCCAGCCCGACCACAATGGTCCGAAAAAATAGGTTAGGTTCGGGGCCATTCATTCGACCGTGTGTAAAAACTAGAAGCTTTACCCCCCGTCGTTGTATTGTATGCAGAATTTCGAACGCGGCGACCGACCCTAGTCGTCCTACCCTCCTTAAATTTAAAAACCCACACCGTGGACTTTTAATGCCTGCCCAGAATTTTGCTCGATGGGCACGAGGACCGTCTGATTTTATGTTTCCCCCGTTTTACAGGTTTTTAAGGGCTCAAATTTGGCAGCCAGGTATGCGTTTAGCGGGTAGATTTGGTGGGTGATTATTGCTTCTTGGAAATTCGCCGTGTGTCAATGTCAGGGTGGGTACAATGGATGGCATAGCACCATTCAGAGCGTTCGATGGTGCCATTTGGTCTGTGATACACTTTTCGTTCATTAATAAATTTTCGGGAGGCTTCCGAGGAATTTTTGGTCGTGCGTCACCAACCAAACTCTACCCAGATGTTTGGCCCACTCGAAACTTATGGTGTAACATCACAAATGATTCATGCAAAGAACGAAAACAGATGAAACAGATCAACAAACTTTCGAGTTTCAATTCTCTTGAAACAAATCAATATTCGGTTGCAATATAACTATTTTCTTGACATATAATTATAAGAATTATGAAAGAAGATTTAGCTCCTTCGTAATTTTATACAGAGTGTTTTAATGGTAGTTTGCTGTAATTTTCTGAACGATGATAGTAGATGTCATTCAGAACCTTGTTTCCCCAAACATAGCATTATACAAAGTATTAGGGTTGAATATATTATTATTGAGAATTATTGATTATTATTATTGAGAATTTTCTATGCACTTTTTGATGACCGAGAAAGGCCATTTTAAGGCTATTTTGAGGAAAATAGCCTTAAAATAAATATTGAATTGAGTTCGTCTCACTCTTTCAAAATACACAAAACTACCAACCACCCTGTATACCACATGCCAATTTGTTGAGAATACCTAATAATAGTAATAATACCTACATTGAAATTTTGTTCCATGTAGAAATTATCTAAAAAAGTCCATAGTTACAATCAGAATTATGAATTAACATACAGGCTGGTAGAAAAACAATAAATTGTTAAATTTGCTCAAGAGTCAATGTATTATTATGTGTATTATTATTTGGGGTTACTGTTATTTTTGTGACTCAGTTAACAAAAGCATAGTTGTTATAATCTGTTGTTAATAATTATAATTACTTTAGATTAAACGCTAAAATAAGAACAAACGATAAAAGCAAAAGATGACATTTTACATTTAATTATGAAAAACTGATTCTTTACTGTTGAGCAAAAGCATCAATATAATAAAAGCAAAAGATGACATTTTACATTTAATTATGAAAAACTGATTCTTTACTGTTGAGCAAATTTGACATTTTTTGTTTTGCAACCAGCCTGTATGCTAATTCAATATTGTGACATACGTCGACACATTCTAGTGTCTTCAATTAATTCAATTTTTTCTTGAGTAAATTAATAATAACTCTAAATTAAAATTTACATGTTAAAAAACTAATAAGCAAATAATATTTTTTAGACTAAACACATAAGTATTCTACTTCTAATTCCTGACTCCAAAATTTTTGATCCCCGTCATTTTAACAACTATACATATAATGGACCTAAATTTTAATTTCTCGAACGAAAGTTATCTTTTCTAAACAATGCTGGGTGCTGTAAAAAGTCCATAGTTACAATCAGAATTATGAATGGTAAAAAAACAATAAATTGTTAAATTTGCTCAAGAGTCAACTATTCTTATTTTACGTTTAAATTTAAAATGTCTAAGGTACTAGTTTCATTAAATATGATTGTATGCTCAAATATAAAATTGGAATGTACTTAGTATCTCAAATCACAAATATTTTTAAGATCTTAAAATTTGTAGTCATATATTTGAATAAAACTGCTATGAGACTGTACCCTAAAGATTATTGTTGAATTCACATTTTGCAGGTAACGTCACAAGGTATCAGCTTGATTTCGTAAAATGGAAAATTAGAAAACACGAAAAACTTTTTAAAAAAATCTGTTGTAACAGGCACATAACTTTATCACACTATTTAGCAATGTTGCCTAACGCAAACGCTTATGTTGTGACAATACTGTCAATAGTATTAAAATATCTGTCAAATCCTGTTAATGCAGTACGAGCGATCTCGATGAAATAGAATTTGCTCATGCAGCTAAACTATTAATTTTTTTTTCACGAAATCATAGAAATGGCGGCTCATTTGCGAAATCGTTAAAAAATCCTAAGAGTAAACATTCTAGTTCCATTGGACCCTTTTGAACAAATATTCTTTCAGCTCTAAGTTTAGTAGTTTCTCCTGAATAGTTGCCACAAAAAACGGGTATACACATACAGACACAGACACACATACACACACAGACATCTTTTGTACCTTGGTCAAAATTTTTCAGGGGACCCAAAAAGACATATTTCCGCAAAAAACTCAAATTTCTTTCGGCCCGATTACAATACTTTGTCATACTACGTATGATAAAATAAAATGATCTATAATATTACAACGAACTAAAAATGACCCTAAAGTAGACAATACATAAAATTGAAGAAAAATGATTTTGAATGACAATTTTATTTTCCGTCTTAAAGTGAATATTTGATATTTTTGTCGGAGTTTTGAAAAATGAAAAACACAAGTTACTGGTATTTTTGTGACTCAGTTAACAAAAGCATAGTTGTTATAATTTGTTGTTAATATTTAATATTTCCTTTAGATTAAACTCTAAAGTAAGAAGAAACGATAAAAACAAAAGATAAAATGTTAAAATTTTTATAAAATATTAAAATTTTATATCTGAGCATCAAATTATATGTTTAAACAACTTTCCTTATGACATACGTCGACACACTTTGTTATCGATATGTCGATGACATTTTCTGTGTTTGGAATACAGATCCTCAATTAATTGACTTTTTTCTTGAACACATTAATAATAACTCTAAATTAAAATTTACATGTGAAAAAAAATAATACCTAATCAAATAATATTTTTTAGGCTTAACAATTAGAAGATTTTACAATTTATCTTGAAGTATTCTACTTCTAATTCCTGAATCCCAAACTTCAGAGTATAGAAACAGGACAAACAGAATGTTGGATTTTCAAACTTTCCGAAAATTCTGTGGCATACTGAACAAAATATCAGAAATGTATATAAATTTATAAATAAAGAACAAAAGCTTATGTTGATAAGTAAGGTAAAATTGGACGGCAAAGCTATTTGAAACTATGTGGTATTTTTTACCACTGTGTGACCTTGGGTGGGTCAAAAAATATTTATCTTTCATTTTTCTTTCGAAAATAACCCATTATAATATGTGTCTATCAATCTAGTGTAACATCTAACCGTTCTACAATGAAACTATTAAACAGAATCACCGTCCCCCTGTATATACGTGTCATAGAAGATCCCTATTCACCGTCAAATAAGGCCTTACTTACCTGGCCTAACTCACGGCCTCCGTATACACATACATACACGTAATATATTTAAAACTCTCATTCAATGACTAACAACAACTCATAGTGTATAAAATCAGTGTATACATTCTTTATAGCGGCAATAATGGAGACCCCAACATTTCATTATTGTGCGACGGATAATGTTCGCCCGTATTGTCTGTCGGATTGTGCACTTGATCCGAGTCTCACTCTGTATATAAAGACAGGAATAACATAATGTTAAACAGGTAGCCCATTATCACATTGTCCTTATATAAAGCAAGGTGGCATTCAGAATATTCAATTGAAGTGAAATGCTATTCAATTCGATCGCGTTTTGTGTGTGTTAGTGTGAAATTTACACCTTTGTGATTCGGATTTTCAATGGTTTTTTTTTTGTATGAATATAGTGTAGTGGTGGGTACATACCTTGCTGGATTTATATCGACTTATATTGTACGGTAGATTGGCTAACAGTGACCACATTGTATTGAAGCTATATTAGATTACGCTTTTACTTTGCGAAAGAGTGCATCGTTAGGCATTGTGTGGTTTCTAAACGGTTAATCCGACAGATTAGTTCACCTTTCGTGTCATATTTATGTTTGTTAATGTTGCGGATTCGAAAGGAATTATTAATTTGTTGTGCAACACTTCAAAGGATTATTTAATATTGGCCGCTTTCGATAGTTCAGAGAAGTTCTGCAAATAAAATGGAGGTTTGGAATATAATAGACGTTGAATTGTCTTGCATACAATAGTTTTAATGCGGGGAATTACAGAAAGTGTATTGTGCAGAATAAGAATAAAACTTTGTTAACAAAATTTGACTTGCGTGAAGTTCTGCAACAATTTGTTCATGATTTTGTGGTGTAAAATAAAAACTAGTAACCCAATTATGAATCGGTGAGTGGAAGAATGGAACAAGCAGCACGTCCGTAAATCAGACATGTGTGTCGGAATTGTGTACATGGTTAGAAGTAATACATATGGCTCTATTGATGTCTTTACACAAGAAAATAAGATATTTTACATCGTTTGCTATATTACAATTAATTGTACGCATTTTGCCAAAATTCCGACACGCGTGTCGGAATTACGGATATCAATAATCCCTAATTATTACAGGGTGTCGGATTTACGATCATCAATAGTCGCTAATTCGGTCATAAATATCGAGAAGCATCATAGGAGATGATGTAATAGCATCGAATGATGCAACACTAGCAGCAGAGACTACCGATTTTGGCGTTAATACACCACCTTTGGAGATAACAGTAGGACTCATGCCATCTCCATTAAAAAAATGAGTATTCTGGTCTGCAACACCAAAATAACCTAAAAAGAAACTGTTCTTCTGTAACACTAAATCAATGCTTGGAGAGAATATTTATTAATAAAAAAGAAGGAAGCACAAAAGAAAATTATTCTAGAGAAACAAGAAAGGAAGCGAAAGAGGAACAGAATAAAAAGCTGAGCCAAGAAAAAAATAACACTAAAAATTCCAAATGCAAGAAACATTAAAATACAGATGAGATAGAGAGGGCAGACTGAAGAAGACTAAGGACTTATTTTATACTGTCTTTCTTTCAGTGGCGTAGCTACATATTCAGCGCCCTGGAGCAAGAAAAATCTGTGCGCCCCTTGGTTTTCGGAAGAGGTCTGAGATTTTTTGAACATTTAATTTAATGAATTCCACTTTCAAATCACAATTCTTCAGCTCCAGATTGAGCCAAAAACCGAGTTTTTATATCCGAGTTTTTATATACAAAATCCTTGAGAGTTTTCCTTCAGTTTTCGGTTGTATGACAATAAAAAACAATTAGTCAACAGCTGGCTGTTTTCGATTTCTAATAAATTAAACTAAACCCAAAATTCTTCAAATGACAAAAGTGTTTTATATAAATACCGGCGTTGTATTTTATGGAATTTTCTAAAACTAGTATCCTTTGCGTAGATTTAAGAACATAGTAACGCACTAATTTTGGTTTCCGTTAAAACCAAGGTGGGTATTACATAAGCTATTTCTTAACCTTCAGAAGACTATCGCAAATGGTCAAGTTTTAATTCCACGCTATTGTTCTTTTTATTTTTAATTATGATGCTCAATCATGTTTTCAAATATTATGGACGCGGAATAGATCACCCAGCATATAAAGTGCTTTTGACGTATTTTCAGACGCATAACTTGAAAGCGCTAAATCGCACTTAAACGATGTATACCTACACATTTTATGTAGAGAATTAAAAGATCTAAAACTTTCCTAAAAAATCCATTGTTGTCCGATTAATACAAAATCAAATTAGGTAATTTTTGATCGTCAATAACTCGCAACCCAGACATGATATCGATGGGAAGTTTTTACACTTTATTTCTAATGCCCAATCAAAGGCATATTTAAAAATCCAGCTGGGTTTGAATTTTTCCAAAGTTTTATTTGTTTCATTTTACTATTTCACTATTTATTCCCGTATTTTGAGTTTGCAAGCTTGCACTTAGAGCTTGTGGCGATATTTTGAGTGTGCTATAATATAAATAAACAAATTTTATTGTAATAAAGTTTTTTGTAATTATTAATCTCACAATTCTAAAAATTCTAATATCTACAGCCTACAAAATACAAAGTTACAACCGCAATATACAAACGCAATCAAATAAAATTACCATTGAAGTAATAAAATGACTAACAACCCACCTTGAAAATATTTTCATAGTTCAGGTGAAGGTTGGTTGAGATGCCACAGTACGCTTTTCTAACCCCATTCAAATGATGTTAAGGGACATTTTTCAAGTTTCTTAAAGAGATTATTTTTTAATTTTCATCAAAATTATTTGGAAGAAAGCGCTTTAGGCAATTGAAACTTTTACCTACCACTGAAATTTTGGGAATGGCAATTTTTTTCTTTTAAAATAAGTAAAATTGTGTTTCATATTAACAAGAAAAGACTGAAAAGGGTTTATGTATAAAAACACACTAATTTAATAAAATAATAGCCATTTAAAAGTCATCAACAATCAATAGTACACTCAATAACTAAATGAGAAAGACGGTAAATGTAGTACATGGAGTTATAAACATTATACAATGCCCCAATCTATAAATCAAAATTATGATAATTAAGTTAAAATTACAAAACATTTAGATCCTTAGAGTTTTATTTAGAAAATCTGGCATTTGGAATTTTTTACACAAAGGCTTTTTTATTGACCTTCCAATTTTGCACCCCGTCTACTCGTGCGCCTGGATCAGTTTGCTCCCACTGCTCCCCGTAGCTACACCCATGCTTTCATTAAAAATGGTAAAACATAAATATTTAACATTTCTTAATAATAAATCGTATGTAACAATATTTACAACACTTTCTTTTTTATTTCTTTGAAAAGTTATATTTGCCGGAAGAATGTACCACAAGTGTCTGATTTAGGATCACTGTTTGAATGAGATTCACTGAGGTGTCGAATTTCGGATCAAAATATACGCTTAGTGTCGGAATTAGGGACAGTTGTTAAACTTATAACATATAATATAGATTACATAAGTATTATTAATTTTCTTTAAATATGAATAGCCAGATATCTTTAGAAGGAAACATTGATTTAAAAAAAGTTGACATAGTCATTAGCACCACATAAATAGAAATTCTACAGTTACAAATGTAAAATGTAAAAATTCCTTAACCTGTTTGAATTTGGGGCGTTTACCTTATCTATTATTCAAATTTATTTATTAAGTTTCAGTCAGAAACAATAGTTTCTCACTTTTGATTTTTTTCTTTTCTTCGGAATCCAAAAATCAGCTACTACACGCAATCATTCAAGTTATGAACTTATGAAGTGACTATAGTAATAAATTTCCTCAGTTTCAACAAAAACGCCCGATTTAGACTTACACTGTTCTTCCACCCACCGTTTCGTTTATAGATAGTCTTAAAAACACAATGCTAAACACTAAAATCATAAATTTAGAACTCCAATAAAGAGACTAAATAAGTAATAACCTTATAAATTATCCACATAAGCACAGCCGACCCTAATAAGTCCGCAGATATACAGGGGGAACCGTATATTCCCACAGCATATTACAACACATTCCAACAACCCAATTCATTACCATACGTGACAGTTTCTCTAATTTATGACTAAATTAACACCGGCACATAGGTAACACACCATCACTCATGGAAGTAAACATATATTACACAAACTATATCAAATTTTACTTTAATTATATGACGTATTTTAAGCGTAACCATATCCAATAATGCTGTTCCTCGAAAATCAGGTATGTATACGATAATATGTTCTTCCAAGAATTGAAAAGTGTCGACCTTTAACAGTGGTCGAACTTGTTAAGGAAGAGATTAGCCTCAGATGACGTCAACATGGCACCCAGGACAATAAAACTGGACACTAAATCCCTGTAGAGAGTGTATAGACGCCAAGCTATGGTAAGTAAGCGTCCGAGTCCTGCTGAGTTAATAAATTGTCTCGTCTTCATGTTTGCTTAAGCGTAATTCTTGTAATCCCGCTGACCAGTTACAGCTACTTACCAAACTACCAGGTATATTATAATACCCCAATAACAACATTTAATAATTATTCACGTGTCGAGTTGGTATTCAGCTGATATTATAATATAATAATAACAATGTTATTTAGTAATCTAAAGTGGTCCTTTTGCAGAGTAACATATACATGTTTCTGACAATTGTGTGTTAAATAAAAATTATTCATATTTTGTTTGGAAATTTCTAATTTACAGATTGTGTTCCTCATATAACGTTCCTTGTTTGACGTTCAAGGAATTTAATTTGATTGCTGTATTGAAAAATATTATACTGCTGCAATAATTAAAACATTTCTTTTGGTTCTATTATCGCATGGTATAAGGATATTCTAACTTTTTATATTAGTTTTTTATATATTCTTCCTAAATAGCTAATATTTCGGCTCACCTTTTTAACCCTCTAAAATCTGTATTACTAGTAAGGTTGCCAGATCTAATATATTTAATAGGTCTTCAAATGCTTGAGACCACTTAGTTACTTTTCTTTCATTGGGATTAATTTATTCACTTAATTTATACTTATTCCCAATAATTTGTTTGTTTACACTGAATTTTATTTGCTTATTTACTAATTTATATTGTACAAACATCATTGAATTCAGGTTAGTGCATACTTTTTGATTAACTACAGTCGGATGAATGATTATTGAACTTATTATTTTAAACAATAAATTCATTCATCATCATTACACATGTATTATCATATTTTTTGCAAAACATACTATATATCGAGAAATTATTTTCTCGTTCCAAGAAATGTATGAAGATATCTAATACTAAGCCGAAAACAATTTCTTGCAAGGAGAAAAAAGTGTTTTTCTGCGAAGCATTGACACGGCATACGATTTCTTCAAATATATTAACAAACCTCGACTTATTTTCAAAATATTATCTCACATTCCAATTTGCTAAGATTAATAGAATAATATACTGAGCGTTGTATCACGCTATTTCGAAATTTTTTGACTTGATTTCGTAAAAAAAATCATCATTTTATAATATGTACACAGTGAGTAAAGTATGGAAATATGAAAAAATTGATTAGTCTGTTTCTTATTTCAAAAAAATCTCGAAGACGTCGATTTTTAATTATTAAAATACACATTTCTGCGAAAAGTTTAATTTCTGACCATCAATTGCTACTGAGTTATGACGTCATCGACACTTTATTGGAATGACAACCCCATTTTTTTCTTACTGATTTTGGTAGATCATTTAATTGTCTAAATGGTTTCGCATTACATTAAACAATTTTCGAGAAAAAGACAATTGAAAATTGTAAAATATAAAAGTAGGTAGTCTAGGAAAATAGGTTTCGTGAATTGAATATGAAATTGCGTTTTGGGTAAACTTATTTTCCCTGAAAACGAATCTGGGTTCCAAAATTTTCTATCGCACAAGGTTTTCGAAAAAAGTGGGGCTAAAGAGTCAAAAAACGCTATTTCGGTAATTTTTTCAAATTTATACCAGATGAACCCATTGTAGTAGAAACGGCAAAATGGTCTCATAGTAAACCTTAATCTTGGACTAGACAATTTTTTTACCGGAAATCCCGAAAGAGCGTTTCCAAATGTTTTTTCGCTGCATTTACAGCGATTCTTCAAGTGACGTGCTAACCGCTCCATACAAGTAACCTAAAAAAAAAACGCAATAACCAGACGTGATATGCAACATTTGAGCTCAGATTCGCATTCAGTGCAAATAAATCAATGTAAAACGCCTATTCGCTTTCTACAAACAACCAAAATTTATCAATATTATCCTAATTTTCAACTGTATGTTTCACGAAAATTTTCTTATGTAAGGCGATAAATTTTGTGAATTACCTTTAGGACAATTAACAGATCTATTAATATCAGTACAAAAAATATGAGGTTGCCATTTGAAAAAAGTGTCGATGGCATTATTAAGTCGAAAACAATTGAAGGTTGGAAATAAATTTGATGTAAATATGTATATTTTGATAATTAAAAATAGACGTGTGATTTATTTCAAATAATAAACCGTTCCACAGATTTTGTCATGTTTCAACTTGATAATACTTTGTTTCAAGCTATTACAAATTATAGTAAATTAAAAAAAACATATTTTAAGCAATTAGCGACCGTATAAAATACCTGCCGTATCTTTTAGATTATCACAATGCACAATATCACAATGATCATATTAATATTGCAATATTTATTGTATTACTACGTTAGTTTGAAAAAAGTGTCGATGACATTATAAGTCGAAAACAATTGAGGTCGGAAATAAATTTGATGTAAATATGTATATCTTGATAATTAAAAATCGACGTGTCTGAGATTTATTTCAAATAACAAACCGTTCCAGAGATTTTGTCATGTTTCAACTTGATAATACTTTGTTTCAAGCTATTACAAATTATAGTAAATTAAAAAAAACATATTTTAAGCAATTAGCGACCGTATAAAATACCTGCCGTATCTTTTAGATTATCACAATGCACAATATCACAATGATCATATTAATATTGCAATATTTATTGTATTACTACGTTAGTTTGAAAAAAGTGTCGATGACATTATAAGTCGAAAACAATTGAGGTCGGAAATAAATTTGATGTAAATATGTATATCTTGATAATTAAAAATCGACGTGTCTGAGATTTATTTCAAATAACAAACCGTTCCAGAGATTTTGTCATGTTTCAACTTGATAATACTTTGTTTCAAGCTATTACAAATTATAGTAAATTAAAAAAAACATATTTTAAGCAATTAGCGACCGTATAAAATACCTGCCGTATCTTTTAGATTATCACAATGCACAATATCACAATGATCATATTAATATTGCAATATTTATTGTATTACTACGTTAGTTTGAAAAAAGTGTCGATGACATTATAAGTCGAAAACAATTGAGGTCGGAAATAAATTTGATGTAAATATGTATATCTTGATAATTAAAAATCGACGTGTCTGAGATTTATTTCAAATAACAAACCGTTCCAGAGATTTTGTCATGTTTCAACTTGATAATACTTTGTTTCAAGCTATTACAAATTATAATAAATTAAAAAATACATATTTTAAGCAATTAGCGACCGTATAAAATACCTGCCGTATTTTTTAGATTATCACAATGCAGAATGCACAATATCACAATGATCATATTAATATTGCAATATTTATTGTATTACTACGTTAGTTTGAAAAAAGTGTCGATGACATTATAAGTCGAAAACAATTGAAGGTCGGAAATAAATTTGATGTAAATATGTATATTTTGATAATTAATAATCGACGTGTCTGAGATTTATTTCAAATAACAAACCGTTCCAGAGATTTTGTCATGTTTCAACTTGATAATACTTTGTTTCAAGCTATTATAAATTATAATAAATTAAAAAATACATATTTTAAGCAATTAGCGACCGTATAAAATACCTGCCGTATTTTTTAGATTATCACAATGCACAATATCACAATGATCATTATTAATATTGCAATATTTATTGTATTACTACGTTAGTTTAGAAAAAGTGTCGATGACTTTATAAATCGAAAGCAATTGAAGGTCGGAAATAAATTTGATGTAAATATGTATATTTTGATAATTAACAATCGACGTGTCTGAGATTTATTTCAAATAACAAACCGTTCCAGAGATTTTGTCATGTTTCAACTTGATAATACTTTGTTTCAAGCTATTACAAATTATAATAAATTAAAAAATACATATTTTAAGCAATTAGCGACCGTATAAAATACCTGCCGTATTTGTTAGATTATCACAATGCACAATATCACAATGATCATATTAATATTGCAATATTTATTGTATTACTACGTTAGTTAATACGTTCAAGCCCTTAGTCACTAAAACAAACGCCTTTAGAAAATCATAGGACATCTATTAATTTATTAATTAGTCATCATCAAAAATAATATGTGTTTCTATGAAACATCGAAATCGTGATCATGTTGATCAGTATCTCATATAGTTTGTTCATAATCTCACATAATTTTACTAGTAGTCTCATATATTTTGATAAGTAAAACCTGGCAACCCTACCTGCACTTTATATTAGGGTATCGTCTACAAATTACATACCAAACTTAACCTTTCGTCTTCTGTCTTTTTAAAATAGTTTTTAAACGATTTCAATTCTTTTCCTCTGATTACGTAAGTTTTCATTTTCTTTAAAAACAATTTTCCTTTGTAATAATTTTCAACAATTATTATTTTATTCAAATATTTAGATAATTTTCAATACTCATTTCTAACTATTTTCTATATATCCCAATCCAATCCACACCAAACTTCGTTAAATTCTTTTATTTCATCTTAAAAACTCTTGCACATAAGTCGCCCTTATTATTACCGTGAATATCCTTAAGCAGGTTTTTGCTCATGGTTGTACAGCATCGCAAAGGCATGTATCTTTTCTTAGGGGTTCCAGATAAGCACTGTACAGCAAACGAGAAAGCGATAACCCGAGAGAAAGAGAGAGAAAGATAGACGTTGCACGAAAGAGAGACAGACTTACAGGTATCGAAACTGGTAGGGCCCGTGTGAACCTGGCCACCGGAAACCGCCCCTCAGGTGAGACCGCCCCTCGCCCCTGTGGGAAGCTTAGAAGTACCCTTCGTGCACGGATTATTAGCCCGGCTTGAATTTCACACAACAAAAAATAAGCGGAATGATTACGCTGAGTGTTTCTTCGATGCTGACGGTTTTTGGCATCCGAAAATACAGCCTCTCACCAAACGCTCAAGAGGGTCGCTTACTTAATACGAGGTTTACTCACAATTTCGCTTACAAGCGCGCCATCTTATTAGCTGTAATTTTAAATTCTGCAAGGAGAAGGACATCCACGAAGGTCATAAGTCGTCTTCATAAGTAGATGAATAGAAATATGTACACCGTTTATGATTGAGGATTAGCAGAGCAGTTTTGAGGATATATCGAGGTCAAATACGATGAATTTATATATTTCTTGGTTTTATGTATACCTATACATGACCTCAAAATATCGTCAACATCTTGCTGGGAGTTGCTCGGAAATGTTATGGTCATCATTCCGGTGATTGAAAGGTCATAAAATTACCTGTCAACTGTATTCTACGTACTTTCTGGGTAGCACCACGGGTACCAAATCAACGTCAGGACCTTCAAAGAAGTCCGTGACTACCCTCGCTGCAGGCGGGCCGCCCTTAACTGTACTTTCCAGAAATCCCGGAAGTAATGGGCGCTGCCAGAAAGACAATGCTGCGAGACAAGGGGATTTTCGGAACGAAGCTGTTTTGGAAAGTTTCGCCTCGGTCACCTTGGTTGGATTTACTAAACTATAAGAGTTTCTGTTTGGTAACACCAACTGTATTCGTAATGCGACAACGTTGAGAATTGAAGAGATAAATACTAAAAGAAAAAGGCGATGATTGGCTACACAGGATTCTGTGAGATGATATAGCTTCCTAAAATGGAACAAAGCGCGCGCGTGCCGTTTGTATTTACAAAGGCCAAAGGGAGTTAGTTATTATCTAGCACTTGTGAGATCTTCAGTCTATTGACTATGGGAGAGTTTTACAAAAGGGTCAAACACTATAGACTAACAATTCACACCCTATGATAGTGTATTTACATAAGAAATAAAACGATTATACGGTAAAATTGGGGAAATAGGAACACAACAAATAACATTTTACAACTATTGAAACTGATGCAAACTCTATATCACTTAAATATGCATTAAAAATGTTAAACTTACAGTCAATTATATCAATTATAAGAGCGACAAGACATCAGGAAACAGAATGGTGCGTTAGTGATTTTTGATGATCTGTTGATCGAAACTAGTACCAAAGTAAATATTCTAGCTTAAGAGGGTTTTTATTTAACTCTTATACTGTATTCACCAATATTTACTACAATATTATTTGTATGATTGATAATTATATCTTTCTGCATTTTAAAAACATTTATGATACTTTCATAAAAATCCGGCTTACATTGTAAGTAACTTTTCTTATAACAGAAATAAAACTGACCGTGGTGTAGGTTCATCAGAAATAATTTTAATTTAATACAAATAACCTTTCATACAAATAGGTACCAAATGCATCTTGTTATCAGAATTACTGTTATTAAATAAAAATCATAAGTCTAAAACAAAAACGCCAAATGTCAACTGTGCATGGGAGCTGCTGCACGCTTGCCCAAAGGTGAATTTAAATTGACTAACAAACAAATATGAGCGAAATAAATAAAAAAAAATCTGATCTGGCTTCCTCTGGATTATTTATTGGAGTTACAAGAATGCATAGGTAAAAGTCCAATCAAAATTTGTTGGTAGTTTTTTTGACGTAAAATAAACAAGTTAAAAAGAAAATTATACCTAAGTTTGCAATGTCGTTGCGTAGTACCTATTTGTAAATTATCGTTAGGTAGGTTGTAAAGATCGGACACCGGACAAATAAATTAGTGTGTTCTGTATTCAGTCTCTAGAATATAGTTTTATTTTATCAATGGTAGTGTTTGCGATAGTTCATACATTATTTACATACGTATAAAACCGCATTGATTCTTGAATTCACCGATTTTAACCCAAAGTGCACCGGTTGTCGCTGCACTGAGATGGCAGTGGACGCAAAGGCGGGTGTCGGGACGGGAGCGCTCGGCTCTAGCAATGAGATGAAGTGATTGGACCGGACAAGTGCACCGGAGTTATTACTCCATGTGGTGTAAATTACATTAAATTGCACGGAGTTACAAAAAAAAAGCGAAATATACTTTTCTCGAGACTGAAAGCTGAAACTTTACAAATACCCCCAAAATCTCGATTTTTGTCAAGAAAACCGTTTTTGGGTACTTGCACGTGTTTAAAAATTCATAATTCTGCCATTTTCTATTCGATTTCCAAAATAAAAAATGCGAATGAAAGAGGAAGCATAGACCATTATAGAGATGTACTGTTCGGTCAAGTCCAATAACAAATCGAAAAAGTTATGGGCGTTCAAGTTCAGAAGTTTCCAATTATTTTCAAATTTTTTTAACTTTAACAACAATCTGATGACCTTTTTGAATCCGAATTTTTTTTTGCTATTTTTTATTGAAAGCCCATTTAAACTGGCGTCTAATACGCGTTTGTTTATTAGAATCGGTTGAAATTTAACAGAATTATCAAGTTTTATTGACCGGCTAAAGGTACATCATACAACGGAGAAGAAATATACATTAATTAGACATTACTAGCTTTTATATTTACACGTTCATTACATTTTCAGGTATATTTGGGTTCAAAATAAATTGCACCAGCAGTAAGATTTTCACTCGTTTATTGGAACAGTACTGAGTTAGTATCGTGAGTGATGACAAATTTTATTTGCACTGAAGCCTGCACTAAAGCTGATTTCTTACTGCTTCTGGATCAGTTTGTTATTTTATGTAAAATTTGTTGATACTAAAGACCTGTGGAGTCGGAGTCGGAGTCGTGGAGTCGGAGTTCAGACAAATTTCAGAGGAGTCGGAGTCGGAAAAAATGTACCGACTCCGAGTCTAGGTTTAATTATTATAGAAATAGAAACACATGCGAGATGGATTCCTCAGTAAAAAAATAAAATTAAACATTCTATTAGATTTGACAAAGTATCTACCTACTAAACACACTTTTCAAACGAAAGTAATCCGGCAGAAATTTGAACAAAGGATTTTAAATAAGATTGAGAAGTAGGGCCGTAGTTCAATATAGTAATAATCACTTATCCAGATTACCTGTTGCAGCCATAATTATGATTATTTTCATGTCTTGTGGGTGATTTTGTTATTATTAGAGATAGAAAGTCGGTTAAATGGACAAAGTAGTGCCGATTTGTATGTTCTCTGGAGAAAACAGTTATATCCTTAATTATGTCAGAGATATTTTGAATAAACAAATTACCGAAATAAATTATATTTTCTAATTATGTGGTCATAACTTTTTTATTTGTGGTCCGAGCCATAGGCGTTTTTGATATCTTATAGGCCGTTTTTTATGTACAACTAGATTTTCAGTTTAAATTGGTTTGCCAACAAATTCGCTGGGCACAAATAATACTACTGATTTGCTTCTGGTGTCAGCATTTGTTTGTTAGAAATTTAATATGCACAAGCCATATGTTTTATACAATCAGATACTATAATACTGGAACAGAAAGTTAATTTCTTAAATTTGTTTCTTTTTTCCTGGTGGTGCTTTTGTTTTCATAGCAAATTTAGTGTTGCTCGGTTGTATTACACAATTATTTGAGCATATTTTTGTATGCAATTTTTCTGGAGTCGGAGTCGGACCACGAAAATTATCTGGAGTCGGAGTCGAGCATTTTATTACCGACTCCGCAGCCCTGGTTCTAATAGTATACACAATTGCAATAGGTTAAGATTGTCGATTAATGATTTTACGATATTTGGGTAGAAGTCGAATAGTACTTAATAACATATTAGATAGACTTAAATACAATAAAACAAGATAATAAATAAACAAAATAATGTCTAGTTAATGTGAATCAAGACTACGGATTTATTACGGTCGGGCCGTAGGTATATTCCTTCTGCCTAGTGTGAATGTTAAGACGGTGATTAAACTTCGATAACTCAGTCAAAGTTCAACCGATTCTAATAAACAAACTCGTATTAAACGCAAATTTAAATGGGCTTTCAATAAAAAAATAGAAATAAAACATTATGGATTGAAATAGGTCATCAACCTGTTGTTAATGTTCAGAAAATCTGAAAATAATGGGAAACTTCTGAATGAGAACATCCATAACTTTTCGACTTTTTATTGGATCTGACTGAACAGTACATCCTTATAATGGTCTGTGTTCCCTCTTTCAATGTGTTTGAAAGATTTCGTATATGCCATTATGTTCAGGTCTACCAGCTCTACAACTTACACTATGTCTCGTGAAAAGTATACCTATTTTCAGTAATAATATAACAAGAGAGTGAGAATAAATTGAAAATAATTTGACAGATTGTTTGAAAGCTTGTTGCCAGGCAATAGTCACGAGAGCCCGCAGGGCTCGAGTGGGCTCGAGTGGGCTCGAGTGGCTATTGCCAAATGGCAACAAGTTTGAACAAAATCTGTCAAATTATTTTCTAATTTATGGAACTCTCGAGTTATATTTGACTACATTATTTTTTGATTCACAAATTTTTACAATAAAAAAGATCAATAAAACTATCATAAAATTATTGAAAAATTTAATTTAATTAATTATTACTTACAATATATGAAAATATCGTTGACACATTGTGAATATATTAAAAGAATTAACAATTTAAATTAGTACAATGAAAAACGCAATTATTAAAAATATTTCGAGACTCATTATTTATTGAGGATTTGGAATTGCTTGTTATATTAAGTGTTTCCTCCTGCGTATTTTCTCTAAGATTATTTATTATATTTGAATGATGTTCTTGGTTCAATTGTAAGTATGGCTTAATCGAACTTGCAGAATTATGACCACTGACCTTGATTAGTTCTTGTTCTCCTACACCAGCTTTTGAAAGGTTACTTACTGCACTTGATCTGGCAGAATGGTTAGTTATTTTTTTAGTAACTGTGTCTAGACCTACTTTTTCTGCGGATTCTTTCATCCATTTTGAAATGGAATTTATTCCCACAGGAACGTTTTTATACCAAAAACCATGAGTTTGCCAAGCCGGATTTGGAGTAAGAAACAAGCGTTCGGTTTTAATATTTTCTTCACGTTTACTCATTAGTTTTTCAAAAAGACGAACAGGGCAAATATCTGGGTTGTTTATGTTTGGAGTCAACCATTTACTATTAGCGCACCTTTGTGCTCCACCCTGTGCAGTTTTTGTAAAGATGGGATTGTATTCAATGCGGCTAGTATTTAATCTTTTTATGTCGGTTTCTTTATTAAAATAATGAACTAAACATTTCGTAGCTTCTCCTCCCCTCCAAGCTAGTTCATACGATGCAACGTGAAAAAACTTTCTTTGCAATCCACAAGGTGTATCTTCGTCCCAATAGTTAAAAATTTGCAACAATTCTGTATTAGAAAGTGCCACAGAACTTTGTTTGTGCTTTTCAGGATGTTTTTGTAAAATTTTTCTTTTTGCATCTCTTGCATTCCGAGCATTTCTGAATTCTATATCATGGAAAAGATCAAAGGACCTGTTATACTTATTAAAGTAAAGTTCTTGGACTAATTTTGCCGTTTTATTCCACATTGTCTTTATTACTGCTTCTTTATAATCATTTCCGTCTTTTCTTTTCATGTTATAAGCCCAATCTTTTAAAATCAATGCCAGAGTAGCTGTTGTAGTAGATTGATCCAGAATATAATTTCTTTCTTTGGTGAAGGTCTTAAATTGTCTCCATATAGAGTGATTACTTATTAGAGTATTTTTCGAAGTAGTTTCTAAAATCTTTTTTGTAATTTCTGCATTAGAAAAGGTACTAAACCGATGACTTTCACCCATTTCGCGTTGACACAATTAAGTAATTATTTTGACAAGTATCTGACAGTTGCTAGGCAAATAAAAGCTACAGTGATTATTCCCGAGAATAATCACAAGAGATTTATTCCCACTATAATAATGACATAATTGGTTGAAACTTACCGTTGTGACAAATAAAGAAGCATTTCATTGGTTTTAAGAAACGTCAAAAGATAATCACTGTAACAGTGTTATTATTATAAAGAAAAAAAATAAAAACAAACAAAAATATGACATGCAACAACACAGGTGGTCGAAGGTCCATATCGCAGCATTCTCGAAAAGAATCTGTCGACTTTATTTTTTCGACTTAACCGATGGAATGCCAATCACCTATCGAACGTTCGCGTCGGTAAAAATCTTCACACCCCCTGAGAGGAAAACCGTCCGTCCGTCCGTCCGTCGTCGCGTGTTGTTGTTTTTTTGCATTCCCGGCGTGGCACGCTTGATTGGGCCGCATTCCTAGTTGACATACGCCATGACTCGCGCGTTTCGGCTCGATTCTGATAGAGACGCTTTGTGTAAAAGGGTGTAAATGCCTATTAAACACTTCTTTAGTGTTGTACTTGAGTGTTGGCGTGACTTGGCTCGATGAAAATCCGGGGCCCCGAAAAAAATCCGGGGCCCCGATAATCGCTTAACCCTCCGAGCATGATTAGTGGCCATCTTAAAACCAATTTTATGCATCGCGCAGTAATTTAACTAAATAGCAGCGGTGGAAGGAAGCTGTTTTAAGACGGTTTGTGTCGCGTATAGGCGTCGATGCCGCGCTTCATTATGTAATAACTGGAATTGTCGATGTGTGGAACTAATTGTTAGTCGATCCGATTGAAAAGATTGCGTTCGGGGCACAGCTGGTTTTAATTAGTAATTACCGGACGACGAATCCGTCTTTGATGGGTTATAATTATTTTTTAATCGGCGGCCTTTCATAAAACTCACACTCTTGTGGTATCGCGTCTCGTTGCTCTTACATAACGAGCGACGCAAAACAGACTTGTGTGGTTGGATACTTTAATTGTGTGGATTTTTCTAACATCCTTCGACCGAACTGATTAACTTTTGGCTGAAAATAAATAAATAGTTGCCTTAGAGCGGCTTTGTAACACAGAAATATTTAAGGTAAACGCCCCATTTTATTTCTTTTTACATTATTTGGGTGTTCCAGGCCAGAATAATGATTTTTTTTGGAGATGGCATCAGTTCAACAGTTATATTTACAGTATTTATGACGGAATTAGGGACTATTGATGATTGTAATGCCGACACTTGTGTCGGAGAAATTGCGAACAATTAATTGTAATATAAGCAAACCATGTAAAATAAGTAATTTTCTTGTGTAAAGACAGCAATAGAGCGTATTACTTCTAACCATGTACACAATTCCGACACACATGTCTGATTTACGCACGTGCTTTATTTACATGTACCTAATTCCGACACCCCTAGATTTGTAAATAATAGTGGTTAAAAAAGTAGAACACCGTATTATTATAAAAATATAAAGCATTTTTAGTCAGCCTAAATAGATATTATTAGAATTTTCTTAATTACCGTTATCCTGTAGCGATTTAAAAAGAAGTCGAATTGCAGTTACCTTATAAGGAAAAAATCATCAATTTTAGCATAACAGTCAATTATCAAGTCAAACTTCTAGGTTATATTCTGACCGTTACAACATTGGTAGAATAAGAAACTATTGTGCGTTGATAAGTGTAAAGTCAAATCAACAAACCGGATGTCCTAAAATAAAGTTCAATGTTGTAGATTTATTATTTTATCCAACTAAACAGAAATATATCGGAATTTAGGACAGTGTCTGAATTTGGGACGTTTACCTTAGTAATTTTTTAATTCTTTTTACAAGAACTTGAATTATTTATTATTTTATTATGAATTTGTGACGAAATAAATTAATCTTTCGTAACAATATTGTTGGACCTTACAACTAAACCTTAACCTTAACGAATAAATAATACAGAGTGTTTGTGAGGCGATATTGAGGACGATATGTCCATTGTTTTTAAGAGACAGATAAAAATGCTTTATACAGAAGTTGTTTGACTCATCCTTTTCAACAATAAAACATATTTCCATTTATACAGGGTGTTGAATTTAATCGTGGTAGAAAAATATACTCTATTTATTTAATAAAACGCCCTGTATATGTTACCAAATTACGAATATTGAAAAAGTTTTCTTTCCAACGGTATCCGGTTGAAAACTTGCAAAGTTAATAATATCTGAGGTCTATGCATTTGCTTTTTTTTTTTTAAAGAAATTATGATTGGAGGCGTTTTTGTTTAATACTTTTGATCGAATTCTTTTCAGATATTGCTGTACAACTTGTTGCGAAATAAACAAAAACATCAACTAGATGCCGAATTCCCAAGAAATTAGATACGATGTACAGTTAGGGTTACTAGACATCCTCTTTTAGCCGGACAAGTGCTCTTTTTTAGGGGTATCTTTTTCCGATTTTCCCCGAAATGTCCTCTTTTTTAACAAAATCATAAAATAACTTAATACCGGACAAAAAATAAGATAATGTATAGTTTCATTCCACAATTAATTATTTTCTAGGGCGCAATGAGAGAAGCTGCGTAAAAAAAAATGTTTCTCCTAAACAACCTTTGTAGGAAGGGAATATCCGCAAAAACTATACTGTCGGGTCGATGTTCCTGAGAATTATCCATTTCTTATGTGCACTGTTGAGTGCTTGCAATTTCGGGATATTTGTGTTTCTAGGCAAATATTTTAAACAATTTTGTCACATTGTTTTAAGTCATCTGAGAGACGGTCGTTGTAGTGCATCCCGAGGATATTGTTTAGTGTTTGTAATATCAGGTAAGAATGTTTTACTTTTCTGTTGTTAATTGTCTTAATAATTATGTAGTAATTACTATTAATTGAACGGAGGTCATTATTTTTCCTTATCCTAATTTTCTCTTTGACTTCTGATTTCTGAATTTATATTGAAATTTGTAAGTGATAAGTGATAAGTAATAATTATTAAGTAATAACTATTTTCAAGTTATGTTTTTTACGTGGAGTACCAATATAAATATTTTTTGCCATTTTAATTAGTGCATTACTTTAAATGATCCTTTGATATTTGTTATTATCGTTAACGAATGTATTTCAAATTTGTGAAATTTGATGGATACTTTCTTAGTTTAATAGCATTATTTCCCTAAAATATTTCTGAGAATCGCGTTTCTCCTTTATTAGAACTGTTTGGATTACGTATGTAACCAAACAAGTAACAATAAGATATATGGAAAAATATTAGCTTTTTTTTGAATTTCAAAATCACGGTTAGATGCCGATATTTTGATACTCCGTACATGAAAACTTAAAAAAAAATTAAATATTTAATGTACTAAAACTTTAAATTTGAATTTTTAGAGTAAAAATGCCAAAAAGAAAATGTGAATTTAATGAAGACTACAGAAGCAGTATAAACTGTTTAAACTGGGTAAATTTTTATCGGACTATATTTCAATTGGCAGACACCCCCCGTGCTTTCCAAACTTTCGGTGTCCTCCTTTTTACTCGAAGAAATATGGTAACCCTATATACAGTTATTCTCGAAATACAAACTATACAGGATGTCCCACTTTTTTCCCGAAAAAATTATTTTTAGAAAGCAAATGTCATTCTGAGTGAAACTTTTCATATGGGCCTAATTGATTTTTCATATCCTTAAAAAGCTACAGCCGTTTGAAGTATTAACAAAATAGTAAAAAAATAAACAATAAAATACATGTCAAACAATGAAAAAATCAAAAATGAACCCCATTAATTAATACCCATAACTTTAATAAAAGTAAATAAATTTAAATAAAAAATTTCAAATGATAAATTAATATAAATTATGTAAACAAATGAAGGATAAACAAAATACATCTGAAACTTTGTAGACATGTGTTTCTCTACAAGTAGATGTCAATTTGAGTAAAAAGTTTCATGTGGACTTATTGGGGTTTTCAATTCCTAAAGAAGTTAGAGCCGTTCACAACTTGTAAATTAGGAATGACGAAAACAAATAAGTCCATATTAAACATTTTACTCAGTGTGACATTTATTATCTGGAAGAAATTTGTTTTGCGGGGGAAAAATGGAAAAAAAGTATTATAACCTGTACCTATAATATTTGTTCTGCAGCAGGTTATTAGGTAGTTTGATGTTAATTTTGGTTAAATACGGGATAAATGACCTCCTCTATCACCGCTTAGAAGCTTTACGTCGAACTACCAAACACCCTGTAGACAAAGCAATTCATTAAATTTCAAATAACAAAAACTGTTAAAAATAAGTAACTATATGAGACACTTAATATAGAATAAAGACACTGGTCATTAAAAGAAGATTATATAAAATAAAAAAATATTTGCAAGGGTGTTCCAATTAAAAACTGAAGAAATCCCTGTTTTTTTTAACATATACAAACGCCAGTTTATTGGGAAAGAATTCAATACAACTAAAACATTTCTTTTTCATCTTAGGCATGGATTGTAGAAAATGATGGACTAAATAACTTTGCTAGAAAACATTTTTTTCTATCCCTAATTTGCCAATACTAAATTTAGGGCATGAATGCTCAGCACGAAAACCTGACTGTTGGTCGCTAATAACTTCATTTTTAATCAACTGAGTTGTTGTGTAACAATAACTTCTTAGTATTGATTCTAGTTTTTAAAATTATATGCATAATATTTTTATGTTGGCCAAAACAATGAGTGATTGTAATTTAAATAATCAATCTGTTTCAATTAAAAATTGAAATATCTCGTTGTACGAATGTCGAAATGAAATAACGCCGGAAAAAATGAAAATTAACTAAAAATGCTGGCAGGCGGTCAATCGCATTTTATTGGCGATGTATTTAATAAAAAGCGTTATACGCGATACTTTGACGCGATCGGCGCGTAAAATAACGATTCGAAAATTGTTATTTTCTACTTTAATTAAAATCAGTCAGCGCGACCGGCTTTACTACATATACACATACACGCAAAAACATATTTGGCAAATGTTTGAAATATTAATTAATGTTAAAATATTGATGGGTCGGGGCGCATAAAACATTTCAAAAAACCCGGTTACCGGTAGTCCGATTTTGTACAAATTCCCGTCAGTTTCAATTCCAACAAAATTGATTAAAAAGTTTTACCAACCTGCAACGACCGGCGGAAAATGTTCATTGTAAAGGCCATACAATCCGTCATATTTGGGGTTCATTTACCACGCATAATTTACCACTAAACGATGCATATTACACCAGAGAAAAACACATATTTTCAATTATTAACCGACCCGTACTTTTCCATATAAATTTGAATGTAATGTAATGAATTAATTCCAGAAAATTATTTTAAAATTTTCTCTGTTTGTTCGGTGGTGTACCATGTTGAAACGCGTTTTGTTAGGTAGCATAGGTACTCGATTTTACCTGAGTGCAGAGGGATTACTAGTAACGTCAAAGTAGGCCATGACGTGACGTGGGTGTAACATGTTTACCTGTCTTTTTTTTCCTTCACGTGAAAATCTCTCATTGAATGTAGAGCAAGGGTGAGACACGAAAGATACTCCTGTTCCCAGAGTGGCATGACATGACCACCGGCGTCAACAACAACAAAAAATATCAGAATATCAAAAAAATTCTCTATTTAAAATATCACCTGGAGCCCATAACACAAACTTTACCAAAATAAATCTACAAAATGTCGTATTATAGCGTGATTTTCAGCCATTTTCAGTCAATTTTCAACTTTATTTAATCAAATTTGGGGTTCAATCTTTAACAAATTCTATCTAATTCCACAGCCTTTTTTTACATTTCGATTTCTGATTATGTTACAGGAGCCTCAATTCCAATTCCGAATCAGCGTACACTTTGCTACACTGATAAAAATGAGTGCGAATATACAAATGAAATTTACATTTTTTTCAGTAAACCTACCCTATTTGTCGGCAATTTTACCATAATTTTAAGCAAAAATACTAAATATCATTGAAAATGCAGTTACATTCATTAATTATACAAACTGTATGTAAATTTGCTAACAAGTTTGTAAATTTCATAATAACAATTACTTCAACGGAATAAAATTACATATCTATACATTAAAACTACTGTCTGATATGTAAATTTGCCTTCTGCTCGTGCAATTTTCCCTTCTAGATGGTAAAGTGCTACCGAGATAATTTTTATCGCGCTTGCGCAATAATGGGATATACAGTTCGAGTTCCGTCCGCCATCCGTTTGGTTGTGTTTACAGGAGCTAAGTTAGAGTTTTATTGAGTGCGATTGTTATATACAACTAGTCTAACACTGTTAGTGCCTCTGTGACTTATCCTTTATCGGTGTCGTGTGGAATATTTGCCCCATATGGTGCTACAGTATTAAAAGACATAATATTGGTACATCTCTTTGTATATCATGGAGGACTTTGCAAATATATACTACAAAGTGCAGGTAAAAGATTGCAGTCTTGGTATATATAATTCCACTTTCACTAATTGGATGTTCTTTTTAGGATACAAGTGTTGATGATACTGACATTCTACAAATTCAAGGACTTGTGTGGTGTCCATAGGTAAGATTTCGTTTACTGTTCTTTCTTGCACATGCGGTCTTACAATCAAACTTATTACTAACATGTATAACACATATCATTTCAATCACCAATATAAAAAATACTTTTCTATAAACACTCATTAATAACTTTACACACACTCTGTACCTCAAAGGAAAGCAGCTGCTGACATTGTTATACCCTGTTATACCCTTCATGTACTTCTTATTTTGATTTCAGGTGACACATTTTGGACTATATTATATGTTGTGGTTGGTTTATATCCAGGTTCTCTTACTCTGGAGACGGTTTAGCTTTTCAAAAATTATACCAAGTCAGGGTTCAAAAACGAATAAGGATAAAACCAAATCCACTGAAAGGTGATCAAACTTATTGTGAAAATAAATAAGTAAATGTTTGTATGCAGTCTAAGTAAGTGTGTGACGTAAGTTTACCATAGGTATTTCAACTTAATATTGTTGAAATAATATTTAATTTATATTTAAAAGATATATTTCTCACTGTGAAGCAGATCGATTTATTTTATTATACGATATGTTGATAAGTATAGTCCATGGGTTCCTATTTTATTTCATTTACTTATGATTACATTTTTGTCAAGACTTCTATTTATCTAATGTTAAAAATATGAAATATTTATACAAAAATATGTAGATACATATATTATAAATATGTTTCACATGTTATTTATTGTTAAAATCATAATAAAACTTCATACTATTATTTTTTGTTCTTATTTATGATCTCCACATTAATAGGATTTTACTAGTGATTTTACAATTGCCAATACAGGGTTGTCCGAGCAGTCGCAAAACCAGTTTACAAACAGTTCTTTTGTGAGAAACCAGATAATGTTTCATTGGTATTTATAATGGAGTTATCATAGCAACATATGTGGTCCATCACAAAAGTACTGATTGTTAACTGCGGTTTTGCAGTTGCTTGGACAAATCTAATATTAAAGTTGCAGAAAGTTTACTGTACAACAATTTATTGAAATTCCGTGTTTACGGTAAATTTACTGAACGTCAGTAATTTTACTTACAAAAGTATATATAAAACCGTACACATCGGAAACCTCATTTCATATGAGAAGTAAATTTATTAGCTCAAAGTAAAATTACAAACCACACGGTATTTTCCCTTCGATACACGGAGGTTAAAAGTGCCGATCCACACGGTAAAATTACCTTTTCAGTTTTATCAGTGTACCGTAATCTTGACTATATGTAGGTCTGGAATACCAACCACTGGTCGAGGATGTGCGACATCCCAAAAGGCGGTGACACGTGTACCCTCCGAAAAGTTCTTGTCAATAAAATGTCCGCATTAAATCACAAACTAATAATTTCTTTAATCAAAGAACCATTTATTGCAACCTTAAAATATCGCATTTTAACTCAATGAACAATTTCGTCAATTTAAAAAATTATAATTCCTGCAATCAACACAATCATAATTATTTGAACTAAATAAATCTCGATGATTATACAAATTGTAAATTTTAACTGAAGATTAAAGTTGTTTGGCACAAATAAGCGTTCTTTCTACCAAAGAAATATTTCAATATTTCAATATTTTATATCCGCAAAGAAATATGTCTTTGCCTTTATTGAAACACCAGATTTGTTTGAGTTAAATTTATTTGAATTAAAGAAAATTTTATAAAAACTATTAAAAATGAATAGGACATAGGACAAACTGAATATAAATTAATAAAAACTTAAGGGAGCACTTAGCCTATAATTCCATTTAAGAATCTCAAGAAAAAGCTTTCCTTCACGTCTAAATGCAACATCCTGTATAAATGAAAATAATTTTTGTTAAATAAAGAAAATATTTTTTCTATCCTTTAATTTAAATCGACCACAGCGATTCTAGTCACTCATCCTATATAGGCTCATATTATTTATTATTTAAAGATAGTAATAATAACTAAAAAATTAAAAAATATTAGATTTATGTATTATGTAACAATATTACATGTTACAATATTATGTAACAAGTTTGGCTATCATTTTAAAAACTGAATGAAACCTATCATTGAGAGAAAAGAACTAATTCCTAATCACCAATTTGGTTTTAAGCATTCCACTATAGATCAAGTCCATAGAATAACAGATATCATAGAGAAAGCATTAGAAGAAAAGCTTATTTGCTCAACAATCTTTCTTGATGTGACACAAGCTTTCGATAAGGTTTGGTACGACTGATACACAAACTAAAGAGTATGCTACCTTTACAATACGTCGAGCTGCTAACATCCTATATATCTGATAGACTATTCAGAATAAAACAGATCGATGAATACTCGGAACTAAAAAAAGTCAAAACTGGGGTACCCCAGGGTAGTGTATTGGGACCAATTATCTATCTACTATACACAAATGATCTTCCACAGATGGAAAATGTAACAGTCGCCACATTCGCAGATGCCACGGCTCTAATGGCAGTGGGATCAACTATTGGTGAATCTACCAGGAATCTTCAACAAGCTAGTAATAAAATATATAAATGGACCAAAAAATTGAAGACCAAGCTCAACGAACTGAAATCTATCCACATTAACTTTACAAATAAAAGAATCGAGGATATACCTCATGTCAAGCTAACGACGCTATAGTTCCATATGCGAACACTGCAAAGTATTTGGGTATGACTCTGGATACAAAACTAAGGTGGAAAGAACATGTTAGGAAGAAAAGAGTAGAGCTTGGCCTCAAATACAGAGAACTGTACTGGCTTCTGGGAAGAAACTCTCAGTTGTCAGTACAGAACAAACTACAAGTTTACAACCAAGTACTAAAACCGATTTGGTTATACGGCATCCAGCTTTGGGGCTGCGCAAAAAACTCCACTATACAAGGAATCCAGATTTTCCAAAATAAAGTACTAAGTAATATAGTTAACGCTCCTTAGTACTTACGGAATAGTGACCTGCACCGTGATCTTGGTGTCATCATCCAAGAGATAAGAAGATTCGCCTCTAAGCATGAATCTCGCCTAAGCCATCACGTCAACGTAGAGGCCCTGCAGCTACTGGACAACCAGAATCTAGTGAGAAGACTAAAAAGAACTAAACCCTTCGAACTAGTGAATCAGTGAAATGTGTAAAAAGCAGAGCACAGTGAGTGAAGTGTTAGTGCTTCTTGTTTGGGACAAAGTAAATATAGGAACATCAGTGGATAGCCTATTAGAGACAAGTACCTAGTTTTAAGAATTCAGATTCAAATTGATGGTTAATCTTCTAGATTAGTTTCAATATGCTATCTTCTTATTAGATTTTGTAAAATAATATAAATATATTAGTTCAGATAATAAAAATGTAAAACTCACCACTGACTAAGGAGCCATGTCACCACAATCCCGCATGAAGTATCATCTGCAAAAAGAAAACATCATCATGCATCTGTAGTCCTCAAAACAACGAATGTATTTTCTATTAAATTATATTATAATTATACACATCATTCTGTATGTACCTCCACATTTAATCGAATTTGACAACTTCGTAGTCGAAATTCAGAAATAACGAGTGAATTAATTTTGTTTATTTCTATCAAAATTATATATTAAATTTTATTTTGTTCCTTTTTTTTTGGCAAATACTGTGTCCAACAATCTTTTTGTTATATTTTTTTTGTATTGCGCAAGTCCGAAGTTTGACAGCAAATTCAATATTATTATCAACAGTTTTTAGCCTTAGTTAACATTTTGTTCAAGTGAACATAGAAGAAGTTCACTAGAAAAATTTAATAGTCTTTAACTTAAATGTTACCTACCAAGAATTGCGTCAATTAATTCATTAACCTGGTGCCTTTTTGCCGCGATTTCGAACCAAAATGTCAAATAACAAAGCACAAACAACAAAAGCTGTCGATAAATTCCGTTGCTCGTCGTAACCAATAAATATTATTGCCGTAATCGCTATTACCTCCATTATTTCTACTGTATAGCAGCACGAATTAATATCAGTGGACCTGCATTATGTGCATTATTGTCCATTACGTGCATTATCCGTATTCTCAGTATACCAATTCGAAACCCAAGCCAATCTATCAAGACGATATTCAGCACAAAGGCCTTAGCTAATTACGAAAGGGTTGATGATTGAATACTTTGTTTTGTGAGCGCGTACCGGTGTTAAATTATGCGAGAGGCCCACCAACAACGGTGGCATTTCGCTCCGTCCGAATCGTTCCATCATAAAAAATATCATTAGTAAAGTACACCTAGACGCGTTACAGTAATATACATATGATGATGTGAGCTGCCCCGACAGTGAATAGCGACTAATGAAGTCAGTCGCTTCCAGGTAAATTGGTCAGACGCATCACCGAAAGAGAGCGAGAAAAAAAAACGAATTTCTGTCAATCATACTAATGCCATATACCATCATCCCACATTGATAAAGCAATTCGGTGAGTTTATTTTTTTGACGTATGTATGGGTTAGGTTTTTTGGTTAAATTACTTCTAGACAAGGTCGTAGATGGTGCTACTGTTCATCATCTAGCTCATCATCTAGCTCTCAAACTGTTTAAGGTAAACGCACCAAATGTTTCAGTTTTTAGCTTTCTTTCTTATTTCTCTAGAATAATTTTCTTTTGTGCTTCCTTTTTTTTATTAAGAAATATTCTCTCTAAGATTTAAAGACAATGTTACAGAAGAACAGTTTCTTTTTACTTTATTTGGGTGTTTCAGACCAGAATAATGATTTTTTTAATGGAGATGGCATTAGTTCAACTATTATCTCCAAAGGTGGTGTATCAATGCCAAAATCGCTACTCTCTGCTGCTAGTGTTGCATCATTTTGTCTTATTTCATCATCTCCTATGACGCCTGTCGATATTTATGACGGAATTAGGGACTATTGACGATTCTAATTCCGACACCCCGTAATAATTAGGGATTATTGATGTTATTTTCTCGTGTGAACACGGCAATAGAGCCATATGTATTACTACTAACCATGTATACTGCCGCGCATGGAAGTTCGGACACATACTAAACATATAGGAAATAATGATATAAAAAGCACTGATAACGTAGCAATATGCACCTCTATTTCTACCAAATAGCGAACACATTCTTAACGTTGATTTCGAGTACCATACGACATCATTAAATGTGCTAATTTAAAATAATTTTTATATTTAATAATTATGCACCATTTAGTTTCCATTAAAAAGGATTAAATACGAAATAACAAATAGAGTCATAAATACTGCATCTCAGACACATGTTGCGATCCCATTTTTACCAGATTTTTGCATCAAATGCTCGAATTCGTATTCAAACGCGTCTGTGCCTGCAATCTGTAGTTTGCACAAGATAACTCTATCACGCGGAAGACATCATGCGACGCGGAAATCCAACAAGCAAGGAACAGCGTTCTGTAATTATCACTTTTCATCAGGAACGATTGTCAGTTCGTGAAAATACAAGAAATAAATCAACGATAAATGACTCAACCATAAGTGACACTCTTCACCAATATAAAGAAACATGGAATTTGGATGACGTATTCGACCGGGACTATCACGAATAATTTCCCAAGCGGATGAAGAACGATTAAAATAAATTTTTAAGCAAAACAGAAAATTGACCGCACCTAAAATCACCTCTATAGTCAATCGAGATCGTGAAAGACCAAATTTCGTAAGCACAGGGAAACGACGTCTCCAAGCGGAAGATCTGCATGGACGCGTTGCCATACGAAAACCATCGCTTCGTCGGGGAAATCGTCAGAAACGACTTCAGTGGGCACGAATACATCGAAGTTGGACAAATGAAGACTGAAAACAGTAGTGTCTGACGATTTTGCCGACCAAGCAATGGTTAGCGTACGGCAACGCGTCCATGCAGATTTTCCGCTTGGAGACGTCGTTTCCCTGTGCTTACGAAAACTGGTCTTTCACGATCGCGATTGACTTCAGAGGTGATTTTAGGTGCGGTCAATTTTCTGTTTCGCTTAAAAATTAATTTTAATCGTTCTTCATCCGCTTGGGAAATTATTCGTGATAGTCCTGGCCGAACACGTCATCCAAATTCCATGTTTCTTCATATTGGTGAAGAGTGTCACTTATCGTTGACTTATTTCTTGCATTTTCACGAACTGACAATCGTTCCTGATGAAAAGCGATAATTACAGAACGCTGTTCCTTGCTTGTTGGCTTTCCGCGTCGCATGATGTCTTCCGCGTGACAGAGTGATCCTGTGCAAACTACAGATTGCAGGCACAGACACGAATTCGAGCATTTGATGCAATAATCTGGTAAAAATGGGGTCGAAACATGTGTCTGAGATGCAGTATTTATGACTCCATTTGTTATTTCGTATTTAATCCTTTTTAATGGAAACTAGAAAATTCCCAACAACCAGTTACAAAACAGCATAAATTTTGCATAATAATTAAATATAAAAATTATTTTAAATTAGCACATTTAATGATGTCGTTTGTTACTGGAAATCAACGTTAAGAATGTGTTCGCTATTTGGTAGAAATAGAGGTGCCTATTGCTACGTTATCAGTGCTTTTATCATTATTTCCTATATGTTTACTATGTGTCCGAACTTGGCAGTGTACACAATTCCGACACACATGTCAGATTTCCGGACGTGCTATATTTACATGTACCTAATTCCGACACCCATAAATTTGTAAATAATTCTGGTTAACAAAGTAGTACACCGTATAATTATGAAAATATAGAGCATTTTTAGTCAGCCTAAATAGATATTATTAGAGTTTTCTTAATTACGGTTATCCTGTAGCGATTTAAAAAGAAGTCGAATTGCAGTTACCTTATAAGGAAAAAATCAACTTTTAAATTTCTTATTTTATCCAGCTAAACAGAAATATGTCGGAATTTAGGATAGTCTCTGAATTTGGGACGTTTACCACATTTTTTCTTTCTCCTATAAACTTACTTTTAAACTTGTCTTTTTCCACATTTCGGCAAACTATGGTTTGACAAGATTTTGTATTGATGTACCGGCATTGTATAGCAAACAATGGACCATAACAATAGATATCAATTTTCGGAACAATTTGTAAAGATTAAAACTGTCTTAAAAGTGAATTTTTGATTGTCAGCTTTATCGTGATTTACAACCTAAGCTACATAAGGGTTGAAGATTGAGTTTTTTTGTATGATATATTCCATTTGACAGGTATAATTGTTGTATATCTAAGTACCGTTAGATAAACTACCCCCCGTGTCCATACGTAAAATATTCGATTCACCTTTGATCTGACATGGTATTGTTTCGTATTGTTTCGTTTTGTAGATGTCTGTTTGATTTTATGGTCTGTATACAAATAAGCGATAAGAAACTATTGAAAAAATAAATTATCAATATTCTCGAGACACATTTGATGCTTATAAATATCCTGCTTTGACCACAATGGAATACAAAAGGGTCTGTAGACGATAGTAGTTAGACAACACACGGTGATGTCTAGATCATAAAATATAGTTGTTTTGTTGTCTGTCTGTACAAGTCGACCAAATAATTAATTGTTTTGCAAAGAAACTTAAAATACGGTCCACACTCATTCCTTCCACAAACTGTTCCTTAACCGAAGTACCATTTATTGCAACCTTAAAATATTATAAAATATATTTTTAAACCAAAACAAAAATATTCCTTTAAAGTAAATAACTTTATAATAAATTTGTTTGACTGAAAATTGGATTTCTTAGGTGAACGAAACGTATTTCTAATCAAAGAAATATCTTTTAATCTAAAAGAATATTTTCAAATAAATATACTTCTTACAAACAAAAAATCTCTTCTCACTGTGCTGTTTCGCCTTCAAATATATTTTAAAATGCAATCCAGCGCGCCTTGCTAATAAAACGAACAGTTTGTGAATTTACAACGTTCATATATCACCGGGACCTTAATCAATCACGCTGGAAAGTCCCGAATGTCCCGGAGGTTTGGTACGGCGGGTGCTTCGAAAGCGCGGGCGAGACCGAGCCGGCCCCATTCATACGTGGTCAAGCGAATGGCATATATGGATGGACTAAAGTGTAGAAAAACCGTCCGGACAGGATGTCGCAATTAAAATTCAATTATGCGGCAACTAGAGAGACCTTCGCGTTTGTCAATGTCGGTCATTGCCTGTATCGTTGTAGTTATCTAATTGTATATTTGGGCAACGACACTGTAAGTTATTCTTTTGTTATAATAGAATTCGATATAATACACAGATAGACAATTTTGTTTAATTCAAATAATTATGCATTGGGTCAAACAATTCTGGTGTTTGAATAGAGGAAAAGAAATATTTCTGTGCGGATAACAATGCAATTGTAAATAATAATATATATGTCACGGTCACAGTGATAAATAGGTTATTATTAATAATTACCGGTTAATATTAATAATAACCAAGTGGCGAGGTTAAAGTGAAGAATTTATCACATGAACCGGCTATTATTAATAATTTCCAGCATGCTGTGGTCAATGTGATATATTTCAATTCGATATTGCATTAATATAATAGAACCTCAGATTTGGAATTCTGTT
Source organism: Aphodius sticticus (assembly GCA_963966075.1). Lineage (NCBI taxonomy): Eukaryota > Metazoa > Arthropoda > Insecta > Coleoptera > Scarabaeidae > Aphodius > Aphodius sticticus. The sequence goes on along the minus strand of OZ014508.1, from coordinate 1,209,227 downwards.
AGTATCAACATAATCGCCACACAACGAATCTATTCACTGGGTTTTCAGTGTTGGGCCTTTAGTGACGTTAGTCCTGACTAACTTATTTAGTTACTACTTATGACTAAAATAAGGAAGATTATCAAAACGAGACTAAAAGTTGCCAATCCATACTAATCGCATGCACGAGTGTGTAACTCTTTGGGTCATGCTTATTTGCGCAATTCTTAACAGCTAAGTAAGCAAGAAATTAGAAACTCGGTTTGTATTATTCTGCCAGTGCATACGTAAGTACATAGTGCTTCTGTATTTTGCAATTCGTGGCAAGAAAAATTATTTTTATTTATAACTTATTATTTATTATATTTTTTATACAAAACTTAAAAAATTTTTTATATTTAATTTTGAATACAAAAGTCCTTCTAGACCTTTATTATTTTGTGGTAGTACCACAATTACACCATTTATATTGTAAAAATAAATCAAGATAAAGTTTGTAACAATAGGACGTCATCCTCTTTTGTTTTGTTCACAAATGTGAACTGTACCTATATTTTATTTTTATTTTATTATTTACTATGAATATTGTTAATTTTTGATTTGTAAGTGCACAAATGTGATACAGATTTTATTTGAGTTACCTACTGTTAATTTTATTTATTAAGAATATATTTTATTTTTAAACCGATTCCTGGACTTGAGAATTATTGATTTTTTGTTATTGTTATATTTTTTCATATGTTTTTAAAATATGTCTTATAAAACAGATTATATCCGTCAGATATTAGATATGCTTACGGTAGGTATAGGTAATGGACAACCTAATGTAGGGAAGATTGGGGCAAGTTGTTACAATGTTTAATCTTTTATTTACAAAATAGTACTTTATTGTCAAACACCAAAAGTAAAAATACCGTGTGAGGAACAGAACCATACAAAAATGTTTGCATCATTTGTGCGGTGCAATTTATGTAAAAACATCTATGAAACTAGTCTCGCCTATTCTTGCATTTATTTGCATGAAAATACAATATTGCGCAAAATTTCAAGATAATTGGGGATTTGAGAATTAACTTAATAAATTGTAATTGTACATTTACAAAAAACTACCCACTGCATTAAATATAAAATGGGTGTTATTGATAATAAAATGGTTAACTTTTTTGAACACTCTGTATAAAATGTTCTTTTTATGTTTTCGTCATTGAGCCGTCCTTGGGTGTATACCAAATATCATTACCAATTATATCCAGTAGTTTCTAAAGTACAAGGGAGACAAAATAAAACATTCTGTATTATCAATGTTTTGTACTATTCGTAATTTTGGTCATTGGACTACCCGTACTGATGATTTGCGTCGAGTAAATAAATATAATAGCTTCCATAGTAATCAAAATAATTTAGCTAACTTCTTTGAAGACTGTATACAAAAGATCTTTTGTAAAAAGTAACGTTTTTATCACACTTTTACCGTGCCCGTTAGGGAATTATTAATAATAGCCGGTCCATGTGATTATTTAAGTGTTTCTAATCACATTGGCCAAATAATGCGGTTATTATTAATAAAATAGCCGGTAATTATTAATACAAACCACATTTATCACTTTAACCGTAACATATATACTAATACAGTTGGATGAGGTATTCACACTAAAGATATATTTATTTGAATCAATATATGATTTCTTTGGCAGAAGCAAACCTATTCTTAAGCCAAAGCAAAAATATTTCTCTGAAGGAAATAAATCTCTTCTTATATACAAATATATTTGTTTGAATCAAAATTAGATTTCTTTAGCGTAAAGAAACGTTTTTAAATCAAAACAAAATATTACTTAAAGGAAAGTTGTTGTTAGTATCAAAATATATTTATTTGACTTAAATAAATATTAATTTTCAAAATAATTTCAAATAAATTATTCTCTACAAGCAAATAAACTAGAGCATTCAATGAAGTAAACATTGTTGGCGTCAAAGAAATATTTGATCCACCATAGTAACTTCAAAAGAATATATTTCTTAAAAACATTCTCCACTTAAATGATCAAATATGCAAGTGTGGTTGTCCGTCAGCCTTATAGATGCGAAGCCAAGTTTTACTGCGTGTCATACATAGCTCAGCGCGTTCAGTGTTCAGCGACGGTGCTGCCACGGCGGTGCAGCGTCGGCAGCGGCGGCAATTGCAATAAATATTGCGCGCTCTGGAGAGGTTATGAAGGTCTGCGGTTGTAAATTACCGCGATTCGTGCGGGTGACAGCGCGCGGACTTTTTTCAATTCTTGTCAAAAGGGGAAAATATTTACAGTGGGTATGCCGTGTTTATGCTGTCATTTGAATGTACGACGCCCCGTCACGCCGCCTCGCCGCGCCGCGGTTATGACTTTTGCGTCAACCGCGCGCCGAAAATAAAACATCCACAGAAGTTTTATAGTTGGCCGTTATGGCTGTCGTTTGTTTTTTTTTACTTCTCGTTGTAGCGTAACTACAGATTCGTCTGTAGCAATTATATTTTAAAATCAAGTAGTGGTAGTTTAGGTAGTCGGTTATGTATTTTTATAGAATTACTAGCATATTACTAGTCTCAATACATCAATTACCAGATAGACGTTGTTAATATTTTCCTCCTCCAAATCTAATTTTATTTATTATGGGGACATTAACTAAATGTTCCCCATACTTGAAGGCATTTATGTGAAGACATTTTGTTACTGAATGTACCATAAATAAGGTGACCAGACGTCCCGCTTTTGGCGGGACAGTCCCGACTTTTCTCATTTTGTCCTGCGTCCCGCGGAGTTGTAAAATAGTCCCTCTTTTTAGGAAATATTATTTTACTGAATTTTTACAGAATGACTAAAAAAATAAAAAATTTTTTTCAAATCGTTCATTAATATTTTTATAATTTGAAAACAATGTTGTGGGGTCGCCACCGGTTTTCCAAATAAATATTTTTTACAAAAAATTATGAATTACGCATTCTGTCTAATGGTGGAAATTGATATATTTGTACGTTTATGAATAATATTAATTGTTATGTGCATAAGGAATTTATGGATGTTTGTATTTTTTTAACAACATTGAATTGCTATAGATAACCAACCTTGCTGGAATCGATGACTTTTGTATTCTTCGACCAATTTCCACAATTTTTTCAGACCATGTAAAGTAAACTTACCTACTTTTGAAAGATAAAGAGAATAATGTTCTAGCTTATTAAAAAAAATGTGCTTTTCGACTAAGTTTGAGACATCCTGTGTAACTAACGAAGTAGTTCTCTCGCATGTTCTCAAGTGCTCAGTTACAAAAACCATATCAATTCTCAACATCATATTTTGTAATTCATCCCAATATCTGAATTTTTGTAGGAGATACACATTTGTAAGTAAAATATTGAATTGCTTTTGGACCAGACACACTGGCAAATCTGGCAGGCTAAATATGCTGCAAGGATCAAAACCGAACTTTGAAACATATCATTTAGATTCCATGTCGACTTGCTGTTATTTCAACAAGTGCTGTTATTTCATCACACATTATTAAAGTATCACATACACATTGAGTTTCGTATAGTATAATTGAGTTTTTTATCCATCTGTTTATCTATAAATTTCTGATCATTATCTTTAAATTAATTCGTTGTTGGTACTAAAAACAATAGACAAACACTGTTAATCAAGTAACATTCGCTGCAAGGTTGAACAGCATTTTAAATTGCAACGGTTTACTTTAAATTCTGTATCTTCTAAAAAAATGCAGATATGGGTATGAACCAAAAACAACATGTTGAGAATATCGATCAGATCAAAACTATCCTTATAGTATACTCGGTGTAATCGGATGTAACATATGAATAAAAAATTATGAAAGTCGTCAAAGATTACAAAAGCTACTTTACATCAAACTTTAACAATATAGGCGTCCTTTAATATAGGCTGGTAAGTTTCTCGCAAAAACGTACTCCTAAATTTGGAATATTTTGTTGTATTGTACAGGGTCGTTAGATTAGAACATTTGTTTGGTATCTTCTTTGACCGTAAGATTTGTTTTATTAACCATAAGAATGTAATTAATCTTTCTTAGTCTTCTTAATATTATTTATTGGTTGATGAAAATCTATTTATTTCTTGCAAAAGGCATATATTTGACAAATCTATGTTAAAGGAAACAGTTAATATTTACAACTTCAATTCCAATCAGTAACGATAACGAAGTCTATATGTATTTATTTTAAATGCGTATAGCAAAACAATTAATCACTAATAATGAAAATAATATCGAGTACCTATGCAGTGAAGTACATATATTTTGTTTAAACAAGTATGTTTTGATCAAAAGTACAAAAATTTAAAGGAATATGTAATAAAAATCTTTTGCAAAGACGAATACCCCCTCCCCCGCGCACACAGGACGCTACTGTCCCGCTTTACTACAACAAAATTCTGGTCACTTTAACCATAAACACCCTTTAAACAGCTAATATTATACCGAAAATTTCCACCTTCTACCCTTGGCATAAAATGTGCGTAGAGAATTAATTTTGAAGATGTTAGGTGGTGTGTAAGACGGGGTGTGGAAGTGAGGGAATTTATTAAATATTCAAGACGACGACGTTAGCATGGAAACTAACACCCTTACCGGTGTGCGGGGGACCGTGTGTATTAATTTAGCAATTAGCCAAGCCTGCATTAAGGTGAGCCTCTGAGACGCTTTAGTAATACGAGGGAGGGGGAGGGGTGCAAAACTTTGTGCGTGCCGAAATTTGTTAGTCGTTTAATGTATTAACTTGTCCATTAAACAATTACGTCAGCGAAAATATGGACGTACAGGAGGAAGACTATCCCTAACCAAGCGGAAATACCCTCATCTTTTGGGGGCGAAATTTCAAAAAGTTCAGAAGAAACCATCAATTTTTATTATGGTGTCTATTAGTCTGTGGTAGGTCCAATTAGCTATGTTAAGGCAGGGCATTGATATGAACCAGAATATATACACAGATAGAAAAAATTTCTTGGTTTATATTAACAAAATTAGTACTGATCAAGTTGTAGTATTTGTGTCATTAATTTTAAATTTAGGAATAGCGGTTAGGATATTGTTGCCCCAGGATCAGACTATAGTAAAAGCAAAAGTTTATGTCTATTGGTTAAATGCATCTACACAGATAGAAATTTTTGTTTAACTAATATACATGCATGTTTGAATAGAGGCAAATATATATATATTTGCTACACAGAATGTTTATTATTTATTTATTTATTTATTTACACAAGTTGGACACATTACAGGACGAACCCACGTACACTGTGTCACGTTTACAATTAATAATGTGCAGTTATGTCAAACAAACAATAAAGAAAAAAAAATACAAAAAACAACAAAAATCGAAGAAGCAGTTGAGACTACTGTATGCCAACTAACGTTCGTGCGAGGAGATGGCGTGTGAAACAGAAAATCAAATCGTAGTATAGTCAAATAATATAGTATTCGAATACAGTCAAATAGTATAGTATTATAGTCAAATAACATGGTGCGAGTAAAGTAATATTATTTAGACTCAAATATACATTCTTTATTCTTCATAACAGCTTCTGAATTGTCTTAAAAATAAAATACGAATAGGTATGAGAATGTAATTATCTGCTTGCCTGTACCGGGTGTTACCGAAGCAAAAATGTTGTTTGAAAAAAGTATTTAGAATAATTAAAGGTCACCAAATACAAAATCATAATCACCTTTTCCATTGCATATATCGGATGCTTAATTAACAATTAATATTCTTATTAGTAGAAAATAAAATTTATTGTTCTTCACTGTTCTTTATTTATTCTTATTTTTGTTAGTGACGCGTATAAGAACAGTGAAGAACAATAAGTTTTATTTTCTACTACCTTGACTTTTGTGTCAAAAGTTATGGAAAACTGTTATTTGAAAAACGTATTGGGATATATTACAGGTCTTCAGGATTATACGTAATAGGAATAATAGGATAGCAATACGAAATTATAATCACCTTCTCTGTTGCATATACCGCCTGTTGCTAAAAGATTAAAATGATATAAGTAGCTTCATCTTTAAAAACAATGTTATATGAAAAAGTATTTCAAATTATTAGGCATTAAAGGCATTAAATATGAAATTATAGTCACTTTCGACGTGCCATACACCGGGGGATCATGTAACGACAAAGGAGATTATAATTACGTATTTACTGACCTCTAAAATTTCTAAACACTTTTGTTAAATAACATTTTTGCATATAGCTTGAAATAAAGAAAAACTCTAAAACAGTGGTTCTTAACCGGTGCTCCGCGGAACACTGGTGCTCCGCGAGCTTGTTGCAAGTAGTCAGCAAAATTATGCAAGCCGAAATTGTCGACTCATTTGCCGTATGTTATTGAAATAATAATATTTGTGTATTATTAGCGTACAAAAACTTAAACCAAACTAACAATTACAATATTTACAATTTTCAAATAGTAATAAATATGAATAAAATAAATAAAGAATTCTGAACATAATAAAATTAAAATAAAAATGAGTAATAGCTCTGCTACACATGTCACATAATAAGTTCGGAAAATATGCAAACATTTTGAAATATATTTCCTAAAGTAAACATAATAAATATCATGTTTTGATAATATATATATATTCTTGCCCTCATCTACATATCATCCACATGAGTTATTAAGCATTATATTAGTATAAAGCTGTATCAAAAATGAGTTTATCAAAACTACTTGAGTAATTGTTAGATAACTGCTAATCTAAAGAATCTAGCCAAACTAGCTAAATATTTGACAAATTAGAAAGGTTTTGAAAGTTTTATTATATTTAGATTTATATTACCGCGATATTATGTCAGATGCTTGGAGGAGCTATCACAATATACCAAATAGGTGGAGGCATTTATAGCCACGTACAAAATTTTGTGAGCCCAGACACAAAATGTAGAAAATTTGTGGATGCAGGCAAAAAGAAAACTACGGAAGCAATTCGGTACTTACATTGAGAGCGCTTTTTCCCTCAAACCTATTTAAGAGTTCGTGTGTAGAAATAAATTAGAAAATTCCCGGAATTTTCGGAATTTACAGACAAATATATCTTTTTCTTTTCTGTATTCGAGTATTCGTTTTTCAATTAGGTAAAAAGTTAGATAGAGCTGATGAAAATATCAATAAAACCGTATTTTAAACGGCTACAATTTCTTAAGGAATTGAGAAAACTAATAAGTCCATATGAACCCTTTTACTCGGAATGACATTTAATTTCTAGAAGAAAATCGATAAAAAGTTTTATATGGACTTTATTTAGTTATTTTTAATATTATTACTTAAATTTATTTAGTTCTTACTGTTGTAATGAGTAGTGATTGTGTTATTTTTCGTTTTCGCATTGTTTGATATGTATTTTACCTTCTATTTTTCTGCTTTTTAACATTTCAAACGGCTGTAACTTCTTAAGGAATAGAAAAAAACACATAAGTCCGTATAAAACATTATACTCAGAATGACATTTGATTTCTAAAAATTAATTTTGCCGAAAAAAAAGGTAGACTATTAGTATATTTATATTTTTTCTAATTAATGTTATTTTTTAAGTGTTATGTAATAATCGTTCCAATTTTTAATAAAAGTTATGTCTATGTTTTTTGTGCTCCGGGAATTTTTTTTATGATAAAAGTGCTCCCTGATTTCAAAAGGGTTAAGAACCACTGCTCTAAAAACTAAAAAAAATTTGGTATACCTCTATACTTTTAGTTAGGGGTGGGCGATCTTGAAAATTTGTGATCGATCGATCAGATCGATCAGGATTAGCTGCAATTTTTGTAAATTTTCGTAACAATCTGTTATTGCATATGTACTATTGGTAATATTTTTATCCTATTTTACTCATTTTAAATAAACCATTCGATATAAAAACTGGCGTTTCAAAAGTTCTAAAACATCATAAAAAAGTGGTATTTGTGGATAGATTAGGATGTCACCAAACCACGTAGAAAATAAACAAATGGCTTACAGGTCAACCACTAATAAAATTACATACATATCAACACATAATAACAGAACTGACATAATTTTCAATAAGAAATAACCAATTCGACGATATTCGAAGCACCATAAATGACATTATTAGACGTCGGATGTAACTGCAAAGCGATCTATTTGCAGTGGAAGTCGTTCGCGAATGCAGTTTCCGGTGGTGTGAGCTGCCTCTAAACGACATCATACTCCGGAATATCGGCGGCGGCTGACAAACTAGGAAAAATTATATTCTAGAGAGACCTCGCTCCGCTCTACGGTGTTCAGACAGACATCATTAAATCCCACATCATCAGAATGTATTCTCGGGTGCACAATGCTGAGCAATGAGCGCGAGATTCAATTATCTTAGACGCCGCGGCGGTAGATGGCGTTAGATGGCGGTGTCCACCCACAACACGGGTTACCGAGCTGCCACACAGTTGTCATCACTCTTTCCAGATAGCGTCATTGTCTCACCCTTGCGTCATTTAGCACATCAAACTGTCGTTTGTTACCGCGGCCGCGACCCCTTTGTTGTTTGCCCCGGTGGTCGTTAGCCGACTTTGGATTTTGATAATTTATTTTGCACCACCCCGCGTGTGACGTGCGGGCGGCTGGTTATCTTTTCGACTTTGAGACCCTTTTTTTCTGGGTGATGATGATTTTGTGACTACTAGTCTGATAGTTAGTGTATGTTGATCAATTAGCTTGCTGGTCTGTTCAAGTTGCTAGGACATTACATTTTCTGGTATTTTGACATTGCTTCTTTTTGTTATGTTGGTATGCAGGCCAACCATTAATGTTCATCAAAAAGCTATTTATGGTACAAGTTTTGAAAATGAAAGATTATTTTCTGACTACTGGACCAACACAAAAAATCTATACATATTAAGTAATCAGGAAAGAGTTATTTTTTTAAAATTAAATTCCGAGTTATTTGACTTTTTTACTGCTGATTAAACACATTGATGTTTGATATCTACTTTAATGATCAGTGTCTCAAATTTGTTGAGTTCATTTCGGTATACCCCTATCATTATAGGAACTGTTTTGCTTATTTTGATTAGTTTTTATATTGACATTCTTTTTAAAATGTTATATCAGAATCACAATTGCACTATTTTTTTGTAACGTTGAAAAATATTTCAACTGTTAGCTGTCAAAGTATAGAAGTATATAAAAAGTATCAAGTATATAAATTATCAAAGTATATAAAATTAATAGCTTATCGGCATGAGATTCTATTTGATCGAGATCAGTCGTGTCTGCATTAAAATAAAACTAGTTAGCCAGGATTTGACAGATATTTTGATACTATTGACAGTAGGTATTGTCAAAAAATCAGCGTTTGACTTAAATAAAATTTGATTCGACACCTAATTATTTTTACAATTAAAAATAACAACCACATACTGTATTTATAACTGTACCAATAGGATCAAGAAAATATATAACAATAATAATTGCAATATTTATTAGACTATTACAAGAAAAGAATTAGAATTCTAACAACACACTTTCCTGACATTACAACAATTCATTTTCCTCAACGGTTTTCCACATCGACATTTTATAGACGAGATACACTGACGCGCAATTTTATTAGAATCGCATTTTCGATCACAACTCGTGCTGTTATAACGCCTAATCCGAAAACAAGTCATCCGACTAGATGGTAGATTATCTACACAAAAAAAAACAACACAAAAATAACCGTATGATATAATCAATAAAATAAATACTTACTAATTGAAGCAAAGACAGATCGTTCTTCATTAGCGATTACATTAAAAACTAAAATGGCGATCACTACTACTAACATCCGAGTAACTTTTAGTTTAGACATCATAGTTATAAATAAAGTATATAGGTGCATTTGTGTATGGATGTAATCTATATAGCGTATGGTATGTACAACATATACATATGTACAACATACACAGCGAATGCGTTAACAGAAACTTATCTTGTTTTCTGTGCACGTCCTATTTATAGCAATAAGGCTCAATTATCAATTTACTTACTACAATGAGCGTATCTCTTAACAGCATTAAGCAACGTTTCGTTTTTATTTGTTATTTTCATTTGTTATTATTTGTCTCTTGTTTGTAGAGTCACATATAAAATTACGTGCAAATAGATATCTCGATGACATTTTGATTATTTTTAATTATTAAACAATATTGTTATGGAGGTTTAAGTGGTATACCAACAACAACCTTAAATTCGCTAATGTGAAATTAAATATTTACAATACGTCGTTTATAATAGATTAATACACTGCTCAAAAAAATTAGGGGAACACTGTTTTCGAAATGGGAAAAATTTCATGTATGCTTTGAATTCACGTATGAAAGCCTATTAAACATAACAAATGAATTCAGTTGTCAATTTTCGTTGTTCAGAAACGTCATTAGAAGTAAAATGAGGCATCTTAATGAAGTGCAAGTTGCTCGTGCTGTCGCCCTTATTCAGCATGGCCACTCTATTCGACATGTTAGCAGGGACCTTCGAGTTTCCCCTTCTGTTATTCAGCGTTTATGGAATCGGTTTCGGGAGCCTGGCCAATATGTTAGAAGCTGCAATACCACGTAGCACGTATGCTGTAACCATGATGATTCGTGGCATTGCAGCTAGGCTCGATATACAGTATTATTTTGCTTTGGTATTTTGGAAAACATTATGGTTACTGGTAGTTCTGGGGACACCTCTTGATGGAATGTTTGTGGTATTTCAGCTAAGCCATCAATATGTTATTCAAAGTACCCACCATGTTGTATTGTTTATCTTGTATTGTAATAAATACTTCACTACTTGATTGGTTCTTATTGTTTTTTTTTGCAGCACATGAATGAATTGTCACATGCTAATATAATTTTGATGAAATAATTACCGCTCATTATTCAGAGAGAACCGAATTTACTTTACACCATTCCCAAATAATTGCACAATAGATTTATTAAATATATTTATAATAATTCTTTTTTCTACAGTACCAATTCTTCATGATACAGGACTGTAATTTGACCTCAATTTTAACCTCAATGCATCCTCAATCAACATACTCTTCAACATTTATATGCTTTTATTACCTAATAACCTTTGCTGCTTTATTTTTTAACTATTTTGACGAAATTACAGAAATGGCGGATCATTTGCAAAATCGTAAACCTCCAGTTTCTTTGGGCCCTTTTGGACAAAACCTCTTTCAGCTCGTCATAAAACTACTAAATATGAAGTTACGTCCCGATACCTTTACTAGCTTTTGCGGAATCATTGCCGCAAAAAAGGGGACCCAAAAGGACATATTTTCGCTAAACTCTAAATTTTTTTTTTCGACGCGATTACAATTCTTTGCCATACTACATATGATAAAGTAAAAATAGTGGTTTTTGACGAGGTTGAGGTTGAAAAACAGATTCTGTTAAAAATTTTTAACCATAATTAACTGGAAATATCTAAAAATCAGGGTTGCCAGATTTATAAAATCATTATGTTGATATATTATTGATTTATTGAGTATTTTTAACGTTATATAATTGTTTCCGGGTGAAATATAATAATTTAAATGAGATATTTTCCAATTCCAGTACCAGTTTTTGTTTAATACTTTTGTCTTAATACAACGCAAATATATTAATTAATTGCAACAGATCTGGTGTGTATTGAGATATAATCCTTAATGCCTTACAAACATATCAAAATAATACACATGTAATAATAAATAAACTAAAATTCGGTGTATAAATAATGTACACAACAAGAAAGGGCTAGAGAAATGATATTCTAATAAAAAATTCTTTCGGTACATATACTGATTTATTAAAAAAAATTGTTTTTAAAATACAGTTTTTCTTTCTTGTATAGAAAAGTTAGAAAAGTGAAATAAAATTCAAATTTGCGAACTGTTTTTGACTAAACGCGAAATGTTTGTTCTCAATCAAAACGTTTTCGTTTTTGTGTTTAATAATACATTTGATCGGAATAACGATTAAAAAAATACACGAATTAAACATCGAACAACCACATAGAACGATGATCGCGTTAAGTGGTCACAACAAATTGACCGGCATCAACACAATGGAAAAAGCCGACACAAAAGAGTAGCCCGCTAACGGTATATACATATAGGCCGATGATACGTTAATTTCCATAAATTATTGTGTTAAATCCACAGGTGACATATAAATCAAAATTCCGACCTTTTAATGTGCTCGGGCGTACACACAATTCATCGTCACAATATGAGCGTATATAGCAATATAATACGCGATCCTGTAGAAGTATAACTTGTTAGTTGTATGTTTGATACAAATAGACCGCTCACTGTGGGGGTGATTCTTTGAGAGTACAATAAATAGGATAGACACGTGCTCATGAAGGAACTCTATCTAAATTACCTGTCTCTACAAGATACTAATCATGAACTCCGCGTGTGACAAGGAAGTTGCTATTAAAATCAGTTCAGTTGTGTTGTAAAATACAGATTTGGAAATAACTGCAATGATTGGGCTGAAAGATTTAGGAACTAGAAATAGCATCAATAAATTATATAAACTGCTGACTACCCACTCCTGTATGGTTAGTGGTGGATTACTGCGTTTGTAAAATGTTTCTGGTGATGCCGGCGGTATGTGGCTTTGCATTGTCCTGCATTATGATGAATTGACCGGCGTGATATGCAGCAGGCACCACATGGTCTTCCAAGATATTTTTGATGTAATTCATGGCATTTAGTCTACCAGGAACCACAACAAGATCAGTATATACTGATTCCAGCCCAAACCATCACAGATCCACGACCAAATCTACCCACTTCCTGTATAGTAATAGTTCACCAGGACGTCCATATACATTATACACGTACTCGACCGTCGCAACGAGTTAAACGAAATCTGGGTTTGTCTGTAAACAGTATAGGCGTCCAGTGACGAAGTTGCCAACCTCTGTGATCCAGAGCAAACCTCATTCGCGTTGCTTTGTGATGCTGCGTAAGGTGTGCTGCGCGGACAGGTCTTCTTGATTTCAAATTCGCCTGTTTTAATCTGTTTCTAACAGTTTGATCAGAAATTTTTATTCCATGTGCTCGTCTTAGGTCGTTTAGAAGGTCTCGTGCTGTGGCAGTACGCGGGCGTAGAGAGGAAAGGACAAGAAATCGGTCTTGATTTTGAGTAGTTTTTCGATTTCGACCTTGTCCAGCGCTATCGATATACATTATTATTTTGCTTCGGTATTTTGAAAAACATTATGTTTACTGGTAGTTCTGGGGACAACTCTTTATGGAATTTTTGTATTGAAATTAATTACCTACACTGCACGAGATCTCGAATATACTTTTCGGAATGCTGTGGGTATGTTGAGCACAGCGGGAGTCAATAGAATTCAGGATAATTTCGTTGTGCGCACTTCTACAAGTAAAAGTATACATTTAGATTCTCGCGTATTCTTTTTTCTATACTTCTGCTAAAGTCTGTTAGAAAATGTATGCAGCTACTAGTAAAAGTGTACATTTTATTGGTTGTGAATACATCTACTATACAAATCAGTAAATGTATGCACTGACTAGTAAGTGTATGCATTAACGGATATTGATGCTTTTACTGTAACATATACAATAAATAATTTAGTGACGCGTCAGCAGTTTTTATTTGAACCAGCGCTAACCCGACTACACACATGGAAACATTCTATTTGATCGAGATCGTTCGTATCTGCATTACAACTAGTTTGCCAGGACTTGACAGATATTTTGATTCTTTTGACAGTATTGTCAGATCATCAGCGTTTGACATTGCTGTATAGTATGATAAAGTCATCTGCCTGGCAACGTCAGAATTTTTTTCACTATTTTTCGTATATTTTCCGGTGTCATATTGTAATATTATATATGTACAGAGAAAAACAAAACTAGTATCATGAAACCACTTGATGATTGGTAAGCAAATCATAACTTTGCCGTATCTGTTGCGTCCACATCACTGCACTAGAAGGCAAACTGAAAAATTATAGATATTCACTCTGTATTTTAATAAATAACATTGTTTTTCAGGCATCTTTGGTCTGCCTAGTTTCTGTGTGTACTGGTTCCGTGTTACACCTATACATCAATTATACCGTATTAAATTTATTTCTTTTGAGCAGATTGATAGAGATATTACTTTACTTATATTTAGTTCAATCTAGGGCTGTTAAGTCGAAGTCAAAGAGATTTTATAAACTGTAACAGAACATTTGAGCAGCGTAGTGATCAACATTCGTTACAAATACACGTTTCAGGTACTCACCTAAGCAAGTAAGTGGCTCGGATTTACAAAAAAAAAATGTGATATCAAAGTGGTTTAAAACTAGGATCCAATTTCCTTTAGTTTTCCATCCTTATACAGCTCGTCATGCGTCTGACTGGACCTCATCCCATCACCTTATCTCGCGTGACGCTTATACGCAGTTGCGTGCGTGAGGAACCGTATAAGAAGTCGATGCACGTCCTCATTCCTCCATCTACCATGGACGGGAAGGCGGGAGAGTCCGTACGGCGAATGAGAAGCGGCTCGGCCGACACTCCCAAGACAAAAGGCGGCTACTTCCGCTCAGAGGCGCGTAATTCAATAATCCTCTCATCAATCACACTCCACAGTCTCTCTCTCTCTCTCACTCTCACGCTCTTTCTCTCCATTGCTATCGCCATTCCTCTTCGTCTACAGTAGTCTACACCGAAGGCACGCACATGACAAAACTTCATCTTCGAGGCTGCAGCATCGCGTCCGAAGAGATTAAGGTTTTTCGATTTGCCGCCGGTCGTGTTGGCGTCTTTGTTTAACGCACGGCTTAGACACGGTTGTTAAATAGTTTGGTTTTAGTTCTTGGAAGATGGTGTGGGTAACTTAACTGTGGGATAATTTGGGGAATTGGTTGTGGATAATATTTCCTGTCGTCGCGTCCTGTGGTGCATCTTATCAAAGGATTATGGGTAATCCTTCTTAAGTCGAACTGATGACGAGGTTAAGAAAAAACAAGCTTGGAAGTTCTGTTTAACGAAAAGATTGTGTTGTGGAATACTGTATGAGACAATATGAGACAAATTAAAATTAAGTTTGTAAAAAAAAGATGTGTGATTATTTTTTTAATGAAGGTCATAGCTCAGTAACCAAGCAAAATTGTATAGAGATAAATAGGGCTCAATTGCTTTAGAATTGTCAACATAGTCAGAAAGTGTTAAAAATTTGACTAATTTGTAATTTTGTTCGAGAGACTTCAACGATGCGTTAGACAACAAACTGTACTCCAATGGTCCTATTTCACACCATATCCTCATACAAAGTAATTTAAAGGTGATGATAAATCCCACCAGTGGAATTTCGTTCTCAGTTGCAGTATTTCTTTGTCAATTTTTACTCAGTATGAATATTTCTTAATATTTGTATTCATTTCGGTTTTGTCACTAATATTTTGACATCTAATTATTGTAAACAGTACTGTTTGAGTTCATCGTTGTCATATTGTTGGATGTGTATTTTTATTTTTCTTAATTAAAATAAAATACGCTTGAACAACTTAGCAACTGCAATATATCAATTAGAAATCGACATAATAAAATATTTCCAAACATCAGACGTATGTGCGTTTCCAAATATAGAGGTGAAAACGTTATATTCGAGAAACAGCGTTTTAAGTCTGCAAAACGCAGAAAAAACATTTGTTTCATAGCTGGAGAATTTTTATCAAAGTATGTGGATAAATAATGGTGAATAACGTTGTTAAGTGCTGCACGGAAAAATACATTCTTTTGCCTAACAAAAAATTGTTTTCGAGCACTACGCCGCGTCGTACTGCCAACGAGATATTATCGTGGTAAGTCTTAGACCACATATGACCACATATGCAATAATCAATAGTAAATTATATTTGTAATACAAAATATATTATAATTAAAATGATCTTATGGTAAAAAAAAATAAACAAGAATCATAAGAAACTCATTTCTGTACTGTTTATTTTTGAAATGGCCAAAACTAAAATCACACTTTTAAGAAATCTACCCTTTTCGGGTTTCTTCAATTTTCACTGTATAATACCATCGATTATATTATATTATATTATATTATCTATTATATTATGCAACTGCACTAAGAAAACAGAAATTTAAATGGCAAATTCACTACACAGTGCCGAGTTGTAATATTAAGAAATACATTCTCAAAATAATAATTTTTGCAGTAAAAAGATTGGTCTTACAAATAATTTATCAATTTCAAAGTTTTCGAAGTTGGTATACAGAAATCTTGTAATTTTGTAGTGCATAAACATCAGCGGAACATGTGCAGTCAGAGCACTTGACTTGATTAGCAACATGAAGTGTGCCCTAAAACATATTCGAACATTACCTCAAAGATGGCTATAACTGTGAAATGACTTAACGAAAAAAATCATATAAACTGCGTAATACTCCTGAAATATTTCTATATAACATATGCAATTATCAAAATTGTATGCTCTGAGGTTTAAACTTGAACGCAAGACAAGTGAAAAATCGTACCCGATTTTTACAAATTTGTGTGCAACTATTATTACATAAAAACATATACTTACATTTATTGAAAGTTAAAAAAATATTTATTGGCTATAACTCGCTTAATATTAATAATTTCTTATTCAAACTTTCGGACTATATTCTTGAAACGTGTATCTATCTGAACCCAAAAGAAAAGAATCAAAATTTTACAAGCGTTTTCCAGTAAATCGCGATTACCGCTCAACAAACATGGCGCAGCCGGAACGGATTTTCACCAAAACCCTTATAAGTCTGCAAATTTTAACCCGATCTCTCTGAAGCTTTCACACAACGTTCTTCAAACAATCCAGCATACCTCTTACCTTTATTGGCTATAACTCGTTTAATATTAATAATTTATCACTCAAACTTTCAGACAACATTCTTGAAACGTCTATCTATCCGAACCTAAAAGAAAAAATCATTTGACAACCGGTTTCCAATAAAACACGATTTCCGCTTAACAAACATGGCGCAGTCGGAACGGATTCCCACACAAACCGTTATCACTCAGCCAATTCTCACCCGATCTCCCTGAAATTTTCATACAACGTTCTCCGTACAATCCCCGCACACTTCTACCTTTATCGGCTATAACTCGTTTGATATTAATAATTTATCACTCAACTTTCAGACAACATTCTTGAAACGTCTATCTATTGGAACCCAAAAGATAAAATCAATAAATAACACATTATGAATCCAATTTCCACAGACCTACTTTCAATCATTTAATAAACAACAATAAATACGCACCGTAATCAACAGGTAATACATAACCACCACCATTATACACCAAAAGCCCGCCACATCCAAAATTTACTTTATTTATACACAAACAACTACGCAAGCTTTGTAGGCCTATACGCTCTCTACAGTAGAGAGTTTTGTCGAAACTGCATTAGCTCTACCACGTCATGCCGCCACATCGCACAAAAAAGCATTAATTTTATCTAACAAAATAACTAAAGGGTTAAAAATTCTAATAAATCATAAGCGTTACTTTCCAAAAAGCACCGAGAAGTGTAACCGATACAAAGCGGTGCCCGGGCTGACAGGTGAGCAGAAGACAAATGATGGCGCGGCCAGCAGCTACTCTCCGCGCGCCGCTGATGTGAAAAGAGCCAAGATGATAAATTATACCATCATCCAGCGCGCGGCTTCGATCTACCTACCTACCAACCTACCGGACATGGCAAACGCCGCGATGCTCCGCACTCTGGTTCGCAGCTAACCTGTATGCAATTATCACACCCCCTGTATTTATCTAGCGTATTATCTATAATCTATCTGCCTGATGCTTATTCCGTACAGTTGCTCGCTCTGTTGCACTTTGCCGGTGGTATTATTAATTATGATGGTGTGTGCAAATGGATGTTTGTTGCTGCCATTTCGTACGCTACCAGCTTTTACCGGTATAGTTATTAATAATTGTAGTCGGCGTATTAGAACTGAAGACGTGGGTACAGAAATTATTCTTGTCGAAGCTATGGGATGTCTGGCGCAAATGATCGATTAGAAGTTTTTGATGTTCCACTACTATAAATTTGATATTTTTTAAACTGCACAAAAAAATGTTTTACTTACGACCGTATGTATAAATGTGCTTTTAGTTGTGCTTTTGTGCTTTTAACGCACGACATAATGTCATCACAACGCAAACGTAGATCCATATTTTCCTATTTGATTATAATTTCCCTCTTGTCACAACAGTTCAAATGTAGTTCCCCACAGTTCAAATAGATGTCGCGCGAATAACTAGCAATTGATAAAATACATTTTTGTTGAACTGTCAAATATACTAACCTGACCGAATATATCTACTTCTGTCGCAATATTTTTCCTTTATTTAAAGTAAGTGATTGGATCTGTAATTGTCGGTCGTAGGTAATAGCGTTGATTGTCAATGAATATAGATCAACCATGGGTTAGTTGGGGCCTTGACATCCAGAGGGCAGGGTTTTCTGCAAGATTCATTCACAAATTATAGCGTTTTCGACTTATACACTTTTATGCACACACTTGGTGCGAACTGGCTGAGGTCGAGCATAAATATATAATAAATATATAAGTCGAAAAGGCTATAATTTTTTAATGAATCTTGCTCAAAACCATGCCTCGGGATGTTAAGGCCCCAACTAACCTATGGCTGACTATCTATATTCGTTGACAATCAACGGTAATAGTTATTACATTACAAGAGCTGTAACTAGCATATTACGTACGAGTGGAAAGTTAACATACGAGTTTTGTTATTTTCCACAAGTACGTAATATGCGTTACAGCTCGAGTATTGTACATAATTTTACCTGCAACCGACAATTTCAATAAATTGTATCCAAAATGACAAACAAATACAGGTAAGGATATTTGACGGTTAATCAATCAATGCATTCGCGCGACATCTATTGCAACTACGCAGAACTTTGAAAGTCGTAGGTGGTCGTAGGTCACGTTAGTCTAATTGGTAAAATGTCGGACCGGTAATTTTTTTAACCTAAAAAATACCAGCATCTTGTATTAACTATTTCCAAATTTCATATCAATGTATGCATATCAATAAATGGAATTTAAACTTTAAAGCAAGGAAAAACTTTATATCCCAAATAAAGATTGTAATTGACTGATTTTGTCACAATTTTGGTGTTTAAGTATAGTTTTTCTTCCTTTACCTTGTTTCTTAAGCACTTGTGTTGCAAATTAAAATTAAAGATTCTGTTGGTAACAGTGTATTTTCAATTTTTATGTTTGATAAATAAAGCATAATTATTAAAATAAAGGCTATAATCTAGCCACTCTAAAATCGTATTTAATAATAACATTAACACAATAATTACAGAAACGATTATATCTTTGTAGGTATTATTAACGAAAACTATAATACAAATTAATCCCAGCTCGGTTGGACAATCGCGTTTTGATATCTCGAGTAATTATAATTAAATTCTTCATCGCGCACGATTCACTAACGCTATGAGGAAATTTAAAATAATGACATTTAAATTTTGAAATATCTATTAATGGCATTGTGGACGCTCGAGCGCGATAGCGCGGCGCACATGAAGGCTTACCGAGTTTCATCGGTCTTCAGTTCGGAATGATATCTCGGATTGACTTCACACGACCGTACGCCACAAGTATTTAGGGACCATAATTGCACCGCGAGCGGCTTTTCAATCGTTCGCGCATCGTGACTCGAACTCCGCAGTTAATTAGGTAAATCGTTATTTCCCCACCTGGTGAAGAATATTTCCAACCAATATGCCAACAGCACAGTAAATAATCGTCATTACGCAATGACAGATAATTAGATAAACGACAAATCTTTGGTCCACTCGAGTCAAGTTAGTTAACAAACAATCTGCGATACCTCAAGAGTCTGTGTTTGGACCTGCTTTATTAAATTTGGTAATAATACATATGTACCTACTTTGTATTAAATTTTTACCACCAAGCAGTCAGTGACAGATTTTATTTGATTTTGACTAGTGTCAATACATAATGTATGATTTTAGTTCGTGGACAGGGTAATTTATTCAATAACACTTAAGTTTTTTTAGCAAATTACGAAATCAACCCGCTCACACAAGCATGAAAGACATAATATTATATATAGTATGCTAGAAATCACCGGTTAGGGAAATTGTTGTATTACTGACACGTCATGGTGGGTAATAAAGTTAATGTCACTCTTGCCGACGAGCGACGGCAGCGACGTCTACCGTCCGTCGCGACGACGCAACTTTCTTCAAAAGGCGCACTCATGGCTATGTTTGACGGACAGCGCCTGGTACCGTCGCCCAAGGCCTGCATGGATATTAAGAACGACGCAATATTTCATCAATCACTGCCCAACATATGACGGGAAATTGTAAACAAGGAACCGGCACGTGCTTATACCACACAGATAGAAAATTTTGCTTAATTCAAATAAATATGCATCGACTCAAAGAAATCTGGTGTTTGAATAGAGGCAAAGAAATATTTCTTTGCACACAGAAAAGTGATTATTTGGAACGAGAAAACATAATTTCTTGAATTTATTTACTAGATTCAAATGCATATTTACTTGGATGTAGAAAGATAGGTATATACAAGAAATGCCACATACTCAATATAAGTAAAATAATTTCTCAGATAAATGCTGTCAACAAATAAATTCTTTCTTTATAAGAACCAATATGGTATTGAAAGAAGTAATTGAATTTTTCGTCCCAAAAATGTTAATTTCTCCAACGAAGTAATAGTAAATCCATCCAAGTGCGTAGTTACTTGATCCAAGAAAATATAAGACATTTAATATAAGTAAGTATTGTTTACTGAATAAAAACCCACCAATTATTTAACTGAAGTGATTCTCACTTCTTTCAAGTAATCCCTTTCTCTGGAATAAATATGCGCACCGTGATTTTGTCAAGGCTCTCGCGCCCGCGTGGTGCTGGCACGTGCTGGCGCCACGGAACCTAACCTAGTACGAAAACAACGAGGTACCGGTAGGGGATGTGCCTTGTGATTTATTCGGGATCTATATTGTGATTTATAGTGTACAATAAACGTTTCAACACGGAGTAGTTTCATGTAACGCATGCAACAGTTTAGAACGAGTAAGTAAATATAACAAACCTATCTTGTTAATTAGCAATTGAAAACGTATTTGTACCTAATCTTTAAAATTCTTACATTAAGTAGCTAAAAATATTTACCGGGAATAAAATATACACTTCATTGACGACTGTTCACTTACTTCACCAGACTAACCACTTTCTTAGATCTAGTAATTATTCCAAGAAATAAAATTTCTTGGTTGAAGTCAATAATCTCTCGCGTATATACGAACCTACCAACTACTTCAGCCAAGTAATTCTCTCTTCGTTCGAGAGATCACTTTTCTGTGTGTAACCATGTACACAATTCCGACACACATGTCTGATTTAAGGACGTGCTATATTTGCATGCACCTAATTCCGACACCCAAAAATTTGTTAATAATAGTGGTTAAAAGAGTAGTACACCGTATTATTATGAAAATATAAAGCATTTTTAGTCAGCCTACATAGATATTATTAGAATTTTCTTAATTACTGTTATTCTATAGCGATGTAAAAAGAAGGCGAATTGCAGTTACATTATAAGGAAAAATCAACTTTTAGCATAACACGCAATTATCAAGATCAGTCAAACTTTTAGGTTATATTCTGACCGTTAGAACATTGGTAGAATAAGAAACGATTGTGGGTTGATAAGTATAATGTCAAATCAACAAACCGGACGTCCTAAAATAAAGTTCAATGTTGTAGATTTCTTATTTTATCCAACTAAACAGAAATATGTCGGAATTTAGTACAGTGTCTGAATTTGAGACGTTTACCTTAAGGGTCGGTGCGAAACGAAAAAAACGCGTTTTTAAGAAGTTGGTAATATACTACCAACTGCACTATCCACGGCGACCTTGAAACGATTATCTTCCCTTTTTACCGTTCATTGTAATTGTTTATTCCCAAATCTTTTGCATTCACGTAATGAAACAAAAACGAACAAGATCACAACAGACAGAACCAATCTAAAGTGTAAATACAGAACCAATTTGTAGTGACAATTTTCACGACGAGATGGCGCCAAGTGTCAACAAGCACGATTACAGTACATTATTTTTGTGATTAAAGTACAAGTTATATATTAAAGTACACGTTAATTACAATTTATTTTAGTATGGTTGTATATACCATTCGGTTTAGGAGAGCATGGGTGTTAAAATCTCTATTTTATCTCCATTGTATCTATTTTATGCGGTTATTTGATACTTAAAAATCATCAATAAATAGAGATAATTGAAATGAGATATTCATTAACAATCTTGCCAATTCAGATATTAATTTAATTGTCTCTTACGACCGCCTTGTACTTTTTTATTTTACATGATTTCTGTGTGGTCAGCTTAATCGGGTGCCGACCGTTAAATGGTTCTTTGATTAAAGAAATTATTTGTTTGTTGAAGGAATAAGGCCGCACAGCAAGGAGGTAGTTTACAGCGCCATCTAACAGTACAGTTGGTTCCGGTATTCACACTAAAAATATATTTATTTAAATCAAAATATATTTCTTTGGCGGAAGTAAACCTATTTTTAAGCCAAAACAAAAATATTTCTTTGAAGGAATTAAATGTCTTATTTTAATTTATCTCTATTACTTTAAAGGAGTATTTTTTGTTTGTATCCAAATATATTTATTTGACATATTTTTTTTTAAATTTAAGTTAAATTATACACATAATGAAATCGGGTATTTAATACAATTTTAGCATTAATTGAATAGGTCATAACGCATCTCTGGTATACTAAAAAACGCCTCATTGTTACGTTTTTATCACCCGAAAAAGTTTTTCCATTAAGGATTAATTTAAATAATTTATAAATTCATTAAAACCGAACAGAGTATATCCGGCGTACGCGCGTAGATAAAACGAATTCCGTGCGGCAGATCAGGCCGGCATATGCTTGCTGCTATTTAATATAATTCAATTCGCAGTGGTGATGCGTGGGGTGGCAAATTCGATAACGGGATTAGTGTCAAATCAAATCGCATTAGTTCGTATAGTCGGGGTTGCGGATACGCCACTGCCTATAGCTGGCTGCTGCAATCTGAATGCACTGTTGCAATGGCTCACGCAATCGTTTCATACCAGAGATAGTGGGGTGGGCTGAGCATGCATACCCTGCTGGGAATTTATTGATATTCCGTGAATATTTTGACGGGAGATGGAATGGCATCAATTGTCCGCGTGATGCCGTATCAAAAATTGTGATTAGAAGATTTAAACTTGTTACGTCGGCAAATAATATGCCAAAGGCATAATTACTGATTTAATATCGCTAGTAGTAAAGTTCGATAAGAGAGGTCCAAAGGCAGACCCTTGCGGTATCCCAGATTTTTTTTCCCAAGTTGGAATTTATTTATATTGAATATTTTAACAAGAGATCAATTTTTTAACCTAGAGTGTGCGAGTCGAATACGACATTTTATCTACGACTCACAAATTCCATTTTATATCAAATATTTTAAACGTATTTGTCAATGATGGCGAGGCGAACTGTCACATAACTGTCATCTAAGTAAGTTTTGACAGACTTTGACACTCGCGTTGTATAATGATGACAGTTCGTTCAAATAATGAAGTCATTATTTGAACGAACTGTCATTATTATACAACGCTAGTGTCATTATAATCATTGGCGTGTATGATGATGGGGATTATATAGTCATAGATACGTATGCAATGAATATAATTGTATGTGAGTCGTAGATAAACAAATTTATCAATAGTATCACGCTAAAAATATAAATAAAAAACAGAAAAGAAACTTACTGGAATACCGGACGAACGTAGATGATGTTCTAATAGTCCAACTTTGAGACACCTGTGGAGAAATGAGAATTTTGGTGAGTGTCTCTGGAACTCTGTACAAGGTCCATACACATTGTTTTTTGATTTGCCCCAATATTTAAAGATTTGGAATGTTGCACAGTTAAAAAAAACTTCAAAATTGTTAAATATGGTAATAATTTGAGTTCCTATATAACACCTATAAAAATCACATGGCCACTAAATAAAAATGTGTTAAAAGGTTCTTGTAAAACGCACAATAGCAAGTTTTGTTAAATTCAAATAAATATGCATCGACTCAAACAAAATCTGGTGCTTCAATAGAGGCAAAGAAAAATTATAAAAATTTTTTTGACAAGAGTTTTTCCATGTTTCATAATGTTATATAGTTTATAATAATATTTCCGGTTTGTATTGTATTTCGTTTTTAAATTGTCAATGTTTATAATGTTTCTAAGTTTTAGAGCTCTGACGAAGGTTGCAAATACGTCCGAAAACTTAGCAAAGAAAAAAAGAAATAAAATATACTTGAGACTGTTTTCCCATTAATCTTTTACTTCTCCATTATATTATACAGGGTCCTGCAGCTCAGCTCCCATCTTCTGTAGCTAAGTTATTAATTAAGCTAAGAGTTTGACATTTGGCAAGCTTAGCCTGTACTTCAAGGTATATTTCAAGAAATTATTTTTGATTATACAGGTTGTCCCAAAAATGTGCAACGCCAACGTCATATATTTTTTTAAATTGCATGCTATATATTTTTTTACACATTTGGAAGCCTGTTCTGGTTGCCTACATAAAACCAAAATTTTATTGAAATCGGTTGAGTGACTGCAGCGCAAAAAAATAGAAACAAAAAGAATTTATTTTGCATCGTTGGTTTTAAAAATCAATAAAAATCACAAATTCCACCTCGCTAATAAAATTTTGCAACGTGCTTATTAAGTTAGATCTACTAGTCTCGTTAACCAAGTATCATTGATCCAAATTATACAGGGTGACCAAAATCTAGTGTCAAACTTATCAAACTTCAAAGCGTGTTATTGTTCGTATTTTAAATTGGAACCCATACATTTTCCTAGGCGAAACGATGCAGAATTAAAAAATAAACATTGTTTCTAAATACAACCCCATCACAATTCCCAATATTTTAAAAGTTATTCGCCAAAAACTCATTTTGCAACGTTTCCAACGGCAATTTTAGGTAATAAATATCGTACGTGGCGTTGAAAAACAATTTATTTCATAAAATATAACGCAGAGAAATATTTTAGATTTGAGTGTACTTAATTAAGTAGTTTTTCAATTGCCAAATATACTTAAAAATTTACCTATAGCGGTAAGGGTGGAAATGTGGCTGCAACATGATGGAGCTCCAGCACATTACTCGTTACATGTCAGGGACCAGCTCAACGAAATCTTCCCAAATCGGTGGATTGGAAGAGGAGGACCAGTTGCTTGGCCTCCTCGATCACCGGACTTAACGAAACTGGATTTCTTCCTGTGGGGCTACGTTAAGGACATCGTTTATCCTGAACCTCCAACAACACCAGAAAACATGCAAGAAATATGCATTTCTAACTATTACGCCCGACCTACTAAGAGCAGTGGCGAGGTCATTTCATACTCGTGTTCGTTTGCCGTCTTCGTGTGCCTCAAAGAGCACGGAAGACATTTCGAACAACTACTTAATTAAGTACACTTAAATCTAAAATACTTCTGTGTTATATTTTATAAAATAAATTGTTTTTCAACGCCACCTACGATATTTATTACCTAAAATTGCCGTTGTAAACGTTGAAAAATGAGTTTTTGGCAAATAACTGTTAAAATATTGGGAATTGTGATGGGGTTGTATTTAGAAACAATGTGTATTTTTAAATTCTGCATCGTTTCACCTAAAAAAATGTATGGGTTCCAATTTAAAATAAGAACAATAACACGCTTTGAAGTTTGACAAGTTTGACACTAGATTTTGGTCATCCTGTATAATTTGGATCAATGACACTTGTTTAACGAGACTACTAGATCTAACTTAATAAGCACGTCGCAAAATTTTATTAACGAGGTGCAATTTGTGGCTTTTATTGATTTTTAAAGCCAACGATGCAAAATCAATTTTTCTTTTGTTTTTATTTTTTTCGCTGCAGTCACTCAACCGATTTCACTAAAATTTTGGTGGTATGTAGGCAACCATAACAGGCTTCCAAATGTGTAAAAAAATATATAGCATGCAATTTAAAAAATATATCACGTTGGCGTTGCACATTTTTGGGACATCCTGTATAATCAAAAATAATTTCTTGAAATGGATCTTGAAGTACAGGGTAAGCTTGCAAAATGTCAAACTCTTAGCTTAATTAGTAACTGAGCTACAGAAGACGGGAGCTGACCTGCAGGACCCTGTATAATGTTGACTTAAGATCAAACGATACAATAAGAACTAAAAGCAAACACAAAATTGATATAAAACATAGAAATTTGATATATGAGCATCAAATTATATGTTTTTATGAACAGCAAATCTATTGTTGTGAATTTAGTTCTTAATTTGTGTGCATGTGTTTGGTAGTGTTGTGCATCAGCTTCTATAGTAGTGAATAAAGATGGAGTCTGTAGAATGTATACCTGAAAGATGACAATGTCAATATCTGTAAAGATCGAACGACAATAAAGTATTATTATTATTATTATTATTATGTAAAACAACTTTTCCCTACGACATTTTACATTCAACTGTGAAAAACTGAAACTACTCTTAACGAAATCTAACAAATTCTTATTATAAATTTTGAATACAGATTTTATTATCTGCGTGACTGAAGTGAATTAAAACAAAAAATAATACCTCGGCGCGCGGAGGGAAAATATCTCACCTTGACGCCCACCGCCAGGTTTCGATCCCGTTTATTACGCAACCGTCCCTCGTAAATAATCGAGATAATGAATTGGACGGATCCGAACAAATGATAAACTGCTAACCTGGATACTCACTCCACATATCTCATCAGCCAAACGAGCTTCACATGCTCTCTCTCATATTAATCGAAATGCTATCAAATGCAAACGGGGCTCTATAAACCCCATTGCGTGAGTTCCCCACTTCTACATTCGATTTGATAGCGATTCACCCTCACTGGAAAGATTCAGATTTTCCACTAAGGGCTACACAAGGTGAGAGATGAGTAGAAATAAATGAGTATCCAGAGCTGAGAATGGCAATTAATCACAGACGCGCAGTCAGCAGGATTATTCGTCCTTCTGGACTTTTGCAGGATTCCGGTCGTCCTTTAAAATTGTTTACTTTGTGTGTGTCGGTTGGGAAAGAGGATCCAGTCGACAAGGGACGTTTAATTAGCGAGAGGAACTCTAGATGGCGTTCGTGATAGCGGTTCGTCGGTATCTGTTACGTCTCTGTTCCCTAATTATACTTTTCGCCCAATCTAGCCGAGGAGACGAGGCTTTGACTTCGTCCTACTAGAAAATAATCTGTCAAGTTTTTTTGGTATCCTCAAGCTGGTTATGGCGGTGTAATTAGACTTTTTTTATATGGTACGGTTTCAAAGTTATGGCATCTTTACGTAAATATTCCAAAAATGTTGATACCGTTGCTCTATGGAAAAGGAGAATTTGGAAAATTTACACAAGAAATTTATTTTCTGTGACAGCTGATATGTCTTTATAGATTTTTGATATTTTTCAAATCTCACTCACTTAATCGCAAAATGGTTACTTTAGTATGATCAATTATAACTAATTCAACTAATTTCTATTCGATCGGTTCACGTGAAATCCTGAAAAATACTTCAATCAATTATACAAAACATTTTGATGGTACATTTTGTCTGCTATAGCATGGTATTTTTCAATTAAGTGAGTGAGATTCGAGGAACGAACGATTAAAGTCTGACACAATCTGGGATTTAGCTAACATAATTTTAAGTGCATTTACAAAACAAATATTTGGTAAAAGTGTACAGACAGACAAGAAAACAACTATCTTTTATCTATAACTTTTTTTTTAACTATCGTCTATAGACCCTTTTGTATTTCATTGTGGTCAAAGCATGATATTTATAAGCATCAAATATGTCTCGAGAATATTGATGATTTATTTTTTCAATGGCTTCTTATCGCTTATTTGTATACAGACCATAAAATCAAACAGATATCTTCAAAACGAAACAATGCCATGTCAGGTCGAAAGTGTACGGAATATTTTATACTTTACCTAACGGTACTTTACCTAACGGTACTTAGATAGACAACAATTACCTGTCGAACGAGCATATCTTAGCTTAGCTTGTAAATCCACATAAAGCTGTCAATCAAAAATTCACTTTTAAGACAACTCTTTACAAATTGTTCAATAACCTGTCCAAATGCGATATCATACAAAAAAACCTATTTTCAATCCTTATCTATCTTGGCTTGTAAATCAAGATTAAACTGCCAATCGAAAATTCACTTTTAAGACAATCTTTACAAATTGTTCCGAAATTTGATATTGTATGGTCCATTGTTTGCTATACAATGACGAGACAAGTAGATAAGAAAAACAAACAATGTCAATAGTTTTTCGTTAATTAAAAATGTTTCTATTAACTATGATTCCAAACATTTTTATATGTTACTATGAGAACCATAAGCTATCGATTAGTATCAGTTTCATCTACTGCATTTAAATTTCCGAATCAAAATTTTCAATGACTGGACTATCGACGAGGTTTTTATTTAGAACATATTTTCATCGGAAGCTATATTTGAAAGTTCATCTGTGATTTTTAAAGACCCCTAGAATATTGCCCTTGTAAACAAAACGTCTTAACTGCATTTGAAGATCGTTTGTAATTTATTTTGATTCGAAATTTTTTCTGACATTTTGCGTTGATTATAAGTACAGATTTTCAAACTATGTCCAAAGGTCAGTTTATATGTTACGTTTAGTTTTCAGCATTACCCATTTTTAATGCACTTTTGGTGTAAATAAATTAATTATGTATTTACATTTTCAATTCAGTTTGAAACATCGCCATCTAGCCACGGACCGTTGGAGTATTTTGCAATGCCAACTGACTAAAATTCCCCCAGAACGTTATTCTAATTAGGTTCACTAAAATATAGACCACATAGTTTATACGTAATATTTAATGTGCTTTTATAATACAGGTTAAAATAAATGATTGTAGTCGAAGTAGGCGCTGAAAGTAATGTACGAATTTGTGTTTCCCGCTTCATATGAACTGAATATATTATGATACTACTGTTCTATACGCAACTGTTAAATTGGTTGCATAACCTAATGTAAGTTTGATCCTTGTTTGTATAAAGCGGCAGAAATGTAGTAACATGGGCACGGCCTACTTCGAGTACTTCGACAATCATTTATAATGATCCTTTATATTACAGTGTATAGTAATCATACGCCAGTGAGACCAAAATGCATTTAGATATTTGTAGTTTAGTTTTTTTTTTAAATCGGATAGTAGCTAAGGTTTCACAATTTAAACCATAATTATTGTGTAATGTATTGGCGCGTTTTGACGATAGGATACAGAGTTTTAAAATAAATGTTCCCTTATTTGTCTGCATAATAGTATCGAATTGTTTTCTACAATATCTTTTTTCTACTTTGCATTCACAATGCACACACTGTAACACTGTTTTCGGTGTTACAATTAACAAATTGTAACATCGCTTTTAGTAACTTTTTGTATAAGATCGGTACACATATCGATTGATATCAAATGCCATATGTGAAACATACAACACATAATCACACACTGCCTCTTTTTAATCGCTTGCAATCGCATAACCTGCGAAATATCAAGATTCTCTACATTATTAAACATGCGTGTAGCCTGATATAGCACGGCCAAAGGATTGGGGCTTTCTTAGTTTTGCTGTGTTCATCAAAATACGCCAGCATGACGTTTTCGGTGATGTTTTGCGACTTTGGTAAGTGATCTTCATCATTCTTTTCGAACTAAACATCAAATCCCCTTTTCAGATATAATTCAAGGACAACATTTACTTTAATAAAGGATTACGCGAAGATCAAACCTACATCGTATATATGAACGATATTAATTAATGCTGCGAGATTGTATATGCGCAATAAATGGTTTATTGAATAACAGCATACACGTAGGAAGCTATAGAACATTTAAAGTGTTGAGTATTCGTTTTGTCCTTCGCTTTCGACTTCGTCTTAGTTCTGGTTGTGTGCAACGTATTTGTATTACCTCCATCACATGTAAGTTTACTAAGTATAATTTATTCTAATAAATTGTTACACCGAAATTAGAATTTTGTTTCAATTGTATGTGCGTGTAAACTTGTATAAGCCAGTGGTACTAGGTAGAAACTGCTATTAAACGTTAAACGTTATAACAATTCTTTAGTAAGTTCTTGTTCTTTGAAGTTACTAATCAGTTACCGCCAAACACGTCTATTCTGGTTATTACACTTAATGAAACCATTGTTTTAAAGTTAACTTTTTAGGTTATGTTTCATGTATTTATCACAGTAGGGTTAAAAGTGTTGCCGCAAACTTCATTATGATCATAGTTGTGACCTCGCTGATTATTTAATAAAACTTGTAGGCTAAACTAGAGTAAAATTATTCACAATTAGATTTTGTCATGATTTTATGCCATCCTTACGAAGTTGACAGTTACTACAGTACTGCCACGTGATACCCACAAAATATACTAGATTCTAATTTAGCGCAATATAGTAACCACAATTTCTAAATTTATATAAAATTAATGACGCAAAGTAGAAAAAATAGTATATTACACTCGTTTTATAAGACGTATTGGCGCACTCGTTCATTCATTTAATAAAAACAACTCGTGCGCCAAATTGACGTCTTATAAAACTTGTATAATAATATACTATTAATGACTTTTTGCTTTATTCATTCAGATTTTGGAATATGTTTTAGTTACACCCTAGGTTTTTTTTGACCAAATTAACAAATTGGGTATTTCTTGGAGTTGAAAAATATTCAAATACTCAAAATAGGAGACATTCGCTAGAAGTACATCTTTCGTCATCAATCCAGTTCGGTTCTCCCTTCAGATGACATCCCCAGTTTGAGAGTCGAGTTGAAATTAAAAACGAGATGCTTTGTTAGAGACCGGCCAGAGACTCAATAGCGCGAACTGTATTAACACACACACACACACATACACACCGTTGCCTATTAATAAATCCGCTGGCTCCCCGGAGCAAGTGCGGCGGCGGCAACACCTTGAGCCTCTCTCACTGCCTGCCTCCGGTATTTAATCTTCGCCCCGGGAGGTGGCGATGTTTAATATCGCGCGTCCATTATTAGATCCACCCGCTGATAGCAGTCAATGCGCTTCGATCATGTGTGTCATCCGGCGCTACTTATTCCATACGAAGTATCCAGCCACCTGTGCACGTGGACGCGCTGACTGAGCCTCAATAGATAATTACGTAAGACTTAATCGATTATCAGGATATTGACTTGGATGGATGGTATTAACGTTAATATAAGATGTCTTTGCCCAGATTCCAATAATAAAAAGGCTAGATGGAAATGACAGGGGATAGGCTGGAACAATCCTTGATTATAAATGAAGACAAAACGGTAATCCAAGAAAGTCGTATGTCCCTAGTTAGTTCAGAATTAAAATTTTTAATTACTAAAATACTCATCTCCGCAAAAAGGTGAATTTCTGACCATCAATGGTTACTGAGTTATGATGTCATCGCCACTTTTTTAAATGGCAACCCCGTTTTTTTCTTTTTGATTTTGGTAGGTCATTTAATTGTCTAAAGAGGCGTCTAAGATGGAACGTTCTTTAACATTGGAAATGTATGCACCGTTAATATACATCGTAGGTTGGTGTACGAGACGGAGTAAGATATAGAGAACAAATATTCTTTTTAAGGTTTCTGATTGACAATTGATAAATCAGAGTTGGAATATTGAAATATTTAGGCTCAACTGCACCGCTGACACTTGAATGATATCGGAAATATTTTATGTACTTACATAATGAAGAAATAAACATACAAAATGTATCAACTCTTTTTTTCAAACATTTTTTTATGAAGGCGATAACTTTTGTCAATTACCTGTATGAGAATTAAAAGATCTATAAATATCACTACAACAAATATTGGGTTACCATTTAGAAAAAGTGTCGATAACGTCATAAGTCGAAAACAATGTCGGAAATTAATTTTGATCTTAATATGTATATTTTGATAATTAAAAATCGAAGTGTCCGAGGATGTTTTCAAATAACAAACCGTTTCAGAGATTTTATCAAGTTTCCATGCTTTACGCGTTCGCTGTATAATAACCTTGTATATTAGAAATCGCAATATCCGCGAAGATCTTGAGATGGAATTAGTAACCACCAAAAAAAGTTTGCAAAGAAACATCACAACAGACATTTTTAGCACACGAATGTCAAAAGAACTACATACACAGAACCACAATTTAAAAGGGTGATCAATAAACTAGTGTAAATGTTAGAATAAACTGATAAATAAAATATCTGAATCTGTAAAATTAAAATTGTGAATTGTCTCCAGTTTTCTGTGAAACCCATTAGCAAAAATTTTGCAATTGAAAAATAATTTCTGTCTACGGCTTCAGCTAAAACGATACTATGGATACTATCATTGAAATTAATAAACAAATATACCACTGAGCGGCATAAAAAACGCAACACCTAAAATGATGACCAGTTTCAAACTGCAGTAACTTTTGAACGTATTGCTCGATTTGAATGAGTTTTTTTTTATTTGAAAGGTCCACTTTCTGCCAATATTTCTGTATGTGTGCTACCCATTTTTGCGCTCTTCCATTTCAGCAATGGTGAATAACGTTAATGCTTGTTTTCTTCCTACAGTTTGAAGCTTGCTGTGGGATGCACCGACAAAAGAATTTAACTTTAATCAAAAGGAGCTTGTAGTCTCGTCTGTTCTGATCACTTATGTTTTTTGTTCAAGTTTCTATTGTTGTTAACGCCAAAGTTACAAGCTCTAAAAGATAACGCTGCTTAAAGAAAGCCATGGATAACGACAAAATTTAATTAAACTGTGAAAGTAATGATCAACATGTTAATAACGAGTATTGCCTCCCCTCGCTTGAATTGTATTCCTCATCCTTCTAAGCATACTTCGAATTAGGTTTTGAATCTCATTTTGGGGAATCTGGTTCCACTATTCTTCTAGCGCTATTCGGAGATCATCTAGCGTTTGTATCGCGGCACCACGGGCTCTAACTCGTCTCCCTAGCATATCCTAGCAACTTCTGCAAGGCTTAAAGGCATTTTAATTGTCTAGCAACAGTCAATGACGTTAACGACACTAAACGTCACTAAATGTTTTTGTTGATTACCATGGCTAGCTTTAATTTCTGATGGCGCTGCCGAAGAAGCAGCGTTATCTTTAAGATCTTGTAACTTTGACGTTAACAACAAGATCAGAAGAGACGAGACTACAAGCTCCTTTTGTTTAAAGTTAAATCCTTTTGTCGGTGCACCCCACAGCAAGCTTCAAACTGTAGGAAGAAAACAAACATTAACGTTATTCACCATTGCTGAAATGGAAGAGCGCAAAAATGGGTAGCACACATACAGAAATATTGGCAAAAAGTGGACGTTTCAAATAAAAAAAACCTCATTCAAATCGAGCAATACGTTCAAAAGTTACTGCAGTTTGAAACTAGTCATCATTTTAGGTGTTGCGTTTTTTATGCCGCTCAGTGTAGTATGATAAAGTCATGTGCCTGGCCACATCAGAGTTTTTAGCAAAAAAAAAGTACAAAAAAGTGCAAAAATGCACCAATTTTTGCACATCGTCGGAGACGGTGTGCAAAAATGAATGAAATAATGAAAACTAAAAATAAATCTGACTAGATTGTCGAATATCTAGAAATTCTGATTCAAACAATAGAAGAGTAAGCCAGCAGTAAGCTAACGTTTATGTCAAATAAAAACAAAAGGATTTTGCAAACCTAGGCAGTCCTGTCAGAAACACTAAAAACTAAATAATTAAAACCAAACCCAGTAAAGACTACAGCCAAAGATCGAGAGAACACAAGTTTACCTTAAATCCAGTTACAGTCTTAGATTTCACGTAAAAAAGTAGTTAAAGTATTTTTTTAAACCCCATCTGAGGTTGCCAACGTCATATCAAATCTTACAACCACGTAAAGGGAAAATACAGAATTTGAGCTTTACTATCACCCCTTTTTATAACCTCCTCCTTGTAATCTCAACCAATATCAATATCCTCTTTATGCCTATCATACAACAGCAACCAACTCCTTCACTCGCAAAATTCAGCTACAATTTTCAGGTTGTACTACAGCGTGTAGACCTGAGCGAAGTTACTGGCCGCGTCTCCAGGGAGATGCAGAGCGATAACGTAGTGATGAGCCCGAATAAACACCCTCGCTAATCTCACTTTGATTACGTACGCAATATTAGATAACACTTCCTCCTCCCGACGGTGCCGCCACCTATTTTCGCGTCGCGTCGAAAGGGGGCGCTGCGCCTTTCCCGGTAAATTTAGTAGTGCTCGCACCTCGTTCGCCTGGATCCAATTGCGCGTGCTGAATATAAATATGGACGCCATAAAATCCCATCTCCCCTTTATATCGGCGGAGAGGATCCTAGGATAGCTAACTCCGTCCCTTGTGTGGAAATAGCTCTGTTTATTTTATCGTTAGTTTGATGGCATATGGTGCATGATAAGTTCAGCAAACAGATTTAATTTTTAACTGCAGGATTTATTGCATAATGGAGAGGGGTGATTTTTTAACTTGCTTATTGGTATGTTGTATGGGTGTCAGGTATTGGGAGAATCTGAGTTCCATGCAATGTTGTTACCACACAAATTTTGTGTTCTGAGTTTCTGTACAAATATTCCAGTAAATGTCGCAAACCGAACCTCATTTATTTATTTTCTTCTACACGTGAACATTAGCAGCGTTAATTTTGTGATTTCTCTAAAGTAGAATAGTCTTACTCATAGCACATGTGTAAACATGTCCGTGATTAATTATACAGAATGCTTACGGCCATTATCTTAATTCCCTATTAGACATTAATTACTATTAAGTAAATGGAAAAGGTTATGATTTATCATAGTGTAGTTTCTTTTTTATCATGAAATTTGCTCATGAAAGATTGTGGAATGCTTCTTGGAGGACAGATTAATAACGGGGGGGTCGCGTAGGTGTCCGTCCGAGTTGGTACGGCAGGTAACCGGTAGGTGTAGCCGTCGTCGACATCACGGTTGCCCAGGCAACCGGGCACAAACTGTCCAGTCATGGCGGCGGATTGAAACCTAATAATTAATTACCCCGGGCATGCTGGCCGTCAGCATGACGTATATTGCAGTCAAATTTCCTCGTAGACGTCGCTCGTCCACATATATCCATATACATACATAATATACAAATTCGTTCACGTGTACACGTAATACATTATTGGAAGAGTATATTTTAAATTTATTAGATATTAAGTAAGTTTTGGATGCCAGGAGTTTTCAAAATGGATGCAAAAGGGTCTTCGCTTAATAATTTGTTAGGTATTGTAAAATAATACAATCGTTTCATGGTAAAAATCGAATTATGTCACCACAGTCTGAACGCAGTATAACTCAAAGTGTATTAGGCTGTCGCAGATGCTTTATATTTGGAGTTTCTTTTGTACCTTAGTATTGGCAAAACTGATAAAATACACATCACTACTGATTGATTGTAATAATATAATACACAGGGCACATGAATGATACGTGGTCGTGCTAGAAACTGGTCCAGAGTGTTCCAAGAAAAATGACTAAAGTCGCAATTCGTTTTAACTTCAAGTTCTATTATTGCAGTCCTTTTTTTAACTCACAAATAATAAAGTATATAGGATTCAGTTGTCATTTTACTGATTTGCTTTGGTAGTAACTATGAAATAGGCAGTGGGCAACGGTAAGCAAATTTCTCAAATACTTCCTACCATAATTGTAATAAAGTAGGTACATTTATTAACAAAAACAATGTTTTTTATTTATTCTATAGTAAATTATTATTAATCTTATAACCTAATCGAAACTGCATCCATATAACTTATTATATGCAAATTACTAATTGCAAATTTTTAATTGGAATCATGTTTTGTCATATTACGTCTTAGTGACAAAATATGTAAAATACTCGAAAGCTTTTCTCGAATCTTAGTAATACACTAAATCATAGATAAAGAACATGCACTTTTTTTTCTAAAGATATTTTGTACGATTTTAACAAATCTGTAACTTAATATAATAAAAGTATTTACGAAAATCACAGAACAAAATTGAATTGACACCTGAATCGACCAAAAATTTACCAAAAAAAAATTCAATTACAATTATTGTAAAGAACATTATATGATAGAACAGAGTTAAAATTTACATCTTTAATGCCTATATCAAAACGATGACGAAATAAACTTTTTTTGTATCAAACAATATTAATTTAATTTAAATAAATATAACATATGGCGAAACAGTTAGTCACAAATAATACAAATAATGTGGAGTATACAATGAAGTAAATACTACATACTGTGTACACCAATCCATTTTTAATTAAACAAATTTGTGCAGAAATTTATAACATATATTTCATAATTTGAAAAGTTGTAGAAATTGAATTAGATGTTCATGAGAATCATCATAGTATTTGTACCATATTATTTTATTTATATAAAATTTTGAACAATGTGTTACGGTATCGTACATAGTATGATAAAGTATTGTAAATGTGTCGAAAAAAAAATCTGATGTGGCCAGGCACATGACTTTATCATACTATATATAAAGTTAATAGTAAACTAGGAAGAAAATTATCTTCAGCTGTGATGAAGTTAAAATACTCCCCATCGTAAAATATACAAAAAAAAAGAAAGGGTGAACCTATTTTGCCCATTCACGAACTTGTCCTTACTTTATAATAGATAAGCTTGTATACCAAATTTCATATCAATAACTTCAAAATGACGGCACTTATCGTGTACACAGACGGACAGACAGACGGACATTTGTGCCAAACTCACTATAACCCTCACCACAGTAAATTTGGAGGGTATAATGAGGATGCATTTGATCGAGATCGGTCGTATCTGCATTAAAATAAAACTAGTTAGCCAGGATTTGACAGATATGTTGATACTATTTGGCAGTTGGTATTGTCAAAACATCAGCGTTTGACACTACCTACTGTCATTAGAATGAAAATATCTGTCAAATCCAGGCTAACTAGTTTTATATTAATGCAGACACGACCGATCTCGATCAAATAGAATTTGCTAAAGTATAAATCTTACAAAAAAATGTTATAGACATAAATTATTCAGAATTTCCTCTACTTTAATGTATTATTTAACTATTTTGACGAAATTACAGAAATGGCGGCTCATTTGCAGAATCCTCGAAAAAGGCTTAGAGGAAACATCTAGTTCCTTTGGTCTCGTTTGAACGAAAACCTTTTCAGCTCTAAGTTTGGTCATGAAACTTCTAAATATTAAGTTTCGTCCCGATACCTTTAGTAGTTTCTCCGGCATCGTCAATAAAACTACTTAGCCAGGATTTGACAGATATTTTTATTCTATTGACTATGTTGTTAAAACATCAGCGTTTGACACTTCTGTATAGTATGATAAAGTCGTGTGTCTGGCCACATCAGAATTTTTAAGTATAAGTGATCGAAAAAAATCCAGAAATCGAAAACATTTTTAGAAACTTCTAACGCCATTTAAAATCATTTTTTATGGAATTTCAGCTAAGTACAAAATATTTTTTAATTTTAAAGCAGTAATCCGAAAACCTTCAAATTTTACTCAATGCCAAAAGTGTTAAAAACATTAACTAAGCTAAAAATTGTATTACCCTAGGTCTTCCTCGAAAAGATTATTCTGGTGTGCAAATCTTAATTTGTACGTGATGTTTGTGATTTATTTTTGCAATTTTAAGGTTTTATCTTGCGGAAAATGAAATAACGGGAGCATTATTTCATTTTCCGCAAGATAAAACCCTAAAATTTAGTGTAATTTGAAAACAAAAGTAACTACACCATTGAAAAGTAGATAATTCAACTTATTAACATCAAACATGTTCAATTAAAAATAATATAAAAACAATTAAATTTACGAGAATACTCAATGGAAAATTTGTAGAAAGAAAATGGTTGATTCTAAAGAAACTATAACAGACAAATTAGAATAATCAGTGTTTCCCAACGTGGGGCCCACGCCCCACCGGGGGGCAATTTGATTGTTCAGGGGGGCAATTCGAAAATGGCACTCGGATTCGTCCAGATATTTAATATAAAATAGCGATGGCATCGCTTTTTCAGGAAGCAGAAATAATATATCCAAATTCAACCAAATGTGCAAGCAAAACCATTGTTACCATTTCGCTCTTCATATTTAGATGAATGTGGACTTATTGCCATAAATGAATTGCTGAAAAAAGAAAGAAATCGGTTGTATATAACACAACGGGAAAACTTGAGACTGAAGTTCTAAATTGGAACCTAACATAAAATCTCTTTACAGCAAGCATCAAACACAAACATCTTACTATATAACAAAAAAAATTAAAAATAATAATAAAAGTAATAAATAATCACTAATAATTAAAATAATATAGAAAAACTTTCATTAAAAGTAATTCGTTCTTAAATTTTTATTCTTCATTATACAGGCTGTCCAACTTTCTTCCCCGCAAAACTTCTTTCCAGTTAGCAACAGTCAAACTGAACAAAAAGTTTTATATGGACTAATTAGTTTTTCAATGCATTAAGAAGTTTGTTGTTTGTTGAAAAAAGTGTAACCTGCATATTATTATTCATTATTAAACACTGTGGGCAACAATAAAACGGTACAACTTTTCCATTACTCATATTATGTAAATTAAAGCATATCCTTAAAAAGCAAATTGGTTATATAGTGAAGATTGAAAACATACCATATTCGCAATATTTGGACGTATCAATCCAATATTATGTTACTTTATGTATCGCAATGCAACATTTCAGATAATAATTCATTCAAATTTCTAATAATGTCGGCTCAATTTAATATCAAATGAAAGGTGTAGTAAAATTAGACATTTAGTTTTCTTTCGTCAAAAACATAACATAACATAACATAAATAAAATAAAAACAACAATAGAGATTTTGTCGCATCATATACAGATATTTTTTAGTACACAGGCTTTAGTACTCGTCTTTTACTGCACTTTACTCAAAAAAGCAGTGGAGTTGGACGTTTGCAACGACAACATTGAACAGGCAGGACAAATCCAACTGCATTCTTGAGATGATAAATCTTTACAGATGATACCGAAACTATGGCAATTCTTTTCTTTTCTGTTTTTGTTTCACAGATAGTACATATATACTTGTTGGGCTGTAGATTTTTTTTTGCAAATTTTTTTTTCATTTTTTTGACTAAAATCAGTATATTTCATCGAATTAAAATTATAACGTTTTGGATTTTAGGCGATAAAATGTTAAAATCAAACATGCTGCCTATAACAATACCAAATTTGGCAATGGTTTCTCCACAATCTTTAAAAATATCTGAAGTACACAATTAGATTTCTCGTGTCTATGCAATGTTTTTGTAACAAACGTCCGCGAACATAAAGTAACATAACATTGGACAGAAACGTTCTGTTATATATATATAATAGCAATTCGTTTTTGACGAAATATTTGAATTGACTAAATATCATGAGTAATTAAATTATTTTTCGTTTTTTTGCCTAAAGTGTATAACATATTGTCTATTAAATGTTATGAAAACTTACTTCCTCACCAATTTCCTAAAATTTCTTCAAATATTTCTTCCTAAAGCAAATAATTTAAGTTTCTTCAGTGAACAGCGCAAGTTTTTAATATTAAAAATTATGTATGTGATACATGGGGGGCATAACAATTTTAGAAAGGCTTAGGTGGGGCATGGCACAAAAAACGTTGGGAAACACTGAGTTAGATTCTTTAATCAAACAGAAAACCCCAACAGTTTTCACGAATATCAATTGAAACATGCATCAATGTCCAGTTCTAGCAAAACGTATTTTTTTAAAGTTATTTCATAATTTAGTTTACACTACATTTTATGGTTTCACCTACTTCTAATCATCTGCCACACAAGAATGTCTGTCGTAATCAATAGATCATCCAGCGTTCATCGATTCCTAATCTCCAGATTCTTTCCCTAATCCAAAACTCACCAGAAAATATGTTTCACGTTCTCATTGTCGTCCGAAGATTGAACCGCATTGTTTGGGTAATTAACAATTAACCTGGCCGGACCTAGCGCGTCGATGCTCCGCGACCGCGACTCCTCAAAAACTTTTATTAATTCCGATCGGCGAGCTAGCTCTCGCATTAATTATAGAAGTAGAAATTGAATATCATTATAACCGGGCGCAAAAGTAATACCCCTCCTTCGGAATAAACTCGATCCGCGGCATCGTCCTTCGTCCTGCGTCCGTGTTGGCATTTACCGATGGTATTATTGGAACATTAACAGTGCTCCCCGCTGCTTGGCAATCAGAATCCCATTAGACCAGAGCGGGATTCGGCTCCATTCGTGGATGATGATGACCCTGACCGATGATTCAAACATGAATAAACCATATTTCTGTCTCGATATCCTATATAGGTCCGGTGATGGTGGTGCGCTGTGAAGCTGCAAACCGCAAAATTTCCGATGGTTTTTCTTGCGGTGACCGGATGTGCATTAAATATTCCCAGTCGTCTTTATCCGAGGTCGAGCTTCCATTAGAATCCTTGCAATCCTCCGAAAGGATGCTGTACGCTGCATCATTCACTCTATAGGAGTTTTCTGTCTGCATTTTATTTAGGAAGGATTGAAGGAGATCATATTGAATTTTTCAAGGGGAAAATCGGTTTGAACTTGCAAATCTATAGGATCTTAATCGATCTGTGATCGTTTGGTAAAAACTAGACTGGATAGAAAAGATTACTTGTTTTTGAATTTATTCTTTTGGAACAAAACATATTTCTTTGACGCAAACAATATTTACTTTATTGAATACTAATTTATTTGCTTGTGGAGATTAATTTATTTGGAATATTTATTTAAGTTAAATAAATATGATTTAAAAAGACTTTTCTTTACAGCCAAGAAATCTAATTTTGATTCAAACAAGTATATTTGTATAAAAAACGTTTAATAAATTAAAGTTATTTGACACAAATAAACGTTCTTTCTACCAAACAAATATTTCCAACAAAAGTCATTGTCTATCTGTGGAAAGAGCTGTTAGGTTTTCCTTGAAGAAATAGAATTTTAGGTTATGATTGTTCCATAACAACGCTGTCAGGGATGCATTTATCCATTCGATATCGATAAAATATGGTAAATTTCCATTTTTTTTAATGTTCATTTTCATCAAAGTAATCACCGAGTTGTTTTTGAACACTGATTTTTGGTACTTCTTTCTGATACCACTCCCGTATTCAGCAACTATACAACATTGAACTTTATTTTAGGACATCCGGTTTGTTGATTTGACATTACACTTATCAACCCACAACCGTTTCTTATTCTACCAATGTTCTAACGGTCAGAAGATAACCTAGAAGTTTGACTGATCTTGATAATTGAGTGTTAAGCTACAAGTTGATTTTTTTTTATGAGGTAACTGCAATTCGCCTGCTTTTTAAATCGCTACAGGATAACAGTAATTAAGAAAATTCTAATAATATCTATGTAGGCTGACTAAAAATGCTTCATATTTTCATAATAATACGGTGTACTACTCTTTTAACCACTATTATTTACAAATTTAGGGGTGTCGGAATTAAGTACATGTAAATATAGCACGTCCGTAAATCAGACATGTGTGTCGGAATTGCGTACATTAGGGTGGTTCAAAAATGCATTGAAAAATTTTTGTGATGATAGAAAGCAACGATCCCCCCAAATCGTTTCCAAATCCAAAAAAAAGTGGACACGTATTTATTTTTTCTTCGAAATTTTGATTTTTAATGGTGCATATCGATGCATCAAATTTACATAAGAAAATGCATGGGAAAAGGACATTTTTTGGTATTTTTCGAATAATTCTTCGGGGTTTGGGAAAACTTAAGATTAAAGTTATAGGACTTGTAGAGGACTTTCCAATGTAGAATTTGAGCTATTATACATATGGCTTTGACACCCCCAACCCACCCCCACAGTGCCCTGAAAACTACGCTTAAATGAAAAATTTTTATCATCCTTCAGAAAATTTACCGTTCTAATCACTTCATTCTCTTTTTTCTCATAGAAATCATTACTATAAGTCTAATTGAGAGTTTATAAACATTTGTCAGGTAATTTCCATTTGTGTAAACAAATTCCATTTGCTTAAATAATTCGCTTTTCTCGAAACTCCGTCGGACATCTGTTTTCTGAGTTCGAAATGGCAGTTTATTACCTTAGAGCGACATTATTCATTAAACAAATTCTTCCTATTGTTTAAACTATCAATGATTATTAATTTTGAACTGTTGTTCTAATTATGGTAGAAGTGAGGTTTTTTGTGAAATTAACTTATAAATTTCATGTTCGAGGTATCTTGCCTATGTTATTACCTAATAAACCCATATTTGTTTAAACAAATGGAATTTGTTTGGAATTCTTTTGCAATTCTCCTAACATCTATTTTTTTAGATCGGTCTGGTCAACTGTTATTGTCAACTGACATCATTTATATTTTGGAATAATTTCCATTGTTTAAATAATAAAATATTATTCAAATGTATAATGGTGATATACAGGTGGTATGTAAATTTTAAAATAAAATAAAAATTACAGCCACAACCTGGATTTGAACCAGGGACCTGGGACCTGGTTCAAATCATTATTAAGTAAAATATTATTCGTTTTCAATATCATTTATTCGAAAAGATTGAATTTATTTAAAATCCTGTTTTCGGGAAATTGAGGAGTTACATTTCTTTTAAAAATATTAAATTTTCTACCATAATTAGAAAAAAGTTGAAAATGAATAATAATTTATTGTTTAAACAATAGGAGGATTTTCTTAATGAATAATGTCACTCTAAGATAATAAACTGCCATTTCGAACTCAGAAACCAGAATTCAGACGGATTTTCGAGAGAAAACGAATTATTTAAACATCTAAAAATTTGGTGTTCCCACTAGACTTATAATAATGACTTCTATGAGAAAAAAGAGAATGAAATAATTAGAAGGGTCAATTTTCTGAAGAATCTACATTTTTTCATTTAAGGGTAGTTTTCAGGGCACTGTGGGGGTGGGTTGGGGGGCATCAAACCCATATGTATGATAGGTCAAATTCTTCCTTGGAAAGTCCTCTACAAGTCCTATAACTTTAGTCTTAACTTTTCCCAAACCCCGAACAATTATTCGAAAAATACCAAAAATTGACTTTTCCCCATGCATTTTCTTATGTAAATTTGAGGCCTCGACAGGCAATATTAAGAATCAAAATTTCGAAAAAAAAATACGTGTCCACTTTTTTTGGATTTGGAAACGATTTGGAGGGATCGTTGCTTTCTAAATAAAAATAGCCAATTTGAACCACCCTAGCGTACATGCTTAGAAGTAATACATATGGCTCTATTGCTGTGTTTACACATGAAAATTACAAACTATAAATTACAATTAATTGTACGCATTTTGTCCAAATTCCGACACGAAAGTCGGAATTACGGACATGAATAATCCCTAATTCCGTCATAAATATCGATAGGCATCATTGGAGATGATGAAATAAGACAGAATGAAGCACGCTACCACGCTAGCACACTAATAACATTTCTGAATAATAAATCTTATCTAACAATATTTAAAACACTTAGTATTTACTTGAATATGTTTGTATTTGTCGGAATAATGTACCACAAGTGTGTGATTTAGGATCACTGTCTGAATTAGGTTCACTGAGGTGTTCAGATCCTAATATACGCGTAGTGTCAGATTTAGTATTGTCAAAGTATTTGAGGTGCAAATAAACCAGCCGCATATATTCCAAGACAATCGCACAGTAAATACGTATATTTGTTACCGAGTTATTAAGTTAAATTGAATAAGTTCAAGTAGTCAAATTGGTTCTCACCAGTGCTTTAATAAGATAATTGAGATTGTCTTGGGGGGAAACACTTAGCGGGATGCGCGCTCTCTCCCTGGAATTTCATTAAATTTAATAGAATTTTTAATTGAATCGTGGCCCAGTTGGCGAAAAATAAT
Organism: Aphodius sticticus; assembly: GCA_963966075.1. Classification (NCBI taxonomy): domain Eukaryota; kingdom Metazoa; phylum Arthropoda; class Insecta; order Coleoptera; family Scarabaeidae; genus Aphodius; species Aphodius sticticus. The sequence continues at coordinate 1,165,009 of OZ014508.1, read as the reverse complement.
ATCCCTACCATTATAATTACAAGTAATTATCACCACCAACTCAAAAAATTGAGACACAAATATTCAATTCAAAGTCAAATCATAAACAAAAAAAAAACCTATTTCCGAATAATTTCTTGTCTAATTTCAAGCTTATGTGTTGATAGTTTGCTGAAATGGCTTCGCGCTGTCTAATTTCAGCGATAGCTGCGATAAAATTTCATGTAGTCGCGCAGGGACAACAATGGCGACGAAAACAAACACGTGGCTCTTTTGTGTTGTTCCCGATCGGCGTAGTCGATCGTACGATAAAGTCCCTCCATTCAAACTCACGTTTTCGTCTCTCTGGGGCTGCCGGCTAATCTGTCAAGTTCATCGGTAAAAAGTGGAGAACGCGACAACATCTCTCTCGTATTGTTGCAAATACGCACTCCAAAGGACTGTGCCTTCAAATAAATTCTCATTAAGGGTGTACGACTGTGATGTCATTACGAAGTTAAAATAAATAAAATAATTACACCGTGCAACAAAAAATTTCCTCCTGGAAAATTTTAGCTAATAATGATTCTTTGTGAGCCCCTGAACATTTCCACAAAGGCGTTTTTCTAGGTTAGCTCGAATAAGCGAGATATTTGCAAATTTATTTTTAATTTTATTGATAATTTTAGTTCATTCACATGGTGTTTTGGCCAGGAAAAATATAGAAGTTTTGTTTTTCTATCATTGTATATGTTTTTTGGGGAGCTGAATCCGAATTTCAACTTTGCTACTTCCCACCGTTATGGCTTCACAACGAAGCTGTTTATTGCCAAAAAGTCATAAAGCTATGCACTTTTCGACGTAGACCACTATATACAAAAATAAAATATACTAAATTTGCTATAAAAGGCACCCTCAAGTGTATTTTTTGGTTGAATGGTTTGGCCGCTCGAGCGCGCTGAAAGAAGGCCAAATTTTCCTACTTTATGTGATGTGCGTGTAATTACAAAAAAAGCTTAGATTCTGATAAAACTATATTAAATTCTCTACAAATTGCATAACTTAATCAGTTATTTTGGCCAAACTGTGTAGCCGCTAAAGCGCGTTGAAATTTTATGTCACATTACGCGAAACCGCGATAACAAGAGCCCCTTCACAAAAAATTCCGTATAGAGACCTATTATTACTATTTATTTATCAACTATATATTTGCTCTTTTTAATAATTAATACTTAATGTATTATGTATTTTTTTATTTTTTTTATAAACATTCAGGCTCTTGACTTCGCGGCTTCGCTTAGATTAACATGACATAATACAGTAGAGCGTCGATAATCCGAACCTCGGTAATCCGAACGTTCGCTAATCCGTGCGTTAAAAAAAAATGGAAAAGCCATTTTTGTCGGTTCCTGTTTACAGAAAAATGTTGCTTTATTTTATATATACAGGGTTGGGCAACTAAATGGAATATTGTCTGCACAGAGTAAATGATTAGTTTTATCAAAAATTATTAAACATAAAAGTTGTTTGACTATTTTTTCCCCATATTTTCATAAAATCTAATTATGTCTAAATAATAAAATAAAAGCATGGCGGTTATGACGTCATTTTTTTTAAATGGCAACTTATGACGTGTGATACATCGTTGGATAGCTCTATTTCTTACCTTTACAGCCGTATAATACATTCCTCCACATTCATAATAAATCCTCGGAAACGATTTGACTGGACTATTTTGCCATAGTATACAGAGTGTTTTCTTATTAGCTTATTCGAACTAACCTAGAAAAACGCATTGGGGGATGTATTGAGGGGGTCATATAGAATCATTATTAGATAAAATTTCCCGAGAGGAAGAAAGTTGATCAAAATTTGTCGCACAGTGTTATCTATTAGTTGTAGAAGATATAATTCGCCATAAGTTTGGTTATTTAGTCTATAAACTCGCCTACGGCTCGTTTAAAAACTTCAAGCTCACGATCTATAAGAACTTTAAATGTAACTGTCAATATAATTATTGTATACGTATAGTATTTCGTTCGTTATAAAACATAAGTTATGAAAACATAAGTTGTTTGACACAACTGTGCCAAACCTATATTTCAAAGATACGCACTTTTATCCGCAAAAAAAAATATTTCTTTGCCTCTATTGAAACACCAGATTTCTTTGAGTCAATACATATTTATTTGAATAAAAAACAATTTTATATCTGTATAAAGTAAATCACTGCCATACTCCATTATGACCACAATACTTCCAGTGTCGTGTTAACACACGATATTAACACCTTAAGTAATGCTTTTACTGAAACCTGACACCGAATATGTCATCATAAGTTCACCAGCACTTCACCCTGGTGATAGGTATAGGACATAGGTACATATTGCAGGCAAGTGAAACTGAAACATGAGCGGTCAAGTGCGTTCAGATGAACCGTGTCGTACGTGTGCACTTCTCGGGTCGGTTCTCACCCCCTAAAATACCCCAAATGACATCTGCACACGCGTCTTTAGTTTCATGTTTCACGGTCAACGCGACCGGCAGTCATTTGTCTTTACACTCGTATATCTATACGTGTAACACATATGTTGACAGATCTTCTGGTTTGTTTGGATATCCTGTCACATGACCAAGATAAATTTACCCTGTTACTTCTGTTCTGGACTTCGAGAGTTATTAAAATCAATCTTTCTTCCTTCTTACTTTTCTTTAGTAGTTTCTTTAATACTGATCCTTCAAATTAATTAAGTCGATAGAGTTAAGATGAATGAAGGACTGGTGTAGTACCATGTCTTGACGTTAGGGGGGGAATAAGTAGGGAAATTAGTTGAAGGAAGAGTGGTATCATCCGCAGCAAGATGCACCACGGTATATTCGATTAAACAATCTAGTGGTCGCGTCGCGGCCAATACACTGAATTAGATAATTTGATTTGGGGTCGACCGTCTTTTGTCCGCCTGGGAACGCGCCATACGCTACCGGAAACACTTCTCGTTCGGCGACACTCGCCAGTGTTGCCAGATTGCGGGATATGTCCCGAATTAAGAAATTTTTGGGATCTTGGGATTTTCGGGATATTCAATAGGCTGTATCTCGTTGACCCTTTGTTCAATCTTAACAAAACCAACAACATTCGATTCCCCTCTTCTTAAACTATATGAATGTCAAAAAGTCCGATCGCGATATACAGCCTTGAAATAGCAGGCGTAGACAACTGTCGGCGTGTAATGCGACAGTTTGCCTTCTGTATTTGGACGGCCGGCTTCCAGCCCCCCTTATGGGAAGTTACGTGTATAGAAAAATGCTAATTACTCGAGTACCCTGAGAGATATCGCAATGAAACTAACACTGTGCGAACGAGCATTCGTCAGTCAATCGAAAAGTGGAAAAGTCCGATTCGAAACATGTAAATTAGTATCCGTAATTAATTAATAACTGATTCGGTGACACGAAATATTAGCAAAAATCGGGATATTCAATAGGCTGTATCTCGTTGACCATTTGTTCAATCTTAATAAAACCAACACCATTCGATTCGCCTCTTCTTAAACTATATGAATGTCAAAAAGTCCGATCGCGATATACAGCCTTGAAATAGCAGGCGTAGACAACTGTCGGCGTGTAATGCGACAGTTTGCCTTCTATATTTGGACGGCCGGCTTCCAGCCCTCCTTATGGGAAGTTACGTGTATAGAAAAATGCTAATTACTCGAGTACCCTGAGAGATATCGCAATGAAACTAACACTGTGCGAACGAGCATTCGTCAGTCAATCGAAAAGTGGAAAAGTCCGATTCGAAACATGTAAATTAGTATCCGTAATTAATTAATAACTGATTCGGTGACACGAAATATTATCAAAAATCGGGATATTCAATAGGCTGTATCTCGTTGACCATTTGTTCAATCTTAATAAAACCAACACCATTCGATTCGCCTCTTCTTAAGCTATAGGAATGCCAAAAAGTCCGATCGCGATATACAGCCTTGAAATAGCAGGCGTAGACAACTGTCGGCGTGTAATGCGACAGTTTGCGTTCTGTATTTGGACGGCCGGCTTCCAGCCCCCCTTATGGGAAGTTACGTGTATAGAAAAATGCTAATTACTCGAGTACCCTGAGAGATATCGCAATGAAACTAACACTGTGCGAACGAGCATTCTTCAGTCAATCGAAAAGTGGAAAAGTCCGATTCGAAACATGTAAATTAGTATCCGTAATTAATTAATAACTGATTCGGCGACACGAAATATTAGCAAAAATCGCGATATTCAATAGGCTGTATCTCGTTGACCATTTGTTCAATCTTAATAAAACCAACACCATTCGATTCGCATATTCTTAAACTATAGGAATGTCAAAAAGTCCGATCGCGATTATACAACCTTGAAATAGCAGGCGTAGGCAAATGTCGGCGTGTTATGCGACAGTTTGCGTTCTTATTTTGGACGGCCGGCTTCCAGCCCCACTTATGGGAAGTTACGTGTATAGAAAAATGCTAATTACTCGAGTACCCTGAGAGATATCGCAATGAAACTAACACTGTGCGAACGAGCATTCGTCAGTCAATCGAAAAGTGGAAAAGTCCGATTCGAAACATGTAAATTAGTATCCGTAATTAATTAATAACTGATTCGGTGACACGAAATATTAGCAAAAATCGGGATATTCAATAGGCTGTATCTCGTTGACCATTTGTTCAATCTTAATAAAACCAACACCATTCGATTCGCCTCTTCTTAAGCTATAGGAATGTCAAAAAGTCCGATCGCGATATACAGCCTTGAAATAGCAGGCGTAGACAACTGTCGGCGTGTAATGCGACAGTTTGCGTTCTGTATTTGGACGGCCGGCTTCCAGCCCCCCTTATGGGAAGTTACGTGTATAGAAAAATGCTAATTACTCGAGTACCCTGAGAGATATCGCAATGAAACTAACACTGTGCGAACGAGCATTCTTCAGTCAATCGAAAAGTGGAAAAGTCCGATTCGAAACATGTAAATTAGTATCCGTAATTAATTAATAACTGATTCGGCGACACGAAATATTAGCAAAAATCGCGATATTCAATAGGCTGTATCTCGTTGACCATTTGTTCAATCTTAATAAAACCAACACCATTCGATTCGCATATTCTTAAACTATAGGAATGTCAAAAAGTCCGATCGCGATTATACAACTTTGAAATAGCAGGCGTAGGCAAATGTCGGCGTGTTATGCGACAGTTTGCGTTCTTATTTTGGACGGCCGGCTTCCAGCCCCCCTTATGGGAAGTTATGTGTATAGAAAAATGCTAATTACTCGAGTACCCTGAGAGATATCCCAATGAAACTAACATTGTTCGAACGCGCATTCTTCGGTCAACTAAAAGTGGAAAAATCCGAACCGAAATATGTAAATTAGTATTGCCTTTTTTGGTTACTGAATCATAAAATAAACAATAAAACAAACTGGTTGGCGGGTAAAATGGTATTTAACGTAAACATTTTAGTATGTTTTTTTAATATTTGATGTAAAGTGGGCAACTTTGAACTGACTTGTAGTAAAAGCGAATGACTATAAAGCATTCCACTCGTCAAAACCACATCGCTAGTATGAAAGCAGCTGTTTGGACAAATATAAGATTAAAAGACGGTATTTGGTTATATTATAAATCAGTTAGTTAAACAGTTGAAAGTAGACGTTAAAGATAACGTGACCGCTGGGACAATTTTGTCGCTGGCTTCCCCCCAGCGCCAGCTAACGAATGATATATCTATTAAGTGTGGGCATAGCAGTTAACACATACATAATCTAGGACCCTGCGTGTATAACAAGAGGTTGTCAACAGCAGTCGGGAACGCCTGGTGTCGGCCCGCCGAGGTGAATATTAAATCAGACAGTTGATTGCCGGACCCCGCCCCCCTGATTACGTCATGTGTCATGCGTGCCCGTGACAGCAGCAGCGCCGACGAACGCTGCCTGCCACCGGAGTTAGAACAATACGGTTGATTGAGACGCGATTGCACCCTGGAAGCAGAGAACCAGGGAAGGAACCAGATATGGGTTAGTCTGACAGCCCCGCACACTGTATATGCAAGACGGTTTATTTCCTGCTGCGAGATGACGACTACTTCGGCTCACACCCTCTAATGGGGTTAAAATCGCGATCCAGGACGAGGCATGTCTCACCATGTTCGTTGATTACTAATAAGTATTTGTAAACATACCGAGAGAAATGCTTAGAATAGATATTTTTAGAACGATTATAAACAAAATAATGAGGAGACACTTGATAGACACCATCCAGAATATTATTTATTAACACTAATGTGATAATTTGAAGAAGAATTCAACAATTTGAAGACAATGTGACTTTGTGTATTGTTTTCGACTGTCCTGGTATTTTAAGCAGGGCACAAATACCTCTGCATGCCGTTTTCCATCGAACAAAGAAGTAAAGTCGGTGGTCCCGTGTGCTATCATGATGAGATGTGCACGCTAAAGATTTCTTACCAGAGGTTGGAGTTCCCTTAGTTTAACAGAATTCCTGACCAATTAAAAACCGGAATTTCGAATAGTAGTGCGAGTTAAATATAAATAATGAATATAGATGTACAATTAATTATACCCAACAATATTTTACAAACACGGATTCAAACGGATTCACTGATCTCGTCAAAACTTAACATCTCGTTCGACTGCCTCGTACCAAAACCCACAAGCGTAGGAAGCCGAACTGCGCAAAATTTTGTTCATGTTTATTTCGGACTTAAAAATTAACAAATAGTTCGGAATGCTATTAACAAAGGATATGTATCGCAGAAAATAAGGATTATTTGCATGCTAACTGCGTTGTCCTGCTAACATTCGTTCCTGAGATACCGAGTTCTATCAAAATCTTGTTCGCAACCTTTATTACATAAAAACTGAAGAAAACAAAAACGCCAATCTATAGAAGAGAGTCTAGATGCAACCTGAACAATAACTGAAATTTTTGTGGTAAGTGGTTAAAGAGAAAATAAATCGGAAAGACGAGCGTTAATTTCGCGCTCATGTTTACACCGAGGGGCAAAAAATTTTGACAGTCATACAACTTACGTAGAAATGATTCAGGAGTATACAGTATCCCGACACCTTTTTTTTCTGTTCAGTAGTTTTAGAGTTATGGAACTTCAAACACATGAGTCAATACTATCGAAACTTAGAGAACATATTTTCAACAAGTTTACAGTTTGAGTGAGCATTAATTTCAACTTACGTTTGTTTAATTGCTTTTCTTTTGGGGTCACCAAGCAGTGCCAAATATATCAAAAAATTTTATATGTTTATGTTTTTAAATTATTAATGAGAGCAATTACAAATATATTTCCTCATTATTGTGTGGTGTAATGAGTTGCCCCCAATAACACGTATCCTATGCAGAATATAACCGTTATAACTTGTTAAAGTGTCCTTGATTTCAGTATATGAGGAACTAGTTGTGATATTTAGGATACCATCTGTATAACACATACGCTATTGATAATTCGTTCTGCAATCTACTTGTAAATTTATCCGTATAATATCCGAAGAGAAAAACTTCAACTTGTAACAAGCGTCAAATTTAATATTCTAACTTTTCAAGTGGCATTTAAAGAACAAAAAAAGTCGAGTTTAGAACAAAATTCATTTAGATAAATACTTATGTTAAAACTTACTAATTTGTCTATACACATTGTATATCTATATCAATATTAGTATTAACGTATTTAAATTAGGAGGACACGTCCATAGGAGGACGCCGGAGGTCATGCACGATCGTGTGTATCCCTAATGACTCATTATGCGACGGAGGAGCGGGCGGGAGTCCGTCGCCCGATGATTGATGATTCGGCTGTGCGCTTTTTACACCGCGCGCACGGGAACCGGGGAACCGAGGCGCTGGAAAACGGACGACAACGCGGGCGGCATGAAACGCCGATCGCTGACGTCCTCCCGTTCGGCTCGCATGACATGCTCCATTCGACATGGCGGATGCACGTTAAACCGTGAAGAGATACTACCAAGGCAGCAAGCAGCCCGACTTCCAGCGATATTTGCTGCTTTTATTACAGTGGCGTACCATGAATACTTCAGTGACCACTTAATATTTTACTTATATAGATACATATGCACTAAAATGTAGTTAAAATTAAATCTGTGATCAGTAAAAATGTTCAATTTTCGTCCAGACAAATACGGACTAAAATGTTTTATGACCATACGTTGCCCAACAACTCCTTTGCTATTGTTGAACAATGTGTATCTGCTCATTATGACCACTTAATATTTTTGTTACATAGATACATACACCCTAAAATTGAATTAAATTCAGAATGTTAAAATCGTCGATGGATAGAATCGATAAAAAATCGATAGATCGCAGTCTGTGGTCAGTAAAAAAGATCGCAGGTCTGTGGTCAGTAAAAATGTTCAATTTTCGTCCAGACAAATACGCCTAAAATGTTTAATAGACTATACGATGGCCTACAGCTCCTTTTCTATTGTTGAGTAGTGTGTGTTTGCTTTTTATGCAACGCTCTGTTAGCATAAACAACTGCTTTATTATCAGAATTCGACAACATTTGACATACAGACAAATTTGCAGAACTGACTGTGCACAAGGAAAGTGACACATCCCAAAATATTTCGATTGTTATTGAGTTAAAGCGATCTTTTCTTCCAAAATTTAGCATAACAAAGTTACGCCATTGGCTCCAATGATTGGAGTCAAAAATTATCGTGCGGCATCAGATTCAGTTCTGAGCTAATAGCGAAGATGATATTGGCGGCATTTTTCAGGTTGTACGCTCTTATTATAAACGCGTCGGCGTCGTTAATTTTAGTTGGTACACCTTGATCGGCGGCACCATTGTACGACAATTTGGTCGATAAGGTATTGCAGGTCGGCCGGCGTTCGGAAACCAGTCTGAAGCGTTCCGAAAGTTCCCTGATTATTCGCGCAGTGGGGTGCTAGAAATTAAAACGTGTTTGGTGAGAACCTGGCTCTACCATGTCAATGTTCAACTTTTTTTAATAAATAGTTCCGATAGGCATACCTATTTCTATTAATTATTATTTGGAAAGGATGACCGTTTGTTATAACGGTAATATTTTCGTATAAAATTAAGATCCATAACAGCAAGATGTATATTTCATAGCAAATAATGCTCTAAGGTCTAAGTCAAGACCTTAGACTGCAATTCTTCTAAACATTATGAAATCTAATATGTGTAAGTGCCAGTTCTTCAAGTCTTAAAATGTAACATTAACTACGATATTGATGTCAACAGACATACAAATTCAAGAACTTGCCAATCAAACAGTGGTGTACTGTCGAAAATCATGAAAGATGTCATAAAACCTTAAATTTTTACATTTACATTCTAATTTTCTCCGAACCCTGAAGAAGGACACAATTTAGTCCGAAATATTGGTACATGGAATAAAAAAATATAAAAAGAAAAAACGTCGTCATTAAATAATCAACTTCCTATATATCTGAGACTATTCAGAATAAAACAGATCGATGAATACTCGGACCTAAAAGAAGTAAAATCTGGAGTACCCCAGGGTAGTGTATTGGGACCAATTCTCTATCTACTATATACAAGTGACCTACCACAGCTGGAAAATGTAACAGTCGCCACATGCGCAGATGACACGGCTCTAATGGCAGTGGGATCAACTATTGGAGAATCTACTAAGAATCTTCAACAAGCTAGTAATAAAATCTATAAATGGACAACAAAATGGAAGACCAAGCTCAACGAACTGAAATCTGTCCACATGTAACTTTACAAACAAAAGTATCGAGGACATACCACATGTCAAGATTAACGACGCCATAGTCCATATGCGAAAACAGCAAAGTATTTGGGTATGACTCTGGATACGAAGCTAAGGTGGAAAGAGCACGTTAAGAAGAAAAGGCTTTGGCTTTTGGCCTTAAATACAGAGAACTGTACTGGCTTCTGGGAAAAAACTCAGAACAAACTACAAGTTTACCACCAAGTACAAAAACCGATTTAATAAAGTACTAAGGAATATGGCTAACGCTCCTTGGTACATATAGAACAGTCCGGGTAAGAAAAGTCCGGGTAGAAAAAGTCCGGGTAGGAAAAGTCCGGGTAGGAAAAGTCCGGGTAGGAAAAGTCCGGGTAGGAAAAGTCCGGGTAGGAAAACTTCGGGTAAGAAAAGTCCGGGTAAGAAAAGTCCGGGTAGGAAAAGTCCGGGTAGGAAAAATCCGGGTAGGAAAAGTCCGGGTAGGAAAAGTCCGGGTAGGAAAAGTCCGGGTAGGAATAGTCCGGGGTAGGAAAACTTCGGGTAAGAAAAGTCCGGGTAAGAAAAGTCCGTGTAAGAAAAGTCCGGGTAAGAAAAGTCCTGGTAGGAAAAGTCCGGGTAGGAAAAGTCCGGGTAGGAAAAGTCCGGGTTGGAAAAGTCCGGGTAGGAAAAGTCCGGGTATGAAAAGTCTGGGTATGAAAAGTCCGGGTACGGAAAGTACGGGTAAGAAAAGTCCGGGTAAGAACCTGCACCGTGATCTTGGTGTCCCACAAGTCATCTAAGAGATAAAAAGATTCGGCGCTAAGCATGAATCTCGTCTAAGCTATCACGTCAACGCAGAGGCCCTGCAGCTACTGGACAACCAGAATCTAGTGAGAAGACTAAAAAGAACTAAACCCTTCGAACTGGTGAATAAGTGAAATTTGTAAAAAGCAGAGCACAGGGAGTGAAGTGTTAGTTCCTCTTGTTTAAGACAAAGTAAATATAGGACATCAGTGGATAGCCTATTACAGACAAGTACCTAGTTTTAAAAATTCAGATTTAAATTGATGGTTAATCTTTTAGATTAGTTTCAATATGTTAAGCATCTTATGCTTATTAAAACAAAGGCATGTATACACTTATTTGCATAGAAACACCAAAATTTGCGTGTACTACATTTAGCATTTACATTCACGAGAAGAATAAACGTGTTTAGCCAAACATTGTGTTGAGTTTTGAGACAAGATCCCTAGTTTTGATCACAGCTTCGCTCGGGACTGAGATTCTCTTGAGACCTGACACTTACCCATATGACAAATTAAACTTTATTTGAGACCTTATGGTTCCTCAAAAATGAATTGTTGTTCTTTATATAAGCCATAGCCTCAACTGTAAAAGTTTAAGTGTACGAAGTCGGTCTGGGCTATTGTTTAGCTAGACAGATCGTGCAAGAAAACATGTCACGCGTATAAAAACGTGCACAAAACCCGTCTGGAGGCTAAACCGACTTACCTATTATAATCATCATCATCGTCAGGTCGTCTGTTCACCAAAGTCGCCGATATCGACATTTCTTGTTTCGCATAATATAAACGCTTACATAATGACATCCTGGTTATAAGAATACTCCCGACTAACGGAGAACGGAGAAGGAGACGAAGAAGAAGAAGAAGCCGTGGAAACGATGTCGGCGTCTTTGAGAAAGTCCGAGGCCCGCGTTGCCATAGAGACGCCTGCCACTCACAGCCCGCTATCTTTTTAACAATCCCGAACAGAAGTCCTTGCACTGACATTACGATGCGTTCGCTCCTGCTTTCATGAAGGGATCTCTCCGGGTGATTTTCCCTCTAGTGATTTTTCTTTTTTGTATATACTATTTGTGTATCGTTTGTCGTATTTGTTAAAACGCCAGACTGCGTCGGGCGCGCTTATTTCTCGAGTTTAATGATGTGGGCCGGTGTGGGACGTTTAATAAGAACAAACAGGTGTGGGGAAGGTTGGCAGCCCTTCGCGCGTTGACGTTGCGTTTTATCGAGGGGCGAAACGCGCGTGAAAACCAAACAAACTTTCCCGATAGCCGACAACCAATTGTCGAGTTTGTTACGGTAGATATATGCATGCGATCGAAGCGCGCGTAGGCATATACATCATAGCTGTCGGGAGGGCTTCATTTATTATGCGGACGTACAGAGCTTGTTCAGAAAATGTTTGATATGGGCATTACTTCCGCTCGATCTTAACTGAAAGTCATTCTATTCTTAAATATGCATGTGCATCTACACTGAGAAAAATGGCTGTAAAATTACACACAAATCATTGTGAAAATTACAATAGTAATGTGGAAAGTATAAAAATTGCATGTAATTCCAATTATTAAGTCTGTGTACTATTACAGCGACATTGCTGCTTTATTTCAATTACAATGATCTCTTAGTAAAAATACAATGGAAATATACCTTAAATTCGTAAAATTACAACGTATGTTGTGATTTTACTATTATAATAGCGGGTTTGTTGATATTGTAACGCCCAGACGCATGCGCTACGTTTGATCAGCTGTTTTGCAAACGAACGCCGGCACGCATACCATCGAGTGCAATATGTTGTTGGGCGCGTTGTATTTCTGTCTCCGGTAAGTAACAATGATACAGTGAACTAAAACTTATCTAGATACCATGTACGTGTAGGTTAAAATACCATGTCACACTGCTGTCATACCTGGATGAAAGCTGTAAGTACAGTCTTCTACGTTGCTTTGTGAAAATTTGCGTTAAGATTGAAGGGTTTTATACCAACAGAAAGATAATGTGCAATCTTCTTTTTAGGTTAACTTTTTTGTCTGTCTAATATGTTTCCTTGTTCTTACAGATACAGCTGCGGAACATCTTGCACCAAGTGTGTTCAAGTATGTGTGTTCACTATTCATGGTTGAGCATTTGCGGACATTACCGTCGATAAACCAATTTTCTTATACCTTCGAAAACTCCAAAATCAAGTTTTGTGTTCTCTTTGCAAAATTGGACCGGTAGTTTTAACATTATAAGTTTGAATACCACCATAAAGAACTTTAAAGATAACGCAAAAGACATAAATATCTTATATACCGGAAACTTTATGCACGAAATTTCACCATAATATCCGCTACATTGGACATCATGGGTCTATATACGACCGTATAGGTTGGCTCCCGTGAGTTACTCATTCTATCCAGAGCTGACCCTAAGGGCAATAAGGAAGTATCTCCTCCCTTTCCCGGTGCAATAAAAAAACGTTTGCATGACAGTGCGACGGCGGCCAGCGGTCGTGTAATTTCACTTCCGAAAGCCGTAATGTCCACCATCGTCTCGATTGCCCTTCCTTTTCTTTATCACTCTCAGCATCGCCCAGCTACCCCATAAAAGACTTCTGTCCTTTTTCTTGGTATTCCTCGAAGTGGTAGCATCGCGAGTTAACAAACTCGATTTAATTTTTGGAAAATTATCTTAGTCGAAACATTGGCTGTGATTATTTCATTGAAAATAGACTCTAGGGTTTTCTAAATAATACTACTACCGTGCACAGATAGAAAAGATTTCTTGTTTTTAAAAAATATATTCTTTTGAATTTATTTTTTTGGATCATAATATATTTCTTTGACACCAACAATATTCACTTCATTGAATACCTACTCTAGTAGTCTAGTTTATTTGCTTGTAGACATTAATTTGTTTGGAATACATACTTATTTCAGTCAAATAAATATATTTGGATACAAACAAAAATTACTTTCATTAAATAGTTATTTATGTACCAAGGGTTACCAAGAGTTTATGTACCAAGTTATTTATGTCCTACAATGTTTTTTCCTCCGTTTGAACAATATTAATTAATATTTTGACGTTACCAAGTGACAGCGCATCTACGGAGTTGAATAACCATACAAACAATTCGAAGTTGAGTGACAATACAGACAATTAATTGTCAAACATATAACCTTAATCACCAATAATTGACATTGACGATTTAAAATTTACAATTTGAATGACAAATATTTGATATATTTGACATATAACCATGGCAATCCTTTATGCCCTAGGGCGCATAAAGAATCTTTATCGCCCTAGGGCGCAAAAAGTACCTGTTTTCGTCCCGGTAACTAAGATGTAAAATGTCACTTTATGATCATGTAGGACATAAAACTTTTTTTCGCCACGATTACCATACTTTGTCATACTACGGACGATAAAGTAAAAAGTTATAGAAATACTGGAACATCATTGTCTTGTTCTCCATAGTAATGTACAGAGCATAGTGCGCGCGAAAAATATGGAAACATTACCACACTAAATATAAACTTCATATTCATTAATTTGTCATCAACACTAACAGGACTCTTAGCTAAATGTCTACAAAGCAGTTCTTTCTATTATTGGCTATCAGAATTTCACTGATTATACGTATGTACAAATGTTATTCAATTCAAAGCATTATTGGAATCAGTATCCCATGCCATTTAGTTACAAAACAAAAATATACAGAATCAACACGAAACAGAATCTTGGCAATACACCAATTGTAGGTAAAGAATATATGTTTAATTACATTAAACAATTTTTTTCTTTTTTATCCGGTGCTAACAAAAATATCTTCCCAAATTCCTAAATAAAATACAAATGTTGGTAACTTTCCATTACAATTGTGAAGTCGCTTATGTATGTAATATTTCGCCACTTCCAATTCATCAAAACAAAACGTAGCAAAATTCGTAATTGCATTGCCAATAATCCAGGTAGCACCTAGTATCGATTGAAGAATTGCAACTCTGCAGAACCAGCGTTCAATGTGCAATTTGAAACCAGTGCCGCCCAACATAATTCGTTGTGTTTATTTCAGTCTTACATCAATAAAATTCATTAATGTTTAGCACCGCTGTAATAGTTTTTAGGACACTTTTTGTATATAAACCCAAATAATTTCTTAATAAAATCAGTATTAAACCTGTGTTTGTACTCATTCCTTAAAACAAACCATCTGGCCTGCCCGGAGTTTGTTCATGGTCCGTCGAGCCCCCTTACCCACACTACGCCAGTAAGACACCTTAGGCATTTGGAGATTGAGTCTGGTCTCCAGTAGTGTTCCTATTCCATCATACCTACATTTACCTGCACTACGCCAGTAAGACACCTTAGGCATTTGGAGATTGAGTCTGGTCTCCAGTAGTGTTCCTATTCCATCATACCTACATTTACCTGCACTACGCCAGTAAGACACCTTAGGCGTTGGGGAGATTGAGTCTGGTCTCTCAGTAGTGCTCCTTTTTTATGCTATGGTCCAAGGCTACGAAATTTACCCAATTTAACCTAGCTTACTAAACCATACCTAACAAACACAGTTTAGAAAACGCGCGCGGAAAGTCCCTACGCACAGTCGGCAGGACACAAATCAACGGCGTGAGTGCGCATCAGTCGTAATTACGTAATTCGGATCGCGTCGGCAACAGTTCGTTCGCGTCCAAAAAGCAGTTCAAGAAAAGGAGATCAACATGTCCGAAGAACTAGATCAATACGCCCGCATGCAGGATGAACTGGGACAAGAAATTAAAAAATTATCAAGAAACATGGCGAAGGATTCTCAGTCAAGGAAGACAAAGCAGTACATCCAAAGCCACCAGAAGAAACTGGACGAATATTGGGAGAAAGTGAAAGCCAATCATGAGAAGCTCATGGAAATTAAAGATGCAACACACCCATACTTCGTCCAAAACTACTTTGAACAGCTTAAAAGGCAAGTTCAAGAAACGCAAAAATATTTGAACGAATGCCCTAAGCAAGAAACGCCGACAGAAGAAGAGAAGTCGAACCAACAAGACAGCCAACAGGCGTACCGAATGAAGAAGCAAGATATAAAAATCAAACAAATAAAGGAAGTAATCGGTCAAACGAAGGCTGAATTACTACAAAATAAAAGCAAATCAAGATATGAAAACCTCAAACAACGGTTATATAAGCAATTCGATGCAATAGGCGAATTGAACGAAGAGATTCTAATACATGAAGATCAACACGACGACGAATACTTTTCAGACGAGGTGTACAAGAAATGTGTCGACCTGTACGATGAGGTCATGGAAAAATTGGACGAAGCAATCCACAAGGACGTACCTAACAACCCCACACCGAGCAACACCATTAGGCTACCACAAATTAAAATTCCAAGTTTTAATGGATCCTACGACAACTGGCCCACCTTCCATGATCTATTCAACGAAATCGTTCATCTTAACACGTCATTGACAAATGCAGAGAAAATGCAGTACCTAAAAACCAACCTGGAGGGAGAAGCAAGTCGCATCATACAGCATCTGGCGATATCAGATGCCAACTACTTGACGGCATGGGACATCTTACAAAATCGGTACCAAAACAACCGACTAATCCTGTCAAAACTCCTGGACAGGATTCTGGACATCCCACCCTTCCAAGATGAATCGTTGGAAAAAATTAAACAATTGCACGACACAACGTGTGAATGCCTACAAGCTATCAATAACTTGAAGGTACCGACCAACACCTGGGGTCCACTAATCATCCGCATTCTGGTGAGAAAATGGGATCCAGAGACAAATAAATTATACGAGCAATCTCTCGAGAACCCAAATGATATCCAGGAATACGCGGATCTAGTTCGATTCTTGAAGAAACGGTTCCAATCACTTGAAGCAATGGGGGAGTCTAAGAAGAAGGTGACGCCGTACCAAAATAAAAAATATCAAGACAGAATAATAATCTGCAAATATTGCCAAGAAGACCACTTCATTCACAGTTGCCCGAAGTTCAAAACGCTATCAGTGGATCAGAGAATGGATTTCGTAAAAAGCAGCAATCTATGCCAAACTTGCATGAATCACGATAATACCAGGAAATGCTGGAGTACCATCAAATGTGCCATCTGCAACAACCCACACCATAGCCTACTGCACTATCGTGACGTCCAAAATGAATTTACACCTTTAAAGTCTGGACAACACATCCCAATAAAGAAAACATGGTCGCCAACAGCAAAACTATCCACTCACGTTGGTACCCAGGAAGGAACAGTACTACTAGCAACAGCACTAGTTAAAACCAAGAAGGTATCTGGTGAAGGAGAATATCTTCGTGTGCTGATCGATCCAGGATCCCAAGCCTGTTTCATAACAGAACATGCAGCTCAAATGCTAGGACTCCCAAAACAACGTATACATGCAGAGGTATCCGGACTAGGTGGCGATGACCCAAAAATATCAAAATCAAAAATTGATGTGCAAGTACAACCTCGCTTTCCAAGCAAATTCTCCCTGACAAGTACGTTTCTCATCCTCTCAAAAGTTACTCAACCCCTTCCTAACAACGACCTTCACATCAGCGTGTCAAAATCCTTTGAAAACAAGCTCCTTGCTGATCCTACCTTTGATATTCCTGGACCAATTGACGCAATCATCGGTGCCGAGGAGTACGGGAAGATCATACTGGACGGTCTAGAAAAGTCAGAAGACGGTATTCTTGGACAGAAGACCGAGCTGGGCTGGATTTTGTCAGGCAGCGTGAAGCAACCATCTCAAGCCGACATTCAAGTGACAAGTCTGGTCAGCAGAGTAGATGAAGATAAACAATTAACTAAGTTCTGGGAAATGGAAGAAGTTACGGCAAATAAACCATTAAGTCAAGAAGACATCGGATGTGAAGAAGAATACGAACGCACGGTAAAACGAGACAGGGACGGCAGATACATAGTAAACATTCCGTTCAAAGCTGATACTGACCTAGGCAACTCAAAAAATCGGGCCGCCGCAAGATTACTACAATTAGAGAAGCGTCTCTCCAAAGATGGCGAACTTGCACAACAGTACAGCAACTTTATGGCGGAATACATTAACCTGGGTCATATGGAGAAAGTAACATCCGGCCAGGGCAATGGCAAATATTACATCCCTCACCAAGCAGTCATCCGACCATCAAGCTCAACAACAAAACTACGCGTGGTGTTTGATGCATCATGTAAAACCTCAAATGGAAAGAGCTTGAACGAACTAATGCATACGGGTCCACGATTACAACAAGATCTGGCTGACATCCTGCTACGATGGAGGAAACATCGCATAGTATTCACTGCTGATATAGAGAAGATGTATCGGCAGATTCGCACCAACCCACAAGATCAAGATTATCAACGAATTCTATGGAGATTTGATCCAACCAAGCCAATAGAAGAATTTCGACTAAAAACAGTAACATACGGTACAGCATGCGCGCCATACCTAGCAATAAAAACGTTGCAAAAACTTGCCAAAGACGAAGAAGACAATTTTCCAACGGCGTCCAAAGTTGCTCTTAAAGACTTTTATGTGGATGACATCTTATCTGGAACCGACACAGAAGAAGAAGCTACCAGTCTTCAGCACGAACTAATAAACATGCTTCAAGCTGGTGGGTTCTCATTGAGAAAATGGTCTAGCAATTCCGAAACAGTAATAGAAAACCTCCCTGAAGAATTGAAAGATCAAACAGCACTGGAAATATCAGAGGATGGGTTAAAGAAATCGCTTGGAGTATACTGGGCGCCGCATACAGATCATTTTCGTTTCAAGGTAGATATATCAGTCGATAGACCAATAACGAAGAGAACGATCTTATCAGAAGTAGCCAAACTATTTGATCCATTAGGATGGTTAGCGCCAGTTGTCATCAATGCCAAAACGTTAATTCAAGAGTTATGGCTACACAATTTGGAATGGGATCAACCACCCCCCGATGTCATTCAGAAGAAATGGAATGAGTTCCAATCCAAACTAAAAAACTTAGAAAACATTTCCATGCCAAGATGGGTTCATACCACGACTACATCAAACATAGAACTGCACGGCTTTTGCGATGCCTCTGAAACGGCTTATGGCGCTGTGATCTACGTCAGAACGACGGATAGTCAAAGTAAATTCCAATCAACCATTCTGATCGCAAAATCAAAGGTAGCACCTGCCAGAACCAAGGCCACATTACCAAGATTAGAGCTGTGTGCTGCTGTGCTGCTGGCAAAATTGATTAAACGTTCAGTCAAAGCATTGGAGTGGGAACACGTGCCGGTATACGCATGGACAGATTCAATGATAGCATTATCATGGATCAAAGGCGAAGTGTCGCGGTGGAAAACATTCGTCGCAAATCGAGTTGCAGAAATAAACAGTATGCTTCCCAGTAAATTCTGGTACCACGTGGATACCAAGGATAACCCAGCCGATATAATATCACGGGGTATTGATCCTGAAAAAATTGGCACTCACTCCATGTGGTGGAAAGGTCCATCCTGGCTCGTACATGCTGCTATATGGCCGAAGCAAGAAAAGTTACCTGAAACAAAAGAAGAACAAAAAGCGTGTCACCAGGCCACAGTTACCACGCGTCGAAATTACCACATTGAAGAATTTTCATCCTTAACAAGACTGGTGAGAGTAACGACATACTGCAAAAGATTCCTAGCTGCAGCAAGAAAAGTCGAACGAGAGATGGGGTTTCTTACTGTCAGTGAAATGAACTTAACGTTGGTACAATTGATTCAAGCAGTTCAAAGCGAAGAGTTTAAAACAGAACTTCTGGAATTAAAAAAGCACAATCATCTCAATGGTAATAATAAACTAGCAAGTCTGAATCCATTTATTGATGAAAAAGGACTACTGCGCGTCGGGGGAAGGCTGAAGAATTCAGCTCTGCCTTACAACACAAAACATCCAATCATTTTGCCACCTGACCATCATCTGACAAATTTGGTTATTCAAGACTCTCACCACAAGACTCTGCACGGAGGAATTCAATCAACCCTGGCCCATACCAGAATGAACTATTGGATTGTATATGGAAAAAGAAATGTACAATGTTGGTTACGAAAATGCACTACGTGTATTCGATTCAAAGCAGTTACTAAGCAACAATTGATGGGAGATCTTCCGGCAGAAAGGGTAACAGCATCACCGCCCTTCTCACATACAGGTGTAGACTATGCTGGCCCAATCCAACTAAGAACGACAAAAGGCAGAGGGCACAAGTCATACAAAGGGTACATAGCAGTTTTCGTGTGCCTCGCGACAAAAGCTATACATCTAGAAGCCGTCACGGATATGACCACGGACGCATTCCTTGCAGCGTTTAGAAGATTCACCGCAAGGAGAGGACAATGTTCGTACATGTTTAGCGACAATGGTACAACGTTCGTTGGAGCAAGCAAGATTCTGGAAAAAGAAGTATCACAGTTAACAAAATCTCCAGCAGTCCAAGATAATGTGGCGACCCAAGGCACCCAGTGGTATTTCATCCCGCCGGCAGCTCCCCACTTCGGAGGAATATGGGAGGCAGGAGTGAAATCGATGAAGTACCACTTTAAACGAGTGGTTGGAGACGCCACTTTAACCTATGAAGAAGTAACAACATTACTACACCAGATAGAAGCATGTCTCAATTCAAGACCCTTATGTACATTGGGTACTGATGGCAAAGACCCCCTCATCTTAACACCCGGTCATTTCCTGATTGGGAGGCCTCTTCTATCGTCTTCAGATCCCATAACAACAAACATCAACACAAATCTATCATCCCGATGGAGGCTTCTGCAAAAAATGAAAAAAGACTTCTGGCAAAAATGGTCATCGGAATATCTAAGTAACCTCCAGCAGCGCTACAAGTGGAAAACACCCCAACAAAATCTGGAACCAGGCAACATTGTCCTGATAAAAGAAAACAACATTACTCCAACCAAATGGCCCTTGGCAAGGGTATTGGAAACCCATCCAGCAGGCGATGGTACTGTGCGAGTGGTATCATTAGAAAAACCCGGAGGGACCATTACCAAAAGAGCAATTCACAACCTCATTCCATTACTTCCCTCAACAGAGAAGCCAGATGAAAAGTCAATGCACATAAAGTCTAATCTGGCCACAGTAGAGAAACAACACAAGGAAGTCCCGGCTGCACGACCTACAAAACAATTCAAACGAAGAAGCTTCTCAGTAATATGGTTCTTCATGGCGTTGCTAGTAATATTGCCGAAACTAACTATAGCAAATTACACAGTGAAATATCCAACACCAGGCCTGTATGTGGAACACATTGGCCAAGCAAAAATTCAGCGAGGTATTTTCAAGCTGGACATTGACTTTAGCAGACAGAAGATATTTGAAGAAATGAACACCACATCTACAGCAGTCAACCAATTTGAAAAACTCTGTAATGAAACGAAGAAATTATCATCATCTACCCAATGCATCAGCTTTCTACACCATCTCAAGGAACAAGAGAGAGAAGCGCATTGGATAATAGATGGCATTGACGCAGTGATCAAGAAGCGACAACGAAGAGGTCTTCTAGGAAAATTACTGACTTCAATTTTTGGTGTAAACGACGAAGTGTACACCAACATTGAAGCTTTGGAGAGAAATCAAGGGGAACTCATCACGGCTTCAAATCATCAAACTAAGTTCATGTTGTCTGCGTTGTCTACCTTCAATAAAACCGAAACACGAATCAACGATCGCCTAGAGAGATTCCGACGAAAACTGAATCAAGGACTTCAAGCAATAAACAATAGTCAAGGATGGTTCCGAGCGATCGACGTCAACAAGCTCAACATCAATGTCCTTAATGCGTATCAACTGGCTACTAACGTGTTAACAGAACTCTGTGACTACTACACTCATTTATTGAATGTAAATTTGGGCAATGACAACGTGTACGATCTGATCTCACCAGCTCACATTCACCACATGATCAAAGACGCAAATAAGAAGCTTCCCTCAAATCTTTATATCATATCATCCATCATCAAAACAAAAGTGGTACATGAAGATGATGTTATCAGTGTCCAGGCCTTCTTCCCAATGGCAGAGATAAACCAATTTGACGTGATCAAGGTCAACGCCATACCACTACAGATAGAAGACGGCTCTTACTGGGTATTTGATATTCCAAACGATATCATTGCCATCGACTACAATAACCAACTATACTTTCAAATGACGGATGAAGAGTATCGAAAATCAATAGCATTGGATAACACGAATTATCTCTGTTCTCCTACAACAGTAAAGAATATTGAAACTAACAACAACTGTATCATAGATGAATTATTCAATCGGCATGAGAAACAAAGCTGCGATGTTGTGGAAGTGAAACTTCACTCCGTGGTTTGGAAACAACTGTACATGATCAATACATGGCTTTTTATCTCCGTAACTCCACAACGGATCGCAGTTACCTGCAATGGCGTGAGAGAAGATGTCGAACTGAGAAAGACCGGAATCATTCAACTGTCACAAGACTGCATCATCAAAACAAAACAGAACATTCTCACCCCAAAGAAGGACGACAGTCTTACGATACTTGGCAGCTACAACAAAGCAGTGGTATTACCAGGAAATTTTACTCTCCTAGCAGCCCAGAAGCATCGATCACCACCAATTCAAGAGGAACCAGTATTATCCGTCTCCGATGACTTAAGAGAACTAAAGATGGATGAAGACGCCATCCATCAAGAAATCTCGAACGTATTGTGGCATAATGTGCGTCATCATGGCGTGATGGCCAGTACTGTCACCACCACTACAATACTAGCCCTATGTGTCACCCTGTGGGTTGTAGTGCGTTCATTAAAAAGAAGATTTAATAAACCAAATCCATTGGCCACCCAGGACCAGGCCATCCTAATGAAACCAGTACCACGCCAAAGACGATCCTTACTCACCGATGTGGAGCCATCTTCAGTACACCATCTGGTACAACCACAGCGTCAACACCATAACAGTGAAGAAGATGTCAGGTCACTCCAACCATTGTATACAGAAGTCCAAACTGTGCAGTGCTGAACTGAGAGTGCCGATACAAGAGACCCAATTGTGTTGCTTAATATTACCATATTAATCGGTTTTAAGTGGTTACTTGACCTTAGAGATAGTTATTCCGGCGGGGCAATTTGTTTAATTACATTAAACAATTTTTTTCTTTTTTATCCGGTGCTAACAAAAATATCTTCCCAAATTCCTAAATAAAATACAAATGTTGGTAACTTTCCATTACAATTGTGAAGTCGCTTATGTATGTAATATTTCGCCACTTCCAATTCATCAAAACAAAACGTAGCAAAATTCGTAATTGCATTGCCAATAATCCAGGTAGCACCTAGTATCGATTGAAGAATTGCAACTCTGCAGAACCAGCGTTCAATGTGCAATTTGAAACCAGTGCCGCCCAACATAATTCGTTGTGTTTATTTCAGTCTTACATCAATAAAATTCATTAATGTTTAGCACCGCTGTAATAGTTTTTAGGACACTTTTTGTATATAAACCCAAATAATTTCTTAATAAAATCAGTATTAAACCTGTGTTTGTACTCATTCCTTAAAACAAACCATCTGGCCTGCCCGGAGTTTGTTCAATATACGATTCGAACGACGGACGATAGAGAAAATATTAAATTTTTTTACGAAAAAATCAGGACAAAATAGAATTAATCTACACAGATTGAAAAAAAATATTTTCATTTGCTACAAAGTATGATTATTTGAGTCAAAACAATATTACTTTACTTCAAGCAAATGGTAATTGACTCAAAAATTCTTTGTAGCAAATAAATACATTTTTCTACTTTGCATTCACAATGCACACATTGTAATACTGTTTTCGGTGTTACAATTAACACATTGTAATACCGAAAATAGTAACATTTTTGTCTAAGATTGGTACACATTGATATCAAATGCCATATGTCAAACGTACAATACATAACCCAACATAACCACACACTGCATCTTATTAATCGCTTGCAATCGCATAAACTGCGAAATATCAACATTCTATACATATTCAAACATGGGTGTAGCCTGCAATAGTATGGCCAAAGGATTGGGGCTTTCTTAGTTTTGCTGTGTACATCAAAATACGCCAGCATGACGTTTTCGGTGATGTTTTACGACTCTGGTAAGTGATCGTTATCATTCTTTTCAACTAAACATCAAATCTCCTTTTCAGATATAATTCAAGGACCACATTTACTTTAATAAGGAATTATGCGAAGATCAAACCTACATCGTAGATATGAACGATTTTAATTACTGCTGCGAGGTTGTATATGCGCAATAAATGGTTTATCAGCATACACGGACGAAGCTATAGTACATTTAAAGTGTAGAGGATTTCTTAGTTTATGTAACGTATAAGTTTTCAGTAATATTTTGGACGCTTGGATGCTCGGTTCAATTCGTATTCGTTTTTGTCCGTCGCTTTCGACTTCGTCTTAGTTCTGGTTGTGTGCAATGTATTTGTATTACCTCCATCACATGTAATTTTACTAAGTATAATTTATTCTAATAAACTACTTTGCCGAAATTAGAATTGGGTTTCAATTATAAGTGCTTGTAAATATATAAGCTGCAACGGCTACGTAGCGGAATTAGGTAGACACCGTTATTAAACGTTAAGCGTTATAACAATTCTTTAGTAAGTTCTTGTTCTTCGAAGTAACTAATCAGTCACCGCCAAACACTTCTATTCTGATTATTATACTTATGAAACCACTATTTTAAAGTTATTAACTTTTTAGGTTAAGTTTCATGTATTTATCACAGTAGGGTTGCCCCAAGCTCCATTATGATCATCGTTGCGACCTTGCTGAATATTTATTCAAACTTGCAGGCTAAAGTAGAGTAAAATTATTCACAATTAGATTTTGTCATCATTTTAGCTCATCGATCTCATCCTTAACGAAGTTGACAGTTACTGCAGTGCTGCCACGTGGTACCCGCAAAATACCCTAGATTCTAATTTAGCGCGATATAGTAACCACAATTTCTAAATTTATATAAAATTAATGACGCAAAGTAGAAAAAATAGTATATTACACTCGTTTTATAAGACGTATTGGCGCACTCGTTCCATTTGGGCACTCCTCGCTATGTTCGTCGTGCCCAAAACATCTCGTGCGCCCATTTGACGTCTTATAAAACTTGTATAATAATATACTATTTTGCCTCTATTCAAACACGCACTTATTTAAATTAAACAAAATTTCTATCTAAATAGCTTTTAAAACTTTTGAATTGCTTTTGCACCAGACACACTTGTAAATCGCGCATGCTGAATATGCTGCAATCCGTCAAAATCAAAATTTAAACGCATCGTTTAGGTTCCACGTTGACTGCGTACGTATTGTTATTTAAACAAGTGGTTAACAGACGTTTTTAAAGTATCAAGTATTTTTTACCCATCGGTTTATCTGGTAATTTTTCGTTATTCTCTTTACCTAATTTAATTCGTTGATGGTACTAAATACAGTGGTGTAACACATTTAATCAAGTAGCATTGTTGCAAGGTAATAGCATTTCAAATATTGCAAAGGTTTACTTCAAATTGTGTATCTCCTACAATATTTGTAACAGAGTATTTTAAAACTTGCCCAAGCTCCTTAGTTAAATCACAGCGTGTCTAGAAAACATTTTTAATCACAGAAAATTTTGATATTGGGATGAATCAGAAAACAAAATGATGAGAATAGATAAATGTTTGTATAAGAGTACTTGAAACCCTGAACAAGGGCCTTATTTACTGTTTGGGATACCTCAAACTTACAAAACAAAAACACAATTTCGCTTTTGATTAAAATAAATTTGTTCGCAGAAAAATTATGACACTGCACCATGACCTAATGGATCACCATGTATAATTCTATGGCGTTATTCAATCACCCATCATACTCCTCACCATTCCGTTCATATCACGAATGTTCCACCAATATGAAATGGGAGGCGAGTAATCGGAGTGAGTGACTCGGCCGAGCAGGGCAGGGCAATCCATCCCCTCGGATGATTCCGGACCGCGTCCGGAATCAAGTAATGACAGTCCGGGAGCCGCACAAAGGCTTTAATTAAGACAGTGCGAGATAAGGCACGGCGTATAAAAAAAAATACGCCGCCCGCGCCGCGCCCGGCAATCATACACGTCGCACAAGGGGGGGAGAGCGACCAGACTTTAGCAGTGATTGCACTGATTTGGTTTCGCTCTCTTTTAGCCTAAATGGGTTTCTATGCTGATTGATCTCAGATGAATACGGCCGAGCGTATGCAGTAGGTGGAGTACTACTACCCTTATGTATAGGGGGTGTTTTAAAGAAGAGAACGGGCTGGACGAAGGACGTATTATCCCTCGATGGGTGCCCCAATTTTGCGTGTATGTTGCGTGCAACTTACGTTAAGATTTGGGGTGGATTTCGTTCTGTGATTAAAAAATTTAACCGAAGTTGAAGAAATGTGAAAACAAGGAAACTATAAAAACAAACGATACATCTATACCTTTTCAAGTTCAAATTGGCTAATCAAAATCAAATTGGCCCCACACTGAGGAAAATGGCTGTAAAATTACACATAAATCATTGTGAAAATTACAGTAGAAATGTGGTAAGTATAAAAATTGCACGTAATTCCAATTATTTTTACAAGTCTGTGTTCTATTAGAGCGATATTGCTGTCATATTTCAATTACAATGATCTTTTAGTAAAAATACAATGTAAATATACCTTAAATTCGTAAAATTACAACGTATGTTGTGATTTGCTATTTTGCAAACGAACGCCGGCCCGCATACCATCGAGTGCAATATGTAGTTGGGCGCGTTGTATTTCTGTCTCCGGTAAGTAACAATGATGCAGTGAACTAAAACTTATCTAGATACCATGTAGGTGTAGGTTAAAATACCATGTCACACTGCAGAACAATTGTATGTATTGCCTTTGTAGATCACCAACGACGACAATTAGCCATTAGAAATTGATGTCTTAACGTTAACGCCCTACCTGGATGAAAGCTGTAAGTACAGTCTTCTACGTTTCTTTGTGAAAATTTGCTTTAAGATTTTATACCAACAGAAAGATAATGTGCAATCTTCTTTTTAGGTTAACTTTTTTGTGTCTGTCTAATATGTTTCCTTGTTTTTACAGATACAGATGCGGAACAACGTGTACCAAGTGTGTTTGTTAGAAAAAGAGTGAACGAGTATGTGTTCATGGTTGACCGAAGTGCATTTATTTATCCGTGTGTTTTCTATGTTTAAGTATTTGCGTACGCTAAGTATTTATTGATTGCTTGTCTGTATTTTTAATGTATTTTTATGTCCCTCAAACTATTTTATACTTGTATGTACGTCTACATATTTATTTTTTTACAAGTAATTTTATCTATACCATTTTGTTTGACCGTACTATTGTAACGGTTGACTGTGTGCATGATGTTACTGTTCGTTTTTGTATTAATATTTACTCAAGATCAGAATAAAATTATACAAATAAAAAATACTGCATATTTCATTGAGTATTACACTGAAATAGATGTAAAATTATTACGCATTATGTACCTCATATTTCATTTAAAGGTACATTTAAATTGATGTTCAAATATTACGCATTACCCCATATATCACTTAAAATTACATTAAAATCGATGTAATATTTCAGCCAAATTCTTGTAAAATCAGTGTAAATATACAATGACAATGTAAAAATATAATTGAGATGTAAAATTACACTGATTGTCGCAGGGCAAAAAAACCTACTATTCCGACTGTAAATTCACATCAAAATTTGTTTCAGTGTGGGTGAAAAATAAAGGCATTCCATAGAAACAGCATGGAGGTAAACGCAGAGTTAAAATCACAGACGAACACCGTCTATGATTTTTTTGAAAATGAAATTGAAATAAATCCAATGATAACTCTTCAGCAATTAAAAGAAAAGATTTTACGATCATATGAAATTAATGTCACTAAAGTATGTATATTCGTCAACAGCTCGACGGTCTTATGTATACAAAAAACAAGTACGTTGAGAGCCAGAAAGAGCCAACAGTATAGACAATAAAATCAAAAAGGTTAGAATATGTAAGAACATCACTTAATCTTCAAGCAGAGAATTTGCTAATAATTTATGTTGACGAAACTAATTTTAATATATTTATATCGCGGACGCAAGGACGTTCTAAGAAAGAAAGTCGATGTACATTTGTAGCAGCCGGTAACCGAGGCGCAAATATACATCTTATTGGATGCATAGGTATTTCTGGTCTAATACATTATGAGTTAAGACCATTTAAACATTTAAAAAACCAGAAGCAAACGAATTTGTGAAACAATGTTTGAGAAACGCCCAAAATATATACCAAGAACCAGTAGTTATGGTTATAGATAATGCACCTTGTCATTCATCTATTGAAGAAGTTTTTACAGAAGAAGAATTTTTTCACCATAGATTAATAAGACTCAGTCCATACAGTCCCATGTTAAATCAGATTGGGCAAGCATAGTCTGTATTAAAGGCTAGTGTAAAATCAGATTTGGCAGATAACCTAAGAGATGTTTTAGCAGGAGAAGATCGGCATAATATCTCCCAAATTGAATACAGAATGCGCCGGTTAGAAAATATTGTTCAGAATAATATTAACACAATCAATGTGGCCAACTGTGCAAGATTCATAGCCCATATTCAAAGATATACTCCAGCAGCATTAAATATGGAGAATATTATTTTCTAATTAATTAATTTAGCAAATGTTGTTTATTTAATATGTCCATGTTATTGTTTTAAAATATAGTATAAATAACATTATTTAGTTAGTTCTATTTAATCGTATGATACTGCTAATTTAAAATTATTTATACACGCACTTCGTGCAACTCCGTACATTTTTATGCATGGTCTTGTACACTTTATACACAAAGGTAGGTATATAAAGTCAAGCATAAGCCGAACATACAAACTCGCACCAGCATAGTGCTAGTGCAGCTGAGTGCAGTAGATCGAAAACGCTATATATTTGAAAAAATTTAGCCCTACAGTGGCGGCGCAATTCTACTAATAAAACGATACATCTAGAACAATAATAACAAGACACACAATGAAATAACCCACGAACAAAACTGTTTAACCGACCCGTCTTCGCCGGTCAGTTGATTGTACGTAACCTCAACATATGTAAACATTCTAAAAAAATTGACTCACCGTGTGCCGGCGCGTCTCAAATTTACATCAAAATCGTTGTTGGCCTTGTTGATCACATCACAATCACATTCGCACAAAGAACTAAGGCGATAAATCGCTAGGATGGGCGTAAAACGGAGCTAAAATGTTGATAACGCGCGCGCCATCTTGACTGTCAAACTACTAGAGTCCATACGGCATACGGGTAATATTGCGAGGCACGCTTGTTTTTTGTTTCGCGTCGTTGTGGGCCATAGAGTACAACATATACGCAGTTGATTAGAGTGCGCGCTTAGGTGGGGATGTTAGAGTGTTGTTGTCTATTGAGATTTTGAATTGTATCGGATTATATTGATGATGTTATTGTATTATCAGCGATTATTGATCTAAAACTGGTCGATATCGCGATTTGTTTTTTGAACCAACATTGTTTTTGAACCAAGACGGTTTTAACAAGTGCCCCAGGTTTCAAGTGCAAGTACGATTTAAAAACTATATAATTAAATAGAACGCACTCATTTTATTTCAGGAATCCATTTAATTTAATTATAAAATTGCACTATTTGCAGTACTCCTCTATAATCCGTATATAATTTGTGTAAATCAGGTTTTTACATTTAAAGGTAAAATATTGATAATTTTGTGTAGTATTTGAAGTATTTGAAGTACCTACACGATTTATAAGCATCTCGACATCACATATCCAATTTACAAGTGTGTTTTCTTAAGGGTTACCTTCGAATTCACCTGATACATTATTATTTCAAATTAATTTTTAAACAAATATGTATTAACAAATTGCGCAAAATTAACACAAAATTTTGAAAGCTTAATTTATAAATAATTCTATCTCAGCAACCTTTCAGTTCGACAATTCCTGGATGTGTATAGCTTGTGCAACTTTAAAAATGTTCAGCTATTGGTTCAAGTCAAAAACCAATTTATAAGGCCTTGCACAGAATTGTTGAGAACCTCACAAAAATCCTTATTTCTCCGTAAATTGTCTTAAAGTTAGACCACTAGATCATCTTGTTCGTTCTCCCCTAAATTGCAAGTTTGTTTGCAACATATTGAAGAAATCATCTAAATTCTTTATTAGTATCTAAACTTTGATGTAATTTAGCAAAATATTGTGTCCGGTTTTTTGTACACAAGAGTGTATTTTTTAAATTTTTCTGAAGATTTTTATTGTCTAAATAATGCCCACGATGTGATGAATGAGGTATTTCATTACTGTCAAACGGCAGTTTCTTCTTTAGACTGCTGTCTAGCGAAACCTTTTATTTCGGTCCACTTAGAGAATAATTGTATTACAATCGCCTTATTTTTACTTATACGTAGGTATTCTAATCGTGACGAAAAATAGTTTTGAGATTTTAGCGGAAATATGTCCTATTGGGTCCCCTGAAATTTTTTAAGTTTTGTTTATAACGGTCCAAAGAAACTGGAAGTTTACTCTTCCAGTATCAGCAGTCTTCAACAATTTTGAAAATGACCTGCCATTTCTGTAATTTCCTCAAATTAGTTAAATAATAAATTAAGGTAGAGGAAATTTTGTATAATTTATGGCTCGGACATTGAGATCGCTCGTACTGCATTAAAACTAGTTAGCCAGGATTTGACAGGTATTTTGATTCTATCGACAGTATTGATAAAACATCCCAGTGTGACTCAGTTTGACACTACTGTATAGTATGATAAAGTCATGTGTCTGGCCACATCAGATTTTAATTAGTATCTAAACGTGCAAAAAATGTGATTTGCTGACATTTTTTGCCTAGTGAATGTGATGGATCAACCAAATTTGTCATTTCTTTGATATAATATGCAATATTGATTTTCTTAATTTCTCTTCTGTTTGTTCTTGCGTCACTGTTGTTAACATATCTCCTTTATTAGCAGAGATAAAGACGTGAATCAAAAACGCAAATAGTCCGGAAGCATCCGGCTTGACTTTTTGCTTCACACATTTCATCAAAGAAAACCTAATCTTCATTTCTAAACTCTGTTAGCGTCTAAAATCTTTATTTCGTCACGAAAAAGGGTCGGTCCTCGGTATTCTTAGAGAAACAACCAACCAAGCAAGCATGTATATATAGATGGAGTACGCATATAGATGGAGGGAATCTTCTTGACGGGGGCAGCGGATGCATTAGACGGACTTCCGGCGTAAGAGCCGGGAGCTGCCCGATCGTCTGTAACAGCGTCGAGGGGGTGTGGGGGGCGGCCGGCGGCGGGCGGCAGCGCACACCACTCATGCATATACATACGTTGCTGACTTCCGGATGTGATGTCATGTGTGATAGGGACAACGCGCATCCGAGTGGAAGAGCGGGATTGTGGGGACGTCGATATGCCTGTCACATGATTATGACTTATATGACGATACAGGAGGAACCTTCGGGCGACTACCCAGAATACATTCGGTACTCCTGACACTGTATAATGTATCGATTAGTTGCAATTCAATGTGCGCCCTACGTATGTAATCGTTATAGATGGATACGTTCTCCTACTGCTGGGTATATGGTGTATTAGTGTACTGTGCTGTGTGTGTGTGCTATGGCCAATTCTCGATTATGCATATGGGCGAATGATGGTCGGTCTAAGTGCAAATCCTAGTTGGATTGTACGTGTAAGTGAGGATAATAACAGTTTCGGATTGTTCGTGGGCAATACGTGACAATAGGTGTGTTCTATGAGGCGGATGGTATATGTGCGTCTTGCTGCTAATGAGAATATTTCTATTTTATTGTAGTAATGGCAGCAATCTTACACAGATAGAAAATGTTGTTTAATTCGAATAAATATGCATTGACTCAAAGAAATCTGGTGTTTCAATAGAGGCAAAGAAATATTTATTTGCGGATAAAAATGCATTAGTTTGTAATATTTGAAGGGTACCGGGGAAAAATGATGAATGTCTCAAAAACGGCCATTTTGAGATAAAGACGGAAATTTAAAGCAAACGTTTGTGAGAATCTAATAGACTATTCAAATCGGACTAAAAAAGTAAGGTTGTATAGTTACAACGATTTTTTATTATACCGTACAGGGGAACGTGGGACGTAGATAAAATAAAACGTCGTATTCCAGTCGCACACAACGGATATAAATCGCTCGCATGTTTACACGCTCGCCTACGGTTCGTGTATAAATTTCATGCTCGCGATTTATATCCTTAGTTATGTGCTCGTCAAATAATATACTATACGGCTCACGAAAAATAATTCATCCATTACGTATATAACTTATGACGCGATTGTTTGATTAATATAATAGTTCGGTGTCTTAAACATCGTTATTACTAATTTATGAGTCGTAGATAAAATAATATCGTAATTATTGAAACTAACTTAATGGACATAATTCCCTCGCATGATAATATACAGTCGCTTGGCGTCTTGTGTATAAATTCCACAAGAACTGGTGACATTATGTGATGGTCAATTAATAGTATAACTTCGTTTATTATTTTTATTTTTACTTTATCATACGCAGTATCTATTGTAATCGTGCCAAAAAAAAAATTTGAAGCTTTAGGGGAAATATGTCTTTTTGGGTCCCCTGAACATTTTTGACTAAGGTACAAAAAAATTTATGTGTGTACCCGTTTCCTTGTGGCGACGATTCCGGAGAAACTAGTAAAGGTATCGGAACGAAATTTCATATTTAGAAGTTTCATAACATAACGTAGAGCTGAAAAGCTTTCTGTTAAAAAAGGGTCCAAAGGAACTGGAGGTTTAATCTTAGCATGTCTGAAAAATTTTGCAAACAAGCCGCCATTTCTGGAATTTCGTCAAAATAGTTAAATGATAAAGTAAAGTAGAGGAAATTCTGAATAATTTATGACCATGACATGTTTTAGTAAAATTAATAGCTTAGCTGCATGAGCAAATTCTATTTCATCGAGATCGCTCGTAATGCATTAAAACTAGTTAGCCAGAATTTGTCAGATATTCTGATTCTAATGACAGTAGGTAGTGTCAAACGCTGATGTTTTGACAACACCTACTGTCAATATAATCAACATGGCCGATCTCGATCAAATAGAATCTCATGCAGCTAAACTATTAATTTTATATATGGTATGATAAAGTCATGTGCCTGGCCACATCAGATTTTTTATTAGTGGTATTATTACTCACAGATATACCTCATAAATATTTTAAAAAGATCAGTGGAATTTTTTACATTTACATTTTTTATTGACTCCTGATAAATATTTTTTTCCACGCCTATGGCCATCAAATTGTTATAATAATTGTACATACAAAAGTAAAAATACAGAATAATATTAGGAAAAAAAATCAACTCTAAATACAAATACAACTTCAAAGTCTTCAAAGTTTAAAAGTAGTTTAAATAGCTGCCATCTCTCGTTTCGATGGTATTGGCTCCTGTGTTTGAAGGCTCAAACTAAAACCGAACAAAAACTAGTAAGAATATTAACTTCAGCCGGGCCGAATGTAAACTACCCCCACCGTAAAATATTCTTGGTGTGGAATTTAAAAAAAGAATGGAGTTAACCGATTTCGCTCAAGACAAAATTGTATAGAAATAATTTCAATCAGTGATCTTCGAGGTTAAGAGTAGTACGAAAGGAATTCCTTTCGTATAGAAATAATGATAAAATTTCCAGACAACGAAATGGTCCGCTTGTATTTATCCATAAATTTAATAATATCACGCTTTCATGTCATACTATAAGATTCTAACTTGCACTTTATTAATACTAATAACGAATATTAATCTTCTAACAAGTAGTAATATAATGATATCACAGTATCACAATATTAACAATTATAATATGAGTGTTATAAAAGCTGGTGAGAAGTAATAATATTTCACAGGTTCTGTTTTAACTCATTTACTAATACCATTTAGTCGCAACAATATATACATACGTTAAAACAACAAACTGTGCGTTTTGTTTATAACTTTGACATGTAATATAACGAAAGCGTACTTGAATTTAAAATAGATTAGCAATTCAAGTATAATAAATCACAAAACTTATAATATGTAGAAACATAATTGGACAAAATTGCATTCGATATTCTTTTTTTACTAAAGGATCGGCGGCCGATTAAGATTACCACTCAGAAATCTTGAAAAATCAAAATGTACAAGGCTTCTTCTTGTGATCGGGATTGTACATACAACCCAATGTCTAATCGAGTTGAAATTTTTGCACGAGGGCAGATTACCGATGACAATGCATAAAATCAATAAATCTTTAAAGAAAAATGCTATCTTTTTAAAATTAATAAATTGGAAAAGGGAATAAATAATGGTTTTATTTTTTAGATAAAGTTTATTTCAATTTTCGGTATAAATTAAGTTATCCAGCCACTAAATGTCGAAATAAATTTCATAAGTCGAAAAGAAAAAAAAATAATTTTGTAAGCGCCTCCACCATTCTGTCACATAGCGATAACTCCTAAAAGAGACATTTTCTCATAGAGATAAATCAGTTTTAATCGATCCAAAATGTACAAAATTAATCGATTACGCTTGAAAAAATAAAACATAGAATTCACAAAGCAAATTCCAAGGAGGTAACAGCGAATAACAACGATAAAAACAACTCGAAAATAAGATTCGATTGAGGAAGTAACGAGGCATGAAATCGTAAACTGCGAACGACGATCAGCAGGCGAGACAAAAATCGTCGATAATACAAATTTAAACAGCGAAAGTGCAATCACTTCAGCAACAAAAAAAAGAAAAACGATCCAAGAAAAAAGAAAATAAAACAGACCCCGCGCCATAATGGCCCTAAGTGCAGAATCTCAATAAGGCCCCCGCACCCGGCAGCCAAGAAGAAAATAACCTACATTAGCGTCGAGTAGAAGAGTATAACAAACAGCGCTACTCACAGAGGACTCACGGTCGGAATGCTCGAACGAGTTGACTTCCAAGTCACACGTTTGAACGGTGGCGGCGCACAGTGGTTAAAAAGGCGAATCTAGGCGTACAAAATTATTTTAGCGCTGTGGTTAAATTTTAACCAAAGTGAAATGAACATGTTCTTAGATAACCAAATACTTAGTTTGGCACCCTGGAAAACATAGATAACGTACAGTAAGGGGCTAAAGTCCGATGTAGGGTTTTTGTAATAATTTTTAATTTCCGCATCAATTCTCGACTGTCGTGGTATACAATTTGTTACAAAGTAATTGTGAATGCTGTTGATGTAAACTTTAACATGGCGGAATTGTCTGAGGATGACACTTGATTTTATATTAAATATTCATTAATAAAAATTTGGTAATTTGTTTAACCTTACAATTTTTGTGCAATAACTAGAAACAAATTTTGCAAAATTTTTCTAATTGCTTACTTACTTAGTTAGAGGTTGAGTCGTTCGCGAACGAACCGTTCAAAATGAACGGGTCAAATGTCTGAACCGTTCGAACCGACTCACCGCTGTGAAAGTGACCCGTTCACTTCGTTCGTTCACGGCGTTTATGCACTCGGCTCATTTCTGCTCAAGGAATAGACGGCTCAAGGCAGACACAGGCCAGCTTTTTGCGACGACCGGCGTCTTTGATGCACGTGTACGTTTGTTTCCAGTGCCGCGTAAAGTATTATAAAAAATTATTTTCGTTCGTTTATTTCTGGTTTGATTGAAGAATGAAGATTCGTCAACATAATATGTTGACGATCCATATTATGCATCTGCCCAAATATTTTCGTTGCGTTCTAAAAAATTTAAGTACCGTATATCTACACTGTAATTGAAGACACTAGATGCAAAACAGCACAAGTCTAATGCATTTATCATTGTACTTGTGCTGTTTTGCATTTAGAATTGCGGAATTGCTTATTGGGGGTTACAAGGTTCGTCGACATAAACATATATATCTGCTTTTTTCTTGGTTATATGACGTCATAGAGGCCCAAAATGTATCTAACAGTTTTGACCATGTATCGAAAGTAGTGA
This sequence comes from Aphodius sticticus, assembly GCA_963966075.1. Lineage (NCBI taxonomy): Eukaryota > Metazoa > Arthropoda > Insecta > Coleoptera > Scarabaeidae > Aphodius > Aphodius sticticus. Next base: position 1,129,319 of record OZ014508.1, on the reverse strand, counting down.
TAAGTTAACTGTTTGGGATTGGAATTTATAACCAGAACCTAGGTGGTGTGTAGTTAGACCAGGCAATAGAGATTTTTGCGTAACAAAAATACTAGCAGGAAGCCGACGATCCCAGGTCACGTGGAACAGTCCGTAGATGTATTGTGATGTGTTTCCTACTCGCAAATATCATTTCTTAATTTGTTATAAACAAAAAACCTCAAAAATTTGTGTTTTATTTTCTTTTTTCGCTTCTTTAAACCGAACCGATGGAGCAATCTTGATGCTTTCAACAGACGAATTGTAGAGAATGAAAAGACGAAAAAATTGAAAAATTCATAACTCCGCCTTTTTCAAAGTTGTAGCGGATGCTTTTCGCGGGAAAGTAGCGATTGATGGACTTTGAGTGTGGACGACCCAAGTGTCCGATGATTAGTTTTTGCACAATTGCGATTTGACTATTTGTAAGCAATATGATTCGCCGAGCCTGGTATTTCGAAAGTAAAAGTATTGTGCTACAAAACGTTTATTCTGATTTTGCGTTAAAATGTTGCAAAATAGGTAAAAAATGCTTGCGAACATGACCGAAAACTGCCGCACTAAATGGCGGAGTTATGAATTTAAAAAGAAAGCAAAATTTTCCGGTTTTTCAATTTTTTTCCGGTTCCAATTATCCGATCGGATCGTTTGACCCGTCATTCTTTTCGTAATTTAATTCTCTACAGTTCATCCCATTGCACCATTAAGATTGGTTCAATAGTTTTCCTTTTACAATAAAAAAGTAAAAGGAACGCGATTTTTTGTTGATAATTGTTTATAAAAAATTTAAAAATGGCATTTTCGAGTAGGAAACAGTGGAAATATACTACGTACTGTCCTGCACAGGATGGCACAGGCGGCTTCCTGATAGTCTTTATGTCAAAAAAGCAATCATTTGTAGCTCCATTGCTTGGCCTATGTATCAGTCGATAGATATTTTAATAAGACACAACATTTGGTTGAAAACAATGTTTATAAATACAGTTTATGAAAGAAACCATAATCAGTTATGGCATAGCTGCATTAACTGCAATCATGACGATAATTACAGGTAATAGTTTTGTGTTAATAGTGAATATCGATAGAATATCGATATATATATATATATATATATCGATAGTCAATGATTTCGCGCATCTGATGATTGTAAGCCCTTTAAGTCAGTTTTGGATAGTCAACTGTCAAAAATTATTATTTTCCATAATCCGGTATCCTAGAGTTTATTTTGTAAACCACATGATTGTGTAAGATTTCTTTCCAAGGAAAGATGTTTAATTTTTAAATATTTATCCAATGATACCACACACGACCTAGGTTTTATTTTGAAATTCTAGAACTGAGTGCAGTTATGACTAGTTCCGGTACATTCCGGAAATGAAAATTGTTGTAATTAAAGTCTTCATGGCTTATCTTATGTGTTTCTCTCCAATTTTCTGTGACGTCATATAACCAGGAAATAAGCCTTGGATAAAACTGGTTATATTTACAGATATAATAACATTATACGACCCCATTGGTATTTAGATTTTTTTAAAACATTTTATATGTATCTGCAGGTGTAATATTATCATATGCACATGGTTTCAGAATTTAACACAAACTTTATTTCTCCAGTTTTCGTATATTCACAGGTGCAGTATTATTATACTCACTAGGTTTTACTAGGAACTTTAAAACTAAATTTGTATCTAAACCATCCCCAAAACCCACCCCAGAAGTGCAATATTTTGTTTATCCTATTTGTCCTATTATTGCAGATTTAAATGCCTATCATACTCACAATATTTCAGAATGTTCCCGCCAAACATATGATTCAACCCCCTTAAAACATCCCTATACGGCTGAGATATGTTTCATTATTCTTCCGCTTATCCAACGACTACTTGAAGTACATTTACAAAAAAAAAATAATTTTGATCATCTAAAAGTGGAAAACGGACTACTGTGCGGCGGCGGCGGCCGTTACTACGGTAACGGGAGAGGCGCTCGTTGCCTGGCGACCGACTAGCGACCGGAGTAATAATCCTGCGAAAGCTGCGAGCCGCGTACTCCGCTCGTTCCCCGGAGTTTGAGGAGAGAAATTAGTTGATGACTTGGGCCGCTCGCTCGCGCGCTAGAGAAAAGAAAGGAGCCCAGGAGTTGCAAATGAGTTGCTGATTCATTACCAACCTTGAATGCGCGCAGGAGAGCCAACCCTGCCGTACCCGAATTATGAACGAACGCATATACTGACAGCCCAATTTATAAACCTGCGAGAACGCTTCTTTCACAACCTCTAACGTGACCCGTGGAGGCGATAAAGTAGACCGCGCCGTCTAATTACCGGCGAGGGTTGTTATTGGTAAATTTAATATTGAATGTTTTCGATTTAAGGGAAATTTATTTCGTAATAACCGTGGTAATCATTCTATAGATTTATCTACAAAACTATTTTGGAATATGTGATGGAATTACGTAAATATGAACCTTACTTTTGTGTTTATAATTATGAAATTTGTTGAATATTAGTATTTTAACCAATATTTGTACGATAATTTGGGAATTTGTAACAAATATCCACCAATTATGCTACACATTCTAACTGAACAATAAATAATTACGTTTCGCGATAATTAAAAATCTAAATATTGAAATGCCTCAATCACTGGAGTTTAATCACTGGAGATATGCGAATAAATATAAAGCCTTGAAAATTGAAACTTGAAAATTTTTATATTAATGCCGAAAATGACTAGGCGTTTTCGATAGGTTTTTTGTGCTGAATATAATATAATATAATAACCAGTCTAAAAAATGCCCAGTCTTTGCTTATTTTGCTTCTGAAAGCGTGTACACTAGTATCAAGCTCAGTTAAAGCTTTTCTATGAGTCTTTTTCAAGGATTCCAAGAAATCCAGTTCATTCATGCTTTACACATATCACCCAATGACAAAATAATATGTATATGTATGTACTTGGTACACACAGAAAAGTGATTATTTGGAACGAGAAAACATAATTTCTTGAATTTATTTACTAGATTCAAATGCATATTTACTTGGATGTAGAAAGTTAGGTATGTATATACAAGAAATGCCACATACTCAATCTAAGTAAAATAATTTCTCAGATAAATGCTGTCGACAAATAAATTCTTTCTTTATAAGAACCAATATTGTATAGAAAGAAGTAATTGAATTTTTCTTACTAAAAATGTTAATTTCGCCAAGGAAGTAATAGTAAATCCATCCAAGTGCGTAGTTCCTTGATCCAAGAAAATATGACATTTAATATAAGTAAGTATTGTTTACTGAATAAAAACCCACCAATTATTTAACTGAAGTGATTCTCACTTCTTTCAAGTAATCCCTTTCTCTGGAATAAATATGCGCATCCCGATTTTGTCAAGGCTCGCGCGCCCGCGCGTAGGGCTGGCGCCGTAAAGGAGCGAAACCTAGTACGAAAACAACAACGAAGTACCCGTAGGGGATGTGCTTTGTGAATGTGATTAGTGTACAATAAACGTTTCAACACGGAGTAATTTGATGTAAGGCAGGCAACAGGTTAGAACGAGTAAGTAAATATAACATACCTATCTTGTTAATTAGCAATAGATAACGTATTTCTGCTAAATCTTTAAATTTCTTACATTAAGTAGCTAAAAAATTTACCGGGAATAAAAATATACACTTCATTGAAGACTGTTTACTTCCTTCACCAGAGTAACAACTTTCTTATATCTAGTAATTATTCCAAGAAATAAAATTTCTTGGTTGAAGTCAATAATCTCTCGCGTATATACGAACCTACCAACTACTTCATCCAAGTAATTCTCTATTCGTTCGAGAGATCACTTTTCTGTGTGTAACCTAGAAATTAGATGATATATTCAACAAAATATGGAATGACAATATCTCTGCATATTTTTTTTAGTTCTTTGCAATATTTGAGCGCTGAAAGTACTAAGATCAGCAAAAATCTACAGCTTTGAAAAAAAATACATTTTTACGTCGATTATATTCTAACGCTGGTTTATGTCGTTGCAAACACTATGCAAAAATTATTTTAAACATAAGTGTCTTCATTTTTCCTACAGAATCATAATAATCTATAGAAAATGTATGTTTCCATGTAACAATATAAAGCGCTAGGTGTCATACAATCGACATAAATACGCAATTATCTGCAAACAAGAAGATTTTCACACAATAGTACGCACGTACTTATTTTGTTCCAATAAGAAAATCGATATTTTTGGAGTGGAAATTGTTTGAGAGATGTAGTCAAAAATTATGAACACGCTGTATACAAATTAATTGTCCTATGTTTTGAAAATTGATAGAACCATCCATTATAACTGGAATTTAATCATAAATCACTTCAAACAACCTCCTAGTTGTTCAGAATTAATTTGGATTTTAAGATGCTGTTTTTCAGACGAATAAAGCATAAACTTATACTCTAGCTATAGTAATCTTTTTGTATGTTTTTTTGATTTATTGCTTATTTAAAGGGCTTATATTCCAGATGTACAGTCTGTATAAAAATGGAACCCAGAGAGAATTTATTTCTGAATTTAATGATGTTCAAATTGTCTGGTCTTTCATAAGAAAATGACAATTAAAAATTGTAAATAATTAGAAATGGATTTTGTGAATGGAAAGTGTATGGCGTCTTTTAAGTTTTCTTTACATTGAAGACAAGTCTGATCTCGGAAGTTTCCCAAAACGTAAGACTTTCGTGCTTTTGGAAAATTATAGAGACTGATCCAAATGCCCTAAAAAGAGTCTCAAAGTAAACATGAAACATTGCAAGTTTACCTGATATCCTGAAAGTTTGTTTAGGGCATTGATTCCAGGAACTCGAAAAGCCAAAAATTACAAAATTCACCATACTCTATATGTATTTTTTCGAACATTTTCTTTAGTAACATTAAATTCAGAAAAGGAAATCCTCTTTTAAATTAAAACAAACAAATATATAATGCAGCTAGGGGGGCTTAATTCCACGTTAATTCGAAAAACAAATTGTTTTCTTTCATAAAAATTCGTAATACTAAAATTAGAAATGTATTTCTCTTCGCAGAATGTTAAAAGTTAGAACCGATGAAAGGTTGAAACGCGTGTGTACCCGCGTGTACTACAACCTACGAAAAATCGAGTGGCACATGGGGGAGATCGCCGATAACGTCAAATAAATCCACGGGACAACCCCCTACCAGTCTTAACTAGTTTACACTCCAGCTTTACTACCCCTACATCCCCAAAAAGATTGTCGTAACGTGTGCAGTACAGCTTACCTTCTCCATTACTCTTACTAGCCTAGATATCATCATGCAGTTGAATATTTCACTCACCTATAACAAAGAAAAACAAAAATTATTATTATACAAAATAAAATAAAACAAAAAATAAAATAGTATGTTACAGTACAAGTAAACAAACCGAGTGTAAAAAGACATACAAGTGAATGAAGTGGTTTCTCAAGAGTGACGTTAAGCGTTTTGTTAAATCCTGCCACTAAATTTAAATAAATAACGTTATTAACATGTTTACATGTGCCGAATTGTTTATTAATGACGTTCATCATTTGTGCGAAGTTTTATATCAGTAAATATGGAGCTTAAATATCTTTATATATTTGAACAAAATTAAAGAATTAAACAATTATCATAATATCCGTTTTAATTTTTCGACTCAAGGCGTGGTAAACAAATTTAACAAATTTTCGAATTAAGTCCATTATAGAATACGTAACAGAAACTAACAGTTCTGAGTCCATTGGGAGAAATGCGAGTTATTAAATTCCATTTACGGTTTGCGCAATTTAACTTTTGCGGTGGTGCGGTGTGGCTGGGAGTGGGGGTGGGATTAAGAAGCACGCTAGGAACGCGGTCCCCTAAGCAACGGGCGAACGCGCGGTTGCGATCGGACGGTCCGGGCGGGGAGCTGGAATTTGCGGCGAGCAATGAGTCAAACACACGTGCAGGGGCGGCCACGTGGCCAAGTGGGTGGCCAATATTGAAAATTGCATAATTTAGATCATCAAGGGCCCATTTCGGACCGCTCTCCACGCAGGGATTAGCGGATTCGTTATTACACTCCGAGAGAGAGAGAGAGAGCGTGCTGCATCGAGATCGCATCTTCTCAATTTAAACGTGGAACTATTAACATCATTCGATATAAATTTATCTCGAACTAGTTTTTGATTACGAGTTTAACCTAATTGTTTTGACATCAACGTGTATTATGCTATTATCAACTGTTTTGAATTACACAAACATACACTGATAGAAAATATTTCTTGTTTTTAATAAATATAATCATTTGAATTTATTCTTTTTTGAGAGAGGTTGCTTATTCCTTTTTCTCAAATAAATATATTTGGATACAAACAAAAATTTCCTTCCTTTGAGGAAACATTCTTGATTTAATTTAAAAACGTTTCTTTCCACCAAAGAAATGTAAGTGTGATTCAAACATATAAATCTATTTGTATATATAACCCCAAACAACATCGACGAATAAAATCTACGTAGAGGCCGATAGAAGAATACGATCGACGAAAAAAATTTGTAACCAACTCGAATATTAAACGGCGATTAATGATCTCGACAATTAACGCACTCGCTAATCGCTCGTGCGTTATACAGTCTCGATCATAAATCGCTCTTTTTAATATGCTTGTTGGTTAAATAACAATTAAACCATATCTGCTGAACTTTGATGTTCAATAGCTTTTGTAATTTTTGGCCGATAATCAATATTCTTTTTCGGAACATTGTATTGAAATTTATAAAAATTAACACAGCTTTAGAAATTAAATCAAAAATGTTACAGCTGATTACACTGCGAGACCAAATATGGTGTTTTTGGTTTTCTCAACATTTTGTTTATTAATTCGTCTTTTTTCAGATTTGAAGTGAAATTTTGTATAATTTTTGCACTAGAAATTGTTGGTTCAGTTAAAATGCGATAACTTAAGGTATTAATTTGGACCGTTTATTAACAAGAACTTTCCGGAGGGTACAGTAGCGCAAAATTTTCACGTGTCGCCGCTTCTTGGGATTTTTGCGATCCTCCACCGGCGGTTTTACACACAGAAAAGTGATCTCTCGAACGAAGAGAGAATTACTTGGCTGAAGTAGTTGGTAGGTTCGTATATACGCGAGAGATTATTGACTTCAACAAAGACATTTTATTTCTTGGAATAATTACTAGATTTAAGAAAGCGGTTACTCTGGTGAAGTAAGTAAACAGTCTTCAATGAAGTGTATATTTTTATTCCCGGTAAATATTTTTAGCTACTTAATGTAAGAATTTTAAAGATTTGGCACAAATACGTTTTCTATTGCTAATTAACAAGATAGGTATGTTATATTTACTTACTCGTTCTAAACTGTTGCGTGCGTTACATCAAACTATTCCGTGTTGAAACGTTTATTGTACACTATAAATCACAATACACATCCCTAATAAATCACAAGGCACATCCCCTACGGGTAGTTCGTTGTTGTTTAGCGTACTAGGTTAGGCCCCAGCGTGGCGCCATCACCACGCGCGGGCGCGCGAGTCTTGACAAAATCACGGTGCGCATATTTATTCCAGAGAAAGGGATTACTTGAAAGAAGTGAGAATCACTTCAGTTAAATAATTGGTGGGGTTTTATTCAGTAAACAATACTTACTTATATTAAATGTCTTATATTTTCTTGGATCAAGTAACTACGCACTTGGATGGATTTACTATTACTTCGTTTGAGAAATTAACATTTTTGGGACGAAAAATTACTTCTTTCAATACAATATTGGGTCTTATAAAGAAAGAATTTATTTGTTGACAGTATTTATCTGAGAAATTATTTTACTTATATTGAGTATGTGGCATTTCTTGTATATACCTAACTTTCTACATCCAAGTAAATATGCATTTGAATCTAGTAAATAAATTCAAGAAATTATGTTTTCTCGTTCCAAATAATCACTTTTCTGTGTATAGATAGTGCATATCTATCTGAGCAAAAAGTATCATAGGGACTTATTTGTTTTCTTTATTCTGTAAAAAGTGAGAGCCGTTGAAATAATAGCAAAACTGCACTTTAAACGGCTGTAACTTTCTTTAGGAATTGAAAAACCCAATATGTCAACCTGAAACTATTTACCTATAATTTCTTCCTTAATATACCTAATTAGTTTATTTTCGTTTTCGCAATGTTTTATATATATTTTATTGTTTATTTTTCTTCTTTTTTGTTGATATTTCAAGCGGCTGTAACTTTTTAAGGATTATAAAAACAATTGGGTCTATATTAAAAGTTATACTCAGTATGACATTTACCTTCTAAAAATAGTTTATACGGGGAAAAAAAGTAGGAAGTAAGAAGTATACTGAAAAACCTCATTCAACAAATTTTAAAGGAAAATAATCACTTCCTGTATGAACATATATTTGTTTGAATCAAAATTGAATTTTTCCGGCGAAAGGAAACGTATTTTCTAATCTAAACAAAAATATTACTTTAAAGAAAAAAATTGTTTGTATGCAAATGTATTTATTTCAGATAAATATTACCTTATGTTTACTTGAAATTGTGTCTTCTACAACAATTCAGATAATAGATTGAACCAAAAAGCAATATATTGGGATTTTATATAGTTTTTTAACAGAGTAGGTTTTGTTTTGAAACATACAAATTGCTGTGTATTGCACAGGAATTTTAAGCTATCATCAAATTATATGAATTTTCTTTAATTAATATAGACAGGACACGTTATTATAAATATATGTCCTACTAAGGAGCTCATAAATATTTGTATTGTCAGGAAAGAAATAACTCGATATTCAATGAACCAAAAGATCCCCAAACAAAAAACAAAAACCTACAATACACATGATAAGTCGGCTTTTACAACCACTAACCAGGGTTTATTTATTAGTTCATTGTTAAACCGCATATCAAGACAAACCGAGGGAAAAAAATGTATAATATAGTAATTACGATACAATAAAAACTCGAAACTGACCGTTTCTATTATTGCATTGTTAAGTCAATTGAATAAAAACCGTATCCACGGTTAAGGCACTTCCTCTTTACAATTTATTATATTTTAATTGTGACTGTTACGAACGGCAGGACACAATAAAAACCGGGCAATGACAAAGGACGGCGCCGCTCGAACAGACAGGCCGAATTCTCGTTTCATTTTTTCGATGGCGTGTACATCGCGCTGATTAACGATGTCAGATGCGATGGAGTGCCCTCGTAAATTGCACATACGAATCCCGCATCGCCGTATTTTTCTCACAAAAAAAAAGAACTTCTGTGATCCGGGTACTGTGATTCAACAACCCGTGATTTTATTATTATCGGATTTTTTTTCTGTTTCGCTGTGCTCTACGTTTGTTCGTTCGTTTGTTTGTTTGTTTGTTTATTTGAGGGAGGGTAGTACGTGGACGGATGTAATTAGTCATAAAACGTGGTGTAATAAATTGTTTCTGGGAGATACTTAGTGGGAAATTCATTATCTCGTTGTCGCTCATCTAACTAAAATTGACAGTACATCAAATGCGTTGATCTAAACCTATGATTCAAACAGTGGTATGGTTCATAATAGTATTTGACTTCTGTGTTTGAAGGCCCATAACTCTAAAACTACTGAACAGAAAGAAATGAAATAAAGTACATAAGTTACTACATAAGTTGTCTGACTGTCAAAACTGCTTTCCTCTCGGTGTAAACATGATTTTTGCAGTTTTAAATTAATGCTCGTCTTTCCGATTTATTTCCTCTTAAACCACTTAGGTACCACAAAAATTTCAATTTTTGTTCAGGTTGCGTTGGCGTTTTTGTTTTCTTCAGTTTTTATGTAATAAAGGTTGCGAACAAGATTTTGGTGGAAGCCGATACCTCAGGAACAAATGTTAGCAGGCAACGCAATTATCATGCAAATAATCCTTATTTACTGCGATACATATCCCTTGAATTTAATAGCATTCCGACTATTTGTTAGTTTTTTTAGACCGAAATAAACATATTTTGCGCAGTTCAGGTTCCCTCGCTTGTGGGTTTTGTTGCGAGGTAGTCGAACGAGATGCGTAGTTTTGACTCGATCAGTGAATCCGTTTAAATCCGTGTTTGTAAAATAATGTTGGGTATAATTAATTGTACATCCACATTAATTATTTATATTTAACTCGCACTACTATTCAAAATTCCGGAATTAAATTGTTTTGATCGTATCGTACAAATAGTAATAATCTTCCATTGTCCCAGCTACGTTTCCATTTACCGTTACGATTGACGTAGTGCGCGCTGCACGAAATTTATATCATTCATATTAAATCGCTTTAAAAATTACTTAAAAATTATAATGCAATTCTGTTTCTACAGTAGCATTAAATAAAATATGACGATTGATTACGTACATATTCCGATATTATGCTAATAATTAGGGCAACCAAATGTAAGCAGTTGCATATTTTTTTCCATATGATTGACAAAAAAATAGACCTGATAGAAATCCGTTTCAGAGAAAATCACCCATTTTGAGCCCTATTTGTTAGGGCATATTTTTGCATATTTTGCCATTAAATGCTTAAAATGCTTATTTGAACATAAATTTTATTACATATTTTATTACATTTTACTACATATTTGCCTTTTGCGCTAATCAGGCCTGAAGGTCGCGTAGATCTGTTGACCGCCGAAATTGGTAGCCATAGCACAGAATAGAAAACAACCACGATCTACTGCACGTTTGATATATGTTGACCAGATTGGTTGACCTCGCGCCATGTTCTCGTGTAGATGTATCAGGGCCGGGTTAAGGAACACGTTCAGTATTTCGCATCATATGTATGATATGTATCGGATTTATGTTTGTAATACAGTAAACTGTACGTTCCGTACGATGCAGACAGGTGGACGCACGTACAGTGGCCGCGTAAAGGGTGGTTCGCCCCGGGTGCCAAGCAGGTAGGGGTGACAACGACAACTCACTCGCACAGCCAAAGAATACTTACAGAAGAATCACTCCGCAAAGACATACAAATAAATAAATAGCTACATACTAGCTACTACATAACTACATAATATTATATTATATCTCAATATGTATCGCAACTTTATTTTCATTTACTTTCGAATATAATTTCCTAAAAGACTGAGTTCACATAATAAGGTTAATCAAAATACTGACTATGGCTACAGATTTCTTTAAAAGTAACTAAAGCTATTTATAATGGATTTATTTCCTCCGAGATATGAAAACTTAGGTCTATTGTATTTCTAGGTATTATTATGTACGGAGACACTGTATACATTTTTTTACATTTACCTTTCATGAATGTATGCGAATATTGCTTATTAGACAATGTACAAAACAGGCTAAGATTGGCAAAGTATTTGAATTATGAATACATTTTGATTAATTTAAATTGTCGAAAATAATTATCTCTTTGATTTTCAAACGTTTACAGTTTACTCTTTAATGCACCATTAGTGGAACAAATACATAATTAAATTAATTTAACTAAATGATTTGATTTAAAAAAATACAATTGATGTTCGTAGTCGCACTATGCAACGCTAAATTTGTTTTTTAGAAGTCAATAGACTTAACAAAGCTTTGATTTGACTTTGATACATCTTAATTATAATTTTTCTACTTTGCGTTAACATTTGACACATAGTACTTTTTAGCTGTTCCAATGCAACAAATTTTTATTGCTCACAATCTTTAGTAACTATTAGATTTCTAGAATTGGTGGCATCGATATCAAATGAGGGGTGTATATGCAAATGCGACACGTCCTTTGAAATGAAATCCGAGAAACCGCAAAAATTTACCAGACATTTATTTTCAATGATATTGACTTCATATTTTCTAGGTTAATAGACGAGTTTATTTTATATTAGTAACAAATGCTGATTAAATTTATCTTAACACAGAAGGGCAATATTTAAGAAATATTAACGGTCATATTGGATACGGCTTAGTTTGTCCATCTAACAAGAGACAGGTGCTGTTGATAGTTGTATGTAATTCATTAAACAAAAGCAAACACTATCACTAATAGTCAAAATATTATTATAAATTATGAACATAAGGTCCACAATGAGCCAAACGCGACTAATCAATCTTTCAATTTTCTCTATTGAAAAGGACAGGAAAGTTAATTTTGATAATGTAAGTAATAGAACACTTTAGTAAAATAGAGTCCCGTAAGCACGTTTATTATTTCTTGTTTTATTTTGGGGGTGCTCATTAGAAAACCGCCCTGGGTGCTAATCCACGCTACGCCGCCACTGCGCACGTACCTTAGAAACAAAGTTAAATCTGATACATATGATGCAAACTAGTGAACTTATTTAGCATTAAAAAAATACAGCGAATCACTAATGGGTGAGAATGGCTCTACGGGTTTTAGACTAAAACACTGTTGAACAAGTGCGGCATTAGACAGAGTAACTGAAATAGAATGATTCTTTCTCGCGGTAAAATTGGTAAAATTGGTAGTTGTAGAGAGGACATTTCCATGTATAAAGGTGTACTTAGGTTAACTGCAATAAAAACTTGTTAACTTAGGTTTACTGCAATAAAAATTAAACTTAAATGTTTTTTTTTTAACATGTATTTACACATTCTTTAGGGCATATTTTCAGTTTTTTAGAGCATATTTTCATATTTATAGGACATATTATAAGCGCTTAAAATACTTTTTTAGAGCATATTTTTGGTTGCCCTACTAATAATATTCATTACTGCGATATCAACTCCAATGAAAATCTTGTACGCAACCTTTATTACACTAAAACTGAAGAAAACAAAAACGACAATCTATAGAAGAGGTTGAACCTGAACAAAAATTCGAAAATTTTATGGCAAGCGGTTTACGAGGGAAAAAAATGGAAAGACGACGTTAATTTAAAAGGGTAAAAATCGGGGACCTTTTCTCATTTCTCTTGCGCTCGTGTTTACACCGAGGGGCAAAAATGTTGACAGTCATACAACTTATGTTTAAATGATTCAGGAAATCTAATTTTGATTCTAACAAATATATTTGTATATACAAGAAGAGATTTATTATTTCCTTCAAAGAAATATTTTTGCTTTGGCTTAAAAATAGGTTTCATTTCTGCCAAAGAAATCATCTTTTGATTCAAATAAATGTATTTTTAGTGTGAATACGTCATCCAACCGTGTTGTTAGATGGCGCTGTAAATACTAAATACGAATTTCCCTTTAAAATTTGCAATTGCTTGCGATAATCTTGACAAATTTGTTTAAGTTTAGCAAAATATTAACCAAACAAACTGAAAAACTGATTTATAAGAACAGCTACATCTCTAATGAAGATTGTTATTCAATCAAGTATTATTACTAGTCTGTGGCTAATTTTAAATATTCGGCGGAACCGATCCAGTTCTCCATTGTGCGAGTTGGCCAGCACATTAACAAATAAAGTGGGCTATTTAATTAGGTGGATATCACATCATTTGCGGCCAGCCGCATTCGTAGCGGTATATTTTCTATAATTAGAGCCCGTCCCGTACAATACAATGGCGTTTAAGAGAGCACAATAGGATTATAGTAGGCATGATATGCCCTTTTGACGAATACACAATTGCCCCGGCTGATATTTGTAACACACAAGTCTTTAAGTCGCTAAGTGGACGACAATGTGCATCCATTCAGCATCCATGTCGCCCTGCTACTATACTCGCTCTCAGTGAATACGTGTACCATCTATACAATGGTATGTTCATGGTGTCGCGTTCAAAACAAACCACTCTTTGCCATTACATCTTTTTGTTGTATATAGTTTGTGTTTGTGTTATTTTGTGAAAAGGCTTTGTTATTACATCATCTTGACATGTATTTTATTTATCTGTACACAGATAGACAATTTTGTTGAATTCAAATAAATATGCATTGACTCAAACAAATCTGGTGCTTCAATAGAGGCAAAGAAATATTTCTTTGCGGATAGAAATGCAACTATTTGATATATTTATTTGGTAGAAAGAACGTTTATTTGTGTCAAACAACTTTAATTTTCAGTTAAAATGTACAATTTGTATATTATAACGAACAAGATTTATTTAGTTCAAATAATTATGATTGGGTTGAGTGAAAGAATTAACAAGAATTGATGAAGAGCTTTTCGTAGGGTACTGCAGTACACTGAGAAAAATGGCTGTAAAATTACACATAAATCATTGTGAAAATTACAATAGAAATGTGGTAAGTATAAGAATTGCACGTAATTCTAATTATTTTTACAAGTCTGTGTAGTATTACAGCGATATTGCTGCTTTATTTCAATTGCAATGATCTTTTAGTAAAAATACAATGGAAATACACCTGAAATTCGTAAAATTACAACGTATGTTGTGATTTTACTATTATAATAACGGGTTTGTTGATATTGTAACGCCCAGACGCATGCGCTACGTTTGATCAGCTGTTTTGCAAACGAACGCCGGCACGCACACCATCGAGTGCAATATGTAGTTGGGCGCGTTGTATTTCTGTCGCCGGTAAGTAACAATGATACAGTGAACTAAAACTTATCTAGATACCATGTAGGTGTAGGTTAAAATACCATGTCACACTGCAGAACAATTGTATTGCCTTTGTAGATTACCAACGACGACAAATAGCCATACTATTGATGTCTTAACGTTAACGCCATACCTGGATGAAAGCTGTAAGTGCAGTCTCCTACGTTTCTTGGTGAAAATTTGCTTTAAGATTGAAGGGGTTTATACCAACAGAAAGATAATGTCCAATCTTCTTTTTAGGTTAAGTTTTTTTGTCTGTCTAATATGTTTCCTTGTTCTGACAGATACAGATGCGGAACATCTTGCACTGAGTGTGGTTGTCAGAAAAAGAGTGAACGAGTATGTGTGTTCAGTGTTCATGGTTGACCGAAATGCATTGATATATTTATCCGTGTGTTTTCTATGTTTAAGTATTTGCGTACGCTAAGTATTTATTAATTGCTTCTCTGTAGTTTTAATGTATTTTCATGTCCCTAAACTATTTTATACTTGTATGTACGTCTACATATTTATTTTTTTACAAGTAATTTTATCTATACCATTTTGTTTGACCGTTTGTACTATTGTAACGTTTGACTGTGTGCATGATGTTATTGTTTTTTTTTTTGTATTATATGATAGATAGTGTTAATATCTACTCAAGATCAGAATAAAATTATACAAATCAAAAATACTGCATATTTCATTGAATATTGCACTGAAAATTACATTTAAATTGGTTTTCAAATATTACGCATTGCCCCATATATCACTTAAAATTACATTAAAACCGGTGCAATATTTCAACCAAATTCGTGTAAAATCACAGTGTAAAAATACAATGACAATGTAAAAATACAATTGAGATGTAAAATTACACTGATTGTCGTAGGGCAAAAAAAAACCTACTATTCCTACTGTAAATTCACATCAAAATTTTTTTCAGTGTAGAGGTAGAGGGCTCGATGCGTCGTAAGTAAAGATCCGAATTTTATAGAAAATGGCGATTAAAGATGGTTTACTACTGGGCAGCGAAAACCCTAATATGTCCCTTATGACGTTTATGTCCGCAGTACGTTTTTATACTGTCGAAACGAATCTAGCATCGTAAAATTAACAATAAAGCTGATTTATGTCGAACGTAAAAATTTAATTTCGCCGGTTTTATTACTCTTTGCTTAGGTAAACGTTCGTTCTTTTGTTCATTTAAAACTCAACTCGGCCATTCCATTGGTTCGCGCGGCGTTTACAGCTTTTATTAATTATCTGTGCATCGAAAAAATAAAACAAATCAAAATAGACTTTAGAGATTTTTTTTATTAGTTTTAGTTTATTAGTTAACGTCGAAAAAAATCGCAAACCATTTTAACATGTTACAAATTTTGCGGTAAGCGGTTAACCGGTTTAAGCACCCCCGAAAAAGTCTAATACATTCCTTTTGGGTTTAGGGGGTGGCGATATCAGTTCTTTCGGTATGGCAGCAATGCGAGAGCGGAGCCGCGCAGGAATGCGATTTTCATTTTCAGTACTATAAATCAGGGCCGGAATCGCTTTAATAAAACAGAGCTCCACCTTACCGGCCCGAGATTTGTCTCCGAAACACCAGCTATTTCCAAGCTCAAATATTTTTATGCGGGCACTTTGTCTAAAGGGATGTGTTGATATTTTTCATTACGTTTCCAGACCGAGGGGTAAAAAATACAAGTCACAGGATATGATATAAGATATTCGAGGGGTCGGTTGCTCAGCTCAGCTCAGCTGCGGTTTTCATTTCTGTCTCATTCCTGCCTCCATTAAATTCTTTCCCACTTGCGCTTTCATTTGTTATTTATTCGCCACTCAAATTGTTCGGGGCCGTTGATGTCCTGAGGGAATTTTAAGAATGTCAAAGATTTTGAAGCTAAACTGTATTTATTTGAGCAATAAAAAAATCTGATGCGGCCAGGCATATGACTTTATCATACTATATATAAAATTAATAGCTAACTGCATGAGATTCCATTTCATCGAGATCGGTCGTGTCTGCATTAAAATAAAACTAGTTAGCCAGGATTTGACAGATATTTTGATTCTATTGACAGTAGATATTGTCAAAAGATCAGCGTTTGACACTACCTACTGTCATTAGAATGAAAATATCTTGTCAATTCCTGGCTAACTAGTTTTAACGCAGACACGACCCATCTCAATTTGAAACCAAACTAATAATTTTACCAAAAATTGTCATAGACATAAATTATACAAAATTTCCTCTACTTTAATTTATTATTTAACTATTTTGACGAAATTACAGAAATGGCGGCTCATTTGCAAAATCTTTGAAAAATGCTTAGAGGAAACATTCAGTTCCTTTGGATTCTTTTGAACAAAAACCTTTTCAGCTCTAAGTTTGGTCATAAAACGTATAAATATGAAGTTTCCTTTAATTAAATCTATAACAAATATAACAAAATAAATTACAAAACTTGGTTCCCCGAGGTCTCTAAGTTGGGAGAACTGATAGCTATTGACAGGACAAAATGTACAACTAATTTAGATCTAAAACTCGCTCTGATTATATCTTTGTCTATCGCGTTGATGAAGAATTTGCCAATTATGAAAATTGAAATCATTGAACAGGAGATGGTCTACATATATATGCCTGATTTTGGGGTCTTTATAAATTTGACAGTAAGTTTTGGTGTATTTTAACGCGTAATTTTAGGGTTATGCCATGTGGTCGTTTTGTTATTTGTTTTGTTATATTTGTTATACTTTATACTTTATTTATTGATTAGATTTAGGATTGAGAATGATTGAAAAAATCGAAAGATGTCTCCTATTTAAATAAATAAATGAATAATTATACAAGGGTTAAGAGGAAAAACAGTGTCTTATTACAATAAATTTTAAAATGTGTATAAATTAATGATTTTTTTGCTAACTAATTTACTTACAGGGTTTTGTAATTCACAATAAATAAGGTATTGCCGTTACAAGGTCTAAATAAAAATGGTATTTTTATGAAAATTAAGTAAGTAGGTATGTAAAAATATTAGGTTGTTAACGTTTACGTAAATTTTTTTGAAAATTCTATTGTAGCATAAACGTGTAATACATGAGGTGGTAAAACAATCTGGATATTCTATTTAAATCTGTAGATATCAAATGGAACCTCACATAGTTCACCATCAATAATTGTTCTAATCAAAAATTAACAATTACTGAAGAGACCTTAATAGTTTTCTACTTTACTGTCTGAAGCCCCTGTTCAGTATCATTCTTCATGGACGCTAGTTTTTATGTAACCCCATAGAAGAAAATCCATGGGGTTGTCGGGCGATCTGGCGAGCCACCTAATGGGACCTTCAATGTATTTTATGATAATTTCATGCACGTCTTATAATACATTGTTGCAAAGCTCTTTCAATATTCTATATAAATCTGTGAAAATTCAATATGGCGTCCATAAGACATAAAAAAAGTTGAATATCATTTTTTGATAACAAAAATGACTTCAGTGTATTCTCATCTGTAAGAATACAAAATTTTGACTTTCTAGTTATCGTGGCGAAGTTATTAAAAAGCAGAAATGGCCAGTTTTGACATTTTCCGCAAAACTTTTGAGAAGTAAAATCTGGTCTGAAAAGGGTTCAAATTCACGCAACTTATGTCCCATTTAACCGACATCGTAGCTCTTGCAGTTTCCGAGATCTCCACGTACGTCATGTTCCGTGAGACACCTGTATAAATAACGTTGCGTTCTTGTTATTAGTTTTACTTGTATTCTGTTTCCATATCCTTCGAGTAATTTGTTTTCCACGGAATCGGATACCCCTGCTTGGGGCTGCATAATTCGGCGAGCGATTTTATTGACTGCTATCGCGGATCTTTATGCAAAGCAGTTTCCTATAATGACGGCGGAGGCAATGTCGTGACTTTTATATTATTTACGCGTTCCGCCGCACTCCGCTCAACGGCTAAACGGTAATTTTACGATTCATTACTTCTGCCGGAATTGATAAGTGACTACGCCGATACCTTCCTGCTTTTTTTTATCGCAGCGATTTCTTCACGAAATTTATTTGCGTTGTTTGAAGTTTTATTTGTGGCACTCGTCTACTTAGAAAAGGTGTTAAAAGGGTTCTTTAAGCGAAACTCTTTTTGGGGAGGATACAAGCAGTTGAGAGTGGAACGAAATAATCACACGTCAAGGCCCGTAGTATGCATACAGATTTCTTGATTTAAGAGGAATCACTAGAGGTAGTAGCCTACTACAAAACAACACTACATAAAACCAAACATCCTGAGCTTAATTGTGTGTTAATAATCACGTGTAATACATTGAATTATAGATAAAGGTGCATCACACCGGGTACGAATGCCACTTTTTTTCATTTGCGTTGTTGTTTTGTTTTTTACCCTTACTAAAGAAACCAATAATTGGTAATTTTTGTTATTTTTTTTTCCAAATCCGAACCAAACATCAAAAAAGCAATATTACAACATTTTGTATTGAGCCTTCATGAACTTGTATAAAAAAATGACAACAAAATATGAATGTCGTAATGATTTAACCGTTGTTTTTTTGAACATGTGAATGAGACGAGAATAACATATTTTATAGTCGTACGGTGCAGCCATCTGTTGGATAAACACCACATCATTTTCTTCGACCAATCAAATTCAAATGGTACAGTCTGAAGCAGCAGCATGAATACGTAGCCAGGGGAATCACAAATATTGAGCAATTTTGGCCTAACAAAAATATTGATCGCATGTTGACACGGGAGGTGTAGCGGCGCCGCGCCCGGCAAACGAAAGCCATACGAAAAATAAATTTTACCGTGCTGGTGCTACGTAGATAGCAACGACTCGCTTATAAATTAGGACAGCATGTTCTTGCGGAAGTGTATGTGATCACCATGAATTGTTGAATTTCGACCAAAATAGGCTAGAAACCGAATACGAGAAATAATTTTTTGCCGTCCTGATGGACTCTACGCAGACAGCAAAGAGTGAGTTATAAATCAGGAGCGCATGTTCCCGCGAGGGTTTATAGTGCAGTCCCCGTACGACACACGGAACGAAGAATAATCAACAACCGCAATACCTACTTACAATGTTACAACTACTAAATAATTAATAGGAGTTAAATAAATTATTACTAATTAAATACAAGTAATTTAATTTTTAATCAGTCATTTATTTTTCGTCATAGAATTTCAAATATATTGGTATTTAGATTTAGAAAATAATATTAATACCAAACACTTGTCGCTTGGCAATGCATTCAGGGCAATCGCAATCTATGTAGGATGGTTGGCTTTAGTTCGACTTGTTGTACAACAGACGTAGAATAGACGCTAGAAATATGGGCAAATTAAAAAATCAGCCCGCGTTCTAAGAAAACTAATAACTTGCGAGAGTACCTGCGGTAAGTGTATATGTAGATATTATACGTGTAGTGTAATTCTTCGCTAATTAACTGCGCTAGTTAATTTGGGCAATACTCTCTTATAGGTGTAAGCGTGCCGGATTACCATATATGGCAAAAACTTTTATAAAGGTGTAAAATATTTGAACATGTATCTATATAATATATAATAAATGACTTATACATATACCTACATAAAGCTGCCTGTTTTATCGAAATCGCTATTTTTTCTCATACCTACAATTGAAATTGAAGTACGTATACTACCAAGTCTATACATAGCAATAATAATTTTGAGTAAAATTTCAAAATGTATCTAGAATTAAAATAGGAATATTATATTTACTAACGCCTACTTGCGTCACCCGATAAAAATTTGAATTTTTATATGAGGTGTGTTTTACCTGAAAGTATCGATCTCTGCTAAGTACGAACGAGACATTCGAGATTATTGATGCACAAAGAAACCGTTAAATGGATTTAAATAAGTATCTGAGTACGAATGCTTTCACGGCCAGAGTCAGTTAAATTTAGATGATAAATAGTTACCGGTTTATGCCGTGAGTAAAAATTCATAATGACTGTCTTCGCAAACCATGCTGTTCGCTTCTTCGGAGCTAACTGATAATTAGTTACTAATTCTAATAATAAATGTAAAGCAATAAATGATTTATGTAAGAAAAGCTGTCTGTTTTACCAAAACTACAATTTTTTTCAACATACAAAAGGTAAAATGTTCAAGCATAGTTAGTAGTAAAATAGGAATGTTATAATAAAGCAGTTAATTAATTTGTATCACTGTATTGTTTTGTGGAATTGTATTTGTATTTAACATATACAAGAAAAGCATTTCAGAACATGCGATAGTCACATACACAAAATTATTAGGAAACGGTTCGGCGCCAGTCGACACCGCAAGGCCCCTTTGATCTTCGCCGCCAAAGAACGATATACCGCCGTTCCCCTCATCTAATCAGCACGTTGCTTGCATTTTCTGCGGAGTGTACAGTGGGCGCGGCTTGTTCCGTCCTCTCGCGCCTCAGTTTCGTCGAACTTTTGAGGCCGGTGACTAAACATTTACTCTTAAAGAAATATATTCTTTTGAATTTATTCTTTTTGATCAAAACATATTTCTTTGACGCCAACACGATTTACTTCCTTGACTACTCTAGTTTATTTGCTTGTAGAGATTAATTTATTTGTAATATTTATTTAAGTCAAATAAATATATTTGGATAAAACAAAACTTACTTTCCTTTGAAGTAATATTTTTGTTTGATTTAAAAAGACGTTTCTTTACACCAAAGAAATCTAAGTTTGATTCAAACAATAATATTTTTACACAAGTAGAGATTTATTTCCTTCAAAGAAATATTTGTACTTTAACTTAAAAATAGGTTTACTTCCGCCAAAGAAATCATATTTTGATTCAAATAAATATATTTTTAGTGTGAATGCCTCATCGCACTGTATTGTTAGATGGCGCTGTAAACAGTCTCCTCGCAGTTCGGCCTTATCTTGAGTATAAATAGTAGACTAATTGAACATCAAATTTTGCTGTAGGTATATAGTTTATCAAATACACGAACTGTATATTTACAGAAATTTATCTCTGTGTGTTTATTTTTCGTCGATACACTCGTTTAGAAATCTCGAAAATAATCATCACACGTCATCTTGAAAAAT
Organism: Aphodius sticticus; assembly: GCA_963966075.1. NCBI lineage: Eukaryota > Metazoa > Arthropoda > Insecta > Coleoptera > Scarabaeidae > Aphodius > Aphodius sticticus. The sequence goes on along the minus strand of OZ014508.1, from coordinate 1,107,677 downwards.
TGTAACCGATTAGCACCAATCTGTCATCAACGGTGCTGATAAATTTCGTACCGCAGAGTTTATCTAGGTGATTTACGCCGGGAGAACCGGAAGTGCGCGCTAATAATAATTTTCCGTTCCTGCACCGGGGTTTAATCTTGATGGCCGGTCGCTTATTGGCTTCCGTATCCACAAGAATCTCACAGTAATCACCTCCGTCTCTCTATGAAGCGTAGGGTATAACTAAACCGTAATAATAATATAACCTAGCGATAATTCTCTAGTTCCAATTAAATTGTTTTAATACGCTAATGCCAGGGTTACGTGAGTTGTTATTAAGATCAAAAGGTGATTTTTGATAAAGATTTATGGTTAGGTAGGTAGAAGGGACGCAGCGAGTGAGACCTTTTCAATCGCGACAGCAATAACTACAAATGGCTTGTTGTACAGAGTAATGCAGCTACAATGCGTCTCGTCTGGGGTAGTAGTTTGGAGTACCTTCCATTTGAGCTTTTCTATTAGCTTTTTAGTACAAACCAGGCGTTTAGTGGAGCGGTTCAAAGCAGTTTAGAGTTTGCTTACGGGTTTTTACATTGTTGAACTGTTGTATATGCAACACATCACTTATTTATTTATTTATTTAAGGAGTTATACCTAGTCTGAAGTAAAAAATAAGAAGGCCTTTTTGGGATTTCTTTGTGACTTTAATAATGAATCAATCAATGTGAAATTTTGAGGGCAGTCTTTAACAAAGAAGTCGATTTTTCGACCAACAAATTGGCCTTTTATAGCTCTCACTTGTCTATAAAACTCGCAATTGTTTATCAAACTCAAAAATCGTGTGCACTTCTATAGATAATAATCTATCTAAGAAGGTACAGCCAAAGTTTCAAGTCAATCGGACAAAAATTACTCGAGTTTGACTACCTAGCTGTTTTGTTAAAATATGGTTTGGAGAAAACTGCCCACACAACGCTCGCAACACGCGTTCGCAGTTCTATGCCGACGGCTAAAATGGAACACAGGCAACAGATGTTCAATATTTGCTTCAAACTATCAACTAACGCTATCTGTACCTCATTTAGAAACTATATAGTGTACCTTTGCACCGCCAGTAATGAGCAAAAGGGGCGATATTCACCCCTATTTCACTATTTCACTTCTATTTGTCGTTTTTGACCGCTCGGGCTTGCTTCGAAAATTTGTCTTTTTTGAGTACTTACAATTATTTTTCAATAATGGATGATGTCGGACATTAGATAGATAACCATTTATTTATTATCAATTATGATTCTTTTGTATGATGTGATTTCGTTGTTTGTTAGTTTTTAAATTTGTTGAGATTTTAGCGGAAATATGCCTTTTTGGGCCCCCTGAACATTTTTGACCAAGGTACAAAACAATGTTTGTGTGTGTATGTGTGTGAGTGTGTGTGTGTGTGTATGTGTGTGTACCCGTTTTTGTGGCGACGATTTTACATACGGAATTCGGAGGTCACTGGCTGTAATAGTGGCAACGGTAATACTGTACAGAAATTAGCGATCTTATTGATGTACCAAATACAGCAGCGGAAATATACATATCGCTATGATGGTACCAGATTTAAAATTTTAAAAATTCATCATGAAAATCCCATCTTAATTAATTATATTCTCATTTGGGGTTACATGTTATGGCGACGATGATTGATACTAAAAAATGCAGCACTAAACCAACAGTTTTGGCCACAGATGAAAATTTAATCTCCTCCAGAACGCAAAACTTTTGTAGATCTAACAAACAATGATGACAAAATCGACGTTTATGAAGCTGAACGTAGGACGGAGGCCATAAATAATTCCTCGTCAACGCTCCTTCATATTTAAAACCCATTGCCGACGACAATTACCACCAGAGGATGCGGTGTTTTCAATTCCAACCCACACCCTGCACTCCATCCACCTTCACAATTGAATAAACTTGTATGCACCAGCCAGTAACCTGGATGGGTTGGCAGGCCTGCAGACGTAAGTTTACCTAACGTGACGTGTGCAAACGACAAGCGGCCGTTTTGTTCCTGATCAAATTTGCGTTTCAAATTACTCTCGCAAGATTACCCTCCCAAATATTAGTTTTAATTCAATCAATATCCCATGCTTGTTGGGATCGGAGTGAGCGACCGGCGTTGGAGTTGGCATGCCGACCGGAGAAGGCAATTCCCTTGCGATCGCTCTCGCAAATGCGAAGCATATTGCTACGCTCATCAACTGGCGAGTTATAAATATTCAATGCCGGATTGTAAACAGCGACGAGCTACTAGCTGCGCTCCTCAACCCTCCGCGGACCGGGGCGATTTCAGTCCGACTCGCTCTCCCCCTTTCCGTTTGTTCCAGGAATGACGAATAATACGACGGGGTGCTTACCCCTAACACCAGTGGCGTGCTAACTTCAGAGCTACTCATATATTTTTGATCTATTAACTTCATGATAATTTGCTAACATTTTAACATTATAACTAGGTACCTAAGAAAGGTATTGTTATGCTGACGTACCTAATAAATGCATCGTTCTGATTAAAATATGTCCTCCATGTCTTGAAACTAGCAGAAGTTGATGTTACCAAAACTACTACGTTTCTGGATAAGACACAAGCTTTTGATGAGGTTTGGCATGAAGGATTGATACACAATTAAAGATTATTTAAAACAAAACAGATTGATGAATACTCTAATGGCAGTAGGATCAACTATTGGATAATCTACTAGATCTCTTCAACAAGCTAGTAATAAAATATATCAATGGACCAAAAAATGGAAAACCAAGCTCAACGAACTGAAATCTGTCTACATTAACTTTACAAACAAAAGAATCAAGGCCATACTTCATGTCAGGATTAACGACGCCATAGTTCCATATGCGAACACTGAAAAAGTATTTGGGTACCTATTACTCTGGATAAAAAGCTAAGGTGGAAAGAACACCTTAAGAAGAAAAGAGTAGGGCTTGGCCTCAAATACAGAGAATTGTACTCGCTTCTGGGACGAAACTTTCAGTTGTCAGTACAGAACAAACTACAAGTTTACAACCAAGTACTAAAACCGATTTGGTTATACGGCATCCAGTTTTGGGGTTGTGCGAAAAACTCCAATATATAAGGAATCCAGACTTTCCAAAATAAAGTAGTAAGGAATATGGTTAACGCTCCTTGGTACATACGGAACGATGACATGCACCGTGATCTTTGTGTCCTGCAAGTCATCCAAGAGATAAAAAGATTCGCAGCTAAGCATGAATCTCGCCTAAGCCATCACGTCAACGTAGAAGCCGTGCTGCTACTGCACAATCAGAATCTGGTGAGAAGACTAAAAAGAACTAAACCCTTCGAACTAGTGAATCAGTGAAATGTGTAAAAAGCCGAGCACAGTGAGTAAAGTGTTAGTGCTGCTTGTTTAGGACAAAGTAAATATAGGACATCAGTGGAATAGTCAAGAAGCTAGTTTTAAGAATTCAGATTCTGATTTGTTGCTCTAGTCTAGTTCATGCTTTGGATCTTTGGAAGAAAAAATCTTCAGTAAAACAGGTAACAGGTGAGATTTAAAAAAAAAAACTAGAAAAGCCATAGTTAAGATAACAAACATCTGCAACGCAGCATTTAGGCTTAAATATGTGCCAACTGGTTGGAAAACTGCGGAGGTAGTGCTGATTCCTAAGCCAGGAAAACCACCAAATGAAGCATCCTCCTACAGGCCAAGTTCTTTACCGCCCACATTGTCAAAACTGTTTGAAAAAACTACTTGCAAAACGACTGAAGCCAATCTTAGATGAAAGAAACATTATACCCGCTCATCAGTTTGGATTCAGAAACAAACATTCGACAATTGATCAGGTACACTGAATAACAATGATAATAGAACAAACTTTAGAAGAAAAAAATGTATGCTCGTCTATATTCCTGGATGTGGCAAAAGCCTTCGACAAAGTTTGGCACGAAGGCCTACTCTATAAGCTGGAACGGATACTACCCTTCGAGTATAGCTAACTATTAAAATCATACCTTTCTAACAGATACTTCCGTATAAAGCAAGATAATGAGTACTCAACTCTCAAAAGTATTAAAGCTGGTGTACCACAAGGTAGAGTACTTGGCCCAATTTTTTACCTTCTATACACACATGATCTTCCGCAACCAGATGGTGTTACCGTTGCCACCTTTGCTGATGACACTGCTATCATGGCAGTAGCTACAAACGTTGAAGGAGCAACGCTAAAACTGCAGAATGCCGTCAACAATATTAGTGATTGGATGCAACGATGGCTAATTGCATTTAACGAAACCAAATCCGTTCACATAAATTTTACCAATAAGCGAATACAACACGTTCCAGTGAACTACCGTACCCTACTCGAACACCGCAAAATACCTCGGTATGACGCTGGACACCAAGCTTCGCTGGAAAGCACACGTTAAAAAGAAACGAGAAGAATTGGGCATAAGATACAAGAAAATCTACTGGCTTATTGGTAGGACGTCGGCTTTGTCGACATATAATAAACTCCTACTTTACAAGCAGATACTTAAACCTGTGTGGACCTATGGTATCCAACTGTGGGGCTGCACTAAGCCAACCAATATCGCCATCATTCAACGCTTCCAAAATAAGGTGCTAAGAAACATCGTGGGTACACCTTGGTATATAAGAAACAGAAATCTCCACAGGGATCTTGACATGGAATTAGTAACCAACGAAATTGGAAAGTTTGCAGAGAATCATCAGAACAGACTTCTCCAGCACACGAATGTTGAGGCAATCCAGCTTCTTGACAATTGTGACAGTGTGCGAACACTCAAAAGAACTAAACCTTTTGAGTTGGTGAAGTGATATTAAAAAAGCAGAGTGCAGTGTTATGTGAGTGATAGGTGAACAAAGCAGAGCAACGTGCAGTGTGTGCAGTGTAAAGCGTCAGCATCCAAACTAAATTTAAGTTACACCAATGGGGAACACTTAATATCGAACACGTTTTATACGTAGCAATATAGGTTAGATTAATATAGCTTGATAGTCATCACACTAGGTGTTATATACAATTACTTTTGAGGTAATGTTAATTAATAAAAAAAAAGTAAAACAGGTGATGATTTTATTCACATCTTGTTGTTCTTCTGAACACAATCTCACTGATTGTAGACTACATATTGTTAAAAACACTGGCGCATTAAATGCAGATCGGAGTCGAAACTATTGCACTGATGTGTAAAAGTAAGGTACTGCTGGAATGTGTAAGCATAAGGCATTGTTCCGGGATAAATATAAAATTCCACTGCGCTTGCTTTAATCATGAACTTAATTAGAGAAAAGAAGCTAATTTTGGACACAATATACTGGTTGATTTAACATGCTTTCATGGTGATTAAGCCAACAGCATTAATCCCGGAACCGGAGCTAATTTATGGGTGACATTTTAAGACATAGCTCTTTAAAATTGACCAGGCCGTTGTCAAGTTGATCTGCTTTTTATGCAATTGTGTCGAATTACTACGAACTGTCACCGCGGAGCTCTGTAAAGAAGGTTTCTGTAATAAAGTCCACAGACCGAGACACAGGAGAAGAGCTCAGATCAACAGCTCAGATCAATAATAACTAACAATTGACAACAACTGCAGTAACTCCCTATTGGCAAAGGGCAGAAATCGGCTGAACAAATTAAGTAAGTATGTTTGTTTATACACAAAGACTTGAGTACAACGATTCACCGTTAGATGGAACCACATCCTGGTCGTACTACAGACTCAAGGCTCTTAAGAGAAAACTTTTTTATAAGGTACACACATTGCATACCCTTTGTGGAAACAGTCGACGTACGCCACTGGTTTAGTCCCCCAATCTCAACCAGGCTCGGATTTGAGGTCACCACTGTCGAATCCCATCAGCAAGTCACATACCGAACCCGAATTTGATTTCCTCTCTATTAAATCTGCATTTATTTTGCACAGGGGTCTCTCTTCTAGTATATGGGGGATTATCACGTATATACAACCTATACGCTCGGTGCATCAATGTTTACCGTGCGATAGCCAAAGTGTAAACGCTCTATCAATCAGGGCATTAAAGTTTCAGCGTCCAATGATACCATCAACGATACAATCTGATTGATAGAGTGTATGTACGTCTAAATCTGCTGTAATGACAGAGGAAACACCATACGAGGGATGTGATGTTTGTATGTATGAGCATGTGTAAAATACACATGTGTAATAGTATAGATAAATAATTGAATCGACTTGTACACAGATAGAAAAAGTTGTTTCATTGTTTTTACAGAGGTAAAAATTCAGGCAGGTGTACCCCACGGCGGCGAAAATTGTGAAAAATCCACTTCAGTTACCAAGACAAGGTACCAATGCGTATGTGGAACACAAAAAACTTGATTTCTAGTTGAAACTAGTCCGTAGGATTAGCCCCAAAGTCGATTTGTTGCGCGGGAGAATCATTCTTTACTGTAAGTATAATAATTCAATACTGCCTTCAAGTGCAATTTTCTTTGTATTCATGATAATACAGATAATTTTTTTACAATGGATATTCTTCCTGGAGGTTTGTACTTACTTAATGCGCTTTAATAATGATGAAAAACATAAAACATTTCGTTATAATTTAAATTGGAAAATAGCTGGTTCATATTTTTAGTATTCGTTGCGATTATTTGACTTTAAGTAGTGGAAAAGTTACATATTCCACTCAATCCTGCCGAATGGTGCTTACTACCAGATAGGTAGTACCTTTAGTTTTCAGATAGTACGAAAATGTCATACGACTTCATCCGATTTTATATGAAATGCAATAAATTTCTATTGAGTTGCAAACTAATATACATCGCAGTATCAACCCGGAGACTGAATAATGTTGCAAAATTCACATTGTTCAGATTCACATGAAACTTTTTTCCTGCGTCATTTGAGGGTCTCTAATTCCACATCTGTGGTCAGATTTTCAAAATTCAAAATGGATTTAATATTGCAAAGTAAAGTCTAGAAACTGTCGGATTTAATTGAAACTTATTTCCTTTGATATTTAAGATGTCGATTTCGAATCTTATGTCAAATTTTTTACAGAATTTACAGGCTGATAAATTGAATTGAATTCACTTTCATAACCATATAGAAAAAACTTTGGAATGACCCATGGGAATAACGCACAATAATACAATAGTATGTGTGAAACCTATACTAAATGCAACAATATACAGGGTGATTTTTTATATTCATATTTTTCAACTATCAATACATATATAATTTTAAGCTTTTTCACATTTTCATATAAGCCCCAACAGCAAAGGCTTATAATATTGCAGAAAATAAGTTTTATGCAAATAGAAAACTTTCATTCCGCCAGATTGTATTTGATAATTCTTATATAAGATTGAGAATCAGGAGACTTGTAATATTACAGGACATAAGTTTTATGCAAATCGGATATATTTTTAGATTTTCGGTCGCCATATTGGTTCCACTATTCTGAGTTTTGAACATCTGATGTCAGATTTGGATCAGAAGTCTTGTAATATTGGAGGATATAAGTTCATGCAATTCGGAAATTGTTTACATTTTCGGTCGCCACATTGACTCCGCCATGTTGACTCCGCTATTTTGAAATTCAAAAATCTGTTATCAGATTAGGACCCCAAAAACCTCTTATGAGCATGTTAAACACATGTGTTTCAAAAGCCCAAGCTTATTACGAGTTTTGACCATGTTTTCGGGATTTCTCGCCACTGTGGGGCGGTGTGTTGTTACCAATCTTCTATCTAAATGTATTGAACCGGTGGAAACTGAAGAAAACTGTGTATATTGGCAACTGTACATTTTACTGATATTGTTAGAACAGAAAAGTTGTGGTGTAGTAAATGACATTGGTAGTTATTCCGAAGTTAAATTTTCGGTCAAAAAGCGATAATAAATTATCGCTATTAGCTCAAACATCGGCTGAACTCATCAATAAAAGAACTGCGGACATAACTCTCGTCAAGTAAAAAGTTTTGTACTCAAACTAAAAATGCTAATGATGTTGTAAGCAATTAATGACTTAAATAAGCACCCAACACTATCTCAATGTCATCCTCAGTGACCTCCACATCTACATGCACCATAATAAACATGATAATGATCGCTCGTCGCAATGCGTTAATATTAAAAATAAACAGAGCAAATCGATAAATCATTCCGTGCACGTCGTCGGCGTCGCTTGCTATAGACGGAAGCGACGTAAACCGTGACGAATCGATTTGACATGGTTCGAGAAGCCTAGCCGATGAAAACCGCCGCGCCGCGCCGCGGCGCGCTGTTTTATTAAAAGGGTCGGTTGGCGACAATTATTTTGTGACCATGACGACAGAGCAATGCGAACGGATTAATTAACCCCTTCGGCCGCCCCTGGCCCTCCTCGGTTATTAAAAGTTACACGCAAATGAATCTGACTCATTGAGATATTCCGCAGTCGGAGTCCCACTGCGGCGGCCAACACGATGTCGGAGGGTGACACAATCGACCTATTGTGCCCAGTGCATGGGCGCTGATTTAAAAAATATGTATATTGAAAGGGGAAAGGGGTTGATTTTGGGGACCAAAACACCCTATGTAGTAAAATGGTAATTGTAGTGATAAGAAAAACAAGTTGGATGAAGAAGGAAATATTTACTCTGGACATTAAGGTGCCCAGTGCCCACTATTGTCAGATATTCGTGTGATGGAGAAGTTTGTAAAAGTCCAGATGTTTCTAGTAAAGTTTTCCTAGTAAAGATACTTGAAGATGGTCCCAAGTTTCCACCTTGGGGTTCTTTTTGGCTATCCTGCCCCAAGGTTGATATGTATATGCACATCTATTTTTTTAATTTTTCATTATTTTTATTTTCAATTGATTCTAATAGCATGATTTTTGTCATCAAATAACTGCTAATTACTGATAAACTGTCGTTGAGTGGAAGAACAGAATAAGTCCAGCCGATGATCCAGCTAACAGCTAATTTATTACTGTCTCTTGATCGAAAATTTAACTACCAATGACATTTTTTCTGTTCTGACGAAATCAGTAAAATGTACAGTTATCAAATTACACAGTACTTTCAGTTTCTCAAAGACGCCCGATCTGAACTTACTCTGTTCTTCCACTAACCGGTTCAATTAACATGTGAAAGATACCTACACTTTCTACAGTACTACTAGTATTAGCAATATTATTTCCGAATAAATACGATCCTAACTTGCCAAACAATAATACTTGCATTAGTTAGAACAACCTTTCCACATAATATTTCTCGGTATTATTGAAAATACTGTATACTTATGTGAAATTCACACATTCTTGCATTTTTTTGTTTAAGAACTGAGAAATGAATAACAAAACTGTTCCCTGCTTCAAGAGATTACATAGATTACACAAGTTAAAAAAATCACTAATAGAAAACAATATAAATCATAGCTTACTCTAATTGAAAATTTATTTGAAGCCACGGTATACTAAGACAATAGAGTATTTGACTATTATTGGAAAACCATCTTAGTGTGTTTATTCCTTCACTCTACTTTGTAAATGTATTTTTTTCCGTCATTATTTCCTGAATTGTCAATAAAAATCAGCGTTAAAAACTTAATCACAAAAATTCCCGCCAAAACGGTACTTTCTGTTGTACGTAGATCACGTAATTTTTGTGACGTCACACCATCCTAAAAATCCAATCGACCCATATGGTCTGTACACATCGGCATCGCCACTGTTTGGTAATTGTGTTGTATGATGTGTTATTTTCACAATTTAGACATAAAAATGGGTTATAAATGGTGTATAGCTAGTGTTGTCATATTGCTCCAGGCGGCGACCGGGACATCCGGCAAAAGGGTTGTTTGGAAAGAAAAACACGTCAACATCTTCTTCTTTTCGTATGTCAATCATATAACTAATACTCTATTCATGGAGGATAACTCTATTCATTTCTTGCTACTATTTCAACGTGTTCTACATGCGTGAGCTCGACGCACATGCGTAAATCTGGACTCAACAGTGTTGTGATAAACACTTTAAAATTCGCGGTCAACTTGAGTCAGCGTGTCTGCGCATAGCGTAGAAAAACATTCTCACCCTCTCCTTTTATGTGCGTAAAAATGTAACATTTGTCGAATAGCGTAAGACGCAGGGACTGATGTCAATAAAGTTTTTTAAACATAATATTTCTTCTAACCAACTGTCCATTACAGTTACACACTTTTCGCGTAAGTAAACCACTGTGCTTTTAACGTTTTGCCATTATGATGCTTCGGTAAGGGTCATCCATAAAAGTATGTCAAATTTATAAAAATGACGACGCTCCAGTCTCTACTGTTTTAAATATTCTATAGCTGTTTTGTAGTATTGGCCGATTTCTTCATTAAAATTCGAATGCCGAAAATCGTTTTTTCTTTAATTTTATTAAAGTCCTATTAAGTTTGAATTCTCAAGAAATTTTCTTGAGCTCTTTTACCATAATTTCTTGTTTTGAAGGAGAGTAGCATCTCGCGAAGTGGGAAAGGAAAACAAACGAAAAGCAACGAACGTGCACGAAATGTGATGATCTCTTATAAATATGTGAAATCTGGCCAGATCGAGACCGCTGCGAAAATATAATGAACAATAATAGAACAAAATATGCTTTTCTTTAGTAACCGGGACATTTAACAGGTCGACCGGGACCCCGGGACATATTAGTTCAAAAGGGGACATGTCCCGGTAAACTGGGGCGTATGGAAATCCTATGTATAGCCCACAATGCACAAATACGTCAATAAAAACTCCGGATAAACTATTTGTGGCTGTTCCGCAAGATTTGAAACTGCGAAGAAAGTGGTTGGCTCGTAGAAATCCAAATGAAATAAATAGCGGCCCAAGTGTTTCTTGTTGTGAAGATCACTTTGACATAAGTAAAATAGACTAGAATAAGTCATCTATTGTGTTTTAGATCCAGATACAATGTGAAAGTTTGAGGTTAGGGCTAACCTAACCTACAAAGTTATGCTTACATCGCACTTTTTACACGTTACTTAGTTCCGGAGCGTAAAAATAAGGATTATTTTTAAACAAGAATCCCTCCATCAAAGCGTTAACCTGCGGTAGATCACCACTATCCGCTTTAACAAAGTTCTTTTCCATTGTTTGTAAATTAACGTAGTAAAGTCAAGCGGCAGAAGCACAAGCTTAATACGATGTGACGTCACAAGAGACCAATTACAGAGCATTTTCAAAGACGTCATAGGACGTGATTAAAATTCAATGTTAAATTTGATTAAATTATTATTAATAGAAATAATACATTTTTTTTTTTGGAAAAGTCATAACAAATAGTTTCCTTAAACTGTAATCTATAAGGATGAGTTTATAGTCATACAATACAACCCATATTTTTAATACAGTCAAATATCCTATTACCAATAAGTGTTAAGAAGTTGTTTTGTAAATATGCACAAGCTACCAAAAAAAAATCCGGTAGGCATAAAGAATCGATTTGAATAACATTAATTTACCGATTATCCGGTAGACTCGCTGACGTTTCCAAAGTTCGCGTCAACCTACCCTCCGCTTGCTGCCAAAGCAAAGGAAAACCGTCCGAAACTTTGTACAATCTCAACGCGCCGCCCGGAGTCCCCCGGAGTCCCGGAGTTGAAAAACGCTAGCGAAGTCTGTGAAGTTTCCCTAGCTCGTTCGCAGTTCGACGAAAGTTGTCGGCCTCGGGAACTTTTGCCGGCGAGTGTACTCTTTTGTTCTAGACAGTGATTGGTCGGTAAGGTTCAGTCGCGGGGTTGGCAGCACCAGCCCTGCCTCCCGACGACGAGGTTGGGCCCCCTCGTTCGTTCGAACACACCCGATCACGTGCCACTCTCGGTATATACCTAAGCTATACACGGGCGGACGAAAACTTACTTGTGCCTTCAACTCGCCGACTTCGCAGCCTTCGTTTGGCTTGACTGCCGCTGCCTGACATGATTTGCAAAGTTTTAAAGGAAGGCAGTGTTTAGCAAACCCCCTGCGCACTATTAAAATATTCCGTTTTCGTTTGTGCTGGGGTAGAAAATTTTGCAATCAAACTCACAAACTGAATACTAATGATCAGGGTTGTTATAAAAAACGTTTTTTTTTTATTTCGAACAAAACAAACATTTTTTTTAATAAAATGATGTTTTTAAACACGAAACAATATTTTTAAACACTTCGCAAAAAAACATGTTTTAAACATGAAAAAACATGTTTTAAACCACCCAAAAAATGTTTTAAATAAGGAATAAAAATTGTTTTAAAAATATTTTAAATCACGCAATTATTTTATTTGAAAACATTTTCATCGGCGTTTTTTTCATACGTCAGTTCTCAGTGGAGCTAAATCTGTTGTGTGAATGACTTTTTGTTGTCACGCTAGAGGGCGCCAGTAATGCAATGTCGGTCAAAATCGATTTAGTTAGTGTTTATTTGACAATTTTCGACTATTTTCGCCAATTCATAGCCACCGAGGTTAAGACACAAATAAGTTATTTTGGCGTTGCGTTCGTGATAAAAATTGACGATCGATATATTTTTGTGTTCAGAATGTCATCCTGATAGAACATATCACACAAAGAATATAGGGTGCCATTTAAAATTTCAATGATGACGTCATTTCCGGAAAAACCGGAAGTCATATTGACCTCAAGAGTATCCCAAATAATGGATTTTTTTATCTATTAACACTTTCCCAAATTTCATTCGTTCAGCTTTATAAAAAAAATAGTAAACGGGAGTACCTACACACAGAAAAGTGATCTCTCGAACGGAGAGAGAATTACTTGGCTGAAGTAGTTGGTAGGTTCGTATATACGCGAGAGATTATTGACCAAGAACTTGACCAAGAACCAAGAAATTTTATTTCTTGGAATAATTACTAGATTTAAGAAAGTGGTTACTCTGGTAAAGTAAGTAAACAGTCTTGAATGAAGTGTATATTTTTATTCCCCGTAAATATTTTTAGCTACTTAATGTAAGAATTTCAAAGATTTGGCACAAATACGTTTTCTATTGCTAATTAACAAGATAGGTATGTTATATTTACTTACTCGTTCTAAACTATTGCGTCCGTTACATCAAACTATTCCGTGTTGAAACGTTTATTGTACACTATAAATCACAATACACATCCCCAATAAATCACAAGGCACATCCCCTACGGGTACGTGGTTGTTGTTTTCGTACTAGAGGCTCCTATACGGCGGGCGCCAGCAACACGCGCGGGCGCGCGAGCCTTGACAAAATCACGGTGCGCATATTTATTCCAGAGAAAGGGATTACTTGAAAGAAGTGAGAATCACTTCAGTTAAATAATTGGTGGGTTTTTATTCAGTAAACAATACTTACTTATAGTAAATGTCTTATATTGTCTTCATAACTTTCTTATTACTTCGTTGGAGCAGTTAACATTTTTGGGACGAAAAATTCAATTACTTCTTTCAATACAATATTGGTTCTTATAAAGAAAGAATTTATTTGTTGACAGTATTTATCTGAGAAATTATTTTACTTATATTGAGTATGTGGCATTTCTTGTATATACCTAACTTTCTACATCCAAGTAAATATGCATTTGAATCTAGTAAATAAATTCAAGAAATTATGTTTTCTCGTTCCAAATAATCACTTTTCTGTGTGTATGGCGCGGGTCATCCGGTATGTTCTTTGTTATTATAGAATTATGTTATTATATGATCCATGCATAAAAATCTTGCAGACCCGCATACAACTATGATTAAATAATCAAATATATTGTTCAAATTTCGGTAGTTTAAAACACATGTTTTAAACGTTAAAAGAAACTGTTTTAAACAAGTTGAAAATAAAATAGTTTGAAACAAAACATTTGTTTAAAAACATGTTTAAAACAATGTGTTAAAACAAAGTATTTTCAGCATTTAAAACAAACTGTTTTAAACATGCTTAAAACAAAATATTTGTTTTAAAACATGTTTAAAACAATGTTTTAAAAAAAGGGTTTTATACATTTGAAACAAACTGTTTTAAACATGTTTTTTAAAAAAATGATTTAAAACAAAATATTTGTTTCAAAACATGTTTAAAACAATGTTTTAAATTTAAAACAAGTGCTTTAAAACATAACAACTCAACTAATGATCAAATTTTGTTAACAAAGAGTTTAAGTTTAAAAAAAAAAATATTAAAATATAAAAAAGATCTTCCAAAACTATTTTCTTTTAGATATGTTGTTGTTGCAATAATCTTTGATATGGCGACATTCTCCTAAATGTTATTTGCTTATTTCAAGCCTTTTTTTTCGTTTGTGATGTGTATGGTATGACCTCTATAGTGATGAGAATTTAATTGGTTTCGCTATACGGACAACGTCTCGTACATGCGTTCGAGTGATTACGGCCCTTCTTGTTTGTCCGGAACCTGTCTATCTTGTCCAGACATTCGTGAAGGTAATTTGCGATGGGGTCGTACGTATGTATATGTATGCATATGGCTCGATCAGAAGCAGGTTTGGTCACTACTTGAATCAATATATGCCCATGTGGAACATGTTCTCAGTCTGCGGTACACTCTCTGGCAAGAATTAATATACCAATGTACACTGTGTGCACAAAAAATAAATCGGACATGTTACAAGTAAGATTTTGCTAAACTTTGATGTTAATAACATTTGTAATTAATGATGGATTTGAATGATTTGTTGAACATATTGAATACAGATTTTAGATTTAGCTATTTTTTTGGCACATTATTCAGTGTTATTTTTATGTATTATTTTAGCATGGGATTATTATATGAAATATTGGATTAATAAACAAGGTCAATCCATGAATAATTTTTATTTGGAGCCCTTCTAAAGGGTATTTTACACTATACTACTTTCGTCTTTTTCTAAACTTTTTTAGTCACTAGAAGAAAGTTCTAAATAATAGTATAGTTGGAAATGCCATGCTATTATATTTCTAAACTTTTTCTTAGTATAGACTCATGCGCAGTGTAGGCATTTGTAAGGTTTGCCAACAGTGCGACCGTGAATCATTTTGTTTTGTTTTGACATACCGCAGAAAAGTATACGTTTAACGTAACAGTGACGCGCTACGCTTTGTACAGTTGGTCTAATTTATACAGTTGCACAAATATACCTGTATAAAGTAAACAAACTACATAACCTTAAATGCACCAGGTTGGCTATTCTGGAATAGATAAAGAAGTGTGTCTAATATACCCATCTCTTGTTACTTTAAAACTTTTTTCTAGTTACTAAAAAGAAGTTTAGAAAAAGACGAAACCCAATAAACCACTGTTATTTCGACATTACATCGAACGGGCAACATTCTAGACTATTAACTTCAATTGACAATATTACTGACAATTATCTGTTACATAAAAACAAAACAACCTCTAGAAAACAAAAATCTGGCTGAATTATTAGTCAAACTCTAACATTATTTGTTTTCAATATTTCTGCCTTTCCAAATGTGTGACAAAATAAACCAATAAGTTGAATCTGCTGTTCATAATGGTACTTTAGGAGAAGAACAGAGTTGTAGGTGGTGGAGTTCAAAATATGATCTTACATTCCAGATAAGATAACTAACCTAATCACCAGGCATGTTCTGAGCTTCTATGACGAAAATTATGTCACTCCCATTCATAGAAAATTAATAAATATACAGAATGATTTGCAACTACGAAAATTTATGCGGACAGGAAACTAAAGTGTAATTTTAAATTTCGTGACTGCATTTAATTAAACAAAAAATAATTAAATTATATTGTTAATGATAATAATAAGTCAGCACTAATTTTGACAATAAAACAAATTTAAAAGTGCTTCACATATTTTTATTTGTAATTTGGTATGGTTTTGCATTTAATTTTCACCTCGAATTACCTTGTATCAGTTCAGTTTTCAACATTGTGTATGTATGTGCAAGCTTTTTCTTATTTAACAAACTTTAAGAGACATATAGAGATCATCTGCTATAGATAAAATTAGTGTGTACAAATATCTTCTACTTGGGTGTTTATTCCCACACTTTTTTTTTCAGAACGTAATTATTGTTCTGACTAAAATGTTTCATAAGGACTTATTTATTTTTTCAATACCTTAAAAAACAACAAAATATAATAAAACAGTATTGTAAGTATGGATCTAGCTTCTTAAGGAATATTAACTTGTTATCAATAGGTCCATAAGAAACTTTTTACTTAGAATAAATGTTTCTTGATTTTTGTAGTTTGACCAATGATTTTTTTAAATTCTTTTTTTAACTTATTTATTTAATTCGTTGTAAAAGGTCTTTTTTTTTGTCTTTGGTAATAATACTTGAAGGAACTAAAAAGAACAAATAAGTTTATACCTAGAGAGAAATATCTGCAATGTTACAGTAAATGAATGTAATAAACTACCAAAAAAGATGTAAAAGAATAATTTAACTGTATTGGATACCAGGTAAATTTCTGTATTGTTTTTTACAGAATTCACATATTCCACAGTATCACCTTAATTTTATAAGGCATTTTTTAAATTTTAAGCAAAAATACTTTAATTTTACAGTGGTAAGTAATATTCAATCATTGAACTGCGTTTCTTTACAGACTTGTTACTGGTTACTTCAAATACGTTACACGTTTTTCAGTATACCCGAAATGCCTTGGAAAGGACTTTATATATTTTTTTGTTGGGGTTCCGCTAGGTTCCAACCCTATTTAAAGGGTTCCGCAAGAGTAAAAAGATATTCTCAAGTAGTCAAAGGCACAAAGGCATCTAAATGTCCAATATTTTATTTTTAGTTTCAAAGAAAACTAACTGTAATGTTCAATAATTTTTGTGAACTTTAACCAATTTCGATTATTTTTTTCAGCACGTAAACACTTTTATCAAATGTATACACCTTTGATAACACCAATTTTTAAACAAAAATTAGACTTGCAATTTATTATACACCGGGAGAACGAAAATGTTACAAATTTGAGACATGCGGGGCGAATATAATTTATATTTAATTTGGAATAATAATTTATTTGATAAATTCCTACAAAAGTTACATGGCGACTAAATAAAAGAATCTTGAAATTGATATGCCCGTTTCCACTGGGTTTTGACTCTGACCACCAGACCTTCGTTTTGGTTTTATTATTATTATTAGTACTATCCCGGTATAATAAACTGGCAATTCTTTTAACAAAAATGGTAGCTAAAATAGTATTTTAAAGATTAAAAAAAAAGTTGAAACCGATACTTGATACAGGCTATTCTTGAATTTAGACTACCAAAACATTATGTTGCCTCTTCCGGTATAGCAGATGTAGGAAGCTACTTCTTACATAATTGCAAAGGCGGGTAATAATCTTGATAAATGATTATTCACAATGTCCTGAAAGAATCATTAAAATTGGTCCAATATTCTAAAAATTATTTAACATAATGTCATAATCACAATATTAGATGTCCAATTTTACTGCCCAGAAGTATAGAACGAGCACGCGATATCAATCAGTCTGACAGCTACATATTCGGAATTTTTGCTAAAAACGTTTGTTTTTAATATTGTGGTTTTTCTAAAAAATATCATCTTGCAATGTCTACAATGGTAACTACAGTCAGTAATTGTCCACTGCCACTTCTTGCCTATTCAGTATACTGCAGTCCACTAGAAAAGCAATTAATTTCCAGTCGGCAGAAGGAAGACGACGACCCAAGAGGAAAGGCCGGCCGGCCGACAGCAGAGGCAAGGAAAGGCAAAAAAAAACCCTAAAATCAATCAGTGGAATCTGCAATTCGCGACTAATGCCATTGGCCGCGTGAACCCAGGCCTGTCTAATGCCCTAGCAGTGCGCCGGAGAAACAAGCGCCCGCCCAGGCCTAATCCCTCTTATCCCGAAAGTAATTTTGAGTCTTTTGAATTGGTCCCCCAGCTTTCAGGCGAAATCCGCCGCGGAGTCTCGTATCTCGCCGAGGCAGGAGATTTCTAGTTTCAGTCCACCATCCGCTGCGTGCGGCAGCCAGGGGAGAAACAAACCGTGGGGATGCCTGCTTGAGATCCTGCTCCGACTTACCCTTGATAATAAATTGATACCGTGTCGTATACATATCTGCGGGTGCAGCGACGATCCTTGATCTTCCGAAATACGTACGAAAATTGAGTAGATTTGAGACATATTTTAGAGAAATAGATTGCATGCGCATTGCAGAATTTTATTTGTTTGCGAAAACTTTAGATTGTTGGAAAATTTTGCTACCATTACGTAGCCAAAAAGTGACGGGGTTGGGTTCATTTGGCATCTTGAACTTAACGAAATAATGAATCGGTCGGTTCGAAAACAGTACAAGTCCAAAAAGTGAGTTCTAAAAAAATTAACAGCAGTGAGCTATTTTGTGCCAACAGACAAAATATAAAGTAGTTCACAGAGAATTAAATGTAATACATATTTTATTTACATTTGCATTAAAAGCAGAGCTATGATTAAAACAATCATCATAAAAAATGTTAGATTTGGATGAAACTTACTTACCGTAATATTTGAAGATTGATAATTAAAAATGTCCTGTCAGATTTTAAAAATAAATTCAAAATGAACACCTTAGTAATTCTTCAACCGGAGAGAATGTGAAAAATTCAAACAAAAGTTTTTTGGTTTTAAACAAGCTATCGTCTAAATATATTTCCAATATACAGAATGTTCATTTTATTCTGGAAATTAGGTAAACTTTCCTTTTTCTAATATAACACCCGGTAAATTTTACATTTTTTAATTGTAAGATTAATTCTAAGAGTTTTTGTGAGAATCATTTTTTTTATAAAATGCGTCATCTTTGAGTTATGAGCAATTGGTCAATCATGAACGGATAAAAAATAAAAAAAAATCAACATAAAACAACTAAACTATGAAATAGATTTAAATTAAATATTCTAGCTGCCAAATTAAAAGAAATATGGGAAAATATTCTCAATTTGAAGTCCAGGAGTTTTGATTAATTGCTAATAACTAAAAAATGATAGTATTCTATTAAAAAAAAGATTTTTACAAAATAATTAATCCTAGAATTAAAAAATGTATAAACAAACAGAGTATGCTATCAGTTACGAAATTTCCAGAATAAATAATAGTTTACTTAAACCCAGAAAAAAAATTTTCAGTTTGAGAATTATTTAGGTATTTCGGTAATTTTGTCTATTAAAATCATACAAAAGATTCTTAGAACTAATCTTAGAATTAAAAAGTATAAATTATACAGAGATGTTCTATTTGAGAAAGGAAGGTTACCAGATATCCAGATTAAAATGAACATCCTGTATATTAAAAATATATTTAAACGATAGATTGGCAACTTTCACTTGGAAAATTTTTAGAAATTGTTTACAGTTGGAATATTATTGAGGTGTTCCGGTAATTTTGACTAACCCTGTATATGGCGATGTGATAGAGTATGATATAGAGTTTGATGATTATATACATGATAGTATTAAATTTCCTCTTCTACGGTGATAGTCGGTCCGGAAGTCACGTGGTAGTAAAATTCTAAATTTTCACCAGTTACATACTTCCTTCGAGTAGTCCATTGAGTGACTTTGACTTACGCTGAGTTTGATCATTGGGTCAATATTTTTTTCAATTTCCTTACTTCTAACAACATTTGTACGCTACGAATTTCAACAAATTATCAACTATTTGGTAGCATTGTAGTGATAAAAATTGACGATCGATATGTTTTTGTGTTCAGAATGTCATACTGATTGAAAATATCACACAAAGAATATAGGGTGGCATTTAAAATTTCAATGATGACGTCATTTCTGGAAAAACCAGAAGTCATATTAACCTCAAGAGTATCCCAAAGAATGGCATTTTTGGTCGATTAACACTTCCCCAAATTTCATTCGTCCAGCTTTATAAACAAAAAATATAAACGGGAGTACCTATGCCGTGGGTCACCCAGTATACTTAAATGTCATTGAAGTTTATATATGCAACTAACTTAAGCTAAAATTATTGTCTGCGAGGGTAATAGAAATATTATAAAACATCCGATACTTCCCTATTGGGTCAGTACAAGTAAAACTACCAACGTAAAATGTAGGAGCTGCCGTCATATTAACTAAGAGAACCAAAGAAACTAACCTCAAATATCACCGCTTTCCGCTACTCTTCATAAAACGCTGGTACTCTGTCGGAGCATCACGTAAATCACTCAAAACCACGTCGTGTGCACTTTGCATCAATTATCGCTTATTATTTTGCCGTTTATCCCGTGAAAATCGCATCAAAAATAACGCCGTACGAGGAAGATCAACTTGGAAAACGCAACGCACTAACAACGCTTCGGAAAAACAAGCGAATTTGCCTGCGTTTTGCATAGCCGCTATCAACCGGTTATTACAGGTACCCCACTAGGCGGGTATTCAGAGCATTGCTAGCCATTGACTAAGAAGCGTGATTACAGGTATCTAGATTTGGTAGAAACGGTTCGCTATGATATTATTAAAGCCCGGACATTTGCATATATTATTTATAGGTACTCAATAGGAGTTTGGGTCTATTCGATAGAATAACTAATAGCGAACATTTTGGCTATTTCAGTTCAAAATGGCCAATTTTGAACGATTCAACTATTTTTCTGCCGGTGATTCAAATTCATGAAGCTAAACTACGCACGTAAATATTTCCTTTAAACAGATTTTGTTAAAATTAAATTACTTAATCGCAAAATAAAGGTATCTTCGATTATCTAGTGTAAGTATCACATGCAGAATTGAAATTCAATATCCATTTAACCAGATCGAAAAGCTTGGTTAACTTCCATCGAATTTAGCATTTAAACTATCAACTTGGGGCAATAAAAGGGGTGGGTTTTCCAAGTGGGGAGCGCGAGGAAATTCAATAAGGGTGACGTACTTGCAATAAAAAGTAGACGAGAGCTAGTCTCGGTGCTCATATCGAATGTCCACTCGTCGCGTAGCGCATGAAAGGATGGAGCTTAATCCCTTAAGAAAAAAGAGCAATGTATCAATCATGATGGCAGCGGAAAGAAAAGGCCGTGTGACACCGGTCGAGGGCAGCTTCTTTAGCAACCACTTGGTGTAACTAATGACACGTCCCGGGTGAAGAATGATCGCCCACCACGGCGTCACCCCCGCAGGAATTATCTTTAAGAAAATTTAAATATCACCCGTTCGCCATTAGAAGCATACGGTAGGGGTAGTACCGTCTTTAAGGTGGCTGATGCAGAATTTATGTAATGGTGGCAAAGCAGGTATTTTATGTTGATCTACAATCAACTTTTGATTACAGTATAATTAAAATATACTGCTCAAAAAAATCAGGGGAACACTTTTTTCGAAACCTGTAACTTTTTATATAATAGTTCTAGGCAAATAAAATTTGGTATACTTCAACGACATATATTTAACTAAAGAAAATTACAAAAACAATGAAAAGGCGAGTTTCTCGTTCTGTTATTCTTATTCAGTGTTTATGGAATCGGTTTCGGGAGACTAGCCAATATGTTAGAAGAGCTGGACAAGGTCGAAATCGAAAAACTACTGAAAATCAAGACCGATCTCTTGTCCTTTCCTCTCTACATCAGCGTACTGACTGCCACAGCACGAAACCTCCTAAAGAACCTAAGACGAGCACATGGAATAGAAATTTCTGATAAAACTATTAGAAATAGATTAAAAATAGCGAATTTGAAACCAAGAAGACGTGTCCACGCACAGGGCCGGCGAAACGTGTCCAGTTCAGGTGGGTAGTATAGTACAGCGCTCCCCCGCTTTCCGCATGATTATTCATTGTAATTAGGAATTCATTAAAAAAACATGGCAAACAGTGTAAATCTCTACTTACTCTTAAGTGGGTTATTTATAATATCATTTATGATTTGTAATATCAAACCTAAAACTAAGGTTTGTTTAGAGATATAACAAAGGAATTCGTTCTTCACCATTTCTAAATCCAGTTTATCGACTGCGTCAGGGTTACATAAAAAAAAAACGTAAAAGTGTTAAGTCCATCGGACAATGCCTTTTGTCTCCGAACCTTGTTCAAAGATTTTACTACATCATGATCGTTTTATTTAGTTTCGGAGGCAAAAGTTATAATATAATCCAATCAAGTTAAAATCTCAACAAATTTTATTATAACATAAAAAAAATTTCAGTGTCTAATTTTCTAATTTTACTATTAACAAAAATTCTGATTTTATAGTCTTGCTTTTACTCAAAAAGTGTTGGAGTTGGACGTTTGTAACGAAAACACTACACAGGCACGACACATCCATTTGCGTACTTGAGTTATCTTTACAGATGATGAAAGATTCTACTTTTTGCAGTATTTTGGAAATAAAATCTTGTTGTTTGAAATGCTCTTGCTTTAAAAATACCATAATTACATGATCGTGAAGAATGACAAGAGTTGGTTTGTAGTGGTGTGTCATACTTAAGAAACGTTAATTCCCGCTCCGAATCAGTTATTGCAAAAACAAACATAAAGTACTTAGAATGATCTAAAATTTAGAATAAGAAAACCATAAGAAAAACATAAGTTGGCACTGGTTTCGCCACAATCTTAGATAACCTGAGTACTCAATTAAATTTCTCATGCCTGTGCAATGTTTTTGTTGTTTTGACAAACTTCTTACTCCACTGCTCATTGACCAAAATCAATGTCTACTCATCTGAATAGGTACATATTTTATTTCACAATAAATTTTCCAGATATCAGAAATGGTAACACAACCAAGTTACACAACATTGGATTGAAACGTTCTGTTATTGCGATCTTCACAATATAAGCAAGTCGCATGTTAAAGATGGGTTTGAATTGACTTAATGTTATTGGAAGTAAAAGTAAATACAAACTTGTACCGATTTTTTTGCCCACCGTGTAATTATAAACTTCTGAACGCAAATGGAAAAACACAAGAAATGATGTTAGGAATATTTGTTGGAAGATACTACAGTTCTTCAGAATTCCCTAAACTCCTTAAGTTCAAAGTTATAAGGAACAGATTAAAAGTTAAAATACTATCGTTGACAAAGAAGATATAAATTGTGCGAAGATTAAAATGGTAAAAATAAAATGTACATTGAAATAAAAGGTAGCCACCAATAAACAAATTAAAAAAAACCGGAAAAAATCTGCAAAACTGTAAATTAACATGAAATAAATTCAAATTTATGTATTAGTAATAAAAAAAATAAAATAAATGCATTTCTTTCGATGCGTTATATATACAAAGTGATTCTTAACTCGAGGCGAAAATAAAATGATAGATTCAAAGTGAAAATGGTAGATCGAAGTAACGGGATTTTCTCGATGGTCTTTGTTCCCGAGATGTTACATTTCAATGTTTTGCGACCACGGCTAATCCAAAGTTTGCAAAATAATACATTCAAGTATTCAAGTCGCACAACAAAAGTAACCCTCGCAGCACGGCGATGACATATTAATTCAGGTCCGAACGAGAAGTTCACAAGACTACTTCAGATCGTGATTTTGCCCCAAAAATCGTACCTTAAGGGAACTTTTGAGGGTAAACTAAAGTTACCAAAATCCCCCAATGTAGCAATTCTGATTCAATGTTACGCGCAAAGCTACCTCATAGATCCTTTTAATCATTCTTCACTCAACGCTATTATCATAGTCAAATACAAACATCGGTCAAATATTTTCTACTTTTCTCTCAAATTTTCAGGTGGGTAATTACCCACCTACAGACTTTTCAGGTGGGTAGTACTACCCACCGTACCCACCTCTTCCGCCGGCCCTGTCCGCGCATCACGCCTTACGCAACATCACAAAGCAGCACGAATGAGGTTTGCTCTGGATCACAGAGATTGGCAACTTCGTCACTGGTCGCCTGTACTGTTTACAGACGAGTCCAGATTTCGTTTAACTCGTTGCGACGGTCGAGTATGTGTATATAGACGTCCTGGTGAACGCTACGCAGCCGCTACTATACAGGAAGTGGATAGATTTGGTTGTGGGTCTGTGATGGTTTGGGCTGGAATCAGTATAGACAACAGAACTGATCTTGTTGTGGTTCCTGGTAGACTAAATTCCATGAGTTACATCGAAAACATCTTGGAGGACCATGTGGTGCCTGCTGCATATGGCGTCAGTCAAAATTTCATCCTTATGCAGGACAATGCAAAGCCACATACCGCCGGCATCACCAGAAACTTTTGACAAGAACGTGAGATTCAGGTCATGTATTCATGTATTCAGGTCATGTTCAGGTCAGACTAGTGCAAAGCATGCCACGCAGATGTGAGGCAGTGATTCATACTCGTGGAGGGCATACACTGTATTAAACCTCACCAATCTACAGAAAACCCGATTGTCATCGGCAATATAACAGTCATTTCCACATTGTTTTGCGTTAATAATTTACATTTTCAAGTGTAACTTAAAAGTAACTAAGAGTTGTAACATTGTTTTTATAATTTTCTTTAGTTAAATATGCCCTTGAAGTATACCAAATTTGATTTGCCTAGAACTATTATTTAAGAAGTTGCAGGTTTCTAAAAAAGTGTTCCCTTAATCTTTATGAGCAGTATATTTGTTATATAGCGTCTCCTACCCAAAATTCCTTAACACCAAACATCCTTAAACTGTCCGAAAACGACCATCAAATTTAAATAACTCAGAAACGAATTAAATCCGTCCGTTTTATGCCGGTTTAGTCCGAAACCGTTCGCGGCCCTATCTAACTTCATGAGTGATTACCGTTTGGGGTCTGCGCGGCCCGCAGGCCGTGTGACTTTGAAACATGGCAGGGCAATGTTTTATCCGGGAGGAGGCTTTCATGGTCCTTGATGATTGATCCTGTCCAGAGACGCGGCCGTCGCTCGCGTCTCTCGCTGCATAATTTATTAGCTTCGTATTGATGTCAACTCCGGTAATGGATGTGGCTCTGGAAATTAATTTCGGTAGTCCTAAAAGATAAATTAATAATAATCTAAATACCGGCGCGCCGTGCCCGCCCGAGAGATCGCGCGAACAAATGGACTGGAAATTATGATGTCGGAATGTTAACGAGAATAATTTTGTTATTCGATAGACGGACGGGATCGCTAATTCTTCTCCTACTACGTTGGTGGTCCTTCCTTACCGTTAACAATTTGTTTTTGTTTTTATACACGCATCAAAACAATCCAACGAACGGGGTAATTAGATATAGATAGCTGTGACGGGTGTGACCAGCGCAAACTTTTCCCCTTTTGCTTAGAGAAAATCAGAAACAATACAGAAATATTGATCCCTTCCTTCAATATTGATTGCACGCGTACAGTGAGAATTAGAGCTAACTCTAAAGCATTTATTATTAGCAATAAGCTCCTTAAATAAGCAGGCAAACATGAAGGAAAAAGCAACTCATTATCCATATCTATACAGGGTTAATCAAAATTACCGAAACACCTAAATAATTCTTCAACAGCAAAAAAATCACACAAAAGCTTTTCAGTTTTAAACAAGCTATCGTCTACATTTGTTTTCAATACACAGGGTTAGCCAAAAGGACCGAAACACCTAAATAATACTCTAACCGTAAGAAATTACAAAAAATTGTTTAAACAATAGTTTGTTGGCTCTAAACAAGCTATTGTTTAAATCACGTTTCTATTTACAAGGTGCTCATTTTATAGAATTTGGTAATCTTTCCGCTTTTAAATAGAACACCCTATATATTATTACATTTTTTAATTCTACGATTAATTCTAAGTATTATTTATAAGAATCTTTTTTTATAAAATGCATTATTTTTTAATTATAAGCTATTAACTAAAAATAGTCTAAGTGACCGGAACACCTAAATAATTTTCCAACTGCAAATTTTTTTTTAAATGTGTTTATTTATTATGTTTATTACTATTTATTTTATTTTATTATCGAAATTTGGAAACTTTTCCTTTTTCTAACAGAATACCTGTATATTTTACATTTTTAATGCCAAGATTTATTCTAAGAATTTTGTATAAGAATCCTTTTTTTATAAAATGCATTATTTTTTAATCATAAGCTATTAAGCAACAATAATCTAAGTGACCGGAACACCTAAATAATTCTCCAACTGCAATTTTTTTGGAAATGTGTTTATTTATTAAGTTTATTATTTATTTTATTTTATTATCGAAATTTGGAAACTTTTCCTTTTTCTAACAGAATACCTGTATATTTTACATTTTTAATGCCAAGATTTATTCTAAGAATTTTGTATAAGAATCCTTTTTTTATAAAATGCATTATTTTTTAATCATAAGCTATTAAGCAACAATAATCTAAGTGACCGGAACACCTAAATAATTCTCCAACTGCAATTTTTTTGGAAATGTGTTTATTTATTAAGTTTATTATTTATTTTATTTTATTATCGAAATTTGGAAACTTTTCCTTTTTCTAACAGAATACCTGTATATTTTACATTTTTAATGCCAAGATTTATTCTAAGAATTTTGTATAAGAATCTTTTTTTTATAATATGCATTATTTTTTAATTATAAGCTATTAACCAAAAATAGTCTAAGTGACCGGAACACCTAAATAATTTTCCAACTGCAAATTTTTTTTAAATGTGGATATTTATTATGTTTATTATTATTTATTTTATTTTATTATCGAAATTTGGAAACTTTTCCGTTTTCTAACAGAATACCTGTATATTTTACATTTTCAATACCAAGATTTATTCTAAGAATTTTACGGATTAAAAATAAAAATCCAAGTGAAAATAACAACACAATTAAATGTTCAAACTGCCGCAATTAAATAAATGTGTATATATGAGGGAAAATGTTTTTAATTTGAGGGTCAGGAGTTTTGATTAATTGCTTATAACTCAAAACATGCATTTACAAAAAATTCTACAAAAAGTTCTTAGAATTAATTTTAGAATTGAATAAATGAAAAATATACAGTGTGTTCTATTGGAAAATGGAAAGGTTTGCAAAAATACATGATAAAATGAACACACTGTATATGAAAACTATAGTTAAACAAGGTGTTTAAAACATTTTTTGAATATTTTTCAGAGAATTATGTAGGTGTTCCGGTAATAAAAATATTTATAAAAAAATATTCCTATAAAAAAATTTTAGAATTAATCTAAATATTAAAAAGTATAATAATATATAGGGTGTTCTATTTAAAAAAGAGAAGGTGACCAAATTTCCATAATAAAATAAGCACCCCGTAGTTTGAAAATAAATTCAATCGATTGCTTGTTCAAAGTCAAAAACCTACCTTTTTCTAATAGAACATCCTGTATATTATTTAATTCTAAGATTGATTCTAAGAATTTTTAGAAAAAGTCAAATTAAAAGAAATGAATAAAAGAAATCAGAAAAAGAAAAGGTTATCAAATTTATTTTTTCTTTTAACTTGTTTAAACCCAAGAAAATTTTGTTTGAAAGTTTTTACAGTTGGAGACTTATTTAGGTATTTCGGTAATTTTGTCTAATTTTGATTAATAGCTTATAACTCAAAAATAATGCATTTTATAAAAAATGATACCTACAAAAGATTCTTAGAATTAATCTTTCTAGATAAAATCAACACCCTATGTATGTTAAAAATATATCTAAAAGATAGCTTGTTTAAAGCAAAACAACTTTTATTTGAAACATTGTTTACGGTTGACTAAGCCTGTATATTAATTATATTATTTCTATACGTTGATTGCCATACATGTCATTACAGAAACGATTCAGGAACATTATGCAAGTTGTTTTATATCAAGTTTTTGTGTTAAGTTGTTTCAGAATTATTAGTCTTCAAAACACAGGATCAATACTTTAGCTATCGATAATAAATCCATACACATACGTAGTACATATTTGCACCGCCTAATGCAGGCATTTTTGGTTGCATACCATAGGCTGTAAAACAGTAACAAGCGCGATCATCAAAAACACATTGAAAATAATGTGTTATTTAATTCTAAGATTGATGTTTAGGTGATGTTTATTCCGAATAAATATTTCGAAATACCTGCACGAGTATTCTACGCGTCAAATGTAAAATAAAAACACCTTTTTTCCTGATTTCCCAGCGTTTCAACGTTGGGACGTTTCAATACATTCCACTGCAAGTTTTTACTTGAAAAAGGTCGAACGAGTATTCAAGTGCATTCGCACTGATAAAATGCGATATCAACACGTTGCAAGGTTAATGCGTGCCGATTCGGTTCGCTTTTAATTCATTAATTATTTTAAAGGTAAATTCTACGGTAGACTCTCCTACAACGCGATTTAATATTACGCGTTTTATGAAAACGCGTTATAGGAATTGGAGGATCGCAAATTTTGACGCATGCGCGTTGTACGAGAATCGCGTTATATGAAGATGTAGTCGCAAAATTTTTAGCGCGTTTGTAGTATTTCGCGTTGTAGGAACCGCGTCATAGGAGAGTTTACTGTATACTATAATATAAAGCGCTGTTGTTATAAAACCTAATAATTTCCTGTAGGCACTGCTCCTCTTATTTTTTCAATTACTAATTGCGGAAAAGCCTTAATCTTCCTTATTTAATCGAGAATTGGTTTTTTCAAGGGCCAACCACCACTTCGAGATGCTATGTGACCAGAACAGCAATTAAAAAATGATTTAAATTTGTATTTAAGAAAAATTAAAACAGCATGTTATTTTTGTTTTGACTATAATATCTTTACATGCCACGATTATTATCCTAATCAAGTAAGGTAATCAGTACACTGATTTTCTCAAAAACTTCACACAGAAAAATGGCTGTAAAATTACACATAAATCATTGTGAAAATTACAATAGAAATGTGGTAAGTATAGAAATTGCACGTAATTCCAATTATTTTTACAAGTCTGTGTACTATTACACCGATATTGCTGCTTTATTTCAATTACAATGGTCTTTTAGTAAAAATACAATGGAAATAAACCTTAAATTCGTAAAATTACAACGTATGTTGTGACTTTACTATTATAATAGCGGGTTTGTTGATATTGTAACGCCGACGCATGCGCTACGTTTGATCAGCTGTTTTGCAAACGAACGCCGGCACGCACACCATCGAGTGCAATATGTAGTTGGGCGCGTTGTATTTCTGTCTCCGGTAAGTAACAATGATACAGTGAACTAAAACTTATCTAGATACCATGTAGGTGTAGGTTAAAATACCATGTCACACTGCAGAACAATTGTATTGCCTTTGTAGATCACCAACGACGACAATTAGCCATTAGAAATGTCTTAACGTTAACGCCATACCTGGATGAAAGCTGTAAGTACAGTCTGCTACATTTCTTTGTGAAAATTTGCTTTAAGATTGAAGGGTTTTATACCAACAGAAAGATAATGTGCAATCTCCTTTTTAGGTTACCTTTTTTGTGTCTGTCTAATATGTTTCCTTGTTCTTACAGATACAGATGCGGAACATCTTGCACCAAGTGTGTTTGTCAGAAAAAGAGTGAACGAGCATGTGTGTTCATGGTTGACCGAAGTGCATTTATATATTTATCCGTGTGTTTTCTGTTCAAGTATTTGCGTACGCTAAGTATTTATTAATTACTTCTCTGTAATTTTATCTATACCATTTTGTTAGACCGTTTGTACTATTGTAACGTTTGACTGTGTGCATGATGTTATTGTTTTTTTTTGTATTATATGATAGATAATGCTAATATCTACTCAAGATCAGAATAAAAATATACAAATAAAAATACTGCATATTTCATTGAATATTACACTGAAATAGATGTAAAATTATTACGCATTACCTCATATTTCATTTAAAATTACATTTAAATTGATGTTCAAATATTACGGATTGCCCCATATATCACTTAAAATTACATTAAAATCGGTGTAATATTTCAGCCAAAATCTTGTAAAATCACAGTGTAAATATACAATGAGAATGTAAAAATACAATTGAGATGTTAAATTACACTGATTGTCGCAGGGCACATAAAAACCTACTATTCCTACTGTAAATTCACATCAATTTTTTTTCAGTGTAGACTGAATTCACAATTTCTAATTTCAAATCCAGAAAGTTAATACGTTTGTTTCAAACTTTGACAATCGGTAGCGTCCCTTAAATATGGGAACTGTATTTAAAAATCCAGCTTTTCACTATTTCTTTAATTTCAAAAAGCCAAAACCTAATTTAACTAGACTATTAGGGGACCAGTATGAAAAGAAAATCGTAATACAGCTGACTAAGCAACAAAAAAAAATTTTCCTCTCGCTAAAGGGTATATTGCAAAATGTGGGGGACGTCACGTTACTGCGTTGCGTATACATAAAAGGTTTGACGATGGCAAAAGTAGATGACTATCGCCGAGGAATGACCGAGGTAATCGTTACAAAGTACTCGAGGATGTAAACACACTCGTCGAGATTGGAAGTACACGGCCGACCCTAAAAATAAACAAGCGCATTGTCAATTAGCGCGCTACCAACATGCGTCGTCCTCGAACGACATTAAACTTTCAGAACTCGCTCATTCCGCCCGGAGCGACTTTTTGTTCTCGACGCAACCCCGTGTCATTGTTCCGGCTAACTAAAGTGATCATTCGCGTGCGTTTACCTTTAATTTTCCCATTAATATTTATTGCCTACGTAGGACCACATACTGCGAATGTAGGTCTAGTAAAAATAATGATAGTATATTACACTACAAGTGAAGAAACCACGTGTTTAAACTTACGCGTATGTCGGATGTCCGCACGAGGCGCAGCCGAGTGTGGAAAGAGCTTACCTTTTCCATTACTCTTATTAACCTAGATATCAACATGCAGTTGAATATTTCACTCACCTATAACAAAGAAAAACTAAAATTAATATAATACAAAAAAAAAATAAAACAATAGTATATCATAGTAGGTACACACAGAAAAGTGATTATTTGGAACGAGAAAACATAATTTCTTGAACTTATTTACTAGATTTAAATGCATATTTACTTGGATGTAGAAAGTTAGGTATATACAAGAAATGCCACATACTCAATATAAGTAAAATAATTGCTCAGATAAATGCTATCAACAAATAAATTCTTTCTTTATAAGAACCAATATTGTATTGAAAGAAGTAATTGAATTTTTCATCCCAAGAATGTTAATTTCTCCAACGAAGCAATAGTAAATCCATCCAAGTGCGTAGTTACTTGATTGAAGAAAATTTAAGACATTTAATATAACTAAGTATTGTATACTGAATAAAAACCCACCAATTATTTAACTGAAGTGATTCTCACTTCTTTCAAGTAATCCCTTTCCCTGGAATAAATATGCGGACCGTGATTTTGTCAAGGCTCGCGCGCCAGCGCGTGGTGCTAGCGCCGTAAAGGAGCCTACTACGAAAACAACAGCGAAGTACCCGTAGGGGATGTGCCTTGTGATTTATTGGGGATGTGTATTGTGATTTATAGTGTACAATAAACGTTTCAACACGGAATAGTTTGATGTAACTCACGCAACAGTTTAGAACGAGTAAGTAAATATAACATACCTATCTTGTTAATTAGCAATAGAAAACGTATTTGTGCCAAATCTTTAAAGTTCTTACATTAAGTAGCTAAAAATATTTTCCGGGAATAAAAATATACACTTCATTGAAGACTACTTACTTCTCCAGAGTAACCACTTTCTAGTAACCAAATCTAGTAATTATTCCAAGAAATAAAATTTCTTGGTTGAAGTCAATAATTTCTCGCGTATATACGAACCTACCAACTACTTCAGCCAAGTAATTCTCTCTTCGTTCGAGAGATCACTTTTCTGTGTGTACTATCGTGGCCATATATTATGTCCTCTCTTCTGCCGTCGATTTTCTCGCAAAGATAGGGCCGAAAAAATTTGAAAAAATTCTGATACTGTCCTTGATTAATATCTTACAACTCATCAAAATTAGAAAGCTGTATTTGTTGGCGTTTACCCGATTTTTTCAAATTAAGAAGAATTGGCGCTGTTTTTGCCCCGTAAATTTCATTCGTTTAACTTTAACAATTAATTACTACGGAAGTAATCGATAGATTTCAACGAATTAAAAAGAAAAATCATTTGCGGAATGCTAGCTTTCAATGTGCATTTTTGTAAAATGATTGGGTTAGTGGTTGACCCACAAAAAGCTATATTATGCAATGCCAGCAATTCCGTTATTAGAAGAGCTAAAATAATGAAATATAGACTGTAGGCTTCCCAATAATTCATATGTTTATTACATAATCATTGTTCATCTTGCATTTTCCATACCAAAGATCGTCCTGAAGCGCTGCGTGACTTCCGCCGCTGCTGTTCGGTCTTTGGTGTGGTGCGGGGTTAGCGGTGCTGTCGATAGTGAGAGAACCGCAGACAGCTTATTATCAATACACAAAAAGAACGATAACTTGTCAAGGTAGTAATTGTAAACATGAGTAAACACGCTCGCGCTCATGTGTACACATGAGCGCAAGAGATGCGAAAATATGTACCCAATTTTTGCGTTTCTAAATTCGGTGTCTTTCCGGTGTTTATTCTCCTAAACCGCTTAAAACAAAAATTTCAGATTGTTCAGGTTTCATTTAGAGTCTCTTCTATCGATTAGTGTTTTTGTGTTCTTCAGTTTTTATATAATACGGTTATAAACAAGATTTTGATGGAAGCGGATATATCAGTAACGAATGTTAACAGGACAACGCAGTTAGCATGCATATAAGCCGCATTTACTGAGATACATATCCCTTGAATTAATTGCATTCCGACTATTTGTTAATTTTTAAGACCGATATAAACATGAACAATATTTTGCGCAGATCGGTCAGAGCGATCAGTGAATCCGTCGGAGTCCGTTTTTAGTGACTTGAAGAATATGGAGTTAGCAGATTTTCCGATTAGTGGTGAATACTAAATCAAGTTTTCTTGATAAGCTCAAAAAAATATTTGAAAATTATGCCCGGTTTTCTTATGTAAATATGGAAACTATGATAACAATTTCGTTATATTGTGTCCGTAAACGCTAATCTCTTGGTCACTAGTGCATCGTGCGATCCCCCACTACCGGCACCGTCGCTGTCGATCCCTTCCCCCACACCACACCAAAGACCGAAGAGCGCCGCGGAAATGGCGGCGATCATGAGATGCTTCAACACGATCTTTTGTAGGGAAAATGCAAGATAAAGAATGATTCTGTAATAAACTTGAAACATAGGATTTATTAGGTAGCCGCTGGTGATTTTACTTTTTAATTCGTTGAAATCTATCCATTATTTCGGGAGTAAGTAATTGCTAAAGTTAGACGAATGAAATTTACGGAGCAAAAACAGCGCCAATTCTTCTTAATTTGGAACAATCGGGTAAACGCCAACAGATACAGCTTTCTAATTTTTATGAGTTTTAGTATATTAATCAAGGACGGCATCGGAATTTTTTCAAATTTTGTCGCCCCTGGATTTGCAAGAAAATCGACGTCAATAGAGCGGACTTAATATATGGCCACGATAGTACAAGTGAAAAAAAGACGTGTTTTCAGCCGAGTGTGGAAATCCTGCCAATCCTGTTCAATCCTGCCCCTAAATTTAAAGAAATAGAGTTATTAAATAAGTGAATTTTGATATCTGTCGACGAAGGTGACAGTTTATGGCGTTATCATCCGGTTAATACAAACAAACTACATATGTCAAATTGTTTATTACTGACGTTCATCGTTTGTGCAAAGTTTTGTATCAGTAAATATGGAGCTTATAGACGATATTTTTGAAGGTATTAGATTTAGATTGTGATGGAAACGCGTAAGTGAAAAAAATTTCAGAGTAAATTAACCAATAAGATGCCAAATTAAATGGAGATGCATGATGACAAACAAAACCTACATTACGTATCTAGATAAGGTCAGGCAACTTCGATAAAATCGTGAGAAATCTAGAGTGGGCGAAGGATATGGAGTTCTCAAGCTGCATTGGAGTTCTTTTTTTTTTCGTTTCGTTTAATTCCGGTGTACGTTCCCTACATTCAGAACTAACCGACTGTACAGAAGTGCCTTATCTCCTCTAACTGAATGAAAAATCATACGTCTTCAGCTCTAGGCGATTGGTATCGTGGATCCAACAGGATATTTCCACTTAACACTGGTCTTTTTATAAATCGTTTTGGAGTTATACCTATATAATAAGATGTAGGCTACCTACAGCTTATTGCTTTTACATGCTTTTTCTGAACAGCACTACACGAAAAATATTCTTACTTTATCATATGCAGTATGATACTGTATCATACGCAGTATGATCTCGTCACGCAGAAGTAAATATTGAAATTCCTTTCCGATGGCAATTGCATAAGGACCTTCAGAATCGAATGGTAGCGAGCATTTCACGACTGGCGCAATAATTATGACGTGGGTTATTTTCGCGTTTTGGGGGTCGGAGACGGGAGCCTTAAACCCGACGATATAAAGTGTAGACACTCCTATAAAAGTCCAGGAAAATGATATCGGGACATGTGTATTTATAGTCATACCTTCCCCCGGGATTTCCAATTACCCGGACGGAATTTAAATCATTTTTCGTGCGGAAAAAAGTAAGACCGGAATACATTTACGGTGCATGTTGATTGAACTTGCTGGAGCTCTGAGGGGCGACTCTAAAGAAAGAGCTCGACGCCCCCCATCGTAGGATAGAGGAAGGACCGAGGTGGATGTTTAATATTTCACCGACGTAAAGCTGGAAACAGAAGTAATACCGGAGCCCGGGCACGAACAGCCGGACGGGACGGGACGGGACGGGCGGTGGAAAGCGGAGGAAAGCGGAGGATTGGAAATGCTCTCACGTACCGCCCTCCAATATCCAGGGCGCGTCGTGTTTTATACGTCTTAGCCTGTGTTTGGGGGTTTTATGAGATTTTTTTCGTAGACAGATGTCCTGGTTATTGGTTCGCTATGTGGAATACGAGATTGGATTTATGAGGAGTCTCGCTGCCTGGCTTCCTGGCTGCCTTACCGCCAGGCTGTAGCTGTGTTTGGAAAAATTGTTTTACTGTGAAGTACCTACACACTTCCTGTGATCTTGGTTTATTTTAAAATTGTAATGTTAACTTCTAAAATTGTTATATATATATATTGGTATGAATATATATATAAACCAAAGACCAACGAGAGTTTTGGTATATTCCTATAAAAAAATTATATTTGACTTAAGAGGCTGGCTCAGCCTAACTCCAGGACTGTTCTGGTGGGCCCCTATTGGTCCAATTATTCAAACTGTTCAGTACTTTTGTGGGTTAACTATTGAATAATGATAACATCTTATAAGACGCAAACAATCTGAATTAACTATTCTAGTGTGCCAAAGTTCCATATTTATAATATCCATGCCCAATTTTAAACAATTGCTGCTCAAAGATAGTACGTATATTTGGAGGACGGGTAATATCCTGATTTCAGGAATAACATTTCAATTATATATTTTTGCGATTTGCCGCAGTAGTTGTTCCACTTTAGGTCAATGTACAATTTGAAAAAATCCAATAAATAAAAAGAAATAAAGCCACACCTTGAAGAATCGGCGTCCAATTTTTCCAGCCATGTTCGAGTCTGAACAGTGTGTCCATCTACGATGTTTTCGAGAACTACTCATTAGACGAATATGGTAGTAATGGGTCTATCTCTATCTACCATATACCACAAAAAAAGTCTGCAACTCGCTAAAATTCACATTTATATTTTACTGGAGAGATTTCGAGAGCTCTAATCTACAAATCAGATATAATCTGAAAATAAAGAAAACACCGCACAAAGCAGTATTCCAATCGAAATTAGGAGATTACATAAAAATTCTACCATTGTATCAGACATCAATCAGGTTTGTGCCTAAAGAAGTATACTATTATTTTATTAAAAACACCATGTCAATTGTTAGGTTAGCTAGCAGAATATACATATAAACAATGCTGTTTTATCCATTCTACTACCAGAGAATTCAAGCTTCAAGTATGGTATGATGCAGAAGCTCATTACGGGTTTTGTAATTGAATTTAAATTACATTACGGAGAATCAAAATCCTGTCGTACTATTTTGTTGATCGAAGAGGATTTCTAGACAAGAGATGTGATCACTAATTTTCATAATTTCCATGAACTAACAATAAAATCACCGAGGAATGCTGACGATTACCGATTTTTTAACAAATTTCTTGGTAATATTAGGTACTGGACGACGTCTATAATATTATTATATGAGAAATGTTGTATAATGGGACAGTAGACTTGTCAACCACTGACTCCAGATGTTTTTCTTCTCAAGTGCAAAGTGTATGGATAATTTATGTTTAAGACAACAAACCGCAGATTCTATTGAAATTACCCCCGAAGAACCGAACAAGCTTGACATAATAATATAATATTATAAAGTTTACGTTCTCTAATTGACTTTTATAAATAACATATGAATTAGAGATTGATAAATAAAGAATAACTTATTAAGTGTTTTGTTTTTCTTGTACGTCAACATAGGTTATGTCGACTATTTATCACAGTAAATTTTAGAGTTACCATGTTATGTTGGTAAGCATTGTAAAAATCACTATACAGCCTGATTACGTGTGTAAAAATAAATTGAAACAGCGTTAAAAACGTTAGATCGTATAATGTTGACCGCACGTCGGCGAAGTCTATCTTGTTCCAAAGTAACTTTAGCGAAAACGTCCACATCCCCACGCAAAGACCAATTCTCGACAGATTTTTTCAAACTTATCAAAAACAGCCAAGCCGCTGTCGAACAGCTGTTGGACTCCCCTCTTAAGTATTAAAATAACTAGAATGTGCAGCAAGTGTATTTGCACTAAAATGTATATATTTTTTGTATTAATTTTTTTAATGTGCCAGTTGCCACTTTTGCAGATGACACAGTTTTCTGTTGTCTACTAGCATCAACTTGTTGAACATAAGCTTGTAATCAAATATATCAATGAACCAAAACATGGAAGCTCAATGAACAAAATCTGTTCTATATTTTTTTGTGCTGGTTTTTCACTATTACACCACTCGGTACAGATCCTATTCAATTTTAAAAGTGTAGTATTTTTTATTATTTTTATTCATATAGTAACCCGCTTGTAAACAATTATATAAACAAAACAAAACGTAGCATAGTGTTAAAATCAGTGAAAGCGTATGAAAATAGATACAATTGTGTCATAGCATCCATTCATTTGTAACCGAGTAGGTTAGCGTACAATTGCCAGTTAATTAGCCGCATAACAGAGCGGTGGTAAACTGGTAAATGAGGAACAGCGAGCGCGTAAAAAGTTCATTAACAATTAGCGACATTAAAAATACATCGGCCACAATAGCCGAAGAAGTAACAAAGCTCGCCCGCCACCAGGGAGCGCGCGCCAGCCGCCCGCCGCACCGGAAAACAAAAAGCTGCATCCGACACATCCGCGCGCGTCGCCATCTCCTTTTGTCGCCGCGTCGACATTTGTTATCAAATAATTTCGCTGTCCGTGAAATGTTCGCCGATTCAGCGCCGCCCGACAACAGGTTGCATCATTGTCGCACCATTCCTTTAATGGAATTACCATAATAATATTCAGTCACTCTTATATAGTCATTCTTATATTGTCATTCTTATATTTACCATAACAGAAAGAGTGCCATTGCGCGCGAGGGGTGTTCTGTAAAGAGAGTCGTCGTAAGGGTTATTTTGGTGACGTATTGAGCTCTAACAATGCGATTCATGTCAATTCAATTGCACAAAGATGTATTCTATGTCGTCGTCGTCGGGGAAGTAAGGTTTGGGTGCCTTTTTATGCTTGAAGGCACGCGCGGATCTATAGTATGCCGTAGTAGGTACTTCGTTCGAATCTTTTACGCAACTTTGCGAACTTAAATATTTACCTCATCGTGGCGGAGAGTGAAATTTGTAGCCTTCTCGTCGACGCCTCGCCACTCGAAGTGGTGGAGGTTATCAATGAACTCGCGTTGGAAGTTTTTCTTTGCGGCTATCCGCTGACAAAGCTTTTAAGCTCCCGAATTATTCAATTGATGCTTTCGACCGTGTATACAACACGATATTTCTGATCCATGCAACTACTTTACTGCTACCTGTTGAATAAAGAAGTTAAGCATATTCGTTGGTTTTATTCTGATTTCCATCGCATAAATCGCAGAATAAATGTTTCTTAATTTTTTTATTCATTTCAGATAGAAAATTTTGTTTAATTTAACTAAATATGCATGACTCCAACAAATCTGGTGTTTCAATAGAGGCAAAGAAATATTTCTTTGCGGATAAACAACTTTAATTTACAGTTAAAATTAATAATTTGTACATTATAACAAATGAAATTTATATAGTTCGAATAATTATCATTGTCTTGAGTGAAAAAATTATAATTTCTTAAATTAACGAAATTGTTCGTTGTATTAAAATGCGATAAATCGCCAAACATTAGTTAACGTGGTCTTCTGTATACACAGTAAGTGTCTACTTCTTCTGACTTAAATATTCTAAATAAATTAATCACTAAAAGCAAATAAACTAAACTGGAGCAGACGCAAATTTTGTCCACATTTTTATTCCATCAAGTTTGTCCTGGTAGAATATATAGCCAAATCCCCAAACATTAGTTTACGTGACCTTCTGTATAAACAGTAAGTGTCTACTTCTTCTGACTTGAATATTCTAAATAAATCATTCTCTAAAAGCAAATAAACTAAACTGGAGCAGACGCAAATTTTGTCCACATTTTTATTCCATCAAGTTTGTCCTGGTAGAATATATAGGCAAATCGCCAAACATTAGTTTACGTGACTTTCTGTATAAATAGTAAGTGTTTACTTCTTCTGACTTGAATGTTCTACATAAATTAATCTGTAAAAGCAAATAAACTAAACTGGAGCAGACGCAAATTTTCTCCACATTTTTATTCCATCAAGTTTGTCCTGGTAGAATATATAGGCAAATCGCCAAACATTAGTTTACGTGACTTTCTGTATAAATAGTAAGTGTCTACTTCTTCTGACTTGAATATTCTAAATAAATCATTCTCTAAAAGCAAATAAACTAAACTGGAGCAGACGCAAATTTTGTCCACATTTTTATTCCATCAAGTTTGTCCTGGTAGAATATATAGGCAAATCGCCAAACATTAGTTTACGTGACTTTCTGTATAAATAGTAAGTGTTTACTTCTTCTGACTTGAATATTCTACATAAATTAATCTGTAAAAGCAAATAAACTAAACTGGAGCAGACGCAAATTTTCTCCACATTTTTATTCCATCAAGTTTGTCCTGGTAGAATATATAGGCAAATCGCCAAACATTAGTATACGTGACCTTCTGTATAAACAGTAAGTGTCTACTTCTTCTGACTTGAATATTCTAAATAAATCATTCTCTAAAAGCAAATAAACTAAACTGGAGCAGACGCAAATTTTGTCCACATTTTTATTCCATCAAGTTTGTCCTGGTAGAATATATAGGCAAATCGCCAAACATTAGTTTACGTGACTTTCTGTATAAATAGTAAGTGTTTACTTCTTCTGACTTGAATATTCTACATAAATTAATCTGTAAAAGCAAATAAACTAAACTGGAGCAGACGCAAATTTTCTCCACATTTTTATTCCATCAAGTTTGTCCTGGTAGAATATATAGGCAAATCGCCAAACATTAGTTTACGTGACTTTCTGTATAAATAGTAAGTGTTTACTTCTTCTGACTTGAATATTCTACATAAATTAATCTGTAAAAGCAAATAAACTAAACTGGAGCAGACGCAAATTTTCTCCACATTTTTATTCCATCAAGTTTGTCCTGGTAGAATATATAGGCAAATCGCCAAACATTAGTTTACGTGACTTTCTGTATAAATAGTAAGTGTTTACTTCTTCTGACTTGAATATTCTACATAAATTAATCTGTAAAAGCAAATAAACTAAACTGGAGCAGACGCAAATTTTCTCCACATTTTTATTCCATCAAGTTTGTCCTGGTAGAATATATAGGCAAATCGCCAAACATTAGTTTACGTGACTTTCTGTATAAATAGTAAGTGTCTACTTCTTCTGACTTGAATATTCTAAATAAATCATTCTCTAAAAGCAAATAAACTAAACTGGAGCAGACGCAAATTTTGTCCACATTTTTATTCCATCAAGTTTGTCCTGGTAGAATATATAGGCAAATCGCCAAACATTAGTTTACGTGACTTTCTGTATAAATAATAAGTGTTTACTTCTTCTGACTTGAATATTCTACATAAATTAATCTGTAAAAGCAAATAAACTAAACTGGAGCAGACGCAAATTTTCTCCACATTTTTATTCCATCAAGTTTGTCCTGGTAGAATATATAGGCAAATCGCCAAACATTAGTTTACGTGACTTTCTGTATAAATAGTAAGTGTCTACTTCTTCTGACTTGAATATTCTAAATAAATCATTCTCTAAAAGCAAATAAACTAAACTGGAGCAGACGCAAATTTTGTCCACATTTTTATTCCATCAAGTTTGTCCTGGTAGAATATATAGGCAAATCGCCAAACATTAGTTTACGTGACTTTCTGTATAAATAGTAAGTGTTTACTTCTTCTGACTTGAATATTCTACATAAATTAATCTGTAAAAGCAAATAAACTAAACTGGAGCAGACGCAAATTTTCTCCACATTTTTATTCCATCAAGTTTGTCCTGGTAGAATATATAGGCAAATCGCCAAACATTAGTATACGTGACCTTCTGTATAAACAGTAAGTGTCTACTTCTTCTGACTTGAATATTCTAAATAAATCATTCTCTAAAAGCAAATAAACTAAACTGGAGCAGACGCAAATTTTGTCCACATTTTTATTCCATCAAGTTTGTCCTGGTAGAATATATAGGCAAATCGCCAAACATTAGTTTACGTGACTTTCTGTATAAATAGTAAGTGTTTACTTCTTCTGACTTGAATATTCTACATAAATTAATCTGTAAAAGCAAATAAACTAAACTGGAGCAGACGCAAATTTTCTCCACATTTTTATTCCATCAAGTTTGTCCTGGTAGAATATATAGGCAAATCGCCAAACATTAGTTTACGTGACTTTCTGTATAAATAGTAAGTGTCTACTTCTTCTGACTTGAATATTCTAAATAAATCATTCTCTAAAAGCAAATAAACTAAACTGGAGCAGACGCAAATTTTGTCCACATTTTTATTCCATCAAGTTTGTCCTGGTAGAATATATAGGCAAATCGCCAAACATTAGTTTACGTGACTTTCTGTATAAATAGTAAGTGTTTACTTCTTCTGACTTGAATATTCTACATAAATTAATCTGTAAAAGCAAATAAACTAAACTGGAGCAGACGCAAATTTTCTCCACATTTTTATTCCATCAAGTTTGTCCTGGTAGAATATATAGGCAAATCGCCAAACATTAGTTTACGTGACTTTCTGTATAAATAGTAAGTGTCTACTTCTTCTGACTTGAATATTCTAAATAAATCATTCTCTAAAAGCAAATAAACTAAACTGGAGCAGACGCAAATTTTGTCCACATTTTTATTCCATCAAGTTTGTCCTGGTAGAATATATAGGCAAATCGCCAAACATTAGTTTACGTGACTTTCTGTATAAATAGTAAGTGTTTACTTCTTCTGACTTGAATATTCTACATAAATTAATCTGTAAAAGCAAATAAACTAAACTGGAGCAGACGCAAATTTTCTCCACATTTTTATTCCATCAAGTTTGTCCTGGTAGAATATATAGGCAAATCGCCAAACATTAGTATACGTGACCTTCTGTATAAACAGTAAGTGTCTACTTCTTCTGACTTGAATATTCTAAATAAATCATTCTCTAAAAGCAAATAAACTAAACTAAAGCAGACGCAAATTTTGTCCACATTCTTATTCCATCAAGTTTGTCCTGGTAGAATATATAGCCAAAACGCGAAACATTAGTTTCCGTGACCTTCTGTATAAACATTGGTTGTCTAATTCTTCTGGTCAGGGTGCGATTAATCGTATCACAAATAATTCCGTAGGGCAGTAACAGAGGCCATAAAACGGACCGTGGTATTCCCATTGGAAGTCCGAACGCCCGAACGGGGCTAATATTTTTATGGGCGATCGGCAGAGATACCGCAGGGTCGGACAGTGCGATGCGACGCGATGGCAATGCGACGCCCATTGCCGCTAATCGCTTCCGGGCATGTATCAAGCGGCAAGTCTGGACGACCGGAGCCGCATAACTCTGCGTCCAGTGGCCGGAAGCGGGCCGGATTACAGGAAGCCACGTGTTTTATTAATATGGGCATTGCGAAAGATTTATTATTTTAGATAGTTCGTCGTTCGGCCGTTTCCTCTCCAAATTTGCGGGCACTCGATGGCCGGCCGGCAGTCCGGAGTGCTCCGGACTCCGGACGGACGCTTTTCCTCTCTCTCTCTCACCGGATCGTACAAAACCGGACCGTTAACAATTTGTCAGAAGCGGCCAAAATACGACTACCTCTGTGTCCCGACCGGACCAACGAAATTTCCATTCGACTAACGGTGGTAATATTTATGGTTTATCCAAGTGTTTACTTCAAAATTAGTAAAATATACTTACATGCTGGCAAAACGAATTCTAATAATAGGACAGGCCATAAGGCGTTAAAACAAAGTGGCTACAGCCAACCATACTAATTTTACTTCATTGCATCTGTTGGTAAATGTCCATAATGCAAAAAAAAATTGATAAAGGAAAGGAGTTAATTAAAACCTATATTTATTAGGTTCTATAACGTAAGATTATTTTCATTTATACAGGGTGTTGCATTTAGGCGTGACGGAAAGTCAGTACATTTTTTTAAATGGTATATCATACTAT
This sequence comes from Aphodius sticticus, assembly GCA_963966075.1. NCBI lineage: Eukaryota > Metazoa > Arthropoda > Insecta > Coleoptera > Scarabaeidae > Aphodius > Aphodius sticticus. The sequence continues at coordinate 1,064,868 of OZ014508.1, read as the reverse complement.
ATTATGAATACATACTAAGGAAGTTGTCTTTCCAACTGTGTAAGCTGTAAGCTGATCGTAGCATGCACTAGTTTTTAAACATTTTTAAATTGCTTTTTCTTGAGATTTATAAACGGAACACCCTGTATATTATTTGCTAATTGAAATGTCTCTTAAGTTCTTTGTAATTTATATTCACTATATCGTGTATCTATTTTTACTGGTTTTTGTGATATTTGCAATTTGAAGAGTATTATGCTGTTTAGTATCTTAATATTGCTCTGTACACAGTGTGCTGGGTAGCAGGATGTAAAATATTTAAAGAGTTATAGAAGGGGTCATTTAGAACCTATTTAACTAGATTTATTCATATAAAAAGTATTACGGTTATCAAGGTATTACACAATTTTATAAGTATGTTTTACAATTTTTACAAATGTACAGCAAGCGAACCTAAAGACCTAGTAACTTCAGTTGGGCTCCGAAGTAAACCAGAAACAGTGTAATTTTAGGGGGACTATCGTGAAAAATTGTTCATTTGTGTGAACATTGTGCGAAGACGTTTCATTGTAATAGTATGTGCGCTCATACACAAAAACGAACAGACACGCTAAAACTTGTCTTGATGAGCTACGTTTGAGAACGGATTTATATTCAGTACAAAGAACAATCAACAATATCTACTATTTTTAATTGGTTTAAAATAGGTTATTTTTCTGGAGAGACAATTGAAAATTGGGATAATATGACTGATAGTATGGGGTAATATTGACAATGTGAATGGAAAGTGGTTTATTTGAAAGTGTTTGTAAAAGATTTTTTTTAATCTTGTTTTTGTTGCATATTTGGTTTTTGTGTGTGAGCACATAAATCACGTCAAAGAAAATCTGATTTTCGACACTCAGAAGTCAACAAATTTTTACGATACTTAACCTAAAAGTACAGAGCTTAGGGTTTACTTTAGCAGTAATTTAAATTTTTAAATCGCGTGTTTGGTTGCCTCACGATAGACGGCAAAATATACTTACAAAATTTCATATAAAATTATGTTAATATGTTGACAACGGTAATACTTTGTATAAGGATCAAGCTGGTTAAATCGCTTCTAAATTATCTCTTAGTTAAATTATCGCCAGTTGGAAACTTTGCATCAAACTACCAAGTACCTTATTCACAGCAATATTAAAATTAACAATTGCGTTACATTTTCGTAAAATTGCAAATATCACAAAAAATAGTAACATTTTGTGTATGACATACTACATATAAATTAGAGCAAAATAAAGGGTTATTACAACCAACGCATATTATACAGGCTGTCCCATTTAAAAAAAATGAGAAAAATCCATTTGAAAAACATCAAAATTTAGTAAGTTGAATGAACACCCTGTATAGTGTATCTAATATCTTTGGATACTATCGTCTACCTACTGGCTTTGACTATTGTCTCACATAGTTTATAGTCATTATCGGCAAAAATGTTGTTTTTACATAGTTTTTAAAAAGATCCTTCAACGGGCATATTTTGGAAAAACAGTTGAATATCTCTGGAACTATTAACGCTGTGACTTAGCAACATACACGGTTGGATAAACAAATTTAGCAGTATTCATAATATAATAAAATATACAGGACGTTCCATTTAAAAAAACGTACATACTTTCCGTCACACCTAAATGCAACACCCTGTATAAATGAAAATAATTTCACGCAATAGAAAATGGCGAGTCAAACAACTTTGGTATAAAATACTTTTTTGTTTCTCAAACGATTTATTAACTATCGACCGCCGGGATACTAATAACTCACCCTGTATAGTCTTGATTTTACCCACACTCAACGTTATGCATATTATTGGGGTGTGACAAAAAATAATTTCTTTTGTTATTTAGTTATTAGTTATGTAGTAGGTATTAAGTACTTCATTAAAATAATAAATAGAAAATTTCTATCAAACTTGCAAGTTAAATGGTACGCTTTTAAGGTATTCGCAGGTTTTTGGCGTTTTATTCTGCTTTTGCATTTATACGCTTCATATCAGGAGTCGGAGTCGAAGGTATCTTGTAAATTATAACAGAACCTTTGTTAATGTTGTATTCAGTGTTTATAAAAATTGTTCTTATGTAATATCGTTGATTGTCAACGAATATAGATAGTCAGCCATGGGTTAGTTGGGGCCTTGACATCCAGAGGGCAGCGTTTTGAGCAAGATTCATTCACAAATTATAGCCTTTTCAACATATATTTATGCTCGGACTTGCAGACCACCCTGACCTCTGAATGTCAAGGCCACAACTAACCCATGGCTGACTACCTATATCCATTGACAATCAAACCTTAATAAATTGATTAATTTAAAAGCAAATAAAAACAAATTTCACCATTCCTGCGAGATACCAAAATCACGAGTTGCATGGAAGTGCATAGAAGAAGCAGGAGCGTACTTTGAGCACACGAAAAGTACGCGTCTTCGCATCATTCTCAGCCAATAATGACAGTGATTAGGGTTGGAATATAAACAGGTAACCACGGTCATCTGTAACAAGGTAATGCCAGGGATGGCACTCGGTCCGTCAGGAACCATGTCATTACCTAACTCGGTCGTTAGCCGTAACGATCAATCATTATTAAGCAACTAACATTTAATTTCTGGTGTGAAGTCGTACATTTCGTCCAATCGGCCAAACAGATCTTCAGTTTTCACGGTTGCACGCCGGCTCGTCGACAGCATTGGCCGATTATAGATATAATTGCATGACTGAGGTTGAGCTAAGTCGTTATAATGATTGTGATGATCATTTGATGACTTGACGGTTTGTGGACGACGCGCGATGGTCGGCAATAAGAGAAATTCCGCCGGATTCTTTGGATTCTGGAGGAGGGAGGACGGAGGGCGGACGTAGGGTCCTGACGGGCGTTATTAAGGATGCACGCAGGTATTTAATATAATATAACCAAATGCTGGCTGGGGCAAGCATTTGCTACCCACACGCTACTGCCGGACGGGAAGAAGGCGGTAGTCGACGGTCCCTGTCTACGTTTTTCAGGATTATAACTCTATCATTCACCGAACAAAATTTGGTTTGCTGCTTATCATATTTCGATTTTCCCAAAAAGTGGACTAAATTCAGAAATGCTGCCTTCAGATTTAATGTGCGTTTGTTTGATTTTGTTCTTTGCTACCAGGATAGTCACGTAGCATTATTGATTATTGTATTTTTGATTAACTTTAGTACTTTGAAAAATGTATAATGCAATCTTGGTAGTAACACAAAACTTTTGATTTTATGTTATTTAATTTAATTAGAGTTTTTCTTAAGTTTGAGTAGGGTTGCCAAGTGTTAATTTTGTTAGTCCTGCAAAACACGTGCGCAGGATGCTTAATGTCCCGGAGTTTTATAGCGACCGCTAATTTGATGGACAAATTATAATTATCCGTCATATGTAGGTATATAATGCACGACGCTGTAATAGTAATCTCATTAATTTAGAATATTTAATAAAAAAAATAATATAAAATACATACATATATGTGATAATATTCAAGACACATTTCTGTGACGCATTAAGATTTATTTTGCTGTTGTTCTTTTCTTTACAAGACGCACCCACACCACTGAAAGGAGAAAGTAAAGTAGGTACAAACTTAAAGGTTTGCTATGAGATACATCTGAGAGAATTATTTAGAGTATTGGATTCAGCTGAATTAAATTTATAAAAAAATTCCAAAATCACAACAATCACAATCATTTTCTTCATTTAGAGCCCCACTTCAGTCAATTCTTGAATTTGATATAGGTGCAAATGTGTATTTTGTCTATTAAAATTCGAGGATTTGTGAAAATAGACCTTATTTTTTGTTCGATTAAATTTATAATTTGATGAGTTTTTCAATACTTTTGATGTCACTTATTGCTTAAAAAACACATAATAAGATAAGAAAATTATATTTTTTATTAAAAATTTTAAATTTCAAAGTAGGGGTTTCTAGGAAATAATAAAATTTTGAATGCTACTTAAACAACAACATATTGATCGTCAATTTTTTTCACAAAGGTATAGAAAGAGAAAATAATTTTTGTATTTATAGTTTTTTTATTTTCCATTAAGAATGTCATGTAGCTAGTTTGACTAATTCGGTGATATTTGAAATTTAAAAATATATATATATAGCAAAGTGAAGTATTCTAACATGGAACCTTATTTGTTCTGCAAGTAGGTTGTTTTGTAGTTTGATGCGGTTGGTTAAATGCGTGCAAAATAACCTCCTCTATTACCGCTTAAAAACCACCAAGCAACATGTATACAAAGCACTATTAAGGTAAGTTTTCTCATTAAATTTCAAATCACAAAAACTGGTAAATATAAGTAAGTACATGACATACCTAATTTAAAATAAAGCCACTAAGACTTTTAATTCAGACAGGATAAGAAACTTTTGTTATATTTGTAATTGTAGAATTTATATTTGTGGTGCTAATGACTATGTCAACTTTTTTGAAACAATTATTTCTTTCTGAAGATATCTGGCTATTCGTTTTGAAAGGAAATTGATAATAGTTATTTCATTTATTTTATATTTTATAACAAATGCCCCTAATTTCGCACCAAGCGTATATTTTTATATTTTTATTCCGACAAATATAAATATCTAGTAAATCATAAGTGTTTTAAATATTTTCAAATAAGATTTACTATTAAGAAATCTAAAACATTTATGTTTAACCATTTTTAAAGAAACACAATATGTAATAGCTCCTTAGTCGTCTTCAGTCTGCCCTCTCTACCTCATCTGTATTTTAATGTTTCTTGCATCTGGAATTTTTACTGTTCTCTTTTTCTTGGCGCTCTTTTAGTTCTGTTCCTTTTTCGCTTCCTTTCTTATTTCTCTAGAATGATTTTCATTTGTGCGTCAATCTTTTTTTATTAAGAAATATTATCTCCAAGAATCAGAGTGAAGAACAGTTTTTTTTTCCTTTTCTTGGCGTTTTAGGCAAGAATAATGATCTTTTTAATGGAGATGGAATGAGTTCAACTGTTAGCTTTAGAGGTGGTTAATGGCAAAATCGCCGCTCTCTGCTGCTATCTCCTATGATACCTGTCGCATAAGGGCTTTATAGTATTATTATTATAATAATATAAAGCATTTTTAGTCAGCCGAAATAGATATTATTACAATTTTCTAAATTACTCTTATTCTGTAGCGATGTAAAAGAAGTCGAGGTGCAGTTACCTTATAAGGAAAAAACCAACTTTTAGCAGAACATTCTGACCGTTAGAACATTGGTACAATAAAAAACGATTGTGGGTTGATAAGTGTAATGTCAAATCAACAAAAATATACTCATACTCACTCCTAAAATATAGTTCAATATTGTAGGTTTCTTATTTTATACAACTAAACAGAAATATGTCGAAATTTAGGACACTGTCTGAATTTTGGATGTTTACCAATTAAACACTGAAGTAAACTCTTGTTTAAAGGAATAAAAGGTTACTACGAGCTAGGATCACCCTGTAGAGCGCATTTATTTCTTTATACTTTTTTCTATACCTATTGGTTGTGTTTATTATTTGACACGTCAATATCTTTAAACCAATAGATGCAACATGTAGTTGTAAATGTCTTTTTGACACATACACACGCCAAATTATTGAGACACTAGTACTTTTTACAGAACTCTGCAGTTTTGATGTTGCTTCTTAAAGTGGTAGGTACAGCATTGGGTCAAGTACTCTACCTTGTGGTACTCCACGTGTAATGCTTTTGAGAGTTAAGTACTGATCATTTGCTTACTTAAATTACCCGCAATATAACTGTAGACATTTTTGGACTTCTTATACGGTAATTATTTTAAAAGCTCGATACCTTTTTTGCACGTATTATAAACGGTGTAAGCGGTACACTTAAGGCGAATTATAAAACTTAATTATGGCCGGTCATTAACTGCAATGATCTTTTAAGAACGGGAACTGCACCAACTTCGGTGCAACAATATCTTTCTGCTTCGTCGCTGGGTATACTGGTTTCGCTCCGCGTTGGTATAACAGAAAAATGTGACGTTAATTATTTCCCGATAATTATATAACGCGTTGATTAGTCGATGTTTCAACATGGGCATTGTGGGACCGTGACTCAGCCACGGCGGACTTTATTAAAACCCGTCACTCCGCACGACCGACACACAAGCAGCAACGGCAGCAACCTTCGTCTTCTCGTGGAGAGAAATAGAACAAGAAAGTTTATTATGTGTCGGTTGGATGCGAAAGAGGAGGAAAGGAGAGCGGGATGGGATGGGTTGGTGATGGAAAAATGGAGAAAAACGAACTGAAAAATAGCGTATATGAAATGCGGAACTGTGCGGGTGAGAGATGTCGTCGTCTGCAGGAGTCGCGCGGTGCGGTGTGGAGGAAGTCTCGGTGAAATAATTACGGTGCGTTTTGCCGAGCTAAGTAGTAATTAGAAATGCACTCCTGTCGCGAACAAACCGCTCGAGTAATTATGCACTTAGGATACACATTTTAATTATCAGTAAACTCGGCTCACTAGTAATAACTCGTCGTCTAATTAAGTTGTTACATTCGGAATATTTAATTAGTGGGCAGGTACTTGTGTAACTTCTCCTCGTCTAGATTATTCCTCCTACATATTCCACTGATTGAAATTCTTAATGTTTGTACCTACTAGAAAATATACTCAGTTTGTCCCATTAGTTTACCCTCGAAAGAGTGTGGCTGTTTTCGTTAGCAGAAGCACCTCCTGCAAATCTACTCCTACGTTATATACTTTTGATATGAAGCCTAAATAATTTTACAATTCTTTGCATTGCTTACTAGTGTATTTCTTATTCTTAGTGCTAATTATTTGTTGTTTAGTGTTCACTATAGTGACTTTTTATTACCCTACTAGTAGCATTTTATTCGACGTTCTTGCTTTGTATTTTAATTTCAACAAAATGTCTATTAATTGCTGTCACTGTACTCGGTAAATTACTATCTAATAATCGTGGTGTATCCATAAAAACGTAATACTTAAAGCCGGAGCTTCATATTTGTATACTTGCCAAATATCAAATATTTGCCAAGTATGTCCACCTGAAAAAATAAATTTATATATTCGACGTTCGGCTGTGTGGACGAGTTTTTTACGTCAAATACTTGGTATTTGCAATACCCAGTTGAAGTGGGTATAGCAAATGCCAAGGCGACAAATATTGGAACATTTATTTGTACACGATGAAGATTTTAGTACGCTATTTAATTTTTTCAATTTTAATTTTGCTTTGTGTGAAGTAAGGTCGTAAACGAAGATTGACAATAGATTTGTAATTATTAGTAAAATGTATGATGTATGACATTGGAAATATCTACATCTTTTATTTAGTACACTATCTACCGATTGTGTCCTAAGTTGATGCTTTTCTATGAACAATATAGAAGAGCCTGTCTATAAAATAAGTTATTTGGAAAATTATATTTTATTTGCTTGTTGTATTTATATACATATTTGTTGATTTTTATGATGTTTATCATTCGAAGAGAAATGAAAACGGTTAACAATATTTTAACAGTAGCCAAAGTTTTGTGTACGTTTTTATATAGGTAACAAAAAAGTTATACTTTGAACTAATTTTTTTTTAATTTTAGTCCCAAATGCTAAGACATTTATACAACGAACCTAGCAGTACAATAAATTGAATTTAGTAGAACTTTAAAAATGGCGAAGAAATCATACCCAACATTTTGCTTATGGGCTACATCTTCATAATTTAAATTAAAAATTATTTATTCTTCTTTTTTTAAATTTGTTCTCACCAAATGACCTATTGTATTGAGTTTCAGAGCCTGTTGAAATTAGATGCTGCAAATTATTAATACAGAATGAAACAAAAAAATCACTAAAATGAAACAGTTTAGTCAAGAATTGTTTATAAATTTCCACAATAATGCCTTCTTGGTACGCTACAGTGACTTCTGGACTTATGTAAGCAATTAAACATGTGTCGGTATTATAAAATAAAATCTTGCTTGTTCGTAATCAATTTATCAGTTTGATTTGAAAAAGCTATAAGCTAATGTGTAAAATAAGGCGAACTAATCAAGAAAGCTAATTACAATCATATGAATATTGTACAAGTTTGTTGGTATGTGAGAGATTTTTTGAGTATTATGCAAATCAACCGGCAAAACAACAAAATGAAAAAGGAATCACTCATGGCATCGTTTAGAGCCACCAATAACAAAAATTTTCGATTTGCTTGCTAAATATATTCGCCAAATATTTGACATTTGGAAAATATTTGATATTTGGCAAGTATACGAATATGAAGCCCCGGCTTAATGTCTGTGTTTAGTTGACAATTAAAAAGAATTAATGGCAGAAAGTAATATATAGGATGTTCATAAAAACAAAAACTCATCTAAATGTTGAAAATCAGCATCTACCTATTGTCTTTGTTTATTACGCAACCAAGATGTAAGATAATATTTGAAAAATGTCGTTATTCTCAGAAACTATTCTCTTTTAAAATATTGTTAAAATAGGAAGGACTTTTCATTAAATGAAAATAGGGGATATTTTTTCCACCACGACTAAATACAACACCATGTACAAATGAAAATATTTTTTATTGTTGAAAATGATTGGTCAAACAACTATGACATAAAGCATTTTTATCTTTCTCTTAAGACAACGGAAATATAGCCCTATGCACTGTTAATGAATCAACCTGTATAACCTGCCGGACGATCGATATTCCTTCCTGACTCTAAATTTTCAGATCTCCACCATTTGGTACATTCTAAGGAGTGATAAGTGGGGACTGCGGCTTCACAAACACCCTATATTGTTTACCTATTTGTTAAGGTTAAGGTTAAGGTTCTTTATAATTATTACTGTCGATATCAACGATATTAAAACTATTAGTCTCAAGTAAGGTTAACCAAGTATCTAAGGTGGTCGGTTCATGTGAAATATTATGTCAATTCCAAATGGTTAAACTAAAATTTGCTCTACCATAAAATAGTCTAAAATGTACTTGGGGAACCTTATGGTTCTCGGGTAGCGGTTTGCTGATTGGAAACCATATACTTAAATCTATCATATTACCGCCTTCTAGATAGGATATAAATTATAATGCCATTATGGTTACATTTGATCACTTCGTTTATTTACTCCGCAATTGACATTAATAATATTTTACCTGTGTAATATTTTACCTGTGTTAATTCACGTAACAATTCTACACAACACAACAGATACACCGCGAACAGTAATAACAAGACACACAACGAAATAACCCATGAACAAAACAGCTGTACCGGCCCGTCTTGACCGGCCGCGTACCTGTACATAACCTCTACACAAACATTCGCAAAAAATAGACTTACCGAGTGCGGCCGCGTCCCAAAATCATCATCAAAATCGTTGTAGGCCTTATTGTCCACATCGTAATCACACTGGCACAAAGAACAAACGCGAGAAATCAAAAAGATCGGCGTAAAACGGAGCCAAAATGTTGATAACGCCCGCACCATCTTGACTGTCAACATACTAGAGTCGAACCGGAAATATTGCAAGGCCCGCTTGTTTTTTGTTTCGCGTCGCCGTGTACCATAGAGTATACGGAATTGATTAGAGTGCTAGCGCTTAGGTTGGGATGTTAGAGTGTTGTTGTCTATTGAGATTTCGAATGGGGTATTTGACTATTATTGGAAAACCATCTTAGTGTGTTTATTCCTTCACTCTACATTGTAAATGCATTATTTTTCGTAATTATTTCCTCAATATTTCATAAAAATCAGCGTTATAAATTGAATCACAAAAAGTCCCGCCAAAACGATACTTTCTGTTGTGTGGCGTCACCCGTTAGTAGATGTCAAATCGGCCCATATGGTCTGTCAGCATCGGCATCGTCGTCGTTTAGTAATTGTGTTGTATGATGTGTTGTTTTCACAATTTCTACATAATAATGGGTTATAAATGGTGTATAAATCCACAATGCAGAAATACGTCAAGAAAAACTCCGGATAAACTATTTGTAGCTGTTCCGCAAGATTTGAAACTGCGAAGAAAGTGGTTGACTCGTAGAAATCTAAATTAAATAAATAGCGGCCAATACAAGTGTTTTTTGTTGTGAAGATTACTTCGACATAAGTAAAACTGACTAGAATAAGTTATCTATCGTATTTTCGAACCAGGTATTCTCTGATCTGGCCGCTTAAGGTTAGGGCTATCCTAACCTACAAAGTGACGCTCTGCATAATAGGTGGACTAACGTCATACGGCGTTTATCTGCATATAAGAGAGAGACAGCCGACACAGGTTATCTGAGCATTGCTCTCCCCATACCCTACCCTGACAAACCGAACGCGCTCTAAGCGTACTAACGAATGACGTCACTGGAGACTGAGCTAATTACAGAGCGTTTTCTATCACGTGATAGGACGTGAATAGAATTCAATTTTAATTTTTGTTTTTAATAGAAATAAAGCACTTTTGTTAAAGGTAATAACAAATAGTTTTCTTAAACTGTAATCTATAGAATGACTATAATACAAGCCATATTTTTAATACAGTCAAATACCCTATTGAATCGGATTATATAGATGATATTATTATATTATTAGATATTATTGATGGAAAGACTAGTACAATGCGTTTTAAATTTTGACCTTATGAAGAACGGTCTGTTTTTTAAAGCAAAACAACTTTCTTCGCGTCTTCAGGTTTAAGCCAAGAAATAGATATCTATCAAAATAAAGGTGCTAAGAAACATTGTGACTGCCATATGACGATCCAAAAAACGTTTTTTTTTTGTTTCAACGTTGTCAATAATAAACTTAACACCTATCAACACCGTACCTAATCTATAATCATAGGAAAATAAATCTAGTCTTGCCACATGAGGCCATTTACAGTCAATCATAGGTAATTATCATTATGTGGGTTATAATTTTATAACTAACACTTTCCAGGTTGGATGCCGTAACGTATGCTAATTATTTCTGGTAATAGGCGAGAAAATAGTCAACGGAAAAACTAAATTACGATCGCGATAAGATCTAAGCGAAAATAATTACGTACAGCGTACGTAACGTTCCATGCGCTAGCTGTAAGTGTAATTACTATAATCGAGGTGTTGAACGTAGTCGTCCGTATGATAAAGGCTCCACGTGGACACTGGATATTTGTATATAATATTTAGTTTTAGGTTTTCAAAAAAGAAAAGTACCGCGCTGCTAAGTCTTCACAGAAAACAACAGTAAGTAAATTATTAACGAGATGATTAATTATTTGTTTAAATTTGAGTACAAGTTCGCAATTCTAATTTCAGAGAGATTTCTATATCTCTAGATGTGGTCTGTAACATTTTCATGGCTGTGATATATAGCTACGGTGCTAAAATAAATTTTTTTCTACATAGTTATTCGAGTTTTTGTAAAATTTGGGGTCAGAACACTTGTGAAAATTCCACAAAATGATAAAGAAGTTGCCTACAGCTATAAGGGCTTGTTATTTTGTATTCTTTTATTTCAAAAATGAAAAAACTAGTACTCAATTATGAGCTGTTACCTGCTTATTGATTTCTTAAAAAATATATAGGTCGTTAAAATTATACATATAAACAGCGTCGGTCCAATACGTAAATGGCCAAAATAATAAAATTTACAGAGAGCATGAAAAAGTTTAGATTTGTTTGGAACCAGATGCAGACTAGCTGATTTATTTACTGGGCATGCAAAGATTTATACAATAAATTATATTTCCTTTCCATCCGTTCATATGATTAATTATCTGTAGTCTCTTTATTTCCACATAAGCCACGTGTCTTCAAAGCCATGGTATCAAAAAGAAAGTGTCCAGTATGACAGGTATGGGCAAGCTGGCCCTGGTATATATCTGACATTCTTTTTTTTATTCTTTTTTTTTCACGTGATAAGTCAAGTCCGATTTTTATCAGCTCTCTTCCAGAGCTTAAAATTTCAGCCATGGGAGCATCCTGGGACCAATTAGGCCTGCTGATTGTCATGCTAGGATGTTTTGGAAGATGGAACATTGAAATTATGTTCACATACCGGAGAGCGGAGCCGCAACAAGACGAACATACATAAAGACGTCAAGAATCAAGTCCAGACAAGACCCACATCAACTGGAACAACTCCAACAGCGAGATCTTCAATGTCTGCCTGCGATTGCCCTAATGTTTGGTTACCATCGCTTGCCGTCCTGCTTCTTCAAAATCTTAACCTATACCAGTTGGCTATAGAGTTATTGATAGATCTATTTGATTGCCCTAATGTTACCAGTTGGCTAACATTTTTGGCTTGCCATCGCTTTCCATACAGAGAAGAACGAACAGCATGGCCCCTGGACTGTCACTGTCACTAACAGTAATTTTTTTTCAAAATTGACAAGCGTTCAGGTACTGCCCCTGTTTAATGTTTACTACCATTTCCTTTAGCCCATCTAGAAGAAGGCGGTGTTCTTATGCAAGTGACAGGAAGCGGCTGCTACTCTTGGTGAACACCACTCCGTACTCTTCTAGAGTACCGACAGATACATCTGGCTGGCAGTAGTCACAACCAGGGCCCCCCTTTTGCTGACACAGAGATGTCAGTGCCTCCTCCCGACGTTGGCCAGGCTTCAGTTACACCCATGTAGGAGAGGGCCATATTGTTATGCGCAATAAGCTGCATTCTGACATCTGATCCATGTTGGGCAAGACGGTGAATACCAGAAGTCCGTGTTTCTATCATTCACCACTTCAAGATGATCACAAGTGACACAAAGCTACTCTTGGTGTACTCCGAGAGCACCCAGTAAACTTGAGTACCGCCGGATACATCTATCTGGCAATAGTCTCAACCAGTGTACCTTTTGCTGATACCCAGATGTCGGCGCCACCTTCCGATGTTGGCCAAGCTGCAATTTCGGTAACGCATTACACAATTCAAGGTTGTATAAGCACTATAAAATTTCCCCAGACTGGGTCCAGAAATTAGATCACTTCTTACGGATTCAGCAGAGTTTCGAGATTCAACACATTTGAATACTCAAAGAATAATAGTCTTCAGTTATTGGGGGAGGAGTAGGTGCATTAAAATATTATGGTGTATTTTGCAAAGTTTGAAAGTTAGTGGATCAAACCAAAGTTCCTCAGTTTATTACTCTTTCTCAATAATTATGGCGACTTACCGTAAGGTTAGACAAACCTCCAATTAGGTCATCAACAACACCCCCAATCAATTAGTTATTGATTGTTGAAGCTTTCTAATTGTGAATATCGAAATATTCACAATTTGCAGAGACCAGAAGTCAACTATTTCATCTTGTGAATTCTGGCGCATTGTCCTGGGAGCCTGATGACTGGTCTAAAGTACCCTTTCAAGGCAGACATCTTTATATATGGTACCAGTATACAATATCCCAACCGTCAGAACCAGAAACCTTTCTCGTTGGAGGCTAGTCTTTAGACCATATTGAAATGCTTACATTGGGCAAAGAATCTGGGTGACCATATTAGGTCGATATTCAGGGGCGACTAAGATGTGTTGTATCAAGGTGGCCCAATTCTTCAGATCAGTTTCTGCCTCCAAATTTTCTTAAGAAAGAAGAATCGGGTGGCTCTAATAGTAAAACAAGTTTTGTGGATATTGGGATTTCTCATCAACTTCCAAAATTGCAAAATTCTGTTTGTGAATTATAGCCAGGCCACTCTAGTAATTATTAAGATCTAGCTTTAAAATGTTTGAATTCGTTAATTCAGAGAGAATATTTCAAAATAATTTGAATATATTTGAGTTTATACAAGACTATTTTATAGAAAGTGTCTTGTCTTTTAAGCAACATTTCTTAGCTTCAATATTCTTACCTGAAGTGGTGACCTTAGATGACTATATAAAGTGGTACACTCTGTATAAAGACTGACAATTTTTCAAATGAAAACTTTTAGATATCCCTATCGCAATACCTTGTATCAATGAAATTGTTTCTGAGCATTTACCAGATTAAACAAAGCATCCCAAGGATGTTTAGGACGTAAAATCTGATTTTGCATATTATTTTCTAAAAATAAGTTAAAGCGGATTATGCTTCAAGATCATTAAAAATAGACTGATATCGGATAACTGAATTCACCTAATTCATTTCGCCGCTAAGAGAATTACTCAGTGCTTGGATACGCTTTATATACTTTTATTTGTACAGAAAAGTATTTAATCGGGGCACGCTTCTATGTTCCTGGTTACAGATCCTGGATTTCACAGTGCTGAAGTCGCCGTTTTTTGGAAAAAATCATTATTTTTTCATTTTTATTTGCAGCTCCAGAATACCTTTCTAGAAGTAATCCTAGAACAAATTTCAGTTATGCCTTACTGGCCGTTACAACCGCAGTTGTCCTAGTGTAAAATAAACATTTCCCTGTTGACAGGATAGATGTCAACCAAGCATTAAAACGGCTAGGGATTAGGTCTGGAACTAATAGATGTTGCTCGTTCTGCTGGAAATTCTAAAATTCTAAAATTCACAAATTAAAACATCCTCTCAACTTCGTATGCGAGTGTGTCATATGTTTTATATGACTATTAATACCATGACTAATAACACCCTTTGGAGTCTGCCAATAATGGGTTTTTACAACTTTTCCCTACGGGAAAGGTATTTTTTATCAAACACTGAGTTCCATGCGATACATGGATACAATACATGCCCTAATTCGTATTGGGTCCAGATATAGGATTTTACCCTTTTTTCTAAAAAAATCCGTACTGCATTTTTCAGGTATTTTGAGCTGTTTGGGTAGTTACACAAGATTTAAATTCATTAGCGCCTAAGGGCCGATCTTACAAAGCACGTTATACCATGGTATAACTAAATATTGGTATAAATACCGGTATAAGTTGTTATTACTAGGACAACACAAATTTTTTAGCCAAGGGGAGGCGGAATAGCACTATTTATACTGGGAATAACTATTCCACTACTTATACGTACACTTGTAAGATCGACCCTAAATCAAAGATTTCTGACACTCCGGTATAGGCAGCTGTCTGTTTAATATAAGCCTTAAAAGATATTTTTATCTTCTTTTTACATTTGGTATATAACAATAACATACCTACATATTGGGTCCAGCATCTATCCCCAAAGTTACACTGGCGGGGCAGTTATCTTTTTTGTTGTCTTGGATCGACCAATGGCGTGAGCTTGGAGTAGCTAAATGGACCGCTTATATCAGCGGTCGGCAACCAGCTCCCGATGTACTTCTCCCGCTCGCGGGCAGTCTCATGAGTCTGCTCCGCTTCTGAGGGTCCGCGGACCCCTAGGTTGGCGTTAACATGTGTTCCTGTGAACCGTTACCAATAATTTGGCAATTTTTTCTGGACATTAATAAACCGCTCAACCGCTGCTAGTTTAGTTGTTTGAGTGACAATTCGCCTCACTGAAGTCAAAACAGTCTAGCTTTTTCTTTAATGTCAATCAAATGTTAATTAGATGCTGAGCCATCTAAATCTGAATTCTAATGAATTCATTGGACATAATGTATACCTAGAAAGCAGAAACATTTATATCTTTCTTTGTTATTTTCTATTTTGTGTATACATATTTATTGTGGATTCCTTTAGACCGTCATCTTATCTGAAACTAACGGTATTTTCAGGTCTGGTCCAACTAAGCTTATATTTTATTCATAGTACTCAGCAATTGTATTCAATTATATTACTTTTCGAGGCAGCAAGGACCAATTTGCCTTTCATGTTTTGGAAAAACCATATTAAACATGAAATCTTGGGAAAAACATTTATTAAACTTTTGCGTTTGTCCGCTGGTCATCGAGCTCAAAGATTTTCCCAATGCAAATTATTAAACGTCTATTTTAATTCATAACAATATGAAATTAATTCCAGACTTTATTTATACATGTACATCTAGTGTGTTATTCGTTGCTGTATTTACGATTCATTATCTATAAAAATACTTTGACAATATGTCGTTAAACATTTTCAGTTCATCAATAATGTTAATATTTTTCGGGGAAGTTCATTTAGCGATTTTTACAAAGGTCTCCATCATGATATATACCTTCTTATTATTTAGATGCTTCGAAAAGCCACATACAAAGGTATATTGAGGTATTTGTACTGTATGGTTCATTGAGAATTGTTAAACGTTGATTCATACGTGCTCCTTGCACTTTTCACAAGTCATGCAGGCATCTAGTCGTGTTGGTAGATTGAATTGGTTAAATTGGCTAAAATACACACAATCTTACAATTGTTCTTCATTTTTACAACTGCATGAATAAAAAGAAGTTGATGTTGTTACAACATTATAACGATATATTGTCACAATAACATGTTAACAAAATGTTAACATGTTCTTGCTAGTGCATTTTGTTCTGCTTCTTATTAATAAACAGACGATAATGCTGATTTGGCTCTAAATTGCACTGTGCTTTAAACATCTACAGATAATTAATCATATGAACGGATGGAAAGGAAATATAATTATATGATTAAACGAACTTACCTTAGTGAAGTTCTATCATAATTATATATCCTCTTCCATCCGGAATATGATTTAACCCACCCTTCCTTTGTTTAGACTTTCCCCAACCCTGAGCAATTTAGAGACTGTGCTTTCAAGAGAATGTCAGATATATACCAGGGCCAGCTTGCCCATACCTGTCATACTGGACACTTTCTTTTTGATACCATGGCTTTGAAGACACGTGGCTTATGTGGAAATAAAGAGACTACAGATAATTAATCATATTCCGGATGGAAGAGGATATATAATTATGATAGAACTTCACTAAGGTAAGTTCGTTTAATCATATAATTATTACTGTAATTTTGCGTCTACTAATCTATGAATAGTCTACTTATAAAATAATAGTTAATTTATATAAATAATTAAGATCAAACATGATTATATACATTGACTAGTTATTATAAACAATACGTTAGGTATTTTATACAGTAGCTAATTGCTTAAGATAAGTATTTTAAAATTTATTTTAATTTTCCAATAATTTATTGAAAATGAAACAAAATATTATTGAAACAGATGTTTCTTTTATTCAAAAAATCAAATGTTTTCATTAATTGTTTTCCGACGTCATCTAGTTTTTACGATATTTTCAATTTCTTTGTTGTTTAAAAATCGATGTAAGTAGATGAAAATGCATTTTAGGTATAGGAAAAATTTCACAAAGTTTTACATAAAATTCCAAAATACTTTCATATGATAGGGTTGCCATTTAAAAAAACTCGACTTTTACAACTTTCGAGTTTAACTTTGAACTTATAATTTGAACAAATTTTTCGAAAAACTCCGCCGATGTGTCGGTAATATGTTAGCTCCACAAAAATTTTGCCAAACAACTTTTTTCGAACGGTCACCACGGATAATTTATAAGTATTTAAGACAACCTTGCAACTGTCATTTTTTAATGAAAAAATTAAATATCACAAAAATGACACATGTTAGGTACAGGGTATGTTACATACAATAGGGTATTACGGCACTTTTCAAATTCTGTTCTATTACAAAGTAGGTTAGCTTAGCATCACCCTTTCACACGTAAAATGCCAAACAACGCTTTAATTTGGTAGAAAACGCGTTTTGAAATTCAAATAAAAATCCTACTTGTGACGTCACAAGGAGGGATTATAATGCGAAACTTGACAACGTCGCGCATAGTTATTTTATGTTGCTGTGGTGCCAACAGTCGCGTAGTTCACTCTGTTTACCGTTCGTGTATTGAGGTTAGGTGGTCAGTGATTTTTTAATATATCAACACCAGCAAATACCATACATAATCAACATGAGCAAACAATAATATAGAGTTTGTTGTGTGCCGGGTTGCAACAGCAAATCAGTCGAAACACCAGAATTCACCATTTAGACGAAATGGTGTATCTACCTTGTAGTTTCATAAACACACAGGAATATATTATAAGAAATGTATTGTCAATATGTATTATTAATAAACTTCTATTTAAGCAGTTATTTTTTACTACTAGTCTTTCCCTCTACGTTCAAATTTCTTTGTGAACCATGTAATTGGGGGATGTTTCATTACTTTGTCGTTAATTTACTATGAACAATTGCAAGCTGGTTGAATAATATGTATGACAGTGTATGATCGTGGGCAAATTTTGCGAATTCGCTTTGGTAAAATCATCTTCCACAGAACACATGCTTGCACTGATAACTTAACAACTTATAACAACTTACTTAATAAGTAATAACTTTACGATACGCTGTAAATAGTACCGTCGAAATTTGTCAACACACATACAAACAAACAGCGGCGCAAACACTGTTACAAGAAAATTCCCTAGGTTTTGATCAATTTCTTGGCTACGGTGCCAATTCTACACTTGGCCAATCACGACAGTGATCGGAAAATTCAAATTTTAATTGTAATTTTCTCAACAAATTCTGAATGTAATTTAATTTTAACTTAACAGAACTTCGGGTTATATACTGTAAAATCGCTTAATACACGCTTTTGCTTAAATTTCCACATGACCATAATACCCTATCTAAAATTTAACTCAGATTTAAAAAATTCTATAGAATACAGGGTGTTTCATTTGAAATATGCAAGTTGACCTCATTTCCGGTGAAACCGGAAGTAACAAAAACTTAAAATATTTTAATTAAAAAGATCGTAGCAAAGAGGAATGTGAGATTATCATTTTGGAAATAAGTCAAACATAGTTGAAAATACGTAAATTATAAACAATTGATATCGATTCGAGACATCGCACATGTGGATTTCCAAACACGTTTCAAGTTATCAAAACGCTGCTGGACAAAACTTGTTATTTTATGGCCGTAAAATAATTTCTACGCCAAATTTTGTTAGCATATTTGTTGAAAACATATGCCGTCAATGTAGCGCCGAAAAATCCTTTTCTTTTTCTTAATACATTTCAATTTCGACGAGAAAATTATATCTTGGTAAGTAATTTGTCTTGAAAAATATAAAAATACATGTGTAATGACTTAACCCGAGATTACTGGTCATTTATAAATTTTACTAGGACGCACAACTTATTTTGTCTAAGTGATGAAGGATATATGTTTTTTATTCTATTTTGTTTGTAATAAAACCCTGTATACATTTTTAATTTATTTTTTAAGTAGTAAAATTTACGACAGTCCAGTATTCGCGTCTTACAAAACCACTCCGGTATTATAGGATTAATGAAGAATGGATTTATTGTTTGATAAATAATCATTAGTTCGACAATAATTATTCACCCGACTGTACTTTTTAGGTAAGTGTCACTAGTTAATAAATAAGTGTTGACATAATTTAAAAGTAACCCAGTGGTTTCAAATTTTGCAACATACATCATAAGTTGAGAACTTTTATGATCATTTCTGGAGAAAGGGCATCCTTAAAATAATTAAAATATATGAGACTCATCAAATACATGAGATTTACATGAGAGTTTTTAAGAAATACATCCTTGTGAATTTATACTTTTAGATCAAAACATATTTCTTTGACGCCAACAATATTTACTTCATTGAACACTAGTTTATTTACTTGTAGAGATTAATTTATTTGGAATATTTATTCATGTCAAATAAATATATTTATTTGACTGCAAACAAAAATTACATTTCTCTAAAGTAATATTTTTGTTTTGCTTTAAAAAATAAGTTTCTTTACACCAAAGAGATGTTAAGTTAGTTTCAAACAAATATATTTGTATACAAGAAGAGTTTTACTTCCGCCAACGAAATCATATTTCGATTCAAATAAATACATTTTTACTGTGAACACTCTCCTCGCAGTTCGGCCCTATCTTGAGTATAGAGCACAGTGCATGCAGGTTCAAGTTCCGATTCCGAATCAGCGTACACTTTGCTACCCTAACCTTGACTATGTAGGTCTGTGAAAACCAACCACTGGTCGAGGATGTGCGACATCTCAAAAGGCGGTGACACGTGGAGATTTTGCTCTACTAATACATATTTATTCGCATTAAACAAAATTTTCTATCTGTGTAGGTTAGGTAGCTTTTGTTGTTTGCCGTCGGAATATATATAGTCTACTATAGTATATGTACTAAATATCCAGTATAGGATTTAATTTCATCAAAGACATTCTTAATTAAATCAAAAATAAATCAACAGCGAATAAGGATTAACACTGAAAAAAAATCCTGTACACTTCTTTGTAGATCACCTTAAACGACACCTACTAGAAAACCTACTATTAGATAAGACCTAATAACCTAAAAATCTACTTACAAGTCGTATTACAGGAATTAAAACTACTTATTTAATTTCTTTTTCGAGTCAGACCACAAAAACATAACGAGAAAGCCGTTTTTACGGATGAAAACAAGTAAAAACTTCGCTTCTTTTTTCAGCAGGAATCGGAATCTGTCGAATTCGAGCTACATGGAGCTAGTGGAGAGACAGCCTGCGTGGAGTGTGGAGCTCGGAGCGGTTGGCGAACACTCGATGTGGAGAGGGATGAATAAGCCACTCCTAGTTCAAAGGGCGGTCTGCCTGATTGCAACGCCTAGCTACTGTAGCGCTGCGACGGTCACTCTGACAACTACTCGCCACCAATCTCACGGATACCTCCAAAACGAACACAACTGCCACCAAAACTCCACAAAAGACCTTCCTTTATTTCCTATAACAACAATTAAGTGCTCCAAAAAGAAACTAACACACAAACAAATCGATGACTTCTTCACAAACTAAACATCTGAACAACTAAGAGATTCATTCTTTCAACAACATGTTGCTCGTACAATTGTCACAGGATAACTGATCCGACTGATCTAACTGATCTCTTATATTGCACTGGCTCTGCTGTGCTACTCTGGCTGACTATTTTATATTATACAATAGTTATAAAGGAGTATTGTCGTCGCCTAACAATGGGCTTTTCGGTATTCTTCAGTTATTCAAAATTAGCCACAAGTGGTTTTGGGATAGGTTAGTTGAATAGGTTTGTGTTTATGTATACACAGTGTATGGGGAGTCAATTTTATTGTGTCGTACGCGCGCGCGGTCATTGTTTGTTCTGAATGTTACTGTGTGTATCAGTGTACCTATTATATGCGTATGTATGTTTTTGTCACGGGATTAAGGTGCTTGCTTTAATGGCGATGAATGTTGTTGGTGCGAATAACAGGTTGAGGTTGGGCGATAATCGTGTTGATTGTGTTTAGTGATAACAATAATAATGAGAATAATTTGTTTTTATCACTACCACTCCAAATAGTCTTGTTTTTTGAACATTTGGGAGAGAACTGAAGTCAGTTAGCCTCCCTCTTTAGAGTACAGAGAGATTTTCTACTTCATTTGAACGTTTCAACGAAGAATAATTTTAGGTTAGGATTGTTCCATCTTAAAAAGGATCTTAACATTAACATCTCAAAACCTTGTGCTAGCCTGAAAAAGAAAAAGTTTTGTGTATTACCAACTGCACACAGAAAAGTGATTATTTGGAACGAGAAAACATAATTTCGTGAATTTACTTACTAGATTCAAATGCATATTTACTTGGATGTAGAAAGTTAGGTATATACAAGAAATGCCACATACTCAATATAAGTAAAATAATTTCTCAGATAAATGCTGTCAACAAATAAATTCTTTCTTTATAAGAACCAATATTATATTGAAAGAAGTAATTGAATTTTTCGTCCCAAAAATATGAATTTCTCCAACGAAGTAATAGTAAATTCCAACTGCCCAGTTACTTGATCCAAGAAAATATAAGACATTTAATATAAGTAAGTATTGTTTACTGAAGAAAAACCCACCAATTATTTAACTGAAGTGATTCTCACTTCTTTCAAGTAATCCCTTTCTCTGGAATAAATATGCGCACCGTGATTTTGTCAAGGCTCGCGCGCCCGCGCGTGGTGCTGGCGCCGAAGGAGCCTAACCTAATACGAAAACAACAACGGAATACCCGTAGGGGATGTGCCTTGTGATTTATTGGGGATGTGTATTGTGATTTATAGTGTACAATAAACGTTTCAACACGGAATAGTTTAATGTAACGCACGCAACAGTTTAGAACGAGTAAGTAAATATAACATACCTATCTTGTTAATTAGCAATAGAAAACGTATTTGTGCCAAATCTTTAAAATTCTTACATTAAGTAGCTAAAAATATTTACCGGGAATAAAAATATACACTTCATTGAAGACTGTTTACTTACTTCACCAGAGTAACCACTTTCTTAAATCTAGTAATTATTCCAAGAAATAACATTTCTTGGTTGAAGTCAATAATCTCTCGCGTATATACGAACCTACCAACTACTTCAGCCAAGTAATTCTCTCTTCGTTCGAGAGATCACTTTTCTGTGTGTAGTAGAATAAAATATACACCATATTAAAGACGAAATATGTAGGTTTAGCAGAACAAAAAACAGGTTTTCATAACCAAACCATTATGTCAATATTGATGCAAACATAGGTGGACAACTTCATGAAAAATTTTTTAATCACTGACAGTTTTTAGTTAATTTTAATAATAATATCACCAAAGATTCAGTAAACACTTTTATATGACGTTCAAGACCATTCTCTGATTTTATTGATATTATTTTCATAGGCGGGCGAATTATTTGTCTACCAAAATTTAAAAACTAAATTACTAAACTAATAATAAGAAACAGAGATGAACATAATAACGCTTGCAAGAATGCAGTTATTATCCATATAATATTTACAAGATAAGGTAAAATTTGTTCTTATTCTAAAAATAAAAAAAAATCTTCTTTTGACATGGCTCCGAAACCGGAGATGATGGAAAATGATCTATTGAAAAGAGTTGTATAATTTGATTATTTAATTAGAAAATATATATTTTGTCCGCCAATCGTTTATTTATGTCAGGTTAGTGAATAAGAAATCGTTTATTAAACAGCTCTATAAATGCACGATTTCTATTAATGCATGATGTTATAACAAATCAAACGACATCATTATAGCCAATCAAACAAACATGATATGAAACCATCCAATTAAAACATTCTGTACTCCAGAACTGTCAGTGCCAAATTACATAAATAATCTCAAACGACATCGCCGAAGAAAAATCTATGTAGACGCCGCCAGAAGAATACGATCGACGAAAACATGTTGTAACCAACTCGAATATTAAACGGCGATTAATGATCTCGCCAAATAACGCACTTTCTTAATGCTCGTGCGTTAAACAGTCTCGATCATTAATCGCTCTTTTTAATATACTTGTTGGTTAAATAACTATTACCAAACTCTAATAAACAAATTACAAATATCAACTGATCAGCGTGTTATTTTTATTTTTAAAAACGTTAGCCAAACTTGCAAAATATTCATTTTAATTTTTCAAATTTTTAAGCTTTTGTAAAACCTGCTTTATCTATTTTGATATACACCCCCCCCCCCCACACACACACACACACACGCACACACACACACACACACACACATACACGTATATACACACCCACACACCCACAATTCATACTCGAGCTTTTGTATTGTTCTAATAAATTGCGAAATATTTAAATATTTGCTAATCGCAACTTCATTATACGCGTAGGTATATGCATATGTGTATTTAATTTAATAACGAACTTAAACAAATTACAAATATATCAACATGTTAATTATATTGTTAATTCATTAATCGTAAAATTTTAATGACATTTCTAATTGAAATATTCCAGCATTACGCGGTTTGTTGTAGTATAGTCCAGCTGGGTACTAAATTATTTAAAATTCATTTAATATTAACAAGTTTTTTGCTATTGTCTGAAGCTGAATGAAATAATTCTGCTGATATTATAATATTGCTTAGTATCACATATTTCATTTGATATTTTGTACATAAAATTAAATATACATATAAATGGAACCCCTAAAAAATTGGAAAAACTTCATTCACCCATACACAGAAATTAGGAGACTTTTCTAGCACCAAAAACCTTCTCCTTCATTTCAAGGACCTCTTATATACATATGCACGTATATCTACGTCTTCCAGCATCCGCCTTTACAATCATGTGCGGTGCTGTACATAAACGCAACCACTTTTAGAGTTACCCCGTCTCAAATCACAGTCCAGGTGTGCGAAAATCTGTACCACACATTCAACCAAATGATTCCTCGACGTTTTTCAATTCACAAGCGAACGTTTTGTGATGAATGGAAACGTGAAGGGTGACTGGATATGAATTCCATTGTTCATACGGGACCCTCTCTTACATAGGTTCACGTGCGTTCCAAGGGTGGCTTGATGGCAGCTTGAACTGGTACGAAATTAGGTAACGATACGGTGGTACCATCAGCCTAACATAACCTAATACCTAAGGGTATCAGGATGAATGGTAATCAAATATTTAAACTGCGTAAATATTTATTGATTTGTAATTGAGCCAGAGAATGGGTTGGTTGTGTTTGATTTTGTAGTTGGTATATCGGCATTGAGTAACACCCGGTACATGCAAGCAGATAATTACTCAATTAATTAATTAAAAATTACTAATAAGCATCTGTCCCATTTACCATTAATGCCCAAATTTCTGCCGTACTTTGAGAAAATGTAATACAACTATGTATGTATGTACGTGTGTTTTTTTGTCAAAGGGTATTTTGTTATTACTAACTAGGTATTTGCTCCAGCCTATCATGCACACAGAAAAGTGATTATTTGGAACGAGAAAACATAATTATTTGAATTTATTTACTAGATTCAAACGCTTATTTACTTGGATGTAGAATGTTAAACTATATACAAGAAATGCCACATACTCAATATAAGTAAAATAATTTCTCAGATAAATGCTGTCAACAAATAAATTCTTTCTTCATAAGAACCAATATTGTATTGAAAGAAGTAATTGAATTTTTCGTCCCAAAAATGTTAATTTCTCCAACGAAGTAATAGTAAATCCATCCAAGTGCGTAGTTGCTTGATCCAGAAAATATAAGACATTTAATATAAGTAAGTATTGTTTACTGAATAAAAACCCACCAATCATTTAACTGAAGTGATTCTCACTTCTTTCAAGTAATCCCTTTCTCTGGAATAAATATGCGCACCGTGATTTTGTCAAGGCTCGTGCTCCCGCGCGTGGTGCTGGCACCGTATAGGAGCCTCTAGTACGAAAGCAACAACGACGTACCCGTAGGGGATGTGCCTTGTTATTTATTGGGGATGTGTATTGTGATTTATAGGGTACAATAAACGTTTCAACACGGAATAGTTTGATGTAACGCACGCAACAGTTTAGAACGAGTAAGTAAATATAACATACCTATCTTGTTAATAAGCAATAGAAAACGTATTTGTGCCAA
Source organism: Aphodius sticticus (assembly GCA_963966075.1). NCBI lineage: Eukaryota > Metazoa > Arthropoda > Insecta > Coleoptera > Scarabaeidae > Aphodius > Aphodius sticticus. The sequence goes on along the minus strand of OZ014508.1, from coordinate 1,039,534 downwards.
ATCTCTAAAATTCTTACATGGGCCGATATATTCACCTATCGTGAAACTGTTCGTCATCTAAACGACAAGATAAATGGTAAAAATGTGTCTATTCACCTGTCGTTAACGTTACCGACCGGATAAATACTCTTAACGATCGAATTTATTTAGCGATCGAATGAACTTGCCGTAAACTATTGACGAACACTTTGATTGGTCACAGAGCATGTGCTGAATGTCAAACAAAAAGTCAAACTGACAAATATTTACGTACGTACGTGGTACTGTATTAATTGAAGTCATTATTTAACTAATATGGCCGAATTTGCTGAATTCGTCTTTCATACTATTCTTTTTAACTTTTGGTGGTCTTTTTTAATTGATGCGGTTAGAAATGGGTGCGAATGAATTTTGGTTACGTTTTGTCAATGTCTATCAATGTCATTCACGGCGATACATCTAGCGGCAATTAGTCCAAGTTATGATCCAAGTGTTGATTTAGTACACCTTTTTTACCGACATTTGATACTATACTGCCGAAAAACATTCGTTAGCGATGTTTACGTCCTCGTTACCTGACGATAACTTACAGATCGGTGAAAAGACAGTATCATTTTTAACGCGAACGTTAGCGTAATCTGTTCGTTGGCTAACGACAACTTTGACGATAGGTGAATATATCGACCCTTTAAGTAGCTAAACATATTTACCGGGGATAAAAATATACACTTCATTCAAGACTGTTTACTTACTTCACCAGAGTAACCACTTTCTTAAATCTAGTAATTATTCCAAGAAATAAAATTTCTTGGTTGAAGTCAATAGTCTTGCGCGTATATACGAACCTACCAACTACTTCAGCCAAGTAATTCTCTCTTCGTTTGAGAGATTACTTTTCTGTGTGTGTTTCCTAAGTATTTGTACATAAAACACACCAACTATTTTTTAATATTAATGTATATTTAAGGTAAAAAGACAAATATTACCATCGATGTCATTTTGGACGGCAGTATCAAAATCAAATCAAAAACTAAACCAAAAATCAAAAATTGGAATTCGTACTACAAACATAAGCTTCATCAAACAAAGATATCTATACAGAATGAATTAATATCTAACAAAATTTAAACCATGTATACAACAACTAAAAGTGTTAACCAGTTATGAATCTATAATGTCTTAAAAAAGTTTTTAATAAGTCCAACAGAAACCGAGCTATATTTATTCTTATTAATAAAAATTATAAATTCAATTTCTTCAGGCAACGTGCCCGGTTATAGTTGTCAACTAACATGATTAGTGTCAGTGAATATTTGGTTGCCTGCATCTGTGCTCATATTACTTTCAAACATTGAAAACAACACTGTACTTAATTATACTGCTGGAGTAGAAAAACCTAGTATCAACATGACATCGTCAATAGTTGTTGTATTTCATGCTATCATTATTTTTTCCAAATATTCATTCAAAAAACAAATAGTCAAAATAAGGGTTAGGAGAAAACGAAACGACCGAAACCTTTTAAGACCAACAGCTCTACAGGTAGATCTCGTCATTCTACAACGATATAATTTTCATGGTGGAGGCGCCTCAACAGTCCTGCAAATGTTTCACGCACGGACATTTTCCAGGCTTGAAACAGCCGTTGATAAGATGCACGTATAACTGCCACCAATGCCACCGGCGTGCCGTAGCAGTCCACATGACTGGGGCGACTTCCGCTTAGGCTGGAGTGCTTACAATGGCCGCTGACAACAATAGGGCCGTACTCACTGCCGCCATCGATTACCAATACCCACCAACGCCAACTTCAAGCCGAACACTCACGCTGAATTGAACCCTATACTATATATATACATATATATATATATATATATATATATATATATATATATATATATATATACACACACACACACACACACATATACACCACTACGGCAGAAGAGAAGACCGCGACTTCTCGTTCTTGTACCCTCGTGTGTCAACGCGGTCAACCCTGGGTTGTGCCCAGCTGAAATTATTACTCCTGAAATGAGGTCCTACATCACAGGTCACCCTAATACATTTTATCAAGGATAAAGAGTCGAGTATGGAGAAATATCGTTTTTTTAAGGAAACTTCTTTAGTGGGGCGGTAAATTGGGGTGCTAGACTAGAACGAAATAATCAAACGCTTGGACAAAAGCGTTTGCCAATTGCAGAAAACAGAAAAAAATACTATAAAGGAATTTCTTCTAATGCACACAGGTGTGCCCTATGGACCATCATCGTTAGAATGGACCAAGTAGGAGTGAAGAGGATAGTGTTCAAATCCGCCGAAACAATGAATGAACTTATTGAGAAGGACCGAAGAACCCCCTCGAATGGACGGACGGCAGCGCTGCGGTGGATCAAACAGATACTAATCTAGCTGCCCATCGTGCTGCTTTAACCGCAGGGGTCCAACCGGGTACAAAGAAGCGCCCACTGTTTTAATCTGCGCGCGGAGAGGAATCTGCAAGCCCGACGATTTGTGAAATAATTTTTCAATCTTCCGACTCTCGGCAGAAAATCTCAAATTACATCTCAGGTAGGTATATAGATTGAAAGGGAAGAAGAATTTTAAATTTCCTAGCCCCAAATTGATCGGCGATCTATTAATTTTTATTAACTGAAACAAAATACCTCTGGGAAATTTAAAAGAAATAAAAGTTACCCAATGCTGAAGTTTTGAATTTGGGTGTATTCAAACTAATAAAGGTTTAGTATGATCTGTTGATACTTAAATAAAGGCAATTATTATTATTATATGTTATTTATCTAGCTATTTAGCACTATGCAATTTATTTCAAGTTTTTGTGTTAAGTTGTTTCAGGATTATGAACCATTAAACACAGGCATCAATTTTGGTGGAGTTTCTTTTGACTGTGAGTTGTTTTAAGGGTTAGTAAGTAGTTAGTAAGGGTTAGTAAGGTAAGTTACCTGTACAGTTACCTATAACTGTACGTATATCTCCTTTTTAGAAGTGTATTTTTTTCGAGAAGTAACAGCTAATGAAGAAAATGTTACGTGTTTCTCTTTCTCAATCAGATAACCCCAATTATTACCCGCTCAGGCATTAGAGCCATCCATTGCTTTTTACGTTTTTCGATGTCGGTCGTTAGCGTTAACATTACTTCAGCGGTCATACAAAAGAACCCAATTAAATAAAAGGCTTTTTCGTTTACAATTATTACCTTTCCGTTCTGTTCGGCGAATCCGCAGTCGAATTAAGTACAGTTAAGTGCTCATTCGGCTCAACGATGGCGCTGCTTAATTAGAAAGCAAAAATATAGGCGAAAATAAGAAGAAGAAAATCGGAGCGAGTGAGGAGGTCCTTGGACAATTCGCTAATAGATGGGGTGCGCGCTCGGTTCGGCTCCGCATCTAGAATATCCATCCGAAATACTCCTCCAGTGGTAATTATCAGTAATTAGAGAGGAAAATGTTGAGTAGATTCTAGTAGTCGAGTAATCACCCTAATTGCTTTTCTATATTTAGCGCACTCTCCACTCGACTCGTCGACTTTTAACTGCCCCGATTTTATTACGGCTACGATTTTATTATTTTTGTGCCGGAGAGAGACCGGAGAGTGGTGAAATTAATTCAGATCACGACTTCGCTCTATGAGGTCCCAGTTTTAGTTTTGCAACACCCATAAAATAACGAATAATATATTCTCTAACATGGCACAGGAATTTTTAACACATTTAAGGCCTCGTAATCGCAACCTAAGAACCAATACGATCTAAGTGATAATTTTGTAAAAAAGTTTTTTTTTTATTATTCATAAATGCATTACAATCTAGTCATAACTGACTAATGAGTAACTTAATTCTAACTTATTTTACTAGTTTAACTTAGCCTAACAGGCACCCATCGATGTCTCTCAGTTGGTCCTGGTATACTTGGCACGCTTTTCTTGCGCACTACGTAGCACTGTCTCTGCTACTAGAACTAACACTTACAACTAGCACTTACTCTGTTTTTCCACTAACTCACATTCACACTAACTCAAAAGGCTTCTTTCTCTTGAGTCTTCGGATTAATTCGGTGTTGTCGAGGAGCTGGATGGCCTCAACGTTTACGTGATGGTGAAGCCTTTCCTCGTGACTTCTTGCTACTTTTTGGATTTCTTTGCACACAAACTCCATTTTGAGGTCCTTGTGGAGATCATCATTCCTGATGTACCAAGGCGCATCGACAATGCATCTCAATACTTTATTTTGAAAGGTCTGGACAATTTTAATGTTACTTTTTTGGTGCAACCCCAGAGTTGAGCACCATACGTCCACACGGGTTTTAGAATTTGCTGGTACAAGAGAAGCTTATTATGTACAGACAGCGTGGAGTTTCTTCCTAGCAGCCAGTACATCTCTCTGCAGCGGATTCCTAGTTCCTCTCTTTTCTTTTTGACATGGGCTTTCCAGCGTAGCCTGGCGTCTAATGTCATGCCGAGATATTTGGCTGTGTTTGCGTACGGTACTAGTTGGTTATTAATAGTAACCGGGATATGTTGTATTTTCTTATTGGTGAAGTCAACATGTACTGACTTGAGTTCGTTCAGTTTGATTCTTTTTTTCTTTGTCCAGACCTGAAAATGACCAAGAGCTGTTTGGAGTTTTCTCGTCGTTTCTTCATTGCTGTTCCCAACAGCTAGGATAGCCGTGTCGTCTGCGAAAGTTGCGACAGTATTATTTTCTAGTGCTGGGAGGTCGCTGGTGTAGAGTAGGTAAAGGACCGGCCCTAAAACACTACCTTGCGGCACTCCTGCTTTTATTTCCTTAAGGACAGAGCATGCATCCCCTTGTTTGACTCTAAAGTATCTCTCAGTCAGGTAAGATTTTAAACTGTTTCGGGAGGATACTTCCTAATTTATTGTTCAGTCATTCGTGCCAGACTTTATCAAAAGCCTGTGCCACATCTAGGAAGACTGCAGAACAAACCTTTTTTTCCATTATGTTGGTTATTCGGTGTATCTGGTCAATAGTAGAATGCTTGTTGCGAAATCCGAACTGATGGTCTGGAACAAGATTTTTGCTCTCAATTATTGGCTTCAATCTATTGAGTAGCAATTTTTTGAAGATTTTTGACATGATGGGCAGCAAAGAGATAGGTCTATAAGACGTTGTTTCGTGTGGAGGTTTCCCAGGCTTCAGTATCATGATTACCTCTGCTACCTTCCACAGTTTGGGAACATACCCTAGTCTGAAAGCAGCATTGATAAGATTTGTAAGCTTAACTATGGCCTTCCTTGGAAGTTCTTTAAGTACCTCTCCAGTAATCAAGTCATAACCTGGGGCTTTTTTGCGATTAATGTCATTTTTGATAAAGTTCTGAACTTCTGTTGGTGTGGTAAGCATTATTGGCATGCCATCTTGGTAATTCTCTTCAATATGGATTTCTTCATCTTCTCCGTGATGAGGTTGAAATATGTTTTGTAAATGCTCAGAAAATCTTTGAGCTCATTGTTCAAAAGTGAGATTTTTTGTGAAACGTAACCTCTATGATATGCGACATCGGTTATGCGATATAGTTTTATTTAAATTTCAGTAGATAATCCAATAATCCCAATATCATAGAGGTGCCTCATTTGAAATGCATGGTAGTGGACGATATTACCGATAGAAAAAAATGTTTTAAAGTTGCCTAGTCCACCATTTTCTACCAGATAAAACAAAAAATCTAGCAACACAGCTGCAAATCTATCCTCACAAAAAAAAACACCATCTAGATATTCCACACGATCCAAAACGGCCATAAAAACGCGATAAAATTCGCATTCAACGCGTCAGCATAACATTTACTTTAATGGCCAGCTCAGAGTACTTAAAATATGTTCTCGGGAAGAATAAAATCGTTAAAACCTTCCTGCATCGAACGGATCCTGGAACTTGATCCGAAATGTCGCATACCAACAAACATTCCACGCCGGCAAACCTGCGGGTCATAATTAAGACTTCGATGATTCTTACGCGGTACGACAGGATGTAGTAAACGCTAATTCCCGGTACTCGAAATGCGAATACCTCTACCACCGTTGGCCATTGAGCAAATCTAACCCCTGAAGAAATCCAAGGTACGTCCAGGTGTTCATGTTTGACGGTCTGCGCGATTTGGTCGCCTCGGTTCGCGGAAGAACGCGCGGCGGCGTGCCGTCTCGCCGCGGAGACGCATTAGAGGCCGTGGACGGACTATGGATGTGTGGCGCGGATTGCCGGGCTTCTGCTAACCACCCGTGAGCGCGCAGCGACATCTGTACGACTGCATTCTTCGGCGGGATTAATGCCTCCTTAAATATTAATAAACATGTTCCCGTTGATAGTTTGTTTGATTTAGGTGGTGTCGATTGTGCATGTATAATCCGAGATGCCTTCGGGAATGAATGAATGAATGGTGGAGGCTATCGAGGGTCACGGCCGTGGTGTAAAGAAAACGCAAAATTCAAAATATTAGTATGCCTATTAGAAAGAATTTAATTTGTATGGGTTAATCGGCAACAAAATTAAATAACAATACAAGATTTTTTTAATTGATAATAGTTCGCTTGTATCACAAGCTTCTACAGGAAATCTACAAAAAAGTTTTTTATATAACAATTGTATAACAATATTAACATACTCATTTAAAAGTTACATAAATTTTAAACTTGGAACCATTATGAACTACATTAATGAATATACTCGAATAGAAATCCTTTATTCCTTTGTAAAATGTAGGTATAATTTCTTAGGTTACCTAGGAAATTACATATTTTACAAAGGAATAGAGGCATTTTTATTCGAGTATATTAATTTTAACCTCGTCGACATGGACACATTCCAAATATATTAATGAACTTTTTAAACTTTTGCAAATGTCAATCACAATACTTCATGACAACACTGAAGAAACTAAAAATACAAATTCCGAGAAACAAACTATGACAGACCCTTACAAGACTTCAACAACAAAAATATTTTTTTAGTAATAATACTTAAATTTTCTACTCGAAAGTTAAAAATATCAAAGCTCATGAATTTTTTTAGACCACTAATTAGCGGAAACTTGGACTGCAATAACTTGCATAAGTGCAGACAAGCGTCCTCTTTCGTTCGGTGTATAGTTTGTTACAATCGGATGATAAAAAGGAGTTATGCTCACTGTTCTACTGGAACGATGTATGCTTCCATACTCGCATCCCTGGACAAAAATAGTCAATGTTCAGGAATTTTTTTAGGTCACTAATTAGCGGAAACTTGGACTGCAATAACTATCATAAGTGGAGACAAGCTTCCTCTTTCGTTTGGTGAATTGTTTGTTACAATCAGATGATAAAAACAAGTTATGCATAGGGTTTTTCTGAAACGATGTATTTTTCTATACTCGAAAGTAAAAATATTCAAAGTTCATGAATTTTTTTAGACCACTAATTAGCGGAAATTTGGACTGCAATAACTTGCATAAGTGCAGACAAGCTTCCTATTTCGTTTGGTGTATAGTTTGTAACAATCGGATGATAAAAAGGAGTTATGCTCACTGTTCTACTGGAACGGTGTATGCTTCCATACTCGCATCCCTGGATAAAAATAGTCAAATTTCAGGAATTTTTTTAAACCCTAATTAGTGGAAAGTTGGGCTGCAATAACTATGAAAGTATGGTCTACATTTGTACTTTTGATTGCTGTAAGAGATGTCGTAATTGGTAAAGCATTAACGGAGATATGCGATTGTAAAAATGTGCCAATTTAAACAAAAAATGACTTTCTTTTTAATTTTTTAGGTAGTAGTTATGAATTGCGCCCTCTGCAATAACTACTGTAGACTTAGTACGTTAAGGGCTTTCCAAAAATGTGTCATTCATTAAAATCGGATGAAAAAAAATTTTATGGATAACTTTTATGGCTAACTTCCCCCCGGTATTGGTTACATACAATTTGACTTTTGAGAGAAAGATCAACAATTTTTGTAGAAGTTATAAACATATTTCTGTAACAAAGGTATTTAATTTATATTAGATACAAATTACTGTGATTTAGTGGGTTTTCTATACGAAAAAGGAATATTTTTGTGTTTTTGGAATTTTTTTAACTGATTTTATCAAAAGCTAGTCAATTCGAAATTTTCGCCTTCAGATTCTACGGAAGAAAAAAATACCAGCAACCGTTTACACTTGTATAATTTTGTTCATTGTTGTTTAATTTTTCAAAATAAGGATCACTCTGATATTTATACTTTTTATATTTTTTTTAATTAAGAACTACAACAGATATAATAAAAACTATATCAGTGAGAACAGCTAATAGTATTCGAAGTTAGTTTGTGTAATCTGCGTTTTCTTAAATCTTATATTTGCATAGATGTACGTATGCATGTCTTATTTTTATTTGAGAACCTAATACATTCGGACTTCCTCTTTTTTTTTATCATCGCAATGGCATGAAATCACTTAGAGGTCGTTGGTGTCGCGGAGATGTCACTTTGACGACGGTAGCCGAGGACACGCACGCACCCGGTTATGCTGCTGGAGGTCTCCTCTCTGCACGCCGCGCCGCGGGGACCGAAATCCACCCCACCCCTGACCTGCACACCTGGGGACCCCATTTGCATCACAATGGATGCGAACCACCTGGACGGTGCCTCCTATGTGCGATATACTACTCCCCATTCATACCAGCGGCCACCAAAATCCTCCAAACCACCCCGGAGGCCTCGAGATCCTTATCGACACAACATTATGTCCAAATAGATAATTAAGTGTGAGCAACGATTCTCGGGAACAAAACATCCACCGTGACAGCTCAATCGGTCCACGATTTATAACCGGCATCATTAGTGGAAGAATTTATTACGAACGGGGTTGTTTTGAATAAAAAAAAATTATAAGAGGACAGAAGTTTTTATTGGGAACCAAAGGCGAGTGTATAGGAAGTAAAAAGTAACTGATAGTCAAACACGAAAGAAACTCTTAGAACAGAAAACGATTGTTTCGATGTCTCAGAAACTACCCTAAACGAATTTTAATCGGACTTTCACCCAGCAATTCTTCGTATTTTAGGTAATGTTCAAGAATAAGCACTACAAAACTTATTTGATAGTTCTTGAGTTATAGCGCCGGAAGAAAATGTAGAATGTATACATATTATTTTCTGCGAGTATACATATTCGTAGTACTATTTATCTGATCTCGTGTCAAAAGTTTGAGGGACACTGTTCACATGGTAAACGCGTACACGCGTATCAGTATCACCGTGCGCAAGTTTGCGATGTCACCCCAATGATTACGTATGTGGTTTCAGACTAGATTACAGCTTTAGACATCGGGATGCATCATGCATAAGGTCACACGTTATCATGATAGTATATCGGGGTTGTTTTGATGACCGATAACGCGAGATTTTTTTTTTAATTAATCTGCTATGGTCTGTATATTGTTTATTGAAGCATATTCAGAATTATTGTAACTGTACCATCCTTATGAGTGTTTGGCCGAAACTGCTATGGACTTTATATTGTTTATTGAAGCTTATTAAATAATTGTGATTTGTCGACAAATGTTGATTTTAATCAACATTCTTCAATTATTTTTTTATTTGTGATTTTTGAACTGTCTTTAGTGCAATTTTAGCCAATTTTGCTTGGATAGAAAAAAATCCTATCCACCTTATGAGTGTTTGGCCTAAGCTGCTATGGACTTTATATTGTTTATTAAAACATATTCGATAATTATAGTGACATTCATGGACATTCATCAATTATTTTTTGCTTTGTGATTTTATAACTGTCATTAGTGCAATTTTAGCCAATTTTGCTTGGATAGAAAAAAATCCTATCCACCTTATGAGTGTTTGGCCTAAGCTGCTATGGGCTTTATATTGTTTATTAAGGCATATTCGATAATTATAGTGACATTCATCGACATCCATCAATTATTTTTTTGATTAGTGATTTTTAACTGTCTTTAGTGCAATGTTAACCAATTTTGCTTGCATAGAAAAATCCTATCAATCTTATGAGTCTTTGGGTTAAGCTGCTATGGCCTTTATATTGTTTATTAAAGCATAATCAATAATTATAGTGACATTTATCAAGATTCTTCAATTAATTTTTGGTTTGTCATTTTTTAACTACAATTTCGATAATTCGATAATTATAGTGACATTCATCAAAATTCTTCAATTATTTTTTGATTAGTGATTTTTTAACTGTCTTTAGTGCAATTTTAGCCAATTTTGCTTGCATAGAAAAACCTACCATTCTTATGAATGTTTGGCTTAAGCTGCTATGAACTTTATATTGTTTATTAAAGCATAATCAATAATTATAGTGACATTCATCAAAATTCTTCAATTATTTTTTGATTAGTGATTTTTTAACTGTCTTTACTGCAATTTTAGCCAATTTTGCTTGCATAGAAAAACCTACCATTCTTATGAATGTTTGGCTTAAGCTGCTATGAACTTTATATTGTTTATTAAAGCATAATCAATAATTATAGTGACATTCATCAAAATTCTTCAATTATTTTTTGATTAGTGATTTTTTAACTGTCTTTAGTGCAATTTTAACCAATTTTGCTTGGATAGAAAAAATCCTATCCACCTTATGAGTGTTTGGCCTAAGCTGCTATGGACTTTATATTGTTTATTAAAGCATATTCGACATATTCGATTTTTTAACTGTCTTTAGTGCAATCTTAGCCAATTTTGCTTGCATAGAAAAATCCTATCATTCTTATGAGTCTTTGGCTTAAGTTGCTATGGACTTTATATTGTTTATTAAAGCATAATCAATAATTATAGTGACATTCATCAAAATTCTTCATTTATTTTTTGATTTGTGTTCTTTTAACTGTCTTTAGTGCAATTTTAGCCAATTTTGCTTGGATAGAAAAAATCCTATCCACCTTATGTGTGTTTGGCCTAAGCTGCTATGGACTTTATATTGTGTATTAAAGCATATTCAATAATTATTGTGACTTTCATCAACATTCTTCAATTATTTTTTGATTAGTGATTTTTTAACTGTCTTTAGTGCAATTTTAGCCAATTTTGCTTGCATAGAAAAACCTACCATTCTTATGAATGTTTGGCTTAAGCTGCTATGAACTTTATATTGTTTACTGAAGCATAATCAATAATTATAGTGACATTCATCAAAATTCTTCAATTATTTTTTGATTTGTGTTTTTTTAGCTGTCTTTAGTGCAATTTTAACCAATTTTGCTTGGATAGAAAAAATCCTATCCACCTGATGAGTGTTTGGCCTAAGCTGCTATGGACTTTATATTGTTTATTAAAGCATATTCAATAATTTTTGTCTTCATTTTTTTCATGCTTATGTACATATTTTCGTATTTGTTACGCTCATATATGTACCTATCACCCTGTATACACACCACACATCACTTTTATCTCATTAACTTTGCTCCTAATGGACCTAATGCAACACGAAGTAAAATCATGGCCACACGGTAGATTATATTGTGATTTGCGGTCAGTGGACCTGATACAAGTTATCGACTGAAAATATATATGTATATACTGACACGATCCAGACAAGGATGTGTCCAACGGGGGAGACAATGGTGACGGTGTAATGGCCCGGAACCCCACGATAGTTGCTCCGAAATGTGCCTGCGTGCGTTTGACAGACACGCACTTAGTTAGCTGTCACCACGACAGAAACAAAGCGGTAAACAACAACGCCTATATCGTGAAGGGTTATTCGTTTTTCTTGCTTGCTAGTTGCTGGATACTTCTTCACCAAGCAAATGGCAAAGTTCATATGACGAAAACTTTGAATATCTACGCCACAAACTTTTAATACTTGAAAAAAAAAATGCACATTGTATAAGATTATGACATTAGAAGTATATGGCAAGTATATGGAGAACCAAATGAAATGAGGGATTGTACATTTGTGACCTTACTTTAAGTTTTTGGTTACTTCCGGTTTTACCGGAAATGGTGTCAACGTTCATATTACAAATGGAACAGCCTGTATTCTATAGCATTTTTGAAATTTTCGCTAAATTTTAGGCCAATTGTATGTTGCATACCATATACCAAACAAGTTTCATTTTTGAGATACTCAATTTTGCCAATAAAAAATGACAGCTGCAAGGTCAGGGCTGTCTTAAGATATTCGACGCCCGTGGGCTACTAAAATTAATGCGTTCATCTTCATAAGAAAACACACGAGATAACTAGCGGATGCGGGGTGACCGATAAAGTTATACAAAAGTGTCAGAACTAGAAAAGCCAATTCATTACCATTATACTAAACAAAACCAATATTTATACAAAATTAAAAAAAAAATACGAAATGAAGAAAAACAACGTTTATAGCAAACAAAAACAAATAAGTAACTTATATATCTGTTGTCCTTGCATTTTTTTCCAAATTGATCACAGGTATTTAAGTTATTAAATAGGTGACTCTATATAAATAAATATATACAAATTATTTCATTTGCTCTGCCCTAAAGAAGGTGGTAAATAATTTGTTATCCTTTTCGGTGGAAATGTAATGTAATTCCACGTTAGGAAATGTAGACGCAATTTTTGAGTCAATTATTTTCCTTGAAAAAAGCCAAAAGCGAAACATCTCTATGTTGAAACATTTGATTAGATTTGCCTTAAAAGATAAAATAATCTCAGAAAAACATAAATATAAGCAGTTGCTGTAGTGCTGGAATTCCTATAAATTCCCTTTATAGGGAATAAATTGGCTTTTAAACCATTCCTTCATTTAATAGTCCAAACAGTCCAAATACTCAAATTTTGCCAACATCATTTTGTGTTACATAATTCGATGAGCAAATTTCGCATCGATGAAAGGATGCAATAAGTATCATAATAATTTATAGTACCTATGTCTTTACATCCCTAATAAGTAAGGAAACGTCTCCGTCTGGTTCTAGACAAATCTTAAACCGCTTTTTCTCTACTGTAAATGATATTATTTTTGATTTAAGCCATTTGAGTATTAGGCCGACACTGTTCAACATCAACAAGTTGATATTTTCATATTTATTGTGCGTATACAGTGGGCGCCTAAAGTATGAAAATATTAGAAAATCTAAATGAGGGTTAGGTATTGTACAAAATTCTCGAACACGTTGATTTTTAACTCTTGGGGACATGGATATTCAGTAAGATTTTCGAAATAAGTGAGATAATATGTCAAAAACCTGAACCCAATGTTCTAGAAACGTCAAAAGGGTCTCATAGTAAACCATAAACTTTGTACTTTTACCTGAAATCCTGAAAGTTTGTTCACAATATATTTGAATCATTTATAGCGATTCTAAGTAGTGTGCTGATGGTTCAATTCCTATTGCAAAGAAATCTACCTAAAACGCCTATTCGCTTTTCGAAAATTTTCCAATGTAATCATACAATTTGTATGCTACCATGAAGACAATTAACAGATCTATCATAATCAGGAAAGAAAAATATGGAGTTGCCATTTACATTGTCGATGACGTCAAAAGTACTAAACAATTGAAGGGAGAAATTGAATTTGTTACAAATATGTGTATAATTAAAAATCGACGTGTTCAAGAATTTTTTTAGTTACCAAACAGTTTCCGAAATTTTGTCATGATTCTATACTGAATATTTCTTAAGAAATAACAAACAATCAATACGCAAGGACAGTTCATAATTGAGTAATAACTTATTAACATTTGTAAAAAAAATAACATTTCATAACAACCCCTTTTAAAATAAAAACACAACAAATTTGGAACACCAAAGTAAAAGATGCAGTTATCATTATTAACAATGAACAACAATGAAACTGTGATCAAGTAGATCAGTATCTCATATATTTTTTCATGATCTCATACATGTTTACTAGATGTCTCATATATTTTGACAAGTAAAATATGGCAAACCTAGGCTGGCACATCATAGAAAACTGGCGCTAACCGAACCAAACGCGAATGTATTTCAATGATAGTCTATACTAGTATAAGTGACTTGCGAAATTCTAGGACCATGAATACAATATACTGTTTCATTTAGAACAGGTTATTTGTTTAATTTTGTCACGAAAAGATTTCCAATGAAAATAACTAATAATAACAACAAATTACCACCAATAAAAATTGCCGCCCGCAAAAGGTTGGCGCCCCAGGGCTATTGCCCATTTAGCCCTGTGGTTAGGGTGGCCCAGTGCAAGGTTGCCTTAAATTATTTATAAATTATGACCGTTGGAAAATGTGATCAAAGGTGAACTCGAAAAAAAATTGTAAAAATCGATTTTTATCAAATAGCAACCCTATCATATGCCTTTTTGTAATTTTATGGAAAACCTACCAAATAAAACCTGGAAATATTTTAATTAAAAAGATCTTAGGTATCCAACAACATAAGTTCACACATTTTTAATCATTTCATTTGGTTCTCCATATACTTCTAATAATATTATTGCCTCACGCTCAGTAAATCCCCTGACTACATACATATGCTATGCACATATCTAAACGGTGTACTCAGGTTACAATACGATAACTTATCTATCCCAATTCAATATATACCAATCAGCTGTTTGCTGTATGTAGACCGGTCTCATATATACGTGCTATAAATACATCAACTTGCATCAAGGTCGTCAGGGAATTTGTGAATGCAACAAAACAACGCACGCGAATCTGACGTACGCGAAGGTTATGTTCAGTCACAGTCTCCGTTTTTACTCGCATAGTAAATATTTACGGAACAGATCGGTGAAAACGTTTCCAGCTGTTATTTCTAAGATGACACAGTATCCAGTATTTCACTCCCTAGACAGCGTGGTCAGCGTATTGGACCAAGATAAGGTTTGTATATCATACATACTAGAGAAATAACAAATCGAAAATATAACCTCACTTTTTAAGAATTGCGACCGACTACCCATCAAGCAGTTGTTGACCATTTACGATGACTGCAAGCGTAAATTTGAGTGTATTGGTGAAACCAAGAGGCACCCGTTTGTGGTTTTGGAAGGCCTAGATGGATCAGGTTTGTTTATTTTTATTCTTAAATTGGGAGATTTTTTTTGAGGGCTTTTTGAATTTTATACAAATAAAATACTGTCTTAACCAGTGTCGCGTTCTCCCATCATGGGGTCCTGGGCAATTTTGACTTTTGGGGCCCCCATGTACAATGTTGAATTAAGAAGAATTACTTTTTTTTATACAAAAATAATCTATACTAATAATACTGACGACATTTTGGAGCAATTAAAAAAAAATCATAAATAATAGGTAAGATATTATTGACCTTTCTGCAACAACATTTAATATAAGTACCTACATAATTATTTAAAGTAACAAGAGATTATACTTATGCATTACAAAAGAACTAATAAATAGCTTAACAGTTTAAAAATCTAAATTTGTAGCAAGTAGCATATATTATCTTAATAAATAAAGGGTATTCTTAACAAATAAATATGTTTTTAATATTTTAAATATTTCAAAAACTGCGATAGTTCATTCTTAAATACGCCATCATCAATATATGTCCTCTGAATATGTAATTATTAAATTTGTGGTGCCTATTTCTTTTTCTAACATTACTTAAGATTCCGATGCGATATCATCAAAAAAATACAATTATTCCGAATGCCTTCTGCTATAACAGTTTTAACAAGAAGGTAACGTAACGTGTCAATATCTGATCCTCAAAGTTTAGAAGCAAGTAACCAAACAAACGGTTTAGGAAAAGACTTAAGATAGAAACTTGAATGACTTTTGAGTATACAGGGTTATGTATTTGTAAGAAGCAGACCAAATTCCATTTTTTTAATATATTATCCTGTATATTTTTCCTGTTTTTGTGATTCTTTAGAATTACAAATTGAACAGTGAAAACCGCATGTCCCTGAGGTCAGTGGTGGAAAAGTAACAAGACGATTAAATGTTAAAAGAAAGCAATTAAACAATGTTAAAAGGATTTCTACCGTGTCCATATCTCGTCGTTTTTGAAGATGATTTAAGTTATAAATACGAAATACTTTTAAATATAGTGTTTCATTTCTTAGCATTTCAAATTTGTAGCCAATTTCCTAAAACTTTTATTGGAATCTTTTTCTTGTCAATTTTTTAGAAAGAAATATATTGAGTGGTTACATTTCTTTTTATACATACTGTGTATAAATAATAAGGACTTGAACGATTTACAGCATTTTGCATATCGGAATTTTTATTTTACAGACTCTTTTGGAGCATTCATCTTACAGAATAGAATTCCAGACCAAAAGGAAAAGTGTCGACTCAAAATCTTCAAATAATTCATACAGTTTTGTCTCTTCTAACTTAGTCAAGTGTGTCTCATTAGTCTCGTACAGTATTAGATATATTTTCGTTTATTGCAAAAAAAAAGTTTAACTGCTAAAACTGCCTCCACTCTCTTTGGGGCTCCATAGGCAAGACTATTCTAAAGACTATCTATTCAATTTGATATTCTTACTAAGGTAATTTATTAAATACCTAAGTAAGTTATAGTTTATAAAAAATTGACCGCCAGGAGCGCAAATATAAAATTCACTATTCTTGAGACGGAAAGATTAGTTGGGGCCTCGCTGAAAGGAGCCTAAATCTGCATGCAACGTTAATGGGGACTGGCATGGTGTGGTAGTCTATTACGGAAATGAGTTTGCAAAATACTGCTTTGTGGCCCCTGTTATAGGCCCCCTGTTATTGGGGGCCCTAAATGCCCAGTTTGCCCATGGGATTACGAGCCACTGGTATTAACCACTGGTAAAGAAGCAGAAAAATAAAATGCAAAATGAGTAAGACTCTGAAGACAAATTGAAATTAGTAAATCGCCTATGTCCAGAATTTACGTTGAAAATAAAATTAAACCATTCAGACCACGGTTTGGCGAGACTTGGATGCCGGCGATGATGCCAAACGTTTGGATTTATATCTTCAGATTCATAACTAAATATTAAATTTAATAACCGAATATTTCATAAATTTATTGTATTTGCGGATGAAAGCACCTTGTCAACAAATGGCATTGTTTCTTCACAGCATTGTTAAGTTATTTTAATGAACTTCTTGAGGAATTACCCTTAAACTTTATACAGTCAATGCACTTTCTGCAATAATTAAATAATAAAGCTTAAATATTTTTTTGCAAATGTCCTTTCCCTGACATATGTTTCCTATCTCGTACATGGCCCATGTGTTTCTTCTGTTTTCAAAGTGGTTTCAAAATTGTTATATTGTTTTAAGTTTGCATCATTCTAAAATCACCTAGATTACGTATAGTCCAGTCAAATGGTGTCCGCAAAAAAAACCTAAAAATTTTCTTTTTTTCTTCAGTTTTTTTGCGAAGAAGTTCTAAAATTATGCACTTTTCGACGTAGACCACTATATACAAAAATAAAGTACACTAAATTTCCTATCGAAGGCACCCTCAAGTGTATTCTTTGGTTGAATGGTTTGGCCGTTAGAGCGCGCTAAAAGAAGGCCAAATTTTCCTACTTTATATAATGTACTTGTAGTTGCAAAACAGCTTAGATTCTGATAAAACTACATTAAATAACCCTACAAATTGGAAAACTTAATCAGTTATTTTGGCCAAACTGTGTAGCCGATAAACCGCTAAGTCAAGAGCCCTTCACCAAAAATTCAGTAGATACTTATATTATTACTATTTATCTATTAAAAACTATATATTTGCTCTTTTTAATTGATACTTAATGTGTTGTGTATTTTTTTGTAAAAACAACAAACATAAACATTCGGGCTCTTGACTTAGCGGCTTCGCTTAGCTTAATATGACATACAATATCAACCAGTTCTCGCGGCTACACGGTTTGGCCAAAATAAATGATTAAGATGTGCAATTTGTAGGAAAATTAATGTAGTTTTAGCACAATCCTAGCCTTTTTAACTAACTCGAAAACTGGGTTTTACAGAAAGTAGGAAAATTTAGCCTTTTTTCAGCACGCTCTAGCGGCCAAACAGTTCAACCAAAAATACATTTCAGGGGTACTCTTATAGGAAATGTAGTTAATGTAGTTAATTTTGTATAGGATGGTCTACCTCGAAAAGTGCATAGTTTTATCACTTTTTCGCAAAAAAAACTGAAAAAAGGTCGAAAATTTATTGTTTTTTTTGCGATTTTCGTTGTGAACACCCCAAAAAAACATATAGAATGAACTTCTATATTTTTTTCCTGGAACAGGCACCCTAGGAAACGATTTGACTGGCCTAATTAATGTATGATTTTTTTACATAGGTAAAACCACTGTTAGTAAGGAAATTGCCAAAAAAGTTAAAGGCGAAAGGCTGGCAACTCCCCCACCGTATCTTTCCGACATGAGGGGTGATTTTGAGAACGAAAAACTCGTTCGTACTGCTTTCTATTCATTTGGCAACTATTTAGCCGATTTGGAAATACGTCATGTTTTGCAGGAAAGACCTGTTATATTAGATAGGTAAGTCTATAGTTTTATCTATTAAGTGTTTTTACAAATATTACTTTGGAAATTTTAGATTTTGGCATTCCACAGCTGCGTACGCACTAGCGCAGAGCGTTAACGATAAGATTATCGAAGCATTCCCTCCTAAGGACGACCCTGTATATAACTGGCCGACTGATTTGCTTAAGCCAGATATTATTTTGTTTATGGATGTTTCAGAAGAGCAAAGACTTAAAAGGCATGCTAAAAGGAATACAACTAACACTAGACAGGAACAGCTGTTGAAGTCTCATACCGATTTCAGGAATAAGTACGACATCTACGTTACAATTCCTTTGGTATTTTTTACAAACTGTTCGTTTTCAGTGTCATTCAAGCTTATAAGTCCATGCGGGACCCTGAAGTGACATTCATCAACTGCGATGGAACCGTCAAAGATAATATTAACGATATCTGTAATGCTATAAAATGTTTTTTTGATGATTCCAAATAAATATTGTTGAAGTTTATCTAGTAGTTTTTGAATATTAACCCTAAAGGAATTTCGTATCTATCTTGAGTATCTACCCCCCACCCCCACTCCTTTAATTGCATTATAAGTTTCCTGTCACGCTCCGTAAAACAAACGAGAATACTCAATTAGGAACTCCGCCAATAAGCCAAGTTAAAAATTCAGCTAGCTGGCGCAAGTTCGGGGCGAAGATGGCTGTGAGAGGGCTGCACGGCGGCGACCGGAAGCGGAAGAGGAAGCGAGCGCGTGCGTGCTAATGACGCCGCCAGATTCTGGCTCTGCCTCTGCCTCTCCGAGAAGCAGGAGACTTCGGCGACCCGCGAGGCCTTTTGTAACTCGTGACTCATTGCTTTTGTGTGCTGCGCCCACGCATCTCGCTCGTAATCATCACACGTCAGTATCAAGGTCTAGAAGTTTTTATATTTATTTTATATAAGGCTTTTAGTCCAGTTAAATTATACAAAAAAAAGAGCTGTTAACTTAGGAAAAATTTAAACTCAGCTGGATATTTCTATGTAAGTTTGGTTGGGCTTTAGGAATAGGTGAAATATGAAAGAAGACGACCGAATTGGTTTTATTTTTTCACAATATCTTGTTTTCTATTGATCGAACGACAACGGACGCTATTAAGCAACTTCTAGATCATTTAATTCTCTACAAAAAATGTCTATACATCATTTAAGGACGAGTTGGCGTTTTCAAGTTATACATAAAAAACGACATAGTACACAAGGAAAGGATATTAATTTTGGAAAAATTTAAAACACTTGACTTCCAACTTTTTTTTAATACATTATGTACGTTGGTTTTTTACCATAAAATATGATGCCACAGAAAAGTTTGTTCGTTGCTACTTGTTGACGCTTTTCAGCCGTATAATGTAAAAACGGTTACTCGTCCGAAAAGCATCAATAGAACATTTTTTGTTGAAAATAAAGAGATCTCTCAATCCAAGCTTCTAGTGCAGTGATTGTAGATTTTTGTCTACAGTGTATTAAGACGATCAAATGCAGTCGATGGAACTGATATTAATCGACAGCTTCTAATAGGGTATTTGACTATTATTGGAAAACCATCTTAGGGTGTTTATTCCTTCACTCTACATGGTAAATGCATTTTTTTTTCGTAATTATTTTCTCAATATTTCATAAAAATCAGCGTTAAAAATTGGATCACAAAAAGTCCCACCAAAACGATACTTTCTGTTGTGTGACGTCACCTGATAGTAGATGTCGAATCGGCCCATATGGTCTGTCAGCATCGGCATCGTCGCCGTTTGGTAATTGTGTTGTATGATGTATTGTTTTCACAATTTCTACATAAAAATGGGTTATAAATGGTGTATAAATCCACAATGCAGAAATACGTCAAGAAAAACTCCGGATAAACTATTTGTAGCTGTTCCGCAAGATTTGAAACTGCGAAGAAAGTGGTTGGCTCGAAGAAACCCAAATGAAATAAATAGCGGCCAATACAAGTGTTTTTTGTTGTGAAGATTACTTCAACATAAGTAAAACTGACTAGAATAAGTTATCTATCGTATTTTCGAACCAGGTATTATCTGATCTGACAGCTCAAGGTTAGGGCTATCCTGACCTACAAAGTTATGCTTACATGGCACTTACGGTGCTATTAAATTCAAACGGGAGAAACATAAGAGCGCGTTCGGATAACCCAGTATTGTACGGTGAGAGTGACGCGCTGCATAATAGGACTATAGTCATAATAGGCGGACTAACGCCATACGGCGTTTATCTGCATATAAGAGAGAGACAGCCGACCCAGGTTATCTGAGCATTGCTCTCCCCATACCCTACCCTGACAAACCGAACGCGCTCTAAGCGTACTAACAAATGACGTCACTGGAGACTGAGCCATGGAGACCGAGCGTTTTCAATCACGTGATAGGACGTGATAAAATTCAATTTTAATTTTGGTTTTTAATAGAAATAAAGCATATTTTTTTTGAAAGGTAATAACAAATAGTTTTCTTAAACTGTAATCTATTAGGATGACTATAATACAAGCCATATTTTTAATACAGTCAAATACCCTATTTTCATAGAACTATCCAGCCTTTCTGCGTTTTCTATCTGCAGTACGAAACTGGAAAATCCGCAATGCTGCGTCCCAGAAACTTAATACGATTTAATAAAATAAGAAGTAAAGAAGAGACGGGCTATAGAGAGCGTCCACGAAGTGAATGTGTGCATCACGGGGAGGCCAGCTAACAAGGCCTGACAATTATTCCGGGTAATTAAGTAGACGGGAACTTTTCCAGGGAATCGCTTTCAGCGGTGGTAATTAAGAAAGCCCGGCGGTGCTGGTCCGGGACTCCGGGAGTACGGGGGCTCCGGGGGGAGGGTAGAGGGCGTACTGGAAACGTCTCCGGATGTGCCCGGAATGTGCGAGAATTTGATTACTTCCCATTGTCTTCTCATTTGCACGCACGTCCGCTACGCGACCCCATCTGCACCAGCAGGAATCACGACGACGATTAAAGCTCAACTTTTCGGACCACGGCCACGATTTCGCGAACTTCGTACAACTGATTTCGGCGAGATTTCTGTTACATGTAACGCTTACTAAGATGTGAACGTATATTTGACATTTTAAGTTGAGGAAGTAGTCTCAACAAGGCAGGTATTTATTAGTGATGTAAAAAAAGTAACTATTAGTTACTTTGTAACGGGTACTCGGCGAGATTCAAAGTAACGGGTACCGATATGAACGTATACCCGTTACTTTTACTATCGGACTGGTTTCGCGTGTTCACTGTTCTGCCGGTCGCCTGTTTCACTCGGCTCTGCACTCACTAGAGTCACTAGTCACCTGGTCACTACATAACATACCACCGATACTACCCGCACAATAACAACTGAACGTCAACTCTCCGCTATGCAACCAAGCATACCCCGTCACCTCTTGGTGTAAATACCAGATAGGAACTTTAGAATAAAGTGTTTATGTAAAATTTTCCGGGTATTACTTTTTAAAAGTAATTATCTGTTCCCCTTTAGGCTGTTTGATTGTAAAACTTGGTCCATTGAAAAATATAAAGTTATAGATACTGAACCTGCGCCATCTATTAGGAAATAGGATGGTTCAGTTAATAGGAATTCGTTCTGGCTTTGCCGTCGTCGGGTAAAAACTACTGAACATTTATGTGAATCCCAAAACATTGTATCGTAAATCGTAACTCCATTTAGTTCAACCCTTGACAAGTTGTTGTAGTAAGTAGTAAGTCAGTGAGCGTTCAAACATTTTGTGGTTTAATAATAAATAAATCTGACAACTTAGACATAGATCAGGTAGTTTAACTAAACAAATAAATTAATTCTTAGACATACCATGTCCGCGGAGCAAGAAACAAAAAAGAAGCGAAATTTGGCTTCATTTTACTGCGACAGAAAATGAAAAAGCCGTCTGCAATAGGATAAAAATAAGTATTCGTATAGAGGGGGAAACTCAACCAATTTGAGAAAACATTTAATTTCAAAACATCCCACAATTCTCAGTAATAAAATAACAAGAGAGTGAGAATAAATTGAAAATAATTTGGCCATTTGGCAATAATTTGGCCATTTGGCAATAATTTGGCCATTTGGCAATAGCCACTCGAGCCCTGCGGGCTCTCGTGACTATTCCCTGGCAACAAGTTTTCAAACAATCTGTCAAATTATTTTCTCATTTATGGAACTCTCGAGTTATATTTGACTAGATTATTTTTTGATTCACAAATTTTTACAATAGAAAAGATCAATAAAACTATCATAAAATTATTGAAAAATTTAATTTAATTAATTATTACTTACAATATATGAAAATATCGTTGACACATTGTGAATATATTAAAAGAATTAACAATTTAAATTAGTACAATGAAAAACGCAATTATTAAAAATATTTCGAGACTCATTATTTATTGAGGATTTGGAATTGCTTGTTATATTAAGTGTTTCCTCCTGCGTATTTTCTCTAAGATTATTTATTATATTTGAATGATGTTCTTGGTTCAATTGTAAGTATGGTTTAATCGAACTTGCAGAATTATGACCAGTGACCTTGATTAGTTCTTGTTCTCCTACACCAGCTTTTGAAAGGTTACTTACTGCACTTGATCTGGCGGAATGGTAGTTATTTTTTAGTAACTGTGTCTAGACCTACTTTTTCTGCGGATTCTTTCATCCATTTTGAAATGGAATTTATTCCCACAGGAACGTTTTTATACCAAAAACCATGAGTTTGCCAAGCCGGATTTGGAGTAAGAAACAAGCGTTCGGTTTTAATATTTTCTTCACGTTTACTCATTAGTTTTTCAAAAAGACGAACAGGGCAAATATCTGGGTTATTTATGTTTGGAGTCAACCATTTACTATTAGCGCACCTTTGTGCTCCACCCTGTGTAGTTTTTGTAAAGATGGGATTGTATTCAATGCGGCCAGTATTTAATCATTTTATGTCGGTTTCTTTTTTAAAATAATGAACTAAACATTTCGTAGCTTCTCCTCCCCTCCAAGCTAGTTCATACGATGCAACGTGAAAAAACTTTCTTTGCAATCCACAAGGTGTATCTTCGTCCCAATAGTTAAAAATTTGCAACAATTCAGTATTAGAAAGTGCCACAGAACTTTGTTTGTGTTTTTCAGGATGTTTTTGTAAAATTTTTCTTTTTGCATCTCTTGCATTCCGAGCATTTCTGAATTCTATATCATGGAAAGGATCAAAGGACCTGTTATACTTATTAAAGTAAAGTTCTTGAACTAATTTTGCCGTTTTATTCTTTATAATCATTTCCGTCTTTTCTTTTCATGTTATAAGCCCAATCTTTTAAAATCAATGCCAGAGAGCTGTTGTAGTAGATTGATCCAGAATATAATTTCTTTCTTTGGTGAAGGTCTTAAATTGTCTCCATATAGACTGATTACTTATTAGAGTATTTTTGGAAGTTGTTTCTAAAATCTTTTTTGTAATTTCTGCATTAGAAAAGGTACTAAACCGATGACTTTCACCCATTTCGCGTTGACACAATTAAGTAATTATTTTGACAAGTATCTGACAGTTGCTAGGCAAATAAAAGCTACAGTGATTATTCCCGAGAATAATCACAAGAGATTTATTCCCACTATAATAATGACATAATTGGTTGAAACTTACCCTTGTGACAAATAAAGAAGCATTTCATTGGTTTTAAGAAACGTCAAAAAATAATCAAAGAAATATCACGGACTGAATCAAAACAACCAACAACATCAAAAGGTAATTTCTGTATGATTTTTTTGTTTGTTTGTTGTTACTTAATATAATATGTAGTATGTACTATGCTCGCAAAAAAAGTGGTACAGCTAATTTTTACATCATGTAATTTTAGGTTTTTTATTTATCAAGTTGACAGTTGGCGTATATTTATGCTCTGTCCGGCATTAACCCGGATACAAATGGGAAACATTTTTAATATCAATTTTACAGAAAATTGTATTCTTTATAAAGCTTCTTTCTGATTTGTCTTACCTAAAATGCAAATCTTAGAATATAATTATCTACTTGCATGTACATGGTGTTACAAAAACTATGAGAAACTAAAAAAGAGTAAACTATCTTTATTTTAAAAGCTATGCAAAAATATTATTTGAAACGTGTGTTTAGAAATATTAGAGAGTATTAAATAAAACATTATAAACTGCTTCGTCGTTGCATGAACACCCGGTATATGGAACGTCGAAGGTGATTATAATTTCATATTTAATGCCTTCTAATATTTTGAAATAATTATTTGGCATAGCTTTGAAGATGAAGGTACTTTACACTAATGTCATTTACATTTCTTTGGCACCACTCGGTGTATGCAACGGAGGAGGCGATTATAATTTCGTATTTAAAGACATCTAATATTTCCAAATACTTTTTTCAACTAATATTTTTGCATAGCTTTGAACATCAAGGTATTTTACTCTTCAATGTTTTCATAGTTTTGGTAACACCCTGTACATGCAAGCAGAGAATTACATTCTAATATTTGCATTTTAAGCTTAAGACAACACAGCTACTTTTTACAAATACGATATACGTGTACTCGTATAGGTAAGTAAACGATGGTGCGAGTATTCAGAATCAAACAGTACTGAGTATTCAATCGGCACTACTTGAACAAAGTAACGGGTAGAAAGTAACGGGTACAAAGTAACGGGTAAAAAGTAACTGTAATAAAGTAACGGGTGCAAAGTAACTAACGGGTACTAAGTAACGGGTACTGTACTTATAGTAACGGGTAGTTACAAGTACTCGAAAGTAACGAAACTTTACATCACTAGTATTTATAGAAAACAGTGTTCTTCTGAAGAACATAATATATCGAAAACGGCCAACTTTTGACTACATATTGTATTTTTTATAATAAAATATGATGGGCGGTAAGTCCTGACCTGAATCCTATTGACCACGTGTGGTATCAGCTTGACCGACGTGTTCGCAAGCACCCTAATCCACCACTAATACCAGTGTAGATAGAATTATAATTTTAATATTTTCGAAAAGATCTGTTCTGTTCCACTCACCGCTTCAGTATTCTTATAGATCTCAATTTGACTTGATACTCAATTGGCAAAAGTATTTCAAATATAATAAGCCTACGTCCTCAATCTAATACCATAACACAAATGGAAAACATTTTCTTTCCGTTTACCCATTTACACCAAACGGCAGGTAAAAGCATTCCACGTATAGGAATATAAATAGTAGAGAAGCAGTAGGAGGAAAAAAATGTACGGTGCAGCTCGAAAACGAATTGATCAAAGGCGCTGTTGGAGAAACAGAGACTTGTGCAGGTATTGAGGTGTGCGCAATGGGCGAATGCGCCCTGGAGGGCTTTCAAAATATCAAAACCGCGCTCACCCGCCCTCTTTAGCCACTGCGAACCTACCTTAAATTTGAATGTAATTGCTTGAATATTTGATGAGTGGCTTGGCTTTCCCGGCTTGCTGCGCCTGAAAATGCATCGCGGGAAAGTGGAAAGTGGACGCCGCGCCGCGTCGACCTGAAAAGTACCCCCCCGCCCGCCCCTTGAACCCCTGCACTTCATGCACTCCTGCAAAATATACGTATTATAAAGGCGTGTTCGGTTACCCCAAAAATGATTAACTCCGTTCCAGTTTGCAAATTGTAGGTAAAATATGGCTTCGTTTTCACCAATTATTCTCCTATTTAATTTTTGTAATAATACATACATCTACCATGTCATAAAAGAACATTGATATTTTTTGTCAATGAATTTGCAGGTTATACCTTTTAAACAATAATGACAAAATTTACTGAAAATGTTGTGCCATGTATAAAAGGTTTTCTGAAATAATAAGGTTTGTCAAGTAACAGTAATCTTTCAGATATTTTTTATAGTTCTGTGCTACCATCATAGGTAGCAATTTCTACATAAAATTCTTAGAATTAATCTTAGAATTAAAAAATGTAAAAAGATACACACTGTTCTGCATAATAACATAAACATACTGTATATTAAAAATATATTTGAACGAGTGGGTATTTAAACCCAAAAAACTTTTATTTGAATTTTTTTTTATATTCTTTTGCGCTTTGAGAATTATTTATGTGGTTCGGTAATTTGGACTACATATTATACAGGGTGTTCCATTTAAAAAACTCGAGAAAAAGCTATTTGAAAAACACCCTGTATAGTGTATCTAATATCGTTGGATATTATCATCTACGTACTGGCTTTGACTAATGTCTCACATAGTTTAAAGGCAAAGTCGGCAAAAATGTCGTTTTTACATAGTTTTTAAAAAGATCCTGCAACGGGCATATTTTGGAAAAACAGTTGAATATCTCTGGAACTATTAACGCTGTGACTTAGCAACATACACGGTTGGATAAACAAATTTAGTAGTATTTATAATATAATAAAATATACACACCTAAATGCAACATCCTGTATAAATGAAAATAATTTTACGTTATAGAAAATGGCGGGTCAAACAACTTTTGTATAAAATATTTTTTTCTTTCTCAAAGTATTTACTAACTATCGACCGCCGGGATACTAATAACTCACCCTGTATATAAAATTAATAGTTTAGCTACATGAGATTCTATTTGAACGAGATCGATCGTGTCTGCATTAAAATAAAATTAGTTAGCCAGACAGACAGTTGACAGATATATCGATTCTATTCACAGTAGGTATTGTCATTAGAATGAAAATATCTATGAAATCCTGGCAAACTAGTTTTATATTAATGCAGACACGACCAAATAGAACTACTTTACGTCATTAATTTTATATCAGAGTATTTTTGCAGGCAACTTGGACATAATCCTAAACACTTATGTAATTTTTTCTCCATCTCATACAAGTGTTATTCTTATGTTAAACGTTTCTAATCCCATTGGCACGATTATTGCGCGCCATTAGCATGATTATTCCAAACTTATATGGCTTTTCTTGAACGGGCAACATTAAATCCGTAATAACTTCCTCCATGAAGCCACACACACGTTTCATGGCTCCGCAGCGCGCTGCGATTCGAGCAAGTCGACCAGATGGTTTATTTGCAATAAGAAATCATGCGAACGAGCGTGTTGTCTTTATATGGACGATTTATGGCCACTAATTTGTTACAGTCGCCGTAAATCATATTTCGCGCGTTTGAAAAGTGAAGACCGTTTGGAAACCAGTTATAAAACGAACGTTTTCACCTCTCGGCGAGATGCGGCGCGGCGCGCACACCATGAGAACCGTGGAGGCCGTGAAACAAGTCCGGTCCAGACGGGCAGACGCTCAGACCCAGCAAGAAGTTGCATTGCAACTTCTGCAGGCTCTGTCTATGCCGAGTATTAACTACCGTCATCGAAGTGTGAGCAAACAATATATAAATCAGGGATTGCCTCCGTCTGTCTGTCTCTGTGTGTGTCTGAGACCGAACCAGATTTTTATAACGGAAAAGTGCCATGACCTACGCAACCTTTCAATTTTAAAGAACATCTGCCTAAAGTTTGCTGGAGGCTTGGACGATATGCATATCTTTTCTCTGACTATGTGTAACTAGACTTTACTCAACAATAAATGAACAAATGAATAACTCATCAATTAAATTTACAAATTACAGACATAGTATTGCTGAAAGGGGCTGCTGTAAGCCAGTCGTCTTCTCATAGCGATGAAAACAACTTCTCACCGCTTTGTTAAATTCTTTTTAAAATTGAGATGTAGGTATAAAGATGAAGATGAATATATAAGAAATAAAACAAGATTTCTTCTGCAAACTATTTAATTCAATTTTATTTTTATTTTATTTTTGTGTTTCTTTTGACATAACAAATCTCTACACAAACGTTCCAAAGTCTGAAACACTCAAAATTATTAAGAGCTTTTTAAGTCAACCCAAATTCATGCTCTCACATAACATATATGCAAACGTAATAGATGATCTTGTAGAGTTTTTCCAAACTATTCTAAATCACAATTTCTTCCAATTTAATAATAAACTTTTTAAACAAAACAAAGGCCTTGCAATGGGAAACCCCTTGAGTGGCTTGTTTGCATCCTTCTATGTTAACCATTTAGAAAATAAAATTATGGAACTATCGTTAAGTAATCTAGTGACATTCTGGGGACGATACGTGGATGATGTTTTTTGTATTTTTAAAGGCACTTCGCAAGAATTACACAACTTTTTTGAGAAAATTAATCAACTTTCACAACTTAAATTCACACTAGAACTCGAACAAAATCAAACACTTAACTTTCTTGACGTTTCAATCAAAAGACATAACAATAAACTAGAATTCAGCATCTATAGAAAACCCACCACCACAGACACGATCATCCCCAGAATGTCACAACACCCTTCAAACATAAAATTCTCATCTTTCAAATTTTTCTTCCATAGACTCGAAAACACACCACTACATAAAAGTTCCTATCAAAAAGAACAACATAATATACCAAATTGGCAAGAACAATGGTTATACAATAGAGGAGCTCACACTTATTCAAGAATCAATAAAAAGAAATAATATTTTACAGATAATCTATTGGAAAACAATCATACAACAGCCATTGAAAACATGAAACTCATTAAATCCATTAATAAACCTCAACTAATGGACCACTATGAATTTTACCACATTGAAAAAACCAAGAGAGAAAAAGATAACAAACTGCTGAATGAGATTACAACAATGCACGGCTCTCAATTATACCGAATTCATATCAATAATGTTTGACTGGCGCTTACCTCCTACATCCTACACCCCCCCCCCCACCTGAACTTTAATTATTTCTCAAATATAACTCAAATAATATATATAATTTCTCAAATAATAATTTCTGTAGAGCAGAGCAACGTGCAGTGTGTAAAGTTTAAAGCGTCAGTATTCAAACTAAAATTAAGTAAAACCAATGGGGAACACTTAATATTGAACGCTTTTTATACCTAGCAACTTATGTCAGATTAATATAGCTAGATAGTCAACAGACGAGGTGTTAGACATGAATATCTATGAGGTTCTGTTAATTAATAAAATAAATCAAATTCAGAATCCCCCAATGATAGTCCAACACAGTGACAGTCTTCTTTAAAAAAATAGTGAGCTTACACACAACGAAACGTTGTTTCAATTCAAAGCAACCTTTCTTAATCCAAAACAACAGTTGATTTATATACAGGGTGTTTCTAGCTACTATGCTAATATTTAAGGAGGTTATTCTTGTGTCCATTTTGAGGAAAAAAATTCATATGAATATATGTCCTAAAGGTCTTAACTTTTGAACTACTGGGTGCTAAAGTCTTAAGAAAAAAAAATTTTATGATAACTTACGTACTACTCTAGACTCTTTAATTCTATTATTACCGTTTAAAAATTATTCTCTTAAATAAATTTTTGTTTAAAAAAAAAAGAGACCAGATTTGGTATGAGGATTCAAACATATTTTTACTTTAAGAGAAAACAATGGCGTATCACTTTTCTCTTTGAAATGATTCAGTACCTACAAACCCCCCACGAACGCCACTGGCTAGAAAAAAAAATAATAATGTTGTACAGCAGAAAATGCCTTTTGATGCATAGAAGATGCGTACGACGTTTCACAAAAATATCTATAGAGTCGTACCAAAGTTATCATAAAAAAAAGTAATTTTTTCTTAAACCTTTGGCACCCTGTAGTTCAAAAATTAAAACCTTCAGGACATATGTTCATATGACTGTCTTTCCTCAAAATGGACCTAAGAATAACCTCCTTAAATATTAGCATGTTATTAAGAAACACCCTGTATACGCAAAAATATATATCGTTCATTGAAGAAAACCGTTGTTTTGATTGGTTATCATATTTTAAGATTGTACAATTTTAAATGGATACTATAGTTATTTGATTTAAGAATTTATTCTTTTAAATCAAAAGGTTGGGTAGTTAGATTTATCAGCTCATATTCTTGGATTAAACATTCACCTACTTTTTTTGAATATGAACCTATTATGAAAGTATTATAAAAGCAATGATATTTTACATGTAATGCAATTAAGACATCCAAAGAAGAATAATATTGTTATTTTCCAACTGGAGAAGGTACCCGGTGTCCCTTCTTAGTCTCTTTTCTATCAATACTAGAGCTGTTGAACGTTTCTGAAGGTGCATATACATGTATGTGGTTATATACCCTCTAGGAGACCCCTCTTACGACGAGAAGCTAAAGCTCCATCTATCGGCCCCGTTTCACATTATTTTAAAAACAACGAGTCTCTTAAATCAAAACAATTGTTTTGTTAAAGGAAATATTTAGGTTGTTCTATATTAAAGAAATATTCTTATCACAAGAATGTGTTGTTTCAAAACAAACAAATTATGTTAAGAATGTCATTTTCACAACATCAGACATCCATTTCTCTGTGTGTAGTTTCTATGATCATCAAATCCAAAATATGTTGGAATGCATAAACATCCCCAAGAGATTCATTCCCACTCACTCGCGTATCCCGTGACGTCAAACAAAGTAAACGGCGCTGTCAGTAGTTTTGACAGATGCGACGGAAACATAACCTAACGAAGCATTGAACGCGCCCCGACATCCACAATTAACGGTAATCTTGGGGCCGGATACCCTCCTTATACGGGAAACTCCAATACGTAATGATGCGTAGAGCGGACCGTACGAAACGGTAAGTCCTTCCTAATCCCACGACGCCGAGGGATCGACGGACGCCACTGGCGACCGACGGCGGGCGTCGGCATATCGTGTTAGTGCGATTATCACGCGTGGTTCTCCCGCGTGGAGCGCGCACGTCGTTCTGCCGTACATCCCCTAAGCTAGTCCTACGGGCCCTACGGCTATGTTGGTCCAACATCAACCGAAATTCTATTAGCGCGACCGTTGAGTAGATATATATGGTATATATAGTGGGGATTGACGGGCGGGAGGATTTTTATCGACTAATTAATTGCGCTATCGCATGGGAGGAGAAATCGGGAGAGAGCTCATTGCTCGTGGCATACGCTATGGGGCGATGAATTGATCGTCGGGTTGGTAAACCGACGCATGGGGAACTCTAAAATAATTACCGCCAGTGTGCATCACCATCAAACGGTCTTCAGGGCTTAGCCATACAGTTAAGGGATCACCTAGAGCGTATGTCGAAAGATTTTTTTTGGTATGAATAATTAATTAATTCTAACTCTGTAACGTTAACTAAAGAAAGACCTAGAGAAAGTACCCTTAGGTCGGTCGTCGACCAAAGAAACTAAAACCAAGCGATCAGTTTGCACTACTAATCGCATGCAACCAATCGCCCGTAACTATTGCTTATTTATTCGTGCACATATTTTATCTAACTTTAATTGAGTTTCAAAGATGTCATCGTACGATGAGGAGACTATTATCGGGTATGTCCACTGCAAATAAAAAAGTACGTTTCTACATAAGTAATTCAAAACGAATTAAAGAAGGCGATGGTTTAAAATTGCAAGTAAATACAATTTAGGGCCCGGTAAAATTTAAAAACTTAATAAGGATATGTTTGGAAACTTTTCGACAACTTGAAAAGTTTATAGGTTCAACAATATTTCTGATGGCAACTGCGATAACAACATAACACCATTAGTATGGTGTGATTTGTTGATTGATTTTTCGTGTTTAATCTACTTATTTGTGTCAAAAAATAGAAACAAACGACGCAGAGTGAAGCTGTGAAGTGGCATCCGGCTCTGATGATTAAAATTATAGGTGATTTTGTATCGCTGCAAATAAAGTGCAAGCATTTTAAGAATACCAAAAAATAACAACGGTATTTGCAAAGGAAGTGTTTTTTGGTGCTCTTGTGTTATAACTTATAATATCAGTTGCTTTTCTAGTATTTAGCAGAGATTTTGTATTATGTACTAAGTTTTATTCAGTTCTAAAGATGTCGGCGTCTGATGGAGATGCTGTTATCGGATATCTGTACCTACTTAAAATGTCAGAAAAATAAACGTTTTTGGGTATATCCCGATTTAAAAAAAAACCAAAGTCCAAAATTGGTACATTTGACGAACAGGAATTGTATTTAAAAAACTATAAGATCAACACCTACCATATTTAAAAAGGATACCAACTACCGGGATGCAATAGAATAATTCCTCGTTCAATTTGTGACAAAAAAATCTCTCTCTGCCTCTTTTGTAGGGGGCACCGTTTTTATTAAAAAAAAAATAAAACATCAATGATCTCAATTTTTTTAAAGAACTATTATATATATTATTGTATACTATTAATACAATAACTTCAAACTAAAACAATAACAGAAAATAACACTAACAAAATTTTAAATAAGCGCAAAGCTACAAAAAATGTTGAAAATGACCTCCCTCAGACGAGATTCAATTGTCAGTTTTTAAGAAAAACCCTTCCTCCATGAGAAAAACGTTAACACCCCGGTATCTTAGAAAACGAAGCATTTGCGGACATACGTATATATAGCAAACTGTCATTATTTTTTCATGGAGAATCACCCCCTGAAGTTTGTCGCACTTATTTACTAACACCCTGTACATTGTAATTGATTTTACGTGTGCAAGCATATATTTTTACTTAAGTATTGTAATCGTGCCGAAAAGAAAATTAGAGATTTTAGCGGAAATATGTCCTATTGGGTCCCCTGGACATATTTGACCAGGGTACAAAAAATGTCTGTCTATGTACCCGTTTTTGTAGCGACCATTCCGGAGAAACTACTAAAGATATCGGGACGAAACTTCGCATTTAGAAGTTTCATGACTAAGCTTAGAGCTGTAAGAAGTTTTGTTCAAGAGGGCCCAAAGGAATTGGAGGTTTACTCGTAGCATTTTTCTTGCAAATGAGCCGCCATTTCTGTAATTTTGTCAAAATAGTTAAATAATAAATTAAAGTACAGGAAATTTTGTACAATTTATGTCTATGAAATCTTTTGGAAAAATTAATAGTTTAGCTGCATGAGCAAACTTTAACTTTGAAAGTAATGCATAGCAGTTGACTCTGTTGGTCGCTCAGCGCTCTGTGCATTTTGTATATACAATCAATAGTTTAGTGAAGCATTAGCTGTTTTTATTCGAACTAGCGTTAACCTGATTACACACATCAAAACATTCTAATTGATCGAGATCGCGCGTATCTGCATTACAACTAGTTTGCCAGGAATTGACAGATATTTTAATTCTATTGACAGTATTGTCAAATCATCAGCATTTGACACTGCTGTATAGTATGATAAAGTTATGTGCCTGGCCACATCAAATTTTTTTAATGAGATGGCAGATAGGAAAGAATGATTAAATAAAACAAACAAAAGTTAGCTAATTTCAAAACAACAATATTGCCATAAAAGAAAAATATTTCACATTTGACGTCAAAGTCTGCTTACGTGTTTTCTTTTACTTGAATTTTATTTTCTAGTATAAAATAATAAAAAGAGTGTCTTAAATATGTAATTTATGGTCGTCACCCTCAATGTTGACGTTACAGTTGTTTTTCATGCAATTTCAGTTGAAAAATGGATGAAAATTACTTCGTTTTCAATTGACATCTCTCCATTGAAATGAATTCGACTACATATTTTTTTACGAATATTAAAAAAAAAATATAAGAACTGTTTTGATTCTAAAATTATATCATGTGTTTCTATGGTCTTCTGTAGCATTATTAAAAATCGTCTGAAAATATTATTGCTCCTAAAATATTTTTCTATGTTCACAACAAAAATTAAGCAGATAACGTCATTACTCAAAACGATAAAAAATTTAAAAACAAATCCTAATATTATCCTAGTGAGTCGTAGAACGGTGTAGACGTTATACACGGTGATGCGGTAGAGTTGGGCCTTCGCTGCATAGTAAGCATAGTAATTCAACACGACCGCGGCCGCTGTAAAATCCTACTTTAATAGCTATAATCGTGCGTGAGTGCCCCCACGGTTTCACAGGAGAGAGTTGCCGGGGTGACGACGGTCTTCGGTCCCTTGCAGTCCCTTGCCATCATCATCCCGGTCCGTATTTGCCAACACGCGGATTGTCACCCTAACCCACCCCTGCATACCCCGAATCCAACCCCCTTTCCTGCTTCCAACGCGTCGCGTTGCGTCCGGACCAGAATTCAATCTCGACAAAAGTTCGTCCACCTCCTCACACCCCCACCTCGTGGCAAAATCAAAAAACAACGTTTGATATTCTCTATGCCTACATAATATTAATATAATAAATATTTTTGTCGATTTTTTGTTTGAAATTTTCATCAGCAAACTAGGGGATGAATATGGTTGTGTATATTATTTAGTGGGAAGTATCTCTCAGTGACTAATTTCGAACAGGGGAAGATTTTAAATTCCCCTCTAAAGTTGGATGTCTTTGCACCCCTCTTAAAGCAGTGCGAATTGTTTTGGGTAATTTTGCCCCGATTTTGGAGGCAGGGCTCAATAAATTGAAATAAAGCTAGGGGAATTTCGCGAGACATCGCCTGCGATAATGTGTTGAAGACTGTGTAGATGGGAAATCTAAAATGTTTCCAGCTCGTAGGTTTCAATAGCTTTTAAACTTATTATTGACTGGTAACTGAGTGGGTGACGTATTTTCCAAACAGAAAATATGTTTAAATTATTGCTATATTCAGTGTCTATAAATACATTTCTGACAAGAAAAACTTGATAGAGAAAGACACGAATATACATTTAGAATTTAAATGGATATTAGGTTCTAGAAGACTCAAAATCATGGTATGGTTGCTCGCTTTTCATTTTCAGCCGATTTTCAACAGAAAAATTACCAATTATTGGCTTCTTTAGTCGGGCTAAAAAAAAACCACCGAAAGTGGAAAAAGTAACATCCGCGCTACGGTTATCCTTATATTTCAATCAACAATTTCTTTTCTGCAGGACCTACTCAATTTATTCCTTTATATCCATACTTAAGGCTCCCGTCTTAATTCAAATAGCGAACTGTTGCGAACTTCTCTCCAAAGCTTCGAAATAAAAAAATCACCAGATGTAGATAGCGCTTCTATAAACATGGCTGTTTTTATTTCGATTTTTATTACATTTGACGTATGGGATATTTATTTATTCTTAATTTGTTAGAATGGAACCAATTTTCTGCTTTATTGAAAAGTTTTCCGCTTCTATCAAGTCATTAGGTTGATGGCTGGCTACTACTAAATTTGTGTCGTCTGCAAAGTTGGTGATGGCAGTGTTTTCTGTTTCATCGATAATGTTACTTAAGTCGTTTATGAAAATCAAAAAAAGGTAAGGTCCCAAAATGCTACCCTGTGGAATTCCCACACATGTTTTTGTAACAAACGATTTTGCCTCCTTCCCCTGTTTGCTGATTACAACTTGTTGTCTTCGGCCTGACAAATAGGACCTGACCCAATCTGCTGCTTTGCTTCCTATACCGCATTTCTCCAACTTTCTCAACAACCCGTCGTGATCCAAACAATCATATGCCTTCGAGAGATCAACACAGACACCGGCAACTGTCAAGCAGCCCTCTAGGAAAGCAATCAGCGATGGGGTGAACTGAAATATAGCTGTGTTTGTCCGTGTTGCGTTAGATTAAACAATTTACATTCATTGAAAAAATCTATAAGTCGTTTTACCATTGCTAATTCAAAAATTTTTGAAAAACTGTTAAGCAGGCTGATTGGACGATAGTTTTCGATATTTTCCGTATCCCCCTTCCTAATATCAGGTCTAAAACCTTTAATTACTAATCCATGCTTCAAACAAACGCATTGTTTCTCGTTCCATTTTAAGTGACACTACACGCTCGTAAGCGTAATCGTAATGAATACGTAGCACGCACAATGCGACACAATGTAATGACCGAGTGTAGTGGTGGCTCAACCCATTGCGTATTGAATGGGGTCCTACTCCTCCTCTATGTTTCCAATGAAACCAAACACTATCCCAGAACGAAATTTCAAGTACTTCACCCTTATTCGCAACGCGACGCGCAACCGACCACCCCATACACGGTTGCAACATTTATTTGTCACGGAGAGAGCTGGGAGAGATGTGGGAACGGAAAATAACATGCGTAAAAATCGAGAAGTGGGTGTAAGTACCTAGGATGCGCACGTGGCCGTCACGTGACCTTGATTAAAGCCTCTTATTAAAACGGCTCCGACCGACAACGGCCACTGGATAAATCGCGCGTAGGGGTGAAAAGTGTCAACCAAGATTTATACCGTATTTGCATACATTTTGGCCAAGGGTCGTGTAGGGTTTCGAGGTAATTTTCGCGTTCGTAAGGGTTTCGGTTAGCGAAGAAACCTTTTTGGTGTAAGGATATTTATAAAATGGATCAATTTTGTGTTATTTATGGGACTATTCTGTTGTGCTGAACTTCCTTATGCAACTGCCAGCGGAATGGAATTTCAATATTTATGCAGATTATTTGTACAAATTTTATTGTGGACTACAAATATAGAAATGCTTTCCGATGGCAGTTGCGTCTGACTATTGTCTGCTGTAATACATAAAATATAATTAAATGTTAACTGTAAGAGCACAAGTTATTTTCTTCTGAACTTTTCTAGACTTGCACTCTGGAGTACTGTAGTGCGTGTTTGTAGTGAGTTGGCAAACATGTATACAATAGCGACGTTTGTGAAAGTAACTATATCATCGACTAGAAAACTCAAAAGCACTCCAGTTTGAATATTTGTTCAAATAGAAAGCAATACATTTATTTCTTTAGGTTATACCATACGTCAAATGTAATAAAAATCGAAATAAAAACTGTGCACGGGATCAGTAAATGGGTCACTTTCTATTTTCTCTATTACGGTAAAGTGGTTCTGCTAGCATAGGTACCTACCTATATTTTGTCCTTAGTTACCCTAAATTCTGACATATCTACACATTTTCCTATAAACACTTATACAATGACATGCTTATGAAAATAATACCAATAGATTCAGAAAAATGTCCTCAACCATCGAATAAAAATGATTATTAAATCTTTGATGATATTATCATTGAAATTAATTAAAAACTATCAGTGACTAAAAAATTCGTCATGAAATGTTTGCATCAGAATCTCCAAAAGTATTAAGCTTAGCAGAATAAATTATACACCATATTAAAGACGAATGATGTGGATACATGATAAACAAACAATTACGTAAAAATATTGAAAGATGTAGGTTTGGAAGAAAGTTAAAAAAAGGGGGTTTTCAGAACCTAGATGTCATTTTTTGACAATAAATACTGACATAATATCTCGGTTGACAAACCCCATATTTTTACCTTCACCATCCCTTCGATATCCTTTTGATATCCCTTCGATATCCCTTTGATGAAGGTTTAAGACCTGATATTATACGGTATAAATGGCAGTGTGGGGCAAATTCTACTCATGAGTAGAAATGAGTAGTAATCTACTAAATACTCAAATTTTAAAATTTTGAGTACTGAGTAGATACTCAATACTCATTTTTTTGTTCGGTGAGTATTGAGTATCTACTCAGTACTCAATTTTTAAAATTATGAGTACTGAGTACTGTACTCGATATGAAATGAGTAGGGTACCTACTGTATTGAAGCAACGAAGTTGCACCGTGTCCGAGTGATTGGTGCTGAGTGCATTTGTCGGGTCTGCCGCGTAACTTTTACCGAGCCATGCGGCGATATGAAAATATTTGTGTCGCGGCATCGACCGGTGCGGCGCGGCGGTACATCTTATCCCATCCCGATGGGGATCGCCGCAAAACCTGCGTTATTTATGATTTGATCCTGCTGCTTAGGCTACTATAAACTAGATTTTTGACATGTGTGGCGTGTTTTTTAACTTGCGTTTTTAGACACGCGTATTTTTTTAAGAGTGTATTTCATGACGCGTGTGATTTTTCTAAGCGCGTTCTTATGAAAAAAACTCGCGGCATAAAACGTAGTCAGAAAACACGCGTTTTAGGAAGCACTTGCGACAGAACACGCACATAAGAAAAACACGCGCGTCATAAAAGATGCGCTTCAGAAAACGCGCGTCAAAGGAAAGACGCGCGTCAATAAACGCTCTCCAGAAAATGCGGGTCAAAAAAAGCGTGTAAGAAAACTTACGCTCCAAAAAACATGCTCCAGAAAATACACGCTTCAGAAAACGCGCGACATAAAACAAGCCCGTCAGAACACACGCAATACAGAAAACACGCTCTACAGAAAACGCGCGTCATAAACGTGACAAAAGGCATCAGATACCACGCGCGTCGGAAAAAGCGCATCATAAAATACGCTCGTAATGAAACAAGCGCTTTAAAAACACGACCCTAAGGGTGCTGGCACGCTGGAGACCGATTTGCGACAAAATAATAATAATAATAATAACAATAATGATAATAATAATAAAAAGTCGTGTATAAATCAAACAAAGTTGAATCCAGAATGACACGCTTATTAGATAAGCGATTTGAAGTGCGTCACCTAGATTCCTACACGACTATTAGTTGTTTTTTTGTCGCTAGCGACAAAAATTGCAAATACCTGACCCTTCGAAAACACGCCCGTCAGAAAACATCTCCTAAAGATCACAAGAAAGTATGCATTCACGAAACAAGCCAAAACACAGTATGCAGTACACACAACGGTTTGATTAGATGTATTACTCAGGAAAATCCTCAAATCGTTTTGAGTATTTTACTCAAAGTACGCATCTATACTCTGAGTATAATACTCAAATCGTTTTGAGTAGATGCGTACTCTGAGTAAATCTACTCAAATCGGTTTGAGTAGATGTAGTACTCTGAGTAAAATACTCACATCGATTTGAGTAGATGCGTACTCTGAGTAAATCTACTCAAATCGGTTTGAGTAGATGTAGTACTCTGAGTAAAATACTCAAATCGATTTGAGTAGATGCGTACTCTGAGTAAATCTACTCAAATCGGTTTGAGTAGAATACTCCAGAGTATTACTTTTACTCAGTACTCACGTACTCAATACTCAAATTTATGAAATCTACTCAAGTAGTGCCCCACTCTGATAAATGGTGTGGGACAAGAAAGTACATAAAAGACCTGACCATTTTTGCACTAAAACGTGAAGTAAACGTCCCAAATTCAGACACTGTCCTAAATTCCGACATATTTCTATTTAGTTGGATAAAATTAAAAATCTACAACATTTAGGTTTATTTTAGGACAAACTTGAGTAAAACACTACAGTTTACTAAGATATAATATAAACGCTGGGAATGGTGCAAACAACTCATCCAACGTACTCCATTTGAAAATAGGGCTCTGAAAATATTCAGACAAACAGAACGAATCGCGCCTGACTTTTTTCGATTACATGTTATCTGTTATATTGGTCAAACGGCGATTAAAAACCAGCCATGTATGTGAGCCGTACTCGCGCAATCGTCACAAAAAAATGCTCCCAACGGATGACCGCCCAATAATACGACAGAGCAAACAAAAAAAAACTCAAAAAAAAATCCATCCTAGCGCAAAAATTTTTCAAATCAAACTTCGCCCAGCGATAGTCACTCTATAAATCGAAAGCGGGGGTAGGTAAGCCCGCCTCGACAATTACAATTGCAGCGTACAGATAACAGATGGCGGTGTCGACGCAATGTTGTGTAACTTGATTAGCAGCTACTAATGAATCGCGTCGGCTGGGCGAACAATTGGATTAAACCTGGCCCAGGCCCACCAACCTCGAGACACTCACTCGCACAATGTGTTTTTCGATTCAATTATGGGTGCTAGAAGGAGGAATTTTAACGCTGAGGGGGTGTTTGGGGGTTGGTTTGGTGCATGGCACGCGGCGGCGGCGGCCAGATAAGGGGTATTGAGTTTTTCAAGATGTGGGGAACAGCACCCCCGACTGACGGGTAAAGAATGAAGATCGAGGTGCGCATTTTAGAATTTAGAATGCCCGCCCTGCACCCTGACTGGAATAACGATTACCCCATTAGGTTTCCACTTACAACCCTGTCTTACTGGCGCAGCGTAAACAAACTTCCAATTCGAGGTGGAAATGGCTGAACATATTTTGTTGATGTTGAATTGAAGTAAGCTAAACATTGAATTATTTTTGAGTTGTTGAAACAGTGGTTGCTAGTCAAATATTTGAATAGTGACACAATCTACTTGCAAAGTATTTCATCCCCGTGCTGCCATAATGTAGGGAACCCTACATAATTTTAGATTCCAGCAGGGTTTAGACAAAAACCGACTTAAAAAAATGCAGGAAAAATCAATCAAATATTCCCACTACTATATAATACAAAGGTACTTTTAAGACACTAAAATTGGGAAATAAATTTAAAAAAAAACATAAATTGTCTTGTGGATGATTAGATACTTGTATTTTTTATGTTCTAGATACAAAATTAAATATACAAGAAATAGAAAGAAAAACTGTAAATAGCTACTCAACTTGGGTTTATTGTTTTCGGACTTTTTCTATCTTTTTTTGTCTTTTATTGGTTGTCTCAAATAAACAAATTTTCGAATTCAGTGACTTCTAATTATTATTTCTCCATACTCTTAAAATACCTTATGAATTAATTTTTCAATTACTTTGGATGTTCCAATAAGCATTTCTCTGATAATTATAGCTTTTTTCATCTACCACATAGCTGGTTTACTATATCAGTGGTGATATTACTCATTGAACAGAGACTCTAATAGAAGATCATATGACATATTTATACAGGGTGATCATAACATAAGACCAAAACAAATATATATTCTTAGTAAACTTTTGATCTAAACACATAAACTAGGAAATTAAAGCATGTTAAAGATGCATATATTAATGAACATTCTGAACAAACAATGCTAGTAAGAGACGTTTTATTATTATCTATTATTATTAATATAAATTATTATTATTTAATTGAAGATACCTGATTGTTATTTAATGTAATGTTCAATTTAAAACGAAGAAAAATTTATTAACATTAAAATTAATTATTGTTACCTCTCGTAACAGTCGCAAAAGAGCCACAAGATGACAAGATACGGTATCTAAATTTTGCGCTGTAGTCCAAAATAAGTATTGTTGTATGCACTTTAATCTGATGGTACTTATTAGATTCCATAACTTCGCAATTTTTAGCACTACTGAGCAGTTTATCTTGATTACACTCGGTGTTAAACTAATGAGCGTAGAATATATAGATAAGGTATAATAATAAACTTTTGATAGTAGACCAACTTTTGATAACGAACTCATGTCCAAATAGACGCCGTTTAGGAACTGCAGAGAGCCGGAATATTGTACTAACTTTAGAAATTGCTTTAGTAAAGTAGGTTGTATGGAAGTATCAAGAATAACTATTTTATAATCAAATAATTTAAAAAGATTTAAAGATAACCCATTATTGGCCACAATTGGTACTATAATTACAAAACTTCGGTTAATGAAAAGGGAGTTTCAAAAAGATTAAATAATACAAAATTTCAGACAAAAGTTATTTGGTATTAAAAGGGCCATCCTATGATACATGACAATAGACTCTCTATACTGTTTGTAATATTGGTACCATTTTCTGACTCTCCCCAGCGTTGACACAATACATTTCCGTGCATGAGTTCGTTCAAAAGTTAGTAGTTGGCCTAACATTGTCGCCTTACAAGTGTTCAACTGTAATAGTAAAATAAAAAAAATTATGTCGTCGTCGATTATCCTTAACACAGAATTTTCAAATTAATCCACTTTTCTCTACATTTAGTCATTATTTCTCGTCAACGGGGTAAATTTGAAAATAATATTGTTGCCCTTTTATTGTTTATCAATTTGTTATTAAGATATTGTATCAGATGCTCCATGACCACGAGTTAGGAAATTAACAATTTCTCCTAGCGTATTAAAAAGTAATAAAAAGGCTACAATATTGGTTGAAAATCATTCAAAATCGTACATTCTAGAATAAGAGTTCAATGATTCAGAAACAAAATATATTTACAAACAATTATTAATTAAAAATATTAATCCCACATTAGTCAACGATAGAAAGACGGCAAAATGACAAAAATTAAATTAAATTCAATGAATATCAATATGTATATAATAAGTAAGTGTACATGGCTGAATTGAAACGTATTTTAGTCCCACAAAAATAATATTTATTAAGAAGCATCTTTATCTGAATGCATAAATTGTGAATTGCTTTGAATTATTTATTGCCTTTTTGAAAATTTAAATATAGTGGTAATTTGCTGTTCACTCAAAAGTTATTGATATTTTTTATTATGTGAATTGTGAGCTAATCCATTGCACTTAGTTAAAAAAATAAGCATGATTTTTTTGCTCTTTTATGATTTTTTCATATTACCTACCTTGTCAAAATAAGAAACGCTTTAATTTATGCATTTATCTAACAACTCCGTGCAAATATTAGACCATAAACTATAAATTAATAACAAAGAAATGGTAATCTTTTTAGCAATTGGCGACCAAAGTGCAAGTAAATTGGACAAGTTTATTGTTTAAATCTACTCGTAAAAAGACGATAGATGTTCCAGATCACAATAACCGTACGCATTCACCATTCCGCACGGTTGATAAAGCGTCTTTTGCGCTGTTCAACTCCGTCTCTCTTCGCCTTCTTCGATGAACACACATAATTTGCAATCTGCACCCATTGAAGCCTTTACGGACCAGATCACGGCGGCACCTCTTCTTAACAAACCATCAAGCTGCCTACCAAACGGTCGCGTGCTTAGGAAGCTTAGCAATTATCCAAGTAGCTTCGCCACCGCACATAAAACTAGAAGAATTATTGTCCATTGTGTGTTGTCATACGCTCAAACTCAACTCGGTTGCTGATATTTATAGAAAAATTATTGGCTAGAGGCTCTACCGTATAGCCCATTTATTGTTTAAGTTTTTTTTTGCTTTTTATATAAAAAAAAGTAACTCAAGCTGGATTCGAATCAAAGCCCCCGGCATTACCGGTCTTATATAGCAGGGGTGGCCAACAAGTCGATCGCGAAGCCAATTTTGGTAGATTGCTCGCGATGTCTTGACTTAATGTGTGATGGTGGGTTTAGTTTATATGAAAATTTAAGGTTTTTAGGTACATAGTAGCAAATAAGCCTGAACACAATCGTATAAAAAAAAGTTGTTAACTAATTGCCCAATATACTACTTGAACAGTGAAGAACCTTTGATTTTCTCCCTAAGTATATAACCCTATTGTTAGCGAATGTGGAAGATGAAAGATAGTTTCGAGTCAAGAATCAAGTTTCGATCTCACAGAACTGTCCGTTTACCGATAGCAGTTTTTTGCTTATCGCGTTGTAACAAAACCCGTTAACAGTAAAAAGTAGGTCTAGTTACTCATGTACTTACAAATAAGCGTGTTTATAATCTTCTATCACCGGCCCAATATCTGAATTAATCCAACAAATAAAATAATTCCTAACACGGCCAATCCTGACTGGAGCTTTGCTCTTAAAGCCAGTCTCCAGAACTATTGTCCTCAATGATAAACGTGGTCTCAGTAACTAACAGTAACTAACATTCAAACTTCCATTCGACAATTTCTAATTTGCCGAAATTCAAAGGTTATTCATTCAACAATAACCAAGATGCCAACATGTATTTCTTTTCCTTTTGCGTTCAAAACGCTAAAATTTTTAACTCAAAACATAGTCAAATAATTGCAAATCACCTTTCAGCTCAGCTACATATATTAGCATGTTAACCTATAACCTTTCAGCCCAACAAAATAAAACAAATATTCGCAAGGGGCCATCCTTTCAGTTCATGAACATAAACAAATAAGCAAAGGACTAATCATTCAGTTTAACAAGATAAACAAATATTAGCAAAGGGCTGGCCTTTCATCTCCAACAATATAAACAAATATTATCAAATTGGTCACTTTTCATCTCAACACGATAAACAATAGCAAAGGGCTCTTCTATCATCTCAAAAATTAAACAAATATTAGCAAAGGGCTAACCTTTCAGCTCAAAACCATTCAGATGTTAGCAAAGGGCTAACCTTTCAGCTCAACAAAATAAATTACCTACCACGCCAGTAAAGGGCTGACACAAATATGTATTCGCAGGAAGCTCAACAAAATAAATGAATTTTAGAAAAGGGCTAACATTTCAGCGAAATTAAATAA
Organism: Aphodius sticticus; assembly: GCA_963966075.1. Classification (NCBI taxonomy): domain Eukaryota; kingdom Metazoa; phylum Arthropoda; class Insecta; order Coleoptera; family Scarabaeidae; genus Aphodius; species Aphodius sticticus. The sequence goes on along the minus strand of OZ014508.1, from coordinate 995,019 downwards.
ATTAACATTTGAGTAAAGTGCTGACCTTCAGCTCGACAAGATAAACAAATATTCGTAAAGGAGTAATCTTTCAAGTCAAGATAAAAATATTAGCAAACGGCTATGATTTCAGCCCAAACCCAATCAAATATGTTAACTCGTAGATAAACAACGTAGGTAGATAAACAAGTTGTCCCAGTACGTGATGAACTGCCACGATCTATTGATAGATTAACAAAAGTCTAAAATTTAACGAAAATAAGTCTAAAAATCTTCCATGTTAATTTTCCTGGCAAAAAAAGTGTCGCGAAATTTTAAAATCAAATTTTCAGCCATACTGTGCATTTTTATAATGAACTCTGAACTCTGAAAAGTTGAGGCAGGACATTTATTTTCTGTATGCCTTTATATCGAAAACTTGATAAGTGACACAAAAAATAGTTTTTAGCATATAGTTTGCGTATCCACTACCAATAGCTGGCTGGAGTGCTACGCCTATGACAACAAGTGGATCGTGGCATATTTTACAGATAAAAGGTAGATCTTAAGTAGACAAAAGTTGGCCACTCCTGTTATATAGTATCTACTGTATTATTGTTTCTATAATCAGTTGACAGTTTCACTGAACTGTAATGCACCAATTCTGAGAGATATTTAATGTAAGTTAAGCTTACTGTAAGCTGACTGTTATTATTCGTTATTCTGACCACTCACAGCTACTTAATTAAAAACCGGCAGGTATTGTAACGAGAATATACGACGTCGATCATATAAATATCTCAATATAAAGTTTATATCGCGCTAAATAGGTTCACGGTTGATTTATAAAACGTGGCGGGCGGCGAGCGGCGGTAGTGCGACGGTGTCGGCCTCTGGGGCCACTAACTGTAATTATCGCCACCGTGGTGGTACGTATGGGCTCGTATCGCTCGTTGCTTATATGGGCTGTAAATCAGGATAAGCGGGCCGTACCGTAATATATGCATGAGATACAAAGTCGGGCGCGTAGGCAGAGAGATGTCCGATAATTTTAACTTATGTAAACCATTATGTTCGGGTAAACTAGAAAATATACAGCGGCGCGACGCGGCGGCGAGCCCAACCTGGTAGCGGCCGAGTCACCGCCCGGTCCGATAACACTGCTCTTATCTCTATCAGGGTCCCAGTTCCGATGCCTTTCCAGCTGGGAAGTCTGCTAGCGGAGCCGCGGGAAAACTTACAAAGGTCGCCGTCTGGGGTCGTATAGGTGAAACGGTAATATGATAAAAATAGAGCTAAAAGAGGATATATATGTTGGATAGTACTAAAATGAATAATATTTTTTTGAAAATGTTTTTGTCGGTAGTTTCGCATTATTGCTCAATATATTTAACCAACAAAAATTGGCTCAAATTATCGCAAAAATTGTCGCAAAACTGTAAGAAATCCCTCTGAAAAATGATATGACGAGATAGAATTATTTAAGTAGGCTTGAATCAATGCTTGGATCTTCATCATTAAATCCATGAAAACCAAAACTAAAGAGCATGGAAATTGTGTCAAATTGTCACAATGTCACATTGTGTGTCAAACAATACGGGAGTTTTGGATACCCTAAAGAAAAATTTGCGGTCTAACGAAATTCTCTAGAACAGGGGCTTTCAAAGTTTTTTTTTTCTTAGACCAGGCAATATAGACTTTTTCGTGACAAAAATAGTATCAGTAAGCCGACGGTCCCAGGTCACGTAGAACAGTCCGTAGATGTATTGTGATGTGCTTTCGACTCGCAAATATCATTACTTAATTTGTTATAAACAAAAAATCTCAAAAAATCGTGCTGAACCGATGGGGCAATCTTGATGCTTTCAACAGACGAATTGTAAAGAATGAAAGGACGACAAAAATAAACCATACACGACCTCGATCGCATTGAAATTAACGGAGGAAATTCGGAAAAAACGGAAAAATCTGCGTTTCTTTGAAAATTCATAACTCCGCTATTTCAAAGTACCACAGGCTTTTCGCGATAAAGTAGCGATTGGAGGTTTTCTGTTTATAGCAAATTATGCAATGATATTTTCGAGTCGAAAACACATCACAATTCATCTACGGACTTTTTCACGTGACCTGGGACCGTCGGCTTGCTGATACTATTTTTGTCACGAAAAAATCTCTATTGCCTGGTCTATCTGAGCGACCACTTAAATACAAAAAAGATTTATTTATCCATTAGTCATGTAATTATCTGTCTTACTTAAATGAGTCACAATAACAACAATAAGCCTAATAACCTATAAATATTACTTTGAAAAATTATGTCGTTAAACATTTTCATTTTTAACAACAATTACCTTTACCAATATTACAAAAACCGATGAAAGCACAAAAAAAAAACACTCTAAAACGGAATTTATCCATTCTTTACTCTCAACTTGGTGTGTTGTTTTTAAAATTCAGTGAATATATACCTGAGTAAAAAAAAGCCTCAGAACTTTTACTTTTACTTAACTTATGTTTTTAGAACGTGATTTTTTCCAAGAAACAGCAGTTTTCATGCAATAAAAACCACTTTAGGATCATACTTTAGGGTCGAAATACTAATCCAGATGTAATTTAGAAAAATTATCCACATTTTCTAATATGCAAAATGTGAATAAAAAAATAAACTTAGCTTGTAGTAGATTGATCCTAATTCTTGATTCTACAATTTGAAATCTCCATATTATTTTTAATTAAGGATGTGCCGCTTCAGGATTTGCCCTGAGGATAAAATTAATTTAAAAGAATTATTCCCTAAGGCGTCTTGTTGTTCTCATCTTGTTGTTAAATCAAAATTACGACTATGACAATGGACTGTGACAGAGCACTCAAAAATCCTTATACAAAGTAACTACTTCTCGAAAAATAAAATTTTAGGTACCTATAACGAATTTTCTTTTATATTATTAACTTTTCACAAAATTTTATTGTTCAATAAACCTTCTGGATTATCTTAAATCTAAAATGCAATACATTAGAATGTTATCTGCTTGTATGTACCGGGTGGTGTTACCAAAACAATGAAAAACTTTTAAGAGAAAAGTTTTTAAAAGTTTACGTTATTTTAAAACATATGAAAAATGTTATTTGAAAAAAGTGGTTAGAAATATTAGTGGGCATTAAATGCGAAATTATAATCGTCTTCGTCGTTGCATGAACATCCGGTATATTAAACGTTGAAGGTGTCTATAATTTTATATTTAATACTCTCTTAATATATTTAAAAGGATTTTCAAATATTATTTTTGCTTAGCTTTGAAGATGAAGGGACTTTACTCTCATGTCATTTTTATCTTTTTGTCAACACACAGTATATGAATCTGAGATGATGATTATAATTTCATATTTTAAGACCACTAATATTTCCAAATACGTTTTTTAAATAACATTTTGGCATAGCTTAGAACACAAAGGTAGTTTACTCGTCAGTGCTTTTCATAGTTTTGGTAACACCCGGTACATTCAAGCAAATACTCACATTCTAATATTTGCATTTTAGGTTTAAGAAGACAATCCACAGACACTTTTATAAAGAACAAATTTTCTGAGAAATTGATAATAAAAATGTTAATTGGTAATAAAAAACACCCGGACCACTAATGTTTCTAAATACTTCTTTCGAATAACAAGACAATCCTGAAGTTTTTATAAACAATATAATATTTCTGTAATAATTTCACAGGAATAATATTTGATTGTCACAGGGACGTATTGTATTATTTTATAAAAATATCTCAGGGTATCAAATCACCAGCGATGTATAGGTACCAATATAGGTACAAACTTGCCACGTTTTTTTACAGGTAAATAACCGCTCTTTTGTTTTTAGGTGTAATTTATTAGATTTTTTTACATTTCTTTCTCTGTGTATATGTGGAAAAATTACATGTAATACTAGATCGCAGAGCTGTCACAAGGTTTCATCCCAGTCTACTTAGAGAATTTTCCCATTATTTTTTAGGAGGCACCAAAAACTATACTATCAAATTACCCTTTCCTATCCTTTCACATACTGGCATACCCACCCCTTTTTTTGAGAAACACAAAAAATAATTTTTACATAGTCCATTTAAGGGTTTTCTCAATTTTACGTAAACGGGGTTATACCATTTTTTACCGCTCATTCCCGCTAGGGGCTTTTCGTGACCTCGTCGGTCGTGTGCATGTGTACGAGAATGATGTATGATAAATTTATAACGTGTGCACAGGTCGTGGGGGGTCGGGGGCGGTGAACGGTCAGTGTTTTACAAACGCTGAGCGCAATTTTCCCTAAAATAGGACGACGACAAAAAAGCGAGCGCGCCCCCAGCAAGCGCTCGGCCGGCGACGCCAACGCCACCGCCCGGAGCGGGCGGAATGGGCGTTGTCGAACGCGAGCGCGGATTATTAATTTACTCGAAAAATGAAATACCGACCGGCAGGGCCGCCAACGCCAACCCGGGACGACGACCGCTAATTGCAATTCATAATTCACCGGCACACGCTGCCGCTACTCTATTTAAAAGAAATAAATCATGTGTTTAGTTTAGCCTATAAATGTTAACATACGCTATACAGTACTGCTATATAATGTTGTAATTATTATTATTATATAGTCGATAAAGAGGAAGAAAGGTTTCAGTATTAACCATAAAGAAGAAGAAAAAAGAAACTGGGTAAGGAATATGCTGCTTAAGGCTCCCGTCTCAATTCCGCTTTTCTCCAAAGCTTCGAAATAGTAAAATTACCAGATGTAGATGGCGCCAAAATAACCAAATCTGAATTTATTTCGTATTTACTACATTTGACGATTTAGGTATGTTTGCGGCGTAGATGAGGAACCCCGACGCCGGCGCCGTGTCAGTGCTACTACTATAATTGACAGTTCACGTTTCGGTCTCTGTTTTTGATTTATAGAGGAGTTTTAGTGTTCTTAAAGTTATAAAGTGTGTGGGAGTTTCTAGTATATGTTTGTATTAAATTATTTTTTAATGGTGATTATATAGTTTCCAGTTATAATAGTTATAAACAGATTTAGTAGGTTAGGTTGTAAATAACACGTTTGTGTGACGTTCAGTTTCATTTCGAAAAGGTAAGATTTGGTAAACAACAAATACATATATTTTCTGCCCATAATACTAAATTTACTAATCATTAGTTGGAATAATGGGTCGCTTATCCCATTCTCGAAGGAGTTATTCGAAAAAGAAGGGCACAAATTCACGAAGTGCGGCAGCAAAACTAAGGTGGGCAAGATTTCAAGAGGTTTCACGGTATGTTTTATTTTATACAAATAGGTATGCTATAAATTAAAATATTATTATTTTAGATATGGTTATGTACAGCCGAACTCTCCGGAACCATTGTCACTGGATACTGTGGAACATTCTCCTGTGGAGATGCCAGAAAGCGTGTGAATTTGACTATTGATAATGCGTGGGGAGCAAACGAGGATGTTGAAATGTTTGTTTCTTATTATCATACACACATGCATATCACTGGAAACGGTGGAAGATTACAGTGACACCATCCGAAGTGAATAAGAAGTCTTTGTCAAATATGTTGTACAATTTCTGCGGAGAATAGTGTCATGTGTCAAGTTATTGCCCTTTTTCCAGAAAGTTCGTCATGATTTTTCAGTCTGTTAACAATATGGATAATAGACAGTAAACGTTCATCTGTTATACGTATGATGTAACTGTTCCACTAGTCCCCGCGGAAATTATATGTGATGTATGATACATAATTTATATACAGGTGTCCCACTTTTTCCCACAAAATTATTTTTCAAGTAGTAATTGTCATACTGAGTAAAAAGTTTCATATGAGTTTCGTATTTATTAAAATAATTCATATACAGTAGAGCGTCGATAATCCGAATTAATTGGGACCGAGGGTGGTTCGGATTATCAAATTGTTCGGATTATCAAATATCGAGTATTGGATAAAAGCTATAAAACAAAGGCAAGATATGTCTGTAAAAAGGAATCGACAAAAATAGCTTTTTACTCGGCTACTCGGTGATTTATTGTTTTATTATTTATTTTTGGGGCGTTCGGATTAGCGAACGTTCGGATTACCGGGGGTCGGATTATCGACGCTCTACGTGAGTTGTACAGTTATTGCCTAAACCCTAGTTCCTCCTTCAAAAACCGTCAGGTAAGTATATTATGGAGTACATTAATACAACAAAATACCTACTACAAAAAGAATATTAATCAAATTTTACAAAACAAATTGCAATGAATATATAAGATTCAAATATTTTTAAAATTTTGCATTCTTGTAAATATAACATGTTCAAAATATTACATAAGAGATAGTAGCAATGTTACAATTAAATATATTACATTATTTGCATTTAACAATGACAAAGAAATTTGTTGTAGACATGTTGAAGATATATTTACTTGTTTAGTGGGTTCCAAAATTTAGCAACTATTATATATTATACTAATATAATATTTATTTCTTAGCAAGTAGCATGCATTTTGTTTGAACGTGGTTTGAACATACTACGTACAAGAAATCGAATAGATTTACCCATTAATAACATTAAACTAACTGGAAAACCATAGTAATTTTCAAATACAGGAAACCAATTAAGTTGTCTTCCATATGTGGATTATGTAATTTGCAAATATAAAAAATATATTATTGATAATATATTTATAATATAATATATATATATATATATATATATATATACCTATATTAATTATATTATTGCTTTCTATTTGTACAAATATTGAAACTGGAGTCGTTTTGAGTTTTCTAGTTGATGATATAGTACTTTCACAATCGACATGTCACATAAAAAACACTTTAGTAAAATGCGGATTTAGGCCGCGCCATCTAGTTTTGGATACCTGCACTGTCGCTATTGTAAACATTGTTGCCAACTCACTAGAATGCACAAGAATGCAATTCTAGAGAAGTTCTTAAAAAAATAACCTGTGCTCTTATAGTTAACATTGAATGTACTTTTATAATGTATTACAGCAGACAATAATCAGATGCTACTGCCATCGAAAAGCTTTTCTATATTTGAAGTCCACATTTTTTTAACACTAAAATTTGCATAAATAATCTGCATAAGTATTGAAATCTGTTCCGATGGCAGTAGCATAAAGACCTACAGAATCGAATGGTAGCAAGCATTTCACGATTGGCGCAATAATTATAGCGTGAGTTACTTTGGCGTTTTGGGGGTAGGAGACGGGAGCCTTAATACAACGTATAACAACAATCTAGAATGTCAGAAAATACATTTCAAAATTCTTTCATATTTTCGGAATTGTGTATATGTGACATATGAAACAGAGCTGTATTTATTTTTAGCTACTATTTATTTATTTTATTCAGATTAATGTTTGAACTGTTTGAAAATTGTCAATACTTACACTTCTCAAAAAAATTAGTGGAACACTTTCTTCGCAACCTGTAACTTTTTAAATAATATTTCTAGGCAAATCAAACTTACTTGGTGTACCTACTTCAACGGCATATATTTAACTAAAGAAAATTACAAAGACAATGTTAGAACTTCTAGTAACTTCTAAGTTACACTTAAAAATGAAAATTAAAAATTAGATATTTATTTATTATTTATTTATTATTTAATCAAACAAAAAACGATCTACCTAAAGATGATCTATCTAAAAAGTAGTCTCGTTCCCAGATTTTGTATTGTAAAGTCTCAACATCTTATCTGTCTGAATGTTTTCTTCCTATTTGACCTCAAACTAAGATAAATTTAACAATTTATCAGAAGCAGAAACTTATGAATAGCGCTGTGAAAATATTTCTGTTCGTCGCAGCAGGCTGTACGCCCACCAGCGTCACGTCACCGTAAGTGATGTCTTTAACAATATTCAAATTCGCCGCGTGCTGTCCAGCGGCGTCCGGTTGTGTGGCGCGCACGATTTGAATACATTAGTGTCGCCCTCTGTGCCCAGCGACCGGCCACTTGGGCGGCGAACCGCTCGGTGTTACCTACATGTTTGACTATGTGTTAAAATTTAAATTAACGGTCGCATTGAATGTGCTCGACGATAATGAAGACGTCAAAACTACCGATGATTTATGTAGGACGTGAAAAACGATTTGTCTGTTGGAGAATATCGATTGTCTACGAGTGCCTTGCTCAAAGTAATTTGTTACTACCATCAGTCTTCTAGTTCTATCAACCCAGTTGAACGTTGCTTATCTCTCGGCAAGGTTTATGAAAAAAGGATATAATACTTTAAGTGTTTTGATGATCAAGTTAATCAGTATCTCATATATTTTTTCATGATCACCTATATTTTTATTACCAGTAGTATCATATATTTTGATAACTAAAATCTGGCAACCCTAACTCTGACATACACGCTGGTTTAAGAGAGGCGTTTATGCTAGTGAGATCGACGTCGGCCTTGAGTCTGTAGTACGTCCAGGAAGTGGTTCCATCTAATGCTAGCTCCAGACTCAGCCCGAATAAATCGGCGAAACATTCGGCGAGGCTGGGTGAGACATAGCGGGAAAAGAAGGCCATCCACATTCTCGGGGTTCGGCTCGTGCATTCAGTGTTCATCTGCGGGTGAGTGAGAATGGACGTCGCTGAAGTAGCCGCTGTCGCAGCGTATAGTGTGTATGCATACTTTCATTGAAATTGTGGTTATTATTAATTAATTAAATGAATGACATAAATACAAATTTAATTAAATATTTGAAAAATTTCTTAATTGCTATTGATTTATTATTCTGATCATATTAGATACCATATACTAATATATGAGATAGTAATACGATTTTCCATAAACAAAAATTAAATATTTGCATAACTTTTATTTTATTATTTTGTATAATGTATTGCGGTTAGTCAAAATTACAACAAAATAATTCTCCAACCGTAAACAAAGAACCAAGTTTTTGTTTTAAACAAACTATCTAAATTTGGTAACATTTCCTTTTTCAAATAGAACATACTGCATAATTTTAAACTTTTTAATTCTAATATTATTTTTACGAATTTACTGTACGAACCATTTTTTTATAAAAGGCATCATCATTTCTAGTTATCAGCAATTAATTAAAACTCCTGAACTTTGAAACTGGATATTTTCCCACATACATACACATTTATTTTAATTTGCTGTTTGAACATTTAATTTAATTCTAGTTAATTGTTCTGTTATTTTTTATCCGTTTAGTTAAAATAAAAGTTTATGAGTTTTGATTAATTGCGTATAACTCAAAAATAACATTGCATAAAAAACTATCCCTACAAAAAATTCTTGGAATTAATCTTAGAATTAAAAAAAGTAAAAGTATGTGTTCTATTAGAAAAAGGAAAGGTTGCCAGTTTCCCTAATAAAACAAGCACTCTGTATATTAAAAATATATTTAGACGATAGCTTGTTTAAAATCAAACAACTTTTGTTTGATTTTTTTGAAAATGTTTACGGTTGGTTATTTAGGTGCTCCGATTATTTTGACCAACCATGTATACTGGTATGTAACAACGATATTATCAATCAATAACTTAGTAATTGCCCTATGTAGATCGCAGTCGTAATTTGCGATTTTCGAATACATATTTCTTTTCGCCAATGTACGAGAAGCACCTATGCGACATTCCGCATTAATGAGGGTAAAATAATACCTACTTACCAGGTAGTTCTCAGCCGGCCAAAGTAATCAAAGAACTGCACCAAAAGGATACAATACATTCAGACATCATAGAAAAATAAGACTGGAATAACTTGGAACTGATAAGATTTATTTCAAAGAGATAAATAATTAATTCTTTAGTTTTAATTAATTAATTATTGATTTAATGTTGCTATTAATTTTAATTTTCATTAGTAATCTTATACTATGGATGGTTAATTTATTGATATGCAAATGCATTTCTTCAATAATACAGAAATAAATATCATTATCTGGTATATTTTCCATTTTAACTTTGCGTATGTGATTTTTTTCCTGACAAATTATGGTAATGGAGACGTCACAAATAGAGAAAAAAATACTACGTAAACTATTTGTATTTTGCATATAAATTTATTGTGTTCAATATTTTTTAATCGGGTTGCATTGATGCTCGAACGTGTCCACCGCACGTGTTTGATGTCATAAATCAGAGCACTGTTGTAAATAATATCTTCGGGTACAGACAAAAAATGCTATGAGCCGCGTCAAAAATCCAGTTTGAATCGAAACGAGAGCGTACAAAAGAACCGAGCCACTCGCCGAACGTGTGATTTTTATCCGACTATCTGCTTCCGTAGAGACTTCTGGCAATTCGAATGTTAGCGGATTTGGGTGAATGTGGCATCCACACTCTCCCGATTTGCGGTCTCTCGCTATGTATCGCGACAGTCTGGAAGACGTATTACACATCCGCGCAATGGTTTCGACTCGGATCTGCTTCTTATGCGCCAATGTTTTGCATGCAATATGGATAAACGCCCCTCCCAACTCTGTTTCGTTTTCTAACCTATTAGCGTTGATAGCAACGACAGTCGACATCGTTACCGTTCATCCTCGCAAACCAAAACCCAAATTAAACGTAATAGGGGGTGTCTTAGGGGGTGTGCGAAAAAGAAATACCGTAGAAGTAAAGATAAACATAAAAAGGAGGAGTGTAAACGAGCGTCGAGATTACTGCCGTTTCATAACGTTAGCGTGGCGAGTCCGTGCGCTTTATAACAGCCGTTAAAAATATCTTAATGTTAGTTTAAATTCTATCTGGAGTTAAGTGCTCGCAAATAAACGGTGGGCGCGACGCAAATGGCCCACCCCATTTCTACCCGACCGACGCCGACGCGCTCAACGGCGGCGATTTAAAAATACGTAAAACTTTTCTCGCGCTTGTTTTGCAATGCGATCCCGCATCTGCTTTCGGTGGTTTAATAGTTTAGGGTAGGGGGATCAACGATTTGAATGTCGGTTAATGCAGATTTTTCATTTCATCAAGTTTCATTTCATCGCCTAGTCGTAATGTGCGCAGCATGTTGTTGGCTTAATTTTAACTGACATAAAAATGTGGATTATTTACGGAGGATCTTAATTTGCGTAGATGTTAAATGTAATTTAAATGCTTATTAGTGAAGATAGAGCCTATGTAAAAATTTGTTTCTAATTTTTTATTCTTTTGTTTTTGTTATGGGCGCCATGTTGAATTTTGTCATTGTCCGATAATCGTGTCTTTTCTCATTTCCGCAATGTATAACATGTTAGCATTATTGTTTAAAATAATGGTGTAATAATCAAAAAACCTTCAGGTACCTAACTGGAGCTTGGTTACAGACCGCCGGACTCGTTGCCAAGCTACGTTAACAAAATGCACTTGGATCAAGCGGCGCGCTCAGCGTTGGGTTTGCCATGTAACCAACTAAACCTTAATTGTGGTTGATTGTGGATGTAAAATGCCGTTTACCAATAACGAAAGGTGTAATATGATAAGGGTTTATTATTGTTCTCATAGAAATGCCCCATCGTACAATATTCCTAACTTTGGACAGAAATTTACCGGACCATGGATCGTTTAATAAACCCCGCAATTCTTATAATCCTCATGGCAATGTTCAAAACGATCAAAGAGATATTTTGGAAACGTTAGATTACCATAATTTGCAATGCTTCAACTACTGGTTTTTAGATAAATGACTAATTTGTAATTGCCGCAAACACGTGTTTGGAGAGCATTACGAACAATGAAATTGTAACCGTACAAACCACACACAAGTCAAACTTTGCAGTTGTACGATATTATTTGAATCAACAACTTCCAAATTGCTGGATTGGTAATGGTGGAATGTCCTTCTAGATCCCCTGATTTAAGTCCTCTGGACTATTTTCTATGGCGAACTGTGAACGACGAAATTTATCATGATACTCGCAGAAATATCGAGGATCTGCGGGATCGAATAACAAATGCGGTCAATGCTATTCCGGGAAGAACAGTTAGAAAAGCATTACAACATGTAGAAAGGCTGGCTCGGTTTTATGCCTACAAGAAAATGGCGACCAATTTGAACATTTACTTAAAAAATAAGGTTTTTGTTATATAAACTTGCTTCTTTTACAATCTTAATGTTTTTAATCCAAAGCACTCTGGTCAGTCCGGCGCCGGCGGTCTGTAACCAAGCACCGGTTGGGTAGGTACCTGATTAAACCATTGTTCTAAAAAATTATGCCAACATGTTATACATTGCGGAAATAAGAAAAAACACGACTATCGGAAAATTCCAAAATTCAATATGGCGCCCATTAGAAAAACAAAAGTTGGCCATGGTTACGCCGCCATCTTTGATGTTATTTCAAATTAAAAAATAACACTGCATTGCTTGTTAAAAAGTCGCTGTAGAATATCTTTAAAATGAAAAATGGTAGCTAAAATTTCTTTTCAGATAAATGATCAGCACAAAAATACAAAACTTTGCCAAATTTAAACATAGGCTCTATCCCCCAATTAAATCACCCGGTATAGTAAGATTCTTATTAGGTTTCAAGAATAAAATGTATTCTATTTAAATCCAACTCGGAATTTTTATGTGTGTACGACCATTCAAATAGGGTGTTTATTGCATTTCAAGTTCCTAAAAAAGTCTATCTGAATTGTTTATAAATCAATTAAGATTACCTATTTCAGGCGCTGAACTAGATATTTTAAGTCATCATTGAATTATTTGAAATTATTTAATAGCCCTAAAATTAACTTAAACCATTCCCTTTTCCATATTACTTTTCCCCAATTTTCTTCGTATCAGACAGAAAGCAATAAGAAAACTTTTGATCTTCCACAAGAGGGACTTTTCAATATAATAGTTCGCTCTTCTCATCCGTGGCATCCCTTCAGCATATGGCGTTGCGTCATAATCTGACCGCGATTGTATCCGCAAGGGATGGACCTGAGGACCGCGTCCACAGCCTAGCCTCCCGCTATAGTAGTATATTAAGTCCGGGGGTTCGGGGAGTTGAGCCGCTTAGATCGGATCTGGGGCTGTCATAATCGGATAGGCGGATATCGGAGCCCGCGCTGATCCTCCACTAATCAACACACGCCAACTCAAACATGCCATATGTGCAAAGCCGCCCTAATGCGAAACTTATCGTGATTGCATGCGCTCCGTGCACCGAGAGACCATGTGAGAGCATATGAGGCCACTGGCCTCGGCACTAAATCATATACAAATTAACCACGTAGTACTAAGCAAGGAATTATGGTTTTTTGTTCGGTGTTTTCGAGTAAATTGAAATGGATTTATGGGGCAGTAATCGAAGATCTGTTTTGAGCAAATAATAGAATTAATTTGGTAATACACTGGGGGTGGCAAACTTATAAACAAATTTTTGGAAACGGGTTTTATAATCGCATAGGTATGTTCAGAATTTCCAAAGAAAATAATAATTAAGCCATTTAGACCAGGATTTAGACAGACTTTGGATGTCAGCCTGGCCAATATGTTAGAAGAGCTGGAGAAGGTCGAAATCGTAAAAATAGTCCAAATCAAGACCGATTTCTTGTCCTTTCCTCTCTACGTCAGCGTACTGCCACAGCACGAGACCTGCTAAACGACCTAAAGCCCGCCACTGACGGTACTGCGCCGCAGTACGACATAATCGTACTGCGGCGTTGTACGTACAACTTCGCAGAATACGTTTAGCGGCCACTCACGATCCAACCCAGCAGTCTCTGCCATGACAACGTGTAGTAAAGATGGCGGACAGCGAAGAAGATTTATTGTTAGTTGCAGCTACAGTTTGTGTGTTGAAGATGAAAAAAATTTTAAAATTTTGGTAACCTTTCATTTGTCTAATAGAACACCGTGTATGTTTTCTTTTTTTTAATTCTAAAATTAATTCCAAGAATATTTTTTGACGGAAACAATTTTTTAAACGCATCATTTTTGAGTTATAATCAATTTAATCAAATCTCCTGAACTTGAAGTTACGAATATTTTACTAAAAAAATCATTTAATTAATCTTAAGGGTATTTTACACCATACTAATTTCGTCTTTTTCTAAACTTCTTTTTAGTCACTAGAAACAAGTTCTAAATAATAGTATAGTTGGAAATGCCATGCTATTATATTTCTAAACTTTTTCCTAGTATAGACGCATGCGCAGTGTAGGCATTTGTAAGGTTTGCCAACAGTGCGACCGTGAATCATTTTGTTTTGTTTTGACATACCGCAGAAAAGTATACGTTTAACGTACTAGCGCCTACGGTGTCCGCTTGTAAGTAGTCCCGGACGTTCACGAGCGCAGGCGGTGGGCCGTCGGGTTCAATCGGGACTCTACGCTAGAAAGCTCTCGGTATAGGTACATAGAATTAGTGTATACGATAGAAACCAACCGATGTCGACTTTCGAGCGAATGCGATAGTATTACAGACTGGTTCTCCCTATATTTGATTCGACTGAAAATGGCGTGACACCGATGTAAACAAACTATAGCGTACGTTGTAAAGTCTCTAATTAAATAATATAGTATCTTATTTTCTAACAACAGTTCTTTTGTTTCTGTTCTAATAAAATAATCGTGTCCGCGCTTATGCCGTGTAACGCAGAAAGTCGGACACTAATAGGTGAAACCTAAAATGCAAATATGAGAATTATCTCAAGAGTACGTTTATGGTGGAAGCTATGCAAAAATTACAGACAATGTTGAAATACGGTGCGAAGCCGACAAGCCAGCTGCACGATAATTGCAATTCTTACAAAAACGTGCCACTTGATTGATACCTTATGTTACTTATATGTGATTTAGGGTGATTTATAATTCGATACCTCATTTTTTTGTTCGGCTATAGTTTTCGAGATGTTCTAAAGTTTTGTGACAGTGGCTAAATCAATAAACAAAGAGATAAAGCAGATGATGGATAAATAAATATTAACAATGGATGATATTCCGAACATGTGATACAAATAATAATTTTTGGCATTAATAATAATATGAATATTATTCCACGTTCTTTGCTTATTAATTTACTCGCGCTCATAAAACTTTCAAGTTAAATATCTCCAAGACTATTGATCCAAATAGAAGTTATTTAGCATTTTAACATATTAAGTATCATTTGAAGTGCACACGGCGTGAAAATATACTATTACTCACAACTATGATTCTATACTCTATAGTTCTAAAATGTATTAAGTGCACCGCAATCGTTCCTACTTACCCACATGAATATTGTATCGATTAAAACATCTACTAATTGTTATATAATCCATTTATTGAAAACAAAATAACTATACATTTAATAACGAAAAAGGTATTCAAACATAATTTTATTTATATACAGTGAGCGAGTATGGAAACATGACAAAATCTCAAGAACGGTTTGCTATTTTAAAAAA
Organism: Aphodius sticticus; assembly: GCA_963966075.1. Classification (NCBI taxonomy): domain Eukaryota; kingdom Metazoa; phylum Arthropoda; class Insecta; order Coleoptera; family Scarabaeidae; genus Aphodius; species Aphodius sticticus. Next base: position 979,692 of record OZ014508.1, on the reverse strand, counting down.
GCCTCGAACACGTCGATTTATAATTATCAAAATACACCTTATGATATCAATTTATTTTTGTTAACTTCAATTGTTTTTAGCAGATGACGTCATCGACATTTTTTTAAATGACAATATATCTTTTTTAATGAATTTGTCAGATCTTTTAATTCTCTTAATGGTAGCATAATATTTTTATGGCCTTACATAAGAAAATTTTCGAGAAAAAGAGAATTGAAGGTGGTATGCATTCTTTGGTGAAAGACTAAATTTTGTTTCTGATTACAATTTTTACCGTATTCACAAGAAAATTTAAAACTTCTAGACTTGTTATGTATTCCAGGTATCAACACATTCATTTGGTCAGGGTGAAATCGTCGGGCATGTTTTCTCAGATTGCATACACTGCCATATCATAAGCTAAAATATATGTTATTGAATTAGAAAAATATATGTGTCCTGCAACTTCTTGCCGTAAATTCAATTTAAAAAATAAATATTTTTTATATTTCATTTTATTTTTTAATAAGTTTATTAGTATAATTTATAATGGTAGTCCTATATTTTGACTGCTGAATGTTTGAATGCTGATGTACTTACTAGTTTATTCCCTAAGCTTGTCTTTATTTGCTGGAAATATTTTAAAAAAACGTTGCGTTATTCTAAACCCATTAGGTAAAACACGCTCGCCCCCCATGCAGCTTTGTTTACATTCGCTTACCTTAGTTCTCACGGCGCCCGTCCGTGTCTCTTCATTTATCTGATATTTATGCAAACATGTTGCAGGATACCTTGCATAATCGTATTTATTACATGAATACGTAAACAGAACGTTAAATTGGAGTTTCAAACAAATTTCAAGTTTATTGCTGACTAAATTGAAATGATTTTGCGTTCCATCAATTAATTAATTGCTATACAGATTAGTAACTTACATGTGTTTTTCTAAATATTTTTAACAAAATACAAATGTCTATGCACAAACTCTAAACACTGGCAAATTTGACAGGTACTCAGTGCTCCGTACTCACCCAGACGGTTGCCGATTACATTTAAATTACAGTCGCTCAATGTCGCCTGAGTTCATGAATGTCCGGGACTACTTACTAGCGGACACCGTAGGCGCTAGTGTTTAACGTCACAGTGACGCGCTAAAACTTTGCACAGTTGGTTTAATTTATGTAATTTAATTTGTACTAACATGGTAACGCAGTAAAATATTGCACAAATAAACCTGTTTAAAGTAAACAAACAACATAACCTTAAATGCACCAGGTTGGCTATTCTGGAATAGATAAAGAAGTGTGTCTAATATACCCATCTCTCGTTACTTTACAACTTTTTTCTAGTTACTACAAAGACGTTTAGAAAAAGACGAAAGTAGTGCAGTGTAAAATAGCCTTTAGAATAAAAAAATATATATAAAAATAAAAATGAACATCCTGTATATTAAAAGTATATTTAAACGCGAGACTTTGTTTAACTTTGGTTTGATTTTGTTTGTAATTTTATTACCGTTGTAAAATTATTTAGGTGTTCCGATAATTTTGACTAATCCTGTATAATCTTATCCAATAAATTTAACAACAATCGACATGACTCTCTGTTAAAAATTCCACTAGCGACTAAAGGCTAGTTTTTTCAACTAGCTCTGCAGAAATTCTACTTAATCTACTAACATTATTATCACCTATGCATACCCTCCAATGCGGTATAATGTATATACGAAGTATAAAATAAATATTTGTTATAGAAATATTAAAGATTGTATAGAACAGAACATTATTGAGTTATGACTTATGACACTAGATTTTCACTAAACATCTCTAATCGATACACCAGATCTAGTGAAAAATCTACTGATTTGGCAACACTGGCCACATTTGTTAAGGAGTAAGGAGTTCTGTACTTATATTAGTATTAGTATAAGCTAAGTATAACTTAAACTAATATAGGTACAGAACAGAAAACTACTAGAAAAATATGTCAATCTACCAGATTTTCCACTATCTACTAGACTCAAAATTTGGTCACGAGTGTTTCATTCTACCAGATTTAGTAGAACTTCTATTAAATTGGCAACCCTGAAGACAACAACCCCCCCCCCCCCCCCCCACCCATGTATTGTAAAGTATCAGTCGATACTGCGCCGCTGTACAATGTAGTCGCAGAGAGACACACACGGTCCAATATGGGATACCAGCGACCGCGTCGTACTGCTGCAGTTAAAAATTGTTAACTGCACGTCAAGCAGACTCAACTTGATCGGTCAAGCCCACACATGATCAAATTTCGACCGATTCATTCCAATTTCTTGATTTTGAATCCAACAAAATCGTACTGCGGCACAGTACCGTCAGTGGCGGCTTTTAGATGAGCACATGGAATAGAAATTTCTGATCAAACTGTTAGAGACAGATTAACGAATTTGAAACGAAGACGAAGACCTGTCCGCGCACCACGCCTTACGTAGCATCACAAAGCAGTGCGAATGAGGTTTGCTCTGGATCACAGAGATTGACAACTTTGTCACTGGATGCCTGTACTGTTTACAGAAGAGTCCAGATTTCGTTTAACTCGTTGCGACGGTCGAGTACGTGTATATAGACGTCCTACTGAACGCTACGCAGCCGCTACTATACAGGAAGTGGATAGATTTGGTTGTGGATCTGTGATGGTTTGGTCTGGAATCAGTATAGACAACAGAACTGATCTTGTTGTGGTTCCTGGTAGACTAAATGCCATGAATTACATCGAAAACATCTTGGAGGACCATGTGGTGCCTGCTGCATATGGCGTCGGTCAAAATTTCATCCTAATGCAGGACAATGCAAAGCCACATACCGCCGGCATCGCCAGAAACTTTTTACAATAACGTGGAATTCAGGTCATGGAATGGTCGGCGTTAACCACTAACCTACACTAACCATACAGGAACTGACACAAGCCCTGATTGAGGAATGGGAAAGCATAGCACAAGAATCTCTTCGCAGACTAGTGCAAAGCATGCCACGCAGGTGTGAGGAAGTGATTCGTGCTCATGGAGGGCATACACTGTATTAAACCTCACCAATCCACAGAAACCCCGATTGTCATCGATGGATGTTTATTTTTGCAGACGATTTAAACAAATTGTTTACAATGAACGATTACAAGACGATGCAGAACTATTAAAACCAAGAATAATAAATTCGTTAGAATCTCTACCACTGGCGGAAATTCGAAATTCTTATAGAATTTAGAACTCGTCTACACATTTGTGCTGCATTAGGAGGTGATTTGTTTGAATAGATGTCAAATTTGTGGCAACATATTCATCAGTACTAACCTTCCTCTTAAATGAAATCTCATTACCAACTCACACACGCACACATACACATACACACGTTGGACCAACCCCTCCACGGAGAGAATAGGCACCACTCTCCAATTTATAATGCAGGCATAACATTTATTTAATATCATTGACGAGGCGATTGAATCTGACACTGGAGAGAGGGTGCAAAGACCCACACGACCCCGGCTTTAATTAGAATACCAAATGAAGTGAATTGCTGGTCTTTCGCCGGCATACAGGTCAATCGACTTATCGCCCTCACAGCGCGGCCCGAAACCACCCCCACAACAATCCCCAACAATCTCACTCCTCTGTAATTATACCGGATATGATTTGGTTGATTTCATATTGTTCGACTTATTTTCTGCGCCCCCAACCTCTGGGAAATTCACTTGTTTGTTAAAGACGACGCGCTGCAGGAAAAAGTTACTACTGCCCTGTCGTGTTGAGGTTGTTTATTTTTTGAGAGGGAGCAACTTTAAAATGTGTTTGCATAAGGCGAGATGCGACGGAGACGATGCTTCTGTCGCAGAAGCGGTTTTCTTTGTGAGATGGGGGAGATGTTGTGGCAGTTTCCAAAACCAAAGCCACGGTTTCGACCCTAATGGATGTCATCTTGCCGTGGTTTTGTATATACGGTGGCGGGGAACACTTGTTTATTCACATAATACTGACTGTTTGCTTGCTATATAAGTTGGATGGCGCAGTGCACGTTTCCGGATTTGTCATGCCGTATTTATTTCGAATATGACGAACTGAAAGCATTGCTATAAAGGAAGAGAGAGAGGACTGAGGCGTGGTGACTAATATGTAGACAATTTGGTATACAAAATTTACATCAGAAAATAAAATAATACTTAGGAAGGTTTTGGTAAATTTAATGACACTATTTTTTTATATCTATGTAATAGTATAGTCAATTTGTGCTTAAAAGATTCCCTATCAAAAGGAAAGTTGTGGTGTAGTTGGGTGTAATTACACATAATCACAAACTGCATTTTTACAATCGCTTGCAATCGCATAAACTGCAAAATATCTATATTCTATACATATTTAAACATACGTGTAGCATGCTATAGTAGGGCCAAAGGGCGTTCTTAGTTTTGCCCTGTTCATCAAAATACGCCAGCATGACGTTTTCGGTGATGTTTTGCGACTCTGGTAAGTGATCGTGCATCATTCTCGTCAACTAAACATCAAATCCCCCTTTCAGATACAATACAAGGACGTCATTTACCTGAATAAGGCGTTATGCAAAGATCAAACCTACATCGTAGATATGATCGGGTTCAAATACTGCCGCGGGATTGTATATGCGCAATAAATAGTTTATTGAATATCAGCATACACGTAGCAAGCTATAGTACATCTAAAGTGTTGAGGATTTCTTAGTTTATGTAACGTATATGTTTCCGGTAACATTTTGGACAGAATTCTGGTCGTGCGATTACCGTATTATTCTTTTGTACGTCGCTTCCAACTTCGTCTTAGTTCTAGTTGTGTGCAATTATGTGTGTTATTTCCATCGCATCTAATTTTACTATGTATAATTTATTCTAATAAACTACTTCCCCGAAATTAATATTTGGTTTCAATTATAAGTGCGTGTAAATGTATAAGCCTCAACGACTACCTAGCGGAATTAGGTTAGGTTCTTCGAAGTAACTAATCAATCACCGCCAAACACTTCTATTCTGACTATTATAGTTATTACACCACTATCTTTAGGTTAACTTTTTAGGTAATGTTTCTACATCGATTATAGCCTTTATCCACTGGTTGTCATATAAGTTTTTATCATAGTAGCCGTTGCAGGTTAATAGTGTTGTCCCAAGCTCTATTGAAACAGTGAAGTAGTTCAAAATTTAATAAACATCAAACATTTTTTCTCCATCTATATATAAAATTATTTCAAGATTAATGGCATAGATCAATGTATATTCAACTAAGTAAACGTCGAAAAGTGGTCGAAATGAGGGGAAGAAAAGCGCATCCGAATCCCGACGCTCGCAGTCGTCGTCGGCGTCGACGTCGGCGTCGGCGTCGGTCATAAATATCAGGCAAATCCTGCAGTTTCGTAATACAAACATATCGCCGCCTCTTTAGTACCAGCAAATCTAGTTCGGAAGGCATTTGTAGTAAAGAGGCAGCGAGAGAGGAAGCATCTTCTGCGGGGAGATGAATTGGCAAAGTTCCTACCCCATGGCAGGAAGCGGGAGCCCTAAGACAAAGTGGAGGAGCTCTAGCTTCTCCCCCAACTTCTCTCGGCGACGAGCGAGGCGCGGCGCGGCGGCGGAGAATTGTATGCCGCGGACGGATTTATACGCCCGCCAAGAAATGCTGATGCTTTACTCGGATAAGCAAATATTCTATTTGCGGGCGCCGGCGTCCGTCTCCGGTTAAACTTTCTCAAGCAACATTGTGCAGGCTTACTGTGAAATTTTTCATTCACCCTGCTCATTGTCGCACTTTGCGACTTGTTTTTATTACACCTAATATTTCTCTTTCTCAGTTTGAGATATTTACGTAAGTATTCAAAATAAATCCTTATTAAAAATATTTTGATTGTCACATGTTACAAAGGAAACAAACTAGTGCTAGACTGGAAACCATTAAAATTGTGTTTGGTGTAATTTATTGTAGTGTTTCTCCAATGGAATTTTAAAATATATTTCCAATGATACCACACACGACCTAGGTTCTCATTTGAAATTGTGACCCTGAGTTCATTTATATTGGTTATATCTACCTTCCGGAAATAGAAAATACTATGATTACATTCTCCGCAAATGATTATGTTATGGTGTTCTTTTTCGGAACCTCTGTGATATTATGTAATACAAAAAAAAAACAAAGTAAATGACCAATTAATCTAATAGTTTAGCTCGTTATACAGGGTGAGTCATAACATATCGAGGAGATTACATGAGTAGCAAGAAAGGACCAAAATAACTATAATTTCTTAGTAACTTTTGACCTAACCACAAAAACTAGGAAGTTACAGCAAGTTAAAGTTGCATATATTAACGAATTCCTTTTTACAAACTATGCTACTAAGAGACGTTTTACATTTAAATGAAAGATACCTGATTGTTATTTAATACTTTTTCATAAAACTAGAAGTAGAAGTGTGTGTTGTAACAATTTGAATCTGGCACGTCAACATGAATATGTCGACATGACTATTGTTTATGGAATAATTAATAATTCCACAAAATTATCAAGATGGATGCGTTTTGTAAGAGGTGTTTCCATGGAAACAAGGAGAATAATTATTTCTGAAAATAACAGATGTTCTTAAAAAGTTCTAAAAATTCAAAATTTACAATGTAATATGTATATTCAAAATATGTTCAACTCAGAAAAAAGAATCCCGGTATTTTACCGATTTTTGTTCATCTTTAATAAACAAGATACAATCTATAAAGTAACACACTGTATAAACGAACATCCTGTTTATAGTACACACAGAAAGTGATCTCTCGAACGAAGAGAGAATTACTTGGCTGAAGTAGTTGGTAGGTTCGTATATACGCGAGAGATTATTGACTTCAACCAAGAAATTTTATTTCTTGGAATAATTACTAGATTTAAGAAAGTGGTTACTCTGGTGAAGTAAGTAAACAGTCTTCAATGAAGTGTATATTTTTATTCCCGGTAAATATTTTTAGCTACTTAATGTAAGAATTTTAAAGATTTGGCACAAATACGCTTTCTATTGCTAATTAACAAGATAGGTATGTTATATTTACTTACTCGTTCTAAACTGTTGCGTGCGTTACATCAAACTACTCCGTGTTGAAACGTTTATTGTACACTATAAATCACAATACACACCCCCAATAAATCACAAGGCACATCCCATACTTCGTTGTTTTCGTACTAGGTTAGGTTCCGTGGCGCCAGCACGTGCTAGCACCACGCGCGGGCGCGCGAGCCTTGACAAAATCACGGTGCGCATATTTATTCCAGAGAAAGAGATTACTTGAAAGAAGTGAGAATCACTTCAGTTAAATAATTGGTGGGTTTTTATTCAGTAAACAATACTTACTTATATTAAATGTCTTATATTTTCTTGGATCAAGTAACTATGCACTTGGATGGATTTACTATTACTTCGTTGGAGAAATTAACATTTTTGGGACGAAAAATTCAATTACTTCTTTCAATACAATATTGGTTGTATTGTATTATTTTATAAAGAAAGAATTTATTTGTTGACAGCATTTATCTGAGAAATTATTTTACTTATATTGAGTATGTGGCATTTTTTGTATATACCAAACTTTCTACATCCAAGTAAATATGCATTTGAATTTAGTAAATAAATTCAAGAAATTATGTTTTCTCGTTCCAAATAATCACTTTTCTGTGTGTAATCTCTACCAAATGACTTATTTTGAGAAGATTTATTTTATGAAACAGATACCAAATGAAATTTTTTAATTAACGAAACAACATTGAAAAATTGTACCTGTCACATGTATGTCACATACCTGCCACATAGTATCAGACAAAATTTACCATCAAAAGGATTCGGGAACCTATACGAGAAAATGAACGGTTAATTTTGTATAATTTATTGTAGTAGTTGTTTTGCGAATTGACGTCAACCGGTTAGATGACATTAGAAATGCCCGTTCTAATGTCAAACGATTGTTTGATGATTGTCGGTTGACATTAGAAATGTCTTCTAAGGTCAAACGATCGGTTGACCTGCAATCGGAAAAAATTAGTTGAATCAATTATAATTGATTATACAAATTTAACCATTTTCTCATATAGGTAGCTTCTCGAATCATTTTGATAGTAAATTTTGTCCGCTACGGTGAGGTATTTTTAGTTTTGCGATTAAGTGAGTGATATTCAAGGAATGAAGGATTGAAATCTGACAGGCTCAATCTTTAATAGGAAAATTTTTATATTTTCCTATTTATTATGACACTAAACATTTTAATATGTTACTACTGAAACCATGTGGATATAAATATTATGGCACTTAGCACCTTCCAGAAATTACTGAATTTATTTTTGATTGCCCTTGCATTACAAGAACAAGATGAAAAATAACACCAGAAAGTTATCTAATATTTGCTTTAATAAGTACAAAAAAAAAGTGAAAGGTCTTCTCTTAAATATTCAGCTTGCCAAGCATAAGATATCTGGAAAATGATTTCTTACAAACGGTTTTTACATTGCTATAATTTGAAAAGATATATGTTTACACAAAATTGTAATTCTTGACTTTTCAATCAATTCTAAATTGTTTTCAGAATCTCTATTTTATAACATTCTACAACAAACAATGAAAACATTACGTTTGTCAAAATTTGTATACTTCTTAAACTATTCTCGCAAAAATAAACACAGAAGACAAACAACGTGATTTTTTTTAAGAGGTTGATACGTTTTCGGGGTGTGAATTTTACGTATAACTCATCCACTATCACCAGACTGAAAGTAAAATACTTCAGTGACACCCCTAGCTGTTCGAAACATCCCCATTTTCTTCGAAGGGTATACAGTGCGAAAGACTGTCTTGAATATATAATACGAGGAGAGGGGTTTCCCAGAGCAACACACTTGTAAAATGGCGGCTATTCCAAAAGTAATGTTCCACTTTTATCAAACAGGGAGAATTTCGAAGCTGCAGTTTCACATCTTATTTACCATGTGATTTATTGCATCCCACTTTTCCTCGCGCACAGTATAATTTTTTTGTAAGACCTAATTTATTTAAAGTAGTTAGGAAGAAATATGTACGCTTTCCGTACGATTTATTTGGGGTAATTAATGCGGTTGACCCCGAAAAAAAAATGACTAGTTGTTTTGGGGTACGTTGGGGGGGGGGGGGGGTGCGCGCCTTAAGTCCCACCCCTGGTAATTAATGGTTAAAGTTGGCAAGCGTGGAGCTGCCAGAGTTTTCGGGCTGCCAACAAAACTTAAGAGCTTTGCAAGTTCAACCACTACTACACCCACTTGAATAATTACTGGTGACAGCTTTAAGCTCGCAGTCCGGAGTAGTTAAGGGCGAAAATAGATCTGCGCTCTCCTTTTTTTTTGTTCTTTCAGTCGAGGCCGGTCGACCTGAAGTTTGCGTATTCCGCGATTCAACGCCGTGATCATTACGATTCGAAATTAGTTTTGGAACTAAGCAAAACAAAAACGAGTTAAAAAGTTTTTATTCTCGTACAAAACTGTGTGATGAAAAATAAATTATTGCGGATGAAAACATAATCGTGTGAATAATTTAGTGAAAATTAAATTGGGTTAAACAATTGTTAACAAGGTTTGTATCGTAAGTTAATACGAAATATTGGAAACCTTGACCACAAATTTCAAATAAAAATATTGTGGTGGTGGAATTTTGTTCGCAGACAAAATTATGTTGTTGTCAGTAATAAAGATTATTTGAAAAGAAATATAACTATTGAATATAAACAAAAAATAATTTACAGAACGAAACATTCTTTTTACTTTATCATACATAGTATAACAAAGTATTATAATCGCGTAAAAAAAAAAGTTTTGAGATTTTAGCGGAAATATGTCCTTTTGAGTCCCATGAACATTTTTGACTAAAGTAAAAAAACCGCGTTTTTTGTGACAACGATCCCGGCGCGCAGGGGGCGCCCCCCCCCCCTTGGCGCGAATTTGTTGGAACGGCGGAGAAGAAAGCGATTGTGATTTGTGATGTTACAGGCTAGGTCTTGTATGTGTGTTTTTATTCGGTTGATTGTAAGAAACATACGAGAAAAGTTTTTTTAAGCTCTGCACCTGACTTGATGACACCCATAGCTAAGGTGACCAGACGTCCCGCGGAACAGTCCCGACTTTTCACATTTTGTCCCGCGTCCCGCGGAGTTTTAAAATAGTCCCGCTTTTCAGGAAATATTATTTTATTGAATTTTTACAGAATTGCTAAAAAAAATAAAAAACTTTTTCAAATCGTTCTTTAATATTTTTATAATTTGAAAACAATGTTGTGGGGTCGCCACCGGTTTCCCAAATTAGTATTTTTAACAAAAAATTATGTGTAATTTGATATATTTGTACGTTTATGAATAATATAAATTGTTATGTGCATGAGGAATTTATGGATGTTTGTATTTCTTGACAAAATTGAATTGATATATATAACCAACCTTGCTGCACACAGAAAAGTGATTAATTGGAACGAGAAAACATAATTTCTTGAATTTATTTACTAGATTCAAATGCATATTTACTTGGATGTAGAAAGTTAGGTATATACAAGAAATGCCACATACTCAATATAAGTAAAATAATTTCTCAGATAAATGCTGTCAACAAATAAATTCTTTCTTTATAAGAACCAATATTGTATTGAAAGAAGTAATTGAATTTTTCGTCCCAAAAATGTTAATTTCTCCAACGAAGTAATAGTAAATCCATCCAATTGCGTAGTTACTTGATCCAAGAAAATATAAGACATTCAATATAAGCAAGTATTGTTTACTGAATAAAAACCCACCAATTATTTAACTGAAGTGACTCTCACTTCTTTCAAGTAATCCCTTTCTCTGGAATAAATATGCGCACCGTGATTTTGTCAAGGCTCGCGCGCCCGCGCGTGGGCTGGCGCCACGGATCCTAACCTAGTACGACAAGTCGTACTCGTCAACAACGAAGTCGTAGGGGATGTGCAATTAACAACAAATTAACTTGTATTATAATATACTATTATTGGTTGATGAAAATCAATTTATTTCGTGCCAATTTATTTCCTATTCTAAAGAAGGCACTAAACAGTCACTGCCTGATTTGATTTGACACAGTGTAGAATGTTATGGTTTTATGTATTTCAAGGTTTCGAGAAAAAAGAAACACAATAAATATTTGTTCGTTTAGTTTAAAAAAAGTTAGATTTTCCTGCATAGCAAAAAAACTGTATGCCGGCGAATCCAGAAAAAGCCATACCCGAAAGATATGCAGAACACGACATCGCGGTAACGAAGGACATGAGGCGAACGCCATCGCCACCCCCAGAGCGCCGGTGGCGGCGGTGGCAGCGGCGGGCGGCGTTATCGCTTCGGCATGGTAAATGCATTTATGCAAATGAGATGAAATAATAAATGTAGCGGAGGTAAACACGTTAGCGAGCATGCAATCCTCGCTCTCTCGCGCCGCCCGCGCCCGCCATCTCTATGAAAACCTCCTCTTCGGTGCTCATCAACATTCCTGCAGATGAGTCTGCAGCCGCCTCCATGTGTGCATGCAAATTGCCAAGCACACTCCACTCGACGGTGGAGGTGTGGCACCGGCAAGATTTAATTTAATTTGTCGCCTCCGCATCTAGACCTTCGCTTGCACTGCTTGTTTTGCTTGGTGTGCTTGCTCCGCTTGCTGCGCTACGTGGATTGCTCGAGGGTCCAATTAGTGCGCCAACCGGCAACCTATATGGCGGACACCTTCGCGGGGGCAAATCAAGACTTGTTTACGTGCGCCTTTCATCGCTTATTTTTCATCCTTGTAACGAACCGTATCATAAATGAAGTGCCGTCTCGCCGTGCCTTCGAGGTACCACCGCGTATTTCTTTACGTAATTTTTTAATTACACGAATCCGGCGTGCGTATAGGTAGGTACTTCAGCGTCCACCGTGCCGCGCATAATGCCCTCCGACACTTTCAGCTTGCTGTTGCAATGAAACGTACAAATGAGCATATACGAGTGGAAAATCCATAATGCGGTTCGCAAATTTGAAGGGCAGCTGAATTGATACGGGAAAATGCGGAATTGGCGATAGGTTATCGTTCAAAGTTTCACTTTTCATCGTTTCTGTTAAGGTATTTATTGGAAATTAACGCCACTGAAAAAAGTAAATAAAACTCCTTTTTCTGAAATTGGTACCAATACATATCATCTATAATATAACCATTCTGCAGTTTCCAAATTAATTAAACGATACGTTTCTGGTTCGGAAAATGATGACAGTTAATAATGCCAGGTCTTTCTTAAAGACTTTGTATAAAAAAATTGACACAAAAGTCACAAAAGTTTTAGTGTTTTGTTTCTTTTTACTGTGAACTTTTCAAATAGACGCCAACTAAAAAAAGAGGAAATTTACAGAATCGGAGAAAAATAATTGGAAGTGTTTGAAAACTATTTAACAAACAGAACACATAAAGTTAATATTGTAGAAAGATTGTAGAAAATGAGTCAAGTAAATTAATCAACAGCTTGGGGGTACAACAAGCTTCTCTTTTAGGACGTGTTTGAATGAATTTGTGAAATCCGCAACCAAATGTGCACTTATACAAAAACCCAGCTGGATTTGAATTTTTCCGAAGTGAAATCCTTATTTTACTGCATTATTAAAAATTAAAAGATCTAAACATCAGCAAGAAAAATAGGGCATTGTCATTAAAAAAAATGTCGATGATGTCATAAATCGAAAACAATATTGTAAATAGGAAAGTAAATTTGATATGGACATCTGCATTTTGATTTACTTGTTCGCGTTTTTTTAAGAACAAGCCAACTGGAAATGAGCGTCCTAGTTATAATTGAGGACCTTGGTGCAAGAAGGGGATGTCATTGTTCGCAAATTTTTCAGGGGAAGCAAAAGAAAAAAAAATAAAAAATCGGGTTTGTTTGTGTTAGTTTTTTGAGCACTTTCACACTTTCAATTTTTGAAAATTTTCCAAATCTTTTTATTGATTTAATTATTTTTTTTCAAATTTAGGAAAATCGTACGTAGTATTATAATGTATTGTAATTGTGCCAAAAAAATAGATTTTGGCGGAAATATGTCCTTTTGGGTCCCATGAACATTTTTGATCAAGGTACAAAAAATGTCTGTGTGTGTGTGTGTGCGTGCGTGCGTGCGTGGGTGTGTGTGCGAAGTTTTGTTCAAAAGGGCCTAAAGGAACTGCAGGTTTATTCTTAGCATTTTTCAAAGATTTTGTAAATGAGCCGCCATTTCTGTCAGTTCGTCAAAATAGGTAAATAATAAATTAAAGTAGAGGAACTTTTGTATAATTTACATCTATGACATTTCTTGGTAAAATTAATAGTTTAGCTGCAAGAGCAAACTTTAACTTTGAAAGTATGCATAGCAGTTGACACTGTTGGTCGCTCAGCGCTCTGTGCATTATATATATATATACAATAAATTGTTTAGTGAAGCGTTAGCAGTTTTTATTCGAACCAACGCTAACGCGTCTACACATATTAAATATTCTATTTGATCAAGATCGCTCGTATCTGCATTACAACTAGTTTGCCAGGATGTGACAGTTATTTTGATTATATTGTCAGTATTGACACTGCTGTATAGTATGATAAAGTCATCTGCCTGGCCACATCAGATTTTTTTTATTTATTCATGCATTGTCACTGGAAATCTCTCAACAAGCAAAATTTCAAACCAATTGATTTTTTTATTGATTTATGCATTGTCACATGATATCCGCCCATATGCAAAATTTCAACATAATTGGACAAATTTCCCAAATTTTGAAATTTCTTCCATTTTTTTATTGATTCATACATTGTTACCGGAAATCTGACCACTTGCAAAATTTCAACTCGATTGAAAATTGGGAAGTAGGTAAAATATCGATTACAAGATTTGAAAGTAACAAACAAACATAGTGAAGTTAGTATAAGCGGAGTAATAAGAAAGCGACTGCTCATTTGGTGCAAAACAGGGATAAGTCACGATGACTTATCCCGTTCTTGCACAAAATTTGTGAAGGGGGCGAGTCAAAGAGGCTAATAACTCCGTTATTGATGGACTAATACTCACACTTCTTGCACTAAACGATAGCTTATACATTGTAGAAGCTCGTGGAATGTGTATCTCAATTTTGAAAAAAATGTGATTTATCCCGTTCTTGCACCAAGGTCCTTAATTATAGCAATAATAAATTCATTAACCATAGCATATTATTATATTTCGCGAAACGCGTTACTAATGCATGCAGCGAAATCAAACACGTGCAATGTGCATACCATATACTCTAAGATATATCTTTCTCGCCGAAATTGAAACATAAAAATATATCTCGCACTTGCCCGTAAATAATTTCTTTCAAATATAAAAATTTATTTTTCTGTGGAGCATTAGCGGTACCAGTATGTTTTACCCGAATTCTCTAGCAAGGTTCGGCGTAGAGTTATTTTACAGCAATAACAAGTTTTTGCCCATCCAGCCACAGCGTTCGAGAATTTGAAACGTGTTTGGTAATTCACATATGCGTTGTGTTCTCTTGCATCGATATAAAATGCTTATACTTGAGGTACGTTCAATTTTAGTTTCAGCGGTAATTTACTGAAAAAATTAATTACGGAAATTTAACATCCTTAGTCAGATTGCTAGTTATCTACAAAATAATGACTTTTATTTACCAAACATTTTTATTAACATAAGTAACATTCATAACCTACAGTGATCGGTATTAACGCCGGTGTAATTTAAGCCAACGTAATTTTCCATTTTTAATTATTATTTACGTGATAATTTAATATTTGAATTAATAATTTTGATTTCAACGGTAATTTACGAAAAAAATTTATTACCGTAATTTAATATCCCTGAACACAACTTATCAAACTTTTTATGTTACAACAATTTAGTTATATTTTATAATCTCTTTGGGACAATTACACCACAAATTAGTGTTTATCAAATTTCTACGTACCCATTATCAAACATTTTGACATTTGCGTTTGCATCGTCTTATAAGATGAACCAAAAATAAATTCTAATGCCAGAATTGCAAAAATTCTGTATCTAAAATCCTACTAGCGACATTATCGGCGCTCCAAAGTAATATAATACATAAATAGTAATAGTAAACGATCAAAATCATGTCACAGCACTAAAACCACTCTTAATGCTGTCTTGCACTAGTAATTTTAGAAATCCCTACTACATATTGTGACAAAAATCAGATAAAATGACAGAACGTAGTTCAAATTACACCACATTCTTCATAAAACTTGACACCTTCCCCACTTAAGTGACTCAAATAAAAATACAAAATAGGCATAGAAAATTCCACAATAATTCCACTAAAATCTTAAAATAAGCTCACTGTGAATATCATCCACACTTTCATTATAATTTTTTCGCTCTACAGTCACCGCCATACCAGATATTTATATTAATAACAGTGGTCCATCTCAAGACAGTTAATCCTAGCATTGTCCGATAGACGGCGTTCGCGGTCGGCTTCCTTCTCTTATTCCACTTCCCCTGGCCCAAAATACACCCATTGTTGTTACCCACAATAGATAATCCCATACTTCAATTATATACCATGCTGTCTGTGGTATCCTTTCCATTTCAACTCTCTATCTATATGGTCTATTTCTATTACAATGAAGCGTGTGTCTTCAGTTTTTTTTTCTTTAGGTTACCGTACAAGTATTGTGACAATTTATATGGAAGATGCACCACTTACCTTGTTTATATTATCCGTATTGTTTTGCACCTGTAAAAGAAAGAAAATAAATTAGAAATTAGTTATAATATTATTAAATCTAAATTTATTGTGTCATAATGCCATTTGATATCATTTTTCCTCTGAGAATCTTCTGTGAGATTTAATTCGGATTTGCTTTTAATTTTGAGTTGAATTACTATAATTATATCCTTAATTATGTGCTCGTCAATTAATATAGTATTTCCTGTGAAATTTGGCAAATGTCCTGTAAAATTACGGTGATACTGTTGTAATTTCACAGGTAATGTGGAATATGTGAAATCTGTAAAAACAGCGCAGAAATATAGTTTTATAGTATAGTTTTATTATAATAATATATAGTTTTATTAATATTTTGTTATTTTTTAAAGTATTAAACAAATAGATAAGTCCTTATGAGACATTTTAGTCAGAACAATCATTACGTTCTAAGAAAAAAACGTGTGGAAATAAACACTCAGTAGAAAATATTTGTACACACTAATTTCATTTATAACAGATGGTTTCCATATTTTCTCTTAAAGTTGGCTAAATAAGAAAAATCTTGCTCATACATACACAATGTTGAAAACTGCACTGATACAAGGTAATTTATAACTCGAGATGAAAATTAAATATAAAAACACAAAGTTAATAATAAAAAATGCGAAGAACTGAAGAATTTTGTGCCTTTAAAGTACCATTATGAGCAAGCAGATTCAAATGATAGGTTATTTTGTCACACATTTGGAAAAGGAAAAAATATTGAAAACAAATAATATTTGATTTTGACTAATAACTCTGCCAGATTGTTGATTTCTACAGGTTATTTTGTTTTTACGTAACATATAATTTGTAAGTAATATTATCATTTGAAGTTAATGAATAATTAGTTTAGAATGTTCTTGCCCGTTGGATGTAATATCGAAATAACAGTGGTTTATTGGGTTAGAAGGGCTCCAAATCAAAACTGTTCATGGATGGACCTTGTTTATTAATCCAATATTTAAAATAATAATCCAATACTCCAGAAAAACTCATCGATAACACAATTTTCGAAATTTACTAGTAATACGGATTACATAGTTAAAAGATGAGACTAAAGCTAAGCTACTTAGGAAGAACATCTAATAAACTAACATTAAAATCTAGAACATCCTATTTATTAAAGCTGGAATAACCAAGCCGTGATGTCGTGACTTAGCATCGTGAGCAATTGCCCATAAAATATTTCCTAATGGCTAGGCGCCTCTATGTGCGGTAACGCGAAATAATTTTCTATTTCTGCGAGCGAGATCAACACACAAGTAATTAGGAACTAATAACCGCGTGTCCCGTTAAATATGACAATTTATTCAGATGATGTCTCCCTTTCCATACAACCTCACGACTCATACTGCGTTGGCGGAGTTGGTTGAGCTCGGGGCTCCGCTCCGCTCCGCCACGCGTATACGGTACATTCACTATCACGTTCCATTTCATGCGAAATCATTAGTGTTTCTGTTAAATGCCGTTAATTGCGATTTAATTCACCCGCATTATGCATTTGTTACGCCCGAACGGACGTGGATGGTGACGAGATTCGAATGGAGTGGAAAGGGAGATAGAGAGAACAATTATTATCCGTAACTTTGCTGTATCACTAATTGCACTCCGCATAGATATGGCCCCACTCACTATTAACAATCGTAATTCTCAGTTTTTTTTTTTGTAAATTATAACGTCATGAAGTAAGTTAATAATATGGTGACATACAGGCGGGATGTAAATTTTAAATAAATCAAAAATTACAACCACAACCTGGATTTGAACCAGGGACCTTTGCGTTTGTAGCACATCTGAGCTACTGAGGCCTATGTGCTACAAACGCAAAGGTCCCTGGTTTAAATCCAGGTTGTGGCTGTAATTTTTGATTTATTTAAAATTGTGTTAAAATAAAATAAACTTCATTCTACATACATTGAGCGGCATAAAAAACGCAACACCTAAAATGATGACCAGTTTCAAACTGCAGTAACTTTTGATCGTATTGCTCGATTTGAATGAGGTTTTTTTATTTGAAAGGTCCACTTTATGCCAATATTTCTGTATGTGTGCTACCCATTTTTGCGCTCTTCCATTTCAGTAATGGTGAATAACGTTAATGCTTGTTTTCTTCCTACAGTTTGAAGCTTGCTGTGGGGTGCACCGACAAAAGAATTTAACTTTAAACAAAAGGAGCTTGTAGTCTCGTCTGTTCTGATCATTTATGTTTTTTGTTCAAGTTTCTATTGTTGTTAACGTCAAAGTTACAAGATCTTAAAGATAACGCTGCTTCTTCGGCAGCGCCATCAGAAATTAAAGCTAGCCATGGTAATCAACAAAAACATTTAGTGACGTTTAATGTCGTTAACGTCATTGACTGTTGCTAGACAATTAAAATGCCTTTAAGCCATGCAGAAATTGCTCAGGCAGTAGCTTTGGTGGAAGATGGACGCAGCATTCGTTATGCTGCTCGTGTTCTTGGCGCGATAACGAGTACGGTTTGTCGCGCCATTCAAAGATTTCGCCAGACTGGCACCTTCAACAAAAAATGAGATTCAAAACCTAATTCAAAGTATGCCTTAGAAGGATGAGGAATACAATTCAAGCGAGGGGAGGCAATACTCGTTATTAACATGTTGATCATTACTTTCACAATTTAATTAAATTTTGTCGTTATCCATGGCTTTCTTTAATTTCTGATGGCGCTGCCGAAGAAGCAGCGTTAACTTTTAGAGCTTGTAACTTTGGCGTTAACAACAATAGAAACTTGAACAAAAAACATAAGTGATCAGAACAGACGAGACTACAACCTCCTTTTGTTTAAAGTTAAATTCTTTTGTCGGTGCACCACACAGCAAACTTCAAACTGTAGGAAGAAAACAAGCATTAACGTTATTCACCATTGCTGAAATGGAAGAGCGCAAAAATGGGTAGCACACATACAGAAATATTGTCAAAAAGTGGACCTTTCAAATAAAAAAAACCTCATTCAAATCGAGCAATACGTTCAAAAGTTACTGCAGTTTGAAACTGGTCATCATTTTAGATGTTGCGTTTTTTATGCCGCTCAGTGTATTATGTTAAGCGCACCTTACTTCATGTTATGATATTTAAAAAGTTTTTTTACGTTTTTAAAACATTTGTTAAACCATTTATTTGTCCATTTATTCGAATTTCTATCACTAATAATACCTAAGTACCCATTCAATCCAACGTCCCGTGAGACACACTATATATGCTCACAAATAAAAAAAAAGACTTCTTTTCCAAAATTCTAAAGGCATGTGATAATTTTAATAAAATTTCCTACAAAGTGATGATAAATCATCAAAATCGATCGCAGATTGCATTTGCCATGGGAATTCATATGGCTTTTAAGCACCTGAGTATCAGAGAACCAAAGGGCAGACCTTTTGGTTCCATTGTGCTTATGAGCACGTAATTACTCTGAACACCACCACATCAAATAAGGGTATGATAAAAAAATCTTATAATAACATCTCTAATAAAAACAAATTCGTTAAACATGTTCGACACTATTTATTAATATTGTGTCATTCATATCGTATACATGTTATATGGCATAGAATCGATCGGTTTTTATTGATAAATCTATTTCCGACACTGTTATTTACCGAGCGGACATGACTCGCACATTTTCAACCTCCAAATTCTAGGAAATAATTTTTCCGAAATTATGTACCCATCGCCATCCATTGTTCACTTTCGAGCGGATGTCGAAAATATAATTCTCTCCAGATCCTACCTCCAAAATAAAACTCATTGACAACTGATTAATATATACGAATATATGGATGACTGCAGATCATTTCGAGGATGTTTACGAGCGGCTTCACCATCGTTCCTAGAACTGGGTTGACAAGGCCTTGGGACCGTCTTTGGCACGGGCGGTCTTATTGTGATTTGTTACAGGTAAGCGAGACAGGGGTGGGTTGCACCTGGAGCTTAAGACGGATTGCTGAAAAATCTCCAAAGAGGACACCCGCGCATTTTGCTTTGCACCTGGACGAGCTTTTGGCCAATCGTTTCCTCTAGCGGAAACAAGAGACCCTTCGCCAATAACAATGGCCAATTTTGATGTCGTTGACGTAACGAACACGCGATTATCCAAGGATAACGTTACCGGTTTATGGGAAACTATAAATCTGAAGAACTACATATGCACTTTTGATCTTTAAGAACGTATTATATAATTTTTAAACGGCAGAATCAGAGACCAAGTACATATGTACAGGGTAGGCAAATTGCAATGTTATTGTACGAGACCTCGGTAACTATGAGAAACCTCATATTAGCTCATAGACATTGTTTTTAGAACAATCAACTATAGGTCATTTAAAAAGGCAAGAATCAAAAATTATCATAGTGAAGACATTGAGTGGTATGAATAACATTATAATGTCGTCAAAATAGTTAAATAATATTATTAAAGTAGAGGAAATTTTGTATAATTTATGTCTGACATTTTTTGGTAAAATTAATAGTTTAGCTGCATGAGCTAATTCTATTTAATCGAGATCAGTCGTGCCCACATTAAAAGTGTTGTGATGTGTCCATATTGCAAAGTTGGATAAGATTAAATAAAAACCTCAATTCCTTTGCTTTATTTATTTACTGGGAACCGGTTTCGACGCTGAAGATGACGTAAGATCGTCGAAACCGGTTCCCAGTAAATAAATAAAGCAAAGGAATTGAGGTTTTTTATTTAATCGCCTACTAATACATTAAAACTAGTTAGCCAGGATTTGACAGATATTTTTATTCTATTGACAATATTGTAAAAACATCAGCGTTTCACACAGTTTGACAGTGCGTTATAGTATGATAAAAAAGAAATATACAAATATTTTGTTGTGTAATTTATTATTATTTCATCATATCATTTCTGTCGCAAGTCAATGGTTGATGAAGATGACATAGTTGTTCCTGTGAGTTCTAGGGCCAAACCAAACGGTCCGGCATTATCTGAAAATGTCTGAATTGCCCCAAAAAATCGTCGTATATTTTGAACGGTTTATTTAATTCCAGAAGAACCATTGAAACATTGAAAATCATTATCTAAAATCACTCAGAAATAATTGGTTGTACAATCTTTTCTTTCTTACGTATGCCCAGATTAATTCAATTGCATTTAACTCGTAATTAGCTATAGGTAATCATAACTTTAATTCATTGTCTCTGATTTCGTTTGCAATAGAACCGATCAGTAAATTATGTCAGAGTTTTTCCAAGCTATAGTTCGATTTCTGTAAACAGGATTTTTACTTTATCATACGCAGTATGTATTGTAATCGTGCCAAAAAAAAATTTTGAGATTTTAGCGGAAATATGTCTTTTTGGGTCCCCTGAACATTTTTGACCAAGGTACAAAAAAATATCTGTGTGTGTGTATGTGTGTACCCGTTTTTTGTGGCGACGATTCCGGAGAAACTACTAAAGGTATCAGGACGAAACTTCATATTTAGAAATTTCATAACCAAACTTAGAGCTGAAAAGCTTTCTGTTGAAAAGGGTCCAAAGGAATTGGAGGTTTAGTCTTAGCATTTTTGAAAGATTTTGCAAATAAGCCGCCATTTCTGGAATTTCGTCGAAATAGTTAAATAATAAATAATAAATGATGAGGAAATTCTGAATAATTTATGAATATGAAATTTTTTGGTACAATCAATAGTTTAGCTGCATGAGCAAATTCTATTTCATCGAGGTCGGTCGTACTGCATTAAAACTAGTAGCCAGGATATGTCAGAAATTTTGATTCTAATGACAGTAATGACACTAATGACAATGCTAATGTTTTGACAATAATTTCTGTCAATATAAGCTGCGTTCGGATATTGTATTACACTTTTTACACCCAATAACACGTAAGTGTAATTTGTATGGTGTACCCGGTGTCAACGGAGTACAATATCCGAACGCAGCTTTAATTGACATATCTGTCTAGTTCTACTAGTTTTATTTTAATGTAGACATGGCCGATCTCGATCAAAGAGAATCTCATGCAGCTAAACTATTAATTTTATATATAGTATGATAAAGTCATGTGCCTGGCCACATCAGATTTTTTATTTTCTGAAAGGCCTTGGTAAGGTAAAAGCGCAACAAATATGGAACACCATACTGAAAGGTGCAGTTATCAACAATGAAACAGTGATGAAGTTGATCAGTACCTATCTCTTATAATTTTCATGATTTCATATATTTTTACTACTAGTCTCATATATTTTCATAAGTAAAATCTGGCAACCCTAGGTACACCTGGTTGTTACTATTTTGCAAAGGATTGTTTTTAGATCAAAATTCAGCGTATTACCAATATAGTCAGGCTGTGTAGAACGTAATATTGTGATAACTATTTTCGTTTATTAATGCTTTACCACAACACTATTTAAGTAACAATTGTTTTGACTAGTTATCCTGCAAAATTTGGCTTTCTTGTTTTGCTTATAACTTTTGTATTTATTACTATGACAACAACTTTTTCAAATGGATTGGTATATTTGTTTAATCTCTGAAATTCAGTACAGGATTTCCTTTTTAAATCACCAATGACGTAAAATTGTATGACTTTAATTATACAATTTAATCGAGGAAATGATATTTTACTCCGCATTCGTATTCAGCGCAAACAAATCTAGCCAAAGGGACAATATACAATCCCTTCACAAAACCCTTGTTTCCCGAAGTTACTTCAATTATTTAGGATTTTAATTGTCTTTTTCTCAAACATTTTCTCATGTAATATCATAAAATTCAGAAAAGGAAATAAATACCTTTCTAACTGTAAAAGCAATGATGATAACTGATTGAGATATTGTTTGACGTCAACGTAATTTTTCGCACGTTGACAAGCTTGTGTACAGATTAACAATTTAAAATGTATTGTCAAAACAAAATTAATTGTAGTATGTATAACAGTCTATAGTTTCAAATTCTACCATATATGCATCGTGGTGGATGTCATCAAGCATTTAAAAATGATTTAGTTCTTATTTTCGTCCACACCATTATCTTTAATTTATGTGTATATGAAGTTTCGATATAGCCCTTGCAGGCTAAATCGACGAAACTAATTAAAAGATTGACATTTTGAGGGGACCTTTAGTTTTACCCAGACAGGCTGGCAAGGCAGTTAGCCCGACTGCAATGTCAAAGTCGCCACAAATATCACCGGTGCTGCCAACCCTGGTGGGACTCGTGCCCGGTCACTGACTTTAATTAGGAATGGATGGATCTATCAGACAAATTGCCTGCTTGTGAGGCATTAGCTAATTGGGACTCGTTTCTTCAATTCGTCGCATGGACATTTTAATTATCTTAATTATATAGTGCTTTATTAACTGGTGTACAACATACTGAACGTATCCGAATATTTTTTTTAATTTTGTGTTAGAATTTTTTTTATTTTTACAATTTTATTGTGGTAACAGAAGTTTTGCATGATGGCAGCATATAACGAACTATCTATTATCTATTAATCTATTATAGATTTGAATTGGAGTTTGAATCGGAATCAGAATAAATAATATTTAATATTAATAATTTTTAATAATATTAATGTATTTTGCCATTAAATAAGTGATAATTAGTGATAAACTGTCGTTGAGTGGAAGAACATAACAAGTCCAGACGTTTTCTTAGATAATAACTAATTTATGATTGCTTTTATTATTGCAAATAACACACTTTTCTTCAGTTTCCCAAAAACGCCCGATTTGGACTTAAGGTTAACGCCCGAAATTCAGACAAGTTAAGGAATTTTTGTTACATTTGTAACTGTAGAATTTATATTTATGTGGTGCTAATGACTATGTCAACTTCTTTTAAACAAATATTTCCTTCTAAAGATATCTGGCTATTCACTTTTAAAGAAAATTGATAATAGTTATGTAATTTATATTATATTTTATAAGTTTAACAATTGCCCCTAATTCCAACACTAAGCGTATATTTTGATCCGAAATCCGACACCACTGTGAACCTAATACAGACAGTGATCCTAAATCAGACACTTGTGGTACATTATTCCGACAAATATACACTCAAGTAAATACTAAAGTGTTTTAAATATTGTTAAATAAGGTTTATTATTAAGAAATGTTAAACATTTATGTTTTACCATTTTTAATGAAACAGTATAAAATAAGTCCTTAGTCTTCTTCAGTCTACCCTCTCCACCTCATCTGTATTTTAATGTTTCTTGTATTTGGAACTCTTTAACAAATCTTCTCTCAAGCATTACAGATAGTGTTACAGAAGAACAGTTTCTTTTTACTTTATTTGGGTGTTTCAGGCCAGAATAGTGATTATTTTTGTGGAGATGGAGATGGCATCAGTTCAACTGTTATCTCCAAAGGTGGTGTATTAATGCCAAAATCTCTATTCTCTGCTGCTAGTGTTGAATCATTGTGTATCATTTCATCATCTCTTATGATGCCTGTCGACTATTGATGATCGTAATTCCGACACCCTGTAATAATTAGGGATTGTTGATGTCCGTAATTCCAACACTCGTGTCGGAATTTGGACAAAAGCGTACAATTAATTGTAATATAGCAAACGATGTAAAAAGTGTTATTTTCTTGTGTAAAGACAGCAATAGAGCCATATGTATTACTTCTAACCATGTATACAATTCCGACACACATGTCTGATTAGCGGACGTGCTATATTTTGATCTACCTAATTCCGACATCCCCAATGGTGGGTTTAGTCAGCTTTCCGTAGTCGCAAAATAGCCGAAATTTAACCCTACAATCAATGCAGGCCTCAGGAAAATATTTCGCCGTTTATACAGAGAAATTAAGAATTCCTTAACGTAACGATGCGCGGGTGGGTGCGTAGTAGAAACTGTCGGATATAACTCTCAAAATGTTTGTTTTGAAACTACATTTGATACTGAATGGCAACAAAAACCATCCTCATCGGTGATCCTTAAAATAAAATTGTATCTCAGAGCATTTTTTATGTTTGTTTTGTCAAATAAATATTTTAAACGAAATAAAATCTTGTGACTTGCACGAAAAGTTTGGTGGTACATGGTCTTCTGTCTTTCCTTCTGGACGTTATTAATTTAATATTATTATATAGTTTCTTCGCGACACCCTGTTTTGTCCCTGTGAAATGCATCTTCATTTTGATACAATATTGTTAGTAGTTTAATGGCTCCAAATTAGGGAAGGACCTAAAAGTCAAAACATTACGTCCTTTTCTAGGGAATATTAATTTAATCCCAGTGCTGTCTAAACCAATATACGGTTTCCCAATGTTTTAACTTGTTAAGTTTCGACGTTAAATTGCGTTGTGGCTACGAAAAGCTGACTAAACCCACCATAAATTTGTAAATAATAGTGATTAAAAGAATAGTACACCGTATTATTATGAAAATATAAAGCATTTTTAGACAGCCTAAATAAATAGATAACTCGAATTGCAGTTACCTTATAAGAAAAAAAATCAACTTTTAGCAACACTCAATTATCAAGATCAGTCAAACTTTGGTTGAACAAGATTTTTGATTGTGAGTGATAAGTGTAATGTCAAATCAATAAATCGGATGTGCTAAAATAAAGTTCAATGTTGTAGTTTTCTTATTTTATCCGACTAAACCGAAATATGTCGGACTTTAGGACAATGTCTGAATTTGGGACGTTTACCTTACTCTCTTCTTCCACTCACCGGTTCATTTATTATTGTAATCTTTAGCGCTATAATTTTTCGAACTATAAAGCTGACTTAGGTCAACGCTTTAGCTTTTGTAGGAAGTGCATGTATCGTACTCATAAATTCCTAAAGGTATTACACAAATCCAAACCCATATATCTAACTTTAGGTATCTAAAATCTTCATATCGGGGCTCCAATTTCAGCACCCGGAATTGATTTAATTGCCGCCAAACGACCGAATATCACATCTCATAAATATCTGAAAGTGCCTTTTGGTTTAAAGTGTACCCACCTTCCGCTATGAAGCAGTCTAACTCCAACCAAGCAAGCAAGCAAGGAAGCAGGCAACCCCTCGTCTACTCAATATTAAAATGTAATATGGTGATGTAATATCGTGGTGGCCGTGCTGTGGAGAGTGGAGAGAGGACCTTAACAATAGCGGTTCCGGGCAGCTCTACCAGTTCGCGCCACCGCGCTCTCATATTGATTTTGCCACATGCCTTCACTCTATAAAGCAGACCAGCTGGTTCGGCCATTGTTCGCCACGATACATAACTCGATACTTTATATTTGCCTTACTATATACATACTACCGTTTGTTGTGTTGAAGTTGATGTTTAACAGGCGACATTCACCTGTGTATGTTTGTTCCACTGCGCACTGCTTTGACAATTATTTCTTCTCTTAGCAACATGTGTTTGAGGCTAGTGAGTCTTAAGCTTATGTCAAAAGGTGTTGGCGTCTGACATTTCGTAGAATTTCATCAAATAGGGATTATTTAATAAGCAAAAATCTATAAGTTTGCATTTTGAAGATGCTGGGAATTTGGGATGTCAAAATCTTAATTGCTTATGGCTTTGCGTTTTTACTAAAACGCGATCAATGCCCTATTTGAAGGATTCTACATCGCGTGAGTTTTAGAAATTGACATTTAGAAGTTTCATATCCAAACTTAGAGCTGAAAAGCTTTCTGTTGAAAAGGGTCCAAAGGAACTAGAGGTTTAGTCTTAGTATTTTTGAAAGATTTTGCAAATAAGCCGCCATTTCTGGAATTTCGTCGAAATAGTTAAATAATAAATTAAAGATGAGGAAATTGTCAATAATTTATGACTATGACATTTTTTGGTACAATCAATAGTTTAGCTGCATGAGCAAATTCTATTTCAACGAGATTGGTCGTACTATACATTAAAACTAGTAGCCAGGATATGTCAGATTTTTTTATTCTAATGACAGTACGTAGTGTCAAACGGTAATGTTTTGACAATAACTTCTGTCAATATAAGCTGCGTTCGGATATTGTATTACACTTTTTACACCCAATAACACGTAAGTGTCATTTGGACGGTGTACCCGGTGTCAACCGAGGTGTACAATATCCGAACGCAGCTTTAATCGACATATCTGTCTAGTTCTACTAGTTTTATTTTAATGCAGACATAGCCGATCTCGATCAAATAGACAATCTCATGCAGCTAAACTATTAATTTTATGTATAGTATGATAAAGTCATGTACCTGGCCACATCAGATTTTTCTATAATGCCTCATTATTCTTCATCAAATATTCTTCATTTTTTCAAGTGTGATATTAGAAATTTGTATTATAACATTTAATTAAAACATCAAACTGCTTTGAAATTTTGAAGAGCAATATTCAACATAGGTTAAGGACCTTATGTGGATGCTTCTGGAAAATCTTAAAAAGGTATGCTTAAAATACATCTGATCAGACAATCTTAGGCGTACCCCAGGGCAATGTCTTGGGACCAATCCTCTTTTCTCAATTGTGCTCATCAATAAAAAAAAAGTTCCCACAGATATTCCTGTATTTGTCGAAGGCCTAGATTTTAAAATTATACTCTCAGTGACAAATCAACATCGCGCTCGGTAATACCGAATAATCTCGCACAGAGGCGCGCGCAAACATAAAACAAATGACGCTTAAAAATGAGTCTTGGAGACTTGGCAAGGGGGCCGAGGGGGTCGTCGTTCAAAGCCACCTCGAGAGATGTGGAGCGATATTTCACGGCGGTTGTGAATTCGTAGAAGTCGTCGCATTCTCCAGGTGTCAGCGTGACTGATGACCCCCCGCGTCACTTCCTCCCTGAATGCCCCCAACCCTTCGCCCCGCTCCCCCCGTCCACGCCGAGAGCTGAGTGAGCGCGACACTTGGCGAAAAAAAATAAAATATATAGGCACCAGCGGCTCAATGAAAAGGTCCATTCATGTCATCTCTCACCTGAGGAATGCCGAAGAAGAAGGGGGCGGTGCGGGGTGTTCAACCCCCCAACATGAGGAACTCGCCCGTAAACCTCACCTTATAGTTTTACTACCCCGGCTTGAATATTTGGCATCGAAGTCGTGGTTAACAATGGGGCCGATGAGGTTCATTCATTATATTTGGAGGAGAATTGGTCAGTGTGATCTCATGGGGGCACCATTGATCTAAATAATCTGCTGAGGACTCTGGTTTTTGTTTGTTATCTGAGGGTAGATTATGGTGTTTTGCTACCACTAACCGCTAGGTGACACGCAATGGTTGCTGAGTTTTTAACCCTTTGGTGGTGTGCGTCTTTTGTCGTTATTTGTTTTGTGTATAAAGCTATATATTAGAGCTAAATAAGCAGAAATGTATGTAGGGTGATGAGCCAAATGGAATGGTATAGCTTCCTTAAATTTTAAGAAAAACATACGATCGACTTTTATTCACGATATACTTGACTTTAAACTTTTAAAACCATCCCTTAATAATTCAAGAAATAGAGAAACCACTATTGAGAACAGCAAAAATCAATTTATACCACACTCTCAAAAGAGACTTGAACTTGAAACATCTCAAGATATGAACTTTAATAGGAATCAAGTATTGCGGATTATAAAAAATGGTGTAAAATAGTGGAAGTTAAACTTCTATAGCCACCATTTCTTTAAACAGGCGTCAACTTTTGTTTTGTTTCCTTTTGTGAAAGTAGGCGGTTTTAGAGAGTAGATTTCTTAACGCTGAATATGAATCCGCACTAAAAAGTTTCCTACCATGGTAAGGTTTTCGAAAAAGTTGAGGTCAAAATTGTGATTTTAGATTTTCGTGTCGATTTTTAGCGGATGAAATCAATGCCCTGAGCAACATTTCATATTAGATAAAGGTATCAGATAAAAATAAA
This sequence comes from Aphodius sticticus, assembly GCA_963966075.1. Lineage (NCBI taxonomy): Eukaryota > Metazoa > Arthropoda > Insecta > Coleoptera > Scarabaeidae > Aphodius > Aphodius sticticus. The sequence goes on along the minus strand of OZ014508.1, from coordinate 951,071 downwards.
AGGTTAGGGTTTACTTTGAGACTCTTGAAATGACTAGGAAATTGAGTTCGGTCGCTAACAATTTACAAAAAGAAAACAAAATAACAATTTAGAAAATGTTGACCATTTTGTTATGTCTAACAAAAAAAGATAAAACACATTACAACTGATTCTTATTTGCAGTTTTCCGTAGAATCGAAATCCAAAAATAGGCATTGAACATGAACAGTGCACAAAAACTGATTTTACAATATCTGATTCTACTGATTCGTCAGCTGTGTGTAAATTTATTGTAGAATAAAAAATACCTTCAGTACAAAGTTTGCACCTCTGGCAGTATTGCTTTCCTGGTCACGACTAAAAAACAAATTTTGACAGAGTAAGAATCAACCTAAAGAATTTTGATAAGGAAAAAATAATTCAACCAAAAACGGTAAAACTGTGATTTAATACAATTTTAGGTACCTATTTATTAATTTAACATGTTCAACATGTCATCATTAAGGATTGGTCTGATGATGCTATTAATTTAGCAAAACTAGTAACACCAAGAATTTTTAAATAAGCATTCGCAGAAAAACTGAATTTTCCATCTGTGCGCATCCAAAACCAGTAATGTAGGTATATTGAATATCTACAAGTTATTATTAAAATATTTATGTCCTAAATGATCATAAAGTGACATTTTACATCTTCGATGTCGGGACGAAAACAGCTTCCTTTTGGGCCCTAGGGCAAAGATTATTATTGCGCCCTAGGGATTGACATGGTTATGTCAAACATATCAAATATTAGTCATTCAAATTGTAAATTTTAACTCATCAATGTCAATTGTTGGCGATTAAGGTTATAAGTTTGACAATTAATTGTCTGTATTGTCACTCAACTCCGAATTGTTTGTATTGTTATTCAACTCCGTCGATACGCATGTCACTTGATAACGTCAAAATATTTATTAATATTATTCAAACGGAGCAACAAAACTCTTGTACGGCATTGGAAATTTTGTATGTGCCTCGGGCATTACTTGATGTTTATACACACAGAACAGTGATTATTTGGAACGAGAAAACATAATTTCTTGAATTTATTTACTAGATTCAAATGCATATTTACTTGGATGTAGAAAGTTAGGTATATACAAGAAATGCCACATACTCAATATAAGTAAAATAATTTCTCAGATAAATGCTGTCAACAAATAAATTCTTTCTTTATAAGAACCAATATTGTATTGAAAGAAGTAATTGATTGTTCGTCCTAAAAATGTTAATTTCTCCAACGAAGTAATAGTAAATCCATCCAAGTGCGTAGTTGCTTGATCCAAGAAAATATAAGACATTTAATATAAGTAAGTATTGTTTACTGAATAAAAACCCACCAGATATTTAACTGAAGTGATTCTCACTTCTTTCAAGTAATCCCTTTCTCTGGAATAAATATGCGCACCGTGATTTTGTCAAGGCTCGCGCGCCCGCGCGTGGTGCTAGCGCCGTATAGGAGCCTCTAGTACGAAAACAACAACGACGTACCCGTAGGGGATGTGCTTTGTGATTTATTGGGGATGTGTATTGTGATTTATAGTGTACAATAAACGATTCAACACGGAATAGTTTGATGTAACGCACGCAACAGTTTAGAACGAGTAAGTAAATATAACATACCTATCTTGTTAGTTAGCAATAGAAAACGTATTTGTGCCAAATCTTTAAAATTCTTACATTAAGTAGCTAGGGAATATAAATATACACTTCATTGAAGACTGTTTACTTACTTCACCAGAGTAACCACTTCCTTAAATCTAGTAATTATTCCAAGAAACAAAATTACTTGGTTGAAGTCAATAATCTCTCGCGTATATACGAACCTACCAACTACTTCAGCCAAGTAATTCTCTCTTCGTTCGAGAGATCACTTTTCTGTGTGCGAGACAGTCACCCTCGGGGCATAAACATCCGTCTAATGCCCTTGGTACATAAATAACTGTAATATTTCACCCAGAAATAATGATATAACATTAAATAAACTCAACACACTTCAATAAAAATCAGCAAAATTTTCATTGTGGGTGATTGTCTCAATCCGTGATGTTAGAAATCTGGCAACCCTGTATTATCCTAAAAGCAAGCGGTCTCAGTTAAACAAAAAACTAATTATCTATATGAATTAAAGTTACTGTTGTTTTCCACATAGGTTAGGTTCGCGAAATTTTCACGTTTCGTTTGAAAAAGAAAGCTTTATAATATGACAGTTAAATTTTTCGTCAGTTTTTTGATAAAATTTTAACACAAAGACCAACAATGCGCAAATTTTAGGCCAGCAGAATATATAATAGACCAGCAGAAGGTAAATTTGACAATTTGACATAAACACGGTTGCCGCAGCTAGCCACCGCACTATATTGGATTGTTGCCCGTTTACATCAGACTCCGGTTTTATGACAAGAACTGGCAAATTATTAAATTAAAGAAACTTAAAATCTGTCTACCTAAAATCTTTCAACTATAGATCTAAAAAACAAAATGCTCAACATTTGATTTAATCAAATAAATTATCCAATAAATAATTCCATAAGTCACAATTTCTTATACACACAAGAAACTACAAACAAATCTAATACGCAGACAACCAAAAACAAGAAATCAACCAAACGATAAACGATTTACGCATCTTCGGTCGCATCGGAAACGATTACGCCGGCGACCGCGTAACGATTAGTTCGCGTTCCCGCCGTGCGCGGCAGTTATGTCAGTCAGTCCGTCGTCGGCAACACCAGTTGCCTAGATCACGGCGCGGCAGCGGCGAAGACACGCGGAGGGGAACTTCAGCGCCATTAAACCGCTCCCATTGGGTCAAATTGCGCCGGTGTAAACACGGCCCGGACATGCGCCCTATCACCTATCGCGGCAACAGCCGCTAGCCGGCAAAACGCGTGTACGGAGAATCTCTCCCACTACTCGCAACGCGCTACGGACTCGACTCCCCTCGACTACGAGGGGAATCCGTAGCGTAGAGGCGCCGCGAGCTACCGAACGGATCGCCGACGTACTATGCGTATAACCTCTCTCCGCTCTCGTGTGGTATGCAAATGCATGTTTACGATGGTTGTCGTGTGACGTAACGACGAGTATTGTTAACATATCATTGATTGTTAAGGTTATGACCTGCGACAAGTTGGTGTATGGGGAAAGCGAAAGAATATTGGAAGACTCGGAAAGAGAGAGAGAGAGATGGAATTGTGGTTGTCGTTAGCGACGGACAACGCGATGCGGAAATGAGGCCGATATAAGGAAATCGCGGATCGCTGACTGAAGCGCGCTTCACACCTACGATTTTATTGATTGCGCGGAGGAAACGTTTGTTGCGTTTTGTAATCGGTCCGCCGGCTGTGTTTACACTTCGAGAAAGTGAAAAGAATGGCGCTTTTATAGTGACGTTTACTTGACTACTGTTTGCTTGAATGAATTTCCGACAGATGTTTTCGACGATTTGTACTAATAAAATGGTTGTTGGATGTAATTTCTTTGTCTTTCTTGTATTTATGTTAAATTTCAGTAATTTTTTTTATTGACACGGTATTTTTGTACGGAATGTAGTAAATGGGTCACGTTCTATTTTCTCTATTACGGTAAAGTGGTTCTGCTAGCAGAATAACCTATACACAAAGCTGTTAACTTATTATAAAAAAAAATATAGGTTATGTTGAGTGCCGATCTACCGGTGAGTATGCAACCCAAATAACTGCGGAACTTTCGTGCGGTTGCATATGTAAAAATTGCCTTAGAAACTTTTCAAACCACCTACAGTGGTAACTAAAAGAACTACATTGCGAGATACAAAGATGAAAATATCAACTAAAGCTACTTTTATATCTGTGCAGTTCAAACCTGCACTTTCATCAATGCAGTTTTGAAAAATCGCATGCAATTTTATAACAATTTGGACACCATTTACATCTGTGCAACTTTAATAAATCGCATGGCTTAAACATCAGTGATTCTTATTTTTTGACAACAATAGTTGCTTTGGGTTGCTAACAAACATAACCTCCATGCTTTGCTATTAAATTATCGATTACGCTTTTCTTCTACACACAATTTTTAAATCACACCAAACAATCACAAATAGCGAAATGCGGAATAGGTTATGTTTCGCGTCTATACACAGTGGTGTCACAAAATTTCGTTTTAGACAAAAATTCGTAGATTGTTGCTATAAACGCACGCACTTACATATTAAGAACTGATCGAACTGATCCTAATTCCATATAACTTGGTAATTTTAAAATGTTTCATAGAGTAAAACAAAAAGTCCCATTGGACTTGACGAATTTAATTGCGCCTTTGAATTGCACTGAATGAAGTAAAGGGCTTAAGGGGTTTGGAGTTGAAACAACTAAAAACAAAACAAGTCGCGCGCATGCTTTATATACGGACGCCACGTCACACAAAGTAGTATGTCACACTTATTTCCGATTTAACGGACTTTTCCGTCGATCGTTTATTTATGAGTCAGTTTAGTGAATAGGAAATCGTTTATTAAACAACTCTATTAATGCACGATTTCTATTAATGCATGATTTGTTATACCCAATCACACGACGTAAAGACGTCGTTTGATTGGCCAATCGAACATATGTGAAATGAAACCTTCCAATAAAAACATACTCTAGAACTGTCAGTGTCAAATTACATAAATTGTCATATAACCTAAAAAGACATTGATGAAGAAAAATCTATGTAGACGACGCTAGAAGAATACGATCGACGAAAAAATTTTGTAACCAACTCGAATATTAAACGGCGATTAATGATCTCGACAATTAACGCTCTCGCTACGCTCGAGCGTTAAACAGTCTCGATCATTAATCGCTCTTTTTAATATACTTGTTGGTTAAATAACTATTAACGAATTAACCGATGATGAATGTAACGGAAGTTAGTCAGTCCGTTAATGGTTTGGAAAGTTAACATAAAAGTTAATTCGTTAACGAAAAATTTAACTTCGTTAATTAACGATTAACGGATTAACGCTTTTGTGCCCAGCTTTGCTTATACACCATATTAAAGACGAAATATGTGGATACATGATAAACAAACAATTACGTAAAAATATAGAAATATGTCGGTTTGGAAGAAACTTAAAAAATTGCTTTCAGAACTGAGATAGGTATGTAATTTTTTGACAATAGATATTCATATAATATCTCGGTTGCGAAAACCAGTATTTTTACCTTTTCCCAAACCTACATCTTTCAATACTTGTAAACAATTTGTTTCAAATTGTTTTAAATTCACGCACCAAAAAAAATTTGTTCTGCTAAGCTTAAGGCTCCCGTCTCAATTCAATTAGCGAACTGTAGCGAACTTCTCTCCAAAGCTTCGAAATTAAAAATCACCAGATGTAGATGGCGCTGCTATAAACATGCCTGTTTTTATTTCGTATTTATTATATTTGACGTATGGTATAACCTAAAGAAATAAATGTATTGCTTCCTATTCGTACAAATACTCAAACTGGACTATGTTTGAGTTTTTTTCATAACTTTCATAATCGTCGCTATTATAAACATGGTTGCCAACTCACTATGAACACGAACTACAATACTCCAGAGTGCAAGTCTAGAGAAAATAACTTGTGCTCTTATAGTCAACATTTAATTATATTTTATAATGTATTACAGCAGACAATAATCAGACGCAACTGCCATCGGAAAGCAGTTCTATATTTGTAGTCCACACCAAAATTTGCATAAATAACCGTAGCGAGCATTTCACGATTGGCGCAATAATTATGACGTGGGTTATTTTCGCGTTTTGGGGGTCGGAGATGGGAGCCTTAATACTTTCGGAAATTTATGCAAACATAGGTGGACAACATTTCATGAAGATATTAATCACTAATTTTTAATTAATTTCAATCCTAATACCTAATGTCATTAAAGATTCAGTAAACGTGATATGATGTTCAGAACGTTTTTCTTAATTTATTGGCTCTATTTGCATAGGCGGGCAATTATTTGTCTAGTCTTACCCTCTATTGGCCAAAAGTGGAACTAAACTATGTTGGATCAAATGCAAACGCCAATTTTGTTGGTAATTAAAAATCTTAAATTTTAAATCAGTACACATTCTAAAATAAACCAAAAAAAAACTGTTTAAATAAAATTCTTATTAATGTTGATGTAACACTACAGCCTACAAACCTAATTTTACCTAATTTTTCTACAGAAATATTGCGCGATACCTAATATTAAATATATAACATGACGGTGGTGGTTCCGGTTATGAGTATTAGAATGCGTACGTGGCATGTCAAATTGCGATTAGTAACGCGCGAAGAATAGATCCGAGGGTGCTATGATGATGATGAAATAAATAATCGAATAAACACACTTGAGTGAATTAATGTCGGGAGACACGCGATGCGCCACTCCGGCCGTAGCGGTGTGTGCGCGTACTATATATTCCCGGAGCGACAATAGCACCCTCTCTCTCTCTCTCAAGCCAACCCACCCCAACAGTCCGTTTCAACAATGAAATATGAAATCGGGGGCCCGCGTGTAGCAATAAATTCTACGCCGTTTACTTATTGACTAATTTCTATATCACCTCGTCGATATTATAGTGGAAAAAAGAAATTTACCAGTTTTAAAACATTATATCAAAACTCAGATTTGACTTGCTTATGTCAATCTCTCGCTTGTAATGGTTAGTAACGAAAAAAAAGTTGAACGACTTTTAGTTGAACGTAATGAATATAATAATAAAACTAATGCATTCGAGAACGTGTCTTGTTCTCGTTGTTTTGGAGGTTATGTTTATTTTTATTCAGACATTGGATCAAGGAGTATCTTCAATGCGAAATTTATGCAAGAATGGGACTTACGTAAGTCCAGTTAACATATTTATTAATATAAAGCACTTTTCGGAGGTCAATATAGGTCAATATACCAATCGATATAGCATATGATTCCTGTAGTAACATATTAAAATGTTTAGAATCATAGTTAATAGGAAAATGTTTCTTCATTTCTTGAATCTCACTCACTTAATAGCAAAACTAAAAATACCACACTAGCAGACATAATTTATCATCAAAAGTAGTGATGTAAAACGGTAATATTACCGCGGTAATATTACCGGTAATTTTGGTAATATTACGTAAAGTTACCGAAGACAGATTTTTGTGGTAATATTACCGCGGTCAATATACCAATCGATATAGCATATGATTCCTGTAGTAACATATTAAAATGTTTAGAATCATAGTTAATAGGAAAATGTTTCTTCATTTCTTGAATCTCAATCACTTAATAGCAAAACTAAAAATACCACACTAGCAGACATAAGTTATCATCAAAAGTAGTGATGTAAAACGGTAATATTACCGTGGTAATATTACCGGTAATTTTGGTAATATTACGTAAAGTTACCGAAAACAGATTTTTGTGGTAATATTACCGCGGTCAATATACCAATCGATATAGCATATGATTCCTGTAGTAACATATTAAAATGTTTAGAATCATAGTTAATAGGAAAATGTTTCTTCATTTCTTGAATCTCAATCACTTAATAGCAAAACTAAAAATACCACACTAGCAGACATAATTTATCATCAAAAGTAGTGATGTAAAACGGTAATATTACCGGTAATTTTGGTAATATTACGTAAAGTTACCGAAGACAGATTTTTGTGGTAATATTACCGCGGTAATATAACCGGTAATTTAAGTAATATTACCGGTATTTTAATTTATTGCCGCTAACAATACTAAAACGTACCTATTTTTAAAATTAAATTTTATTTTTCTTACTTTTATTTTAATAAAATGGTTACAAGATTTTATATTATTATCTATCTATTATCTATCACACGCAACGCCATTAGGTTTGGATGGATATGACCTGTGGGTAATATACCGGTAGCTAGTGATGTAAAATTACCGGTAATTTAAAAAATGGTAATATTACCGTGACGATAAATTATCCGTAATTTAATAGCTTGCAATATTAGCGGTAATGTTACCGGTAATTTACCCACAGGTCATACGATACAAACCTAATGGCATGGCGTGTGATAGATATAATAGATAGATAATAATATAAAATCTTGTAACTATTTTATTACCTAATATGAAAGTAAGAAAAATAAAATTTAATTTTAAAAATACATTTTTGTATGGTTAACGGCAATAAATTAAAATATCGGTAATATTACTTAAATTACCTACCGGTTATATTACCGCGGTAATATTACCGACACAAAAATCTGTCTTCGGTAACTTTACGTAATATTACCAAAATCACCGGTAATATTACCGCGGTAATATTACCATTTGACATCACTACCGGTAACATTACCGGTAATATTGCAAGCTATTAAATTACGGGTAATTTATAGTCACGGTAATAATACGGTAATATTACCGGTGGTAATAAATGGCACTACTGGAACCATACGCTATCGATAGGTATGAGTTTCATCGACTGCATTTAATCTTCTTAATACAACGTACAACAAAAATCAAAATTACTGGTCTATAATACTAGTTAGCAAAACGTTAAGCAGGGCGTCTCAATTACATCAGCTTCAGAAGGAGTTGACCTTTAATTTTGTTTAGTATTTCTTTCGTTATCATTGTCCATTACAATAAGTCGTTTCACGTAATCTCTTGGCACGTTTTTATTATTATTATTTTATTATAATTTTTTTTTAAAATAAGTTTATTGATTCATCTCAATACCTAAAATTTTGTAGAAGATATCCAGGTCCACAGACATACTTTGTCTTCACTTTAAAAAAGACCGTGTAAATCAAACAGCTATTAGATCAGGTCGACCAGAGAGGGCGCTATGTATGTACATTACGCGTTCATTTGTCTAAACAAAGCACGGGACCGGTTGGATCCATTAATCAGCGCACGGCTGTTGACCGAACACGCCCAGCCGCTATTCTCCAATAAGCTTCCAGCGCAGGCTACAGTCTTATGTTTACGACAAATCGATCCCACTTCTGACTCTCTCACGGTCAAGAATAACCCCATAAATACCACATCCCCGTACGTCTTTCAAAAAAATCCCAGGAAATTTAGAAGAAATTCAAACCTTTGAACCCCAATGAAAGCACGAAAGAAAGAAAAAATACAGAATTTATTAGGTATAGAAAGTTTAAATGATATTTCCAGGCTTGAATGGTGTGGCGCCATCTGTGAGCGAGAGGCTGAACTAACCGGCCTAAGATTCGGTCGCCGGTAACGCAGATCTCTACGCGCAGAAATCTGCTGTACCGACTCGAATGCAGGGAACTGTATCCTGGCGCTCTCTGTGGGGTTTCAGCGGAAGCAAAAAGAGCGTGCAAAAACGAATTTTGAATAAAACATTGAAAGTTGAGTTCCTGGACGTGATATCAGTTGACAGGGTACCAGTGTTAGTTGTTGTTTGTTGTAAGTTTTAATAACATAATAAACTAAACGAGGTATGTATTTGTAGCTTATTAAGATATGTGCTAAAATAAATTTTATAGTTTTGTTAATGATTATGTTACAATTTTGGTTTAAACTTTGTGTGGTTCAAGTAAAAAAAAACTAGGACCAATATGTTATGTTTTACACGTGTTTAATGTTTCTAATAATACGAGAAAATTGTTCTGTCAGATTCCGTTACTATTTCTTCAAAAGCCGACAAAAGTATCAACAAATCCACTATACGACAGAAAATTGTACATTTACCGTTAATTTTTTTTGTACCGGTAATTTGAGTTATTGGTTTTAGGATTCAGAATATAAATTACCTGAAAAAATCCCATGGAACTTTTACGTGTTTTGAGACTAAATGTGCTGATTTTTTTAATAAAATAAGTTCTATATGTTCAGGTTGCATGACGAGTCTCTTCTATAGATTGGCGTTTTTTTTTTTCTTCAGTTTTATGTAATAAAGGTTGCGAACAAGATTTTGATGGAAGCCGATATCTCAGGAACGAATGTTAGGGGGACAACGCAGTTATCATGCAAATAATCCTTATTTACTGCGATACATATCCCTTGAATTTAATAGCATTACGATTATTTGGTAATTTTTAAGACCGAAATAAACATGAACAATGTTTTGCGCAGTTCGGCTTCCCTCGCTTGTGGGTTTTGGTGCGAGGCAGTCGAACGAGATGCGAAGTTTTTACGCGATCAGTGAATCCGTTTGAATCCGTGTTTGTAAAATATTGTTGGCCATAATTAATTGTACATCTAAATTTATATTTAACTCGTACTACTATTCAAAATTACGAAATTAAATTGTTCTGATCGTATCGTACCAATAGTAAATAATCTCCACTGTCCCAGCTACGTTTCCATTTACCGTTACGATTGACGTAGTGCGCGCTGCACGAAATTTATATCATTCATATTAAATCGCTTTAAAAATTACTTAAAAATTATATTGCAATTCCTTTTCTACAGTCGCATTAAATAAAAATAAATTAATATGACGATTGATTACTTGCATATCCCGATATCGTGCTAATATTCATTACTGAGATATCCGCTTCCATGAAAATCTTGTACGCAAGCTTTATTACACAAATAGTAAATGCAGCTGATATAAAATATCATGTTCTTACGTTTTTACGATAGTTTTTGACGTCACAAAATGTAAATAAAAATTGTTTTTAATTAAATTTTTAATTTAAATGAAAATAAATATAGTTTACTCGAGAGCAAACTTAGGACAAAATTACCAAAGATTATTTACTTACATTCTTTTTTAACTTTAACTAACATTCTAAAATACAACATCGAGAATACCATTACTAAAAACCAAATACATACATCTATAATAAGTACAAAAAAACTGCATCCTTAGTAGTAATAGTGTACTTTTTTTCTCTTTTTTTCGTTTGTATTTTAACCTGTTGCAATATAGGTAAACAGTTTTGGTGGTGTTAGTTGTCATCTAGCTGTAACATCCGGGTTATTTTCTTTGAACTTTCTCAATTGTTCACGGTATAGTACCTGTCGGCCCTTTTGTTGAAGTACATACATACCTGCAACGTACCTATAGGTCAAAATTGTGCATATACCGTTAGAAGTAACAGCAAACAGACTTTTGGGAATCTTATCAGTTTAGCGTATTGTTTCGGCCAAACCAGACAAACAATATTTTAGTTCCTTCTGATGCATTGCTGGGGTACGTTGTGCAGGCTCATTGTGGCGACCGATTTAAAATTCGGTAAGTTTTCTAATTCTCACACTACTCATTTTTCGATAATCTGTGAAGTGATATCAATATAGAAATATCAAATTGCAATGTTGTTGGCTAAATTGTTTACCTACGCGTCACAAGTGTTCCTTATCGAAATTCTTCGTAAGGTGATATGCTAATATTTTGATGAAGAATAATATCTTAGTACACGTTTTTGTTCTTTTTACTTGGACTACTCTAGATGAAACTGTATTTTTTTTTGTTCAAACTATCACATATTCACGAACTAACAATTTTGTTGATAATAGATAAAGTGCAGGTAAGCAGGTCTCCTAAATATTGTTTGTTATCGTGTATAAGTGTGACTCATGCCGTTTCCCGAATTGCTAAAACTTAAAATGATTAATTGAATAGTTATATAAATAATATTTTGTATTTTAGTATCTTATCGTAAAGGAAATATTTACATGCATATTTACTGCAGAAAACAAGTTGTTTTATGGCTTTAGTAGCGATGGAAATATCTTGCTTTTCGACATCATATTTGTAACAACTCATTAACAAAGTAAACAAAAAATGTCATTAGATTTATCTTCCCAACCAAACTGAGAACAGACTATTTACAATATTATACGATTTTCTGAAATCGTCATTCTCAAAGGATTTGGGCACAAATTTTATCAGGATTTATTTTTTTTTGCTAAAATGATTGATTAACTATTCCTGCAAAAAAATCTTATCTGATATTTTATCATAAATTACTTCATTTTATAATATCATTTTATTGGCAATAGCTTTTTAACATTATCTTGCATTCTGTTAATCGAATGTCAATATGAGCGTTATTACATATTTTCTAGATCTTTTAAACTGGGTAAACCTTTTTGCTGTCCAAGTTATTGAAAACATGATAGAGCATCATATTCTATAATAAGAAAAACAATGGCATGCTAAAAACGTGTAAAATGAAATGAAAAATTTCCCAGATATGTCCCGAAGAAAGTTAAGAAATGTCTTATGTAACACCCACCTTGTCTTTTTTGCTGATATATACCAAAACTAGTATAAATATGTTCGCAAATATACGCGAGGAAAGGATAATTGTTTTAGTAAAATTCCATAAAAAAACAAGGCAGGCTATATAAAACATTTTTTTTTTCATTTTTTTGTAGAGAATTAAAGCTAAAAATTACCTAATAACACACATTTTGCACGTTATTTGTAATGTCCAACCAAGCAAAGGTGTACTGTACAATAATTCAGTTAGCTTTGAATTTTTCCGAAATAAAATCCCTATTTTAGTGGATTAGCAATGCAAAAAAAACTACATGTGAGTCAAAATATTGACAAAATAAGTACTGCGGTATATTCAAGTAATCTACATTATTATTAGGGTGACCCTATCTATTTGTTTATTTATACGATACTTAATTCTTGTGAAGATGAATACATACGAACACGTGTCACAAGAGTTCAAAATCGAGAATAAGTGCAATTTAATAATATAAAACAATAATAAAAACCTTTTTATTTAGTTTTACTTCAAAAACTCACATACCACTGCTATTAGTTAAAAGAAAAAATAAATCAATTGACTTTTGAGTCTTGATCCCAGAACATTTCACATATTTTCAAGTACTTAATTTGTCAAAAATACAATAATCTAAGCTACGTGACCATCCTGCCCAACAATGAACGAAATCTTAACAAGTGATAACTGTTTCTGGTATGATTTACCTATAGAATCTGAATCTTAGGGCAGAAATTTTGACTTGAGGATAATTTTTGTGATAAGCAGTGCTAAAAAATTGTGCTAAAAATCCAAATATGCATTTTTTTTCTCAAAAACTGTACACAATTTGGAATTTCTGCTTTTAGATTCAGATTGTACGCAAAAAGCATACCAGAAACAGTTTTCACTTTGTTTGATTTTGTTCTTTGTTGCCCAGGATAGTCACTTTGTATTTTTGACAAACTACGTAGTTGGAAATACGTGAAATTCTTCAAATGACCTTATGGATTATTTTTTTAATTAAGCTAATAACTGTGCTAAGTGTGTAATTTTCTTATATTATTAAATTGAACTTATTCTCGATTTTGAGCACCTTGGGGCACGGGTTAATATACAGAGTGTTCCAGAAATATCGGCTAACTAGAAAAGCAATTTTGGTCAAATAACCAAGAGTCTATTTTGAAAGTTTTAAGTACTAACAAAATTGTATTGAAAAAATCATCTAGGGCCAGCCGATCGGCCATGACCCGAATACGATTGCAAACGTCCGCATAAACATTTATGAATTGAAAATTAGAGAAATTAGTACGCACCCAATCCAGAAATTTGATGCGGATTAGAAATATTGTGATTGCTAACCGATATCCGGCGAAGAAAACAAACCGACTCAACACAGCAACTGCTGGCCCCGGCCGATTAAAGTTATGTCGCATTCTAGCCATTCGTCGCGTACAATTGGTGTCCATCCGTCTCTGGTATTACACAAATCACTACAGAAACACAACCACATGAAGATTCCACAATCCGAAAGATTCTTATTGTAGCTAAACCAACAAACAGCTGACCACTTATGACCCTGGCGAATGTAGGTCAAGAGTCGACGTGTCCGTCACACCAAGGTGGAGGGAGACCGATATGTTGCCGGCGGCGTTCATGTGTAACCAGTTGCATCACAACTGTGGTGGAGTGTTGTCGATTTTCTTGCGCTGAGCAGGGCCGGACTCCGTCTTTCTTTATTAATTTTATCAAGAATGCGTTAAGTTAGATCATACGTTATTTGACAAAACGTGCTTAGTACGTCCTTGGGCATATGCTCCTTCAAGGTTAGCCGATATTTCTGAAACACCCTGTATTTTGAACGACCTCAAATTTCACACGAATTAAGTATGAAAATATAAAAGAACAAATTAGGAGGATCCCACAGAAAAAGGATGAGGGCCACCCTAGTCTAAGTACTTTCAAAATGTTTCCATAATCTTGTAGTATTCTGATTCTAATTACTGATTACCAAGTTTTACATCCAAATCTTATTTAATTTCTTAGATAAGTGGTGGTGGTGACTCGCAGGCTCACCCTGTACATTGTACGATATGAATAAATTAATAATAATAATAAATTAGGTGGTGCTCAAAAATTATGAAAAATGTAACTTTAGAATGTGGACTGATATTTACAAATTTTTACTTAATAACAACAACAAAATTGTATATAAACGAGACAAAATGTGAACCCAAAATAAAATATAATAATAATAGTAATAACTTAAATTTGAATACAATCTCCACCATGAAAAAAATTTAAACAAATATTGTGAAGATTAACTTCACTAGAAATCAATGATGATATTGCAGGTCGTCATGTCGCTATTGGTTGCCCTGTCATTGGCTGATAGAGAGAATGGTCAATGCGAGTCCTCAATCTACGATCTAGACAGCGGTGACTTCCTGCTGAAGCTCTTGCATGGGCGACCCAAAGATGAGGTAATAAACCGCATAAGGAACCAAACTCCCCAACAGCCAAATCAGAACGAACAGCAACAGCAATCGACAGCTCAACAATCCAACGTAAAAACTATAATCACTGGCGAGACTGACGCAGAAATGTTCGAAATGCTAACAGCAACTACACCGAGAAAATTTAGCCACTTAGTTCGTCAGAGGAGCATATTCAGCAATAGTTTTGCGAATCAGGTAAGACGAATGGAGACATAAGGTAAACTCAGCTTAGAAATTTGAGTTTGACAATCTTTCTTTTGATTAAATGATAGTGTCGAAATGTAAGGTTAGTAAATAATTAGAGAAAATACTAAATATTATAAACATAATACTATACAGTGTGTCCACGAAAGTCCGCACCATATGGAAAAAAAATTTATTGTGTATTTCTCAGAAAATTTTATTCTTTATAAAAGTTGGCGGCTCATATGAAACCAAAACTGCAACCATCAAATATGTAAACTTCCGTGCCATATACCGAGCGATTCAGAATATATGAATTTGTGATAAGAGTAAAGTACCTTTATTATCATTATTATCGATAAACTTTATTTAGAAATGTTGTTTAGAAGTAAGAATTATATTCAAATATGAAATCAGAGCCACCTACCTTGAAAAAAAATATTTTCAGTTTTTCCTTAATTATTACTCTTGTGACAAATATTAGTAAATGCCAATGGTACTAAAAGGTTCTTTTTAATCTATTTTTTTGGAATTTGAATACATTTTTTGTATTGTTTGTTATTTTGGTATGATAACTAATGTTAGTTTAAAACTAGCGCAAAATTACTCATTTTCTTGGTGCGAAGTTGATATTTCACCCTGTAGATATTAATATATCATACAATAACTAATTCAGCAGCGTGTCTTAGCTTTTATTCAGTTAATATTAATGACTGTGGATAGGTTTATAATAGTAGTTATCCATCTACAGCGAGCGATTCTCAAGTGGTGGTCCGCGCGGTACTACCACTTGTGAAATTTTATTTTCACTGATAATATTTTAATAAAAATAACTAAAGCATCAAACATCTATTGTTTCTTGAATTAATTATGACTGATTTACCCGTTATTAAGTTAATAACTATTATGAATATGTTAATAATGCTAATTTATTATCTATGAACTTATTTTATTTCTACTACTTAAAGTGTTGTATAGTTTCCTCTAAATGATTTATATCTCTAAATAGTCGGTGTTTGTATACGTTATTTTGGCAACATATTTTTGTGGGGTTTCTTGAAGCTATTTTCAACAGACCCAGTCTGTTTGAATTTTCTCATTATCCTGGAAATGGTTGAATGGTCAATTTGGTTGTGTGGATGTCTTGAAAATAGCAGCAACATCTCGATGCGGTCTATTTTTTACATGTATTAAAAGAATTTCAACTTTTTGTTGGAATGTAAGCATGGTTTTAAAAGTTACAGCACATAAACTAACGTAAACTGCAGTGAGTACGATTAAATGGATAAAGTCTGGATAATGCTTTTGTTTTTCATATCCACCTGTGATAACTGGTGTATGCTTATTTTAAAATTTAAACAATGTTGCATAAAGAAAATAACCAGTTTGTTTCATATTCTTTCTTTTTTGTATCATTGGGTTGCCTATACAAGAACCTATACTTAGGTGGTTATTGGTGCGTTTTGTGCTGCTGTACATAAGAAGATACATTCTTGCATAAAATAATTGATTCAAGACACAATTGATTGAGGTTTCAGTTATGTTTATTAAGATATTATCGGTGAAAATAAAATTTCATAAGTGGTAGTACCGCGCGTACCACCGCTTGAGAATCGCTCGGTGTAGATGGATAACTACCCACAGTCAATAATATTAACTGAATAAAAGGTAAGTCACGCTCCTGAATTAGTTATTGTATGATATATTAATATCTACAGGGTGAAATATCAAGTTCGCACCAAGAAAATAAGTAATTTTGCGTTAGTTCTAGATAAACATTAGTTATCAAACCAAAATAACAAAAAATATAAAAAATGTATTCAAATTTCCAAAAAATAGATTAAAAAGAACCTTTTAGTATCACTGGAATTTACTAATATTTGTCACAAAAGTAAAAATTAAGAAAAAAATTTTTTTTCAAGGCTCTGACTTCATATTTGATTATAATTTTTACTTCTAAACAGCATTTCCAAATAAAGTTTATCGATAATAATGAAAATACAGGTACTTTACTCTTATCACAAATTCATATATTCTGAATCGCTTGGTATATGGCACCGAAATTAACATATTTGACGGTTGAAGTTTTGGTTTCATACGAGCCGCCAACTTTTATAAAGAATCAAATTTTCTGAGAAATGCACAATAAAAAGATTTTCCATATGGTGCGGACTTTCGTGGACACACTGTATATATATATATATATATATACACTGCGGGCAAAAACGATGGGTAAATTTTTTAATTACACGTATTTCTAATAATAGTTAGTAAATTTATGTATATCTTAAAAAAAACAAATTTGGTACATATCAAAGATTGAAAAAACACGTGTATTAAAATAAGTACGTAATGACATTTATATTGTTATGGTCAAAAAGATTAGTAGAGGAGATTTCATAGCACCATACAGGGTGATTTTTTTTAGTATAGTGAGATTTTGTAACAAAAAATCGCTTTTTTTGTGTTTTTTACCCAAAAACCAGTGGAGTTGGCCGTTGATGGTGGATGACCATGTTTTCTTTTGACAGTATTGAAGGATTTTTCGCAACTTGTAGTCAATAAATAAATCGTAAACACAGTTCCTTTTTACCAAAACCAAACAAATTGCCCAGATATTACCAGAAGTACTGCATGGTCATAGAAAAACTAACATAACTTTGGATTTAAACGTTTTGTTATTGTGAATATGGTATGTTTCCAATCTTCAGAACATAGGCAATTCGTTTTTTAAAGAAATATTTGAATTAAGTAAATATTATTGGAAATATGAGTAATACAAATTTTGTACCGTTTCTAGAATAAGCTGTTACTGCTGCTCTGGGAAAACTATCCTACTAAATAATCTAGAATTTAGTGAATATTTATCGTAGTTAACAGTTTTCTTCAAATATTTACTTACCCATACATTTCGAAACATCATTAAAAAAAGAAAAATTGCGAAACTTTTTTTTAAACTGAGTATAGGAGTATCCAAAATTTAACGTTAACAAAATCTTTAAATTAATTTAATTTTGGACTTATGTTCTTCCGTTCTTTAGTGCTTTCTTTGGTACTATTGGTGTTGTCTTGTCTCGTCATGTTACCCTTTTCTTCAACTGTTATGTCTTTTCGCACTTTCTTAATAAAATAACAAATAGTTGAATCATTCGTTGATTAAATAAAAAATAAACAACTTCTTATATGTTTCCTGTTTTGTTTCTATAACATGCCTGATTTGTTTTCTTTCATTTTCAATACAACAAAAACTAATAAAAAAAAACATCTACTTTCAGATAACTCCTGGCTATATCCCGAAGTACATAGCCGATACCATCATGAGCACCAATGACAGATCTTCAGTTATGTACCAAAAGCGAAACATCCTAGATTTGGGAGCAAATTTGGTGGGCAGTTCCTCTTTTGTTGGACCAGCTAGAATGCCAAGAACAAAGAAAGCCATGCTTGAAAACCGCGCAATTATTTCTTGGTTAAGTGGAGAAAAACCGTTACCAACATCGATGGACATTTGTGCCGACGCTGACTGTAAGTTTCAAGAACCAGTATACGAGAAGAAACAAGTTCAACAATAATCGTATTATTGTTTTTTAACATGTAATGTGACGTCTGTGTTTTCCAACGTACAATTTTGTCGAATCTGCGCTTATAAAAGTATACTAATTTATTGACAGGGTATTGATAAGTGAGATATTCTTTTTGTAAAACGTCACCTTGAAAGTATTGACGATACTTTTTTAAAATGAGTTTTAAGTGACGTAAAATAATGGTAGAAAATCTTGTAATAAGTTCTATGTACTTTTCGAATGCTTCTAACTCTTGCTTATAGGAGCAAACAAACTATTGACAATATTTTTTTAAAAAAATTATTTATAATAAGGTTTTATACCGAATTAATATTCGAAATAAACATATTTTAAGTAAATTTTGTGTTTTTTGTTTACTTTAAAGTTTATTGTAGTGAGTGTTTAAATAAAATTAATCAGTTAAACTGATCCACTCCAGGTATGTATTCATCTACAAGACTGTATAATCGTTTTGCAATTGTTTTGTCTACCGGAAGAATCGGTATTGTCAGTCATACCCATCCAGAGCTTTTGATTGGTCCATGCTAGGCGTTTAGATTTGTTAATCTTAAGTATTGTTGAAGTTAGTATCATGTCTATTGATATCTAATTCTTTAAAATTTAGTGCGTACACATTAGCTCATCTTTGAACAAGACAAACCAACTTTGGTAGCACTTGGTGAGAATCGATACAAATATTACAGAATACAATAAATTTATACATTTTTTTAGCTTGAAAAATATGAATAACAAAGATTGTAAAATTATGTACGATGGTCGGAATATTTTAGACCTCAGTAGCAATATAAGACAACCGATGCTTGTAAGGCAACCAAAGGAGTGGAATAACACCAAACCTGCAGAACCCTATGAGATGAGAGTCTGCAAAAATTGCAAATTTAAGACGCCCTTCTACAAAGAAAAGCAGTAATTAACTAGGACTGACACTGGTTGACATTGAACCTGGATAGTCTATAATACAGGGTGACACATGTAGAAAAGTGTAGTGTAATTGTAATTTAAATTTTTAAGAATTAAACAGTTCTTGACAGCGGCATTTATCCATATACCAGTTACATGCAAAACACGGGCGCATAAAAAGCAGATCGGAGTCGAAATTATTGCACTGATGTGTAAAAGTAAGGTATGTACTGTTGGAATGTGTAAGCATAGGGCATTGTTCAGGGATACATATAAAATTCAACGGCACTTGCTTTAGTCATGAACTTAATTAGAGAAAAGAAGCTAATTTTTGACACAATATACTAGTTGATTTAATATGCTTTCATGGTGATTAAGCCAATAGCATTAATCCCAGAACAGGAGCTATTTATGGGTGACATTTTAAGACATAGCTCTTTAAAATTAACCCAGCCGTTGTCAATTTGATCTGCTTTTTATGCGAATGTGTCGAATTACTACGAACTGTCACCGCGGAGCTCTGTAAAGAAGGTTTCTGTAATAAAGTCCACAGACCGAGACAAGAGAGAAGAGTACCAACAGCTCAGATCAATAATAACTAACAGTTGACAACAACTACAGTAGCGGCCTATTGGCAAAGGGCAGAAATCGGCTGAACAAATTAAGTAAGTATGTTTGTTTATACACAAGGACTTGAGTACAACGGTTCACTGTTAGATGGAACCACATCCTAGGCGTACTACAGACTTAAGCCCAACGTCGATCTCACTAGCATAAACGCCCCTTAATACTTCTGGTTCTAAAATACTACAAAAAAAATCCCTTCAGTAGAAATAATATTGCCGAAGAGTGTATATGAATTTTCCGAAGGGTCTGAATACGTGATTTCATCAGCAGATACTGAAGAGCGCATCACCACGCCAAACAAAAAGCGGCCAACCCTCCGCAGAACAAAAGCTTCTCTCTCATCTCTCTCTGTCATCCAGGCCCGGAAAAAATGTATTGTTTCAATTGTATAGCAAAGACAAACAGATGAGTGCAATTTTTAATTATATCAGCGGATTCTTTGTCCCTCCTTCATAGTAGAAATAGCATTATTACATGCCCAAAAAACAATAGATTCCTTTCGTGTCATAATAAAATGTGTTTGTCATTTTTTCATTTTTAAATATTAAAGAAAAATGGTTGGAAAAAATATAAAGGGTCTGAAATTTCAGCAAATATCACCTGAGGTTTGTAAAGGGGTAGCGAAGTTTCCTATTCGACCGATGTGAGCGCTGTGTGGCGTAGCGGTGACTGGATCAACTAACAGGCCATCTACCGGCAAAGCTCGCAAATATATATCGCCATCAATATAAACAACGTTATTTCTTTACTTCTGACGATGTTGTATAACAATTATTGCATACATTTATTGAATACAATAGTTATTTGTTTAGGTGTTAATAAGTGTGTAGATTTATAAGATTTAAGCTAGCTTGAAGCGCTGACGTAGCGAGCTTTTACGTCGGCTTCGCCGCTACAAGCTCTCGGTCCATAGATGGCGCGACCAGTTCTGGTTTGACGCTCAATTTGAGATTTTCCGAAGGTTTTCTGTTTTTAGGATTAAGAAATATGTTGTCTGTTTTTTCGTTATATTATCTAACATCCTAAAATTACGAAGTACGACTATTTTCTTATTAAAAAATATGTTCTAGATATAATAGAAATAAATAAATAAGGCAAATCAAAAAGATAGATTTATACGTGATATTTTTGGTATCTAAAATTGTATATTATGCAGGGTTGGTTATTACGTTTGTGGAATTTCTATTGATAATTTATTGTATTCTACGAATTATCTGCCTATATGTATTTGTCGAAATATACGAACAAATAAGTCAAATAAAATTAATAACTAATAATTAATACATAAAATCTAAAAAATTATTTGTTTAACGCAACTGAATGGAGAGATGGTAACCGATAATATTGGTGCTAATTAACTGTCTTAAGGGCCGATCTTATAAAATGCGTTACATCATATACATCATATCAGATCGAGTTACAAAGAGTAAAACATACATTTATTACTTATTTTTCAAACATATCAATTTTATAAAGTATACGAAATTTGTACTGTGACTATAAATTAATAATTCCAGTTTCTATGTAAAAATATGTATCCATAGAAATTATTGATATTTTAGTATCGAAATGATACGTACAAATCGAATTAAAATAGGAATAAATAATTGACTTAAATATTTTACCTACGACCGTATGTGTAAATGTCCCTTACGTCACGGACTACATAGCTCGTATATCGCTTATAACATACGTGTGCCTTTGGGTGTGCGTTTGTGTTTTTAACGCACGACCTAATGTCATAATGACAGATGTCGCGCGAATATTTTGATTATTTATTTGTCATTTCTGATACAATTTATATTTATTGAAATTTTCGGTCGTAAGTAAGTGCAATACTCGAGCTGTAACATATTATTACTAGCACGTGATAATTTATGTTGAATTTGTACTGGAATTTTTGATCGACACTCAGACAAAGTTCTCCGTAGTTGCAATAGATGTCGCGCGAATACATTGATTGGTTAACCGTCAAATATTCTTACCTGTATTTGTTTGTCATTTTTGATACAATTTATTGAAATTGTCCGTCGTAGGTAAAATTATGTACAATACTCGAGCTGTCACGCATATTACATACTCGTGGAAAATAACAAAACTCGCCGCTTCGCGGCTCGTATGTTAAATTTCCACTCGTACGTAATATGCTAGTTACAGCTCTTGTAATGTAATATACTATTAAATCTTCGTAGTAACGCTATGTAATTATAAGTGTTTCTTATTTCTTAAACAAGACAAATATGCTTGAAAATATGTACGTACAATAGAAACATTTGATAGCAATTCGATCCATCGCACATGTGGATTTCTAAACACGTTTCAAGTTCTCAAAACGCTGCATCTGGCTGGACAAATAACATGTTATTCTTTGGCCGTAAAATAACTTCTAAGCCTAAGTTTGTTAAAATATTTTTTCTACTTGCAAGAAATTGTTTTCGGGATAGTACGAAATTTCTTCAAATAATATCTTGGTATGTCGTATGTCTTGCAAAATAAAATAATAAATATATAGGTAATGAATTAATGATGAATGAATTTGTTGTTTGATAATAATCAGTTCGATAACACTGTGTTACAATGAAAATATACTTTTCACGAGACATAGTGTAAATTGTTGAGCGAAATTTTCCAAACACCCACAAAATATCGATTGTTTCAAAAAAACTGTCCGGATTTAGAAAAAAAAACAACTGTTTTTAGGTAGTTGTATGTGTTTAAAAATGCAGAACCCCGCCATTTTCCATTCGATTCCCAAAATTAAAAATTGAAAGAGGGAACACAGACCATTATAAGGATGTACTGTTCGGTCAGATCCAATAAAAAGTCGAAAAGTTATGGACGTTCAAATTCACAAGTCTCCCATTATTTTCTGATTTTCTGAACTTTAACAACAGTTTGATGACCTGTTTGACTGTATAATATTTAATTTTTATTTTTTATTGAAAGCCCATTTAATATTGCGTTTAATACAAGTTTGTTTATTATAATCAGTTGAAATTTGACTGAGTTATCGAAGTTTAATCACCGTCTTGTCATTCACACTAGGCAGAAGGTATACCTACGGCCGATCGTAATAAATCCGTACTCTTGATTCACATTAACTAGACATTATTTTGTTTGTTTATTATATTGTTTTATTGCATTTTAGTCTGTCTAATATGTTATTAATATAAGTACAACGACCCAAATATCGTAAAATCATTAATCGACAATCTTAACCTATTACAATTGTGTATACTATTAGGACGATGTAGGTCTTTAGTATCACCAAATTTCATATATAATAACAATCAAACTGATCCATAAGCAGTAAGAAATCAGCTTTAGTGCATGCTTCAGTGCAAATATAAATGGGATAGGGTAGCTCCAGATGTGTGCAGCGAGGTGTAAATTTAGACATATAAGGGAGATTTCTTTGGTAGGTCTTCTGTATTCAGTTAGCTCTGAAGAAGCGAGCAACATGGTTCGCGAAACGTCAGCATTTACGAATCTTGGTACACGGCAGAACCCGGAAGCAATTTATTTTCTAAACAATGTCATACCTAATTTTAGAATAACATTGTAAATATAAGTACTAGTAATGTCTAATTAATGTGTATAAAGACTACGGATTTATTACAGTCGTCCTGTATATTTCTTCCCCGTAGTGTGATTTTAAATTTCAACCGATTCTAATAAACAAACGCGTATTAGGCGCACATTTAAATGCGCCGTCAATAAAAAATAGCAAAAAAATATTACGGATTCAAACAGGTCATCAAATTGTTGTTACAGTTGAAAAAATCTGAAAATAATTGGAAACTTCTGAACTTGAACGTCCATAACTTTTTGATTTGTTATTCGATCTGACCGAACAGTACATCTTTATAATGGTCTATGCCTCCTCTTTCATTTACATTTTTTGTTTTGGATATCGAATAGTAAATGTCGTAGTTATGAATTTTTATACACGTGCAAGTACCCAAAAACGTTTTTTTTTAAATCGATATTTTGGGAGTGTTTGGAAAATTTCAGCTATGCCATTATGTTCAGCTCTACCACCTCAACAACTTCCGCTATGTCTCGTGAAAAGTATATTTCGTTTTTTTTTGTAACACAGTGTAATTATTCATCCGACTGTGTTCATTAAAATTTTTTTGTTTTGTCATGAGTAATTAAGTACCTAAGCATCATATTATAAAAATTCTAAAAATAAGAATTGTCTTAAACCTTCTGATTTACCTGAACTTCCCGATGTTTGCTCTCCTTTATCATCGCGTATCGATAATAGTTTTTGTTTTATTTACTCAAATTCAATTATTTTTTCGCTGTTGCAGTTATTTGTAACCATTCGTAATCAAACAGATAACAATCGTATGCACGTAAAAAGATGAAATCAAAAGCGCGTGACGTTCTGCGTTCAGCGATCGTCGCGCGGGGCCCTGAGCACTGAGCCCTGCCCGAGCGACGCGACGATCGCTCGGTCGGACGGATTCCCTATCCTCTATGTACACACGATAAAAATGTCACCGCATTTCCCATTGTTACGTCGCCGTGAATGCCGCATCGAGGCATACATAAAGAGACCGTGATAATGGCAAGGACGGACGTATTGAGTGCGCGCGCCCGAGAGACAGAGACGCGCTCCTTTCATCACCAAGGAGATATGATGGTATTGTTTAGCTAAACAATGGACAACTTTTGTTGTCAATGGTGACATGCAAAGAAGTCATTTTAGCCTCCTTTCAGCCGCCGGACAATGTTTGACACAAGTTTCAATCAGCGTTTTTGCGCGACGTCTTTATGCAACTTTTCACGACGGCGCCCGCCGACGCCGCGTTTTTGACTCGATTTTCGGGATAACGACTGCCGCGAATCTTATTATTTATGCTTAGAGAATCCTCGATTTGAAAGGTTTCTCCGGCGCCTTCGCCAATTATACAACTTCTTTTTACAAATCTCATTCGGTCAGTATTATATACCGGTTGGTCCTTTTAACTTGAGACTCCTAAATATCTCGAGAAAAATGTCTTAAATAAACTTGTAGGACGCAAAGAGGGAAATGAGACGGCGATATCAGTTTCATTGCAGACGGCGCGGCAATCGGTGAAAATGAGGTTAACTTCATTTTTTTCAATGGGAACACCCAACTTTTTTATAAAATTATGATTTTACGCTAAATAAGAACAATCTTTTGTCAGGAAATTTTTTTCGTACAATGCAGCTATCAAAAGTTATTGACGATGGAAGTTTGTGGCGTCTGCGGTAGTTACGACCGCTGCCACTGCATGGGATGCGCTCGCCGTCTGGCAGTCAAAGCGACGACTGAGTAGACACTCATGGTATAACGTAGGAAGGTATGTGCATAACGGGGACACGTTTTAGTATCTCGCCCGTTACCCCATCATGCGCATAGGGTTTGTTTACACACTAATAAAATGCATCATACGAAAAAGTTTCAGACAAAAGATTCTTCTTATTTAGCGTAAAATCATAATTCGATAAAAAATGTGGGTATGTATTCCCATTTAAAAAAATGAAGTTAGCCTCATTTTCACCGATTGCAGCGCCATCTGCAATGAAACTGATATCGTCATCTCATTTCCCCCTTTGCGTCCTACAAGTTTATTTAAGACACTTTTGTCGTACCATGCATATTTCTCGAGATATTTAGGAGTCTCAAGTTAAAAGGACCACCCGGTATATGTTATTAAAAAAGAGCTCTGTATGGGAGCATAGAATGTTTCATGTTAATGTATTGTTACCAATCACGAGTGAGTGAGAAATGTAATTGCTTCTTCAGGATTCTTCAAGGTCTACAATACATACAGGACGTGCTTTTTTATGGCAGGTATATTTTGAGATAGATTTAAATTTGATAGCTTTTTAATCCTTGTATGATCCTTGAGCCTGTATTTGAATAAAAATGTTCCTAAATATTTTTTTACTTTATCATACATAGTATGATACATTTTTTGTTTTTGTTTTTGTGGCGACGATTTCGGAGAAACCACTAAAGGTATTGGGACGAAACTTCATATTTAGAAGTTTCATGACCAAACTTAGAGCTGAAACGCTTTTCTTCAAAAGTAATTTCGTCAAAATAGTTAAATAATAAATTAAAGTAGAGGAATGTTGGTATAATTTATGTCTATGACATTTTTTGGTAAAATTAATAGTTTAGCTGCATGAGCAAATTATATTTCATTGAGATCGGTCGTGTCTCCATTAATATAAAACTAGTTAGCCAGGATTTGACAGACATTTTCATTCTAATGACAGTAGGTAGTGTCAAACTCTGATGTTTTGACAATACCTACTGTCCATAGAATCGATATATCTGTCAAATCCTGGCTAACTAGATTTATTTTAATGCAGACACGATCGATCTCAATCAAATAGAATCTCACGCAGCTAAACTATTAATTTTTCATATAGTGTGATAAAGTCATATGCCTGGCACCATCAGATTTTGTTCATTAAATGTCGTATTTTGCTTTGCGCAAAGATCTCTATACACTATATAGATATTTAATTATTTTTAAGTACATATTATTTTTTTAGGCTAATAATATGGTGACATACAGGTGGGATGTAAATTTTAAATAAATTAAAAATTACATCCACAACCTGGATTTGAACCAGGGACCTTTGCGTCTAGGCCTCAATAGCTCAGAGGGGTGAGTATTGTGATAGTGTCACAAAAGTCCCTGGTTCAAATCCAGGTTGTGGCAGTAATTTTTAATTTATTTAAAATTTACATACCACCTGTATGTCACCATATTATTAACCTATAATTAATTATAGGTTAATATTATTATTAATTAATATAATTATTACTTTACGAAGTATGTTGTTAAACATTTTCAGTTATTAAATTATTTGTTGACTTCTTAGTTTCTAGATTGTTAAAGTTTTCAAATACTCAGATCATCAACAAAATAATACAATATAAGCGTCTTTATAACGATTGTGGCAGAAATTAACAAAAGGACTCATTCTGATTGAGTCGATATTAGCTTTATAGTCAATAACGAGTCACATAAGTGTAGCGTTTAAGATAATATAACACTTTAAACATTTAATTTAAACATTGTTTTATTTATTCAGTTTTATTGCAGGGCCAACCAACGGTATTTTCTTTGCTGAAATGCAAACCTTTTCATAAAATTTTTGTTCATATTCAAATTTTATGGAAAAGAAAATTTAGAGACACACATTTGAAAATGGCAGCATGATTTGTTACGGCTTGTCCATGGACTATGTATTAATTATGGGGACAGCATGTGCAAAATCATTAATGAAAATAGTAATATTTAAATAATATTTGGTCAGTTATCACGTCTTAGTTTTGAGATAAATGTGTGTAGTGCTTGATTTCATTTATACACGGTTTAGATAGAGCAGCTAACACAAAGTTCGACAAAGTTAGTCAAACTCAACCTGATACCCAAGAAACTTCAAAATAGTCTGAAAGTAAATCTTAAACTTTCTACTTTTATTGGAAATCCTAATTTGCGTCCCGGGTTTAGAATGTGAATTCTAGAAGTCGGTATTACAAAAAAAACACCTAATTTCTGGAGATTTTGGTTTTATATGTCATACTCAAATAACATTGATTGCAGTTCCCAATCAATTTTTGCAAAAACAAAAAAATATTAGTAATATTCGTCTAAATTTTACAGCTAAACAACAATAAGTTTTAATTGAAACTAAAGAAAATACCACTAAAATGTCGAAATGAATCATAGCGTCCATAAGAAAACAAAAAGTAGACAATTATTTCTCCAGCATCTTTAATTCCACTGCTTTTTGAGTAAAACTATAAAAACAAAGTTTTAAAATTTCTCCATTAACATAAAAAAAAATACCCAATGTTCTGTACTATAATTTTATTACATCTTTAATTTCATATTAAATTGTCTCGATATTATGAACAGAACAGAAATTGACTAGCATTATTAGACATACGAGTAATTGAGCAAAAATCGGTTGAATATTTTCTTTAAAAAAAATTATTGTATACATAATAACATTGTCCAACAACAAAATTGCACCACTTAAAGAAATTAAAACGCTAAACCTGCATTCCTTGCTATATTCCAACGAGTCCCATTGTTCCTTCGCGACAAAATATAACATCCGCTATCTTCATCTTTCTAATCTAACTCCCTTTTTTCCCGAAGAGAACGAAAACAATTAAAAATCTTATCGCCCGTCGTCGGTAAATTTAAATAGCGCGTTTCTCTCCCTCTATACGAACGGCTACGCTCCTCAAGTTACTACCACCGTACGACACATTGAAATACTGAAATAAAATGCAAATGGCAGCGGCAGCAGTAAATGGGAACTCCATTCAAACCCGTCATCTTCGAATGCTGCGCTGCAGTGCATCTCAACTCTGCTCTCTACTCGTATAACGAGTCTAGTCATTGTTCTGCGAGCCATTGTTCATAATCAAATGAAAATCCATCTTTAGGGTTACATTCAATTGTCTAACCGGAACCGTTGTTTAATGATTGGCCACACTGAGAAAAATGGCTGTAAAATTACACATAAATCATTGTGAGAATTACAATAGAAATGTGGTAAGTATAAAAATTGCACGTAATTCCAATTATTTTTACAAGTCTGTGTACTATTACAGCGATATTGCTGCTTTATTTCACTTACAATGATCTTGTAGTAAAAATACAACGGAAATATACCTTAAATTCGTAAAATTACAACGTATATTGTGATTTTACTATTATAATAGCGGGTTTGTTGATATTGTAACGCCCAGACGCATGCGCTACGTTTGATCAGCTGTTTTGCAAACGAACGCCGGCAGGCATACCATCGAGCGCAATATGTTGTTGGACGCGTTGTATTTCTGTCTCCGGTAAGTAACAATGATACAGTGAACGAAAACTTATCTAAATACCATGTAGGTGTAGGTTAAAATACCATGTCACACTGCACAACAATTGTATTGCCTTTGTAGATCACCAACGACGACAATTTAGCCATTAGAAATTGATGTCTTAACTTTAACGCCATACCAGGATGAAAGCTGTAAGTACAGTCTTCTACGTTTCTTTGTGAAATTTGCTTTACGATTGAAGGGTTTTATACCAACAGAAAGATAATGTGCAATCTTGTTTTTAGGTTAACTTTTTTGTGTCTGTTTAATATGTTTCTTTGTTCTTACAGATACAGATGCGGAATATCTTGCACCAAGTGTGTTTGTCAGAAAAAGAGTGAACGAGTATGTGTGTTCATGGTTGACCGAAGCGCATTTATATATTTATCCGTGTGTTTTCTATGTTTAAGTATTTGCGTACGCTAAGTACTTATTAATTGCTTCTCTGTAGTTTTAATGTATTTTTATGTCCCTCAAACTATTTTATACTTGTATGTACGTCTACATTTTTATTTTTTTACAAGTAATTTTATCTATACCATTTTGTCTGACCGTACTATTGTAACGTTTGACTGTGTGCATGATGTGACTGTTTTTTTCTTGTATTATATGATAGATAATGTTAACATCTACTCAAGATCAGAATAAAATTATACAAATCAAAAATACTTCATATTTCATTGATTATTTTTTGACGTTTCTTAAAACCAATGAAATGCTTCTTTATTTATCACAAGGGTAAATTTCAACCAATTATGTCATTATTATAGTGGGAATAAATCTCTTGTGATTATTCTCGGGAATAATCACTGTAGCTTTTATTTGCCTAGCAACTGTCAGATACTTGTCAAAATAATTACTTAATTGTGTCAACGCGAAATGGGTGAAAGTCATCGGTTTAGTACCTTTTCTAATGCATAAATTACAAAAAAGATTTTAGAAACTACTTCGAAAAATACTCAAATAAGTAATCAGTCTATATGGAGACAATTTAAGACCTTCACCAAAGAAAGAAATTATATTCTGGATCAATCTACTACAACAGCTACTCTGGCATTGATTTTAAAAGATTGGGCTTATAACATGAAAAGAAAAGACGGAAATGATTATAAAGAAGCAGTAATAAAGACAATGTGGAATAAAACGGCAAAATTAGTTCAAGAACTTTACTTTAATAAGTATAACAGGTCCTTTGATCCTTTCCATGATATAGAATTCAGAAATGCTCGGAATGCAAGAGATGCAAAAAGATAAATTTTACAAAAACATCCTGAAAAGCACAAACAAAGTTCTGTGGCTTTCTAATACAGAATTGTTGCAAATTTTTAACTATTGGGACGAAGATACACCTTGTGGATTGCAAAGAAAGTTTTTTCACGTTGGATCGTATGAACTAGCTTGGAGGGGAGGAGAAGCTACGAAATGTTTAGTTCATTATTTTAAAAAAGAAACCGACATAAAAAGATTAAATACTGGCCGCATTGAATACAATCCCATCTTTACAAAAACTGCACAGGGTGGAGCACAAAGGTGCGCTAATAGTAAATGGTTGACTCCAAACATAAATAACCCAGATATTTGCCCTGTTCGTCTTTTTGAAAAACTAATGAGTAAACGTGAAGAAAATATTAAAACCGAACGCTTGTTTCTTACTCCAAATCCGGCTTAGCAAACTCATGGTTTTTGGTATAAAAACGTTCCTGTGGGAATGAATTCCATTTCAAAATGGATGAAAGAATCCGCAGAAAAAGTAGGTCTAGACACAGTTACTAAAAAAATAACTAACCTTTCAAAATCTGGTGTAGGAGAACAAGAACTAATCAAGGTCACTGGTCATAATTCTGCAAGTTCGATTAAACCATACTTACAATTGAACCAAGAACATCATTCAAATATAATAAATAATCTTAGAGAAAATACGCAGGAGGAAACACTTAATATAACAAGCAATTCCAAATTCTCAATAAATAATGAGTCTCGAAATATTTTTAATAATTGCGTTTTTCATTGTACTAATTTAAATTGTTAATTCTTTTAGTATATTCACTAAGTGTCAACGATATTTTCATATATTGTAAGTAATAATTAATTAAATTAAATTTTTCAATAATTTTATGATAGTTGATTTATTGATTTATTGATCATTTTTATTGTAAAAATTTGTGAATCAAAAAATAATCTAGTCAAATATAACTCGAGAGTTCCATAAATTAGAAAATAATTTGACAGATTTTGTTCAAACTTGTTGCCATTTGGCAACGAGTTTTCAAACAATCTGTCAAATTATTTTCAATTTATTCTCACTCTCTTGTTATATTATTACTGAATATTACACTGAAATAGGTGTAAAATTATTAGGTACGCATTACCTAATATTTCATTTAAAATTACATTTAAATTGATGTTCAAATATTACGCATTTCCCCATATATCACTTAAAATTACATTAAAATCGGCGTAATATTTCATCAAAATTCTTGTAAAATCACAGTGTAAATATACAATGACAATGTAAAAATACAATTGAGATGTAAAATTACACTGATTGTCGCAGGGCAAAAAAAACTTGCTATTCCTACTGTAAATTCATATCAAAATTTTTTTCAGTGCAGAAACCATACTGAATATGTTGTAAAGCTATTCGAGATTCTATAGAAATAATCTAAAGGTGGGTAGATGCTAAGATGATTAATTTTGTTGTGGTGTACCTACGTAGGTATAATTTTAGTTAGAAAACAGTTATTAAAAAAGTTGGGGATTGAAAAGTTTGTGGAAAAGTCTGCGGTAATTCGGGTTAGCGATTTTTCTCAAATGACAATACGGACTACAATACGGTAAAATGACGCGTGCGCGTCCATCTCCATTGTCTAGAGGAAGCCGATGTTCTTTTGTTACCATTATCCGCTCAAATCCGGTAGGCTCTCGTAAAACTATTACCAGAATCCGCATACATTACTACGTTATATACATGACTCCAGGAAACAAAGGAAACAGTATTCTGTTGTGCTTTTACAAGATCTATAATGTAAATGTATTTGTGTACTGTACATACATAAACCAGATAATATAAGGTGAAATAAAACAATAACTGCCTGTATTATAAACATTGCTTTGTGATTATCTAAAAAAATACGATAGGAAATTGCTTAGGATAGGTATTTTTTGATTTATTTTAAATTTTGTAATAATTTATAATTTTACTTAAGAAATCAGGCCAATCAGTTGTATTACTTACACCCAGTGTGTTATTCTATTATTAAGTTTTAGCAAATTGGAATGCGAGATATTTGTGCACACTACGGTGGTTCACATTGGCTATTTTTATTTAGAAAGCAACGATCTCCCCAAATCGTTTCCAAATCCAAAAAGAAGTAGACACGTATATTTTTTCAAAATTTTGATTCTTAATGGTGCCTGTCGAGGCCTCAAATTTACATAAGAAAATGCATGAGAAAAAGACTTTTTTTGGTATTCTTCGAATAATCGTTCGGGGTTTGGGAAAACTTAAGACTAAAGTTATAGGACTTGTAGAGGACTTTCCAAGGAAGAATTTGACCTATCATACACATGGATTTGATGCCCCCAACCCACCCCCAGTGACATTAAAACTACCCTTAAATGAAACAATGTAGATTCAGAAAATTGACCCTTCTAATTATTTCATTCTCTTTTTTTCTCATAGAAATCATAATTATAAGTCTTGTGGGATGTTCATAAACATTTGTCAGTTAATTTCCATTTGCTTAAACAAATTTTATTTGTTTAAATAATTCGCTTTTCTCGAAAATCCGTCTGAATTCTGTTTTCTGAGTTCGAAATGTCAGTTTATTATCTTAGAGTGAGATTATTCATTAAAAAAATCTTCATATTGTTTAAACAATAAATTATTATTCATTTTCAACTTTTTTCTAATTATGGTAGAAAATTCAGCTTTCTTGAGAAATTTATTAACTTATAAATTTCACCATTAATGTATTTGATATTAATATCACCATTATTCCATTCGAATAATATTTTATTATTTAAACAATGGAAATTATCCCAAAATATAAATGATGTCACTAGACAATACCAGTTAACCAGACCGATCTAAAAAAAAATGACAAAAAAATGAAAAATAAAAAAATATGAATGAAAAAACAAATGGGATTTGTTTAAACAAATATAGGCTTATTAGCTAATAATATAGGCCAGATACCTAGAACATGAAATTTACAAGTTAATTTCACAAAAAAGCTGACTTCTACCATAATTAGAATAACAGTTGAAAATTAATAATCATTGATTGTTTAAACAATAGGAAGAATTTGTTTAATGAATAATGTTACTCTAAGATAATAAACTGCCATTTCGAACTCAGAAAACAGATGTACGACGGAGTTTCGAGAAAAGCGAATTATTTAAACAAATGGAAATTACCTGACAAATGTTTGTAAACATTCAACTAGACTTATAGTAATGATTCCTATGAGAAAAAAGAGAATGAAGTGATTAGAAGGGTAAATTTTCTGAAGAATGTATATTTTTATTTAAGGGTAGTTTTCAGGGCACTGTGCGGGAGGGTTGGGGGCGTCAAAGCCATATGTATAATAGCTCAAATTCTTCATTGGAAAGTCCTCTACAAGTCGAAAAATGCCAAAAAATGTCTTTTTCCCATGCATTTTCATATGTAAATTTGATGTATCGATAGGCACCATTAAAAATCAAAATTTCGAAGAAAAAAAAATACGTCTCCACGTTTTTTGGATTTGGAAACGATTTGGGGGGATCGTTGCTTTCTATCACACAAAAATTTTTGCAATGCATTTTTGAACCACCAGACATTTGAAAACTAGTTCTAAATTCTTTATCAGAATTTCTGCCAGTAGGAGAGATTCTATCGCATTCATTATTCTTAGTTCTAATAGTTCTACAGCGTCTTGTAATGGTTCACTGTAAACAATTTGCTTCAATCATCCCCAAAAATAAATATCCGTAACTGTCAGATCATGACTATGTGCTGGCCATAAATTACGTCCAATCCATTTGAGAGAAAACTGTAAATTTAACCAATGCTGAAAGTCGTTCATTAAAATAATTTTGTAACATATCCAAATATTTCTGTTGGTTAACATTTCCATCGAAGAAATATGGCCCAATTACCCCGTGATATGTTATATTTTCTTTAGTTGGTGTAGTTTATTGTTGGACAATTATTATGTATACTATAAGAGCTTTTAAGAAAAAATATAACTGACTTCTAGCAAGAGCCCTAAAAGGTTGGATATATGTCTTTGTTAATCATTTGATTCCCCTGAACCAAAAACCACCTAGAGATCATAAATTTTGACGTGCGTATGTATTTTATTTTAATGGATATTGTCTCATCTCATACAAAATTTAGTAAAAGATTGTCTTAAACTCAATGATGTTCAAATTGTGTACCCTTTTACATTTTTGAGAAAAATACATCATGTTTTATAAATTAAAAAGTGACAATAAGAAAGTGCTGTTAGATCTTAGATCTTACTTCAAAATAACAGAGCTACAAATTAAAAAAGATACACATTTTTTGTGAATTTTGCCATTATCTCGAATACAAATCATTGCAGAACAACGTAATCTCCAGAAATCCATTCTCCATTAATTCTACATCCAATACCATACGAATCATCATCATCGGACTATTAATTCAGCCACAA
Organism: Aphodius sticticus; assembly: GCA_963966075.1. Classification (NCBI taxonomy): domain Eukaryota; kingdom Metazoa; phylum Arthropoda; class Insecta; order Coleoptera; family Scarabaeidae; genus Aphodius; species Aphodius sticticus. The sequence continues at coordinate 916,528 of OZ014508.1, read as the reverse complement.
TCGTCGTCAAAAAAATCTCCACCGGCGCCTCCACCAAAATCGCCAATTACCGAAGATACCCAAAATCAGTCGAATCCAATCAGCGTTGTATTCCAGCAACCTCCTTAAGGCTTGTTAATTAATTTCCGAATGGCCAGTGGTCCTGTCAACTCTCTCAATTCGCCCCAACTTAAACGTGTAATAATAAAGTGGAGTGGTGTTCTTCCGGGACGTCGGCGTCGCCGGCGTCGCTGGTCCGGCGTGAATGGCGTCCAGACGGTCCAGACCGGTTGGGCAGTACTCTCTCATTGTGCTCGCCCGACAATGCGGCCGCTTTCATGAGTTAACCGGTCCCAGCCTATTCACCGTGCATATTAGATAGAACGTTCATCATCCCTGCTTGCTCTCTAGCCCATTTATAAGGTATTGGCTTGATTATTTCGTTGCATAATGGGTAGTTTAAGTTTGCCCGGTGCCCGAGCCGGCCCGTCCGAGCGGTAGGGCCTCTTCAACGCTGCATAAACTATAGCTATTATGAATTACGATGGGTGGTAGGTTTTCCTTCGTTGTGGTGTTCGATATAGGACGTTTTTGAGAAATCTCTATTAAGGGAAATATTAGGACACAAGATTGTCTTGTTAATTGATGACTTGGGAAAGTTTTTGATATTTTTGTCAGAAAATTATTGATTTAAAGTATGATTCAAATTATTGTAAACAAAAAGTACTGCAGCATCGATATTAATTAACCAGTGATGTTGCAATGGAAAAAAAATCACAAATAATTTCTTTTTCAGCACTCTTCTGTAATTTATTATATATGTATAGTTTACTTTAATTTTATTACTGTTACTTTTGCAGCTGATTTGTTGTAGTGTTTTGGTAACGTTCATTTTTTGTAAATGTACGTAACCACTTAAAATGTACGGCAACTCTAAAGTATCTTTTGAACTTATCGTTCAATTTTTATGATTGTTTCACTAATTAAATGCTATTTTCTCTACAACAACGCTGGAGTAGTATGGTTTATTGTAATTTTATATATATATATATATATATATATATATATTTTGAGCATATACAGTTTGTCCAGGAAAGTCCGCATCATATGGAATTTCTTTTTATTATCCGTTTCTCAGAAAATGTTATTCTTTATAAAAGTTGGCGGCTTGTATGAAACCAAAACGGCAATAGTCAAATATCTAAATTTCGGTATCATATACCGAGCGATTCAGAATATATGAATTTGTGATAAGAGTAAAGTACCTTTATTTTCATTATTATCGATAAACTTTATTTGGAAATGTTGTTTAGAAGTGAAAATTATATTCAAATATGAAGTCTTATATTCAAATATGAAGTCACAGCCACCTATCATGAAATTTTCTTTCTTTGTTCTTTTTTTAAATTTTTACTTTTATGACAAATATTAGTCAATGCCAGTGATCCTAAAAGGTCCATTTTAATCTATTTTTTAGAAATTTGAATATATTTTTTCCATATTTTATTATTTTGGTATGATAACTAATGTATATTTAGAACTAGCGCAAAATTACTCATTTTCGTGATGCGAAGTTGATATTTCACCTTGTAGAAAATAATAGATCATAATCAGAAATATCAAGCAGACTAGTCTGTTGCAAATCTCTTTAAGAAACACAACAAAAAATATGTTGCCGAAAATAAGGAAGCAAGTTTACCAGTATTGCAAACGGGAATCGAGCATAGAACGACACCCAATGCAGTAAATCAACAGCACATAACATCCATCACAAAAACTGAACAAATATCACCTTTATAAACCAAAATAACAACTAAACTAAATTCGAATAGTAGTCCATTTTCAAAGGTTTTAGAAAAACCTTTTTGTATACTCTTATTATCAGATAGAAATTGTTTCAGATGTTTTTATAATTTATATTATCCCATCGCCTCCTGCTAATTGATTGTTTGTACTGTTTTGTAGATTTAAGCTGATGATGACTCAATTGAGAGTCGAAACCGGTTCTTATTTATTTCATTGACGGCAACAATATTTACTTTCATCATCTAGTTTATTTGCTCGTAAAGATTTTATTTGGAATATTTATTGAAGTTAAATAAATATATTTGGATACAAACAAAAATTACTTTCCTTTAAAGTAATGTTTATGTTTTGATTTAAAATACGTTTCTTTACGGCAAAGAAATCTACATTTGATTCAAACAAATATATTTGTATAAAAGAATAGATTTATTTCCTTCAAAGAAATATTTTTGCTTTGGCTTAAAGATAGGTTTACTTCAGCCAAAGAAAACGTATTTTGATTCAAATAATTATATTTTTAGTGTGAATACCTCATCCAACATGTATTGTTAGATAGCGCTGTAAGCACTGTCCGTAAAAAAGCGTATACTTTTTGCTACCCTAATCTTGACTATATGTAGGTCTGACAATACCAACCACTTGTCGAGAATGTGCGACATCCCAAAAGGCGGTGACACGTGGAGATTTTGCTCTACTGTACCCTCCGAAAAGTTCTAATCAATAATAGGTCCCACATTAATTCCTTCAATAAACTAATAATTTCTTTAATCAAAGAACCATTTATCACAACCCTAAAATATCGCATTTTAACTCAAACAACAATTTCGTTATTTAAAAAAAAACTATAATTCTTTCACTCAACACAATCATAATTATTTGAACTCAATAAATGTCGTTCGTTATAATATACAAAGAGTAAATTTTAACTGAAAACATAAGTTCTTTGACACAAATTAACGCCTTTTCTACTAGACATATATTAAAAAAATTCGCAATCAAATATTTCTTTGCCTTTATTGAAACACCAGATTTGTTAGAGTCAAACAAACAGTAGCCTGATGTATAGTTAGAGAATAGGCTTTCGGGATAGATTTATTTTTCGACTAACACGAATCCGGACTGATAAATTTCCTATCACATAAGGGTTTCGACAAAGCTAATAAAATGATCATCATTTTACAACTTTTACTTGTCTTTTTCTAAAAATGTCTTAAAAAGCCACACAATTTGAACATCATTGAATTTAGACCAATCTTTTACTAAATTTTGAGTAAATAGTGAGACGATATCCGTTAAAACAAAATACATACGCCTGTAAAAATTTATGGTGCCCAATATCTGAATCAATCCAACAAAGATAATAATTCCTAACAATAGTATAAAATCGCTGAGTATTTAAATCAAATTTAGCCATCAGCGATTTCTTTTTTGTTAGGTTATATTCGCATTACTTTCGCTCTGACGCGTCCAACAAAGAAGCAGGTGAATATCTCCGAGGCTGTTCCGATTAAATATCAATACATCTCTACAATAGGAATAACAAAGTGTAAATTATAGCCGAATGAGGTACATAATTACGCCTTGAATAAAGAAGTCCCGCTGACATTACCATACACACATAATAGAACACTCGGCAATCTCCACTCATTCTTATCCACAACATTACACAATAGCCTCTATAACACAGGTGGGGATAAGTCTGAATTCAAACAGGTACACCAGTCCAGAAGAAGAGATAGCTATTATATCGTACACACAGAAAAGTGATTATTTGGAACGAGGAAACATAATTTCTTGAATCTATTTACTAGATTCAAATGCATATTTACTTGGATGTAGAAAGTGAGGTATATACAAGAAATGCCACATACTCAATATAAGTAAAATAATTTCTCAGATAAATGCTGTCCACAAATAAATTCTTTCTTTATAAGAACCAATATTGTATTGAAAGAAGTAATTGAATTTTTCGTCCCAAAAATGTTAATTTCTCCAACGAAGTAATAGTAAATCCATCCAAGTGCGTAGTTACTTGATCCAAGAAAATATAAGACTTAATATAAGTAAGTATTGTTTACTGAATAAAAACCCACCAATTATTTAACTGAAGTGATTCTCACTTCTTTCAAGTAATCCCTTTCTCTGGAATAAATATGCGCATCGTGATTTTGTCAAGGCTCGCGCGCCCGCGCGTGGTGCTGGCGCCGTAAAGGAGCCTAACCTAGTACGAAAACAACAACGAAGACCCGTAGGGGATGTGCCTTGTGATTTATTGGGGATGTGTATTGTGATTTATAGTGTACAATAAATGTTTCAACACGGAGTAGTTTGATGTAATGCACGCAACAGTTTAGAACGAGTAAGTAAATAAACATACCTTACCTCTTGTTAATTAGCAATAGAAAACGTATTTGTGCCAAATCTTTAAAATTCTTACATTAAGTAGCTAAAAATATTTACCTGGAATAAAATATACACTTCATTGAAGACTGTTTACTTACTTCACCAAAGTAACCACTTTCTTAAATCTAGTAATAATTCCAAGAAATAAAATTTCTTGGTTGAAGTCAATAATCTCTCGCGTATATACGAACCTACCAATTACTTCAGCCAAGTAATTCGCTCTTCGTTCGAGAGATCACTTTTCTGTATGTATAACAGATTTTCCATATTATTTTATTCCATATTATTTATTATTATTGTTAATTCCGAAGCACCGATTCTATAGTATAGATTTTATGTGGTAGACCACATGCAGAAAGAAAACAAAGACGTAAAAGACAATAGACGAGTCTCCCCTACGTAAAAAAAATACGTATTCGTGGAGAATAAAACCACACGTCTGAGTGTGAATAAATGGCCGAGTGGGGTGTGACCACCATATTGGTAAACTAATGACCAACCACCTATTGTGGGGACTTGTGTGTTGCATCCGCGCTCTATTGTTAAAAGTGTAATATCACGCTCCGCGCCATGCGTGTCCCTGTTTCGTATTTCAACCGTTTCTGCCCATGTAGCAATTAGATTTTATGACTTGATCCGTTTAGGCGAATTCGACTGAAAATAAATCGATTAGTAATAGTAACTGTTCTCCTCCATTCAGCCCAAAAGGTTTTTTTACTATTACAGGAAAACCATCTTAGTGTGTTTAAACATTCTCTCTACTTTGTAAGTGCATTTTTTTCGTCATTACTTCCTGAATTTTAAATAAAGATCAGCGTTAAAAATTGAACCACAAAAAGTCTTGACAACACCGTACTTTCTGTTGCACACCATACTAGATATCCAATCGGCGCTGGTAATAGGGTATTTGACTGTATTAAAAATATGGCTTGTATTATAGTCATCCTAATAGACGAGGCGTTTATTTGCAAAAGTCTCAAATCGCCAAAATTTCAAAAATTCGTTTTTTTTTGCAGTTACATAATTATTTAATGAGGAATCGATCGCTTTTGTCAGAATTTTTAGATACAACCTATTTATTACCTAAAGTTTGATGCTAAAGTGTAAGTTATTTGCAAAACTCTCTGTTTGCTTTGAACGTTCATCTGCAAAACTGGCTCTCTACAGCTCAACTAATAGCTTGGTGCTCTAGTGTTCACAGAGCAAACAGGTGTTTTTTGTTTCACGCAGGAAAATAAATTCGTTTCAGTCTAAGCATCAATATTCTAGTGCGTTGCGATTTTTAACGGCAGTTTTGTTGTTGCGATTTGTTAGCATGGATGAGATAAATACTCAATGTGAAATTTTACCCTGTACGAAAGGAAAAGGACGCAAGAAAGAGCGACAACCAGAAAACTACTCTAGGAATGTTAAAAAAAGGCGCAGGTATGTTTTAAAAAGTAAAATTTTAGGACATACCAAATTAATGAAAGTAGGAATTAATTTTGTATCTATAGGATACAAAGGTAATTCCTACTTCCGTCACAAGAATTAACTTCTTCGCCGACGGCTGCGGTGGTCAAAATAAAAACACTGCAATGATGACAATGTTCGCGTACTGGTTTCTTAATGAATCACCACCAAACATTGAAAAAATTGAGATCACATTTCCAATCGTAGGACATTCCTTTATCCCTCCTAATCGAGTTTTTGAGCCAATAGAGAGAGAAATTAAAAAAAAAACTCCTGTTATTGTACAATCCAGCCGCTATGATGATATCATAAGTACGTACACCCCGGTCAGAAGAATTGGCATTGACTGGAAGGTAGACGACTGGAAGAATAAAGCAAGGAAAAATGTAAAGCTTCCTGGAGCCTGACATTTCAAATTTAGCCAGACAAAACTTTTCATTTTTTACAAAAAAGAGGATACTGTTTTAATACAGGGCGAGATTAATTACGCCAGTAACGTTGGAACAGCTAAAGGAATTTGTAAAAAAAATTGTTCAATCCTCCATTCAACCATGCGAGATACTACTAGGCAAAGAGCTTAAAGGCGACAAAAAATCTCATATTGGTTTGCTGGTTAATCGTTATGGTGGCAATTGGAGACAATTACCAGAACTCGTGTTCTACAAAAACATACTGCATGAACTTACAAGGACACAAAATGAAGAGGATCAAGACTAGCGTTAAAACAAAAGTGACATTTAATCCTTTCATTGCTTTTTCATAGTTTCGTTGGCATATAAACAAGAGGTTTTTTACTTTATCATACGCAGTATGTAAAGTATTGTAATCATGCCAAAAAAAAATTTCGAGATTTTAGCGGAAATATGTCTTTTTGGGTCCCCTGAACATTTTTGACCAAGGTAGAAAAAATGTCTGTGTGTGTGTGTGTATGTGTGTGTGTATGTGTGTGTGTGTGTGTGTGTGTACCCGTTTTTGTGGCGACGATTCCGGAGAAACTACTAAAGGTGTCGGGACGAAACTTCATATTTAAAAGTTTCATAACCAAACTTAGAGCTGAAAAGATTTCTGTTGAAAAGCGTCCAAAGGAACTGGTGGTTTACTCATAGCATTTTTCGAAGATTTTGCAAATGAGTCGCTATTTGTGTAATGTCGTCAAAATAGTTAAATAATAAATTAAAGGAGAGGAAATTTTCTATAATTTATGTATATGACATTTTTTGGTAGAATTTATAGTTTAGCTGCATGAGCAAATTCTATTTCATTGAGATCGGTCGTACTGCTTTAAAACTAGTAGCCAGGATATGTCAGATTTTTTGATTCTAATGACAGTAGCTAGTGTCAAACTCTAATGTTTTGAAAATACTACTGTCAATATAGGCTGCGTTCGGATATTGAACACCGTTATACTTTTTACACTCAATAACACGTAAGTGTCATTTGGACGGTGTACCCGGTGTCAACGGAGTACAATATCCGAACGCAGCTTTAATCGAGATATCTGTCTAGTTCTACTAGTTTTATTTTAATGCAGACATAGCCGATCTCTATCAAATAGAATCTCATGCAGCTAAACTATTAATTTTATATATAGTATGATAAAGTCATGTGCCTGGCCACATCAGATTTTTTTAAGTTTTTTTTGTTTGAAAATCTTTTTTTTAATACTAATTACAGATTACTTACTGTATAATGATCTTTCAATAAAAATTCAACAACTTTCTTTAAAGATTTATTTTTATTATTTGCAAAACTCTCTCTTTGCACCAAAATCTTATCTTGTTCTCAAAATCTGTGATACTTTCTGGCTTAGAATCATTCAATTTATTATAAGTGCCTGGCAAACTACAGCAACCAAAATAAAATAATACGAAAAAATAATTTTCATATTCGCTAAAACGTTTTATGTTGCTCCTCAGATTACAGTTTAAGAAAACTATATGTTATTACTTTTCAAAAAAAAATATGCTTTATTTCTATTAAAAACAAAAATTACAATTGAATTTTATTCACGTCCTATCACGTGATTGATAACTCTCTATAATTGGCTCAGTCCCCAGTGACGTCATTTGTTAGTACGCTTAGAGCGCGTTCGGTTTGTCAGGGTAGGATATGGGGAGAGCAATGCTCAGATAACCTGGGTCGACTGTCTCTCTCTTATATGCAGATAAACGCCGTATGACGATAGTCCGCCTATTATGCAGCGCGTCACTCTCACCGTACCCTACCCGATTATCCGAACGCGCTCTTATGCTTCTCCCGTTTGAATTTAATAGCACTAAAGTGCCATGTAAGCATAACTTTGTACGTTAGGTTAGCCCTAACCTTGAGCTGTCAGCTCAGATAATACCTGGTTCGAAAATACGATAGATAACTTATTCTAGTCAGTTTTACTTATGTCGAATTAATCTTCACAACAAAAAACACTTGTATTGGCCACTATTTATTTCATTTGGATTTCTACGAGCCAACAACTTTCTTCGCAGTTTCAAATTTTGCGGAACAGCTACAAATAGCTTATCCGGAGTTTTTATTGACGTATTTCTGCATTGTGGATTTATACACCATTTATAACCCATTTTTATGTAGCAATTGTGAAAACAACACATCATACAACACAATTACCAAACGGCGACGATGCCGATGCTGACAGACCATATGGGCCGATTTGACATCTACTATCGGGTGACGTCACACAACAGAAAGTATCGTTTTGGCGGGACCTTTTGTGATTCAATTTTTAACGCTGATTTTTATGAAATATTGAGGAAATAATTACGAATAATAATGCATTTACAATGTAGAGTGAAGGAATTAACACATTAAGATGGTTTTCCAATAATAGTCAAATACCCTATTGTGTTGTATGTTGTGTTACAATTACGTCAAGATGTGAAACTGCGAAGAAAGTGGTTGAGACTGGCTCGTAGAAACCCAAATGAAATAAATAGCGGCCAATACATGTATTTTTGTTCTGAACATTACTTTGATATACTTAAGTAAAATAGACTAGAATAAGTTATCTATCGTGTTTTAGATCCAGGTATAATCTGACAGTTTGAGGTTAGGACTAACCTAACCTACAAAGTTATGCTTACATTGCACTTTTTACACGTCACTTAGTTCCAAAGCGTAAAAATTAAGATTATTTTTAAAGAAGAATCCCACCATTAAAACGTCAACCTTCGGTAGATTACCATTATCCGCTTTAATAAAATTGTTTTTCATTATTTGTAAATTAAGCTAGTAAAGTCAAGCGGCAGAAGCACAAGCTTAATACGATGTGACGTCACTGGAGACTGACCCACTTACAGAGCGTTTTCAATCACGTGATGCGCAGTGAATAAAATTCAATTTTAATTTTTAATAGAAATAATTAAGGATTAAATATTGATAAGAATATTTTTCTTTTATTTAACAACCTCCGACTCTAGCGAATATAATTTATCGAAAAATACATCGAAAGAATAGACGAAGACAATGGCGAGCGCGCATATACGCAAACTATAGCGGAGAATGAGGCAAAAAAAGAGAAGTTCCCCGTCGTCCATAGTGTGGAGGAAGTTGGCAACAATGCTCTCTCGTGTGGTGGTGGCTCACAATGGGGGCTGAAAGAATAGCCGAATGCAGCGGCCGTGAAAGCCGCATAAAAGAAGTCACTTTTGTATAATTGTGTAAATAAAGGACACGCTTTTCAAACGCTATGCAAAAGAGATGAGGATTTTTAAGCGTACTGTTGCTCGCTAACGTTGCATGTCCATTTCGTTGCCAGCGAACTCTGCGTTGCCTCGCTGGCTGGCTGGCTATAGCGATTCCTCTTAATGAATTACTCATTGCGCTGAAGATTAATACAATGCTCAGTACGATTTGTATGAATATCTGTGCGCTAGGAATCTATTTAATTCCCTTTTTGTGTGATTAGATCTGGTAAAAGATACCTTAAGGTCGAATACATGCGATTTTTGAAATTTGTGTAGCTACTCAAACTCTAAAAAACAAATAACTAATTATTTGAGAATACTCCTCGAATGAGTCTATTTTCAGTTATTAAAATATTCATTTTTATGAAAAAATAAATGGGATTGGTAGATCTATTAATTGTATTACTGGTAACGGAAATATTTTATGGAATCACATCAGCAAATCATTTTGTTCTTTGATCCAGTATTTGAATTTTTGTAGAGATACGGCGTTAACTGCAAGTAAAATTTGCAATTTTAAATTTTGTGTTCATGAGTACAGTAGAGCGTCGATAATCCGAACCTCGGTAATCCGAACATGCATTCAGCACAAATAAATGAATTGACAACGCCTATTCGCTTTCCATAAACATAAAAATCTGATGTAGCCACGCACATGACTTTATCATACAATATAAAAAGCTGCATGAGATTCCATTTGATCGAGATCGGGCATGTCTGCATTAAAATAAAACTACACACATAAAACTACAGTAGAACTACACCTTTTCCTGCTGTTATTTAGAAAGTAGCAACTGATATTCAGAAAGGAACACATGATATTCATCTAGTCCGATTTATTTTCAGAAAGCAACACATGATATTTACCTATTCCGATTTATTTTCAGAAAGTAGCAGTTGATATTCATCTATTCCGATTTAATATCAGAAAGTAGCAGTTGATATTCATCTATTCCGATTTAATATCAGAAAGTAGCAGTTGATATTCAGAATATGTCATTAGAAATTCAGAAATTGACAAATGATATTCAGTAAATTTAAATAATTATAACTGTATTAATATTTTATTTCGACAATTTCTGAGGAAATTATAAATATATTGTTAGCAACAGCTGTATCCTGACATGATTTTAGGTCTATGTATGTATTAATCTATATATGTATATATGTATGTCTGTACATAGAATAATGTACAATTTGACGTTTTAAAATAATGTAGTTTTGTCTTTCTGTGCTTTAATAAGTTCTCAATTTTAAGTATAAATTTTTAAAAATTAAATATCACATAACGTTGTATATTTTAACTAAAAAATAAAATAAAAATACATAAAATATTTCAGTTCTTATGAACTCTTTAAAAAGATGAATTGAAATTTAATTCAACCAGTAAAGAAATATATAATTATTTTAAGAAAAATAAATGTTCATAATTACCTACAATAAACAAACATCCATGTTTAAAAAGATATTATTCATTATTGTGTATTATCCTTGATTAAGTTATGATTCTTAACATATATTAAATTAAAAATTGTTTAACAATAATGAATGATTTGAGTTTGGCAATATTTCGGAAAATGTTATAACATAAAATTTTTGAGAATGAGCAAGGGTGGTTTAACGAAGAGGAACAATAATTACATATGTATGTACATATGCACATACATAAACATGTACATATTTAATAACTATGTATCTAACTATGTATGTATGTATCTCTGCTTAACGTGCATGATAGAAAAATACCCTTTGTCATTCTGTCATGTGACATCCATTTGATCTGTATGCAACCCACTGTATAAAGAAGTTCCTTAAAAAAATTCTGGAGAATTTTGAATTACGTTTGCTACTTTCTGAATATGAATTGTTACTTTCTGAAAATAATTCGGAATAGATGAGTATGAATAGCTTCTTTCTGATACTAAATCGAAATAGATGAATATCAATTGCTACTTTCTGAAAATAATTCGGAATAGATGAACATCAGTTGCTACTTTCTGAATAACAGCAGGAAAAGGTGTAGACAAATATGTCGATTAAAGCTGCGTTCGGATATTGTACTCCAGTGACACCGGGTACACCGTACAAATGACACTTAGGCTACTAGTTTTAATGCAGTAGGTACAACCGATCTCGATGAAATAGAATTTGCTCATCCAGCTAAACTATTGATTGTACCAAAAAATGTCATAGTCATAAATTATTCAGAATTTCCTCTACTTTAATTTATTATCTAACTATTTCGACGAAATTCCAGAAATGGCGGCTTATTGGCAAAATCTTTCAAAAATGCTAAGACTAAACCTCCAGTTCCTTTGGACCTTTCAACAGAAAGCTTTTCAGCTCTAAGTTTGGTCATGAAACTTCTAAATATGAAGTTTCGTCTCGATACCTTTAGTAGTTTCTCCGGAATCGTCGCCACAAAAAAACGGGTACACACACAGAAATTTTTTTGTACCTTGGTCAAAAATGTTCAGGGGACCCAAAAAGACATATTTCCGCTAAAATCTCAATTTCTTTGCACGATTACAATACCTTACATATTACAAGGAAAGCTGGTTAATCGACGGTGAGATGTATAAGGAGAAAGGTATTTGTCGGGCAATTCCGTCATACGAAGATGTGTTTCGGACTATTAGTCCTCAACAGTACGGTATAGCCAAGGAGCAAGATGGACACTCAATGAAAAAAAACACTCAAATGGAGACCTAAAGGGGGTGACCAACGTCGGCAATTTGGTGCTTCAGTCCCAACATCTTCTGAAGCACCAAATTGGCGACATTGGTCACCCCCTTTAGGTCTCCATTTGAGTGTTTTTTCCATTGAGTGTCCATCTTGCTCCTTGGCTATACCGTACTGATGAGGACTAATAGTCCGAAAGACGTGTACGGTCTTCGATCTTCGTATGACGTAATTGCCCGACAAATACCTATCTCTTTACATACTACGTATGATAAAGTAAAAAGGTATGCTCCTCTATATTTCTGGATGTGAAGGTGTGAATGAATACATTTATTTGAATCAAAATTTGATTTACTTTACTGAAGTAGTGATTTTAGAAGTGAAATATTTTTAAACCAATGGCAAAATGGTACTTTAAAGGAAAGAAATCCCTTCTTGTAGATGATCGTTGTTGCCAAAAAACAAAAACCAGTCTTTATCAGAAAGAAATAATTTTCCGGTCCTATTTAAAATCGGTAGTCGCGAGTGCAGATACATAGTAGTCGGCTATCGATAGATTTATGCCGCGTGTGACGATTCCATACCGATCGGCGATGGTATAGAGAAATTTAGTTGGTAGCTTCGTCGACCGGGGCCGGGGCTCTGGTATAGGCGAGTCGGTCGGTCGCTCGCTCGCGTTGGCGAGGCGAGGCCGACGCGGCGTATTGTCTTGGATATTTCAGAATAGTCGTTCAATGCAGGTTAATTGACAGGGACACAATGCGGCCGAATAACAAAGCGCTCTCGCCGCAGCCATTGTGTATTAATTTGAGTGCGCGATGACATATAGAGGCTTCCAGTAAACAATACATACCACAACAAATGAATGTCGATAATGATTTTTTATTTCGTGCCACCGGCGCAGCGGCTTTTCCGAACGTCGTCGTCCCGCCGTATTTTCATTATCTCTCCGCTCGCGGCGAGCCATATTTTATATCGCGCCGCGCCGTCGCTGCTTCAAAATAAAAACGTCTCGGTGAATGACAGCGTCAAGAATTGATCACTGAATGGTTTATGACCAGATGACAGGACATATTTTAGTGAGACTTTTTTTTATTTCGATAAAATAAACTTATCGCAAGTCTTATACCCAGTATATCCTCAAAACTGATAATTCAATAAAAAAAATATTACCCCGACAGTGTTATTGAAGAAATAGCCTCCAATTGAACGAAACAATCGTAAAAATTAAACAATTGGTTCAAAAGATACTGAACTTTAAAGTTGACTTAGATTTTATGTGGGCCGATTTCTTTGCACGCAAGTGTAGTTTCAATCAAGGAAGACCACTGAGAAGAAATAATTAGTTATACGAAAGAAATTTGCATATTAGATTTGAAGTTAAGTAAGTCGGTCCACTCTATATTTTGCTAAATTAAATTTATAAAATTTATAAAATATATAAAAATTAAACCTTTGGTCTGAATAGTTTCTGTATATTGTTTCTTTGTCACAACCTACAACAATTACACTATATTCATTTTATTTCTGTTTGTAGATTGCAGGAGACATACAGGGTGGGTCAGGGAACATGACGTACATGGGGATCTCGGAAACTGTAAGAGCTGCGATATCGGTTAAATGGGATCAAATTTATGAACATGAGGACCCTTTTCAGAACAGTTTTTCCTTTGCGAAAATTTTGCATGGATTACTAGATACTACGAAAAAAATTAAAAACTGTCAATTTCTTGTTTGTTGAATAACTTTGCTAATTACGATAAATTGAAACACTTAAATTTGTATTCTGACATAAGAGCATACTCCGAAGCCATTGTTGTTATCAAAAAATGTTTTTGTCCATCAGCTTTGGCTGGGCGTTATTCAAGTTTTTTATTTCTTGTGAACGCCATATTGAATTTTCACCGATTCAAATAGAATATAGAAAAATGCTCAATAAATATACAGAATATACGTGACTGCATTTAAGTAAACACAATAAAATTAAATTGAAGTAAGTACCAATTTTGATGACGCAAAAAAAGGTCTTCATATTTTTTATTTATAATTTGATGTTTTTCATTTAATTTTCATCTCCGGTTTTAATTTACCTTGTATTATATTTAATTTTAATTTTAATTTTTAATTATATTTATATTTCAACATTGTGTACGTATGAGCAAGCTTTTTCTTATTTAACAAACTCTGAGAGAAAGTATAGAAAACATCTGTCATAGATGACATTAGTGTGTATAAGTATTTTCTACTTGGGTGTTTATTCCCACACACTTTTTCTCAGTACGTAATTATTATTGTTATGACTAAACGGTTTCATAAGTATTTATCTATTTTTTTCAAAACATTTAAAAAAATCACCAAAAATTAAAGGTTTTTTAAATGGCTCTAACTTCTTAAGGAATATTAGGTTGTCAGCAATAGGTGCATAAGAAACTTTTTACTCAGAAAAAATGCTACTTAATTTTTATATTTTGATGATATTTATTAAAAAAAAAATAAGTTTATACCTAGAGAGAAATATCTGCAATGTTACAGAAAATGAACGAAATAAACTACCAAAAAAAAGCTGTAAAAGAAGAACTCACATATTCCACATACATTTTCCTGTGAAATTACAACCGTACCAACGTAATTTTACAGGGCATTTTTTAAATTTCACAGGAAATTAATTTCACAGTTGTAAGTAATTTTCAACCACTGAACTGCTTCTTTACAGACTTGTATTTGGTTACTTGAAAAACTGTTTTACACGTTTTCTCTTAGCAAAAAAAAATATTCGAAATGACATTGGGAAGGACATTGTATATTTTTTTTGTTGCGGTTCCGCCAGATTCCAACCCAATTTAAACCTACTTGAGTGCATAACAACATATACTTCTTTAATGTCAAAAAGAGATATGATTATGTCAATAACATCACGATTCTATTCAAACATATACTAGTTTACATCAAACAAATTTATTTTCAACACGTATATCTAATTGCAAAAGTTACCCCACTGAGCAAAATAGTACCTGCACACAGGAAAGTGATTATTTGGAACGAGAAAACATAATTACTTGAATTTATTTATTAGATTCAAATGCATATTTACTTGGATGTAGAAAGTTAGGTATATACAAGAAATGCCACATACTCAATATAAGTAAAATAATTTCTCAGATAAATGCTGTCAACAAATAAATTCTTTCTTTATAAGAACCAATATTGTATTGAAAGAAGTAATTGAATTTTTCGTCCCAAAAATGTTAATTTCTCCAACGAAGTAATAGTAAATCCATCCAAGTGCGTAGTTACTTGCTCCAAGAAAATATAAGACATTTAATATAAGTAAGTATTGTTTCTCTGGAATAAATATGCGCACCGTGATTTTGTCAAGGCTCGCGCGCCCGCGCGTGGTGCTGGCGCCGTAAAGGAGCCTAACCTAGTACGAAAACAACAACGAAGTACCCGTAGGGGATGTGCCTTGTGATTAGTGTACAATAAACGTTTCAACACGGAATAGTTTGATGTAACGCAAGCAACAGTTTAGAACGAGTAAGTAAATATAACATACCTATCTTGTTAATTAGCAATAGAAAACGTATGTGCCAAATCTTTAAAATTCTTACATTAAGTAGCTAAAAATATTTACCGGGAATAATTCTTGGTTGAAGTCAATAGTCTCTCGCGTACATACGAACCTACCAACTACTTCAGCCAAGTAATTCTCTCTTCGTTCGAGAGATCACTTTTCTGTGGGTGCGAAATTGACAATAACGTTAGCCATTAGAGGAATTGTATCATTTTCGACCTTATTTCTAGTTTTGGAAACACTGCCGTACGATATACACGGATATGTTAACTTCACCCCCCATCAGAGTAAGTTCAAATAAACGAAAAGCTCGGGTATAATTGTAAGAGAGCGTAATTTGAGAACAAGCTCCAGCTAGCAGCGACGCTTCGAGCCGGTAACAGAGGCAGCAGCATACTCGGCCGTATCTTTAGTTCATTGTAACATTGTTTTGTCTTGTCACAATGGCCGTACAATACTGACCACACAAACATCGCGCAGCCATCTTTGCCGGGGCCATTGTTGCCACTACAATGAGCTAGTGTCATGCGATTGTTTGTGCTCATCGTATAGAAACAAATGAAGAACGGAAACAACCGGTTCGGCTTCCATTATTAAGCAATATAACGCGCGGAGCGCGCGAGGCAGGCTACGTAGTTGCGAGCGGGCGAGCCTTTTGTACGTCGCGGCTAATTTCGTATTCCGGCTAATTAGAAATCGGAATACAGAAAACGGGATATTGGGATGCCTCCTCTCGTTCGTTCCGAGCGACGCCGCGTCGGATTGTCGTGGTCAGCTTCCAGTGTGAGCCGCAAGGTGGCGCTAAGCTCCACTAGGCCACATAGATAACGTGCACAGGATGATCTGTAAAGATATCTCCAAAGGCAAGAAAAACATATATGTTTCTTGGCTTTCCCGTCGGCTTTCACAACTTCTCTTATACCTCTTCCAGACTCTCGCGAGACATAGCGAGAGACCGCGAATCGGGAGAGTGTGGATGCCAGACTCGCCCAAATTCGCTAACATTCGAATTGCCAGAAGTCTCTACGGATGCAGATAGTCGGATAAAAATCACGTGTTCGCCGAGCGACTCGCTTCAGTTGTGCGCTCTCGTATCGATCCATTCAAACTGGATTGTTGACGAGGCGCATAGCAGTTTTTGTGTGTACCCGAAGGTATTATTTACGACAGGGATCTGATTTATGACATCAAACACGTGCGGTGAAGGGGCTCTTTGAGCATCAATGCAACCCGAAATGTAGGAAACGAATGGAATAAATTATTTAGTCGTGAAATAAAAAGATTTCAAAATATTGAACACGACAAATTTATATGCAAAATACAAATAGTTTACATTGATATTAAATTAAATATCCGATAGCATTTTTTCTCTATTTGTGACGTCTCCATTACTATAATTTGTCATTTAAAATGGAAAATATACCAGATAATGATATTTATTTCTGTATTATGGAAGAAATGCAAAGGCATATCAATAAATTAACCATCCGTATTATAAGACTACTAATGAAAATTAATATTAATAACAATATTAAATCAATAATTAATTAAAACTAAAGAATATATTATTTGTCTCTTTCAAATAAATCTTATCAGTTCCAAATTATTCCAGTCTTATTTTTCTATGACGTCTGAATCTATTGTATCGTTTTGGTACAGTTCTTTGATGCAAATTACGACTGCGATCTACATGGGGCAATTACTAAGTTATTGATTGATAATATCGTTTTTACATACCAGTATACAGGGTTGGTCAAAATATCCGGAGCACCTAAATAATTGGTAAAACCGAAAACATCTTTAAAAAAATCAAGAAAAACTTAAGTTGTTTGATTTTAAAGAAGCTAACGTATAAATATATTTTTAATATACACAGTGCTTATTTTATTATGGAAACTGGCAACCTTTCCGTTTTCTAATAGAACACATACATTTACATTTAATAATTAAGATTAATTCCATGAATTTTTTGTAAGAATCATTTTTTATACAAAGCATCATTTTTAGTTATAACCAATTAATCAAAACTCATAAACTTTTGTTTTAACTAAACGGATAAAAAATAGCATAACAACAAAATAGAAAAATAAAATTAAATGTTAATTAAATGTTCAAACAGCAAATTAAAATAAATTTGTGTATGTATGTGGGAAAAAAATCAGTTTCAAAGTTCAGCAGTTTTAATTAATTGCTGATAACTAAAAATGACGCATTTTATGAAAAATGGTTCCTACAAAAATTCTTAGAAATAATCTTAGAATTAAAAAGTTTAAAAATATACAGTATTGTTCTGTTTGAAAAAGGAAATGTTACCAAATTTCGATAGCTAGTTTAAAACAAAAAAAAATGTTTTTTTCTTTATTTTTTTACGGTTGGAGAATTATTTAGTTGTAATTTTAACTAACTCTGTATAGATATGCACTATAATATTTGATATAATATTTGACGCAGTACATTATACAAAATAATAATTATGATTGAGTATGTGGCATTTCTTGTATATACCTAACTTTCTACATTTAAGTAAATATGCATTTGAATCCAGTAAATAAATTCAAGAAATTATGCTTTCTTGTTCCAAATAATCACTTTTCTGTGTGTATAGATGATGGAACATTTAGCCATTCAGTCTTTTGTTGTTCAATAATCATTTCTTAGGTGGACCTGGCAATTTTGAAATGTTATTTAGAACATCGAAATAAGTCTTTATACAAAAATGCAAGCTGCGAATGTAATTCTGAACCGATTTTGCTCATATTTGGAACAATAAATTAGGAAATTAGAACTCATCCTTTGCCTAGATCTTGAATCAACAGAACAAACAAAAATTTAAAACGTTATATAGTTATTGGACAGACGGACAGTCCAAACATGGCCTCATTTTATAAATATGGAGTGTTTTATAATGTGAGGCAAATATTTTAAGCTGAGAAGATAATAAATTACACACATTTAAAGAGAATTTTCTTTAAAGCTCTTCAGTAGCTGTCTCATGATACCTCTCACGATCACGTTCCATATGAAAAAAAAACATGTTTGTAATATCATCGCAAAAACTTAAGGAAACATAGAAAATTCAAAAAAATCTGATGCGGTCAGGCACATGACTTTATCATACTATATATAAAATTAATAGTTGCATGAGCAACGAGATCGGTCGCGTCTGCATTAAAATACAACTAGTTAGTCAGTAAGACAGATATTTTGATTCTATTGACAGTAGGTATTGTCAAAACATCAGTGTTTGACACTACCTGTCATTAGAATCAAAATATCAGTCAAATAGTATCCACTATTATTTGAATTTATTTTTATTTTTTCCTTCTGTAAAGGATTTATGAAAAGTTGTTTCCTTACAACTTATTACAAATCAGCCTGTATAATAATCATTTCCAATCAACGAGGAGAGTTGTTATCACTACTGCGTTATCACTATCACTTATCAACACTGCAATAAATTGTCAATTGTATCTGACCATGAAAATTAACACCCTATCGCATTTCCTCAATTTTCAATAACATCGCCACTGTTGGAAAAGGGGTGATGTATCAAAACCTCCACCACCGCACCGATGTCGGGGGCGCGATCGAGGATGAGCGCTGTTTCCGCGGCGGGGGGCCTGCGGATTTACAGCTTCCCGTCTCCGAGACCTAGACGTCGCAATTAGCCCGCGCGTCGCGCCACATGTGGCGCTAGCGTCGCGGCCTCACTGATAACAGCATGTTTGAAATGGCATTAAGCTTGCCTCTATAGTTCTATTATATGTATACAATACCGAATACAACAACCAACACACACACACACATACACACTATTGTATTGTATTCATTGTACGGCTGTATTGTGGAGAATCTTTGTCCCTTTATAATATTCATCTGAGCACAAAAGAGCGCGCCACCATCGCGAGAGAGGAGTTATCTGGTGTGTAGCTATTGATATTTTTAACAATTGAAATGGAATTATTTACGTCTTCTCTCTTCTGTTGTCGTCGTCGCCGTCGTCGTCGTCGGTTGAGAATTGTACACTAAGTTCCGCGCTGTCAGATTTCAGAGAGTCGACGAACGCAAAGTTCGTTCTGTACTCGTGTCGTGTTGATTTAACAATAATTGTAAATAAACTTTGGCCGCGGTAGATTGTACGTGTACAATTGTCAGTGCGATGAATTCACACATTGTTACTGGAAATTCTATTCAAACGGCGCAGCTGTACGCGATTGTTATAATTGTAATGCACCGTGTCTTGATAAACGGCCCGTAGTTCACATTTCTACTCTATGTATGTATGTGTATGTATGTATACGTCATCATACGGGGGCTAAATCAATTTCTAAATGAAATTTCAATATTTTATCTATTCAAAATATCGTAAAAAAAAAGCAGGGACCTTCGAGTTTCCCCTTTTGTTATTCAGCGTTTATGGAATCGGTTTCGGGAGACTGGCCATTATGTTAGAAGAGCTGGACAAAGTTGAAATCGAAAAACTACTCAAAATCAAGACCGATTTCGTGTCCTTTTCTCTCTACGTCAGCGTACTGCCACAGCACGAGACCTCCTAAACGACCTAAGACGAGCACATGGAATAGAAATTTCTGATCAAACTGTTAGAAACAGATTAAAAGAAGCGAATTTAAAACCAATAAGACTTGTCCGCGCACCACGCCTTACGCAGCATCACAAAGCAGCATGAATGAGGTTTGCTCTGGATCACAGAGATTGGCAACTTCGTCACTGGACGCCTGTACTGTTTACAAACGAGGCCAGATTTCGTTTAACTCGTTGCGACGGTCGAGTACGTGTATATTAGAGTGGTCCAAATTTATACCTTGCAAAATCTTTTTTTTGCTGGAGAGCAACGATCCCCCCAATCGGCTCCTTTCCCGAAAAAATAAATTCTCCCAAAATTTGAAAAAAATCGGTTAACGTTAATACGTGCTACCGAGCACCTCAAATTTCCCATTTAAAATACATTAGAAAAATGCATCTTTTTTCCTTTTTTTTTCACGTTTCGGGTTTAGAAAAAAAGTTGCGGGAGATTATCAGAAATTGTTCAGAACTTCCCAAAGAGCAAATCCACAACAACCATTTTTTTTTCACCGCCCCCACCCTCCCCTGCAGCACCCTAAAAATGAGGCAACATTTTTCCCGTATTTACAATTCTACAAAGTTACGTGATTTATTATTTTTTTGGCAGAAGTGATTATTATTCGATTATTGACATATTTTTTGTCATTTATTAACTAATTTGAAATTGTTTAAACAATTAGAATTTGTTTAAACAAAAATATACGATGCTACGAACATATTTTTTTCATTTTTTTGCAGTAGTTATTAAATTACTGGCTTCTTTGTCATTTATTAACTAATTAGCAATTGTTTAAACAAATACCATTTGTTTGAAGAAATTTATATACAAAGTTGCGGACATATTTTCTATTTTTTTAAAGAAAATTATTATTAGGATATTGGAATTTTTTGGTCATTTGCTAACCAATGTGCAATTGTATAAACAAATACCATTTGTTTACAAAAATATACAATGTTACAATGTTGTTTTATCAGAAATTATAATTAGATTGTTGGCATTGTTTGTCATTAATTAACTAGTGTGCAAGTGTTTAAATAAATACCATTTGTTTAAACAAAAATATACAATGGTACTGACGTATCTTTTTGACAAAAATTATTATTTTATTTCGTATCTTTTTTTCTTGCCACATTTGTTAACTATTTTTCAATTATAACCTATAATAATAATTAGTGTTGCAACCACATTACTTATTAATAACTTTTGTCAAGAAATACCATACCAAATAATATTGAATATTATTGTTTAAACAAATTCATTTGTTCAAACAATTGCACATTAAGTAACAAATTACAAAAAACTTGCCAACAATGTAACAATAAAAGTGTTAACGTTAACCGATTTCCGCCCTCTAGCGGATAGTCCGTTTCTTTGGACCACCTTAGACTGTATATAGACGTCCTGGTGAACGCTACGCAGCCGCTACTATACAGAAAGTGGATAGATTGGGTCGTGGATCAGTGATGGTTTGGGCTGGAATCAGTATAGACAACAGAACGGATCTTGTTGCGGTTCCTGGTAAACTAAATGCCATAAATTACATCGAAAACATCTTTGAGGACCTTGTAGTGCCTGCTGCATATCGCGTCGGTCAAAATTTCATCCTAATGCAGGACAATGCAAAGCCACATACCGCCGGCATCACCTGAAACTTTTTACAAGAACGTGGCATTTAGGTCATGGAATGACCGGCGTCCTGCCCTGAATCCTATTGAATACGTGTGGGATCAGTTTGACCGACGTGTTCGCAAGTGCCCTAACCCACCACTAACCATACAGGAACTGACACAAACCCTGATTGACGAATGGGACAGCATTCCTCAAGAATCTCTTCACAGTCTAGTGCGAAGCATGCCACGCAGGTTTGACCATTTTGTTTTGCATTATTAATTTACATTTTTAAGTGTAACTTAGAAGTAGCTAAGAGTTGTAACATTGTTTTTATAATTTTCTTTAGTTCAATATATGCCGTTGAAGAATACCAAATTTGATTTGCCTAGAACTATTATTTAAAAAGTTACAGCTTTCGAAAAAAGTGTTCCCATAATTTTTCTTGAGCAGTGTATATTAACAATAATTATTTATAACTTTGTCATCAGAATTTACCATCAAACAAACGATTTACACCAAACGACAAAATTTTTACAGCATTTTCACAGCTAAACTCTAAATTTCTGGCCACCTGTAAAGCTCAACACCCACTATAAAAGCACGAGAAAGAAATTCCCGGTACTCGGGACAAAAGGGAAGAGAAGTGAAAGAAAGAAAGAACGAAAGAAGTGTTCATTATATAACGGACCGTATTCACAATAAAATCTTTTTAAACAGAAAACCGTGCAGTCCGGCCGCGCCGACAGCACTTATAAAGCGCGCAAACAATTAAACAATGCCCTCCTCTCGGCCCCGCCGCCGCCGTCTCTCGGCTCCCGCACACAGAAAAGAGTTAAAGAAGTAACAATGTTAAGCAAGGCCACCAGCGTTTGACATTTTCTTGCATTACATAACAATCGACGCCGTAAGACGCTTAAACAATGGCCATTCTGCTCTCGGTCTCTCTCTTCCACCTAAAACTGTGGAAACAAAAAACAATTGAACAAAGAGGGAGCGCGCGCGCGGTTTCAATTGTCACTATTCAGCGTCCTCCTTGCACAAAATAAAAGAGTGCCAAAGCCGCCGCGGAATTATAAAGGAGAGCTGGCCGTGTATTATTTGAGAATGATAAAAGCTGGATGGAACAAACATACAATGAGAATCAAGAGGCCTATTGTCTGATAACAGACGTCACTGTACGTCTTCGACATCAGTTCAATCTGTAATAATCCATTTTGTAGAACATTCTGCTGTCGGTTTCAAAATCAATTAAAATTCTCCTATACAATATTATTTTTAGTAAACAAATAAGTATCTATTAAGTATCAACGGCTACACAACCACTAAACAGAATATTCCACAACGCAAATAATTCTTCATTTACCATTATTTTATGCATTAAATTATAGGTAATGAATTTGTAGGTACACTGTTGGAATTAAGTAAGTTCTATAAATATTTTAGCAGTGCGTCGATGATACATCCAAGTACAAGTTTTTTGTTATTCTGGTCGACCGCTCGGCCGCTAAGTGCAAAAAATTGTCCTTTACGCTTCAACTCGTATATCGGAAATTTATTATTTGCGAAACCTTGTTCGAATGCTTTGAATTGGTTTATAATGATTTATATGTTTCTATTTATTAGCTTAATGTGTAATTAATTAATGTAATTCCTACATTGCAATGTAATTGTGCTTTTATTAAATATGACGTTAATTTTATATTAATAAACATAAAAGTTTTGGATTACATGAAATGAAACTCCCATTTCAACATATTGCATACAACACAACAAATTATACTTACAACCTTATTGCATCTAATAGCCTTTTTTGTGTTAATAAATACAAAAATCAATTTGTTGTTGTCAATATTTTTACTTTTCAGGGTATTTCAGAACTGACATATGTATTAACATTTATTCACAAAATAGAAATAAATTAAAATTAAATTGCTTTAAATTTGTCTTTATGGTAATTTGTTAATTGTGATTTACTGGTGTTTTCGAGATATTTAGCTTCAACGATATTTTGCAGTGTTTAACTTAATAAACAGAAAGGAGTATGTATTTTGTATAGCGTGAATATATAATTACTATTTTTTATATTATTATTTTGTATTTACTTTACAGCAATATGTTTCAAATATCTGACAACTGAAAATAATGACAATTATGTATATCACTAATTTACAGAAATTTTTGGAAGCATAATTATTATTAAAAAAAAAAATAAACCAAAATATACGACCATCTAAAAGAACATTTATACAACATATAAATTATTTCATCAAATTTGACCTGGGATGAGTATAAATTGTGTTGGTAACGGGTATATAATTTCCCAAAAGGAGACGCTTCAGAAAGAAAAGTTGTTGGTTTCTCTTACGTATAGCTTTTATTGCATATTAATTACTCACAATCATATGCAATAAAAGCTATACGTAAGAGAAGCCAACAACTTGACGATTTGAACCAGGGACCTTTGCGTCGCTAGCACAATGCTCTCCCATCTGAGCTATTGACACTGTGCTAGCGACGCAAAGGGCCTTGGTTGAAATCCAGGTTGTGGCTGTAATTTTTGATATATTTCAAATTTACATCCTGCCTGTATGTTACCATATTATTAACTTATAATATTACTTTGACAAAGTATGTCGTTAAACATTTTCAGTTATAGCTTATATTGTTTGGAAATTAAAAAGACCTTCATTTTTAATGTATATTAATTTTAGCTAACCTTACAGTACACAATTCATAAGTCAAAATGTTAATTTTAACTGATTATCGTCGTTAATGCACGCCTCTTAATTTATTACGAAAACAAATTTAGAAATAAAATTTCCAATAATGTTCCAGCTAAGTTATAGTAAATGCAAAATGTGTGCTTATTGAACTGGAACTATATTACAATAAAACTTCTGTAGAGCTCTTTGAAATATTAACAAAAAAAGAAAAATAAAAAATTAATTAGTTATCAAACAATGCAAAACCAAAAATGAAACACAATAAATAGATATTACAACAATAAAAAATTATTAATTATAAGTAAAATTTTAATAATTAGCTTAACAAATGAACAAAAGAAAATACCAAAATGTTTTTTATTTTTTCTAGAAAGTAGAAAGTAATATGTGTCATATGGTCTTACTGGTTTTCTCTGTTCCTTCTGAAGTTGGAGCCGTTTAAAATAAGATATTGTTAATAATTTAAACGGCTGCAACTTTTTAATGAATTGAAAAAGTAATTTACTTTCTGAAAAAAATTGTTTTGCGGAAGAAATGTGAGACAGCCTGTATATATTGCTATAATTTAAATTATTTTGGTTGTCAAGCATGTATTAGATGTCATGAAAGATAATTGAACATTAACTGCTGTAAAGTAAATACAGCTATAAAATTTCCATTGTCCTTCATACAAAATACATACTCGTCCTAAATGTAAATTTAAATTAAATTTAGAGAATTTATTTCCATTTAGTGAATATATTTTAATATTACAATTCTGAAATAGTCTATATTTAGTGATAATCCTTGGCATCAAGTTGATTTGCGCATTTACTTACTTACTTACTTAAGCTTGTCATCCTACTGCTGGGCAAAGGCATTTACTTGCGTAATTAATATGTGTATTAGTTAACATAATATTATATAATGTATCATCATATTACGCAATATCTTAAAATGAGCTTTTCGTATCATATTATCAAATTTCATCTTTATTAATATTATTATAAAAGTAATTCTATACTTAATTAAATGCGTTACCTACTCGTAAACTTAACTGTAGTGATCATATTTCATTTATTACATTGCAATGAAGATATCACATTAAGGAAAAGGTCGGACACGCTAAAAATAAACTAAATCCCGTTACATTACATCCATCGAAAAACCACCTCGTGACGGACAACTTTTTGCGAAGCGGCCGGGTCGAGGTAGAACAGTACACGATTATATAACCGACATACTATTTTCAAATCCTGCGATAGCGATACGAACTTACTTATTTCCATGACTGTACATAAATATATCAATAATAACTATGCATATTTTTTTTAGTTATAATTTTTATTATGATTGATTTTAATGTTTTTTACACGACAATCAAAATGTGTAGTATGTTGTACGTCCTTCTTATGGATAGAAAACAGGAGTGCTTGTAGTATAAAGTGTACCACCATAGTATATAGTAGATGGATGGACGAGTCGTGGGACAAACATTACGTTGAAAGCATATTCTCATCTCATAACCGCGGGATCGCCTTAATGGAACAGGCGTCTTTTTATTTCGCAGCCCTCTCGCTCTCTTTATATTCAAAGTAAGACACCGAGATTTATAGGGTACATAACTCGTACCGGGTCATGCCGATTGTACATTGTGCAAGATCACTGGGTTCGAAGAGATTTTTTGGCCCTAAGACCGTCTTCTAAGATGATAATATATGTGCCACATAGAGGAAAAAATATAGTTTGAATCGAAGAAAGTTAGAAGTTGTTAGAAAATACATATAGGCACTGAATTAATGCCTACTTTATGGAAAGAAATACATTTCAAAATGCGAGTACGTATAAGTTCTTAAGAAAGAAGTACAAACTTGCTGTTAATTTCCGAATTAATTAATTTCCGTGTCAATTTTTATGTCAGTTGTACAGAAATTGATTATACTTTATTGTGTATTCAATGTGATTTTTGTTAATTTTCGATAAAAAAAATTTTATTTAAAAAAAGGTGTATTATTTTTCAACACAGTTTAAAGTATGTATGACGATGAGTACAAAATGACTAAACAAATATTATTATTTGACGAGCACATAGATAAGGATATATATCGCGAGTATGAGGTTTATACGTGAGCCGCAGGCGAGCGTGTAAACATACGAGCGATTTATATCCGTTGTGTGCGAGTCGAATACGGCGCTTTATCTACGACTCATAAATTCCATTTTATATCTAATATTTTAAATGTATTTGTCATTAATGGCGCGGCGAACTGTCACATAACTGTCATCTACGCAGGTTTTGACAGACTTTGACACTAGAGTTGTATAACGATAACAGTTAGTTCAAATTGGGTATTCTTAACAAATAAAAATAAATAACTTTTCACATAAGGGAATCTAGATGTAT
The DNA here is from genome assembly GCA_963966075.1 of Aphodius sticticus. Classification (NCBI taxonomy): domain Eukaryota; kingdom Metazoa; phylum Arthropoda; class Insecta; order Coleoptera; family Scarabaeidae; genus Aphodius; species Aphodius sticticus. The sequence goes on along the minus strand of OZ014508.1, from coordinate 889,635 downwards.
TCCTGCTTGAGCAGCTTTCTTAATATTTTGCATATTGCAAACACTGCGATAGTTCATCCTTAAATACGCCATCGTCACTATCTATGTCCTCTGGACATGTAGGTACTTATTTTTGTAATGCAGTTTTCATAGCCTTTTGAAGATGTTTCTTTTAATAAACTGTACTTTCCTCTTTTTTTGTGCTAACATTGTCGGTTGCATAATCTTTATTCTTAGTTAACGCACAAGACTCCGGTTCCATATCATCAAAAAGTTAACAAAAAGTCCTGAAAGTTTAGAAGAAAGACACCAAATAAAAATTTTAGGAAATGATTTAAGCTACAAACTTGAATGACTTTTCAATATACAGGGTTATGGATTTGTAAGAAGCAGACCAAATTCATTTTTTTTAATACAGCACCCTGTATATTGTTCCTATCCAAAAGTCCCTGCGTTTAAATAAATAAAAAAATGATAAAAAATGTTAAAAGAAAGCAAGTACAAAAGGTTAAAACGATTTCTACCATGTCAATACCTCAACCTCTGAGAAATTTACAAAAAAACATAATAAATAAATGTTTTTGAAAATGATTTAAGCTATAAATACAAAATACTTTTGAATATCCAGGGTGTCCGGAAAGTAATGGGACCCAGCTTAACCGTATATTCTTGATGTCAAATGGGACCGATTAAACCAAAAATCCCATAGTAAAAAGTGCTTCCTTAAGAAGTTATAAGGTGTTAAAGATAGAAAATATATTTCTTGTTTTGCGTGTATTTCAGAAAAGAAACGGCCCAGCAAGCTGAAAATTGGTACCCTTAGGCTGTTGGAGAAGCCAAACATGATAAGAGTATTAGGGCATTTGCATATTGTAGAGGGAGCTGTCGGCAGTTTTTCTGGGGTTGGATTATTATGATATTTTTATTATTTATATGACTTTGGGCGGTATGACTAAAAATTATGATACGGACGTTTATTTTACATAAAAAATGTTTACCTATTTTATGTCGATAAAATCCACCGTTTTCAAGAAAAACGCAATTAAACATTTTGTGTATTTGCTAAAAGCTATGTCATTATAAGAAATTAAACTTAATTTTCACTTATTCTTTATTTATAAATTTATAAGGTTTTCAAAATGTCCGCCGTTTAGTTCAACACATCTTTCACAACGCTTTCCTAAGTTTTGTCGTACTCTAAAAAATGACTCAAAGTTATTTCTAATTTCATTTCCTGCATCAATAATTGTTCTTTGCAAATCTTGCCTAGTATTAGTAGACTTGCCGGTATACAATAGATTTCATATAGCTCCATATAAAAAAAATCTAATGGGTTGAGGTCTGGGCTTCTCGGAGGCCAAGGATAATCACTCCAGCGGGGCGGAAAGTGGTTGTCTAAATAGTTTCGCACAGTTTGCAGGAAATGAGAATGAACCATACACTCCCACGCAGCTTTAAAGAAATGTCTTCTAATAAGATCGGTAGAACGTTGTACAAAAAAGCTTTTTTTGGAAAGGCTTTCTTTAGGTTGGCGACGATTTTGGTACTACTGCCTATATCTTCCCGCTGCTGCTGCTCATTATTTATTTAAGTTATTTAACTCATTATTTAAGTTGCTCTTGAGCATAAACAGCAACCATATCGGTCATTTCCGAGTTTGAAAAAAAAATTGTGCCGAGACATATTTTTTTGTGATAAAATACCACAAATATGTAATGAACTGTGAAATAATCAATTAAATACAGTATCGTTAAGCAAACTGACACAAATGCATTTACGTTTGACACATAGTAACTTGATAGAATAACATTGCATAAACTAGAGTTATTAAATACACAAAATGTTTAATTGCGTTTTTCTTGAAAACGGTGGATTTTATCGGCATAAAATAGGTAAACATTTTTTATGTAAAATAAACATCCGTATCATAATTTTGAGTCATACCGCCCAAAGTCATAATAATAACAAAAATATCATAATAATACAACCCCAGAAAAGGTGCCGACAGCTCCCTCTACAATATGCAAATGTTCTAATACTGTTATCATGTTTGGCGTCTCCAAAGGCCTAAGGGTACCACTTTTCAGCTTGATCGGCCGTTTCTTTTGTGAAATATAAGCAAAACAAGAAATATATTTCCTATCTTTAACACCTTATAACTTCTTAAGGAAGCACCTTTTACTATGGGATTTTTGGTTTAATCGGTCCCATTTGACATCAAGAATATACGGTTAAGCTGTGTCCCATTACTTTCCGGACACCCTGTATAATATGATTCATTTCTAAGCATTTCAAATTTGTAAGTTAAGCAATTTCCTAAAACTTTTATTGGAATCATTTCCTTGTCAACTTTTTAGAGAGACAAATATTGACTAGTTACATTCCTTTTTATACACACTCTGTAATGACAAAGATTTTTAAAGGTAGGCATTTTGAAGATCGAGTTTTTATTTTACAGACCCTTTTGGAGAATTCATTGTTGCAGAATAGATTTCCATAAAAAGTGTCGACTGAAAATCATCAATGTATTCATACAGTATTTTCTCTTCTTCAATTTTGTCAAGTGTTTCTCAAAACTAGATGTTTCTTTTATGGCAAAACGAGTAACTGCTAAAACTGCATCCAGGACTATGCTAAAGTTCCAATTCGATATTCTTACTACGTTATTTTATTAATTAAGTAATTTATAATATATAAAAGATTTGTTTTGGTCCCCAACCGGCATGGCAGTAGCGCAAAAATAAAATTCAATTTTCTTGCCACGGTAGTGAATTTGTTAAAAATTAGTTGGGGCCTCGTTGAGATGTGCATGAGACTTGGGTAATGAGGATTGGCATAGTGTGATTGTCTATTATAGAAACGAGTTTCCAAATTACGTGTTTGGGGGCCCCCTGTTGTTGGGGGGGGGGCTGGGCAAGTGCCCATTTCGCACATGGGATAACCCGCCACTGATGATGGGGATTATATAGTCATAGATACGTATGCAATGAATTTATTATATGCAAGTCGTAGATTATTTTAATTCATCAAAATTTCCAATTAAAATATTTGTATTTAGTATAGCTCAATACTACTAAACAGCACTTGTTAATTGAGTATTTAATTTAATATCGAATACAGCTCCATTTGTCCAACGAATTTCTGAATACACGCAAATTTCGTCGCAATACTCGATGCAGAAAAGAGAGAGAGATAGCGCAAGCGAGAGAGGTAGACTTTTAAAAAGAAGGCACCTATTCAGCAAATTGTGTATGTATAACCCTTATACATACTCTCAAAATATTTCGACTTCTCTCGACAAACTGGCTTCTTTAGAAAATGTTATGAATAAGACTAAATTGTGGCCACAATGGCGTCTTTGAAAATCCTCTTGAATATAGCGTTAATTTCGAATGGAATGGAGGCCGGTGTATAAGGGAAATGTCAAAAAGTGTGTTTCTCCGCTCCGTACCCCCCTCGCTTACCTCTATCCGCCACTATGCGTGCTGTGTGCTGCATGAATGGATGTCTGACGTATGCAAATTTACGTTTCAACAGGTTTTGATTATTCATTGTCGCCGCTATTGGACTATATTCTTGTCGTATGTCGGCATATCACTTAATACGACTTAATGGATAAGTGTACAAATGTGCCTGTGTTATACATTATAGTATTGACTATGCCCGCGACTTCGCTCGCATGGATTTTAATTCGTGGGTCGTGCTTATGAAATTTACTTTTTTCCAACTATATTAATATTTCTCTTCATATTAGTTTGGCAGTTGTTCTTGTCAAAATTTTGACAAGCATTCTGGTAGTAAAATTGTAAAGTTCTTCTATTAGTCATTATTTTAGTTTATGTACGATCACACACAGAAAAGTGATCTCTCGAACGAAGAGAGAATTAGTTGGCTTAAGTAGTTGGTAAGTTCGTATATACGCGAGAGATTATTGACTTCAACCAAGAAATTTTATTTCTAATAATAATTACTAGATTTAAGAAAGTGGTTACTCTGGTGAAGTAAGTAAACAGACTTGAATGAAGTGTATATTTTTATTCCCGGTAAATATTTTTAGCTACTTAATGTAAGAATTTTAGAGATTTGGCACAAATACGTTTTCTATTGCTAATTAACAAGATAGGTATATTTACTTACTTGTTCTAAACTGTTGCGTGCGTTACATCAAACTATTCCGTGTTGAAACGTTTATTGTACACTATAAATCACAATACACATCCCCAATAAATCACAAGGCACATCCCCTACGGGTACTTCGCTGTTGTTTTCGTACCAGGTTACGGCACCAGCACCACGCGCGGGCGCGCGAGCCTTGACAAAATCACGGTGCGCATATTTATTCCAGAGAAAGGGATTACTTGAAAGAAGTGAGAATCACTTCAGTTAAATAATTGGTGGGTTTTTATTTAGTAAACAATACTTACTTATATTAAATGTCTTATATTTTCTTGGATCAAGTAACTACGCACTTGGATGGATGTACTATTACTTTGTTGGAGAAATTAACATTTTTGGGACGAAAAATTCAATTACTTCTTTCAATACAATATTGGTTCTTATAAAGAAAGAATTTATTTGTTGACAGCATTTATCTGAGAAATTATTTTACTTATATTGAGTATGTGGCATTTCTTGTATATACCTAACTTTCTACATCCAAGTAAATATGCATTTGAATCTAGTAAATAAATTCAAGAAATTATGTTTTCTCGTTCCAAATAATCACTTTTCTGTGTGATATGTGACAGTTCGCGTCGCCATCATTGACAAATACATTTAAAATATTTGATATAAAATAGAGTTTGTGAGTCGTAGATAAAACGCCGTATTCGACTCGCACACAACATCATAAATCGCTCGCATGTTTATACGCTCGCCTACGGCTCGCGTATGAACTTCATGCTCGCGATTTATATCCTTCGTTATGTGCTCGTCAAATAATATACTATTATCTTTTCCTATTAACTATGATTCCAAATATTTTAATATCTTACTACTGACATAAGCTATCAATTAGTATCAGTTTCAACGAGTGCATGTAATCTTCTTAATACAACGTGTATGAAAAGTGTAGAATGCCAATCACAGAAAAAATATCAATTAAATAACAAAATTAAACAATTCTGTCAGAACGTGAAAAAGAAGTTTTTGAGAAAATCAGTACTGAGATTTTCTCAAAAACTATACTCAGAACACAATTTCTGATTATATGGACTGTTGAAATTTGGATTTTACGAAACAAGAAAGCATACCAGAATCAGTTGTCATGAGCTATCGACCAAATTTCTACGCATTAACTGACTACCTGAAAATTGAACACTAATAGGAAAATTATTATTATTAATTTTTCAAGTAATTTATTTTTCATAAAGAGTTTTTCATAGTTTTGGTGACACCCGGTAAAAGCATGCAGATACTTACATTCTAATATTTGCATTTTAGGTTTATGACAGTCCAGACATTTTTATAAAGAATAAAGTTTTTTGAAAAGTTAATAAGAAAATTTTTTCCAATTATTGTCTAACTTTCCGGACACGGTACGCACCCAAAGTGCCTTTTAATGCTTTTGCTTTTCGGTTCATTTTTTAAAGCTGTTACATATATTTCTTTTAAGCTTGCTAAAAGAACGTATTCCACTCATGATTGAACTTTATTTTTTATAGTCACCCAGTGTAATTTTATGGCGATTGCAGAATCACCACTTCATGCTTTAGCCTTTTGGCTACTTCTGCATCACCCTATAAACAAAAACGTCACGTTCAATAATTAAGGAAACAGTCGGTCATCGTCAACAGCCGTCTCTTCTATAGACAGACAGCCACACACCATATAGAAAGAGGTGTCGATTGCTTGTCCTACCATCCACAGCTGTACGCTCTTCAGCAGGCCATTAGCACACCCCGACACCCCCGTAATACTGTGTGAACATATGTCTGGTGACGCAACTAAACCAACTAACTAAACTATCCCCATCCAAACCTATCGCAACACTCTGAACTGTTAGCGTGGTGCGGACGGAAGCGCCGGGAGAAGCCGGCCGGCGGCGTCACCGAGCCGTGGAAGCGGCGCGGCACACCGCGATTGTTTCATTTAGTACATTGTGACGGTATAAATCATCTGCTTTGTGGGCGCAATAAAGCCGGTGGTTGTCTGCCTGGTGGCCGGCAGCGTGCTGCACGGGGTCGGTCGGGCAGTCGAATCGTTTCAATTGATTTAAATAACTGGCATCGGCCAAATTAGCGATTTACTTGATTGTTACGCCGCGAGCCATTGTGCTGTTGCTTGCAAGAGAATCTACCTCTATCTGGATATAGAATTATAGATAGTATAGGAGAAATGGACCATACCGATGCCGATGGTGTGTTAATAATTCCTTTGAGAAACGCATAGGTTTTTGTGATTTTTTGGTTATATAGGTTATACAGGCTGTCTCATTTTTTCCCCGCATAACTTTTTTCCAGATAGTAAATGTCACACTGAACAAAAAGTTTCATATGGACATATTTGTATTCTTATTCCTTAAGAGGAATCACTAGAGGTAGTAGCTTACTACAAAACAACACTACATAAAACCAAACATCCTGAGCTTAATTGTGTGTTAATAATCACGTGTAATACATTAAATTATAGATAAAGGTGTATTACACCGGGTACGAATGCCACTTTTTTTTATTCACGTTGTTGTTTTGTTTTTACCCTTGCTAAAGAAGCCAATAATTAGTAATTTTTGTTATTTTTTTTTTCAAATCCGAACCAAACATCAAAAAAGCAATATTACAACATTTTGTATTGAGCCTTCATGAACTTGTGTAAAAAAAAATGACAACAAAATATGAATGTTGTAATGATTTAACCGTTGGTTTTTTGAACATGTGAATGAGACGAGAATAACATATTTTATAGTCGTACGGTGCAGCCATCTGTTGGATAAACACCACATCATTTTCTTCGACCAATCAAATTCAAATGGTACAGTCTGAAGCAGCAGCATGAATACGTAGCCAGGGGAATCACAAATATTGAGCAATTTCGGCCTAACAAAAATATTGATCGCATGTTGACACGGGAGGTGTAGCGGCGCCGAGCCCGGCAAACGAAAGCCATACGAAAAATAAATTTTACCGTGCTGGTGCTACGTAGATAGCAACGACTCGCTTATAAATTAGGACAGCATGTTCTTGCGGAAGTGTATGTGATCAACATGAATTGTTGAATTTAGACCAAAATAGGCTAGAAACCGAATACCAGAAATAATTGTTTGCCGTCCTGATGGACTCTACGCAGACAGCAAAGAGCGAGTTATAAATTAGGAGCGCATGTTCCCGCGAGGGTTTATAGTGCAGTCCCCGTACGACACACGGAACGAAGAATAATCAACAACTGCAATACCTACTTACAATGTTACAACTACTAAATAATTAATAGGAGTTAAATAAATTATTACTAAGGAAATACAAGTAATTTAATTTTTAATCAGTCATTTATTTTTCGTCATAGAATTTCAAATATATTGGTATTTAGATTTAGAAAATAATATTAATACCAAACACTTGTCGCTTGGCAATGCATTCAGGGCAATCGCAATCTATGTAGGATGGTTGGCTTTAGTTCTACTTGTTGTACAACAGACGTAGAACAGACGCTAGAAATATGGGCATTTTAAAAAATCAGCTGCCTTTATGTGGCCCGCGTTCTAAGAAAACTAATAACTTGCGAGAGTACCTGCGGTAAGTGTATATGTAGATATTATACGTGTAGTGTAATTCTTCGCTAATTAACTTCGCTAGTTAATTTGGGCAATACTCTCTTATAGGCGTAAGCGTGCCGAATTACCATATATTGCAAAAAAACTTTTATAAAGGTCTAAAATATTTGAACATGTATCTATATAATATATAATAAATGACTTATACATATACATAAAGCTGCCTGTTTTATAGAAATCGATATTTTTTCTCATACCTACAACTGAAATTGAAGTACGTATACTACCAAGTCTATACATAGCAATAATAATTTTGAGTAAAATTTCAAAATGCAGTATCCAACTGTATCTAGAATTTTTTATAGGAATATTATATTTACTAACACCTACTTGCGTCACCCGATAAAAATTTGAATTTTTATATGAGGTGTGTTTTACCTGAAAGTATCGATCTCTGCTAAGTACGAACGAGACATTCGAGATTATTGATGCACAAAGAAAACGTTAAATGGATTTAAATAAGTATCTGAGTACGAATGCTTTCACGGCCAGAGTCATTTAAATTTAGATGATAAATAGTTACCGGTTTATGCCGTGAGTAAAAATTCATAATTACTGTCTTCTCGAACCATGCTGTTCGCTTCTTCGGAGCTAACTGATAATTAGTTACTAATTCTAATAATAAATGTAAAGCAATAAATGATTTATGTAAGAAAGGTTGTCTGTTTTACCAAAATTTTATTTCAGATTATAATATTAAATTGCAGTTGTGGTCTAATGTGTTGATTTATTAAAAAAGATAAAATCATGCGAGAAAACAGTAATGTAGGTAAATACTTAACTGGTTTAATGGTTAATGTCGGTGTAGAAGTTTTAATTGATAGAAAAATCGATTTTTTATTAAGAAGATATCTCTGCAATTGTTTATTTTAGCACTGGTGTGTGCTAGTACTTTTTTGTGCAGAACGATGCGTAGAATCCAAAAAAATAATTAGATACATGGTGTTCCATTTAAAAAAATGAACTTTCTTAGGAAAAACTGTTTGCTATATTTTGTTGCAGATTATGACCACCCTGTACACAATTTGGATATGGTAGGTAATCACGCTAATAGAACGCGTCTTACTTAATCATAATCTAAGCGTGCGCAATAAAATTAAAAACAGGTATTGAGATATGCAATTTTTCTTAGACTGCTGTTTTTTCGTAAAATGCCGATAAATCAAAAAGTATAAAGTTTAGGGTAGGTAATGTTATTTTTCATTGTAGTAAAATTTTGCGAGGAATTCAAAATTGTGCCGAAATATAGGTTGTTCCATTTAAAAAAACATAAGTTTGGGTTGGTACTACGTTATGGAACACTCTGTATACACGCTAATAATTTTAAAATGTGCGCCTCGGCGTTCTGTATAGATGAGTGAAATCAGTTTTAAAAAATCTTCATTAACAGCGGCACAATCTTCCGAGATCGCACTGTTGAGACACCCTGTAGTATGATAAAGTTATGTGCCTGGTCACATCAGATTTTTTCTATATTTCTAGTATCTAGATTAAATAACTCGTATCGAACGGGATCGGCCGCCGAATATATCGCGAATGAATGCGGGCCATCCCCGAAGCGGGGGCGGGGGCGGAGGCCTAGGGCCGAAAATATTTAAATTGGCGGATTATTGTGACGATGAAACGAAGGGAGATAACGTAATATATTGATAAGGCGGGCAGGCGGCGGCGGGCGGGTGGCACGGCAGTGTCCGCGACCTCCACTACACAATGGCTTATGAAAATGGTCCAGCGGTCTCTTTGTTAACGGCCATTGTCATATATGAGCCATTACAGAAGTCGCCGCATCGGACGGCCCCGGCCCGGACCCCGCCGCGCCGGTCCCGCCGCCGGCTCTCTCTCCTCCGCTCGCTATTGACAGAGAATAGCGCAAGAATGAGGTTCGGCATTGTCGAAACGTTGTCATGGATAAAAATCATCATTTCGCGGCAACGTGCACTGAAATGTAACGGACCAGATTTAATGTCCTCCGCCCGTCCTCCGCCGCCTCTTTCTCGGTGGCCGGACGATGGGTGGCGTCATTTCGCCGTTTCGCAGACGTTCTGAGTAATACTTATGGTGGTTGCAATAAAAAAGAGCATCACAAGAAGGACAATCCTTCAGGAGCGTATACCTATATGTACAGAAAGTCCAAAAAAATACAGTTTCTTTACCGCTGATATAAACTTAAACTCCATAAGTAAGACCAATTGCAAAACTGGAATAGTTTGCTCAATTGACTCTCACATGTGGAGAGTTGAAGTAAATAACGAACTAAGTGCCAAAAACATTATTCCGAGATATTTAGAAAATAGTGTGCAGCAAGATAAATGTTTTATAGAAAGCCATCCCTAATTTTTTGTGCATATTTAAACAGACTGTACATCTCATGGTGGTGTTGTTTTATGCGGAGGTCTTGTATCGCAAACACAAATCTAAAATAAATTCAAAAATTCGTAGAAGGTGCCATAATATTTATTTATACATATTTTAAGCTAAGTTGGTATTTTTTATACTAGAAAGTTAAACTTATTAAAAATAAGTTGCTTGGCCAAGTATACTTCATACAGAGTGTCCGTTGTTCGAAAAAATACATGGGAACCTCGTTTACTGAAAGCCGTGCAAAATTTGATAGTTCTGCTCAATTTTATAGTCATTAATTTTCTTTAAAAATGCGTTTATTTGTTATTTTGCAAATGTATTGAAAAACTGTTGTTTTACTGCAATCTTTCTAATCTAAAGATGTTTATATAAAGTTTACGTTGAAAATGACTTATTTTAGTAACTTCCTCCAGAAAAAGTAAAGACCAGAAATCAAAATCCACTCAACGTTTTCCTTTTATTTTGAATTATTATTTAAAAAAAAAAAACAAAACAAAAACAAGCTTTGATATTTCTTTTCACAAACTATACAGTATTGATACAAACAATATCGTACATTTTCTTTTTATTAAAAATCAAAATAAAACGTAATTCTAAAATAAAAAACAGAAATACCATGAACTTTTTTTGTAATAATAAAATTATCAGAACACGCAAATAAATCGCCAGCCGTAAAAAATTTCAAACAATTTTTTTTTGGCTTTAAACAAGCTATCGTATTATGGAAATTTGATAACTTTTCCTTTTTTGACCCTGTATATTTTTACATTTTTTAATTCTTTTTAGATTAATTCTAAGAATTGTTTATAGTAATCATTTTTTTTTTATAAAATGCATCATTTTTGAGTTAAAAGTATAAAAAATTTATATATCAAAATTTGTCAAAATTACCGGTACACCTAAATAGTTCCCCAACCGTAAATAGTTTCAAAAAATACTCAAATAAAAGTTTTTTGGGTTTAAACAAGCTCTTGTTTAATATGTATATTATTCATTTTATTATGGAAATTTACAAACCTTTTCTTTTTCTAATAGAACATCATGTATATTTATTTTTTTAAATTCAATTTAAATTAAGAGCTTTTTGTAGGAATCATTTTTTTTATAAAATACTATTTTTTTTAAAAAAACATGGCATACATGTTATTATGAAAACAATAATATTTTAATGGAATGCAATCAACGCATCCAAAGAAGAATACTGTTATTTTCCAACTGTAGTAGACACCCGGTGTCCCTTCTTAGTCACTTTCCATCAATACTAGAGATGTTGGAGATTTCTACGTCAGGTACATTGACGGTATATTAGCACAATCACTAATGCTACATAGATATGTATGCGGTTATATACCCTCTACGAGATCTATCTTAAAACTAGATCACTAAAGCTCCATCTATCGGCATCCTCCACATTATTTTCAAAACAACGACTTTCTTAAACCAAAATAACCGTTTTCCTAAAGCAAGTATTTTGGTTATTTTATATTAAAGAAATATTCTTATTTCAAGTATGTGTTGCCTTAAAAACAAGCAAATTATGAAGGAATATCATGTTTCTACTCCTATTGATGAATGCATTCATTATCATGGCAATTTATGATAAGTAATACTAACCATTCCCCACACACATGGCAAATATTTCATTCCTGGCTCCTCATACCTCGCGAGTCGTGAGAAATATTTCATTTCTCACGGCTCTAGAACCAATCACAGCTCTGGAGTTTTCATTTCCATCGTGTTTTGATACACTGCTTAGCGACATTGTCAAGCCATTGACAACGTCGCTAAGTGACAAGCGCACCAAACATTTTTAATCTGTCAAAATCTTGTGAACCATCATAGTGACGATACAGCCGTCCCTATATGCAATAAATTAATTTATAAAATATCATTGCATGGTCGTAGAAAAAGTATAGTATTCCATTCGCAAGTAATGGCAATTTCTCACTACAGCACTCGCCTACGGCTCGTGCTGCAAACTTCGTTCTCGTGAGAAATTGCTTACATTACTTGCTCATAGAATAATCTACTATTTCTTAACATTAGACAACCATTTCTGTGTGTGTACTATTGCTATGGTTGTCATGGTTACCAAATCAGTTGTCAAACCAAAATGTTTCGTGTGTGCGAAGTCGATCATTATGACTTAAAACACAGTTTATCGACGACTCGCATATATAATAAGTTCATTGCATATGTATCAATGTATCTAAAACTATATAATCCCTACCATGATGCACACCGATGATTATGGTGACAGTAGGCTTGTATAATAATGACAGTTCGTGTGAATAATGACTTCAGTATTCAAAAGAACTGTCATCATTATACGAACGGACTGTCAAAGTCTGGCAAAACGTACGTGGCTGACAGTTATTTGACAGTTTGCCTCGCCATCATTGTCAAATACATTTAGAATATTTGATACAACATGGAATTTATGAGTCGTAGATAAAACGTCGTATTCGACTCGCACACAACGGATATAAATCGCTCGCATGTTTACACGCTCGCCTACCTCTCACGTATAAACTTATATCTTTAAATTATGTGCTCGTCAAATAATATACTATTATACGGCAATTTGAAGTAATATTTGATAGTTTGTTTGAAAACTACATTCAGAACGATCATTTTTTACTTTTACAGTACGAAAGATAAATGAATATAAATGACTACACTGGCCAACCTAAAAAAATATCGAAAAAGATAAAAAATTAAACAAATTCCTGGTATGCTTGTTTTCGTAGAATCCAAATATGACGGCAGAAATTGAAAATTAAGTCTAGTTTTAGAGAAAATCAGTATTAAAAAATGTGTGTCAAAACGTACAAAAAAATAGTATTTATAAGTAGGTACCTATTTTCTTCAAAACTAGATTCAATTCACAACTTTTGATTCTATGGACTGTTGAGCTTCAGTATTAATGTATTCTACGAGGTAGGTTACATGTAAAAACTAAGTTTAATAATTGAATTACATATAGCTTGCATATACATTCAAGCATATAACTAGAATAACACTCTCCATAGTTTACCTATACCTAACTGTCAACGTCAAACCGAGCGCGAGCGTTTGATTATTTTGTTTCCCATAATAAAGTTCAATTTATATAAATAAACTTATTGTGCTTAGAAATGGGAAAACGACAGACAACCTATAATTATCATTTATATATTTTATTGGTAATGTTAGCAATTGAGGGAAGTGATAGTTCATATACTGCTGTTATTCAGCTCTTCCAAAGACTGTGAAATATTTAGCCAACAATGCGTCAACTGTCGAAAAAAATACAGTACAATAAAGTTTAACTTTTCCCCCAATGCATTAAAAAAATAATCCACAACAAACTTACCAAAATCTCTCCCCAAAGTAGACGTACAATATCCAAAAAAAGAAACCACCAATTAACAACAAAAAATAAACCGATAACCACCTCAAACACCAGCAAAATATTCCTTCTTATACCCCTCAAAAAAAAAAACAAAAATTCACATTTTATCCGATCCGCACTAATTCCACCACAACACCAATTTAGCATTCACTTAACCGGGCACGTCACGCTTCCACCAAAGTGCAAATTGACAGCTGTCATTCGATTTATCCGTACCGAAAGGAGAACCACTGCTGAAAGCATGGTATGGGAATATCGGTAGATAAGGGCTCTACTCCGTCGTTTGACCGTCAGCGCAATACTGAGCGTCGGTGGGCCGTCGCGGTGTTAAATTGAAAGCCTCGCGCTCTTTGAGTGCCGTCGCCGCGCACGCGTTCTATTCGCCATAATTGATGGCAATCTTAATTTAACAAATCTAATTAATTCAATCATGTTGGACTAAAATCTAAATGGTGAATTTACTAATTAAGTTATTTAGTGGAGGAAATGAGCATTATTTTATTAAGGCTGATAGAGCTAAGAGAAAAACAACTAAGGCAGGAAGGTATTGCTAAAAAACGATTTTGAATAAACGTGAGTACATATTTTCTGCTCAATATTTTGAAGTAAATACACCAAGTCATAAAAATAAAACACTGGAGCAACTGCTCATTACGAGCAAGTACTTCTAAATATATTATTCGTGAGTACAGGAGTTTCTACTCCATATATAAGGCGTCTATTTGCAAAAGTCTCTAAACGCCAAAATTTAAAAAAATTGTTCTTTTTGCAAAGTTACGTAATTATTTAAAGAGGAATCGATTGCTTTTATCAGAATTTTTAGATACAACCTATTTATTACCTAAAGTTTGATGCTAAAGTGTAAGTTATTTGCAAAACTCTATGTTTGCTTTGAACGTTCATCTGCAAAACTGACTGTCTACAGCTCAACCAATAGCGTGGTGCTCTAGTGTTCACAGAGCAAACAGGTGGTTTTTTTTGTTTCACGCAGGAAAATAAATGCGTTTCAGTCTAAACATCAATGTTCTAGTGCGTTGTGATTTTTAACGGCAGTTTTGTTGTTGCGATTTGTTAGCATGGATGAGATAAATACTCAATGTGAAATTTTACCCTGCCCGAAAGGAAAAGGACGCAAGAAAGAGCGACAAAAGTAATTCCCATGTCCGTCACAAGAATTAACTTCTTCGCCGACGGCTGCGGTGGTCAAAATAAAAACACTGCAATGATGACAATGTTAGCGTACTGGCTTCTTAATGAATCACCACTAAACATTAAAAAAATTGAGATCACATTTCCAATCGTAGGACATTCCTTTATCCCTCCTGATCGAGTTTTTGGGTTATAGAGAGAGAAATTTAAAAAAAACTGCTGTTATTGTACAATCCAGTCACTATGATGACATCATAAGTAGACACGCCACAGTCAGAAGAATTCGCATTGACTAGAAGGTAGATGATTGGAAGAATGAAGCAAGGAAAAATGTAAAGCTTCCTGGAGCCTGGCATTTCAAAAGCCAGGCAAAACATTTTTTACAAAAAAAGAGGATACTGTTTTAATACAGGGCGAGATCAATTACGCCAGTAACGTTGGAACAGCTAAAGGAATTTGTAAAAAAGATTTTCAATTTAATCCATTCAACTATGCGAGATACTACTAGGCAAAGAGCTTAAAGGCGACAAAAAATCTATTATTGGTTTGCTGGTTAATCATTATGGTGGCAATTGGCGACAATTACCAGAACTCGCCTTCTACAAAAACATACTGCATGAAGAGGATCAAGACTTGCGTTAAGACGAAAATGACATTTAATCCTTTCATTGCTTTTTCAAAGTTTCGTTGGCATATAAATAAGATTGTTTGTTGTTCCATGGTACAAGGTTATGTTTCAATAATTCAATAAAACTCTGTTTTTCCTCTTGATCCTTGTATATTTGTTAATATTATTTAAATAGGAGACATGTTTCGATATATTTCAATCATTATCAATCCTAAATTGTCAAATTAAAAGATACTATAAACAGGCGCAAGTGTATCATTCTCCGTTCTATTGTTTATATTCTACAATTGTCCGACTCTTCCTCAATGAGATGTAAAAGGATTAATTTATATAAATTCTTCATAAATGAAACATCTTCATACCCCGTTCTGTCACAACTGTTAGCGTTTGAGTTGTTAGCAATTATAATAATATATAATAAACTAAAATATAGTAAACCGTAAGAAATATCAAAAAATTGTTCAAACAAAATTTTTTTGGCTTTAAACAAGCTATCGTCTAAATATATTTTCAATATACAGAGTGCTCATTCTATTATAGAAATTCGGTAACCTATCCTTTTTTTAAATAGAACACCCTATAACAGTTTTTAATTCTAAGATTAATTCTAAGAATTTTTTATAGGAATCATATTTTTATAAAATGCATTATTTTTTATTTATATTAACCAAAAATAACTAAAAAATTACGGGAACACCTTAATAATTCTCCAACTGTAAAAAAAATCAAAAAATGTTTCAAATATTTTTTTTTTGTTTAAACAACCGTTCGTTCAAATATATTTTTAATATACAGGGTTTTTATTTTATTATGGAAATTTGCAAACCTTTCCTTTTTTAACAGAACACCCTGAATATTTAACATTTTTTGAATGCTAAGATATTCTAAGAATGTTAGGTTGGAATCATTTCTTTATGAAATTTTGTTTTTTTAGTTATAAGCAATTAATCAATACTCATGAACTTTTACTTTAACCAAACGCGTAAAAAATAAAAAAATCAAGATAAAATAACAACACAATTAAATAGAATTAAATGAAATGTTCAAACTGTCACATTCAAAAATAATGCATTTTCAAAAAACTTATTTCTATCAGGGTTGTTATAAAAGACGGTTTTTCTGTTATAAAATGATGCTTTTTTAACGAAACAATGTTTTTAAACACTTTGTAAAAAAAGCATGTTTGAAACATGAAAAAGAAACATGTTTTAAATCATCCAAAAAATGTTTTAAATAAGGAATCAAACTTGTTTTAAACATGTGGAAAACACAACAGTTTAAAACGAACTACTTGTTTTAAAACAATGCTTTAAACAAAGTGCTTTATTCATTTAAAACAAACTGTTTTAAACATGTTTAAAACAAAATATTTGTCTTAAAACATGTTCAAAACAATGCTTTAAAACAAAGTGTTTTATAGATTTAAAACAAACTGTTTTAAACATGTTTAAAACAAAATGATTTAAAACAAAATATTTGTTTTAAAACATGTTTAAAACAATGTTTTAAAACATAACAACTCTGATTTCTATCAATGTTCTGAAGAATGAATCTTAGAAAATGGAAAGGTTTGCAACTTTCCATAAGAAAACGAACACACTGTATATTAAAACTATATTTAAACGAGTTGTTTAAGCCCAAAAAACTTTTTCGAATTGTTTGCGGTTGGAGAATTATTTACGTGTTCCGGTAACTTTGAAAAATTCGGAGAATTAATCTTAGAATTAAAAATGTAATAATATATAGTGTTCTATTTAAAAAAAAGGATATGTGACAAAATTTCTATAATAAAATTAGCACCCTGCATATTGCAAATGTATTTAAAAGATAGCTTATTTAAAGCCAAAAAACTTTTGTTTGAGCAATTTTTGGAAATGTCGTACGGTTGGAGAATTATTTAGGTGTTCCGGTAATTTTGGCTAACCCTGTATGTTCTTCAGAAAATTTTATAAATACCTGCATTGTATTTTAAGAGATTTTTTCAAAATTAATATCCTTTACTAGCGCAGATTTAAGAACATAGTTTTGGTGCATTTCCCAAAAAAAAAAAACATGGTGGGAATATCTCGGAAATGGTCGGAAATGCATGGTATTATTTTTCTTATTATAAAATCTGACGTGTTTTTGACGTATTTTCAGACGTATATTTTGAAAACACCGGCTCATACTTAAACGATGAATAGGATTTTTGTAGAGAATTAGAGGATCTAGAAATTTCATAACGCTAATATTGTCGTCTAATCCACAGAAAGCAAAATATTCTTAAAAATCCCAATTCAGTCATCTTTGACCGTGAATAACTCGCGAGGCAAACACTACCTATATCGATGGGGACTTTTTGCACGTTATTTGTAATGCCAAACCAAAGGTGTGTACAAAAATCAAACTGGGTTTGAATTTTTCCGAACTGAATAGCTAAAAATGAATTGTATTGGAAACTTGTTCTAGGTAATCTCTTTACAAGGAAAAGGCCTTAATTTATCATTGCCAACGCGACCGCACTTACATCACCAGAGCAATTTCATATACAAGAAATTTTGACACAATAAAATCAATAATTATATATTATTCAAACAAACCTACCATAAAGTTTCCTGAGCAACAAAATAAGCCTGCAAATAATTTCAACATTTTCACCAGTGAACTCAAAAATTCTCGAAAATTTAAACTAGTAGTAGATAAATTAGAAAGCTATAGTTTTCAGAATTAATAGCCCAATTCATTTCTGAGGTAAACATCTACGTAACCCTATGACAAAATGACAATTAACGAGCACTTACATTAAAATTTGCCTCTTTTTATAGATATTTTCATAACCTGATATAATACTATTGCGATTATCCATGTTCATAACTCCAGTAACAGAATATCAATTCTTATAACCGGTACAGTTCCTTCTTCCATTTACACTAAAAGGTATTTTTGGACTATTGTTAAAAGGCCTTTTGTGCTTCTCCATAATGGAGGTTACTTTATTAACAATAGATATTGATTGACGAGGCTGCACACACACATACACACACACACACACACCGCGCCGGCCGTAACTGTAAATTCGACAAATAAATTACAACTATTCAAAACAAACCGTTTTAGTATGCATTGAAATATTTTTATTGCTGCGCGTTTCGACCGTTGACGATATCATGATTTAACAATAACTGATCAGTCCATTTATCTGGGACACCAGCGAATCTTTTGTTTCGTTTCGCTTTTGCACATTTATTGCTTACTGCAAAATACTGCAACCCCCCCCCCGCCATCCCTCTCCAACCATTCGCTATAAAATATTTATGCCCAACTTAATTGCCTGTCCATTGTTCACTTGCTTTTTGATATTTGTTGTTGTATCTTTTTTTTTAAATTAAATAAAACCCAGAGATAAATAACATATCCAAATAGGAGTAATAAAAATATAAATTCAGGTACTGCGACAAAAACACCCTCATAAATAATAACTACGAAAAAAATAGATTTGATATTAATATGTTATAGAGAAAATTAAATTGTAATGTTTAATTCAGCAATTCTTGCCCAAATAATATTTTATTAGGCTGATTAGTGAATTAAATTGTGGATATCGGTTCCCTTACAACATATCTGAATAATTTCTTTTCACAGTAAAGTTATAGAAGAAAATATAATACAGGGTTTTGCTAATAACTCTGCAACAAAAAAAAAATATCCTGCATGGTGAAGGGTGTGGTGTGACTTATTTGTGTGTTCATCACAGAAATGCCACAGTCAAATCTCAGTAACAATGTATTTCTTATAGTATTTATGAATAAAGAAAGTATTTATTCATTCTGGAGCAGACGTGATAGAAATAAAATTGCTGGTTTGTAGTTACTAAAAGAAATTCAATTTGATATAAAATTGTGTAAATGTCCTTGGATTTTTTAAACAATTTGATTTGTAGGTATGCGTTTATTAGTCAAAAAGATTTAACTATTTAAAATAAGCGGTTTGATTTGGGGTTATTAGTGGCCATAGCATAGACCAATAGAAAATGATCTAACAGTAATTTCAGGCCATTTCAGGTTTGGCTCACCAATGTTTTTAGGTTTTGGGAAAACAAACTTTATTTTTTGAAATACTACCGGGATGTTTGATGAAAGTAGTGTCATATTTCTTGTATTTGATCCCTTCGAGACGATTTGGTAAGCACTTCTAGAAAAATGGGGTTAGACACAACAAGTTATTATGAAAGTACATAATATTCTTCTATAATTGTCAACAAAAAAAAATCAGATATGTTGTAACGGTGGTGCTCTTTTTAAGAATATTGCTCTACCCCGCATTTCTGGCCAAATGGGGTTAGATAGCCCACATTATGATTAGAGGACATACAGTGAGCGCGTAAAGTATGGAAACATAACAAAATCTCAAGAACGGTTTGCTTTTTTAAAACATCCTCGAACAAGTCGATTTATAATTATCAAAATACACATGATATCAAATTAATTTTTTTACCTTCAATTGTTTTTAACAGATGACGTCATCGACATTTTTGAAAATGACAACCCTATATTTTTTAATGAATTTGACAGATCTTTTAATTGTCTTAATGGTAGCATAATATTTTTCTGGCTTTACATAAGAAAATTTTCGAGAAAAAGATAATTGAAAGTTATGAAATAAGAGTAACAAAATCTCCGGAATGGCTTGACCGAATCTAACGAAATTTTAGAATTAAGTATTTTGCAACCATATGAAGTCACTGGCGTTATTATCGTTGATGCAACATTTACAGTTTCTGAGATATAACCTCAAACTTTTGAATTTGAATTAGAACACCCTGTATCTTTTGACATTTTTTGTTACAGTCTTCCATTACCTATTCAAACGTGGATCAGACGTCGTGGTGAATCAATTTCAATTTCAGTTTAGGGATATAAGTTACAATGAACTTAGAGACATTATCTCTAAGCTCAAGAACAACTCTAGTATGGATGCTTTCGGAATAAATTGTAGACTAATAAAATGTATTAAAAACTTAATTATTGTTCCGCTAGTGAAATTGATAAATCAATGCATTTCACAACATATTTTCCCAGACTGTTTGAAAACTAGTAGAGTTGTGCCCATACATAAAAAAGGGGATTGCGATGATGTAGCCAATTACAGACCAATCTCATTGACTCCTATTATCGGCAAAATTTTTGAGACAGCATTGAATAGTCAATTATCATTTCATCTCGAGACCGGCGACCTCTTAAATTCTGCACAGTTTGGGTTTAGAAGGGGGCGCTCGACTGCTGCTGCAGTTGGAACCTTGGTTGCATATGTGCGAGACTGTTTTGAAAAAAGACTGTTTGCTAGTGTGTCTTTCTACGATCTGACTAAGGCTTTTGACTGTGTATCCCATCAGTTGCTTGTCGAGAAGTTGCAACTTTTTGGCTTTGATGGGGGTAGCAGATCCTTGATCAAGTCTTATCTATCAAACAGATCGCAGTATGTTAGTTACAAAAACGAGCACTCTTCAAGGCGAATTATTGAACATGGAGTGCCCCAGGGTTCAGTATTGGGTCCAATTTTGTTTTTAATGTTTGTGAATGACATATCCTCTGCTGTCCCCGATGTAACAAAATTAGTTCTTTTTGCCGACGACACCAGTGCATTCAACATGTCCGGGACGGTGGAGGATCTCCAGCTGCGCACTGTTGTCTCGCGTGACAACATTTTTGAATGGTTTGCTGCTAACTCTCTCTGTGTTAACGAGGCCAAGACGCAGTTGTTGAATTTTTCATTGCGGCATATTGTGGGGGATACTGAACCTGTCAAGTACCTCGGTGTTTTCATCGACTCAAAGCTAACATGGGAAGAGCATGCTACGTGGACGGCAAAAAAGCTTAACAGAGTATTATATACAATTAGATATCTCAAAGGCATAACATCTTTCAGCACCTTGATGACCGCCTATTACGGGTATTTTTATGCCCATTTAATATATGCTGTCCTTTGTTGGGGCCACTCGGCCCATGCGGCTCTGGTGTTTGCCGCTCAGAGGAGGTGTGTCAGAGTGATAGGAGACCTGAATTACACGGAGTGCTGCCGAGTGAAATTTAAACAGCTGAAAATTCTGACCTTTCCGTGTGTGTACATTCTGAGTTGTCTAATGCATGTTAAGACCAACATTGGCTCGTATAGGACACACGAGGACGAACATCGCTATAGTACCCGCAATAGGCACAACCTCATTAATAGTTTTAATAGAACGGAGAGAGCTAGAGATGGTCCTAATTACTACGGTATTAAATTCTACAATCCGAAGAAATTTAAATTGGCAATGAAAAGTTACCTGCTGGAGAAGGCATTTTATAGTTGGGAGGAGTACCTTGAGAATTATTTTGTAGATATGCCTGACCACTAGTCTGTGTATTTGCCTTTTGAACCATGTATCTATTGTTGTTGTTGTGTATACTGTATCGATGTGCTACTCCTTTTTTTTTAAAACTGTTTCCATTAATGTATCACCTGACGTGCGAAAATATGTATAATATGAATATCGCCAATAAATTATTATTATTATTATTATTATTATTCATTGTTACTACGCTTGTTACAGTATTATATCAAAAACATCTAGAAATTAACAAAAACCTTTATTACAGTAGAAAATGTGATAATGTTTTGGTATCAATTTTTTGTTTGTTAATTTTTAGACCTAAGTAATAAAGGTTTTTGTTAATTTCTAGATGTTTTTGATATAATAATGAAGATTGTAACAGAAAATGTCGAAGTTTACAGGTGTTCTACTTCAAATTCAAAAGTTTGAGGTTATATCTCAGAAACTGTAACGTTGCATCAACGTTAATAACGCCAGTAACTTCACATGGTTGCAAAATAGTTAATTCCAAAATTTCGTTAAATTCGGTCATAGAAGTACAAAAAGGCCATAGAAATATTATGCTGCCATTAAGACAATTAAAAGATCTGCCAAATTCATTAAAAAAAATGTAGGGTTGTCATTTAAAAAAATCTGATGTGGCCAGGCACATGACTTTATCATACTATATATAAAATTAAAAGTTTAGCTGCATGAGATTCTATTTGTTCGAGATCGGCCATGTCTACATTAAAATAAAAGTAGTAGAACTAGACTGATATGTCTATTAAAGCTGCGTTCGGATATTGTACTCCGTTGACATCGGGTACCCCGTCAAAATGATACGTGTTATTGGGTGTAAAAAGTGTAACGGTGCAACATACGAACGCAGCTTATATTGTGTCAAAACATTAGCGTGTGACACTAACTACTGTCATTAGAATCAAAATTTTTGACATATCATGGCTACTAGGTTTAATGCAGTACGACCGATCTCGATGAAATAGAATTTGCTCATGCAGCTAAACTATTAATTGTACCAAAAAATGTCACAGTCATAAATTATTCGGAATTTCCTCTTCTTTAATTTATTATTTAACTATTTCGACAAATTTCCAGAAATGTCGACTTATTTGCAAAATCTTTGAAAAATGCTAAGACTAAACCTCCAGTTTCTTTGGACCCTTTTCAACAGAAAGCTTTTCAGCTCTAAGTTTGGTCATGAAACTTCTAAATATGAAGTTTCGTCCCGATACCTTTAGTAGTTTCTCCGGAATCGTCGCCACAAAAAACGGGTACACACACAAACACACACACACCCACATCCACACACACACACAGACATTTTTTTGTACCTTGGTCAAAAATGTTCAGGGGACCCAAAAAGACATATTTCCGCTAAAATCTCAAAAAAAATTTTTGGCACGATTACAATACTTTACATACTACGTATGATAAAGTAAAAAGTGTCGATGACCTCATCTGTTAAAAACAATTGAAGGTAAAAAACTTAATTTGATATCATAAGGTGTATTTTGATAATTCTAAATCGACGTGTACGACGATTTTTTAAAATAGCAAACCGTTCTTGTGATTTTGTCATGTTTCCAAACTTTACGCGCTCACTGTAGATATATTTCTGTATAACTGAGAAACATATCATTCAAATATAGTGTGAAGGTGTTGCCCCACCAAATGTTAATTAATAATTAGCCTAATTAATCACCTTTCGGCCGAATTTCCTTAGGCAGACCATCCATTTCTAATAGACCACATTATTTTACGTAACATATAAAAATTGTGTGCTGATGTTTTATGAGAAAATGAATTTGTCGCGGGCTCTCGGTCTAACACCTTCGGTCAATGCAATTTGCAATTGCATTGCGTAGAGACACAAGTTGGCCATTGTATCGTACGTATCTTTTTATTCGAATCCAGACACCCGCGGATTCTCGCAATAGCCATTCACTATTTAATCGCGGCGGTCTATATTGTGATCCGGCCGATATAATACATTCGAGGACCTGTAGAGGGCTTTAGAATCGCCCGTAGACAATACGCTCTCCGCTACAATAAACTTTTAATCCGAAACGAAGAAAGCGCAATCCCGTCAAAAGGAAAGTGTGATTTTATTACGTTTTGTTCTGCATTATTGTTTCATCCGTCAGCATTCTATGCGAAATATTAGGTTCAGATTGCAGACTGTCGTAATGTGTATGCGGATACAAAAACGTATTAGTAAATCAAAACGAAAGAAAAAAGCATGCAAAATCACTTACCGGCCGCAACAAAACATCTTGATATTCGTCTCAATGGAATCCTTCGTCGAAATCTGATCCTTTGTCAAAATGGGGGCACTCTAGTGAAGAAATTAGGACCTACACAACAAATTTTTGATACTGTTACGAAACGCAAGAATTAAATTCGAAAAAATTAACTCACCGAAAGCTTGTCGGTCCGTAATTTTTGTAAATGTCGGTCGAACGCATCATAGTCTACATTTGAGTCACAACAACGGCACTAGCGGGTTAAAATTATCGCGACAGTCTTCGAAAATAAGACCGTGTTTCACATTTTCGCGGAGATCGCAGCTATTTTCTTCGAGAAATGTCAGATTTGTAACAAGCGAACTCGCGTAGTGTTAAATTTACCGACCGGTAACAATCGGGAACATGCAACGCCATCCCACGGCTAAAATAGGAATTACCCAACCAATTTTTCATACAGCCTTGAAACCCAAGAATTATATTCGAAATAATTAACTCGCCGAGATCGGCGGGGCCGCAATTTTTCGATATATCGGTAGCACGCATTATAATTCACATTTTAGTCACAACAACGGCACTAGCGGGTTAGAATTATCGCGATATTATTAGAAAATTAGTCCGTGTTTAACTTTTTCTCGGAGTTCGCGGCCATTGTTTTAGAGAAACGTCAGATTTGTGACAAGAGAACTCGCGTAGTGTTGAATTTACCGACCGGCAACAATCGGGAACATGCAACGCCATCCCACGGCTAAAATAGGAATTTCCCAACCAATTTTTTCATACAGCCTTGAAACCCAAGAATTATATCCGAAATAATTAACTCACCGAGATCGGCGGGGCCGCAATTTTTCGATATATCGGTAGCACGCATTATAATTCACATTTTAGTCACAACAACGGCACTAGCGGGTTAGAATTATCGCGATATTATTAGAAAATTAGTCTGTGTTTAACTTTTTCTCGGAGTTCGCGGCCATTGTTTTAGAGAAACGTCAGATTGTAACAAGAGAACTCGCGTAGTGTTGAATTTACCGACCGGCAACAATCGGGAACATGCAACTCCATCCCACGGCTAAAATAGGAATTACCCAACCAATTTTTCATACAGCCTTGAAACCCAAGAATTATATTCGAAATAATTAACTCACCGAGATCCGCGGGGCCGCAATCTTTCGATATGTCGGTAGCACGCATTATAATTCACATTTTAGTCGCAACAACGGCACTAGCGGGTTAAAATTATCGCCAGATTCTTTGATTATTAGAGCGCGCTTAACCATCGCTTAACTGTTTCGCGGTGGCCGCCGCCATTGTTTTAGCGAAACGTCAGATTTGCAAACGGCGATGCCTTGCGTTCTTAGAACCTGTCTAGCGGGAAATTTAAAAATTATAACTGGAACGATAATTTTACTGTATTTAAATTAATTTAAAAACCAATTACAACGTTATCAATCGAATATTAGACAAGAATATGATAAAGTATTGAGGCTTACCTTGCTGTACTTTATTTACATTAAAGTATATAAGCTTTATATGCACTCACTACAACTTAAATATGGGAGTTATATTTTAAAAATGCCTCTTTTAAAACAGCTTTTAAACACACAAAATTAATGTGTTCCTTCTTTATAATTATTTCTTAGTTAGTTTTTAGGTGCTGCGCTAACTCAAACCCAATACCAAGTATTCCTTATGAAGAAACTATGGATAAATACGATACTCGAAAATTATACAGCTGTCGTTAAAATATTCTACTATCACCAAAAATACTAAAATACATCCGTGGTTACCATAAATCCAGCAAGCAAGACACCACAAAACTAGCAGTGGTAATTCTGTAATTCTATGTCTGATACAACGCCAATGTTAACAATGTGGTCAATTCGATAGTATCAGACCTGAAAAAGATTGTACCGTTTGATTTAATAAAGGCGCAGAGCACTTCCGATTGGAAGGAAAACGTTCCGACAGCATACAGCATGGACGGAAAGATGACATTCGAGAAAGCAAGACATATTTTACCAGTGGCCGATGTATGGATCTGCTTTCTTCGAGGTAAAACAATCCTCAGTAGCGACGTGCAGTCAAACGTGTCTAACTCGAATTATTCTATAACTCGGATATTTTTTTGCGAACAAAAGGTTTAAACAATTTTCATACAGTTTTTTATCTCTTTAAGTTGAATGACGTATTTCTCAAATTTTTCTTTTATTTGAACTAATTTTTTATGCGTAGCCAATCCTTACTTGAATATTTCGGGCAATTATTCTATTTCTTGTCGATTGCTGCTGGAATTGGAGTTTCTTGGCATGTGCGTATGCAGTTACGATGGATTAGTGATAACAAGAGCTGTGAATTATATGCACTAAAAAACAGGGGTATATGCGCATATATTTTGTAAATTATATGCACTTAATCTTACTAAATATGCAGACATATGCTGAAAGGTAAGGTAAAATACAGACACAAAAGATAATATATTTGACAAAAATAAGTACATACAACTGGTACAAAAAAATGACTGAAGAAAACATGAAATAAGAACTTCTTACCTACTTAATCTAATATTTACTTAATGTACAGAAAATGTTAATTATTTAATGTTTCTGCAAATTTACCACCAAAAATGATTGTGTGCAATCTGACAATAATTGTTTGTAGGATGAAAACCTTCGTTCTATATCAACAGACGTGATTGGTACAAATTTTAGTTTGGTCATAATTGTGGGATCCATCTGCACATTTTCGTCATGGTGTCCTTGCAATATATTAGCTATTTTTGTCAGAAGACGAACCACCTTATTTTTTCTTAAAATGTCCCGTAATTTGGTTTTTACCTTCTCTGCTAATAATATCGTCTGTGCTGTAATATTGTCGATTCTTGTTTTTAAGGTTTGCACCATTTCTACAGATTCAGTGAGTTTATATTTTAGTCAGCAATCGCAAATAAACGCATAATTGGCTTTAATAAATGCTAAATCTTCAGGAAAGTCGGAACATTATTTAATATAATTTTACAGTACCGGATAGCCAAGGAATTGTTGGATGAGAAGGAGTTCAGAACTTCTTTTATGCCTTCAAAATTGTCTGTATACAATACACCTGCATTAAGCCAAGTACCCCACCTTGTAATAATAGGTTGCGGGGGAAGCGGTAACCCGAGTAATTTAGTTTTTTAATATAAATATTCTATACGCAATGGTGCTTTGGTAAATATTCTTTTTGTAGAATTAACCAAACTATTAATATCTGGATTAATATCGTATTTCTTCTGATTTTCTGCTGACTTCATGGGCTAAACACTAAACATGTAATATGAATTACATTATTGTAGAAAATCTTTAGATTGTCTGCTTAGTTTTATAAAATGTGTAAACAATGACAAAAATATGTAAATATGACCAAATATGCAATATTGTCTATAATATGCTTGAAAACGAGTAAATATGCAAATTGAAATCAGGCTTAAATGCTTTATTTTTACGTAATTCTTGTAAATACACAAAAGAACTTGTTCGCATATCAATATTACAAAATATGCATTTGGCATATAATCACAGCTTTAGTTATAAGTATTTTTTTATAACTAATTAGCATGACAGTATGTGATGTAAGAAGCTGTCGCAGCAGAAAGGGTCCTGGCTGCAGTAAATCAGTGGGAATTACGTTTTATCGGTAAGTGACGTTAGATGCAAGTCAAATGACAATTAACAGGCCCGTACGTATTCAATAAAGTTTGACTTAATTTTTGGTTTATTTAACAATTAAATGTAGGTTTCCAAAGATTCCTGCCCAGCAGGAATTATGGATACAGTTTGTAGACCGATGTATCTGGAAGCTGACAAAGTCCAGTGTTGTTTGTTCGAAGCATTTTACGAACATTTGTATAGACAGAACATCATGAATACAAATCGCGACTTCATTTTCCGCCTTTCCATCGCATACAAAGCTATATTTGCTAGACAGAGAATTCTACTTAGTGGAGGAATTCATGGGCCATCGTGACTAAAATGCACTCGATTTGGCTAAAATGTCGATGTACTTGTCTGTGACTGTTTCTTTTGTTATTTATCAGATTTTGTTGTTTGTTTGCTGTATATGTGACGGTTGCTTGTACATTTTACGAACAGCAAATCTATTGTATTGAATTTAGTTCTTAGTTTGTGTGCATGTGTTTGGTAGTGTCGTGCATCAACTTCTATAGTAGTGAATAAAGATGGAGTCTGTAGAATGTATATGTACCTGAAAGATGACAATGTCAATATCTGTAAAGATCGAACGACAATAAAGTGTTATTATTATTATTATCACCAAATCGCATTAAATATAGTAATTCTAGTTTAGTAAAACATAGTTTTGATCAAGATGTGTTGGATAGTCACAGAATATTATTAATTAAAAGTATTATAAATAAGGACACACATATTCGAATGTGTTACATCAGAAAAACAAAAATAAATATATCCGCCAGTATTCGATACCAAAATAGGAAAATGGTTTTATTTAATAGCCAGTAGGTTACAAAATGTTCATAATGATAAGTAAGTCAAACAAATATAAGATTTATTTTACATTATTTGTTATAACGTAAACCCAGAGTATTCTTGTTTATTATATACTTTTACTTTCTTTAGTTAAATATAGTTATGACGCAGTTTTCAGTATAAGAAAATCGTCGTCATAGCGTCTCCTTTCTATACTATCTCAATGCGTTTTTCTTAGAAAAAAAAACGTTAATTTCTGAGTTGAAAATGAACAAATTGAATGATTTTATCACGTGTTACGTGGACTTTATAACCAGTATTAACAAAATTTACAACAATAGGGGTTTTAATAAAAAACAAACAGTCAAAAATTGGTTTAGAACTATTTATTTATGCTCGGCAACTACAGACATCTAAAAAATACAAACCAAAAGTGGAACGTCCAACATCGGAAAGTAAAAAAGAACTGGGACCATTCAGACTCCGGTTATATCAATTTATACATAAGACATTATAGAAGATAATAAACCTACAATACACAACAACACTTAACATAATCGTTACTCCTTATTCTTCAAAAAATCCTTATTCCTCTCGAGCATCTCTTCCTTTTTATCCTTCTTAGCCTTACTCAGAAACTTATCCATCTCTTCGATATTTGTCTCCGAGGGAATCGCCTTTGGCGGGGGCTCCTCGGTGCCCGGGGGCCCGTCGTCTTTCTCTGCCCACTTTCCGTCGTATGCCTCTCTATCGACATACTTCTCAGAAGTGTAATCGTCCCTATCTTCACCTTCAGATAAGGGCCCCTCGTGCCTTATTGCCTCACCCTCAGTGTCCAAATATTTATTCACCTGATAAATAAATAAACAAAAATAAATAAACAGATAATTAATTTTTTAAAACTGAAGAAACGTATGGAGTTGTAAAAAGACATCAGCAAATAAAAATAAATGGATGTGGTTTGAATAAAATAAGCATGAATTTTGGGGTCCCACAAGGATCAGTCCTGGGACCGATATTATTCATTACTTACGTTAATGTAATTAAAAAATCTTTTGAAGGAAACGTTATGGTTAACCTATTAGGTGTTGAGGGTAGTTTGGAGGAGGTTAAATTATTCAAGGAGGACCTGGGGTTCTTGAAATGACCTATATATAAATGTTCCGTTAATTTTGATTTTCCCATGAGCGTTTCTCTGATAATTTCTTTAAAGTCAGCCGTTTGAAATATAAACAAAGCAAAGAAAAATAAAGTACATATGAAAGCTATTCTTGTTTCTTTTTTTTAGAATTTAAATTCGGAATAAAAAGCTGGCTTATTCCTTAACAAGCATCGAAAATAATCTGCTTTCTGACAGGTATATAATGGAAGTACTTATAAATATTGAGCTGTTTTTTTATAACCAACATGTCAACAGAGAGAAACGTTATTTATAAAATACGTCAAAAAATTCCAAAAAAGTGGCAAAATGACAGATATTACTCATTGAACAGAAAGTACTCTACCAGGAGAGCAAAAGTTTTCATATGGACTTATTTGTTTTTAAATTCCTTAGAAAGCTTTTCATGTACTTCTATGGCCTCTATACTATTTATTGATGCATAATAAACAATAGTAGTAAGTTTCATAAAAATTCTTAAATTATTGTTGGAGTTACGATTTTCTTTCGATTTATAGTGAAAATATGGCTGTTGTAATAAGTTTAAAACGCAGCATTTCTTTTTGTGGGAGTTTCATGTGTTTCTATGGCCTTTATAATGTTTATTGATGCATAATAAACAATAGTAGCAAGTTTCATCAAAATTCTTCGATTATTGTTGGAGTTACGATGCTTTTTCGATTTATAGTGAAAATATGGCTGTTGTAATAAGTTTAAAACGCAGCATTTCTTTTTGTGGGGGTTTCATGTGTTTCTATGGCCTTTATACTGTTTATTGATGCATAATAAACAATAGTAGCAAGTTTCATCAAAATTCTTCGATTATTGTTGGAGTTACGATGCTTTTTCGATTTATAGTGAAAATATGGCTGTTGTAATAAGTTTAAAATGCGGCATTTCTTTTTGAAGGGGTTTCATGTGTTTCTATGGCCTTTATACTGTTTATTGATGCATAATAAACAATAGTAGCAAGTTACATAAAAATTCTTAAATTGTTGTTGGAGTTACGATTCTTTTTCGATTTATAGTGAAAATATGGCTGTTGTAATAAGTTTAAAATGGGGCATTTCTTTTTGAGGGGGTTTCATGTGTTTCTATGGCCTTTATAATGTTTATTGATGCATAATAAACAATAGTAGAAAGTTTAATAAAAATTCTTCGATTATTGTTGGAGTTACGATTCTTTTACGATTTATAGTTAAAAAATGGCTGTTGCAATAAGTTTAAAAATCAGCATTCCTTTTTGAAGGGGTTTCATGTGTATCTATGGCCTTTATACTGTTTATTGATGCATAATAAACAATAGTAGCAAGTTTAATAAAAATTCTTCGATTATTGCTGGAGTTATGATTTTTTACGATTTATAGTTAAAAAATGGCTGTTTGCATTAAGTTAAAAAATCAACATTCCCCTTTGTGGGGGTTTCATGTATTTCTATGGCCTTTATACTGTTTATTGATCCATAATAAACAATAACAGCAAATAAATCATAAAAATTCTTCGATTATTGTTGGAGTTACAATTTTTTACGATTTATAGTTAAATCATGGCTGTTGGAATAAGTTTTAAAATCAGCATTTCTTTTTGAGGGGGTTTCATATGTTTCTATGGCCTTTATACTGTTTATTGATGCATAATAAACAATAGTAGCAAGTTTAATAAAAATTCTTCGATTATTGTTGGAGTTACGATTTTTTTTATGATTTATAGTGAAAATATGGCTGTTGCAATACATAGAAAACTAATCTAAAACCTAAATCAAAAAAAAAATTTCTTTGGAATTTAATAAAACCAATCAGTTGATACAAATGTTTTTTGCTCAGAATCAAATTTACATTCTAAAAAAACAAAGTTTTATATGGATTTATTTGTTTCTTCATTTGTTCATTTGTTTTATTTTTATTATTTTTAATTGTTTTACTTAGACTTACATTTTACAATGGTAAAACGTTCTTACATTGTTTCACATGTATTGTATTTTTGTTTGTTTGAAAAACAAAGACTAAAAAACTATATAGGTGCATACGAAAACTGTTAGTCAGAATGACATTCATTATCGGAAAACTTTAAAAAACTTTTAACAAAAGCGGGACAAACGTAAATATTTATTAAAATATATTTTTATACAAGAAATTAATATGTACAATTGTCTATTTATTCAAAGGCAAATAGCATATTAAAATACTTCATTATCTGTCTGTATTATGTAATTGTAATTTTACATCAGTATTTAAAACAAAAATTTCAAATCCGGTTTTCAAATGTCTCAAAAATTTGGTTTTAAAAAGAAACAACACAATCTATTATTTGTGATGTGTACTAGTTTTGAATTATTTTTATTAGAACCGTGCAGTATAACATAAAACGAAAATAATAAATATAATATATTACCTTCTCCTTCTCCTCGTGGGTCTTCTTCGGCGGCTCTACCGAATCCCGATCCCTGCTCCCGGAATAACTCCTACTCCTATCCCTTGACCTACTCCTATCATACCTCCTATCCCGATAATCCCTATACCCACCCCCTCTGAACCTCCCACCCCTCGGTCTCCTCCCCCCACGATTATTATAATACGGCCTACCGCCTCTTCCGCCCCGATAATCCCTATCATTCCTGTAATCCCGGTAATTCCCTCGTCCGCCTCTGGAATAATTCTGCCTCGGATTTTGGAAACGCGGCTTGTAATACGTTCCCCTGTCGTTGTAACGGCCTCGGAAACCGCCCCGCGGTCTGTACCGACGTCTGTCTCCGGAATAGCTCCGGGAACGGGACCTGCTCCGGGAATAGTACGAGCCAGAACGGGAACGGGACCTGCTGTAGTAAGATCGGGAACGGGATCGATAGCTGCGGGAACGAGAGCGAGACATGCTGGACGAACGCGAACGTGAACGGCTGTATCGGCCCTTTGAACGGGAACGAGAACGGCTTCCGGAACGGGGCCGGCCCGGGGGTTCTGGAGGCTTGCTGCGACCTGCGGAAGATTTTTTGAGGTTAGAATGGTGGTAAAATTGGGCGAAAATAGGGGTTCCCTCGCAATAAACTGTATTTTGTAATACATGGCAACAAATGAGAAACTGTTTTTAATATTAATTTTTCAGAAAATAATTTTCCGTGTTAACTTATATGAGGTAAAAACAGGTTACAAGTTAAAACTGTTAAATCTAATATAAAAAAAAATAATATATATGTATATATCACTGAGTTCCAATAACTAATATAATAATTTGGAAAAGTCTGATGTAAGAATTATAATAACATTTTAAATCAGCCATCCATATAGAAAAATTGTTTTTGTCAGCTATTAATTATCACTCGTAATATTTAGGGAAATTATTATACACGGTTAGTCAAAATTATCAGAACACCTAAATAATTTTCCAATCCTAAAAATTTTAAAAAAATTTTCCAGAAAAAGTTTTTATCATTTAAATATATTTATAATTTATAGGATGTTCATTGTATTTTGGAAATTTGGTAATCTTTCTTTTTTAAATAGAACCTGTATTTTTTTACATTCTTAATTCTTAGATTAATTCCAAGTTTTTTTTGTAGGAATCATATTTTTATCAAATGTATAACTTTTAAGTTATCAGCAATAAATCAAAATAAGTCAAAATTATCAGAACACCTAAATAATTTTCCAACCGTAAAAATATCAAAAATTTTTTCCAACAAAAGTTTTTATCATTTAAATATATTTATAATATACAGGTGTTAATTGTATTCTGGAAATTTGGTAATCTTCCTTTTTTAAATAGAACCACCGGTATTTTTTTACATTTTTAATTCTTAGATTAATTCCAAGTTTTTTTTTGTAGGAATAATTTTTTTATAAAATGTATAACTTTTAAGTTATCAGCAATAAATCAAAATAAGTCAAAATTACCGGAACGCCTAAATAATTTTCCAAGGGTAAATAATTTCAAAAACAATATCAAACAAAAGGTTTTGGTTAAAAACAAGCAATCGTTTAAATATAAATATATTTAATATATTTTATCGTTTAAATATATTTTTAATATATGTTCATTTTATTATGGAAATTTTGTAACATTTTCTTTTTCTAATAACACCCTGTATATTTTAAAATTTTAGGATTAAGATTATTTTAAGAATTTTTTGCAGGAATCATGATTTTATAGAATGCATCATTTTTGAGGTTCAGGAGAGCAATTAATCTTAATACTTAATCAAATATCATTTTACCTGCTATTTTTTCTTAATTTTTTTTATCCATTTGGTTAAAATAAAAGTTTGAGTTTTGATCAATTGCTTATAACTAAAAAATAATCCATTTTATAAAAAAAAGATTCCTAGAATAAATTCTTAAAATTAATCTTGTAAAAATATACAGGATGTTCAATTAGAAAAAAGGTTACCAGGTTTCCATACTAAAATGTATACTAAAAGATATTTAGATGGTAGCTTGTTTAAAACATGATGGTAGCTTGTAAAAACTTTTGAATTTTTTTTAATGTTCTACTTTTGACGAATTAATTATTTAAGTGCTGTTGTAATTTTGACTAATGTTGATTAATTGCTTATAATTAAATGATTCTTAAAAAAATCACATATTTGAAAGAGAAAAGGTTGCCAATTTTCTAGAATAAAATAAACAGCCTGTATGTTGAAAATATATTAAAGCGGAATCCATACCCCCTACGTTTTGCTTGCAAAACACGCAAAAGTTCTGAGGCTTTTTCTCAGCAATTAGTTCACATAATCGTAAAAGAAATACACCAAATTAAAGATAAAAGATATATAGTGATGTTGCGTCTAGTGGTAGATTTTTGATAGTTCTGTTCGTTTTTGACAAATCTATTTCTGAATATTACATAAAATTGGCTGACTTTGCAATTTTTTTACGAAGAACTCAGGTTAAAATTGAAAAAAGTACCACATAATAGGTCTAAGTTACACCTTCCTCTATAAGTGTACAAAATTTCACGTAAAAATATCAATATCTTACATGCTTTTTTCACTCAAAACTTTACTTCTTCGAGTACATGAATAAGTTATATTTTATCACGTAGCGTGGATACAACAACAAGTAATACATATACATTACCACAGCAAGTAATACACCTTTATCTACAATTTGATGTATAACATGAGAGAATTGATACAACATTAAGCTGACTATGGATGCTTATTTTATAGGGCGTACCAGCAGTACTGATTCCTCTTAAACCATAGTACCACCGTTTGATGCACTACGTATTAAAACAGACAAATATTAAAGGTATTCTTTATATAATAGAGCAAAAATGGAATTGAAACAATTTAATAAGCAAATTTTAGATTATAAACTAGTCTATTGCTTTTTCCTATGATTTCTGCTTGTTATTATTGTTTAACGTTGACAAAACAGTAACTTTTTAATTAGCCCACTAGTAGAATTTTTTTCCTGCTTTAAATGACTCTTCTATATAATGACTAAATTTTTTGTCATTATATTCAAACAATTATCAATTATTTAGTATAATTATTTCTGGAAAATATTTTCTAATGTGTGCAATCTATAATAAACCAGTTATAAACAAGAACTTATTCAAATAACATTTTTCAGTAAAGTAAACAGTAAGGATAATATTTTCCGAGATATCAACAATAAAAAAAAATTTGTAGATATTAGTAAGGTACAGGTACAAAAAAAAATGGTGGACAAGAATCACATTTCAACAAAAAGCACCACACCACCAAAGATCAACATCCTGCAGGTATAATTTTCCGATTACTGAAATCCCCCAATAAATAACCAACAAAACAAAATTCCACCCCTCAAAATCTACAAAACAAACAACCCCCCCAAAAAAAAAACCTAACCGTAAAATACTACAAACGAAAAAAACCCCACCTACGATTCCGACGAAACAAAAAAAAAAATACCTGCGTACGACCCTTTAGGTGGCGCACCGCGGGGAGGAAGTGGGGATAAGGCTGCGGCACCCGACGAACCTCTGTTAGGATCCTTCGGCGGCGGCGACATCAGCCTGAAATTCCCGAACTTGTCGAGCACCACCTGCCCCTGCGGAATGACGTTCTTCGGGGGCCCCGGCGGCGGCGGCTTCAGCTTCTTAAGCAGCTCCGACTCCACGGGTTTCTTCATCGGCATCTCCTTCATGCCCATCGTCTTCCGAGCGCCCAGCGACTTCTCCTGCGCGGGAGGCGGGGGCACGGGGGCCACTTTTCTCGGAGAGATGTTGTCCAGCTCTCCGTTGTTCTTGCCGGACATGCGTTTGTCCGATTCGTCGAGCCACTCCTCGCGTTCCGGTTTTTTCTTGAATCGGGAACTTCCCGCGGTCGCTTGCCCGATCTGCATCTTCCATTTCGTGGCCCCGCTGGCTGCGTTGGCTTCCGCGACGGCTAGGCGGGCTTTTTGTTCGCGGGTTGGCGAGGGGGATTCGAGGAGGGACCGTTTCGGGCTGTCGCTTAGTTCGCTCCTACGGGAAGATTAGATAAGTACTTTGTTTTCGAGAAGAATTGAGACAATATTTTGAAAATAATAGAAACATATTTTCGGCTACGCAATATGAGCCAGGAGATTGAAAAATGTGGCCAAAAGTCAATGTTGTAAAAGTTTAATTGCATGGCTTTTGATTAAATATTAAGCTGTTGGACCTTTTTACGAACCTAAGAAAAAACTTAAAATTATGCCTGTGCTAACTAAATTAATTCTTGGAAAGAATGAGAATCTAAAATACAACAAAAATCCTCGTACACGTTAATTTTTAATGATTTTGGAAGATCTTTTAGTTGTCTTACAGTAGCGGAAACATTTCATAGCCTTACAGAAGAAAATTTTCAATGGAATATGAAATTGTGGTTTATGTAGAATTATTTGCCCTGAAGACAACTCCGGAATCAAAAATACATTGATTGTACTACACTAAGAAAAATGGCTGTAAAATTACACATAAATCATTGTGAAAATTACAATAGAAATGTGGTAAGTATAAAAATTACACGTAATTCCAATTATTTTTACAAGTCTGTGTACTATTACAGCGATATTGCTGCTTTATTTCAATTACAATGATCGTTTAGTAAAAATACAACGGAAATATACCTTAAATTCGTAAAATTACAACGTATGTTGTGATTTTACTATTATAATAGCGGGTTTGTTGATATTGTAACGCTCAAACGCATGCGCTACGTTTGATCAGCTGCTTAGCAAAAGAACGCCGGCACGCACACCATCGAGTGCAATATGTAGTTGGGCGCGTTGTATTTCTGTCTCCGGTAAGTAACAATGATACAATGAACTAAAACTTATCTAGATACCATGTAGGTGTAGGTTAAAATACCATGTCACACTGCAGAACAATTGTATTGCCTTTGTAGATCACCAACGACGACAATTAGCCATTAGAAATTGATGTCTTACCGTTAACGCCATACCTGGATGAAAGCTGTAAGTACAGTCTTCTATGTTTCTTTGTGAAAATTTGCTTTAAGATTGAAGGGTTTTATACCAACAGAAAGATAATGTGCAATCTTCTTTTTAGGTTAACTTTTTTGTGTCTGTCTAATGTGTTTCCTTGTGCTTACAGATACAGATGCGGAACATCTTGCACCAAGTGTGTTTGTTAGAAAAAGAGTGAACGAGTATGTGTGTTCATGGTTGACCGAAGTGCATTGATATATTTATCCGTGTGTTTTCTATGTTTAAGTATTTGCGTACGCTAAGTATTTATTAATTGCTTCTCTGTAGTATTAATGTATTTTTATGTCCCTCAAACTATTTTATACTTGTATGCACGTCTACATATTTATTTTTTTACAAGTAATTTTATCTGTACAATTTTGTTTGACCGTTTGTACTATAACGTTTGACTGTGTGCATGATGTTATTGTTTTTCTTAATATTATATGATAGATAATGTTAATATCTACTCAAGATCAGAATAAAATTATACAAATAAAAAATACTGCTTATTTCATTGAATATTACACTGAAATAGATGTAAAATTATTACGCATTACCTCATATGTAATTTAAAATTACATTAAAATCGGTGTAGTATTTCAGCCAAATTCTTGTAAAATCACAGTGTAAATATACAATGACAATGTAAAAATACAATTTAAATGTAAAATTACACTGATTGTCGCAGGGCAAAATTTTTCAGTGTACTTGTAAACAGTAAAACAAGGCAATTTTAGTAACTTTTGCAAATTTATACTAGCTGAACTAATTGTTCTAGAAATCTCAAAAGCCCTTCTGCGTGCTAAGCAAAAAGGTCATGTCTGACATTTTGTTAGCATTTTACGTTTTCCGACACACTCTAAAGATGGAATGATTTATTTTATTTTATTGTTGATTTATTAAAGCTACAATATCAGAAGCAAAAGCACAGTACATCCTTAAACTTAACGTTCTACGACTTTTTACAAATGTAGATATGACGTCTTAGCTTACCACGGCAGTGTTCGCAAATGTTTTTGAACCATTGACAGCTATTCTTTAAGTGGTGTGCTGCTACGTCCATAAAAGAAATGACAAAAAAACTGAATAACCTGACGTGATATGCAATTTTCAAGCTTGGATTTGTATTCAGCGTCAAGAAAAAATAATTCAAAACACTTATTTGGTTTCCATAAACAAACAAAAGTTATCAATATTTTCCTAATTTTCTTATGAATCATTTTCTGATGTAAGGCCATTAACTTTCTATGTTAGCAATTAACAGATCTATGAAAATCAATACGGAAAATATGGAGTTGCCATTGAAAAAAAGTGTCGATGCCGCCATCATACGTCAAAAAGATTCGAAAGTTAGAGATTAACAGAGAAATAAAATCTGATATTATAAATGTGCATTTTGATAATTACAAATTAACGTTTTTTTAAATAACAATCTGTTTCAATGATTGTATCTTATATTTTGCAAAATAGTTAACAAGCGACAGAATAAACCCCCGATTTTAAAAGTCATTCCAAATTAATTACCAATTATTCTGTTTTACAAACACTTTTTTTGCAATTTGCTGGTTGTTGTTGAATTATTGCTTCTTTAGTTTAAAAACAGCAGTTTAAATGAAACATACAATTTGTATGCAAAGTGTTCACAATATCTTGTGAACAGTATTGTCATAATAGTCAAGGTTTTTTAAATATATCATACGGTTAAACTTTTTTAATCTCCAAATTTATCCACACCAGAAAATACCAAAATAAGAAAAATGACTTAAGGCTCCGTTTTAAAAACATCGCAACTTCCAAACGAAATATTTCGTTGCGATGTTTTTTTTTGCTGGGAGTGGTCTGCCTGGCCCCCACCAACGTCAACCAGGCCGCAGTTTTACGATAAGGGGAAGTTGGGGGGTTTAGAGGAAGCAGGCAAAGGCGGAGCATAGTCGACGCGGGTACATTCGAAGGGGAAGTACTCAGCCAGTTTGTCGCCGCGCGTCGGTGCTTTCGCTTTCGCTCAAGTTACAATGTATTAGTGTTCTCACTCATCACGGTCGCATATGCAAACCGGACTGCATACAGCTGGCTGGCGGCCGCCAGGCAGTAAAGGAAAATATATTGATTTAAGTTAGAGAGAGCGCGCTTGCTGTTATAATATTTAATCTTTTTAACAGGGTGACATACATACTGTATAGTAAATTGACAAAAATGTATTACCTAACTCATGATAACTCATCGGTGAATTATGGACTTCAATTTAGAAAGGAATTAATTAAAATCGAGCAATGAGGACCCAATACATCTATAAACATGCTGGATATCGAACGAACGCACGGCAGTGACACACAAAAATAAAAAAAAATAATCTGATGCGTTCAGGCACATTACTTTATCATACCATATATAAAATTAATAGTTTAGCTGCATGAGATTCTATTTGATCGAGATCGGCCATGTCTGTATTAAAATAAAACTACTGGAACTAGACGGATATTTTGATTATATTGACAGTAGGTATTGTCAAAACATCAGCGTTTGACACTACCTACTGTCATTAGAATCACAATATCTGACAAATCCTGGCTAACTAGTTTCAATGCAGCGATCTCGATAAAATAGAATTTGCTCATGCAGCTAAGCTATTCATTTTACCAAAAAATGCCATAGTCATAAATTGTTCAGAATTTCCTGTACTTTAATTTATTATTAAACTATTTCGACAAATTTCCAGAAATGGCGGCTTATTTGCAAAATCTTTCAAAAATGCTATAAGACTAAACCTCCAGTTTCTTTGGATCCTTTTCAACAGAAAGCTTTTCGGCTCTAAGTTTGGTTATGAAACTTCTAAATATGAAGTTTCGTCCCGATACCTTAGTAGTTTCTCCGGAATCGTCGCCACAAAAAAGGCACACACACATACACAGAATTTTTTTTTACCTGGGTCAAAAATAGTCCAAAGTTCCCCAAACCATTTATATAAATCCCAAATATTTTGTCACCTACAAGTTTGCTATATTTTGTAAACGTTTTGGGCGCCATGAATGCAAGATTCATGAATGAAAACAAATTCTGACATTGGCTATATCCAATTCCCGCTGTAATACTGCCCAATACAGTGCTGAACTAATATTCATTAGAGCCGACCCAAGTTCGTCACTGCTAATTGTCTCTTCCTGTCCATAAAACCGACATTTTAAATAAAATGTTCATTTGAGTCCTGTTCTGGTCTCTTTGTCTCATTTGTAATTAAATAATTACAATATTGTTCTTTTAGATTATCTATGCAATATTTTAACTTAGGTGGTACGTAGTCGTCTTTTACTAATTCGTCTAAAGGACAGACGCGGATGTTTAGGTATTTTGCCACGACTTCTACCCATTATTAAACAAATGTACCTAACACCTAGCAGGTATAACTACACTAAGTATAATATCATACAGTATATGACTTTTATCGTGTGTTAAATTTGTAAACCGTGCGTATAAATGTGAAATGCGAGAACTCTGTTCTCCCGATTCAATATACGCTACGGTCATAACACTCATAACTTGTGAACAGTCTAATCTAAAAATAGCAGTAGGCGTGGCGTAGTTATAGGCGGTGTTTAAAACTCCTAACGTCTGCTGTCTACACCGGGCCCGTAATATAGGCAAATTACATACATTTCTGGCAATTACGCTTTGTTATCGCAATTATAATGTTTAGATTAAAATTGTACTTAAATAAAAAATCTATTTTTGTATCATGAGTTGGGCTAAATGTTTTATATTTGAAAAAAACCAAAGATGTAGAAGTAAAATTGATTTTTATCTTTAAAAAAATTTTTTTTTCATCCAGCCCAACTCGTTATTTATCTAAGAAGTTACATAAAAAATTTCATAAACTTTGAACAATAAATAACGCTTTTATTTGCAAACGCGTTTTAGGAGAGGTAGAACTGGGTCTTAATATAGCTTGCTTTTACAAACGGAAGATTTTGACAAATGTTTCATAAAAACTAATAATAATGCATTTGTTGTGCTTCTAAATTTTGACAAAATGTCTTTTCTACAAATTTTTATATATTCAAATTTGTAGTATTGTAATCAAATCAACTGAACATATTAATTTTTTTTTAATACAATAAATTTCTATATTATTACAATTATTATCTTAAAAAAAAAACAAAATAATTGATTAACTTTTTAGTTTAGGTATTAGAGCATTTCAGTTTTCCAATTCCGTATTTTGTCAAAAATACAATAATCAAAATTAAATTATTGAATTTTTGACTCAAAAACGTATGGATTATTTTTTTTATTAAGCTAATTAAGAAATCAGCAATAATAATAATTGACATAAGAATAATTTTGACATAATTTTGTTTCTAAAGATAAGAACTTTCTTTACCTTAGAATTTTGGAAATCTGACATCAGATATTTAATCGGAGTCTAAGCGGAGCCTCAAATATCACAGAAAATAAATTTCAATTCACAAAATTGAC
The DNA here is from genome assembly GCA_963966075.1 of Aphodius sticticus. Lineage (NCBI taxonomy): Eukaryota > Metazoa > Arthropoda > Insecta > Coleoptera > Scarabaeidae > Aphodius > Aphodius sticticus. The sequence goes on along the minus strand of OZ014508.1, from coordinate 848,218 downwards.
ATGAGACATGAAAATCTAACGTGAGATTTTTAGTCATGTATACCAAATTCTTTTGGCCTCCTGGAAATGTTAAATAAGAAACTGAATACAAATATATTACAAACCTCTTTGTTTCTTTTTCGAGCGCATAGTACGCATTCAACTTCGATTCCAATTCCTCAAGATCAGGTAAACTCTCCAAGAACCTAAACAAAACAAAAAAAACAAAAATTTACCAACCGACCAAACAGATATTAAAACAAAACACCCACCTCTTACTATAACCAACTTTCTGCAACAGATAATCCTCATCGTCCGAATTCAAACCGTGCTTCTTACTCCTTTTATCCTTATCCTTAATCCCCAACTCCTTCTTCAACGCATCCCTCAACTCATACTCGCTCAGCTCAAACTGCTTCCTGCGTTTATCCTTCTTCCTCTTCTTCTTCGTCTCCTTCTTTGACTTCTTATCCTTCTTCTTTTTCTTCTTCTTATCCTCGCTGCGTTTCTCCTTCTTCCACTTGTTGCTCTCCTCTAAAAATTTCCTTACCTTATCCTCGTAGTCGGAGTCGCCTTTGGTCTGCTCGAGGAAAGCCCTAACCTTATGCTCGTAATCGTCGGGTTCCGGCGCTTTGGCCTCCGCCTGTTGCTCGAACGAGAAATCGAAAGAGCTCGTTGCGGCCGGTTTATTAAATTGGTAGTTCATTGGGGTATCGTGAGACGGGTCCATCATAGCCATACGTTTGCTGAGCGGCGACAACGAGCTTTGCTTCTCACGCCTGTGGGACCTGCGGGACAACACATTCTTATAATAATAATAAGGCTTATTTAGTTTAATAAGTTTAGTTTTCCTTAGTAGTAAGTAGTTTGGTTAGTTTAGTAAGTTTGTTTTCCTTAGTACAAAACTGATTAATATTTGGTCATATGAATTGGCAAGTTATTATTTATACATTCATATACTAAGGTGAGTACTTGATAAAGTTCCTTGTTTAAAGCTTAATAAAAAAAGTTTTAAAAGTTTAATTTGCTCAACATTATTGTCTCTCTTATTGTCTCTTAACTATGCTAGTTAACCTTGAGCATTGCAATACTATAGGGTATTTGACTGTATTAAAAATATGGTTTGTATTATAGTCATCCTAATAGATTACAGTTTAAGAAAACTATTTGTTATTACTTTTCAAAAAAAATTATGCTTTATTTCTATTAAAAACCAAAATTAAAATTGAATTTTATTCAAGTCCTATCACGTGATTGAAAACGCTCTGTAATTGGCTCAGTCTCCAGTGATGTCATTCATTAGTACGCTTAGAGCGCGTTCGGTTTGTCAGGGTAGGGTATGGGGAGAGCAATGCTCAGATAACCTGGGTCGGCTGTCTCTCTCTTATATGTGGATAAACGCCGTATGACGTTAGTCCGCCTATTATGCAGCGCGTCACTCTCACCGTACAATACCGGGTTATCCGAACGCGCTCTTACGCTTCTCCCGTTTGAATTTAATAGTACTAAAGTGCCATGTAAGCATAACTTTGTAGGTCAGGATAGCCCTAACCTTGAGCTGTCAGATCAGATAATACCTGGTTCGAAAATACGATAGATAACTTATTCTAGTCAGTTTTACTTATGTCGAAGCAATCTTCACAACAAAAAACACTTGTATTGGCCACTATTTATTTCATTTGGATTTCTACGAGCCAACCACTTTCTTCGCAGTTTCAAATCTTGCGGAACAGCTACAAATAGTTTATCCGGAGTTTTTCTTGACGTATCTTTGCATTGTGGATTTATACACCATTTATAACCCATTTTTATGTAGAAATTGTGAAAACAACACATCATACAACACAATTACCAAACGGCGACGATGCCGATGCTGACAGACCATATGGGCCGATTTGACATCTACTAACTGGTGACATCACACAACAGAAAGTATCGTTTTGGCGGGACTTTTTGTGATTCAATTTTTAACCCTGATTTTTATGAAATATTGAGGAAATAATTACGAAAAATAATGCATTTACAATGCAGAGTGAAGGAATAAACACACTAAGGTGGTTTTCCAATAATAGTCAAATACCCTATTTGTTAAAAATACAATAATCTAAGCTCAGAGACCACCGTGGCTAACAAAAAACAAAATCACACAAAAACTTTTTCTGGTATGCCTTTTTTGCAGTTTTTAGTACCGCTTATCTAAAAAAACTAGAAATAAGAGGGTGACCGGGTTCGCTAATAGCATCATAAGACCCTCCTGCAAATTACAGTTAACAGATCCTTCTGGAAAAGGAAAACGTCTTAGTGTTCTACACATCGGCTCGGAAGCAGGTATTGTAGATAACGGCCTTCTGCTATTTGAATCAAAAAAGATTGGCGACTACCACGAAGACATGAACAGCGACGTCTTCACGGAATTTATGAGAAATATGTTGCCACGACTTGAGCCTGGATGTGTAATTGTAATGGATAATGCTCCTTACCATTCCGTGAAGATGGATAAAGTACCAAACAACTCTATGCGAAAAGGGGCATTAATAGAATGGCTTATGTCAAAAGGCGTAACCGTAGATAACAGTATGTTGAAAGTAGAACTTCTAGACATGGCAAAAAAGTATACAAGTAATAACCCAGTCAACTATGTAATCGATCAATTAGTGGAGGAAAGTAGTCTCAAAATCTTACGATTGCCTCCATATCAGTGCGATTTAAACCCAATTGAATTAATTTGGGCCCAAGTTAAACATCATGTTGCCACAAACAATAAAACATTTAAGTTGCCGGAGGTAAAAACTCTGCTTCTTGAGGGTTTGGAAGTTGCAAATGCGGAACGTTGGAAAGCTTGCATCAAACATGTAGTCAGCGAAGAAAATAAATTATATCAACTGGACAATATTGTTGAAGATATTATGGAAGAGTTTATTATAACAACCAATACAGGATCATCATCAGATTTGTGGTCTGATACTGAACCATCTACAAGCGAATGAAATAAGGAATTCCTATTTATCAAATGACAAACTTTTCGAGTTTTCTTTTACTTTTTTAAACAGTAATATAACGGAAGACGTGTGAGGACGCTTTGAGAACTGCTGTCGGAGCAAATTGCTGCTCGTAGAGATATACGAGAATAAACTGATATTTTATTCCTTTTTTAGTGTCTTATTTCTTTGTTTGTTATTCTTTATTGATATCATTAAGTGTATTGTGTACTAATATTTACTAAAAGATAGAAGACTTAATATAACGTTTTAATATAACGCACTACATTACATAACGATGGCTAATTGACAAATCAGCGGTGCGAGGTACAGCACACCATTGTCGTGACATAACCTTTCAATTTGCCGCTATTGACAGCATATTGCTCCAGTGTAAATCGGGCTCAGTTTGCACCCCCACTACTATGTTCTTATCGTGAATAGGGTATAGAAGCAATCAAAACTTCTACATTCTACCACGTACTTCTAATGTAGGCAATAAACGCATTACCACCTAGGCAGTTCATTTATTTAATGATCTTCCAAACTATAAAAAAAATTAAAAATGTTACCAGTTTCAAAAATGCTGTAAAAACATATTTACTTCAAATGAGATCTCTGTGAATATTTGTATTGTATGGCATCGATGTATGTTACATTGTTAAAGTTACATTACGTTGTTATGTATCTTATCCTGTTATGGACTTATAGTCTTTTTGGGAAAACAAATAAATAAAAAAAGTTATACTAATAATATGAATAATAACAATAATTACCTTGAGCGACGCTTCTTGCGCTTCTTGAAATCAGAATCCCCCGAAGTGGAGCTAGAATCGGAGCTACTAGACGAATCGCTACTCGAGCTCTCGTTCGAACCCGAAGAACTCGAACTCGAAGTCGAAGAAGACCTCCTCCTACTCTTCCGTTTCTTACTCTTTTTCTTCTTCTTCTTCTCTTTCTTCTCCTCGTCTTCCGTCTTCAACAGCTGCTTCAGCGTATCGTTAACGTCCGGCTTACTAGCCGGCGCGCTGATACTCGGCAACAGCAGCTCGTTCGGCTCAATCAGATTCTTCGTCCCCTGCAATTTGCTCTTCAGAAACTCCAGCGAGTTCTGCGCCTCCTCGTGGAACGGAATGATCGTCAGACAACTCTGATACGCCTTACGAGCCTCCTCAATCTTATTCTCCTCTTCGTAGCTTCTGCCGAGAGCGACAAGAGTCTCGCCCATGTATTTACGAGCGTTCGCGTGGTTCGGGTTTAGCTTTAGCGCGGTCTCAAAGTCCTCGATGGCTTTTTGGAAGTTCCCGCTGTTGGCGAACAACGCACCTCTCGCGACGAGGCCTTCGACGTTCTTCGGGTCGATGTTTAACGCTTTGTTGAGGCACTGGAAGGCTTCCGTGTGCCGGCCCGCTTTGAAGTGGTCGATGCCGTCGGCAACGTTGCTATACGCCCACTTGCTGGCCTGCTGCTGACGGAGTTCCGACGCGTACTCTGGTTCGGGGAAACGGCCTCTGGAATGGACGATTTTTAGGTTATGTCGTGTGGAATATTGGTGATTTTTTTGGGAAGTCTGTTGTCGAGTTATTGAAGGAAATATTTAAGAAAAACTAGTCTAGAAACTATATTAAAAATTATTGGTTGTTTGAAGACAGAATGCACAAAAAATATATGAGGAGATATATTTGCAAAACCCTCTATTTTCTATGTCGACACAATGGCGCAATATTTAGAATTGTGTCATTTTTGTTGATGTATTTGTTTGTTTTAGTTGTTGATATCATAATTTTGTATAAAATAGTATTCCTTCCTGAATAGGCATAATAAAAAATAAGCAATTAGCATTGTTAAGTAGAACTAATTATTGCTGAGATTGCCAAGACAAATAATTGATAAATATTGTTGTCACTAAGATTAAATGAATGCAATAAATCATGAAGACAAGGTGATAAACCATAGGAATACAAATCTTTACGAATCTGCAATTGTTTTCATTGTAATTATTAAGTTTATTGTCTCAGAAAAATAAATCTAGAAAACCAATTCTGCAATATAACTTGTTTAAATTCTTTTTTAATAATAATTGTTTTTATATTGATTTGTTCTATACTTGTTCTATATAACATGTTGGCGTTTCCAAAGCTTTTCATTTTAAAAATTATGTTATGGAATATAATGTGTTATGTTATGGAATAGTTATGGAACATCAAACTTCACTTAAGCTGAAGCAAATACTCAATGGATTGCAATAAATCATGAAAATAAAGTGGAAATACAAATTGGTAAACAAGAATACAAATTTGCAACTATTTGCAATTTTCAATTTAAGTTTATTAAAAATAATAATCATGTAGTTTCTCACTATTAATTGAGATTGATTAAGTTAATTTGGTTTTAGTTCTCAAGTTATAACATAAAATAATAAAATTTTTGTTTAATAAAAACAAAAAAACATACTGGTTTTGTGGTTTTGACTTACTTTACAAGAAAAATGTCACATCTCAAACAAGGGTTTGACATTAGTATCAGTTTGTTCAACTTCATCAAATTAAAATTTTTTATATACTGTGACCGACAGTAATTTGGATACTAATAAAAAAACGTGTAACTTTTCAGAAAATTTTATTCTTAACTACCTCTGCTCTAGAATACATTGGCCAGACACCACGTGATACCCTCTTCTTAGTTTGAAACAACTATATTTATTTCCTTGCACGTACCACGTGTTACCACAAAACTATTAAAAACTTTTAAGTTGTATAGAAGTAACAATTATATTCAAATTAGGAATCACTGCCACTTATCTTGATTATAACTCGTTGATTGTTCTATTTATGAACCTAGTCAGGTAAAATTTGGAAGTTTGTAAATAGGGAATAGGTAAAGGAATAGGAATAGGTAAAGGAATAGGAATAGGTAAATAGGTTGACAGGGAAAAATGGAAGCTAATGGAAAAGCTAATGTTGTGAACATTAAACAGCAAATAAGAAAGTAGAAATCTACATAGAAATCATAGAAATAGGCAATAGATAGTTTATAACCTAAAATTTGTTCATTTTCATTTTTCTTTGCTCAAATATACTTATGAAGAATATTTTTAATAGTAGTACATCAAGCAATGGTACCAATAAAAATATAATTCTCATATAATTGAGCAAAAAATGCCTAACTGCCTGACCAATTTCTAATTTGGACCAAATTTGGACAAATGAGAAAAATTTGTATAATAAACTTTTCAGAAACTTTAATGAAGAATAAGATTTTCTGAAAAGTTCATTATACAAATTTAATGTGTTAAATGTGTCTTAAACCTAAAATGCAACAATTAGAATGTAATTATCTGCTTGCATGGACCTGGTGTTACCAAAACTTTGAAAAAGTCTTAAGAGTAAAGTACCTACCTTTAATTTAAAAGCTATGCAAAAATGTTATTTGAAAAAAGTATTTAGAAATATTAAAGGGCGCTAAATACAAAATTATAATCTACTTTGTCGTTCCATGAACACTAGGGATGGGCAATCTCGGTCATTTCAGTGAGCCGGTTCAGTCGAACCGGCTCACTAAAATGACCCGTTCAAACGGACCTGTTCAAAATGAAATAAGAAAGAACGACTTTCATATGGACCGACCGAGCGACCGAACCGTTCAAAATGAACGTATTTCATAGGTTATAGACGGATCTAGTGAACGAACCGTTCAAAAAGAATGAGACACACTACGCGCGCTTTGCTGGTATCTTCGTTCACCCATCGCAGCGGCCCTATGTGGCAGGGGGTCATTTTTACGAATATACCGACGCGCGACAGCCTAACTCCTGCGAATATTCTTTGTCAGAACTGGAATTTTCTGATTTAACTTAGTTTTTCTTGTAATTGATGTACTTTTTTGAACGGTTCTTTCGCGAACGAATCATCCCTAATGAACACCCAGTATATGGAACGTGAAAAACGTGAAAGGTGACTATATAGCTTTGGTGGTGTATGCAATGGAGAAGGTGATTATAAATTCGTATTTAAAAACCTTTATTTCCAAATACCTTTGCCAAATAACATTTTCGCATAGCTTTGAACATAAAGGTACGTTACTCTTCAGTGTTTTTCATAATTTTATTAACACCCAGGACATGCAAGCAAATACTTGCATTTTAATATTTGCATTTTAGCTTTAAGACAATCCAGACACTTTTTAGGAAGAATATTTTCTGAGAAATTAACAATAAAAATTTTAATTTTATAAAAAAACGCCCTGTATATGCAATGGAGAAGGTGATTATAATTTTCATATTTGGCGACCTCTAATATTTCTAAATACAGAAAAATTTATGAAGACTAGAAGTTTCTGAAAAGTGATACTTTCTGAAAAAATTATAAATTTTGAATTGGAGAATTTGGAATATATTCAAATATTTTTTCAACCTTCTGCAGTATGATATTTTTATTAATTTTGAAGAATTCTAAAAAATTTAACCAAATAAATTTCTCAACAAAGTTTAATTTATAAATGTAACGTAGGATAACAAATTCTATACGTACTTTAGTCCCTCCATGATGCTGTTGTACGAGTCAATGCCCATTTGCGACGCCAAATAAGAGATATTATTCGGATTGTTGAATCCAACGCTCTTCTCCAAGACAGTCTCATAACTGTCGTTCTTGTGATCCAAAGCCTTCCTGAAAAACACAATTGTACCTTCTAGTTACAGACTGCTTCGACCAAAACTACTACAAATTAGGAATTTTTTTCGTTATTAAAAAAAAAAAAAATAATTCTGGCACAGTCCAATATACCTCTCCTGGAATAGAAATGTTTGTGAATCTGGCAGCAGTAAATACACACTGCGATAGAGAGAGAGAATCCTGAATAAACTGGACTAATTTTTGTTCTGAAACATCTCGTCTGAAACATCTTGTCTGAAACATCTTGTCATATACATATTCCACTTATATTATCTCTCAATATTTTTCTTCTCGACCATCGGCTTCGTATTTCTCTTTTAGTTTTGGAATATCCAGACCAGACTCACAAACACAAAAGCTTAAAAACTGTACTATTCTTCATTAATACATACCATACGGGCGGCAAAAAGTTTTTGTGTACAATTCCTCGACAAATTAGTCCGCAATTTAAGCGTTTTTACTAACACACAGAGATCTATCTGGTATTTTCTCGGGTATCTTTTTCGGTATTAATCAAAATCCCTCGTATATATCGTATATAACGGTTTTGAGCGTCGACATTACTGCAGAAAACATGCTGGTATAAATTATAGTACAAACCATAATAACAGGAAGTATTATACACAATTTAATCATCTCACAAACGTCCATAGTTGGCTCCTTAAAGTCAAAAGTTTCTCACCTGGTCACAGAGCTGCCCGTCAAATTTGCAACGAGCGTTTTGATTTAGCGCAAAATGGCGGCTGTTTTATTTTGTACGTTTTTGAACCCAATTTCGTGCGCTCTAAAGATGTGCAAACAACACATACACACAGTTCATACATGGATGTATTTTATACATATAGATAGTGTTTTTGTAACCTTAAGAAACTTATTAGTGTTATTATAGTTCGTATCAGATACCTACGGATAAAAACAATTTCTTTTAAATTCTACACCAATTCATAGATAGCATTAGGCAAGTTGGAATTCTTATGAGATGCGGTCGCTTCATTTCAAGGAAAGATATACAAATTAAAATATATAAATAAAATGACGATTTTCAAAATTATTTTTAAAAAAAATTTACAAAACGGGGATAAAATAGGCATCCATTAACATAAATATCTCTAAAATGTTAAGATATGTGACCCCGCACGAAAGAATTACCCTAACTGCCATCTCTCGTTTCGATAGTATTGACTCCTGTGTTTGAAGGCCCATAACTCTAAAACTATTGAACAGAAAAAAAATTAAATAAAGTATGTCGTACTCCTGAATCATTTCTACATAAGTTACTGCTGCTTTGACGTTGATCGAGTACAGTCGCTTGCCTTGTATAAATTTCCGCTTCGTCGATAGATAATTTGAGCAGTTTCTTTCAATTGTGTTGTTTCTTGAAATTTTGTGTGAATATCTGTTTTTATTTTCCATTTCGAATTTGTTGTTTTATAGTTAGAGCTGAATTATTTTTTCGATTTTATAGTTGTACTTAGTTTGAAAATCCTGCAATGAATCGTTTGCTAGCCGAGTTTGGCAATACTTTCACGTTTGTTAAGAAAGGGGCAGTGGTTTGCAATTTCTGCTCACGAAATTTAATTATTCGTAATAAACAATGTCTTCGGGCTCATGTAAAAACAAAAAACACATGGAAAATGTATCAGGAACGTCGACTAAAAACTTTTTTGATGATTTATGTGAAACATTTATTTCTGCTAATACACCTTTCACAAAAATTAATAATCCTGTTTTTAAAAAATTTATCAAGAAGTATACTGGACGAGACTTACCCGATGAATCCACAATTAGAAAATATTACGTACAAGGGCAATATGACAAAATAATTTCTACAATAAAGTCAAAACTATCAGATAAATATATTTGGGTTTCTGCAGATGAAACTACGGATATGAAGGGTAGATGTGTGGTCAACGTCGTTGTTGGATTGTTGGAGACGCAAGACTTATATAAACCCTATTTAATATAATAATAATAATAATAATAATAATAATACGTTTATTGAAAACTCAGTGGAGGCACATTCTACAAAATATAAACATTAACTTAATCAACCCACTAATCAATCTACTCAGTTTCGCTGTACCGTCAAAGCTGAAGAGATATGTACAATAGTAAATGACGCCATAAAAAAAGTAGGAATCACAAACGCTACCAAAGTATTACTGTTTGTTTCTGACGCTGCTGCGATTATGTTAAAAGTTGGAAAATTACTTAAACAACATTTTTCAAATATTCTTCATTTGACACGTTTTGCACACGCTATTCATAGAATTTGTGAATTTATTCGGGAAGAATTTCCAGACGTGAATTCGCTAATAAGCGCATGGAAAAAAATTTTATTGAAAGCTCCTTCCAGATTGTCTCTTCACTAGGAAAAGTGCCCTAATCCACCTTTGCCACCACAACCAGTTATTACGAGATGGGGTACATGGTTAGAAGCGGCCATTTATTATGCAAGAAACTTTGATATCAAACCCTTCGTCTTAAATTTGCCTGATGAAGCAGTTAGTATTAAAGACTGCAAAAAAGTACTATCATTGCAAGATTTGCATGAACAATTAAAATTTATTGATACAAATTTTGCGCAAGTATTGCCAACCCTAAAGTTTCTAGAACAACAAAATGTTGTTCCAAATACAGGATTTAATTCCTGTACGAAAGGTTACAAAGCATTGAAGCACCAATCAGTAAAAAATTACAACAAAAAATTGATGCGGTAATACATAGAAATCCGGATTTTAATATTTTAAAACAAATCTCTACGAATTCATTTACGGATGAAGGAATTTGTCAAAAATATTCCAATTTGGTGTTGGTTTATTCTTTTGCGCCTGTGACTAGCTGCGATGTAGAAAGATCATTTTCAAGGTTTAAAGAAATTTTAACATCTAAGCGAAATAATTTTACTGAAGATAATTTTGAAAAATATGCAGTAATACAATCGTTCAATTCATATCAAATAAATGAGTAAAATATTTCAGTGGGCACGTGTTGCATATAACTACGACAAACATTTAATATTAAATTCACTCGGTTTACTACCGACCGCCAGCCGCTTCGCGCCTATGAATATGAATCCAATCGACCGCATAAGTCGTCATTGACTCATGCGTGCCCGCTACGCACACCTCATAGCTGGGCGACTTCTAGCACTACGAGACATACATGTTTGTCCGGCCACTGGTAACTTTTATTACGCAAAAACGAAAGAAAACAAAAACGCCAATCCATAGAAGAGGCTCTAAATGCAACCTGAACAAAAATTGCAATTTCGTGGCAAACGGTTTACGAGAAAAAAGATTGGAAACCGAGAGATAAAAAATGTTGACAGTCACACAACTTATGTAGAAATGATTCAGGAGTATGATACACTTTATTTCAATTTTTTCTGTTCAGTAGTTTTAGAGTTATGCGCCTTCAAACGCAGGAGTCAATATTATTTCTGAACTTTAAAACAGCAATAAGATCATTTTATTTTGTAAACAAAATATCTTTGCAAATAAAAAATAAAACATAAAATTATACTGTAAGGCTATATTTGAATTGAAATGAGGGGCACGCATAAAAATTCAATCAACTTGACCAATTCGAAACAATCAATTTCCAACAAAACAATTTCCATGACTGCAACTTTTGATAATTCGACAATAATTCAACAAATTCGTGAAAAAAAAACGGCAACACTTACTTATAGACCAATGGAAAATCATCGGCGCCAACTAATCCCAAAGGCGGTCGGTTGGGAGGGCCGTTTGGATCACGGGTGGCCCCCTTCATGCCACACACCATCTTATCAGTGTCTGGAATAACCTCCAAGACCTCGCAACACACAGAGTCATTCATCATGTAACTCCTGCTAACGCCCTTGCGATCTACCGCAGGAATTATATTAGCGACTGGGCAAAAAGCCTATATAGAAGAACGGAAAGAAAAGTTAGTAAATTATGTTTGTTAATTTTTGTTCGGGATAATTATTATACCTTTACATTGATATCTGCGACATAATAGACAGTAGCTCCGATTCCTGTAGTGCACAGAACTTTCAGCATCATTCCAGACTGTGTCTTGCTCACAATACTGCCCAAGATGAGGTCCCCAATTTTAACATTCTATGGAATAAAAGAAATTCTTATTATATGTCCTAAAAATATCTTTTAATTAACGTTTTGCATCTGACGTCAAAAGCTATCAAGATATTTTAGATAATTTTCGACTTATCTGGACATATTTTTCAACTAAAATTGCCTCTTGCCTTTAGAATAACTTTAAAAGAAAAGGAAAAAAACAGGAAACCGAAACTGTAATGACCAAAAATAAAAATAGAACTAACCTCAAAGAAATAAGTCAGCCTCGTTTGCTTATCGACAGACAGATAAGTTTCCAATGGGGGCATGATAGCGTACATATCTTCGGTAACGACAGAATCCTCGGGTGTTTTGGGCTTTTCGACCAGTTCGCTCGAGAAAATAACGTTAGCCTTTTTGACGATGAACTGCTGCAACTTGAGCCGTTTGCCCCGGTCCTGGAACGAGAGATGTTTGCTCCGTTTGTTGTACATATCGAAATTCAACTCTCGGACGTTATTTTTCGTAAGGTCCTGCTCGCCCCTTTCCGACTCCCACATCTTCTGCAATTGCTGCCCGTGAAAATTCAACGCTTGTTGCACCAGCTGAGAATTAACAGACTCCATTTTTGGGGCCGTGCCTCAGTCTGTCGACCGGCCTACGACGTAAGTATCTGGAACCATGCAAGTCGAGAAAATTTTCAATTTTGGTCAAATTCGGGTAGCAGACGTAAGTAAATAAGGTCTGTATCCAAAGAGACAGTCAAAACCCGGCATGCGAACGTGATTTTGAACCAAAGCCGACGCCGTACAAAGGTACAAAATGGCGCTGCTACGGATCGATTAAATAAAAATACTATTTTACTGATAACTGCGCTGCAACAACGTAACGGCTGCAAAGAAATAAATTAACGATCGAGGAATTATGCGATGCCACTCACCGAAAACCTATCACGGTTAAATAATAATTTCTTCTACTACGGTTCACACAAATTTATACGAACATGGTGCAAATTACGTTTGCCCACTTCCTCGATAAAAACACTAGCGCCACCACCGCAAACAACGTCCGACGTCAAATATTTGAGTTCAATTTTAATACTACTAACGCCATCTACAAATCCAGATTCTCCGTGTCCCTAATAAAACTGTTTTTTATATATCGTCTACAGCGTTAAATAATTAATTATTTTTAATGTTTAACACTCCTCATTATATAAACAATAATATTTTAATCCCAACAAATTTGTAACGAAATAGTCTGGATAGTTTCAAATATTCAGTTTAGTTTTGTGCCACTAGATGGCGTATAATACACTATCCTCTGCTGCTAATTTCATCTCATTTCAGGGTTTGCGAAGTAAAAATAATTAAAAATGTATCGCCAATTAACGAAAATTAACCACATCCCCTTTAAACGGCTAATCGAAATCAAACCAACAGCATGTATGATCAATTTCGCCAGGAATCAATCGACCGGTATGCCTAATTTTTAGGTTAGATTTACCAAAACATTGACCCTATTTTTTCTCAACAGAATCGAAGTTTAAGTCGCAAAAGAAAGACTTTGAGGGAAGGCCACTGTATCTAGATGCACAAGCAACTACGGCTTTAGTAAGTAACACTATTTATTTCGATAGTCAATAACGTTCGAGTGTGTTTTTGTAGGATCCTAGAGTTCTTGACGCTATGATGCCGTATATGACGGCGTATTATGGAAACCCCCATTCGAGGACGCATGCTTACGGGTGGGAAACGGAAGAGGCTGTCGAAAAGGCTAGGGAACAAGTTGCCAGTTTGATCGGGGCTGACCCAAAAGAAATTATATTTACATCGGGAGCAACTGAAAGTAATAATATTGCTTTGAAAGGTGTTGCTAGGTTTTATAGTGCTAAGAAGAAACATGTGATCACAACGCAAACGGTAAGTTAAACTGTATAGGGTGTTCTAGTTTTTTTTCCCGCGAAACCTTTTAAAATAATACTGAAATAGGAGACTATAATATAGTATTTAGAAAGTTTTTCATATGTTTGAGATATTTATATTTATCAAGATGTATATTTGTTTTTAATACACAGACCAATAACTTTTGTAATTAATTACCACTATTTTATATTTTTTTTAATGAAAAACTAAAGAAATTCACCAATATGAACTGAAATGAAATATTACAGCTGTAATATTACAGTTATTATTCATCAATTTTTCTAGTAATTTTGTTTTAATACAGACTAATAACGCCACACGTACACTTACAGGAACACAAATGCGTCCTAGACTCGTGCCGCGCACTGGAAGCCGAAGGATTCAAAATAACCTACCTCGCCGTCGGAGAAAACGGCATAATCTCCCTCAAAGATCTCGAAAAAGCCATGACCCCCGAAACATCCCTCGTCTCCGTGATGTCCGTCAACAACGAAATCGGCGTAAAACAACCCATAACCGACATCGGAAAGATGTGCAAGGAACGCAAGATATTCTTCCACACGGACGCTGCCCAAGCCATCGGAAAAGTCCCGATAAACGTCAACGAGATGAACATCGATCTGATGTCGATCAGCGGCCACAAAATTTACGGCCCAAAAGGTGTCGGGGCGCTGTATGTGCGCAGGAGGCCCAGGGTGCGTCTGGAGGCGCTCCAGAGTGGCGGAGGGCAAGAGAGGGGGATACGGAGTGGAACGTTGCCTACGCCTTTGGTCGTGGGGATTGGGGAGGCGTGTAGAATTGCGCAGAGGGAAATGGCGTACGATCATAAGTGGACTGAGAAGTTGAGTAAACGATTGCTGGATAAGATATACGGTTCGTTGACGCATGTTATTCGAAATGGGGACCCGAAGTATACGTACCCCGGGTGCGTGAATCTGTCGTTTGCGTATGTCGAAGGTGAGATTTTGGTTTGTACTAAAGATAATAATGATAGTTTTGTTGTCCGATGAGGTGTGTGCCTGGATATGAAAAGGGACCAGTTGACCGAAATTGAGTTATGAGTTTTTTTAGATAGAATAAGTTATGGCAAAGGTACTCCGACATTTTAAGCCGATTACCATAATGAGAAATTGAAAAAAAAATTATTTAAGTTGCTGATGCAAAAAGTAAACTTTTGAGCTATGACGCTCCAAACTTTTGCAAAGTTTAAAAGTTAATAACTTCACGCATATTTGGAAGTTACGCCGACTCCAACATTTTTGGAACAATTTCAATATTAGTTTCAAGATTTTTAGTAGAATTTATTATTTCATTATTCCGTTTAGGTTTTATAGGTTTTTTAATCTATAGCGTCATTGGCCTGGGGCTGCAAAATAGTGTAAACTAGATGTAGTGTAAACTATCATCTTCTCTCGAGTCTTAAAAAGACTTAAGCATTCTCGTAAGGGGTTTTTGGGGTCACTGGTTTCAAATCTGATTTCGGATTTTTAGAATTCAAAATGGCGGATCTAATATGGCGACTAAGCATGTAATTAATTGTCGGATTAGGAAGAAAACAGAAATATCTGATGTTAGATGTTTATAATTCAAATTGCACAGAATGCAATCTGGCAACAACATATGTATTTCAACATCTGTCAGCTAAAAATCCAAATTTACGAATTCAATCTGACGACGTATAAAATACAAAAAAATCAGATACTATCAAATTATTTTAAACGTTTAATGATAAGAAATAACCATAACTAGGTACACAAATCATGGAAATACGATCATAATAAATTTATATAAAAACTAAATTTTTATAAGCTACGCTTTATAAACAAAATTACAATTTTTGAAAATGTTTCTTAAAATTTTCCATTTTTTTATTCATTTTATTTATTTTTTCAAGCTTTGTCACCGGTAATCTCTCCACATACAAAATTTGGACAAATTATCCAAATTTAATTTTTTTCTAAATTTTGAAAAATTTTTAAGATGTTTTATTGATTCATGTTATTGTCAGCGAAAATCTGTCTACATGCGAAATTTTAACTCGATTGGACACTGGGAAGTAGGAAAAATATCGATTACAAGATTTGAACGTAACAAACAAACAGACAAACAAACAAACAACAAGTGAAGTTAATTTGAGTGTAGTGATTGTCCTGGAATATTATATAACTTTGTAATTATATTTTGTACAAAAAAGTTTATAAACTGCTACCACACCGACATTTGTTTGTGCCACTGTATGCGGCAACATCGTAGCGCGCTAGAACGTAGCATGATATCGACAACTGGTCCCTTTTTCGTTCGCAATAAAAACGCATTTTTTCATGCGTTTCCAACCGCAGACAAGCTTCAGACGAACACATCTTATAAAAAACATAATAAAGAGACCAATTAAAATTAAAATGTGTATTTTGAACCAGTTTAACTTTATCTGCGTAACTAGAAACGGACAACTGGTCCCTTTTCACATCCATGCACACATATAATAAAATGTGGGTGGTTTCCTTAATCTTAGTTATATTAAAATTCTCAGTTACCTACTGTTTTGTGTTAAATGAGTTAAATATTACAAAGAAAAAACAGAATACTCAACAAAAATAATTTACAGGATACAAGTGGAGAATTAAAATAAACATATTCAAGAATAGCAACATTAGTATTTGATTTAAAACCGATACTACAATAAAAACTATATTTTCTAACACTAGAGACAAATCTGATCTTCTCAAAAATACCAAACTTTATAAACCTAGTTGCTCAGATTGTACTGCAGTGTATCTGGGTGACACCAGAAGAAAAGTCAATACTAGAATCAAAGAACATCTTCGAGATCTGACAATTTCAGAATTTGGTAAACACCTTTTTACCAGCAGGCACAAATTTGAAATAACCGACTCCAGATTGCTTCACAAATGCAAAAAACAATCAAAAATAAAAATACTGCAAGCATTCAAATGTTTTACAATCAGATTTATTTGTCGATTCTGTAATATTTATCTTATTTGATTGTAGCATTTGAAAAAGTCTCTAGTAGGACACGAAACATGTAGCAATAATGTAAATATAACCAAGAATAAGGAAACCAACCACATTTTATAATATAATAATATATGTCTATAAGGTAAACGTCCTAAATTCAGACATTTCTGTTTAGTTTGATAAAATAAGAAATCTACAACATTGAACATTATTTAAGGACATCCGGTTTGTTGATTTGACATTACACTTATCTGAGAGAAGTTTTCTTTGAACGCAAACACTGTATAATTCGGTTGAGGTTTGTTTGGGATTGACGTTCACTACGAAAAATAAGAACTCGGTCGAGTTCCTGCTCTGATGTGAACTGACCAACACGTGCAGCACTATGTGTGTAAAGATTCATGTCATTTACCTGTTTCAATGTGTAATTTTAGTTGAATTGTTATCGTGATGTATGTGGAGATGTTTGTCATCGTAGTTGCTTTAAGAAACTTAATCGTAAGTAGTAACCTTTTTCGGTCTACTGAATACTGAATGGGTTTTTGATATTTTGTAGTTTTACGATTGATGAAGGAATAAAATATTCCAAAAAATTGCGATTAAAAGAACATAGTTTTTATTTTTCGTAGTGTACGTCAATCCCAGACAAACCTCAACCGAATTACACTTATCAACCCACACTCGTTTCTTATTCTACCAATGGTCTATATAATGGTCAGAATATAACCTAGAAGTTTGACTGATCTTGATAATTGAGTGTTACGCTAAAAGTTGATTTTTCCTTATAAAGTAACTGCAATTCGACTTCTTTTTACATCACTACAGGATAACTGTAAGTAAGAAAATTCTAATAATATCTATTTATTAGAATAGATATAACTATATATCTAGAAAATAAACTGCTTCCGGGTTATGCCGTGTGTCAAGATTTGTTAATGCTGACGTTTCGCGAACCATGTTGCTCGCTTCTTCAAAGCTAATTGAATACTGAGTATTAAAAGCTGAGCTTCAAAGCTAATTGAATACTCAGTATTCAATTAGCTTTGAAGAAGCGAGCAACATGGTTCGCGAAGCGTCAGCATTAACAAATCTTGACACACGGGATAACCCGGAAGCAGTTTATTTTCTAAATGATTCTGGCCGTGAAAGCCTACGTACTTACTATATATCTATTATATATATAATAGAATATAACTATTATCAATTTTCTTTAAAAATGAATAGCCAGATATCTTTAGAACGAAATATTTGTTCAAAAAAGCTGACATAGTCATTAGCACCACATAAATATAAATTCTACAGTTACAAATGTAACAAAAATTCCTTAACCCGTCGGAATTTGGGGCGTTTACCTTATTTGTTCTAGTTTTGGTAGTGCAAAATTCGTGTAAAATAACTTACAAATAATTCATGAAAAAATAAAGTCTTCTCATTATTAGTAAACGTAATGTTATTTTTATTTGATCGTAGGTGAATCTCTTTTAATGGCACTGAAGGACGTAGCCCTATCTAGCGGGTCAGCATGCACATCAGCTTCTTTAGAACCTTCGTACGTCTTGAGAGCAATTGGAGCAGACGAAGATTTAGCTCATAGTTCTATCAGGTATGTCATTAACATCATTTTTGGGCAGCAGCAATAAGCAAACTATCGTTATTTTCTTGTAGATTCGGCATTAGTAGATTCACAACAGTTGAAGAAATCGATTATACAGCGGATAAATGCATACAAAACGTGACAAAACTAAGGGAGATGAGCCCCCTATGGGAAATGGTGCAAGAAGGAGTCGACTTGAAAACTATACAATGGTCTCAGCATTAAATAAAACCGATCGTCTTGTTATTGTATATTTTTTATTAAGATTTTAAATACATAGGATGGTTATAATTGTACAGCGGGTCTTAATATAGTATTTAAAATTTAGTATGTACTGAGTTGTTTTGATCCTTTTATGTAAAATGAGTATATTTTGTTTTATTTTATTATACGTGTGTAAATTAAGCGAAAATTTTGGTCTAATAATAAATTATTCGAACCCTAGTTGGCACAATTTTTTTAAACCGATCTTAAATATAAATGGACTAGCAAAATAAACGCATTCTAACATAATCACAGTGCTCGGACGTTTCATTTTCAAAACTAAATTATAACTTTACGTAAACGCTTGTGTGCTATTTATATTGGCACGGATCGTTATAATAACGATACTACTACATTTTGAAAAATTAACAATCTTGGTTACTTTGGTGTCGTTAATTGGCAGTTCTCTACTAATTTTTTCAGTAGCAGAGAAATACCGTAATACACTCACTAGCAAAAAGAAACGGGCCACCTAAAATATTGTTAAATTTTGATCTTCCGTAATCTATTACATATTTAATATATTGGTTCTTCCTATGCAAGCTTTTCTTCTTTCAACATTATATTATGAACAGTGGCCGCACAAAAATGTATATTTTCCAGTGTCGTGCATGGGACACGTGCTGGTGGGGATGCGAGCGGTTAGCCGGTCTGGCTTCAGCTCATGTGCTGTTGTACATACCAGAACACCTGCTTTGGTGTTGATCGAGTACAGTCACTTGCCTTGTTTAAATTTCCATTTCGTCGATAGATAATTTGAGCAGTTTATTTCAATTGTGTTGTTTCTTGAAATTTTGTGTGAATATCTGTTTTTATTTTCCATTTCGAATTTGTTCTTCTGTTTTATACTTAGAGTTGAATTATTTCTTTTATTTTATAGTTGTACTTAGTTTGAAAATCCTGCAATGAATCGTTTGCTAGCCGAGTTTGGCAATACTTTCACGTTCGTTAAGAAAGGGGAAGTGGTTTGCAATTTTTTCTCACGAAATTTAATTATTCGTAATAAACAATGACTTCGGGCTCATGTAAAAACAAAAAAACATATAGAAAATGTATCAGGAACGTCAACTAAAAACTTTTTTGATGATTTATGTGAAACATTTATTTCTGCTAATATAACTTTCACAAAAATTAATAATTCCGTTTTTAAAAAATTTATCAAGAAGTATACTGGGCGAGACTTACCCGATGAATCCACAATTAGAAAATATTACGTACAAGGGCAATATGATAAAACAATTTCTACAATAAAGTCAAAACTATCCGATAAATATATTTGGGTTTCTGCAGATGAAACTACGGATATGAAGGGTAGATGTGTGGTCAACGTCGTTGTCGGATTGTTGCACCCGCAAGACTTATATAAACCCTATTTAATATCTACTCAGTTTCGCTGTACCGTCAAAGCTGAAGAGATATGTACAATAGTAAATGACGCCATAAAAAAAGTAGGAATCACAGACGCTACCAAAGTATTACTGTTTGTTTCTGACGCTGCTGCGATTATGTTAAAAGTTGGAAAATTACTTAAACAACATTTTTCAAATATTCTTCATTTGACACGTTTTGCACACGCTATTCATAGAATTTGTGAATTTATTCGGGAAGAATTTCCAGACGTGAATACGCTAATAAGCACATGCAAAAAAAATTTATTGAAAGCTCCTTCCAGATTGTCTCTTTACAAGGAAAAGTGCCCTAATCTACCTTTGCCACCACAACCAGTTATTACGAGATGGGGTACATGGTTAGAAGCGGCAATGTTTTATGCAATAAACTTTGATATCATCAACCCCTTTGTCTTAAATTTGCCTGATGAAGCAGTTAGTATTAAAGACTGCAAAAAAGTACTATCATTACAAGATTTGCATGAACAATTAAAATTTATTGATACAAATTTTGCGCAAGTATTGCCAATCATAATGAATATAACAACAAAATGTGGAACTTGCAAGCAGTTTTCAAAGGATTGAATCCCTGTACGAAAGGTTAAGCATTGAAGCACCAATCAGTAAGACATTAAAAAAAAAAACTGATGCGCTAGTACATAGAAATCCGGATTTTAATATTTTAAAACAAATCTCTACGAATTCATTTACAGACGAAGGAATTTCTCAAAAATATTCCAATTTGGTGTTGGTTTATTCTTTTGCGCCTGTGACTAGCTGCGATGTAGAAAGATCATTTTAAAGGTTTAAAGACATTTTAACATCAAAGCGAAATAATTTTACTGAAAATAATTTTGAAAAATATGCAGTAATACAATCGTTCAATGCATATCCAAGAAATGAGTAACATATTTCAGTGGGCACGTGTTGCATATAGTTACGACAAACATTTAATTTTAAATTCACTCGTTTTACTACCGACCGCCAGCCGCTTCGGGCCTATGGATATCAATCCAATCGACCGCATAAGTCGTCATTGACCCATGCGTGCCCGCTACGCACACACATAGCTGGGCGACTTCTAGCACTGCAAGGCATACATTTTTGTCCGGCCACTGATTATGAAACACCATGTTATGCTATGGAATAGTTATGGAACATAAAACTTTGTCAGATTTTAGGTGGCCCCATTTATCTGCCGGTGAGTGTAGAATTTATGCCAGTGAATACGTAAATTATTCAACAAAGACAAGAATCATCATTCGGTTCCTCTGCGTTTGATATTTTGAAACCGTGAGCTTCCATCGACTGCAGTTCCAATTTTGACCTGTTGGACTGCACTAATTGTGACGCAATATCCGAAAACATTTCTTCAATGCCCTGCCCAGTCTTACACGACGTTTTATACGTCTTACTTATCAAATTATGACACTGCTCACTACAAAAAAATATATATTACCAATTTTATTTACCTAAATAACTAATTATATACCAAAATGCGTCGATATCGTTATCAGTGACCTGCGGTATCCTATTCACTGCATCTAACTTATTCCCGCATAAGAAAATCTTTGCATTTTCCGCGTAAGTAACGATATCGAGTAAGTGCTGCGACAAGATATGAAAAGACGCGGGATTATCCAACGAAAAAACGAGTATTGCCGCTTCGGCAAATTTATAGTAACTAGAAGTCACCGAAGCTACGCGTTCCATGCCACCTGTATCCCATAATTGCAACTAAAAAACGAACACAAATAATCGGGTTCCAAGCTGTTTTGATTTTAAACGCTAAAATACCCTTATATCTCTATCGTTTGTAACTCTATACACTTTATCAAAGTGGTCTAAACCCAACGTCGACTGTCTGTCGGTAGCTGTTACGAAAGTATTGTTTGTAAATCTGCGAAAGAGCGAACTTTTTCCGACGCCGTACTCTCCGCAAAGAATTACTTTCTGCTCGGGTATTTTTACTGTTGCCATCGTTTAATTTTAAAGGGAAACAAACAACAATGTTGACTGTCAAATTGACGTTTGTTATTCCCTGAAGTTAGGTGTTTGATGTTGGTTCGCCAATCGCCATGGGAGAATTTGTTTGAATTAATTGTGCTAGAATTCTTAATTGTGTGAATTAGATGGCAAAAAAACGAATTACATTATATGTAGTATAAATAAACACAGAACAAATCAATTTAAAAATAACGTTAACAGGTGCGGCCATCTGTAGGCATACGGTTAGTACCGCACTACTGGCGGTAGTTTTCGATATTGTTCATAGATGGCGATATGGGTATTAAATTTAAACTTTTTAATTTTTATTTATTTTTGAAATAATTAGTGATGCCTTCTTGGAACCGAATTATAATTTCCTACCGTGGAAAATTTACCGTTTCTCTATCTTTTTAGATGGAGAAGAGACATTTAGAATTAAAACATAACCTAATAAACTAGTTATGAGCAAAAAATTCTTTTATTGCTTTTCTGTAAAAAAAAATACATGTGCAGAATTCCTGCCCAAATATCTGTTCTATGTTGCATTCAACCTTTATTAGGTACATAAACAGAAGTGATTATGCTAAAATTATTATCAATAAACTAATGATAAGAAGTCCAAAAGTCATCTATACACTTAAAAAGTTAATAAATAGTAACCCGCAAATTTTACAATGTCATTATCCAGGATGGCTCTGAAAGGTATAAAAGTTCTTGAATTTGCTGGCTTGGCCCCCGCTCCATTCTGCGGCATGGTCTTAACAGACTTTGGAGCGTCTGTTCTAAGAGTCGATCGGGTGAGATATTATACACAATATTAAAATAACAATAAAATAATGTTGTTTAATTTAAAAATCAAACAGGTTGGAGGAAACGTTGCTTTGGATCCACTTGGCCATGGAAAACAATCGATAGCGTTGAACTTAAAGAACCCCAAAGCAATCGAAATAATCAAAAAATTAAGCACAACGGCAGACGTTATTCTAGAACCGTTCCGTCCGGGAGTTATGGAATCTTTAGGCCTTGGTCCCGAAGTTTTACAAAAAGAAAATCCCCGTTTAATTTATGCCAGATTGACCGGTTTCGGACAACAAGGATATTATTATAAACGTGCAGGACACGACATTAATTACGTTGCCGTTTCCGGGTTATTATCCATGTTTGGAAGACACGGCGAAAAGCCGATGTTTCCCATAAATGTAGCCGCGGATTTCGGGGGCGGAGGCCTAATGTGCGCTGTCGGAATACTTTTAGCGTTAGTCGAACGTTCAAGCTCCGGTTTGGGGCAAATTGTCGACGCTAACATGGTAGAAGGTACCGCTTATTTAGGGAGCTTTTTATATCGTTCCCAACACTTACCATTTTGGGGAAACGAACGCGGTCAAAACTTACTCGACGGAGGGGTTCATTTCTATGAAACGTACGAGACGAAAGACGGGAAATTTATGTCCGTCGGGGCCCTTGAACCTCAATTCTACCAGCTGTTAATAAAAGGTTTAGGGCTTTCCGAAGATGAAGCTTCACAATACGGTGACGCAGAACAACTGAAAATTGTCTTCACCGAAAAGTTTAAATCGAAAACGCAGAAGGAATGGTGTGATATTTTTGATGAATCTGATGCTTGTGTGTTTCCGGTTTTGTCGATAGATGAGGCCCCCGTGCATCGGCATAATAAAGAGCAAAATAGTTTTGTGGAATGCAAAGATACGGGTAGGAAGATTCCAAATCCTGCTCCGAAGCTGAGTAGGACTCCTGGGGCTTCGGCTGCTGTAAACATTCCGTCCAAACTTGGGGAACATACTGAGCGCGTTTTAACGAGTTTAAATTATAGTAAGGCCGAGATTGATTCGTTGGAATCGGAAGGTGTTATCGAAAGTTGCAGGAGTGCAAAATTGTGAATGATTTGTTACTTATAATATACTTTTTTACGTACAATATATATTTTTATAAGGATGTTATTAAATTTAATTTAGAAATGGTTGTTATTTATTTACAAATTTACGTGTTGTTATACTTTTATAAGGAAGTGACTTGCTATTTTACGAGACTGATGATTGTTTTCTTTTTAAAAATACTATTTTTAGGCTTTTTTTGTTAATGATGGACTTTGGGCACTAATCTACAATAAATCAATTGAGTTGCTACTTTTTAAGTATAAAACTTGAGTTCATACTTAAAAAAAAAGAACAGCAACACATCTCAAATTTTTTTATTTTTGAATTAACTGAAGAAATTTAAATTTAAAAAGGAACATACCGTCACTGTTATTATTCATCCAACCAAAGTTTATTTATCTGAAGTCAATGATGTTTGCACTACACAATATAAAATTAGTATAAATAAATAAATAAGTACTAAAATACAGCGCAAAACAAAAGATTTATTGAAAAATAGTATAAATTAAGCGCACGAATCTTGCTTAAGATATAGTCAACAGTAAAATGGAACCAGAATGTACCAAAAATGATTTGTTATTAATAAATCGATGTTTTCAAAAGCCTCTTTTTGTATAAGAAAAAGTCCTTGCAAAGGTTTCTTTCAAGAAAAACTTCATATTTTGTGTTGTGCCGTTTTTGATAAATAGGTAAGTTAATTTAATTACGTAGAATTATCTTGTTGATATATAATTTTTAGGCATAGTGACAGTATTCTAGTCACGTAGACATTATTCTTGAATATTTACATCAATTTAGAAAAAAAAACGAATCAAAGATGTATTGTTTTGGCATTGTGTCACTTTTCTGGATATGTACTTAAAAAGTAGTGTGTCAGCACAATTGTGCAGTATTTAGAGTTGTGTAAATTTTGTTGACAAAGTTGTGCGTATTAGTTGTTGATTTAAAAAAAAAAAGGAAAATAAGTGATTAGCAACATTAAGTTAACGGACTAAATTATTGCTGAGATTGGTAATATAAATATTTACAAATCTGCAATATTTGTTTAAGAGATTAAGTTTTTTTTGTTTTAATCCATAAATTTATATCACAAATTAATAACAAAAGTAAAAACTAAAAGTATTGTTTTGCTTGACTTATGCGATTTGTTGAACTTCGACAAATTATATTTTTTATATATCGCCCCGTGTATTGTGAAAGCGTCATCAACGAATAAAAAAAAAAAATTTCATATACAGTTTGTTGTTACAAATACATATACAGTAATGGTAAAACTTAAAACAGATCGTCACTTTATACACTAACGACTTAAAAACAACCACTAAAACGAGATAAATTTCAAACATTTTTATTAAACGTAATGTCCCTTTCTGGTTCAATTAAGCATCAAACATAAAATGTTAATTTACAACATCGTACCATACCAACAAGTGATACAAGCTGTATTTAAAACAGGAAAAACCTATAATTGTGTTTTTATTCATCCGACTGAAGTTTAATTTTACTTGAATTCAATGATGTTTGTACTCTACACAATATCAAATTAGTAAATAAGTAATACAATACAGCATAGAACAAAACAATTATTGAAAATTAGTATAAATTAAGCGCACAAATCTTGTTCAAGATATATTTAATGGTAAAATGAAACCAGAATTTAGCTGGTGCTCTGTACCTTACCGTGATACCCGATTTCTTCAGTACTCTACCGATTCTCTCTGATACCCCACTTACGTATGGTAAGCAAACGAACCCCTTTGACTCTTGCGGTTCCTCTGAGACTTGCAGTTTTCTTTGTGTGACACCCCGTATGCTAGACTTGGTGTATCCATTCTGACGTAGGGCCCACTCCAAGTGTTTCCGTTCGTCGTCCAAGGTGCTAGAGTCGCGTACCTTCTTAGCTCTGTTGAACAAAGTGTTAATAACACTTCTCTTCTGTTGGGGGTGGTGGTGTGATTTGGCGTTCAAGTACCGATCGGTATGTGTCTTCTTACGGTAGACTGTATGTCCAAGCCTACCCGTTGACGTTCTGTATACCAGCACATCCAAGAAAGGCAGCTGATTATCCTCTTCTATTTCCATCGTGAATTTGATGGAAGGACTAACATTGTTTAGGTGGTTAAGGAACTCAGTAAGTTTATCTCTACCGTATGGCCAAACCACAAAGGATCGCCGTCATATCTGACCCAGTGCTTGGGTTTGAAAGAACTTGACCTAATGGCTTTTTCTTCAAACAATTCCATGAAGAAATTGGCGATTACCGGTGACAAAGGTGATCCCATGGCTGCACCCTCTACCTGCTCAAACATCGCTCCCGTCCATTTGAAGTATGTGGTGGAGAGACCTCTACAAGATCCGGTACATCGGTTGATAGACCTAGGGGGACAAGTGTTGTCCAAAGGCCTTCGACTGCCTCCTTGAGTTTAAGTTGTATGTTTACTATTGATGTCAATATGCACCTGTCTTATGTCTTAATACGACAATTTTCGATTTCTACTTCTAACATAACTCTTTTAATAATAATATACTCTATGAATGCTGGGAATGAAAAATCTGTAACACCAAAATTCCAGGATCAGTAATTGGGCAAGATGGGAAGCTCGATTTTGGAAGGAACAGTGTCAGAACCTCTGGGGTCCTGTAGGTGTATGTTTATGCTTTTATGTTATTATGACATATAAATGTTCATATCAGTTTTGGCTATATTTATTGTAACGTTTAGAAGACATGAAAGAACGAACATACACATAAAAAACACAATAAATTCTCTCTAAAAATATATTTTTATTCAAAACCAACTATTTTGTGATAATTGGGTGATAAAATTTAAAAGACAACAAATAAAATAACAATAATATATTTTAAATATTAAATACATCTCAATAAATTGACAATTAATAATTCCTTAAGCAAAAACTCCACATAAAAATAATCTAAAAAACAAACGGCTTCTCCTTTTTAGTGCTACTGCTTATAAAGTCAGCATAAGACGTGATCAAATCATCCATTTTGTACCCTTGAGAAGTCTCGCACAGGAATTTCGTCTTTCGCATAACATTTCCAACGGTAAGATGGAAATACGTGTTACCGGAAGACCAATTGTTCAAATCCGAGAACGCATGAGTAACCAGAATATCCTACAAACACAAACGCACAAATTAACAACTTTTCTTAACGAAACGAAAAAAAAAAGCAACAAACCTTTGTATGCGGATGAATAATATTCACACCGTTCTTATTAATAGCTATAGTAACTATTTCCGGGTAAGTAGGTTCCGAGGATTGTTTCACCTCGAAGAACGTAGAACCAAACGTCGGCCACTGGTAAATAATCTGCAAGAATTTGTGTTTTGCTTCTTCGACTGTCATCTTTCCGTCCATGCTGTACGCTGTCGAAATGTTTTTCTTCCACTCGGAAGTGCTCTGCGCCTTTATCAAATCAATCGGTACAATCTCCTTTAGGTCCGACACTATCGAATTGACCGCGTCGTTAACATTGGCATTGTATCGAACACGCAGAATTAACGCTGCTAGTTTTGTGGCGTCTTGCTTGCTGCATTTGTGGTAACCACGAATGTACTTCGGTAATTCTTGGTGGTAGTAGAATATTTGATCAGCTGCTGGATCTTTTCCGGGTATTGTATTTATCCATAATTTCTTCATGAAGAATACTTGGTATTGGGCTTGAATTGGAGCAGCACCTAATATAGCAAAGAAATAGTTATAAAGAAGAAAAACATTAATATAATGCGTTTAAGGGCTGTTTTAAAAATGAAATTTTTAAAATGTAACTCCTCACTAAAATGTATGTGCATATAAATCTTATATAGTTTATTGTAAAGTACAGCAAGGTAAGAATCAATACTTTTTCTTAATCATATTATTGTCAAATATTCCATTGATCAAGTTTTGAGTTTTATTTGAATTAATTTCTCTTTGAATTAAAATTGTCATTCCTGTTATAATTTTTAAATTTCCCGCTAAACGGGTTCCAACAACGCAAGGTATCTCAGTTTGCAAATCTGACATTTCGCTAAAACAATGGCGGCCGGCCTCCGCGAAAAAGTTACACGCGCTCTAATTTTCTTAGAACCTCGCGATAATTCGAACGCGCTAGTGCCGTTGTTGCGACTAAAATGTGAATTATAATGCGTGCTACCGACATATCGAAAAATTGCGGCCCCGCGGATTTCGGTGAGTTAATTATATCGAAATAATTCTTGGGTTTCAAGGCTGTAACAAAAATGGGTTTGGTAATTCCTATTTAACCATGGGATGGCGTTGCATGTTCACGATTGCGTTGCCGGTCGGTAAATTCAACACTACGCGAGTTCGCTTGTTACAAATCTGGCATTTCTCGAAGAAGATGGCCGCGTTTTCCGCGTAAAAGTTAAACACGGTCTTATTTTCTAATAATGTCGCGATAATTCTAACCCGCAAGTGCCGTTGTTGTGACTAAAATGTAAACTATAATGCGTGCTACCGATATATCGAAAGATTGCGGCCCCGCGGATCGGTGAGTTAATTATTTCGGATATAATTCTTGGGTTTCAAGACTGTATGAAAAAATTGGTTGGGTAATTCCTATATTAGCCGTGGGATGGCGTTGCATGTTCACGATTGCTACCGGTCGGTAAATTCAACACTACGCGAGTTCGCTTGTTACAAATCTGACGTTTCTCGAAGATAACGGCCACGACCACCGCGAAAACGTTAAACACGGTCTAATTTTCGAACAATTCCGCGATAATTTAAACCCGCTAGTGCCCTGATTGACTCAAAGGTGGATTGAGATGCGTGCTACCGACATTTCCATAAATTGAGGACCCGGAAGCTTTCGGTGAGTAAATTTTTCGAATATATTCCTTGCAATTCCAGAAGGTAACAAAAATTGCTGGTAGTTCCTATTTTAGCCGTCAGATGACGCTGCATGTTCACGATTGTGTTACCGGTCGGTAATATAACACTCCGCGAGTTCGCATATAACAATTCTGACATTTCTCTAAAAAAAATTGACCGCGATCACCGCGAAAATCTTAAACACGGTCTAATTTTCTAATAATTTCGCGATAATTCGAACCCACTAGTGCTATGGTTGCGACTGAGAGATGAATTGTGATGTGTGCTACCGATATTTCCAAAACTTGCGCATCTGCAATGGTTTGGTGAGTTAATTATTTCGATTATAATTCTTGCGGTACCAAAAAATTTGTTGTGTAGTTCCTATTTTAGCCGTGAGTGGTTGTTGCACGATCACGACTGTATAAGCAACCTAGTAATAATTGACGTTTTGGTAGAAAATGGTCTGCTTGAATGATTCTCTGTACGAATAGTTCTAGTAAAACGGTTATAGACGTTATAATAACCTAAAAATTGTTGCTTACCTTGCTGGTACGGTTTTTCATTCTTCAAATTTGGAAGAAATAAGTCGTTCTAAATTTTATTATACATATTTGAGCCCAAAAGTTGAATTGTTTATTGCTATAATATAACAAACACAGAAAAGCGTTGTTTTTATATAATTAATGGATTTATGATTATAATTCATTGACTATTTGTTGGAATAGCTGCCTTTTTTGCAACTAACTGCCTTTTTTACTTGAATTGTGAACCTATTAAACACTGCCATGTAAAAATTAATTCAAGTTGCAAACTAAGCGGTTCCACAAAAAGTTATAAACTTTGAATAGATATAAAATTAAAAATAAAGCAATTATTCAAAATTTTATTGGAAAATTATCTTCAAATTTTATACACCACTGAAATTCTAGTAGGTACTTTCTTTATTGGAATTTGTTACTGTTATCATGCTTTAATAATATTGATATTGTAATCAAAGCATTAGTTTGGTTATGAGATGCTTTTCACACACAGTGAAAACTGTTTCTGGTAGGATTTTTTTCTGTACAATCTGGTTCTACAAGCAGAAATACCAAATTGTGTCTTCTTTTTTACATATTTTACAGATTATTGACAGTTTTTTAGTACTTCTTTTTCAAAAACTACATTCTTTAGATTCTACAGAAAAAAGCATATTAGAAACAGTTATCAGTTTTCTGGTTTTGTTCATCGTTGGTCAGGATACTCGCATAATTTAGATTATTATACAGGGTTATTGGCACCTAAACGTATTTACTCCTTTAAACAGGTTATAGTAGAGCCCATTTGCAAGCTATTTCACTGAGAATGCATGAGATATTTTAATTCTTACGATTTTTGGAGAAAATGCTGCCTATGTCTATTTTAGCAGTTTGTTTTTTAAGTCTTATGTGTTGCAAATTGCACAATTTTGAACAAAATATATGGTATAATAAACTGCAAGACTTCTTATAGATTTCTTTTAAAATATGTTACCATTTGTTAACCAATACAAGATTATTTTTTTTTTGGTATAAATAACAAAAAAAATCTCTTTGCTACTCACTATTCCAACTCGGTTTCGTCTCCTTCACCCACGTGATCAACTCGTGCAGGAAGTCGTAGAAGAAATACCCCTCCGGAATCGAAAACACCTTATCGGAAATCATCACGAACAGGCTGAAACCGTCGCAAGACATCAGACCCAACCGCTCCGCGATCGACTTACAAAGATCCGACGCCCTCGTCAGCGACTCAACCTCAACAGCCTCGTCAGTATCGTCCGGGAAATAAACCTTATGGTAAATCTGCAAGCTACGATGCTGAATAGCGTCAACCTCCACCGAATACGGCGGATATTTCCTCTGACCGATCTTCGCGGTTGCTTGCAAACGCTGTAAGCAAGCGTTCGCGAATGGATGCACCCTCGACTGGATAAACTTAGTCAATTCCGGGAGCAAACTAGGGCTGCACGAAAATAATCCCGTCGATAGATATAATAATTCCCAACCTTTTTCTTCGCTGGCCGCGAGACGATTGAACGTCAACTGGCGCATTATCTGGACGTAGATTTCGTCGCGTAATAGTTCGCTCGTAAAAGCTCCGGAGAAGATTATATCGGTGAATTCGTTGCAGACTTTCGGTTTTTGCGCCGGGGCGTCACCCATGTATTTCAGGATAGCGTTGAACGCTTCCACGGCTTGTTTCGACAAGTTTTCATCTTCCAAAACCTTTTGGAGGTGCGGAAGGTGGATCGGTTGGTTCGTGTATTTCCATAATTCCTCCCGAGAGGCTCTTCGAACGGTGTTTATAACCGATGTTTTGTTGACGGTCGTGCGTCGACCAACTCGGAAGTTATCGTTTGCGTAAGTCGCTAACGTGTAAAGTTTCATCCGCTGAATGGTGTTCATCATCGGGGCCGACGGTTGCCTAACCTCAAACGCTCCTTCTTTCTTGAAAGCTCGTAAAATATCCGCCGGAGGTTTATATAGAGTAGGTAAGATGTAAACGTGTTCGGTAACGAAGTCCCCAGTGGTCCCGTTACACTCCCCGTAACCCCACGTCGAGGACATAATATCCTTCCCGGTTAAATTATTCTTTAGCGTAATCAAATCCCCCTTTTTATGCGAAATAAACGAATCTGACTCTTTCGTGGTGTCCTGCGTGGCCACGACGTAAACCGACCGTTTTTTCAAACCGTCCAACAGATAAATCATCAAATTATACAAATTCTCCGCGTCGGGACTCTGGAATATGTAATCCTCGTTCCGAATCGTGCTAAACGTAATATTATGCAACTGAAACTTCGTGTTTTGTTGATAATTAACGTAGGCGATATCGGCGAAGGTCAACTCCAATAAAATCTGTTCCTGATCATCGATCATGTAAATCCCCGTCCAGTTCACAGCGATTATCATGTTATCCTTGGGGAGATCCGGTCCGGAGACTTTGATGGCTTCGTAGAATTTGGAGAAGAGAATCGGCCAGACGTGCTTGGCGTACTTGACGATGTCTTCTTTCGCTTTGATCGGGGGTTTTTTGTCTTTGACGCAGGCGCTCTTGTTGAAGGCGTCGATGATTTTTTTCTCCCAATCTTTGTTGAAGTCGCCCTTTTGGACGATGTAAGTAGGGGTGTATTCTCCGATGCGGGTGTGTAGGACCGTAGGGTCGATTATCAGGCCGTTTTCTATGTAGTATTGCTGCGCTATGAGGGTGGCTACGTCTCCGTCGTTCGGGCATCTGTACTCTCCGAATTTCATGCCTCGGATGACCTGGAAAATGAGGAATTAGAGATGGTTTTGAAGGGAGAGACGTGTCGTAGAAAAGGCTTTTTTTTACTTTGTGCATTAAAATAATACCTACTGAGCATTTAATAAATATAAATATGTTACATACAAAGTGTTATAATGAGCAATATTGTATTCGAATTGTGCCCTAAAATGAATATCTTGTACATCTTGTACAAATAATAAATAATTAGCAATAGATCTACTGCGCATCAAAATTATTGCTGGTGATTTAGAAGATTTGTGTGTTAATGATAGCCCGTATTTTCAATGATATAAAACCTTATTAATTAATTTAAATGGCTCACCCTACATATTATGTTAAATAACAATTAAATTATTTTCGACTTACGACATCACCAACACTTTGGAATGGCAACCCTATATTTTTGTCCTGATATTGATAGATCTGTTAATTGTTTAAAAGGTAATTTACAAGATCATGGCCTTGCATAATAAAATTTTCGAGAAAAACACAAAATTTTGATAGTACCTATTGATAACTTATTTGTTTATGGAATGCGATTGATTTATTAAATTGATTTATTTGTGCTGTTAAAAATATGAGCTTAAGGATTGAGGATTCCGAATAAGAATTGCCATGGCACCATTTTGAGGTTTCTAGAACAATAGGTTCAGGTGGTATTAATTTGTAAAAATTACCAAAATCGCGTTATTTACGTTTTTTCCCCATGTTTTCCTGATAACCTTGTGCGATAAAATATTAAATTATTTTATTAGATTAGTTGTAGTTTCAGTAATAATATAACAAGAGAGTGAGAATAAATTGAAAATAATTTGACAGATTGTTTGAAAACTTGTTGCCAAACAAAACTCGAGCCCTGCGGGCTCTCGTGACTATTGCCAAATGGCAACAAGTTTGAACAAAATCTGTCAAATTATTTTCTAATTTATGGAACTCTCGAGTTATATTTGACTAGATTATTTTTTTGATTCACAAATTTTTACAATAAAAAAGATCAATAAAACTATCATAAAATTATTGAAAAATTTAATTTAATTAATTATTACTTACAATATATGAAAATATCGTTGACACATTGTGAATATATTAAAAGAATTAACAATTTAAATTAGTACAATGAAAAACGCAATTATTAAAAATATTTCGAGACTCATTATTTATTGAGGATTTGGAATTGCTTGTTATATTAAGTGTTTCCTCCTGCGTATTTTCTCTAAGATTATTTATTATATTTGAATGATGTTCTTGGTTCAATTGTAAGTATGGTTTAATCGAACTTGCAGAATTATGACCAGTGACCTTGATTAGTTCTTGTTCTCCTACACCAGCTTTTGAAAGGTTACTTACTGCACTTGATCTGGCAGAATGGTTAGTTATTTTTTTAGTAACTGTGTCTAGACCTACTTTTTCTGCGGATTCTTTCATCCATTTTGAAATGGAATTTATTCCCACAGGAACGTTTTTATACCAAAAACCATGAGTTTGCCAGTCGGATTTGGAGAAGAAACAAGCGTTCGGTTTTAATATTTTCTTCACGTT
This sequence comes from Aphodius sticticus, assembly GCA_963966075.1. Taxonomy (NCBI): domain Eukaryota; kingdom Metazoa; phylum Arthropoda; class Insecta; order Coleoptera; family Scarabaeidae; genus Aphodius; species Aphodius sticticus. The sequence goes on along the minus strand of OZ014508.1, from coordinate 814,824 downwards.
TACTCATTAGTTTTTCAAAAAGACGAACAGGGCAAATATCTGGGTTATTTATGTTTGGAGTCAACCATTTACTATTAGCGCACCTTTGTGCTCCACCCTGTGCAGTTTTTGTAAAGATGGGATTGTATTCAATGCGGCCAGTATTTAATCTTTTTATATCGGTTTCTTTTTTAAAATAATGAACTAAACATTTCGTAGCTTCTCCTCCCCTCCAAGCTAGTTCATACGATGCAACGTGAAAAAACTTTCTTTGCAATCCACAAGGTGTATCTTCGTCCCAATAGTTAAAAATTTGCAACAATTCTGTATTAGAAAGTGTCACCGAACTTTGTTTGTGCTTTTCAGGATGTTTTTGTAAAATTTTTCTTTTTGCATCTCTTGCATTCCGAGCATTTCTGAATTCTATATCATGGAAAGGATCAAAGGACCTGTTATACTTATTAAAGTAAAGTTCTTGAACTAATTTTGCCGTTTTTTTCCACATTGTCTTTATTACTGCTTCTTTATAATCATTTCCGTCTTTTCTTTTCATGTTATAAGCCCAATCTTTTAAAATCAATGCCAGAGCTGTTGTAGTAGATTGATCCAGAATATAATTTCTTTCTTTGGTGAAGGTCTTAAATTGTCTCCATATAGACTGATTACTTATTAGAGTATTTTTCGAAGTAGTTTCTAAAATCTTTTTTGTAATTTCTGCATTAGAAAAGGTACTAAACCGATGACTTTCACCCATTTCGCGTTGACACAATTAAGTAATTATTTTGACAAGTATCTGACAGTTGCTAGGCAAATAAAAGCTACAGTGATTATTCCCGAGAATAATCACAAGAGATTTATTATTCCCACTATAATAATGACATAATTGGTTGAAACTTACCCTTGTGACAAATAAAGAAGCATTTCATTGGTTTTAAGAAACGTCAAAAAATAATCAGAGCAATTAATTCAAACCCAAAAGGCATTTCATATTGAATTTACAAAATCCATTTTTCCTAAACTTAGCAATATTTTTAAATTTTCAATTGTCCATTACTCAAAAATGTTCTTATGTAGGGCCATATAATGTTTCCGATGCCATTTCCACATTAAATGCTCTTCCAAATTAAGTAAGAAAAAATGCCGTTGCCATTACAAATGTCGATTTGTAAAATTTTATACATAACTCAGTAACAATTGACGGTCGGAACTTAAAATTATCTCAAAAGGTTTTTAAAAATTGTTTAAAACATCTCAGAAATTTTCCGATGGTACAATTGAGATTATTAAATGCGCTTATAATATTTTCAAAAGCTGATTCATTTAAACCATTGGAAATATATTCTTTTCAATGAACAAGCATTTTTTAAGCTGCTCGTTATATTTTTACAGAGGTAACGATTGTATTGCACATTTATTTATTTCAGTGTAGAACTGTATTATGAAAGAAACATTCAAATATATAAATGCACAGTTATTTATTCTGATGTACATGTACATAAATTTATTTCATATTTATTCTTTTTAATGCAGAAGTAATTTTTTGCATTGCTCAAATATTTTTTGTATTGGACAAATATTATTTGTATTGGTCAAATATTTTATAAAATGCTTACAATAAATGAACGTTTTATTTTATTTATTGCGCATATAATTTGTACTGGTTTTCTATTATCATAAAACCCTAAATTGAATTTCTCAAGAATTTTGTATATATAAACTCCGTTTTTTGTTCAATCTGGAATTGAAAAATTGGTAATGAAAGTGGGATACATTAAATTAAATGTTCAAAAAATGCCAGACCTCGTCCGAAAAACAAGGGGGCGCACAGATTTTTCTTGCTCCAGGGCGCTGAATATGTAGCTACGCCACTGATATTGCACATACAGGGTGGTTATTAGTATCCCGGCGGTCGATAGTCATCAAATCGTTTGTGAAAGAAAAAAAATTTTATACAAGAGTTGTTTGACTCATTAGTTTCTATAACGCAAAATTATTTTCATTTATACAGGGTGTTGCATTTAGGCGTGACGGAAAGTCAGTACATTTTTTTTAAATGGAACGTCCTGTATATCATGGTATATTATGAATACTAAGGAAGTTGTCTTTCCAACTGTGTAAGTTGTACCTATGTAAAGTAAATAGTTTCTGAGATATTCAATTGTTCGTGAAAAAATTGGCAATTGCAGGCCTTTCTTAAAAACTACGTTAATACTACATTTTTGCAGATATTGTCCTAAAAAGTTTGTCACATAATAACTAACCCCATATCTAGATGCTGATGTCATGAAAAATATGATGCGCTATACAGGGTGATCGTAGCATGCACTAGTTTTTAAATATTTTTAAATGACTTTTTCTTGAGATTTTTAAATAGAATACCCTATATATTATTTGCTAATTGGAATGTCCCTAAACTTCTTTGTAATTTATATTCACTATATCGTATATCTATTTTTTCTAGTTTTTGCGATATTTGGAATTTAAAGAGTACTATGTTATTTAGTATCTTAATGTTGCTTTGCATACAGTGTGGTGGGTAGCATGATGTAAATTATTTAAAGCATTATAGAAGAAGCCATTTAGAACATATTTAACTAGTTTTATTCATAGAAAAAGTATTACGGTTATCAAGGTATTACAGAATTTTATAAGTATGTTTTGCAATTTTTACAAACGTACAGCGAGCGAACTTGAAGACCTAGTAACGTCAGTTGGGCTCTGAACTAAACCAAAAACAGTGTAGTTTTAGGGGGACTATCGTGAAAAATTGTTCACCTTTGTGAAAATTGTGCGGAGACGTTTCATTGTAATCATATGCGCGCTCATACACAAAAACAAACAGAAACGCTAAAACCTGTCTTGATGGGCTACGTTTGAGAGCGGATTTGTATTCAGTACAAAAAACAACCAAAAATATCTACTTACTATTGTTAATATAGGTTATTTTTCTGTAGAGACAGTTCAAACTTGGGATAACATGAATGATAGTATGAGTAATATTGATAATGTAAATGGAAAGTGGGTTATTTGGAAGTGTTTTAAATAGATTTTTTGCTATGAATGAAAATCTGAATCTAAAGATGCCTATCAGTTTGTTTTTGTTGCATATTTGGTTTTTGAGTGTGGGCACAAATCACATCAAAGAAAATCTGATTTTCAGCACTCAGGAGTCAACAAATTTTCACGATAGATAACCTAAAAGTACAGGGTTTAGGGTTTACTTTAGCAGTAATTAATAATTTTTAAATCGCGTGTTCGGTTGCCTTACGCTAGACGGTAAAATATACTTACAAAATTGCATATAAAATTATTAATGTGTTGATAACGGTAATACTTTGTAGTATCAAGATGGTTAAATCGTTTCTAAATTATCTCTTCTATCGCCACTTGAAGACTACATCAAACTACCAAATAGCTTATTCACAGCAATATTAAAATTTACAATTGCATTACATTTTCGTTTAATTGCAAATATCACATAAAATAGTAACATTTGGTGTATGACATACTAGATGTAAATTGGAGCGAAATAAAGGGTTATTACAGCCAACATATATTATACAGGGTGTTCCATTTAAAAAAAAACTCGAGAAAAAGCTATTTGAAAAACATAAAATGTCTCACATAGTTTAAAAGCAAAATCGGCAAAATAGTCGGTTTTACATAGTTTTTAAAAAGATCCTGCAACGGGCACAGTTTGGAAAAACAGTTGAATATCTCTGGAACTATTAACGCTGTGACTTATACACGGTTGGATAAACTAATTTAGTAGTGGTTATAATATAATAAAATATACAGGACGTTCCATTTAAAAAAAATGTACATACGTTTCGTTACACCTAAATACAACAAACTTTTGTATAAAACATTTTTTTCTTTCTGAAACGGTTTATTAACTATTGACGGCCGGGATACTAATAACTCACCCTGTATAATTTGTACTGGTTAAAAATGTATGCAACAATTTTTGCAAAAGTTATAACTATTTTTCTGTGGTTTTAAAAAAAAATTGGATTCCGCAAGGTTCAGCTCTGGACCCAACATTATTCATATCTTCACATCATACTAACCTGGTGATAGATCAAATCCGTCGCTACAGGATCAGCGTGCGGCTCGTGCCATGGCGTGAAGATCTCCTTACGATAAAACAGCTTCCAAGGCGCTGTACGCTCCTGTTTTCCCTGCTCCTTAGCGTACTGTTCGCACTGCGATATCGCGTCCATAACGTGATCTTTCTCGCTGCCCAAACTCATAACTTTGTCGTATAGCGTGATAAACAGCGAAAATCCCCACAAGTCCTTCAGATCCAAATTCTGCGCGATCTGCTTGCAAATTTCTTCTGACGTCGTGGCGGAATCGACCTCAACCGTCATCGTTTTCTTGTCCATGAAGGTAATCGGAAGGGTTATCGGATCTTTATTTTTGGTGGCGTGCAACTCCAGCCAACTTGGGGGTTGCGTACGCGAGCCATTCTTGAAGGTTCGATTTAGACGCCCTTCGCAATAGGGCGCGTAGCCGGGAGGCCCGTCGCGGATAAAACCTCGCAAATAGTTGATGAGTTTATCCGATGGTGGGAAACAGCCTACTGATAGCGATAAGAGGATCCAGGCTCTCGCGTGTGACGGTTTTGAAGGGTTGTTCGTCAGGATTTTGCATATTTGGCAGAATATTTCGTCCCTGTAACATAAGAAAATTGGTTGAGTTAAATCGGCAAAACTTGGGCATGATTTTATGACTTTTCGGGCAGTTTCCAGCAGGGTTGCCAGATTAGTTTCACACGAATGCCGGAGATGATGACGGGGGGTGGGGGTCGTCGTCACCAACAAGAGAAAAATAACAAATTTTAAGTATAATCAAAAAAAGTCTAAACATTTTAAGAAAAAATTAAAAAAAAAAGTAATGTAAGTAGGTCCAATGTTACATGTTTTATGTAAGTATAATCAAAAAAAGTCTAAACTATTTAAGATTAAATTTAAAAAAAGCAATGTTACATGTTTTTATATGTAGGTATATGCCGTTTTACCTAGCATGCGCCAATCGCACGTTAGTTTGTTACGTGCAAATCTTGTAATCGATATTTTACCTACTTTCCAATGTCCAATCGAGTGGAAATTTTGCATGTGGACAGATTTCCGGTGATAATGAATTAACCAAGAAAAAAATTGAAAAATTTTCAAAATTTGGAAAATTTTCAACAAAAAAGATGTTTTAGGAAATTTGTTTATAAAGCGTAGTATATTTTTACATAAATGTATTTAATCCAGTCATTCTAGTTAGTACATTATGGTTACCAAGTTGGGTAGTATCTTAGGGAAAATTTTTAGCGGCAATTAAAGTTATCAAAATTCCCCAATCTGGCAACCACTGGTAACACTGGACTGCATATCTATCTCAAATGCAGTCAATGAAACTAAGATCAATCGATAGCTCATGGTTCTCGTAATTAATATGTTTAGATTCCAAGTTAATACAAAAAAAAAATTGTAATGAATGAAAAACCATCCAACAATAGGGTATTTGACTATTATTGGAAAACCATCTTAGTGTGTTTATTCCTTCACTCTACATTGTAAATGCATTATTTTTCGTAATTATTTCCTCAATATTTCATAAAAAACAGCGTTAAAAATTTAATCACAAAAAGTCCCGCTAAAACGATACTTTCTGTTGTGTGACGTCATCCGATAGTAGATGTCAAATCGGCCCATATGGTCTGTCAGCATCGGCATCGTCGCCGTTTGGTAATTGTGTTGTATGATGTGTTGTTTTCAGAATTTCTACATAAAAATGGGTTATAAATGGTGTATAAATCCACAATGCAGAAATACGTCAATAAAAACTCCGGATAAACTATTTGTAGCTGTTCCGCAAGATGTGAAACTGCGAAGAAAGTGGTTTGCTCGTAGAAATCCAAATGAAATAAATACCGGTTTTTTGTTGTGAAGATTACTTCGACATAAGTAAAACTGACTAGAATAAGTTATCTATCGTATTTTCGAACCAGGTATTATCTGATCTGACAGCTTAAGGTTAGGGCTAACCTAACCTACAAAGTTATGCTTACATGGCATTAAATTCAAACGGGAGAAGCATAAGAGCGCGTTCGGGTAATCGGGTAGGGTACGGTGGGAGTGACGCGCTGCATAATAGGCGGACTAACGTCATACGGCGTTTATCTGCATATAAGAGAGAGACAGCCGACTCAGGTTATCTGAGCATTGCTCTCCCCATACCCTACCCTGACAAACCGAACGCGCTCTAAGCGTACTAACGAATGACGTCACTGGAGACTGAGCCAATTACAGAGCGTTTTCAATCACGTGATAGGACGTGAATAAAATTCAATTTTATTTTTGTTTTTTAATAGAAATAAAGCATATTTTTTTTTGAAAAGTAATAACAAATAGTGTTCTTAAACTGTAATCTATTAGGATGACTATAATACAAGCCAAATTTTTAATACAGTCAAATACCCTATTGTGCCCGTCAGACTTTAAACCTTAATTCCTCGAATCTCACTCTTTTAATCGTAAAAACAATAACTACTACACTGAAGCGGACAAAAGTTGCCATTCAAAAGATTCGGGAACCTATACCAATAGTTTGACATTATAGCAGACATTAGTAATGTCAACCTGGCGTGTAATCGCCAAGAATTACTTCCATCAATTATACTAAATTCATTTTGATGGTAAATGTTGTCTGCTACAGTGTTATATTTTTTATTTTTACGATTAAGTGAGTGAGATTCGAGGAATGAAGGATTAAAGTCACACAGGCCAAAATATTCGATGGTTTTTCATTTATTATAGATTTTCCTATTAACTTCAGGTTATCCTCGAATAATATGAGTTTTATCGACTGCCTTATATCTTTGAATACTAATAATATAATAGATAAAAACTCTAGATGGACTATTTAAACGCAATTGATTGTACTAGAAGTTGTGCAAGTTTTAAAGCAATCGAAAACTGCGAAGTTCCAATCTTCCGAATGGAAATTGCGTTTATATTAAGTTCATAGTTAACGCAATTTCTGTCTGAAATTGCGCAATTGTTTAATGCTTCAAGAATTGTAACAGTTTTTGCGCGATAAATTGTGTAGTGTCAAATAATTTCAATAACTGTGTCCAAAAAGAGTATTGTGTTTACTTGAAAAATATTTAAAAATTTATTATAAATTCGACAAAGATATAAAACTACTTTCTTCATGTTTGATTTTGCCGGAGATGTATAAATGCCTGATGGAGACCCGGCGCAATGCCGGAGACCTGGCAACCCTAGGAGTAGACCAGGCAATAGAGACTTTTTAAGTGACAAAAATAGTATCAGCAAGCCGCCGGTCCCAGGTCACGTGCAACAGTCCGTAGATGTATTGTGATGTGTTTTCGACTAGCAAATATCATTACTTAATTTGTTATAAACAAAAAACCTAAAAAAAATCGTGCTTTTTTTTCGTTATTCGCTTGTAAAAGCTGAACCGATGGAGCAATCTTGGTACTGTCAACAGACGAATTGTAGATAATGAAAAGACGAAAAAAATGAACCCGACACGGACCCGATCGGATTAATATTAACGGAGGAAATTCGGAAGAACCAGAGAAATCTGCGGTTTTTCAAAAATTCATAACTCCGGCAGGCTTTTCGCGAGAAAGTAGCGATTGATGGGTACTTTAAGTGTGCACAACCCAGGCGTTGTCCGATGATTAGTTTTTGCACAATTGCGATTTGAATTTCTTTTATGCAATATGGTTCGGCGAGCCTGGATGCTTCGGAGGTGGTCCAATTTTAATTTTCTTTACGTATTTTGAAAGTAGAAGTATTGTGCTACAAAACGTCTTCTGATTTTGCGTTAAAATGTTGCGAAATAGGCGAAAAATGCCTGCAAACTTGACCGAATTCTGCGGCGCGCTCCAAACCGGTCGAGTAGTGGGGGTAGGCGGCCGACGCGGGGAAGCGCGTATCTATAGTAATCCCAACACGCTGCGCGCTTCCCCGAGTCGGCCGCCTACCCCACTACTCGACAGCTTTTGAGAGCCCGGCAGATTTCGGTCAAGTTTGCAAGCATTTTTCGCCTATTTCGCAACATTTTAACGCAAAATCAGATTAGACGTTTTGTAGCACAATACTTCTACTTTCGAAATACGTTAAAAAAATTAAAATCGGACCACCTCCGACGCATCCAGGCTCGCCGAACCATATTGCATAAAAAAAATTCAAATCGCAATTGTGCAAAAACTAATCATCGGACAATGCCTGGGTTGTGCACACTTAAAGTACCCACCAATCGCTACTTTCTCGCGAAAAGCCTGCGTTACAACTTTGAAAATGGCGGAGTTAGGAATTTTTGAAAAAACGCAGATTTCTCTGGTACTTCCGAATTTCCTCCGTTAATATTAATCCGATCGGGTCCGTGTAGGGTTCATTTTTTTCGTCTTTTCATTATCTACAATTCGTCTGTTGACAGTACCAAGATTGCTCCATCGGTTCAGCTTTTACAAGCGAATAACGAAAAAAAGCACGATTTTTTTTAGGTTTTTTGTTTATAACAAATTAAGTAATGATATTTGCTAGTCGAAAACACATCACAATACATCTACGGACTGTTGCACGTGACCTGTGACCGGCGGCTTGCTGATACTATTTTTGTCACGAAAAAGTCTCTATTGCCTAGTCTAGAGTAGGGTGTTCGATACGATACGATATGTTGAAGTACCGGTACTTTGCTTTCCGATACTCGATATTTTGTACCGGTACTATGGCATGCAATACGGTACGATACGATACGTTTTTTGCCGATATTGTATCGTGATATGACATGTACATTGGGTATATGGAAGGAACGAAGGAATTTGTAATTGCTTATGGGTCTTGTTGTTGACAGCAGGGCTGCGGAGTCGGTAAAAAAATTCTCGACTCCGACCGGACTCATGGACCGGACTCCGACTCCGACTCCAGAAAAATTGCATACAAAAATAGTTCAAATAGTTATGTGTAATAAAAATCTTACATATGTAAATAATCATAAATTTGACGCTGAGTAATACAATCGAGCAACATTAAATTTGCTATGAAAACAAAAGCAACACCAGGAAAAAAGAAACAAATTTAATAAATTAAATTTATATTCTAGTATTGTATCTGATTTTATTAAACATATGGCTTGCGCATATCCAATTACTCACAAACAAATGCTGAAACCATAAGCAAAATAGAAGTTTTATTTGTGTCCATTGTCCAGCGAATTTGTTGGCAAACATATTTAAACTGACAATCTAATTGTAAATAAAAAACGGCCTATAAGATGCAAAAAGGCCTACTAATCGGACCACAAATAAAAAAGTTATGACCACATAATTATAATATGTAATTTCTTTCTGTAATTTGTTTATTCAAAACATCTCTGACATCATTAAGTATTTAACTGTTTTCTCCAGAGAATATACTAATCGGCACTACTTTGTCTATTTAACCGACCTTCTATCTCTAATAATAACAAAATCACCCATAAGACAGTGTATAATACAAAATAAAATTCATTTTAATAAAAATAGAATTAAATGCAAAATACGTTTAGAAAATTGTTGTGAGGAACAGGATAGCTCCAACCATCCTGCAAGGATGCCCTGACATAATTTTTAATTATTTTCAAATCTGACGTCAAAGCAGCATAATTATGGCTGCAACCAGGTAATCTGGATAAATGATTATTACTACATTGAACTACGGCCCTACTTTCTCAATCTCATTTAAAATCCTTTGTTCAAATTACCGTTTTTCAAATTTCTGCCGGATTACTTTTGTTAATCGTCTTCACTTTCGTTTGAACAGTGTGTTTTGTAATTTTATTATTTACATATATATGTAGGTAGGTACTTTGTCAAAGACCTAATAGAATGTTAAGTTTTATTTGTTTACTGTCTACTGAGGCAACGTCCATCTCGCATGTTTTTCTCTTTCTACAAAAATTAAACCTGGACTCGGAGTCGGTACATTTTTTCCGACTCCGACTCCTCTGAAATTTGTCTGAACTCCGACTCCACGACTCCGGCTCCGACTCCACAGCTCTGGTTTACAGTGTCGGTAAATGATCGGGGAATTTCGAACTCGACTATAATTTAATTAACCTCACTTTGGTGCGCAAATCTTTGTGTCATTACATTCATTTGCCATACTGGTTTTTATAAGATAAGCAAAATACACACAAACATGCCAAGTTATTCGAGTGTATGGAAACTGTTCATTAAAACCAAGTTAGTTTTTTTTGCTAATCCCGAATAGTTTTGGAACGTAAAAATTCCAGCCGATAAACTTACAGCGAGAGCAACCTGTCCTAACCATCTCGTATCTATTTTAAATTAGTTTTGAAAAGTAATCAAAAAATATATAAAATATTAAAATTATCATCAATTATAAGATCATGAATGCTTGAAATAAATTTGAGTGCCTTACCAAGTCCTATCCGATACCTGTGGAAATTAAACTTTGCGGCAACTATTTTTTTTTATTAGGGATTACGTATCGAAAATATGTACCGGTACATCGGTACCGGTACTTTATCCTCCGGTTTGGTACAGAACCGGTACATTCGATACGATACAATACGATACGCGATACCGGTACAGCAAGGTGTATCGGAACATCCCTAGACTCTAGAGTATGATGAACTTTATTTGAATTGTTTTTGTTCAGTAGTTTTAGAGTTGTGAGCCATCAAACACAGTATTGGCCACTGTGTCATCGAAACAAGAAAGAAAATTGCAAAAAAAACCTTAATTCGGCTCGTAGGATTCCATGTCCAATGATGAAATGCACTTTCTCCATGTTTGTCGTTCTGCGGTTCACCCACTCAGAATAATAGTTACTAGCAAAGGCATCTTCCACCAAACCCTGCTTGACATCTTCAAGCAGTTTATTCTTGCGTTTCAACGTCAAATGGATATACTTTTGACGGTCTTGCTTGCTATGGTTGGCATACAGTTGTTCTTGCTTCATAATTTCCTAAAATTTTCATTTACTTCTAAGCGAATAACCCCAAAAAAAATCCCTAAAACGTTTACCTTATACTCTTTGCGATTCGTAAAACTCCTACTCAAAGTTTCCGTAACTTTGTTCATGATGCTGTCGTATGGTTTATCAGCGGCTTCTCGTGGTTCCGGTAAATCACCGGTGAATCTCAAGATGGTGATCCATAGCGTTTGAGCGGCGAGGACGTCATCAGGTGTTGGCAATTCAAGAATCGACTCTTTGAGAGGTTTTTTCGAGTAATACTGATTGACATTCTTCCGGAAGTACGTGGCCGCGAACTTGTTGAAACTGTACGTCGCCAGGTCTTCCTGTTCATCTTGATCTTGCTCGTTGCGAGGGAACAATTCGGGCTTGGCTTTTTTCGCTAATTCCTACGACATTGAGATAAGAGAAAAGTTTTTTTAAGATAAGAATTAATAGCTTTATTTCGAGAAATGCATTAGCGGTGACTAAAAGATGTTTTTGAATAGTTTTAGTGGTTAGATAAGAATGCTTTTAGTCACGTAATGTTATATACTTTTTTTATCAGTTTATTCAATAGAATTCTTATAGGAATTATGGATATTATCTGATAAATGCTGTGTGTGTGTGTATATATATATATATAAGGGAAAATTATTTGTTTCGGGCATTGCCCTGCTTGCTGTAGACACAGTATGTGATATTTTTGTTGAAGGTTTGGCTGCTAATCATTTCTCATTACTATGGATGTTAATATTGGACAAATAAAACATTTTGTTAACGTTACTCGTTTATTTCGAAAGCAGTGTTAATATATTCAATGTCACACATAAATATCAAGTAAATACTAAACAATTCTACTGTTTTTTTGTTGTAAGTTTTAAATATAGCAGTACATCAAAGCAAGAATACTTCAAACATTAGATCTATGTGTCTATCGTACAGCAGCCTATGCATAGTGTATAATTATGTGTATAAATAAAATAAAATCCATCTAATTATACAGGGTGGTTTGGTAATTCGGTAAAAAATATAGTTTTCTTGAATAATTTACTCGAAAAGACATTTTTTGGTGCCATCCTCCTTCTTGCAACAAGGTCTTCAATTGTAAAGCGAGTTAATTATAATTAATTTTTCGAAAATTTAATTAATAGCTACTGAAAATATCGTAATAGTCTCCCGTAAAGTTTACGTATTGTTCTAATATCAGTTTAGTTTTCAAAGCTAGAGCTTTAAAAAAATACGAAAACTACGTATGATACAAATTTTGACCCTTTAGGGGCAACATGCAGATCTATATGCAGCTTTATAAATATGGTTATTATATTTCTCTGACAAGCGAGATATTTCCTTTTTTTCTACATTAGTTCTGCGTTGGTTATAATAGTATATTATAATCACAGATGTTAAATACCCGGGTATTTATTATCAAGGGTAAATACCCCGGATATTTACGCAAAGTGGGTATTTATAGGGGTATTTATAAACATAATATTGTTATTAAAAATAGCAGTAGAAGGAAATATTTAGTTTGTTTTCTTTATTCTTTAAAAAATTACAACCGTTTGAAATAATTGCAAAACTGTGTATTAAATGACTTAACTTCTTTAGGAATTGATAAACCCAATAAGTAGGCATTAAAGAAACTTTATACTTATAATGACAATTAGTTGTAGAGAAACAATGTCTAAAAAGTTTCATATGTATTTTGTTTTCGTTCATTTGTTATTTAGTTTATTTTTAATTTTGTTATGGGTATTGATTGAGCTCTTTCTTAGTTTTAGCATTGTTTGATATGTAGTTTATTGTTTATTTTTCTTTATTTTTCTTTATTTAATTAATATTTCAAGCGGCTGTAACTTGGCGATGAGAAAACAAATAGGTCCATATGAAAAGTTATACTCAGAATGACATTTAATATCTAAAAATAATTCTTGCGGGAAAGAAGTGTTACACCTTGTATAAATATCTCTGACATGTTGTTAAATGGTGTTTTAAGGATAAAAAGAGTAAATACCCAAAATTTAGGTATTTACCCTAAGTAGGGGTAAATACCCGGGTAAATACCCATTCTATAAGTTCCCACCCGCCGGGTATTTACCCGGCCCACATCACTGATTATAATACAAGTTTTTTAAGACAAAAATTGGCGCACGAGTTGTTGCGCGGTCGTTTTCGGTCATGTTTGCAAGCATTTTTCCTATTTCGCAACAAGACGTTTTGTAGCACAATACTTCTACTTTGGAAATACTCAAAGTACCCATCAATCGCTACTTTCTCGCGAAAAGCCTGCGTTACAACTTTGAAAATGGCGGAGTTATGAATTTTTTTGTTTTGTTTCGAATTTCCTCCGTTAATATTAATCCGATCCAGTCCGTGTAGGGTTCATTTTTTTTGGGACTTCCATTTTCTAGAATTCGTCTGTTGAAAGCATCAAGATTGCTCCATCGGTTCAGCTTTTACAAGCGAAAAACAAAAAACACGACTTTTTAAAGTTTTTTCACTCGCGTTTGACGTAGTTGCGCGCTGCACAGAGTTTTAAATGTAAATCGTTCTAAATGTAAATCGCTTTAAAAAAATACTTAAAAGCTTCTATGCCATTCATATTTGCAGCCCCCCATTAAATAGAATATGACGATTTTTTACGTGCATATCCCGTTATCGTTCTAATCAGAACCTTTATTAAATAAAAACTGAAGAAAACAAAAACTCCAATCTATTGAAGAGACTCTAAAAATGCACAAATGAACACAAATAGAATTTTTTGCTCATGTTTACACTGAGAGGCAAAAAATGTTGATAGTCATACAATATATCGTGGGCTTAAAGGTAAAAGTCACTAACTAACATTTTGTTACATTTTCTTGAAACACGAATTAATTGTAGTCAAATGCTTCTAAATGCGCATCTTGTACAAGGAGGCGATCAATAAGTGTTCTAAGTACTCGAAAATGCATTAATTATCCAGAAAATATCATTATATTTGTTGGTAATACATCTTAAAGTCAGATTTTCGTAATTATTTTAGATGTTAGTTAGTGACTTTTACCTTTAACCCGACGATATTATGTAGAAATGATACATGAGTGTGACATATTTTAATTAAATCTTTTTTGTTCGGTAGTTTTAGCGTTATGAAACTTAGTTAGCGTCGTGATACTTCTTTCTATTTTTACTCAAAAAGCATTGGAATTAGATGTTTGTAATGATAACGTTGCACAAGTCCAAGAAATTCAATTGCGTACCAACTTGAATTTGAGTTAAGTTTAAAAATAGCGAAAATAATCCATCTAGATTCTCGATATACGTTGTATTAATAAGATCAAATGCAGTCGATGAAACTGATACCAATCGATAGTTTATGGTTCCAGTAGTAACATATTAAATTGCTTAGAATCATAGTTAATAGGAATATACGTAATTAATTAAAAAAACATTGAAAATTTGTGCCTGTTAGACTTTAATCCTTTATTTCTCGAATAGTACTCACTTGATTGGAAAACTAAAAATACCACATTGTAGCGGACAAAATATACTATCAAAATGATTTTGGAACATATACGAGAAAATGAACGGTTAATTTAATATAATCAATTATGATTGATTCAACTATTTTTTGGTGATTGCACGTCAACCGATCGTTTAATATTAGAACGGGCATTACTAATGTCATCTAACCGGTTAACGTGAAGTCGAAAAGAAAATACTTCAATGAATTATACAAAATGAACCGTTAATTTTCTCGTATAGCTTTTCCGAATCCTTTTGATACTAAATTTTGTCTGCTACAGTGTGGCATTTTTATTTTTGCCAGTAAGTGAGTGAGATTCGAGGAATGAAGGATTAATGTCTGACAAGCACAATTTTTCAATGGTTCTTTAATTAAAAATTGTCCTATTAATTCTGATTCTCAACATTATAATATGTTACTACGAGAACCATAAGCTATCGATTGGTCTCAGTTTCATCCACTGCATTTGAATTTCCGAATCAAAATCTAGAATAACTGGACTAAAGAAACTGTTGCCACCTTTTTATATTTGATCTTGTTATGGGCGCTATGTTTGGTTGCCTTGGAACTAATTAACTAGGTAATTACGCTAAGTAAAACGCAACAGTGGAGTATTTCCTTGCGATCTTTATTTCGATTAGTATTTTTTACAATCAAATCATTTTACATCCTTAACATCATCCTACAAACGATGGGAATACATCATTACTTATATGGTAAGGGCATGTTTCAATGGTTGCATTACAAACAGGTTCCGTGGTTGAAATACTCACAACCGTGTCCTTATACCATGCCATTTTAAAAAATTTGAGAAAGCAGTCGCATATCCATGGGTTGTTTCTGACATCAATTTCGTGAATATACGTGTAGCGAGTAAACTTGATGTACTTGATACGATTGTTGTTAAGTGACAGGTGATCCAACCTCGCGTTATCGACAAAAGTGACCTCCGAAAGGAAATTCGCATCGAGGTCCACTAGTCGGAACGCGTCTAACGCCCCGTTCTCGATCGAGGATATGTTATTCTCACTGATCCAAAGCATATACCCTTTGCTTATCGTTGAAAAGGTGTCGGCACGAAGTTGTGTAATGAGATTGTTCTCTAACTGTAGAAACTCTATTGAAGATCCTTCAAACCATGACTTGCCAACGTACTCAATTCTATTGTGGGATAATTTCAATAAGTATAGTGTAGGCATCCTAGCAAACGCTCTATCATCAATTCTATTGATTCTATTTCCGACCAATGATACGGTTACCAAATTTAAATCAGTAAATACGTCATTCTTAATATGGGTTATGGTTCCATTCTGTAGGTATACGCTATCAAGCAATGTCGCTCTAGAAAAACAGAACGGCTGTAATTCCTCAACAAGTCCATCAAATTCTATATAGCTCACTTTCGGAAAATTGGAAAACGTTTCTCTCTTCAACACGTAAAATTGGCTTTTATCTAGATCACATCCTGATCTACCCAGATCCGGATGATACAATTTATCATTATTTCCTGGTTGACACATGCGTATTGCCGGTGCTTCATAGACCAATGTCGTAAATATCAACAATAACAACATCTTCATTCTGAGTCTGTGTCTTCTTCGTTGTGCGCGATGCAAGCGTCTCATACAGGCGTTGGCGGTACTATGTCCACGAATCGTAAATGATGCGTGAATGGTGTGCATACCCCTTCCACCGGGTATGCCCAGGGCCATGTTTGCTTTGCATTTACTCCTGGTTTTATGATATTTTGCAGATATTGCGACATAAACAAGATAATCTTAACAATCGTTTCATAATCAACCGACAGCTGTCTGAACTTTTTTCAAGGTTCAATAATACCAAAAAATGTTGTTATATAACTTTAAATTATAGAAGAATTTACATAAGACAATTTAGCATAATAGCGTCACGTGGACTTTGAGCATATTTTAGCGTTTTTTGCTTCTCGGTGTAAACATGGGCGCGAGAGTAGTAAAAAAAAACACCCGATTTTTGCATATTTAAATTAACGTCTGTCTTTCCGGTTTTTTCTCTAAAAGCGCTTACCACTGTTAGCATGCAAACTGTCCTTATTTACTGCGATACCATTGAATTAAACAGAATCCGTGTTGTTTGTTAATATTTTAGACCGAAATAAACTTGAATAATATTTTGCGCCGTTCGGCGTCCCCTGGGTTGTGGTTTTGGCACAAGGCAGTCGGACGACAATATTTTACTTCGTGGATTAACAACCACGAGCCATTAATAGTGTTAATACACTATCAATTGCTCGTGATAATTCATACAAATTCGACACCGGAATTCCGAAATCTTTTGCGTCAATATTAGCTGTGTTCGATTGCTGGCCGCGATCTGTTCATTAGCGGAGATCCGACCTTGAAACGGGGTTTCTAAAACTCTTATCAAGACAAGTTAGCGACGAAACTAGGTAACCCAATAAAATTAAAACCACTATAAGCACCACTAAATTCCTTGCTTTTAAAGAAGTGCCTGTGCCTGTCAGACTTTAATCTTTCATTCCTCGAATATCACTCACATAATCGCAAAACTAAAAATACCACATTGTAGTGGACAAAATATACTATCAAAATGATTTGGGAACCTATACGAGAAAATGAACGGTTCTGAAGCCCAGTTTAATTAGTGCAAATTTGAGTGTCCCCGTTTTTTATGTTCGCGATAGTACCTACCTATATAGTCTGTAAATTTTAATTAGGCGGAATATTATGAATAAAATATAACTTTTATTAAATCTGCGATTATTATCTCATGTATTTAAGTCTCTGCGAGAGTTAAGGGTTGATTAATTTGTTCCAATTAAATTGAAAAAGATATTACAAATAAAAAAGTTAAATTCAAACCGCATACGGTCATAGTAGCGTATGAGATAGAGAGAGATGGCTAGCCCACATCACAGCGGGTTGCATACCAAACGCATTTATTTGCCTTACTTATTGACCATTACGGGTCCTTTCCAGTTATACGTAGTATATACAGTTCACTGGCTACCAGTAACATTACCACTAACCAGAACGCACCTTCAATTGTAAATGTCAGTTTACCAGAACCCAGAACTACCAACTTATGAAGATAAAACTACCCTACATTGTAAGATGACAACAGCAATTTTCGAAATTTATGTACAATTGTATTGATGTCGCAAAGTAGAAAAAATAGTACACAACACTCGTTTTATAAGACGTATTGGCACACTCGTTACATTTGGAACGCATACAAAACAAAACAACTCGTGCGCCAATTTCGTCTTATAAAACATGTATTATAATATACCATTGTTTAAAAAAAACTAAAAAAAACATTGGAATTAGATGTTGATGTAATGACAACATTGTACAAGTCCAAAAAATTCAATTGCATACTTACTTGAATTTCAGTTTTAACTTTAAAAATTGCGAAGAAACCGTTGCCAGTTTTTTATTATTTGGTTTTAATATAGGCGCTATGTTTGATTGCCATTGAATTAATTAGGTAGCTACTTACGCTAAGTCAAACGCAACACTGGAGTATTATTTTGCGATCTTTATTTCGATTAGTATTCTTTTAGAATCAAAACATCTTACATCTACAACATCATCTTACAAACTATGAGAACATCATATTACTTATCTATATAAGTAAGGGCATCTTTCAATGGTTGCATTACAAACAGGTTCCGTGGTTGAAATACCCACAACTGTTGTTTTCTTATTCATTGCCCTTTTAAAAAATTTGAGAAAGCAGTCGCATATCAATGAGTTGTTTCCGACATAAATTTTGTGAATGTTCGTGTAGCGAGTAAACTCTATGTACTTGATTGGATTGTCTTCAACTGACAGGACATTTAACCTCGCGTTAGCGACAAAACTTACCTCCGAAAGGAAATTCGAATCGAGCTCCACACTGCGGAACTTGTCTAACGCCCCGTTCTCTATCGAGAATATTTCATTGTTTCTGAGTTTAACAGCAAAAGCGTTGGTTATCCTTGAAAAGGTGTCGGCACGAAGTTGTGTTATGCGATTGTTATCTAACCATAGTTCCTGTATTGAAGATCCTTCAAACCATGACTTGTCAACGTACTCAATTTTATTCTCGGATAAGCTCAATGTGCGTAGTCTAGGCATATTAGCAAACGCTCTATCATCAATTCTATTGATTCTATTTCCGTGCAATGACACAATGGACAAATTTAAATTAGTAAATACGTCATTCTTAATATGAGTTATGGTTCCTTTCCATAGGTATACGATATCAAGCAATGTTGCGCTAGAAAAACAGAACGGCTGTAATTCCTTAACAATTCCATCAATCTCTATTGTGCGCACTTTCGGAAAATTGGAAAACAATTCTCTCGTCAACACGTAAAATTGGCTTTTATCAATATCACATCCAGATCCACCACAATAAAGAGATTTTTCGATTTTTTCTCGTTGAAATAAAGCTGGTGCTTCATAGACCAATGTAGTAAATATAAGCAATAACAACATCTTCGTAGTGAGTCTGTCGTCTTAGATGTGCGCGATGCTAGCGTGTCATACAGGCGATGGCGGTACTATGTTCACGAAGCGTAAATGGTGCGTGAATGGTGTGCATACCCCTTCCACCGGGTATGCCCCGGGCCATGTTTGCTTTGCATTTCCTCCTGGTTTTATGCTCTCTAGCAGAGATTGCGATATAAACAAGATAATCTTAATAATCGTTTTATAATCAATCGACAGATGTCTGAACTTTTTTCAAGGTTCAATAATACCAACAAATGTTGTTATATAACTTTAAATTATAGAAGAATTTACATAAGATAATTTAGCATAATAGCGTCTCGTGGAGGTTGAGCATATTTTAGCGTTTTTTGCTTCTCGGTGTAAACATGGGCGCGAGAGTAGTAAAAAAACACCCGATTTTTGCATATTTAAATTAATATTTTTTTTATTATAGTTGCATATTAAATTAACGTCTATCTTTCCGGTTTTTTCTCTAAAAGCGCTTACCGCTGTTAGCATGCAAACTGTCCTTATTTACTGCGAGACCCTTGAATTAAACAGAATTCGGTTTGTTTGTTAATATTTTAGACCGAAATACCTGGAACAATATTTTGCGCCGTTCGGCGTCCCCTGGTTTTGTGGTTTTGGCACAAGGCAGTCGGACGACAATATTTTACTTCGTGGATTAACAACCACGAGCCATTAATAGTGTTAATACACTATTAACTGCTCGTGATAATTCATACAAATTCAACACCGGAATTCCGAAATCTTTTGCGCCAATATTAGCTGTGTTCGATTGATGACCGCGATCTGTTTAATAGCGGAGATCCGACCTTGAAACGGGGTTTTCTAATTTAGAAATTCTAAAACTCTTACCAAGAGAAGTTAGCGACAAAACTTGGTAACCTAATAAATTTAAAAGCGCCATAAGCACAACCAAATTCCCTGTTTTTAAAGAAGAAGAAGTCGATAACAAAACTTGTGTTTGATGGCTGGTCGTGATCGGTTCTGTTCAATCTGATTCGTAATGATTTGGCTAAAGTGCCGTTCGATTGCTCATTTGAAGTCTGACACAAAATGAGTCCACCAATAGGAAGCAAGTATTTCAAATTCAAAAAGATCGAAATCCGATTCAATAGCGGAGATCCGACCTTGAAACGGGTTTTCTAAAACTCTTACCAAGAGAAGTTAGTGGCGAAACTTGGTAACCTAATAAAATTAAAAGCACCATAAGCACCACCAAGTTCCCTGTTTTTAAAGGAGAAGTGTTTGTGCCTGTCAGACTTTAATCCATCATCCCTCGAATATCATTCACTTAATCGCAAAACTAAAAATACCACATTGTAGCGGACAAAATATACTATCAAAATGATTTTGGAACCTATACGAGAAAATGAACAGTTAATTTAATAAAATCAATTATGAGTCCAGGGATGTTAAATTACGGTAATTAATTTTTTTCGTAAATTACCGTTGAAATTAAAATTATTAATTTCAAATATTAAATTACCACGTAATTAAAAATTAAAAATGGTAAATTACGTTGGCTTAAATTACCGGGTAATTAAAAATTCAAAATGGTAAATTACGCCTGTTTAAATTACCGGGTAATTAAAAATTCAAAATGGTAAATTACGCATGTTTAAATTACCGGGTAATTATAAATTCAAAATGGTAAATTACGCCTGTTTAAATTACCGGGTAATTATAAATTCAAAATGGTAAATTACGCCTGTTTAAATTACCGGGTAATTAAAAATTCAAAATGGTAAATTAAACAGATCACTGTAAGTTATGATAGTAGTTAATAAACCCTTAAATCATTATTTTGTGGATAACTAGCTACACTGAGCGGCATAAAAAAACGCAACACCTAAAATGATGACCAGTTTCAAATTGCAGTAACTTTTGAACGTATTGCTCGATTTGAATGAGTTTTTTTCTTATTTGAAAGGTCCACTTTTTGCCAATATTTCTGTATGTGCTCTTCCATTTCAGCAATGGTGAATAACTTTAATGCTTGTTTTCTTCCTACAGTTTAAAGTTTGCAGTGGGGTGCACCGACAAACGAATTTAACTTTAAACAAAAGGAGCTTGTAGTCTCGTCTGTTCTGATCACTTATGTTTTTTGTTCAAGTTTCTATTGTTGTTAACGCCAAAGTTACAAGCTCTAAAAGATAACGCTGCTTCTTCGGCAGCGCCATCAGAAATTAAAGAAAGCCATGGATAACGACAAAATTTAATTAAACTGTGAAAGTAATGATCAACATGTTAATAACGAGTATTGCCTCCCCTTGCTTGAATTGTATTCCTCATCCTTCTAGGCATACTTCGAATTAGGTTTTGAATCTCATTTTGGGGAATCTGGTTCCAGTCTTCTTCTAGCGCTATTCGGAGATCATCTAGCGTTTGTATCGCGGCACCACGGGCTCTAACTCGTCTCCCTAGCATATCCTAGCAACTTCTGCAAGGCTTAAAGGCATTTTAATTGTCTAGCAACAGTCAATGACGTTAACGACACTAAACGTCACTAAATGTTTTTGTTGATTACCATGGCTAGCTTTAATTTCTGATGGCGCTGCCGAAAAAGCAACGTTATCTTTAAGATCTTGTAACGTTGTTAACTTATAGCGTTTTTATGCCGCTCAGTGTATCTCTGATCTTTTGCCTGATTTGATAGAACTAAAACCAAAGCAAAGACTACATAGAAATACTATTTATTAATGCTTTCGTTTATTTTATTTTCAGCACCTTTTAAAAACATCGAATTACCAAACACCCTGTACGTTAATCAAATAAAAACATTACTTAAAGAATTGTATCTATTACGCTATAATATTCAAGTAAGCAAATACCGTTATAAAATTGTCTAAAACAGATTATCCAATGCCTCTTTGTTGCAATTTGGACAAAACACTCGTCAATATAAATACTTAGTTACGGGGAAACTGAAAAATTTGATTTTTTTTGAAGATTTAACAATTTAATTTAACAAACATGTCTTCAAAGTTTCAGAAACTGCGTTTCCCCCCGCTCTTTACAAAACAATAAACCTACGTGTAAACCGAAAACCATTTATCCTCTATTCTTACCAAGTTCGCCTGGTTATGCCGCGGGTCGCCAGGCAACGCGTCATGGTCCAAAAACTTGAAGACATCCTCGACAAACTCGGTGTCCTGCGCGTGATTTTTCTCTATATCCTCCTCCTTCACCACATAGTTACGATCGACCTCAGCCAGACGCCTCTGCATATTAACCTCAGCCAGATGCTTGAAGTTCTTATTCCCAGCCTTCTTAAGGTCCTGTTCCTCGATCTTCCTATGGCAGATGATCCCGTAGATTTGACCCATGGGCTTCTTCTGCCTCGCCAGATAACCTCTACAGTTCGTTTGCAACTTAAGGGCAAGCTGCCGCTTGAGTTTGAACTGATATCTCAATTGCCTGGAGACTATCGAAGCCTGCAATCGCAGGTAGCCGTTCCTCATCGTCAGGTATCTCTGTCGGTAACCACGAGCCCTCCAGTGCTTCTGCACGACCAACGCTGCGGCCTTCAGCTTCAGGTAACGCCTCCTGCATATGAAACCTCTGATATGTTTTTGCAGGACGATGATGTACTTGCTCAGGATTTTGGTGCGTTCCTGTTCTAGGAATTCTTGGTCGGTATGCTTGAGGAAGACCTTCGTTTTGCCCAGTTGGTAGTCTTGGTTTGCTTTGAAGACGGTTTCGCAGATCATTTTTGCTGAATCTTTCGGGTTTCCGATATGCGCTGGTGAGACTCTGGGTGCTAAATAGCGGAAACGGTTGACGAATTCGTAGTAGTCGTGCCTGATTGGGTAGCCGGCTTGTCTGATCTTTGCGGTTTCCATCATGCCGGAGTAGCGCAGCTGACGACAGCATAGAGAGCGATCGAATTCCTGAGAAAAATAAAAATAATGATGGGAAATTGTCGGTTAATTTCATGGAACATCGTGATATCATCGGATATGATATGATTGTGCAAGAATTCTTTTTTTTAAAACGTCCTTTTGGTAGCTTTAAGAATGTTGATGGTTCATAACTTTGTAATCTTTTACCAATTTTGATAATGTTTTAACCGCATTGGTGGTCTAAACTCTAAGTTTGAGACACCCTATAGACAGGGCTGCTTTTCTGGCTTTTCAATGCCAGTTTAAACCATAAACTGAATTCAAATATACAGGGTGTTAGTAAATAAGTACGACAAACTTCAGGGGGTGATTCTGTATGAAAAAAATCTGATGTGGCCAGGCACATGACTTTATCATACTATATATAAAATTAATAGTTTAGCTGCATGAGACTCTATTTGATCAAGATCGGCCATGTCTGCATTAAAATAAAACTACTAAAACTAGACAGATATGTCGATTAAAGCTGCGTTCGGATATTGTACTCCGTTGACACCGGGTACACCGTCCAAATGACACTGACGTGTTATTGGGTGTAAAAAGTGTAATGCAATATGCGAACGCAGCCTATATTGACAGAAGTTATTGTCAAAACATTAGCGTTTGACACCAAGACTACCTACTGTCATTAGAATCAAAAAATCGGACAAATCCTGGCTACTAGTTTTCATGCAGTACGACCGATCGCGTAGAAATAAAATTTGCTCATGCAGCTAAACTATTGATTGTACCAAAAAATGTCATAGTGATAAATTATTCAGAATTTCCTCATCTTTAATTTATTATTTAACTATTTCGACGAAATTCCAGAAATGGGGGCTTATTTGCAAAATCTTTCAAAAATTCTAAGACTAAACCTCCAGTTCCTTTGGACCCTCTTTAACAGAAAGCTTTTCAGCTCTAAGTTTGGTTATGAAAATTCTAAATATGAAGTTTCGTCGATACCTTTAGTAGTTTCTCCGGAATCGTCGCCACAAAAAATGGGCACACACACACACACACACACACACACACACACACACACACACACACACACACACACACACACACACAGACATTTTTTTGTACCTTGGTCAAAAATGTTCAGGGGACCCAAAAAGACATATTTCCGCTAAAATCGGAATATTTCCAAAAAATTTTTTGGCGCGATTACAATACTTTACATACTGCGTATGATAAAGTAAAAATAATGACAGTTTGCTATATACGTAGCAAATGCTTCGTTTTCTGAATCTTGTGTCACGTCTGAGGGAGAGTCATTTTCGACATTTTTTGTAGCTTTGTGCCTATTTAAAATTTTATTAGTGTTATTTTCTGTTATTGTTTTAGTTTAGTGTTCTTTAAAAAAATGAGATCATTAAGATGTTTTATTTTTACTTTATCATACGTAGTATGTATTGTAAGTATTGTAATCGTGCCAAAATTTTTTTTTGTTGATATTGTGTGTGTGTGTGTGTGTGTGTGTGTGTGTGTGTGTACCCGTTTTTTGTGGCGACGATTTCGGAGAAACTACTAAAGGTATCGGGACGAAACTTCATATTTAGAAGTTTCATGACCAAACTTAGAGCTGAAAAGCTTTCTGTTGAAAAGGGTCCAAAAGAACTGGAGCTTTGAGAGCTTGAAATTGAGATAAAGTTAATCAATAATTCTAGTTTTTATGTGAAATTTAGGCTAGCTATTATTATATTGATTGCATCATGTGTAGTAGCTAGAATAAGCATATAAATAAGCCAATAATCTTGGCAAAGACATTAATAACAATAATGGGAGTTAAAATCAAAGTACTACCTGACAATGTCACACAAACATTTTCTTAATTATGTGTAGATATTGTGACATCATAAGATGCCAACTTGGTATTTTTAATTTTAACAAAATATCAAAAATCTATGAAAAATAAGTTCTAAATAACTTTTTTGCAAAAAAATTGGCGGTAGTTTTTCTAGCACAGCCTTGCTCTTTTAAACATCAAAACTCCGACACAAGAAAAATATCACGCGCCGGGCCTGGTTCTGGCATATCTGTATACTGAATACAGTATTCAGTTGGCTCTGAGCATTTACGAATCATGACACACGGCATAACCCAGAAACAGTTTATTTTCTAAATGATTCTGGCCGTGAAAGCCTACATACTTACTTAGTATACACATCTTCAATATATAATCATTAGCAACATATAGTTGACATGTGCAATTACTTGCATAATGAAAATGTGTATTAGATGAAATAAATTTATAAATTTATGTGTAGTGATATTAGTTATTACGCAATGTCTTGCAATGAGATTTTGGTATATTATAAAAAAAATCAGCTTTATTAATTCAAAAATAATTTTATATTTAATCAAATGCATTACCTATTCGTAAACTTAAACTAGTGGACGTAATTTCGCACAAAAAAAATATTTGGAGTAAATTAAAAAAAGAACTACACAGAAAAACTTAGCATACTTACCAAAGGTTTCTTGAATTCGTTAGGCTTGATACACCTAATGAAATACGGACTGCATAAGTTCAATGTCTTCATCAAAACATCCAAAGATTGCCGAAATTGCGACGACAGAGTCTTCTTTGCTTTCAGATCCTCTTTAAAGTCAGAATCAAATATCTTCTTCAGGAATTCGTTACTGCTCTGCTGGATCAGTTGATTCAAATCGTGATTGAAAGAATCGCGATTTTTCTCGAGAAAACCTTAAAAAAATTAGTCATTTAGTAATAATAATGAACATGTTTTCATTCTTTTTAAGGGGTGATATATCTAGCCTGAATTTTTTTTTTCATTTTTTAGTCGCCCAAATGGCGTAAAAACATGTCGAGAATAATGCCTGATATCATCCATTGTTGAAAGAAGAAATTAAGTCCGAGCGCTTCAAAATGACAAATTGAGTTTTAGAGTGAGTTTCGCCCCTTTTGCTCATTACCGGCGGTGCGAAGGTACACTATACCGGGTGATTCAATTTCGAGGCTCACCATGGGGATCTCGCTTATTAGTGGAGATAGAGGCTATGTTTAAATTTGGCAAAGTTTCGTATTTTTGTGCTGATCAATTATCTGAAAAGAAATTTTAGCTATCATTTTTCATTTTAAAGATATCCGCAAAAAAACTGAATTGTTAAGAAAGCGTTTTTAATTTTTTATTCAAAACCAAACGTAGCTAGACATTTGAAACAAAAACATTCTACAGCTACTTTTTAACAATACTTTTAACATCAAAGATGGCAGCGTAACCATGGCCAACTTTTGTTTTTCTTATGGGCGCCATGTTGAGTTTTGGCATTTTCCGATAGTCGTGTTTTTTCTCATTTCCGCAATGTATATCATGTTGGCATTATTTTTTAAAACAATGGTTTAATAATAAAAAAACTTTCTTCTTTTTCTCGTTGTTTGTCGTGCTTATCAGGTACCCAACTGATGCTTGGTTACAGACCGCCGGCGCCGGACTGACCAGAGTGCTTTGGATTAAAAACATTCAAATTCTAAAAGAAGGAAGTTTATACAACAAAAGGCTTATTTTTTAAGTAAATCTTCAAATCGGTCGCCATTTTCTTGAAAGCATAAAACCGAGCCAGCTTTTCGACATGTTGTTATGCTCTTCTAACTGTTCTTCCCGGAATAGCATTGACCGCATTTGTTATTCCACCCCGCAGATCCGCGATATTTCTGCGAGTATCGTGATAAATTTCGTCGTTCACAGTTCCCCATAGAAAATAGTCCAGAGGACTTAAATCAGGGGATCTAGCAGGACATTCCAACACTCCACCATTACCAATGCAGCGATTTGGAAATTGTGTATTCAAATAATTTCGTACAACTGCAAAGTTTGACTTATGCGGGATTTGTACGGTTTCAATTTCTTTGTTCGTAATGCTCTCCAAGCACGTGTTTGCGGCAATTCCAAATTAGAGGCTACTTCCCGCATAGAAATCCGAGGATCGTCATTTATCTAAAAACCAGTAGTTGAAGCATTGCAAATTATGGTAATCTAACGTTTACCATTTCCAAAATATCTCTTTGATCGTTTTCAACATTTCCATGAGGATTATAAGAATTGCGGGGTTTACTAAGAGCCATGGTCCGCTAAATGTCTGTCCAAGGTTAGGAATTTTGTACGATTGGGCATTTCTATGAGCACAATAATAAACCCTTATCATATCACTCTTTTCATTATTGGTAAACGGCATTTTACATCCACAATCAACCACAATTAAGGTTTATTTAGTTCAATGGCAAACCCAACGCTGAGCGCGCCGCTTGATCCAAGTGCATTCTGTTGACGTTGCGTGGCAACGAGTCCGGCGGTCTGTAACCAAGCTCCAATTAGGTACCGGAAGGTTTTTTGATTATTACACCATTATTTTAAAAAATAATGCTAACATATTATACATTGCGGAAATGAGAAAAGATGAGAGAAATGCCAAAATTCAATATGGCGCCCATAAGAATGTTGGCCATGGTTACGCGGCCATCTTTGATGTTATTTCAAATTAAAAAATGACACTGCATTCCTTGTTAAAAAGTAGCTGTAGAACGTTTTTGTTTCAAATGTCTAGCTACATTTGGTTTTGAATACAAAATTAAAAACGATACCTTAACATTTCAGCTTTTTAGGATATCTTCAAAATGAAAAATGATAGCTTAAATTTCTTTTCAGATAATTGACCAACACAAAAATACAAAACTTTGCCCAATTTAAACATAGGCTCTATCTCCACTAATAAGCGAGATCCCCATGGTGAGGCTCGCAATTGAATCACCCGGTATAGTTTCTAAATGAGGTACAGATGGCGTTAGTTGGTAGTTTGAAGTAAATATTGAACGTATGTTGCCTGTGCAGCCATTTTAGCCGTTGGCATAGTAGACCAGGCAATAGAGACTTTTTCGTGACAAAAATAGTATCAGCAAGCCGCCGGTCCCAGGTCACGTGGAACAGTCCGTAGATGTATTGTGATGTGTTTTCGACTAGCAAATATCATTACTTACTTTGTTATAAACAAAAAACCTAAAAAATCGTGCTTTTTTTCGTTGTTCGCTTGTAAAAGCTGAGCCAATGGAGCAATGTTGATACTGTCAACAGACGAATTGTAGAGAATAAAAAGACGAAGAAGTGAACCCTACACGGACCCGATCGGATTAATATTAACGGAGGAAACTCGGAAAAACCGGAGAAATCTGCGTTTTTTTTTCAAAATTTCATATTCCGCCATTTTCAAAGTTGTAACGCAGGGTTTTCCCGAGAAAGTAGCGATTGATGGGTACTTTAAATGTGCACAACCCAGGCGTTGTCCGATGATTAGTTTTTGCACAATTGCGATTTGAATTTTTTTTATGCAACATGGTTCGGCGAGCCTGGATGCGTCGGAGGTGGTCCGATTTTAATTTTTTTAACGTATTTCGAAAGTAGAAGTATTGTGCTACAAAACGTCTATTCTGATTTTGCGTTAAAATGTTGCGAAATAGGCGAAAACTGCTTGCAAACTTGACCGAAATCTGCCGCGCTCTCAAAAGCTGTCGAGTAGTGGGGTAGGCGGCCGACTCGGGGAAGCGCGCAGCGTGTTGGGATTACTATAGATACGCGCTTCCCCGCGTCGGCCGCCTACCCCCACTACTCGACCGGTTTGGAGCGCGCCGCAGAATTCGGTCAAGTTTGCAAGCATTTTTCGCCTATTTCGCAACATTTTAACGCAAAATCAGAATAGACGTTTTGTAGCACAATACTTCTACTTTCGAAATACGTAAAGAAAATTAAAATTGGACCACCTCCGAAGCATCCAGGCTCGCCGAACCATATTGCATAAAAAAAATTCAAATCGCAATTGTGCAAAAACTAATCATCGGACAACGCCTGGATTGTGCACATTTAAAGTACCCATCAATCGCTACTTTCTCGCGAAAAGCCTGCGTTACAACTTTGAAATAGGCGGAGTTATGAATTATTGAAAAAAACGCAGATTTCTCCGGTTCTTCCGAATTTCCTCCGTTAATATTAATCCGATCGGGTCCGTGTAGGGTTCATGTTTTTCGTCTATTCATTCTCTACAATTCGTCTGTTGACAGTATCAAGATTGCTCCATCGGTTCAGCTTTTACAAGCGAACAACAAAAAAAATCACGATTCTTTTAGGTTTTTTTGTTTATAACAAAGTAAGTAATGATATTTGCTAGTCGAAAACACATCACAATACATCTACGGACTGTTCCACGTGACCTGGGACCGGCGGCTTGCTGATACTATTTTTGTCACGAAAAAGTCTCCATTGCCTGGTCTGTAGAACTGCGAACGCGTGTTGCCAGCGTTGTGTGGGCAGTTTTCTCGAAACCAAGTTTTCTGAAATAGCTAACACTAGAACTCGAGTAATTTTTATCCGATTTACTTGAAATTTTGGCTGAACCTTTTTGGATAGATTATCTATAGAAGTACATACGACTTTTGAGTTTGATAAACAATTACGATTTTTATAGATAAATGAAGGCAAAATCCTTTAAAAAAGCCTTCTCATTTTTTGATTCAGACTAGGTATTACCCTTTTAATTGATTAGTTTTTTTTAAGTACCTGGCACATGATACTGGACAACCCCAGCGAAATGTTTGATGCCAAAAATCGGCTCCAGGTCAGATTTTGACTTCAAATAGTTGTCTTTTCCGCCGTGAGTTGAATTCAGCTTGGCCAACATCGAAAAATCTGTACCTTTGGGGAATTTCGATTCTTCGTCTATAAGAGCCATCATGTTCATAGGTTTCATTCCGATCATATCCAAGATATCCTGATTGTCAACGAAGACTATATGCTTCCAATTAATCCCTTCTTTGGTGTAATATTCTTGCTCGATCTTAAAGATGTGCTGCACGAAAAATTGCTGTAAGTTTTCGTTAGCGTAATTTATGCAAAGCTGCTCAAAACTGTTCATCTCGAAGTTCTCAAAACCGAAGATATCCAACACGCCGATCGACGTTTTTTTGGCTAGTTTTGGCTGGTATATCGCGGCGTTTATTCTCTCCACTAAATAAATAAACATTTTTCCGTAGATTCCTTTCACAAAAGCGTCTCTGGATTCGAAAGCTTGGTCTTTTGATAAATTCGTCGTTACTCGTTCTCCATGAGCGAATATCGTTTTGCGTGTTAGTGATTCGGATAAATCGAACTTATTAGTCCCCAAAAGTAAGGCGATTCTGTTCAAGGCGGTGCCATCTGAGATTTCTGAGGATTCCATATTAGCAACAACGGCAGATTTAAATTTTAAATTGCCCAAATGCAGAATAGTAGCTAATAGTTGGAAGATATCCCAGACTTCTTTGTCTGTGAAGTTTAAAACTTTAAAAGCTCCCTTAATTTCGCCGAATTCGTTGGCTTCGTTCCGTCCGGTGCAAGTCAAAGTTTTACCACTGTTCAAGTAGATGTACTGCGCGGCATCTGTTAGTTCTAAACTTTTCTTTTCGTCTTTGTTCAGACCTGCTAGCATACTATAGAAAATATGGTAATTTCTCTCTCCTGGGTTCTGAGATACGATACGGCTCTTTTCTAGGAGGTATTGCTCGATACGCGCGCCTTCGATGTTCCCGTTTTTGTTGAAGTTGATGTCTATGTACTTGCCAAATCTGGAAGAGTTGTCATTTCGAACGGTCTTCGCATTTCCGAATGCTTCCAAGATCGGGTTGGATTCTAGAATCTGTTGTTCTATCCACGAATGTTTACCGCTTATAGCGGCTAAGTACTGTAGGATCAGTTTTGTGCTCTCTGTCTTGCCGGCACCACTCTCGCCACTAAATAAAATTAAATACAAGTATTAATTAGATACGTTATATATGTGACCCCGCGCGAGTGAATCGCCCTAACTGCCATCTCTCGTTTCGATAGAAAAAATCGAAATAAAGTGTAGCATATTCCTAAATCATTTCTACATAAGTTGAATTTTTTCATAACAGTTTTTTCCTCGTAAACCGCTTGCCACAAAAATTTCTGTTCAGGTTGTGGCCTTTTTTGTTTTCTTCAATTTTTGTGTAGTAAAGGTTGCGAACAGTCGTAACGGTAAATGGAAACGTAGCTGGGACAGTGGAAGATTATATTCGGGTACCTTTTTCATTTCTCTTGCGTTCATGTTTACACCGAGAGGCAAAGAATTTTGACATTCATACAACTTATGTAGAAATGACTTAGGAGTATGACATACTTTATTTAAAGTTTTTCTGTTCAGTAGTTTTAGAGTTACGGGCCTTCAAACACAGGAGTCAATACTATCGAAACGAGAGATGGCAGTGAGGGCGATTCTCTTCGTGCGTGGTCACGTATACATTTATATGTAGAAACCACATTAAACTGCAAAAATTGTATGATACCATTAGTAGAATTAAAAGACTCTGAAGATTATTAATAGGCTGTTGTCATTTAAATATCGATGATTCCACTAGTCGAAATCACGCGACCTTTCAATACAAAAATTATCAGTTAATGACTGCCATTAATGAAGGATTAATTTATATTTCTCGGAAAACCAAACATAGAGATACAAAATTTATTCCATTTTTCCTGTTACACACATGTATAGGTATAGAGCTTCCAAATTGAATATCTTGGTTATTATTGCAGCTAACAGTTTAATGTTTAGTGAAAATATAGTCCAGTCATTCTAGATTTTTGATATACGTTGTATTCGGAAGATTAATTGAATCGCTCGGTTCGAAAACACTACAAGTCCAAAAAGTGAGTTCTGAGAAAACAAACAAAATTATTTTGTCACTGCAATATCTTGAAAAGTATAGCCCTTAGCTATTTTGTGCCAAGAGACAAAATATAAAGTAGTTCACAGAGAATTAAATGTATTACATATTTTATTTATATTTGCATTAAAAGCAGAGCTATGATTAAAACAATCATCAGGGACGTACTGTTTTTGAACTCGACGGAAAAACAGCGTACATTTTTAACAATATTTGTTTATTTAAAGCATTTAAATAATATTTTTATTGTGATGTAGGTATGTATAGTGTTTTTGGCGTCAACAATAAATTCCTTATTCATTTCATATTATTATATTTTCCGAAACGCGTTAGTAATGCAGCAAAAACAAACATGTGCATACTTCGTACAAGGATATTATTTCCTTGTCGAAATTGAAATATAAAAAGACATCTCGTACTATGCCCCGAAAACAATTTCTTTCGACAAGAAAAATGTATTTTTCTGTGGAGCATTGACGGTATGAGTAAGTTTTCGTCAAATATTCGAGCAACATTCGGCGTAGTTATTTTACAGCAGAACACGTTTTTGTACAGCCGGCCGGTCCGCTTGGAGAATTTGAAACGTGTTTTGTAAGTGCATATATGGCGATGTTTCGAATCGAAATAACATTTTTATACTCTACGAATTTTTAAGCGTTGACTTATTTATAAAATATCAATCTCAGTTTAATTTGCTTAGACGAATAATACACTGGGTATTAAAACAACTTAACATTTTTTTTTTATTTCTTCAACGAATTAAATTGAAAATTCTAGTACTGTTGTTGGACTAAAATTCTTTGTTTGTTTTTTTTTTTAATTAAGGATTATATTATCTAAATAGACATCAGATCTAACGATGTTATTAACTTAACAAAACCGGATACCCAAAGAATTTTTAAATGAAGATTTGCAAACAAAAACTTATTTGTTGATTTTTCAAATGAATCGGTCGGTTCGAAAACACTACAAGTCCAAAAAGTGAGTTCTGAGAAAATTAACAAAATAATTTTGTTGGTGCAATATCTTGAAAAGAATAGCAGTTAGCTATTTTGTGCCAATAGACAAAATATAAAGTAGTTCACAGAGAATTATGTACTACATATTTTATTTATATTTGACATTTGAAAAAGCAGAGCTATGATTAAAACAATCATCATGGACATGTACTGTCTTTGAACTCCACGGAAAAACAGCTTACATTTTTAACAATACTTGTTTATTTAAAGCATTGAAATAATATTTTTGTTATGATGTAGGTACCTATATATGATGTAGGATTTGCATGAAACTTATTTCCCGTAATATTTGAAGATTGATAATTAAAAATGTCATGTCAGATTTTTAAAATAAATTCAAAATGGCGGATTATACATGATTAGATAAATTACCGGAACACCTTAGTAATCTTTAACCGTAAAGAATTTCAAAGAAAAATTCAAACAAAAGTTTTTTGGTTTTAAACAAGCTATATATTTTCAATATACGGATGTTCATTTTATTCTGAACATTTGATAAAGTTTTCTTTTTCTAATAGAACATCCTGTATATTTAAAAAAAAATAATTTTACGAGTTTGTAAGAATAGTTTTTTTTATAAAATGCATCATCCTTGAGTTATGAGCAATTAACCGATCACTAACGGATAAAAAAATAAAAAAATCAAGAAAAAATAACTAAACTATGAAATAGCATAATAAATTAAATATTCAAGCTGGCAAATTAAATAAATGTGTATGTATGCGGGAAAATATTCTTAATTTGAAGTCCAGGAATTTTGATTAATTGCTTATAACTAAATAAATGACAGTATTGCATTTAAAAAAAAAATGATTTCTATAAAAGAATTAATCCTAGAATTAAAAAATGTATGTTACCAAATTTCCAGAATAAACAATAGTTTAAACACAAATTTTTTCTCAGTTGGAGAATTATTTAGGTTTTCGGTAATTTCGTCTATTTTTGATTAATTGATCATAATTAAAAAATAAGGCATTTTATAAAAAAATCATACAAAAGATTCTTAGAATTAATCTTAGAATTAAAAAATGTAAAGCTATACAGGATGTTCTATTTGAAAAAGGGAAGGTTACGAGATATCCAGAATAAAATGAACACCATGTATAAAAAATATATTTAAACGATAGATTGTTTAAAACAAAACAACCTTTACTTGAAAAATTTTTTGAAATTGTTGACAGTTGGAAAATTATTTAGGTGTTTCGGTAATTCTGACTAACCCTATACATATATGGCGATATGATAGAGTATGATATAGAGTTTGATGATTATATTCATAATAGTATTAAATTTCCTCTTCTACGGTGGTAGTCGGTCCGGAAGTCACGTGGTAGTAATATTCTAAGTTTTCACCAGTTACATACTTGTGGACTTTTTTAATATCATTAATCTTTTTGGTATTGATATTCATATTGATTACTTCGGCGTACCTCAACAACGATTTGAACGCAAATTTCGAAGTTTGCGAATGTTTACGGCTGATGTCAGTAGAAACTGAGCAGAAACGCGTTGCATGAGCGAGCAAAAAAGCACTGTTCTGGACTTGTTTATTTCGCCCAAGCATTCTCTTTAGGTCTATTCGATAGAATAAATCATAGTGAACATTTTGGCTATTTCAGTTCAAAATGGCCAATTTTGGACTTGTACTGTTTTCGAACTCGCCGATTCAATTGCATTCGATGAAACTGATACCAATCGATAGCTTATGGTTTCAGTAGTAACATATTAAAATGTTTAGTGTCATAGTTAATAGCAAAATATGTTATTAATTAAAAACCATTAAATAATTGTGCCTGTCAGATTTTAATCCTTCATTCCTGGAATCTCACTCACTTAATCGCAAAACTAAAAAAAAACACATTGTAGCGTACAACATTTGCTATCAAAATTATTTTGGAACCTATACGAGAAAATGAACGGTTAATTTAATATAATCAATTATAATTAATTCAACTAATTTTTTGCCATTCCACGCCAACCGATCGTTTGACATTAGAACGGGCATTTCTAATGCCATCTGACCGGTTGACGTGAAATCGCAAAAAAATACTTCAATAAATTATACAAAATTAACCGTTCATTTTCTCGTATAGATTCCCGAATCCTTTTGATGGTAAATGTTGTCTGCTACAGTGTGGTACTTTTCCTTTTGCGATTTAGTGTGTGAGATTCAAGAAATGAAAGATTAATGTCGGACAGCCACATTTTTTCAATGTTTTTTCGTTAATTAAATTCCTATCATTCTAAACATTTTAATATGTTACTACTTGAACCATAAGCTATCGATTGGTATCAGTTTCATCAACTGCATTTGAATTTTGGAATCAAAATCTACAATGACTGGACTAAGATATAAAAATTTGCAAGTCAAGTGTAACATTTTAAGTTTAAAAAACTATTTTTTTTCTAAAACCGGGTACCTTTTTTCAATTCTCTCGCGCTCACGCTTACACCGAGAGAGAGAATATATTGAAATTTATACACTTTATCTAGAAATTACTAAGGAACATAACAAACAAGTCAAGTGTAACATTTTAAGTTTAAAAAACTATTTTTTTTTCTAAAACCGGGTACCTATTTTCAATTCTCTCGCGCTCACGCTTACACCGAGAGAGAGAATATATTGAAATTTATACACTTTATATAGAAATTACTAAGGAACATAACAAACTTTATTTCATTTCTTTTTGATAAGTGGTTTCAGAGTTATGAGCCGCCAAACACTAGGCTGAACGCCCGGAAACGCTGTACTTTTTAAACGCGTGTATCTCGAAAACTTAATTTTAGCAGTTCAGACCACTTTCTTCCGAGCGGGTCACAAATAGTCGGAATGCTATTAAATTCAAGGGATGTGTATCGCAGCAAATAAGGATTATTTGCATGATAACTGCGTTGTCCTGCTAATATTCGTTACTGAGATATCGACTTCCATCAAAATCTTGTTCGCAACCTTTATTACATAAAAACTGAAGAAAACAAAAACGCCAATCTATAGAAGAGACTATAAATGCAACCTGAACAAAAACTGGAATTTTTGTGGTAAGTGGGAAAACAATTTTAACAGTCATACAACTTATGTAGAAATGATTCAGGAGTATGACATACTTTATTTCATTTTTTTCTATTCAGTAGGTTTAGAGTTATGGGCCTTCAAACACACGATCGAAACGAGAGATGGCAGATAAAACCTTGGGAAATTTTTAAATTTATTCAAACAAAAAACAAGTTTGGTAAAAAAACCAACTTGCTTTTAGCGTTTCTTTGTGTCACCGAAAATAAAAATATTGCCAATTATTATCGAGGAATGTATCCAGCGGATGCGATAACTTTTCGATCCAATCTGCTGGCATTAATTTTATATCGATGACTCATCTGTAATCAATCATACGAACAATAGAATTAAACCCTATCCGACGCGTTTTCGAACAAACGAACGCGCCTATTCCTTATTATGGTATCATCAATTGAAATAAATACACTAAACGAATAAAATTAAAACAAGGATTTTTTATGGTTTTATGGTAACACAGAGTTTATACAAACACTTGTGTGACGTTTAAAAAATGTTATCAAACGAAAACGAAGCCTACTAGACACGATTGGCTAAAATACCTCGAATTTAAAAAATAAATTGCCCAAGTATTTATAGCGTGCTATCTATCATAATTATGTCAAATTGCGTTACATCGATAAAATAAAATAGCTTACCTTATGACTACACATTGATTCTTGTTCATGGATTTCATGTCGTTGTAAGTGTTGTCTCCAATGGCAAATATATGCGGTGGTAACTCGCCTATTTTTTTCTCTCGATAGTCTTTGATGATGGTGTTGGTATATATCGGTAGAATTTCGTATGGGTTTATAGCAACCAACATAGAACCAGTGTACGTCTAAAATATGATGAAAAAAGTTGAAAAATGTTGAAAAAAACCTAAATTTGGGTAACGAATAAAAACCTACATAGATCAGTTTGTCCATATAACGTAAATACAAATTCCTCAAGATCGAATATTCTTGTAAATCGCCCAGATTTATCATATCCTCAACCAGTTTAATGGAGGATATATGGATGGGTTTGTAAACCTGTTCCTTTCCTATGTATATTTCGCTTCCCGCATCTGTTTTGATCCGGATTCTTTTTGGCTCTATGGCCACGACTTTGCCCCCTGACGCAACATCGAATTCCCCTCTTGTGGTAGGGTTGATCCATATGTGGTCACCCTGGAAAGATTTTTTTGCAGGAATATGCTACGTTTATGCTTGAGAATTGTACTTACCACCCCCACGTTTTGCACGTTTGCCATTTTTGCTTTAATTTTTTTTTATAGGGTTAAATCATGTTGACACGATCGCGTTTGTGCACTAAATATTCGAGAGGTATCAGAATGTTATCTGGTTTATCTGTATTATCGATGTTTCGTGATCGCTATAGTTCTATTATCTCGACGAGTTAATCAAATGTTTGTAATGATGTAGTTTTTTTAGTATTTATTTATTAACAGGTTAAGGCGGTATAATCCGTTTCGACATAATTAATTAATTTTTTAGACATTCTTTTGTAATTAAATGTGCCCAAAATGTGCAGAATTTTACACGATCCAAAATGTGGTTTTGATTTATTTAAAATGCCAATTACTTTATTGCTTATCTTTCGAAATATGTCAAGTACAATCGCGTTTTTTCAATGTATTTAATTGCTTGCTGATTAATTCCAGAAAATATCAATTAATCACGTCGAAAGGTAACAATAACTAAGTTTTAATATTGTAATAATTTATTATATTTTATATCACATTTGTTGTATACTTTTGACGGTCTTAAAGTATATTTTCTAAATTGCGAAAAGGAAGAATTTAATAATTATTATGCTTATAATAATAATAATAAATTCTTTATTCATAGCTTTTTTGGTTCTTTCTGTGAGTTTAGAAATGATTGTTGTTGTTGTTGATTGTGTACTTTTAGTAATTTTGTACACCCCCATTTTATGCTATTTTTTGAGAAATGGTATAAATAAAACTGATACTTTACTCTTTTAGTAATTTTGTGCAAAATTATCCTCTATTTTAAAATTATCCTCCCATTTTGATATTTTTGGAAGAATGGTGTAAATAAAACTGATACTTTACTCTTTTAGTAATTTTGTACAAAATTATCTTCTACTATAAAATTATCCTCCCATTTTGTGCTATGTTTGGAGAAATGGTGTAAATAAAACTGATACTTTACAATGTTAGTAATTTTGTACAAAATTATCCTCCCATTTTATGCTATTTTTTGAGAAATGGTATAAATAAAGCTGATACTTTACTCTTTTAGTAATTTTGTGCAAAATTATCCTCTATTTTAAAATTATCCTCCCATTTTGATATTTTTGGAAGAATGGTGTAAATAAAACTGATACTTTACTCTTTTAGTAATTTTGTACAAAATTATCTTCTACTATAAAACTATCCTCCCATTTTGTGCTATGTTTGGAGAAATGGTGTAAATAAAACTGATACTTTACAGTGTTAGTAATTTTGTACAAAATTATCCTCCCATTTTATGCTATTTTTTGAGAAATGGTATAAATAAAACTGATACTTTACTCTTTTAGTAATTTTGTACAAAATTATCTTCTACTATAAAATTATCCTCCCATTTTGTGCTATGTTTGGAGAAATGGTGTAAATAAAACTGATACTTTACAATGTTAGTAATTTTGTACAAAATTATCCTCCCATTTTATGCTATTTTTTGAGAAATGGTATAAATAAAGCTGATACTTTACTCTTTTAGTAATTTTGTGCAAAATTATCCTCTATTTTAAAATTATCCTCCCATTTTGATATTTTTGGAAGAATGGTGTAAATAAAACTGATACTTTACTCTTTTAGTAATTTTGTACAAAATTATCTTCTACTATAAAACTATCCTCCCATTTTGTGCTATGTTTGGAGAAATGGTGTAAATAAAACTGATACTTTACAGTGTTAGTAATTTTGTACAAAATTATCCTCCCATTTTATGCTATTTTTTGAGAAATGGTATAAATAAAACTGATACTTTACTCTTTTAGTAATTTTGTACAAAATTATCTTCTACTATAAAATTATCCTCCCATTTTGTGCTATGTTTGGAGAAATGGTGTAAATAAAACTGATACTTTACAATGTTAGTAATTTTGTACAAAATTATCCTCCCATTTTATGCTATTTTTTGAGAAATGGTATAAATAAAGCTGATACTTTACTCTTTTAGTAATTTTGTGCAAAATTATCCTCTATTTTAAAATTATCCTCCCATTTTGATATTTTTGGAAGAATGGTGTAAATAAAACTGATACTTTACTCTTTTAGTAATTTTGTACAAAATTATCTTCTACTATAAAACTATCCTCCCATTTTGTGCTATGTTTGGAGAAATGGTGTAAATAAAACTGATACTTTACAGTGTTAGTAATTTTGTACAAAATTATCCTCCCATTTTATGCTATTTTTTGAGAAATGGTATAAATAAAACTGATACTTTACTCTTTTAGTAATTTTGTACAAAATTATCTTCTACTATAAAATTATCCTCCCATTTTGTGCTATGTTTGGAGAAATGGTGTAAATAAAACTGATACTTTACAATGTTAGTAATTTTGTACAAAATTATCTTCTACTATAAAATTATCCTCCCATTTTATGCCATTTTTAGAGAAATGATGTAAATAAAACTGATACTTCACAACGTTAGTAATTTTGTACAAAATTATCCTCCAATTTTATGCTATTTTTGAAATAATGGTGTAAATAAAACGGATACTTTACTCTTTTAGTAATTTTGTACAAAATGATCCTCTATTTTAAAATTATCCTCCCATTTTATGCTATTTTTTGAGAAATGTTGTAAATAAAACTGATACTTTACTCTTTTAGTAATTTTGTATAAAATGATCCTCTATTTTAAAATTATCCTCCCATTTTATGCTATTTTTTGAGAAATGTTGTAAATAAAACTGATACTTCACAACGTTAGTAATTTTGTACAAAATTATCCTCCCATTTTATGCTATTTTTGGAATAATGGTGTAAATAAAACGGATACTTTACTCTTTTAGTAATTTTGTACAAAATGATCCTCTATTTTAAAATTATCCTCCCATTTTATGCTATTTTTTGAGAAATGTTGTAAATAAAACTGATACTTTACAACGTTAGTAATTTTGTACAAAATTATCCTCCCATTTTATGTTATTTTTGGAGAAATGGTATAAATAAAACTGATACTTTACTCTTTTAGTAATTTTGTAAAAAATTATCCCTTATTTTAAAATTATCTTCCCATTTTATGCTATTTTTGGAGAAATGATGTAAATAAAACTGATACTTCACAACATTAGTAATTTTGTACAAAACTATCCTCTCATTTTATGCTATTTTTTCAGAAACGGTATAAATAAAACTGATACTTTACTCTTTTAGTAATTTTGTACAAAATGATCCTCTATTTTAAAATTATCCTCCTATTTTATGCCATTTTTAGAAAAATGGTATAAATAAAACTGATGCTTTACTCTCTAAGTAATTTTGAAAAAAAATTATCTTCTATTATAAAATTATCCTCCCATTTTATGCTATTTTTGGAGAAATGGTGTAAATAAAACTGATACTTTACAATGTTAGTAATTTTGTACAAAATTATCCTCCCATTTTATGCTATTTTTGGAGAAATGGTATAAATAAAACTGATGCTTTACAATGTTAGTTTAGTAATTTTGTACAAAATTATTCTCCCATTTTATGATATTTTTGGAAAAATGGTGTAAATAAAACTGATACTTTATTCTTAAGCAAACTTAACAACTTATTAGCTTTTGGTTCTTTCTGCAAGAAATGAAGAAGAAATGATTATTATTTGCTTACCTTCAAGTAATTTTGCACAAAATTATCCTCTATTTAAAAATTAGCCTCTCGTTTTATGCAATTTTTGCATTTATAGTTGATTCTTCTTATTTTTTTTTATTATTATTGTTTCTTAAATATATTTTTAAGAACATTTAAGAACGTTGAAGAAGATTTTTATATTCCTTCAAGAACAATGTTTAATCCAGACAAACACAAAAGAAAACAAGATTTTTATACCACCGTGCAACATTATATTTAACTATTCCTTCAACTGTTCAACCAAATAATCACGTAACTTATTTACAGCTCTATACCTATGCGATATCTTATTCTTCTCCGGCTTCGGCATCTCAGCATACGTTTGTAGGTACCCCTCCGGTTGAAAACAGGGATCCCAACCGAAATCCCTCGGTCCCCTAGGATCCACAATCTCTCCTGTTGTCCTTCCTTGAAATATAATAACGTCATCTTGAGCATTTCCAGGATGGTATGCCAAAGTGCATACGGCCTGGGCACTTTTATCGTCAAACCCAGCTAGCATTTTATATAAACCTTCCGGCCCTAAGTTGGTTAGAAACCATTTTATGTAAGGCCCCGGTAGACCTTTAAAAGCATCGTAACAGAGGCACGTATCTTCTACGATTACAGGACCTTGTACGTGTTTAAAGGCTTCCTTGCATTTAGCAACGCAGATATCTTCGATTTCGCCTTGTAGTTCTGGTAAATCCACATTTGCGGCTATGATTTTATAAGGGAACGTAGGGCCTAATATTGCGGTTAGTTCTTCTAACTTCTTTGCGTTTCCAGTTACGAAGGATATTGATCTAGACATCTTTGCTATTTTTGCAATGTTCATCGACACTGTGGATATAAAAAAGCACACGCACGTAACTATGTATTTATAACCAAATAACTTTGCTTATTCATAACAAATTATCAACCGAGCATCATTAACATAACCTCTAATTTTTTTTGTCATAGATTACAGTTAGACAAGAAGCTGCACTAAGGTCTTTATAGGGGGAAAAATTATTCAAAATTTACAATGAATTATCAATTGTAATAGTTTGTCATAAGAGTTTCAAATACATGTTTCTTTAATATAGGAAAATTGTAGGTAATTATTTGCTTTACAGTAAAAAAATATTTTTATACATACTGGATGTTCCACAACGATGTACCAACACAAACTTATGCTTTTCTAAACGGAACACTATGTATATTATTGCAGTTTTTACTTTATCATACGTAGTATGTAAAGTATTGTAACCGTGCCAAAAAAAAAATTTGAGATTTTAGCGGAAATATGTCTTTTTGGGTCCCCTGAACATTTTTGACCAAGGTACAAAAAAATGTCTGTGTGTGTGGATGTGTGTGTGTGTGTGTGTGTGTGTGTGTGTGTACCCGTTTTTTGTGGCGACGATTCCGGAGAAACTATACTAAAGGTATCGGGACGAAACTTCATATTTAGAAGTTTCATGGCCAAACTTAGAGCTGAAAAGCTTTCTGTTAAAAAGGGTCAAAAGGAACTGGAGGTTTAGTCTTAGCATTTTTGAAAGATTTTGTAAATAAGCCGGCATTTCTGGAATTTCGTCGAAATAGTTAAATAATAAATTAAACTAGAGGAAATTCTGAATAATTTATGACTATGACATTTTTTGGTACAAGCAATAGTTCAGCTGCATGAGCAAATTCTATTTCATCGAGATCGGTCGTACTGCATTAAAACTAGTAGCCAGGATATGTCAGATTAGATGTCAGATGTGATTATAATGACGGTAGACAGTGTCAAACGCTAATGCTTTGACAATACTACTGTCAACACAAGCTGCGTTCGGATATTGAACACCGTTAAGGTGCGCTTTCATTAGTGCTAATGGCAGTGGTAGTAGACGCCATTATAGTATTTCTAATAGAATTTCATCACGACATGTGAGAAACACTATAATTTCTAGGTCTACTAGTTTTATTTTAATGCAGACATAGCCGATCTCGATCAAATAATATCTCATGCAACTATTAATTTTATATGTAGTATGATAAAGTCATGTGCCTGGCCACATCAGATTTTTTTTTATTAAGATTTGTATCTTAATCATTTTGGCTGAGATTAATCTAAAAGAAAATGCATTTTCTAAAAATCATTCCAGGGTAATTAATAGATAAAAGTCTGATGTTGCCAGACACATGACTTTATCATACTATACCACGGAGTACCAGCAGTTATCAAACTCTGATGTTTTGACAATACTGTCAATAGAATCAAAATATCTGTCAAATCCTAGCTAACTAGAAATCACACAAAAAAAAAGTGTTTAAACAAGGAATAAAACTTGTTTTAAACATGTTTTAAATTATGCAATTATTTTATTTGTAAGCATTTTAATCGGCGTCTTTTCATTCCTTATTTTATTTGCTACCACAGATATTGTATTACTATATTTTATGAAAAACAACAAATACTTCAAATTTCGTTTAAAACACAACATTTAAAACAAACTGGTTTAAACATGTTTAAAACAAAATTGTTTAACACAAAATATTTGTTTTAAAACATGTTTAAAACACTGTTTTAAACATAAAAACCCTGTTTTTAATGCAGCCACGACCGATCTCGATCAAATAGAATTTGCTCATGCAGCTAAACTATTAATTTGACCAAAAAATGGCATACGTTTGATAAAGTCAAAGAAACAGAACTAATATTGGATATTAAAAATATCAGACTTTTAGATATGTAGTGTAGTTATATTATTGATTTGCGATTATAATATTACTTATACAGTATGCGCGTAAAGTATGGAAACATAAGAATATCTCTGAGACGGTTTGTTATTTTAAAAAATCCTGGAACACGTCGATTTCTAATTATTATAATACACATTTCTGTAAAAACTTCAATTTCCGGCCATCGTATGTTACTGAGTTATGACGTCATCAACACTTCTTTTAAACGGCATCCCCATTTTTTTCTTATTGATTTTGGTAGATCGATTTAATTGTCTAAATGGTATCGGAAATAATTTTATGACCTTACACCAGAAAATTTTCGAGAAAAAGTCAATTAAAAATCGTAAACTATTGATA
This sequence comes from Aphodius sticticus, assembly GCA_963966075.1. Classification (NCBI taxonomy): domain Eukaryota; kingdom Metazoa; phylum Arthropoda; class Insecta; order Coleoptera; family Scarabaeidae; genus Aphodius; species Aphodius sticticus. Next base: position 771,243 of record OZ014508.1, on the reverse strand, counting down.
ACTTCAAGGAAAATATCGTCTGACAATTTAATATAAAATTGCGTTTTGGGTAGAATTAATTACCGTGAAAACAAATCTGGGCACCAACATTTTCTATCGCGCAAGGTTTTCGAAAAAAGTGGGGTCAAAGTGCAAAAACGGTTTTTAATAATTTTTAGTCCAGGGTTCGGAAACATTCACTCCCGTTCGTACGCGAACGAGAACGTGAACGTTTCAATATTCTCTGACGAGTTCTCGTTCGCGAACGAGAAGCATAAAACAAGTCCAGACCGTTCGCGTTCGCGTGTGTTAGGTAGACAAAATTTCCGCTGTTGTTCGTACGTGTGTGTATTGGTGAATCACACAGCGTGCGTTCATATATGTACCTATAAGTTGCATCGATACGTTCGCGAACGTTCACTGCTGTCGTTCGCGTTCATAGGTGAATGTAAGTGCTGCGTTAAAGATTCGCGGAAATTTGGTGTGGTTCTATTCTATCTTCTATGCGTTTCGGATTTAGAAAGAAACTTGCGAGAGATTATCAGAAATTGTTCAGAACTCCCCAAGGATCACATCCACAACCACTATTTTTTTCCCAGCCCCCACCCTCCCCTGCCGTACCCTAAAAATGAGGCAAAATTTTCCCCAAATTTACAATTTTACAAAGTTACGTGATTTATTATTTTTTGAAGAAATTACTATTCTTGACTTATTGACATGTTTTTTGTCATTTATTAACTAATTTAAAATTGTTTAAACAGATACCATTTGTTTAAACAAAAATATGCTATGTTACAAATATATTTTTCCATTTTTTGCAGAAAGTATTAAATTATTGGCTTTTTTTGTCATTTATTAACTAATTAGCAATTGGTTAACAAATACCATTTGTTTAAACAAATATATACAATGTTGCGGACATATTTTTTAAAGGAAATTATTATTAGGTTATTGGCATTTTTTTGTCATTGACAATTTGACACTTGCTTACAAAAATATACAATATTACGGACAAGTTTTCTTTTTTTGGAGAAGTTATGATTAGATTATTCTTCTTTGTCATTAATTAATTAACTTCTTTGCAATTGGTTGCGTTTACAGTGCTCTCCCATCTGAGCTACTGAGGCTCAGATGGGAGAGCATTGTGCTACAAATGCAAAGGTCCCTGGTTCGAATTCAGGTTGTGGCTGTAATATTTGATTTATTTAAAAAACTGTATCCCGCCTGGATATCACCATCTTAGATACATTGAATATTTCATCATTACGGTAGTATGTCCGTATGATACGGTATGTCCGTATATTCATTTCTAGTTAATTTAAAATTGTTTAAACAATTACCATTTGTTTAAACAATAATATACGATGTTACGAACATATTTTTCCATTTTTTGCAAAAATTATTAAATTATTATTTTCTTTAGTCATTTATTAACTAATTAGCAATTGTTTCATACAAAAATATTTGATGTTACGCACATATTTTTCTAATTATGTACAAATTATCAGGTTATTGGCTTTTTTGTCATTTATTAACTAATTTACTATTCTTTAAACAAATACTATTTATTTAAACAAATGTATACATTGTAATGGACAATTTTCTACAGTTGCATAAATTATTACTAGATTATTGGCATTTTTTTAACATTTATTAACAAATTTGTAATTGTTTAAACAAATACTATTTGTTTAAACAAATACTATTTGTTTAAACAAATACTATTTGTTTAAACAAATATATACATTATTACGGATATATTTCTTATATTTATTGCAGAAACTATTATTATATTATTGCGTTTTTGTCATTAATAACGAATTCGCAATACTTTAAACAATTACAATTTGTTTAAACAAAAATTTACAATGTTTTTGTTTTTCTTTTTGTAGAAATTATTATTGTTACATTGTTGGCGTGGTCTTTGTAATTTGTTACTTAATGTGCAATTGTTTGAACAAATAAATTTGTATAAACAATAATATACAATGTTAGTATGTATTTCTTGGCAAAAATTTTTGTAGGATTTCTGGTCTCTAATTTTGGAGGTTTTACGCTATCGGTCAAACCAATAATGTGGTTGCAACACTAATTATGATTATTTTGACTATTGCAAATTAGTTAATTAATGACTAACAATGCCAACAATCTAATAATAATTTCTCAAAAGAAATATATGTCCGTAACATTGTATATTTTTGTAAACAAATGGTATTTGTTTGAACAACTGAAAATTAGTTAATAAATAACAAAAAAGCCTATAATCTAATAATTTCTGCACAATTAGAAAAATATGTGCGTAACATCAAATATTTTTGTTTAAACAAATGGCCATTGTTTAAACAATTGCTAATTAGTTAATAAGTGACAAAAAAACAAGAATTTAATAATTTTTGCAAAAAATGGAAAAATATGTTTGTAACATCGTATATTTTTGTTTAAACAAAACGTAATTGTTTAAACAAGTTTAATTTAGTTTATAAATGACAAAAAACATGTCAATAATCCAATAATAGTAATTTCTGCAAAAAAAATAATGAAATGACGTAACTTTGTAAAACTGTTGGGGAAAATTTTGCCTGATTTTTATGGTACTGCAGGGGAGGGTGGGGGGCTGTGAAAAAACTAGTGGTTGTGGATTTGATCCTTGGGGAGTTCTGAACAATTTCTGATAATCTCCCGCAACTTTTTTTATAAATCGGAAACGCATGGAAGATAGAATAGAACCACACCAACTTTCCGCGAATGGTTGACGCAGCACTTACATTCACATATGAACGCGAACGACAGCAGTGAACGTTCGCGAACGTATCGATGCAACTTATAGGTACATATAAGAACGCACGCTGTGTGACTCACCAATACACACGCGTACGAACAACAGCAGACCTTTTTGCTACCTAACATACGCGAACGCGAACGATCTGGACTTGTTTTATGCTTCTCGTTCGCGAACGAGACCGCATCAGAGAATATTGAAACATTCACGTTCACGTGTAAAATCATAAATGTACGTACGCGAACGTTCATAAATGAATATTTCCGAACCCTGATTTTTACAAATTTATCCACCTGAACCCATTGTGCTAGAAACCTCAAAATGGTGTCATAGTAAACCTTAATCTATGCACTTTTATCTAAAATCGCAAAAGTTTGTTTCCAAATGTTGTTGAAGCATTTATAGAGCTTCTAACCTCAAAAAAACGCCATAACCTGACCTGATTGTGCATCTTTTGAGCTCAGATTGGCATTCAGCGCAAATAAATGATTAATTTTAATTAATTTTCTTTTTCTCAAATATTTTCTTATGTAGGGCGATACATTTTGTGAATTACCTTTAAGACAATTAACAGATCTAATAATATCAGTACAAAAAATATGGGGTTGCCATTTATAAAAAGTTTAGATGACGTCATAAGTGGAAAACAATAGAAGGTCGGAAATTAAATTTATTGTGAATATGTGTTTATTTTTGGTAATTAAAAATCGACGTGTGCGAGGATTTTTTTCAAATAACAAACCGTTTTAAGTACCAGTCGAAAATTAATTTATAATTTTTATTGTGTATTTACGTTATGTTCAAATTATTTAAAGAATATTACTAAATCCTTGGGTTGTAGTGGTCCAACGCCTTAGCCAGCGAAATCGCATATTTTATTTATTTATTTCGGGAATTCTTAAGACAAAACTTTTTTAATTCCAGGTTAGAAGTGCCTGGAGGCTGAAGAGAAAAGGGATGCCTGGAGAAAACACAGATGCCTGGAAGGGAGTAGGAACGCATGGAGGGATTTTGAAATTAACAACGCACTCAAAAACTTGGTAAGTCTTGTGTTAGATTTTAGCAGGGTTGTTATGTTTAAAACAGTTTGTTTTAAAACATCGTTTTAAACATGTTGTAAAACAAACATTTTGTTTTAAACTATTTTGTTTTAATCATGTTTAAAACAGTTTGTTTTAAATGTTTAAAACACTTTGTTTTAAAACATTGTTTTAGACATGTTTTAAAACAAATATTTTGTGTTAAACATGTTTAAAACAGTTTGCTTTAAATGTTTAAAACACACAACAAAATATTTGTTTTAAAACATTGTTTTAAAACAAATATTTTGTTTTAAACATGTTTAAAACAAGTTTGATTCCTTATTTAAAACTTTTTTGGGTGATTTTTTTCGAAGTGTTTAAAATCATTGTTTCGTTAAAAAACATCATTTTATAAAAAAAAAACGTGTTTGTTCTGTTTTAAATAAAAAAAACGTTTATAACAACCCTGGATTTTAGATATTTAGTTAGATATTTTTGGGAAGTTGGCATTATACTATATGTACTACCAACTGCACATTCGACGGTGACCTTGAAACGATTTTCACTACTTTTAACCGTTCGTTGTAATTGTTTATTTCCGATATTTTCGCATTTACGTATTGAAACAAAAACGAACAGGTATCACAATAGATAGCGCCTATCTAAATTGTAAATACAGAAGTTTGTTGGTATATTTGAGATATTTATGGCAAGTTTGATCGCAATGTTTGCATGACCTCTGTATGAGACACCTGTATATAGTGTACACGAAATTCAAGCACGAAATTAGCGCGGTGGTGCCATCTAGCACAGCTGTCACATTAACTAACCTAACCTTACTTTTTATTACTTTGTCCAGTTGGAAAATCATTTCTAGGATTTGATAGGGAAACAAAGTGCCTAATTAGGCGGTTAATTCTTTTAATATTTTCGCTTTTCTAGTTACAAACGAAATTGATCTATCCATATCGGTAATATTTGTTGACAGTCGTTTGGTAGGAGGTACATAACCTATAAAATTCACGTGTGTCAGTCTCATAGATTACAGGATGAACAAGAAGGTACACAAAGCCTATCTAAATAATAATTTTATTAATGACCTCGAGATTTTAAATTAACTATGGATGTTTGCTTACAATACTCTACAGATTAGAAATTTTTAAAATTATTCTGTAGTTCTAGAATTGACTCGCATTAAATTCGGCATAATTCGGACGAATTTTCAAATTTTCCGCCGCCTCGTAACAATTGACAATCAGCTGGGCGGGCTGGCTCACTGATTGAATCATCACAAATTAAATAATGCCAGTTTTTATCTAAACAAGTACAATAATTTCGATCCCAAGAAAAAATCGTTTCGCGTTTTTTTTTAGTGGTCATGTATAGAACTTTCCTATGGGATCTCATCAACAAACTAACCGTAAAGAACGAAATACCGGAGCGTATCAAGAAAATCAGCAATATAGACCAACATATCTACGTTCTAACGCACACCAACGTCTTATACCACGGTTTAATAAGAACCGAGAATTCCCGGGAAGAATTAAGTTTGGTAAAGTTCGAGGGAATTTCGATAAAAGATTTGGAATGCTCCGCGGAGGACGTATATATAGTCGATACCAGCGGGAGGGTATTTAAATATACGGAGAATTTAGAAGCAGCCAAAGAAGTATTGTTAGCAGAAGAGTCGAAACGCTGTTGCCATGGCAACACCGGTACGAAGTTTAAGATGAAAGTCGAGAAGTTATCAGTCGGGAGATATGGTTGTTTATTTATAACGGAAAACGGGCAGTTATGGGCACTTGGGAATATGCATCAGATCGGAATTAATAGCGATACCCCTAAACGGGTGTCGTTTTTCGACGAACGGTTCGTTTATAGCGCTAACGTCGGTAACGATTTTGCGATAGCGATTGTCTCTAAACAAAACCACGACGATAACGGGTATTCCGATGAAATTCTAGTCGCAACCTGCCAGCGGTGCATATCAACGTCGCAATTAAACTCTCCGGCTTCCCAAAACTCCTTCTCGGAAATTTGCCCGTTAGGCGTCCCAATTCCGGCCAGTTACGATATCGAAACGACTTCGACTTCAAGCAAAAGTGATAGTATAAGCTTGCAAGATACCAACAAGCAGTGTTCGAACAACAATATAAACGGAGTCGATACGGAAAACGAAAAAGCCGAGAAAAATATTATTTTCCGTAACACCGAAGCTGCGAAGGAATTTTTAACAAGGCAATTCTCGTGGATGTCTTCTGCCGGTGAGGAATATCTAGTGGAATGCACTGAAAAACCGACGCGTATTATCAAGGAAAACGTTAGTAATATGGCTACGTTAGTTTACGAGGGTGTTAAAACCGTTGGGGATAAAGTTGTGACGCTCTCGCGGCATATGTCTGGGAGTTCGGATAATAACGACGTGTTGGAGAATATCGAGGAGATACATCTGCCGCGTGTGACTTCGAAAGATGAGTTTATGTGGTCGTTGAGTCAGGGAACTTCGGAGAGGGATCTTTCGGAACAAGGCTTGGAAGAGAGGTGTAGTACGATCGTCAAAAACGGGGCGAGTTTAATTAATTGTGAGATCTGGACGTGGGGGAATATCATCCATGGACAGTTAGGTATGATTTTCATGGGTATGTTTAGTCGAATCATTACTTAGTGTGTCTCTAATGAATGATTTTGTTAGTATTTGTACAAATCTATCACCTCATCATTATGTGAAATACTAACAAAATTGTTACTATAGCATTCTTCTTTTTGTTATTAGTAGTACTATTAGTAGTACTTAGATTAATTTATGCTGATATGTAAAACTTTCAAACCAGTTTATACTAACTTTAACCTTAATTAATTTTCACTTGTACGAAGAAATTATCAAAATCAGTTCAGCAGATAAAAAATTATAGGAATTTAAAGAAGAAATCTTAAATATGGTTTAAGAAATAAATGTGACCCCGCACGAGAGAATCTCCCTAACTACCATCTCTTGTTTCGGTAATAATGACTCCTGTGTTTGAAGGCCCATAACTCTAAAACTACTGCACAGAAAAAAGTCAAAATTGTTGGCCTCTTGGTGTAAACATGAGCGCGAGAGAAATGAGAAAAGGTACCCGATTTTTGCACTTTTAAATAAACGCTCCTCTTTCAAATTTTTTTCCTCGTAAACCGCTAAACACAAAAATTTCAATTTATATTCAGGTTGCATTTAGACTTTAGAGCCTCTTCTATAGATTGGAGTTTTAGTTTTCTTCAATTTTTGGGTAAAAAAATGTTGCGAACAAGATTTTCATAGAAGCGGATATCTCAGTAATGAATATTAGCACGTTAACGGGAAATGCACGTAAACAATCGTCATATTTTATTTAATGAGACTGTAGAAAAAGAATTGCATAATAATTTTTAAGTAATTTTTAAAGCGGTTTAATATGAATGATATAAATTTTGTGCAGCGTGTACTACGTCAATCGTAACGGTAAATGGAAACGTAGCTAGGACAGTGGAAGATTATTTACTGTTAGTACGATATGATCAGAACAATTTAATTGCGGAATTTTGAATAGTAGTGCGAGTTAAATATAGATAATGAATTTAGATGTATAATTAATTATACCAGCATCTCGTTCGACTGCTTCGCACCAAAACCCACAAGTGAGGGAAGCCGAATTGTGCAAAATATTGTTCATGTTTATTTCGGTCTTAAAAATTAACTAATAGTCGGAATGCTATTAAATTCAAAGGATATGTATCGCAGTAAATAAGGATTATTTGCATGCTAACTGCGTTGTCCTGTTAACATTAGTTCCTGAGATATCGGCTTCCATCAAAATCTTGTTTGCAACCTTTATTACATAAAAACTGACGAAACCAAAAACAGCAATCTATAGATGAGGCACTAAATGCAACCTAAATAGAAACTGAAATTTTTGTGCTAAGTGGTTTCAAAGAAAAAAATCAGAAAGACTAGCGTTAATTTAAAACTGCAAAAATCGGGTACTTTCTTTTCACTTCTCTCGCGCTCATGTTTACACCGAGAGGCCAACAATTTTGACAGTCATATAACTTCTCTAGAAATGATTCAGAAGTATGACATACTTTTTTTTAAATTTTTTCTGTTCAGTAGTTTTAGAGTTATGGGCCTTCAAATACGGGTGTCAATACAATCGAAACAACAGATGGCAATAAGGGCGATTCTCTCGTGCGGAGTCACATATGTTAAAATGTTATCTAAGCAAATGATGTATTAATTTTTAATATTGTTTATTGAATAATGTTTAATCTTAGCTAGGAGGCAAAACACCTGTCATCAAATTTTCTTAATTTTGTTTCATACAGCAAATATATTTCAATCAGTTGCTACAGAAAAATCTTTATAATTTCTACTAACATAACTTTCATCATACCTCAATTTGTAGGTAATTAAAAGACTTAGTAGCCCTTTGACGCTCGGAGTTTTAAATTAGAATTTTAATAACGAATTTATCACTATAACAAATTAAAACGTCTCTTACTAGCATAGTTTGTAAAGAATGTTCATTAATATATGCATCTTTAACTTGCTGTAACTTACTAGTTTATGAAATTATAGTTTTTTAAATTTTGATCTAATACATTAATTCTGGCTTGAACTGTAATATCTTGGGTTCCAATCAGGGCTGCGGAGTCGGTAAAAAAATTCTCGACTACGACTCCGACTCCAGATATTTTTCGTGGTCCGACTCCGACTCCAGAAAAATTGCATACAAAAATATTTTTAAATAGTTCTGTGTAATAAAAATCTTACATGTAAATTATCACAAATTTGACACAGAACCGTGCAATATTAAATTTGCTATGAAAATAACAATTCTACCAGGAAAAAAGAACAAATTTAATAAATTATATATCTATTCTAGTATTGTGATTGTATTAAACATATGGCTTGTGCATATCGAATTACTCCCAAACAAATGCTGAACCCATAGGAAAACAGAAGTTTTCCAGTGTCCAGTGAATTTGTTGGCAAAAATATTTAAACTGACAATCTAAATGTAAATAAAAACGACCTGTATGATATTAAAAAGACCTATTGATCGGACCACAAATTATTGGTCTTAAAAGTTATTTAAAAGCACAAATAAACGGACCACAAATAAAAAATCTGATGTGGCCAGGCACATGACTTTATCATACTATATATAAAATTAATAGTTTAGCTGCATGAGATTCTATTTGATCGAGATCGGCTATGTCTGCATTAAAATAAAACTAGTAGAACTAGACAGATATCTCGATTAAAGCTGCGTTCGGATGTTGTACTCCGTTGACACCAGGTACACCGTCCAAATGACACTTACGTGTTAGTGGGTGTAAAAAGTGTAACGGTGTTCGATATCCGAACGCAGCCTATATTGACAGTAGTATTTTCAAAACATCACAGAATCAAAAAATCTGACATATCCTGGCTACTAGTTTTAAAGCAGTATGACCGATCTCGCTGAAATAGAATTTGCTCATGCAGCTAAACTATAAATTCTACCAAAAAATGTCATATACATAAATTATAGAAAATTTCCTCTCCTTTAATTTATTATTTAACTATTTTGACGACATTACACAAATAGCGGCTCATTTACAAAATCTTTGAAAAATGCTAAGAGTAAACCACCAGTTCCTTTGGACCATTTTCAACAGATAGCTTTTCAGCTCTAAGTTTGGTCATGAAACTGCTAAATATGAAGTTTCGTCCCGATACCTTTAGTAGTTTCTCCGGAATCGTCGTCACAAAAAACGGGTACACACACACACACACACACACACACACACAGACATTTTTTGTACCTTGGTCAAAAATGTTCAGGGGACCCAAAAAGACATATTTCCGCTAAAAACTAAAAATTTTTTTTTGGCACGATTACAATACTTTACATACTGCGTATGATAAAGTAAAAAGTTATATATAAAAATGATATTTCTCTGTTTATTCAAAATATTTCTGGAATCATTAGTATTAAACTGTTTTCTCATCAGAGAATATACAAATCGTCACACTTTCTATCTCAAATAATACAAAAGCACCCATAAGACACAGTGTATAACATGAAATAAAATTCATTCTATTAAAAAAAATGTAAAATACGTTTATAAATTGTTGTGGGGAACAGATTAGCTCAACTAATTCTCCTGCAATGATGCCCTTAAATCATTTTTAACTATTTTCCAAGCATAATAATGAATAATCATAATAATGGACAAAATCGTGGTCCATTTAACCGACTTTCTATCTCTAATAATAACAAAAACACCCATAAGACACAATGTATAATACGAAATAAAATTCATTCTAATAAAAACAAAATTAAGTACAATATACGTTTATAAAATTGTTGTAAGGGACAGAATAGCTGCAACTAATTCTCCTGCAAAGATGCCCTTAAATCATTTTTAATTATTTTGAGAGCTGAAAATAATCATAATTATGGCTACAGGTATAACTTCTGAATAAATGATAGTCACATTGAACTATGGCCCTACTTCTCAACCTCTTTTTAACTCTCTTGTTCAAATTTCCTTTTTCAAATTTCTGTCAGATTACATTTGTTAATCGTTTTCACGTTCGTTTGGAAAGCGTGTTTTGTAATTTGATTATTTACATATGTATGTACGTAGGTACTTTGTAAAAAACTTAATTGAATATTTGGTTTTATTTGTTTACTGTCTACTGAGGCAACGTCCATCTCGCATGTTTTTTCTACAGTAATTAAACCTGGACTCAGAGTCGGAGTCGGTACATTTTTTCCGACTCCGACTCTGTAATTTGTCTGAACTCCGACTCCGACTCCACAGCCCTGGTTCCAATAAACTTTATTATTACACGTTTAGGTCAAAAGTCTACTAAGCAGTTTTCTAAGTGTAAAGTCGATAATTTCATAGTCCTAAAAACCACTAAAATCATGATTGATCCTAGTTTGAAAGTTTGTTATGTTAGCGTAGATTAAATTTCTTCTCCTAGTGTTAACTTTTATTTTGCACTAAATAGCACAATTAACAAAACAACTGACACATTAAGAGATATCATCGGCCTATTCATTTGTTTTCACATTCAACAATCAACATTCCGCATTATTTACCTTTCTCTAAATAACATTATTTACCAGTCGTACATTTAATCAAATATTTACTTTATTTCTAATCTAACAAAACTGCCTACTGTATATAGACTGCTACTATAAATACTTGAATAATATACTTGGTGAGTTCACTACTGTTTACAATTCAATTAAATTAAATAATTACATAAAAAAAACTTCATTATTATGCATGACTTATTACGAAGCATGTTCATCACAACACAACCCATCGTAAACACTCTGTTTCTATCGTAACCTACTTTCTAGGTGTCGGCGACATAATAAAACGTGAACGTCCGATGATAATCACCAAACTTTCAAATATCGGGGCCTACAAAATATCCGTCGAGAGCTATCATGCAGCCGTACTAACGTTAGACGGACGTGCCTTCGTGTGGGGCCGTAACGACTACCACCAAGTAACGACAGACTCCGATATGGACCAAAGCAGCCCAAAAGTATTCCCCGCGACGGACCGCGTCAAGGACGTGGGCTGCGGGACCTTCCACACCGCAATCTTAACCTACAAAAACGAACTTTACTACACGGGGAAGTTATCAGATACGATCTTAAAACTAGAGATTTCGAGTATTAGTACGAACGATTTGAACAGGAAAATTGAGGATTTAGGGATCGGGGAGCATTTTATACCGAACGCCGTGCACACGGCGTCCGATTTTACCGTTTTAAACGAGGTTTTGAACGGGAATGAGTTTGTCGTTCCGTACTTGTTAGCGGAGCAAGAATTTTTAGAGCAGATGATCGGGATTCATAGTAATTTTATTAAGTTGTTGCTCAAGAAGAATTGTAACGATAATTTGTACGAGGATTTGTGTCGGAATTATCTGGAGTTGTTGAATTTTAACGCGGCTAACGTAAAAAGTTTGATTGATTTTTGTAATAACGTTATAACGGATTCGGAAGTTGTTATGTTTAAATACGTCGACGAGCATTTGTTTGTGTATCGGAATTATCTACGATCGCTTTTTAACGTTTTAAGCGTAGGCGGTTGCAGGTATATTTCGAAACATCTCGACATACCAGTTTCGAAATTTATCGAAACTAATAATAAGGTTTACCCGGTAAAAAAAGATAAGAAAAACGACGAACAGATAATTCATACAATCCTCACGAGTCCCTACGCAAAATTACCGCAGTATTTAGAGTTTTTTTCGAAGGTGATCGAAAATACTGATAAAACTAGGTTCGTTGATATTTTACAAAAGTGGAGTACTTTCTTGGACGAACAAGAGGCGAATTGCGAAAACGCGGAAAAAACCAACGATTTTTGGTTGAACTCTGGCAAAATCGTAGAAACGCTAAAAACTCCGGAACGTCGCTTAATCCGGGATAGCCGAAAATTCCCGATTAGTCTCCACAACGCAGGATTATTCTCGTCACATTGGTTCATTCTATTAAACGACACTTTTATACATTTGCACGGGTCGAATTTAAGCGCCCACGATCTCCGAACAATCTGGGTCGAACCCCAACAAGATTTATCCAACGGGCAGTTCCAAATTTCCCTAAAAACCCCGGAAGAAATCTTAGAATTATACACGGTTCAACCGGAAGACAAAATCCAGTGGTTCCACGCTTTGCAAAACGCTATAAAAACCACTTTAGGCAAAATAAACTCCCCGCAACCCCCTTTATTACGAAGCGCTACCTACACGTTCACGAAAAACGGTTATTATAAAGACGCGAAATACACCGGGAAGTGGCTAAACGCGAAAATGCACGGTTCCGGAAAGGTTGAATGGCCTGACGGGAAAATTTATACCGGGCAATTCACGAATAATCAAATGCACGGTTTTGGGAAAATGTCTACGCCTAATTTTGGGGTGTACGAGGGGCAATGGAAGGAGAATACTCAGAACGGTTTCGGGATTTTGAAATACGTGAACGGTGATGTTTATAAAGGGTATTTTAAAGACGGTGTCCCGCACGGGCATGGGTCGTTGAAGCAGGGGAATTTTACTGCGTTGTCCGCGTCTATTTATATTGGGGACTGGATTCTGGGGGCGAAAAATGGTTACGGCGTTATGCACGATATCGTAACCGGTGATAAGTATTTGGGGATTTGGTTGGATAATAAGAAGCATGGAAAAGGGCTTATTGTGACATCGGAAGGTGCCTATTACGAAGGGATTTTTAATCAGGATGTGTTGGTGGTAAGTACAGTTTTTATTTGTACGACATTTACCTGTGGTTTTTTTTTGTGTGATAAATGTTGGCCATTCTGCTTTAGAGTTGCAATTGTAATACGTTACTCATTATGAATAATATTAGTATGGATAACAAATGATTTAATATAGTTGATACAGTCTGTCCAAAAAGTATGAATAATATGAACAATTTCTTTAGTATGCATTTTTCAGAATATTGTATTCTTTATATCTTTATAAAATTCTACTATAAATACCAGTTGTCTTCAAATCATTTTTTCCCAAAAGGCAATAGTTTTGTGGTTAGGAGTTAATTTTTTTGTTACTTTTCTACCAAAATTTTAAAACGAAATTCCTAACACCTAAATAATTCTCCAACCGTAAACAATTTCAAAAAGTTTTTCTATACAAAAGTTTTTTGGTTTTTTTTTATACAGTTATCAATAAAGTTATCACTTAAATATACAGTGTGTTCAGAAAGTTCAAAAATTTTATGATAGGTGGCTGTGTCTTCATATTTGAATATAATGTTTACTTCTAAACAACATTTCCAAATAAAGTTTATCGATAATAATGAAAATAAAGGTACTTTACTCTTATCACAAATTCATATATTCTAAATCGCTCGGTATATGGCAGCAAAATTTACATATTTGACTATTGCCGTTTTGGTTTCATGCAAGCCGCCAACTTTTATAAAGAATAAAATTTTCTGAGAAATGGATAATAAAAAAAAACTACATATGATGCAGACTCTCTTGGACTCACTGTATTTTTAATATACAGGCTAGTTCATTTTATTCAGTATATTTCGTAACCTTTCCCTTTTTTGAATAGAACACCTCCTGAATATTTTTACATTTTTTAATTCATAGTCATAAATTACCAAAACACCTAACTATGTAATTCTCCAAATATTTTAAATTTAAAAAAAATACAGTTGGACGTCAAAATGTACTAAAATTCCCATTTTTTATCTTATCTGCCTGTTTTACCACCTAAAACTGCCTCTCTGAAAGTATTCTGGCCGTAACTGTATATTTTTTTTGTGACAAAATACTTCAATACTTCAAAATACTTTTTTTTTTCTCCAAATAAATGACATATTTTTTAGGGGAACGGCCTAATGATATTAGAAGACGGCACCTTCTACGAAGGTGACTTTCGCGGCACAGGAATCCTCGGTGGAAAAGGCACCCTAACCTTAAATTCTGGCCATACGCTTGAAGGGAATCTCACAGGTTCCTGGAGCGAAGGCATAAAAATATCCAACGGTATTCTATCGTTATCGTCAAAACAATCCGAGCCAGAACTCGTTCCCAAAACGTTCAATTCGTTCTGTACCCCCGTCAATCAAAAATGGAAGAGCCTGTTCAAGTATTGCTACCAGATTTTGGGCGCGACGGACAATAACGTAAAAAATAACGTTAAGGCTCCCGATACGCAAAAAATTTGGCAAAACGTCGCCGTTATTATCTCAAATTCGTACCAAACTACTGAGAAGGCGACTAAAGAGAATCGAGGAATTGAGAATTCCGTGAATCATTTGGATACTATTCCGAGATTCGGAAGGGATGGTATCGATATTTATTCGTTTAAAGAAATTAAGCAATATGTTTTAAAGGTATGTATATATACAGGTGTCTCACGGAACTGGTACATTAGAAGTTTCTCATGTTCTACTATTTCTGGAAACTTGAAATTTTGGAACTAGAATTTACTCGATCTGAGCTCTTCAGCTAAAATATTATCAAGTTAACTGTCACGTTCGGTCACCGGAAGTCGGTATCAACTTTGTTATTTTAAATGGAATGATACAATTTTTATTTTATTTTTGGTTCCTACGTATCAAAATACATCGTTTTTGATAATGTTTCCCTATACCTAAATATCACCATTTTTGAGTTATTTTGATTTTACTAATTTCTCGGTGATTTTCGCGGTTACGTCTAAAATTGAATATCTCGGTTATTATTGAAACTAGAAGTTTCATGATTGGTGGTCCAAAACTAGAAACATAACCAAATAAGACGATGTTTAGTTCATCATGATATCTTATACAGGCTGTTCAAAATTTACAACACAATAATTGAATTTTCAAACGTAAAAAACTATTTTTTTTCAAATGGAACACCCTGTATACCGATACTCTATTCGATAGTAAATCTTCTTCCCTATCAATCAATATTAGGGTTCCCTATATCCATCTTTAATAGTTTTTGAGATATTGTCAGTATAAAAGAATGCAAACTAAATACAAAACGATTTAGTTTTCATTTATAGGAATGTAACAACTTTGGAACAGCAGGAAAATATTTGGGATATCTAACTTAAATTAAAACATAATATGTTGTTCGAAATGCTGCCCTTTCTGCTCCAAACATTTTAAAACTCTTCGCTGTACTTCTGTCATCGTCGTTCTTCGGATTTCTTGTCGCTGAAGTCCATTAATGGCAGCTACTAATCTGTTAGTCAATTCTTCTCGAGTATTAACTGGTGTGGAATAGACGTGACTTTTCACATAACCCCAGAAATAAAAGTCTAATGGTGTTAAATCTGGTGAGCTTGGTGGCCACCGCCAGGGTCCCCTATTTCCGAACCACCTATCGTCAAACATCTGTTTAAGTTGAATGGATACCACATGCGAATAATGTGCCGGTGCACCGTCCATTTGATAAAAGCAGTCGCGTAGAATATTGAGGGGTAGAGCTTCGCAAAAATTGTTCACACATCCACGCAACATTTCTAAATATCTATGACTATTTAAATTTTCGTTGTAAATTTCTTATCTAATTTCATCTCCCTTTATTAAATAGGAGTATTCAAAATGGATTTAAAAGTGACAACTTCTCAAAAACTATTAAAGATAAATATAGGGAACCCTAATATTGATTGATAGAGAATAAGATTTCCTATCGAATGACGTATCGGTATACAGGGTTTTCCATTTGAAAAAATTATTTTTTATTTCGTTTGAAAATTCAATTATTGTGTTGTAAATTTTGAACAGCCTGTATAAGATATCATGATGAACTAAACATCGTCTTATTTGGTTATGTTTCTAGTTTTGGACCACCAATCATGAAGCTTGTAGTTTCAATAATAACCGAGATATTCAATTTTAAACGTAACCGCGAAAATCACCAAAAGATTAGTAAAATCAAAAATACTTAAAATTGGTGATATTTAGATCGGGTAAATTCTAATTCCAAAATTTCAAGTTTCCAGAAATAGTAGAACATGAGAAACTTCTATTGTACCAATTGCGTGAGACCCCCTGTATTTTTGTTTCTTGGCAAAAATTTTGCAATATACGTTTTTGTTTAGGCTTTTGAGTGTTCTTACCATCCGTTAGGGTCTCTTCTCGCAGATTTGACGGTTGCCTACACTACGAGTTATGGAAGTTTGCGTCCACACGCTTTATTATTAGCACACGCAGTCAATGAATTACGATCTATAACAAGAAGACTTTACGAAATTGTGCAGCTACTCTTTCCTGCGTTACCTGACTATGATGATAAGTTAGTGCTTACTGAGGGTGCTGATAGGTACTGGATTTTGTTACGTTTATTATTTAAAAAAATTATTTGGATTTTTTTTGTAGCGAAGTTGTCAGTTGTCCGTCTCTCCTGTACCCTATTATTTTACCGAGGGTGCATTCGTCGCTATTCACCCTGTATACTCTGAAATGCAATAACTGTGATATTCAATACTGGAAGAGGCTTTCCGAATGGAATAAACAACCGGACTACACGCTGATGGCTTTTCTAGGCGTTGATCAGTAAGTTGTAATATTTTTTTAATTGTTCTTGTTGATATTTTTGGCTTATTTTTATTAGTTTCCTGTGCAGACAACTGATATTTTGGTACTTTTTTTCAATTTTCTAATTAACCCTTCGCTACACGCGTGAAGTTATGGAACAGCAGTACACGCCCCGGTCTGACAGACCGTGTAGCGTTAATACGGATTCATATAAAGATTTATTGTTAAAGTGGTTGTTTTGCGATCCAAATATTTTATCTGCGATAAAATATCACAATTTTAGAACACAAATTGGAAGAAACATGCAGTGAAACCTTAATTTGTTTACGTGGTATGGTCTTTATAATGTTTTATTATTTACCAAAACATGTTTTGTAATATAGTGCGTGTGGACTAGGGTGGTTCAAATTGGCTATTTTATTTAGAAAGCAACGACCCCGCAAATCGTTTCCAAATCCAAAAAAAGTGAACACGAATTTTTTTTTTTTCGAAATTTTGATTCTTAATGCTGCCTGTCGAAGCCTCACATTGACATAAGAAAATGCTTGGGAAAAAGACAATTTTTGGTATTTTTCGAATAATTCTTCGGGGTTTGGGAAAACTTAAGACTAAAGTTATAGGACTTGTAGAGGACTTTCCAAGGAAGAATTTGACTTATCATACATATGGATTTGATGCCCCCAACCCACCCCCACAGTGCCCTGAAAACTACCCTTAAATGAAAAAATGTAGTTTCTTCAGAGAATTGACCCTTCTAATTATTTCATTCTCTTTTTTTCTCATAGAAGTCATTATTATAAGTCTAGTGGGATGCCTATAAACATTTGTCAGTTAATTTCCATTTGTTTAAACAAATTTTTAGGTGTTTTCTGTTTTCTGAGTTCGAAATGGCAGTTTATTATCTTAGAGTGACATTATTCATTAAAAAAATTCCTCCTATTGTTTAAACAATAAATTATTATTCATTTTCAACTTTTTTCTAGTTATGGTAAAAAATTTAATATTTTAAAAAGAAATGTAACTCCCCAATTTCCCGAAAAAAGGATTTTAAATAAATATAATTTTTTCGAATAAATGATATTGAAAACAAATAATATTTTACTTAATAATGATTTGAACCAGGTCCCAGGTCCCTGGTTCAAATCCAGGTTGTGGCAGTAGTTTTTAATTTATTTTAAAATTTACATACCATCTGTATATCACCATTATGCATTTGAATAATATTTTATTATTTAAACAATGGAAATTATCCCAAAATATAAATGATGTCACTTGACAATAACAGTTGACCAGACCGATCTAAAAAAATGAATGTTAGGAGAATTGCAAAAAAATGTTTAAACAAATGTAAATTGTTTAAACAAATATGGGTTTATTAGCTAATAACATAGGCAAGATACCTCGAACATGAAATTTATAAGTAAATTTTACAAAAAACCTGACTTCTACCATAATTAGAACAACAGTTGAAAATTAATAATCATTGATAGTTTAAACAATAGGAAGAATTTGTTTAATGAATAAAGTCACTCTAAGACAATAAACTGCCATTTCGAAACTCAGAAAACAAATGTCCGACGGAGTTTCGAGAAAACCGAATTATTTAAACAAATGGAAATTGTTTAAACAAATGGAAATTACCTGACAAATGTTTATAAACATTCAACTAGACTTATAGTAATGATTTCTATGAGAAAAAAAGAGAATGTAGTGATTATAACGGTAAATTTTCTGAAGAATGTTCATTTTTCATTTAAGCGTAGTTTTCAGGGCACTGTGGGGTGGGTTGGGGGCGTCAAAGCCATATGTATAATAGCTCAAATTCTTCATTGGAAAGTCCTCTACAAGTCCTATAACTTTAATCTTTAGTTTTCCCAAACCCCGAACAATTATTCGAAAAATACCAAAAATTGTCTTTTTCCCATGCATTTTCTTATGTAAATTTGAGGCCTCGACAGGCACCATTAAGAATTTCGAAAAAAAACCACTTTTTTTTGGATTTGGAAATGATTTGGGGGGATCGTTGCTTTCTAAATAAAAATAGCCATTTTGAACCACCCTAGTGTGCGTGTAACGAAGGGTTAATATCTTTATCATCGTAATTCTTTCTTTAATAATACCGTTTATTATTATTATTTTATAGGAAATTCTTAAATGCCGAGTGCAGTGACCAACTGCTCTCACCTGCGTCAAAAATAAAAGAGCACCACTTCGTGGAAGCCGTCGAAACACTGCAACTACTTAAGACAACGTTTTCACCGATAGAAAAACTGCACGTTATCAGGCAAACATTTGAGAAGATGACCCACATAGTTCAATACCAATTGGGTCAAGATTACCGATGGAATATGGATGATTTATTTCCGGTCTTCCTCTATGTTGTCGTGCGTGCTAGAATTTTGCAGCTAGGTTCCGAACTGGAGTTGATTGAGGATTTTAACGACCCTAGTTTGGAAAACGGTGAATTGGACTTGATGTTCACCACGTTAAAAGCGTGCTATCAACAGATTTTACAAGAGAAAATCTCCGTGACCTGAACAACTTTTTCCTTAATACAGTGCGATAACATATCAGTCGTTTATGTTAGAAAACGTAATTGTTATATCGTCAGATCGCTGCGAACAAATTATATTTAAGATAATAAGTGTGACCTCAAGAAAAAAATAAGTGAAGATGCAACTCAAGGATATTTCTGAAGTGTGTTCCGAAGCAAAATGTACAACAGCAACTAAGTTTTTAAATAGTATTAGAGTAATTGTGATATATTTTATAATGTTTAGAATTGTTGAAGAGATATTATTATGATTATCTTGATTTTTTGTAAGTATATTATGTTACGTTACCAAAATGTAAATGTTACGATATAAACCAAACAAAGCAGCAAATATATATTAGATTTTAAAGGAAAATACAAAGTTAGTAGTTATATAAGAATACATTCGAAAATGAAATTGTACATTTACATTATATCGTAAAATAATATCTAAAGCGTATACTTTATACTGTGATTAATTTACAACGTAATTGTTTTTTTTTTAAATAAATTTTATCAAAATGTATTTTATTTTTTGTTGTTTCTATCTTATTTATGCTCAAATACAGTATTTAAATAACAATGTCTAGTCCTTATTAAAGTCCTGCGACACATATTTGCTCTCATTTTCTTTAACAAGTCCAGTAGAAAAAAACCTAGAGGACTTAAATCAGGAGACCAGGAAGACCATAAGATTTTGAATGGCTCATCTTGACTGGCCAATTAATTGATCCCTTTGAATTATCTGAAAATCTAAAGAGGGAAATTGATCGCGATCTTTTAGCAAATGAACTGCAAAATCTTTTAAATCTGCCATTGCACATACGAAGGTCAATGTGGGTTCGAAATTGTTTTCAATTAAATTTCTAATTATTGAAACAATTTCAGCTCATTTTAAAAATAGCAAATATCTTTTTATATAGTAAAACATAGCATTATGTTATTTTAAAAACTACGCTAAATGAGCAATCATTTAAAATAACTTGCCAGGGTATCCTAGTATACAGGGTTAGCCAAAATTACCGGAACAAATAAATAATTCTCCAACCGTAAGAAATTGTGTGGATGTGTGCGTGTGTACCCGTTTTTTGTGGCGACGATTCCGGAGAAACTACTAAAGGTATCGGGCCGAAACTTCATATTTAGTTTAAGTTTCATGACCAAACTTAGAGCTGAAAAGCTTTTCGTTCAAAAGGGTCCAAAGGAACGGGATGTTTACTCTAAACCTTTTTGAAGGATTTTGCAAATGAGCCGCCATTTCTGTAATTTCGTAAAAATAGTTAAATAATAAATTAAAGTAGACGAAATTCGGAATAATTTATGTCTATGACATTTTTTTGTAAAATTAATAATTTAGCTGCATGAGCAAATTCTATTTGATCGAGATCGGTCGTGTCTGCATCAATATAAAACTAGTTAGCCAGGATTTGACAGATATTTTCATTCTAATGATAGTAGGTAGTGTCAAACGTGGATGTTTTGACGATACTTACTGTCAATAGAATCGATATATCTAAGCTAAACTATTAATTTTATATACAGGATGTTCCTAAATATCATGTAAATACGAAAAGGGGTAATTCTTTGGCTTATTTAATGACTAAAAATTCATATAAACATAGGTCCGCAAACGCTTCGTTGCCGATCTACAGGGTGTTGAAATTTCAAGATTTTTTTAGTTTTTTCTTTATAGCTCTTGTGGTTTTTGAGATATTTCGCTCTAATTTGGAATATGGGTTATGCTGTAGGACTTACATCTTTAGGCATACCAAATGGTTTTAAGAATCTACAGGGAGATATTTTTTCAGGGGTCATGCCCCCTTTTTACCCCATAAACTTTTTTTCGGTGCGCCGCTGATGGATTCTAAAATACAAAATGCATTTTTTGTTTTTTTCTAAAGCATTTTAATCTCTTGTAGTTTTTTCGTATTTACTACCGTTATTGAGAAAAAAATAAAAGCTTTTCTGTGTTTCGCTAGAAGAAATTAAATTTTTTTAAATATTTGGTCTAGTATGCCTTGGCTTGATTTAGATAACCTTTTGTTTGTAATCTATTTCGACATTTTATTCGCCACCAATTGTTAAAAATTAAAACTAGGATGGCGCGGTTTTTGTAGCAATCTTGAAATTTCAACACCCTGTAGATTGGCAACGAAGCATTTGCGGACCTATGTTTATATGAATTTTTAGTTATTAAATAAGCCAAAGAATTACCCCTTTTCGTATTTACATGATATTTAGGAACACCCAGTATATAGTATGATAAAGTCATGTGCCTGCCCACATCAGATTTTTTAATTATGAGCTAATAACCAAAAATAGTCAAAATTATTGGAATACCTAAATAATTGTCCAAATGCACACAAATTAAAACTTTTTTGGGTTTAAACGACCTTTATTTCAAATATATTTTTAATATACAGGGTGTTTATTCTATTATGGAAACTTGAAAATCTTCCCTTTTTCTAACAGAACACCCTGCATTTTTTACATTTTTTCATGCTAACATTAATTCTAAGAACTTTATGTAGGAATTGCTTTTTTTATAAAATTCATTATTTTGTTTGAATATTTAATTTAATTCTATTTAATTGATTTGTTATTTTCTCTTGGCTTTTTAATTTTTGTTTGTTTGGTCAAAGTAAAGAGTTTAGATTAATAGCTTATAACTAAAAAATAATGCATTTTATAAAAAAATAATTCTATTAGAAAAAAGGAAAGGTTTACACATTTCCATAATACAATATACAACAGCCTGTATATTTGAACGAGAGGTTGTCTAAACCCAAAAAAATTTTTTGCGGTTGGAGAATTATTTAGGTTTTCCGGTAATTTTAACTATTTTTGATTAATGACTTATAATTCAAAAATGATAAATTTGATAAAAAATTGATTCCTATAAAATTCTTAGAATTAAAAAAATTTAAAAATATATAGGGTGTTCCATTAAAAAAAAAATGTTACCAAATTTCCACAATACAATGAACAACTGTATAATAAAAATATATTTAGACGACAGCTTGTTTACAGCCAAAAAACTTTTGTTTAAAAATTTTTTTTAAATTTCTTACGGCTGGAGAATTATTTAGGTGTTCCGGTAATTTTGGGCTAACCCTGTATATCCTGCGTAGGGACAGTGAGTTGATATTAAACGAAATAATACGGAATGCTGATTTATTGTAAATTTATTACTCGTAACAAGTAATAATACATCATTCACAGGTTATAAATGACAGGCAATTTATTTACAAATCAAGGCATATTGTATTTATTCACATGACAATACGAAAACACTGATATTGTACAAGATTATTGATTAATTAATTACATAATTAAATTCACGGAATACTCACGTATGTATAAACGCTATCCGAAAATGGAATTAGTACACGTTTTAGGATACAAAACAAGGGAAAAATTCACAACAAACATCTCGTTTAGTAATATAATTTGCCGTTACAAACTTTTCAAATTGTTATGTCGTCAAGAAGCTTAAAAAGGGTTACTTAAAATATGGTTTTATTACAAGTCTCAAAATACCACTTTTCTTTTTGTTCGTAATTGTTTATGTTACATCAGTTATACATTGGTCCAATGCTTATTAAATTCTGCTTTAATATAAAATACAACGGTATAAATACTTGCGGATTGCTTATCGGAAAAAATCAGCGTCTGTTAGTAGCACTAAAATTAATAATAATAACTTTCTAATAAGCAATATCGGTTTCTAACCTCGGATGAGTAAGTTTTTGTTATAACACCAAACACCGTTATTCATCGAAGGTCTTCATAAAAATTAAATAATTCTAAAAAAGTGAGGTATGCACAATATTTCAATTTTAAAGAGGAAAATAAAAACACTAATAAAAATCGGATAAATTATCTCAACATAACTATATACACATCTAGAAAGTTTCTTTTTAACAATATCTACGCATTTATATATATAAAACATAAATCTAATAAAATATATTAATTCTTATTGCGTTAAAATAGTTAATAGCTACAAACTGTACATTACATTTAAATAAAAGACAATCTAGCATAGATGCACAACAAAATTTATCCACAACTAAGATAAACTTTATTGTAACATAGATTTGTACTCAAAAATAAAATAATAATATACTTTTGACTTTTTCGTCTAAAAAAAAAATAAAAAGTATTACATGATCGGTTTATAGGGTAATGTGATGCTTTTATTTTTAGTTAATTGGTAGCTTCGTATGTAAGTTAAAGTAAGTAAAAAGTTTAAAAATCATTTCAGTCGCCGACAGTGTTATAAAACTGCACAATGAAAAGCTCTCTATATGTCATGATATTACGTTAAGGCCACTGTTGAGTTGATATCTCGGAACGATTGTTCCCAAACGGTCTCATCATCTCAAAAAAGATGTGATTGTTAAAAACGACGTCCATTTTTTCTTTTGCTAAAAACAACCGAACTGAATAATGAAAATTTTTCGAAAACTACTACGTATTTATAGCTTATCGAGGTGTGTGTGTGTTACAAAACAATTAATTTTTCACGTAGTTTCATCTCTTTTTATTTACTAGTATTGTTAGTTAAAAACAATATTGGTACGCTGTATGGTTCATACCTATATATTTATTATAATTATTATATACCTAGAAATTAATATTTGCTAGCAAATGGGAAACAACTAATCACAAATTCCAATTTGAAAAAATGCGTTATGACTTATATTATTGCACTATGGTTAACTTTAAAAAATAGATACGGGTCTCGAAAAGTTTGGGAACTTTTTTATTGTTTATTTCTCAGAAAATATTATTCTTTATAAAAGTTTATGGATGCTCTAAAACTATTATAAAAACTATTATAGCAACCATCAAATTTTACAATATATGCACGGTATACAGGGTAGTTCAGAACTACGGATTTATGTCAAGAGTAAAGTTGAATAATATTGAAAATGTTTATTTGGGAATGTTTTTAGATGTAAGAATTACATTCTATTTTGGAATCATATCCACATATCTTCCTCCACATTTCATTTGTTTATCTTTATAACCCAAAAAAATGTGTGACAACATAAATTTTACAAGCAAAAAAAAATTTATAAGTTAGGCGTTTGTGATTTTTAATTTGAACGTATATCTTACTTCTAAACAACTTTTCCAAATGACATTTTTCGGTAATATTAAAAACAAAGGTACTTCACTCTTACCACAAATTTCTAACTTCTGGACTGCCCTGTATACGGTACATAAGTCGTCAAATTTGATAGTTGCAGTATTATTTTTAAAGCACCCTTCAACTTTTATAAAGAATAAAATTTTCAGAAAAATAAATAATAAAAATGTATAACCCAATTTGTTGCAAACGTTCTGCAACACATGGTATATGATATACACTTTTTTCTGTTGGTGAGTGTACATTATAACTCTAGGAATTCATACATTTTCTAGAAAGACTTTTGATCACCAGCTGCATTAATTTTAAAACGGAAATGCACTATTTTTCGAGAATTTTTATATACAGGGTAAGTCAAAATTACCGGAATACCTTTTAATACACAGGTATTCATTTTATTATGGAAATTTGGTAACCTTTCTATTTTTCATATGGAACACCCTGTATATTTTTAAATTTTTTTATTAGTTGCACTAATTTTTTGCTGGAATAATTTTGTATATCATTTTTGACTTATAAGCTATTAATCGAAATTAGTCAAAATTACCAAAACACCGAAATTATTGTTCAACCATACAAAATTTAAAAAATCTTTCAAATAAAAGTGTTTTAAAACAAGTTTTTTTTTAAATGTAGATTTAATATAAAAGGTGTTCATTTAATTATGGAAATTGCATGTATATTAAAAATATATTTGAACGAGAGGTTCTTTAAACCCAAAATACTTGTGTTTGAAAAGAAAATTTTGTGGTTGGAGAATTATTTAGGTGTTCCGGTAATTGGGACTATTTTTGGTTAATAGCTTATAATTAAAAACTGATGCATTTTATTAAAAAAAAATATTCCTTTGAACAATTTTTCGAATCAAAAAGAAATTAAAAAAAGTAAAAATATATAGGGTGTTTGCTATTTAAAAAAAGGAAAGGGTACCAAATTTCCATAATAAAAAGAATGTATATTACAAATATATTTAAACGATAGATTGTTTAAAGAAAAATAACTTTTGTTTGAAAATCTTTTGAATTTTATAAGGTTGGAGAATTATTTATTATTTTATTTAGATGTTGACTAACCTGTATATAAGATATAATCAGCTTGTATCTATCATTCTTAAAACTGATGATGCAATTTAGATTTTTTTTGTATTAAAACAGACAAAAAAAGAAGAGATTGTTAAAAATCAGGTGTGCATTTATGTTTTAAAAAACTTGTAGCTGGTGGTGATTCCTAAACTACGAAAAAAAAAAATAAAAACTGTTTACGTAAATTAATAAATACGATTAAAGTGAATAAAATTCGTTCGACTAGCTTTTTTGTATTGTAAACTACAATGATTGTTGTCAGGGTGGAGACAGAGGGATGATTTTCTTTGGCGTATGAGTAGTTGTTTCGCCATCCGTGATATAATATACTTAACAATTAATTGATAAAAAAAAATCTCGCAATATAAAACAATAACAAACAAAATTGGCACAAATAAAAAGTTGTGAAATGCTTCAAGGAAAAAAATTATACGGAACACCGTTTGATATATTACATCTTAATAAATTCTTAATTTTCCAGTAAAAAAATATTTTTCCGTTTCAATTTATATACACTACAAGTCCAAACGGTAAAAATAAAATTAAAATAATAAAAGCAAACATCGTAGTCAAAAAACAAAAAATTATTCGGCGATATATACCAACTTAAGAACAAAAAAAAAATCTCCACGACTCAATATATATACCAGAAAGAATCACGATAATCCTATGTACATTTTAGAACATCGACAAGTGTGACGTTTTACCATTTCTTTACAATGGCAAAGTCTAATTCTCCGATCGTGTAGAACGACCTGACCACGAAGAATATAACCTTTACAAAGTGTCGCGCTGCGCGCAGTCTGTGCTACGTGTTGGGGGGCGATTGGGCGGGGGAGTGCCCCTGCAGCTGTCCGATCATGGGGGGCCCGTTGAGCTGCGGCACGCTGCTGTTGTAAGGGTGATTCGAGTTGCACAGCACTGTATACACATTGTCCATTTTGCTCAGTCGCTCGAAGAACGGTATTAAGTCTAATAGTTCCGAGTCGGACATGTCATCGAACCACGAAGCTACTGGAACCTGAAAAAACCAGTATTAATTAAAAACGTGAATGTTGCTTAGATTACATTAAAAAAACAAATAAAAAAAATGTCTTGGCCTGGATTTGAACCATGGGCTTCAAACGAGGTTGACTACTAGCTTTTAGAAAAATTGTGTATGTACAACAGAAAACAAGAGTTTGTCGGTATGCTAAAGTACAGAAATACCTGTTGACGATTATAAGATATATGTAATAATAACCTTGGCAGTGCTTATATAGATCAGCAAATGCAATAAAAATTTACGCATTATTTTATGATTTGATGGATATTGTTTAGTATTTTTGTTGGGCTTTTATAAAAATTAATCTGACAGAAAATAACAGATTTTACTAAAAACCAGAGCAAAAATAAAAATACTAAATAGGTACAAAACAGTACAAAAAGGGGCAATTTTATGATCTATTATGGCCTAAAGTTAGCATATTTTGTAACCAAAACCAATCAAAACGCAAAACCATTCAATTAGATCATGTTTCTACCATTTTCTTTGCTCATTTGAACATTTGGCCATTTTGGGTAATTATTAGGTAAAATTTTGTAATATGTTAAATAAGAAACGTTCTAGTTACTACAGATAACAAAAACAAGGAGTGGTTTGGTAGAAATGTGGTGTTCTGTAGAAATCCTAACATTTCTGTACCTACAGTGAGCACGTAAAGTATGGAAACATGACAAAGTTTTTTTACCTTCAATTGTTTTTAACAGATACGTTATCGACTTTTTTTTAAATGACAACCCTATATTTTTTTTAAATGAATTTGACAGATGTTTTAATTGTCTTAATGGTAGTATAATATTTTTATGACCTTATATAATTAATGAATTAAGTATTTTACAACCATGTGAAAGTCACTGGCGTTATTATCGTTGATGCAACATTTACACCTTCTGAGATATAACCTTAAACTTTTGAATTTGAAATAGAACACACTGTATATTTTGACATTTTCTTCCATTGCCTATTCAATGTTACTATGCTCGTTACAGTATTATATCAAAAACATCTAGAAATTAACAAAAACCTTTGTTACTTAGGTCTAAAAATTAACAAAGAAAAAATTGATAACAAAAAATAACAACAACACAAAAATAAACCGATCAAATTTAAAACAATGTGTTCTTGTCAATGGTTGAGAATCCTCATAAACCAACTAGAGTAATTGCAGTAGAAAATGTAATGTTTTGTTATCAATTTTTTCTTTGTTAATTTTTCGACTTAAGTAATAAAGGTTTTTGTTAATTTCTTGATGTTTTTGATATAATAATGAAGACTGTAGCAGAAAATGTCAAAATATACAGGCTGTTCTATTTCAAATTCAAAAGTTTGAGGTTATATCTCAGAAACTGTAAACGTTGCATCAACGATAATAACGCCAGTGACTTCACATGGTTGCAAAATACTTAATTCCAAAATATCGTTAAATTTGGTCGAGCCGTTCCGGAGATTTTGTCACTTTTATTTCACAACCTTAATTGTCTATCATTAAGACAATTAAAAGATCTGTCAAATTCATTAAAAAATATATAGGGTTGTCATTTAAAAAAAAAGTCGATGACGTCATCTGTTAAAAACAATAGAAGGTAAAAAAAAAATTTGATATCATAAATCTTAATTAAAAACTGCAATAATATTACCACGTGTTCCATTAAAAAAAAAAACAAAACAAAAACCAACAACTTACGTCGTACGTCGTTGTGGGACACCCTGTAAGCATGAAAATATTTTCCCGATGTAGAGCAAATGTTTATCTACAACTTTTCTGTATGGAAAAAACGGGTATTTCGATTTCTTAAGACCCAGTTCTACCTCTCCTAAAACGCGTTTGCAAATAAAAGCGTTATTTATTGTTCAAAGTTTATGAAATTTTTTATGTAACTTCCTAGATAAATAACGAGTTGGGCTGGATGAAAAAAAAAATTTTTTAAAGATAAAAATCAATTTTACTTCTACGTCTTTGGTTTTTTTCAAATATAAAACATTTAGCCCAACTCATGATACAAAAATAGATTTTTTATTTAAGTACAATTTTAATCTAAACATTATAATTGCGATAACAAAGCGTAATTGCCAGAAATGTATGTAATTTGCCTATATTACGGGCCCGGTGTAGACAGCAGACGTTAGCAGTTTTAAACACCGCCTATAACTACGCCACGCCTACTGCTATTTTTAAATTAGACTGTTCACAAGTTACGACCGTATATTGAATCAGGAGAACCGAGTTCTCGCATTTCACATTTATACGCACGGTTTACAAATTTAACACACGATAAAAGTCATATACTGTATGATATTATACTTAGTGTAGTTATACCCGCTAGGTGTTAGGTACATTTGTTTAATAATGGGTAGAAGTCGTGGCAAAATACCTAAACATCCGCATCTGCCCTCTAGACGAATTAGTAAAAGACGACTACGTACCACCTAAGTTAAAATATATGTATAGACAATCTAAAAGAACAATATTGTAATTATTTAATTACAAATGAGACAAAGAGACCAGAACAGGACTCAAATAAACATTTTATTTAAAATGTCGGTTTTGTGGACAGGAAGAGACAATTAGCAGTGACGAACTTGGGTCGGCTCTAATGGATATTAGTTCAGCGACTGTATTGGGCAGTGTTACAGCGAGAATTGGATATAGCTAATGCCTGAATTTGTTTTCATTCATGAATCTTGCATTCATGACGCCCAAAACGTTATAAAATATAGCGAACTTGTAGGTGACAAAATATTTGGGATTTATATAAATGGTTTGGGTGACTTTGTACTATGTATATTATGATTTTACTTTATCATACGTAGTATGTAAAGTATTGTAATCGTGCCAAACAAAATTTTTGAGGTTTTAGCGGAAATGTCTTTTTGGATCCCTTGAACATTTTTGACCCAGGTAAAAAAAAAATTCTGTGTATGTGTGTGTGTGTGTTTTTTTGTGGCGACGATTCCGGAGAAACTACTAAGGTATCGGGACGAAACTTCATATTTAGAAGTTACATAACCAAACTTAGAGCTGAAAAGCTTTCTGTTGAAAAGGATCCAAAGGAACTGGAGGTTTAGTCTTATAGCATTTTTGAAAGATTTTGCAAATAAGCCGCCATTTCTGGAAATTTGTCGAAATAGTTAAATAATAAATTAAAGTACAAGAAATTCTGAACAATTTATGACTATGGCATTTTTTTGGTAAAATAAATAGTTTAGCTGCATGATGAAATTCTATTTTATCGAGATCGCTGCATTAAAACTAGTTAGCCAGGATTTGTCAGATATTGTGATTCTAATGACAGTAGGTAGTGTCAAACGCTGATGTTTTGACAATACCTACTGTCAATATAATCAAAATATCCGTCTAGTTCCAGTAGCTTTATTATAAGATGCAGACATGGCCGATCTCGATCAAATAGAATCTCATGCAGCTAAACTATTAATTTTATATATGGTATGATAAAGTAATGTGCCTGAACGCATCAGATTATTTTTTTTTATTTTTGTCTTCGTGTGTCACTGCCGTGCGTTCGTTCGATATCCAGCATGTTTATAAGTAGATGTATTAGGTCCTCATTGCTCGATTTTAATTAATTCCTTTCTAAATTGAAGTCCATAACTCTGCGATGAGTTATCATGAGTTAATACATTTTTGTCAATTTACTATACTGTATGTATGTCACCCTGTTAAAAAGATTAAATATTATAATAGCAAGCGCGCTCTCTCTAAATTAAATCAATATATTTTCTTTTACCGCCTGGTGGCCGCCAGCCAGCTGTATGCAGTCCGGGATGCATATGCGTCCGTGATGAGTGAGAACACTAATACATTGTAACATGAGCGAAAGCGAAAGCGCCGACGCGCGGCGACAAACTGGCTGAGTACTTCCCCTTCGAATGTATTCGCGTCGACTATGCTCCGCCTTTGCCTGCTTCCTCCAAACCCCCCAACTTCCCCTTATCGTGAAACTGCGGCCTGGTTGACGTTGGTGGGGGCCAGGCAGACCACTCCCAGCAAAAAAAAACATCGCAACGAAATATTTCGTTTGGAAGTTGCGATGTTTTTAAAACGGAGCCTTAAGGCTATTAATGTACTTTGTTTCTAGCGTGGGACACCCTGTATATTATTGTGATTGTGGCTTAAAACATACTCAAACATTACCTCAAAGATGCTCAGAAGTCCGAAATGACTTCTTAGAAAAATAATAACTTTCAATATTAGTGATTTTATTAGATATTATTAGTGAAGGCAAATAATGTTGTGGGTGTTAGAATAATCACGACTGTATTACCGGCCGGGATGTGAACGCTAGTCCGCTGTTTACAAATCTGACGTTTCTCTAAAAATGGCCGAGCGATGCCGCACATAAGTTAAACCGGGCGCAATTTTGAAAGAATGTCGCGATAATTAGAAGCCGCCAGTGCCCTTGTTGTGACTCAAATGTGTCTTGTGATGCGTGCTACTGATATTTCGAAAAATCGCGGACCCGCAAGCTGTCGGTGCGTAGTTTTATCGAATATAATTCTTGCATATCGAACTGATAAAAAATTTGATGTGTAGTTCGTAATTTAGCCGTCAGATGGCGTTGCATGTTCACGATTGTGTTACCGTACCGGTCGGTAATTCAACACTACGCGAGTTTGCATATTACAAACTTGACGTTTCGCAAAAAAGTGAAACCCGGTGTAATTTTTAAAGAATATCGCGATCAATCGCGATAATTCGAACCAGCTAGTGCCCTTGTTGTGAATCAAATGTAAATTGGGATGCGTGCTATCGATATCTGGTAAAATTGTGGACCGAGAAGCTGTGGGTGAGTTAGTTTTTCGAATATAATTCTTGCATATCGGGGTGACATCAAAAGTTTGTTATGTTGTTTCTATTTTCGCCGTTAGGGGGTGTTGCGGAAGTTGCGACTGACTTGTTTGAGCGATTCCTCTATACAAATAATTCTGGGAGAAGAGTTATCGTTAAGGTTCCGTTGCAATAACCTTAAAAAATGTTGCTAACCCAGCTGATATAGCTTTTATTCCATAAACTTTGTTAGAGACCGCATTTAAAACGCATTTTGTGAAAAATTCATTTAACATTGATGATGTGCAATGGAACTACAGGCTGTCCTATAATTCGATGGACTAATGTCTTAATTACCGATTCTTTGGGACGATTAATTTGCATATAGTTGATATACTGCTTCAAAGTTGACTTTTCTGGTTACCTTAAGTATATCACACTGTAGTATGAGTTAATCTGAGTTATGAGTCCTCAAACACAGGGCTCACACTATGCCGGGCAGTGCTGTACCCTGTATGTGTACTACTCTCGTAACTTAAGTAATCTTTCTTCGATTTTGATGTTCATTTTAGCACTTTCTAAGGAAATCCATCAAGATAACATGGTTTTGCAATTTTGAAAAATAGTATATTATTTGACGAGCACATAACTAAGGATATAAATCGCGAGCATGAAGTTGCACGAAGTTAAACATGCGAGCGATTTATATCAGTTGTGTGCGAGTCGAATACGACGTTTTATCTATGACTCATAAATTCCATTTTATATCAAATCCTTTAAATGTATTTGTCAATGGTGGCGAGGCAAAATGTCAAATAACTGTCATCCACGTAGGTTTAGACTGACTTTGACAGTACCTTCGTATAATGATGACAGTTCCTTGAAATAATGAAGTCATTATTTGAACGAACTGTCATTATTATACAACGCTAGTGTCATTATAATCATTGGTGCGTATCATGATGGGGATTATATAGCCATAGATACGTATGCAATGAACTTATTATATGTGAGTCGTAGATAAAAAATATTACAGCTTATCATACAGGGAGATCCAACATGATGGTGGTCTTAGTTTGAAACATCCTGTGGAGTAATTAAGAAATTTGGGCAGGTTCTCAAGTACTTTGTTAAGAAAAGCATATCAGTTATTCACAAAATTTTATTATTAGATTCGTTCCAATTAGTCTAGTCATTTTAGGTTTGACTTCCTAAATAATTCGCCCACCTATGAAAATAATATCAATATATTCACGAAAATATCCTGAACATCATATCAAAATGTTTACCGAATCTTTGATGATATTATTATTGAAAATAATTCAAAACTATCAGCCATTAAAAAATTAGTCATGAAATGTTGTCCACCTATGTTTGCATCCATATCTCCGAAAGTATTAAGCGTAGCAGAACAAATGATACCTACACCATCTTAAAGACGAAGGATGTGGCTGCATGATAAACAAAGAATTACTTAAAAATATTGAGATAAGTAGGTTTGGGAGAAGGTTAAAAAAGAGATTTCAGAACCGAGATTATGTCAATATCTATTCTGTCTAAAAATACAGAAGTTTGCTGATGACAGATGACTTGACATTGTCATAATATCTTGGTCTCTCAATATTTTTAAGTAATTCTTTGTTTAGCATGTACCCACGTCCTTCGTCCTTAATATCGTGAAAAATTTGTTCTGCTAAGCTTAATACATACTTTCGAAGATATTGTTGCAAACATTTCATGACTTTTTTGTTATTTCTCATTAATTTCAATCATATCATCAAAGATACACAGTTACAAGTAAAAATTTGCAGTTTTAGGTTTTTTTGTCCAATAACTTTTGCCGTCTTTAACCTATTTTGATAATCTTGTCTCTACTTTCTAATCACATTAATAAATAATCAAAGAAACTTGTTTATGTTGAAAAAAGCAAAAAAAATATTTCACAAGTATCTCCCAGTATAATAAGTTGCTTTTTTTTTTCAATATTTTATCACGTTAAAAGTTTGATTAGTTTGTATTTACTAAAAAGTAGTGAACGAACAAAACAAATCATCTATCAAGGTTCCAAAAAATCTTTATCTTAGATAAAAATGTAATCCCTGCCAGAATTGTCTGAATGTGAATTTATAGGATTTATATTATCTCTGTTATCAGCAGAAATAAAGATATAAGCCGAGAAACAAATCAATTTATTGTTGATGAATTCCAGTTATGTTTTGATTCAAAATTGACTCATTTCTTGGCTTCAATATAAATTTACGATGATGATTATTAGTATTATAAATGCATTCTATGATTCAATACTAATATTTTTTCAGTAATAAATGAGTGTTCAATATAAATAGTACCATAGTATGAACAAATTTTGAAACTCAAATTTGTTCATACTAACAAAAAATCTTGGCTAAAACTATAATCGTCTACTTACTGCATTGTCTGGATGGAATATATAGGAAGCGGGTGAATTGTCGACGATGACTATCTGCTGTAACTCCCTGCCTAGTTTGTTGAGGTCCTTGACGTAGTTTCCCCTGTGGAAGACACAACTTTCCCTAAACAGTCTAGTCCTAAAAACGCCCCACTTATCGAGCAGATCCGCGACGGGATCTGCGTACTTTGCCAGCGACGCGGTGAACAGCACGCATTCGTACAGCTCGCCCATCCGTTCGAGAAAATCGTCGACGTAAGGCCGTTTCAGTACGTACACCTGATGCACGGTACCGTCTATTTCCACCGGAACCACAAAGTCCGCATTGCTTATAGGCTGGAAAGAAGAAAAAATTGTTAGTTAAAAGTCAAATTGTGGTCAAACTGTCGTTTTTACGTGTTGCCAACTATACCAAAATCCACATTGCTTATACGAAAGAAAAGGGGTTCCAATCTTTTTGTTTTTTGAGGGAAAATGATGTATAGTTGGACATTTATAAATAATAATACTTACACACCGTATAAAAAAGTTTTAGTTCTAAAAGTGCACCTTTAAAGAATGTAAATGTTTCAGAAATATTTGTGAACAAACTTTCAGCATTTCAGATGAAAGTACATACAAGTAAGTTGAACGTTTGTTGTGAGAGATCCTTTTGAAGTTTCTACGATATTGGATTCAGCTGGCATACATTTTAGACATATTGCCAAAATTACGCTTTTTGACCTCACTTTTTGTATATATAATGATATCCATTCAGATAATCCATGTTTTGCAGAGTTATTAATACCTAACAATTCTCAATTGTCCTTTTCTCGAAAATTTTATTGTTTGAAGCCATAAATAATATATACTATCATTTAAAACATTTAAAAAATCTACTCAAAACAGTAAGAATAATATGGCATTAACCTGAAGGTTGGAAATTAAATTTTAGGGAGAGATGTGTATTTTGGTAATAAAACAATCTGATGTGGCCAGGCACATGACTTTATCATACTATATATAAAATTAATACTTTAGCTGCATGAGATTCTATTTGACCGAGATCGGCTATGTCTGCAATAAAATAAAACTAGTAGAACTAAACAGATATGTCGATTAAATCTGCGTTCGGATATTGTACTCCTTTGACCCGGGTACACTGTCCAAATGACACTTACGTGTTATTGGGTGTAAAAAGTGTAATGGTGTACAATATCCGAACGCAGCTTATATTGACAGTAGGTATTGTCAAAACATTAGCGTTTGACACTACCTACTGTCATTAGAATCAAAATTTCTGACATATCCTGGCTACTAGTTTTAATGCAGTACGACCGATCTCGATGAAATAGAATTTGCTCATGCAGCTAAACTATTGATTGTACCAAAAAATTTCATAGTCATAAATTATTCAGAATTTCCTCAACTTTAATTTATTATTTAACTATTTCGACAAAATTCCAGAAATGGCGGCTTATTTGCAAAATCTTTCAAAAATGCCAAGACTAAACCTCCAGTTCCTTTGGACCCTTTTCAACAGAAAGCTTTTCAGTTCTAAGGTTGGTCATGAAACTTCTAAATATGAAGTTTCGTCTCGACACCTTTAGTAGTTTCTCTGGAATCGTCGCCACAAAAAACGGGTACACACACACACATCCATCCACACACACAGACATTTTTTTGTACCTTGGTCAAAAATGTTCAGGGCACCAAAAAAGACATATTTCCGCTAAAATCTCGAAATTTTTTTTTGGCACGATTACAATACTTATTATTACATACTATTATTACATACTACGTATGATAAAGTAAAAATCGGATGTGGCCAGGCACATGACTTTATCATACTATATATAAAATTAATAGTTTAGCTGCATGAGATTCTTTTTGATCGAGATCGGTCTTGTCTGCATTAAAATAAAACTAGTTAGTCAAGATTTGACAGATATTTTGATTCTATTGACAGTAGGTATTGTCAAAACACTACCTACTATCATTAGGTAAGTATTGATGTTTATTTTGGAGAAAATAAAGACGATTTATTATTATTATTATTACAAATAGGTAAAACCCAATAGTGCTCAATTTTAGTGAACTGCTGAAATCTCTTCAAATTGTTTCTGAAATATTTGCAGCTCGGTTAATGACAAATGAAATCAAATTGACTATGGAGGAGATTAAGGGGGTAGCTAGAGACGGTAAAAAGAAAATATTTTCGTAATAACCATTTAACCAAAGATCAATAACAAGAAAACTACATCAAAATTCATATAAATTAACGTCTACTTTTTGAGAAGCTCTGATATTTCCAGAAATAATTATTCTCTTAAGGCTCCCATCTCAATTCAAATAGCGAACTGTAGCGAACTTCTCTCTCCAAAGCTTTGAAATAAAAAAAATCACCAGATGTAGATGGCGCTACTATAAACATGTCTGTCTGTTTTTCTTTCGTATTTATTACATTTGACGTATGGTATAACCTAAAGAAATAAATGTATTGCTTTCTATTTATACAAATATTCAAACTGGACTGTGTTTGAGTATTGTAAACTTGGTTTCCAACTCCCTACAAACACGCACTACAATACTCCAGAGTGCAAGTCTAGAGAAGTTCAGAAGAAAATAACTTGTGCTCTTATAGTTAACATTTATTATATTTTATAATGTATTACAGCAGACAATAATCAGACGCAACTGCCATCGGAAAGCATTTCTATATTTGTAGTTCACACCACAATTTGCGTAAATAATTTTTAATAATATTGAAATTCCTTTCCGATGGCGGTTGCTCAAGGACCTTCAGAATTGTATGGTAGCAAGCATTTCACGATTGGCGCAATAATTATGACGTGGGTTATTTTCGCGTTTCCAAGGTCGGAGACGGGAGCCTTATGACTCACCCTGTATATCATTGACTTCAAGTTTTTAAAATACAGACTAGATTAGTTTTAAATGAGTTTACAGAGCCTATTGTGTTTTTCTTGTAGCTACAAATTTAAATAATTTAAGAGGTGCTGTCATTTTTTAATATTGCCAACAGAATTCAGTTATTAATTTTGAGGCATGGTAACCTCATTTTACGGGGCAATAAAAATAATAATTACTGTTGTGATTAACATAAACGTAAAGCTATTTTGTTTACCTTAAAACTGCTATGCACTAACGTCTCATCTAAATCTATCACCATGCACTTTTTATGCATGTCTTGATGTCTGATCGACGGCAACAGATATCTGGGCTGCCCCGAGAGCGCAGGCGATTCTTCATCTTTGTACGGATTGAGGTTAGGTTGCTCTTTCTTGTTCCGTCCCAGGCAACAGAGCAGCGTCTGGAGGAACCCACGTTTCTTCTTATTGTTCTGCGTCTTTCCTTCCGACAAGTCGCTGTCATTTCTAGGAAGCGTGCCTAGAAAAGATAAACGTGAAAAAAGGATCGTACCGGTTGAAATTTAATTTAAAACGTTGTCGGAAATAAATAAAGGTTATATTTTTGATTCGGGTGAACAATCGCAAGTAGAAATTCATTTGTTTCTGTGGGTGAATTCGAAAAATGTGAAAGCTTGGATGACAGATTTGTTTAAAGAGGTCAGACGAAACAGGTGTGGAATGTTGTAAATATTTGCATATTTGTTTGTAAGGATTTCCTCTAGGTAGGTTATTATTGCTGAGTCGTATATTTGGCAGATTGTTTTGAAAAATAGGAACTAATCCCAGGGTCGGCCTCAAGGTTAGCTGGTCGAAGCCACAAGCGTCCGATCGCCGCTTGTTTACCTTTGCGTATGATACACGCCTACTTTAAAATAGGCGTTTAATTGCTTTTAATGATTTATTAGGTACGTTTTGCGACTGAATGTGTATTCTAGAGAGGTTTTTTATGGATTGTTACGCGAATGTTAGGTAGTTAACAGGTGCAAACGTAATTTAAGTAATGGTATCTGTCACTCATTATTTACCTTTTTCGGGAGGGTAACTGTTCAATTGTTCGTCTTCCCTTGACACCTGTGTGATAATGGACGATGCGTCCATTTAAACATTTGCTCGTGCCGCGCGTCCCGTTATTCGTTTGTCGCGATCCTCGAAATGCAACAAAATAATTATATTTAAAGCACCAATGCAAAATGGCAGAACCTGTTTTTACTTTTGTTCACCATATTGGATACGGAGTCCTGCCTTACCGGCCAGCGCGTCGCGTTACCGTCCGCGCGCCAAATTCAAATTTACACCTACACATAAACATAACCAATAAAAAAAACTCGATAACCTTATTTATTTATTTCGATATATTAATAAAAAAATTACATATCTGTTACACATATGTTACTATCACATTGTTTTTATTCAATATATCTCTCTATCTAGGTGTTTTTTTTTTGTGTCATATTAATGTAGCCCCTTTGGTGTTGTTACTTTCTATACTAATCGCTAACTTATTGTAAACCGACGATCATTTATTCTTAAGTAGCATATGGCGTTTGGTCACTCGACCGCAGACTATTCCGGCCAGGAATAACGTTCCGATGATCATTAGTGCTACGAAGAAGAAGTGATTTTTTGCTGGTGATGCGACAACATGATCGTATAGCTGCGTAAGATCTCTTGGAACACCCTGAAAAAAGATAGAAAAATATATAGGTACCTTTGTTTCATTAACTTAGGCTTGTTTAACTGCCAGGGAAATTAGTTAAAAGAAATTCATTACACCCCTAAGAAGACAGAAATTTTAAGCACAAATACTACTGGACTATTCATACCAAAATTGCTAAAGATAGCATAAGAAAATCTGTTCAAGATTAGCATATTGCGCGTTGCCTTTTACTTTTACAATACAGTAGAACTCCAATTATCCAGATTAATTGGGACCAGACCCGATCCGGATAATCGAAAATCCGGATAACTGGATTTTTCATAGTGAGACAATCTTTGCTCTTATACCCATGTGAAGTAAGTTTTTTTTAACCAGTGGTCTTCTAGGTAGGGCTTTCCAGTACAAACCAGTTTCATCCGCATTGTAGATCAAATCTTTATCTAATTGTCCTGAAAACTTTGTTGTAAATACTGAAACTAACGTATCTGCGGAATGCTTGCCGGAAGACATTTTTTCGCCGTGAATTTCGAGTTCACAAATACCATGCCTTTCGTTACATTTTCTAAGCCAACCTTATCTTGCCTGAAATTACAAATCCCTTCCTATTTTTTTTTATTAAACAATAATGCCTTTTCTGAAACTACGGCTAGCATCAAGAACGGTTTTGTACAAACCAAGTGTAAACCGCATGCTCAACTTTTCATTTACAGGCCATTTCATAGATTTTCTACGTGACTTTACATCTTCATTTTCAATTTTGAAATACATTTTTTAACGAATCAGCCTTTTCCTTTATGTTTAAAATCGTTAAAACTCCGACACCATACTCATCGGCAAACTTTTTCGCGCATTCACCTTTTGCTAGACCATCAACAATTATCATTTTCTCCTTCGCGGTTAAAACAAGACGTTTTCTTTTTGGTGCCATCACTCTACAATTTAATGAGTAACGAATTTCAAATCGGCACTACAGATCACAACAAAAGCTTAAGTAGACTACGGAAATCTGATAATAGCTTTGTTCGCTGAGCGAATCCCGAACTAGTTCAGGTACTCTTTTATATTGGACCAATCCGATGTCTCGCTATGATTTCCCTACCATTATCACACAACACATCTGGTCCAATATAAATTACGTCCCGAACACGTTCCGAACGCGCTCAGCGAACAAAGCTAATGTGTGCGCTTATACCGGGTGGTCGTTTTAACTTGAGAATCATAAATATCTCGAGAAATATGGATGGTACGACAAAAGTGTCTTAAATAAACTTGTAGGACACACAAGGAGAAATGAGATGGCGATATCAGTTTCATTGCAGATGGCGCTGCAATCGGTGAAAATGAGGTTAACTTCATTGTTTTAAATGGGAATACCCAAATTTTTTATCAAATTATGATTTTACTGAACATTTTTTTCTTACGATGCATCTATCAAAAGTTATTGACGATGGAAGTTTGTGGCGTCTGCGGTAGTTACAACCGCTGCCACATTGCATGGGATGCGCTCCATAATGCGCTCGCCGTCTGGCAGTCAAAGCGACGACTGTCATGTCTACTCATGGTACAACGTAGAAATATTTAGGAGTCTCAAGTTAAAACGACCACCCGGTATATACAAGTAAGGGTGTATGGTGTTATACTTATAACTTTATAACTGCGCACGAATATATCGCGGGGTTTCAGGAATCCATCGTTACAAATCAGCTATAGTCGCTTTTATACTGTACAAAGAACTTTTTGTTGTTAATATTTTTTGGTATTCTAACCTAAAATCGATTAAGCAAAATAATGTTTTAGTTAAAAGAATTTTAAAATTTCTCTAATCCGGATAATCAGATATCCGTATAATCGAGGTCCGGATAATTGGAGTTCTACTGTATTGAGGAAATAATTACGAAAAATAATGCATTTACAATGTAGACTGAAAGACTAAGATGGTTTTCCAATAATAGTCAAATACCCTATTCAACA
Organism: Aphodius sticticus; assembly: GCA_963966075.1. Lineage (NCBI taxonomy): Eukaryota > Metazoa > Arthropoda > Insecta > Coleoptera > Scarabaeidae > Aphodius > Aphodius sticticus. Next base: position 730,854 of record OZ014508.1, on the reverse strand, counting down.
TTTGAATTTTGTGACAGTTTTATGTTTCATTATTTGAAATACTCAAAAATTAACCATTAACTACAACCAAGTAGTGATCCTGACATTCAATTGTAAAGTAGAATTTTTTTTATATCGATTGTATTATTAGTTTTTTTTATTACATAAGAAATAATACATAAAAAACTAGCAAAATGTGGCCTTCTTCATACAAGAAAAGCTTCGTGTATTTTTTTTTCACGAAATGGGTAATAAAATATCAAAAAGCTTACTCTATCTGCTTCCTTGTACATTTGCACTCTCGTTTTGAACATATTCGCACATTCTGAAGACAGCCCAACCCTTCTATTACTCTCCAAAATCGTCTTTAAACATCTGATATCTAAAAAAAAAAAAAATTTTTTTGTTATCCGTCAAAAATTCCTCGAAATAATTACGTCTTCCGCTGCCTTGTGGTACTTCGCTGCAAAACTTGAGCAAATCCAGCGCGCACGCCTGCTGCAAGAGCGGATCCGCGTTTATATCGGCCGCCGAAGTCTCGATCATCAAAACGACTTCGTTCTGACACTCGCTAGTCGGAATCCTTTTCTCCAAAAACGCATTTTTCAAACACTCCTCGGCTTTTCCCGCATCTTCATCCTCGTTAAATCTACAGATCGTACTCAACTCGTCTTTACACACGACTTTTAACAGGGGATTTAACCTAAAATCCAAAGCCTGCTGCCGTAAGACGACCGTCATCTCCCTTTCGCATTTCTCGGTTAATTTCGAGAGACGAAACGCGTTTCTCAGGCATTTCACCACTTTTCCGTTCAGTTCTCGGCTGGGATCTTCCGCGGCGATTATTTCGCTGCAAAAATTGTGGATGTCGTCCTTGCAATTGTCGTGTAACGCCGGGTTGAGACGGTAGTCGGAGTTTTGTTCGATCATACGATGGACTACGATCAGACGACATTTCTTTCCGAAGTTGTGGCTGTCTTTGTGCTTTTTTAGGCAGTCTAAGACGTGCTCGGGTTCGGATTTCGCGCAGAACTGGTCTATCTCTTCGCCGCAGTTTGAGATCAACGCGTAGTCAACCGCGTTGTCGGTTATTTCTTCCTTTTTTACTTTGAAGAGTTCGGTTTGGCAGGTTTTTGAGAGTGGCTCGGAAGTTGATTGAAGACATTCCAAGACCTTGAGGAATTGAAAAAGAAAAGGATAATTAGCAGGACGATAGTTTGAATTACATTATAATAAAAAAATATACTGTATTAAACCTTACTAATCCACAGAAAACCCCACTGTCATCGATACTATTACAGTCATATCCATTTTGTTTTGCGTTATTACTAATCATTTTAAAGTTTAACTTAGAAGTAACTAAGAGTTGTAACATTGTTATTTTAATTTTCTTTAGCTAAATATATGCCGTTGAAGTCTACAAAGTTTGATTTGCCTAGAACTATTATTTAAAAAGTTACAGGTTTCGAAAAAAGTGGTACCCTAATTTTTTTTGAGCAGTGTATTTCCAGTTTTGTCAGGTTTTGTATCTAGTTTAAAAACTTGTTACAGTTTCTAGTCAGAAATATAGTACAATGTCATTCAAGCTTAAGGTTCTAAATTAACGTGTAAAAAATTAATGGTGAAAATAATATGAGAGGTGTGTATGCAAAACTTTCTGGCCGTTAAAAATTTTCAATGCTTTGTAGAATAAATGAATTTTGGGTCAACTCATGACTGTCCAGAATATCTAAATAAAACTTTAGTAAAAAAATTGTTAGTTTTAGACATATTCACAGTTATGAATATTATCAAAATTATCACTTTATATTCTAGATCAGTGATTCCCAAACTGTGCGCCGCGGCGCCCCGGGGAGCCGCGGCATCTTCACAAGGGTGTCGCGAAATATTGTAAAAGTTTCATAATTCCAAGTGCCTTCGTCTAATAAGTTAATAACACAGTTAGTCAAAGAACACATCAAATGGCGGAAGATAAATATCAAAGATCAATTGATTGAACAAAATAAAGGAAATAACAAATGTCATAGGCCTCAGTAGCTCAGATGGGAGAGCATTTTGCTAGAAACGGAAAGGTCCCTGGTTCAAATCCAGGTTGTGGCTGTAATTTTTGATTTATTTAAAATTTGCATCCCGCCTGGATATCACCATTTACTTTACATTTAAAATAAAGGATGTTTATAGATGTATATAATAATATTAAAGGTCTTATGTTTAGTAAAAATATCACTGCAGGAGCGAAGGCTCAGGACCTGTTCGAGATTGATATCTGAAAACAATTTGAATTGTCCTAAATACGTTGGTGTCTGTACTAATAGTGGTCGCTTACAGGTGCTTATTTGAAGCAAATCACCAAATGCACTGCGGACCCATTGCATTATTCAGGAGTGTGTATCGAAAACCTTTTTTTTCGAAATTCAAAATTTCAAGTTGATAAAGAGTTCTCTGTATGGACCTACATATACCACAAAGAATAATGGCCGAGTTGAAAAATATTTACGTCTCCGCAAGAGGCCTAATATTATAATTTTCTTTAAAAATTCGATTTTTTATTTAATTTTATTCGATTTTGCTTTTTCAAGTAGAAAAAGTTTAACAATAACATTTAGATTGCCTGCAGTTTATTTAGATTCATAGATCTTTTAGAATAATGACCATTTTCTTATAATTTAAAAAAATTGTTTAAATGTTGATAAAGTTTATTTATCATTAAATATTTTATTATGTGGGTCCATGTGGGCTTTGAGGAAGAATAATCTCTTAATCTTTTATGAAAAAAAAAGAACAAATTTGAGTTTTTAAAGAAAATGCAAACTTTAGGCCTCCTGCGGGAGACCTAAATATTTTTCAAATGAGCCGATTTTTTTGTGGTATATGTGGGTCCATAGAGATAACTTTTTATCAACTTGAAATTTTGATTTTACAAAATAACATATTTTCGATACACACTATTATTCATAGAGAAGTGCTTGCGTAAAAGCATCTGTGTCTTCCACTGAATCAGGTGTTTCAATGTGTGGTGAATGTGGTAAATTTAATAAAATATTGTCCATTGAAAGAAACGTTTTAAAAAAAAACTGTGGGAGGATATGGGAGTCAAACACTCATCTTTACGTTATAATATAGCAGTGCAGGATGGCTCTCTCGAGGTAATGTTAAAGTACCTTTGAATTGCCGCCAGACATTTTTATTTCCCTTAAAGAAGAGGGATGCAAAGATACAGAATATTTTTCTGGGGCTGATTTTGTAATAAAAATAGAATATTTATGCAATATTCTTGAAAAGCTGGATTTCCTTAATGTCTCTCTGCAGCAACATCCGCCTTTCGAAATCAACGGAAAGCTTCTATAAAAAAAAGTATATATAAAAAAAGTATGGCGAAGAAAATTGAATAAAAATGCAGATAAAGATTGTTTCTTAATATTACAGCAATTTAATACGTCCAATGAATGTGATCTTTCTAATGATATAAAAACGGTTTGAAGAGCACTTATCACAGCTAATTATCTGTGTGGAAAAATATGTTCCAAATAAAAGTTCGATAAGTTTGCGTGTATTCAAAATCCATTTAACACTAGTTCCGTCTGAATTTACTTCAGCAGAAGAAGAGAATCTTATCTTCTGATAGCAGTTTGAAAACAAAATTTTGCAGCGTGGGATCGACAGAGTTTTGGATTTCAATAAACGATTAATATCCCCTTCTACGTGATAAGGCTCAGCAGGACTTCGTATTTGTGCAAAGCATCAGGGGTTTTGGCAGCCGCTGTAGTAAAAAGCAAGTATAGACGTGTAAACGCGAATAAGGGTAGCCGTGTTCAGTTTATCTCCACGATTTGAAAAAATGTGCAGCACTTAGCAGGCTCATCCATCACATCACATTAATAAATACAAATTAAATTTAATATTAATAAAGTTAAAAAACTAATAAAGAAACACGAGTTTTTTTTATTGTTATCTCTCTAATAGCCATCCTTTTATTTAAAGTAGGGCGCCATGGAAGTATTTTAATTGAAAAAGGGCGCCGCGACTCGGAAAAGTTTGGGAACCACTGTTCTAGATTGTAAGTCTATCCGATACATGGTTAATTTTTTTTTATTTATGTAACTTTGAGTTGTCAAATCTAAAGGAAAAATAAAAATCCTGGATAACCTGGCAAGTTATTTTAAAAGATTGCCCATCCAGTGTAGTTTTTAAAATGGTGTACTTACTATGTTTTTACTTACTATGTTACTATGTTTTACTATAGAAAACAAATCTTGTTATTTTACTACAAAATGAGTTAACTGTGATATAACTTTTGGATTATAATTAATTTCTAATTTATTTTCTTTCTGTTACAGGTACAAATAAATGGATAATAGGAACAAGGTAAGTGCTTTTTTTCTAATCCCGCAAGTTCGCTAAAAAGTATATCTCACCGAAAATAAACGTCTGGTAAATTTTTGCGGTTTTCTCGAAATTAACTACAACTATCGCATTTTGCATACACACCCCCTCAAACGACAAACACAATGATGAACACAAACCTTTACCTGGGCAGAGCCGTGTGGCACATTCGCGCAATAACGGGATATATCCACGCTGCACGCGGCAGCCAACTTCGGATCGAAATCAATATTTTCCCTCTGCTGGAACAGCTGAGCCCTCAGCTGTTGTCGGCACTCCTTCTGAATCTCACTCTTGATTCCCATCATCGTATCGTTGACGACCTTTTGACTCAAACAACTGACAACTCCCGTCTTGCTTTTCTCATTCTTGCAGTATTTTATCGCGTAAGTCTTGCAGGCTAGTTTAAACTTAGTCGAAAAGCGAATATCTTTAAGAGAGATGATCTGGAAATGTTCTATGCTGACTTTGCAACGATTATGGCTCTTGACCATCGGGTCATTCTTGTGCGAGATCAAACAGTTCGTGACGTCGCCTTCTTCCGATTGCATTTCCGAGTGACATAATTTTTGCATGACTTCTTTGCAGTTTTTCATTATGTAAGGATTGAGCTCGACGTGTTCTGCTTCGATTTCGGTGAAGTCTGATATGGTGTCTTTGCATTGCGGGCTGACTTTTTCTAGGTTAGTCTGGAGGCATTCGATTTCCTCGCCTTTTCCGGTTTTCTCGAAGCATAACATTGCTAGATCGTCCAAGCAATCCTCTTCGATCTTAGGGTTTAGGTCGACACTTAAAGATCTTTGTCTCATCACACGTTTTATCTGGTCTAAGCATTTTGTCTTGAGACGAGATTCTTTGTCTTGATGGTAAGCATGTCTGAAACAGAAAAGTTTTTGAATTGAAATAGTTTTTAAATTTGGAATTATGTACCTATGTTATTACGTGACTATTTTAGTGAAGTGATGAATTCAGTTTTTTGCAATTATCGTAGATAGTTTTTCTGAAAAGTATAGTGACCACTAGGGTGGTTCAAAAATGCATTGCATAAATTTTTGTGATAGAAAGCAACAATCCCCCCAAATCGTTTCCAAATCCAAAAAAAGTAGACACGTATTTATTTTTTCTTCGAAATTTTGATTTTTAATGGTGCCTATCAATGCATCAAATTTACATAAGAAAATGCATGGGAAAAAGACATTTCTTGGTATTTTTCGAATAATTCTTCGGGGTTTGGGAAAAGTTAAGATTAAAGTTATAGGACTTGTAGAGGACTTTCCAATAAAGAATTTGAGCTATTATACATATGGCTTTGACTTAGAAAAAAGTTGAAAATGAATAATAATTTATTGTTTAAACAATAGGAGGATTTTTTAAATGAATAATGTCACTCTAAGATAAACTGCCATTTCGAACTCAGAAAACAGAATTCAGACGGATTTTCGAGAAAAACGATTTAATTAAACACCTAAAAATTTGTTTAAAAAATGGAAACTAACTGACAAATGTTTATAGGCATCCACTAGACTTATAATAATGACTTCTATGAGAAAAAAAAGAATAAAATAATTAGAAGGGTCAATTTTCTGAAGAATCTACATTTTTTCATTTAAGGGTAGTTTTCAGGGCACTGTAGGGGCACTGTTGGGGCATCAAATGATAGGTCAAATTCTTCCTTGGAAAGTCCTCTACAAGTCCTATAACTTTAGTCTTAAGTTTTCCCAAACCCCGAACAATTATTCGAAAAATACCAAAAATTGTCTTTTTCCCATGCATTTTCTTATGTAAATTTGAGGTCTCGATAGGCACCATTAAGAATCAAAATTTCGAAAAAAAATACGTGTCCACTTTTTTTGGGTTTGGAAACGATTTGGGGGGATCGTTGCTTTCTAAATAAAAATAGCCAATTTGAACCACCCTAGTGCACACGTCTCCCGCCAGCCCTGATTGAACTATATTTCAGGGCTTCCGGTGGGGGGTATTTTAACTTCAGCCCGGTTAAAGATAATCTTCGTACTAGCTTTCTTTTATGAAGTTTTAGTTGTTGATATCATAATTTTGAATAAAAAAAATTTCCTTCCTGATTAGGCATGATAATTTTGTCTGTGAACTTCAACAGCTTAAAACCGTTCTCCTGGAAAATGACGAATTATGAGATGTGTCACTTTTCTTTTCCAACAATATCAATGTTTATTGTTGTTTTTTATCATTAGATAAAATTCTAGTAAAACCATTATAATATATATTTTTTCAAATTTGGTTCCTACCTGTAAAGACAAGGTAAGACGAGAGGTCCAAGCTCGGGTTGTTGGCTTTCTTCCCACTCTCTTCCGGCATTGCAAAGTCGGCTGGCGTCATCCCGGCAACTCTTAAACAATTGAGCGTCCAGCTTGAAATCCCTGGCGACGAAATACTGGATTTGTATGAGAGCATCTTCACAATCTTCCGTCATAATCTCTTCGCCGATGTTGTCCATAAGGCAAGACATTACTTTTCCCTGGCCCCCTTGAAGATCCGAGCAAGCTGCTTTCACTACAGGCGAGCATGCGTCGTATAAAACGCGATCTACCCTCCAATCTTCAGCAACGTCAGCCTCCTTTACGAGCTTCTCCAGCTAGAAAATAAATAATATATTGTAATATTTTTTTGTATGGAAATGTGTTCTATGAGTAATCGTACTAATCATGCAGGCTGATTGTTTGGTTGAGTAATAAAATGGCATGGAGATGTGTAATTGTTTGTGTTGTTGATTACAAAAATTGTTTTGAGGGAAGATAAAAGTTAGAGGATAAAATTTTCCTACTTTGGTTTAAAAAAAATACAGATTAGGTATTATTATAGTTAGAGAACCAAAATAGTGTTTTGTTGTGTACGTTTGAGGCATCGTAAGCAGTAAATAAGGACCTTTGGTCAGGGTCTCAAGTATTCGTCTCAAACATTCGTCTATTCTCATCATTTTATTTTTTTTATTCATCCCGATATCTAAATTTTTATAGAAGAAACACAGTTTCAAGTAAACCTTTGGAATATCTGCGTTGTCAGAAAACTGGTGAACTGTGGTTTAGCCTGTAGCTCAGATATTATGCCCAGGGATGTTAAATTATATTAATTATTTTTTTCGTAAATTACCATTGAAATTAAAATTATTAATTTCAAATATTAAATTACCACGGAATTAAAAATTAAAAATGGCAAATTACGTTGGCTTAAATTACCGCGTATTAAAAATTCAAAATGTTAAATTACGCTCGTTTAAATTACCGGGCAATTAAAAATTCAAAAAGGTTAAATTAAACCGCCGTTAATACTGATCACTAGAGTGCAGATTCTAAGCATTTTGCTTGAACAGTTTTAAAAATCTTAAGGATCTCCACGAATTCAGAAAAAATAAAGCATTTGGCGCTATTTTTATTTTGCTTATTTTGCTTTTTTCCCGCATTTTGCAGATATGCGCTTATTTTGCCATATTCCTGGTTATTTTAACTTTTTACGGATTTTTTGGGGTGTTATACTCGTTTTTAGGGGGTTTAGGTCGTTCTGTGCATTTCCGTCTCAAAAATCGCAAAAATCACTCAAAAACGCCTCTACTGCATTGTGATATACCAGCTATAGCCACAACACAACAGTTTTTCGACTTTTTTTAGAGTATTTGAAATGCTATTAAGGATAAATGGCTGTCTGCCACATAGATAAAAAACTCCAGAATTACTTATTCAAAATAATAAAATTTATTTTACGATTTGTATCTTGGTAGAGATTGTTTTGACTTTAGGCCTATTTTGATATATCTTGTCGTTTTATTTCACAGTATTAAAATGAAAATATTTAAGTTTAACATTCACTTCTTAGCTATACTAGCTATACATTGTTTCAGTAATACATATTAACTTAATTCTTTTTGTTGTTCAATTTGTCCAACGCCGTTTAAATATAGAGACAATTTGGACTAAGAAGAATGTGTCACGTGGTTAAACCTGCACCGAAAAATGCAAGCACATATGCACGCGCGCAACTAGGTGGAAAACCACATGCTTCTTAGTTCAATTAAGTCCCTCAGAAGCAAACAGTATTAAGTTACATTGAAATCCTATGTACTTTACACAGTATATCTCTGAGGTGCTCAATTTGGCACTACCTGCATATAATAAGCGAATACATTTTCTTTTAATAAAATAAAAGCGTTTACTTATTGTGTATAGTTTATTATCTATTATTATAAGTATCAATTTCCTCAGTTATAAATATAAATGTTTTGTATGATGTGTATGTGCTAATAAATACATATATACAAAAATAATACAAGGTATACATATTCTTATAACGCTTTTTTGTGTGCTTTTTTTTCTCATTTTTTCGTGCTTATTTTCCAAAAAGAAATGCTTATAATTCCGCAGTCTACTGTAGGTTATGAATGCTACTTGTGTTAATAAAAATGTTTGGTAAATAAAAGTCATTATTTTGTAGATAACTAGCAATCTGACTAAGGATGTTAAATTTCCATAATTAATTTTTTCAGTAAATTACTGCTGAAATTAAAATTATTACTTTCAAAATTATTACTGCAAGTTAAATTACCACGTAATTAAAAATTGCAATTGGTAAATTACATTTTTTTAAATTACCGGGTAATTCAAAATGATAATTTACGAATGACAGTAAGTTATGTACAAAAATGGGTACAGCCTAATAAGTCATTATATTGTAGATAACGACAAAATTGCTGATGCTATTCCTGATTTAATAATAGTAATTTATTATTATTAAAATGAAAGCAGGGACTACAGTAAAAATACTTTCTATACCAGCAATTTATAAAATGGACAGTCTAACAGCATAATTGTAGTATAAAATATTGTAATTTATTACCCACTCACAAAACAACAACGCCCGGTTTCACAAACAATGATCACCAGTGGCCGGACAAAAATGTATGTCTCGCAGTGCTAGAAGTCGCCCAGCTATGAGTGTGCGTAGCGGGCACGCATGAGTCAATGACGACTTATGCGGTCGATTGGATTGATATCCATAGGTGCGAAGCGGCTGGCGGTCGGTAGTAAACCGAGTGAAATTAATATTAAATGTTTCCACTACATGCAACACGTGCCCACTGAAATATTTTACTCATTTCTTGGATATGCATTGAACGATTGTATAACGGCATATTTTTCAAAATTATCTTCAGTAAAATTATTTCGCTTAGATGTTAAAATGTCTTTAAACCTTGAAAATGATCTTTCTACATCGCAGCTAGTCACAGGCGCAAAAGAATAAACCAACACCAAATTGGAATATTTTTGAGAAATTCCTTCATCCGTAAATGAATTCGTAGAGATTTGTTTTAAAATATTAAAATCCGGATTTCTATGTACCACCGCATCAATTTTTTTTTGTAATTTTTTACTGATTGGTGCTTCAATGCTTCGTAACCTTTCATACAGAGATTCAATCTTTTGAAAACTGCTTGCAAGTTCAACATTTTGTTGTTCTAGAAACTTTATGGTTGGCAATACTTGCGCAAAATTTGTATCAATAAATTTTAATTGTTCATGCAAATCTTGTAATGATAGTACTTTTTTGCAGTCTTTAATACTAACTGCTTCATCAGGCAAATTTAAGACGAAGGGTTTGATGATATCAAAGTTTCTTGCATAAAAAATTGCCGCTTCTAACCATGTACCCCATCTCGTAATAACTGGTTGTGGTGGCAAAGGTAGATTAGGGCACTTTTCCCTGTAAAGAGACAATCTGGAAGGAGCTTTCAATAAATTTTTTTTGCATGTGCTTATTAGTGTATTCACGTCTGGAAATTCTTCCCGAATAAATTCACAAATTCTATGAATAGCGTGTGCAAAACATGTCAAATGAAGAATATTTGAAAAATGTTGTTTAAGTAATTTTCCAACTTTTAACATAATCGCAGCAGCGTCAGAAACAAACAGTAATACTTTGATTCCTACTTTTTTATGGCGTCATTTACTATTGTACATATCTCTTCAGCTTTGACGGTACAGCGAAACTGAGTAGATATTAAATAGGGTTTATATAAGTCTTGTGGGCCCAACAATCCGACAACGACGTTGACCACACATCTACCCTTCATATCCGTAGTTTCATCTGCAGAAACCCAAATATATTTATCGGATAGTTTTGACTTTATTTTAGAAATTGTTTTGTCATATTGCCCTTGTACGTAATATTTTCTAATTGCGGATTCATTGGGTAAGTCTCGTCCAGCATACTTCTTGATAAATTTTTTAAAAACGGGATTATTAATTTTTGTGAAAGGTATATTAGCAGAAATAAATGTTTCACATAAATCATCAAAAAAGTTTTTAGTTGACGTTCCTGATACATTTTCCATGTGTTTTTTTGTTTTTACATGAGCCCGAGGACATTGTTTACTACGAATAATTAAATTTCGTGAGCAGAAATTGCAAATCACTTCCCCTTTCTTAACGAACGTGAAAGTATTGCCAAACTCAGCTAGCAAACGATTCATTGCAGGATTTTCAAACTAAGTACAACTATAAAATAAAAAAATAATTGAACTCTAAGTATAAAACAGAAGAACAAATTCGAAATGGAAAATAAAAACAGATATTCACACAAAATTTCAAGAAACAACACAATTGAAAGAAACTGCTCAAACTATCTATCGACGAAGTGGAAATTTAAACAAGGCAAGCGACTGTACTCCATGAGCCGAAGCCAGACCAGCTAGCCGCTCGCGTCCAAACAACAGCGCACTTGTCGACTGCTTAGGAGTGGTGGGGTACATTCACGCAAGTACTGATGGAAAGTTTTTGAAGTTAATTTATAAATTCCGGTAATTAACAACTATAATTACCGTATTTACTGTAATTTTTGGTAAATTACCAATAGTAATTTAAATTGACGATAAATAACCATCGGTCATTTGGGACGTAAATTACGGTAATTAAAAATCGTTAAATTACCATTAATTACGGTAATTAATTTGGTAATTTACACGGTAAATTACGCTTTGATAATTTTTATTTTCCTTTGTGGCCCCCCTCGTAAAGAAGTTAGGGGAACCATTTTTTTTTAGTATCCTAAAATACTCACCGATCTTTGGCAAGTGTCTCGAATCCGTTTCTTCGAATGCTTCAACCTGGCATGCTCCATCAGGCAATGCAACGTCTTCCCCCCAACTTCCAAGTTATTGCAGAACTTTTTAATCTCCATTGAACAGCTATCAACAATTTCCGGCGACAAGCGATAATCTTCCATCAGAATCTTCCTCTGATCCCTCATTTCAGCTTCACAATCCGAATCGACCTTCGTACCATTCTTAATAACGTTCTCCAGACAGAAGAGAACTTGCGCCAAACGGATACTCTTATCTTCCGAAGTCTGTCTACGACAGTGAGCCTTCTTAATATCTTCTTTACAAGCCCGCATGAGCCCCTTGCTTATTTTATAGTCCTCTAGTATTAATTTTTGTCGACGTAACAAGTGTTCGCGGCATTTTTCTTCGAGTTTTTCGTCGAAATGTTGCATGAGGCATTTAAAAACTTTCCCGGACCCCGGAGCGAATTGCTTACAATACCGCATTTGATCGTTAGCGCAAGACATGTATAGCTGTCGGTCTAATTTGATGTTATCGGATTGTATTTCGGATAATTTTAAGATTTCCTTTTGGCATTCTTGCCCGATGTCACGGTAGTGTACTTGCAGGCAGGATAACGTCTCGCCTTGCGAAGAAGAATCCCCCGATAGTCTCCCGCATTTGTATTTATTAACGTCGGATTCGCAATGCGTCAAAAAGCTCGAGATGAAATTCAGATCGTCGAAGGCTATGTTTTCGAAACGGGTTATAGCGGAGACGCAATTCCTCGTCGTTATATCGTCTTTTAGGTTTATCGCGCATTTTAGAAACGTACCTGGCGTCTTGTCGAGCTTGCACGTAAACGAGTGATCGTTATCGCACACTTGACTTAGGTAGGCGTGAACGTTCTCGTTGCTGATTAATTGACTCGTGCGGTTCCACACTACGTGTTGACAGTTCGCATCTAAGTTGTTAATGTAAGTGGGATCGCTCTGTAGGCATTCTAAGATTTCCAAGTCGTTTGATTGCACCCTATTGCAGTATTGTTTTACCGGTGCACAGGAGGGTTCATCTATGATGGAAAGGGTTCTTAAACTAGCTGCTCCGCATAAAATTATAACGTTTAAAACGGTGTATAACACGAAAACACTCCTTGTTAGCTTGCACATTTTTAGGTTATATTTCTATGTAGGTAAATAAGACGAATTTAACGACACCGTAACTACACGAAGATACGTTTCCCCATATTATGTAGGAATACTTGAAAATTGAACGTGTTTACTGCAGTAAAATAATTTTCCTTATTGCTATTTTTAACATTTGTGGTTTACTTTTCGGTACATACTTCACAAGATAAAAGGTAAACAGTGCGGGAATATGCCAAGAGAGGGAAATACGTGCAGTGTTTATTTTGAAGTTTTACCCCGATAAAAAGGTACATATCAAACGGGATTATCATATTATTATTTCGTTAAGGTAATAAAACGACAGCCCCACGACAGGCAACAGTCATAAAGTCATCATAAAGTTTATTATTCTTTTATTCTAGAAGCCCTCTAGAAGAAACGATAAATTTGACAGTGAGAGATTGGTAGGCCTGCCTGGTGGAAATGGCGCCATATTTAGAAATTGAAGTTGATTCAACGAAAAAGCTATCGCCAGACGAAGAATTGGTTGATATATACAAGATTGATAGCAGCAGCGAATATAATCTTTTCTTCAATACGTATTTGCAAAACAATGTACCGGTGATAATAAAAAAGGCGGCTGATAAATGGGAGAGTTTGAAAAGCTGGGCCCCCCATAACAAGATAAATTTTGATTTTATGAAGGGAAAATACGGTCCTGCTGAGGTTTTAGTCTATGATTGTAAAACGCCATATTTTAATTCGCAGGTAAGGTTGCTAGATCGCTTATACTTGATAGGAGTTTCATATATTTGAAAAGAATTTCATACCTCATATTGAGTAACCGAAATCTCGTATATTTTAAGCACAACTTTTTAATCTCCCTCCTCCACTTAAGGACTCTCTATACCTTTTCAAGTTCAAATTGGCACTAATCAAAATCAAATTGGCACTAATCAAAATCAAATTGGCATATAACAAATTCAAGTTGACATTAAATAATTTAATTGTCAATTCAAATTAACATTAAAAGAACCCTTTCGCGTTGTCATAATGCCTTATATAAAAAATCTGTTGTGGCCAGGCACATGACTTTATCATACTATATATAAAATTAATAGTTTAGGTGCATGAGATATTATTTGATCGAGATCGGCTATGTCTGCATTAAAATAAAACTAGTAGACCTAGACAGATAAATCGATTAAAGCTGCGTTCGGTTATTGTACTCCGTTGACACCGGGTACACCGTCCAAATGACACGTGTTATTGGGTGTAGAAAGTGTGAAGGTGCGTTCCGATTGGTGGCAATGGTAGGTAATGGCGGTGGTAGCAGACGAAATTATAGTGTTTCTCACATGTCGTGATGAAATTCTATTAGAAATACTATAATGGCGTCTACTACCACTGCCATTAGCACTAATGAAAGCGCACCTTAACGGTGTTCAATATCCGAACGCAGCTTGTATTGACAGTAGTATTGTCAAAGCATTAGCGTTTGACACTGTCTACCGTCATTATAATCACATCTGACATCTAATCTGACATATCCTGGCTACTAGTTTTAATGCAGTACGACCGATCTCGATGAAATAGAATTTGCTCATGCAGCTAAACTATTGATTGTACCAAAAAATGTCATAGTCATAAATTATTCAGAATTTCCTCTAGTTTAATTTATTATTTAACTATTTCGACGAAATTCCAGAAATGCCGGCTTATTTACAAAATCTTTCAAAAATGCTAAGACTAAACCTCCAGTTCCTTTGGACCCTTTTTAACAGACAGCTTTTCAGCTCTAAGTTTGGCCACGAAACTTCTAAATATGAAGTTTCGTCCCGATACCTTTAATAGTTTCTCCGGAATCGTCGCCACAAAAAACGGGTACACACACACACACACACACACACACACCCACCCACATCCACACACACAGACATTTTTTTGTACCTTGGTCAAAAATGTTCAGGGGACCCAAAAAGACATATTTCCGCTAAAATCTCAAATTTGTTTTTTGGCACGATTACAATACTTTACATACTACGTATGATAAAGTAAAAAGTTGACGCCGTAAACTCAAAAATGCAGAAAGGATTTTACAATCATATGAATTAAAGTCACTAAAGAATGTATTCGTCAACACCTCGACGGTCTTATGTATACAATAAAACATGTACGTCGAGAGCCAGAAAGAGCCAACAGTATAGACAAAAAACAAAAAGGTTAGAATAGGTATGTAAAGGACATTACTTAATCTTCAACCAGAGAATTTGCCAATAATTTATCTTGGCAAAACTAAATTTTTATATGTTTATTTCCCGGACGCAAGGACGTTCTAAGAAAGGAAGTCTATGTACTTTTGTAGCAGCCGGTAGCCGAGGCGCAAATATACATCTTATTGGATGCATAGGTATTTCTGGTCTAATACATGCTGAGCTAAGACGGGGACCATTAAAAAAACCAGAAGCAAACGAATTTGTGAAACAATGTTTAAGAAACGCCTAAAATATATACCAAGAACCAGTAGTTATGGTTATAGATAATGCACCTTGTCATTCTTCTATTGAAGAAGTTTTTGCAGAAGAGGATTTTTTTCACCATAGATTAATAAGACTCGGTTCATACAGTCCCATGTTAAATCCGATTGAGAGAGCATGGTCTGTATTAAAGGCTAGTGTCAAATCAGATTTGGCAGATTAATAAGGGATGATTAGCAGGAGAAGATCGGCATAATATCTCCCAAACTGTATACAGAATGCGCCGGTTAGACAATATTGTTCAGAATAATAGTAACACAATCAATGTGGCCAACTGTGCAAGATTCATAGCCCATATTCAAAGATATATTCCAACAGCATTAAATATGGAGAATATTATTTTCTAATTAATTCATTTAGCAAATGTTGTTTGTTTAATATGTCCATGTTATTGTTTTAAAATATAGTATAAATAACATTATTTAGTTAGTTCTATTTAATCGTGTGATACTGCTAATTTAGAATTATTTAATAACAACTTGAATTTGTTAATTGTCATTTTGATTTTGTTAATTGTCATTTTGATATTGATTACTGCCAATTTGATTTTGATTAGTGCCAATTTGATTTGGATTAGTGCCAATTTGAACTTGAAAAGATATAGAATGACTGGACTAGTATAAGATAGTGGATTTTAGAATTTGGACTGTATATGTTTGATTAAAAAGTCTGATAGAGCATTTTTTCTGAATTTAATAATGTTCAAATTGTGTGGTATTACAACTATGGAGAAAGACAATTAAAAATTGTGCGTAGGTAGGAGTTTTACCGTTGATTTCTTTGCGATGAATACGAATTTGAGGTCAAAAGTTTCCTGTGACGTAAAGTTTTCGAAAAAGTTGAGATCATAATATGCAAACATTTGACTTTGGCAATTTTTATGGCGTTTGAAATCAATGTCCTAGACCAACTTTTAGTACTAATATCAGGCAAAGGGCAAAGTTACTACTTTACTTTGAGACACTTTCTTATTTTCTAGGACAAAATCAATATTTCAACTCTTACGAGAACATTACGTGATAGGAAACTCTTGAGTCCGGATTCGTATTCTACGTAATGAAATCATCTATCGATGAAATTTCCGTTCACAATCTCCCCGTTTCCCAGTGTTGTTAATATGTGTTTCTTACATTTTCTTATGTAATGCCAAAAAATTTAAACCAGAGCTGTAGAGTCGGAGTCTGAGTTGGAGTCGAATATTTTTTTGACTACGCAGCCCTGATTTAAACATCATTGAGTTCAGAAATAAATCCTCAATAAATCTGGCAACCCTATTCGCAGGTAGCCACGACTAGTACATTCTCCGATTACGTGGCAGCATGGGAGAAGGCGAAAACAGATCTCCTCTACCTAAAAGACTGGCACCTCCAGAATCAGTACGAAGAGGACAAGTTTTACGATGTCCCCAAATTTTTCGCTTCAGACTGGTTGAACGAATACCTCACCGACACATTAGAAGACGACTACAGATTTGTTTATGTGGGACCAGCTGGATCGTGGACGCCTTTTCACGCCGACGTCTTCATGTCTTACAGTTGGTCGACTAACATCTGCGGTCGAAAGAAGTGGGCCATCTTCCCTCCAGGGGAAGAACTAAAGTTGAAAGATTCCCTTGGTAATCTTCCTTACGACATCACGGATGATGTCGCCTTAGCTGCTTGTCGATACTACGAAGTTATCCAATGTCGATCCGATGCCATCTTCATTCCGTCTGGTTGGTATCATCAGGTCTGGAATCTGACCGATACGATTTCGATCAACCATAACTGGGTGAACGGTTGTAACATTCAGGCGATGTGGAATTCGTTGACTTCCGCTTTAAAAGATGTGCGGAAGGAAATTCATGACTGCAGGGACATGCATGATTTTGAAGGGCATTGCCAGGTGATGCTAAAAGCTTCCTTTGGTATGGACTTCAAGGGGTTTTATAAATTCCTTCATCACATTGCAGCGAAAAGGATAGATTTTATTTGCGATAATGTTCCGGTGTTATTATTTGGGTGTTATACTTTAGGACTGCGCCATGCTATATTCGATGTTAGTCGGATTATTGAAGTGCTTAAACTATTCCAAGCGCATCCTGCTTGCGCCACGGATCCGAGCTGTCAATTTTCTCTAGAGGAATTAATCAAAACTGTGCAAGAATGTATAGATATATTTTCTGCTAATAAATAATAAATTACGTATAGTACAAAGCGTGTAACTTTTATCCAAGTGGGTTTTAGTACACACCCTTTGGCAGGCCCGGCGCGTAATATTTTTCTAATAGTGTAAGCGAAAAAAATTCTGGCGCCTTTCGGAAAAAATTCAGTTGCCAATCCACCGGTTTTGTGGCACGATTAAAATACTCACCTTGGTATTAATCGTCTCTAAAATATAATCTGCAATTTTATAATTTGCATGTAGAATTGAAATACTACAAGGCAATATCATAAGAATAGTTTTTTTAATCAACATGAGATGCCACAAAATAACCTCCAAAAAGAAATAATAATAAAATAAATCACTTAGTAACCTAGGGTAAGCCATTTTTGTAGGTTCCCTTCGATATCTCTTTGATATCCCTTCGATATCCCTTTGATATCCCTTCGATATCCCTTTGATATCCCGTTGATATTCACGACCAGCTGGATCGTGGACGCCTTTTCACGCCGACGGCTTCATATCTTACAGTTGGTCGACTAACTTCTGCGGTCGAAAGAAGTGGGCCATCTTCCCTCCAGGAGAAGAACTAAAGTTGAAAGATTCCCTTAACAATCTTCCTTACGACATCACGGATGTCGCCTTAGCTGCTTGTCGATACTACGAAGTTATCCAATGTCGATGCGATGCCATCTTCATTCCGTCTGGTTGGTATCATCAGGTCTGGAATCTGACCGATACGATTTCGATCAACCATAACTGGGTGAACGGCTGTAACATTCAGGCGATGTGGAATTCGTTGACTTCCGCTTTAAAAGATGTACGGAAGGAAATTCATGACTGCAGGGACATGGATGATTTTGAAGGGCATTGCCAGGTGATGCTAAAAGCTTCCTTTGGTATGGACTTCAAGGGGTTTTATAAATTCCTACATCACATTGCAGCGAAAAGGATAGATTTTATTTGCGATAATGTTCCGGTGCTATTATTTGGGTGTTATACTTTAGGACTGCGCCATGCTATCTTCGATGTTAATCGGATTATTGAAGTGCTTAAACTATTCCAAGCGCATCCTGTTTGCGCCACGGATCAGAGCTGTCAATTTTCTCTAGAGGAACTAATCAAAACTGTGCAAGAATGTATAGATATATTTTCTGCTAATAAATAATAAATTACGTAAAATACAAAGCGTATGACATTTTTTATCCAAGTGGGTTTTAGTATACACCCTTTGGCAGGCCAGACGCGTGATATTTTTCTTGTGTGTAAGAAAAAAACTCTGGCGCCTTTCGGAAAAAATTCCGTTGCCAATCCATCGGTTTTGTGGCACGATTAAAATACTCACCTTGGTATCAATCGTCTCTAAAATATATTCTGAAATTTTATAATTTGCATGTAGAATTGAAATGCTACAAGGCAATATTATAAAAATAGTTTCTTTTAATCAACATGAGATGTCACAAAATAACGTAAACCTTCCTTAAAAACTTCAGTAAATTTGTATGAGTTTATATTCCATGGCGTAGTTTTAACTTCGCAGTTTTGCTGTATAAAAAAGCAAGGCTGTGCTAGAAAAACTACCATCAAAATTTTGGCAAAAAGTTATTTAGAACTTCTTTTTAATAGATTTTATATTTTTCTAAAACAAAAATACGAAGTTGGCATCTTGCGATGTCACAATATCTACATACAATTAGGAAAATGTTTGTGTGACATTATCAGGTAGTACTTTGATTTCAACTCCCATTATTGTTATTAATATCTTTGACAAGATTACTGGCTTATTTATATGCTTATTCTAAAAAATAGAATTATTTATTAACTTTATTGGAATAGAAACTTTACACTAGGGTCATTCTGCGATTTTTTAATTTTAGGTTACTAAAACCAAGAGATCGCTGTGCCGATAACGACCGTCACGGCTGTTTAAAAAGGTTTTTCAAAAAATTATCAGATTGAATATCTATCTACAAAAATTCTGAAAGATGACTCGTCTTTTTGTTATAATGTTGCATCAAAATGAGGTTCCCTAGCGAAGTGGGTTGACCGCAGCCCCGGGACTCCTATATAGAAGTAATACAACGCATTTAGGTGAAAAATAATTTTAGCAAAGGGCAGAAAATTTTGAATGTCATACATGTCATTATAGAAATGATTCAGGAGCACTATGTAATTTTATTCCAAGTTTTTGTGTAAAATTGTTTCAAAATTATGAGCCTTCAAACGCAGGCATCAATAGTTTTGCTATCGATAATAAATGCATGTATTTGCGCCGTTTAATGCAGGAATTTTGTTTACATACTATAGGCTGTAAAACCGTAGAAAACGCTACAAGGTGTTGCTTATTCCGAATAAATATTTCGAAATATCTATCTTAGTATTCCACGCGTCAAATTTAAAATAAAACTATTTTTCTGACTTTCCACCTTTTCAACGTCGTATAATACATTCCACTGCAAGTTTTTACTTAAAAAAGGTCGAACAAGTATTCATACATATTTGCACTGATAAAAATGCGATAGCAACCCGTTGCAAGGTTAACGCGCTCCAATGTAAGTTTGCTTTTACTTAATTTAAACAATATCTATACTATAATATACAGCACTAACGTGGTTTTTGTCTGTTCAAGTTTAGGTTTATATAAAACACATTTTTTCTGCTGAAGACTGGGCTATATATAAAAAAATATTATTATGATAATTTTTGTAAAGTGTTGTTGAAGATCATAGACAAAATTATCGGATATGTCAAACGAAACGAATATATCTTTTGGTTTTATAACTATTCCATTTAAATTCATAGTACAGAAGTTTTATTTTTCACAAAAAAGCAAGGCGGGTATAAGATACTTCTTAACCTCTTTGCAACTTAACTGAACCTATCCTAATTTTGTCAAAACGATGCTTGCTTTTCGTTTTTCAACAACACAATATTCTTGTTTATAGATCCGTCAATAACCAATTTATTGACGAGCGTTTATATTTACAGCTGAGAATGTTATCCAATGTATTATTACTTATCAACCGAATAATGATTAATTGTTACTAAATTTACGAATTTTGTTATTTAAATAACAACCTTGAGACTTGAAGAATATATTTTGGCTAGTAATGCGATAATATAGAGTATATCTATATACACTCAGTTCCAAAAAAGTGACGCACTTGATTGTTGACCTAAATACACCTAAATAGAAGACCTTTAATGTCATATATTTTTCAAACCAGTAGGACGATTTTCATTTTTTACTTTATCATACGTAGTATGTAAAGTATAGGTACAAACAAATGTCTTCTTAGAAACTACTAAAGGTATCGGGACGAAACTTCATATTTAGAAGTTTCATGACCAAACTTATAGCTGAAGAGCTTTCTGTTGAAAAGGGTCCAAAGGAACTGGAGGTTTAGTCTTACCATTTTTGAAAGATTTTGCAAATAAGCCGCCATTTCTGGAATTTCGTCGAAATAGTTAAATAATAAATTAAAGTAGAGGCAATTCTGAATAACTTATGACTATGACATTTTTTGGTAAAATTAATAGTTTAGCTGCATGAGCAAATTCTATTTCATCGAGATCGGTCGTACTGCATTAAAACTAGTAGCCAGGATGTCAGATATTTTGACTATAATGACAGTAGGCAGGGGCGGCTCGTTATATAGAGCCAAGGAGCCATGGCACTACCTGTAGTTTCAACCTCAGCAAGAATTTTTAATTAATTTAATTTAATTTTTAATTCTAAAAAACCTTTTTTTTTCATTTTATATGTTAAACAATGCTTGCGTAAGTTTAATGAGTAGTGAAACATCGCAACGCATTTCTCTCCCCAACACTACGCGGTTAACCGTGCTATCATACTGCCAACCGGGCCAACTTATTTCTGGCCCGGCAGATCGATAAACCGCGGGGCGGTGCGCGGGTGGGTGGGTGTATAGCGACGTCGCCTTCTGTATGCGTATTTGGAGCCAAACTCTAGCTGGCTCGATCGAGTGCGGCGTGCATGTGTTACTCGTATTTCGTATTTCTAACATGTACTATTGAGGAAAAAGTGCAAATTAAACAGTTAGGTAGGCCTTTACCTGATTTGATCATTGTGAAAAAACAGACTGTGGCAACATCTTCAAGCTCTAATGCGTTGATTCGTAAAGATCGAAGATTTCAACAAGCGTGTGATTGATTATTTGCAAGTAAAAAAGAACGTCGAATGGACTTTATATATCGCAAAATATAACTTTGACTTTATTTTCAGTTAATTTTTTATACTTACTATCTAACTACATATGTATTACTTTAATAAAAACCATTTGAAATTATGAACCTTAAAAAATGTTTTTCCTTTATTTAAAAACCGAGGCATATTTTTCATGCTCTGTGCCTCTACCATCAAATTGTACCACGAGCCGCCACTGACAGTAGGTAGTGTCAAACGCTAATATTTTGACAATACCTACTGTCAATATAAGCTGCGTTCGGATATTGTATTACACTTTTTACACCCAATAACACGTAAGTGCCATTTGGACGGTGTACCCGGGGGTCAACGGAGTATAATATCCGAACGCAGCTTTAATCGACATATCTGTCTACTTCTACTAGTTTTGATTTTAATGCAGACATGGCCGATCTCGATCAAATAGAATCTCATGCAGCTAAACTATTAATTTTTATATAGTATGATAAAGTCATGTGCCCGACCACATCACATTTTTTTTATTTGATGGTAGGCAATTCCTTTGTCTTTAAAAAACAAGTATGATGATTTAGCACATAAAATAAAAATCGGCCCACTAGTTTAAAAAACATTAAAGTTAGGTCAAAAATCGAGTGCGACGCTTTTTTTTTGGCACTGAGTGTATAAGAAGATTATAACTTGTGAGTTTTACAAGTTTCTATAACATTGTTCCTTTCCAATTCCAAAACTACTTCGTCGCTATAACCTAATTCTCTTAAAATATCGTACGTGTGTTCGCCTGGTTTTGGAAACGGATGGACGCTTTTTGTTGATCCTGGAGTCCTACTAAATTTTGGCGCAGGATTCGGTATCATTTTTTCGAAATTTGGCGATTTCGTAAAAATATTATTTTCGATATTATGGGGATGTTTAGGCGCTTCTTCTAGATCGAGAACGGGCACCACGCAGGCGGTTTTCTTCTCAAATATATCAACCCATTCCTTTTGAGTTTTTTCCAAAAATTTCGCAGCAAATACCTTTTTTAATTCATCTATATTTCCGTATTGTGGAGCTTCTTCTATTGTTAATCCAAGACCTCCTAGCAGTTCATCGTAATATTTAGCTTCTATAGGCGCGACTGATAAAAACTTGTCGTCTTTAGTTTTGTAGATATCATAGAAATGCGTGCTGGTTATCAACTGTTTTTCATTTCTCGTGTTATCCCATAATATCGTATGTTTTCTTCTGTACTGCCAACTTCCTAAATAAGCCGTACCTTCAACTATACTATTCTCTAAGACTTGTCCTTTATTCGAGTTAGTCCTTTCGAATAATGCTAGGATTATCCCTAAAGCGCACATAAAACCACCTCCTCCTACGTCTGATGCTATATTTGATGGGTACATGGGATTTTCTCCGGTTCGTTTGAATATTGACAACAAGCCGGTTAAAGCAAGGTAATTGATGTCATGTCCTGGCACCTTGCTGTAGGATCCTTGTTTGCCATAGCCTGTCAACCTGGCATAAATTAATCTTGGATTTTGCTTCGTTAAAATATCAGGTCCTAGATTAAGTGATTCGAGAACTCCTGGTCGATATGGGTCGATGAAGACATCAGCTGTTTCGCTTAGTTTTTGGAGTATTTCAGCTCCCGCTGGGTGCTTTATGTTGATGGAAAGTGCTTGTTTTCCGTTGCTCAGCGAATCGTTACTCGGGTTAGATTTTAGCTGGAAAATTTCGTTGTTTTGAAGATGATTTTTGAAGATTTTCTTTTTAGTTTTCTGCCAACTTACCCTATCTACTCTGATTACAGTTGCACTAAAATCTGCTAAGATCATTCCACATAAAGGGGCTGGAATTATCCCGGATAATTCGATGACTTTGATGCCTTTTAGAGGCATTTTGTTCGTGTGTTGTAAACTACTTTGTATACGGCGTGTATACGTCGTGTTCTTACTTTTATTTTGATAATATAGACAGACGATTTTTGTATCGTGTATCATATGGTAGTTTTTATCTTATCATGAAAGTGTCCAAACGTACAGATAAATACTTTTCTTGTTTCGCTCTACTCGATAAGATATTATGTAATTGCTGTAGGTAGTACAAATTAGGTATGAAAATGGCGAAACAAGATGCATTTTTTTCTGTGTGGCTGTTAAATTGGTTTTATCTACTCGTAGATAACAATAACTAAATTGCAGTGCAAAGTTTCTATTTTAAGATTCCAAATAAACTAGATCCTCGTATAGTTATTTAAAGATGTGTATTCCTATCGCTATTTCAGAATTTTAAACGAGTATATCGGTTATATAAGTTATGTGCCACCACATATGAAGACGCGTAATAGAAGAACAAAGGATATGCAAGCGCGGCATTTAGATAAGAAAGTTAATAAATAGCCTTAGCGTCTAAGTAGAGTTAGCCATTTACGTATAAACCTTCACCTGTAACTACCAAACCAATAAAGTCGTTTCTACACCAACAACTGTTTTAAAAACTTAGTTTCGGCCCCAAAGACCTTAACTGGCGCAGTCGGTAGGATTTGGTAGACACAACCCAAAAATTGTGGTGATTTTCAAATCTTTACTGCCAAAACGAACAAAAGAACCCAAGAAAGACTACAGCGAGCGGAGTACCGAGTGCACGGAGTGCGTATCTGGTTCAAGGTGCCCGCGTATCAAATTTACCAGCGCATCAAGCCCGGACGAAAGGATCTGTTTCCTAAGTGCCAAAAAACCCCGACCGCACGAAAGGATCTGTTTCCTAAGTGCCGAAAAAGAACCCCGACCCGTGGATCACATTTCCCAGCGTCACCAAACCACAGCAGGCAAGCAACGCCGAACCAACCGAACCACAGCAGGCAAGCAAAGGCAAAAACGCCAAACCAAACTAACAAACAACCCAATTTTTGCGAACATCTGTATCTATTCGACCATCAACAAATTTCCTGGAACACCAAGCGGAATCATTGTGCGTCGCCACCGAGTGATAACAACGTCGCGTCTAATAATAGCCGTAAAAAGCTTCGTTAGCGTTTCTCGAGTGAAAGTGACCAGTGGCGTACCGAAGAAAACAACACATCAAATGAAGAGTATTTTAATTATTCTGTAAGTACATTTAAATTTGTAATCTGAGATTATCGATCTAACAAAATTGATTCACTAGCTGAACTGTTTCGCAACATAGATATTTCTGGTCAAATTATAATTATGCCTTATACGAGAGCTTCAATTACACCTACAGAGGTGAATGCCATACCAAATTTCGACGGAAACCCCGTAGTTTTACCGCTATTTGTGGAAGCGTGCGAAGATCTTATTGTAACATATTTTAATACGGAAAACTTACTTGACCCTATAAATCCGTTTGTAATAAAAATTATTAAAGGAAAATTTATTGGAGAAGCACAAAACTTGATCGCTTCACGAGAATTGTGTACTTGGCATGACATCAAAGCATGTTTGCAACTTAATTATTCGGACCAAAGGTCTGAAGATTGTCTCCTTACTGATTTGATGCAAATAACTCCCGAATTAAATGAAAACCCCTACTCTTTAGGCAATAGAATCAGGGAATCACTAAATTTACTTCTAACCAAAGTAAAACTTACGGTCCAACAAGCAGAACGAATAATGAAAACTAGTTTGTATAAAAAGACAGCTTTACAAACATACCTAAGATGTTTAATGCAATATCCCGACTATGGAGAATCTGTTTATAACAAAACACCAGCAAATTTAGAGACTGCTATGTCTCAAGTGTTAGAGAGACAAAACTGGCTTTACTTGTGTAAGCAAAGCACACAGATTAATACAAATAATTCACCTAGGTATAAACCAATGCCACCTGGAAAAAATTTTAATCAAAACAAACATAAGGATCAAAAATTAATTTACAAACCACTTTATCTGCCTGTCCCTAATACTATACCAACACCAATGCAATATCATAATAGACCTACAACTACAAATTTTAATCCCAATTATTCCCCAAATTATAATCGATATCCGACTCAATCTTCTTCAAGAAATTTTTATAATCAACCTCAAGCTAATAAACCTTTTATCAGACCAATAGCAGTTAGAAATCCAACTTATATTCCCAGACCTCAATATTCAATGCAAAGATTTCAAAAACCAATTAACAAAAATTATCCCCAACCTATGGACATTGACCCGTCTTTGAGTCAAATGAGATTAGCACCAAAACGTCCAAGGCAAGATATTAATAATTTTGAGTTTAACAATGAAAACTTATTCTTTGATGAAGAACAAGGAATGTATTATCAATGTATTGATCCAGAATTAAATGAAGAAAGCCCAGAAATTACTGAAATACCAGAAGACGAAAATGAATATGAAATTGACGAAAGCGAAAATTTTCCAGTAACAGCCCCGGAGAACAACTTGAAACAATAGAAATACACACACAAAATTTTAATAGATTACCTTACATTATTTTACCCGAATTAAACAATGCGAAATTTTTAATCGATAGTGGAGCATCAGCCTCCTCAATTTCTTCTAAATTAGTCGAAAAATATTTCCGAGATTACATTTACTACGAACCATACTTGGTGAAAACAATGCATGGAACAACTCAAAATGATTATAAAATAGAAATTCCAAGCCTAGAAACTTTTAACGATCCCTATAATTTGTATAATTTTAGCATAATTGATTTTTCTGATAAATTCGACGGATTATTAGGAAATGATTACTTGGAAAATACCCAATCAAATTTAAATTATAAGAATAAAATTTTAGAAACACCATATGCGAATATACCATTCCATACTAAGAACCCAGTGATAAATTTATCACCTAGAACTAGGCAAATTATAAAAATACCTGTACAAAACTATAATGGAGAATTTATTTTACCACATAAAGAATTACTAAAAGGAGTAGAACTACCAAATGCAATTATAGCTGTAAACAATTATGAAACACTTGTGGAAATTACTAATTTTAATGAATATCCTGTAAAATTTACATGTGACCCAATAGAATTAGAACCAATTCAATATCATACTGAAGAAAAATTAACAAATCAAAAATTGAGTCAATACGAAATAAAAACAATTCAATTGCAAACAATAAAGGAAAAATTACGTACCGATCATCTAAATAAAGAAGAACAAAGCATAATAAAAAATTTAATACATCAGTATAGTGATATTATACACAGTGAAAAAATACCACTTACCTTCCATTCTAAAATTAAACATGAAATCGCTTTGAATGATAACATCCCTGTATATCAAAAACCATACAGAAAGCCGTATAATCAAAAATTAGAAATAAAAAAACAAATAAACAAAATGTTAGATCATGGTATTATCAGAGAAAGCGCTTCACCATGGGCGTCCCCTATAGCTTTAGTTCCGAAGAAAATGGATGCATCAGGAGAACAGAAATGGAGATTAGTTATAGATTATAGGCGTCTCAATGAAAAAACAATCAAAGACAAATATCCTTTGCCGAATATTACTGAAATTCTTGATAAGTTGGGCAGGGCAAACTATTTTACAAGTCTTGATCTAGCCGCAGGCTATCATCAAGTCGAGCTTAAAGCTCAGGATAGAGAAAACAGCGTTCATTACAGATCAGGGTTTATTCGAATTTAATAGAATGCCATTCGGATTATGTAATGCACCCTCAACATTTCAAAGAGCTATGAATAATATTTTGCGTGGTCTCACAGATGAAATTTGTCATGTATATCTCGACGATATTATAATTTTCTCCACCTCTTTGCAGGAACACAAAGATAGGTTAGAGAGAGTTTTTAAGCGTTTACGAGAAAATGGAGTTAAGATCTCACTGGATAAATGCGAGTTTATGCAGAAAGAGTTAAAATATTTAGGTCATTTAATTACTAGTGACGGAGTAAAACCAGACCCATCAAAAATCGAGGCAATTAAAAAATATCCTATTCCTAAAACCAAAACAGAAATAAAATCATTTACAGGATTGTTAGGTTATTATCGGAAGTTTATTAAAGATTACGCTAAAATTCTTAAGCCAATGACAAAATGTCTCGCCAAAGATCAGCAAGTCATTATTAATGATGAATATAGGGCATGCTTCGAAAAATGTAAAACTTTATTATGCAATGATCCTATACTAAAGTATCCAAATTTTGAGGAACCGTTTGTCATAACAACCGATGCCAGTAACTTTGCAATTGGCGCAATTTTGAGTCAAGGAAAAATAGGTAACGATAAACCTGTTGCTTATGCATCCCGAACTTTATCAAAATCGGAAATTCGATATTCAACTACAGAAAAAGAGATGTTATCGATTATTTATGCATGTAAACAATTTAGGCCCTATGTTTATGGATCCAAATTCACCCTAGTCACTGACCACAAACCCTTACTTTGGATACACAATTTGAAAGATAACAATTTGAAATTACAGAGATGGAAACTTTACTTGCAAGAGTACGATTATCAAATAGTTTATAAAAGGGCAAAAGTAACACAAACGCTGATGCTTTGAGCAGAATAGAAATCAATGCGATAGATAACATGTCAATTAATGCAACAACTGGTTCAGATATCGATGTAATAGATGATGATGATAGACAAGAAGATCAAAATAGCGAGGGTAGTTTAAACAGTAACCAAATTTCAGAACATCAGGAATCAATTCCAATCACAAACGATCCAATTGATACAAAACCAAGGCAATTTTTCTTCTACTCTCATAATTTACCAACTTCAATAGACATAACGTTAGGTAACACAAAAATGTATGTCTGTCATGTAAATAAAGACAAGGCGTACGATGAAATTTTTGGAATATTTCGAGATTATGGTAATGATGAAACACTCTATATTTATTGTAATGATGAACTTTATCAATTGATTTGTAAAATTTACTTAGAAAAATTTGTTAACCATGGCATAAAATTAATTAGATGTTTACGAAGAGTAGAAATCATTAAAGATAGAGAAAGACAATTAGAAATTATTTCGCAATGTCATGAAGGAAAAAGCAATCATAGAGGTATTACTGAAACTATTGAACGAATTAAACGAAATTATTCTTGGAAAAATCTCCAACAAATGGTGGCTAAATCAATAAATACATGTGAACATTGCCAACGTACAAAATACGATAGAAACCCTCCTAAAGCAACTTTACAGATAACAGAAACGTCATCAGGACCAATGGAATTATTGCACATTGATTTATTCAGAATTGATAATTCAATATTTTTAACAGTAATTGATACATTTTCGAAATTTGCACAAGCTTACGAAGTTAGTGATAAAAATTCGATTACCATTGCGGAAAATATAACAGACCATTTTAGTAAATACGGATCACCAAAGAAAATAATATGCGATAACGGAACAGAATTTAAAAATAAAGTAATACAGGAAATAATGAAATTATATAAAGTTGAAACCCATTTTACAACTGTTGGCCATCATGAGTCCAATTCCCCTGTAGAACGATTACACTCTACGCTTATTGAACATTTTCGTTTACTGAAATTAATGGATAAAGAAATTAGAAACGGAATTGCAATGAAACGCGCAATTTTAGCGTACAATTCGACTATTAATCCTCACACTAAGTTTACACCTTTTGAATTAATGTACGGAAGAACCAAAAGTACAGACCCAATCAATATTGCCTATGAACAAACATATTACGAAGATTATGTAGAAAAACACAAAGATTTAACAAAAATTCTATACACTAATGTAAAACAGCAACAACAAAATAATAAGGAAAGAGTAATAGCAAAAAGGAATGAAGGAACAATTGAACCCAAAATTACTGTAGGTACGGAAGTATTTTGGAAGACCCAACAACAGGGTAATAAATCGAAAGTATTGTATCAAGGCCCATATACTGTCAGTAGACTACTAGAAAACAATAAAGTAGAATTAACACCAGGGCGCGGTACTAAATTAAGAACAAGAATTTCGCATATAAAGGAATTGAAATTACGAAATCTTGCAGGTGCATCATTACAAGATGCCACAGTGCCATAGAAGAAATACAGAACGCAGCTGGAGTTTTACCAGTACGATTGGGAATCGCTTATAACAGCCGACTATATTTTGAGCTGATTACGCAAATAGATTTAGGTGATGTATTAACCTTATATTATAACCATAAAAATAATTATAATCATTATAATCATACGTTACAAGAAACTGTAGGAACTGACTTATTACAACAATTACAAGAGGACATTGAATATAAAATGCAAGCATTAAACTTAAATTTAAAAACTAAACGAGGGTTAATAAATATATTGGGAAGTATAATCAAACTTGTTACCGGAAATCTAGATCAAACTGATGCCGAACATTATGACCAAGTAATACATGAATTGCAACAATCACAATCCCAAATGTCAGAGGTTTATTTTAAAACAATAAAATATTTGAACGATACTAATGACAAAATTAATGATAATTTTCAATCTGTAAGTCAAGCAATTAATGACATAAATGATGAATATAACAAGATAGAACAACACGAAATTATTAATATGCAAATAAGATGTTTGGAAGAATTTAATAATAAATTACAAGACATTATCGGTATCATTGACTTAGCTAAGAGAAATATTTTACATTCTTTGTTAATATCCCCAGAGAAATTAATAAATGAGATTGAACAAGTTCATTTGGCTAAGGACCATAAATTCCCCTTTAAAGTCTTAAAAGAGAACTATTACTTAATTGAATCCCTAATCACAATTAAAGCCTATCAGAAAAGAAATATCTATGTCTTCATACTTCAGATACCAATGATCGATAATCAGGAATATCAATACTTTGAGTTATATCCTTTGCCAACCCCAGTCAACAGTACGTATGCACAAGTTGAACCATCTTCAAGATTTATAGCAGCCAATGATGATACATACATATTGATGACTGAAAAATGCATTATCATACGTCAACATGAATATCTCTGTTTTAATCAGATTAATCATTATAACAAGGAAAGTTGCGAATTAAATATTATAACTCACAGCGATTTGAAATATTGTAAATTCTATGAAGTAATTATCAAATCATGTGAAATAATTGAATATCCCGATATAACTATTGTAATTGCTAAAGAACCCACAGAGATAAAAGAAATTTGTGAAAAATTAACACGTGTTCGAACAATTCAAGGATTGTGCCAAATAATTAATAAAGATAACTGTAAATATGACATCAAAGGTTCAATTATACAGAATTATTTTAAAATTAATAATTTACCTAGAAACTTTGCATTACAATTAAAAGTTAATAATATAACAATTGAAAAACAACCTAAAATTGTATTGTATAACTTAACTGAATTTGTGAATGATAATACTTCTAAATTTGAACATTTCAATACGATAACTACTAGAACGTCAACATTGACTTATGTAATATTTGTACTTGTTGTATTGCTGATATTGTATGTGGTTTGTAAGCGCGTTATTATAATCATCAAGAGAAGAAGAACTACAAAGGGCAAAGAAGACGTCCAGGAGAACGTCCCTTCTAGTGCGGGAGGAGTTATGTGCCACCACATATGAAGACGCGTAATAGAAGAACAAAGGATATGCAAGCGCGGCATTTAGATAAGAAAGTTAATAAATAGCCTTAGCGTCTAAGTAGAGTTAGCCATTTACGTATAAACCTTCACCTGTAACTACCAAACCAATAAAGTCGTTTCTACACCAACAACTGTTTTAAAAACTTAGTTTCGGCCCCAAAGACCTTAACTTATATATTCGTGTACTGGTTTTTGTTATTCCGTCCTCGGCCGCTTTGCAAAAAACTGGTCCGTCACGTGGTTGTTTGCGATGGATATCATATTAGGTATATGGGATTTTTAGTTGATTTTTATTGTGTCCGTTTTCCATTTGGTTTATAATGAAGCTCTACTTTCTACCCTTAATTTATAATTAATGTGATACCTTCATTGCGATGCAATCATCCACTAGTTTAAGTTTAACGAGTAGGTAACGCATTTGGTTAATTATGAAATTATTTTTGTATTAATAAACATGAAAGTTTTTGACATTATGATACGAAAATCTTATTTCAAGATATTGCGTAATGACCAAGATATAAATTTATTACTAGAAATGAATATACGGACACATATAAATTTATGTCATCTAATACAAATTTTAATTACGTAAGTAAAATGCACAAATCAACTTTATGGTGCCAATGATTATGTAAAATATACCTATACATTTCTTACTTAGATTTTTGTAAAACATGCAGAATAGTGTTTAATTATTTAAGTAATTTAATTTAATTTGTACTTTTAACTATTTTGCCTTGACATATTTCTATTAAAACTTGTAGGGAATTTTCGACCACTTGATGGAATATAAATATGCAATAATTATTATTGTTAATAACGGTTTCTTTGTTTATTAATGTAAAAGCGCTTAGAAAACGTTGAAGAGGAATATCTTGGAACTAAGAATATGATTAGAGCTGAAAGATCTGAAAAACTAACTGGTATTAACTCATCTAGAGTGAATTGAAGTATTAGTGAAGATTGAGATATGTTTAATGTCGGTTGATAAATATTACACAAATATCTATCTGAAGGAATATCTCACTTTTAATTTGCCTGGACATATTAAAAAATGTGTGTTGTTTATTGCGCAGTTGTTAATAAAGTCTATTGTTAATGAAATAATAAAATGGTGAAATACAACTGCAAAATATGACTAGAAATATTTTAGTAAATTTTAGGTAGATTTTGCATCTCAAATAATGTAAAGCAACATTTTGACTTATTTTACTTTCATGGTTTTTAAGATTTATATACACATGAGTCGTTGTTGTGTAATGGACAGGTTAGTTAAAATGCGTTTACATAAAGAAAATCTGATGTGGCCAGGCACATGACTTTATCATACTATACAGCAATGTCAAACTGTGTCCAACGGTGATGTTTTGCCGTCAATGGAATCAAAATGTCTGTCAAATCCTGGCTAACTAGTTTTAATGCAGACACGACCGATTTGAATCTGCTCATGCAGCTAAATTCTTAATTTTACCAAAAAATGTCATAGACATAAATTATTTCGTCTACAGAACTTCGTCTAGTGGAGGTGGCCTAGTGGATAAGGCGAATGCCTTCCACTATGAAGCCCAGGGTTCAAGCCCAGGTTAGGCAGGGATTTTAAAAATACTCCGTCTCCACGACCGCCGCACAGACAAGCCAACAGGCTTTGTGCACATGGCGACATCCCAAAAATAAAAAAAAAAAAAAACTATTTTGACGAAATTACAGAAACGGCGGCGCATTTGCAAAATACTTGAAAAATGTTTACAGGAAACATCCAGTTCATTTGGACTCTTTTTAACAAAAAGCTTTTTACCTGTAAGTTTGGTCATGAAACTTCTAAATATGAAGTTTCGTCCCGATACCTTTAGTAGTTTCTTCGGAATCGTCGCCACAAAAAAAAACGGGTGCACACATACACATACATACACACACACATACACACAGACATTTTTTGTACCT
Organism: Aphodius sticticus; assembly: GCA_963966075.1. Classification (NCBI taxonomy): domain Eukaryota; kingdom Metazoa; phylum Arthropoda; class Insecta; order Coleoptera; family Scarabaeidae; genus Aphodius; species Aphodius sticticus. The sequence goes on along the minus strand of OZ014508.1, from coordinate 697,933 downwards.
TGGTCAAAAATGTTCAGGGGACCCAAAACGACATATTTCTGCACGATTACCATACTTTGTCATAGAACGTATGATAAAGTAAACATAAAGTTTATTCCATGTTCCACTTAAGGGTATATATCTTATATATCCCTTATATCTTTTGTAGCTAATATGCGATGTATCTTTTAATATGTTCTTTTCGAATAAATAAGTTAAAATTCAATTTAAAAAATATTTTGTTGTTTAAACCAAGCTTTTCCAAACTACCCGCAAAGTTTTTCTTGCGTGTGTCAAATTTCGATCCTTATAAATTTAGATATCAACTTTTGTGGCACATTAATAAACAGAAAAGTTGTAATAATAATAACTATTGCATTCTTCTATTTCAGTTCTAGTATAAATTACGTCTACGCAAAATAATTTAGTACAAATTAAATTTGTATATGTCTTATGACATAGTTTTCATTATTTTCATTTGTCAGATATTTGAAACATTAATTGCTTTAAAGTAAATTTCATTCATGCTCTACAAAATCCATGTTCTTATGTGTTTATTAGTAAAGGCAGTAAAATATCTTAAAGTTATCTCTAACATCAGCATTAATTTTAATTCATTTGATTTTGTGAATAAATGTTAATACTTCAGTTCTGAAATATGCAGTCTTTTTGGTAAAAATATTGAAAAAACATACAGTTGATTTTGACATTTACTTGCCAAATAAAAATTTCCATTAGACGTAATAAATTTGGACAATGTATGATTTATCGTATTGTTATACAATATCTTGAAATAAGATTTTCATTTCTAGGTATCGAAACCTTTTATGTTTATTAGTATAAAAATAATTTTATATTTAAACAAAAGAAGTACCAACGCGTAACCCTAATTTCAACAGACATAATTACATTACAACAATGTAGGTATGAGATTAATTAGTGATTAAACATTAAAAACTTATAAATGAAAACATCATTGTTATAAATCAACTGGCAGTGACCGAACACGGTTACTCAAATAATAAATTTCGAATATACAATTATGCAAACTTTACGCACTATACTACTATAGTTTTGATACTAATCCTATACTAAACTATCCATAAAAGTTCAGCTTGTTATTTAATGTTATTGAAAATAAAATCCAATTTAATCATATTAGTAATTACAGAAAATGTCGATGAGATAAAAATAATTATACTATTGGCAATACATATTGTAAATTACATCACCCATACTGCACTTTAGACAGGTGATTTTTTCCCGAAATTTCGTGTTTGTCCGCAGCGATTATTATTGCGATAGGTCATGCAGCTATTTTGGCGAGTCATATCAAGCCTAATAATACCTAAATTCCACAACTAATTAGTTTGTTAATACGTTAACAACATGTTTTCTGATAATTGTAATTGGCTCTATCGACTTACACAACAATAAAATCATTCGCTTTTAATGCGATATTCGATTTAAAATTTGCACGGGGTTATCTGAACTCCTGTTTTGCAAAATAGGGGGGAATAACACCTCCATTTATCGCTGGTGCATGCGATGACCTGCGGATTGACCTGCGGGTTAAGATTCGCAATTTATAAGAACGGCCGTAGCTGCAGAGAACATTGCAGTCTTGGTCAAGATGTTCAAACAAACTGCACTGTTAGGTAAGTTATTTCGTCTATATTCTTATTTTATCTTAGTCGTCTTCGCCCATCTTGTATTGAGAACTTTCACTTACTTCCAGTTGTTCTTCTGGTGGTCCATGTCCATTCGGACTCCCACTGGGACCAACTCATACCTCAGGGTAAGGAAGTCATCTACAAGTATGAGGCGCTTGTCAAAGCCGGTACCCAAATCCCACACCGCTTCTTCTCCACGTTCAAACTCTTCGGCAAACTTCACATACAAGCCAAATCATCGCAAGAGCTTTTGGTTCACCTATCAGACCTTACCTACACTTTACACAACGGAAGAGACGACGAAATCGTTAAGACGACCACGATCCCCGTGCCTGATTCCTTGCAATCTTTAACCAAACGCTTTAGGATCGCTTTCGACCAAGATGGAGATTTTAAGGAGTTGGGAATCGAGAAGAACGAGCCTGTGCAGGTGTTGAACATAAAGAAAGCTATCGCCGCTATTTTGCAAGTCAATTGGGCGAAGGTTCAGCTGGACTCTGAGAAGAAGCATTCCTTTGGGCGACCGGAAGCTGGTTTGCATGGGCAAGAGCAAAGCCTGTACAATGTCATACCGAGCGGGCAGACCTTGAGGGTTGAGAAGATGCATTTCATGCGTACCGCCGAGCATTTGTACCATAACATCTTGACCAATCTCAAGCTGGTCGATTGCGAAGCCAGTTTCGACGACCCCATCTCTCATGACAGCCAGAAGGTTTACATCATCGAAAAGGACACAGGGAAGAATGTCTTGAAGCAGATCGTCAGCACTGGCGGTGTCTACTACCATCCACACCAAGCACAGTCCGTTGCTTTCTACGGTTACGTTAAGCAGACCTTTGATTTTATATCCATGGAAAACGCTCAAGGAAACGTCGAGCTACAATCTGAAGAGAAACACTCAACGCTGGAGAATCGCTTAACCGAAGAGAACACCCCATTCGAAATTATCCCTGATAAAGCGGTTTTGGTACAGAAAGCAAAGGATATGCTCGAGAGGATGATTGTTTTCATGAGACACCATGAGATCGATATGAGCATTCCCGATTTCGAGCAAGGCCAATTGGTTAACCGCATCAGAACGATGCTAGTCCATTTCGATATTACCATGCTTGAGAATTTGAATAGATTGGTTCAAGAGTCGGCGACGAAGCACCCTCGTATGCCCCATGTCTTCCAGCAAATGCTTTCTTTCGTTGGAACCAGACCTTCTATTAAATTCTTGATTAAGCTCATCGAAGAGAAGACCATGAAAGATGTCGTCGCCGTGCAACTACTCCAAACCTTACCATTCCACGTCAGGTTCCCATCTGAGAAATTGATCACCGAACTTGAAGGCATGTTGAACATGCAAGTCTCCAAGTCAGTCCAAAAAGCCGCCGTTTTATCCTTCTCTACTCTCCTACAAAAACTAAATACCATGAGAGAGCATGTTCAGGATGACAAACCAATAGTTCAATTAATCGAAAAATACGTCAACTTATTTATGGGTAAGCTCAAAGCAGCTCAGAACTTGGAAGACCAGTACCTGTACTTCGACGCTTTGTTCAATATGAAGACGAGACAACTCATCCCCCATATGAAGCCTATCGTCCAAGGAGAGTTAATGCAGGATAACAACTTGAGAAGGAAAGCAATGCTGACCATGTACTCAGTAATTTCAGATGACCCACGCACGGTGTACGAATTATTCTGGCCAATCCTAACTGACCGCTCTTTACCAACCGAGTTGAGAATTGGTGCTTATTACGTCATCATGAAGTCCCATCCACCGATATCCATGATGGTGAACGTCGCCTTCGCGTTGGATAACGAACACGACATGGAGCTGTACCAATTCCATTACACCTTCATCAAATCCCTAGCTAAATCCGATAGTCCCTGCCTGCAGAAGACCAAGCTCCGCGCGAAGCAACTCATGAAATACATGGGCGTTCCTCCTACGCATGGCCTAACGCATTTTGGAAGAGTCGACGTTACCGATCAGAAGATAAATTCCGGAGATTCTTTGGAATGGTTCCTCATCGATACCGAGGATGCTCTGGTGATGTCAGCCACTGTTGGAAGAACCCAGAATAACTTAAATATGCTCCCCGAGACCTATTTCTTGCGTATTGGTGGTCTCAAGGGAAAACTACTGGATAACTTCAAGTTGAACATCAAGAAGCAAATGAAGGTCTTCAGTCTGGACAACACTCTGCAGAACATAATCAAACACTTGAAGGACATCAAGGGAGTAAGCTTGGAGATCGTCGTTATGAAGCAGAGGCAGATCGTTTACACGAATCTAATAACCAAGGATAATATGCAAAGCGAATGGGACGCTCTCGTGAGCTACCAGAAGAACTTCCTGGAGGAAAGGATCAACATCGAATTCGAGGTCCTTACGAGGCTGTACCTACCGACGGAGATTGGCTTCCCGTTAGTTTACGAAAATCTGATGCCAATCGTGCACCTGACCACTTTGAACAATAAGATGGATAACAAGGACAACGTGCTAACCCTGAACATGGACAACAAATTCAAAACTATGATCTACACGGTCAATGGCATCTCCATTCACAATCCGATCATCAACGCCTGGCAAGGTGTTTCCAAACAAACAGCTTTCGACTCTGTGACGCCTATTAACCTGGATATGTCCTTCAATATACCACAAGCGTTGCTGAAGATGTCCTGGAAGAGACACGAGAATCCTCAGAATGATGTCATAGCCCTTAGGACCTACGCGACGCAATTCGTTTTCGTCTACGATTACAATGAGAACAACATCTTGAAGAAGACGAACCCTGAGCTGGTTGATGGAAACGAGCCTTACTACGTAGTCGCTGCCCATGATACGAGATTCAGAAATAATGTGAGTTGTTTTATCACTGTGGCTGAAGCATTTCTTGATAACATAGTTTCTTTTAGGTTACCGTATTGGAAAGTGATGACTACAACATTGGTTACCGAAGGCTCGTGCAAATATTCGATACGGAAAATGCTGAAACCTACGATAAGACTTCGCCCATGTTCTACGGAATCACGCCCCATCCACGCTTCGAACATTTATTGAAGCAGTTGCGCTTGGAGGACGACTTCCTCACCAGCTTGGTCAAGTATATCCGTTGGGAAACCAATTTGGTGATGCTGCCGAGAACCAAGGGCGTGAAGGGAATCTTCATGCGAATGGAACCGCTCAAATCGAATCCTGTGTCTAGTATCGACATATCCGCTCGTTTGGACCACCAAATCGTCAACGAAGTACCATCGTTGATCCTGCCGGGAATGAAGGCCACCCTTAAGGGCACATACGTCATCAAGAAGGACCAGAAACCCATCAAGACTTGGGATGCCAACTTAAGCTGGGATTTGGATAATGGACATAGCTTGAACAGTATAAAGGCACAGATAACTAGGATCATCCCAGGACAGCCTGATTATAAGATTTGCGTCGATGGTAGTGAGAAATACACGGAGAAGGGACTCTCTGGTCAGATGAATATCCTGATGAGCCAGGCGGTTGATGGAAAATGCAGTAAAGACGAGACTTCGATCAATTTGGTGCTGAAGGGGGAACAGTTGCTTGCGCAGAAGGAACTCAGGAATAATTATCAATCTTGTCATCAGAAGGTGTTCTCTGACATGGAGGAGATGCCTTCTTTCAACTGTATGACCGATAGGGGTTCGATCAGGAAGTACGAGATGGATATCAAGTCCTCGAATGTTCCAAACGAGTTCAAGAGGTGGATGTCTTCGTTTGTTAGCTTCCTCAAGGGTAAATACCATCGCAATCATGAGCATATCACCGAACAATCGCAGATGGGCGACCAAGACGTCAAAATCATGTTGCGATACCCAATCGAGAACGATATCATGGATTTCAAGATCATTACGAAGAACGACGTCAACAAATTCTTAGGACTTCCGTCGAAGAACTTTAGGAGGTTTGGAATTTTCCCTGACAATCTCTACTTCAGCAACATCCTTCGTTTGACGCACAAATTCGGTATGGAAGATACTTGTACCGTTAGCATCGATGATATTTTGAAGACAAACGGCGAGCTGGTTGCTAATATTCTATCTGATGAATGGGTGTTGCTTATTGGTAATACTTTGGATAACCCCGAACGTGGTTTATGGGTGAAGAAGGTGGATAATAAATTGGTATGTTACTCTTGTGCATACAAGTTTACGTATTTTAACAAATTTTCCATTTCAGGCTTTGAAAATTGTGTCCAAGGTTAATATTCTCCTGGTGTTGCCTGTTGGTGATAAATTTACCGCAACTTTGGATGGAGTGTCGCTGTCCACTCCGCAAATTATCAGTAACGATTGGATCACCGTTTTCAACGAGGATCACCTGCTTATAGCTTTGGCGAAAACGACCGGTGCCCAGTTCATCTACGATGGTCACCATCTGCAAGTTTCTATACCCAAGTTGGACATGGATATAGTCGGAAAGTGTCTGTAAAGTCGTGATTATATTCACCGAGATATGTTGTAGTTTGTAGTGTTCAATAAATGAAATATTTTCTTTCAATCAGTCGTTGTCTTGCCTGTACCCCAGCAGTTTTTACCTGGTTCACCTGAAGACATTGTTAATGTCATGATTTAATGTGCTGAGTGCTGAATCTGATGTCTCGTTTTGTTGTAATGTTTCATATCTTCTTTCCATTTGAAAATATGAACTAAAACCACATAAACTTTTTGCTTCTTAGCCAGAGTTTCATGAAAGTTTTACAATGTCTAGTTTCACATGATGTGAAGGCAGTAAAACTTTGTCTTGTGGCACCAAAGGCCTTTAAATTGCTTTAGAATTTACGCGGCTCTGTATCGGAAAAACATACAGGAATTTTTTTAATTAATTACATATATGATATTTTATTATGAATTTATAATAAAACAAATTTAAAACAATATTGTGGACCTTAACAACTAAACCTTAACCTTAACGAATAAATAATACAGGGTGTTTGTGAAGCGGATTTAGCTTATTTTTTCCTTAGAATATTCCTAATGAACGCCAACATCGGTCGTCCAGCAGAGTACAGGGTGGTCCATTAATATCGCATTATATCACATTTCGCTGTCCATCATTTTTGACAATAATCAAATATTTCCATTTATACAGGGTGTCGTATTTAAGCGTGGTGGAAAAAATACATATATACTTTTGCTTTTATTAGACACATGAATACTGGAAAAGTTGTGTCTCCAACTGTATCCAGTTGAGAGCAAAGTGAATATTTTCTGAGATATAGGCATTTGTTTTTTAGGAAAATATGGTTGGGGGCGTTTTTTCGATGTGTTTTTGTTTTTATGAACATCCTATATATTACTTGCTGCCATTATTTCCTCTTAAGCTGTCCATAATTTATATTAAGAATGTCATACAGCTTTTTTGACTATAATAGTTGAGATTGGAATTTAAAAAAGTATACAGGGTGTTTCAGAAATAACGGCTAACCTTGAAGGAGCATATGCCCAAGGACGTAATAAGCACTTTTTATCAAATGATCGTATGATCTAACGCATTCTTGAGAAAATTAATAAAGAAAAACGAAGTCCGTCCCTGTTCAGCGCTAGAAAATCGACAACACTCCACCAAAACAGCAAAATGTTAAAAAGTTAAAGAGAAACTCACAAATTGTTATAAAAATTTATTGAAACTTTATACAACCAATCCTTAATCACAAATTACATCCATAACATTCAAACCGAAGTCTATAATATATATTAATTTATAATATCTAATATTTACACACAGCTGTTAGTCTTGAGAGTTCGAACACGCCACACGACCACATTTAATGGTATTGCTTTATTAAATCCTATGTCTATATGATATGTTATCAATAATGTCAGATCACTACGCAGTAGGTACAATAAACATAACATACATACTATTATATACAATTTCTTATGTGTGTAACGATTACAACCTAGGACATTTAGAAATAGTAAGAAATTGGTCCTATATTTCCATTTTCTTCTTAGATATTTACGCTTTACTTCAGAATCGACATTCTGAAAGTCAATAATGTTGAACTAATTTAGCAAAGAATTTGTTTTTACATAAACGATTTTCTTTATAAAAGGTATTACAATAAGGGATGACTTTTGTAGATTACTCCAAACTCATCCGATTTTAACCTAATTCGTAGTTTAAGATCAATTTTACATATTTACATGTAACATATAACTTGAAGGGTATGAATTATTAGTAACTATAGAAAATTTCGACAATATACAAGTACGGGTATAGAGCTAGATAAATTCCGTTTTTCTTCATGCATAGCAGCTTTTTTTTAGTAAATAATTTTGATACTTACGTGGTACTTTTGTAACGTTTATAGCGTATTATCCCCTAAAACGTCTTAAGACAAATTTACAGCGTTATAATAGGTATTTGTTCTTCTATAATGTGCTCACTTTATAAAAAATCGATTTTTCAAGAAATGAAAAAATATTTATCATTGTTTACTGGTAACAATAATAAGCACGATAAATGTTTCTAAGTAGAAAATAGTTTACGAGAAATGTTTTAAAACATAACGATGTTTAGTCTTTGTATTCGCTAATATCCTAACCAGGCATATTTTAAAATCTATCATCACTTCAAAAACTTAATTTAATACAATATATGTGTAAAATTTATGGCGAAAGAGAAACCAGGTGAGAAGTATTTTTTTTTTAAATCAATAAAGAACGGACTTGCTGGTTACTCTTTCGCCATAAATTCTATGTATACAGAGTGTCCCCAGATGGGCCTAACTAGGGTTTACAGATCTGGGACTTAAAAAAGTTCTAAAATTAATAAATTGCGATCGTGGGCTAAATTTGCAAAAAAATGTGCCTATATGTTGGCGCTTGTAGTTTGTACTAGTTTGACGATCTGTACATCATGAAGAAAACTACCATGTCAATGTTTTATCAAAGCAAGGCAGAACAAGCAATTATTTGTCTTTGTTAATGTCTATTTTATCACGTTCTGTCAGAAGTGGCTGAGGTTATGTGAAATGGATATAATTCAGCAAAGTACGTACTTTATTAGGAATGTTTAAAATTTCTATAACTAATCGCGTTTACGAATTATGAATATTTATTTTATGGTCAATCAATCTCGTAGATTACACAGCATTACCTAATGTTTTGGACACAAACTCAAAAGTTTATCACTGTTTACTATAATTTTGTAGCAAATACTATATTTTATCAAGCACGTAATGAATGTGCCACATCATTTTTTAATTTATTTTTAATAGCCGTTTTACACTACGCAATTCTTGTGCAAGAAGTTACACAACAAGTTGTTAAGCAACTGAAATCTGCAAACAGAAAATGGTTCAATTTCTAGAAAAAATTTCTAGTCAGTATAAGAAAATGCGTCACAATTTCTGTTCAAAATGTTGTACCTACTAAATTGCGTAGTGTAAAACGGCTATTAGTTTTGTCGAACGGGTTTGTCTGTTTGGATCTATTTGACCGTACTTGGCCGTACTTGGTCATTTATTATTTCGTTTTCTCTTTACGCGTATTTAAAAAACAGTACTAGGTAGCGGTAGTAATGTTGTTTACTGTGAAATGAGACACTTTCATCATAATGGCCAATCCTTACCTAAAATAATCTAATAAATTTAGTGTCCGGTAGAAACTTGGATACATAAGGAAAAATGTTATATTAACAATTTTTCAGAAGTGTTTCTTTTTGATAAAAGGTTGTATATTGTCTTGAACCTAAAATACAAATATTAGAATGTAATTAGCTGCTTGCATGTACTGGGTGTTACCAAGACTATGAAAGATACTTAAGAATCAAGTACCTTTATTTTAAAAGCTTTGCAAAAATGTTATTTGAAAAATTAATTAATATTTAATTAATATTCCACTAATAAACATAATTATTTTGCAAAACCTTTGAGCGTTTACCATTAAAATTAGCATCTACAATTTTGTGAAGGAAATGAAGGAAGCCAAGGCCAGATTTTCCTCATGTATTAAAACAAATCAAAGCATTTCTGGTGTATTCAGAAACATTACATTAACAATGTATTGTGTGTAGGCTTAAGTCAAATGACATTTTTGCATAGCTTTGAACATGATAGTTCAGACACACACGTGTTTTTCATAGTTTTAATAACACCCGGTATATGCAAGCAGATACTTACATTTTAATGTTTACATTTTAGGTTTAAGGCAATACAGACACTTTTATGAAGAATAAAATTTTCTGATAAATTGATAATAAGTGTCTCCCATGTCCAAAATAACTATACAGTGTGTCTCACGGGACGTTGGATTGTATGAGTACTTTTGTTATTATTAGAGATAGAAAGTCGGTTAAATGGACAAAATAGTGCATATTTATTTGCTCTTTCATAATCGGTTCAGAAAGCAGTTGAATTCCAAACGGTTCCCAAGCTATTTTGAAAAAAACAAAAAATGTCATTTTTTAATTATGGTCATAACTTCTTTATTTGTGATCCAATCAAAAAAGCGTTTTGACATTACAAAGGCACTTTTTTGTCTACAATTTGATTATGTCAGTTTAAAATTTTTTTCGCCGATGAATTCGTCAGAAACAAACAAAACTTTTGTTTTTATTATGGACGCCATATTTGATTTATACATGTTTGGATTCATCATTTCATTCTGAGTAATTTGGTATGTCACATGCCATGTTTTTAATACAATAAGATAAGAGAATTAACTGAACGTTGTACACTTCCAGAATTGCTGAAAATCGCGTGGTTCCATGGAAGACATTTCGTGAAACAATGTGATATCTACCCATCTGTTGAACAAAATTGGTGAAAACCCAGAATTTTATTAAAAAAAAAATATTATGACCGTCCCTCGCAAAGGGTGCCTTGGCCTGCTATGCTAATTATATTGTTTATTGGTATATTTAATATAATTATGGAAAGTTTGATCGCAATTTTTGGATTATTTATAGACTTGTGACTTTTTGAGTAAATTTATTGGTTTGGGTATTTTTAAAAAATCAGACCATCCCTCGTAGAGGGTGTCTTGACCAGTTATGCTAACTATATTGTTTATTGGTATATTTGAGATAATTATGGCAAGTTTGATCGCAATTTTTGCATTATTTTTAGAATTGTGAGTAAATTATAGTATTTTTGCAAGTTTCGGTATTTTAAAAAACTCAGACCGTCCCTCGCACAGCGTGCCTTGACCTGCTATGCTAATTATATTGTTTATTGGTATATTTGAGATAATTATGGAAAGTTTGATCGCAATTTTTGGATTACTTATAGACTTGTGACTTTTTGAGTAAATTTATAGCATTTTTGCAAGTTTGGGTATTTTAAAAAAATCAGACCATCCCTCGTAGAGGGTGTCTTGACCTGCTATGCTAACTATATTGTTTATTGGTATATTTAAGATAATTATAGCAAGTTTGATCGCAATTTTTGGATTATTTTTAGACTTGTAATTTTTTTAATAATTTTATAGCATTTTTGCAAGTTTTGGTATTTTAAAAAAATTAGACAGTCTCTCGTAGATGGTGTCTTGACCTGCTATGCTAATTATATTGTTTAGTGGTATATTTGAGATAATTATGGCAAGTTTGATTGCAATTTTTGCATTATTTTTAGAATTGTGAGTAAATTATAGTATTTTTGCAAGTTTCGGTAGTTTAAAAAAATCAGACCATCCCTCGCACAGGGTGCCTTGACCTGCTATGTTAATTATATTGTTTATTGGTATATTTGAGATAATTATGGAAAGTTTAATTGCAAGTTTTGGATTATATCTAGATTTGTGATTTTTTGAGTAAATTTACAGCATTTTTGCAAGTTTCAGTAATTTCAAAACATCAGACTATCCCTCGCAAAGGGTTATTGGTATATTTGAGATAATTCTGGCAAGTTTGATCGCAATTTTTGCATTATTTTTAGAATTGTGATATTTTGAGTAACATTGTAGCATTTTTGCAAGCTTTGGTATTTTTAAAAAATCAGACCATCTCTCGCAAAGGATGTCTTGACCTGCTGTGCTAATTAGATTGTTTATTGATATATTTGAGATAATTATGGAAAGTTTAATTGCAAATTTTCGATTATTTCCAGACTTGTGATGTTTTGAGTAAATTTGTAGCATTTTTGCAAGCTTTGGTATTTAAAAAAAATCAGACCATCCCTCGCAAAGGGTGTCTTGACCTGCTATGCTAATTATATTGTTTATTGATATATTTGAGATAATTATGGAAAGTTTAATCGCAAGTTTTGGATTATTTCTAGACTTGTGATATTTTGAGTAAATTTACAGCATTTTTGGAAGTTTCAGTAATTTCAAAACATCAGACTATCCCTCGCAAAGGGTGCCTTGACCTGCTATGTTAATTATATTGTTTATTGGTATATTTAAGATAATTATGGAGAGTTTGATCGCAATTTTTGGATTATTTGAGTAAATTTATAGCATTTTTACAAGTTTCGGCTAAATAAAAGCACCCTATTATCGATACTTCTCAAATACACGAAATAAATAAAATTATATATCCTTTCTTGGTTTTTACTTGCCTTTATTTCGAGACTTCCCAGGACTAACCTCGGGAGTCCTACAAAAAGTCCTTATAAAGAACAACATTTCCTCGAGAAACAAAAACGCACGTACATTATACATATAGTTAGGTCCATCTGGGGGACACACTGTACAATATAACAATAATACAACAATATACAAAATTGAGATTATCCATAGAATGTACAATTCGCTTAATCAGTTATACAAGACAGCACCACTTCGTTTTTTTTCCTCTTATACAAATTAATAACTAATACATAATAATATAATTATGGTATTCAGTCTGAAGGTTGTTTCCTCTACAAGTAATTTATTAATAACCTTTATCGACGTTCCCGCTGATCAGACGGGATCCAGCGACGTGCAATTGTTCGATTTCGGCCTGGGCGATAGCACGTCCTCGTACGGCGGTACTTTCGCCTTTTTAAACTCATCCCTCACGCGTTCGACGTCCTGAAATACTCTGAGGAAATTCAGACCTGCCAATTTCTTTAGATCCTCTACCGTCCATTTCCCAGTAGCTATGAGCTCGGCGAACAGCGTCGGGTACGTGGATACGTCCTCGAGACCTTGCGGAACGCTGAAAATAGAGAAAAGCGGAAATATTAGGTGTACTACGTATCTATACGTACGGAAATAGTTGGAAGTGTGTGCGTATGTGTGGAAAGACGTTTGGAATGTGTCGAAAAGGCGGATGTATAGCCACTTTAGTTCATTCAGGTCACATAACTTGGAATAGTTATAGAAGTTTGCCACTTTTAGGATGCCAAACGTCTGTAATGCTTTGTAATAAAATTGAGAGTATTGCGTACTGCTTTTTGTGATGTGTTTATTCAAATGATAATTATCGGTCACGCTTTAGAATAGGAATGTGAAATTTGGATATAGTATAGAGAACGAATATATCTAGGTGCTTATGTTGAGTATACCTATTATTATGTATTCTTTGCACTCGATTCATTAAGCTTCTTTAACTGTTGCCACACACAATTGTTTTTTCAATTTTAGTGGTTCTTAACTCATTCCATCTTTATTTTGTATACTTTCGTATCCTATTTTTAGTTCCTAATATGTTCATCGATTGCGTATTATTTTTAATTGATTCTGTAATTATTTTCCTTTTCCTAAAGATTATTATTATTATATTTCAATGAATTCATATAGAAAAAGAGTTTTGAAAAGTATGTTTCTACCTTCTCTTGTAGAGTTTATTACACCAGTACAACGGACAAGTTTTTCTAGAAACACGATCTTTCAAACTGACATGCGCGATTATTTTTGAATCGATTAACGGATCGAGTTATTCTTTTGTTCTCTTAGAGAGAATACTTTTTATTGGAGGCTGAACCTCATAATAAGCGAAACTTTTATACAGCGTGTTTCTTAATAACATGCTAATATTCAACGAGGTTATCATTGAGTCTATTTTAAGAAAAAAAAGCTCATATGAACATAATATGTCCTAAAGGTCTTAACTTTTGGACTACAGGGTGCTAAAGTTTTAAGAAAAAAATCTTTTTTTATGATAACTTTGGTATGACACTAGTATTCCTGTGAAATGAAGTACGCATCTTCTATGTATCAAAAGGCATTTTCTGCTGTACAAGTTTGATCGCAATTTTTGGATTGTTTATAGACTTGTGACTTTCTGAGTATATTTATAGCATTTTTGCAAGTTGGGGTATTTAAAAAAAATCAGACCAACCCTCGTAGAGGGTGTCTTGACCTGTTATTCTAACTATATTGTTTATTGGTATATTTGAGATAATTCTGGAAAGTTTGATCGCAATTTTTGCATTATTTTTAGAATTGTGAGTAAATTATAGTATTTGAACCTCATAATAAGTGAAACTTTTATACAGCGTGTTTCTTAATAACATGCTAATATTCAACGAGGTTATCATTGAGTCTATTTTAAGAAAAGAAATTAATTATCTTAATATGAACATAATATGTCCTAAAGGTCTTAACTTTTGGACTACAGGGTGCTAAAGTTTTAAGAAAAAATCTCTTTTTATGATAACTTTGGTATGACACTAGTATTCCTGTGAAATGAAGTACGCATCTTCTATGCATCAAAAGGCATTTTCTGCTGTACAAGCTTGATCGCAATTTTTGCATTATTTTTAGAATTGTGAGTAAATTATAGTATTTTTGCAAGTTTCGGTATTTTAAAAAAATCAGACCATCCCTCGTAGTGGGTGTCTTGAACTTTTAAGCTAATTGTATTGTTTTTTGGTATATTTGAGATAATTATAGCAAGTTTGATCGTAATTTTTGCATTATTTTTAAATTTAAACTAAACTTGTGACTTTGTGAGTAAATTTATAGCATTTTTGCAAGTTTCAGAATTTTCAAAAAGTCAGATCATCCCTTGTAGAGGGTGTTTGGACCTGCTGTGCTAATTATATTGTTTATTGGTATATTTGAGATAATTATGGAAAGTTTGATCAAAATGGTTGGATTATTTTTAGATTTATGATTTCTTGAGTTAATTTACAGCATTTTTGCAAGTTACGGTAATTTCAAAACATCAGACCATCCCTCGTAGAGGGTGTCTTGACCTGTTATTCTAACTATATTGTTTATTGGTATATTTGAGATAATTCTGGCAAGTTTGATAGCAATTTTTGCATTATTTTTTGAATTGTGAGTAAATTATAGTATTTTCGCAAGTTTCGGTATTTTAAACAACTCAGACCATCCCTCGTAGTGGGTATCTTGAACTTTTAAGCTAATTGCATTGTTTATTGGTATATTTGAGATAATTATGGCAAGTTTGAACGTAATTTTTGCATTATTTTTAAACTTAAACATGTGACTTTTTGAATAAATTTATAGCATTTTTGCAAGTTTCAGAATTTTCAAAAAGTCAGATCATTCCTTGTAGAGGGTGTCTGAACCTGCTGTGCTAATTATATTGTTTATTGGTATATTTGAGATAATTATGGAAAGTTTGATCAAACTGGTTGGATTATTTTTAGATTTACAAAGGAAACAGATTTTGTTTTGTAAACAAAAACAGTTTTGACAGTTGTCTACCTAGTCTAGTTGTCACGTATTTAAGTCATCAAAATTAACGGTATGTACAGATTTTTTTTCTTAAAACTTTAGCACCCTGTAGTTCAAAACTTAAGACCTTTAGGATACATATGAATTTTTTTCTCAAAATGCACTCAAGAGAGCTCTATAAATGTTAGCATGTTATTAAGAAACGCCTGTATAATTATATTATTTATAACGATTTGAAAACGACAAAACGCTATACGATGTCGAACTTAAAATTCAAACAGCAGCAATTTTGTCTACTTTTAACTGTGTTAACTAAATGTTGGTTTAGCCTCTAACTAATTTTATCTATTACTAGAAATGAATATACGGTAAATGAACATACCGTATCATAAGAACTTACTACCGTAATGATGAAATAATGAATGTCTAGAAGATGGTGATATCCAGGCGGGATGCAAATTTTAAATAAATCAAAAATTACAACTCAGATGGGAGAGCATTGTGCTAGAAACGCAAAGGTCCCTGGTTAAAATACAGGTTGTGGTTGTAATTTCTGATTTATTTAAAATTTTCTCCTCTTCAGTAATATTTACAGCAAGGTCCAACTGCGTTTAAAATTGCAAAATTTTGCTTGCAGTTAACGGTGTACCCCTACAAGAATTCAAATTGTGGATCAAAGAAAATGATTTGCTGATGTGCTGCCATAAAATCTTTCCTTTACCGTTAATACAATTAATAGATCTACCAAAATCAGTAAAAAAGAAGGGTTTGCCATTAAAAAAAAAACTATCCACTGTATAAGTCAGTAACAATTTACGATAGTAAATTAATTTTTTTTATAAATACGTATATTTTAATAATTGATAATCAACTCGTTGCCTTTTTGCTATTGTACTTTTATGCTTTTCTTTTTAAATCTCAAAACAGAAGATAACATGAGAATGTTTTTTTTTTTTAATTCCAGGTTACAAATGCCTGCAGTCTGGAGGGAAAAGTGATGCCTGTAGGGATCTTGAAATAATCAGCGTACTGAAGAACATGGTAAGTCTCGTGTTTGATTTTTTTTTGTCTTTGTGCATTTTGTATACCTACCTACACATGACCACAAAATTCCTGATACCTACTACATAGTTAGTTTATACTTTGATGTTTGATAACATTTGAACTACACTGAGCGGCATAAAAAACGCAGCATCTAAAATGATAACCAGTTTCAAACTGCAGTAACTTTTGAACGTATTGCTCGATTTGAATGAGGTTTTTTTTATTTGAAAGGTCCACTTTTTGCCAATATTTCTGTGTGTGTGCTACCCATTTTTGCGCTCTTCCATTTCAGCAACGGTGAATAACGTTAATGCTTGTTTTCTTCCTACAGTTTGAAGCTTGCTGTGGGGTGCACCGACAAAAGAATTTAACTTTAAACAAAAGGAGCTTGTAGTCTCGTCTGTTCTGATCACTTATGTTTTTTGTTCAAGTTTCTATTGTTGTTAACGCCAAAGTTACAAGCTCTAAAAGATAACGCTGCTTCTTCGGCAGCGCAATCAGAAATTAAAGAAAGCCATGGATAACGACGAAATTTAATTAAACTGTGAAAGTAATGATCAACATGTTAATAACGAGTATTGCCTCCCATCGCTTGAATTGTATTCCTCATCCTTCTAGGCATACTTCGAATTAGGTTTTGAATCTCATTTTGGGGAATCTGGTTCCACTCTTCTTCTAGCGCTATTCGGAGATCATCTAGCGTTTGTATCGCGGCACCACGGGCTCTAACTCGTCTCCCTAGCATATCCCACATGTGTTCTATGAGGTTTAAATCAGGGCTACGTGCAGGCCATTCAGTCAATGACGAAAAATAACAATAGAAACTTGAACAAAAAACATAAATGATCAGAACAGACGAGACTACAAGCTCCTTTTGTTTAAACTTAAATTCTTTTGTCGGTGCACCCCACAGCAAGCTTCAAACTGTAGGAAGAAAACAAGCATTAACGTTATTCACCATTGCTGAAATGGAAGAGCGCAAAAATGGGTAGCACACATACAGACATATTGGCAAAAAGTGGACCTTTCTAATAAAAAAAACCTCATTCAAATCGAGCAATACGTTCAAAAGTTACTGCAGTTTGAAACTGGTCATCATTTTAGGTGTTGCGTTTTTTATGCCGCTCAGTGTAGTTCACAGATTTTTATGATTTGTTCGGCAGATGGTAAAGAACATCATGAGAGTTGTGAAATGCTATTAGAATTTAGAGAAAAGAAATACAAATTAGTTATTAGGCAGAACCAAAAGGGCGTTTTGTTGTGTAAGTTTGAATTATTACAAACATTCATCTATTCTTATCATTTTGTTTTTTTTTTTTGATTCAATAATATCAAAATTTTTGTAGAAGCAACACAGTTTCAATTAAACCTTTGCAATATCTGTGCTATTCCAGCATAACTTGTTTTCTTTATATCAATTTTATATTGTTTTGTATAGTTTTCAATCATTTAAATTTTTGTCCTCCGATTCCGTAAGTTTCCATTTTTTTGTAATAACTTTCTACGGCAAATGCTGAAGAACAAAGCCATAGATATATCGAGGGGGAAAATAAAACTTAAAACAAGCTTATTTTTCGCGGGAAGTAGATAGGTTGAAGTTGATTGATAATAATTATTATTGTCAAACGCACATATTCTAATTTAGCACGGACCGAGGCATCAGCACGACGGCGACGCTTCTAAATCGCTAAGATATATCTGCAAGAAAGGTCGTGCCATAAATCTAATTGAACAAACGAGAGAGACCTTCGTCGTTAATGAGTATATTCGTTTCCTAAATGCGAGTTATGTATACATCCGGCCCATGCGAAGGGGGTGAGAGGGTGCGAACGGGGTGCGAGGTTGCTTAAAAACACGGCGTCCCGGAATAATAACGAGCCAAGTGGGATAGATTAATACTCACTAGTTTATCCCGTCGTATCCCGCTCCAAGTCCAACATTATCCACACCGGCCACGTCCCTGATATGATTTATATGCGCTGTAAACAGAAATGAACATAAATGGATGGGTGTTTAATTAATAATTTGGGGTTTTATGGGAGTACGACTGACAAAGGAGAGATCGAATTAAATAAAAACTTAATTTATTGTTTGTTTTTGCAAATAGAATAGAAATAATGATGGCACGGTGTGGCGTTGCATATATGCAAAACTTGCATTGCCTATATGTATTTGAATTTTGTCAATATTAATAATTTCGATGTTATTGCGCTATGGAAATTCTATATTTATTAATATGCGGCACAGTTGTCGCACGCAATAACAGATGAACAATTGTTATTGAACTGCATTGAATATGATTTAAATGCCAGCGTGTTTCAAATACTCCACCAACCGTCGATAGCGTTGGTGCGTTTCTGTACTTTTCTGTTTTCGAATTAGTTGATAGATGAGTATTTTATATATATGCAGGGTGAATAATTAGAGTCGCAATGATCATTATTGCATTTATCAGAGATTGAAGAGAGTATTTTATAAAAATTATTTGGCACATCATATTCTACAATTCAAAATTATTTTCATTTATACAAGATGTTGCATTTAGGCGTACATTTTTTTTTTTTAATATACTGTGTTTATTTAAATGTTCTGAGTATCGTACCGTAATAATACGGTACGATACTATATAAGACCACAAAAATTGGCAATTGCAAGCCTGTTTTGAAAGCCACGTATAAACTAAATTTTTGCAGATTTTGTTCTAAATAGTTTTGTCAGACTATATTATTATAACCAATAGGTAGGTGCTAATGTCATGAAAAAATAGTAATACAGGGCGCCGTAACACGTAGTAATTTTGAATTTTTTTTTCTATTTATATTCAGTATGTCATATACACTGGTAGAAATATTGTTTAACTCAAAGAAATTGTTGTTTATTTGAGACAAGAAAATATTACTTTACACCAAACATTTATTTGCTACAAACAATTTTTAGTTGAGTCAAGAAAATATTACTAAAAAATTTAATTTAATTTAAAAATTATTACTAAAAATTGTTTTAGTAATAAAGGGTGACGTAGTGTGAATGACTATGCGCTATTAACTATTTTGTAGCATTTTCATCTTGTCTTTTTTGTTGTAAATGACGTTGATAATTAGAGACCTTATTCTTATATGTCAAAATTTTAGCAAATATTCGGTTTAACCTATTGTACACTTTATGAGGATTCATAAAGTTAAGCTATGAGCTTTTTGATTTAGTTTTTCTATGAGATAATTGCAATTAAAAGTGCATTTTGTTTGAATTCACCGACCACCCTCGGAAATACAGGATGATTACCGATACCTAGTAGCGGTGGCAACAGCGAACAGCTCTCGAACAGCTGATCGGCCCAGTTGACGGTTGGCGTCCCTGTTGTTTGACAACGAATAAAGGTAACTATTTTGAGAGATGATTTCATCATTGAAACTTGAAGCCAAACATCTCTCATCTCGCTAGTCGACAATGTAAAGAAAATCTTATCAGGAGTTACTGTTCTACTGCTGTTACAGCCCGGCACAGAACAATGTCGGCGTTGGAGTTTATACATTTTGAACAAGTGTTTGATATAACCTCAATAACCAAAGCAGGTGTCAACAAACGAGCGATTCTAAACGTTGACACAACAGAAGACAAAAATTTACTACGTGCACCGTAGATATAGCAACGTTGTCAAGTCGCTCACTTTGAGCGGTCTTTGTGACGTCACAAAGACCAATCCTAATTCAAACTTCAAACAACGATTTCTCTTAATTTAAAACAATGTTTGATATTTTACTTGTGAAGTAGCAAACAGTAGCACCCATAATTGTAAAAAATGACATTCATTTCAGAATCATTGAACTTTTATCCTAATATTTAAGACTTGGTCTGATTGCCAACCAAAATATTATAGAATTTGTCTTACTAATTCATATTCCTATAAGAATTTTTAGCTCGTATTCATCGAGCAAGGCCTAATGTTGCTACACACAATTTCCACCTTTCAATAAATAGGATTATAGACTTTTCAATGTTGTTTTCTTTTGTCTGCTTTTTCGGTTTTAAACATTATCTCTCAATAAGTCGAGTGGTTGCCAAATAATATTGTCTGTCATCTTTCTACTGCTTTCGATCAACACGAGCCAACAATTCTTATAGCAAATTAATAAACAGTGCGAAGGCAATATTAGTTGGAATTCACTCAGTTGTAGAGAATCGAGAATGTTTAAAAAAATGTTTAAAACCAAAAATACAGGCATAAAATGAACACAAGATAATTTAATTCTATAATGTCAATCGAAAGATCAAAGTTACTGACAAAGTTACTGGACAATCTGCTAAAAAAAATGCAGTTTTTACGTAGTTTTTAAGAAATGAAACTATTCGGCAACTATTTACTTTACATAAGTACAACTTGGACATAGAAAGACAAAAAAATTAAGTCGTGTATACTCTTCAACTGCATTTATTCGAATAGGACATATATGGACATTTTACACAGGAACCTAGGTACGTTATACAACAGGTTACGTATAACATACATGATAATAGATGGCGACACATTTCACATTATAAACATTCAACATAATAACATAATATATAACACTGTATGTTTTTCCGCCACGCCTACATGCAACATCTTGTTCAAATAAACAACAATACAAACGACTTCCGTTCGAAATATTTCTCTTAAATATAACGTAAATATCGACCAATGCCACTCTAATGACTCACCCTGTATGTATGGGTATATATTATGGTCCAGTCATTGCCTGTGTTCCCGAAATCTATCTCGAGAAAGTAGATTTCGGGAAAACGCCATTTTGGTGGACGATCCGGACCGGTTAGAGTTTTACTTGACTTTTGATAGACCTTCCTTATGCCTGTCAGTACAAATGTAATACATTCTATGCGGGATAGTGAGATATTTGAACCAAAAAATCAGTATGGAGCACCGAACCGGTCCAACGTCAACTCCATCAACTCGAGAACAGAAATTGCAATAGTGGGCCGGCGGGAGCAATTTGTAACATCATTATAATGAACGCCACGTCCATACGCTATGCATACAACAACAATGCTCGCTCTCTCGTGTACTCTCGCGTACTCTGGTATACTCTCCGGCACTGGGTAAGAACTTACCGACGGCGTCTGCAACAGTTGCGACATCCTTGCAAGTTAGGAACTGCGAATAGAAGTTGACCATGACGACCCCCTTGTTTAGGGCCAGTTTCCTGAGGGTCGCGTCGGGCACATTCCTCGTTGAATTGCAGAGGGCGTGCGCGGACGAGTGGCTGAATATAACGGGTGCCTTTGACACGTCGAGGGCGTCCCGCATCGTTCCGACGGACACATGCGATAAATCGACTATCATCCCTAAACGGTTCATTTCTTTCACCACGCTCTGAAAATGAGAGACAGACAGCTATAGAGTGCGTAATAGGGTTGTTGATTTTCGGTTTGTTAGTACTAGAAGGAATGTTTACTACATCTCGATGGGTTAGAATTAGGTTCGCAAGGGTAACGTGTAAGTATATTAAGGGGAGGTTCTCATGCAATCGATTGTAAAAATCAATTTTTTCTATCATATTTTGAAACCTTGAAGTGGTCTTGTAACGGTTTTTTTATCGTCGCGTATTTTAAGGTTTTACAGCGAATGGCTGCGATTGTCAATTTTTTTTCTGTTACATTCTGTTAAGTTGCGAAGGGAATTAAGATGAAACTTATCAAACTATTTTTCTCGGCTTAATTCTCTTGGCAAGCTAACAGAGAGATGTCATAGAGTTGGGAGGAGCGGGCCTAAGTCATAAGAGCCGTTTAAAATGAATTATTTGTTTTTACCAGTTTTTACTGTCGCAATATCCCGTGATAAATCAAAGATTAAAATCTTTGACCAGGTTTTCCTGTCGCGATGGCCCGCGGTTTGCTTTTTAACCAGTTTTTGCAATCGCAATCGCCCACGATTTACTTTTTGACGAGGTTTGGGTATCGCGATGGCCCGCGTTAGCTTTTTGGGCAGTTTTTGCAATCGCGATGGCCCGCGATTAGTTTTTTAACTAGTTTCTGCTACCGCGATGGTCCGCTATTTACTCTTTGGTCAGTTTTTGCTGTCGCGATGGCCCACGATTAGCTTTTTGACCAATTTTTGCTGTCGCGATGGCTCGCGAGTGTCATTTTGACCAGTTTTTGCACCAGTAATGTGTTTTTTGGCCAGTTTTTGCTGTCGCGATGGCCCGCGATTTGCTTTTTGACCAATTTTAGCTGGCGCATACACAGACAGACAGACAGTAAGGCAGACAGAGACAGACAGAGAGACAGTCAGAGAGACAGACAGAAAGACAGACAGAAAGACAGAGAGACAGACAGAGAGGCAGAGAGACAAGACGCACGTACGCACGCACGCGCACGCACACGCACACGCACACACACACACACACACACACACAAGCGAGTTGATTGTTGAAAACTAATGTTTCTTTTGTTTCAGAAAACCAGTAGCAGCTCTCCACCCCTCTGCTGTAGTTGCTGTCCATGGTGGATGTCGTCGTATTTTCGTTAACAATTACTATTATGTATTTGTATTATGTATTTATTCATTATGCTAATAAATATTTCAAGTATATTTCAATCTTTTCTTTTACCTCTTATTTAATTTTTGTTTTCATTTGATTTGTATTTAAACAGAAAAAATCAAATCAAAAAGTGCCTAATTTTTCGACGGTGGCGCCACTTTTTCCCCTGGTAGGAAATAGCTGAACTAACCGCAAAATTTCACGGTTAGTTCAGCTATTTCCCACCAGGAAAAAAATGGCGCCACCGTCGGGAAAAAAAAATTTCACGGTTAGTTCAGCTATTTCCCGCCAGGGAAAAAGTGGCGCTACCGTCGGGGAAAAAATTCGCTGTTAGTTCAGTTATTTCCCACCAGGGAAAAAGTGGCGCCACCGTCGGGAAAAAATTTCACGGTTAGTTCAGCTATTTCCCGCCAGGGAAAAAGTGGCGCCACCGTCGGGAAAAAAAATCGCTGTTAGTTCAGCTATTTGCCACCAGGGAAAAAGTGGCGCCACCGTCGGGGAAAAAAATTTCGCTGTTAGTTCAGCTATTTCCCACCAGGGAAAAAGTGGCGCCACCGTCGGGAAAAAAATTTCGCTGTTAGTTCAGCTATTTCCCACCAGGGAAAAAGTAGCGCAACCGTCGGGAAAAAAAATTCGTTGTTAGTTCAGCTATTTCCCACCAGGGAAAAAGTAGCGCAACCGTCGGGAAAAAAAAATTCGTTGTTAGTTCAGCTATTTCCCACCAGGGAAGAAGTGGCGCACCGTCGAAAAATTTTCTCTCTCACACATTCAAATAAAAATTTGAAAGAAAAAAAAAGTTTTGTATTTAAATAAAATATTTATTACTTCAAATAATACATAAAACAATAAATAAATAGTATTAAAATGAAACAATAATTAGTGAATGCGATTCACCAGGAAGAGTTCAACAGAAAAGGGTGGGGAGCTGCTACTGGTATTCTGAAACAAATGAAGGCCATATTAGTAATTACATAGGAAGCATTAATTTTCAACAATCAACTCGTTAAAAAACAGGCGCAGTAAAGCCTCGTCTACTAAAACTACTTCAATAAACGCTTGCTAGAACGCTTAAAACTGGTCGAAAAGCAAATCACGGGCCCTCGCGACGGCCCTCGGTGCAAAAACTGGTCAAAAGGACACTCGCGGGATAAAAAACTGGTCAAAAAGACACTCGCGGGATAAAAAACTGGTCAAAAGGACACTCGCGGACCATCACGACTTAAAAAACTGGTCAAAAACCAAACAGCGGGCCATCGTGGTCGCAAAAAACGGTCAAAAAGCACAGCGCGAGTACAAAAACTGGTCAAAAAGACACCCGCGGGATAAAAAACTGGTCAAAAGGACACTCGCGGACCATCACGACTTCAAAAACTGGTCAAAAACCAAACAGCGGGACATCGCGGACGCAAAAAAAGGTCAAAAAGCACATTGCGAGTACAAAAACTGGTCAAAAGGACACTCGCGGGATCAAAAACTGGTCAAAAGGACTCTCGCGGGCCATCGCGACTTTAAAAACTGGTCAAAAAGCACATTGCGGGTGCAAAAACTGGATCAAAGGACACTCGCGGACCATCACGACTTCACAAACTGGTCAAAAACCAAACAGCGGGCCATCGCGGACGCAACAAAAGGTCAAAAAGCACATCGCGAGTACAAAAACTGGTCAAAAGGACACTTGCGGGATCAAAAACTGGTCAAAAGGACTCTCGCGGGCCATCGCGACTTAAAAACTGGTTAAAAAGCAAACAGCGGGCCATCGCGGATGCAAAAGAAGATCAAAAAGCAAAACGCTGGAGCAAAAAATGATCAAAAGGACACTCGCGGGCCATCACGACTTGAAAAACTGGTCAAAAAGCAAACAGCGGGCCATCGCGGATGCAAAAACGGATCAACAAGCAAATCGCGGGTGCAAAAACTGGTCAAAAAGACACTCGCGGGCCATCGCGACTGCATAACTGGTCAAAAGGACACTCGCGAGTGCAAAAACTGGTTAAAAAGATACTCGTGGGCCATCGAGATTGCAAAAGTTGTTCAAAAAGAAAACAGTGCTGCAATAAAAATGATCATCTTCGAGATCATATTATTATCTATATGGGTAAATCAGTAGCAAAGCTATCTTATGTATAGGTAGCTATCTGATGGAAATAATAGTAGCGAAGGTACGCCAGGACATATAACGGTCCAGATTATTAGGTACGTCATTCAGGATTTTCGGTACGAGTATAAATTAGTATTGGCAGAATTAGTTCTCGACGGTCAGTATTTAGTAGACAATGTCTATGGAGACCATTGGGGCAAATAGAGCGGCTATAATAAATCACTGGCTGTAGCAGTGAACCTTTGGTGTGTTATTAATCTTGCTTCCACAACCCCTTCATTTACACCCTTTGTTATGGCCCCAGTATCATCAACGCTAGAGAATACCTCCTGGTATTGACCATCGTTCGCGTCAAAACATAATAATTAAACCTAAAGAAACTTTATGTCACAACTCTTGTCGATTTAAATTTATCTACGACGTAATACCTTTTCATACCTTAAGCTTATTGTATCTTTAGCCAGGGGTTCAGCCATAAATTACCTTAAACCGCGGTTGTTCTGGTTATTGGTCGGACATTTTTCTCCCGATCGCATTGTTATGAACGTCACGTTCTCCGTTCCTTTTAGTTTGTGTTGCCCGGACATTAAATTAATACTTCGGCGACAGCGGTAGACATCCAATCGATTCTGTTATAACGGCAGCGGCGGTACTACGACCCGACTGGTCCCCCATTTCGATTTTTACGCCCCCCCCCCCCAACCGGGCATATCGAACGTTTGTTTATTGTATTTTGTTACGATGTCACGTGCGGCTACAAAATTTGGACGGATCGACCTTTTGATATTATTAATCGAAAAGGGGCGATTCGCAAAAATTTTATTTGTCTCTGATATTACGTTATTTGCTATATAATATAACTATCTAATAATAATATACTACTAAGTAAGTACGCTTTCACGGCCAGAATCATTTAGAAAATATACTGCTTACGGGTTATGTCGTGTGTCAAGATTTGTTAATGCTGACGTTTCGCGAACCATGTTGCTTGTTTCTTCAAAGCTTTAAGAAAATCTCCCTTATATACCTAAATTTACACCTCACTGCGCACGTCTGGAGCTACCGCTCCCATGTGCTTTTCCACCTGACCGCGTTAGGATCGATTTCCAGACCCTACTAATGTCAGTGCCGTCCTCGCGATTGATGTTGTCAGGATGTTTGTAAATTTCGATGGCTTCTCTAATAAGCCTTCGATGATAATTACCCACCCTTGCCAACATCTTCGCGTCATCGAAATCCATTGTATTTCCCGAATCGTGGCAGTGTTGAGTAACAGCGGACTGTTGACTCTTGCCTAGCCGGGTGTCCCTACTGTGCTCCTTGATTCGACATTCGATGCTTCGTCCTGTCTGTCCTACATAGCATGTTCCGCACTCACATGGATCACTCAGCACTCACTCTTCGTTCTTCAGGAGTGGTGTGATATCCTTTGGGTTAGGCAAGATCCTTTACCTTAGCTGGTGTTCTGTACCTTAGCGTGATACCCGATTTCTTCAGTAATCTACCGATTCTCTCTGATACCCCACTTACGTATGGTAAGCAAGCGAACCCCTTTCACTCTTGCGGTTCCTCTGAGACTTGCGGTTTTCTTTGTGTGACACCCCGTATGTCAGACTTGGTGTACCCATTCTGACGTAGGGCCCACTCCAAGTGTTTCCGTTCGTCGTCCAAGGTGCTGGAGTCGCATACCTTCTCGGCTCAGTTGAACAAAGTGTTAATAACACTTCTCTTCTGTTGGGGGTGGTGGTGTGATTTGGCGTTCAAGTACCGATCGGTATGTGTCTTCTTACGGTAGACTGTATGTCCAAGCCTACCCGTTGACGTTCTGTATACCAGCACATACAAGAAAGGCAGCTAATTATCCTCTTCTATTGCCATCGTGAATTTGATAGAAGGACTAACATTGTTCAGGTGGTTAAGGAACAAAGTAAGTTTATCTCTACCGTGTGGCCAAACCACAAAAGTATCATCGACATATCTGAGCCAGTGCTTGGGTTTGAAAGAACTTGACCTAATGGCTTTTTCTTCAAACAATTCCATGAAGAAATTGGCGATTACCGGTGACAGGGGTGATCCCATGGCTGCACCCTCTACCTGCTCATACATCGCTCCCGCCCACTTGAAGTATGTGGTGGAGAGACAATACTCTACAAGATCCGGTAGGTCTTGGTAGGTCTTCAGTATTCAATTAGCTTTGAAGAAGCGAGCAACATGGTTCGCGAAACGTCAGCATTAACAAATCTTGACACACGGCATAACCCGGAAGCAGTTTATTTTCTAAATATACTATTAATATACTTTGCACTATTTCATCATTTCATTTAACCTATGGTTTTAACATTTGCGTGCAAAGAAATCTCTAGACCTTGAACCACTTGTTCAATTTTTATGATTATTTTGTTTAATTGAAGGCTACTTCCTTGTTGAGGTGTTGAGGAACAACACTGTTGGGAAGTATATTTTATTGAATTTTAGATTTGAGCATACACCACAGGCCGTAAGAATTAAGGTGTTTTTTTCTATCCAAATTTGTAGACTGTATTCAGATACAGTCACAAACATTTTAATTTTAATGATTAATAAAACAATCATACAAATTGAACAATTGGTTCAAAACATACCGAGCTTACTTTGCACGAAAGTGTATATCAACAATAAAAGGTTACACATCAATAATACAACTTTGTGCGACGTATTGCAATTTTTTTTATTCAAAACTACCGCGAACAAGAAATGAACGGACAGTTATTGCGTCACATTTGTCACAGAAAAGTAATGATAACTCGCGATTATAAACGAGCAGCACGTTGCGACGGTTCATTAATTGCGGTAAATTAAACTTTTGACAAGTATCTTCGCGACCGACGCGACGCGTAGTAGTCGCAAATCGTACCGGAAGGGCGACCGAACACATTTCCGCGTGCGACAGACGGAGAAAAACAAATCTCCGTTCGGTTTGCGAGATTAATTGTGTCAAAGTTCGAATCCCTGGAAAACCCCCCCGACCAGAGACCCGTTCATATCGCTGTCAGTTATCTCCATTTATACGTCGCCCGAAAGTTAACCGAAAAAGACTTTTCCCCTGTAGCGAACGAAAGGTTAGAAATTAAACTTTTCCTTTCTTTTGACACTTATCGGCGGTCGTCTATGGCGACGAAATTGGTCGGATGCACACAATGGCTCGTGGCGCGCCCGAATCCCTTTTACAAAGGCATTAAGGTATAATTCTATATAAATCCGGTTAGCCGGGCGCGCGCGCTGCGGTTCGGAGCTCCCGCCGCGCCGTCTCTTCTTCACTCTTTTGTTTTTCGAAATTAATAATGAAACAATTTGCATAATTTTCAAAAGATTGCTCCCCGCTGGAAATACGGACCCTTATCTCGGACTGCGGGCAATTATTTTTAATTACAGCGATGTTTGTTTCGTTTTCGTTTTGTTTTGTTTCGGGGAGATGAGGAATTTGGTAGGGCGTTTCAGGTGATATTGTTAATTTAGATTACACCTTTAGAGTTTCGGTTACAATAAAATTGATACAGATTTGATACATTCTTTTAAAAACTGTTTGCAAGTTCAACATTTTATTAGACACATGTATGATAATCGTCTCTTTTCCATCTACTTTTCTCGTAATGTTACGAAAACTCAAATAATAGCATCAAAGCAGCCAGCTTACAAACACTCGAAGTTTGAAAAATTCACCTGATTAAGCTAGAGGAGACAAAGAGATGTAATTTTCAGGACTAATTATCTGATTTATTTATTTATCTACAAAGCCAAATTTGGAGGACAAAACAAAATGTGAAATTTTCTTTTTAGGTTAACTTTTTTGGTCTGTATCTAATACAATGTATTCTTGTTCTGTTACAGATACAGATGCTGAACATTTTGCACCAACATATAATGTGCTTGTCAGAAACTGAAGGTAATAGAGTGTGGTTCCTGTCTAGAAGTCGTGACGATAAAATATTTTGAATAAAAATTTCTGGATTTCTGGACACGTTTCGTCTGATTTTTAGAAAGGATCGTACTATATGATGGTACTAATGACTAACCGAAGTGCACTTATATGTTTATTTGTGTGTTCTCTATGTTTGAGTATTTATTAATTATTGCTTCTCTGTGATTTTAGTGTATTTTTATGCACCTCAAACTGTGTTATACCATATTTGTTTGACCGTTTGTACTGTTGTACGTTTCACTGCTTGCACGATGTATCTGTATTTTTGTACTAAATGACAATGTTAATATATCTACTCGAGATCTGAATGACAATAAAGAATTATTATTATTATTATTTGACTGTTATTTAGTTTTTAATAAAATTATACAAATCAAAGCTACTGCATTTAATATTACAGTGAAATAGATCAAAATATTTTTAGTCAAGTCATTCTAGATTTTTACGTTGTATTCGGAAAATTAATTGCAGTCGATGAAACTGGTACCAATCGATAGCTTATGGTTTCAGTAGTAACATATTAAAATGTTTAGTGTCATAGTTAATAGGAAAATATGTTATTAATTAAAAACCATTGAAAAATTGTGCCTGTCAGATTTAATCAGATTGTAAGATTTAATCAATCCTTAATTCATCGAATCCCACTCACTTAAAACGCAAAACTAAAAATACCACTTTGTAGCGGAAAAAATTTACTATCAAAATGATTCGGGAACCTATACTAGAAAATGAACAGTTAATTTTGTATAATCAATAGAGACCGGACATGCACAGAAAAGTACTCTAAAATTCAGGCTTTTGGAGAGGTAAGCGGCGGACAACGACTCAGGCAAAACAGTACGCCATACAACGTTAGTAGTCTGACCGCTCTGTTGATGATACGCGTACG
Organism: Aphodius sticticus; assembly: GCA_963966075.1. NCBI lineage: Eukaryota > Metazoa > Arthropoda > Insecta > Coleoptera > Scarabaeidae > Aphodius > Aphodius sticticus. The sequence goes on along the minus strand of OZ014508.1, from coordinate 668,211 downwards.
ATATTATATTACAACACACCAACCGATACCTCACCGCCTCAGTCGTTGATTCAAGTCAAGTGTGAAAACTGGTCCATCTAGTGGTTTGGGCTTGTTTACGCTTCGAGACGGTTCACTGGCGTTGCCTACGAAATTGCTGGGCGTTTCAAATTTTCAATAGTATTATAAACACATTTATTAATATTTAGTATTTCTTATAAAATAAATGAAATACCATTGTAACACACTTCTCGTGAGTGTTAAAGAAGCGTTACGCAATAAATAACTCAATATTTAACCCTGTGTTAATTAGCTCATAGGTCCTGAGTTCGTCGTGAAAAAAATACCATAGTGGATAGTAAAATAATAGGTAAGTGTATTCTTTCCTATTAATTATAAATAAATATCAACTGGGAAATATCGGATTACGAGAATACTACTACAGAGTGTCGTATCTTCAACAATTCAATATCACAGCACAATTTGTATTTTCGGTTGCCTGTACGGCAGCATTTTGTTCTACTATTATTTTAAAATGAAATATTTACGGTTGGTATTTTAAACGTCGAATAATATTTTACTAGCGTAGAATTTTTTTCGCGAAAAATACTCTTAAAATATATTCGACGTTTCCAATACCCTGTACTATCGTGAGAGCATAAGAAACGGGAACACTCACTACTCACTGGTACACAATTTGTACTAATTAAACAGGGCTTTGTAATGTCATGTCAGTATGTTTGTCATGTCACATTAATGTCATCTTGAACTTTGACGTAAGAAATAAAAATGCCGTAATTGAATGAATTTCAGAAGGCAAAAATTCAAATTCGACTGCATGATGGAATCAGCATTCGAGAAATTTCTACTGAATTAAGTGTAAAATACCGCGAAGAATAAAATTGTTGAAACCGGATCAAGTTTGTAGGTTGACAGATACTGTCGAAGTTTAGACTTCATAGGTAAACAAATACGGACAAAGTAAGTTACACAACTAAAATTGTTCAGAATATAAGTGACTAATTTCACTTTGCTGTCCCCGCTTTTTTTTTTGCTCACGATAGTACCTACATAATATGTCTATTTAGAAACATTTTGCGCCTCCATTGTACAGGCAAAAATCGTGTGTGTATTTTTCTATCTGAAAAGATACGACACCAATCCTACATATACGTCTGTGTTAATACGGCAGTATAGTTGATAAAAAATACCCCACTGAAAAAATATATGCAGCACGCCAATGGTGTCCTTAATTGTGTCCTAAAGTCCGGTCTCTAATAATCAATTATAATTGAAATAAATAATTTTTGGCGATTGCACGTCAACCGATCGTTTGACATTAGAACAGACATTTCTAATATCAACCGACAATCATCAAACAATCGTTTGATATTAGAACGGGCATTTCTAATGTCATCTGACCGGTTGACATGAAATCGCAAATTTTCTCGTATAGGTTCCCAAATCTTTTTGATGGTAAATTTTGTCTGCTACAGTGTGTTATTTTTATTTTTGCGATTAAGTGAGTAAGGATTAATGTCTGACAGGCACATTTTTTTAATGGGTTTTCGTCAATAAAAGAATTCCTATTAATTATGATTCTAAACATTAATACATACTACGAAAACCATTGAATTTGGGAATCAAAATCTAGAATGACTGGACTATTTTTAGTACCTATCAGGTGAGGGTCACAGTGTCGTAATCATTGTTAACCCGTCAGGTAATACGACATACAACGATACACGCAAACACCAATAAATGAAAGCAAGACGGATTCCTACCTTTCCAAAGCTCGTGAGACCACCATGTTCAGCCTTCCTGCCGGGCATATCAGCGTGGGAACAATCGGCCCTGAAATAGTAATAATCAAATCCGTACAGACCCATTACAAAAACAAAGATTTAAAAAAAAAATCCCGGCACCTCCACCAAAATATCAAAAACGTGTTTTTCAACTTTTCCCTATTCCAAATAAAAGAATACTCACCAGGGGGTGTTGCAGGTTGACGTCAGCGTCAAATAGCGTACGCCGACGTGGTACAGCGTCCGCAGCACTCCCAGGCTGCCCGCCAGCGAATGACCTCCTTCGACGCCAATTAACGAACACAATTGGTTTTTCTCGTATGCGCCTTTTATATCTGTGAAAAGTATGAAAGAAAATATGTTTTACGTTACGTTATTAGCGCGACTTGTTTGGGTTCGGTTCGGGAAATGGGAAAATTTGTTGTGAGCAACGGGAGGCAGTAAACGTGTTGTCTATTGTTCTTTTCGTCGCTTTTTCGGAACGAGTTTTCCGTCGATGCGTCCTTACCTGGCGAGGTGAGTGTAGGAAATATAATGTACAATGGGAGAGCTTATTTACGCTTCGGTGATACAATTTTTCTACGAGAAATTTGATTCTTTAGTTATGAAAATTGGCTAAATTTTTTAACAATACAGGGTGTTATTAGTACAAAAGTTGTTGACTCGCCATTTTCTGTAACGTAAAATTGTTTTCATTTATACAGGGTGTTGCATTTAGCTGTGAAGGAAAGTATGTAAATTTTTTAAATGGAACGTCCTGTATGTTTTATTATATTATGAATACTACTAAATTTGTTTATCCAACCGTGTATGTTGCTAAGTCACAGCGTTAGTAGCGTCAGAGATATTCAACTGTTTTTCCCAAATATGCCCGTTGCAGGATTTTCTTAAAAACTATGTAATAACGACATTTATGCCGATTTTGCCTTTAAACAATCTGAGACAATAGTCAAAGCCAGTAGGTAGATGATGAGTATCCCAAAGATATTAGATACACTATACAGGGTGTTCATTGAACTTAGTAAATCTTGATGTTTTTCAAATGGCTTTTTCCCAAGTTTTTTCAATGGAACACACACCTGTCTGTATAAAATGTGTAATAACCTGTAATCCTGTAATAACCGTTTATTTCGCTCCAATTTACATCTAGTATGTCATACACCAAATGTTGCTATTTTTTGTGTTATTTGGGTGTATACAGGGTGTTCCATTTAAAAATCTCAAGAAAAAGCCATTTAAAAATGTTTAAAAACTAAAGCATGCTACAATCACCCTGTATAGCGCATCTAATTGTTCATGGCATCACCATCTAGCTGTGGGTTTGATTATTATGTGACTAAATTTTTAGGACAATATCTCTATCTGCAAAAATGTAGTATTAACGTATTTTTAACAAAGGCCTGCATTTGCCAATTTTTTGACAAACATTTGAGTATCTCAGAAACTATTTACTTTACACAGGTACAACTTACACAGTTTTTATAGCTACATATAAATAATGAATATTTACCTTCTGATGATGCACATAGAGTTAGAGATGGATTGTACATTTCCGTCAGTCTCCTGATGACGTCAATCTGTTCCAGTGTGAGTTGAACAGCATCTTTGTGTTGAGAGTCGCAAGGCACATAAGCAGCCCAAAACTGAAATAAAAAAAAATCATTAAACAATGAATGTAAAAAAAACGATTTAATGTTGAGGCAAAGACAAATGTAGGAACGTAACAGAGTGATGATACAATTATGTTTGCTACGCAGAAAAAAATCTCGCTCTATCCAAATCAATTATCAACTTTAGGTGAGGGTAACATAACATCCTTAAATGATACATTAGCTAGAGGACGTATACTGTCCTTTTCTGTTAGGTTTGATAAAACCACACATTTTTTATAGCTCAGCTATCAAAGTTCTATTTCCATTTGCTAGATTAGTCAAAATTATCACAGTGTAGTGTTCCTAGAAGGACTATAATATAGCTAATAAACAATCAATTATAATCCTTTATTCGTCCGGTATCCGTTAAGCTTAGATAACAACACTATTCTATTCGCGGAAAGGAAAGTAATCAGTGCCAATGTGGTGAGAAGGATCGCTGTCAGGATTTATATCATGTTTCAGTTCAGGGGAAACGGGAAACCGACCGCCTTTGTGCTGATCCGATCGGACAGTAGAAAAATCTTGCTCGTGATTCGCGATTTCGAAACTCGATTTAGCTTAGTCGGCCCGAATCCGATTCATTATTTTGCGTCTTGTTTTCGATCATTAGGTAGACTTTCTTCGACGCCACAGATTTCCTTTCGTTGCTTTCTCTATACTAAACTACGCTACGTTGAATGTGAATAAAGATAGAATAAAATACGCAGCGTCGGGGTACACTGAGAAAAATTGCTGTAAAATTACACATAAATCATTGTGATTTTCACAATAGAAATGTGGTAAGTATAAAAATTGCACGTAATTCCAATTATTTTTACAAGATGGGGTACTATTACAGCGATATTGCTGGTTTATTTCAATTACCATGATCTTTTAGTAAAAATACAATGGAAATATACCTTAAGTTCGTAAAATTACAACGTATGTTGTGATTTTACTATTATAATAGCGGGTTTGTTGATATTGTAACGCCCAGACGCATGCGCTACGTTTGATCAGCTGTTTTGCAAACGAACGCCGGCCCGCATACCATCGAGTGCAATATGTAGTTGGGCGCGTTGTATTTCTGTCTCCGGTAAGTAACAATGATACAGTGAACTAAAACTTATGTAGATACCATGTAGGTGTAGGTTAAAATACCATGTCACACTGCAGAACAATTGTATTGCCTTTGTAGATCACCAACGACGAAAATTAGCCATTAGAAATTGATGTCTTAACGTTAACACCATACCTGGATGAAAGCTGTAAGTACAATCTTCTACGTTTCTTTGTGAAAATTAGCTTTAAAATTGAAGGGTTTTATACCAACAGAAAGATAATGTGCAATCTTCTTTTTAGGTTAACTTTTTTGTGTCTGTCTAATATGTTTCCTTGTTCTTACAGATACAGATGCGGAACATCTTGCACCAAGTGTGTTTGTCAGAAAAAGAGTGAACGGGTATGTTTGTTCATGGTTGACCGAAGTGCATTTATATATTTATCCGTGTGTTTTCTATGTTTAAGTATTTGCGTACGCTAACTATTTATTAATTGCTTCTCTGTAGTTTTAAAGTATTTTTATGTCCTTCAAACTATTTTATACTTGTATGTACGTCTACAAATTTATTTTTTTACAAGTAATTTTATCTATACCATTTTGTTTGACCGTTTGTACTATTGTAACGTTTGACTGTGTGCATGATGTTACTGTTTTTTTTTGTATTATATGATACATAATGTTAATATCTACTCAAGATCAGAATAAAATTATACAAACCAAAAATAGATGTAAAATTATTACGCATTACCTCATATTTCATTTAAAATTACATTTAACTTGATGTTCAAATATTACGCATTGCCACATATATCACTTAAAATTACATTAAAATCGGTGTAATATTTTAGCCAAATTCTTGTAAAATCACAGTGTAAATATACAATAAAAATGTAAAAATACAATGAGATGTAAAATTGCACAGATTGTCGCAGGGCAAAAAAAACCTACTATTCCTACTGTAAATTCACATCAAATTTTTTTTCAGTGTACCAGAAGGATCCATTTTAGGACCACTTTTATTTAATTTTTATACGTATAAAATACAATCGTATTTTATCCAATCGGATTGTCAACGTGTTCAAAATCACCACACATCGCATTAAATTTATACAAAGGTTTCCCCGCATGCAAACGTAACTTTTCCGTCGCGTTGTTCGGTCGTTCGGTTTAGTACGTCAATGTGGCCCGTCGACTCACAATAAATTTGACCACTTTTCCAATCTATTAACTGCAACGTTTGCGTTTTCCCGCGCGATACCTTTTCCCTTCGAATTTGCAATTCAATTTATACGACCGACCCGGAAATACGTTGTACCTATAACGGCTTTTTCTACCTAAACGTAAAGCTGTCACGCGCCAACACCGACATAAAAAGGTTTAAATTTATAATATGTAATTAGATTGCATCGTCAAAATAAAAATAAATAAAAGAGGCCCAAAATCAAACCCTTGCGCGGATATAATTTGCATGTAGGCGCGACCGCACGTACGTGGGGTATTTATATTTTACATTCTAGGGAATGAAATTAAATGCCGTGGATAATAAAGTGGCCGCGCGCGGCGCGACGGCGCGCTGCTATAGGTTGATGTACAGGCCGAAAAGTTAATTAAAATGTAGATTCATTTCCGCGTTAACTTAAAATTCATGGAGCCAAGCTAAATTTTCCAATCTGCAACAGGCCGAGTGCATTATATGAAATCGTTTACGTGCATATACAGTTTCCATTAAACCATCCAAAGTGCGTTTATTTTTTGTCTTTTTTTTTGAACGTGCATATCAACAACATAAATGCGGCCCAGCGGTGATTATGAAAGTTCATTAAGCCGTTTTTATTATAAATTGAGAGTTTATAATGGCATACGTAGTTTACGATATAATAATATTAATACTGAACAGCGTTCAGATTAAAATACCTTCCCGTATTTGTGGAAAATAGCTGAAAAGTAGTAGCTGTAAATTAATAACGCAAAACATAATGAAAAAAATGTCAAGTCTGCTTTCAATTCACGTATGAGAGAAAGCCTGCTAAAGATGACAAATGAATTCAGTTGTCAATTTAAATGTAAAATGAGGCATCTTAGTGAGGTGCACGTTGCTCGTGCTGTTGCCCTTATTCAGCATGGCCACTCTATGCGACATGTTAGCAGGGACCTTTAAGTTTCCCCTTCTGTTATTCAGCGTTTATGGAATCGCTTTCGGGAAACTGGCCAATATGTTAGAAGAGGTGGACAAGGTTGTAATCGAAAAACTACTCAATATCAAGACCGATTTCTTGTCCTTTCCTCTCTATGTCAGCGTACTGCCACAGCACGAGACCTCCTAAACGACCTAAGACGAGCACATGGAATAGAAATGCCTGATCAAACTGTTAGAAGCAGATTAAAAGAAGCGAATTTGAAACCAAGAAGACCTGTCCGCGCACCACGCCTTACACAGCATCACAAAGCAGCGCGAATGAGGTTTGCTCTGCATCACAGAGATTGGCAACTTCGTCACTGGACGCCTGTACTGTTTACAGACGAGTCCAGATTTCGTTGAACTCGTTGCGACGGTCGAGTACGTGTATATAGACATCCTGGTGAACTACGCATCCGCTACTATACAGGAAGTGGATAGATTTGGTCGTGGATCTGCGATGGTTTGGGCTGGAATCAGTATAGACAACAGAACTGATCTTGTTGTGGTTCCTGGTAGACTAAATGCCATGAATTACATCGAAAACATTTTGGAGGACCACGTGGTGCCTGCTGCATATAGCGTCCGTCAAAATGTCATCCTAATACAGGACAATGCAAAGCCACATACCGCCGGCATTAACTTTTTACAAAAACGTGGAATTCGGCGTTAAGTCCTGACCTGAATCCTATTAAACTCGTGTGGGATTAGCTTGACCGACGTGGTCGCAAGCGCCCTAATCCACCACTAACCATACAGGAATTGACACAAGCCGTGATTGAGGAATGGGAAAGCATACCTCAAGAATCTCTTCGCAGACTAGGGCGAAGCATGCCACGCAGGTGTGAGGCAGTGATTTGTGCTCGTGTAGGACATACACTGTATTAAACCTCACCAATCCACAGAAAACCTGACTGTCACCGACTACTATGACAGTCAATTTCATTTTGTTTTGCGTTATTAATTACAGTTTTAAGTGTAACTTAGAAGTAACAAAGAGTTGTAACATTGTTTTTGTAATTTTCTCTAGCTAAATATATGTCGTTGAAGTATACCAAATTTGATTTGATCAGTGTATTTCAAAAACTATTACCCGATCGAGAATTCTGTTTCTCCGTCAGATGCAGAAATTGATTTTAGCTAGCCTAGCTAGCTGGTCTAGAGCGTTAATAGCAGACTCAGGGTAAATGGGGAAATTCAGGAAATTGGGTTACATCTCCAATTATTCTGGCGCCTGTCAGCAATTGACACGTTTAGTAACCTTCCTTCCAATTACAGGGACAGTTTAATTCCATTACCACCGTGTTGTCACTTTTCATTTTAATTATACACACGTCACCTACATTGACCATTCGACATGTCGGACGACGGATATCTGTTCACATGAACAACCCTATTTCGCACATGGACGCATGGACTATTAGAATTGACACCCCAATTCAAAGGGATGAAACATGCGCCAGTAATACCTATCCATGTCAATTTGCAATTCGTTAAGGTCTTTAGGTTCAATCACGCTATGAATAAATATACCATGATTATCATTCTATAGGGATAAGTTTTATTTGTAAAGAAAACTTAGATCGTGGAAATTATTTGATTGTAAATCATTTTCCCAATAATTTTTACGAAAATATTAATCGAATAGTATTATTCCGAGAACCAACATGCTTTGTCAATTTACTCGCGCCGTTTTCCAGGAGAACATTTCAAGAGAAGAGAAAAAAAAATACGCGGAAAATCGAACGTATTTCCCCAGGGAAATACGAACGCCGGTTACAATAATTCACAACGTAAACTCTCCGCGAATCCTAGGACAATTACCGTGCGCAAATAGTGTACTTTTCAATCGTTCTATGATTCGAGAAAAATTGTAGTTATGTTCGTATAGGATATAGTAGATTACATACTCTGGGGAACATGAGGTTTTGTAAATGAAAAGTGGTTGGGCCGTTTTGAGCGTAAAACGTGTTGTCGAATCAGTGAGGCCAAAATCAAACAACATCTTTTTTTAGATTTATCAATACAGCCCGGTCTAATGAGATTTTAACGTTGCAAAATTTAGTTAAGGGCTAGATTTTTCTGTGAAGCTTGATCTCGATCAATTTTTTCAGAAAACTTACCGTCATCAAACATAAGTTATAGTTCGTTAAGTTTCCTGTAAAATATTTTTACTGCAGAACTGATAGTTGCCAAACTTCAAGACTCAAAATAGCATTAAAATTTGTTATTTACCTAAAATCCTGAAAATGGTATACCAAGAACGAATCGTATGCCTCGTATATTCAGACTAATCCACTAAAAAAAATTATCCCACTATTTCCCCCCCCCGCATTTTTTAGGGAACTAATGCTGAGTAATATGAAACTTTTTACTTCAAGTGACGACTGCTTTCTGATAAATTATTTGGAATCATCACCCTACCCATTTAGCAGATTCTTACATTTTCATCAGAAAGGAGGCGAGAGGAAGAATTATTGTCGAACACTGAGGAGGAATTTGTTCCATTTCAACCAGAAATGCCACACTTTTCCACGATATTAGCGACCTAGTATTCATTTGAGAGAGTATTTATTTATTTTGAACCAGAACATGATGGAAACAACATTGTTGGTTTGTGGTTATCAGTAGTCAAACTAAGGGCCGATCTTACAAACCAGTTTATACCATAGTATAACTGAATATTGGTATGATTACCATACCAGAATGAGTTGTTATACTATTACTGGCACGGGATTATTTATGCCGGGAATACCTATTCAATAGATACATGCAAAAACAATATATACAGGATGTCCCACCTTTTTCTCCGCAAAACTTCAATGATACTGAGTAAAAAGTTTCACATGGACTTAGTACTTTTTTCAATTCTTTAAAAAGTTACAGTTGTTTATATTATTTTAAGTTTTATAAGACATAAATTGGCGCACGAGTTGTTTTGGGCACGTCGAGCGTAGTGAGGAGTGCCCAAATGGAACGAGTTCGCCAATACGTCTTATAAAACGAGTGTTATATACTAGTTTTTTCTATTACGCGACATTAATTTTACATAAATTTCGAAAATTCGGTTGCCATCTTATAATCTAGAGTAATTTTATTTTCAACTGTTGATAGTTGTGGTAAAATTCACAGATACGATTGAGGCGAGCGAGCGATTGAGATGTCAGCCTTATTTGACACTTGACGTCAATATCATCAATCTTGGAAAACTAAAAGTTTCTAAAAGTTTGTGATCTAGTGATTTCATAACGACACCGAAAGCGGTTTCGTTATGACTTTATAACAAACGCGAAGTAGAAATAAATATGAACGAAACCGTATTTTAAACGTCTCCAACTTCTTGAGGAAGTGAAGGAACTAATAAGTCCGTACGAAACTTTTTACTCAGATGACATTTATTTTCTAGACAAAAAATCGGTAAGAACTTTCATATGGATTTTATTTTGTTCATTTATTTATTCAATTTATGGTTATTGTGTGTATTCATTGTGGTATTTTTTTCTGTGTCGCGTTGTTTGATATGTATTTTAGCTTTTATTTTTATTTGTTTTGTTAATTTTTCAAGCGGCTGTAACTTGTTAAGGAATTGAAAAACAAACAGGTCCATATCAAATATTTTAGTCAGAATTACATTTGCTTTCTAATAAATAATTTTGCAGGGAAAAAGTGGGACAGCCTGTTTGCATAAATATATGTAATATATAAAAGAAATATTGGAAGTAGATGAGTAGGTAGGTGTTGATTTATTCGCAATGAATTCAAATCCGGGGTGAAAAGTTGCATATCACGTCAGGTTTTTGAGATATTATTTTATTTTTATTTGGTAGCCCGCATACCACTTGTACAATGGCTGTCAGTTTTTAAGGACACATTTTCAGGATTTTAGTTAATTGTTTAAGATCTACCTTGAGAAAAACTTTGGACGTTTCTATGTCATCGAAACATGGAGCAGATGCACAATCTTTCTGACCTAAACTCGTTGATGATTTACACTGGCATTGAAAAACGTGGCCTAAGATAATTAAAAGATCTACCGAAATCAATAAAAAAAACAGAAGTTGTCATAAAAAAATGTTTATATGTCAAGCTGCCCACATTGTCAAAACTGTTTGAAAAACTACTTGCAAAACGACTGAAGCCAATCTTAGATGAAAGAAACATTATACCCGCTCATCAGTTTGGATTCAGAAACAAACATTCGACAATTGATCAGGTACACAGAATAACAATGATAATAGAACGAACTTTAGAAGAAAAAAAGGTATGCTCCTCTATATTCCTGGATGTGGCAAAAGCCTTCGACAAAGTTTGCACGAAGGCCTACTCTATAAGCTGGAACGGATACTACCCTTCGAGTATAGCCAACTATTAAAATCATACCTTTCTAACAGATACTTCCGTATAAAGCAAGATAATGAGTACTCAACTCTCAAAAGTATTAAAGCTGGAGTACCACAAGGTAGTGTACTTGGCCCAATTATTTACCTTCTTTACACACATGATCTTCCGCAACCAGATGGTGTTACTGTTGCCACCTTTGCTGATGACACTGTTATCATGGCAGTAGATACAAATGTTGAAGGAGCAATGGTAAAACTGCAGAATGCCGTCAACGATATTAGTGATTGGATGCAACGATGGCTAATTGCATTGAACGAAACCAAATCCGTTCACATAAATTTTACCAATAAGCGAATACAACACGTTCCAGTGAACTACCGTACCCTACTCGAACACCGCAAAATACCTCGGTATGACGCTGGACACCAAGCTTCGCTGGAAAGCACACGTTAAAAAGAAACGAGAAGAATTGGGCATAAGATACAAGAAAATCTACTGGCTTATTGGTAGGAAGTCGGCATTGTCGACATATAATAACCTCCTACTTTACAAGCAGATACTTAAACCTGCGTGGACCTATGGTATCCAACTGCGGGGCTGCAATAAGCCAAACAATATCGCCATCATTCAAAGCTTCCAAAATACGGTGCTAAGAAACATCGTGGGTGCACCTTGGTATATAAGAAACAGAAATCTCCACAGGGATCTTGAGATGGAATTAGTAACCAACGAAATTGGAAAGTTTGCAGAGAATCATCAGAACAGACTTCTCCAGCACACGAATGTTGAGGCAATCCAGGTTCTTGACAATTGTGACAGTGTGCGAAGACTCGAAAGAACTAAACCTTTTGAGTTGGTGAAGTGAAGTTAAAAAAGCAGAGCTCAGTGTTATGTGAGTGATAGGTGAACAAAGCAGAGCAACGTGCAGTGTGTGAAGTTTAAAGCGTCAGCATCTAAGCTAAATTTAAGTTAGGTACACCAATGGGGAACACTTAATATCGAACACTTTTTATACGTAGCAATTTAGGTTAGGTTAATATAGCTAGATAGTCATCATAATAAATGCTCCATGCTAAAGCCACAAGCGCAGGACTTAAGTATAAGACATTCGGAATCCTTGCTTGGCAAAGGAATTAAGTCACATCAGCGAAATAATTCATTTCAGAGTTGAGTGGATATTCCAATTTAAGGGACCTGCTCCATAATTAAATGACTTGTAGTGTATGTATGTGTAGCGCACGAATTATTTAGAGCGCGTTCGTACCAGAGCAGCGCAGGCAGGTACCTAATCGGTTCCGACCGTTCTGAAATATAAACTAGGTACGATGCGGGCGCCGCGCCGCGAATCCCGGTCGACATCTGAACCCGCACTTGCAGCTTTACAAATCTACGGAGATAAGGCAATCGATAATAGTCGTCCGCATTGAAATCGAGGGGTGAGAAATCCACCGACTCAATCCCGTCCACGGGCGCTCTACGCTCCCGTCCGTCCCGGACACACAAAAAGAATTTCGCTCCAGTTAACACCATGTCGCAGTGCAAACAACTCCCTCCGAGCCTGCGAGGTAATAAATTATCATTACGCCATCAAGCGTCTCTCTTCCAGCTTCCAGATGATGCTGGGACACCAGAGAGAATGGGATGAACGAATGAAAGAAACAGTAGAATTAATAATTAATAACTTTTTTGCTGTGGTAACGACGTCGGGAAAGATGTTAGTTAACAACCAACTTCACAAAATCAGCGACAAAAACGGTAAGCCCAGTGATGATATATTGCTTCCGGAAGATTGTATCCTCTCATCTGCTTGGGGGGAATTCGTTTAGATATTAATTATACTTGAATTAAACAGGGTGATTTATAATTAGATTAAAATTGTACTATATTTGTCTTGGTATTTGAAGGAATTATTTAAAGTCAATTTTAATATTTTATCTTTTGTTCTTGGATGATTCAGGAGTATGACAGTTATGAGCCTTCAAGTACAGGGACTAATACTATCGAAACGAGAGATGGCAGTTACGGCAATTCTTTCGTGCGGGGTCACAATTATGTTAATTTTTCTACAAGAGTAAGCACTAAATTTATAATGTTCATTAGTAATATTTACGTGTTATCGATCACTCGTTTATCAAAAAAATGCGACTTTCGGTTTTCCGAAATCGTCGAAATTTTAAATGACACCTGGATTTATAAAAAATAGCTGTCTTTTATGAAAAAAAAATGACGGTCAATAAGTTCAGAATCTCATTCAAATTGAAAAATGTCACAAACATGATGTAGTTTAAAATTTCATTTTGCATTTGCTGCAAACTTTTCGAGACACGTTGTATATACCGTAGTATTATACAGGGGTTAGTCAAAATTACCGGAACAATTTCAACAATTTTTCAAAATTTATTTTGCTTTAAATAAGCTATCGTTTAAATATATTTTTGATATACAAGAATAATATAAGAATAAATATTTGTTAAAGATATTATTTTAATCAAACAGACATGTTTGGAGAATTTAAATTAAAGTTAGGTTAGTTTAAATACGGTTAGAATTTCAATTGAATTTGACGGATACCAACTTATAAAAAAAAGTCAAATTTATAAAATTTCCCCCTAGAAATAAAATACAACAAAATATTCTTCTTTTAATTCTGGAAATTTGGTAACTTTTCCTTTCTCAAATAGAACACCCCGTATGTATTTATTTTTTATTCTTATTTCGTTTTATTATGGAAAGTTGGTAAACTTTTCTTTTTCTGATAGAACACTCTGTGTTTAGTTTTTAGTTATAAACAATTAATCAACACTCCAGAATTTCAAATTAAGAATATTTTCCTACATACATATATGTTCAATTAGAAAAAGAATAGTTTACCAAGTTTCGATAATAAAATCAACCTGTATATCCTGTATATCAAAAATTTATTTAGACAACTTGTTTAAAATCAAAAACATTTGCTACAAATATTTTTTTTGGAAATATTTTTTGGTTGAAGAATTATTCAGGTGTTCTGGTAGGTAATTTTGATTAATAGCTTATAACTTAAAAATTAAGTTTATAAAAAAAATATTTCTACAAAAAATTCTAAGAATTAATCTCAAAATCTAAAAATATACAGATTGTTCTATTTGAAAAAGGAAAGGTTACCATATTTCCAGAATAAAATCACTGTATATAAAAAATATATTTAGGCAAAAGCTTGTTTAAAATCAAAAAACAAAATTTTTTGGAAATCTTTTATGGTCGAAGAATTATTTAGGTGTTCCGGTAATTTTGATTAACCCTGTATATTCATTATACTTATTTTATACTTAACGAAATTATTTGTAATTTATTTTTACAAACTTAATGCACACATAACGTCTATAAAATAACATATTATGCACGTCAAATGAAGATCTTAAAATAATAAATATATAATAATGATAACGAAATATAAACTTCTTCCGGGTTATGCCGTGTGTCAAGATTTGTTAATTCTGCATTAACAAAAGCATTAACAAATCTTGACACACGGCATAACCCGGAAGCAGTTTATTTTCTAAATGATTCTGGCCGTGAAAGCCGACGTACTTAGATAATGAAATAATTTACAATTCAGAATTTTAAATTGTAAGAGTTTCTGGTTTTCTTGACTGTTTCATATTTATAATTAAGCTAAAAATCAATGTGCGTATTCTTACAGTAATAATAAAAAGAATAAATAATAATTATCAGTGATATAACTATTTCTATATACATGACAAATCAACGAAGAACGGTGGTAATAACTCGGGGCACCGTACGCACGCGCGAGTTACCGCTATCGACCGTCAGATGGCCACCCCACCGCGGCCGATACAACCGCGATCTACCCCACCTACCATTACGTTAGTCAACATCTGTGACAGAAGCGTTGTTTGCGCGAAAAACTAATCAAACAACAAACATTATTACAAAAGTGTTAAACTGCAATTCCCAACGCAAAATTCCAGGCACCAGAGTGTGCAGATAGCATAAAACAAACCGTCGACGCCTGCGTTCCATCAAAAATGCGAATATTCAACGATCACTGTGGGAGCATCACCTAACCTACTGGAAAAAGGAAAACAGGAAAAGGATCCAAGCGATCTTGAGACGATGGAGGCGAAACTGGAGGATAATTTATTTATTAACACGGTCGCCAATCCTATCTGTATCGCGTGCGTCAAGTGCGCCCAAGAAGAATTCTTTAGGGAAATTAAGAAGCCGGAATTTTTGCCACCGGACGATCAAAATCTAGCCAATTCGCTGGTGAAGGTGCGTCGCAACACGCATCTGTCCAAATGGGTCGTGCTGTGGCGCTGCATTCTGCATTCTTATTCCAACTACTGCAAGGTTCACTACTCGGTACCGCCTAGCCTCAAAAGACCAGCTCTGGTACCGAAAACGGATAACCAGCAATGGAAAATGGACGCGGTCGAACAGAAGATACGCAGCAATAAGAACCTTCCGATCGTTAGCACGTACGTTAGAAATATTTCGAAACTAAAGCTCGCAAACTGGTCTCCGACCGTGAGCGTCTGTGATGTAACAGTGAAAAAACCGCTAAAACGTATCAACAAGGGCGTTAAGGTAGTTAAGAAACGAAAAAAGCGAAATTTGATTCATGGTAACGTTCGTGTAGCCTCGTCGGTTTTGAGGATAGATCCGAATATAATACGAAATGTACCGTACGTAAAATTAGAAGATTGCCTTGCGCCCGCGAAACCTGCCACCGTTGTCGTAAAAGAATCTTTTATGAATTATTTTAATCTCACGAGTAGTAAATCCGAATCCCCACAAACTAATATTAAGACTAAACTATCTAATAAAAGTTTGCGGTATAACTCTATACCTATATCGTCTAATCTCGGTTTGTTGCTTGTAAATAATACGCACAGTGAAGAACAGGCGTTGGTTAGGATAAAACGTACGGAACGATATTTAAACGTTTCCAGTAGTTCTACTAGCGCAGATACGACCGAATATCCGATTACGTATAACGCAAAAAAAAACAATTGCTCGCACACTTATAAGTTTCCGAAGCGGCAACACCACCACCAGCGGTTGTCACTGAAAACGTACGCACAGTTAGAAGTTTGTACACCTGTTAAAGTTATAATTAAACGTATGAATATCGAAAAATACCTTCACAAATTCGTTAATAGCAATAAAAACTAAAAAAATATCAGTCTGAACTGTGAGTAAGACCTGCGCCATTTGAAAATTCTTGTTATAATAACATATATCACTCATATTGAGTTATTATTACTTAGTGTAAGTCCCAAAGAATCTTTTTTTTGTTTTTGCAAAGGATAATATATTGTTTAGTTTAATATGATTCCTTGAAACTTTGTTAAAATGCGTGATAGTACCTTATTATAAAAAGTTGAGATTGCATTTTAACATATCGATATTTATTTAGTGTAGTCGATACTGTGAGGCAAAAGACTCGTTTTAAGAAGATGAATATTTATGTTATTTGATAGAATAAGATGACCCACCTGATTATATAACTTATTTCACGTGGTTTTGTTAATGTACAGTATTATTCAATTACTATTAAATATTGTTACATTTATTATATTATATACATATTTTGTAGTAAATTAATATTATTAAAGTACATATTTATTTTATTCTTATTAGTCCGACAATTAATTCAGATTGTTGGGCTATAGTTTATAATTTAAAAATTCTTGTTCACTTGTGTTCGATTAAATGAGAAAAGTGCAACCAGCAATCTTCCTTAAACTATAAGAAATCAATGTATATTTTTGTATTCTGAAAAATAAAATAATAAAAGCAGGTTTTTGTAAATATGGCTTTTTTCTATTTTTCTCTCTGTGTGTATAAGCGTTCCAAATATGTTTTATAAGGTAAGTAATATTTTTTTATTATTAAACAAATAAAACGTTGCAAGTTATTCATGATAAGAGAACACTGGTTGACATATTTGAATTTGTTGTTGGTAACTAAGTATACTTTTTACTTTATCATACGTATTATGATAAAGTATTGTAATGGTACCAAAAAAAATTGAGATTTTAGCGGAAATATGTCCTGTTGGGTCCCCTGAACATTTTTGACCAAGGTACAAAAAAATCTGATGTGGACAGGGACATGACTTTATCATATTATATATAAAATTAATAGTTTAGCTGCATGATATTCCATTTGATCGAGATCGGTCGTGTCTTTATTTATTTATTTATTAAAATAAAACTAGTTATCCAGGATTTGACAGATATTGTTATACTGCTGACAGTAAGTATTGTTAAAACATCAGCGTTTGACACTACCTACGGTCATTAGAATGAAATAATCTGTCAAATCCTGGCTAACTAGTTTTATATTAATGCAGACACGACCGGTCTCTATCAAATAGAATTTGCTCATGCAGCTAAACTATTAATTTTATACAGGATGTTCCTAAATATCATGTAAATACGAAAAGGGATAATAGTTTGCCTTATTTAATGACTAAAAATTCATATAAACATAGGTCCGCAAACGCTTCGTTGCCGATCTACAGGGTGTTGAAATTTCAAGATTTTTTTAGTTTTTTCTTTATAGCTCTTGTATCCTAGTTTTAATTTTTAACAGTTGGTGGCGAATAAAATGTCAAAATAAATACAAACAAAAGGTTATCTAAATCAAGCCAAGGCATACTAGACAAATTATTTAAAAAATTTTAATTTCATCTAGCGAAACACAGAAAAGCTTTTATTTTTTTCTCGGTAACGGTGGTAAATACGAAAAAACTACAAATGATAAAAATGCTTTAGAACAAAACAAAAAATGCATTTTGTATTTTAGAATCCACCAGCGGCGCACAGGAAAAAAGTTCATGGGGAGAAAAGGGGGCATGACTCCTGAAAAAATATCTCTGTAGATTCTTAAAACCATTTGGTATGCACAAGAATGTAAGTCATACAGCGTAACCCATATTCCAAATTAGAGCTAAATATCTCAAAAACTACAAGAGCTATAAAGAAAAAACTAAAAAAATCTTGAAATTTAAACACCCTGTAGATCGGCAACGAAGCGTTTGCGGTGCTATGTTTATATGAATTTTTAGTCATTAAATAAGCCAAAGAATTCCCCTTTTCGTATTTACATGATATTTAGGAACAGCCTGTATATAGTATGATAAAGTCATGTGGTTGGCCACATCAGATTTTTTAGATATATCGCCAAAAATATCTTAAAAGATTCGTTCCGTGAGTCATGAAGTGTTTAATAATTCTGTTTGTTCGAAGAATAAACAGAAGAAGAACAGAGACAAGTAGAAACTTTACTTGTTTCAGTATTTCTGTAATTGTTTTTTTCTTGGCTTTCATGGTAAAGTGTCAATATACGTAACAAATATTGTTTGACGAATATACACACTAATTTCCATTCATGTTTGTACTTAGGATCAGCCATTTAAAAGAAATAAACTGCTCAAAATATGATGGAATAATGATGTGTCAATTGATTCGCGATCCGAACATCACACACGCGATTAGATGGATAATATCGGACAGGATATCCGGTAACAGCTTAGCCTCCTTCTCGGCATGTTAGTGTATCAAATTACTTTCACGAAGTAGCCCACTCAGCAGAAGTACTCAAGTTTCTGCCTGCATCGTCTCAAAACTTAGGAATATACGATTACTTCAATAAAAGAGATATATGCTTTCGCAACGAAAAAAACTTTATATTAAAATAATTATTTCATTAGATTATTTATATCAGCCAACATCTCACTTAAATCTCGACGGATCCTACAAAAGAAATCTTCGACATTCGAAATCTTTTCACAGATAACTTTAACGACCAGCTGAAAGTTCTAAAAAAGCCACAGATATTCGAACCCCACTTTATAATTTAACTTTTCCAATTTATCGTTATCACTGATTCCTATCCGATAAAAAAAAATATCGACGAAAAGTGCATATTTACGCATCGCAAATTTAACGAAATCGGCGAAAACTATTACAAAAACGGTTTCGAAAGTAAGCGACATAAAAGTTCGGTCCTCTCGAGTTTAATCTCCCTTGGCAGCAAATATTTTAATTATAAAGGCATTGCAGAGATTATAACGACGTTGTAGTTAAAACTTTCTCCAGATGGAACTCGGAAAACGTTTCTCTTTTGTTACCTGGCATACTTCTGAATGAATTAACACTCTTGAAGTTAATCTACACCGTGTTTGTCAATTAGCTACTATGTCTGTCATACCTACTACATTTTTACAGTTTTTCTCAATTTAAGAAAAGCCTGGTACGACCAATACATGACGGAGTAAAGTCGTATCATACATTTTGGAATATCAAATCTCCTACTAGAAATCGCGAAATGCGTCCTAGCAAACCGCATACATCTTGTAGATACAGATAGTGATAACGTAACACATTTACATAGAAATTGCATAATACTTGTGATATCTCAGCTAAGCAAGCATACATGGATATCGTATACGCAAATGTTGCTTCCTAACATGGTTTCCGTGTTGACATGGCACCGAGCAGGCCAGGAAAACATTTTGTACTCAACCGGATGTTGACAGCGTTTTGCTCTTATATGTCTGTACTGTACGTAGGTATATATGGCGGTGTTCAATTTCTAAATGTAAATTTGTTTTTGCCGCGTTTATATTACGCGTTATCTGATAAAATTATGTTATGTGGTAATACCATACGTATACAAGATAATCGTTCTTGATCAAAAAGGAGGTAAAAAAAGATTCCTCCAATATAACTGATTTTCTGCGAAATGGAACGCGTGCCCCTTAGGGAATGTCACAGCTTCATATTTATTGATACCGAAAGGAAATTAGATTTGCTGAAGTTTGCGGAAAATAAGTCGGTTCGCTTCTAGTAGAGTGAATTTACTAGGAGAAAGAGCTGCCATAAAAAAGCAACGGTTGCATACAGGGTGTTCTTCAATATAAAAAGAAAATATTTCGGTAATCTGACGTTTTCATATACAGGGTCCTGCAGCTCAGCTCTCGTCTTCTGTAGCTCAGTTACTAATTAAGCAAAGAGTTTGACATTTTGCAAGCTTACCCTGTACTTCAAGGTACATTTCAAGAAATTATTTTTGATTATACAGGCTGGCCCAAAAATGTGCAACGCCAACGTGATATATTTTTTTAAATTGCATGCTATATATTTTTTTACACATTTGGAAGCCTGTTATGGTTGCCTACATACCACCAAACTTTTATTGAAATCGGTTGAGTGACTGCAGCGCAAAAAAATAAAAACAAAAAAAAATTGATTTTGCATCGTTGGCCTTAAAAATCAATAAAAACCACAAATTGCACCTCGTTAATAAAATTTTGCGACGTCCTTATTAAGTTAGATCTAGTAGTCTCGTTAACCAAGTGTCATTGATCCAAATTATACAGGATGACCAAAATCTAGTGTCAAACTTGTCAAACTTCAAAGCGTGTTATTGTCGTTATTTTAAATTGGAACCCATACATTTTTTAGGTGAAACGATGCAGAATTAAAAATTAAACATTGTTTCTCAATACAACCCCATCACAATTCCCAATATTTTAAAAGTTATTCGCCAAAAACTAATTTTTCAACGTTTCCAACGGCAATTGTAGGTAATAAATATCGTACGTGGCGTTGAAAAACAATTTATTTCATATAATATAACGCAGAGAAATATTTTAGATTTGAGTGTACTTAATTAAGTAGTTGTTCAATTGCTAAATTTACTTAAAAATTTACCTATAGCGGTAAGGGTGGAAATGTGGCTGCAACATGATGGAGCTCCAGCACATTACTCGTTACATGTCAGGCACCAGCTCAACGAAATCTTCCCAAATCGGTGGATTCGAAGAGGAGGACCAGTTGCGTGGCCTCCTCGATCACAGGACTTAACGAAACTGGATTTCTTCCTGTGGGGCTACGTTAAGGACATCGTTTATGCTGAACCTCCAACAACACCAGAAAACATGCAAGAAAGATGCATTTCTAACTATTACGCCCGACCTATTAAGAGCAGTGGCGAGGTCATTTCATACTCGTCTTCGTTTGTGCCTCGAAGAGCACGGAAGACATTTCGAACAACTACTTAATTAAGTACACTCAAATCTAAAATACTTCTCTGTTATATTTTATGAAATAAATTGTTTTTCAACGCCACGTACGATATTTATTACCTACAATTGCCGTTGGAAACTTTGAAAAATGAGTTTTTGGCGAATAACTTTTAAAATATTGGGAATTGTGATGGGGTTGTATTTAGAAACAATGTTTATTTTTTAATTCTGCATCGTTTCACCTAAAAAAATGTATGGGTTCCAATTTAAAATAAGAACAATAACACGCTTTGAAGTTTGACAAGTTTGACACTAGATTTTGGTCATCCTGTATAATTTGGATCAATGACACTTGGTTAACGAGACTACTAGACCTAACTTAATAAGGATGTCGGAAAATTTTATTAACGAGGTGCAATTTGTGGTTTTTATTGATTTTTAAAGCCAACGATGCAAAATCAATTTTCTTTTGTTTTTATTTTTTTGCGTTGCAGTCACTCAACCGATTTCAATAAAATTTTGGTGGTATGTAGGCAACCATAACAGGCTTCCAAATGTGTAAAAAAATATATAGCATGCAATTTAGAAAAATATATCACGTTGGCGTTGCACATTTTTGGGACACCCTGTATAATCAAAAATAATTTCTTGAAATGTACCTTGACGTACAGGGTAAGCTTGCAAAATGTCAAACTCTTAGCTTAATTAGTAACTGAGCTACAGAAGACGGGAGCTGAGCTGCAGGACCCTGTATATATATTTTCTGGCTCATTTCTGACTCATTCCGGATATCAAAAGATGCCCATTTTCCGGTACATTGGCACTGGAGAGTGGAGCCTAATGTCTACACTTACTTTTCTTATGTTTTCTATCAGTTATGATGCTGTTTTTTTACTTTATCATACGCAGTATGTAAAGTATTGTAATCATGCCAAAAAAATTTTTTGAGATTTTAGCGGAAATATGTCTTTTTGGGTCCCCTGAACATTTTTGACCAAGGTACAAAAAAATGTCTGTGTGTGTGTGTGTGTGTGTGTGTGTGTGTGTGTGTATGTGTGTGTGTGTGTACCCGTTTTTGTGGAGACGATTCCGGAGAAACTACTAATGGTATCGGGACGAAACTTCATATTTAGAAGTTTTAAAACCAAACTTAGAGCTGAAAAGCTTTCTGTTGAAAAGGGTCCAAAGGAACTGGTGGTTTACTCATAGCATTTTTCGAAGATTTTGCAAATGAGCCGCTATTTGTGTAATGTCGTCAAAATAGTTAAATAATAAATTAAAGGAGAGGAAATTTTCCATAATTTATGTATATGACATTTTTTGGTAGAATTTATAGTTTAGCCGCATGAGCAAATTCTATTTCATCGAGATCGGGCGTACTGCTTTAAAACTAGTAGCCAGGATATGTCAGATTATTTTGATTCTAATGACAGTAGCTAGTGTCAAACGCTAATGTCTTGAAAATGCTACTGTCAATATAGGCTGCGTTCGGATATTGAACACCGTTACACTTTTTACACCCAATAACACGTGTCATTTGGACGGTGTACCCGCTGTCAACGGAGTACAATATCCGAACGCAGCTTTAATCGAGATATTTGTCTAGTTCTACTAGTTTTATTTTAATGCAGACATAGCCGATCTCGATCAAATAGAATCTCATGCAGCTAAACTATTAATTTTATATATATAGTATGATAAAGTCATGTGCCTGGCCACATCAGATTTTTTTAAAGTAGGTTTGAACATACCATGGTATTAATCAAGATATATTTTGAGCAATTAATTTGTTTTAAATGGCCAATCTACAGTACAAACATGAATGTAAACATGATGTTCCTTCGGGATGTAAAAAAATCATCCAAATCTTGCTGTAATTGTCTCAGTTAATTTATCTGTTATTGATTTAACAACACGCAGTCTGACGCAGTCGACCTTGTTGTGAAAGGATGTCACGATAGTTATAATAACCTGACACACATTTTGGACGTGTACCAACTTGTCTTTTGCGCTTAGTTGCACATTACCATATAAGGTAACATAAATTAGAATAGAACATTATATTATAATTTATGTTACCTAATTATGAATAATAATTATGCTAATTATAAATAAATAGAAGGTATTTGTTTCAGAAAGTTGTTTGAGGTATTTATAACTAACATCAACTATTTTTTTAAATCCAAAATTACGGAAAAGTGAACTTTTTTTATAGCCATATTCGAATTCAGCAAGTACAAATTAACAAAAAAGTTGCCGGCAACCAATTAAAATTGTTGACCAGTGTAATCAATTAAATTGACATTAGTGACAATATCTAATAAAATTGTAATCGGTATAGTCATCATTTTTCTAGCAATAACTTTACGCCAGCCCAGTTTTTTTCTAAAATATATGAACGAATAGATCCAAGGTGAACACGATGCCAACTTTCATTGACGTGAAAGTAAACGGATATTTTTTGTTCGTTCTGGTATATTCTCGCAGTACACTAGACGGTAGTCGGACTAGTAGGTAATCAGTTTTCAAGAGTTTAACAGAGCAATAGAGGAGAGCGAGGCGAGCGCTTTTTTAAAAGCATTCGTGCGGAAAGTGCGCTTTTAGTTTGCCCGAAGATTACATTGGCCGAGCGTTTTATTGATGCGCCCATTACCAGCATCATGCGAAAATGGCGCCGCTCGTTAGAGAGCGCTGCATGCTAATTTGATTTTAATTCCGTTATCGCTACGCTTGCCAAGCCGACGCGACCGACTAACTGGCCCGCTCCGTCAGACGGACTTGAAAATGTTGAAAGGGACGCCCTAGCGGTCGCTATTTTTCCGCTTTCGGCCGAAAATTTTTGGGAAAAGCGACGCACCGACGCCGTATTTTCCCGTCGAGCGCAACGGCCGCGTAAATCTCAACTAATAGCGGCGTGAAGTTTGTCCCCGGCGCCAGACTAATTGTTTAAATGGAAATTTGAGGAATATATATTATCCTTAAGGAGGCCAGACCGGTGAGTTTGCCACCTGAATTAAACTGTCCTGAAGGAGAATTTCGTAGCGACCTACGTGAAGTCGCGCTTTAATTTATCGCCATCAGAATTACATAATTAAATATACAGTTTGGTGTCATCATGTCAAATTTCTGCAAAAAAAAAAACGAATTGATGTATTAATCACAAATAAAAACAGTGGAAGAACTGTTTGTGGTTCAAATGTCTTTATTTTAAATTCCTTCAATTTAAAATTAATTTAAAATTAAACTTGTGTCTTCACATCAATGCTTTGTTGATAACAAAATATTTAGGTCTGATTAGATGAACTGCCAGATCACCCGACGATACCCCACTCGACTCATTTTGCTTAGGTTTATTTATTTTGAATGCTTAGCACGAAAACCTGACTCATGGGCGTATCCAGCTCAAAGCGGAAGGGGGGGGGGACTAAATTTAACTTGCTGTATGGGAGAAGGGTGCCCATTAGGGTGGTTCAAAAATGCATTGCAAAACTTTTTGTGATGATAGACAGCAACGACCCCCTCAAATCGTTTCCAAATCCAAAAAAAGTGGACACGTATTTTTTTGTGGAAATTTTGATTATTAACCGTGCTTGTCGAGGCCTTTATATGGGAAATTATATATAATTTATATGGGAAAATGCATGGGAAGAAAACATTTTTTGGTATTTTTCAAATAATTGTTCGGGGTTTGGGAAAACTTAAGATTACTTAAGGGCTTGTAGAGGACTTTCCAAGGAAGAATTTGACCTATTAAAGATATGGATTTGACGCCTCCAACCTCCAACCCATCCCCATAGTGCCCTGAAACCTACCCTTAAATGAAAAAATGTACATTCTTCAGATAATTGATCCTTCTAATCATTTCAATCCATTTTTTCGCTTAGATATTATTACTATAAACCTAGTGGAATGTTTGGAATTCGTTTTCCTCGAAAATCAGTCTGAGTTCGAAATGGCAAATTATCATCTTACAGTGACATTATTCATTAAAAAATTTCTTCCTATTGTTTAAACAATCAATTATTATTCATTTTCAACTCTTTTCTAATTATGGTTGAAAAATCAGCTTTCTTGTGAAATTAACATATAAATTTCATGTTCGAGATATCTAACAAACCTATTTTATTTCTTATTATCTATATTACCTAATAAACCCACAGTTCATATTCGTTTTCAATATAATTTATTCGAAAAGTTGAAATGATTTGAAATCTTTTTTTTCGTGAAATTGAGGAGTTACATTTCTCTTTAAAATATTAAATTACCTAAAGTCAACAAATTTTATTAATCGTATTTCTTTCTCCATTTCTTATTCTGATTCCCTACCACTGTGTGTCGCAAGATAATGTTGATTTGTTGCTGTCTGGAAACTGTTTCCTGTACTCTAATTTGATGAAATATTGAAAACGAATATTATTTTATTATTCAAATACTGAAAATCAAAATATAAATTATGTCACTTCAAAATAACAGTTGGTTAGACCGATCTAAAAAAAATAATTTTAGGCGAAGTGAAAAGAAAAATGTTTAATGGCATTTGTTTAACCAAATGTGGGTTTATTAGATAATACAGACTAGAATCTCGAACATGAAATTTATAAGTTAGTTTCACAAATAAACTGACTTTTCTACCATAAGTAGAAAAAAGTTGAAAATGAATTATAATTGATTGTTTAAACAATAGGAAGAAATTTTGTAATGAATAATGTCCCTCTAACGCAATAAACTATCATTTTGAAATCAGAAAACAGAATTCAGACGGATTCTCTAGAAAAACGAATTATTTATAGAATTTGTTTAAACAAGGGGAAATTAATTGTTAAATGTTCATAAACATTCCATAAGACTTATAGTAATGATTTCTATGCGAAAAAAAGATAAAGGAATGATTAGAACGGTCAATTTTCTGAAAAGTGTACATTTTTTCATTTAAGGGTAGTTTTCAGGGCACTATGGGGATGGGTTGGGGGCGTCAAATCCATATGTATAATAAGTGAAATTCTTCCTTGGAAAGTCCTCTACAAGTCCTATAAGTTTAACATAAGTTTTCCCAAACCCCGAACAATTATTCGAAAAATACCAAAAAATGTCTTCTTCCCATGTACATTTGAAGCCTCGAAAGGCACCACTAAAAATCAAACTTTCGAAAAAAAAATACGTGTCCACTTTGTTGTTGTTTAACAATGATTTCAAGTATTTGTTCTAGTTTTGATAACATGTTGTTAGGCCGAAACTCTTCACATTTCTTTTTCATGAAATTCTGAAAGTTTGTTCAGAGTCCGTGTCTATAATATCAAAATTAAGTCTTAAGCGTCCCATATTGGATGACTAACATACGCGATAAATATTGTATCCAGTTATGGAACATTTTGTTACCCCGCAGCGACGAAATGACTGAACATAATCACAAAAAAATACTTCCACTACGTATACTAACTTCTGCCTATAAAGTGCTGGAAATTAGGCAATCTAGATACTTTGATCGGCGCATTAAAACACGCTTTTATTAAAACGCACGCACACAAGCGTGTATAATGGGCAACTAAAAGATGAGCAGACGAGTATAATATCGAGAAGAGAGAACACTTCTGGCTTGCTCGCGGAGTATCCTTTGAGTGCGAATAAATTTCCAGGTAATCATAAAGCATCAACTCCGTCCCCCTTTACTAACTTGGCACCGTAAAACGATATAAGCGCCCCCTTCACCTCACTCCAAAGCCGTTTTCCTTTTCCTTTGGAACTTGATAGCATTCACTGCGGCGCACATAAAAGCCGATATTTGATAGCGAAATAAAATTGTGTATAGCGCCGATACCAACGATCGAATATATCTGTATATAACTACTGATGTATCGAATAATAACGAAAAGAATTTTATCCTAACCGTATGTATAAATGTCCTTTACGTCATGGACTGCTTCACTCGTATATCGCGTATAACAAACGTGTGCTGTTGTGTTTTTAACACAAAAGAAATCTGATGTGGCCAGGCACATGACTATTTGATCGAGATCGGCCATGACTGCATTAAAGTAAAACTAGTAGAACTACATAATTATGTCGATTAAAGCTGCGTTCGGATATTGTACGTGTTATTGGGTGTAAAAACTGTAACGGTGTACAATATCCGAACGCAGCTTATATGGACAGTAGTATTGTCAAAACATTAGCGTTTGACACTACCTACTGTCATTAGAATCAAAATATCTGACAAATCCTGGCGACTAGTTCTAATGCAGTACGACCGATCTCGATGAAGTTAAACTATTGATTGTACCAAAGTAGTAGTCATAGTCATAAATTATTCAGAATTTCCTATACTTTAATTTATTATTTAACTATTTCGACGAAAGAAGATTTCCTATCGAAAAAAATGAGATTTTTACGTTTGAAAATTTAATTATTCTGCTGTAAATTTTGAACACCCTGTATAAGATATCATGATGAACTAAACATCGTCTTATTTGGTTATGTTTCTAGTTTTGGACCACCAATCGTGAAACTCCTAGTTTCAACAATTACCGAGATATTCAATTTTAAACGTAACCGCGAAAATCACCAAAATATTAGTAAAATAAAAAAAAACTTAAAAATGGTGATATTTAGGTATAGGGAAACATTATCAAAAATGATGTATTTTGATACGTAGAAACCAAAAATAAAATAAAAATTATATCATTCCATTTAAAATAACAAAGTTGATGCCGACTTCCGGTGACCGGAGGTGAGAGTTAACTAATAATATTTTAGGTGAAGAGCTCAGATCGAGTAAATTCTAGTTCCAAAATTTGAAGTTTCCAGAAATAGTAGAACATGAGAAACTTCTAATGTACCAGTTCTGTGAGACACCCTGTATACTTAAATGTCATTTAAGTTTATATAATCAACAGACCTAAGTTAAAATTATTGTCAACGAGTTATTTCTATTATAAAACATCCGATACTTCCCTATTGGGTCAGTACAAATAAAACTACCAACGTAAAATGTAAATCTGCCGTCATATTAACTAAGAAAACCAAAGAAACTAACCTCAAATATCACCGTTTTCCGCTACTCTTCATAAAACGCTGGTACTCTATCGGAGCATCACGTAAATCACTCAAAATCACGTCGTGTGCACTTTGCATCAATTATCGTAAGTTATTTTGCCGTTTATCCCGTGAAAATCGCATGAAAAATAACGCAGTACGAGGAAGATCAACTTGGAAACGGCAACGCACTAACAACACTTCGGAAAAACAAGCGAATTTGCCTGCGTATTGAATAGCCGCTATCAACCGGTTATTACAGGTACCCCACTAGGCGGCTATTCAGAGCAATGCTAGGCATTGACTAAGAGGCGTGATTACAGGTATCTAGATTTGGTAGAAACGGTTCGCTATGATATTATTAAAGCCCAGACATTTGCATATTTGACATTTTTCTATTCTATGCATATTTGCATAGAATAGAATAACTAATAGTGAACATTTTGGTTATTTCAGTTCAAAATGGCCAATTTTGGACGATTCAACTATTTTTTTGCCGGTGATTCAAATTCATGAAGCTAAAATACGTACGTAAACTAGAGTGACCAGCCGTTCCGATTTGGGCGGGACCGTCCCGAATTTTGAGCTCTTGTCCAGCCTGATAAGGCGTCCCGATTTTTAAAAATGTTATTTTAATGTCCAGAATTTCCCATACACCAGGCATCAAACTAATGATTTTGTTAGCATATAAAAGTGTACCATACTTTACTTAACAAAATGACTCTACCGTATCCGAAAGAAACGTAGAGATCTTTTCTATCAAATTTTGAAAACATATTAAAAAAAAAGTGTAACGGTGTACAATATCCGAACGCACCTTATATTAACAGTAGGTATTGTCAAAACATTAGCATTTGACACCACTTACTGTCATTAGAATCAAAATATCTGACATATCCTGGCTAATAGTTTTAATGCAGTACGACCGATCTCGATGAAATAGAATTTGCTCATGCAGCTAAACTATTGATTGTACCAAAAAATTTCATAGTCATACATTATTCAGAATTTCCTCTAATTTAATTTATTATTTAACTGTTTAGACGAAATTCTAGAAATGGCGGCTTATTTGTAAAATCTTTCAAAAATTCTAAGACTAAACCTCCAGTTCCTTTGGACCCTTTTCAACAGAAAGCTTTTCAGCTCTAAGCTTTTTTAGTAGTTTCTCCGGAATCGTCGCCACAAAAACCGGGTAAACACACACACAGACACACACATCCATCCATACACACACACAGACTTTTTTTGTACGTTGGTCAAAAATGTTCAGGGGACCCAAAAAAACATATTTCCGATAATCTCAAAAAAATTTTTTGGCACGATTACAATACTTTACATACTACGTATGATAAAGTAAAAAAATGTCGATGACGTCATAAGTAAAAAGCTGTTGATGGTCGGAAATTGAATCAAAAAAAATCCATAGAAAGAACGCATACTGGTAATATATGGTGACTCTGTATTATTCAGTTTAATGGCGGACCTCAACCGTTTGGGATTACCCTGTGAATAAATTATGCGAAGGGGATAATTTGCGAAACGTAAAGGCGTACGTAAAGTAAAGTAAAAAATGTGCGTTTGCGTTCGCTTCCTTTAAAGTTAAAACGCATAATCCTGGCGCGCTTCTTGCTCGCGGAATTAATGCGAGAGTTGTACCTCAATAAATCTTCGATTCAAATGAACAATAGGAATGGCGCGGCGCCGAAAGGGCCGAAAGCTTTTGTGTGTATGTATAATGAAAATTCACTCTAATAGGAATTATACGCTGCTATGGATTAAGTAATAATTCAGCCGGTGTTCGCGCCCCTTATTTGTACGGATTACATTTTTCCTGACTTAATCTTCATGGTGCTTTTTTTTTTATTAAAGTTGTATCATGACAAACGTATGCATATAAAACTGCTACTGTTAATTTGGTTATTATTTGGGGTATTTCTAAAGTTTCATGTGTTCAATTTTATGTTCAATGCATCTTGTATGTTGTAAATGCCGTTATGTATGCACGTATATTTTTTCGTTTTGGATGTATAGCAAACAACCCCGATGACCTAGACTCTTAAAAATCATCCGAAAAAAACTTTGTACTTCTACGTGAAATTCTTGGAAATTTGTTGCTTGAAGCAAATCGGATTTATATTCAGAGCAAGAAAATACATCGAAAGCACCTGTATGCGAGTGTATGCGAGACTCGCATACACCTACTCTGTATTAAAATGGATTATTGTTGAGGAAAGACAATAGTAAGCTTGTGAATAGAAACTGGTTAGGCGTTTTCGATAAATGTGTTTATACGGAATGCGAATCTGGGTTCAAAACATGCGTATTAGGGTCATACCACTAAAAAAACGACCGTTTCAGCTTGAAGGATGATCACATTTCGAAAGTTTTCATGGAAACAATTAGAATAAGTATTAGACAATTTTGAAATAATACTAAAAATAATAGTTTTTATAGTGATAATTATGGTTAAATTGGTTCTTAACTGCCTCTACTATCACGTCTTAAAAGGAATGCATCGAACGGAAAATAGCATGAATAGCGTATCTACCGTTTCAATACACAATATCGATTGGTGTACACTTTCATTTTCTTCCTCTACCACGGTCTTAAAAATAAAACTTTTTTCATGATTTTCTTACAACATAACAGACCCAAAAATATTATCTCATATAACTCAGAAACGACATGTATTGTTCAATTTTAAATCCGTCTATTACGCGTATTTAATCAGGACATGCCATATATAATTTTGTAAATTTCACGCAGTAAAGGAAATAAAATCACAAAAAATATTGATGATAAATCTTGTAGCAGTAATTAATTTACAATAGGTGTACTGCAGTGAAGAACAATTTTTAATACAGTTTGCCTTTTTCCCTATTTTGTACTTGTTTATTGTGTTTATTAAGTTGCTAACCTTCAAATACAACACAGCTAGAGCCCTTATAGGCGAAAAAATAATTTTGGCCAGGTTTTTGGGTCAAATACCCCACTGTGAGTCGTCTAGTTTATTGCGTGGACACCCAAGTTTCAAATTTCGGTCACGTTCCTGCGCAAGGGCATAACTGTGGGCAATTATTGGCAGGGAGTGAGCATTTGCAAAGTCATTCTTAGCGGTAGAGGACCAGTTCCGTTAGGTAGTTCCAGGCATCATTAACTGCACAAATACCTCCCGGAGTAGTTAAACTTTAGTTTGGAGAACCGCGGACCATTTAAGGTGTACTAGTAGAAACACGTACACAAGATATACTAGTAGATGCGGCCGCACCTAGCCAAAGAAACCGTTGGATTTCCGTGCTTTACGCTGCAATAATTTTCCGAGCAACGGTACTTCTTTGCGCTTTGTGTTGAATAACTTAGGCAAGCGCTACTCTTTTCTTAATTACTGTTTAGTTTACTGCTCTGGTTATTTATGTAAGTAATTCTCGGATTTAGAAGTCGGGATTTACAATTCTATTATTGTTGAATATAAAGTTTATTTTCGTACATAGATTTTAGTGCACGCTTGCGAATATAAATGTGTATTTCGGTGGTAATGTTCAAGATCTGCGGAGCTGCTGAAAGATAAACGGGCGGATGTAGACGCCAGCAGATATTTGACCCTAATTTGGTGTTTGATATTGATTTTCGCAACAGCTGCCGTTAATGTTGAATGTACTCCAATTTATCAGGCTTTAGCCAGCCAATCGCTAAACTGGATCAATAAGTTAGTAGTAAATTAACGATTACGTTCACTCAGTATGTATCTGACAGAAGAGAAAAACTACCTTAAATGTATGAATGAATATATTCTGTGACTCGCTTACAGGATTAAAAATTAATCTAGTGAATCAGTAGACCACCTTATAGATAGATGGTCTTGTTTGTAAAAATACATTCAAAATATAGATATACCAGCTGCTTCAATTTCGATGTTCACCATGGGACCTCGCTTATTAGTGGAGACAGAGCCTATGTTTAAATTTGGCAAAGTTTCGTATTTTTGTGTTGGTCAATTATCTGAAAAGAAATTTAAGCTATCATTTTTCATTTTGAAGATATCCGCAAAAAACTGAAATGTTAAGGAATCGTTTTTAATTTTTTATTCAAAACCAAATGTAGCTAGACATTTGAAACAAAAAGATTCTGCAGCTACTTTTTTACAAGGAATGTAATATCATTTTTTAAATTGAAATAACATCAAAGATGGCAGCGTAACCATGGCTAACTTTTGTTTTTCTTATGGGCGCCATGTTGAATTTTGGCATTTTCCGATAGTCGTGTTTTTTTCTCATTTCCGTAATGTATAACATGTTAACATTATTTTTTAAAATAATGGTGTAATAATAAAAAAAAACCTTTAGGTACCTAACTGGAGCTTGGTTACAGACCGCCGGACTCGTTGCCAAGCAACGTCAACAAAATGGCCTTGAATCAAGCGGCGCGCTCAGCGTTGGGTTTGCCATTTAACCAAATAAACCTTAATTGTGGTTGATTGTGGATGTAAAATTCCGTTTACCAATAACGAAAAGCGTGATATGATAAGGGTTTATTATTGTACTCATAGAAATGCCCAATCGTACAATATTCCTAACATTGGACAGAAATTTAGCGGATCATGGATCGTTTAGTAAACCCCGCAATTCTTATAATCGTCATGGAAATGTTGAAAACGATCAAAGAGATATTTTGGAAATGGTGAACGTTAGATTACCATAATTTGCAATGTTTCAACTACTGGTTTTTAGATAAATGACGATCCTCGGATTTCTACGCGGGAAGTAGCCTCTAATTTGGAATTGCCGCAAAACACGTGTTTGGAGAGCATTACGAACAAATAAATTGAAACCGTACAAACCCCACACAAGTCAAACTTTGCAGTTGTACGAAATTATTTGAATCAACAACTTCCAAATCGCTGGATTGGTAATGGTGGAGTGGTGGAATGTCCTTCTAGATCCCCTGATTTAAGTCCTCTGGACTATTTTCTATGGGGAACTGTGAACGACGAAATTTATCACGATACTCGCAGAAATATCGAGGATCTGCGGGATCGAATAACAAATGCGGTCAATGCTATTCCGGGAAGAACAGTTAGAAGAGCATAAGATGTCGAAAAGCTGGCTCGGTTTTATGCCTTCAAGAAAATGGCGACCAATTTGAACATTTACTTAAAAAATATACTTTTTGTTGTATAACTTGCTTCTTTTACAATCTGAATGTTTTTAATCCAAAGCACTCTGGTCAGTCCGGCGCCGGCGGTCTGTAACCAAACGCCAGTTGGGTACTTGATAAGCACGACAAACAACGAGAAAAAGAAGAAAGTTTTTTTTATTATTAAACCATTGTTTTAAAAAATAATGCCAACATGTTATACATTGCGGAAATGAGAAAAAAACACGACTATCGGAAAATGCCAAAATTCAACATAGCGCCCATAAGGAAAACAAAAGTTGGCCATGGTTACGCCGCCATCTTTGATGTTATTTCAAACATTTCAGTTAACATTTCAGTTTTTTGCGGATATCTTTAAAATGAAAAATGGTAGCTAAAATTTCTTTTCAGATAATTGATCAGCACAAAAATACGAAACTTTGCCAAATTTAAACATAGGCTCTAACTCCACTAATAAGCGAGATCCCCATGGTGAGCCTCGAAATTGAATCACCCGGTATAGTAAAAAAATCATAATTAAAAACGACGATATTATAACCACCCATTTTCGAAATAGTTCGTAAGACATTACGATCCAGTCGATTCATTTCGAGATCCTTTTTTAATGAAACCTTTGCATCCAAGTCTCGTTACGGAAAGTTAAGATAGATATCCGCTTAACTTTTCAACTTTTATTCCCGGAGAAGATTAAATGAAGCTCAACTCGAAGTTCGAATGATCGCTGTTAATCTATCTTATTTCGAATTGTTTAAGGATTTTAAATGTACGACAATCCTCGATCAAAAAATCGCGAAATCCTTTAAAAATCATATCTCCGTCAAATACCCAAGGAAACCGTTAAAAAGAATCTCTCTATTCTCTTGCGGTACACACACACATAGTTCACAAGGGGCATGATTTATTTTGATTACGATGCTGCAAATGGAGCGTTACGCTTCGAGCGATCGATTCCAGATAGAGATAATAAATGCCCGTAAGAAATGCCCGCGCTACTAGTAGAATGGCGGTATTTATTTAAGACAACGTCTGCCTCGGCCGCGGCCGTGCTCCCACGACGTTCTCAGAGTGAGAGATTTGTGTACGTGCTCGCGGTGATAAATAACACTGTTTTCCAACACTGATCAGATCAGTTGAGCGGAAGGGAGTGGCTTAGTAAGATTCCGCGACATGCCTAGCAGCGTCTCCGATTTATAGCTTAAAACTTTAGCCACGCATAATCAAAATTCTTTTATGTATTATGTATTATGATCTCGACTACCTACCTAAATTAATAGATATGTTATTGGCTCCCTAGAGACATTCTCTAACCACAAAACATATGCTAAATTATTAATTGAGGCTCATTTTGCACTACAAACGATTTTTACATTTTGGCGGATGCGCCGGTCGCTATATTATTGCAGTAACTATGGCTCGCGAGATTAAAATTGCCGAATTCTTACAGTAACTATGGCTAGCGAGATAAAAATTGCTTAAGTTCTGCAGTAACTATGGCTCGCGAGATGAAAATTGCGTAACTTTTGCAGTAACTATGGCTCGCGAGATGAAAATAGCGTAACTTTTGCAGTAACTATGGCTCGCGAGATGAAAATTGCGTAAGTCTTGCAGTAAAGGTGCTCTTACACGACGCCACTTTTCGTATTGCGCAAGTTAAAAAATTTCGCAATTCTTATATTGCAATGTGTGAACAACGCTGCAACTATAAATACTGCGACACTTTCAGTACAGCGCGCAATTTTTTAAAGTTGCGTACAGCTAAAATGTTGCTGCGTGTAAACAGATACAAACATGGTACTAGCGCCACACAGAAATGGACCGACGCGCGACGTGTTGGTCCACTTCCACTTTAGTGGCGCAACATGTAGTAGATGTATATACGGTTGTGTTGGTTAAACATCGATAGTTGGCGTGTCCGATAGTTATCGTTAAAACTATCGATACTATCGATAACTATCGAACTTCAACAAAGTAAAAACTTATCAAATTGATATTTCGTAAATAGAGGATGCTAACCGATAAATATTCTCTAAACAAAAAGAACATAAATAAATATTTATTATTTCAACATACAATGTTAACAACAGAAACAAGTTAAAAAAAACCTTCTCTGAAAAGAATTTCGAATAAATATGTCATTCTAAAAAAAACAGATAGGTAAATAAATATTACAATAAATATTCCAACTAAAGTCCTCGTAAATAAACAACTGATTTTATGTTTTCCGCATAATGCACATTTAGCAATATTTTCATTCTACTTGTAATTCCCAACTCAACCCAACCCAAGACGAGACTTTTTGTTCGAATAATTTTTTTACGATCATAAAAAATGACATTGATGGGAATGTTAGGTTAAACTTAAAATGAAATTTCTCTACATTTAGATCCTCCTATTATCATTCTTGGGGACTTTTTCCTGTAGGTTCGACAAAATATGCAATAATACGCGGCAACGTTAAAATTTCAATAAGTCAGTTAAAGTAAATAAATAATAAGTAATAAATAAGGCTGTTAAAGTAGAAAAATCCACAAGTCTGCTTCACTTTATCCTCAAGTTCTGCGATAGGCTATAGTTGAGCCTTTTCCTACAATAGCGGCCTTGAATAGCTCATTAACAATTGCTCATAACACGCAGCTGCTTTAGTCCTCTCATCGGCATCAGAATCTGAATCCATTTTTTATGGAATAAACAACAACACAGTATCACTATCGCCGTATAAAACTTAATGAGGCAGAATATAAACACAACCACTACAGGTACGAGGGTGCGCAGTCGTTCCTTGAGCAATTCTTGACATCCGACGTGCCACTTTTATAAGTTGAAGCAATGAAAAGTGGCGTGTACTGTGTGAATAGCATCGCAACTTCAAAATGTGTGGCTGCCACTTGGCGCTGGCGCTAGTCGAAAGTGGCGCAACTTTTGACTGATTTTATCTCACGTGTGAACACAACATGCCATTTCATAGTGTCGCAATAGAATCTCTCGCAACAAAAGTGGCTACGTGTAAGAGCACCTTAACTATGGCTCGCGATATGAAAATTGCGCAACTTTTGCAGTAACCATGGCTCAAGAGATTAAAATTGTGGAAGTTTTACAGTAACTATGGCTCGCGAGATGAAAATTGCGTAACTTTTGGAGTAACTATGGCTCGCGAGATGAAAATTGCGTAACTTTAGCAGTAACTATGGCTCGCGAGAAGAAAATTGCGGAATGTTTACAGTAACTATGGCTCGCGAGATGATAATTGCGTAACTTTTGCAGTAACTATGGCTCGCGAGATGAAAATTGCGGAATTTTTGCAGTAACTATAAGAGGATTGAACGGGCATCTGTTTTAATATAATAAAGTGCAATTATCGTAAACAAAATTTTTATTGCACGGTAGTAATGCGCAAAATCGCTTATTTCGCAATTTATCCCCCCCCCGTTTTTATACGGTGGATTGCGCGCGGTACAGAATCGGTGTACGATTTAAAAATGACCGCATAAGTCTTCAGTCAGGAGACATCGAACGGTCGACTGAGACAAAAGAACGGCGCGTTGCGAGCGAGCTTTTACGATTTTCCGCGTTTTGTTTCGACCATAAAATCCTACTAAAACTAATCCGGGTTTACGTCTTTAATACGGTTGCCATTACCTTAGAAGGATATCGTCCTTGCTTGCTGCGTCGATGGATCGATGAGAAATCGATTTATGTTTATAGGTATACAATTTAACGGCTCAATATGCCAGCGAGAAGTTTCCGAAAGAATTACCACCAATTTGTCAATACTTTTAATACAACTTTTTATTGAAAATCGAGCTTTAGTTTAAAAAATCAACAAGCAATATTATTAGGACGGTTACACTGATGCTTAAACTGGAGCAAAGCCCTCAACTTCCGGTGCCCTGACGATTAGGAGTCGTAAATTGTCTGCTATTGCGCATGAGTTAATCCGAGCATGCACGGCAAAATATACGTACATACTGTGTGTGTGTGTGCCTGTTTTGTCCAAATCGATATTTGAGAGAGGCTCCTCTCTTGTGGATTCTTGTTTTTATCATATTTTTTAATTATTTTAATCCTGTACCCCGATCAAATTATCTCGTAATTATGAAATATGATGTTTCTACATACAGGGTGTCTCACGGAACATGGGGATCTCGGAAACTGTAAGAGCTACGGTGTCGGTTAAATAGGAGAAAAGTTACGCTTTCAACAGTTTTTGCTTTTTAAAATGTTTCAGAACCGGCGTACTAGGTTCGGCGAACTAGGTCCGGCGTACTAGCTCCGGCGTACTAGGTTCGGCGTACTAGGTCCGGCGTACTAGGTTCGGGGTACTTGGTTCGGCGAACTAGGTCCGGCGTACTACTGTTAAAGAGATGAGCCGGAAGATTAGCTACCAAGAAAAATATCTATCAACCTAATATTATAAGGTCGAATATCTTTATACCATACGATAATAGAACCATATTTTAATTATTGCAGCAGTATAATATTTTTGGTTGACTGAAAGACTGAAAAATTATCAAAGCACAACAAAACCGAACACTGACAATTGCAAAAATGTTGAGAAAATCAAATTTCTTGAACGTAAACAAGCAACGTTATATCACATACTCACTTTGGTATACAAATGTATAAATAAATAAATAAATTGTCGAAATATAAGTGTGTAACATTTTATTGTAAAAAAAAAAACGATGTTTTCCGCATAACTTTGTGAATGGTAATAAATACATCCCGTTACAGTGTATCCTGTGACATAACAAAAACTATTTTCGGTTACACAAATACCCCCATATACCATAAAACTTGGATGATTTATTATTTGAAATCGTTTAATGTCGTGCAATTTATCTAACCTGTCCGGAGTTTCGCGAACCGCACGCGAAAATTTCGCGATATCGCGTCTATATTTGCGCCCGGATCGCAAATACGTACATATATTTTCGCGGGGCGGGCGCGTATTTACCGATCTGTCACTTGCAACCGGTTAAAAAAATAAAGCGAAAAAAAAACGAGCAATATTGTCGTCGTTGCTCTCGCAGGCTTTCAAATCAAAACTAAGTTCACGGAAAAGTTCGATACGCGTCGTCGTATTTTCTGGTCGCGTTCGGTTAGTTTCGCGGCCTCAATTCTAACACGCGGTCGCGCCATTAAAGTATCAGCCCGGTTTACGACACTGGCATATGCTAAGCCAAACGCCCGCGCGCTCCAGTGGAAAACTAGTTTCTCTTATTCTTCCCGGTTTGTTACTATACTGTAGTACTGGAAACTGGAACCATAATATTCCGCCAATTACCACCAGAAGCTGTTCGTATTAATGCGCGGAATAATTGAATTTTATTCATAAAGTTCGTATGGTACTGCGTGGCCAGCCAAAGCAACAATTTTAAAACGTTCAAGAGTACCGACATTTGCAGCGTAAGGTTTTAATAGCTCCATCGAGGGTTCTATAATAGTGTACTTAAAACTTAAATTAATTAATGTGGATGTTTATTATAATATCTAACTATTATTCGTACTATTTACCTTTCATTTTGCTCTTCTCTGTGTTTTGACAATTTATAGTTCTGCAAGTAGATATGTATGTATGTTAAAAAATTAAACATTAAACATTAGTCGTACATTGTTATGATTTTGCGATTACGACCAAAGTATTTCCGACAAAAATTATTATCATCCACGATTTGGTCACTGATGAATTGGGTAATTAATTCTGAAAATTACAGCCGTCTATCTGTTCTGGTTTGTTCAGTGGGATTTTTGAAACGTGAGATTACGTTGTTTCTAAGTCGTAGAATGATATGATTTTGCTTCATGCGCGATTACGAGCAAAGTAATTGCGATAAAAATTATTATCATACACGCTTTGGTCACTGATGAATTGGGTAATTAATTCTGAACATTACAGCCCTCTATCTATTCTAGTTTGTTCAAGGAGATTTTTGAAACGTGAGGTTACGTTGTTTCTAAGTCGTAGAATGATATGATTTAGCTTCATGCGCGATTACGAGCGAAGTAGTTGCAAAAAATTATTATCATACACGCTTTTTGGTCACTGATGAATTGGGTAATTAATTCAGAACATTACAGCCCTCTATCTATTCTAGTTTGTTCTGGGGGATTTTTGAAACGTGAGTTTACGTTGTTTCTAAGTTGTAGAATGATATGATTTTGCTTCATGCGCGATTACGAGCATAGTAATTGCGATAAAAATTATTATCATACACGCTTTGGTCACGGATGAATTGGGCAATTAATTCTGAACATTACAGCCCTCTATCTATTCTAGTTTGTTCAGGGAGATTTTTGAAACGTGAGATTACGTTGTTTCTAAGTCGTAGAATGATATCATTTTGCTTCATGCGCGATTACGAGCAAAGTAGTTGAGATAAAGATTATTATCATACACGCTTTGGTTACTGATGAATTGGGCAATTAATTCTGAACATTACAGCCCTCTATCTATTCTAGTTTGTTCAGGGAGATTTTTAAAACGTGAGATTACGTTGTTTCTAAGTCGTAGAATGATATCATTTTGCTTCATGCGCGATTACGAGCAAAGTAGTTGAGATAAAAATTATTATCATACACGCTTTGGTCACTGATGAATTGGGTAATTAATTCTGAACTATACAGCTCTCTATCTATTCTAGTTTGTTCAGGGGGATTTTTGAAACGTAAAGTTACGTTGCTTCTAAGTCGTAGAATGATATGATTTTGCATCATGTGCGATTACGACCAAAGTAGTTGCGATAAAAATTATTATCATACACGCTTTGGTCACTGATGAATTGGGTAATTAATTCTGAACATTAAAGCCGTCTATCTATTCTGGTTTGTTCAGTGGGATTTTTGAAACGTGAGGTTACGTTGTTTCTAAGTCGTAGAATGATATGATTTTACATCATGTGCGATTACGACCAAAGTAGTTGCGATAAAAATTATTATCATACACGCTTTGGTCACTGATGAATTGGGTAATTAATTCTGAACATTAAAGCCGTCTATCTATTCTAGTTTGTTCAGGGGGATTTTTGAAACGTAGAGTTTACGTTGTTTCTAAGTCATAGAATGATATGATTTAGCTTCATGCGCGATAACGAGCAAAGTAGTTGCGATAAAAATTATTATCATACACGCTTTGGTCACTGATGAATTGGGTAATTAATTCTGAACATGAAAGCCGTCTATCTATTCTGGTTTGTTCAGTGGGATTTTTGAAACGTGAGGTTACGTTGTTTCTAAGTCGTAGAATGATATGATTTTGCATCATGTGCGATTACGACCAAAGTAGTTGCGATAAAAATTATTATCATACACGCTTTGGTCACTGATGAATTGGGTAATTAATTCTGAACATTAAAGCCGTCTATCTATTCTAGTTTGTTCAGGGGGATTTTTGAAACGTAGAGTTTACGTTGTTTCTAAGTCATAGAATGATATGATTTAGCTTCATGCGCGATAACGAGCAAAGTAGTTGCGATAAAAATTATTATCATACACGCTTTGGTCACTGATGAATTGGGTAATTAATTCTGAACATTAAAGCCGTCTATCTATTCTGGTTTGTTCAGTGGGATTTTTGAAACGTGAGGTTACGTTGTTTCTAAGTCGTAGAATGATATGATTTTGCATCATGTGCGATTACGACCAAAGTAGTTGCGATAAAAATTATTATCATACACGCTTTGGTCACGGATGAATTGGGCAATTAATTCTGAACATTACAGCCCTCTATCTATTCTAGTTTGTTCAGGGAGATTTTTGAAACGTGAGATTACGTTGTTTCTAAGTCGTAGAATGATATCATTTTGCTTCATGCGCGATTACGAGCAAAGTAGTTGAGATAAAGATTATTATCATACACGCTTTGGTCACTGATGAATTGGGTAATTAATTCTGAACTATACAGCTCTCTATTTATTCTAGTTTGTTCAGGGGGATTTTTGAAACGTGAAGTTACGTTGTTTCTAAGTCGTAGAATGATATGATTTTGCATCATGTGCGATTACGACCAAAGTAGTTGCGATAAAAATTATTATCATACACGCTTTGGTCACTGATGAATTGGGTAATTAATTCTGAACATTAAAGCCGTCTATCTATTCTAGTTTGTTCAGGGGGATTTTTGAAACGTAGAGTTTACGTTGTTTCTAAGTCATAGAATGATATGATTTAGCTTCATGCGCGATAACGAGCAAAGTAGTTGCGATAAAAATTATTATCATACACGCTTTGGTCAATGATAAATTGGGTAATTAATTGTGAACATTACAGCCCTCTATCTATTCTAGTGTGTTATGGAGGATTTTTGAAACGTGAGGTTACGTTGTTTCTAAGTCGTAGAATGATATGACTTTGCTTCATGTGCGATTACGAGCAAAGTAGTTGCGATAAAAATTATTATCATACACGTTTTGGTCACTGATGAATTGGGTAATTAATTCTGAGCATTACAGTCCTCTATATATTCTAGTTTGTTCAGGGGAATTTTTGAAATGTGAGGTTACGTTGCTTCTAAGTCGTAGAATGATATGATTTTGCTTCATGCGTGATTACGACCGAAGTAATTTCGATAAAAATTATTATCATACACGCTTTGGTCACTGATGACTTGGGTAATTAATTCTGAACATTACAGCCCTCTATCTATTCTATTTTGTTCAGGGGGATTTTTGAAACGTGAAGTTACGTTGTTTCTAAGTCGTAGAATTATATGATTTAGCTTCATGCGCGATAACGAGCAAAGTAGTTGCGATAAAAATTATTATCATACACGCTTTGGTCACTGATAAATTGGGTAATTAATTGTGAACATTACAGCCCTCTATCTATTCTAGTTTGTTCAGGGGGATTTTTGAAACGTGAAGTTACTTTGTTTCTAAGTCGTAGAATGATATAATTTAGCTTCATGCGCGATAACGAGCAAAGTAGTTGCGATAAAAATTATTATCATACACGCTTTGGTCACTGATAAATTGGGTAATTAATTCTGAACATTACAGCCCTCGTATCTATTCTAGTGTGTTACGGAGGATTTTTGAAACGTGAGGTTACGTTGTTTCTAAGTCGTATAATGATATGATTTTGCTTCATGTGCGATCACGAGCACAGTAGTTGCGATAAAAATTATTATCACACACGCTTTGGTCACTGATGAATTGGGTAATTAATTCTGAACATTAAAGCCGTCTATCTATTCTAGTTTGTTCAGGGGGATTTTTGAAACGTAGAGTTTACGTTGTTTCTAAGTCATAGAATGATATGATTTAGCTTCATGCGCGATAACGAGCAAAGTAGTTGCGATAAAAATTATTATCATACACGCTTTGGTCAATGATAAATTGGGTAATTAATTGTGAACATTACAGCCCTCTATCTATTCTAGTGTGTTATGGAGGATTTTTGAAACGTGAGGTTACGTTGTTTCTAAGTCGTAGAATGATATGACTTTGCTTCATGTGCGATTACGAGCAAAGTAGTTGCGATAAAAATTATTATCATACACGTTTTGGTCACTGATGAATTGGGTAATTAATTCTGAGCATTACAGTCCTCTATATATTCTAGTTTGTTCAGGGGAATTTTTGAAATGTGAGGTTACGTTGCTTCTAAGTCGTAGAATGATATGATTTTGCTTCATGCGTGATTACGACCGAAGTAATTTCGATAAAAATTATTATCATACACGCTTTGGTCACTGATGACTTGGGTAATTAATTCTGAACATTACAGCCCTCTATCTATTCTAGTTTGTTCAGGGGGATTTTTGAAACGTGAAGTTACGTTGTTTCTAAGTCGTAGAATTATATGATTTAGCTTCATGCGCGATAACGAGCAAAGTAGTTGCGATAAAAATTATTATCATACACGCTTTGGTCACTGATAAATTGGGTAATTAATTGTGAACATTACAGCCCTCTATCTATTCTAGTTTGTTCAGGGGGATTTTTGAAACGTGAAGTTACTTTGTTTCTAAGTCGTAGAATGATATAATTTAGCTTCATGCGCGATAACGAGCAAAGTAGTTGCGATAAAAATTATTATCATACACGCTTTGGTCACTGATAAATTGGGTAATTAATTCTGAACATTACAGCCCTCGTATCTATTCTAGTGTGTTACGGAGGATTTTTGAAACGTGAGGTTACGTTGTTTCTAAGTCGTATAATGATATGATTTTGCTTCATGTGCGATCACGAGCACAGTAGTTGCGATAAAAATTATTATCACAC
Organism: Aphodius sticticus; assembly: GCA_963966075.1. Classification (NCBI taxonomy): domain Eukaryota; kingdom Metazoa; phylum Arthropoda; class Insecta; order Coleoptera; family Scarabaeidae; genus Aphodius; species Aphodius sticticus. The sequence goes on along the minus strand of OZ014508.1, from coordinate 624,765 downwards.
ACGCTTTGGTCACTGATGAATCGGGTAATTAATTCTGAACATTATAGCCCTCTATCTATTCTAGTTTGATCAGGGGGATTTTTGAAACGTGAGGTTACGTTGTTTCTAAGTCGTATAATGATATGATTTTGCTTCATGTGCGATTACGAGCAAAGTAGTTACGATACAAATTATTATCATACACGCTTGGGTCACTGATGAATTGGGTAATTAATTCTGAACATTATAGCCCTCTATCTATTCTAGTTTGTTCAGGAGGATTTTTGAAACGTGAGGTTACGTTGTTTCTAAATCGTAGAATGATATGATTTTGCATCATGTGCGATTACGACCAAAGTAGTTGCGATAAAAATTATTATCATACACGCTTGGGTCACTGATGAATTGGGTAATTAATTCTGAACATTATAGCCCTCTTTCTATTCTAGTTTGTTCAGGGGGATCTTTGATACGTGAGATTACGTTGAGTCGTAGAATGATATGATTTTACTTCATGTGCGATTACGAGCAAAGTAATTGCGATAAAAATTATTATTATACACGCTTTAGTTACGAATTAGGCAAATCGAAGCAACGCAAATCGAGACACTGGTGTTGTATGGTTCTCAGTCTATTGCAAAAAAATCAGCTGACGAAACTAAGACTCCACCATGTGGCGACAAGATAACGCCCCTGCCTTTAATTCTCCGCAACCGTACAGACTTTCAACAGACTTTCAGTCTGGACTAGTCGCCTAGATGAGGCGGATTATAATTTTCTAACTCGCCTCACCGCCGCCTCCGCCAAATTGGTCGCTCAAGCAATTTCTGGCGATTCCACGGTCAATTTGCCACCGGATAAAAAGGTATAGGGATGGAGAGACACACACACACACATAGTCTGAAGTACGCACCACAGGTGGAGAACAAACGCTAGCGACTCGCGACCGTACTTTATGCCAGAGAGGGTAGAAAGGTGTTAAATGATTATCCGACCATTTAGGCAGGCAGCCATCTCAGTGCCCGGGTGTGTCCGCTGTCCCGGTCGAACGCTTTCGCGAGCGTCGGAGAGTGAACAGAATTAGTTCGGACTTTATTAGATTATATAAAGCGATATGCTCGCCCCAGTGGAGTGCAAAAACCTGGTAAACATCGGAGGGGCGGTAGGAGGACGGTTTGTGTACCGCATCGTGTTTGGTCAATATTTTTAAAGCCGGGCGAACTTTATTAGTGCTGTGTATTTTTTTTTCGCTCGGCTCGTTCGCCGCCTGTATGGGTACCTAGCCGCGCCACGATACGTCGAGCTGTTCGTTGAATTTCTCTCATTTTTAACACGCCAAGCTAGTTATATTACACCTGCCGTCCTGCGAGGAGTTTATTTGGTTTTGTTGTTAATTAAATGTAGACGTACTAGCTTTTCTTTAGGGTGTTTGGCAGTTTTTATGGTTAATATACCTTCTATGCAGTAAGCGAACCAGAGAATTTCTAGTCTACTAAAATTCGAATTTACCACCATACTATAATAGATATATATGTTCTATAGTCTTAAAAGTTTATAACGTATGACTTTAGAGTGGTATTTAAGTAGGTACACTACTAAGACGGAAACAAGGTCCTCATAAAACCTTTACATCAAACAACGTGTATATTCTTTATATTAAAGACCGGGTCACGGTATAGTTAGGTTAGAGCAAGTTAGACATTATGTCCGTCTAGATATAATCCGTGTTCATCATCCTTCCAACATTATATGAAAGGATCTGGCGAGCGAGCGCCGATAAAGTAGAGAACGGTCGACGAGATAAAAACTAATGTTCTGATAGCCCGACCAACATCTAGCAGCTCATAATGCCGTAAATTAAACTGCTACTGCGATCGCCTCACTACCGCTCTTGGCGATGAAAAGAAAATCCCGTCAGTGTCTATCTAGTTCTTAGCGAGGTTGATGCCCGACTATTTCCGCTTGCAAGACCCGAGTAATAATGACTTTACGACCGAACGAAATGAACGCGTATACAGCTTTCTACAAACACAGTTTGTAGTAAATTTAATAATTTGACTTGAGGTTCTCTGGTAGACACCTAAAAAGTAGCCCAACTTTGGGATACTTTTTTAAACAAATTGCTATAATGAATTAATACAATGAATTAAAAGCTTGTGAACTATAATACCTAATATTTTGCAATACTTTGATGTTTAATAACTTTGATAATGAATGGATTTAGATGATTTTTGTCAATATTTTGTCAACACAACAAATTCATCAAGATTATCACACGCATTTGCAATTCGTAGAACTTATTATACCGGTAATATCAACATGATGTTTTGGTGGACACCATGTGTTGCGACACCTTGTGGAATACTTCGTCAGATGTCAGGGTCTCAAGTAGTCTGATACAAAGCCGTATTATCATTTCTCAATAAATTGGTTTCCTATTCATTCCCATATCTGAATGTTTGTAATAATTGCAGATTTACAAATAAACCTTTGAAATTTTAGCGTTTAATGTTCAATAACATTTGTGAACTTTCACCAATTTTGATTATTTTTTAGGAGAAACCCCGGGAAAACAAAAATAATGTTCTGGTGGCAATTGAGATACCCTGTTGTGGAGAAATTAAGGACTTTGGTGAGATTCTAAAGAAATCTGTGCAAGGCCTAATAAATTATTTTTTGATTTGTTTTAAAATAATTTTTTGTGCGAAATCGGAATATTCATAAAGCGTGTATTACAAACAATAAAATGGTGAACAATATTTAAAAAAAGCTAAAATTGCAATTCTCTATACAAAATACATGCATAAAATTAAATTGTTTTGCCGCTATAACAAGCTGAAAGCTTTTTTTTTCAAAATTGCAAAGGCTTGATACTCTTGATTATTTATAGTTATTGAACATTACAACTAAAATTGTGTTTATTGTTTTACTGCTAAAGCTGTTTTTACAAAATTCAGAAATTGGAATGAATCAAAAACAAAAGAATTTGGGGATTGATACAGCTTTTTAACAGTCTACTTTGAAACCTAATCAAATTTTTTTCCCCCACAGGGTTTCTTACTCTTGGACCTCCAAAACATGACGTTGACTCTCCCGGTATAACAACTGTAAGAAGTTGCTTTTACAAAATTCCGAAGGCCGGTGATAATCATGATGAATTTGTTTACTATTCCCCGAAAGAATCATTAAAATCGCTAAAACATTACATAAGTTATTCAACATCAAAGGCTCAAAGTGTCAAATTCCACTATTCACATTTATCACAAAACATTCCATAACTTCAAAAGGCGCAGGAGGGGGCAGCTAATTCTTTATGTTTCTTCAAGAACAATTATTAAACTAACAAATATTCAAAAATCAGAGACATGTAATTTCATGTATTTTTTTAAATCGTTACAAAAGAAATATAAAACAACACAATATTTAACAGAATACAGTAAACGTCTTATTATAAAAATGTTTAACGAACTTGTGGGTGATGACGCCATATTAAACAATAAACAAGAAACTGATAACACGATACTAAATTTTGAAATGCTACGTGTTATTTTTCGTACTTGAATAGGTGTCGAAGTTTGTAGTCACTAACATGGACTACTTTCAGGCTCTTGCAGTCGCGGGGATACATTCGCAACACGACTTTTTGTTTGAGTGCGATTAGCTATGTATATCCAACTATCGTTCCAGAAAATATTGGAGGTTTAACGCCATTTTTAATTTTATAGTATATGTCAAGAATGTATACACACAAAAAAGTGATTATTTGGAACGAGAAAACATAATTTCTTGAATTTATTTACTAGATTCAAATGCATATTTACTTGGATGTAGAAAGTTAGGTATATACAAGAAATGCCACATACTCAATCTAAGTAAAGTATTTTTTCAGATAAATGCTGTCGACAAATAAATTCTTTCTTTATAAAAACCAATATTGTATTGAAAGAAGTAATTGAATTTTTCGTCCCAAAAATGTCAATTTCTCCAACGAAGTAATAGTAAATCCATCCAAGTGCGTAGTTACTTGATCCAAGAAAATATCAGACATTTAATATAAGTAAGTATTGTTTACTGAATAAAAACCCTCCAATTATTTAACTGAAGTGATTCTCACATCTTTCAAGTAATCCCTTTCTCTGGAATAAATATGCGCATCGTGATTTTGTCAAGGCTCGCGCGCCCGCGCGTAGGGCTGGCGCCGTAAAGGAGCGTAACCTACTACGAAAACAACAACGAAGTGCGCGTAGGGGATGTGCCCTGTGATTAGTGTACAATGAACGTTTCAACACGGAATAGTTTGATGTAACGTACGCAACAGTTTAGAACGAGTAAGTAAATATAACATACCTATCTTGTTAATTAGCAATAGAAAACGTATTTGTGCTAAATCTTTAAAATTCTTACATTAAGTAGCTAAAAATATTTACCGGGAATAAAAATATATACTTCATTGAAGACTGTTTACTTCTTCCACCAGAGTAACAACTTTTTTAAATCTAGTAATTATTCCAAGAAATAAAATTTCTTGGTTGAAGTCAATAATCTTTCGCGTATATACGAACCTACCAACAACTTCATCCAAGTAATTCTCTCTTCGTTCGAGAGATCACTTTTCTGTGTGTAGGTTTGGCCCCAATGTGCGACGGTTGTATCGGTGTAATAAACTCTACAAGAGACGGTAGAAACATTCTACGTTTTAAAACTCCTTTTCTAATATGAACTCATGGAAATATAACAATTTACTCAACATAAGCACCTAAAACTACACGTTCTCTATACTATATCCAAATTTCACATTCTTAATAAAGCGTTAGCGAAAATTATCCCGGAGAATACCATAGGCTATAAAACCGAAAAACTTGCTAAAACTTTTTCACGGGTAAAAGTAAAATACTGTATTCAGCTTTAGTATTTGACGTGCCCTAATATTGTCAACTGAAATTCGCCGGTCGTTTGTTTTTTTCGCGTCCGATTCTCGATTGTCAATTTGCGAAAAGGCAGTAAACGACAACTTAATCGTTTTAAGTCCATTTAATTAACGGCATCATTGTTTATTTTCCAATTAGCCGGCTGGAAATTGTCGGTCTCGCTGTCGCTCAACGCCATTCCGCATTTAACTGGCGACTTCGATGTGCGCTAATCGATAAACAAACGCGACGAACGCTAATTTATTACAGTTCCAAAGTCCTCACGTTTTCCAAATAAGACTCCTGTACGAGTAATTAATTATATAACCTTTTAGGCATCGGGAAGCTTTTAATTATTGGGGGGATTAACTAAAAATAAACCACGTAAATCATGTCTCGGTCTGACATAATTTGTATGTTCCGGCGAAGAATATTGAAATATTTAAATGCGCCAACAGTGAGCTTTAAATGTTCTACAGATAAAGTTCGACTTCTATCCGACTCGCCTGAAAAACTCGCCGAGCTGTATGCAAATGAGAGTGTGTGCGAAACGAGTTCGAAAAGTAAGTAAGCGAGTCCATTTCTTGCATCGGATTGAAATCGGTCGCCCCAACTTTTGATTTATCTTTGTCAAACTGGCGCACTTACAGCGCACTTGCAGGTCTTCCAGTTTAATTGTAATGGTATTCCACGTCTATAGAGCTAGTTCAGTAATCCACAGCGTAAGTTAGTTGCATTAATACGGAATGAGAGTCGACTTTCGCGTGTAATTTAGAAATTTAAACGAATACGAGATGAGGTTAAAGCTAAAACTATCTAAAACAGTTTATGCTGCGCTCTCGCCGAGTACTGTATAATATGTACTGCTGGGTGCTTCCTTACAGTAATTTTAAATTCATTAGATTTGGTTTAAGTGTTGTAGGTTTCGTATGGCTTATTTCGTAAACCATTTGAGTGCCTCAAGCGAGTCTCAAAGCTGTTGGGTTCAAAATTCTTTTTATTTAAGTGCTGGTTTACCATCCAGATTTTTTTAAACTGTTCATTAATGTGATGCTTTCTTGTTCTGACACAAGCTTTTGATAAGGTTTGGCACGAAGGATTGATACACAAACTAAAGAGTATGCTACCTTTACAATACGTCGAGCTGCTAACATCATATATATCTGATAGACTATTCAGAATAAAACAGATCGATGAATACTCGGAACTAAAAGAAGTAAAAGCTGGGGTACCCCAGTGTAGTGTATTGGGACCAATTCACTATCTACTATATACAAGTGACCTACCACAGCTGGAAAATGTAATAGTCGCCACATCCGTAGATGACACGGCTCTAATGGCAGTGGGATCAACTATTGGAGAATCTACTAGGAACCTTCAACAAGCTAGTAATAAAATATATAAATGGACCAAAAAATGGAAGACCAAGCTCAACGAACTGAAATCTATCCACATTAACTTTACAAACAAGAGAATCGAGGACATACCTCATGTCAAGATTAACGACGCTATAGTTCCATATGCGAACACTGCAAAGTATTTGGTTATGACTCCGGATACAAAGCTAAGGTGGAAAGAACACGTTAAGAAGAAAAGAGTAGAGCTTGGCCTCAAATACAGAGAACTGTACTGGCTTCTGGGAAGAAACTCTCAGTTGTCAGTACAGAACAAACTACAAGTTTACAACCAAGTACTAAAACCGATTTGGCAACACGCCAACCAACTTTGTGGTGTAACGCCAAAAAAGTCAATATACAAGGAATCCAGACATTCCAAAATAAAGGACTAGGGAATATGGTTAACGCTCCTTGGTACATACGGAACAGTGACCTGCACCGTGATTTTGGTGTCCCACAAGTCATCCAAGAAATAAAAAGATTCGCCACTAAGCATGAATCTCGCCTAAGCCATCACGACAACGTAGAGACCCTGCAGCTACTGGACAACCAGAATCTAATAAGAAGACTAAAAAGAACTAAACCCTTCGAACTCGTGAATCAGTGAAATGTGTAAAAAGCAGAGCACTGTGAGTGAAGTGTTAGTGCTTCTTGTTTAGGACAAAGTAAATATAGGACATCAGTGGATAGCCTATTAGAGATAAGTACCTAGTTTTAAGAATTCAGATTGAAATTATGAACCCTTTGGATTAGTTTCAACATGTTAAGCATCTTATGCTTATTAAAAAAAAATTAATATGAGGCAATTTTAACTTGTTGTAACTTCGTAGTTTCAGATCACAATTTTCTGATATAATCGGAATCATTAAGATAAACAGGGGAGTTGCTGTTTAAGAAAAATGTCGATTAAGTTGAAAACAATTGACGGTCGGAAATTAAGTTTGATTTAAAATTGTGTATGACCGAATTATGGTATATATTTTACATGAAACATCCAAAAGGAACAAATTACAAGTTTCTAAGTTTAGAACTTTGAAATTTCTACACAAAGAAAAGTGATTATTTGGAACGAGAAAACAATTTATTTACTAGATTCAAATGCATATTTACTTGGATGTAGAAAGTTTGGTACATACAAGAAATGCCACATACTCAGTCTAAGTAAAATAATTTCTCATATAAATGCTGTCGACAAATAAATTCTTTCTTTATAAGAACCAATATTGTATTGAAAGAAGTAATTGAATTTTTCGTCCCAAAAATATCAATTTCTCCAACGAAGTAATAATAAATCCATCCAAGTGCGTAGTTACTTGATCCAAGAAAATATAAGACATTTAATATAAGTAAGTATTGTTTACTGAATAAAAACCCACCAATTATTTAACTGAAGTGATTCTCACTTCTTTCAAGTAATCCCTTTCTCTGGAATAAATATGCGCATCGTGATTTTGTCAAGGCTCGCGCGCCCGCGCGTGGTTCTGGCGCCGTAAAGGAGCGGAACCTCGTACGAAAACAACAACGAAGTACCCGTTGGGGATGTGCCTTGTGGTTGTGATTAGTGTATATTGTATACAATAAACGTTTCAACACGGAATAATTTGATGTAAGGCACAGGTTAGGTTTCATCCAAGTAATTCTCTCTTCGTTCGAGAGATCACTTTTCTGTGTGTACTGTAAGAAACTTGGTCCAATGACAACAATAAAATCGTCCTCAATTTATAGATAGATAATCAGCTCGGTACGGTTATTACTCACTGCTGCGTAGTGAGTCCCTTCTGCAAACATTAATGTTGATTCCCTTTCTCCAGAAGTAATGGCCCTACCGAGGACAATTAATTACTACAGAGTAAATGCAAGCAGTAATTAAACAAGTAGGAGCTGCCCTGTAAATCATTTACGACCGATACTTTTGCGCGGGACTGCATTATTAGCTTTATGAGGGTAATTTAATAACCCCCACAGCAAACTTTTCAACCTCATTACATTTGTACGACCTTAAAATTATTTAATATATTCCACCAGGGAAACCACTTATTCTTTATTAGTACTTAGTTTGTTTTTTGAGCAAGAATTGTGTTACATGCTAGCCTGTAAGCTTTATTATTGTATACTAGACGGATTCAGCATTGGAAATTACTGTCTGAAGTCTAAACAGTGCCAAGAAATGAAGTTACCCTAGCCAAGTTTATATGTACAGTACACCCTACTACATACTATGGATAAGTTCGAGGTATCATAGTAAGGTATCTTCGACGGCGTTGCCGAAGTTTAAAGCAAATTTGCCGCCGCTGTATTTAGTGAGGGAGCAGTGAGATTTCAGTTTACTTTCGAGATAATGTATTCCCCAGTGCTAGTAGTAGAATCTTGTTCGGGAAAAGCGGTGATGTATGATTTTCCTGATTAATTTGAGTGAACAGCATTCAACGAGACTTTGCTTTACAAATACTATATTATAATTATAAGAGAAATGAATATCCTTTCAGCGGATTTAGGATCACTTTATCTGTATAATACTCCTTGCATGTAGTGTTAACATTACTTAAACTATATATTACTTTTTTTTAGCACTATTCTTACGATATTATATTACAAACGTTATATCCAATTCAGCTGTGACCAAGGCATGAATACAAATTATTTTTGATCCATCAACTTTGGCGTAGTCTTGCTCAAATTCTAAAAAAATTTCGATGTTAAACCAGCATTGGTAGATGGCTGTAATTTACAGTATTTATTACCCAATTCATCTGCGACCGAGGCATAGATAAAAATAATTTGTAACCCATCAACTTTGGATATTGTCCCAAATAATGCAAAATCAGAACATTTGACAAACTAAATTTGCACAAATTCTAAGTTTAAAAAATTCTGTATAGTAAACTAGTAGATACTGATAGAAATTTGTAATTCACAGTATTTATTACCCATTTCATCTGTAACTGAGGCATACATACAAATATTTTTTAACCCACCGACTAGGGATATTGTCCCACATAATGCAAAATCAGAACATTAGAGACTCCAATCTTGCTCAAATACTAGGTTTAAAAAATTCTGGATGGTAAACCAGCATTGGTAGATGGCTGTAATTTACAGTATGTGTTACCCAATTCATCTGCGACCGAGGCATAGATAAAAATAATTTGTAACCCATCAACTTTGGATATTGTCCCACATAATGCAAAATCAAATCATTTGACACACTAAATTTGCACACATTCTAAGTTTAAAAAATTCTGTATAGTAAACTAGTACTGATACAAATTTGTAATTCACAGTATTTATTACCCATTTCATCTGTAACTGAGGCATACATGCAAATATTTTTTAACCCACCGACTAGGGATATTGTCCCACATAATGCAAAATCAGAACATTAGAGACTCCAATCTTGCTCAAATACTAGGTTTAAAAAATTCTGGATGGTAAACCAGCATTGGTAGATGGCTGTAATTTACAGTATGTGTTACCCAATTCATCTGCGACCGAGGCATAGATAAAAATAATTTGTAACCCATCAACTTTGGATATTGTCCCACATAATGCAAAATCAAATCATTTGACACACTAAATTTGCACACATTCTAAGTTTAAAAAATTCTGTATAGTAAACTAGTACTGATACAAATTTGTAATTCACAGTATTTATTACCCATTTCATCTGTAACTGAGGCATACATGCAAATATTTTTTAACCCACCGACTAGGGATATTGTCCCACATAATGCAAAATCAGAACATTAGAGACTCCAATCTTGCTCAAATACTAGGTTTAAAAAATTCTGGATGGTAAACCAGCATTGGTAGATGGCTGTAATTTACAGTATGTGTTACCCAATTCATCTGCGACCGAGGCATAGATAAAAATAATTTGTAACCCATCAACTTTGGATATTGTCCCACATAATGCAAAATCAAATCATTTGACACACTAAATTTGCACACATTCTAAGTTTAAAAAATTCTGTATAGTAAACTAGTACTGATACAAATTTGTAATTCACAGTATTTATTACCCATTTCATCTGTAACTGAGGCATACATGCAAATATTTTTTAACCCACCGACTAGGGATATTGTCCCACATAATGCAAAATCAGAACATTAGAGACTCCAATCTTGCTCAAATACTAGGTTTAAAAAATTCTGGATGGTAAACCAGCATTGGTAGATGGCTGTAATTTACAGTATGTGTTACCCAATTCATCTGCGACCGAGGCATAGATAAAAATAATTTGTAACCCATCAACTTTGGATATTGTCCCACATAATGCAAAATCAAATCATTTGACACACTAAATTTGCACACATTCTAAGTTTAAAAAATTCTGTATAGTAAACTAGTACTGATACAAATTTGTAATTCACAGTATTTATTACCCATTTCATCTGTAACTGAGGAATACATAAAAATATTTTTTAACCCCCCGACTAAGTATATTGTCCCACATAATGCAAAATCAGAACATTTGAGCTCTAAGCTTGCTCAAATACAAAGTTAAAAAAATTCTAGATGGTAAACCAGCATTGGTAGATGGCTGTAATTTACAGTATTCATTACCCAATTCATCTGTGACCGAGGCATAGATAAAAATAATTTGTAACCCATCAACTTTGGATATTGTCCCATATAATGCAAAATCAAATCATTTGACACACTAAATTTGCACACATTCTAAGTTTAAAAAATTCTGTATAGTAAACTAGTACTGATACAAATTTGTAATTCACAGTATTTATTACCCATTTCATCTGTAACTGAGGAATACATAAAAATATTTTTTAACCCACCGACTAAGTATATTGTCCCACATAATGCAAAATCAGAACATTTGAGCTCTAAGCTTGCTCAAATACAAAGTTAAAAAAATTCTAGATGGTAAACCAGCATTGGTAGATGGCTGTAATTTACAGTATTCATTACCCAATTCATCTGTGACCGAGGCATAGATAAAAATAATTTGTAACCCATCAACTTTGGATATTGTCCCATATAATGCAAAATCAAATCATTTGACACACTAAATTTGCACACATTCTAAGTTTAAAAAATTCTGTATAGTAAACTAGTACTGATACAAATTTGTAATTCACGGTATTTATTACCCATTTCATCTGTAACTGAGGAATACATAAAAATATTTTTTAACCCACCGACTAAGTATATTGTCCCACATAATGCAAAATCAGAACATTTGAGCTCTAAGCTTGCTCAAATACAAAGTTAAAAAAATTCTAGATGGTAAACCAGCATTGGTAGATGGCTGTAATTTACAGTATTCATTACCCAATTCATCTGTGACCGAGGCATAGATAAAAATAATTTGTAACCCATCAACTTTGGATATTGTCCCATATAATGCAAAATCAAATCATTTGACACAATAAATTTGCACAAATTCTAAGTTTAAAAAATTCTGTATGTAAACTAGTACTGATAGAAATTTGTAATTCACAGCATTTATTTACCCATTTAATCTGTAACTGAGGCATACATACAAATATTTTTTAACCCACCGACTAGGGATATTGTCCCACATAATGCAAAATCAGAACATTTGAGCTCTAAGCTTGCTCAAATTCAAAGTTTAAAAAATTCTGGATGGTAAACCAGCATTGGTAGATGGCTGCAATTTACAGTATTTATTACGCAATTCATCTGCGACCGAGGCATAGATAAAAATAATTTGTAACCCATCAACTTTGGATATTGTCCCACATAATGCAAAATCAAATCATTTGACACACTAAATTTGCACAAATTCTAAGTTTAAAAAATTCTGTATAGTAAACTAGTACTGATAGAAATTTGTAATTCACAGTATTTATCACCCATTTCATCTGTAACTGAGGCATACATAAAAATATTTTTTAACCCACCGACTAGGGATATTGTCTCACATAATGCAAAATCAGAACATTTGAGACTCTAATCTTGCTCAAATACTAAGTTTCAAAAATTCTGTATGGTAAACCAGCATTGGTAGATGGCTGTAATTTACAGTATTTATTACCCAATTCATCTGCGACCGAGGCATAGATAAAAATAATTTGTAACCCATCAACTTTGACGGTTGTCTCACATAATGCAAAATCAGAACATTTGACAAAGACAAACTATGCTAATAAGAGACGTTTTAAATTTAAATTTGTGTAGGTAATCAAAAGAAAACCAATCTTTTTAACTGCTAAAATTCAAAACCGGTATTTATGGTGAAGAAACGTTTTTGCTGAAGAGTTGTTGGTTCTATTGCTTTCATAGCTTGCTTCTAATCTTGGAATTGTTCCTCTTATCATTTTTTGTATGTCACCCAGTTTAGTTTATGTTGAAAATCTCGCCGAAATACAAAAGGAAATAACAATTTGTATTCCTTTTCACCAGATTCCACCATATACATACTGTCACCCAATTTATACTAATACCCGCAACACGAGTGTGAAATTTTCTCAGCGCTTGACAGGAAAACATCCGCTACTATAACATACTTCAGTCTTGACACACAAAATTGCATCAATCTGTTTTCCCAAACAAGCAACTTGAAAAAAAAATAACATTTCCACGCAACACGTAAATTTATATTTTCACCAATAGAATACGAGAGTATAAATCGAATTTAAATCGAAAACGACGCAAATACAGCGTATGATTCCGTTATTAAATAAAATCGGTAATGCGGACCGTGCATTATGCGAAATAATTTCATTAATTTCCCTGCGACAAAGTGATTTTTCAGCACGGACGCGCAACAACAAAACTGTACCATCTGCATTGGAAAGTGTAATCAATTTAAAATGTTTCATCCATTACCGGCCGGTTTGGTGATAATGTTTTTCGAAAAAAAATGTATATATATATATATGGACCCAGTGCTCGTGTCAGATGTGATAGATTCGTTTGTTGCACGTGGCAGTTACTTTTAACTCCTACGCAACGTTTAACAGTTCCGGACGAATTTCACGCATCACTTTCATTGCATAACGAGCCCTCGCGAAAAGGGCTTTACCGGGGCGGCAAAACCGACGCGTGGAAAAACAAATTGACGGCTATACATTGTGTATAAATCCCTTTTGTGCGTTTGCCATTTCCGTCCGTTCAAACAAATAAATTATAAGTACCGGAAACTTTAGCATCACGGAACACTTTTTACACAATACAATGCAAAAGAGAAGGATGTCGTTAATATTTAGGTGTATATAGTTAAGGCTAATTTACTCTGTACTACTTTCGTCTTATTGTAGGTATACTTTATGCACAGAGAAAAAGAAATTAGGTTCAATCAAAGAAACCACTCTTTAGAATTGGATCGGTGGGTGGAAGACTAGAGTAAGTCCAAATCTGGCGTTTTTTTTTATGGGAAACTGAAGCAAACTGTGTAATTTGATATCTGTATATTTTACTGATTTGGTCAAAAACGAAAAGTTGGAGTAAATGTCCTTGGTAGTAGCTCTGAAGTTAAATCTTCGGTAAAAAAGTAATAATAAATTAGATATTAGTCAAAACATCGGCTGGACTTGTTCTGTTCTTCCACTCAACGACAGTTTATTGGTAATTATCACTTATTTAATGATAAAAATTAGGCTATTAGAATGAATTGAAAACAAAAATACATAAAAATTAAAAAAAACTGCAAAATATCTCATAAACAAAATAAACAGACATTACTTACAGTCTCATTTCATGAGTTTTTGAATAATTCCGTGTAGCAGCTGATTTGTGGATTATGAAGAAAAGAAAAACTAAAAAGTGAGGAACTATTGTTTCTGAATGAACTTAACAAATAAATTTAAACAATAGGTACATATTTCTCCTAGAATTATTAAGGGGAACCGCCACCCCTGGAAGCCGAAACATGATTCGTCAGTTTAAGCATGTGTTACAAGCAGGGCTGCGGAGTCGGTAAAAAAATTCTCGAGTCCGACTCCGACTCCACATACTATTCGTGGTCCGATTCCGACTCCAGAAAAATTGCATACAAAAATATTTTAAAATAATTCTGTGTAATAAAAATCTTACATGTAAATAATCACAAATTTGACACAGAATAATACAACCGAGCACTATTAAATTTGCTATGAAAACAAAAACACTACCAGAAAAAAAAGAAACAAATTTAATAAATAAAATTTTTCGTTTGAGTATTCTGATTGTATTAAACATAATGGGTTGTGCATATCAAATTACTCACAAACAAATGCTGAATCCATAGGAAAAAAAGAAGTTTTATTTATGTCCAGCGAATTTGTTCGCAAAAATATTTAAACTGACAATCTAAATGTAAATGAAAACGACCTATACGATATCAAAAAGACCTATTGATCGGACCACTAATAAAAAGTTATTTATAAAATGGAATTTCTCTGTTTTTTCAAAATATCTCTGAAATCATTAAGTTTAAACGGTTTTCTCATTAGAGAACAATCAAATCGGCACGACTTTGTCCAATCAATTGACTTTCTATCTCTAATAATAACAAAAGCACCCATAAGACAGCGTAAAATACGAAATAAGATTCATTCTGATAAACAAAATTAAGTGCAATATACGTTTATAAAATTGTTGTGAGGGACAGAATAGCTCCAACTAATTCTCCTGCAAAAATGCCCCTAAATCATTTTTAATTATTTTAAAAGCTAAAAATAATCATAATTATGGCTACAGCTAGGTATAACTTCTGAATAAATGATACTACATTGAACTACGGTGCTACTTCTCAATCTCATTTTAACACTCTTGTTAAAATTTCATTTTTCAAATTTGGGTTAGATTACTTTTGTTAATCGTCTTCACTTTCGTTTGGGCAGTGTGTTTTGTTATTTGATTATTTACATATGTATGTAGGGTAGGTACTTTGTAAAAGACCTAATAGAATATTTGGTTTTAATTGTTTACTGTCTACTGAGGCAACGTATGTGTTTCGTATGTGTTTTTCTACAGTAATTTATTAAACCTGGATTTGGAGTCGGAGTCAGTACATTTTTTCCGACTCCGACTCCTCTAAAATTTGTCTGAACTCCGACTCCACGACTCCACAACCCTGGTTACAACTACAAAAATATATTTTATTTAGAAAATTAAATATGCTCCTGTTTTACACAAGTAACTATATTTCATTGGCATTTCATCTCAGGTGTAGTTTTAAAATCATCAAAAAATGTGATTCGGACATCTCCCAGCAAATTCCAATTCGATTGATTTGAATTTTTTAGACAATCTTGTGATAAGCTAGTCCAGTACGAGGGATTTTTTCGACACTCTTATTTTTCGCAATTTGGCACGCCATTGAACACTTTTTAGTCGACAATTTTGCTTTGATTTGACGAATTTTTTGTTGACTGTAATAAAAATACGAAAAAATCTTATGGTTTACGTTTCAGAAGAATTTCAGAGAATTATAATTTTAATATTTTTGAAAAGATCGAGACGTTTTATACAAAACGGCTGTTTTAGTTTGATGTGTAAAATTTTGGACTTGTTCTATTCTTCCAATCACCGATTCAGTAATATACACTGAATTAATATATTTTATGGGAAGAGGCATTTTTGCTGAAGTAGAGTTAGTTATTATATACACTATATTTTAATAAATCTTCTTTAAAATCTAGTTAGTTTCTTCTGTACCTATGTCGTTTCTTTGTCACACCTACAACAATTACACTGTATTAATTTTATTTTGGTTTGCAGATTACTAGAGATATTACTGAGGAGATAAGAATTGTATAAAAATAAGAGGAGAACTGTTCATCCTAGAGCTGCGAAGACGAAGTTTCAAGATAAATTTTGTCAGTGGAGTTTATTATATATTGTAACAGAAGGTTTGTTCAATAATGTAACAGAAGATTTGTTTATTTTATATTCAGTGCTTATGAACATCGTTCTTACGTAATATTCTTAATAAATTGACTAATGGTACTTTTGTAGCTTTTTCTTTCGAATACTCATACATATAAGAAACTAATAAACCCATTATTTCAGTGTCAAGTTAATATTTTAGGCGCTTCCTAATAGACGTGATTGGACAATTTTCGATACCTCTTTGCTCCCACTATTTTCACACTATCCTACTCTAATAATAACACGTATTTCTACAGTACAAGCTATCGAGCTATCAAATCCTAAATATCTATGATTCACGTAATATGACTTTGTACCAATAAACGAAATACACCGCGAACAGTAATAACAAGACACACAATGAAATACCTCACGATGAAAACAGTTTTCACGACCTGTCTGGACCGGTGGCGTGCCTGTACAAAGACCCAACATAAACATTCTCAAAATTGTGACTCACCGCGTGCAGCCGCGTCTCAAATTCACTTAAAAATCGTTGTTGGCCTCATTGTCCACATCACAATCACACTCGCACAAAGAACAAACTTTAAAAATCGATAACATCGGCGTAAAACGGAGCCGAAATGCTGATAAAGCGCGCGCCATCTTGACTGTCAAACTACTAGAGTCCATACGGCATACGGGTAATATTGCAAGGCCCGCTTGTTTTTTGTTTCGCGTCGTTGTGGGCCATAGAGTATACGTAGGTAATTGATTAGAGTGCGCGCTTAGGGTAGGGATGTTATAGTGTTGTTGTCTATTGAGATTTTGAATTGAATCATATTATATTGATGATATTATTATATTATTACGTATTTTTATTTCTATTTTGCATTGTTGACGTATAAACGAGTACAATGCGTTTGAAATTTGGATCGTATGACGCAAATGATCCATATCGCGATTTCTACGGTTTTTGAACCGAGACGGTTTTGACAGGTGCCTCAAGTTTCAAATCTTGCAAATACGATTTAAAACAAAATAAATAAATAAAACCCATTCGGTTCTTTTCAGGAATCCGTTTAATTTAATTATAAAATTGCAATAATCGCAGAAATAACCATTGATATTTCTGTACTGCGCAGTGAACGACAGTCGCTTTGAAGTAAGAAAATCTGTAAACAAAGAAAATGATGTCTACGTCCGTGATTTTAGCATACAAGAGGCTGCATCACTCCCAATTATAAAGTCAATTATTGAAAAAATTATGATAGCGTTAACTTTTTCTGATTAAATGGCATTTTATTAAATAAGGTTTATACGGAATATTTGGATATATAAATCCTGTGACCATATACAGGGTGAGTCACTAGAGTCGCGGTTGTCGATACTGTATTTATTTTAAGATATAGAGCAAACTATTTATAATGCCTGTTATCATTCAATATTTATGAATATTAACAAAGTTGTCTTTCCAACTGTATCGAGTAGCAGCTGTGTAAAGTAAAACTAAAAAGTGAAACTAAAAGTAAATAAAAGGTAATTTAGAACATATTTAACCAGATTTATCCGTTATCATTATATTAACAATTTCATATGACTTTTTTAAGTATATTTAGTATAGACTTTAAAAGAAACAGCAAGCTCGGTACTGAAGTCTCCAAGATGGTTTCAAGAAAGGCGCGTTTGAGTGGTACGTAAACGCTCTTTGAGCCCAAAATAACACAACATATATTAATGTGAATATAATTGTTGTTTTCTTGAAAAATATGAATGCGATACAAGAAACCTAATGAGAGCCTTTGTTTCTTTCGTTCTTTCGTTATTTCATTTTTTTTAAGTTCAACAGAAAATAACTTCTGTGCTGAAAATATTGTTTTGTAGTTCAGTCATTCTAGATTTTTGATATACGTTGTATTCGGAAGATTAATTGCAAATTCTGCCTGTCAGATTTTATCCTTCATTCCTTAAATCTCACTCAATCTCACTCACTTGCATGTCACTGACCGTTTGACAATAGAACAAACATTTCTAATGTCATCTGACCGGTTGACGTAAAATCGCACAAAAATACTTCAATATAGTATACAAAATTAACCGTTCATTTTCTCGTATATGTTTCCCAATCCTTTTGATGGTAAATTTTGTCTGCTACATTCTAGAATTGACTAAAAAGTAAGGCCATAACTTTTTACTTGATTTTTTTTTCTGGATACAAAGTGAAGTAAAGAAAAGACTAAAGTAGTATAATGCAAATTAGCATTTATATAAAAATTATCGATGTGTAAGAAATACCTTATGGTGCACATAAGGCATACAGAAGCGGTCTGAAAGTAGCAACGCGATCTAAAAATTATTAAGTAGTAATGTGGTGAAACAAAAGCACCGCTGGTTGAAAACGGTCAGTTATAATAAAATCCAACGTTTATAGTTTGTTAAATTCAACACCGAATTATAAAATGTATTTACTTAAATCAATACAATTAATGCATGTGGGCGGTAATAGGTTCTTTTTTCATATTGGTGAATACTTTGTATTAAACTTTTGTAATTTAAAATGAACGAATTTGGATCGATTATTATATTAAACCGTGGATCAGTACGCATTCATTTCACCACAAATAATTAAATGGCCGAAATAAGTTACACAGATTTCGGTACGCTAATATCAATATTAAATTAAACATCACAAATTTAGGATTTATGCTTATAATCAAATTTTGCGTTTGCATTTTCACAAACTTTACCAACTAACCTTTACAATAGATACGTCGAGCTGCTAACATCCTATATATCTAATAGACTCGGAATAAATTCAGAATAAAATTCAGAACAAAACAGATCGATGAATACTCGGAACTAAAGAAGTAAAAACTGGTGTACCCCCAGGGTAGTGTATTGGGATCAGTTCTCTATCTACTATATACAAGTGACCTACCACAGCTGGAAAATGTAACAGTAAATAATCTACTAGAAATCTTCAATAAGCTAGTAATAAAGTATATAAATGGACCAAACAAATGGAAGACCAAGCTCAACGAACTGAAATCTGTCCACATTAACTTTACAAACAAAAGAATCCAGCACATAGCTCATGTCAATATTAACGACGCCATAGCTCCATATGCGAACACTGCAAAGTATTTGGGTATGACTCTGGATACAAAACTAAGGTGGAAAGACCACGTTAAGAAGAAAGGAGTAGAGCTTGGCCTCAAATACAGAGAACTGTACTGGCTTCTGGGAAGAAACTCTCAATTGTCAGTAAAGAACAAACGACAAGTTTTCAACCAAGCACTAAAACCGATTTGGTTATACGACATCCAGCTTTGGGGTTGCGCGAAAAACTCCAATATACAAGGAATCCAGACTTCCCAAAATAAAGTGCTAAGGATTATGGTTAACGCTCCTTGGTACATACGGACCAGTGACCTGCATCGAGATCTTGGTGTCCCACAAGTCATCCAAGAAATAAAAAGAGTCGCCACTAAGCGTGAATCTCGCCTAAGCTATCACGTCAACGTAGAGGCCCTGCAGCTATTGGACAACCAGAATCTAGTGAGAAGATTAAAAAGAACTAGAGCCTTCGAACTAGTGAATCAGTGAAATGTGTAAATAGCAGAGCACAGTGAGTGAAGTGTTAGTGCTTCTTGTTTAGGACAAAGTAAACATAGGACATCAGTGGATAGACTATTAGAGACAAGTACCTAGTTTTAAGAATTCCGATTTAAATTGATGGTTAATTTTATAGATTAGTTTCAATATGTTAAGCATCTTATGCCATCTAACGAATTTTGTACAGTGCACCTGAAAAAACAGAATACCTGAAACTTTTGCGTGTCCCCAAATAATTTCAAAACTGCGCGATGGCCACACTAGTTCGCGAAACAATGGTAAAATCGATGAACGTTCGCGGAATATGGACAGTCCGCAAAACAACTAATGAAAACAGTATTTCAACAAACGTCTGGTTCACTATCCTCTTTAACGGGCTTCAGCCGGTGCGCGCAATCCTGAAGATTCATTAAAAGTAATCTTCGCGGTCATAAATTTCCACTGGATGCTCTTTTTCCCACCACGGTTTACCCCCTCCCCCCCTAACATCTACCATACTCCTGCTTGCGCGATGAATATGCATGAGTGGAGGGCATTTTATTAATTCGCAATAAATAAAATCGGTCTCTTTAGTCGCTTTTTCGTCCGGGGTTAATGCATCTTATCGCGCGGCTGATTTATTTTCTGCGCCCGGTCGTTCGCTCGGCAAACGTTGCGACAACCGAAAAAAAATATATAAATAAATTTAATTAACTACCTCGGAGCGAGAGAATTTGCAAAGTGGTCGCGCGTTTCCGCACCTTTGCGGCTAACAAAACGGTGCCGACTGACGCGCCATGAATTACAACGAAGTTTTAAAATGCCACTGTGGGTTTTTATGTGGCCGAATTTGAATTAATTCGTCCAACGCTCTTACATTGTTAATTCCTACAAGGTTGTATATGTAGGGGAGACCGGGGCAGATTGGGACACGGGGCACATTGGGATACTTTAAATTCACCGCCTTAATGACTTGCGATTAAATGCGCATTCAATATGCGTCAGTGAATGTAAACAATATCCAACAAAAGTTTCCAGCACGTTAGTGTCGAAACTACGTTTGTTGATGAATGTATCAGATTTTGGTTAACCAAGTAAGTATTTTCTACGTCTGTTCGTAAGGCTATACACAAGTTTATATGTGATATTGTATAATATTATGTATATTCATACAATTATACATATATTCTTCATACATTACCGCTATTGGCGGCTACCAAATCATAACCTTCAAATTTCTAGAATTTTCAAATTCACAAAACACGTGTTGGTGCACATTGGGAAATTTCAACTGGGGCAGTTTGGGACAGGGAAATTTATTTATTTATGCGAAATTTACTCAAATATGCCATTAGCGCCTCGGTGAATCATATTTGAGGTTAAAATCGTCTCTTTTCCTTGTCGGCCGATATTTGAATAATAATTTTAAAATATTGTTATGCTGGTTTTGAATAAATTCCTCAACAACCATTGTAGGTAGTTCATAAAACACTTTGACCTTCACAAGGTGACACCATACAATGAAGTCGCCGTTAGGCTATATGTTCATTGATATTTTTGTTCATAAAATAAGACGTTCTATCACCTCTCCAATAGTCGGGACGTGGAACAACATAGTCTGTATAATAATATAAAAACTCAGGTATAGTCTGGAATGACAGAGGGCAAGATTTTTTCGATAGATATTCAATTTAAAAACATGATTTTTTTTTATTTTGAAAATGTGATATTTGTGTTACAAATTTTGAACACCCTGTATAAGATATAATAATGAACTTAACGCCAGTTTGTTTGTTCATGTTGATGGTTTGTACTCACCAAACATCAAATTGGTATCTTCAATAATAACCAAGATATTCACACTGTACCAATGTGCCCCATGCCTGTCCCAATGTGCCCCGGGCCGGGGCACATTGGGACAAACTGCAAATTGGAAAGAAGTTATTATAATTCCAAAAATACTTTATTCAACCTAAAATTTCCAGTGTATATACCTGGATAAATGTATATATTAAGTAGTGTTGCCATTACCAACCAGTTATTGTGAAAAATAATGCGGATGTCAAAATCCGTCCCAATGTGCCCCGGCTTCCCCTATGTTACAAATATGAGAAATCATTCAGAATTTCGTCTAGTTTAATTTATTATTTAACTATTTTTACGAAATTACAGAAATGGCGGCTGATTTGCAAAATCGTCGAAAAATGGTAAGAGTTAACCCTTTTGAACAAAACTTCTTTCAGCTCTAAGTTTAGTCATGAAACTTCTAAATATAAAGTTTCGTCACGGTACCTTTAGTACTTTCTCCGGAATCGTTGCCACAAAAAACGGCTATACACACAGTAAACATAATAAAATGATCTCAGGGTTGTTTCTATTCAATACAAATCGTAAATATTTATTTACTTGTTACTAGGTTAAAATTTGAAAACAAACCGGCAAT
This sequence comes from Aphodius sticticus, assembly GCA_963966075.1. NCBI lineage: Eukaryota > Metazoa > Arthropoda > Insecta > Coleoptera > Scarabaeidae > Aphodius > Aphodius sticticus. The sequence continues at coordinate 602,670 of OZ014508.1, read as the reverse complement.
GTAAGCAAAACATAATTTAGCCTTTAATACATTTCAATTATTTAATCTCAATCGTGCTAAAATTTGTTTACCTGCGCTAATACAGTAATATTCAAATATGTATGCATGTAGGTGGTACATAGGTAGTCGGAATTGAAATGATATGACCATATATTTCAAATTATTTCATAAAGTTCTTTTGATATATTTATTTGATTCAAATCGCTCGCTTATTTGGAATTTAATTTCAATATGTTGGATGTTTTAACAACCGGATATATGTACACAAAATGTAGGCTTCATTAATTAATAATCTTTTTGACAGGATTCAACTGTTCAGTCTATATATTTTTTAGTGGCCCTTTCGTTTATGCACAGGGTGTGTAGATTTCGTTATTAAGTTCGATTTTGGTAACTATAAGAGCTTAAAATGGACCAAAATGTTAATTACTCGAGAAGTAAGTCAGACGTCACATTTTGCATGTGATGTCAAAAGTTATTACCGATGATATTTTAAAGCAGAATGCGAAAATACTAACATTTGTTCTAAATAACATAAATTTAGATCTTATTTTGCAACAACCATCCTCAGAAGAAGCAAAACATGTAAAAGATCTGAGAGGTGATCTCAGCTATTATTTCACACAATCGTAAAAGCAATACACCCAATTGAAGATAACAGATATAATAATTTCTATTTCTATAATAATTTCTATCATGTGGTAGATTTTTGATATTTTTGTTCGTTTTTGACGGTTGACTGTCAAAAAAACGATGAACGTCGCTAATAAATAATTTGGCACATGTAGTTTGTTTGTATTAACTGGATGACAGCGACATAAACTGTCACCTACGTCGACAGATATAAAACTAACTAATTTTAATAACGTTACTTCTTTAAATTTAGTGGCAGCATTGAAGAAAACGGTATACAGCACTCGTGAAAAACCACTTTACTTACTTGTATGTCTTTCAACAGTTGGCTGCGCGTCGTGCGGAAATCCGACATACGTGTGAGCGAAAACACGTGGTATCTTCACTTGCACTGTAATATACTATTGTTTATAATTTGATGTATTAACCTGCGAGAGATGATACATAATAGGGTATTTGACAGTTGACAAATATGGCTTGTATTATGGTCATCCTAATAGATTTTACAGTTTGAGAAAACTATTTTTATTACTTTTCAAAAAAAATATGCTTTATTTCTATTATAAACCTAAATTAAAATTGAATTTTATTCACGTCCTATCACGTGATTGAAAACGCTCTGTAATTGGCTCAGTCTCCAGTGACGTCATTCGTTAGTACGCTTAGAGCGCGTTCTGTTTGTCAGGGTAGGGGATGGGGAGAGCAATGCTCAGATAACCTGGTCGGCTGTCTCTCTCTTATATGCAGATAAACGCCGTATTACGTTAGTCCGCCTATTATGCAGCGCGTCACTCTCACCGTACAATACCGGGTTATCCGAACGCGTGCTTCTCCCGTTTGAATTTAATAGCACGAAAGCGCCATGTAAACATAAGTTTGTAGGTTAGGATAGCCCTAACCCTAAGCTGTCAGATCAGATAATACCTGGTTCGAATATACGATAGATAACTTGTTCTAGTCAGTTTTACTAATGTCGAAGTAATCTTCACAACAAAAAACACTTGTAATGGCCGCTATTTATTTCATTTGGATTTCTACGAGCCAACCACTTTCTTCGCAGTTTCAAATCTTGCGGAACAGCAACAAATAGTTTATCCGGAGTTTTTCTTGACGTACTTCTGCATTGTGGATTTATACACCATTTATAACCCATTTGTATGTAGAAATTGTGAAAGAACACATTATACAACACAATTACCAAACGGCGACGATGCCGATGCTGAGAGACCATATGGGCCAATTTGACATCTACTATCGGGTGACGTCACACAACAGAAAGTATAGTTTTGGCGGGACTTTTTGTGATTCAATTTTTAACGCTGATTTTTATGAAATATTGAGGAAATAATTACGAAAAATAATGCATTTTACAATGTAGAGTGAAGGAATAAACACACCAAGATGGTTTTCCAATAATAGTCAAATACCCTATTACGCTCATTATAGATGCTCGTTTTGTAGGACCTACTAGCTGTAATGATTCCTCTTGAATTGTTTTTCTTTGCTGAAAAGTATGTTGAAATATTTAATTTCTACTGTTCCCAGTAGGTACTGCTTTCAAATTTCTTCTTTATGTGCAAGCTAAACTCGGTAATACTTTCTCATTTATTAAGAAAATACAGAATAATTTAGCAACTTATTAAAATCCTCTTATATTCAGAAATGAAGCCAATACTCTTTACTAGTTGGAAAATCAAATCTTATAAGGTAGATAGGTCTCGAGGATTTTCCAAGTCCGCCTTTACGAATATCAAAATAATTGTCTAATTAAGCAAGTTTCTTTTGCGTTCTCCGTTCTAAAGTTCAAGTTTTGTCGGATCGGAAAACTTTAAATATCGACATAAACAAACTTGAGGCGGGATGCGAAGTCAGCCTCTCCCTGTTTGTCGGTTGGATGAAATAAGAGAACGGCTGAGACCGACTAGTATTTGTAAAACTTGGTTTGGCTTGGGATGGAATTTGCTCTCTCACTCTATCGTGGGACAAAGAATGATTAAACAACTAGTTTGCCCTATAGAAAGTCACGAAGTCCCTCTCTGTGAAATAAATATACCGTAGGGCTCGGTGGCTGAGAATGCCGGACAAACAAACGGAACTTTGTGAACTTTAATATTCATATTCTATTTGGCTCGAATAGGTCAGGTGCGTAAATAAGTGACCAACCGGAACCTTTCTCTGTTTTGTCTGCCTTTTGATGTTTATTTTGTGTTTGCGAGTGCAGCAGGACTATAATAGATGCGGTCATAATTATTTACTACTAATTCCTGGAGCTCGAAATCATTTCGAGAATGTGATTAATTAATTAGTTTGTTGTCACACGTTTGTGTGGCGGTGGATGGTGGTGTAAATCCCGGCGAGATTGCTGAGGAATGTGTCCTGCTAAATACTTGACAAACTTATGGCACACCGATTAATTAATTTAACTGCGCTTGCAACTGAAACTCCCGGCGTAAATTTGTGCAAAGCATTCTTGCTGAAACATTATATAAATTAAGTATATTATTATACAAGTTTTATAAGACGTCAAATTGGCGCACGAGTTGTTTTGGGCACGACAAGCGTAGCGAGGAGTGCCCAAATGGAACGAGTGCACCAATACGTCTTATAAAACGAGTGTAATATACTATTTTTTCTACTTTGCGTCATTAATTTTATATAAGTTTAGAAATTGTGGTTACTATATCGCGCTAAATTAGAATCTAGGGTATTTTGCGGGTACCACGTGGCAGCACTGTAGTAACTGTCGACTTCGTTAAGGATGAGATCGATGAGATAAAATCATGACAAAATCTAATTGTGAATAATTTTACTCTACTTTAGCCTACAAGTTTGAATAAATATTCAGCGAGGTCGCAACGATGATCATAATGGAGCTTGGGGCAACACTTTTAACCCTACTGTGATAAATACATGAAACTTAACCTAAAAAGTTAACAATTTTAAAATAGTGGTTTCATAAGTACAATAATCAGAATAGAAGTGTTTGGCGGTTTGACTGATTAGTTACTTCGAAGAACAAGAACTTACTAAAGAATTGTTATAACGCTTAACGTTTAATAGCGGTGTCTACCTAATTCCGCTACGTAGCCGCTGCGGCTTATATATTTACAAGAACTTATAATTGAAACCCCAATTCTAATTTCGGCAAAGTAGTTTATTAGAATAAATTATACTTAGTAAAATTACATGTGATGGAGGTAATACAAATACGTTGCACACAACCAGAACTAAGACGAAGTCGAAAGCGACGGACAAAAACGAATACGAATTGAACCGAGCATCCAAGCGTCCAAAATATTACCGAAAACTTATACGTTACATAAACTAAGAAATCCTCTACACTTTAAATGTACTATAGCTTCGTACGTGTATGCTGATAAACCATTTATTGCGCATATACAATCTCGCAGCCGTAATTAAAATCGTTCGTATCTACGATGTAGGTTTGATCTTCGCTTAATACCTTATTAAAGTAAATGTGGTCCTTGAATTATATATGAAAAGGGGATTTGATGTTTAGTTGAAAAGAATGATAACGATCACTTACTAGAGTCGTAAAACATCACCGTAAACGTCACGCTGGCGTATTTTGATGAACACAGCAAAACTAAGAAAGGCCCCAATCCTTTGGCCACACTATAGCAGGCTACACCCATGTTTAAATATGTATAGAATATTGATATTTCGCAGTTTATGTGATTGCAAGCGATTAAGAAGATGCAGTGTGTGGTTATGTTAGGTTATGTATTGTACGTTTGACATATGGCATTTGATATCACTGTGTACCAATCAGACAAAAATGTTACTGTTTTCGGTATTACAATGTGGTAATTGTAACACCGAAAACAGTGTTACAATGTGTGCATTGTGAATGCAAAGTAGAAAAAAATAATTTATTAAATAGGATAATTTTGATTTTATCCAGTAACTTCTCAGAACGGAATAACTCTATCTTGTTGTTCTCTTCCACTGTCTCGCCAAAACAAAAAAAAAATGCCAATACATGTATGACACATAAATAAATTGGTATTTGTAAAATTGTGAACGAGAGAATGAAGTCAATATCTCTCTCGCAAGCGTGATTGTTGCTCCCATTGTGTCATCGCACTGAAAGAATCCGAACGCTGTTTACATATTGCACGGCGTAACTGATAAATTGAACAAAGGGCTCGCTCGCTGCTCGCTGCTCTTTTTCGCATCGGTGAATATATTCGAGCGCGAGTACAAATTATGCGACGAAGACAGAGGGCAAGCAGAATCCCTGAAAAAGTTTCGCATTCAGCGGCCTTGTAATACGTATTCCGGCTGCATAATGCGCCAAGGGCGGCGCATTCAGAACGGTCGCGCACCGTATTTTTAACCAGTCCGTGCTTTTCGCGATTTTCTCATCATTTCTACCTATCAGTGGTAAAAGGAAGGAGACAATCAACAGCAGGCACGCCATATACCCCAAAGAAAATCAGGGTCTGATTTGAATCAACAGATTGCATGCGGATGTTGCAATAATAGCAGACAAAAATCACTACGTCATGTCTTCACACAGAGGTGGATTTTGAATAAGAGGGATGTTTTGAGGGCGTTGGAACTGATAATATTATGATGATACTATTATATCTATTATATTTAGGCTTACCATACGTCCCGGTTTGACCGGGACAGTCCCGGTTTGTGACATCGGTCCCGGTGTCCCGGCCGGTTTGGTATTATTTCCCGGTTAAAATTCTTAACATACTATCACAGAATTCTATCTTAGTTGTCAGCAATTTGAAATATTTTAGAAATGTACAAAGAGCGCAAATCAATGCTTTTAATGCTGCCTTTTATGAGAAAGATACACATTATCATGATTTGAAGGTTATCAGCAACAAAGTGTTAAATAGTGACTAATCGATTAATGATTGTAACAATATTTCAACGCAATTCCACTGTTTCCAATTTATAGAATGAATGTATCTCTGATACAGAAAAATGTTTAAGTTTTACAAAAATTGCTTATCATTTCTCTGCTGAACGAAATTGTAGATGAAAAACATCCATATGACAATATTATGTAGATTGTAGAGCACTGACTGGAGGAAATTTATATTTTACTTGACTACATGGATAAAATGTTTATATTTAAAAATAAATGTTTGAGTAACTTTCTATCATACACAAAATTGTAGGTTATTAGTTCCGTAAGTCATACATGAATGCTCCGAGGCGAACTACTGAGGTGTCTTCATTTGAACATGGAATATACAATTCGGTGTTATGGTTTAGCAAAATATTTATAACTTTTCCAAAAAATGACTGCATAATTTTCTACCATTAGTCGAATTAAAGTATAATAGAGGTTGTATAGTCCTTTGATATTGATTTTAGAATATTATGTGCAGGCTGTCCCACGCTATAAACAAAGTATATTAATGGGCTTAAGAAATCAAATTTACTTTTTTTTCCATACATACAAGTTGCAGACATACGGTCTACAGCAAGAAAATATGTTGATGCTTACACAATATTCCACAACAACGTACCAACACAAACTTATGTTTGCTTAAATGGAACACTAGGTATATTATTGCAGTTTTCAGTAAGATTTTTATCCTAATTGTTTTGACATTAACTTATTTTTCTCAACTGTTTCTGAGATATTGTGAAATTAAAATCAAAAACAAGCATTCTTCAAAAAACCTTTCCGGGGTAACTAACAAGGATAAAACATAGGAACTAATTTTTTGGATGGTAAAAGTATCGCACTTTTCGGCAGTTATTATTGAGCTGCGATTCTAATATGACTTATCCCGAATAACTTGACATTTGCTAAATAATGACAAACAGTTTAAGAATTTTAATTGAAACGCCTTATATTTCTTGACTTAAAACAATCGACAACAGCTAAAAGTTATTAAGCATATAATTTGATATTTGTCACTTACACAATACTTTCATAAGAATAAATAATTAAATAAATGGATAATTGTAAACTGAATAAATAATAATTATTTCAGTACGATTGTCAAGAGTGCACATGTCAGCCTTCTCAGGTCAATGCGAATAAGTCTCGAACTTCAAATTCTCGGTGGAAATATTACATTTTCCATTGTTTCCACAAAAATATTTTGGAAACGCCATCTTATATTATTCTTCATGTTCGCAATTGTAGTTAATATCCCCATAAATTTCTTCCTCCGCGTTAGAGTAAGTCCGAGTATTTCCAACGATAGTCTAATTTGACTTCATTTATTGTTCTACAAAATAAATGTTGGCATCTCAAATTTTACGCAATGGTTAAAACAGATAATATTTTGTTTAAATTTTTATTAAATAGGTAATAATCTTTATATTTAGATAAGTACACTATCCAAAAATAGAAGTGGTTCAATAAGTGATATACCTCTTTCTGTTTTTTTTGTCACAAAAGTACCAATCATTTCGATTTATTCTACGTTTTATTTGGTAAGTTTCGTTTAATTGAATATTTACATAATTATTTTATATGTATTTACGAACGTCATTCCTGTCCCGGTTTGGAATTTCATAATTATGGTAAGCCTAATTATATTGTACATTATTTATAAATATAGGAAATATAGTAAAAAAATAGTACCTATGAGGTGGGTGTTGAAGGTTGTTTAGAAATTTTACTTATAAAACAACAACTTCAAATTTGTCGACCAGTGTTATTTATTAAAAAAAACCGTTTAGCGATTTGACGAAATGGACTAATTACTTGTAGCAGTATATAGTAAAGAAGGGAACTTCAGTGTCGACCATCGAGTTACACGCGAGACAATTATCGTCGAAGGTCTCTTAATTACCGACGGTGGCGCGGCGCAGCGGGAACTTTCAATTAGTAAATTACGGAGATTGGTTGTCTCTTTTATGGCGCTTTCATTTCTCGTGCTCGGCGCAGCCAGCCCGACACTAAATTAAGTTTTGCCATTGTCGGGAGGGTCTCCGCTGTATATTTAGGTCGTGTGTGCAACCGGGGGGTTGAGAGTGTACCAGAAGGGTTTGACCCCACTTGTTCATTTTCACCCCTCCACGTATGCCCGACACTGAAAATATTAAGTCGCACTTTTTCCCAGGTCCACCACGATTGCGTTATCATGTTTCTTGTAAGGTCCGTTTTTTTTAATGTGATAAATTAACTTGTGCAAGGGCAAGACAATTATTATTAATGATCTGTGTAAGTGTATATATATATCAAGGAAATATATATATATATATATATAATTTGATTTAAGTCTAATAAATAAGTAGGTAAATAGAATTTAAAAAAATCGAAACCGGCTCCTCAACCAAACTGTAAAACAATTTTACTTCCTGAAACTTGTATAATAATACGAGTAGGGGACTTATTTTAATCGTTATAAATCTTCTATTCATTCATTTGTCGCCACGTAAGAGGGGATTTTGACTATCTTGAGAGAGAGACAATTCATGAGCTTTCAAGTACACTTAAAACTTGTACATTTCGCGCTGTGTTTTAATCCGCAAAGAGCTCGCAAGGACGTCCTCGAAAAACACCTGTTCTCATCTGCAATATTAAGCATGCCAAGCGGAATTTAGAAATAATCCCCCTACTTTTGCACAGTCAGTGCTGCCACGTCGGGCACCTGCTTCATATCCTACGCCACTTATTCCAGGCTATTGGTAACCGTGATGGTAACCCAAATTTTGATTCTTATCTTGTCATATACAGATAGAAAATTTTGTTTAGTGCAAATAAGTAGAAGCTTTGCGGATATTTTTTTTTTGTTGAAATATTTATGTCGTAGAAAGAACTTTTTTTTGTGTCAAACTACTTATGTTTTCAGTTAAAATTCACAATTTGTATATTATAACGAACGAGATTTATTTAGTTCAAATAATTATGATGATGTTGAGTGAAAGAATAACAATTTTTTAAATTAACGAAATTGTTGGTTGAGTTAAAATACGAAGTAAACTAGAAAGTAGTGATAACATAGTAGAAACAGTTATAGTGTCTCGGTGGATCTTATATCAGCAATAAAACAGTACTTTGTCGATTTGCATTAAACTCCTTTATAGCTTATTTACCGAATTTAGTATTGCCGAAAAGATACTTCACGTTTAGTGGAAAACTTTTACGCTGGAAGAAAATAATAAAACGGTTACGTAGTAATTTTTTAAATGCGACCCGACCGTAACTAGCGACGGTAAAACGGAATTTACGTACCTATAAGTCATACCCATCACTATTACGGAAGTAGTCTCCGCTGAGTTGAACAAATTCTGAACAAAGTTTTCCCGAATAGCTTTAGAACTTCGGCGGCTACGATGGGAGTTTTTATTTCGCCCGGAATAAAATTCTATTTTGTTTGACCCGCGTCCGGTGTAAAGTTTTCGATAACAGCTAAAACTTGCAAAGCCACTTGACCTGTCCTCGATTCACCTCAAACGTAATAGGATAGTCGTTCTATTGTTTCCTTTAAAATAAGCTAATAATATACTATAGAATTTCCATAGAAGATTAACTTTAAAAATGTCGGTATATCTTGTAGTGATCGTTTATAGAAGTTGCGGCTGATTATTGTCTGCTGTAATGCCTTATAAAATATAATTAACTATAAGAGCACAAGTTATTTTCTTCTGAACTTCTCTAGACGTGCACTCTGGAGTATAGTAGTGCGTGTTTGTAATAAATTGGCAAACATGTTTACAATAGCGATGTTTGTGAAAGTACTATATCATCGACTAGAAAACTCAAACACAGTCCAGTTTGAATATTTGTACAAATAGAAAGCAATACATTAATTTCTTTACGTTATACCCATACGTCAAATGTAATAAATACGAAATAAAACCAGACATGTTTATAGTAGCACCATCTACATCTGGTGATTTTTGTATTTTGAAGCTTTGGAGAGAAGTTTGCTACAGTTCGCTACTTGAATGGAGACGGGAGCCTTAAGTAAGGCATTTGCATATTAGCGAATAATGATATGATCACGTAAAATCATCAGTTCAGGACATTCTAGAGATTAACAACGGTATAAACTCCCTATATGAAGGGTTTATAATCATCAATTTGCCATATTTCGTCACAAAACTAGAACCAATTGCCAAAAATCTATTCTGATGACGCATTCTGCTGGATTAATAATAAACAGATATTTTTTTTAAATTCAGATAAATAACATAGACTCAAACTAATTTAGTGTTTCAATAGAGGCAAAGAAAGATAAAAATGCATTTGTTTGAAATATTTGTTTGGTAGAAAGAACGTTTATTTGTGTCAAACAACTTACAATTGTATATTGTAACGAAATTGTTGGTTGAGTTAAAAGGTAATATTATAAGGTTGCAATAAATTCTTTTTTGACTAACAAGAACTTTTCGGAGGGTACAGTAAAGTAAAATCTCCACGTGTTACAGCCTTTTGGGATGTCGCACATCCTCGATCAGTGGTTGGTCTTCCCAGACCTATATAGTCAAGATTAGGGTAGCAAAGTGTACGATGATTCGGAATTGGAACTTGAAACAGCATACACTGTACTCTATACTGTCGATCACACCGCCTTTGTAGCAATTTAACCAGACGCATGACATCAACTGAGCGGTAGGCTTTCACCAGTCTATTATTTGTACTCAAGATAAGGCCGAACTACGAGAAGAGAGCTTACAGCGCCATCTAACAATACAGTTGGATGAGGTATTCACACTAAAATGATATTTATTTGAATCAAAATATGATTGCTTTGGCGGAAGTAAACCTATATTTAAGCCGAAGAAAGAATATTTATTTGAGGGAAATAAATACTCTTACAGGGTGTCTCACGGAACTGGTACATTAGAAGTTTCTACTATTGTGTTCTACTATTTCTGGAAACTTAGCAATTTGGAATCAGAATTTATTCGATCTGAGCTCTTCAGCTAAAATACTCTCAAGTTAACTGTCACGTCCGGTCACCGGAAGTCGGTATCAACTTTATTATTTTAAATAGAATAATATAATTTTAATTTTATGTTTTTTCAACGTATCAAAATACATCATTTTTAATAAGGTTTTCGTATACCTAAATATTACCATGTTCTTTTTGATTTTACTAATTTCTTGGTGATTTTCGCGGTTATGTTTAAAATTGAATATCTCGGTTATTATTTAAACTAGAAGTTTCATGATTGGTGGTCTAAAACTAGAAACATAACCAAATAAGACGATGGTTCGAGGGCATCGTGATATCTTATACAGGGTGTTCAAAATTAACAACACAATAATTGAATTTTCAAACGTAAAAAACTCATGTTTTTCAAATGGAACAGCCTGTATACCGATACGCCACTCGATAGGAAATCTTATTCCCTATCAATCAATATTAGGGTTCTTATAGTTCTTGAGATATTGTCACTTTTCCTTTAAATCCATTTTGAATACTACCATTAATAATGGGGGACGAAATTAGATACGAAATTTACAACAAAAATTTAAATAGTGATTAAGTTTTAATTTAAGTTAGATATCCCAAATAGGTATATTATTTTAGTTTTAACAAACCTTTTCAATATTTTTCTGTTTTACTGCTATTCCAAAATTGTTACTTTCCTATAAATGAAGAATAAATCGTGTTGTATTTAGTTTGTATTCTTTTATCTGACAATATCTCAAAAACCATTAAAGATAGATATAGGGAAACCTTATATTGATTGATAGGGAATAAGATTTCCTATCGAATGGCGTATCGGTATACAGATTCCAGATTCCATTTGAAAAAAAATAGTTTTTTACGTTTAAAAATTCAGTTATTGTGTTTCAAATTTTGAACACCCTGTATAAAATATCATGATGACCTAAACATCGTCTTATTTAGTTATGTTTCTGTTTTGGACCACCAATCATGAAACTTCTAGTTTCAATAATAACCGAGATATTCAATTTTAAAAGTAACCGCGATAATCACAAAAAAAATTAGCAAAATCAAATTTTTGCTAATAATATCACCATTTTTGAGGGTGATATTAAGGTATAGCGAAACCTTATCAAAAATGATGTATTTTGATACGTAGAAACAGAAAATAAAATAAGACTTCCGGTGACCGAACGTGACAATTAACTTGAAAATATCTTAGCTGAAGAGCTCAGATCGAGTAAATTCTAATGCCAAAATTTCAAGTTTCCAGATATAGTAGAACATGAGAAACTTCTAATGTACCAGTTCCGTGAGACACCCTGTATATACAAATATTTTTTTTTTGAATGTAAATTAGATTTCTTTGGTGTAAAGAAACGTCTTTTTAAATCAAAACAAAAATATTACTTTAAAGGAACGTAATTTTTGCTTGTATGCAAGTATATTTATTAGGCTTAAATAAATATTCCAAATAAGTTAATCTTTACAAGCAAATAAATTAGAGTATTCAACGATATAATATTGTTGGCTGCAAATAAATATGTTTTGGTCCAAATGAATAAATTTAAACGAATATATTTCGTAAAAACATGAAATCTTTTCTATCTGTGTAAATAAATATCTATATACTTGTATATAAGTTATGTAAGAATTGACATATTTGATGTCCTAGTGACTTTTGTTTAAACAGCGCAAGAGAAACAAGTGCAATACACACAAGCAACCAACCAATCAGTAGCGATTTCTAGGTTTTAGAGTGTGGGCTTTGAGCGGAATCCAGCAAAAGCGTGGCGACAGATAATAATAAATCATTAGTTCTGACGGAAATCTGAAGTGTTGGGTATGCGGCCACTGTCCGGAGATAACGAACCGCCAGACCAGACCGGTCCGGAGATACTCAGTGGCGGGCGGCGATTGTCCGCCTACACGACCGGCACAATGGACCGGACGCGAAAGGCCACGCGCGGCCGCCATTCAAAGGAAATTCAACAACATAAAGTACTTTCCGGAATAATGGAGCTTCATATTTAAGGGACCCTGGATGTATTATCAATTTGCGGAACGGCGAGAATATCCAGTTTCTCTCCGCCAGCGCCTAGAGCGCGCGTTCGTTGCGAAGAATCATGTCCGCGCGAAATGTTAAATGCATTTCGAGTCGCGCTCAAATTGAAATCTACGCCGCGTTCCCTATAGGAACTGCGGCTCGAACGCGGCTGAAATACCACCTGAGATATAGTCGGGTTTAGTTCATGGCCCAGTAGGTACATTACAACCTGTAGAGTACCTGCGTTTTGCGGAATTTAAGAAATATGAAGTACTTAAGATATATTCAAAAAATATTTTTTTCTACTTTGCATTCACAATGCACACATTGTAACACTGTTTTCGGTGTTACAATTAACACATTGTAATACCGAAAACAGTAACATTTTTGTCTAAGATTGGTACACATTGATATCAAATGCCATATGTCAAACGTACAATACATAACCCAACATAACCACACACTGCATCTTCTATACATATTTAAACATGGGTGTAGCCTGCTATAGTATGGCCAAAGGATTGGGGCTTTCTTAGTTTTGCTGTGTTCATTAAAATACGCCAGCATGACGTTTTCGGTGATTTTTTTACGACTCTGGTAAGTGATCGTTATCATTCTTTTCAACTAAACATCAAATCCCTTTCCAGATATAATTCAAGCACCACATTTACTTTAATAAGGTATTAAGCGAAGATCAAACGTACATCGGAGATATGAACGATTTTAATTACTGCTGCGAGATTGTATATGCGCAATAAATGGTTTATCAGCATACACGTACGAAGCTATAGTACATTTAATGTGGAGAGGATTTGTTAGTTGATGTAACGTATAAGTTTTCGGTAATATTTTGGACGCTTGGATGCTCGGTTCAATTCGTATTCGTTTTTGTCCGTCGCTTTCGACTTCGTCTTAGTTCTGGTTGTGTGCAACGTATTTGTATTACCTCCATCACATGTAATTTTACTAAGTATAATTTATTCTAATAAACTACTTTGCCGAAATTAGAATTGGGTTGCAATCATAAGTGCTTGTAAATATATAAGCCGCAACGGCTACGTAGCAGTTAGGCAGACACCGCTATTAAACGTTAAGCGTTATAACAATTCTTTAGTAAGTTCTTGTTCTTCGAAGTAACTAATCAGTCACCGCCAAACACTTCTATTCTGATTATTATACTTATGAAACCACTATTTTAAAGTTGTTAACTTTTTAGGTTAAGCTATTCTAATTTAGCGATATTCGATTCGATTCTAATTTAGCGCGATATAGTAACCACAATTTCTAAATTTATATAAAATTAATGACGCAAAGTAGAAAAAATAGTATATTACACTCCATTTGGGCACTCCTCGCTACGCTCGTCGTGTCCAAAACAACTCGTGCGCCAATTTGACGTCTTATAGAACTTGTATAATAATATACTATTATGACACTTTCGTAGAGATAAACAGGACAGGTCTATTGTTGATCGCACTGTATGTAATCATGACCTACAAATTGACGCATGATTCTTAATTTTTAAAAGTTAATCTATAATTTAGTTCACATAATCGGAAAAGTAACACAATAAATTAAAGATAAGAGGGTAATCATTTTTCGTCTAGTGATAGATTTTTGATATTTGTTTACGGAGAACAGGTTAAAATTGAAAAAGTACCACATAATAGATCTAAGTTACACCTTCCTCTATTAGTGTACGAAATTTCACGATCAACATATCAATAACTTACTTGCTTTTCACTCAAAACTTAACTTCATTTAGTACATGAATCAGACATATTTTATCACGTAGCGTGGATACACCAACAGCAATTACTACATATACATTACCACAAAAACTAATATGCCAGTAACTCATTTAGAAAATAAATTGCTACCGGGTTATGCCGTGTGTCAAGATTCGTAAATGCTGACATTTCGCGAACATTATTGCTAGCTTCTTCACAGCTAACTGAATATACTCAGTATTCAGTCAGAAAAAAATTAAATTACTCCGAAAAGAGTATGCCCTACTAGATAATCTTCAAAAAATACTTTACTCGCCTAAAAAACGTATCAAGTAGTAATGAAAGCTTGAAAGAAATGAGAAATCTAAACTAATTCAACGGGTGATAAATAAATCCAGAGATCTATTAAGAGAGTGGGATAAAAGACCTCTTTTCAAAAATAAAAGACGGAGGTTAACAAAGCTCTTTTTTGATGAGTTATCAGAAGTTGAGGGAATTTCCGATTCGGAATCGTACTTCAAAGTTATTTCTGTTTAGGTATATTGATTTTTCTGAACTAAACAACGAGTACAGTTGATCTTTATGATCAATTCATTGCTTTAATAAATTGTTAGAAATCGAAAATTGAGAAAATTCACACCATTAAGGAACTCGCAGAATTAGCAATGAAGCATTAAAGACGCTTCTCTAAATTAAAGCTTTTATTAATATTATTATTATATTTAAAAAAAAGAAATACTTGAGAAACATGAAATCTTTTTCAGCTATGGATGATATAATAAATACCAACAAAATAACAAGAAAAGTACTCATTTAACCACTGGAATATTTTTTAAGAGTAAGTTACGCGAGTGTTTTCGTTTATTTTCCGAAAAAAAGCCCCCAAGAAATGTTGATACGGGGCCCCCTCAGGGCTAGCTACGCCACTGGGTAGAGAAGGCTTTGGTTTAGTGACAATTAGTCGTTCAGTAATATGGTGTTGTGCTACGTTTGATATTTATCAATTTCGAATGCTTCTTGTAGATCCAGTTTTCTTCCCTTTCAGATATGTGTATTTGTTTTATGTTTTCATTCTGTTTGCTGCTGTGATTTTTTCTTTTCTATGTTCTTGTATTCTTGTTCTTAGTTGTCTTGTTAGCATATGTTATATCAGATATATAAACTAAAAGTTTTCTATCAGCAATTCTCTCATATAATTAATAGTTATTTATGTACCAAGGGCATTAAACGGATGTTTATGCCCTGAGGGTGATCGTTTAAACAGCTCGAGGGCGGATAGGCCCGAGAGCTTTTTAAGTCGCCCGAGGGTATAAACATCAAGTAATACCCGTGGTACATACAAAATTTTATGTCCTACAATGGTTTTGTTCCTCCGTTTGAATGATATTAATACATATTTTAACGTAATCAAGTGACATGCGTATTTACGGAGTTGAATTACAATACATACAATTCGGAGTTGAGGGACAATGCAGACAATTAATTGTCAAACAGAATAACCTTAATCGCCAATAATTGACATGTGACGATTTAAAATTTACAATTTGAATGTCAAATATTTGATGTATCTGACATATAAACCATGGCAACGCTTAATGCAGGTAAAATGTCACTTTATGATCATGTAGGACATAAATTACATTTTATTTTATTTTGCATGTATTATCCTGTTTATCATTCTGTCTACCATAACTATTGTTTTCAATCAACTATTTGTTTTATGATGTTTATGATTTCTCATATTTTTATTATGTTAAATAGATGTTAACAAATCCAAAAAAATATTTAAAAAACGTATGCGTCAATTTTTTTTCCATAAAAGCCGATTACTTCCAACGGTTATCTAAGATAAAAAGGATAATTTAATTCCGGGATAATACAATCACAAGTAAGTGGAATTGTATATAATACTTTTCATAAATTTATTGTTTGACCGTATTCCTCTTCACAAGCTTCTATAAAGCCGCTAAAAGAAATACGCAGGCTATTATTCAAGAAACGATTACGTAATGTTGAATAACATTCAGAATATCGGATTTACAAAAGAATAAGAGATATACGAGCTTACATAAAACGGCCCCCGCCTATTCTCGAAGCCCGGCAAGGTGTGCGGCAGGCAGCTTTTCCTTCCTCCTTTGGAATTACGGCTACGGGATATTATCTGTTCACGGTTTTTTTTTCTCTTCTCCTGCTCGCGCATTCAATTTGTTTTCGGAGCCGGTGTTGACTTCGGAAATGAAAGAAGAAGGCTCGTAAGGCGCTTTTACCGGTCCCGACCATTGTGCCAGCTCGCATAAAAAAGTTTTATTGGCTGAGCGGCGGCCACGTGCAGTTTCATGAATATAAAACCATAATTATGGAAATGTAAATAAATAAAGCGTGAATTTTTATAGTAAGCCATTCTGAACCGCGAAAGGCGCAACGAAGTGATAAACTTTGTCAGTAATCCGCCATTATTATACTCGGTTATTATCTGCGTTCTTTAGTAGGATATAATCCATCGAATACACGCATTGCAGTTGCTTATTAGCAGTGGCCGGACAAAAATGTATGTCTCGCAGTGCTATAAGTCGCCCAGCTATGAGTGTGCGTAGCGGGCACGCATGAGTCAATGACGACTTATGCGGTCGATTGGATTGATATCCATAGGTGCGAAGCGGCTGGCGGTCGGTAGTAAACCGAGTGAAATTAATATTAAATGTTTCCACTACATGCAACACGTGCCCACTGAAATATTTTACTCATTTCTTGGATATGCATTGAACGATTGGATTACTGCATATTTTTCTAAATTATCTTCAGTAAAATTATTTCGCTTAGATGTTAAAATGTCTTTAAATCTTGAACATGATCTTTCTACATCGCAGCTAGTCACAGGCGCAAAAGAATAAACCAACACCAAATTGGAATATTTTTGAGAAATTCCTTCATCCGTAAATGAATTCGTAGAGATTTGTTTTAAAATATTAAAATCCGGATTTCTATGTACTACCGCATCAATTTTCTTTTGTATTTTTTTACTGATTAATGCTTCGTAACCTTTCGTACAGAGATTCAATCCTTTGAAAACTGCTTGCAAGTTCAACATTTTGTTGTTCTAGAAACTTTATGGTTGACAATACTTGCGCAAAAGTTGTATCAATAAATTTTAATTGTTCATGCAAATCTTGTAATGATAGTACTTTTTTGCAGTCTTTAATACTGACTGCTTCATCAGGCAAATTTAAGACGAAGGGCTAGATGATATCAAAGTTTCTTGCATAAAAAATTGCCGCTTCTAACCATGTACCCTATCTCGTAATAACTGGTTGTGGTGGAAAAGGTAGATTAGGGCACTTTTCCTTGTAAAGAGACAATCTGGAAGGAGTTTTCAATAATTTTTTTTGCATGTGCTTATTAGCGTATTCACGTCTGGAAATTCTTCCCGAATAAATTCACAAATTCTATGAATAGCGTGTGCAAAACGCAAAACATGTCGAATATTTGAAAAATGTTGTTCAAGTAATTTTCCAACTTTTAACATAATCGCAGCAGCGTCAGAAACAAGCAGTAATACTTTGGTAGCGTCTGTGATTCTACTTTTTTATGGCGTCATTTGCTATTGTACATATCTCTTCAGCTTTGACGGTACAGCGAAACTGAGTAGATATTAAATAGGGTTTATAGAAGTCTTGCGGGTCCAACAATCCGACAACGACGTTGACCACACATCTACCCTTCATATCCGTAGTTTCATCTGCAGAAACCCAAATACATTTATCGGATAGTTTTGACTTTATTTTAAAAATTGTTTTGTCATATTGCCCTTGTACGTAATATTTTCTAATTGTGGATTCATCGGGTAAGTCCCGTCCAGTATACTTCTTGATAATTTTTTTTAAAACGGGATTATTAATTTTTGTGAAAGGTATATTAGCAGAAATAAATGTTTCACACAATACATCAAAAACGTTTTTAGTTGACGTTCCTGATACATTTTCCATGTGTTTTTTTTTGTTTTTAGATGAGCCCGAAGACATTGTTTACTACGAATAATTAAATTTCGTGAGCAGAAATTGCAAACCACTTCCCCTTTCTTAACAAACGTGAAAGTATTGCCAAACTCAGCTAGCAAACGATTCATTGCAGGATTTTGAAACTAAGTACAACTATAAAATAAAAATAATTCAATTCTAAGTATAAAACAGAAGAACAAATTCGAAAAATATACATTTTTGTCCGGCCACTGCTTATTAGTCAAAAAGTATGTTTGTCAACGTCCCAAATTCAGTAAAATAAATATTATATACAGTGTAAAAGATTTAATTTCCTGTATAATAGTGAAAAAGTATATTAGTCACCGGCACCTCCACCAAAAGTAACATACGATTCTAATTTGGAATATAAAATTTTTTCCTAAATTGTTTTCAAATAAGCTTGGTTCAGAGACGTGTCAGTGATCATTTTTAGTTGAAGCTTAACATAGTGTAATTGGTTTAGTCTTTGGTGGTGTCATTATCCCAATTTCTGCTAAATCTGTAACTTTTACTGTAGCTTATAACTTATAACAATTTATGTTTGAAACGGGTTTTTTTTTTGTAAAGCTAAGCTAAACGTCAGCATTTCAAGTGTCACATAGCGGAAGCAAGCGGCCACGGAATATAAAGAGGGCGCACGGCGGATTCTAATTGAGTTAAATGTGCCAATTTGGCGAATTAGCATAAATGGAGGAGTACGAGCGTTCCTCAAACAAGACGGCGGGCGAACTCCGTCCGTTCAAAGTGCAAAGTATTCATTTCGTAGCGAATTCCGGTCGACCATCCATAGCAGCCAACTATAATATTCGCTCTACCAGACGCTCTTGCCACTACTTGTGTTAATTACGAATTAATCGCTATATAAATTAGAAGCTACAGAGAGTTTCAGTTCACTACGATGAAAGGAATACAGAAATTCACAGTTTCGTATTAATATTTAAAGTGTATATACAGGGTTAGTAATCCAGTCACGTTCCTTACATATATATACATCATCAAATTACATACAAATTAAAAATTGAGATTTAAAATTCTCCATACTTTCTAAAAACTACATAACTATTAAAAATATTCGGAACCCCAACAAAAAAATATACTATGTCCTTTCCAAGGCATTACGAATACTTTTTTGCGTACAGAAAAACGTGTAACGTAGCTCATTCCACGTTTGTGGAATATGTGAATTCTGTAAAAATAATACAGAGCTGGTATCCAATAACCAGCAATGTTACAGTTAATTCTCTTTTACAGCTTTTTTTGGTAGTTTTTTCATTCATTTTCTGTAACATTGCAGATATTCCTCTCTAGGTTTAAACTTATTTGTCCTTTTTAGTTTCTTGAAGTATTATCAAAGGAAGGAAGAAGAAAATACAAATCAAACAATGTGAAAACGAAGAATACAAAAAGTACCTTTTACAAATACTTAAATAAATTCATTAAAAAATTTTAAAAAAATCTACGGTCAAAATACAAAAATTAAGAAACATTTATTCTGAGTAAAAAGTTTCATATGGACCTATTGATAACAAGTTAATATTCCTTAAGAAGTTAGAGCCATTTAAAATACTGTTTTATTAATATTTTGTTATTTTTTAAGGTATTGAAAAAATAAATAAGTCCTTATGAAACATTTTAGTAAGAACAATAATTACGTTCTGAGAAAAAAAGTGTGGCAATAAACACCCAAATGGAAGATATTTGTACACACTAATTTTATCTATAACACATGATCCTCTATATATTCTCTGAAAGCTTGTTAAATAAGAAAAAGCTTGCTCATACATACACAATGTTGAAAACTGAACTGATACAAGGTAATTTGTAACTCGAGGTGAATTATGTTCGAAAACATACCACATTATAAATAAAAAAATGTGAAGCACTTTAAATTAAAATTTCATTTTCAAGATTACTACTTACTTCAATTTAATTTAATTATTTTTTGTTTAATTACATGCAATCACGAAATTTGAAATTACACTTTAGTTTCCTGTCCGCATAAATTTTCGTCTATAATTGCAAATTACTCTGTATATTTATTGATTTTCTATGAATGGGACCGACATAATTTTCGTCATAGAAGCTCAGGTGATAGGTTTAGTTATCTTATCTGAAATGTAAGATCATATTGAAATCTACCACCTACAACTCCGTTCTTCTCCTAAGGTACCATTATGAACAACAGACTCAAATTATAAGTTTATTTTGTCACACATTTGGAAAGGCAAAAATATTGAAAACAAATAATGTTAGAGTTTGACCAATAACTCTGCCAGATTGTCGTTTTCTAGAGGTTATTTTGTTTTTCTATAACAGATAATTGTAAGTAATATTGTCAATTGACGTTAATAAATAGTCTGGAATGTTGTCCGTTGGACGTAATATCGAAATAACAGTGGGTTATTGGGTTAGAAGAGCTCCAAATCAAAATTATTCATGGATTGACCTTGTTTATTAGTCCAATATTTCAAATAGCAATCCCATGATAAAATAATACATAAAAATAACACCGAATAATGTGCCCATGAACCGGCGACCGCCACCGCTATTGGTTACCATTTTTACTAACCCCGGGAACGCTGCCCTAGGGTAAGGAACCACATTCTCAAAATTTATACTAATTTTGTGAAATTTTGTGGAGTGTTTAGTGTGACATAATTTACACTATAAATCAGTTACTTGTATAGTACAAAACTTACAACAAAATAACGAATAAAATTGCGCTGTTGACATAAAAATTATCATAAAAAATATACCGTAAAATACAAACAATACGGTACTTGGCATAATTGCAATATTATTCTGCCATTTCTGCAGCATTCACCACGACAAATAATAAATAAGAAAATGCCGGTCGCTGAGACAGAAATTTCATTGCGAAGCAACAAATTGCCGTATTTATCATTCCGCTTTATGAATATTAAATAGGCTGCAGTTTGAGAACTTTAATATTAAAATTGAAACCGAAGCGGGAAAGTCGCAAATAGAATTGTTCGCAAGCACTATGCACCACCTTTTCGAAATTACTCGCTTATAACCGCAGGAAAGTTATCGAATATTTTATTTGTTACCATAAACTATTCACCGGAGTTTTCCGGGGAGAATCTATTATATTTGAAATTAATTTCGACGGTATCGCACCGAAAGTAGAGACCGACTGTTTGTTGTTCAGCGTTCAGTTGTTCACCCACTGTTTGTATTTGCAGTTGATATTGCAGCGGAACTTACCCAACCGTGACTTTTACTATCTGATCGGAGTTGTAATTAGTCGAACCAGTGTCCTAACGCTGATTAATGATTGATTGCATTAATCACGAGCAAACAATCTGCGGGGCATACTCCAGTGCGATAGGACTTAAATCGATACAACAACAACGCTAATTAATGTTCTAAAACCGATTGTCCTACGGTAGTAGTCTTCTAATTCGGAATGTTGACGTTTGGATTAGAATTTAGGTTTGACTGCCAACAAAAAATACAGTGTAAAAGATTTAATTTCCTGTATATTAGTCAAAAAGTACAGGGTGAGTTATTAGCTAGATGCTGATGTCATGAAAAATTAGATGCGGTAAACAGGGTGATCGTAGCATGCACTAGTTTTTAAACATTTTTAAAAGGCTTTTGCATGAGACTTTTAATTGGAACAGCCTCTATATTATTTGCTAATTGAAATGTCCCTTAAGTTCTTTGTAATTTATATTCACTATATCGTATATCTATTTTTACTAGTTATTGTGATATGTATTTGGAATTTAAAGAATAATATGCTATTTAGTATCTTAATATTGCTCTGTATACAGTGTGCTGGGTAGCATGATGTAAAATATTTGAAGGGTTATAGAAGAAGCCATTTATAACCTATTTAACTAGATTTATTCATATAAAAAGTATTACGGTTATCAAGGTATAACACAATTTTATAAGTATGTTTCGCAACTTTTACAAACGTACAGCGAGCAAACATGGAGACCTAGTAACTTCAGCTGGGGTCCGAAGTAAACCAGAAACAGTGTAATTTTAGGAGGACAATCGTGAAAAATTGTTCACTTGTTTGAAAATTGTGTGAATGAAACGTCTCCGGTTTCATTGTAATAGTATGTGCGCTCATGCACAAAAACAAACAGACACGCTAAAACCTGTCTTGATGAGCTTCGTTTGAGAACGAATTTGTATTCGAGAACAACCAACAATACCTACTTACTATTGTTAATTGGTTTAAAATAGGTTATTTTTTCTGGAGAGATAATTCAAAATTGGGATAATATGAATGTTAGTATGAGTAATATAGGTAATATGAATAGAAAGTGGGTTATTTGGAAGTGCTTTTAATAGATTCTTTTTTGCTATCAATGAAAATCTGAATCTAAAGATGCCGATCAGTTTGTTTTTGTTGCATATTTGGTTTTTGTGTGTGAGCACATAAATCACTTCAAAGAAAGTCTGATTTTCAACACTCAGAAGTCAACAAATTTTCACGACAGTTAACCTAAAAGCCTAAAAACCCTAAACCCTGTAGGGTTTACTTTAGCAGTAATTTGAAATTTTTAAATGTGTTCGGTTGCCATAGGATAGACGGCAAAATATACTTACAAAATGTCATATAAAATTGTTAATATGTTGATAACGGTAATACTTTGTATAAAGGTCAAGCTGGTTAAATAGTTTCTAAATTATCTCTTCCATCGCCACTTGAAGACTAACTACCAAATACCTTATTCACAGCAAAAATCACTAAATTGCAAAAATCACAAAAAAATAGTAACATTTGGTGTATGACATACTAGATTTAAATTGGAGCAAAATAAAGGGTTATTACAGCCAACACATATTATACAGGGTGTTCCATTTAAAAAAGTCGAGAAAAAGCCATTTGAAAAACATCAAAATCTACTAATTTCAATGAACACGGAAAAAATTTCGTTTATACAGTGTGTCCCACTTATGAGTGTAACACCTTTATATCTTTTTTATTTTTAGTCCAATTTTAGTAATTTTTTCTTTCAAAAATAGAACACTTATTGCTCTATTTACTGCCAAAAACCCAATTACCTCCTTTAAATGCAAAGCACCTTGTGATGGCAAAATCAATGGCAAAAATCAAGAAATCACTATAGGGATTTTTTTATCGAAAAATTTTAGTAGTAATAATTGTTCATAATTGCCCAAAAACCCTAAAGCCAAAATTTCATGAAAATTAAAAAATATTGAAATTCTCTTAAAATAATTCTAAGTCAGTAAATATTATTTGCAACATCTTATCTTAATTGAATACGACAAAGCACTTTGACAGTTGAGGTTCTATTTCAAACAAAATTACCACGGCACACTTTTTTAAGCGCAGCTGCCTATGCAAATAATATTTACGGACGTAGAATTATTTTTTAAGAAACTTTCAATATTTTTTAATTTTCATGAAATTTTGGAGTTAGGGGTTTAGGGCAATTCTGAACAATTATTACTAGTAAAAATTTTCGATAAAAAAATCCCTAAAGTGATTTCTTGATTTTTGCCATTTATTTTGCCATCACAAGGTGCTTTACATTTTAAGAAGGCAATTGGCTTTTTGGCAGTAAATACAGCAGTATGTGTTCTATTTTTGAAAGAAAAAATTACCAAGATTGGAATAAAAATAAAAAAGATATGAAGGTGTTGCACTCTTAAGTGGGACACACTGTACATAGTTTTTAAAAAGATGCTGCAACGGGCAAATTTTGGAAAAGCAGATGAATATCTCTGGAACTATTAACGTTGTGACGTAAAATTCACAGGACGTTCCATTTAAAAAAAAATGTACATACTTTCCGTCACACCTAAATGCAACACCCTGTATAAATGAAAATTTGACGTTATAGAAAATGACGAGTCAAACAACTTTTGTATAAAATATTTTTCTGTTTCTAGAACGATTTATTAACTATCGACCACCGGGATACTAATAACGCATCCTGTATACAGTGTAAAAGATTTAATTTCCTGTATAATAGATAAAAACGTATATTAGTCACCGGCACCTCCACCAAAATTAACAAACGCTTATTTGAAAAATAATACTTTTTTCTAAACTTATTTCACATAAGCTTGCTTCAGAGACAATTTAGGTAATTAATTCTGATAATTGCAACATCATACATGCTCTACACGCGTTCTGTGTACCTATAAATCTACTGATCACTTTTAGCTGAAGCTTAACATAGTGTAATTGGTTTAGCACGGCGTTAATCGTTTAGGCCGGTCGTAATTGCATTGACAAAATGAAATTATCGAAGTTATGTCCTGCTCGGCACTCAGGCTCGACTAATCTGACATCATGCCGGTTTATACACGTGTAGTTATGAGTTGTAAAATTCGGTACTAGAAATTGCCGAATCAATAAAACTAATGGTTTAATGTTAACTTGAACGCAAAAGGGTCGATTTAAATGCGTGAATGGTCGACCAATAAAAATTGTGATATATCCTTAACACTCTAGTCCCAACTCAAGAGCGTGTCACGGGTTCTTTTTTATATCTACCATCAACTTTGATAAGGGTTCCCCCGGAAAAGGTTCGGATTCGTATTTCAAAGTCTTGCGTATTTCCCGAAAGAAAATAAAAATTGGGACAGCCCCGCGCCCCGGCCATTTCATTAAGGTTTCGCCCAACACGGTTTTCTGTTTTATTACCAACAACCGTCTTTTTATCGGGCCGTATTTAACAAAATAGTTTATGTGAGAAATAAACATTATTGATACGCACTGTATGCAATCATGTCCAAGGGGTGACTCACCCTGGCACAGTGGTCGACTTTACACTTTTACCCGGACAAAATTATTTTTTCTTCTGATGTACTTAAAATCTCCTGATAGATAACGGGAAAAATAGTAAAAAAAATATCTAAGCCTTAAGGGGGTTGTTTTTGCGGGGGTTGCAAAGTGAATTTGGGTGTTGAAATTTGGAAACCTTGTGAATATGATATTATTATACTTAGGAGTACACAATAAAAATGAAAAAAAATATCTAAGTACCAATGGGGTGGTTTCTGTGGGGGTTGAAAATAAATTTTGTTTTAAAATTCTGAAACTTTGTGAATGTGCTACTATTATTCCTGCAAATGTGCAAAAAAGGGAAAAAATGAAAAGTACTTGTGGGGTAGTTTTTTTTTTTATTCTTTTACGGGCGGTTTGCGTATGGTAGACTTTACCATAACAATAACTATTTGTTTTAGCTTGCGGGTGCAACACCGCATTGTAGTAGATTTTGAACTTTAACCCAAACCGAATAAAATGTGGCGTGAAAATTTATACATTAAATGAACCCACACACACTACCGTCGGCCGAATTCTGGCAACAGCACTCACTTTCAGAACGTTAAATTAAATCATGGGTCATGTCTGGTATCGTTGCAAAGATATTTTCAAACGACACAACTTCTGCTGGAACACTTCTGACCCAATCATGCGGTTTACGAAATAAACCATATGATCGCGGGCTATCCTTTGTTGGACAGGTGGCTGTCCTAAGATGACTTTAAGGTTTTGTCATCAGGCGCGCTAAATGTTTAGCTATCGATATACTATTACGTCTCTTCACTACTAACAAAATAAAACATGAATACGTGGATTGTTCTTCTGATCACAGCTTATACAGACAACATAACATATTATGGGTTCTTTTGTGAAGTGTATGGCTTAAAAAATTTTTATTCAAATAAAAATTGTTTCTATTTAAAATATCTATGCAATGATACCACACACGACCTAGGTTCACCTTTGAGATTCCAAATCCAAATGCAGTTATGACTACTTCCGGTATGTTCCGGAAATTATAATTGATGACATAAAATACGTCAGGTAGGTAATACGTCAGTAAAATTATTTCGCTTAGATGTTAAAATGTCTTTAAACCTTGAAAATGATCTTTCTACATCGCAGCTAGTCACAGGCGCAAAAGAATAAACCAACACCAAATTGGAATATTTTTGAGAAATTCCTTCATCCGTAAATGAATTCGTAGAGATTTGTTTTAAAATATTAAAATCCGGATTTCTATGTACTACCGCATCAATTTATTTTTGTAATTTTTTACTGATTGGTGCTTCAATGTTTCCTAACCTTTCGTACAGAGATTCAATCCTTTAAAAACTGCTTGCAAGTTCAACATTTTGTTGTTCTAGAAACTTTATGGTTGGCAATACTTGCGCAAAATTTGTATCAATAAATTTTAATTGTTCATGCAAATCTTGTAATGATAATACTATTTTGCAGTCTTTAATACTAACTGGTTCATTTAAGACGAAGGGTTTGATGAGATCAAAGCTTCTTGCTTAAGAAATTGCCGCTTCTAACCATGTACCCCATCTCGTAATAACTGGTTGTGGTGGCAAAGGTAGATTAGGGCACTTTTCCTTGTAAAAAGACAATCTGGAAGGAGCTTTCAATACATTTTTTTGCATGTGCTTATTAGCGTATTCACGTCTGGAAATTCTTCCCGAATAAATTCACAAATTCTATGAATAGCGTGTGCAAAACATGTCAAATGCAGAATATTTGAAAAATGTTGTTTAAGTAATTTTCCAACTTTTAGCATAATCGCA
Organism: Aphodius sticticus; assembly: GCA_963966075.1. Classification (NCBI taxonomy): domain Eukaryota; kingdom Metazoa; phylum Arthropoda; class Insecta; order Coleoptera; family Scarabaeidae; genus Aphodius; species Aphodius sticticus. The sequence goes on along the minus strand of OZ014508.1, from coordinate 575,816 downwards.
GCAGCGTCAGAAACAAACAGTAATACTTTGGTAGCGTCTGTGATTGCTACTTTTTTTATGGCGTCATTACTATTGTACATATCTCTTCAGCTTTGACGGTACAGCGAAACTGAGTAGATATTAAATAGGGTTTATATAAGTCTTGCGGGTCCAACAATCCGACAACGACGTTGACCACACATCTACCCTTCATATCCGTAGTTTCATCTGCAGAAACCCAAATATATTTATCGGATAGTTTTGACTTTATTTTAGAAATTGGTTTGTCATATTGCCCTTGTACGTAATATTTTCTAATTGTGGATTCTTTGGGTAAGTCTCGTCCAGTATACTTCTTGATAATTTTTTTAAAAACGGGTTTATTAATTTTTGTGAAAGGTATATTAGCAGAAATAAATGTTTCACATAAATCATCAAAAAAGTTTTTAGTTGACGTTCCTGATACATTTTCCATGTGTTTTTTGTTTTTACATGAGCCCGAAGACATTGTTTACTACGAATAATTAAATTTCGTGAGCAGAAATTGCAAACCACTTCCCCTTTCTTAACGAACGTGAAAGTATTGTCAAACTCAGCTAGCAAACGATTCATTGCAGGATTTTCAAACTAAGTACCTACAACTATAAAATAATAAAATAATTCAACTCTAAGTATAAAACAGAAAACAAATTCGAAATGGAAAATAAAAACAGATATTCACACAAAATTTCAAGAAACAACACAATTGAAAGAAACTGCTCAAATTACTATCGACGAAGCGGAAATTTAAACAAGGCAAGCGACTGTACTCGATTAACGCCAAAGCAGGTGTAGTGGTATGTACACCATGAGCCGAAGCCAGACCGGCTAGCCGCTCGCGTCCCCACCAGCACGTGTCCCATGCACGACACTGGAAAATATACATTTTTGTCCGGCCACTGGTTATGTTATTATATTGAGTGCTTTCTAGTTATAAGTTATAGTTAACACATAACTACTGTGTAAATCTAACAGTTTACCAACGTAATAATAAATAAACATAAAAATGTTAAAACGTTGGTTTAGCATCAGAAATTTGTTTAATTCCCTCTGACCAATCAAAGCGTAAAACACATTCGACTGTAATCGAATTTAGTTATATGTTGAGGCCGCACGCGTCGTCGGTTTTGAAAAGGGAAGTCCGATAGAAAAAAAAATGTGTCACGCATTCATTTAACGGTTGCGCGGGATTTCATTTGGGGATTTAACAAATGCCACTGCATCACTCTGGTATAAATATAACACCAGCGCATTTGCGCCGAACGCAGGCGACATTTTCAATGTACCGAAAAAAAAAAAAACGAAACTATCGCGGAATCAATTTTAGCAATTTTTCTACGCGTCAATAATCACATACAGTTAGCGAACAATTAACGTTACGTAGAGAGGGTGGAATTTTAAGCAGTATCTCAGTTCGGGGTTCCCAATTAGTGTAGAATTTCCAGTCAAAGCGAAATCGGCGCTTTGAGGGCTGCACTACAAAGGTTCGTTTCGGCGTATACAAAATCGGAACAGGAAACTAGCGTATCTGCTTTAGCATTGATTCGCAAAGATGTGACAACTGAGGAATAACGTACGGTTGTAGCATTATGTGTACGAAGGCAAGGGCTTAAGGGTATACATATTTCGTATAGGGTAATATGTAAATTGACTGTAGTAGAAGAAGTTACTGTATTTCCCTACACACAGAAAAGTGATTATTTGGAACGTGAAAACATAATTTCTTGCATTTATTTACTAGATTCAAATGCATATTTACTTGGATGAAGAAAGTTAGGTATATACAAGAAATGCCACATACTCAATATAAGTAAAATAATTTCTCAGATAAATGCTGTCAACAAATAAATTCTTTCTTTATAAGAACCAATATTGTATTGAAAGAAGATATTGAATTTTTCGTCCCAAAAATTTTAATTTCTCCAACGAAGTAATAGTAACTCCATCCAAGTGCGTAGTTACTTGATCCAAGTAAATATAAGACATTTAATATAAGTAAGTATTGTTTACTGAATAAAAACCCACCAATTATTTAACTGAAGTGATTCTCACTTCTTTCAACTAATCCCTTTCTCTGGAATAAATATGCGCACCGTGATTTTGTCAAGGCTCGCGCGCCCGCGCGTGGTGCTGGCGCCGTATAGCCTAACCTAGTACGAAAACAACACCGAAGCAACCGTAGGGGATGTGCGTTGTGATTTATTGGGGATGTGTATTGTGATTTATAGTGTACAATAAACGTCTCAACACAGAATAGTTTGATGTAACGCACGCAACAGTTTAGAACGACGAAGTAAATATAACATACCTATCTTGTTAATTAGCAATAGGAAACGTATTTGTGCCAAATCTGTAAACTTCTTACATTAAGTAGCTAAAAATATTTACCGGGAATAAAAATATACACTTCATTGAAGACTGTTTACTTATTTCACCAGAGTAACCACTTTCTTAAATCTAGTAATTATTCCAAGAAATAAAATTACTTGGTTGAAGTCTCTCGCTATATAGATATCTCTATAGATGACACCTTCTCTATGAGATTTCACTTTTAATTGTAAAAACTGACACATTACTTGTATTGCATCCAACCTGTACGCTAAATCAACATTCTGAAATGAAAATTTAGCTGCATTATTAGTATAGTTAGGTCTATCTGGGACACACTGTATAAAAAAAACAACAAAAATCGATCTAGTTATGCTAAATTCAATAAAATTCTCTGTTTCAAGTCATACTTTTATACTGTTGTTATACTTGGAATAAACTTTAATAAAACCATAACTGTTTGTGATGAATTTGTTTGTTTACCACTATTTTACTATTATTTAATTACCAGGTCGTCACCTAACAAAAGCTCGTGTTAAATAAAGCACGGTATAAATAAATGCATATAACTCCTTGTGACTCTAAAGTAGAGCTTTGCGGTTAGCAAATTTGCAAAGCAAGTAAAATTATGCATCTATTAATAGTATTGTGAAAAAAATACGTTCCCAAAACTGAAGAATCTGTTGAATGGACCTCCTAATTAGTGTTATCAAGGTTTGTAACAAATGTTGATGAAATAGTTGACTTCAGAAATGTATTTTTTGAGATATAACGATATTCTTTATAATGAGTAACGCTGAATTTGTACTCTAAGAAGCTTTTCTCGTGGATTGGCGCTGTATAAAAATTTATTAATAGACCCCATTGAAGGAATTAATTGTATAATCGTAATATAATAGTCGTTTATAAACCTAATATTATTTTATGGCAGCAACATGTAAAAAACATCAATTTTCGAATGGGATTTGCGGACCGGAAATGCAAACAAATACGACAAAATAAACACACATTCACACAATACACATAAACGCGTATTCGTTTGGCGTACAATTTGGCGACGCGTTACGTTTTATTTTTTCCGGCGTGCTGCCTCCCATTCACGGTACATTGTATGTATATTAAAAATGCTAAAATTGGGCCGTTTAAAATTTAAATTTCGAATAAATTTCCCCAGCGGACAGATAATGAAACAGGGAGATAGAGGGTTGAATGAGATGCGGGGTTGGGGGGGGGGGGGAACGTTGGCAGCGAAAAGACAAGAGATTATGAAACGTTTTATGGCTATGCGAGTCGACTTGGAATAATGGCCGACTCCCGCGAAAATAATCTCCCGTTAAATCAATCCATTAGAGAGGGAGGAAATGGGAGTGGAGGGGAGGGCGGTTGGATGCCAAATACAATTTAAAATAAATTTATGAGGTGTAATTTTAATAAGTCCTGCAGAAACTTTTCTCGGTTTGTGTGCGGTGATGAACGACTTGATTTGACCGCGGTTCGGCTTCGGAAACGATTCATTCTTTTCCTGCGCGTTCTTGATATTCGACTGCGGTAAATTTAAACTTTTAAAATTTAAAAAATGCCCCTAACCGGTGCAACAATTTCTTTTTTAGATGACGTGACCCAGAATGTAGTTCTCTTTCTTTCGTGTCTGTTTATAATGTCGCGATAGTTATTAAAAAGAAAAATTTAATCCTTAATTAATACTCACAACAGATAAGATTTGGTACGAAGGATTGATACACAAACTATAGAGTATGCTACCTTTACAATACATCGAGCTGCTAACATCCTATATATCAGATAGACTATTGTTACGAAGTATAGTTTAATTGCATTATTGAGGTCAGGTCATCCAACCCAACCTGCAGACAGTTGCTTGTCCAGAAATGCAGACGTCAGGCTTTTCATATCGGAACAAAGACATTCCTTTGTGGCAAGCGTGCAAATTAACTATGATTTATATCAAAGGCCGTGTGCAACCAAAAATCCTAACTCAGGATTTTTTGGGCTCAAAACAGGTCATGACGTCTTGCCAAATTCAATATAAAAGCCACGGCAAAGGATGGGAACGGGATCAGTAGTTTGCAGCACCTACTTGTAGTGTAGCGCGACTATTGTATTTTAGATATCAGCTGTAGTATTGGAATTCTGCATGGTCAGCAATACACGAACAATGTAAACAACACTGCGACTTTTATTTACATCTCCATCCTGACCTAGAGCCGCCCCAATTAAGAGCTACGTAACACTATTTAGAATAAAACTGATCGATGTATACTCAGAACTAAAAGAAGTAAAAGCCGGAGTACCCCAGGGTAGTGTATTGGGGCCAATTCTCTATCTACTATATACAAATGACCTACCACAGCTGGAAAATACAACAGTAGGCACTTTCGTAGATAACACGGCTCTAATGGCAGTGGGATCAACTGTCGGAGAATCTACTAGGACTCTTCAACAAGCTAGTAATCAAGTATACCAATGGACGAAAAATTGGAAGACCAAATTCAAGGAACTGAAATCTGTCCACATTAACTTTACAGACAAAAGAATCGAGGACATACCTCATGTCAAGAGTAACGACACCATAGTTCCATATGCGAATACTGCAAAGTATTTGGGTATAACTCAAGATACAAAGCTAAGGTGGAAAGCACACGTTAAGGGTCTCGGCAAACCATTAAGTTTACCACACAGAAATCATGTAAAATCAAAATGTACAAGGCGTTCGTTAGGGACAATTAAATTAATATCTGAATTGGCAAGATTATTACTGAACATCTCATTTTAATTATCACTATTATTATTGATGATTTTTAAGTATCATCAAATAACCGCGTAGAATAGATACAATGGAGATAGAAAAGAGATTTTAATACTAAAATATATTGTAATTATCGCGTCTTGTACATTAGTCACTTAAATAATGTACTGTGATCGTGCTTGTTGTCAACAACAAGTCAAAGTGTCACTTGGCGCCATCTGGTGTTGCAAATTGTCACTACAAATTGGTTCTGTATTTCCAGTTTAGATAGGCTCTGTCTGTTGTGACCATTGTTCGTTTTTGTTTTATTACGTGAATGCGAAAGATTTCGAAATAAACAATTACAATGAACGGTAAAAAATGCATGAATCTCGATTAAGCCAGCACGTCAACGTAGAGGCCCTGCAACTACTGGACAACCAGAATCTAGTGAGAAGACTAAAAAGAATTAAACACTTCGAACTCACTGGTTTACTTAAACCAGTGAAATGTGTAAAAAGCAGAGCACAGTGACTGCTTCTGGTGTAGGACAAAGTACATATAGGACATCAGTGGATAGCCTATTAGAGACAAGTACCTAGTTATAAGAATTCAGATGCAAGTATTGCAGTGTATAAAAGAAAGTTAGACGCAACAAAGACATAAATCTGAAATATGTATAAAAAACCAAATTACCGAAGTCGGATATGAAACGAATATTTGGAAAACATTGAAAAAATAGTGTTTCGGCCTATTAACATGTTGCCAAAACTAGGACAAATACTACAGCCTACCAACTGATATTAAACACAGTAGTAGTTGATAAGTTTAGTACTAAGGCAAACAAATGTATTGCAATTATTAGTTTCCTTAATTAAATAAACATTATTATAAAATAAATTTAACATTATTGTTGCGAAACAAATTGCAAAACGGACAGGAAATAGAACATTAGAAGCATCAATAAGGGTAGCAGGGCAGATATCTCTTGGTGTCCGGTCGTATCGGTTGCGGTCTACCCGGTATAAATCAGGTCGCGGCCAGACAGAGCCGTGATACTACTATAATGAGCGTGGGTTTAAGTATGTAAATTACTGTCTTTGTTGATTCGAATAACACTAGAGCGAGCGAGAGATACAAAGACAGGAATCAGTGTGGCGTACTTCGAAGTGACGTCGTAACCCTCTGTTGATACACATAATGGTTTTCGGAAGGGGTCGGTATCTCTCCGGTTTCTCATTACGATCCCTTAAAACTGGGAATAAATAAAATTGAAAAGGGTTATGCTTCCCGAGCACCCCCCGGACGCCAATCTCGCGAATCTACAGGCATTACGGGGAGTTAACGATTCCGGTTCAGATTTTATGTTGGTGTACACAATTTGCGAGTTTTAAACATTTCTGGTGAAATTTTATAGATATTATTTTCTTAAAGTATCCCTCTCACTTCAACCGGTATCGGTCCATTTTTGTTCGACTTGACATAATACGGAATGAACCCATATCAAATCCGTCACGGAGCGATTTCAGTATTTCAGCTCGACAATAACATTTGTAACGTACCAGAGTATATACTTGAGAGTGCTTCGCAATCGCAACAATCGACCAACGACGACAACGGATTCGTTTTACGCGGTGGCTCATTTTAAACTGGGTCACGCCCAGACGAGAAACGTATTACAATTTTAATGAGGGGGGCTTTAAGTTTGTAAATCACATACTCGGTTGATTCAAATAAGGCCAAAGTGGAAGTACATTAGCGGCGAACAAGCGAGAGGACAGATAAGTCTCAGTGAACATTTTAAGGGTAATTTATTCCGCATTAAAAAGAAATGGAACAATCGCGGTGGTGCAAGGTACGGTTTTAGGGCCCCTGATTTAATTCCCATATTACTAATGACGGTTATTAGAAACGATAAATAAGCAAGTTATTCAGCAGCTACTTTTTACTAGACAAGTACTATACTCTGCAAATCTGCCTTACTGCTACTAAACTAGTCGTAGATATGATACAAAGACATATTCAAAATACTTCAGGTTTGCTTTAACAATGCTCGGAGAGGACTTATTAAATTAAAAACTCTCTCCGAATTTTTATTTTAGCTACCTATAAGAAGGTAAGTTATATTACATATCCGCAGACGTGTCTTGGAATATTCGCGAAGCAACTTTTGACGTAACTTTTCACGTAATGAACAGCCGAAATACCCGAAAAGTTTTCCGTGTATCGAGCCCGGGACGATTCAAAAGATCGAGTTCGTTCGTTCGTTCGTTTTTGTTCCCACGCACAAATCTTCGGCGCGGCAAGTTACACTTTCCTATTCATTCGGCCGCCTCCGGCGCTCACAGAAAGGACGCCCGTCTTTTCTTTACGACGGGCGGTTTGTATGGCAATATTACAACCCCTCCTGTCACCACTTTACGTTCAAAATGATGCGCATTAGTGTCACTTGTAAAGGTTAATGGAATTTTCCTTTATACACAAATTTTATTTAAGCTAGACTTCTTGCAATCTGCGAGACGGCGATACTATATAGGTTATCTCAATAAGAGCTCAATATTTGAATTGAAAGCTATTTAGGCGTCAAGGAAATATATTTTGATCCAAAAGAATAAATTCAAGAGAATAACAAACAAGAAATCTTTTCGCTATCTATGTACGTTTTATTTTAAATTCAAGTCTTGTGGTCTTATTGAGACACCCTTTATTATAATTAAACAAAGACTCACCTGGGCCGCCACGTGTCCTTGTTTCAGCCTGGGTAGGTCCGTGTGACTCCAAGCGCTCGTCGACCACGGCGACACGTTTCGCAAATCCTCGCCGAATTTAAACTCCTTCAGTCGATTGTGGAGGAATTTCCGTATGTTCCACGGCAGGTCGTTGTGGCCGTCTATCAGCGGGACTTCTTGCAGCAGTCTCGACGCGAATTCCAGCCGTTCTTCTAACGACGCGCCAGAGCTTATCTTTAAGGCGATCGGAACGCCAACACCTGCAGCCGCGGCCAGCAGTAGAACGGTCGCTATGATCCACCAGTGCCTCGCGGATAGGTCAGTCCCTAGAAAGAAACGAAAGTAAATAGTTAGAATTGTTAATAAACACCTATGCCTATTTTGGTGGAGGAGCCGGAGATTACGAGTCCCGAAAATCTATAAGGGAATTTAACAGAGCCGATATAAATATAGTGTTAAACGGTACTAAAGTAGACCTGTGTGATAGTGCAAAAAATCTTGGTGTAACATTTGACTCATATTTGACCTTTGAACAGCATGTATGTAAACAACTTGGCTCTGCCTATGGAAAGCTAAAAATGATTTATAAGTTTAAGCAAGTTCTAGACGATAAAATTAAATGGAATTTAAGTAATACCATAGTCCTGACTAGTGTTAAGTATTGTCTTCCAGTATATTATCCGTTTTTAACAGACTATTTGAAAAAAAGAATGCAAAAATTACAAAACTGCTGTTTTAGATACTCGTTTAACGTCCCATATAGGAACGATATAACTCCTTATTACAACAATAAATGTATTCTGAAAATGTGTAATGTATATCTCTGTCAGTACTGTACTCTAGTATGTAAGATCATCAACATAAAAGAGCCAATTTACTTGTACAACCTCATGACACCTAGGTCTTCAGTTCACACTGTGAATGTTAGACAACATTATCTGTATGATGTTCCTGTACATTCTACGGCTAAATTTACGTGTTGTTTTGCCTATCTATCTGTAAATCTCTTTAATAAGCATAATGAAATATTTCGTATCTGTTCGGGAAGAAGTAACGAAACAATAAAGACTAAGTTTAAAACTTTGTTTTTGAGTGCCCAGTAATACAAGGGTTACATTCATTTATGTTATTTTTATGTAAGTGTTTTAGGATGTAAGTTGAGTTTGGGATTTATTTTGTTTTGTTTGAGGATGTGTGGAAGAACAGTTAAGCTGAACACTATCCTATTGCAATATATGTTTGTTTGTATACCTTTTTTGCAATAAATATATATTTGATTTGATTTGATTTTATGATAAAAATGGCCGTTTTCGATATACCCGATAGTCGATACCCGATGCTTCATACCCGGTGTTCGATACCCGATACTCGATACCCGATACTCGATACCCGATACTCGATACCCGATACTCGATACCCGATACCCGAACTCGATACCCGAACTCGATACCCGATACTCGATAAGCGATACTCGATACCCGATACTCGATACCCGATACTCGATAAGCGATATCCGATACTCGATACCCGATACTCGATACTTGATACCCGATACTCGATACCCGATACCCGAACTCGATACCCAATACTCGACAACCCGATACTAGATACTCGATACCCGATACTCGATACCCGATACTTGATACCCGATACTCGATACCCGAACTCGATACCCGATACTCGATACCCGATACTCGATACCCGATACTCGATACCGGATACTCGATACCCGATATTCGATACCCGATACTCGATACCCGCTACCCGAACTCGATACCCGATACTTGATACCCGATACTCGATACCCGATACTTGATACCCGATACCCGAACTCGATACCCGATACTCGATACTCGATACCCGAACTCGATACCCGATACTTGATACCCGATACTCGATACCCGATACTTGATACCCGATACCCGAACTCGATACCCGATACCCGAACTCGATACCCGATGCTTAACACTCGATACACGATACCCGATACTAGAGATGTTCGATACGATACGATATTTTTAAGTACCGGTAGTTTATACATTGCGATACCCGATATTTTGTACCCGTACTATAGTATCCAATACGGTACGATACGATACGTTTTTGGACGATATTGTATCGCAGTATTTGCTGTTGCCAACAGCTAGCGTACTCTAGCGGCAAACCAATATAAGTTTATTTTACAAGTGACACTGATTACAACGAAGGAATTTGTATTTGTGTTCTTCTACAGTGTCAGTAAACGAACAGGGAAATTCCGACTAAAGTTTACCCTAACTTTGATGTGCAAATCTTTGAGTGCGAAAGTCATCAGCAAAATCCATTAGCCATAGTGCTTTTTACAAGCAAAATACATACAAACATGTTCGTCGAATAGCGTATGGAAAGTGTTTATTAAAACAAGTTGGGTGGAAAATGCGAACTTTGTAACACTGACGTTAAAATTGCGGAATTTACGACAAACTTGAAAAAAAAAACACCTTCAACGGTGGCATCCAACATACAGATTAGAAACAAAGAAAACACTGATGGTTCTGTGATAATATAGCATTGTTTGATATTTTCTTCGGAAAAATACATTCATAATGCATTTATATATATTTTGTACAAAATCATAATTAAAAAGCCCAATAATTTCTGGAAAACACTGGTGGTACCATGGTGAATCAAGTAGTTCGTATACCATGGGTGATACTTACATATTCCTATACTTTTAAGGCGAGAGTTGTCCAGTGTTATTCTGGCAATTGTATTTAGTTACGCTTTATGTAGGAGGCAAAAAAGGAGCCAATGGGACCACTGCAATAGTATATAATACCTTTGATAGCAGAAGAGAATCTAACTTAAGCACCACAGATAAAAAAGTTTTAAATATTTAATAAAAACCGCACACAGATAGAAATTTTTCTTTAACTCAAATGGATATTTGTTTAACGAGAGGCAAAAATGTATTTATTTCCTACAAAGAATTTTTATTTGAGTCAAAACAATATTACTTTACACCAAACAAATGGTATTTGACTCTAAATGGTCTTGACTTTGTAGCAAATAAATATATTTTTGCCTCTATTCAAACACGCTTTTATATGAGTTAAAAAAAATTTCTATCTGTGCATGCCTACTACATTCAGTAGGGACTTTATGTATACCTACATAATATGATATATAAACATATTTATTCTACTGTACATTATTTTATTTCAATGTGTGTAGGTATCTGCCGCTACGCGAAATATTTTTTATTATTCGGAATTACGTCTTGAAAAAATGTACCGGTACCGATGTACCGGTACTTTGTGCTCCGGTATGGTACAGAACCGGTACATGTGATACGATACAATACGATACGCGATACCGGTACAGCAAGGTGTATCGGAACATCCCTACCCGATACCCAATACCCTATACCCGATACTCGATACACGTTACTAAAAAAAACATTATTTTATGTAAAAGAACTGGAAATGTGAGCGATACATTTTACGCAATATAAATATGTATAAATTATATTCTTAATTTTTTCATGGTTTTTTTTTCCAAAACTAATAGCTCTTTTACTTGCTTACACTTGAATATTGTTACAGAAGTTGTGTTGCATAAGACACTTGTCTTATGAAGGACGCATCTCGGATTTTGTCCGTGTTAACTGTCTGTATCAAAAAACATCTGGGTTGCAAATTTTCCAACGTCGCTTAATGTCGATGGTAAGTGCTTGAGAAAATCCTGGACGCAATAATGTTTATTAAACTGCTGGGATGTAAAACTCGTTACGACACGTATAATAAATGTTCGTAATATTCAGGATGGCGTGTCTAGTTTGTCGACCGACGCGACAAGCGAAATTTTTGTGCGTCGTGAATATGATGATAAACGGGGTGCGCTTAGGGCACAATGCAACGTCGAGGGGTGCAGCGTTTGTGCCTTTTTTCAAATTTTAGTTAAAGCGACGGTATGGAGTGAGCACTTACGCTCTTGAGAGTTGGTAATTACTTACTTGCTTGATATATGTGCAAACCTGTAGTACAGCTCGTGCACATCAATGGTTCTAGTGGTAGTTTTTAAGGTAAGAACGAAGTGAACAGGGTTATAGTACATACAGGTACTGAATATAATCTTAGTTTTTAAACGAAATATAAAAATATACGTGTTTAAATGCAAAATTTAACCAAATTTGTTCTGCCCGGCGACTCCACCAAAACTGATACAAGAGTTTTTTGATATTTCTTGTAGTAGAAATGCTTTTATCAAGCATTTGAATGAAGAATTTGTTAGGGGTTAACTTGTTTCGACAAGATGCGACGACTTATATACTGTGCAACATAGTAAGAATAGACAGCTCGCATTTAGTTGCTGATAACACTCCACCTATGGGGGGTGAGATCAAGAGGAGAAACTTCATCAATCTCTCATGGTGGACGTGTTATAAGGGCTGAAGGAGGTGGGGAACGCGATTTTATCTTTTAATAAACTTTTATAAGCAATTCGCCTGACTGCAAAAATCCCTATTGGCCGGTGTTGTGCTCACACAACCGACACAGTGGAGGACGTAGTACGTAGTACGTAGTACGTAGTACGCCACTGCAAGCAAGCAGCCCATCCCACTATCTTCGCTGGAAATAATATTCTATTCACTGTGAGATTAAACGTAAACATTTACTTAATTAGATATACCGCGGCGCGGAGGAGCTGCACTCCTGATTACTGCAATAAATATGGCGACAAAATCCGGTGGGGCGGTACTGTTTGCCGTAACTTTAAGCGTTATGGAGAACTTTTAGAATATTAACCAACAAATTTTAATTTAAATGATCAAAAATGAACAAAAGGTTAATGTTTGGCACATAAAAGCCACCTTAAACGTTAAATAAGCAATTTACTTGGCAGTAAACTTGTGCTAGACTTGAAAATGAGAAACTTGTGAAATCGCATTGGCTGGGAGATTCGACGTATCAATGCAAAAAAATATCACCTAACTCTTTTTGCATACGGAAAATCCTGTAAAACACAACAGCACAGTAGAGTGTTTTTCTTTCTATCTGTGTACTGACTAAGTACTGTTGAGTGTAGATTGCCAGCAACCAGTTTAGGTACATAAGACGTTTGCTTATGTATAATACACATATAATGTGTAATTCAAACGCGTCAGTTTGATTAAACATAAATAACGATGCTAGGGATGTCTCTGGGGTATTTCGGGGGTAAACGTTAATTACTGTTGCAGCCCCTCAAGACAGCACGTGCGTTTAATTTGCCAGCATTATCGGTACAATACAACGGCGCGGCGGCGCGGCGGCGCGGCAGTTCGACGTTAGTAGTATTTCCGGCCAATTAGTACCTATGTACCAGATGACGAGATAAACATATGCAAATTGCCCCCGCACACCCCTAACATAATTAATAGAAGAGGTGCTGCGGAGTGCGCTTGAACGCCACTGCGTCGAAAGCAACTGCATTTACATCCTTCGGTGAATGTTTACTTAGAAAATAAATCGCTTCCGGTGTCAAAATTCGTTTACTAAATGGTACTAAATGTTTACTTAACAAATGTATGATTTAAATTGCATTTGGTGGATGCTGATGTAAACAAGAAAAGATATTTCTGGGTAAGTGTCAGATATTGGGAAAATCTAAGTCCCATGTTATGCTGTGATAAAAAATTGGGATCTATTGTACCAAAACTCAAGGCAACCTATGCACAAACAGGTTTACTTTTGCACGTGAATGTAGGTAGTATTAAATGTAGTTTACACAAATTTTTGAGTTTCCGAACAAATATCACAAGATTAAATGTTTATTATGTAATTTCGGTTATTGTGTAATATTATTTATTTTCTTCTACACGTGAACAATGACTATCTTAATTCTGTGATTTTTCTAGAATAGAATAGTCCATTTAATAGAACATCTGTATACATGTCGGTGATTAATTATATAGTTGCATTGATTAAATGCTATTCTTTGTCCACCACTTGTGTCATCTCGGTAATGCCACGCTGGCATGTCGTTACGTCACACACCACAACCTTGGACGCGCCTAAGTAAGGCGCAGTAGTTAGCATTAACGACGGTGGTACACCATTGTTCGATTGGTAAATTCGTATTTTATTATTATTTTACACTCGTTTAATAAACTGTTTTAATGACGCTTTTGGTATTAACATAGGCTATTGAATAAAATAACGTACATTACCGAAATAGAAGTATGCGTTCTCGAAATGATCTCTTTGATTATAGAAATACATATTAGAAAATTTTTCAATTTTGATCGCTGCTAACAATACAGATGAATGCAATATATATGTTACGGTTAAAGTGATAAATGTGGTTTGTATTAATAATTACCGGCTTTTATTAATAATAACCGCATAATTTGGTCAATGTGATTAGAAACACTTAAATAATCACATGGACCGGCTATTATTAATAATTTCCTAACGGGCATGGTAAAAGTGATAAAAACGTTACTTTTTAAAAAGATTTTTTGTATACAGTCTTCAAAGAAGTTAGCTAAGTTATTTTGATTACTATGTAAGCTATTATATTTATTTACTCGACGCAAATCATCAGTACGGCCTAGCCCAAGGACCAAAATTGCGAATAATACAAAACATTGATAATACAGACTGTTTTCTTTTGTCGCCCTTGTACTTTAGAAACTACAGGATATAATTGGTAATGATATTTAGTATGCACCCAAGGACGGCTCAATGACGAAAACATTGATAAAAAAACATCGATAAAAAAGAACATTTTATACAGAGTGTTCAAAAAAGTTAACCATTTTATTATCAATAACACCCATTTTTATATTTAATGCATGTGGGTAGTTTTCTTTTTGCAAATGTACAATTACAATTTATTAAGTAACTTCTCAAATCGGATTTATCTTAAAATTTTGCGCATTTAATAATAATTATTTCTTTGTTTTTCTTTTTTTTCTTGCATATATTTTCATGCAGATACATGCAAGAATAGGCGAGACTAGTTTACATAGATGTTTTTACATAAATTGCTTCGCACAACTGATGCAAACATTTTTGTATGATTCTGTTCCTAACACGGTATTTTTACTTTTGGTGTTTGACAATAAAGTACTATTTTATAAATAAAAGTTTAAACATTGTAACAACTTGCCCCAATCTTCCCTACATTAGGTTGTCCATTACCTATACCTACCGAAAGCATATCTAATATCTGACGGATATAATCTAAAAAATACAAAAAACAAAAGAATATGACGTCCTATTATTACAAACTTTATCTTGCTTTATTTTTACAATATAAATGGTGTAATTGTTGTACTACCACAAAAAAATAAATATTATTTATTATCTTTTTAATAAAAAATTTAAAATTTTGCTTTAAAAAGATAATAAATAATAAGTTATAAATAAAAATAATTTTGCTTGCCACGAATTACAAAATACAGAAACAATATGTACGTATGCACTGGCAGAATAATACAAACCGAGTTTCTAAGTTATTACTTATTTAGCTTTTAAGAATTGCGCAAATAAGCATGACCCAAAGAGTTACACACTCGTGCATGCAATTAGTATGGATTGGCATTTTTTAGTCTCGTTTTGATAATCTTCCTTATTTTAGTCATGAATAGTAACTAAATAAGTTAGTCAGGATTAACGTCACTAAAGGCCCAACACTGAAAACCCAATGAATAGTTGTGTGGCGATTATGTAGCTACTAACAGAATTCCAAATCTGAGGCTCTATTATATTGTGCATCACCTTAATGCAATATCGAATTGAAAGTTATCACATTGACCACAGCATGCTGGAAATTATTAATAATAGCCGGTTCATGTGATAAATTCTTCACTTTAATCTCGCCACTTGGCTATTATTAATAATAACGGGAAATTATTAATAATAACCTATTTATCACTATGACCGTAACATATACATAAGTACAATAAGTAACTTCGTATTATGTTTTTTTTTTAATATTTTTATTTTCGAGATACATTTCACAAATTATCCTGGCACTTACTCTTAATATGCCCGAACTGCACAAAAAGGCAGTTGCACGAAAATGCATCTATTTTTAGGACAAAGAAAAAAGAATTGAGAATATATCCACTAATCCCTTTTATAAAATTGAAATATATTAAACGATAGCGCCGGCTAATTTTGCGTCATCACGCCAAGAAGGACAATAAGTAGGGCTGCTTTCGGACCATTAATATTGCCGTCGTCGCAAGCCTTTTCCAAAGTACTTCCTTCCGCGTACTCGTTCACATTTGAGCCGGCACGGAGATTATTCATCATTCTTTTTGTGGTCGGTGGTACCGTCTCGCGACTCGGTCGGTCGGGCGAGGCTCATACATTGTCACCGGGGCCCGGGGGAGGCAATTTCACGTTGATTTCATATTTTTCGCGCCGCGCGATATTCATCACGACGCCGTGTAGCGCGGTGACACTTTCGAGACGCCGCGCCACACCGTTTAGCCGGCCGGTAATGTGGCTCATAATTTAGCAAAATGCGAGGCGATAAATTATTGCGCGGACCATCTCCCCTTCCCCGCGCACCCACCTACTCGTACCATGAATTAATTGGCTCTTAATAAATTTCAGGTCTTAGTCGAAACAGCTATATCAACCTAGACGCCACACCGCTTTCAATGTTCATTTACCGAACACTGTTTATCAATTTTATAATTTTCTAAAGCGTCGTTTTAATTAAAACCGACTTGCACGGTAACGTGGCCCATGCGATGTACAATTTGGTAGAGTGCTTGTTCTTGCAATAAGAGCGATAAATAACGCTATATTTTGAAGTGAAATAAGTAATAAATAACATTGGCCGCAAAACAGATCCCTGTAGGCGAAAATCTAAATAATAAAATGTTGTTGCGTTATTCCGGTGAACAATTTCTAAAAATGTTGTAGTCATCGGTTGATAATAATAGATAGAGATAAGAGATACAATTATGTGATTCTACAAAATTATTGAACCCTGTGTTTAAAGGCTTTTAAATCTGTATGGTAAAAAATGTTTTAATATGTTTTAAAAATCGGAAAGTCGATGTTTATTTTAAAACAGCAAAAATGCAGAAAACATTTGTACACTTATCACCCGCCTATGTTGAAACCGATAGGTAGAAAACTTACCGATAGTAACTCATATTGTATATAATGTTTCAATGGCATTTTTTTGTTCAGTCGTTGCAGATTTAGGAGCCTTCAAATTCAGGGCTTAAAGCCGGGGCTACACATTCGTATACTTGCCAAATATCAAATATTTGCCAAGTATATGAATATTTGTCAAGAAAAAAAACCTGCTCTATTCAATTCGTAGCGAGTCCAGCTCTAAAATAAATTTATATATTCGACGTTCGGCTGTGCGGACGAGTTTTTTACGCCATATACTTGATGTTTGCAATACCCAGTTGAAGTGGGTATAGCAAACGCAAAGGCGACAAATATTGGTGCATTTATTTGTACTCGATGAACATTTTAGTACGGTGTTTAATTTTTCCATTTTTTAATTTCGTTTTGTGTGTAGTAGGTCGTATATGAAGATCGACAATAGATTTGTAATTATTAGTAAGATTTTTGTTTTTTCTAAAGGGCGAAAAACCGCATAAAATTGTAATTTTGTGAAACCGTCAGACAGACAGTTTTCCGGAAACCGTCAGACAAATTGAAAAAAAAAATATTGTTGTTTTTACCTGCCCACATAAACGCAATGATATTTCTTTCCAAAAAAAAAAAAACGTACACCTTATACAGAGTGTATCCTAAGTTGATGCTTCTCTATGAACAATATAGATGATACTCATTTATGAGCTCTCAAAATATATATTACCTTTTTGTTAAATAAAAAAAGCTACACAAAAATGTCTACTATTAAAATGTTTTTAATCTTTTTCGCTTCTCTTCAAGTAATAATATCATCATAAAAATTTTATAGGCAGCATGTCTATAAAATAATTTATTTGGAAAATTATACTTTATTTGCTTTATTTGTCAATTTGTATGATGTTTATTATTTGAAGAGAAACGAAAGCGGTTAAAAATATTTTAATAGTAGAGACAATTTTGTGTAGCTGTTTTATTCAATAAAAAGGTTATATTTTGAAAGCTCATTTGTTTAAATTTTTGTTTCAGAAGCTAATTGATTTTATGCTGAACTTTAAAGATGAAGAAACCATATCTAACATTTCTTTTATGGGCAATATCTTCCTGATTTAAATAAAAAAATATATATTTTTTTCCCATTAAAATAATAATTTATTTAAACTAGTTCTCATTTACACTCTGTCAAAATTGGATGCTGCGAATTAATAATACAGAGAGCTGATGAATTAAACAAAAAATCATTATAGTGATACAAACAGTTTCGTCAAGATTTGTTTTGTAAATTTCCACAAGAATGCCCTTGTTAGTACGCAGTGAATTCTGGACTTATGTAATTAAAAATAGGTATGTCGGCATTATAAAATAAAACCTTGCTTGTTCGTAATCAAATTATCAGTTTGATTTGAAAAAGCTAATGTGCAAATAAGGCGAACTAATCAAAAAAGTAGCTAGTGTCCATTCGGTACGCACATGTAGCAAGTCCTCAAAGAAGATTTTCACGTATTAGAAAATGCTATGTGGCGATGCATCAATGCCCGATGCATTTATTGTTGCAGTGCAATTCTGACGGTCCGAAATAACAAACGAATATTGTACAAATTTGTTGGTGTCATAGATTTTTTTGAGCTTTATAAAAATCAGCCGGTAATCAAGGATGGATGAAAAATATTCGGTGAACGAACTTAAAAATAAATCACTCAGGGCATCGTTTAGACCAATCAATAACAAAAATTTTCGATTTGCGTGGCAAATATATTTGCCAAATATTTAACATGTGGCAAATATTTGATGTTTGGCAAGTATACGAGTATGTAGCCCCGGCTTAACACTTTTGTAACCGCTAGTATTCTAAAATACTCCACAAACTCTTTATTCATAATTGCAGCTCTCTATCAATAGTTTTCAAATAATACCTAATTCTTATCGAGAGTCGAAAGTTACGAGGCCTCGTGTAAATGCAGAAAGCATGGAGCAACATTTTAGTATTAAGATTTTCGTTAAGAACATTACGAATAGCACCGCCACGTGTAGCTTTTACGTCCATCTATACACACCCCGTATTAATTTAACTTATTATCAAACAATATAACATCATCAGAAACACTTGCGCGTGGAATGCCGGCGCGCGGCGCTACATTAGCCAGTTTCAGCGTCTATTTCAAAGCCGCAAATAGGAAAACCTCGACTGGTGTTAGCGTACGTGTGTATGTATGTAGCGACATTAGTGTGCAGACTATCCGTGTGACCGCATTGTTCGATGTCACTGGCTAAACCACAATTTTAATCTAGTTACCGTCCAGTTTCTGCCCGGAATTCGGCCGCACAAGCACTGGCTCAAATAAACACAAACCGTGCGCGCGGATATTATCAAAAAGGATACCACGGGTTTGGAGATACACCCGGGACAGGCCGGGACAGGCCGGGGTAAGCGAATAAACATCGCAGTGCAATCCGTATGAGTAGCAGCAGCGCTCAACCAGTTATGCAATGGACAACGTTTGTATGCGGTTTCCCACACGCTCATACATCATTTAAAAGCGAGTTTTAGTTTGCAGACCGCTTAAGGGGGCACGTCAACATTTCAGAGCAATTGTCTTTTAGCAAAAAAATTAAAATTTAGGAATATTTTGTTGGATTTCTATGTTTGTCGGAGAATTATGGATGAAGGATATTTTCTAGTGCTATAGAGTTTTATTGACAAGTTTCAATGCAAAGAAATTTTAAAATGTGATGAATATGTACGTATCTATTAGAATATGTATAGAAAACTGCATTGCAAAGATAATTTCTGTCGTAAAAATACGTAATAAGCAGTGGCCGGAGAAAAATGTATATTTTTCAGTGTCGTGCATGGGATACGTGCTGGTGGGGACGCGAGCGGCTAGACGGTCTGGCTTCGGCTCATGGTGTACATACCTCTACACCTGCTTTGGCGTTGATCGAGTACAGTCGCTTGCCTTGTTTAAATTTCCGCTTCGTCGATAGATAATTTGAGGAGTTTCTTTCAATTGTGTTGTTTCTTGAAATTTTGTGTGAATATCTGTTTTTATTTTCCATTTCGAATTTGTTCTTCTGTTTTATACTTAGAGTTGAATTATTTTTTTATTTTATAGTTGTACTTAGTTTGAAAATCCTGCAATGAATCGTTTGCTAGCTGAGTTTGGCAATACTTACTTTCACGTTCGTTAAGAAAGGGGAAGTGGTTTGCAATTTCTGCTCACGAAATTTAATTATTCGTAGTAAACAATGTGTTCGGGCTCATGTAAAAACAAGAAAAACACATGGAAAATGTATCAGGAACGTCAACTATAAACCTTTTTGATGATTTATGTGAAACATTTATTTCTGCTAATATACCTTACTTACCCGATGAATCCACAATTAGAAGATATTACGTACAAGGGCAATAAGACAAAACAATTTCTAAAATAAAGTCAAAACTATCCGATAAATATATTTGGGTTTCTGCAGATGAAACTGCGGATATGAAGGGTAGATGTGTGGTCAACGTCGTTGTCGGATTGTTGGACTCGCAAGACTTATATAAACCTTATTTCATATCTACTCAGTTTCGCTGTACCGTCAAAGCTGAAGAGATATGTACAATAGTAAATGACGCCATAAAAAAGTAGGAATTACAGACGCTACCAAAGTATTACTGTTTGTTTCTGACGCTGCTGCGATTATGTTAAAAGTTGGAAAATTACTTAAACAACATTTTTCAAATATTCTTCATTTGACATGTTTTGCACACGCTATTCATAGAATTTGTGAATTTATTCGGGAAGAACTTCCAGACGTGAATACGCTAATAAGCACATGTAAAAAAAATTTATTGAAAGCTCCTTCCAGATTGTCTCTTTACAAGGAAAAGTGCCCTAATCTACCTTTGCCACCACAACCAGTTATTACGAGATGGGGTACATGGTTAGAAGCGGCAATTTTTTATGCAAGAAACTTTGATATCATCAAACCCTTCGTCTTCAATTTGCCTGATGAAGCAGTTAGTATTAAAGACTGCAAAAAAGTACTATCATTACAAGATTTGCATGAACATTTAAAATTTATTGATACAAATTTTGCGAAAGTATTGCCAACCATAAAGTTTCTAGAACAGCAAAATGTTGAACTTGCAAGCAGTTTTCAAAGGATTGAATCTCTGTACGAAAGGTTACGAAGCATTGAAGCACTAATCAGTAAAAAATTACAAAAAAAAATTGATCCGGATTTTAATATTTTAAAACAAATCTCTACGAATTCATTTACGGATGAAGGAATTTCTCAAAAATATTCCAATTTAGTGTTGGTTCATTCTTTTGCGTCTCTGACTAGCTGCGATGTAGAAAGATCATTTTCAAGGTTTCTAGACATTTTAACATCTAAGCGAAATAATTTTACTGAAGATAATTTAGAAAAATATGCAGTAATGCAATCGTTCAATGCATATCCAAGAAATGAGTAAAATATTTCAGTGGGCACGTGTTGCATATAGTTACGACAAACATTTAATATTAAATTCACTCGGTTTACTACCGACCACCAGGCGCTTCGCGCCTATGGATATCAATCCAATCGACCGCATAAGTCGTCATTGACTCATGCGTGCCCGCTACGCACACTCATAGCTGGGCGACTTCTAGCACTGCGAGACATACATTTTTGTCCGGCCACTGGTAATAAGTGAAAATAAGTTGTGTATCAATTTTGGTGGAGGTGCCGGTGAAAAAAAATCCCATTACTTGTAACTAAGCGCAGTCACATGAAAGGTAACTCTCACAGTCACCGGTTTTGTTAATATTGCACGGGCTAAAGGGCTGAGTGCGTAATTTCGCCGGCGGCGGGCCATCGGCATTAAACCGATAAACGGAATGGATGCATGCAAAATTGCCGGACGACCACACTTAATGAATTTCTGAGCAGATAATTGCAGGCCGCTCGACTGTGCGGCTCTATCCGACGCCCCGGGCAGGAATACGGTCGAATGTGGCGGCGGTAAATACTAATTACTTAAATTAAGATTTAATGTCGATCCCTGGGACATCTTAGAACCAACTCCCCCCGTACCGAAAGCGCGCGCGCTCCGCACTAATCCGTAATAATAACATAAATTATTCATTATTTACGGACCGCTGTCTCATTCGTACTGCCGGCGCTACGGCCGGTAATTATCAGGTTTATCATTTGGGATTAGGGTCCGGGTTGGCCAAAGTGATTTCATGGCTCGTTGGCGAACGTGACTTATTTTTACTTATTTTATTTTTACTTAAGATATAGTATGATAAAGTCCTGTGCCTGGCCACATCAGATTTTTTTTACAATTTACGTACCATGTGTACTCGAAGAGTTTTACTCCTTACAGTTGTGCGAAACCAAGAGCTGGGATATGTCATTATAAAGTTTTTGGGAGATGTTGTGGGAGCCACCACTGTAACTGGTGGTCACATTTCTTAATTCTGAAGGTGTTAGTTTTGGAATGTATGTGTTACGGTTAAAGAGATAAATGTGGTTTGTGTTAATAATTACCGGCTATTATTAATAATAACCGCATTATTTGGTCAATGTGATTAGAAACACTAAACAAATAATCACATGGACCGGCTATTATTAATAATTTCCTAACGGGTACGGTAAATGTGATAAAAGCGTTACTTTTTACAAAAGATCTTTTGTATACAGTCTTCAAAGAAGTTAGCTGTGTTATTTTGATTACAATGTAAGCTATCATATTTATTTACTCGACGCAAATCATCAGTACAGCTAGCCCAATGACCAAAATTACGAATAATACAAAACATTGATAATACAGAATGTTTTATTTTGTCTCCCTTGTACTTTAGAAACTGTGTTTTCATGCAAATACATGCAAGAATAGGCGAGACTAGTTTACATAGATGATTTTACATAAATTGCACCGCACAAATGATGCAACATTTTTGTATGGTTCTGTTGCTAACACGGTATTTTTACTTTTGATGTTTGACAATAAAGCACTATTTTATAAATAAAAGATTAAACATTGTAACAACTTGCCCCAATCTTCCCTACATTAGGTTGTCCATTACCTACACCTACCGTAAGCATATCTAATATCTGACGGATATAATCTGTTTTATAAGGCGGTTATTATAAAAGTAATAATATTCATAGTAAATAGTAAAATAAAAATAAAATACAGACACAGTTTACATTTGTGAACAAAACAAAAGAGGATGACGTCCAATTGTTACAAACCTTATCTTGGTTTATTTTTACAATATAAATGGTGTAATTGTTGTACTACCACAAAAAAAAATAAAGGTCTAGAAGGACTTTTGTATTCAAAATTAAATATAAAACATTTTTTAAAGTTTTGTATTAAAAAGATAATAAATAATAAGTTATAAATAAAAATAATTTTTCTTGCCACGAATTGCAAAATACAGAAGCACTATGTACGTATGCACTGGCAGAATAATACAAACAGAGTTTCTAATTTATTACTTACTTAGCTTTTAAGAATTGCGCAAATAATCATGACCCCAAAGAGTTACACACTCGTGCATGCAATTAGTATGGCTTGGCATCTTTTAGTCTTGTTTTGATAATCTTTCTTATTTTATTTTAGTAACTAAATAAGTTAGTCAGGACTAACGTCACTAAAGGCCCAACACTGAAAACCCAGTGAATAGATTCGTTGTGTGGCGATTATGTAGATACTAACAGAATTCCAAATCTGAGGCTCTATTATATTGTAGCATCACCTTAATGCAATATCGAATTGAAATATATCACATTGACCACAGCATGCTGGAAATTATTAATAATAGCCGGTTCATGTGATAAATTCTTCACTTTAACCTCGCCACTTGGCTATTATTAATAATAACCGGTAATTATTAATAATAACCTATTTATCACTATGACCGTAACATAAATATCATTCTCAATTCTCAAATTTAATACCTAACCATGATGATTTTAAACAATGGCAATTGTTTCTTATTTTCTATTCCGCTTCTTGACAAGAGCTCAGCTCTGAAATCAGTTATCAAAGGTAGTTTTGTGTGGTAACACCTTTCATTTGTTTCACCAAGATGTATTTTATCCCTGGAATGTATCCATCGCAAAAGGAGAACATATCTTCAACAGTAAGGATTTTGCAATAGCAAACTCAAAATAAAGTGGCTTTTAAAAATAGACTTTAGTCACAATAAAGCGACTAGCGACCCCATATTCCTTTGCATCAATTTTTTCAATAAAAGTTCATTCTGCATCTATGGGTCGACCCTTTAATAGAAGTACATATTTTACTCCTAATATTTAATTGATTTGATTGTTTCCCTAAGAACTTAAAAACACATAAAGCCTCTCTACCGTGTAACATCTTTTAAAAAATTAGGCTCAAAATGTCAAAAACAAATCACGCAGAATTTCAGATAAAAAAAATTGGATATAAAAAACGAACGTATTGTTTTTTCTGTTGAATTGTGTATTGGCGAACGGAAAATGTTGAGAATAAACGACAAGCCGTAGAGCACAATGAAAATTCTGTCACATTATGGATCATCTGCTCTGAATGAACAATAAACTTCGCCGGCGTTTTCACTGAACGCGCACGCCCTCTTCCGGTGTTCGGCAAAATTATTAGAGGGGTCACATGAAATTATCGGTCGTAAAAAATGTGCCTTTCCGTCGGCGTAAACTTTTAATATCGCCGCTGTATTTTTTTTCGCCGCCGCGCCGCTTCCCCCTCATTTTTTCATTCGTGTTAGCGCCGCGCCGGCCGGAAGGATGACGCCGCAAGAAAAACGCGCAACGTTAAGATCGTTTACCGCGTGGCTAATTAAAATCGAAGGCGTCTACCCAAGCAAAACTTCTACCCTCCCTTGGGCCTTAATTAAAAATATAGATTTCATTATCAAAATATTCGTTCATTACTACAACCGCCGCGCCGCACTGAGCCATTTTTTTTTTTTTAATAAAGGTCGGCCAAGTTATCACCGACAAAATACAATATTGAAGTCACGCATATTTAATCAAATTCTGGCTTCTTTTGGGCTAATTTGGTTTAAATGGACAATCTAGAATTCTAGATACAAACATGAATGAAAATCAATATGGAAATTCGCCGAACTATTTAATGAATTTTGATTGGACTTTCACATACAATACTATATAATACAAAGAATAATTCAGGGAAACCCCAATCAAAATTCTTATATCGCCACCAAAATTTCATGAGTATATTATAAATGATGAGATTAGATCAATTTTTATACCAAGGTCTTTATTTACTGGTTAGGATTATTATGGTGTTCTTTATAATTTGCCCACAAATCATTGAACTAGTTCAAAAGTTATCAAACATTAAGGTATAAATTAGCTAGTTGGTATCTGGAATTGTGTGTCATGAATATACTGAATGAGACCACTGGTAATTTTTTATGGTTATATTCTAAATCAGCATGTCCAAATTAACCATAAAACTATATTTAGGTTAAAGTTATTTTCAACTTATGTTGGGGCTATCTTTTTAATTAAAAAATCAATCCAGTCATTTTTGACCGTGAATAACTGACGACGCAGACACGATATCGATGGAGATCTTTTGCATTTCAAATTGGCTATTTTTATTTAGAAAGCAACAATGCCCCCAAATCGTTTCCAAATTCAAAAAAAGTGGACACGTATTTTTTTTTGCGAAATTATGATTCTTAATGGTGCCTGTCGAGGCCTCAAATTTACAAAAGAAAATGCATGGGAAAAAGACAATTTTTCGTATTTTTCGAATAATTGTTCGGGGTTTGGGAAAACTTAAGACTAAAGGTTTTAAACTTTAGACTAAAGGAATTTAACCTATCATACATATCGATTTGATGCCCCGAATCCACCCCTGCAGTGCCCTGAAAACTACCCTTAAATGAAAAAATGTAGATTCTTTACCCTTCTAATTATTTCATTCCCTTTTTTCCTCATAGAAGTCATTATTATAAGTCTAGTGGGATGCCTATAAACATTTGTCAGTTAATTTCCATTTGTTTAAACAAATTTTTAGGTGATAAAATAATTCGTTTTTCTCGAAAATCCGTCTGAATTCTGTTTTCTGAGTTCGAAATGGCAGTTTATTATCTTAGAGTGATTATTCATTTAAAAAATCCTCCTATTGTTTAAACAATAAATTATTAGTCATTTTCAACTTTTTTCTAATTATGGTAGAAATGTAACTCCCCAATTTCCCGAAAAAAGGATTTTAAATAAATTCAATTTCTTCGAATAAATGACATTGAAAACGAATAATATTTTACTTAATAATGATTTGAACCAGGTCCCAGGTTCCTGGTTCAAATCCAGGTTGTGGCTGTAAATTTTAATTTATTTTAAAATTTACATACCACCTGTATATCACCATTATGCACTTGAATAATATTTTATTATTTAAACAATGGAAATTATCCCAAAATATAAATGATGTCACTTGACAATAACAGTTGACCAGACCGATGTAAAAAAATGAATGTAAGGAAAATTGCAAAAAAAATTTTAAACAAATGAAATTCGTTTAAACAAATATGGGTTTATTAGCTAATAACATAGGCAAGATACCTCGAACATTAAATTTATAAGTTAATTTCACAAAAAACCTGACTTCTACCATAATTAGAACAACAGTTGAAAATTAATAATCATTGATAGTTTAAATAATAGGAAGAATTTGTTTTATGAATAATGTCACTCTAAGATAATAAACTGCCATTTCGAACTCAGAAAACAGATGTCCGACGGAGTTTCGAGAAAAGCGAATTATTTAAACAAATGGAATTTGTTTAAACAAATGGAAACTACCTGACAAATGTTTATAAACATTCAACTAGACTTATAGTAATGATTTCCATGAGAAAAAAGAGAATGAAGTGATTAGAACGGTAAATTTTCTGAAGAATGTACATTTTTCATTTAAGCGTAGTTTTCAGGCCACTGTGGGGGGTGGGTTGGGGGCGTCAAAGCAAGATGTATAATAGCTCAAATTCTTCATTGGAAAGTCCTCTACAAGTCCTATAACTTTAATCTTAAATTTTCCCAAACCCCGAAGAATTATTCGAAAAATACCAACAAATGTCTTTTTCCCATGCATTTTCTTATGTAAATTTGATGCATCGATAGGCACCATTAAAAATCAAAATTTCGAAGAAAAAATAAATACGTGTCCACTTTTTTTGGATTTGGAAACGATTTGGGGGGATCGTTGCTTTCTATCATCACAAAAATTTTTGCAATGCATTTTTTGAACCACCCTAATGTACATATATTATAATATTGAATAATGGTGAATACTGATGATTAACCACATCTATAGCTAACACTGCCGCTGTGTCCACAAGTAAGGGGGAATTAATAGCATGTATTTAGTTCGATTATTTGTACAGCATAATTGGTGTAGTCAGGACGCGCGGTTGAGCATTTGATGACAGGTATGCAAAATTAACCGCGCATTTAGCGCACTGCCAACAGGCAGCAGCAGAGGCGGCAACCGCGGTGCACACCGCACCGCACCGCACCCGGCTTCGCTCCAGAATAGCGCACTTGATTTATGGTAAATGCGTTTGTTATCTCTAGCAACATACCACAAAGACGTGTTCTCCGACCCGAGTACTTTAGCATCTATTTATGCCTCTCGGTCCTAATTATCGTTCACGCCCGCAAATCGCTGTTACAAAACTTGAGAGATAATATTGGCAGAGGACGAGCTTCGGAAAATGTTAATCGACCGTAATATTATAGGTACCTACACGTAAAATATACAACAACTGTAGTAGGTATAAGTTTATATACATGAAGAGAATTGAAATGGTTTGAAAACTATTTAACGAACAGGAAACAAAAGGTTATGATTTCAGAAAATGTGTCAGGAGAATTAATAAACAGCTTTGGAATACCACACTAGGTTCTGCTTTGGGACATAAACGATGTTTTGTCAATTATTTTGGAACCTGGCGGGACCCCAACAAAAAGAAATATACAATGACCTTCCCAATGTCATTTCGAATATTCTTTTGCGAAAAGAAAAGCGTGTAAAGCATTTTTTTTTTTAAGTAACCCATACAAGTCTGTAAAGAAACGCAGGCAGTTCAATGATTGAAAATTACTTACTACTGTAAAATTAAAGTACTGTTTTAATTTCACAGGAAAATGTATGTGGAATATGTGTAAAAACAATACAGAAATATAGCTGGTATCCAATAACCAGCGATGTTGCAGTTAAGTCTTCTTTTACAGCTTTTTTCTGTAACATTGCAGATATTTCTCAAACATTATAGCTCTTTCAAGTATTACCAGAGGAAGGAAAAAGAAAATACAAATCAAACAATGCGAAAACGAAAAATAGAAACATATCTTTTAGAAATAATTAAATAAATAATTTCTTTAAAAAATTAAAAAAAAAATATTATTGGTTAAAATACAAAAATTAAGAAACACTTATTCAAAGTAAAAAGTTTCATATGGACCTATTGATAAGAAGCTAATATCCATTAAAAGTTAGAGCCATTTAAAATTCTGTTTTATTAATATTTTGTTATTTTTAAGGTATTGAAAAAAATAGATAAGTCCTTATGAAACATTTTAGTCAGAACAATAATTACGTTCTGAGCAAAAAGTGTGGGCATAAACACCCACGTAGAAGATATTTGTACACACTGATTTCATCTATAACAGATGATTTCAATATTTTCTCTTTAAAGTTTGTTAAATAAGAAAAAGGCTTGCTGAAACATACACCATGTTGAAAACTGCACTAATACAAGATAATTTATAACTCGAGGTGACAATTAAATTTAAAACCAAGTTATGAACAAAAAATGAGAAGAACTTTTAAAATGTTTGCGTTGTCAAAATTAGTACTTACTTCAATTTCATTTAATTATATTTTGTTTAATTAATTTGAAAGTTCACTTTAGTTTCCTGTTCGCATAGAATTTCCCCTAGAATTGGAAATCACTCTGTATATTTACTGTATTTTTTTATGAATAGGCCCGACATAATTTTTGTCATTGAATCTCAGAACTTGTCTGGTGATAGGTTAGTAATCTTATCTGGTATGTAAGATCATATTGAAATCCACCACCTACAACTCTGTTGTTCTCCTAAAGTACCATTAAGTACCATATAATTTGAACCTGCAAATTATAGGGTTATTTTGTGATTACATTTGGAAAGGCAAAATTATTGGGAACAAATAATGTTAGATTTTGACCAATAACTCTGCCAGGTTGTTGTTTTCTAGAGGTCATTTTGTTTTTTATGCAACAGGTAATTGTAAGTAATATTGTCGTTTGAAGTTAATGAATAATGAGTCTAAAATGTGTTTGTCCGTTGGATGTAATATCGAAATAATAGTGGTTTATTGAGTTAGAAGGCCACCAAATTAAAATTGTTGGGTGGCACAATAACAGAAAAAACACATACACAGATTCGACAACTAATTAAAATTCTCCCTAATTTTATTTGATCCAAGCACGGCAAATATTCGGTTGGGACGCAACGTGACGGGGATTTGACCGCACGCAAACATCTTCCGGTCTAAATTTTGCGTCCGCTAGATGTGTTTCCCTCGTACATACATACATACATACACGCAGGACTGGGTCCACACGCGCTCCTAAACGGACATAACTCGCTTTAGTGGTGATTCTGTGGAATGTTATGTCGGTCTTTACGTTATTATATTACAACAGAGCCCTCCGGGAATGTTGCGTTCACTTTAGTGAAATGTGTCCCTCGGTTTACTCCATTGAGTACTCGGCGATTTAGTTTATCGTGTTTTATTTGTGGTAAAATTTATGCATTACCGACAGAGAACGTTTAAGGTTTATTTAATAATAAATTGGGAGCTTAAAAATGTATTTGAAGAAGTTGCTTCTGTAGGTTTCTGCGGTCCACAGAACGAATAATGGTTCGATATTTTCAAGACACCATTATTTGCTGTCTTTTTCGATATTTTACTCTGTACTCCGCGACAGGGCGCGACAGCTATAATAAAGTTAGTGACGATATATTTTACGTAATGGCCTACCTTTTACCAGCTAGAGGATAAAAATAAATTTGCTTCGACATCAAAGACAAAATACGTCTTACTTCCTAAGCTGAAGTATCTAAGGAATAAACTTTGTACATTCGTTTCTCTAAAGGCGTGATAGAAATTTGTTATAGCTTCTCTCAGCGACAGTATAACTTTGAGTATCACTATATTTCGTCCATTTCAAACGTCTGGTATATCAGTATCAGTAGTTTCTAAAGTGAATTTATTTCTGTTTTTCTACTTCGTACTCGTCATGTTTTATCTGTGTTTTATCGAAGTTTTGTAACAGGTGCCTCTATATATATGTTAGCGTATATTATAGTCAATCTGTGCTTTCCTTTGTGCTGAATCTGAATCTGAGGTTTGCTAACAAAATTTTGTGAGATAGTTGAAAATTGGCGTATTTTATTTGATTCCGCAGAAACCCACTTTTTCCACTTCAAAACGCTAATTTATTGTTAAAGGTAGTCAATTAGTGAATTTCTCCCAGTTCTCTGCACATACGTCTGCACATAAGTTTGTAGAAAATTTCGTGGAATTTCATTTTGAATTGAAAGATTATTTACAAAAAGTTGGTAGTTTTTATCAAAACAAATGAAAAAAGAATAGATTTTTTACCAATTTTTGCATTTTTTCGATGTTGTGTCACGAAATTTTGTTAGCAAACCTTTGGATTTGGATTGAGCACCCCAAAAAAACACAAAGAATGCCTGACATAAAACTACCCCACAATATTCCTGGGAAACAAACATTCGACAATTGATCAGGTACACAGAATAACAATGATAATAGTACGAACTTTAGAAGAAAAAAAGGTATGCTCCTCTATATTCCTGGATGTGGCAAAAGTCTTCGACAAAGTTTGGCAGGAAGGCCTTCTCTATAAGCTGGAACGGATACTACCCTTCGAGTATAGCCAACTATTAAAATCATACCTTTCTAACAGATACTTCCGTATAAAGCAAGATAATGATTACTCAACTCTCAAAAGTATTAAAGTTGGAGTACCACAAGGTAGTGTACTTGTCCCAATTCTTTACCTTCTTTACACACATGATCTTCAGCAACTAGATGGTGTTACCGTTGCCACTTTTGCTGATGACACTGCTATCATGGCAGTAGATACAAATGTTGAAGGAGCAACGCTAAAACTGCAGAATGCCGTCAACAATATTAGTGATTGGATGCAACGATGGCTAATTGCATTGAACGAAACCAAATCCGTTCACATAAATTTTACCAATAAGCGAATACAACACGTTCCAGTGAAAATAAATAACACTACCGTACCCTACTCGAACACCGCAAAATACCTCGGTATGACGCTGGACACCAAGCTTCGCTGGAAAGCACACGTTAAAAAGAAACGAGAAGAATTGGGCATAAGATACAAGAAAATCTACTGGCTTATTGGTATGAAATCGGCTTTGTCGACATATAATAAACTCCTACTTTACAAGCAGATACTTAAACCTGTGTGGACCTATGGTATACAACTGTGGGGCTGCACTAAGCCAAGCAATATCGCCATCATTCAACGCTTCCAAAATAAGGTGCTAAGAAACATCGTGGGTGCACCTTGGTATATAGGAAAGAAATCTCCACAGGGATCTTGAGATGGAATTAGTAACCAACGAAATTGGAAAGTTTGCAGAGAATCATCAGAACAGACTTCTCCAGCACACGAATGTTGAGGCAATCCAGCTTCTTGACAATTGTGACAGTGTGCGAAGACTCAAAAGAACTAAACCTTTTGAGTTGGTGAAGTGATGTTAAAAAAGCAGAGCACAGTGTTATGTGAGTGATAGGTGAACAAGGCAGAGCAACGTGCAGTGTGTGAAATTTAAAGCGTCAGCATTCAGCATCCAAACTAAATTTAAGTTACACCAATGGGGAACACTTAATATCGAACACTTTTTATCCGTAGCAATTTAGGTTAGATTAATATAGCTAGATAGTCATCAGATTAGGTGTTATACACAATTACCCATGAGATGACGTTAATTAATAAAAAAAAACAGTATTCCTGGTTTCTACCTAAAGTCTATTTTGTGACCACTTTTATTTAATTTGTTTACTAATCCAGTCGAAATGTATAGAAATACATTTCGACTGGATTAGTAAACAAATTAAATAAAAGTGGTCACAAAATAGATCCTTGCGGTACCTAACGAAGTTTATTATATTAATCCAAACATAAGATATTGCCTCAAAAGTTTTGACGCTCGCGTCAAATCAACACAGAGAAAGTTACAGATAAGGAACCTATTCCGCGGAAATATACCACCCCCAAAGTTTACATTATCAGGCATAAAGCAGAAGGGCTCCTTGTGCAAAAACGAGCAACACGGGTAAAGCGCCCCTACCTACCTACCCTTATACTAAACAATGCGTAAATTTTCGTTCGCGATCCCCCCCATACGTCCCCCCACCCCCAACCCTTAACGTACGCAACTTCAACACTGCGGTTTATGGTGGTTGGAGCCATACTCAAACAAACCGACCCCGGCGAGCACGCGAAATCCGCAAGAGCATCAATACGGTGATTTTTCTCTCTCTCGGAGAGGTTGGCAAGCCGAACCGTACAGTTGGCAGAGCAGTCGGAGAATTAAGGTTCGTTAGTTCCAAGTGGGCCGCCGACACACCCCAGTAAGAAAACGTTAAATTGCAGCTTAGTTTCTGCTAGGGATGATATATATCTTGTATCCGCGCTGTTTTGCATTCCTGAGTTATATCCTCCTTTCTGGGACGGTTCGTTCTCCTGGCCACTCTCTTCGAGAGGTGGCAGGAAGACTTGCATGTAAATTCACTATCCTCAGACTGACGCCATTAACCATAGATTTATTACTATACAAAGTGTCCCACGCTAGAGGGGAAGTTTTTCCATTTAAGAAAGTTGCCAACTAAATTCCCTGTTATATTTGTTTATTCGGGACATGTTAAGGAAGAAGTTCATGGGGATGCTCCAATTACAAAAGAAAATAAAATCAAGGAGTGCTTTGGTGGCAATGTAGTGTTTTCTGTAGAAACCTTGATATAGGTAAAACTACGAGAGCTGAAGGTGAGTCATCGATTGCAGCTGTTATTTTGCTGATACGTTACAGACTATTCCCGTGCGTTAGAAAGAAACAGAGTGCTTTTTCATGCGTCTGTTCTTACGTTTTTAGGCGATGACTCACCTTCAGCTCTCGTAGTTTTACCTATATTTCTGATCCACGTCCACATATTATAAGTATGTTCTATATACCTACATAATGTGCACAGGCAATATTTATGTAAATACATAAAAGGCGAAAGAGTAAAAGTGAGATTAACATTTAACGAGTTTTATATAGCGGTAAAAGTGCCGAGGAGAGGCAAAATTGGTTATACGCCAGGGCGAAAAATCTATTGAGTTCGACGGATCTAAAACGGCTTTTCGACAAGGGGTCGAACCAAAAAGCCTAGCTTATGCAACAGTATAATACGTTGTTTATGGGCCCTCTATTTATGGCCATCAGAGTCAGCATTTGCTGATTGGAAACCACACTTAAGGGATTTCTCTAGACTCTAGATTTTTTGAAAAATAAAAAAAAAATATGAATAAGTGTCCATTGTGCAAGGAAATAAATCAAAAAAAAAATGTTTTGCTTAAATGATGTTTTGGAATCTTAGAAATAAGGTACAATACGTTTCATATGGAAAAAAATGTTTAAATGCCTATTTGATAAACATACGGCTAAGTGTCTAGCCGAGCGTACATGCAAAACGTTTAGCGTGATAGTTTACAGCCTAGAGACCTATATGCTCTTATTTTATTGGGAGGAATTACATCCGTGGTGTGAAAATAACATAAAATATTATAAAACACAAAGATTTTGTGGAAATATCCTCGTTATGTTCGTTGAACTGACGCTTACCGCACAATGTTACAGCTGTCTGATGTAACGTGTGTTGTTCTTGATTAGTTAAAAATAGCAGAAATAATTAGTGACATTCCCGGAGTATATCGTGATCGAAAGGAGTCGAAAGGAAGCAGCAGATTTTCAAATAGAACTAATATGACAACCATTGAATCGCTTGGAACTAGAGTCGTCGTCGTATTCACACCTGCAAAAAATTAATGTCGGTTGAAGATTATGACAACGTTGAAGTGGATGACGTTTAATTATCATCTTTTGAACTTTGTTGCTGTGTCTTCTACTATTTCACAAGTCGTAGTGTGTAAAACGTACAAATCAAATGCGAAATTGGCCGAAAGTGGCAACCGCGACTTAGGATTTTAAATCGTGGTTTCTTGTGAGAATTTTGAATAAACTTTCATTCCGATTTGCCCATTTGTTCAAAAAGGATATGAAATGAATAGCGGAATTATCCTTGCCATGCGCATAAGAATAGGTGTAGATGGAATTGAAAAGTTTTGCGCATTCAGGGACCTTCCTCGTCAGATTTTTCACTCATTTTACAGTAAAGTTGTTCGCACCATTTTTGTCGCAACAGAAGCAGTTTGCAAACAAAGTATACATAAAACAGCAGAAGATGAGAGGGCTAAAAGTCAACTGAAAAAGAGTAAAAATGAAAGGATGACATAACTGTCTCGTAACGATGGAACATGGAGAAAACATAGCTTTTCTTCTCTGTATGACTGGTGGCGCTTATCAGCTGGAGAAATGTTGTTGATATTCTCATAAAATCTAAATACCTACTGTAAAGCTTGCAAATTTTGGAATAAGAAAAGTAAATAAGAAAAGGAACGCATAGATCACGTGTAAAAACTAATGGCACTCGTCCCCGCCATTTGACAAAAACCAGTTAGGGCCTCGAAGAAAAGGGGAAGTTAACCCAGAAGCTATAAATGAGCTTTCAATTTATGATGGACTAGCCATTCGTCGTAATCATGATTCAATTGATAAAAATGAAGAAAATAAAGCTGGGCGACACTGTATCATAAATTCAGACCGATGAAATGCCGCAGCGAGAGAATTGTCTACCTGGTGATTTCATTTTCATTTTCACTTTCAAGTGGCAAAGTAATTGTGGATATTGCAGCAAGTATAGACATTTGTGTTGTCAATGATGCATTATCCAGCCTTATGAAGATTATGGAGGTATTATGTATTAGCATCGAGCCAAACTGCAATAATTTCTGCGCGAAGGCTGACGCACGGCGCATCATGTTTTCAGAGCCATTCCTGACTGATACTGCAAAACAGGCCCATCTGTCGTCAAAATCAAACAGAAAGAAACAAGAGGAGGAAAATGTTAATTTGAAAAGATAATTATATGGTCCAGGCATCGCCGACTATAATAAAATATAATAATTCTATACATCAAAGTTACACAATACTTTAAACG
The DNA here is from genome assembly GCA_963966075.1 of Aphodius sticticus. Lineage (NCBI taxonomy): Eukaryota > Metazoa > Arthropoda > Insecta > Coleoptera > Scarabaeidae > Aphodius > Aphodius sticticus. Next base: position 540,512 of record OZ014508.1, on the reverse strand, counting down.
GTGTTTTTCTTAAAACCGCATTTTTCAAACTGGCCGGAACGATAACTTCAACTCATCTCCGTCAATTCAGTTCAAATTTTATATGTATCTTCAGAACAATATTATCTAGAGAAGTACGTACGGATTTTACGATAAGTTCGAAACTTTTTTTGTTATACACAATTTTTAACCGCATTTTGTACCTAAAAGTGATAATTTGTGTTCAAACGTGCGCCATTTTGTTTTAAAGCGGAATTTTCTAATTTCCCTACGTACTTCCCGAGATAATCTTATATAGAATCACTTCTTTTTTTGTTTTTATGCCTAAGTGAAAAACTGCGTGCAAAATCTTTCCGGCCGTGCAACCCTGTTCGCTGAGAGAGGTTTCCTTTGATGTCCTCTAACGCTGCTATTTGTTATTTATTTTTGTTTTTTTTATCGTGAATATTCCTCAAAATATGAACAATAAGGGGCTCTAAAGAGATTTTGTAATTCATTTAGGTACTATATTGTAAAAAATATACCTACAAAATCGGCTATTTTCTCTCGCGCTAGAGTGGCATTACCCCTTAACTCTATAATATTATCGCCCTTTAGACAAGATATAATTCCGAAACCAATTATGATTGTTGAAATTGTTCACTTAGTTTATTTACTCTGCCACTGAGATGCTAATATAAGATTGCTAATATTTGCTTGTTTTAATTCACGTAATATCCGTACTAATAAAAGAAATACCCCAAGAGCAGTAATAATAAGACACAATGAAATAGCTCGCGAGAAAAACGGTTTTACCAGCCGTGTTTGACCGGTCGCGTGCCTGTACAAAGACCCAACATAATCATTCTCAAAATTGTGACTCACCGCGTGCGCCCGCGTCCCAAATTCACATCAAAATCGTTGTTGGCCTCATTGTCCACATCACAATCACACTCGCACAAAGAACCAACTTCAAAAATCGATAACATCGGCGTAAAACGGAGCCGAAATGCTGATAAAGCGCGCGCCATCTTGACTGTCAAAGTACTGGAGAGTCGATCGAGAAACATTCCAAGGCACGCTTGTTTTTTGTTTTGCGAGTGTGGCATAGAGTATACGCGATTGATTAGAGTGCGCGCTTAGGTGGGGATGTTAGAGTGTTGTTGTCTATTGAGATTTTGAATTGAATCAGATTATATCGATGATATATTATTTGATATTATTATTATTATTTCGACCGTTTTGAGAAGTGAAGATTTGAAGTAAATAACATTGCCAAAAACATTGTTTTGAGTTATTTAGAAAATACTATCTAATAAGCTAAATGTTGAATACAAAAGCTTCACTATTTCAGGTTATGCTTAAGCAAATAATAGACAATATTCCGGTGTCATTTTTGATCTGGTTCTTGTAATGAAAAAGCAATAAAAATAAAGTCTATAATTTGTAGATGGTGCTAAGTGTCATAATGTTTATTAGTCCAGTTATTGTAGATTTTTGATATACGTTGTATTCGGAAGATTAATTGCAATCGCTAGCTTATGGTTCCACAAATAAAATATTAAAATATTTAGTGTCATAGTTAATAGAAAAATATGTTATTAATTAAAAACTATTGAAAAATTGTGCCTGTCAGATTTTAATCTTTCTACTATCAAAATATTCTGGAATCTATACGAGAAAATGAATGGTTCTAAAATATCTGATTAGTGTTTGATTACTTCGTATTCATATATACTGGGTGACCCACGGCATAGGTACTCCCGTTTATTTTTTTGTTTATAAAGCCAGTGAGTCATTTTTTTCACGGGTACCCACCAATTGCCACACCATGATTTTACGATAAAAACATCTTTCCGATTACAATGATATCAAATACTTGATATTTTGTTGAAATTCGTACCGTACAAATGTTGTGAGAAGCAAGGAAATCGAAAAAACTATTGACCTAATGATCAAAGTCAAAGACACTCGATGGAGACTACTCGAACGAAGTACCCTTAGACGTCATTTTCACGCTACGATTTTCAGCAAAATATAAAGAATTTGGTATAATTGTGTCGGAAAAATGTTTTTCCGACACTAGACGTCAATATCATCAATCTTGGAAAACTAAAAGTAACTAAAAGTTTGTGATCTAGTGTTTTCATAACGACACCGAAAGCAGTTTCGTTATGAGTTTGTAACGAACGCAAAGTAGAAAAATGTTATAATGCTTAAGTTTGTCTAACAATGTTTCAATATGTCATTTAATTAATTATATAGTATAAATTGCACATTTTCTTCGAATGTGTATTTTGTATTTCGATAATACTCCCTCGAGAGGATTACGTGTTCCATTAAAAAAATAAATAGGGTCGTTGTACGAAAAGCCGAGCGCGGTAAATCCGTCTTAAAAGAAACGAATGGGCTTTAATGTTGTGCTGTTTTAATGGGTATGGAAATGAAAGCGCGCTCGCTTATCAGTCGTTCGCCGCAATGTGCGGATATTACCCAAATTCGTTTCGGAGCAAAAGGAATAACGGAGCGGGCGCTAGACACGAAAATAGTTCAACATTAATTACCGGGGTAGCGAGAGGGCACTGCTTTGTGCACATAATGGTATCAAACATCTGTTTCGCTCGGTTCGCTCTCTTCCGGGATAGTTCTACAAGCCACATACGTTACAAATTTTATAGTTGAAGTGATTCATCCGCTAACTCTCGAAATAGCTAAAACGAAATTTAATTGCGTTACTGACATCTCGAAAAATTAAATCTGAAATTAAACGACAGAAAATATTAAAACTCATACAGGAGGTTTGCTAAATGTTAAATATTGAATAGTGACAAACGTACATTTTCTCCACGCTATTGTCATGAGCTTTGCCAATACAAAGATTTATAGAAAAACGTATAACGGGTGACCCACGGCAGAGGTACTCCCGTTTATTTTCTTTCGTTTATACAGGTGGACGAATGAAATTTGGGAAAGTGTTAATAAACAATAAATGCCATTGTTTGGGATACTCTTGAGGTTAATATGACATCTGTCGTTAACGTTACCGACCGGATAAATACGCTTAACGATCAAATTTATGTAGCGTTCGAATGAACCTGCCGTAAACTAATGACGAACACTTTGATTGGTCACAGAGCATGTGCTGAATGTCAAACAAAAAGTCAAACTGACAAATATTTACGTACGTACGTGGTACTGTATTAATTGAAGTCATTGTTTAGTTAATATGGCCGAATTTGCTGAATTCGTCTTTCATACCATTCTTTTTTACTTTTGGTCGTCTTTTTTAATTGATGCGGTTAGAAATGGGTGCGAATGAATTTTGGTTACGTTTTGTCAATGTCTATCAATGTCATTTACGGCGCTACATCTAGCGGCAATTAGTCCAAGTTATGATCCAAGTGTTGATTTAGTACACCTTTTTTTACCGACATTTGATACTATACTGCCGAAAAACATTCGTTAGCGATGTTTGCGTCCTCGTTGCCTGACGATAACTTACAGATCGGTGAAAAGACAGAATCATTTTTAACGCGAACGTTAGCGTAATCTGTTCGTTGGCTAAGGACAACTTTGACGATAGGTGAATATATCGGCCCTTCAGAATTTCAACAAAATATCAAGTATTTGGTATCATTGTAATCGGAAAAATGTTTTCTATCAAATAATCAGAGTGTGGCCATTGGGTACCCGTAGAAAAATGACTCACTGGCCAAAAAACAATTAAATCACGCTAGAGGGCGCCAGTAACGCAATGTCGACCAAAAGCAATTTAGTTAGTGTTTATTTGACAATTTTCGACTATTTTCACCAATTCATAGCCACCTAGATTAATACACAAAAAAGTTATTTCTGCGTTGCCTTGCTGATAAAAATTGACGATCGATATGTTTTTGTGTTCAGAATGTCATCCTGATTGAATGTATCATACAAAGAATTTAAAATTTCAATGATGACGTCATTTCCGGAAGACCCGGAAGTCATATTAACCTCAAGAGTATCCCAAAGAATGGCATTTTTTGTCTATTAACACTTTCCCAAATTTCATTCGTCCAGCTTTATAAACGAAAAAACTAAACGGGAGTACCTATGCCGTGGGTCACCCGGTATAGTCAAGGTTAGGGTAGCAAAGTGTACTACCAATAGAGATTATTATTATTATTATACAAAATTGCGAAAGTATTAATTTGTAATTCTCTCCGATATACCAAAAACGGCATGTATATATATATATTATATCACCGTTGTTAAAAGTTTTTAATGGTATTCTCACGTCAGTCATACGTCAGTCATACAAGCTGGTTTCATTATCTTTTTAGCTTTTCACGAGGGAAAGGATTAAACAAACCTACAGTAACGTCAGAATTTCTATATGTCGCATAGAAATGATATTTAGGTACCTACGTAGTAATATTATGGTAATATCTTGTGGGGGATTTAATCATTTCGGTTAAGGTCCCAAATGCGGTGGCAACAGTGGCGGCGGCGTATAGGAGTGTATGGGAGCTTATCCGACGATGCTCTAATACGTAGGGCAATCTCGCGAGCTTCATTAGCTTTTACATTTCAACTTCTACATCATAATTTGCATAACGCTATTAATCTGTATGTAGCGGCTGTCTGGTGCTTGCTGCGTTGCCATAGCACGACGACATGAATTTCTCAGATTTATAAATCTACTTGACTACTCCGGTCTACTACCTAATAAAGTTTCAACGCTGCGAAAATTAGATAAAATCGGATCTACACGAGCTAATTCGAACTGTATAAGAGCGTTAATAAGGATCGTTGCGAATGACAATTTTATTCAAATTGAGAGGCTGAATCATGTCTAAATAAGTAAATCGTTACTTACCTACTTATACGTTTTGAACTTTTAAACATAATAGGTTAGTAATATGGTGACATACAGGCGGGATATAAATTTTAAATAAATCAAAAAATTACAGCCACAACCTGGATTCGAACCAGGAACCTTTGCGTTTCTAGCACAATGCTCTCCCATCTGAGCTACTGAGCCCTATGACATTTTTGTTAGATATAATTATTATTATTATTTGTTAGATGTCGGTTTACATAAGAAATGTCTGTCAAACTAATGGATCAGTTGACGTGAAACCGCCAAAAAATAGTTGAATCAATTATAATTGATTATACTAAATTAACCGTTTTTCTCGTATAGGTTCCACAATCATTTCGATAGTAAATTTTGTCCGCTATAATGTGGCATTTTTTGTTTTGCGAATAAGTGAGTGAGATTCGAAGAATGAAGGATTAAACTCTGACAGGCACAATTTTTCTATGGTTTTTAAATAATTACATGTTTTCCTAATTACTATGATTCTAAACATTTTAATATGGAAATGTCAACGGGTACTTTGTATAGGAATAAATCTTTTGGAGTAGATTCTAAATGGCCTCCCTTCAAACCCTTCAAACTAATTTTACATCAAACTACACACGGTATACAGAGGAATATTAAAGTACCTACTATATTATAAGTATGTACTCCTCTTTAAAATTCAAGTTATGATTAATAACTCATCAAGTAGGACACATGCTAGTATGTTATTTTATACAATTGAAGAGTTCAAGTAAATAGTGACTAAGTGCCAAAAATTGAAAAATTGGTTTTATTACATTAAAGTGGGCTGGATATCACTGGCTTTAATGTAAATAACGGGCTACGTAAAAATATGTCGTGAAATGCCTAACAAATTTGACCGCTCGATCTCGCATGAGATAACTTTCGGGGCGTATTTTCGTAAATAGCGCGCTAAGTGCCTGTAGTTGCTTATAATTAAAAAAATATGCATTTTATAAAAAAAAAATGATTCCTACAAAAACTCTTAGAATTAAAAGAAAATACAGGATGTTCTATTAGAAAAAGAAAAGGTTTGCAAATTTCCATAATAAAATGAATAATATATTAAACAAGAGCTTGTTTAAACCCAAAAAACTTTTATTTGAGCATTTTTTGAAACTATTTATGGTTGGCGAATTATTTAGGTGTTCCGGTAGTTTTGACAAATTTTGATATATAAATTTTGTATCCCATTAAATCAAAAATGATGCAATGATGCAAAAATGATTACTATAAACAATTGTTAGAATTAATCTTAGAATTAAAAAACGTAAAAATATACAGTCTATTTGAAAAAAAGGAAAAGTTACCAAATTTCCATAATACAATATATTTAAACGATAGCTTGTTTAAAGCCAATAAAAGTTTTGTTTGAAATTTTTTTTAAATTTTTTTACGGCTTGCGATTTAGTTGCGTGTTCTGGTAATTTTATTATTACAAAAAACTTCATGTTATTTCTGTTTTTTATTTTAGAATTACATTTTATTTTGATTTTTAATAAAAAGAAAATGTACGATATTGTTGGTATCAATACTGTGTGATACCTAGAGTAGTTTGTGAAAAAAAATATCAAAGCGTGTTTCTGTTTGTTTTAAATAATAATTCAAAATAAAAGGAAACGTTGAGTGGATTTAGATTTCTGGTCCTTACTTTTTCGGAAGGAAGTTACTAAAATATATTTTCAATGTAAACTTTATATAAACATCTTTAGATTAGATAGATTGCACAAAAAAACAACAGTTTTTTAGTACATTTGCAAAATAACAAATAAACGCATTTTTAAGGAAAATTAATGACTATAAAATTGAGCAGAACTATCAAATTTTGCATGGCTTTCTTTAAACGAGGTCCCCATGTATTTTTTCGAACAACGGACACTCTGTATGAAGTACAGAAATATATCAACTTAGCTTAAAATATGTATAAATATATATTATGGCACTTAGCACTTTCTACGAATTTGTTAATTTATTTTAGATTTGTTTTTGAGATACAAGACCTCGGCAAAAAACTACACCACCATGTGATGTTCAATCTCTTTAAATATGCACAAAAAAATAGGGATAGCTTTCTTGCTGCACACTATTTTCTAAATATCTCTGAATAATGTTTTTGGCACTTAGTTCGTTATTTACTTCAACTCTTCAATTCATTTTCTGTTACGTATTTTATTATACTGAAATGAAATGACTTCTAGCGAAACCATTATTTACGCCGCGGTACGGCTAAGATGAGAGACATTTCCGAGAACACACTCTAAAGGGAACCTCTCTAACAAACCGAACTCAATTGTTCTATTTCAAAAGAACAGCGACACATGTTCAAACATAACGAAGAGCCAGCCAGGGGGAGGGTAAAGCCCCCATTTCGTTAGGAACAACCACCGGGCTGTTTGTTTCAGAACCGTGGATTGGGGAAATATCAATGTGGCGTTGGTTGCCGCAAACCCACTGACGCACATCTTTCAATCCATATACGTATATATTATATATATATACGTATATATAAATTGAGATATGACACGTAAAGGAAAGCCAACTCGATCGTAAACTTTAAACTTCCGGGATCCTTAGGACCCGTTCGTAGGCGCGTTCAATTCGGAAGATATCTGCGTTCAGTTGCGTGTAATATGATAAATTTTCGTTTTCGCGTGAGCAAATATTGATCTGGAAATGGTTAACACCTTTTGTCTGCGTGTTTGCGCGCACGGCAAGCGAACGGAGGAGGTTCGTTCCCGTGGAGTTTCCTGTTTAACGGACCGGTTCGGGATGAGTAGAAAATCGTGTACACACTGCTCTGGCGATAAATGCTTTTTGTTTCCGTCGAAATCGAAATCCTACCTAAATTTAAACGCCTTATTCAGTTCACGTACCTGTTTCAAATTAAATCGTCTCATATCACTAAAATTCTATATTGAAATGTCCGAATTTTCGAGAAAAAGATAATTGAAGGTTATGAAATAAAAGTGACAAAATCTCCGGAACGGCTCAACCGAATTTAACGAAAATTTTGGAATTATGTATTTTCCAACCATGTGAAGTCACTGGCGTTATCATCGTTGATGCAAACGTTTACAGTTTCTGAGATATAACCTCAAACTTTTCAATTTGACATAGAACAGCCTGTATAATTTGACATTTTCTGTTACAGTCTTCCATTACCTATTCAACGTTACTACGCTTGTTACAGTATTATATCAACAATATCTAGAAATTAACAAAAACCTTTATAACTTATGTCAAAAAATAAAAAAAGAAAAAATTGATAACAAAAATAACAACGACAAAAAATAAACCGATAAAATTTAAAACAATGTGTTCTTGTCAATGGTTGAGAATCCTCATAAACCAACTAGAGTACGTGGAAAAATCTACTAGAGTAGTTGCAGTAGAAAATGTAGTAATGTTTTGTTATTAATTTTTTCTTTTTTAATTTTTAGACCTAAGTAATAAAGGTTTTTGTTAATTTCTAGATATTTTTGATATAATGAAGATACAATGAAGACTAACAAAATGTCAAAATATACAGGTGTTCTATTTAAAATTCAAAAGTTTGAGGTTATATCTCAGAAACTGTCAACGTTGTATCAACGATAGTTCTCCTCTCTTTCTCGAAAATTTTCTTAGGCAAGGCCATAAAAATATTATGTATTATGCTACCACAAAGACAATTAAAAGCTCAGTCCAATTCATTAAAAGAATATAGGGTTGTCATTTAAAAAAAGTTTCGATGACGTCATCTGTTAAAAACAATTGAAGGTAAAAAATTAATTTGATATCATAAAGTGTATTTTGATATATACAGGGTGTTCCTAAATATCATGTAAATACCAAAGGGGGTAATTCTTTGGCTTATTTAATGACTAAAAATTCATATAAACATAGGTTTTTAGTTTTTTCTTTATAGCTCTTGTATCCTAGTTTTAATTTTTAACAGTTGGTGGCGAATAAAATGTCAAAATAAATCCAAAAAAAAGGTTATCTAAATCAAGCCAAGGCATACTAGACCAATTATTTAAAAAAATTTAATTTCATCTAGCGAAACACAGAAAAGCTTTTATTTTTTTTCTCGATACCGGTGGTAAATACGAAAAAACTACAAAAGATTAAAATGCTTTAGAACAAAACAAAAAATGCATTTTGTATTTTAGAATCCACCAGCGGCGCACCGAAAAAAAGTTCATGGGAGAAAAGGGGGCATGACCCCTGAAAAAATATCTCCCTGTAGATTCTTAACACCATTTGGTATGCCCAATGATGTAAGTCCTACAGCGTAACCCATATTCCAAATTAGAGCTAAATGTCTCAAAAACTACAAGAGCTATAAAGAAAAAACTAAAAAAATCTTGAATTTCAACACCCTGTAGATCTGCAACGAAGCGTTTGCGGACCTATGTTGATATGAACTTTTAGTCATTAAATAAGCCAAAGAATTACCCCTTTTCGTATTTACATGATATTTAGGAACACCCTGTATATAAATCGACCTGTTCGATTTTTCTTTTTAAAATAGCAAACCGTTCTTGAGATTTTGTCATGTTTCCATACTTTACGCGCTCACAGTATAGATGGCTACACCACCCATACTTTCAAACTATCAAAAGAAACTAAAAATCGTCCCACACTTCCAACAAAATCTGCACTTACAAAAACCCAATACCTATTAACTACCTAAAAAGTGCTGACTTAAGAAAAGTGATGCACTATTTAGAAGGAGAAGATCTTGAATTTTGAAATAAGAGATTATTATTGATAAGCATGTAGTTGACTGGAAGAACAGAACAAGTGCAGCCGATATTTTATCTAATTGCTTATTTATTATTGCCGTTTGAACCAAAATTGACTTCCAGAAAAACTGCAAATAAAATTTAGTACGACTTTTCTGTGCTTACCAAATTTGTAAAATACAAATTTATTATTCTGTTCTTCCACTCACCAATTCAGTTGTACATTCTTCTAAATAAAATAGTTTAATTAGTACTATTTTAAAAGTTATATGATACATACACTAAATCATTACTAAATTATTATACAACTTCCCCAATGTAATATTAAATCCAAACTTTACTGTTACGTGTGTGCAGAAGATTTAAACTATGTCAAGAGCTGCATGCAAAGAATCTTCCAGCTTCCGTCAACAAAATAATATTAATTCAGCAACACATACCGCGACGCTGAACTTGGTAAACCTAATAAATCTTTAAATGACTGAACCCAATTAGGAACGGTGCATAATTAATTAATTTCAGGGGGTGCCGGCGCGGTTCTGCGAAAAGAAAGTTTGTTCTCAGTCTGAAGAAAACGTTTCGGTATTCCGCACACACTCATTCTAAAGACGGCGGCGAGGCGGTGCGCGATGGGCAATCGTCCCAAGAATTAACTTCCGACCAACTTGACTTTTATTATTCATGACTCCGAGAGACGTGGCCGGGGCCTCTCTCAGAACGTTTTATAGTAAAAGTTGTTTTACGTTTATCACGATATTCAGGTGCTCGCGAGCTACGGATTACAAAATGGAAACTTTACACCCCTATCCAAATATAGGGCTGAAGTTAGCACCTTCACAGCCATCATTTATTTTATTAACGGTTTGCAAAAGTTTGATGATTTTATTATTTTTTATTTATCTTTGGTTTGTTTTTGTATTCTAGTTGTGGCTAGATTAATCTGTTGACTTGTTATGGTTTTGCGCCCGCTCGAAACAAAGACATCAAAATATTCATCTTTGTTCCGAGCAATTAAACTAAACAGGCGAGCTGTATTGTCACGTACTAAAACGTGAAATTACTTTCTCGACACTTACTTTATCCACCGCGCAAGTTTTATTACTAACCTCGTTTAACTGTCACTTTATTAAAGTGATAACATAACTTTACATTGTATCACCAATATGAATTTATTGCTTTTTCTCCTATATTCCCTATTTGGTAACCCTATTTGGTTTCATATATTTGATGAAACATGCAATGCAGACAAACATAACTAATCACCGAACTGAGGTCAATAAAAACAATAAAAAAATTTCAATATTGTCAGCATTAATAAATAATTTCAGTATTATAAATTGCCGAATTACTGTGCAATACAACAGTTGACAATATTATTGACATGTATGTATTGATTACGATATAAATAATTTTATGCGAAATAATAATATGTAGGTAAATAAGTAAGTATGTTATTTACAGGGTTGGGCACAAGTATAGATTCATGCAAATAACTCTAAAACGGCAAGTAGTTTTTAATGAAGTTTTGTACGTAAAGATACTGATAAAAGGCGCACTTGAATTCTATGTAGGTCCAGTTTAACATTTCTTACGTATACGAGAAAAATAGTAAAACTAGTAATGTAAACGCCCTAAATTCAGACAGGTTAAGGAATTTTTGTTACATTTGTAACAGTAGAATTTATATTTATGTGGTGATAATTAGTGTCCGACCGAACATTCGGCTTTGGCTTCGGCTTCTGCCATCTTCGGCCAAAAGTTGAACCTTCGGCAAAGCATCAAAAGTTGAACCTTCGGCAATTAGGCCGAAGGTTAGGCCGAAGGTTAGGCCGAAAATTAGTGCCTGCGTAGCAAAAATTGTGAGAATTTGATGAGTGATATATTTGATGGTTTGTTTACTTTGGTGCTTTGCGAAAATGTGGATGAACTTTTTGTGTAATATAATTAGATAAAGAACAGCTAAAACAACAGTTGAAGCATTAGAAGGAATTAGTAGTAAATAAATTCAACGTTAGCAACAAAATACATGTAAGAAATTTTGTTGTGACCTCAAAACGTTATAAATACATTGTAATTTTTTTTTCTACGTACAATTAAATAATTTTTCAAGTTCGGCCTGATTCCTAAATCTCGCAAAAGGTAGTAATAATTTTTTGTTTGGTGATATTTTGTCTACGCATAATCATCAAGGACCAATAAAAATTAACACATAAATTGAATACAAATATAAAGAAAATCATCATTGGACGGAAAATTGTACAGTTTTTATATTAAATTTAAAGTAATATTTTCTGTTTTGTTGCTATGAATCAATAGTGGAGAAAAAACTAAGTGTTTTGCGACGAGAAAGCAGATGCAAGGTACTGATTCCTCTGAAACATTTTAATATTAATTACTGATATAACTTTTTTGCTTTTAAATCAATTACTGTGCGTCTCCAGATAGACTTTATTATACATACATATAATAAACCTACATTTTTTTTCTCGAGGCAATGTTATTCTTCAAAAATAGTTCTGGGTACTCTCAAAAATCCATAGCTATTAGTCAGCAATTTGATAGAAGAAAAACGACGAAAAATTAGAAATGTTTAAATTTGCTCAAGAATAAACTATCCATTGCTTTACAATTAAAAATGTCTGAAATCTCAGATATCGGTCCAGTTCATTGCGAATCTGAACCGGCACGTGCCTAATTAAAAATAATAGAGATCTGAAATTTTGGAATCAGGATTTTAAATGTGAGTATACGTGCACTATGTGTATAAAGTAAAAAAATAACCCTACAGTAGTTTTCTTGCATGATAGGTTTATGTTTGTCATGATTTTTTTTAATCAGCAGGATATGCCTCAAAGATAGATAGTAAAGAATAAGAATTTTCTGATATTATTTTCTTTTATTGAAGTTCAGGCTAACTTATTATTGGGGAACGATAAAATGGAAACATAAGAACAAACGCTAAAATAATAGATAAAACTAATAAACTAGTAAGTAACTAATTCATACAAGCAATGTATAGGATGGTGATATACAGTCGGGATGTATAACACCATATGATACGGTATATTTATATAAAATATCCAAATTTTATATCCGAGCACCAGACTAAATTTAAAACAATTTTTCTTTATGACGTTTCACATTCAATTGTGAAAAACTGATAGGTTGCTCTTGAGCAAATTTAACAGTTTCTTGTTTTTCGTTAAATCAATATTCGTTAAACAATAATGGCGGCGTTTTTAGCACATCCATTATAGATATAGTACGGTCCATATGGGGATACACTATAGGTATAGATAAAGTTATAGTATGTACAAATTTATCTTTTACTTCCTTCTGCTTCGGCTTTGGCCGAAGGTATAGGAAAAGCCGAACATCGGCTTCGGCTTCGGCCCAAAAAATCGCCTTCGGTCGGACACTACTTATATGATTGGTATTAGTTTCTTCGACGGCATTTGAATTTCCGAATCAAAATCTAGAATGACTGGACTAATAGCCACAGGAATCTTGAGATGGAATTAATAACCGAACAAATCGAAAAATTTGCAAAGAAACATCAGAACAAAGTTCTTCAGCACACGACTGTCGACGCAATCCAGCCCCTTGACAACACTTCGACACCCTGCATCAGTGGATTAAGTTAAACTACTTTATTAGACGACATGTAGGTTCGTTAGAAGTTATTGCCTTATAGCAAGCACGTCGACTGCTGGCAATGGCATGACCCACTATTCCACTACATACTTCTCTAGTAGTGCTCTAGTAGAGCGCAAGTCACACATTTCCGGTAACACATGTTTCCATGCGGAATAATTAATCACGTTTAAATTTCTAGCGGCGCGTCGGCGACGGTGCCGCCGCTTAAGCAAAAGCTCTTTCGAAGTAGATCGAGTTCCCGAACTATTTACCCTCGTAATAATCTAAACATATGCAATCCAGGCCGGGCGTCGCGGCGGTAGAGGCGACGGCCCGATATGCAATTCGAACTTTGTCGAAGCGCATACAGGCATTTGCAATTTGGCCGTATGAGTGTGTCGAGTTACCTATATATAGCCCCTGTAGAAATTGGCACAAAGGCATTGCTCCGGCGAGATAGTTAAATTGTCAATTAGCGATAAGAGTCATACGCGTAATTAATTTTCTCGTGTTTATGTACCAGTTGAAGTTATTGGTGTGACTGTGGCGCTGATCGATATACGGATCATGCGTAAACTTGAAGGGATGGAAACGGTTATTACATGAGTCTGGATCATATATAAATTAGGTATTTGGTGTTGTGAATTTCAAAATTTCAAGTTTCTACCGGCTCCTCCACCAAAAATAACGGGTAACTCACGCTGTTTATTTTTTTTGTTGATGCTACACGACTGAAATTTGGTGTACTAATAGACAAAAAAAATGCCTTTTTTATATATTCTTAAGGTTGGTATGACGTCCGTTTTTTTTTCTTCCGGAAATGACTTTATCTTTGGAACGTTAAATGGCATTTAGGACTCAAAACATAAGCGTCGTCAACTTTCATCATCAAACCAAATACTTTTATGTTTATTTATCTAGGTGGTTTTTGTCGAGCTGGCCATTTACGCTTTTATTAAAAGTTTTTTTTATTTTCTGCTTATTCCTATGATTATTTGCCGTTTAGTGTTCACAACAGTAACTTTTTCATTAGCTTGTTTTTAAGCAACATTCCCTCGCTATTATTGTCAGCTAAAAATAAAGTGTTTGCTATCATGCTAATCGGACAAATATTTTCCGAAGAATAATCGGCGTGTAGTAATGGGGTACACGTGAAGAAGATGACTTCTTGATAAAAAACAGTGATACAATATCGCCAAAGACATCCTACTTTACAAACAAGTATAGTTTTATACAAAAGATGTCTTTCCTCTAAAGTAATATTTTTGTTCTGGTTTAAAAATACGTTTGCTTCCGCCAAAGAAATCAAATTTTCATTGAAATAAATGTATTGTTAGTGTGAAAAACTCCAACTGTACTCGTAATACGGAGAGATAGACCCACGTCTGGAAAATCTCAAAAGACAGCGACACGTGGAGATTTTGCTCTACTGTACCTGCCGAAAAGTTAATAATTTCATTAATTATTATAGTATTATTAGCTTTTATAAAAATAAACAGAAATCGGAATTTCAAAAGCGCTGTGAAACTATATGATATTAGTTGGAGGCTTAAGAACACATTTTCCCACAATATACTGTAGAGAAACACCTAAAGATAAATTAGATAATTAATCCTACTTTCCTAGTTGTCGTATTAGTCCTCCTGCTTACATATATACATTACTTCATTTGCTTTGCCCTGATATGGCGGTACTAATAAGTCGCCAAACTTCGTCAAGTTTCTTAACTCAGGGAGTTGCCTTTCAGAAATTTGAAGGGAGGAGAAGCCACCCGCGTGGCATTAACGTTTGTTCGTACTTTATAATCCAGTTCCGGGAACAAGACGGGCGAGATGCGGTCTGCCGACTGACTGGATAATAAAGAATCGATATCAATTATAATTACAGTAATGTTTGTAGTTGCGAAGTTAATGGGCGAGCCGGCGAGGTTTTGTAGGTCACTTATAAATTCGGCCAAATTGGGAAACTAACCGTATTCTGGCGTCGGACCAAAATGATAATTATTTTATATGTAGGTTACACTCTGCGGGGGCCACACGGTATTGATCTCGACGTTTAGATAGGTTAGGATTCATGGCGGATTCCAGGTACTTCCGCTTATAGGTTATGTACGTGCTCAGAAAGTAGTTGTTTTTGGTTCGGAAGATTAGAGATGCTATCTCAATTTAGGTGCTGGATTTCAGTATATCTTCAGTATAAGCAAAAAACAATGCCAGGACAAATATATATGTAATCAGTCGTACAGCTATAGCGTATATATCTGTTAATTTAAAAGCTTTAAATACGGATTTCCATCTAGCAGCAGGTCAACGTTTTGTTGTTGTTTTATAATTTTTTATACTATCGGTCTCCCAATGTTTTTAACTGTGTGGGCAGAAATTCTATCTTTTGAAAACCGCTTGGAAATTTAACATTTTGTTGATCAAGGAATGGTTGGCAATTATGGGAGGTTACACACATTTGCTTCAATAAATTGTAGTTGTTGGTGCAAATTTACTTATATTTTATTAAAAATCTGCAGACTAATAGTCAATATTCAAAATCAAAATCCTTAGGAGGATTTAATACCTGCTTTTTACTCGCATAGGGTTCCCTACTACTATGAACCAACGTACCTACCTATGAACAAAATTAAACGGAGGACGGACACTACATTGAAATTGATTTAAATTTGTCTACTCTTAAAAAAAAAAACGTTTGCGGACGGCTCTAGTATACGTTTGGCACTAATAGAGCATATTATAAATTTTTAATTTTGAGTTGTAGTGCAAGACCCCTATTTGAAGAAGCTGTAAATTCGAGCTATTAAGAGGAAACTCCAAGTACTACTACTATTGGCAATAATATTCACTGTGGGCATGACTGTGAGATCTTATCTGGAACGCTGTATGGATCTATAACCGGTGTGAATTGGGCAGGTGCGTGCGTGGTCAATACATCTGCCCCTTTGCGGGTCACCGCTTATTACGTCGGATTTCTACGTGCTTCCCTCCACATAGCGCCAAAATATTAGGGGAAGGTAGTCGGATATGGCCGTTATTAGAACTGTTATTTTAAGCAGCGAACCTTCATTAAACGGCAATAATTACGTACCTCACAATTTACGTATAATGTAATGCTAACAATCGTTATTTCTCCAGTGCCTAAATTTACTGTATTTTCGTCTTGTCTGAGAGAGAATATTATAAAAATAATAATCTAATTTTCATAGTTATTGAAGACATGTGATTTTATTATTGTTATAAGATCTTGTCGACGTTATAGTGAGTACGAAATAAATTTTAGAAGACCGTCAATCATAGAATTGATACTCTGGTGATAGACCACGACCTGAATATCAATGGAATTTGAAAGATGGCGCTGACCAAGCTGTATTAGGAGGAAAAATTTTGCCCGCAGTAGAGCCTTTGACTCGTTCGTCGGGGTGAATGCTGTCGTGAGCCACCCCAGGGTGGAATTTATATTCCATCGGTGTCATGCGGAGCCATCGCGTACGGAGAGACAGGAATAAAGTATTTTCCGGTGTCGCGACACGTTGTTTTGTTTTATTTCGGTTTTATTAGAGTAACCTATTTCGGTATCGGAATAGAATGTCTCCCGCGTCGCGCCTTTTCCCCCACCCACCCCCTCGGGGGCGAATTTTAAGGTGAATCTTCCGACATGAATAATGTATGCTCTTAAAATTTTTTCATCGTGCTCGGCGCGACCGGCAAAACTTAAAGTGAAACAAAGTGAAATTAAGGAGATAAAGGCGGAAAGAAGTTTTCTTTTGCTGCACTCGCCGATCGGGACTACCGACGAGGAACTTTTCCGCGAGTCTTTTGTTATTTCGTTTGCATCCCTATTAGCTCCCGATTCAATATTTAAAAATCTCACGACGGAACTGAATCCTACTTAATGATATTTCAGTTCGTTGAATAAATCTAAAAATAACATATTCGTAAATTTCATTCTCACCGGCGCATCCACCAAAATGGTTCGATGAGATATTCTCATTTTAAAGACGTCCTAATATAAATTTTCAGTTGTGCTCGTGATTTCTCGATGCATTGAGTATTGTAATTTCCAAATTTGGTGATATGTTGACAACCACCAACGACGGCGCGGCGCGGCGGTTCGCTTTTAGTTTAAACAGAACAGCTGACAGCTCTGGCGTGTCAAGCTCCGCTAGTACCTACAAGTGGCTTGTAGATTGGCATTAACCACTTGTGTGCATCCGGCCGATCGGGCTTGCACTCACATCAAAAGGATTTTTACATGATAGCCGTCACGGTACATCGCGGTTTTGCCGAACTAAACTCAATACGAACGATACGACATACACTACTATATTCAGGTTGGGGACATTCTAGAGCAATGCTTCTGAAACTGTCTTTTAAGGAATTTGATACGTATATTCTAAATAAATGCAGACGTTTGGTGATGGCATATGACTTGGCAGACTAGATATTAATCGATATTGACTAAATAACCTGACTTTTGAACCTATTTTTTAAACTTCTCCCAAACATCTTTCAATATTTGTAAGTAAATTTAATAAATAAAATACTTCTCCAATGTTAAATGTTCTTTATTTGATTTCATGCAGATCGATTTCGACCGTGAGCCCGCCTTCAGTGCGTACTACAGAAAATATATGTGATATAAAACTAGTTTCCAAAGATTTACATTTACCATACTGCGTATGATAAACTAAAAATATTGATATCTCTTACAATTTGTTTGAAAAACTGTCCCAAAGTTCAGCTATTTTTAAAGTCTCTACATGAGAACCCCCCTTAAACAGAGAAGTTTTTAAAGTTGTTGTTGTTGTTTTTCTTTTGCTGTGAAATTTGCCCTGTTTATCATCGGTTGACACTTCATGGACACGCTGTCCAATACCATTTGTTCTAATTCATTGATCCTTGCAAATCGAAGGCGAAACATTAGCAAGTCAAATTGGGACGAGATTGAAAAGAGGGCGTGCTTTTGACCTTAAAAGATAGAAAGAGACAGCTTATCGGCCTTTCCGGGGAAAGCGAAATTACAAGAAAACGAATGTATATCGCATGGAATATTTTTGTAGTTTTGCTTTTTTTGATGGGATACAAAAGCGGGACAAGGCTGTGTGCTATGAAGGGCGAAAGCATTCGAGATTGATTGGCATTTTTTCAATAGCCGACTCATCAGTCTAAATCAGTCCGACGGGCAAAAATTAAAGGTGTGCCGCACGCGAATTTTCCACCGTTCGCTTTTTGATTTGATTAATAACTGACGTTTTACAAATGCGTTTTGAAAACGTACGCTAAAACTAGGCACGGCATTTTAAAATAATTATGTTAAATGCATGTAGTTTAGTAAGAATTTTTATGTACTATAAAATTATAAGATTACAGCATACTGAAACCAGCAAATCTTAAAAATTGATAATTTAAGACAACTTTTGGCTGCAAAAATTATATTTTTGTGATAGTGTTTCTTAGTAATCGTCAATTGCATTGTTGCATAATATAATATCGATAGTACAGTACTCCAAAAAGTTAGGGGAACACTACTTTAAGGGCATATATTTAACTAACGAATATTACAAAAACAATGTTACAACTCTTGTTATATAATGATCTCCCTTCATTTTGGTGTATCGTTTTTAATTCTCAATGAATAAGACTTTAGCTGTAAGACACCTTTTTCTAAGAGCTTGTCACATATACAATATACATCCAACCATAAAAAATAAACTTCACATAAACTTTACATTTTACTACCAAACATCCCGTATAAACTAGTCGATGAGTTTCGAAAAATCCCTGCATAAATAAACGCAAATCGGAGTATAATGCAGCATCATCCGACAATGATTAATAGACAGGCAGCGCGGGGTCAGCGCTGATGATTGATACCAGCTATCATACGGAAATAAGCGGTATTTATTAGATCGATCGGGCGCGGCACGGCGAAAATCATAGAAACTCTGCTGTATAAATAAAGCGCTGGTCGTGCCAGCGCAGTCAATCGCGATTCGTCCGCATAATACATCAAGATTCACAATACATAAATCACTAATTCACGTCCAAACTCTAGTTCGAATATGACCGATTTTGATTTAACTATTCGGTAATATTATAATCGCTATCTTCATATTTGTCGATAGTTAGTAATAAAAATAGTAGTTAAAGCGTATAATACCGCTAAATAATTAATATTACAAATTTTACCAGCTCCTCCACCATTATGTAAACTTTTAATATTCCGCCATAACTTTAACCGTTTTTCTGTTCGTTTCTGCCGTTTATCGTCAAAATGTGTTACATTGTGTATAATAGTAATAATTCTGTTGTACTTACTGGATGATGCTGAATTGGAACTGGAGCTGGCGGCAGATGTGGACCGGTAGTAAGGTGGCGTGCCGGCTTCCGGTTTCGTTACTCCGAGTGGAGTTGATGCGCCTAACCGCCTAGTCACATCGGGTGCCGGTGGGAAACGGTCCTCCTGAAACCACAACACAGCGGTTACTTTAGTCATCGAAGCTCCGACAGCTCTACTCCGCAGCAACCCAAATCGTGTACACTGCTATCGCATTACGGAGGCAGTGAATGTTTACAGGGTAAAACGGCCATCGGTACATATTACCGTCATCGGTATACCACCGTGTAAGACCTACAGCGTGAATACCTCTTACTTGCAGCTTACTAGCATGCTCTTTATGAACCAAGATGAGACTATATTTCATTCAGATCAAACGGAAAAGCATTTTTAAATTACTGGAGATGTCTAACAAATATAAGTGGTTGACAAGTGCATTGTGCATAACCTTAAATTCTCCGTAATTTCTCATGAAACGGAGCACAAAACGTCGACAATCGTCTACTAACTACTTTGACAAACATTTCGCAAGATAACTCACCGTTCAATCCGCGAAGATCCGACTAAAATAGCGACGAAAACATTTTTTTCACTGCACTCACAAAATATGGCAATATGGCGTCAAAAAGATAACTGAACACGTCTGTTTTTATTTCGTATTTATTACATTTGACGTATGGTATAACCTAAAGAAATAAGTGCATTTTCTCTTTGTACAAATATTCAAACTGGACTGTGTTTCAGTTTTCTACTCGATGGTATACTTTCACAATCGTCGCTATTGTAAACATGTTTTCCAACTCACTACAAACACGCACTACAATACTCCAGAGTGCAAGTCTAGAGAAGTTCAGAAGAAAATAAGTTGTGCTCTTATAGTTAACATTTAATTATATTTTATAATGTACTACAGCAGACAATAATCAGACGCAACTGCCATCGAAAAGTATTTCTATATTTGTAGTCCACGCCAAAATTTGCATAAATGATTTTCATGATTTTCTATTATATTATTATAAAGATTATTATGAACCTTTAAAAATTTTAAAGAGGAATGTTACAGTTGATAATTAAGTCATATCTGAATTTTTGTAAAAGACAAACAATTTCAATTAAAAGTTGGCAATGTTTTACTACCAGAACTACTTGTAAAATTGCGATGCAGGCTGAAAATTTCAGGGTTTAACCCGATTTGAAATTGCAAAGGTTTACATAAAATTGTGTATCTTAAAAAAAATCATATATTGATAAGAACGAACAAACAAAATGTTGAGAAAAAACTGGTTTTGTAACAGAATACTTTAAAATTTAGAGCCCAAGTTTCTCACTTATTCCACAATGTGTCTTGAAAATAGACCAGAAACATCACATTGGTTTAGCCAGGGCTGTGGAGTCGGTCAAAAAACTTTCGACTCCGACTCCAGATAATTTTCGTAGTCCGACTCCGACTCCAACTCCGGCAAAATTTTATTTGTTTCCAGCGAATTTGTTTGTATACAAATGAAACTTACATAATCTAATTGTAAATACAATCAAACAAACCTGTTGATCGGACAATAAAGTTATGATCATAATTAAAAATGACGCTTTTTCATTTTTCAAAATATCTCTGAAATCGTTAGAAATTCAACTGTTTTCTCATTACAGAGCACATAGTTCTGAACTAGTTTGTCAATTTAACCGATTTTCTATCATTAATAATAACAAAGGTAATGACAACCCACTGTATAGTACAAAGTAAAATTCATTCCAATTAATACAAAATTGAGTGCAAAATAAGCTGAAAATAATCTCAACTCTAACATCGGTTAGTGGCAATGACGTCACAATTCTGGCTGCAATGAGTATGAATTGCATACATGGATATTCATTCCTACATTCAACTTTTACAACAGCAACCATCTACATATTTTGTTAAATACAAAGGGATGTGATAGTTTTAATAAATGTAAAATAATTTTTTTTTCTTTGCTGTTTTTTTTTCATACATTCATACGTCTATCATCTCGTTCCATAAGATCTCTGTAACACCAAAGAATGTTAAATCTTGACCACCTATACCCTACAAATTGCCGACAAAAGACGATCTATTAGGATAGAAACATGTCTCGAGTATATTAAGAAAAAAGGGCAAAGAAGAAGAGGTTTTTATTTATTTTAAAATAATCTAAACTTTGCAATATGGATGCAGTCAATTTAATAAATTTGTTCTTGTGCCGAAAAAAAAGGTTATAATTATCAAACATTAAAGCTAAAATTGCAAATGTTCACTAGTAAAGCTGTATCTTTTACAAACATTCAGATATTGTTGCGAATGAAAATCAAAAAAAAGTTGAGAGTTGACACAATCGTGATGCCATCACGCTGTTTCTTCTGGTACAAAAGCTGTAGGAAACTATTTTTTCTTTTTAAATAGAAAAATTTGCAAATTAAAATCATTAAAATACTTTTTGCAATATTTAATGAATTGTTAATTTTAGCTGTACTTTCATCTTAATTTTGATGAACAAGTTTCGCTTCACTTTGGTAAGTTCTTATTCGTCATTCATAAGTATGCATCGAAGTCCGATTTTTTATTTGTAGATGATCGAGCTATCATGATTAGCACATTGAAGTTGGTTGTTGGAAATTGGAAATAAACTATATATGCGACCACCGATCTGTGTGTTTTGTAATTTAACTATATTTACAAATGTAGGTAGGTACTTTGTAAAAGACCTAATAATATGTTTAGTTACATGTTAACTATCTATTGAGGCAACGGCCATCTCGCTTGTCTTTTTCTACATTATTTAAGCATGGACTCGGAGTCGGAGTCGGTATATTTTTTTCCGACTCCGACTCCTCTGAAATTTGTTAGAACTCTGACTCCGACTCCACGACTCCGACCCCGACTCCACAGCCCTGGGTTTAGCCGATATAAACAATGTAACTTTTTCCAATTCTAAATTATAATGACATGTGATAATTTTTAGCTCGTGTGTGACTCCACGTGACACGATGTCTTGTCGCTGTTTATGGTTGTAATTATGTATAATGTTTCGCCTGTGTTTTTTTTTGTAAGGTAAATGAACATTATAAATTATAAATAAATTGTATTTTTGTTTAATAAGTTGTTTGATTCATTTTTTACCAACACCAAAATGTGTACTAAAACAAGTTTTATATTTTTTATTCAAGATTATGGAAAAATGAGACAACTGCCAGCTCGATTAAAGTTACGCCCAGTGTAATCATATCATATAATTTATTAAATTATGTTGCATACTACATTGATTATTATTATGGACAACTAATAATATTGTTATTAAATCATTGTACCGTCTATCAATTTGCGAATCAATTTTGGCCTTTTGTATTCCACATCGCGGGGGCCAATATTTATTCGGATCGACAATTGTGTCAAAAACCGCATTTGGGCGGTACAGATGGACAATTCCACGTACAATACGTGCGCGGGGATGTCCTTCGGGATGCTTTGCAGGTAATTGGAATTGATTTGTGGCGCTACGCTACTATTCCGGGGTAAAAATAAAAGCAGTCCCCGCGCACCGTTTACATGCGGCCCCTGGGGACCCTACCCACCCTTCACTGGCGTAACTAATTGACGAACTTGACCGTTTTCAATGAAACAAACCTTTCAGGCTAATCATTCGCTTCATTCGGTTAGCAATTACCTGTTTTAAATTGGACCAGAGGTCGCCGCATATAAAAATTAACTAGCCGTTTGGCGCGCTGCGTGTGAAGAATTATAACCGTAACAATTATATTTAGGAGAGTGTGCGGACGAGAAAAAGTATCATTGCTGCGTGAAATATGACGCGAATATATCACTCGGTAAAATTCCGGCGCACATACGAAGAGTACTCGCGCGTAATTTATGATTCGCGCGCCGTAATAGTAAGTGATTTTGTTGTGAAACAAATTGCCACTCCACAATTTCGGCCCGCCTGCATAAAACGGAAATGCAAATAAACGGGCCGCCGAAACAAGTGGCTGAAATGCGCGCTATAGCGTACGGGTATGCAAAACTTTTACAGTTTTTTTTAAGTACTGTATAAAAACACAGTACACGTTTCAAATAGTAGCGGATCTGTTAAAAAAATACTGTTATACGTATGTGTACTATATTAATTATTATTGCATCATCAAGCAATTCAAATATGTACGGAAATATAAAAAGTTTCATTAAATATTTGATTACAAACAAAGGTATAATCTAGGAAAATCAGATTGAAGACTGTACAACTAAGAGTGTATTAACAGACGCACAATCTTCCGAGAACAACATTTGCCCACCCTGGAGAAGTATTAGGACATAAAATTCGCAACCTGAGTACCATTTGCAAAGTCGTTGAAAAATGCTAAGAGTAAACATCCAGTCCCTTTGGACGTTTTTGAACAAAAAGCTTTTCAGCTCTAAGTTTAGTCATAAAACACCTAACACAGAAATTTTTTTTGGACCTTCGTCATAAATGTTCAGTGGGACCCAAAAAGACATATTTCCCCTAAAATCTCAAATTTCTTTTTCGGCACGATTTCAATACTTCGTCATACTACGTATAGTGCAGGCAAATTAAGTTGAGAGTGGGTATTAATTGTAGGCAGGAGTTTTATCATTGGAAATGGTAAAGGGGCTCATAGTGAATGTAAAAAAAAAATAAATGCAGGTCATGGGGTGGTATAGTGTTTATTTGGTAGAACTTGACGTTTTATCCAAAAACGTCCTATACTAAGTTGTAGATCATAAAAAAATCTACACATTCATATGGGTCACTTTTTACTATGACCTCAAAATTTCCGAGAAAAATGCGAATGCCAATGCCAAAACGAATTTTCTGTTTTTTTTTTATTTTTATACCTTAAATCAGCATACATTTTTTTATTACACAAAAAAACAAGGATTTTTTTTTAAAAGAAATTCTGTGGTGAAAAATCATCGTACAGAGTTCTCCTGGGACTCTTTGTTGTTTTTACATGTACTTATTGATACAATACTAAAAATAATAGTCCCTATTTAACAACATGCTCAAAAATTGAAAAAACTCTAAAAGGACTTTTGCAACAGTGAATTTTTCAGAAATTGTTCATTATTTGTTTAATTTTTTTGGAAACTTGCAATACTGGTTACGACATTCAATTGTACGGAAAAAAATAGAATGCTACAACCATTAAATTAGAATAAGAAATCTTCAGATAAGTAAGCAAAATAATCCGTTTTTGTCTTAGAATCACAAAGTATCCAATACAAAAGTTGTAGGTCAAGAAAAAATCTACAACTTTTGTTTTGAGGTTACTATATAACATAACCTCAAAACTTTCGAGAAAAATTGCGAAAAATGCAAAGATTGGCATAGTTATTTATTTTTCATTATTTATTTGTACATCTGTAAATATATATTGACGGGGTGGGGTCGTTCAGAAAGAGATATTCGACAGTTTCCATTGTATTTTTTTTTCGTACAATTGAATGTCGTAACTAGTATTGCAATTTTCTTAAAAAGTTAAACAACTATGTACTGAAAAATTTACTGTCGCAAAAGTCGTTTTTGAGTTTTTAAATTTTTGAGCAAGTTGTTTAATAGGGACTATTATTTTTATTATTTTATCAATAAGTACATGTAAAAACAACAAAAATGAGTCCCAGAAGAACACTGCACGATGATTTTTCACCACAGAATTTATTTTTTAAAAAAATTTGATTTTGGCGGAAAAAGGTAAATATCTCAAAAACTTCATGTTTTTTGTGTAATAAAAAAATTTATGCTTATTTAAAGTATAAAAAGGCGCGATTTCACAAAATTTGATTAATATTGAATTATTGTGGCGATAACGATAAATAAAAAAACAGAAAATTTGTTTTCGCATTGGCATTCGCATTTGTCTCGGAAATTTTGAGGTCATAGTTAAAAAGTGACCCATATGAATGTAGTAGATTATTTTATGATCTACAACTTAGTATAGGACGTTTTTGGATAAAACGTCAAGTTTCGCCGGAAAACGAAAAAATATACTTTGCACCCGCTTTCAACCCTCCCAAATAAACACTATACCACCCCATGACCGGCATTTATTTTTTTTACGTTCACTATGAGCACCTTTACCATTTCCAATGATAAAACTCCTGTCTACAATTAATACCGGTTTTGGCTTATAATCAGTTAATTTGCCTGCACTAGTATGATAAAGTAAAAAGCTAGCTATATCACATACCTAATATAAATTAAACACACTGCGCATTGTTTGTCCACAGCTTCCCTTCCTTTATTTATTAACGTCAGTCAGCATTTAGCAAATCCGAAACACAGATGCAATTAGTCAAATTATTCTGTACGCGCCGTATAACAAAGCGACTGTAACAACGGATAAAAACAAAAGCCGAACCAACCCAAAAGAATCTATTTTTCTTTTGATAGCATAGCCCGCTCCAACTGTATTCAATCGGAGACCTAGGAGACGAACAATGAATCAAAGTTTTGAACTGTAATTACATCGTTACATATATTTTCAAACTTTTCCGTTGCCAGTCAGCTTGCTCTAATGCAACTGTCACTCGACGTGGATGAATGGATCGCACTGAAACGAATAAAGATTTTTTATGCTTTGTTTTCGATATTTGGAATCGAAAAAGTACATTTTCGACCCGCGCTGTACGTCTAGAAAGGCGAAATCATGCCCCGCAGGGAGATTAGTAAATAATTGAGCAGCTTAAAGCACATCAAGGCGCATCTTTAAACCGAGTGCCCCACTTCAGTTTACTTTCTCGTCATCAAATATTGATCGAAGGTATCTCAATAAATTTAGCAGGTTTCTCAGACGTAATTTATATATACACTGCCGCTCATTGAAGTTCGGACACATAGTAAACATATAGGAAATAATGATAAAAGCACTGATAGTAACATACGACATCATTAAATGTGATAATTTAAAATAATTTTTATATTTAATTATTATGCAACTTTTATGCTGTTTTGTAACTGGTTCTTGGGAATTTTCTAGTTTCCATTAAAAAGGATTAAATACGAAATAACAAATAGAGTCATAAATACTGCATATCAGACACATGTTGCGACCCAATTTTTACCAGATTTTTGCATCAAATGCTCGAATTCGTATTCAAACGAGTCTGTGCCTGCAATCTGTAGTTTGCACAAGATAACTCTGTCACGTGGAAGACATCATGCGACACGGAAAGCCAACACGCAAGGAACAGCGTTCTGTAATTATCGCTTTTCATCAGGAACGATTGTCAGTTCGAGAAAATGCAAGAAATGAGTCAACGATAAGAGTCAACGATAAGTGATGCTCTACACCAATATGAAGAAACATGGAATTTGGATGACGTGATCGGCCGGGACTATCACGAATAATTTCCCAAGCGGATGAAGAACGATTAAAATTAATTTTTAAGCAAAACAGAAAATTGACCGCACCTAAAATCACCTCTGAAGTCAATCGCGATCGTGAAAGACCAATTTTCGTAAGCACAGGGAAACGACGTATCCAAGCGGAAAATCTGCATGGACGCCTTGCCGTACGAAAACCATTGCTTCGTCGGGGAAATCGTCAGAAACGACTTCAGTGGGCACGAACTCATCGAACTTGGACAAATGAAGACTGGAAACAGTAGTGTCTGACGATTTTCCCGACCAAGCAACGGTTAGCGTCCTTGCAGATTTTCCGCTTGGAGACGTCGTTTCCCCGTGCTTACGAAAATTGGTCTTTCACGATCGCGATTGACTTCACAGTTGATTTTAGGTGTGGTCAATTTCTTTGTTTGGCTTAAAAATTAATTCTAATCGTTCTTCATCCGCTTGGGAAATTATTCGTGATAGTCCCGGCGAAACACGTCATCCAAATTCCATGATTCTTCATATTGGTGAAGAGTGTCACTTATCGTTG
The DNA here is from genome assembly GCA_963966075.1 of Aphodius sticticus. Lineage (NCBI taxonomy): Eukaryota > Metazoa > Arthropoda > Insecta > Coleoptera > Scarabaeidae > Aphodius > Aphodius sticticus. The sequence goes on along the minus strand of OZ014508.1, from coordinate 513,080 downwards.
AGTAATTTCTTGCATTTTCTCGAACTGACAATCGTTCCTGATGAAAAGCGATAATTACAGAACGCTGTTCCTTGCTTGTTGGCTTTCCGCGTCGCATGATGTCTTCCGCGTGACAGAGTTATCTTGTGCAAACTACAGATTGCAGGCACAGACTCGTTTGAATACGAACTCGAGCATTTGATGCAAAAATCTGATAAAAATGGGGTCGCAACATGTGTCTGAGATGCAGTATTTATGACTCCATTTGTTATTTCGTATTTAATCCTTTTTACTGGAAACTAGAAAATTCCTAACAACCAGTTACAAAACAGCATAAATGTTGCATAATAATTAAATATAAAAATTATTTTAAATTAGCAAATTTAATGATGTCGTATGTTGCTGGTAATCAACGTTAAGAATATGTTCGCTATTTGGTAGAAATAGAGGTAGCTATTGCTACGTTATCAGTGCTTTTATCATTATTTCCTATATGTTTACTATGTGTCCGAACTTCCATGAGCGGTAGTGTACATTATGTGGGTCGCCCTATAGAGTCAATTTATTATTCTTTTAATTGTATCATTTTATAACCCAAGTAAAGCTAGGGTTATACAAGTTATATAACTGTTGTTTCCAGCGTCATCGGCGATTTATATTAGCCGCAATAAATTTCTGTTTATAGCGCGAACCGAGTACGATAGAAAATATATATTACTTCTGTTTTCGCGTCAACACTAAAATATATCACGCATTTTATAGCGGGGTAAAATTTTTTTATTATTACACCCGCCAAAGCGGTCGTACGATTTTATGGAGGACAAATTAATACTGTGTACGCACAATTTATTTTATTAATAATAACTTATGTTATCTGTCAAATAAAATACCCTTTCGGGAAACAAATCTTTCACGAAACGTGTTTATTATTAACCGATTGACCGCTATCAAGTGTCAATATTTCCTGGATGTCGTTTTCTTTCAACTGACCTGATTGCCTCGAGACGGACGGGCTTGACGAATGCGCTCCTTGTTTCGAAACCGAGACCGGGGATAAGGGATGACTCCGAGTATCCAACGGCAGATCCTATCCATTTTCGAGCGAGTTTGGGAATTTACAACCCCATCGAGCGGCAATTCATCCTTTCGCGAAATATCGCAGCCCTCTATGCCGAATTCTCTCCCGGGCGCGTTATTCAATTTTCCCATCGCGCCCTCTTCAAATCCAGTCGAGAAGCAGTACGGACTCGAGGAAACGGAAAAGGAACCGAACCCTTCCGCGACCCTCTAATTCAATCATAAAGAAAGGTTATCGCATTGATGCTATTTCGAAAAAAAAAGTCGGGAATATTACTAGATTTGGAATATTTTGATTCGATTTTTTTTATTATAATTTTGGATGTACACTGAGAAAAACGGCTGTAAAATTACTCATAAATCATTGTGAAAATTACAATAGAAATGTGGTAAGTATAAAAATTGCACGTAATTCCAATTATTTTTACAAGTCTGTGTACTATTACAGCGATATTGCTGCTTTATTTCAATTACAATGATCTTTTAGTAAAAATACAATGGAAATATACCTTAAATTCGTAAAATTACAACGTATGTCGCGATTTTACTATTATAATAGCGGGTTTGTTGATATTGTAACGCCCAGACGCATGCGCTACGTTTGATCAGCTGTTTTGCAAACGAACGCCGTCACGCATACCATCGAGTGCAATATGTAGTTGGGCGCGTTGTATTTCTGTCTCCGGTAAGTAACAATGATACAGTGAACTAAAACTTATCTAGATACCATGTAGGTGTAGCTTAAAATACCATGTCATACTGCAGAACAATTGTACTGCCTTTGTAGACCACCAACGACGACAATTAGCCATTAGAAATTGATGTCTTAACGTGAACGCAATACCTGGATGAAAGCTGTAAGTACAGTTTCTCCGTTTCTTTGTGAAAATTTGCTTTAAGATTGAAGGGTTTTATACCAACAGAAAGATAATGTGCAATCTTCTTTTCAGGTTAACTTTTTTGTGTCTGTCTAATATGTTTCCTTGTTCTTACAGATACAGATGCGGAACATCTTGCACCAAGTGTTTTTGTCAGAAAAAGAGTGAACGAGTATGTGTGTTCATGGTTGACCGAAGTGCATTTATATATTTATCCGTGTGTTTTCTATGTTTAAGTATCTGCGTACGCTAAGTATTTATTAATTGCTTTTCTGTAGTTTTAATGTATTTTTATGTCCCTAAAACTATTTTATACTTGTATGTACGTATATATATTTATTTTTTTACAAGTAATTTTATCTATACCATTTTGTTTGACCGTTTGTACTATTGTAACGTTTGACTGTGTGCATGATGCTATTGTTTTTTTTTTGTATTATATGATAGATAATGTTAATATCTATTCAAGATCAGAATAAAATTATACAAATAAAAAATACTGCATATTTCATTGAATATTACACTGAAATACTATGTAAAATTATTACGCATTGAGGTATTTCTTTTAAAATTACATTCAAATTGATGTGTCAAATATTACGCATTGCCCCATATATCACTTAAAATTACATTAAAATCGGTGTAATATTTCAGCCAAATTCTTGTAAAATCACAGTGTAAATATACAATGACAATGTAAAAATACAATTGAGAAGTAAAATTACACTGATTGTCGCAGGGCAAAAAAAACCTACTAGTATATGTAAGGAATATCACGCGATATTACAATATAAGGGGGTATGTATATTGTATATGCATGCTGTTGCTCGCTATGTACGTAAATAAAACGGCCCGGTAACATATGCTAAGCTCGTAAAATAAATATCCCGCCCATGGCATTCGTATTCCGCTATGAACACTGAACAGTCTTCACAGTATGCATTAGACGCTTCTTGGCAACACGTCAACGTTATATGTACATACATCTGAACACAAAAAGAGTTATGTTGAAAGTTAGAAATTATGTACTTCTCTATTTTACTTGTTCTATAGTTGATAAAACTTTGCAAAACGTTGCAAAACCTGTAATATTAACTTGAAAACGATAATATTAACGAGAAACTATAATTTAATTTTTTGTCGGCTCCTCCGCCATTGTTGCACATTTGTGCTTTTGTATCTTTAACGTAAAATATTTGTCCCTAAAACATTACACAATAAATAAATACCAGGTTACCCGTGTTCTCAATTCAGCACAGCGGTTCCCATAGTGATAAAAGGGCCTTAGTGGTCTCTGATATTGCCTCTTACCTTAATTGTATATTAAGGAACTCCGCTCTCGAAAGAAAGAGAGAAATACAAATAAATAAATAAAATACAGTTGCCTGAACGTAAGAAAGGTAAACGTCTCAAATTCAGACACTGTCCTAAGTTCATACATATTTCTGTTTAGTTGGATAAAATAAGAAATCTACAATATTCAGCTTTATTTTAGGACATCCGGTTTGTTGATTTGACATTACACTTATCAACCCACAATCGTTTCTTATTCTACCAATGTTTTAACGGTCAGAATGTAACCTAGAAGTTTTACTGCTCTTGATAATTGAGTGTTATGCTAAAAGTTGATTATTTCCTTATAAGGTAAGTGCAATTCGACTTCTTTTTACATCGCTACAGGATAACAGTAATTACAAAAAATTCTAATAATATCTATTTAGGCTGACTAAAAATGCATTATATTTTCATAATAATACAGTGTACCACTCTTTTAACCACTATTATTCACAAAATTTTGGGGTGTCTGGAATTAGGTACATGTAAATATAGCACGTCCTTAAATCAGACAAGTGTGTCGGAATTGTGTACGTAGTTAGAAGTAATACATATGGCTCTATTGCTGTCTTTACACAAGAAAATAACATGTTTTACATCGTCTGCTATATTTTAATTAATTGTACGCATTTTGACATTAATACACAACTTTTGGAGATAACAGATGAACTCATGCCATCTCCATTGAAAAAAATCATTATTCTGGTCTGAAACACCCAAATAAAGTAAAAAGAAACTGTTCTTCTGTAACATTATTATCTAATGCTTGGAGAGAATATTTGTTAATAAAAAAGAAGAAAGCACAAAAGAAAATCATTCTAGAGAAATATGAAAGGAATTGAAACAGGAACAGAACAAGAAAAGGAGAACACTAAAAATTCTGAATATTGAGTATTCAGTTAGCTCTGAAGAAGCGCGCAATATGGTTCGCGAAACGTCAGCATTAACATCTTGACACGGCATAACCCGGAAACAGTTTATTTTCTACATAACTATTATTAATTTTCTTTAAAAATGAATAGCCAGATATCTTTCGAAGGAAATTTTTGTTTAAAAAAAAGTTGACTTAGTCATTAGCACTCATAAATATAAATTCTACAGTTACAAATGTAACAAAAATTCCTTAACCTGTCTTGGGGTGTTTACCTTAAAATAGAAGCCACAGTTCAGACATATTTCAACTTAAAGGATTATTAACGTAATGCGAGTATAGTGCACCGACATTCCCATCCGTTTTACAATCTTCTAATAATTCACTAAGCAATTATCATGTAGCAATCTGTTCATAAATTATCTTCTCGCTAGAAGTGGCTCTCCACTTAGCAAACCTCCCTCCTCCCTTCGTATACCACTTCTCAACTAACTAATCCGCACTGTTTGCGAACGGATGGTTATCGTGTACGCCGTAAGACTCTCCAATATGCATCAGTGCACCTTAAGGAGACCAGCTTTTAGTTGACGTGTCCCCAGAGTGTCGTAGATAGATAGAGAGACTTGTGCCATCAATGTATTCACGAAACAGCAGGGTACAAAATATCATCAAATTCAGGGATAAAAAATCCTGCGTTACAACACGTGTTACTATAGAAAAGATAGCTCGACAGTTACATGCAATAACGCATCCAGCTGCAATATATCTGCAATGTAATTTAGATACGTCGTTATTTATGAGTCAAACATGTAAATTCTGGCATTGCGCGCGAATATTTTGTTTCGGACGTTTTGTAACAATTGCAATTTATGTAGCACGTGTTGAGTTTACCGTCAGGCCAATATCGTTCAGATGCAATGACTATTAAAGATTGAAGCTATAATTTAGTTAAATGTGCTAAAATGGGAAGGGTCCAGCTATAGTATACTCTAATTGTTCTTGCTTCTAATTAGTTGCTGCTCTAATAACCAAAGTGTGCCGATGCTTATATTTAATTAACTTGTCCTTTGCAGGGGTTGAAAGTTTGCGTTGAACTTTTCGCCAAGAGAGATTGTTCTACTCTCGACGAAAATTAGATGAACAACGGCTGAGATGCTCCTTTTAACGGAATACTAAAAAGCGATGAATTTTCCCTAGTCAATAAATTATTTGATTCTGTATACAATTGAAATTAATTTTGTAGAGTAAGAATAGATGAAAAGTATCCAAAATTTAGTTTATAATAATTTATAATATAATATACATTGATCGTCACATTTGTTTTAATGAAACGTCACAGCAACAATGATGACGCAATCAAAATACACCGACGTTAATTATTGTATTCAGCTTAATTGGCCTTCTAATTGACAAATTAAGCGAACAATTTAAACAAGCAAATATGAGAGCTGCATTCAAAATTTGTGTACATTATTATGCGTTCCTATTGTTAATTTTGTTGATATTCGTATTTGATTATTTCTATCAAAATTTACGTCAGCCTGTATTACTGAGCTTGTTTTACTTCGGATCCTAAACAATGTGATATGAAGTGGAAACCAAAAAATTAAGGACGATATATCCTGATTTTCAATCGTTTAATTGTGGTTTCACAGTTTCAGTATTTGGATCTTTGAGTTATTGAGGACAAGTATTATACTAGAGCGCTTTTTGTTTTCAATCTGTGTGCAAAATCGTGATAACTTTGTTTGTTTACTTTATCATACGTAGTATGAGAAGTATTGTAATCGTGCCAAAAAATTTTTTTGAGATTTTAGCGGAAATATGTCTTTTTGGGTCCCCTGAACCTTTTTGACCAAGGTACAAAAAAATGTCTGTGTGTGTGTGTGTATGTGTTTAACCCTTTTTTGAGGCGACGATTCCGGAGAAACTACTAAAGGTATTGGGACGAAACTTCATATTTAGAAGTTTCATGACCAAACTTAGAGCTGAAAAGCTTTCTGTTGAAAAGGGTCCAAAGGAACTGGAGGTTTAGTCTTAGCATTTTTGAAAGATTTTGCAAATAAGTCGCCATTTCTGGAATTTCGTCGAAATAGTTAAATAATAAATGAAAGTAGAGGAAATTCTGAATAATTTATGACTATTTTTTGGTATTATTATTAGTTTAGCTGTATGAGCAAATTCTATTTCATCGAGATCGGTCGTACTGCACTAAAAAGTAGCCAGGATGTCAGATATTTTGATTCTAATGACAGAAGGTAATGTCAAACGCTAATGTTTTGACAATACCTACTGTCAATATAAGCTGCGTTCGGATATTGTACACCGTTACACTTTTTACACCCAATAACACGTAAGTGTCATTTGGACGGTGTACCCGGTACCAACGGAGGACAATATTCGAACGCAGCTTTAATCGACAGATCTGTCTAGTCTGCTAGTTTTATTTTAATGCAGACATAGCCGATCTCGATCAAATAGAATCTCATGCAGCTAAACTATTAATTTTATATATAGTATGATAAAGTCATGTGCCTGGCCACATCAGATTTTTTTTAATAAATTGCCATTGCGTTGCGTATTTCTATTTGAGTAGATAGTCTCGTATCTATACAGTGTGTACACCGATAAACATAACTATACCAAAATTTTCTGGAGAAAAAGTAATTATTTATTGACAGTAAGTTGCTATCTACTGTGTATTGTTTTCTTTATAGAGTTTTGGATGTCATCAAAAGGCCTCACAAATAGTTAGAATATACAATTAACATACAGGGTTATTGCAAAACAAGAATTTAGTTAAAGTTTCTAAAGAGTAATGAATTACAGTTAAACGTAAAATTACGTAAGGAAAAGTGGTTTTAAATATAGTTTAATTGTCAGATCAATTTTGAATAGTTCTTTTTCAATTTTATATTTAATGTTGTTTTAACTATTGTTGTTATTTTATCGTCTATATTATTATAGATGTACCATTAACATACATGTAAGTCGAATATTTTGAAGAAAATTGCTTTTCTTAGTCAAAATTGTGTCTAGGTGTTTCTTAAAAAATGTCAATTCGACGTGGTCGATTTGAAATTTAATAGTATGACAACAAAATGCAAGAGCACAACTATATGCAGTGGTGTACCTCGTGTCTTTTATCCTTCTACAGAATATACCTGTATTTACCAGAAACATGACAGAAAAATCTCTCATTTTTCATTTATCGTAAATTACTTAACTATGAGTGAAATAAATTCTATGCTGGAAATTCTAATTATAATTGCAAACATTGAAATGTTTTAATTAACTAATCATTCTAAATATTTAGCTGCATAGAAAATATGATCGTGATCTTCAATTCAACACTTTGCAAAGTCTGTTGTGAACACGTTAACATTTTGGCGCATTGCAATCCACTAATAATGTAAAGCACCCTAGCATTTTTGTGTGGTCACTGATTGGTTAAACGCATTTATTTAATATGACAGTATATTAAAAATGAATTTTTGACAGACCTTAAATTCGCTTGCCTAAGTTTTAGTGAAATTTATGGCATTAACTGTTATGTTATATGGCATTAGTCCCTCGAGGAATGAAGTTACTGCATAAATACCTAAATTTATCAACATAATTTTATCATATCTAACACAGCTGATTTATTGTAAACTAAGAAATGCCTATAATGGAACAAATTTCCCGACAGAATAGATGACTTTTAGCAATTTGCTTACAGAATATAGGGTGTTGATAACCAATAGTTAAATACGAAAATCAAGAATTGATGCAGAAACTACAGATTAGGACAAAAATCTATATCGGAAGCAAAATTTGTAAAATTTAAAAAGTACTCGCGGTAATTTTATTACACAAAGTCGCCTTGCACAAAGTTTTTATCTGGAGGTGACACAACCTCCAAGCTTTATATAGTACAGGATAACCAAACTTTCGAATTTCTACAGCAGATTTCTATAGAAGATGGAAAATGTTGGATTACTAAATATTTTGAATCCTTTAAATAACTTGGTATTTTTACAAGTTACTGGAACTATATTTATATCTTCTAGAAGCACTTTTTTTTTCATTATAATTAAATAGAATTAAAAAATTTAAACATCTCCACAACAGTGCCAAAGAAAAGTAGTCACCACTGTATTTGCATAGTCCACGTCCAGAATTGTAATTTATTTCTCATTCAGAGTAACTTCAAAACTCCTACCAAAAGCCACATTTGAAAAATGACTCGCTACGGAACACCGATTTACACAGAGACAGTTCGCAAATAGTATAGTTTATCATAGAGCGAAAGGCCAGCAATCAGTATAAGCAGTAAGTACTAAGTTCGTTCGCTATACCGCGTCGCAACCAATTGTGTATACTATATAAGATTAATAGTTAAAGTTCACGAAAATGTATACGTCCGCACCAAAACAACTGCACGATTCGGGCATGCAAATTTACTTCGTTGATGCAACATAATGGAAGTATTCATTTCTACCACCCACCGGCGCCGCCGCCAGAGTGCAGTTGTGCGGCGGACCAACTAAATGCACATAGATTAATCCTATTCAGTGATCTCTGAATTGCGAGGCAAGGATTCGCCGCGAGCAGCCGGCATTTCTGAATATTTCGAGGAGTCTCATTACTCCCTCCTTCTTACAGTTATACGTCCGATTTTCTAGCTGGGGCGCCGCGCTGCGGATATCAGCAACAGTGAGTAATTGTCATCGCGTTGAACAATAGATAGAACCGGAGATTTTACGGGAGCTCTGTGTGTAGAATTATGTATGCAGTACGACGTAGGATTACTACGAGTTTACGTATGTGTTATTAGCATACGTAAAATACGGGCATGCTCCAAGTGGGACGTCAAAATGGATATTAGGCGACCGCGTTGCCTTTAAATGAATTGTCTAGAGAGTAGAGACCGAGGAAACAACTAACAAAATGTTGAGAAATGATATGGTTTTCTAAAAGGATACCTTAGAGCTTGTCAGAGTTCCTCACTATACACAAGGTGTCTTGAAAATAAACCAAAAACATCTAAAAATGTTAAAAAGATGTGTTACTGTTGATACAGGGATAACGAAAATGGTCTTTTTACTTTATCATACGTAGTATGTAAAGTATTGTAATCGTACCAAAAAAGAATTTTGAGATTTGAAATGTCTGTGTATGTGTGTATGGATGTGTGTACCCGCTTTTTGTGGCGACGATTCCGGAGAAACTACTAAAGGTATCGGGACAAAACTTCATATTTAGAAGTTTCATGACCAAACTTAAAGCTGAAAAGCTTTCTGTTGAAAAAGGTCCAAAGGAACTGGAGGGTGTCTTAGCATTTCTGGAATTTCGTCGAAATAATTAAATAATAAATGAAAGTTGAGGAAATTCCGAATAATTTACGACTATGAAATTTTTTGATACAATCAATAGTTTAACTGCATGAGAAAATTCTATTTCATTAAAACTATTCCATTAAAACTAGTAGTATCAAACGGTAATGTTTTGAGAATACCTACTGTCAATATAAGCTGCATTCGGATATTGTACACCGTTACACTTTTTACACCAAATAACACGTAAGTGTCATTTGGACGGTGTACCCGGTGTCAACGGAGTACAATATCCGAACGCAGATTTAATCGACATATCTGTCTAGTTCTACAGGTTTTATTTTAATGCAGACATCTCATGCAGCTAAACTATTAATTTTAAATATACAGTAGAGCGTCGATAATCCGAACTAATGGGGACCGAAGGTGATTCGGATTATCAAATTGTTCGGATTATCAAATTGTTCGGATTATCAAATATTGCAGCTAAATAATAGAAAATACGAGTGTTAGATACCGCGCTTCTTAAACTATAGGAATGTCAAAAACTCAAAATCTAAGGATACTGAAGGGATATCAAAGGGATATCGAAGGGATATCAAAGAGATATCGAAGGGTACCTACAAAAATAGCTTATCCCTAGGTTACTAAGTGATTTATTTTATAGTTATTTCCTTTTGGACGTTCGGATTATTTATCGACGCTCTACTGTAGTATAATAAAGTAATGTGCCTGGCCACATCAGGCTTTTTGTCTAAGTTTGAGACACCGTGTAGAGTAACTCAGCCACTTGTGGTAGTTTTCAGCTCATCAGTTACAAAGCCATCTCAATTCTTAACATTTGTTTCTTTTAATTCATCTTAATATCTGAATTTATGCAAAAGATAAACAATTTGAAATCAAATTTTGCTTTGCTTCACTACCAGAAATACTGGTAAAAATGAGTTTTGCAAGGCAGGCTGAAAATTACGAAATCCCTTAGGACCCCACATTAAAACGTTGTGCAAAGGTTTACGTTTTGTGAATCTTCCACAAAAATTCGGATATTGGGAAGAGCCAACAAAATAAATGTTGAGAAATTATGTGGCTGTGTAACAGAATACTTTAGAACTTGCCCCAGTATCTCACTTATTCCATATGTTCAAAGTTCCTTGGACATAGACCAAAAACATCACATTGGTTTAGCCGGTATCAGCAGTAGATAACCTTTTGTTATTCAAAATTACAATGGCATGTGATAATTTTGGTAAATTTCTTTACAGTATCTTGAAAATAATAATGAAAGTCTGTTAAAGCTTACAAACGTTATGGAACATCAAAGTTAAGCAAAATATGTATTAGTCGTAGCTGTAATGTGCCGGTCAGTGCACATTTTAGAATAATAAAATAAACAATTTTAAGTGAAACACCATGTAACAATCAAATGTATAATTTGTAGACTTTGTAGTCAGAAAACAAAACGTAGTAACGTAGTAATCAATAAATTAATAATTCAAGTTCTCGAAACGCTGCTGGACAAAAAAAAACTTGTTATTCTATGTCTGTAAAATAATTTGACAATCAAATTTTAAATCGTCAATGTCAATTATTGGCGATTAAAGTTATAAGTTTGATAATTAATTGTCTGTATTGTCACTCATCAATGTCAATTATTGGCGATTAAGTTATTCTGTTTGACAATTAATTGTCTGCATTGGCACTCAACTCGGAATTGTTTGTATTGTTATTCAACTCCGTAGATACGCATGTCACTTGATTACGTCGAAATATTTATTAATATTATTCAAACGGAGGAACAAAACCAGTGTATAGTATAAAATTTTGTATGTACCACAGGCACTACTTGATATTTATACCATCGGGCGACTTAAAAAGGTCACCCTCGGGGCATAAACATCCGTAATGCCCTTGGTACATAACTAACTATTCTACGCCGAATTTTGTTACAATATTTGAGGAAAACACATGCCGTCAATTCTCCGCAAAAAACACCTTTTTCTACTAAAATGTTTTCAGGTGATTAGTACGAATTGTTTATTAATCAAAAAGAGTAAAATTTTGCAACATACTCACATTTTTAGCGATATCTCCAAAAGAACTAAATTTCTCACAACAAATGATACGTCATTTTCACGAGGAGAATTGTGGGTACATTACAGAAAAGAATATCTTCAAAATATTTAAAGATGTAAGTATGTAAGATTTAGCTGTGGAATCTTACTTCCTGGGGCTTTTTCCAGAATATTTTACGGTGCATTCTTCAAATTTTGTTCAACGAAAGTACTTATCTTTAAAAAAAGTAAACCAGAATGTACTCTTGACAGTTCCCTTTAAGTCTGTGCGTCCTTAGATAGAGCACTCCACCGTTCAGACGGGATTATCGTATAAAATGGATGTTTACAAATATGGGGGATGACGCTCATTTGAAATTCCGATTGCGCTCGCCCTCTCATGAATACATTGAATTGTCGACTGATTCGGGAATTACGAGTAAGCACCCGTAATGCCGGCACAATAGAATTCATCGCAATAAAGTCATATTCCTGCGGCGCGGGCGGTAGTACGATGGCAGTAGAGCTGCTGCAGTGGTGCCAATAACTAAGTATACGGCAAACAGCGAGACAGGGGGCTGTTGTTCTCGTAATTGGTATGCAAGTGGTCAACACTGAATAAAGTCGTATGGAAACTACACAACTACGCGTGCGATTCGCCTCCCTACGGAGCAGGGATATCGTCCGTTCAAATTGGGTATTCGCGAATAAACTGTTTGCTTTTAAATTCCGATGCGAATTTAATACGTAAATGCAGGGCGGAGAGGCAAGTGCACGTATTGAATATGATGGGCGGGTTTGCCTAAAGCGCTTACCGATGGAGTTGAAATGCAAAATGAAAAAGCAAGCATTGTAAACTACTTACATGATTGAATGCGTTGTCACTACGTACCTGAAATAAAAAGAAAATTGTATTAATTACATATTTTAGTATGATTGTTAAACAGTAGTAATTGTCTGATCTCTATTGAATAAATAAGTTCGTATTGTAGAAAGAACGTTAATTTGTGTCAAACAAATTGTACCTTCAGTTGAACTTTTACAGCAAAAATGTCAGATACATGAAGGTTGGGAATCGTAACTTTTTACTATCAATAAACAATTATATTCCCATTAATTTAATGTCATATACGTATACAATACGCTTGTCTTGAATCCATGTGCAGCAAATCGGTGCCTGAAATAACTCAGAGACTTCTGACCGATTTTATAGTTGTTGTCTGTAGCATTATCTAGTACTTGTCATTGGATTTTTGTGATACGTCGCACATTGGGGTATTTGACCCAAAAACCTGGCCATAAATCAAATTTCTAAATTGTTAAACTCCAAAAAGTAAACCAGTTTCTGGGATAGGTAAAGGACCGATGTATTAAAAGGCGGTAATATTTTTTCACCTGAGCCCTGCGCCACGTGTCCTTGTCAGCCAAAAGTTAGATTTTACTTATCGCCAAAACATAGATGCACATAAGTTGACGCTCTTGAAAACAGTTGTAATTTTGTGTGTTAAGGAAAAATGTGACTTTTTTGTTATACCTTCTTTAGAACAAAGTATAAACTTTCATTCGACATTGTTTTTATTAAAATTTACTCACAATTTTGTTTATTGCAGGGCCGAGAACATTCGCTATTATAAAAAATACAGTTTTATGCAGAATTTGAGTGTTTTAGTTTAGTGTTTAGCTTAATTAAGCTCTTGAAAGTGGTTCAAAATATAGTACACATATTTGACATTACAACTACTGAAATATCTATTGCGGATAGGTGCGAATGCGGTTTTTATGATTTTATTTCTATCACGTTGTAAAGGAAAATCCAAAAATTGATCTACGGGCCTTATATGTAATTTGATGCAATTCTTTGAAACCGTGATAGTAAAGGTAATTTAGAACATATTTAACCATATTTAGCTATATACAAATGATTACGGTTATCAAGATATTGACAATTTTATGTTCAATGCATCTTGTATCTTGTACATACATGACGTTCTGTACGTATATTTTTCCGTTTTGGATCATGTATAGCAAACAACCCCGATGACCTAGATTCTTAAAAATCATCCGAAAAAAACCTTAAACTTTCTAGTTGCATGTGAATTTCTTGGAAATTTGTTGCTTGAAACGAATCGGATCTATATTCAGGGCAAGAAAATACATCGAAAGCACCTACTCACATACACAGTTCTCTGCATTAATATGGATTATTGTTGAAGAGAGACAATAGTAAGCTTGTGAATAGAAACTGGTTAGGCGTTTTCGATAAATGTGTTTATACGGAATGCGAAACTGGGTTCAAAACATGCGTATTAGGGTCATACCACTAAAACAACGTTCGTTTCAGCTTGAAGGATGATCACATTTCGAAAGTTTTCATGGAAACAAGTATAAGTATTGGACAATTTTGAAATTATACTAAAAATAATAGTTCTTATAGTGATAATTATGGTTAAATAGGTTCTTAACTGCCTCTACTATCACGTCTTAAAAGGAATGCATCGAACGGAAAATAGCATGAATAACGTTATGTACCGTTTCAATACACAATATCGACTGGTGTAAACTTTCATTTTCTTCCTCTACCACTGGTCTTAAAAATAAAACTTTTTTCATGATTTTCTTACAACATAACAGACCCAAAATATTATTTCATATAACTCAGAAACGATATGTATTGTTCTATAAATCCGTCTATTATGGGTATTTAATCAGGACCTGCTATATATATTTTTGTAAATTTCACACAAAAAATATTGATGACAAATCTTGTAGTAGTAATTAATTTACAATAACACTGCAGTGAAGAACAATTTTTAATACAGTTTGCTTTTTCCCTATTTTCTACTGTTTTATTGTGTTTATTAAGTTCTTAACCTTCAAATAGTTAGTATGAAGGTTAAAATGCTATACATAATTAAAACTACATATCTAGAGCCCTTATAGGTGAAAAAATAATTTTGGCCAGGTTTTCGGGTCGCGTCGCTTAGTAAAAGGCGGTAAAAAACAAAGGTAAAAACAATTGATGTGGAACCCACTGTATACAGTGAGCGCGTAAAGAAAGTATGGAAACATGCAAAAATTTCTGAAACTATTGTGACAAATTCTCGATCTTTAATTATTAAAATACACTTTTTTGTGAAAGACTCAATAGTTCGCCTTCAAATAAAAGGCAACACCATTATTTTGTTATTGATTTCATTACATCTGAAAACGAATCCAGTATTTATCTTTCGCGTTAGGTTTTCGAAAAAAGTGTAAATTCAAAATGTAAAGTCACGATGTTGGCATAAATGGCATGTAAATTTATACCACAAGAAGAACTCATTGTCCCATAAATCTTAAAAAGATTCCATAGTAATCCTTAATCTTTGTACTTTTACCAGAAATCCTGAAAGTTTGTTTTTTAATTTTGTTTGTAGATTATCAATATGTATTACCCTAAATGACCGGAATGAAAATTAACAGCTCAATCGACATCAGTACAAAAAATATGTGGTTGCCGTTTTAAAAGAAGTGTGAATAATGTTAAATATTAATGTATATTTTTTTATTAACACTCGACGTGTGCGGAGGAGTTTTTAAAATAACAAACCGTCTCAGGCATTTTGTCATGTTTCCATACTTTAATCACTTCATGTAGAGATGTTTTTTTATGTACGTTCGTGCATAATTTCTTGAGGCATGGGTTGATTTACATGATTATTTTCTTGCTCAAAGGTCATTGTTCCCTATAAATCAGAATCGAAGTCTAACCATAAAAGGGAGAACCTAAAAAATACCTAAGAGGTATATATTGTCTCAAACATACTGATATTTTCTATTTTTGCGAACAAGCGTTATCGCGATCAATCTCACTTCTTAGGTAAGTTCTTTTGTACTGACCCTGACGATTATGGCAATGCAATAACCCTAACCAGTTTTCCGCATAAAATTTTCGAGTATCCAAACTTCGGCTAGACTAATTCTTTCCCATTCATTTAGTTTACTAGAAGAGACTGGAAGCCACCTCAATTGCTTCAACACACTTGAAAGCGTCGAATTTATTCCAGTGGCTGTCCTCTCAGAGCGCCCTCTATTGAATGGGATGTTCTTTCGGATGGCGAAAGTGTTTGACTACGAAGCCCTTGCGGATGACGACGACGGGTACGAATGCGGGGGTGCGGTGCAGCGCATAAACTAGTAATTCAATTGCCGCTATCACGACAGTCTGACGAAATCCGTCTGTACAGTAAGAGACGGCCTCGTCGACGACAGATGGAGCCACATCACGACTGATACGAATTCGTAATCAAAATCTACATACTTTGGATGCACTTTATTCCGGCGACAATTGCATACGTCCCGCAATTTTTATTCCGGCCAAACTGACGACGCTACCGACGCCTTCGAAGCCGGCTTCAAGAGCTCGATTTACAAATAAAATATAGCACCGTTGACGGAGTAACTCCATTTTAGGCTATGTGAAAATTCATACCAAAATGTGGTATGTTACGTACACTTCAATATTGCACATAAAACGTTTGAGATTCCTTACTTCAAGAGCTCGAGAGCTTCAAGAGCTCGATTTACACATAAAATATAGCACCGTTGACGGAGTAAGTCCATTTTAGCTGTGTGAAAATTCATACCAAAATTTGGAATGTTACCTACACTTCAATATTGCACATAGAGCGTTTGAGATTCCTTACTTGTGAATCTGACAATGTTAACTTTTTTTATCACCATATCGGATCAGCAATTTTAAATTTGGAGAAGATTAGAACAAATTAGGAATCAGCGACCTTAAAAACCCTTTGTCGAGATACTTAATTATTTGCTCTACTGGCACCTCCGCCAATTCTCGCTAGATAACGAATCGGACATAGTAGACCATATACAGGAAGAGTTATTAGTATCCCGGCGGTCGATAGTCATCAAATCGTTTGAATCGCTTAAAATTATTTTCATTTATACAGGGTGTTGCATTTAGGGAAGTTGTCTTTCCAACTGTGTAAGTAAAATTGGCAATGGCAGGCCTTTCTTAAAAACTACGTTAATACTACATTTTTACAGATATTATCCTAAAAATTTTGTTACGTAATAACTAAACCCATAGATAGATGCTGATGTCATGAAAAATTAGATGCGCTATACAGGCTGATCGATCGTAGCATGCACTTTATTTGCTAATTGAAAAGTCCCTTAAGTTCTTTGTAATTTATATTCACTATATCGTATATCTATTTTTACTAGTTTTTGTGATATTTGGAATTTAAAGAGTAGTATGCTATTTAGTATCTTAAAATTGCTCTGTATACAGTGTGCTGGGTAGCATGATGTAAAATATTTAAAAGGTTATAGAAGAAGCCATTTAAACCTATTTAACTAGATTTATTCATATAAAAAGTATTACGGTTATCAAGGTATTACACAATTTTATAAGCATGTTTTGCAATTTTCACAAACGTACAGCGAGCGAACCTCAAGACCTAGTAAATTCAGTTGGGCTCCGAAGTAAACCAGAAACAGTGTAATTTTAGGGGGACTATCGTGAAAAATTGTTCGCTTGTGCGAAAATTGTGCGGAGACGTTTCATTGTAAATAGTATGTGCGATCATACACAAAAATAAACAGAAAAGCTATGTCTTGATGAGCTACGTTTGAGAACGGAATTGTATTCAGTACAATAAATAACCAACAATATCTACTTACTGTTGATAATTGGTTTAAAATAGGTTATTTTTCTGGAGAGACAATTAATTCAAAATTAGGATAATATGAATGATAGTATGAGTAATATTGATAATGTGAATGGAAAGTGGGTTATTTGGAAGTGTTTTTAATAGATTTTTCTTGCTATGAATAAAAATCTGAATCTAAAGATGCCTGTTTGTTTTTGTTGCATATTAGGTTTTGTGTATGAGCACATAAATCACGTCAAAGAAAATCTGATTTTCACCACTCAGAAATCAACAAATGTTCACGATAGTTAACCTAAAAGTACAGAGTTTAGGGTTTACTTTAGCATAATTTGAAATTTTTAAATCGCGTATTCGGTTGCCATAATATACTTACAAAATTCATATAAAATTGTTAATATGTTGATAACGGTAAGTATCAAGCTGGTGAAATCGTTTCTAAATTATCTCTTCTATCGCCACTTGAAGACTTTACATCAAACTACCAAATACCTTGTTCACAGCAATATTAAAATTTACAATAGCATTACATTTTCGTTAAATTGCACATATCACAAAAAATAGTAACAATTGGTGTATGACATACTACATGTAAATTAGAGCGAAATATAGGGTTATTACAGCCAACACATATTATACAGGCTGTTCCATTTAAAGAACTCGAGAAAAGCCATTTGAATAACATCAAAATTTACTAAGTTCAATGAACACCTGTACAGTGCATCTATTACCTTTTGATACTATCATCTACCTACTGGCTTTGACTATTGTCTCACATTTTTTAAAAAAGGCAAAAATGTCGTTTTGTACGTTGTTTTTACGAAGATCCTGCAACGGGAATATTTTGGAAAAAACAATCGCATATCTCTGAAACTATTAACGCTGTGACTTAGCAACATACACGGTTGGATAAACAAATTTAGTAGTATTCATATGATAAAATATACAGGACGTTCCATTTAAAAAAATATACATACTTTCAGTCACGCCGAAATGCACCTGTATACCTTTCAGCACCCTGTATAAATGAAAATAATTTTACTTTTATTTAAATGGCGAGTCAAACAACTTTAGTATAACATATTTTTTTCTTTCTCAAACGATTTATTAACTATCGGCCGCCGGGATACTAATAACTCACCCTGTAGACTATAGAGAGTTGAAATTATCAAAATGTATGAATTAATTGCTCAACTCTATGAACTAAATAAATTGTATGTAATTATATGTGATAATACCACACCTAATTATGTTAATATTCCTTCGTTCGTTTAATAACAAATCACATAAAACAACCACTAAACGGACTCAAGAGATAAACTCAATCCTAATGAGCAAACAACAAATTGTAGCAAAAGTAATTTCATCATACAATGAAATTGCAAACGCAGCCTCGTGAACTAAAATACAGGGGATTGCAACGGGGGCAGAATTTAATAGTTGGCATTACGTAAACAAAATGTGATTTATTGATGGAGTTTATAGCGGAGAACAACTAGTAATAACAATGGCGCAAAGTTTAGCCGGCGAGGGATAAATGTGTATTAACGGTTCGCGATAATAGTTTTCGTTAATGCGGGCGGTCACGCCTCATTCGCGCGCTCAAAATCAAATTACACCGCGGAATGGCCGGACCGCTGCGTTCCCGCATAATTTAAATGCAAATATTTTCAAAATATCTTAAGCCGCTAAACGACCGCTGAAAATTAATCCGGCCGGTTGAGAGTGTAGCCAAGACTGTCGTAATATATTAGTTCCGCTAATATGCATAATTAGCATATTTTTCCAGAGGCACGATAAAATCGCATAATCTCCCATTTACTCGGTTACTTTACTAGACAGTTCGCGTGCGAAAATCCTTCAGATTTTACCGCGTATAACCGCTAATGTTCGCGTATAATTTAGGGTAACTTAATTGTGTGCCGATGTTAGTACTTTAGTCATAAATACTAATGAACAAGAGAGATTATTATTCGGTTTCGAAACTTTACCATTAATAATAATTAGCGTACGAGACGTTGGCATATCCACCTGATCTTATGCCAGGGGCGTACTGGTACATTTAGCAGCAGAGAGCAGGAAGTTTATCAATTAGGTACACCGCTTCGAGAGAGTTACACACTCGTATTAATTCAGTATGTTATTCCATCAAAGCTAGATGGAGTATGTATATACCTATTCATACACATAAATACATAAATACAGATCGCGAGTACAGATAACTAGTTATGTTACGAAAAATACTTGCATACTACCCGCCTGCTCATTCAAACTAAAACCAGCTAGAGGAGATTTCTTCCTTTATGCTTTGGTTTATAAATAGGTTTACTGACGCTAGCCGCACAATGTTACAGCTGTCTGATGTAACGTGTGTTGTTCTTGATTAGTTAAATATGATTAGGTAAAAAAATAGCAGAAATAATTAGTGACATTCTTGGAGTATATCGTGATCGAAAGGAGTCTAAAGGAAGCAGCAGATTTTCAAATAGAACTAATATGACAAGCATTGAATCGTTTGGAACTAGAGTCGCCTCTGCCTGATAACGTATCCACAGTCCACACCGGTAAAAAATGAATGTCGGTTGAAGACTATTACAACGTTGAAGTGGATGACGTTTAATTATCATCTTTTGAACTTTGTTGTTGCGTTTTCTGCTATTTCACAAGTTGTAGTGTGTAAAACGTGCAAATCAAATGCGAAATTGGCCGAAAGTGGCAACCGTGACTTAGGATTTCAAATCGTGGTTTGTTGTGAGAATTTTGAACAAACTTTCATTCCGAGTTGCCGATTTGTTCAAAAAGGATATGAAATGAATAGCGGAATTATCTTTGTCATGCGCATAAGAATAGGTGTAGATGTAATTGAAAAGTTTTGCGCATTCAAGGACCTTCAGCGTCAGATTTTTCACTCATTTTACGATAAAGTTGTTCGCACTATTATTGTGGAAACAGAAGCATTGTCAACAAAGTATGCAGAAAGCAGCAGAAGAAGGGAGGGCTAAAAGTCAATTGAAAGTAGTAAAAAAAAGAATGGCGTAACTGTCTCGGACGATGGTACATAGAGAAAACATAACTTTTCTTCTCTATATGATTGGTGGCGCTTATCACCTAGAGAAATGTTGTTGACATTCTCATAAAATCTAAATACTTACTGCAGCAAACCTTGCGAATTTTGGAATAAGAAAAGGAAATAAGAAAAGGAATGCATAGATCACGTGAAATAACTAATGGCACTCGTCCCCGCCATTTGACAAAACCCAGTTAGGGCCTCGAAGAAAAGGTAAAGTTAACCCAGAAGCCAATAAATGAGCTTTCAATTTATGATGGACTAGCCATTCGTCATAATCATGATTCAATTGATAAAATGAAGAAAATAAATCTGGGCGACACTGTATCATAAATTCTGACCGATGAAATGCCACCTGGTGATTGCATTTTCATTTTCACTTTCAAGTGGCAAAGTAATTGTGGATATTGCAGCAAGTATAGCTATATGTGTTGTCAATGATGCATTATCCAGCCTTATGAAGATTATGGAGGTGCTATGTATGAGCATCTAGCCAAACTGCAATAATATCTGCGCGAAGGCTGACGCACGGCGCATCATGTTTTCAGAGCCATCCCTGACTAATGCCGCAAAATAGGCCCGTCTGTCGTCAAAATCAAACAGAAAGAAACAAGAGGAGGAAAATGTTAATTTGAAAAGATAATTATATGGTCCAGGCTTCGCCGACTATAGTAAAATATAACAATTCTATACATCAAAGTTATACAATATTTTAAACGGTGTTTTCTCAAAACCGCATTTTTCAAACTACCCGGACCGATAACAACTGATCTTCGTCAATTCTCTTGAAATTTTATATGCAGCTTCAGAACAATATTATCTAGAGAAGTACGTACGGATTTTACGATAAGTTCGAAACTTTTTTTGTTATAAACAATTTTTAACCTAATTTTGTACCTAAAAGTGATATTTTGTGGTCAAACGTGCGCCATTTTGCTTTAAACCGGAATTTCCGTACGTACTTTCCGAGATAATCTCATATAGAATCAATATTTTTTGTTTCTATGGCTAAGTGAAAAATTGTGTGCAAAATCTTTCCGGCCGTACAACCCTATCCGCCGGAAGAGGTTTCCTTTGATGTGCTCTAACGCTGTTATTTATTTTTATTTATATTTATTGTGAATATTCCTCAAAATATGAACAATAAATGGCTTTAATTTATCTAACTGTATAAATTTAAGAGATTTAATCTCGATGGTCTGACGAAATTGAGGTTAGATTGAGAGTGATAAATCTTTTAATTTCCTACAATAAAGGCCCTATTCACCTGCTTAGTACGAGTAATTGTTTTTTACGTTATACAACTGGAAAGCGTCAACAAAAAGGACCTGTATGGTATATCTGTACCTTTGCTGATACCAAACAAAATGGTTGGGAATACTGTCTTGAATGAATAATCCGATATATGTAATTTACTATTGTACTCCAGCACTGGAAAGAAACTTACGAGCGTATTATCGATACTAGAGTGGCCGAAGACCATTAACTTGAAACTTTTGCGAAGGATTAATAACGAAACTCGCAAGAGATTACCGTAGATCGTTACGTAAGTATAAAGTATAAGTGCTTAAAGATGATCTAGCGAGAAAGTCCGAAACATAACAATACCATAATACAACTTTAGCACTTTCCGCGAACAATGCCCTTCCCCGTCCAGAGGCGACATAAACACTCCATTTCCTAACTTTGTCTGTCGATATTCATTTATTCTAAACATCGGACGGTTTACAATTTCTCTTTTCTCGGAAAGGTTTTTTCGGATACTTTCGGTTTATCCCCGTATATTAAATTTGGACGGAAAACTTTTATCCTAATCGCGCCACTCATAAATTCCGTACGACGCTGGGGAAAAGCGTCACGTATAAACTTTAAAGTTCATAAAAATTCTCCCCAGATGTATCTAATTACGCAAAAGAAGCCATAAACCGTATATAAAACCAAGCAACAGCCTAACAATAAAAACTTCTTTTTTATGTCTACCAAATATATTCGAATTTATGTGAAAACACTTTATAGCATTTCGCTCTACATCCGATGTATCAGTGATATTATACACGCTTCTTGAAATACTTTGAAAGATCGTCAACAACTATAATGTTATTATAGTTATATACCGAACAAGTATATTGAAAAGAGCGATTAATGATCGAGACTGTTTAACGCACGAGCGATTAGCGAGTGCGTTAATTATCGAGATCATTAATCGCCGTTTAATATTCGAGTTTATTACAAAATTGTTTCGTCGATCGTATTCTTCTGGCGGCGTCTACATAGATTTTATTCGTCGGTGTCGTTTGAGGTTATAAGACTATTTATGTAAATTGACACTGACAGTTCTAGACTGTGTGCCTGGAAAACGGAATGTTTTGATTGGTTGGTTTTATTTTACGTATGTTCAAATGGCTATAATGAAGTCGTTCGATTGGCTATACCAAATCATGCATTAATAGAAATCGTGCATTTATACAGCTTTTTAATAAATTATAAATTATTGTGCATAAGTTACAGATGTCAAATTAGATGCTTAATAATGTTTTAACCAGGGCTGTGGAGTCGGAGTCGTGGAGTCGGAGTCGGAGTTCAGACAAATTTCAGAGGAGTCGGAGTGGGAAAAATGTACCGACTCCGACTCCGGGTCCATGTTTAAACAATGTAGAAAAAGACATGCGAGATGACCGTTTCCTCAATTGATAGTAAACGACTAACTAAACATATTATTAGGTCTTTTACAAAGTAAATATAATTTAAGTACAAAACACACAGGTCGGTGGTGACTGATGATTAGCAAAATGTTTATTGTGAGTCGCTTGCCGCGTCGCATATATAGTTTATGTATTTCCAATTTCAAACAACCAACTTCAATATGCTAATTATGATAGCTCGATCATCTACAAATAAAAAATCGGACTTCGATGCATACTTATAGACGAATTAGAACTTTCTAAAGTGAAGCGTCAACGTCTGGTTTTCCTTATTCATCAAAATTACGAGAATTTATTCCTATTCGTTCGGCCATATATAAAGAGCAGCTGAACAATTTATTAAATATTGCCAAAAGTATTTTAATTATATTCCCTTGCAATTTTAAAAAGAAAAAATTAGTTTCCTACAGCTTTTGTACCAGAAGAAACAATGTGATGGTATCGCAGTAACTCTCAACATTTTTTTTATTTTCATTTGACCCAATATCTGAATGTTTGTAAAAGATAATGCTTTACTAGTAAAACTTTGCAATTTTAGCTTTAATGTTTGATAATTTTAAACGTTTACAAATTTATCAAAAGTATCACCCTTGATTATATTATACAATATAATGGTATAATCACATCCCTTTGTATTTAACAAAATATGTAGAGATTTTAAATTGTTACTGATTCTGTCGAGTGTAGGTTACAGATTTTAAGATTATTGGTGGCTATGTCGTAGTCTTCTTGCGATCAACTAAAAACACCGATATTCGCAGATTTCGTCACCTATACTTGACAGAATAGAGCCAGATATATTTTTTATTATTAGCAAAGGTACAAACTTCACTCTAACGTAATTTTTAATGCATAAACTTAAACATGCATAATATATGTATAATAGTCGATTAAAAATTATAACTGCATTTCCGATTTAAACTCTACCTTAAGTTGAATGTAGGAATATCCATGTATGCAAGTCATACTCGTTGCAGCCAGAATTGTGACATCATTACCACTAACAGAACTAAGAGTTGAGATTATTTTCATTTTATTTCGCACTTAATTTTGTATTCATTGAAATGATTTTTATGTTGTGCTATACAGTGGTTTGTCATTGCTTTTGTTATTATTAAAGATAGAAAATCGGTTTAAGTGACAAACTGGTTCAGAATTATGTGCTCTCTAATGAGAAAACAGTTGAAGACTGAAGTTCTAATGATTTCAGAAATATCTTGAAAAAATGAAAAAGCGTCCTTTTTAAATATGGCCATAATTTTGTAGTCCGATCAACAGGCCTTTTTGATTTTATTTACAATTAGATTATGTCAGATTTAATTTTTTTTGCTATTAAATTCGCTGGAAACAAATAAAATTTTGCCGGAGTCGGACTACCAAAATTATCTGGAGTCGGAGTCAGAGTCGAAAGTTTTTTTACCGACTCCACAGCCCTGGTTTTAACTGTTGACGATAGACCTACCGAGTTTGTCATTTTAGGAAAACTGATTTATCGATCTTTCAAAGCATGTCAAGATATACAGGTGTTCCATTTAAAAGTCTTAAGTTATTTGACATTTAGCACATCTCCAGGTATTCGGGATAAGTCATATTAGAATCACAAATCAATAATAACTGTCGAAAAGTGCGATACTTTTACTATCTAAAATGAGTTCTTTTGTTAGTACGTTGTTGTGGGACACCGTGTAAGCATCAAAAGATTTTCTGGCTGTAGAGCTAATGACTGTGTACAACTTTTACATGTGTAAAAAATGTATTTCGATTTCTTATGCCCATTAATGTACTTTGTTTCTGTCCTGGGACACCCTGTACGTTAAACTAATAGCAACTATTAACAGAATCCTAACGTATAACCTCGCACAATGATGATATAATTGAAGTTCTGCCATTAAACGTCTCCGTCTTTTGTTCGCGCGACGTTCTACGACTTATATAATCGGATCACCGTAGAAACAATTGCTCCGCAAACAAAGGGTTGATGAGGTGGCGACGACGCGACGTTGCCGCCGCTCAAAAGTGGTGCCAACGTGCGGATACCTCTTTTTGCGAAATTACTCGAGTGCTCGTGTCGAGCGGTCTCTCGCCGCCATTCATAGCCGCAAAAATTATCGCGTAATTTGTCTCGTTCAGCAGATCAAAGACAATCATATTTCGTCGGAACGGGCGCAAGTACCATTCGCTGATAAATCGTAATTCTCGCTGTCAACGCTGTTTAAATTAAAAAAAAACAAAACGAATGAAACGAACAAGGTCGGTGCTTTTAGAGGCATTTCGGTTTGATAATTATGATAATTAATCTCTTAACTGTGCATGTTTTAATTTATGTTCGAAGTATTCGATGGTAATAATTACTTACTTTATTAATTACTGCAACTTAGAATTTCATTTATTAAAACTCGATTGTTAATCAGACCAATTCTGTTTCGCAGATGTTACGTAGCAAGTGGTTAAATTTCTTAGCAACGTTGTTAAAATATAAAATGGTATTCTGTAACATATGCAGTGGTTAAATAGTTTGCCACCATTTGAGTGGCGAACTGAGTGACTACGAACTATGTAGCAACTGATAGGGAGAGGTGCTTATAAATTAAAATATTATGCATTTTATAAAAAAAATGTTTCCTGCAAAAAACTCTTAGAATTAAATAAAAATAAATAAATGTTCTATGTTCTATTAGAAAAAGAAAAGGTTTGCAAACTTCCATAATAAAATGAATAATAAATAAACCAAGGGCTTGTTTAAACCCAAAAAAACTTTTATTTCAAGCACTCTTTAAAACTATTTACGGTTGGGGAATTATTTAGGTGTTCCGGTAATTTTGACAAATTTTGATATACCTGTAAATTTTGTATACTTTTAACTCAAAAATGATAGATTTTATAAAAAAAATGATTCCTATAAACTATTCTTAGAATTAGCCTTAGAATTAAAAAAAATAAAAATCTACAGGGTCTATTTGAAAAAAAAAAGGATAAAGTTACCAAATGTCCATAATACAATATATTTGGTTTGTTTAAAGCCAAAAATAGTTTTGTTTGAATTTTTTTTAAAATTTTTACTGTTGGCGATTTATTTGCGTGTTCTGGTAATTTTATTATTACAAAAAAGTTCATGTTAGTTCTATTCTTTATTTTAGAATTACATTTTATTTTGATTTTTAATAAAAAGGAAATGTACGATATTGTTAGTATCAATACTGTGTGATACATTGAGTAGTTTGTGAAAATAAATATTAAAGCTAGTTTTTGTTTTTTTCTAAAATAAAAGGAAAATGTTGAGTGGATTTTGATTTCTGGTCCTTACTTTTTCTGAAGGAAGTTACTAAAATAAGTCATTTTCAATGTAAACTTTAGGTAAACATCTTTAGATTAGAAATATTGCACAAAAAACAACAGTTTTTCAGTACATTTGCAAAATAACAAATAAACAAATTTTTAAAGAAAATTAATGACTAAAAGATTGAGCAGAACTATCAAATTTGGCTTTCAGTAAACGAGGCCTCATGTATTTTTTCGAACAACGGACACTCTGTATGAAGTATACTTGGTCAAGCAACTTATTTTTATTAAGTGTTACTTTTTAGTATAAAAAAATATCAAGTTAGCTTAAAATATGTATAAATAAATATTACGGCACTTAGCACCTTCTACGAATTTTTGAATTAGCTTTAGGATTGTTCTTGCGATATAAGACCTCGGCAAAAAACAACACCAACATGTGATGTACAATCTGTTTAAATATGCACAAAAAATCAGGGATGACTTTCTATAAAACATTTATCTTGCTTCACACTATTTTCTAAATATCTCGGAATAATGTTTTTGGCACTTAGTTCGCTATTTACTTCAACTCTTCATATGTACCGTAAATAAACAAGTGGTAAATAAAACAGAGGATTTACATGAAATGTGATTGATTTTGCTTTTACTATTAAATAAGTATGATAGGTATTTTGATTTAATTTATATTTTTATTTATGAGGTTACCTAACACTTGCCAGAAGGAACTTAGGGGATACTTCCTTTGGCTTTTACCTAGGATGTATACAAGTAAAAAAATCTGATGTGGCCAGGCACATGACTGTACCATACAAGATATAAAATTAATAGTTTAGCTGCATGAGATTCTATTTGATCGAGATCGATCGTGTCTGCATTACAATAAAACGAGTTAGTTGAGGGGAGCCTAAATCTGCTTGTAACGTTAATGAGGAATAGCATGGTGTGGTAGAAGTATAGTATATTACGGAAATGAGTTTCCAAAATACTGCTTTGGGGTCCTCCCTGTTATTAGGGACACCGGGCAAACGCCCATTTTGCCCCCATGGGGTAACGCGCCACTGCTCTCAATCTAACCTCAATTTCGTCAGACCATCGAGAGTAAATCTCTTAATATTTGCCTGTTTTGACTCACGTAATATCCGTACTAAGAAAATGAATACGCCACGAACAGTAATAACAAGACACACAATGAAATAGCTCGCGAGAACAACTGTTTTGCCGGGCCGTCTTGACCGGTCGGGTGCCTGTAGAAAACACCAACATAAACATTCACAAAAAGTCGACTCACCGTGTGCGGCCGCGTCCCAAAATCACTTCAAAATCGTTGTAGGCCTTATTGTCCACATCACATGCACAATCGCACAAAGAACAAACACAAAATATCGCTAGGATCCGCGTAGAACGGAGCCGCAATGCTAATAAGCCGCCCGCCATCTTGACTGTCAAACTACTAGAGAGTCCATCGTGAAACAGTCCAAGGCACGCTTGTTTTTTGTTTCGCGTCGTTGTGTGGCATAGAGTACATATACGCATTGATTAGAGTGCGCGCTTAGGTGGGGATGTTAGAGTGTTGTTGTCTATTGAAACTTTGAATTGAATCAGATCACGTGGTTGATCTGATGTAATTATTACATTATCAGATATTGTTGAATGCAAATAAATTATTGATTGTATTGATTGTAAAAACGAGTACAATGCATACATTATTGTCGTTTAATCAATAGAAATCAAGATGCTGTTAAACAAAACGAATCTTTAGTCACTTTATTATTTGCTTAATTGCAAGAGTATCCAGCATAGTAGGCGCCGTAATAAAAGGGCGCTAAAAGTTATATTTTTCAATGCCAGTTTAAACCATAAATTGAGTTCAAATATACAATATCAGCATTCAAAACTCCAGTCCAAGAGATCTTAAAAATAAGTGAGATGTAATGTATTTATATTAAAAATCAATGATGATGATTAAACAATAATGATTTTCCCAAATTCACCACGTATATGGGCGCAGTTCTTTACAAACCATGTGTCATAACGGCGCATAATAATTCGCTGTAGGGAAAACGACAAGTGGCGCCTGGGCTAAGAGCAATAGAAACTTCTCCAAATTTAAAAATGACGTAAATGGACCAGGAAAAATAGAATAGTTAAGGCAATTATTTCAGTTGAAAAGGCGATTTCACAGTCAAATAAAAATGACAAACTACCAGATAAATTTTAAAAATTAAAGCTGGATGTGTTCCTTACAAATAAATATACAGTACATTTCCATGGATTGAGGTACACAGAGAAAACAAATTATTATTGTGATTTTTAAAAAATGCCAATCTCCTAGTTGTGGGTTATTTATTCCGCCGTAACGAGTCAAACCCGTCACGCCCGTTTAACGGCTGTACAAAAGCAATGGGGGCTTTTATAATTATTTTGATGCAATATTATAAAATAAAAGACGACTCATCTTTTAGAATTGTCGTAGATAGATGTTCAAACTGATAAGTTTTATGAAAAACCATTTTAAATAACCGTGACGGTCGTTACCAGCACAACCTAGAATTCAAAATTCGCGGAATGACCCTAGTGTAAAGTTTCTATTCTAATAAAGTTTGTAAATAATTCTAGTTTTTACATGAAATTTAGGCTAGGTACTATTATATTGAGTGCATCATGTGTAGTAGCTAGAAATAAGCATATAAATAAGCCAATATTCTTGTCAAAGACATTAATAACAATAATAGGAGTTAAAATCAAAGTAGTACCTGACAATGTCACGCAAACATTTTCCTAATTATATGTAGATATTTATTATGACTTCACAAGATGCCAACTTGGTATTTTTAGTTCTAAAAAACTATCAAAATCTATGAAAAAGAAGTTCTAAATAACCTTTTTTGCCAAAATCCAGCAAAACAGCAAAACTCCGAAGTTAAAAAAACTACGCTATGGAATCAAAACTAATACTAATTTATCATACTAATTTACTGAACTTTTTAAGGGGGTTTTACCATATTTTGTGACATCCCATTTTGATTTTAAAAAAATCGGAGCTACATCAGTTTCTTATAATTAATTTGCATATTTTAATATTAATTCGGCCAAATCTGTTGAAAGACACAAAGTTGACATTTCTAATAAGAGATTTGACCGAAACGTCACCTCAACTTTTAATATCGCTACAATGTTAATTCCTCAGCTGTCATTCCGAAGGAAAGAGGCGTCTGCGAACTCGCTTTAATTAAAAACTATTACGTCGCAAATGTTTAAATTAATTTCGGAAAGTTCAATCTTCGCGAATTACGGCAACTTTCTCCATCCGGCCAGCATGGCCGTCAGAATGGCTTCAATTTAATGCAACAGGGGTTAACTTTTTTTCTCGTCAGTTCGTCTTCTCGACAGCGGCGGTGACTTCGCTCTTCATTAAAAAGAAATTAGGAATGCGCACCCGAGGACAAGATGTTTTATGATGTTCATTTGCCTTGGAGAAGTGTACGCCTGCCTCCCTCATGATGAAAAGGACGGCGGCGGCGGGCGGCACAAAGAGATAGGCGTCGTTAGGCGTAAGTTGTTCGGTCACGCAGAAGACATTATGCCCTGTGTGGCCGTAAGCATTCTCCTTGGTTTTACTTTCATTGCTAGCAATAAAAAACCGACAACCGACATCAAGTTATACGACCGTGTATACCTACGTGACGTACTCTGAATTAAATAATAACAAAGGCACCGTGTTAACATTTACCGTGTCTTTTATTCCAGCCAGATTTACTATTGAATAATGCCTGAGTAACACTACGTATACAAGTTTTGATAATTTTCTTTGACAAGTTCTTGGTTAATAGTCCAATCATTCTAGATTTTTGATATACGTTGTATTAAGAACATTAAATGTAGTCGCTGAAACCGATATTAATCGATAGCTTATTAGTCCAGTCAAATTGTCCCTGTTCCAGAAAAAAAATATGGAAGTATTTTTTATAGTATTTTTTTTGGAAAATCGCAAAAAAACTAAAAATGTTCTACCTTTCCTTAGTTTTTCTGCGAAAAAGTGATGAAACTATGCACTAATTCCAGGTAGACCATCCTATGCAAAAATAAAGAACTTTAAATTTCATATAAGAGTACCCCGGAAATGCATTTTTGGTTGAACTGTTTGGCCGCTAGAGCGTGCTGAAAAAAGGCCAAATTTTCTTACTTTGTGTAAAACCCAGTTTTCGAGTTAGTTAAAAAGGCTAGGATTGTGCTAAAACTACATTAATTTCCCTACAAACTGCACATCTTAATCATTTATTTTGACCAAACCGTGAAGCCGCGAGAACTGGTTGATATTTAATGTCATATTAAGTCAAGAGCCCGAATGTTTATGTACCTATATTCTTTTTACAAAAAAATACATAATACATTAAGTATCAATTAAAAAGAGCAAATGTATAGCTTTTAAATAATCTACTGAATTTTTGGTGAAAAGCTCTTGACTTAGCGGTTTCGCGTAATATGACATAAAATTTCAACGCGCTCTAGCGGCTACACAGTTAGGCCAAAATAACTGATTAAGTTATCCAATTTGTAGGAAATTTAATGTAGTTTTATCAGAATGTAAGCTGTTTTGTAATTACACGCACATTTCATAAAGTAGGGAAATTTGGCCTTCTTTCAGCGCGCTCTATCGGCCAAACCATTCAACCTAAATATACACTAGACTCACTAGAGGATGCTTCTGATAGGAAATTTAGCGTACTTTGTTTTTGTATATATGTGGTCTACGTCGAAAAGTGCATAGTTTTATGACTTTTTCGCAAAAAACTGAAGAAAAGTCGTAAATTTTTAGGTTTTTGCAATTTTCGTTATGAAGCCATATGCGTGGGAAGTAGCAAAGTTGAAATTTGGATTCAGCAGCCCAAAAAACATATAGAATGAAAGAAAAAATACTTCTATATTTTTTTTCTGGCCAAAACACCAGAATCTTAGTTAATAGGAAAATATGTAATAAATTAAAAATCATTGAAAAATTGTCCCTATCGTAATCCTTCATTCTTCGAATCTCACTCAAAACAAAAAATACCACATTGTAGCGGACAAAATTTACTATCAAAATGATTCGGAAACCTATAGGAGAATATGAACGGTTAATTTAGTATACAGTGTGTCCCACTTTAGTGTAACACCTTCATATCTTTTTATTTTTAGTCCAATTTTAGTAATTTTTCCTTTAAAAAATAGAACACATTGCTGTATTTACTGCAAAAAAAAACTAATTGCTTTCTTTAAAAGCAAAGCACCTTGTGATGGCAAAATAAATGGCAAAAATCAAAAAATCACTTTAGGGATTTTTTTATCGAAAAATCCAAAATTTCATGAAAATTAAAAAATATTGAAATTTTCTTCAAAAATAATTTCAATTACGTAAATATTATTTGCATAGGCAGCTGCGGTTACAAAGTGAGCTGTAGAAATTTAGTTTCAAATAAAACCTGAACTGTCAAAGTGCTTTGTCGTATTTAATTATTGTCTGAATAATAATGCTTACACTCGCCGAAAAGGTGGAAATAATAAGATTAGTTTGTGATAATGCCCGATCAGCAAGGGAAATAGCTGAAGAGTTTAATAATCGAACAAAACTTCCACAGCACACTTTTGTAAGCGCAGCTGACTATGCAAATAATATTTACAGACTACAGAAAATTTCAATATTTTTTAATTTTCATGGAATTTTGGATTTAGAGTTTTTGGGCAATTCTGAACAATTATTACTAGTAAAATTTTTCGATAAAAAAATCACTAAAATGATTTCTTGATTTTTGCTATTTGTTTTGCCATCACAAGGTGGTTTCCATTTAAAGAAGGCAATTGTCTTTTTGGCAGTAAATAGAGCAATTTGTGTTCTATTTTTGAAAGAAAAAATTACAAAAATTGGACTAAAAATATAAAAGATATGAAGGTGTTACACTCTTAAGTGGGACACACTGTAAATAATTAATTATAATTGAATCAACTAATTTTAGCGATTCCACGTCAACCGATCGTTTGACATTAGAACGGACATTTCTAATGTCAACCAACAATCATTAAGCAATCGTTTGACATTCGATTTCTACTGTCATCTGACCGGTTATCATAAAATCGCAAAAAATACTTCAATCAATTATACAAAATTAACCGTTTGTTTTCTCGTATAGGTTCCCGAATAATTTTGAGGGTAAACTTTGCCTGCTACAGTGTGGTATTTTTAGTTTTGCAATTAAGTGAGTGAGATTCAAGAAATGGAGGATTAATGTC
This sequence comes from Aphodius sticticus, assembly GCA_963966075.1. NCBI lineage: Eukaryota > Metazoa > Arthropoda > Insecta > Coleoptera > Scarabaeidae > Aphodius > Aphodius sticticus. Next base: position 480,581 of record OZ014508.1, on the reverse strand, counting down.
TGACACGAACCACTTTTCAATGGTTTTTCGTTAACTAAAAATTTTCCTGTTAACTATGATTCTAAACATTTTAATTTCCGAATTAAAATCTAGGATGACTGGACTACAAGTAAAAAAGAATCTGGTCCTTAATTTTAATCTGCAATTGTGTGAATTGTGTGCAATGTTCTGATACATATTGATATCAACGTCAGAAATATTCGTCAGAGCACTTTAGCAAATACCGAGAATAAAGATTGCTAGCTTCTAGTATGAAAATTTTGATGGATTTTTTCTGAATTACATCATCCAAGTTTATACAAGCGCGTCTAGTTTTGAAACTTGGACAGAAACTTAGACGAAACTCGTATAACGTAATTCAAGCTAAATTCAGGCATAACAGACTTTTTTTTCTGATTTCACGGTACAAAAACAACAAGAAAACTGACCCTAAACTATTCGCTAACATAGCTTTGTTTCAACTGTAACTATCGCATAATTTTTTTCTGGATAGCTTTGGAAACAACAGAACCGCATTGTGTAAAATTGCTAATATAAAACCTCAATTCTGCAAACTTCGGTCCACCGGAACTGTACGCAGTTACTGGCGGACTAACAAATTAACAGGACATTGCAGGCGGCAGTTTCCGTTTTTTTGGTGCTAGCGAATTGTAACGAAGTAATAAATAGAAGAGCATTTTAGTTTGCGGGACGTTGTACGACCGCGGTTTATGAACGTTTTACATACAGCGTAAAAAACGTGGATACAAAGCTTGGAAGGATGAGATTAAAGATTGATTTTTTTTTCGTTCGGTCGGAAAACAACGTTGCTGCAAATGAAGGTATTTATTTTTTTTCTGAACGTGTGCGCCGTGCTTCGGCAATTTAACAGGGCGAATGAAAAGAATGTATTGATTGATTCCGTACTGTTATTTCAGTGATTTGTATGTGTGTATGAGTAGAATACGCTAGAGGCAGACTACATTATTGCCCTTATTAGATTGAAATACACTTTTCTTTCATATAGGAAGGTTGCAGATAACGTCTGTTCTAAGGAAAAGATAAAGAAATAAGTGACCTCATTGTGGATGGCAAAAATATCAGACTTTTCGTGGTCCCGTATTAGTCAAATTATTCAAATCTACACATGGAACAATCTGAAAAAAATTATTCTTTGGGGTTATTGCTACAGTGTGTATTACCGATACGAAATTTTAAACAATTGCTGCTCAAAGATAGACAGGCATATCTCGAGGAGGGGCAATATAGTGTTTTCAGGAATAACATTTCAATTATGTGTCTTTTAGCTATCGGCGTCGTATTTTTCTATCCACTTTAGAGCCTAGATTGTTACGCCATCTACGATGTTCTCGAGAACTATACCTTTTCAAGCTCAATTTGAGACGAATCAATTTCAATTTTAGATTTAACAAATTCAATTTGAGACTTTGAGATTTCAATTGGGATTTATCAATTTCAATTTGGTACAAAACAAAATTAAATTGAGACTAAACAAATTCTGATTTGAGATATTTGGTTTCAAATTGGGATCTAACAATTTCAATTTATAATTAAACAAATTTCATTTGGGATTTAACAAATTCAATTTGGCTGTAAACAAAATCAACTTAAACTTTTAGAATTTAAAGTTTATAATAAAGGACAACTTTAATACATCATAGAAGCTTTATATTTTTATAAATTACATTCATGTAATTTTTTTTGTTCCAACTTTGTAATTTTGTTTTTTCCCATGCATTTGTTATAACAAATGCATGGGAAAGGTAAGCAAAAAAACATTAATGGCAAAATTAACAAAATTACAAACTTGGAACAAATGTTAATTAAAATTGCATGTCTTCCTCATTTAATACGGTAGGTATAAACTTTTAAGCACTGGCAATAAACCGCGTACTATTGGCCACGGTTATTTTGGCAATGTTAGTTCTTATTATTTCTTCTAATCGCTGCAAACGAAACTCAGTTTGTGTAAGGTTATTTCTTCCCTCACCGGCTAAAATAGTTGACATTTGGTCCGCCAAATCTTGCTTTACGCTAGAATTAGAACTGACCAACTATTCTCGATAGGATTTAACATTGGGCTGTAAGGTCCTAATCTTAATAGTTCATTTTCTGCAAACTCTTGTTCACCAAACACTTCTTCAATGGATGTATGGCATGGTGCATTATCGATTACCAATGTTATATTTGATTGATACAAACAACTGCATTGCAAGTCGAAGTGTTCGACGAACAAATTCATTTGCGTCTGGACTCCTGAACGATCCTCTTCTAATTTCATAATGTTAAACCCATAGTTCCAATGCATCCAATTACATGTATGTTGGAACCTCGACTTCCATCCCAAACAAATGAACACCTACTTTCCTACCTTTCTTTGAACGCCCTTGTGTTCTTGAGCAATTTAAATTAAAATTTGTTTCGTTCATATAATATAACTGGAACATTTTGCGCTTGATAATTTAACAATTCCTGAATATAGGTAAAACTACGAGAGCTGAAGGTGAGTCATCGATTCCAGCTGTTATTTTGCTGATACGTTACAGACCATTCCCGTGCGTTAGAAAGAAACAGAGTGCTTTTTCATGCGTCTGTTCTTACGTTTTTAGGCGATGACTCAACTTCAGCTCTCGTAGTTTTACCTATATATGTCCGTCTTTTGCCTTGACTTTGATTAGAATTCACCTTTTCTGGCTCATATCTTATCTTTTTCAATGTATATAATAAACCGTCCAAATGCAAACGAATGCATTCAGTAATTTCGAAATTTAGCAATTTTTTGCCTTTATTCCTTTTAATGTTATTTTTGAATTTTCTTCAATGCATTGCTCTATGAAACGCAAGTGAACTTCAAGTTGATTTTGTTTACAGCCAAATTGAATTTGTTAAATCCCAAATGAATTTTGTTTAATTATAAATTGAAATTGTTAGATCCCAATTTGAAACCAAATATCTCAAATTGAATTTGTTTATTCTCAATTTAATTTTGTTTTGTACCAAATTGAAATTGATAAATCCCAATTGAAATCTCAATTTCTCAAATTGAATTTGTTAAATCTAAAATTGAAGTTGATTCGTCTCAAATTGAGCTTGAAAAAGTATAGTTGTGATCACATGAAGATAGTAATAGGTCTATCGCTAGTTACCAAATTCGACAAAAAAAAAACATCAAAATATCGCTAAACAGCCCATGTTAATTTACTGGACAGATTTCGAGAGCTCTAACATACAAATAAGATATAATCTGAAAATATGGAAAACTTGGGAACCCCGAATGAAGAAGTAGGTATTCCAATCGAAATTAGGAGATTATATAAAAATTTTAGTGTAATATCAGACATCAATCAGGTTTGTGCCTCAAGATACACCATTAAATTTATTAAAAACCACTTGTTAAATTTGCAGAATATAAAACATACAAACAGTGCTGTTTTATTTATTCTACTACCAAAGAATTCAAGCTCCGGTATGGTATGATGCAGAAGCTCATTACCGCTTTTGTAATTGGATTCAAATACATTACGCAGAATCAAAATATCTAACGTACTATTTTTTGTTCGAAGATGACTTCTAGACCAGAAATGCGATTAACAATTTTCACAATTTCGGTGAACCGGCAATACAATCACCGAGGTATGCTGAATATTGCCGATTTTTTTTTTTATCAAATTCGTTGACTATATTACAGAAAGACCTTATCGTTAACGTTCCTTGGTACAATACGGAACAGTGACCTGCACCGTGATCTTGGTGTTCCATAAGTCATCCAAGAAATAAAAAGATTCGCCACTAAGCATGAATCTCGCCTAAGCCATCACGTCAACGTAGAGGCCCTGCAGCTACTGGACAACCAGAATCTAGTGAGAAGACTAAAAAGAACTAAACCCTTCGAACTAGTGAATCAGTGAAATGTGTAAAAAGTAGAGCACAGTGAGTGAAGTGTTAGTGCTTCTTGTTTAGGACAAAGTAAATATAGGACATCAGTGGATAGCCTATTAAAGATTGAGACAAGTACCTAGTTTTAATACTTCAGATTTGAATTGATGGTTAATCTTTTAGATTAGTTTCAATATGGTAAGTTATGCTTATTTAAAAAAAAGTGCAACGTCTATGGGGAATTCTTTAAGACGATAAACTGCAGATACTGTTGAAATTAGCTTCGAAAAACCGAGCAAACACCATTACGACCCATATGCGTGTGGACTGATGACAGTAAGGATAATATTCAACTTTTTTGTGAATTTTTATGACGATATAATATAATATTAAAAAGCCTATGTTCTCTAATTTTCTTTCATAAGTAATAATATATTAATTACAAATTGGTAAATAAATAAAACTGGATTACAACCATAGAAAGAATAATTCAATTTACATACAATTTTTAATTCATAATATTTTCGTACAACATTGAAATCGAGTACAACTAATGAAATCGGTAATTAGATGGGACAGAACGTGGATTTATTGCAACGTGACCGAAAATCGAACGGGACGCCGCATAAACTAACATGACGCGTATAATATTTATGTGTCAGTTTCATAATATAAAAGGTTTATGCGATAACGTCGAACGCTAATATTCGTTGCCGGCGATGGCGAATGAGTTGTACGGTCGTTCGCTATAAGTAATAAATCGAAGTAGGCACTAGGCAGTGTAATATTAATAACGAATCAGAAAAGTTTAGTATTTTGTCCAATTAGCGACACGCCGCGCCGGCCGACTGCGATCCTCGTTACAGTTACGACCTCTCCAATTACGCTCCGATACACATATTGATTCATTTTTTACGATACTTTTTTATGATACTTTTTTTTCGATGTTGCTCACGGCAGTACGTAGGTACGTTTGATTAAAATTTACGGTGCAAGAGATAGTTCTAAAGTCATATCGCGACTCCACTCCTGTTTTCGAAACTACACTGAGAAAAATTGCTGTAAAATTACACATAAATCATTGTGAAAATTACCATAGAAATGTGGTAAGTATAAAAATTGCACGTAATTCCAATTATTTTTACAAGTCTGTGTACTATTACAGCGATATTGCTGCTTTATTTCAATTACAATGATCTTTTAGTAAAAATACAATGGAAATATTAAATTCGTAAAACTACAAGGTATCTTGTGATTTTGCTATTATAATAGCGGGTTTGTTGATATTGTAAATCCCAGACGCATGCGCTACGTTTGATCAGCTGTTTTGCAAACGTACGCCGCCACGCATACCATCGAGTGCAATATGTTGTTGGGCGCGTTGTATTTCTGTCTCCGGTAAGTAACAATGATACAGTGAACTAAAACTTATCTAGATGCCATGTAGGTGTAGGTTAAAATACCATGTCACACTGCAGAACAATTGTATTGCTTTGTAGATGACCAACGACGACAATTAGCCATTAGAAATTGATGTCTTAACGTTAACGCCATACCCGGATGAAAGTTGTAAGTATAGTCTTCTACGTTTCTTTGTGAAAATTTGGTTTAAGATTGAAGGGTTTTATACCAACAGAAAGATAATGTGCAATCTTCTTTTTAGGTTAACTTTTTTCTGTCTGTCTAATAGGTTTCCTTGTTCTTACAGATACAGATTCGGAACATCTTGCACCAAGTGTGTTTGTCAGAAAAAGAGTGAACGAGTATGTGTGTTCATGGTTGACGAAGAGCATTTATATATTTATCCGTGTGTTTTCTATGTTTAAGTATTTGCGTACGGTAAGTATTTATTATATGCTTCTCTGGAGTTTTAATGTATTTTTATGTCCCTCAAACTATTTTATACTGTATGTACGTTTACATATTTATTTTTTTACAAGTAATGATATCTATACCATTTTGTTTGACCGTACTATTGTAACGTTTGACTGTGTGCATGATGTTACTGCTTTCTTTTCTATTATATGATAGATAATGTTAATATCTACTCAAGATCAGAATAAAATTATACAAATCAAAAATACTGCACATTTCATTGAATATTACACTGAAATAGATGTAAAATTATTACGCATTACCTCATATTTCATTTAAAATTACAATTAAATTGATGTTCAAATATTACGCATTGCCCCATACATCACTTAAAATTACATTAAAATCGGTGTAATATTTCAGCCAAATTCTTGTAAAATCACAGTGTAAATATACAATGACAATGTAAAAATACAACTACCGTAAATTCACATCAAAATTTTTTTCAGTGTAGGTACGTTTGATTAAAATTTACGGTGGAAGAGATAGTTCTAAAGTCATATCGCGTCTGCACTCCTGTTTTCGAAACTACTGCATATGAAATTCTAAGAAAACAATATCGAGCTCGTCACCGGATTCCACGTATTCTCACTTTTTGTTTTTCCCCGCATGGCGTGGCGTCGTCGGTCGGTCGGGTGCAAGCGAGGAAAATATGCTTTATCTCCGGCGCGCTTTTGTGTTACCGCTGACCGACCGCGCGGATCGAAAATCCGCAACCCCGAGCCAAAATATAGGTCTCGCCCGGTACCAACCCTTCCATACTTCTACCAGCATAAACGCCCGCTCGATCTAGATCACCGCGTCACCGCAAATCGCAAAAACTTTTATGTTTTATATCGCTTTATATCGTCGATACGCCGCGGGATGCATTTATGCAAAACGCTGCAGCGACTCAAGAAGCCGGAATAACTTACGCCGAACATAATAAAGGTACATTCGAGCGAATGGTTATTGTCTAGGGTATTTTGCGAGATACGTACGCTGCGTTTAACTCTCCGAGATGCAGTTTTGGGCTGTTGATGCTAGTTGTTTCGCAATGTGAAGTGGTACTTCAGGCAAATATCGTATGTACGGCTGCGAGTACGTTTTATCACCGGCGGTTCCACCAAAACGGTTTAACACAAGTTATTCTATTTTAAAAGATACATATTTTAAGAATCTAAAGTGGTTCAGTGGACTAGTTGTTCATAATAACAAAACTAGGCTAACCACCGAATCAGGCCAGACCATATCGCCCCATATCACTGTCCCCAATGATATCAAAGCTATTTGAAAAGCTGTTTCTAAAGAGAATGAAACCTGTAATGACATATTGAGGCTTACTTCCTTAACAGTTTTTCTTGGTGACACAAGCTTTCGATAAGGTTTGGCGTGATGGATTGATACACAAACCAAAGAGTATGTCACCCTTACAATACGTCGATCTATATATGTATTCGCATAGACGATTTAGAATTTGGAATTTAGAAACAGTAACAGGAAGTAAAAGCAGTGGTACCCCAAGGAAGTGTCTTGGGACCAATTCTCTATTTACTGTGACCCCGCACAACTCCTGTGTTTGAAGGCGCATAACTCTAAAACGACTGAACAGAAAAAAAATTGAAATAAGGTGACTCATACTCCTAAATCATTTCTACATAAGCTGTATGACTGTCCACAATTTTTGTCTCTCGGTGTAGACATGAGCGCGAGAGAAATGCGAAAAGTACCCGATTTTTCACTTTTATATACCGCTCGTTTTTCCATTTTTTTTCTCTCGTAAACCGTTTGCCACACAAATTTAAATTTTTGTTCGGGTTGCATTTAGAGCCTCTCCTATAGATTGGCGTTTTTGCTTTCTTTAGTTTTGTGTAATAAAGGTTGCGAACAAGATTTTCATGGAAGACGATATCTCAGTAACGAATATTAGCACGATAACGGGATATGCAACTAAACAATCGTCATATTTTAATTAATGCGACTATAGAAAAAGAATTGCATAATAATTTGTAAGTAATTTTTAAAACGACTTAATATGAATGATATAAATTTCATGCAGCGCGCACTACGACATTCGTAACGGTAACTGGAAACGTAGCTGGGACAGTGGAATATTGTTTACTATTAGTACGATACGATCAGAACAAATTAATTTAGGAATTTTGAATAGTACTGCGAGTAAAATATAAATTATGAATTTGGATGTACAATTAATAATTATAATATTTTACAAAACCGGATTCAAACGGATTCACTGATCGCGTCAAAATTTTGCATCTCTTTCCGACTGCCGCGCACCAAAACCCATAAGCGAGGGAAGCCGAACTGCGCAAAATATTGTTCATGTTTATTTTAGTCTTAAACATTAACAAATAGTCCGAAAGCTATTAAATTCAAGGGATGTGTATTTCTGAAATGATGTGCTTCCATCAAAATCTTTTTCGCAACCTTTATTATATAAAAACTGAAGAAAACAAAAACGCCAATCTATAGAAGAGACTCTAAATGCAACCTGAACAAAAACTGAAATTTTTCTGGTAAGTGGTTTAAGAGAAAAAAAATTCGGAAAGACGAGTGTTAATTTAAAACTGCAAATATCGGGTACTTTTTTCACTTCTCTCGCGCTCATGTTTACACCGGGAGGAAACAAGTTTGACAGTCCTACACCTTATGTAGAAATGATTCAGGTGTGCATACTTTGTTTCAATTTTTTCTGTTCAGTAGTATTAGTTATCGGAGTTATCGGCCTTCAAACACAAGAGTCAATACTATCGAAACTAGAGATGGCAGTTAGGGAGATTCTCTCGTGCGGAGTCGCACATACGTACAATGATACAAGTCCAGTTTACGTTCTAAGACGCAAACGCGAACGCAAACGCAAACGCAAACGCAAACGCAGACGCGACGCCAACAGAAAACGCGAACATAAATAATGCAGTTTATGTTCCACTAGACGCAAACGCAAACGCAAAGAAATACATTTTCTATTTAGAGGTTGGCAGTTCAACACTAGTAGGGATTTTATATTTTAGAGGTTGAGTAACTAACGGCACGCGAACGTACCCGGTAAACCATTGGCGGCAAATCGCCATGTTTGTTTATTCCTGAGTACAGCTGTACGTGTTGGCCTTCGCGTCACATGGAACGTGAACCCATACACGCGGACTGTATGTGGTAACTTTCTGCGTTTTGCGTTCGCGTTTGCGTTTGCGTCTTAGAACGTAAACTGGACATTACAGCTAAAAAAATGTAACAGTCAAGAGTTGGAAAACTAAAAATCTTCAACAATTTAGTAATCAAATTCATCAATGGGTCAAAAAATGGAAGACCAAGCACAATGACCTGAAATCGCTCCACAATAACTTTACAAACAAAAGAATGGAGGACATACCTCATGGCAAGATTAACGACGCCATAGTTCCATATGCGAACACTGCAAAGTATTTGGGTATAAATATCTGGATACATAGCTAAGGTGGAAAGAACACGTTAAGAAAAAAGAGTAGATCTTGGCCTCAAATACAGATAACTGTACTGGCTTTTGGGAAGAAAAAGTCCGTTCACAGAACATAACAAACTATAAGTTTGCAGCCAAGTGCTAACCCGATTTGGTTATACGGCATCCAACATCGGGGTTGCGTTAACACAGCAAATATCCAAGGAGTACACACTCTCAAAAATTAAGTACTAAGGAATATGGTTAATATGAATATGAAGGAATATGAGGAATATGAATACGGTAAATATGGAATTTAGTGAGAAGACTAAAAAGGACTAAACCTTTCGAACTAGTTCCGTGAAATATGTAAAACGCCGAACACAGTAAGTGAATTGTTAACGCTTCTTCTTTAGGATAAAGTAAACATAGAAAATCAGTGGATAGCCTATTCTTAGAAATAGTGACCCTATTTTCGACCCCTCAGTATATTTTCAGTCTTAGTAATCTCTTGTAGATTGTATGTTAGAATAAAGTGTTGGAATAAAAAATCACTTAAGACCCAGTTCTACCTGTGCTAAAACGCGTTTGCTATTAACGGCGTTATTTATGGTTCAAAATTGATGAAATTCTCAGTGTTAATTCTTAGATAAATAAGTAGTTTGGCTTGGCCAAAAATAATTTTTTGGTAAGATAACAATGAATTTTACTTCTACATATTTCTCTTTTTTCAAATATAATACCCCAGGCCAAAGTCTCACTACAATAATAGATCTTTTATCTAGGTACAATTTTAGCCCAAACAGTATAACTTTTCCGCTAACCGAAAAATGCGATAATTGTCAGATATGTAAACAATGGCCATATTTCGGCTGTTACGTAGGGCCAGCTCATCGCAGACACCAGAAGCCTTAATCGATACGTAAACCACGTCATAGACAGGGGCCCCGCCAGAAAAACATCGAATCTAAACATTTTGTTTCGTAGTTGCGATGTTTTTAGAACGGAGCCTTAACATGCAAAAGTATTACTGTTGCTACTAAACTAAGAATCAGTGAAAATCACAGCCAACTCGAATCTGACACAGGTAAACGAGTTGCTCATATTAATTGCGAAAATCCTTTTTGGGCAGGGACAAAAGTGGCGCGATAACCTTAATTCGTAGCGTGCGCCGCCGCCCGGTGATATATCATTTCTATTAAGTGTGTGTTTGTTCGGGATAACAACTTTCCTTCCCATTTCCCGTCGGTCGCCCCTTCCCCTTTACGCTCAGACCATAAATATCCATTCAGCGTGAGGTACGCATTACGCACCCTATTTTTTATTCTTATAACTCAATTATAGTAACACGATAGGATACTAAGTTACCGCGGAAGCTCGGCTTCCCTCAAACAAAGTGTCCGGAAAAGAAGGCAAAATGAGATTTTTCAGCGAGCCGACGCGCAAAGGACCGTATCGCCGTGATAAATATGAATAAGGTACGCTAGTAAATTGGCTCCTGCCTGCCGGAATTAATTGGAAATATTATCACCGACATTTTTCAATAAGCTTACGCAAACAAGACGTGACGTCCTCGCGGCCCTCTTGGCTTTCATAACGTTTAATCTTTTTTCGAGGCTGTCTTCATCCGTTTTTGATTATAGCTCATTGAAGACATCATTATTTCGTAGTTATTAGCGAAGGCTTTAGGTTTTATTTAATCAGTAAGGTAAATTTGGTACTGGTTTCAGCCGAAATTAAAAAAATAATAGAATTTGAATGTGAATTCTTGAAACTAGGTACTTGTCTATAATAGTATTACATATGAAAATGTACTGTAGTTGACAATAACAACTCACTGTAATATATAAATTTATAAATAATAAATTGCCAAATTATATGACTAATTACACTGAGTTACTGAACATAATGGCATATACGAAATTTTCGAAACACCCCCGAAATCTCGATTGTTTTCAAAAAACCTGTGTTGGGGTACTTGCACGTGTATAAGAATGCAGAACTCCGTCATTTTCCATTCGATTTCTAAAATAAAAAATGCAATTGAAAGAGGGAACACAGACCATTATAAGGATCTACGGTTCGGTCAGATTCAATAAAAAGTCGAAAGGTATGGACGTTCAAATTCAGAAGATTCCCATTATTTTCAGATTTTCTGAACTTTAACAACAGTTTGATAACCTGTTTCAATCCATAATATTTTATTTCTATTTTTTTATTGAAAGCCCATTTAAATTTGCGTTTAATACGAGTTTGTTTATTAGAATCGGTTGAAATTTGACTGAGTTATCAAAGTTTAATCACCGTCTTGACATTCACACTAGGCAGAAGGAATATACGTACGGTCCAACCGTAATAAATCTGTACTCTTGATTTTCACGAACTAGACATTATTTTGTTGGTTTATTACCTTGTTTTATTGTATTTTAGTATTCGACTTGTACCCAAATATCGTAAAATCATTAATCGACAATTAACCCATTACAATTGCGTATGCTATTAGGACGATGTAAGTCTTTAGTATCACAAAATTTCACATAAAATAACAATCAAACCGATCCATAAGCAGTAAGAATTCAGCTCTAGTACAAGCTTCAGTGCAAATATAAAAAATAAACAAAATGTGTGACAATCGCCACAAGTTTTGTTACGTCTGCAGATTGTTTGTGGAAAAACAGCATCGGCATTTTTTGTTTGGAATGCAAGGCGGTTATATATAAAAATGAGACTTGAATTGTCGTTTCACAATCAATTTCAGTATCTTTGGACGAATAATGTATTTATTAGATGGAACATGTACATTTTTCATTCAAGAATATTTTTACTTGGTTCAATACGTACATCGAGTTCTTCTTCCAAAAATATCTTATTCTTCGATAGACGTAATTATTCTTCGAATAACCATACTAAACGCTTCAACAATAAGAGTATCCCATACTTGGAACGACTATGTTAAGACAGTTGTTGGAAAAAAAATACTATTTGGTCTGAGAAAAAAACGTCTTCATTTTACACAATTTACGCAAGCATATCGTTTCTTGATATCCAAGAACAGAGTTCTCTCTGTGTACGAAGTATCCATGTTATATGTGTGAATGGAGTAGTCGTGCACCAAATATAAGAAAATATGAACAAAGTGAGTGGCCATCGCGTACATCGTTTCAAATTGGCAAAAAAAATGTTTTAAACATTCCACTGGTGGGGCCCGAAAATATTATCTTACCGCCATTGCATTTGAAGCTTGGATACATGAAGCAGTTTGTGAAACAATTGAACGTCGACAGCGAAGCATTCCGTCATCTTAAAGTAAAATTTCCTATATTGAGTGAAGCTTAAATTAAAGAAGGTAGGTTACCTTACATTTCATATCGTTGATAGTAAGAATTTAGGTATTTCAACTGATCTATTTTCGGCGATTTTGGAACTAAACTGAATGATGTGGAAAGACGAGCCTGGAATAGTTTTATTTCATTGTGCGATAACTTTCTTGGAAATGATAAAAGTGCCGACTACGCAAATGTTGTACAAGAGTTTTTGAGTACCTACTGGGCTGCAACATGTCTATAAAAATTCACTTTTTGCATTCTCATTTGAATTTCTTTCCGGACAGTCTTGGCCAACTCAGTGACGAACAAGGTGAACGATTTCATCAGGGAATGGAAGCTATTGAAAAACGTTTTCAAGGAAAAAACACCATAAACATGATCGCAGACTACTGCTGGTCACTTAAACGCGAAACCCATGATGCTTTGTATAAACGACGGAGATCGAGTCAACATTTTTAATTTTGTTGTATTTCTAGTTTTCTTTTCTAGTTTTCAAAATCACGATAGTAACTCAGTACTGTTTCAATAAACGAGTGAAAATTTTACTGTTGGTGCAATTTATTTTGAACCCAAATATACTTGGAAATGTAATAAACGTAGACTATAATGTACTTAGTAACATGTTGTGATAGTCTGGCAGGTAACAACAAAAAGGAAAATAAAAAAAGCATTGTCATAATTTTAGAATAACATTGTAAATATAAGTACTAGTAATGTCTAATTAATGTGTATAAAGACTACGGACTTATTACAGTCGGCCTGTATATTTCTTCTCCGTAGTATAATTCTGTTAAATTCAACCGATTCTAATAAACAAACGCGTAGTAGACGCAAATTTAAATGGGCTTTCAATAGAAAAATACCAAAAAATATTACGGATTCAAACAGGTCATCAAAATTGTTGCTAAAGTTGAAAAAATCTGAAAATAATTTGAAACTTATGAACTTGGACGTCCATAACTTTTTGATTTGTTATTGGATCTGACCGAACAGTACATCTTTATAATGGTTCTTTATAATGCTTCCTCTTTCATTTGCATTGTTTAGTTTGGAAATCGAATAGAAAGTGGCGGAGTTATGAATTTTTATACACGTGAAAGTACCCAAAAGAGTATTTTTTGAAAAAAATCGAGATGTTGGGGGTGTTTGGAAAATTTCAACAACTTCCGCAATGTCTCGTGGAAAGTATATTTTGTTTTTTTTTTGTAACAGTGTTATTATTTCACATACAATAGTCAGCAGCATGAATACTACATTTGGCAAAAGGACCACATTACCAAAATATACAAAAAAACAACATGCATAATTAATTTTTATTACAAATCGTGAAAGATGTTTAACAGCCTACCAACTGGTATTAAATACAGTAATTCCCTAAGTCTTTTTAAATCAGTACGGCGGGTTTACGTATTGGCCAATTTTAAGTAGTTGATAAGTTTAGTACTAAGAAGACTAAATTTATTGTAATTATTAGTTCTTCTTAGCTAAATAAACATCATTATTATTATTACTATTATCTCATTTTGTCAGTTTCTAATGTAAATATAACCTGAGCTCAGAACGACGATTCAATTTGAACTTATTTATTCAATTTGTACGGTGCGACTGAAAACTTGGTGCAGGCGATTAAAATGTCCCACTTGCAAGTTTGCAAATTATCACGAGCACTAGCGGCTCGCAGCGGTTTTCCTAAATGCGAAATAATATCGTCGTAACTATAAACGATATTTTAACCGACGTCACTTTGCGCAAGAAGTAAAACTTGTGCTACCAAGAAATTACAAACATTTATTACAATTCTTTAGTGTTGGTTTATAGCGAAATTAATTACGAGAAAAGAGTGAAACTTTCGCAGTTAAGGAACCCTCACTAGAACTACCAAACAGTCATTCCATCTGCGAAACAATAGGTACGGCCAAAGTGAACGAATTAGCAGTAAAGGGGAACCGCGGGGAGGGGAAAACGGGGTACGCGAATGACATCGAGACCGACAATGAAATTGAAGTGTGAGGTAATGTTGTGCAAAGGTATTCTAGCCGGTCGCCAGTAATAAGGTAATTTACAAACATTAAACTGCTCAAAGTGGCCTAACCACTTATCTAATGGCCGGAAACTTCGGCAACTGATTTCCCAGTTTCATTTTCGGAGTGAGCTCCAACTTTGTGAAATTGGATTTAAACATTAGTTACTAAGTTTATAGATACATACATCAATATGCGTGCGTTACATTTACTAACATTTATAATACGCTAATAGTGGGTTTTAGTCTTGAGAAGTGTCTTTCCTAATTGTCCTTCGACCGATTTCGTAACAACTAATGTTGACGACGTTCGGGCCTTTGTCCCGAGACAGGGGGCAAATCCGGCTAAATTTATAATGGGGTCGCCATATTAACCTCCCCTCCATTAGAAGATCGCAATCCGCTGAAATCTCAATCTCGAAGAATTTCAGCACGCCCCTGTGCGTCGGCTTATACCAATATCCCAATCTAAATATTGAATGGCCGTTGGCTAGTCCCTGTCTTTTCGTATTATCCCCCATACATATATGACTTCTCCAATATTAATAGAACCCCACAGGGATATCATAGAAAATATTTAACTTGAAGTAATATATCTGAACTCAATACTATAAAACAATATTGCAAAACAACCTAGCATGATTGATCTATATTATTATAAGGAAAACTGGTTAATCGACGGCGACGGTGAGATATATAAGGAGAAAGGTATTTGTCGGGCAATTCCGTCATACGAAGTTCGAAGAAGCAACCGTAGACACGTGTTTCGGACTATTAGTCCTCAGCAGTACGGTATAGCCAAGGAGCAAGATGGACACTGAATCGAAAACACACTCAAATTGGCGACATTGGTCACCCGCTTTAGGTCTCCATTTGAGTGTTTGTTCCATTGAGTGTCCATCTTGCTCCTTGGCTATACCGTACTGATGAGGACTAATAGTCCGAAACACGTGTCTACGGTTCCTTCTTCGAACTTCGTATGACGGAATTGCCCGACAAATACCTTTCTCCTTATATATTATTATAGTTTTTAAGCTTTATAGAATCTGTATTTAACATTCAGAGTGGATAGTTGACCTATAATAGTGACATCGCTAATTATCGTCTGAGGTGCCTGGAGTGTAAAAGCGCTCGTGTAATGGGTTTATTTTATGGTGAAATTTTAATACGTTTATAGACCCACCTCAGTTTATTGCCCATTCAAAGTTCACCGGCGCGATAGCACCGCCGACTTTAAAAGCAAAGTTAAGTTTTCATGTTAATCCTTTTCAAAAGACGCAGGTGGAATACACATGTGCCCAAGTCGCGATCATCTAACAATAGCTACTGTTAATAGATATTTTTCATATAAATTACAGATAATAAATTAAAAATTTATTATGAGACCTAAGAAAAGGTACCTCGAATATTATACCGTTCTTTTTTTCTCTTTTACTGTTTCTGATTCTCTAGTGATTCTGTAGGTCTTGGACACATAATATATTGACATCCAAAGACAAGATTACTTAAAATTATCTTAGGTACTTAAAACACATCTTTTTAGAAAACAACATCTGGTACTATTATTGGGGAAAATTTAACGTTATTTTTGGAATTATTCTGTATTCAATTAGCTTTGAAGAAGCGAGCAACATGGTTCGCGAAACGTCAGCATTTACAAATCTTGACACACGGCAGAACCCGGAAGCAGTTTATTTATTTGTAATTGTTTAAACAAATACTATTTGTTTAAACAAATATATACATTGTTACGGACATTTGTTTTTTATATTTATTGCAGAAACTATTATTAAATTATTGGCATTTTTCGTCATTTATTAGCACATTTTTAAACAAGTACAAATTTTTTAAACAAAAATTTACAATGTTTTTTGTTTTTCTTCTTGTAGAAATTATATTGTTACATTGTTGGCAAGTATTTTGTAATTTGCTACTTAATGTGCAATTGTTTGAGCAATTCAATTTGTTAGGTTATTTTATTAGTTTTATTTTAGTTATTCAATAATATTCAATGTTAGTACGTATTTCTGGACAAAAATTATTAATAAGTATTAATAAGTAATGTTGTTGCAACACTAATTATTATTATAGGTTATAATTGAAAATTAGGTAACAAATTTGCCAAGAAAAAAGACAAGAAATACCATAATAATTTTTGTCAAAAAGATACGTCAGGACCATTGTATATTTATGTTTAATTATAAATTCTGATAAAAAAAGAAAAATATGTCCTTAACATTGTATATTTTTGTAAACAAATGGTAGATATTTGTTTATACAATTGCAAATTAGTTAGCAAATGACAAAAAAATGCCAAAATTATCCTAATAATAATTTCCTTTAAAAAACAGAAAATACGTCCGCAACAGTGTATATATATATTTCTTTAAACAAATGGTTTTTGTTTAAACAATTGCTAATTAGTTAATAAATGACAAAATAAACAGTAATTTAATAACTTCTGCAAAAAATATGTTTCTGGAAAAATTTTCTGATAATCTCCCCGCAACCTTTTTCTAAATCCAAAACGTGAAAAAAAAAAGGAAAAAAAGATGCATTTTTTCAATGTATTTTAAATGGGAAATTTGAGGTGCTCGGTGGCACGTGTTAACGTTAACCGATTTTTCTCAAATTTGGGGGGAATTTCTTTTTCTGAAAATGGAATAGGGGGGGGGGGGGTCGTTGCCCTCTAGCGAAAAGTCCGTTTTTGGAACCACCCTAATGTACACGTTAACGACATCTTGTATTCATTGAGCCTGTCGCTTCCGATCGTGAGTAATCTAGAGTTGTTTTCAATTAAGACGGGCGGCGGGAACATTAATAACGCGGCGGACGACGTGAAATTGCGCGCCGCTGCGCCCTTGTCACGATTGAGCATATAAATGATGATACTACTAAATTGTGTTTACAACGATATCGATTTTAAATTAGCGACCAATGTGCCGGTACTTAGGCGGCACCCGGAATGCCGCGCCGCGCCGTCGAAATTTATTTTCAATTTAGATCGCAGATATCACGCCGAACGAACGAACGCCTGCAGCTCTCGGTTCATTTGAGTAAACCGAAGTACCAACCTACTACTTACCGACCTTTACGTTTATTTTCCACGGCCACGGCACTCGACCTCAAGCATAAGACGTTTAAATCAGCACTTTCGACGCGCTCCAGTTTACAATTTACTAGCCGAATACACTCCATTATTTACGCTCGTCGAGAGTGGGAAACGCTGTAAATAGTTTCATAGGCAGTAATAATTGATATTATGCACTAATATCCGGTTTAATCTCATTCGTTAGGTGTTGCACGAGCTGTGCTTTGTAATAAAGTAAAGTTATTGGTGTTAGGAAGCAGCAAATGACAAATAAACATGAAATAACCAGTGCGACAGTTTGGGTGGAGGCGCCGGTGAAATTAACAAATCGTTAATTTTCAGTTTTCGAATAACAATAAGCAGTTTATAAGTTTGAAAATTGCCGATAAACAGATAAATGTTATCTTATTGCTAGACATGGTGTTAACAATATTAATTAACGGACCAATATTATGAGGTTAGAAACTTCACGGGATCCAAAAGCACATCCATCTTACGTACGGCTTAACCCATCTTCGTAAAGTGTCCGATGTAGACGTCTCGAAAGGCAATACTCAAGTGGGGAAAGTGGGGAACCACTTTCCACCTATATAAATCCTTATACTGAAGTTTGCACGCTTCAGATATACTAGTTTGCACCCCAGTGTTAACATAGGATATTAATTAATTCCTACTACCTAATTCAGTTTCGAAGGGTACCACTGTACTATCTAGTATTACACAAAAGTATCATCATTTTGTATGTAGAAATTTGACTAAATACATCCAGTCATCGCATAAAGTATGGAAACATGAGAAAATCTCTGAGACGGGTTGCTATTCTTAAAAAAAAATTCACAAAAACATCGACTTTTAATTATCATAATACACATTTCTGTAAAAAGTTGTTGCCATTATTGTTACTGAGTTATGACGTCATCAACACTTTTTTTAAAAACGCATATTCACTTTCCATAAACAAACAAAAGTTATCAATATTAAAATTTTCTTATTTAATATTTAATTTTTAAAATAACAAACAGTTTCATAGTTTTTGTCATGTTTCTATACTTTATGCGCTCACTATAGTATTACTATTTTAATTTGATTTGTACGCATCAATAGGGTATTTTACTGTATTAAAAATATTGCTTGTATTATAGGCATCCTAATAGATTACAGTTTAAGAAAACTATTTGTTATTACTTTTCAAAACAAAATATGCTTTATTTCTATTAAAAACTATTATTAAAATTGAATTTTATTCACGTCCTACCACGAAAACGCTCTGTAATTGGCTCAGTCTCCAGTGACGTCATTCGTTAGTACGCTTAGAGCGCGTTCGGTTTGTCAGGGTAGGGTATGGGGAGAGCAATGCTCAGATAACCTGGGTCGGCTGTCTCTCTCTTTTAAGTTACGCCCAGACCAGAGCGATTTTCGCATCGCGTAGCGTCAGCGAAAATCGCGCGAAACCAAATTACATTACAGCATATGGATGTGACCAAACCAGAGCGTCAAATTTCGCAGAATGCAGCGTTTATTTCGTTCAACCGCATGGCTTTTTTGTTAACGTTCCGAGGCCAAAACCAGTCCTGAGCGGGTATCGAAAAACGCGCGAATCGCGTGCGGAACATTTTTACTAGGCGGGATAGCAAATCGCAGCGGCAAATTTTCAGTTCGCAGCCTGCTCGATTTTCTCGCTTTCCGCGCGGCGTTTTAGTACAAAAATATTAGTCGCAAAACGGTAAACACAAAATAACCAATCGAAATAGTAAAAATATCCAATATTGTTTGATGTAGTGCACAAAAAATATAATATAACATATTATACAGTGTGTTCATTTCAAAAGTATCCACCCTTAAGAACTCTTGACCTGATGCGATTATTGATTTGAGTGCAAACACGTCGATTTAGATATCGGGGGGGAACTTCAAAAATGGTACCTAGAGAATTTTAGGTTTCATCCCTTCACCCTGCAGCCACCCCACTTTGAAATTTCAAATGGCAGCCCCTACCTTGTGATACATCATTTGAAAGGGCACAAAATTCTCTAGTTAACCAAGATAAAAAAAAATTAAATCGATCGATTCGTTCTTGAGATAGACTACACAGAAGATGGAAGGTATGAAATAAATTATTACTAGCAAAACATTGCGGATTAGGTACACTGTTGATTTAAATTACAGTCATAAGAAATAAAAAAATAAAATAACTAGTAAAATAAAAAATAAGAAATTATTTTATGATATGTTCGACATGGCCACCATTATTTGCTAGACAAAAACACATTCTGTTCTCGAGCTATTCGCCTGCAAGATCCCCAGATTTAACACCTCTCGACTTCTTTCTCTGGGGTCACTTGAAAACTAAAACCAAAACTCCTTTCGCCAGTATCGAAGAGTTCAAACACAGAATTACGCAAAAATGTAGACAAGTCACCCGTGAAACATTCGTCAAAGTTCGCGAAGAGTTCGAAAACATAATGTTTTTTTTTTGTCTAGCAAATAATGGTGGCAATTTCGAACATGTCATACAATAATTTCTTATTTCTTATTTTATTACTCATTTTTTTTTCTTATGACTGTAATTTAATTCAACAGTGTATCCAATCCGCAATGTTTCGCTAATAACAATTTATTTCCTACTTTCCATCTTCTGTGTAGTCTATCTTAAGAACCAATCTATCGATTTCATTTGCTTTATTATGGTTGAGTAGAGAATTTTGTGCCCTTTCAAATGATGTATCACAAGGTAGGGGTGCCATTTGAAATTTCGAAGTGGGGTGGCTGGGGGGCGAAGGGATGAAACCGAAAATTCTCTAGGTACCCGTTTTGAACTTCCCCGTCGATTTCTAAATCGACGTGTTTCCACTCTATGCAATAATCGCATCAGGTCAAGAGTTATCAAGGGTGGATACTATTGAAATGAACACGTAAAATAAAAAAAGCAATAATTTACAATTTTTCGTGGACGTACAGTTTTACATCCTCATCCAAAACTTGGTTGCTGCGTCGTAAGCGGTTTTCTTTAACAAATGCTTTAAAAACTAAAATCTGTTCGAATTATCCACCTGTAGACTTTGCTGAAGATTTTACATCAAATTTGGAATCAGAATATCCCAGAAAATATGTTTCAAACGAATCCGACAGTTTTTAGATTTTCGATTGTATAAAATCCGCCACTTTGAATTTTGAAAATCTGATAACCGATTTGGAAATAAAGAGCCTCAGATATGACAGGAAATGAGTTTGGTTTTTAGATTGTGGGTCGCCATATTGAATCTTAAATGCACATGAGACTTGGGATCAGGGAGCTTGAAATATCATAACAAATAAGTTTAATGTGTAGTTTTTCATGTAGGGTCGTCATATTTCATGCGCCATAGTGAATTCTGAAAATCTGACATTAGGTTAGGAATCACGAAGCTCTAAATTACACAGGATAAGTGACTTTGCGGGTTTTGTGGATCCAACACTTTTTATTTTTTTGTGCCGCTCTATTTATTCCACACCATTGTGAATTTTAAATAAATTTTTGTATATTTAGTATGAGGGAACCCAAAAACGCGTTGTTACCATAATTAATGAATATTTTACTCCAAGAAGATGAATTTAGCCAGATTTTTCGGTTTTCTGGCCCATACTGAACCCATAGTGAATTGTAATTATATAGTTTAATTAATAGTCTGCAAAAAACGCATTAAGAATAATTTATTTAAAAGTTATTCCAAGTAGTGCCTTTATATAAAAAACAGTCCGTTTCTCATAATTATGTACGACAATATACTATATGTAAACAGAAATAAAACCAGACGGTCGAGCGGGACCTAACGGGGCCGATAGCCTGTTTCATTCCAACACTTAAATGTTGGAGTGAAATAGGCAATCCGGCGAAACCGCTTTGGTCTGAACTCTATCGCGAATTCGCGTTTCGCAAGCGGTGCGACATATTCGCGGCGTCTATCGCGGCAGCGGATTCGCTCTGGTCTGGGCGTAGCTATATGCAGATAAACGCCGTATGACGTTAGTCCGCCTATTATGCAGCGCGTCACTCTCACCGTACAATACCGGGTTATCCGAACGCGCTCTTAGGCTTCTACCGTTTGGATTTAATAGCACTAAAGTGCCATGTAAGCATAACTTTGTAGGTTAGGATAGCGCTAACCTTAAGCTGTCAGATCAGATAATACCTGGTTCGAAAATGCGATAGATAACTTATTCTAGTCAGTTTTACTTATGTCGAAGTAATCTTCATAACAAAAAACACTTGTATTGGCCGCTATTTATTTCATTTGGATTTCTACGAGCCAACCACTTTCTTCGCAGTTTCAAATCTTGCGGAACAGGTACAAATAGTTTATCCGGAGTTTTTCTTGATGTATTTATGCATTGTGGATTTATACACCATTTATAACCCATTTTTATGTAGAAATTGTGAAAACAACACATCTTACAACACAATTACCAAAGGGCGACGATGCCGATGCTGACAGACCATATGGGCCGATTTTACATTACTATCGGGTCACACAACAGAAAGTATCGGTTTGGCGGGACTTTTTGTGATTCAATTTTGAATGCTGATTTTTAGGAAATATTGAGGAAATAATTACGTAAAAGAAAGCATTTACAATGTAGAGTGAAGGAATAAACACACTAAGATGGTTTTCCAATAATAGTCAAATACCCTATTCGATACTGAAATATCAAAAAACGTAGTTTCTATGATTCCATATCTCAATTTGGACTCAATACAGCTGTACCCGCAATATTAACTCGCAGTACGACAAAAAGCGCGACCCGCAGTTTATCTTATTTGCAATCAAGTGTAGTACACGTTATACACACGACGGGTATACCTATACATACACATATAACGTTTCATTCGCACGGAATCCGTTTGTGTTTTGTGTTAGTGTGCCGGGGATTAACAAAACAGTGCGCTATATAACAACCCTTGTTCGGGGGCGACAAACCGCCGCAGTGACGTGGTGCGCGCCACAGTTACAAATTACACCGGCGAACCCTTTCAAACGTTTTTGCCGACATCGCATCGCGCCGTTATCGAAACGGATTAAGCTTAGCTTAATTTCGAATTAATTAAATCGGACGATAGAACAAACGCGGAATTAGCTTGCCGTTGGTTGGTAGCGTGACTGGTAGTGACGCCGCGCATATTAGAGTGGGGCTAGTGTTGATACTTATACGGGGAGCAGATGAAACGTTAGAGTGTGTTTCAACATTTCGCGCGAGCGCTCGCCGAATTAATTAAATCTTGTTTGTGTATTTTGTTCTGGTATCGCCAAAGGGAATATTTGATTTCAACGTGTCAACGTATTTGTGTATTTGTATGTGTTTCAACGCCGCTACAAATGTACTCGTGTGATTGCAAAAGGATAGTTTTGTAATGGAGTTTTATGTTATAATTACATCGATTGACAAATTTTTGATTGTTGTCGGTAAATTTAACCCTATTATACTTATTTTTTCTAATTTGAACGATTACGAATATAACCCTAAAAAAGGTAGCACATTATAAAGAATATCGTGAGAATTGTGAAAAGCTAATACAGTTTTGAAAGAAAAAAAACTGATGTTTTGTTGTGTAAGTTTGAGACATGCTAACCACTAAATAAGAACCTTGGTCAGGATCTCAAGTACTCTGTCACAAACATTCATCGATTCACATCATTTTGGTTTTGCTATTCATCCTAATATCAAAATTTTTGTAGAAGAACCGCAGTTTTAAGTAAACTATTGCAATATCTAGACTATCAGAAAACTAATCAATGTATAGAAGATGGTGATACCTATCTAGTTATATCAGAAACTGATGAAACTGTGGTTTGTGCTGTAGCTCAAATATTATCCCACATCCCTTAGGATATAATTTTAAAGTTTATTCATGCAATGCCTGGTCGACTGCGTGCTTCTATATCAACAAAAGATAAATTAATACTCGCAAGTAAATAACATTTATAGCGAGGTCCAACTACATTTAAATATGCAAAATTTAACCTGTCCTCAGTCATTTTAGATCACTGTGTATATTATAATACAAGTTTTATAAGACAAAAATTGACGCACGAGTTGTTTTGGTAACTCTTTGGTAACTCTTGGTAACTTGTTTTGGTCTCTGTAGCTGTTTTTTGTTGGCTTTCATAGTAAAGTGTCAATAAAGACAATACGTTGAAATTTACTATCAATTAGGATTATATGTTTAGGTAAGTCAAAAGATTAGCTACTTTGGAAGAATGTCTAATAAACTAACACTAACAGGTAGAGTATCTTTATACCATTCGATTATAGAACCATATTTTAATTATTGCAGAAGCATAATATTTTTGTGTACAAAAACATAAAAAAGCTCCAGGTTAACCAGTATCGAGTCAGTGTTGAGTAAATTAATGTTATTGAATGTTAAACAAAGCACGTATATCAGGGACTCACTTTGGTATATAAATATATAAATAATAAATTGCCAAATTATATGAGGAATTATTTAACATACAATACGCAGCAGCAAATATAAAAAGCAGTACGCAAAAGTCATTTTATCACTAAGCATTGAAGATGTTTAACAGCCCACCAAATGATATTAGATACAGTTAATCCCTATCATCGTGTCCGGTATATGTATACGCTAATTTAAAGTATTTTGTAATTAGATTGACCATTTAAAACAAACAAACTGTTCAAAATACATACTGATTGAAACACTGGTGGGCTCAAACTTACTTAAAAATTTCCCGTAGCATTATAACTGATAGAAAACATCAGAAGTGTAGAAAACCTGAAAACCTTGTCGACCAGTATTATTTATCCATTTTTCATTGCCACCTGTTTAAAAAAACACTGGAGTATCGCTCGTGAATAATTCAAATTTTCACCGCGTAATATTCGGCTGCCGGTTTTCCGGTTTTGTTTATTCAAAATTTAATCCTGCGGCGGCGAAATTTTCTTCGGGGTAGATTAAATTACGCGACGTTTAATTGGGTAGGCCTCGGTTTCGTGCGATTTCACAGCAGATAAAACTTTCATCCGCCGCGTCGTTCTTCTGTTAATCTGGCGCCGAGAGAGACCTTTCTCCGTGCCGCGTGCGTCTCTGCAAAAGAACGTATATACCAGGGGTTTACCGGGTCCCTTACGGCCCGCATCGAGTCCCTTTTAGTTTGGTTCATTTCACTTTCGGTGCGCCTCGGATAGTAGGGGAGTACCGGGAATCTTTGTAGCCCCGAACGAAGTGTGTCCGGACTCCGGATTGCTTGCCGCTAGCTGCTAGTTTCCCTTCAAACGGTTTCGTTGAACATCGCTGACAATGTGTGCCAGAGCTTTATACGGAACGTATCTTGGGATAGAAATCGTGTTCCATCCTCGAGATAAAATTCGTATCGGTGATTAGATCAGTTCTTTTGTTGCATGTTTATAAAACGTTTCTTAAAGTCTTAACAGACGCCATACTTATTGATACTTATCTAAAAGAAATTGTTAGAAGTTTACAGAATTAATTTGATGAAAGATATTGATAGATTTGCACCGAATGCCATCTATTAGGCAAGACGAAGTAGACGTATTTGCCAAATAAGTATGTTGGTACGTTTGTAATACCGGGCTAAGATAATTAAAAGTCTACCAAAATCACTAAAAAAATATGAGGTTGACATTTAAAAAGATGACGATGATATCATAAGCCAGAAACAACTGAAGGTCGAAAACTAAATTTTCATAAAAGTGTGTATTTTGATAGTTTAAATTCATCGTGTTCGAGATTTTTATAAAGTAACAAATCCTCTCAGAGATTTCCTCATGTTTCCATAGTTTACGCGCTCCCTGCATACATAAAATAAATATAAAAATTAACAACTGCCACTAAAATGTTTAACAGCGTCGGCCTCATCAAAAATAGTAAAATTTACAGGAGAATAAAAAATGGTTTAGATTTGTATAGATCCAAATGGAGACAACTTTATTTATTTTCCTATTTTCGTCCTAGGTTGACAATAATTCATTATATGAAAGAATGGTTTAAAAGTATATAAACCCAATTTATTCCCTAACAATTATTTACGTTTTTTTCGTAAATAATTTTATATTCTATTGCAAATCTAATAAAATGCCTTTTTCTAAATGACCTTTATGAGTAATCTCTTACAACACTTAATTTATAAATTTTAACGTAAAGTCGCTTTTGTCAATTTTTCAATTATCACTCATTCTTATCTTATATTGTATTGTAATCTTGTAGAAAAAAAAATGAGGTTGACCAAGGTACAAAAAAATGTCTGTGTGTGTACCCGTTTTCTTTTAGTGGCAACGATTCCGGAGAAACCACTAAAAATGTCGGGACAAAACTTCATATTTAGAAGTTTCATGACTAAACTTAGAGCTGAAAGAAGTTTTGTTAAAAATGGTCCAACAGAACTGAAGGTTTACTCTTATCATTTTGCAACTATTTTGCAAATGAGCCGTCATTTCTGTAATGTGCTCAAAATAAGTAGAGGAACTTTGTGTAATTTATGTTATGATATTTTTTGGTCAAAATAATAGTTTAGCAACATGAGCAAATTCTATTTGAACCAGATCGATCGTGTCTGCATTAAAATAAAACTAGAAAGATATTTTGATTCTATTGACAGTATTTTCAAAACAACTGTTTGACACTCCTGTATAGTATGACAAAGTCATGAGTCTAGCCACATCAGATTTTGTTTTAACGGTCGGCAACCGATTAAGCTGACCACACAGAAATCATGTAAAATAAAAAAGTACAAGGCGGTCGTAAGAAACAATTAAATTAATATCTGAATTGGCAAGATTGTTAATGAATATCTCATTTCAATTATCTCTATTTATTGATGATTTTTAAGTATCAAATAACCGCATAAAATAGATACAATGGAGATAAAATGGAGATCTTAACACCATATGGTATATACAACCATACTAAAATAAATTGTAATTAACGCGTCTTGTACATTAATCACATAAACAATGTACTGTAGTCGTGCTTTTTGACACTTGGCGCCATCTCGTCGTGCAAATTGTCACTACAAATTGGTTCTGTATTTACAGTTTAGATAGGTTCTGTCTGTTGTGATCTTGTTCGTTTTTGTTTCATTACGTGAATGCAAAAGAGATGGGAATAAACAATTACAATGAACGGTAAAAAGGAATGATAATCGTTTCAAGGTCGCCGTGGATAGTGCAGTTGGTAGTATATTACCAACTTCTTAAAAACGCGTTTTTTTCGTTTCGCACCGACCCTTAAGTATCGCCATGAGATGTTTGTACCTAGTGCATTGAATTATAACATTGTAGTCTCAAAAGTACCAAAGTTGTCTAAAATTTTGAAGAGCAACATACAATAATAGGTATAAAAATGAGATCTGGCAACCTTATAACAACAATTTTGTATCTTGTAGTCAATCACAAAAATTTTTCTCTATTTTTAATCATTGTTTCTCGTTAATTCTGTAAATTTAAAATAATATTTTCGCCTTTGTATAGTTTATAAATCTGTTTTTAAGTATTTATGTTACATTACATACAGTTTGCCTGTATTTTCGGTTTTAAACATTCTCTCTCAATAATTTGTTAAATTTAGATATCCTGCTGCGTCACTGTTGTTTATCAGTTTGGTATTAAGATTTTTATAGGTAGACATTTGTATAATATTTAAAACCAAAAATAAACAGAGAATTAATAAATGAACAAAATTGACATGTGTATAATCATTCGACGTCCGATAAAAAATGTTCACAATCAGACAAAATATTGAATTTTAGGCTAAGCGATCAATGATTCTGAAATAAATTAAAAGTACCAATAATAATTATTAACAACAGATTCATAAACAATAAAAAGGCGACAAAATTAGTTAAAATTCGCGTAATATCAAGAAAAGAAATCTTTAAATAATAAGGTACAGTAACAAAACAGAGAATTTTATTTGTAGAGCAAAAAATGTCACAACCACAAGTTGAAGCTTTTTTGACATATTAATTTTCGTACATTAAAAAAATATATTCCCCCCCCCTGGAAAATTTCTCCCATGGCATATGCTCTAACTGTATATATTATACACTATAGGTACAACTAATCTTATATGTATAGGAGATTTGCATAATTGATACTCGATAGGATTAACAAACTCCATCAACAATAAACCACAATATTTACGTAGCACAGTCAATATTCATGTTAAAATCGGAGTTGCTAAACGAAATTGAATTTATACAGTATGTATAAATCCGCTGGTTAAAGCATTGCTATCCAAAGCAGGGCATATTTTGCAAACTAATCACGTATTTTTTCGTCTGCAGAGCAACGAAATCTGACAAAGACAAATAGGGGTAGGTAAGACGGTAAAACGGAGGATGCGGGGGCAAAGGATTCACGTTCGGAATATTAATGCGGGGATTTTGAATTGTTAATATTTACTCTGTTGCGGGCGACCCCGGCTAAGGTGTGGGCGGCCACGGCCGTTCCAATTTTACGAAAATTGTCATGCAAAATACGCCGGATGAGTTTTGCATCATCGTCCGCAATGTAGATATAATAAAATACCGTTAGGCATGATATATCTATATGTATGAAAACAATTTCCATAATGCCCTGCGCAATATTCAAATGAAATTTGTAATAATAAATGTTCGAATACCGGCCGCATTACCATACATTTCATTAGCGTGGATTTACATCGGTTAATGAAAAATCAGCTCGGTGCATTTTGTGCGCGCGGATATCATACAATTTATTAATAATACCGTATTTTACGATTTCGTTCAACATTCTATTATAATGATTTGCAATTTGTTAATAATACGCCTGATTTTTTTTATTTATTTGATAAATAAACTTATAATAGGTTATAAAGAAGGGTTGGACATATGTTTTGGTTATCAGTGTTACCAATGAATCAAAGGTCTGTGAAAAGCTGCTTCTAAGGAGGATGAAATCAATCATTGAGAGAAAGGAAATATCAACTCCATATAACTAAAGAGTTTGTTATTTTTTTTCTACCTTTACAATACATCGAGCTGCTAATATCTTATATATCCGATAGACTATTCTAATAAAACAGATCGATGAATCCCCAGAACTAAAAGAAGTAAAAGCTGGGGTACCCCAGGGTAGTGTATTGGGACCAATTCTCTATCTACTATATACAAGTGACCTACCACAGCTGTAAAATGTAACAGTCGCCACATTCGCAGATGACACGGCTCTAATGGCAGTGGGACCAACTATTGGATAATCTACTAGGAACCTTCAACAAGCTAGTAATAAAATATATAAGTGGACCAAAAAATGGAAGACCAAGCTCAACGAACTGAAATCTGTTCACATTAACTTTACAAACAAAAGAATCGAGGACATACCTCATGTCAAGATTAACGACGCCATAGTTCCATATGCGAACACTGTATTTGGGTATGACTCTGGATACAAAACTAAGGTGGAAAGAACACGTTAAGAAGAAAAGAGTAGAGCTGGGCCTCAAATACAGAGAACTGTACTGGCGTCTTGGAAGAAACTCTCAGTTGTCAGTACAGAACAAACTACAAGTTTACAACCAACTACTAAACCATATTTGTCTATACGGCATCCAGCTTTGGGGTTGCCCGAAAAACTGCAATATACAAGGAATCCAGACTTTCCACAATAATGTACTAAGGAATATGGTCAACGCTCCTTGGTACATACGGAACAGTGACCTGCACCATAATCTTGGTGTCCCAAAAGTCATCCAAGAAATAAAAATATTCGCCACTAAGCATGAATCTCGCCTAAGCCATCACGTCAACGTAGAGGCCCTGCAGCTACTGGACAACCAGAATCTAGTGAGAAGACTAAAAAGAACTAAACCATTTGAACTAGTGTATTAGTGAAATGTGTAAAAAGCAGAGCACAGTGAGTGAAGTGTTAGTGCTTCTTGTTTAGGACAAAGTAAATATAGGACATCAGTGGATGCCTACTAGAGACAAGTACTTACTTTTAAGAATTCGGATTAGATTGATGGGTTAATCTTTTAGATTAGTTGCAATATGTTAAGTATCTTATGGTTATTAAAAAATATGTTTCGGTTGAATATTTAATACAAAACTATTAATTATTGACGGAATTAAATGGAGTTTAAGACACCCTATTTTGTGCAGTATTTTATAAGGATTAATTTAGTACAGAAGATAAAATTACAAAATCGTGACCGTTTTCAAAATACTATTATAAGAATATCACCAATCGATATTTTCAATTTTCTTCTACATCGTAATATAACACAAGCATGTTCTAAATACCTACATAATGTGCACCGGCATATTTATGTATATAAATAAAAGGCGATAGAGAGTAAAAGTGAGATTAACATTTAACGAGTTGTATATAGCGGTAAAGTGCCGTGGAGAGGCAAAATTGGTTATACGCCAGGGCAAAAAAATCTATTTTACGACCCCTATTTGACAGGGGGTCGAGCGAAAAAGTCTAGTTTATGCAACAGTATAATTCGTTGTTTATAGGCCCTCTTTTTATCGACATCAGAGTCAGCATTTGCTGATTAGAAACCCCCCTTAAATCTATAATATTATCGTCCTTTATGCAGGATATAATTCCGAATCCCATTATGATTATTGAATTTGTTCCCTTAGTTTATTTACTCTGCATTTAAGACGAAATCTCTTAACATATGCCTGTTTTGGTTCACGTAATATCCGTATT
Source organism: Aphodius sticticus (assembly GCA_963966075.1). Lineage (NCBI taxonomy): Eukaryota > Metazoa > Arthropoda > Insecta > Coleoptera > Scarabaeidae > Aphodius > Aphodius sticticus. The sequence continues at coordinate 450,282 of OZ014508.1, read as the reverse complement.
AATAAAAGCAATACACCGCGGACAGTAATAACAAGACACACAAGGAAATAGCTCGCGAGAAAGACGGTTATACTGGCCCGTTTTAACCGGTCGCGTGCATGTAGAAAAAACCCTAACATAAATATTAAATCTCAATCTAACCTCAATTTCGTCAGACCATCGAGATTAAATCTCTTAATATTTGCCTGTTTTGACTCACGTAATATCCGTACTAAGAAAATAAATACACACGAACAGTAATAACAAGACACACAATGAAATAGCTCGCGAGAACAACTGTTTTACCGGTCCGTCTTGCCCGGTCGGGTGTCTGTAGAAAACACCAACATAAACATTCACAAAAAGTCGACTCACCGTGTGCGGCCGCGTCTCAAAATCACTTCAAAATCGTTGTAGGCCTTATTGTCCACATCACAATCACACTCGCACAAAGAACAAACGCAAAATATCGCTAGGATCGGCGTAGAACGAAGCCGAAATGTTAATAAGCCGCCCGCCATCTTGACTGTCAAAGTACTAGAGAGTAGAGAGTCGACCGAACATTACCAAGGCACGCTTGGTTTTTGTTTCGCGTCGTTGTGTGCCATAGAGTTACACGCAATTGATTAGAGTGCGCGCTTAGGTGGGGATGTTAGAGTGTTGTTGTCTATTGAGATTTTGAATTAAATCAGATTATATTGATGATATTATTAGGTATTTCTGTTTCTATTTCATTTATTGATGTATAAAGAGTAGAATGCCTTTCAAATTTTGACCTTACCTCGAAAATGAGTATGAAAATACTATGTTAGCGTTAATTTTTTGATAACTGGCATTATTTTAAAATAAGGTTTATACGGAATGTTTGGATGTAAAATTCCTTTCACTACGTTTACGATACAACAACGTCGAAATAAGTCAGTTGTATCGTCCGCAGAAACTAGTTATTATTAATGTGTGTCTATATGTGATTATTGTGATTATTTGCAAGGCTTTTAAATTGTTTTGTGAAGCTCAAATCAGTATCAAAACCTTGGTAAATCAAATACCTACATGGGTATAGATTTATTTTTCAAATAATTTCGATTTAAACAGCGTCGATGTTAATTTTATGCTTCAAACGCATCATTGCTTTTGTCTAACTTTCTCTTCACGTTTGCTCTTTCCATAGTCTACAGTCTACACCGTTTCCAGTTAGTAATCAGAAAGCAACAATTGTAATTCAGGTATTGAAATGATGTTCAGATAGTAGCAATTGTAATTCACATATTACAAATGACATTCAGATAGTAGGAAATGATATTCAGATGGTATAAATTATATTCAAACAGTAGCAATTTATATTCACAATACCTCAATTAAAATTCAGAAATTAACAAATTATATTCAGGAAGCTACAATTGAAATTCAGAAAATAAAATTAAATAATAATTATAACTGTACTACAATATTTTATTTCGACAATTTCTGAGAAAATTATAAATATATTGATAGGAGAAGTTATCTCCTGCCATATTTTACGTCTATTGAAGCTATGAAAGCCTTTTTTGTCATTCTGTCATGTGACATCCATTTACTGTACGCCACCCACTCACTGTATAGTAGGGTGACCAACTTTTTAGTACTCGAAGGCGGGACGCTGAGATCCGTGGAGGAGGGGGTGTACATAAATAAATATGTTCAATAAATTTCTTAACAGATATAGGTAGTCATCATTTGGGCATTTTTATCGTCAACGTTGCAAACTAACTAAAATCCATTGTGATTAGTGTCATAAGAAAATAAATATACAACTATTATACTTTCTTAAATCCGTTTTAAATTTCTCTAAAGCACCATTTAGACTGTGCAAGTTTAATTGCGGAAAGTGGTGTCTGCCAATAAACTTGCCATGTCTAAATCATAGACAAGTAGACGTTTTACTTGACGGCTAGTACTTTCCTATGGTTTAGACATGGCAAGTTTAGTGGCGGACAGCACATGCCGACACTAACTTGTCTCCTGTCTAAACTGTACTTTAGGTGAGGGATGGAGTAAGAATGAAAATAAAGAGAAAGTAGAAAATAGAAATAAAAAGATTGATTTAGTTTCTTTGGTCTTCTCAATGATTGTTTAATTCGTTTCAAGATGTACGATCTAAAAAAACTTTCGCAAAACTTGCAGTGCCTAGCATTATTTTTGTTTATCAGATTTTTTTTTTATTTCGACTGTCTGCAAATTTTACTTAATAATAATCAATAATGAAATTTCCTTTCACAAATTGTTGTTAAATACCTATTTTTGCTTCTTTACTAATATATTGTAAGATTCATTTTAGATATAAGAAACAAAACGTATAATAAATTACATATAAATATTAAAATTGAAACTAAACATTTAAATTCATCTAGTACAATAAATTAACAGTTTTGTTTATGTTCAAAATTTTAAACCATTCATTTCAGGAACAATAAAGTCATTTTCTTAATTTTATTTTATATTCGTGCCAATTGTGACATCAATTTTTAAAACTTTTCTCAAACTTACTCTAGACGACTTACTAAGAATTAATAATTTTACTGAATAATAATCAATAATGAAATATTTTGTGGAAATACTGCATTGCTATGACTGGGAAATAAATAGGGTCGTTTCTTAAATGAATCGTTATATTTTTTCAATTTTACATAAAAATCTAAAAATTGTTGTAATTTATCAACTATTTACCTACCATATTAATTAATACCTGTGTTTAGCTTCAAACGTATTTTACTTTTTGTACATTAGAAATGAAGTGAAAATATCTCACTAACTTTTTTGTAGATGCGGTTCATTTTCTTAATAAGGCAAAGTATGATTTTATGCTAACCAAATTATTATATGGGTGGGGTCTTAGAAATTCTGGACATTATAGCAACATTTTCAAAAAAAGGGACAACATTGTCACCCTACTGTACAGTTCCTGAAAAAAATTACTGCGCCTAGAGAATTCTGAATTACATTTGATTAAATGTGATATACATTTGCTACTTTCTGAATATCAATTGCTACTATCTGAATACCATGTGTAATATCTGAATATCAATTGCTCATTTCTGGAAATCAATTTGAATAACTGAATTACAATTGCTACTTTCCTAAAAATAAATTGAAATAGCTGAATTACAATTGCTACTTTCTGAATATCAACTGGAAAACGTGTAGCATCTCCAATCTAATCGCCCACTTAAATCAGGACATACCTCATAAGTGTTTAATCAAATTTTCGATCCATTTAGCATAATATATTATATCCACACGACTACATTCGGTTGGAGGCTTCCCTTTGTTCAATCGCACACGATGTTATACCAATTTCACAATAGCGCCGAGGCACTTTTGTTTGAAGGTACAATAGATCCGCGCCGATAACATAACCAAATATAGCATCAAAACCAACCGTCTCCATTATTCAGGCGTCTCGCTGTCCCACCAGAACTACTATTTAGCGAAAATTGCTACTCCGCTGACGGGACACCAAGTGTGTAGTGTGTACACTGTGTAGTACGTGTGTGGGTATATTTAATTACCCAAACTGTCTGAACTATCAATCAGAAATGCCTTTGTGCCTGGCTAATTCGTATGTGTCAATGAAGTCATTCAGCGGGTTCGCGTGCGTTACGCTGAATAGGAACCGCAATTCCATATACAGGCAAGCAGGTCGGCTCTCCAGACAATGTGCCAGGAGTCGAATTGTCGATCAATGCGATGCAAATTAAGCGCCGTGATTGGAATCGTGCCACCGCATCCAGAAGTAACACCGAATCGACCGACTACTTGCACTCAATTTCAGATTTATTGTTGGTATTGGACGATAAATTTTCACGACACTATCACGATTCGTATTTATTTCGACCAATAACATGTTAAGATTTTGACAGTAAATACGGTAATTTCGCACGACTATGGACCTGGGTCGGAACTATGGTCCACCGATGGTGTCCAGATCATATTAAAATGATTATTTTCGTTAATATTAGAGTTAAAAGGTTAGCACGTGAATTTAATTTTAAATGTCCCCGTAATCTCATAACCACTTGACCAATTACATGGCGTACACATCGTCAAAACAAGCTCAAAAAATAACTATGGTTATTTTCTTTGATACAAAATACATTTTTAAAGAAAATTGCAGCATTTTATTAATTATTTCTAACAAAAGAAATTAAAAAAGGAACAAGAAATACGTTTTCTTTCTCACATTGAGGGGAGAGTGCTACGCAATGGATCATTTGTCAGCTAAAAATTTTCATTTTTGTTGCACTAAAAACTGGAAAAATTACATTATCCGGAGTTGTTTTTGTTTTTTATAGAATTTCCACTGATATTCTATTGTATTCTACGAATAATCTGCCTACTTGATGTTTCTCCAATTATACGAATAATTTATTTTTTCACAAATATTAAAAAATTAGGTGGTTCATTAATGTGTTGGACGTAATGTAGAAAAGTCAAATTGACCTTACTAAATAAATTATATAGAAGAAAAATAAAATTAATAATCAAACTTAAAAAAATCATAATAAATAAATCATAAAAAATACCTTTGCATCCCGTTCGCCATCTGATGAGGAAGTAAAGCCGGTGGTCCCGTGTGCTGTCATGATGCGATGTGTACGTTAAAGAAGTCGTCTGGAGATTGGAATTTCTTCAGTTCAACAAAATTCCTGGGTGTGTGTAGCCTACGCTCAGCGTCGGTGATTGGCCTAAGTTGCGGAAATAGACCGACGTAAAATAAACAAGTTAAAATAAATAATAAATTATAAAATAATAATCAAGTAATAAATAAAAATAAGATAATCTTTAAACAAAACAAAAATTTGAAATGAAATGAAAAACTAAATAGGTTTTAAAATAGGGTTCCTATGAAACCTCACACGACCTTCTTTCCCTAGGTTATTTCCCAATTATGTACCAATATCTTTCTGTCAAACCGAAAATTGATAATATTGTTACCGTTTATTCCCCTAGAGCCATATGAACTTTTTTCCAAAGTATTTTCTCCGTGCAGCAAAAAAAGCTCTTGTTACTTTCAAATTTTAAATACACGTATGTCGTGTTATATCTTTGTTTTTGTTTTTTGTTCTAATTTGTACAAGGTGGGATATTGTGCTAACAGTTAAAACGTTACTTACATATAAGCCAACACACCGCCACCTCTTCAAGGTTACATCTATAAAAAGAGTAACCCTCCATTACAACCGCCTCTGATTCTATGTTTGGACCAAGCCGAGTTTCCCTGACTGCAAAACCGTCTAAGGAAGATGACAGGATAGCCGCTTTCATGCACTACAAGCGCAAAAATAATAATTAGATAAAATCGCTACAGAATTGGTAATACATAATAAAAATCAAACAATAACAAAAAAAACTAATGGTCGAAATAAAGCAACATATGAGAAAGTTTGGAACGAAACAATGATGCAAAGATTTGATTGGCAGGTGCTGTGCAAGTCGTCGGAAACAAATAGGTATTATAGTATATATCAAGATTGTAGATACTCAACGTTTCGCACTCTGTTGAAAGAGGCATCTTCAGGACTAAGTATCAAACCAAGTGCTCAGAAGATACTGCTGGTTGAGGAATTTGAGGGAATTGTTTAAGGATTGCTGTCCACGTATCCGAACCAGCATTTGGGCTTGAGGTTGTGTGACTCAAGGATTTGTTGTTCAAATGCCTCCATAAAAATGTTGGCAACAACAGAACTGGTTGGAAGTACGTGGAAGTCACGCACCTACCATGACAGCGTAATAGGAAGGCTGGTTATCAGATGTAAGGAGTTGGGTAATAATGGTGATGGTATCCTGGATTGGAACCCTGGTCAATAAGGATGAGAGTGGTGTCGCCTTTGTCAGGTTTAAGGATGACGATGTCAGTGTTGGATTTTAGGAATTTGAGAGGAGATAGTTCGGTGTGATTTGGTTAATAGTTAGGCAGAATAAATAATACAAAAACAACAACAAACTACAAAAAAAAACGGCAATAGTAGAAACGAGAAAGTAACGAGAATTTATGAATACTGACAAGCAAGTGCGTAAATTGCTATAAAACAAACTGGAAACAACAACAACAAAAATATCGCAAAAATAATAAAATACAATCTAACAGTGCTGACAACAATAAAATACAATTACAATTCAAAAACTTACTGCTTTCGCGCAAGTAATTTACAAACTTGACAATTACGGACGGTTTGCCGTTTTTCTCAGGACAAACGACATGACATCTATCAATTTTCAACCATTCAGGCTCTCATAGCATTTTCCTGAATAAATTCAGCACACTCTGCTCTTTTGTCTTTAGCGACCACTGGTCTTCGTACTTTGCTTTCAGCTGTTTATTTTCTTTTTCCAGATGTTGATTATTTTCTTCGTACAGCATTAACTTATCGTGGAAGGCCTTTTCCAATTTGTGTAATTTTCGTAGAGATCTTCGATAGAAAATTGTAGTCCTCCATGAGCTCCTTTAGACATTCCTTGATAAATTCTTTCTTCTCTTGTGATTGGCGAGTCATCTTGATTGCTCTAAACACTACACTTGAAACACTCTTGTCACAACATGTTTTTTTATAATATAATCCAACTGACAGATTAAATTTAACGATTTTTCTACAATATCCCATCAACATACTTTTTCAATCGTTTCATCTCTAGTAATCTATAAACCTTTACCCTAAACCATGTTTAAATAAAATTGAAAACGTAAACTTTCTAGCGACTCCGCACCATAATCCATCCTAAACTTGCTTGATAATCTTCTAACTTCATACTAGAAGGGAGGTCCTGAAACGGCCTAACAAATGCCCTGTAATAAAGTATGACAAATTTTCGATTGGTCGGAGCGCCAGCCGTCCCAAGTACAAGGGACAGGCCGCAAGAGGGCGCGGGCGGTCGTTCCCACACATTAGACATGTGTGAGCGGGTGTCCCATCCCTCTTACCACCCCCATCCCCTAAACCGAATGGAGAACAGTAACTTTAGCGTCTCGGATGGTGGTACGTGATAACCCGTTCAGAGAGGGCGACCGGAGCGACGCGCATATTCGGGGTTCTTGATATCTCCGATGATATACGAGATAGGCCTCTGCTACTCGCTGCGCTCCTCGAAATGGGCCTAAGATGAACTTCGATAAATTTAGAGTGGCGCGAATAATATTACGTTCTATATTTTATTACATGGTAATATCCGGTGGTTTCGTGAGGATGTGCGAATACGCGCGATAACCCTTTGTTATTGTATTGGGGTGGAAGGAAATTTAATTAAAAATTAATGTCTTTTATGGTTGCTGGTAGCTATATTTAACTTCTTTGGCTCAAACGCGCTAACGCTGAGGACTTTTGACACTTCATTTATAATGACTAAATGAAGCTTGCTGGTAATTAGTCAGCAGGGAATTGCTTAAATGACTGGACTATTATAGCCTCTTAAGCTTTAGCTGCCTGTAATTTATTTTAGGGGCTAGTTCACTGTAAATTTTATTATTTTGGATTTAAGCAGTTTGAGGGATCAAGTTGATCAGTATCATATATTTTTATGACTAGGTACAGGGTGGGCCAAATTCGATGTTACTATAGGAGATTTCGGCAACTATAAGAGATATCGAAAAATGAGTAAGGTTGTTGTGTCGTCTTTTTTCGAGAGAAACTCAATGGTGAAAACCAAAATTAGCTATCGTCTTTTGTTTTCGAGTTATAACACAAAACTCGATTTTTAGCTATTTTGATACTGGTCGATATCTTTGTTGTTTGTTAAATCAGACGAATGATATTTGCACGTTCTTCAGGGACTTTTTCGATTAGAATTTAGTGGAATTCACAGATTTTAAATATCTCTAATAGTTTTGTAGATATAACATAAAGTTGTGTTTTTTTCAATGGAAACCATAGCTGGCTATGACTGAAATAAATAGAGCCTTTTTTCCTCTTTTCAACGATATATAACATGCTGGTCCAAAATATTCAAAAAGTAACGTTTTATTGAATAACATGAAATTAGTATATATCAGAGACATTATGATTATTGTCTTCGAGATTTCTTTGAGTAGGCGTATGTCACTAGTAGTTTAACACTACTAATTAGTGACTTAGTATTGAATTTGCATTCTTTTGAATATTTATTTCAATTAAAAGTTACGAAATGCCGTATGAATCATATGAAAAATACGTAATGATCGAATGCCTTATTCAAAGTAATAACACTGCTGAAATTGCATCCAAAACATACTTCAATCGTTATCTAGAAAGAACACAACCTCACAAATCTATTTTTTGAGATTAAAAGAAAATCTCATCAATCACGGGTCATTTAGTATGCCGACCCAAACATTGCCATATTGAAAATGCTGAAGAAGCTGCCACCAACACAGTTGCAAATCCCTCAACTTCAAGTCGTGAAATAGAAACTGACTCTTCAGCATACCAATCCATACCACAATGTTCGGCTTTTGGCATATTAATCAACCCGTAATTGATGAGATGGTCTTTTAATCCCAAAAACAAGTTTGTGCGGTCGTGCACTACCTGGATAACGATTGAATTATGTTTCGGATGTTATATCACAATTATTGTCATTACTTTGAATAGAGCATTCGATTATTGCGCATTTTTCATACTATTCAAACGGCATTCCGTAATTTTCAATTAAAATAAAAGAATGAAATTTTACTAGTTTCACTGCTTAGTAGTGTCAAACTACTAGTTACATCCGCCTACTCGGAGAAATCTCGCAGACAATAAATATAATTTCTCTGATATATACTAATTTCATGTTATTCAATAAAACATTACTTTTGGAATATTTTGGACCGGCATGTTATATATCGTTGAAAAGGGAAAAAAAGGCTCTATTTATTTCAGTCATAGCCAGCTATGGTTTCCATTTAAAAAAACACAACTTTATGTTATATCTACAAAACTATTAGAGATATTTAATATCTGTGAATTCCACTGAATTCTAATCGAAAAAGTGCCTGAAGAACGCGCAAATATCATTCGTCTGATTTAACAAACAACAAAGATATCGACAAGTATCAAAATAGCTAAAAATCGAGTTTTGTGTTATAACTCGAAAACAAAAGACGATAGCTAATTTTGGTTTTCACCATTGAGTTTCTCTCAAAAAAAGACGACACAACAACTTACTCATTTTTCGATATCTCTCATAGTTACCGAGATCTCCTATAGTAACATCGAATTTGGCCCACCTGTACATAGTCTCAAGTAAAATCTAGCAAAAGAATTAATAATTAATCAAGGTACTCAGAAAAATGAAGCTAGAAATTGTTACATGTTGTACGTCAAATTGTAAGTTATTAGTCGGTTAGTCACCGTCTACTGCTCTGTAATTTAAATTTAACTATTAGCATTTTGTCTTCCCGGAAATATGTACGAAAAAATGTTTATTATATGTTTACAAAATATATTGTGGCATGACTTTCTTTCATACATCAAATTGTAGGTAATTAATCGGTGTAGTCACCCATGAATGAAGCGCGTAGACAAACAACCGATAAATAATATTGTAGTTATGTCAAAATGGAAAAATGTATGATAACTTTTAGGAGGACTGTCTGTAGGAATAAAAAATTCTTGTGTTGCATCTTGCGGTGCGCCTAACCGCGGTATTTATTCAGACGGCAAAACATCGAAAAGCAAGACGTCGTCCGACACGCAAGATAAATTTTAAACGCTTGTTTTCCCGCTTTATGCGGCCGTATTTCAGAATTATTTCGGTCCTATCTTTTTTATTCCGCGCGTCCCGCGCACCGCATGATATATTCCCGGCCAAGAGCAATATATTACCGATGAAATTTTGCTTGTTTATACTTTGGTTTAGTTTAGCGCCAGTTTGGTAACTTTAGTTCGGAGGGACTTGTGTGCATGTGTATACATTAGTTACATTAATGCATCTCTCAGTGAGCACGCGGTAAAGAAACTACGAGGAGTACATCTTATTTAGGAGAGTGGTGGCAGATAGCTAAAGTAATCTTTCCGTTTACGTACGGTTTCCGGGGAAGTTCGCTCTTTGAAATAAAGTTCTCTTGGTAATTAAAGAGCAGTTTTGCACAAACTTTTATGTTAGGCGTGTACAATGTACATGAAGAACATTAAGCAAACCATTATACCCAAATAATTGCCTAGTCTAACCAGTTATCATAATACAAAGTAAGAAGATTCTAAATCATGATTATAAATGACCAGTTTTTAGCAGTTTAAAAAGCCATAGAATAACACTTTATAATAATTCGTGGTGCCCGCTTTTTGGAAGTGTATTCATATTTTTCCTTTCGCGTATTTTATCGTGCCGGATTTTCTTTATACAGTCGATGACGTCGAAAACCTTTACCGAAAGCGTCGTCGTAGCCTCCTCCGATACATAAAAGCGGGCGAGCTCGTTGTTAAAGGCGCGCCAAATCTGCATATGAAGAGCTCGGAGGAGTATACAGTATATACACACACCGACATCAGAATGCATGGAGAACCTAAAATATTTTTTAAGTGTCTCCATATCCGATACTCGTATGGGATCAGCTAGGACCGAAAATGGTAATGAATACGTGAGATGCATATAAAGTTTCCAATACAAATACAATCTGCTGTAATTTTTTTTTATTTTAAGCTTGTATTTTAAAGTTTGTGCTTATCTGAACTGCTGAAAGTATGTTTATAATTGAATCGACGAGTTCGAAAACAGTACAAGTCCAAAATTGGTCATTTTGACCTGAAATAGCCAAAATGTTCACTATGATTTACCCTATCGAATAGACCTAAAGAGGATGCTTAGGCGAAATATACAAGTCCAGAACAGTGCTTTTTTGCTCCCTCATGCAACGCGTTTCTACTCAGTTTCTATTGATATATCAGTCGTAAACATTAGCGAACTTCGTAATTTGCATTCAAATCGTTGTTGAGGTACGCCGAAGTAATCAATATGAATATCAATATCAAGAACATAAATAATATTAAAAAAAGTCCTCAAGTATGTATATCATGTATATCATACTCTATCATCAAATCGTTGTTGAGGTACGCCGAAGTAATCAATATGAATATCAATATCAAAAACATAGATAATATTAAAAAAAGTCCTCAAGTATGTATATCATGTATATCATACTCTATCATATCGCCATATACAGGATTAGTCAAAATTACCGGAACACCTAAGTAATTTTCCAACCTTAAAGAATTTCAAAAAATTTTTCAAGTACAGGTTGTTTTACTTTAAACAATCTATCGTTTAAATATATTTTTAATATACAGGATGTTCATCTTATTCTGGATATCTGGTAACCTTTCCTTTTTCAAACAGAACATCCTGTATAGTTTTACATTTTTTTTAATTCTAAGATTAATTCTAAAAATCTTTTGTATGATTTTCTTTATAAAATGCATTATTTATGAATTATGAGCAATTAATCAAAAATAGACTAAATTACGGAAAAACCTAAATAACTCTCCAACTGAAAAAAAATTCTAGCTTTAAACACACTATTGTTTATTCTGGAAATTTGGTAACTGATAGCACATCCTGTATATTTATATATTTTTTAATTCTAGGATTAATTCTTTTGTAGAAATTATTTCTTTAATACCACCAATTTTTTGGTTATAAGCAATTAATCAAATCTCCTGGACTTGAAATTAAAAATATTTTCTCACATACATACACATTTCTTTTTATTTGGTAGCTTGAATATTTAATTTAATTCTATTTCATAGTTTAGTTATGTTATCTTCATTTTTTATTTTTTAGCCGTTAATGATCGATTTATTGCTCATAACTCAAAGATGATGCATTTAAAAAAAATGATTATTACAAAAAATCTTAGAATTAATGTTAGAATTAAAAAATGTAAAATATACAGGCTGTTCTATTAGAAAAGGAAAAGTTTACCAAATTTCCAGAATAAAATGAACACCTGTATACTGAAAATATATTTAGACGGTAGCTTGTTTAAAACCAAAAAACCTTTGTTTGAATTTTTCTTTGAAATTCTTTACGGTTGAAGAATTACTAAGGTGTTCCGGTAATTTTCACTCACCATGTATAATTCGATAATAATTCGATTGAATTTATTTTGAGAATCTGACATGACATTTTTAATTATCAATCTTCAAATATTACGGGAAATAAGTTTCATGCAAATCCAAGATTTTTTACATTTTTGGGCGCCATATTGACTACGCCATTTTGAATTTTGAAAATTGAACATTGGATTTGGAGTCTAGGATCTTCAAATATGGCAGCAAATAAGCTACATCAGCACCCGACATCTTTTTAAATTTTCTAGTCGTCATCTTGAATCTGCCATCTTGAATTTGAAAAATATGACAACGGGTTTGGAATCAGAAAGCCAAAAACACTACACATCATAATAAAAATAATATTTAAATGCTTTAAATAAACAAATATTGTTAAAAATGTACGCTGTCTTTCCGTCGAGTTCAAAAACAGTACATATCCTTGATGTTTGTTTGAATCATAGCTCTGCATTTAATGCAAATATAAATAAAATATGTAATACATTTAATTCTCTGTGAACTACTTTATATTTTGGCACAAAATGGCTAACTGCTATACTATTCAAGATATTGCAGCAAGAAAAACTATTTTGTTAATTTTCTCAGCACTCACTTGTTGAACTTGTACTGTTTTCGAACCGACCGATTCAATTGTTTTTGTAGCATTTACAGCAATTCTTTAATAGATCTTGAGTTCTTTACTCATAGTTAATCTGAAAATTTATAACTAATAAAAAATCATAAAAGAATTGTGCCTCATTCACTTAATCGCAAAACTAAAAATACCACATTGTAGCGGACATAATTTACTACCATAATAATTCTGGAACTTATACGAGAAAATGAACGGTTAATTTAATACAATCAATTATAGTTGATTCAGCTAATTTTTGGCAATTCCACGTCAACCGATTGTCTGACATTAGAACGGACATTTCTAATGTCAACCGACAATCGTTTGACAACCGTTTGACATTATAACGGGCGTTTCTAATGTCATCTGACCGGTTAACGTGAAATCGCAAAAAAATACTTCCATAAATTATACAAAATTAATATGTTAATTAATAGTTTAATATGTTAATACGGAAACCATAAGCTGTGGATTGATATCAGCTTCATCCGCTGTATTTGATCTTCTTTTTTCTTGAATTTGAACACAATAACCTTACGTAATGTGCGTTTTCTAAGACCGGGTTCATATCCATCGCAAAGAAAACAAAAGTTATCAATATTACCTAATTTATCGAACATTTCCTATTGTAAAGCCAAAAAATATGTATGCTGCCATAGAGGCTGTCAAAATCATTAAGAAAAATTAAAGGGATGCCATTTAAAAAAATAGTTTAAACCTGTGTTCTTACCGTTCTGGCTTGCATGACCACCGCATTAGAGTGTTTCTCTCTCACTGATTGCAACGCGGAATAACACAACGATGGATGATGATGGAAGATAATAATTATAATAGCCGGCATCAATTCATAATTAGAACACACATCGTCATACGCCGGATATGGCCCAACGGATTATATCCGAATTACGCCATTATTTGGTTGATCATTTAGTGAGATTACTGACCATGATCCGCTACAGTCATATTTTATGTTTCCTGCTGTCCATCGAGCAAAATAACTCCTTCTCGGTAAGAAGAACTTAGCTATTCGTTTTCTTATGGTATAAACCGTTGTTTTTCTCTTTTGTTTTTTTGATTTGTTTCTTTTTTTTTTTAGTTAATAAAAGGATATGTCAAGATATTGGACGCTATAGACTGCGACGGTTTCGAAAACAAGCAGTTGCGTCTGGATCTAATAATTCAGGACTACGAGGACGCGTCGCACGCATTCTTGTGGAACGTATCCCTCGGATTTACGTTAAACGATCAGATCAGGATGAGTGTATGGGGGATGGAATTGACAAACGGCCGTTGGCGCCGCGATAAGATTTACTTGAGCGATGGCGCCCTGTGCGATATTGTGGATAGCTACTTAGTGCGTAGGCGGCAGACATCAAGAAGAGGTGGAGTACTGCCAGACACCTCGCGGGCGGCTTTTTGTCCCGCGCGCCCCGGTTTATACCGATTTTACGAGTCCGCGCCCGACGACTTCAACGAAATTCAATTTCCCGTCCAAATGCTCGGATTCATAAAACTCGAAATGGAGTTAAAACGACTCGACGAGGTACTGGCGTGCATCGAATTCGGATTGGTCACCACGCCGACTGCACGACGAACGATTTCGCATTCTGTCCGATCACGAACCGCTGCAGTGGAATAACAAGATGTAAACTGCCCTGTAATAAAGTCGCAACAAAACTATCTGATTGTAGAAAATTGGATTCGGATAGGGGAAGCATCAAACTCTTATTGCATTGTGACTTATTATAGTATCGAATTCGAGTTATTGTGGACTCAAATCTACAATGTCCCTTAAGTACTTTCTAATTTATATTCAATACTTCTTATATTTATTGGTACTAGTTCTTGTGATATTTTGCTCTGTTAGGCAGTTTGATGTAAAATATTTAAAGGGTTGCAAAAAAGGAGACCTAGAAACCTCAGCCAACACATCTTATACTATGTGTTCCATTTAAAAACTCAAGAAGAAGCCGTGAAAATCTGTTTACTTGTGAACATTTTGCGCTGAAACCACACTTTCGAACAAGATTGAGAACGGTATTGATATTCAGCACAGAAAACAACCGACAATTTCTATTTACTGTCATTATTAAGTAATTAACTAAAATTAATTAGTTTCTAAATGGGTTATTTTTCAATACCCAATAGGGTATTTGACTGTATTAAAAATATGGCTTGGATTATAGTCATCTTAATAGATTACAGTTTAAGAAAACTATTTGTTGTTACCTTTAAAAAAAAGTCTCCAGTAACGTCATTGGTTAGTACGCCTAGAGCGCGTTCGGTTTGTCAGGGTAGGGTATGGGGAGAGCAATGCTCAGATAACCTGGATCGGCTGTCTCTGTCTTATATGCAGATAAACGCCGTATGACGTTAGTCCGCCTATTATGCAGCGCGTCACTCTCACCGTACCCTACCCGATTATCCGAACGCGCTCTTATGCTTCTCCCGCTTGAATTTAATAGCACTAAAGTGCCATGTAAGCATAACTTTGTAGGTTAGAATAGCCCTAACCTTAAGCTGTCAGATCAGATAATACCTGGTTCGAAAATGCGATAGATAACTTATTCTAGTCAGTTTTACTTATGTCGAAGTAATCTTCACAACAAAAACACTTGTATTGGCCGCTGTTTATTTCATTTGGATTTCTACGAGCCAACCACTTTCTTCGCAGTTTCAAATCTTGCGGAACAGCTACAAATAGTTTATCCGGAGTTTCTCTTGACGTATTTCTGCGTTGTGGATTGATACACCAATTATAACCAAGTTTTATGTAGAAATTGTGAAAACAACACATCATACAACACAATTACCAAACGGCGACGATGCCGATGCTGACAGACCATATGGGCTGATTTGACATCTACTATCGCGTGACGTCACAGAACAGAAAGTATCGTTTTGGCGGGACTTTTTGTGATTCAATTTTTAACGCTGATTTTTATGAAATATTGAGGACATAATTACGAGAAATAATGCATTTACTACAATGTAGAGTGAAGGAATAAACACACTAAGATGGTTTTCTAATAATAGTCAAATACCCTATTCAAACTATTATCCCAATTCAGAATTACGAATGAAGTTCTTTAGATATTTTGGTGTTTTTGTTATTCTGAATAAAAATCCGGACCAAAGGTGAACAAAGCTAGTCGAGATCCATTTATTTGGTTTTTGTGCGTGACCGCATGAACCACATTAAGAACGACAACAACAACACTTTCAGAAAGCGACAAACTTTCACGACTGTTAACCTAAAAGTACAAGGTTTATGGTTTAGTTTAGTAATAATTTGACGTTTATAGGTCCCGGGTTGGTTTGCCATACCTTTGCAAAAATGGCAAAATATGCTTACAAATGTAATATTAAATTGTTAATATCCTGAGTTGAATTGGTTTGAAAGTAACTAAAGTTGATCGCAGCCAAAATACATTAAATCAGTTGCTATCTACAAAACGTATTCGAATGAAACAATAAACAATACACAACATCAAACAGGTGTCCGTGATCCGTTTCAAAGCGTTCTGGAGTTTCTCGAGTTCGATCGGAACTTCATTTTCGCCCGTAACACACAAAGTTGCAATCAATCCGAAATCCGTGCGAAATTCGAACGACCTCAAGTCTCAAAGAGTCAGCGAACAACCGTTGAGTGCGCGCCCGCTCTCCATAAATGTAAGAGAGACTAAAAGTCCATGAATAGTTTTGCGATTTCGCCGGAACGTTCTTCACGCCTCGACAATTCGAATTCGATTCAATAGAAGAGCGCCCGTTGCTTGCTCGCCCGCCTACGGTTATGTATGTCCGCTTGCAGGCAATGCGGCACTCCGATTCGGCGCAAAAATGTTGTATTTAGAGTTGGCGAAAATGTGATTCGTGCCGCTCGTACGATGTCACTATATGTATAGCGAGTAGCGGAATTGCATGTATTATTAATTTAGTCGATTTGCTAGGGCTGGGGAGTATTTTCTGTCGCGACAAAGGTGGTACTTCTTTAAATTGAATTACGGTCTAGCTGCTAGGTAATACCGGAAGGTACAACTCAAATATGAGCAAAAGTTTTGAACTCATTTTTAAAGGAAAAATGTCTGATAGAAATACAAATTGTATACCTGTACATGTGACTCGGAAAAGACGGAGTCTTACTGCAAAACTGGACAGTTCTTTTTAATGGCAACCCATTATTTTTTCTTTACTGATTTTGGTCGATCTATTAGTTGTATTAGTGGCAACGGAAACATTTTATGGCATCAGCAAATCATTTTGGTCTCAGCTGTAAATGCTGCAAATCTTATTTAATTGAAAGTATTAATTTATCTCTTGATCATATATGTTACGGTCATAGGGATAAATAGGTTATTATTAATAATTACCGGTTATTATTAATAATAGCCAAGTGGCGAGGTTAAAGTGAAGAATTTATCACATGAACCGGCTATTATTAATAATTTCCAGCATGCTGTGGTCAATCTGATATATTTCAATTCGATATTGCATTAAGGTGATGCAACAATACAAAAGAGCCTCAGATTTGGAATTCTGTTAGTATCTACACAATCGCCACACAACGAATCTATTCACTGAGTTTTCAGTGTTGGGCCTTTAGTGACGTTAGTCCTGACTAACTTTAGTTACTACTCATGACTAAAATAAGGAAGATTATCAAAACGAGACTAAAAGATGCCAATCCATACTAATTGCATGCACGAGTGTGTAACTCTTTGGGTCATGCTTATTTGCGCAATTCTTAAAAGCTAAGTAAGTAATAAATTAGAAACTCGGTTTGTATTGTTCTGCCAGTGCATACGTACATAGTGCTTCTGTATTTTGCAATGCGTGGCAAGAAAATTTATTTTTATTTATAACTTAATATTTATTATCTTTTTAATACAAAACTTTAAAAAATGTTCTATATTTAATTTTGAATACAAAAGTCCTTCTAGACCTTTATTTTTTATAGGACGTTATCCTCTTTTGTTTTGTTCACAAATGTGAACTGTACCTGTATTTTATTCTTATTTTATTATTTACTATGAATATTGTTTGTTTTTGATTTGTAAGTGCATAAATGTGATACAGATTTTATTTGAGTTACCTACTGTTAATTTTATTTATTAAGAATATATTTTATTTTTAAACTGATTCCTGGACTTGAGAATTATCGTGTTTTTGTTATTGTTATATTTTTTATGTATTTAAAAGTCTTTTTTTTGTTGGTGATAAACACTTTTATAATAACTGCCTTATAAATAGATTATATCCGTCAGATATTAGATATGCTTACGGTAGGTATAGGTAATGGACAACCTCGTATTGGGAAGATTGGGGCAAATTGTTACAATGTTTAATCTTTTATTTATAAAATAGTACTTTATTGTCAAACCAAAAGTAAAAATACCGTGTTAGGAACAGAACCATACAAAACTCATTTGTGCGGTGCAATTTATGTAAAAACACCTATGTAAACTAGTCTCGCCTATTCTTGCATGTATTTGCATGAAAATACAATATTGAAAAAATTAATTTTAAATGCGCAAAATTTCAAGATAATTGGGATTTGAGAATTTACTTAATAAATTGTAATTGTACATTTACAAAAAACTACCCACATGCATTAAATATAAAATGGGTGTTATTGATAATAAAATGGTTAACTTTTTTGAACACTGTATAAAATGTTCTTTTTATGTTTTCGTCATTGAGCCGTGCTTGGGTGTATACCAAATATCATTACCAATTATATCTAAAGTACAAGGGAGACAAAAGAAAACATTCTGTACTATCAATGTTTTGTATTATTCGTAATTTTGGTCATAGGGCTAGCCGTACTGATGATTTGCGTCGAGTAAATAAATATAATAGCTTACATAGTAATCAAAATAATTTAGCTTCTTTGAAGACTGTATACAAAAGATCTTTTGTAAAAAGTAACGTTTTTATCACTTTTACCGTGCCCGTTAGGAAATTATTAATAATAGTCGGTCCATGTGATTATTTACGTGTTTCTAATCACATTGACCAAATGATGCGGTTATTATTAATAATACCCGGTAATTATTAATACAAACCACATTTATCACTTTAACCGTAACATATAGACCAGTTAATAGAGAGAATCCGTAGATGTATTGTGATGTGTTTTCGACTCGCAAATATCATATCATTACATAATTTGGTATAAACAAAAAAACCTCTAAAAATCATGTTTTTTTCTTCTTTTGCTTGTAAAAGCTGAACCCATGGAGCAATATTGATGCTGTCAAGAGACGTAGAATGTCCAAATCAAAAGACGAAAAAAAATGAGCTCTACACGGACTCGATCGGATTAATATTAACGGAGAAAATTCAGAAAACTCAGAAATATCTACGTTTCTTCAAAAATTCATAACTCCGCCATTAAGTTGTAGCGCAGGACTTTAGCGAGAAAGTAGCAATTGATGGGTACTTTGAGTCTCCAGGCGTTGTCCGATGATTAGCTTTTGCACAATTGCAATTTGAATTTTTTTATGCAATTTCTTTCGGCGAGCCTGGATACGTCGGAGGTGGTCCGATTTTAATTTTTTTAGCGGATTTCGAAAGTAGAAGTATTGCGCTACAAAGAAGTTGCGAAGACATGAATTTTTGAAAAAAAGCGCAGATTTTTCCGGGTTATCCGAATTTTCTCCGTTAATACTAATCCGATCGAGTCCGTGTAGGGCTCATTTTTTTCGTCTTTTCATACTCTACAATTCGTCTAAGATTGCTCCATCGGTTCAGCTTTTACCAGCAAAAAAAAAACGAAAAAAACACGTTTCTTTTAGGTTTTTTGTTTATAAAAAATGATATTTGCCAGTCAAGAACACATCACAATACATCTACAGACTATTCCGCGTGACCTGCTACCGTCCGCTTCCTGATACTATTTTTGTCACGAACTCAAGTCATTTTTTGCTCTATTGCATAGTTTAATAATAAAATAAATCAGCAAGCCGGAAATCAAACATGACATCAAACCCAACAAACTAAAATTACACCTCTATAGCCACCAAATATCCCTGAGGATTTTTTGCTTTCAGGCCAAACAATCCCGCGAAAGTGTTGCCCATAAATCCAAGAAAAGGGGGAAACGAGTAGTAAACATCCCTCTATAAGGACTTTATGGTAACTACATAGTAAAAGCGGATAAGTATAAATAGGATTAGGACGTAGTACGAACAAGGCCTGAGCCTAATGCGTAAGGCGATTTAATTAAAGCGAATCGGCCGCGGAAATGCGTAGAGTATGATTAGTTTTCCTTTTTGTTTCACGAGCGAGGATTTTGAGGATAGGCTTACGACGCCGCGCCGTCCTAAAATTTTATAGTGCATGTACGCGCCCTAATAACGCTCCGCTGTTTGTCATCCGTGACGTACAATAAACAACATGTTACGTATGTTGGACAAACTGCCTCAGATCAGTCGGCAATAGATTACGGTGCCTCTCTGAACTTGTCACACGCCGCACATATATCACGTAAGGATATGTACACTCACGTATAGTACCGTTTGATATATTGTCGCGTAATGCATCTAAAAATGATTTTAGATGCAGGTGTGCACACAGTGTATCGCGATAAACTATATGGAACATAGTTTCACATTTTTGTGGCGGCGCAGGGAGATTTTGATAGAATAAACAATAATCTTGTATTTCTTTTATTTTATCCATCAGTTTGCAAATGATATCTACCCACAATAGAAATACGTTCTTTTTTCGCGAATTTGAACGAAAATATTACTGTACGTTTGAGAGATTATAGATGGGAGATATTACGAATTTGATAATGTTTTCGTGCAAATTCGTGACAAAAAAGTATTTCCTACGTAGGTAGATGTCATTTGTAAAGAGATGGATAAAATAATTAATATATTTTGATGAAACTTTATGTTGTACTTTCTTGAACTTCTCATTTTCGTTTGGTGTACGAAGACCTTTGGGTCTGACTGTATATCACGTAAGGATATCGGAACACCTAAATAATTCTCCAATCGTAAGAAATATCAAAAAAATTGTTCAACCAAAATTTTTTGGCTTTAAGCAAGCTATCGTCTAAATATATTTTCAATATACAAAGTGCTACAGAGTGCAGAGTGCTTCTCTGCCCTTGGTGGATATGCTCCTTCAAGGTTAGCCGTTATTTCTGAAATACCCTGTACTATTAGCGTATGAGTAGAGACAATCAGGCGAGTGGACAATCAATACAACAAAGTTCACTGTTTATTGTATTTATTGTCTATAATTTTCTTCCATATTCGAGAATTTAGGGTTAAAGATAGTTTAAACAACCGTGAATATTTTTTTTTATTAAAGCAATGATAAATATCTAGGCTTCTAATTGTTTTTATCGATGAATTTAATGTTCTGAAGTTCCGTTTTTGCAAGATATTATGATAATATCTTGCCACCTCTTTGGCATACCTTCTGGTATGGGCATGACTAACCGTATTTAGCATTAATCACTTTAATTCCATCAGTAAACTTTGTTGTCTGATTATATAAATACATAGGTGCTTCTTATCATTATGTCCAACTATCGCCAATATATTTCGTACATATTCCAATAAATAACATATGAAATCATCGATAAACTCACCTTTATACAACACGGGATTCATACATAACCGATATTCTCCGTAATACCGCATAAATTCACTTAAAAATCTGCGAAAACATCAGCAATCACATTCTACACACGTTTACAACCATTTCGCAATATACGTCGACATTTCTCCGGCAATAAATCCGATACAAATCAGGAGAAAATGAATATCTTCACTCTACGCCGCAAATTTTTCCATACGGTGACGAAAAAACGGCCGGGTTGTTGACGTTGCTAGGCAACGCGCACCGGCTACTGAGCTAGGTACCCTTCTAACTATGTATTGCCGCCACGCGACCCAGCATGCTGCGACTACTAGATGTGTTATTGTTATTAGCGCGTAGTACTGTAATAGGTGCGTATAGGAATTTTTTGTTGTGATAGATGCTTTTTGGTACGTGTTATGTATAATGTGAATTCTTCATTATAATTTGAACGTTATGTATAGTCTATTTAAATAGTAACATACCATTTTCAAGTTAAAATTGTCATTATATACAGGTTAGCCAAAATTACCGGAACACCTAAATAATTCTCCAACCGAAAGAAATATCAAAAAATTGTTCAAACAAAAATTTTTTGGCTTTAACCAAGCTATCGTCTGAATATATTTTCAATATACAGAGTGCTCATTATATTATAGAAATTCGGTAACCTATCCGTTTTTTAAATAGAACACCTATATATTATTATATTTTGTTTATTCAAAGATTAATTACCTAAGAAATTAATTAACTCAGAATTTTTTATAGGAATCATATTTTCATAAAACGCTTTATTTTTTATTTATATGCTATTAACCAAAAATAGCCAAATTGCCGGAACACCTTAATAATTCTCCAACTGTAAAAAAAATCAAAAAATGTTTCAAATAAAAAATTTTTGGGTTTACAACCTCTCGTTCAAATATATTTTTAATATACTGGGGCTTCTTTTATTATGGAAATTTGCAAACCTTTCCTTTTTCTAAAAGAACACCCTGTCCATTTGACATTTTTTTAATGCTAAGATTATTTCTAAGAAAAAATAAAAAATGAAGCGAAATTAAATATTATATTAAATAGAATTAAATGTTCAAACTGTCACATTAAAATAAATGTGTATGTATGTGGGAAAAAAGAACACCCTGTCCATTTGACATTTTTTTCATGCTAAGATTATTTCTAAGAAAAAATAAAAAATGAAGCGAAATTAAATATTATATTAAATAGAATTAAATGTTCAAACTGTCACATTAAAATAAATGTGTATGTATGTGGGAAAATAGTCTAAATTTGAAGTTCAGTAGTTTTGCCTAATTGCTCATAACTCAAAAATAATGCATTTTCAAAAAAACTTATTTCCATAAAGTGTTCTTAGAATTAATCTTGGAATTAAAAAAATTAAAATTTACAGGCTGTTCTATTAGAAAATGGAATAGTTTGAAAATTGCCATAATAAAACAAACTCACTGTATATTAGAACTATATTTAAACGAGAGGTTGTTTAAGCCCAAAAAACTTTTATTCAAAAATTCTTTCGAGTTTGTTTGCGGTTGGGGAATTATTTAGGTGTTTTGACTATTTTTGGTTAATAGCTTCTAATTAAAAAATAATGCATTTTATAAAAAAGTGATTCGTATAAAAAATTCTCCGGGTTATCCGAACGCGCTCTTATGCTTCTCCCGTTTGAATTTAATAGCACTAAAGTGCCATGTAAGCATAACTTTGTAGGTTAGGTTAGCTCTAACCTTAAGCTGTCAGATCAGATAATACCTGGTTCGAAAACACGATAGATAACTTATTCTAGTCAGTTTTACTTATGTCGAAGTAATCTTCACAACAAAAAACACTTGTATTGGCCGCTATTTATTTCATTTGGATTTCTACGCGCCAACCACTTTCTTCGCAGTTTCAAATCTTGCGGAACAGCTACAAATAGTTTATCCGGAGTTTTTATTGACGCATTTCTGCATTGTGGATTTATACACCATTTATAACCCATTTTTATGTAGAAATTGTGAAAACAACACATCATACAACACAATTACCAAACGGAGACGATGCCGATGCTGACGGACCACATGGGCCGATTTGACATCTACTATCGGGTGACGTCACACAACAGAAAGTATCGTTTTGGCGGGACTTTTTGTGACTCAATTTTTAACGCTGATTTTTATGAAATATTGAGGAAATAATTACGAAAAGTAATGCATTTACAACGTAGAGTGAAGGAATAAACACACTAAGATGGTTTTCCAATAATCGTAAAATACCCTATTATTTAGGTGTTCCGGTAATTTTGGCTAATCCTGTATAATAGAGGATAGTTTTTTTCATTTTGGCGGCGGCGCAGGAACATTTTGATGGAATAACCGATTATCGTGCATCTCTTTTTTTTATAAACGGTTTCCTGTTGGGATTTTGTGACCTCATATCTCGTCTACATCCGTCAGACGAATTTTTAGAATTTCGCATGAAATACGCGTCATGCAGTCGTAGTGTTCAGTGTACCGTATGTGTTTTACGGCAAATGGAAGGTATTAGCGACCATTGGCGATTCGTTGAGATTTTGCATTGGACGGACGCGACGCGACCGGTACGTAGTCGTACTTTATATGCGTTTTCAGCGTTCCATTTGATATCGTGTGGCAGAGTAACAGCGGTAGTAGAGTAGTAGTAGTACGGTAGAGAGTATATCCGGCGGACGACACTGACAGGTGGATGTATAAAAGTACTCCTACAATGTGTGCGCAGTGCATAATTTTACAGAGGGCGAAACGTGTGAAATACGCCGCACTGTTTCAGATTAAAATTTATGCGCGGCCTGTCAAACGCAGAAAGCATAGCCGGGCGCTCTCGCAAATTGTATATGCGTATATTATACACTAACCGCGCCCGGGCGACTTCCAAGGCATACTGTGTGATGTAGTTCGCAGATTCCAGACAACCCTTTTGTTATATACCTGCCTAATATTGCAATTTTTAGACTGTTTAGAAAAAGCTGGGAAAAACTGAAATAAACTGAATGCTTATAGTTGAATTATTGACAAAGTGGCCGGTAAAACACAGATTTCTATCTTAGTTTGGAAACATCAAATTGCCTTTGTCAAGAAAACTGTCCTCATGCCTTTGTTGATACTGCCTCTCATAAGAAAGACACTCATTATCATGATTTAAACGATATTAGCAACAAAGTATAAATAGTGACGAACGGATTAATCATTGCAACTATATTTGAATTACATTCCATAAAATCGAACAAATAGAACAAATGGAATTCCATATCTTAGTTACAGAAAAATATTTATAACTTTTATCAAATAGTGTTCACCATTTGTCTGATATACGAAATTGTGAGTGAAAAACTTCCAAATGACGATATTATATAGATTATAGAGCACCGACTGGAGGAAATTTATATTTGGTTGGCTATGTAATTAAAATGATTATAATTTTTTCAAAAAATTTTTGTATAACTTTCCGTCACACACCAAATTATAGGTTGAGGTGTGCCTTCATTTGAACATGGAATATACATTTCGGTGTTCTGCTTCTGCATAATTTTCTACCATTAGTTGGATTCAAGTTGGTAAAACGTTAGTGCTTTAAATGTACAAAGTTTCAAATACGTAGTAATTATTAAAGTCAGAGTATTTCCAACGACAGCCTAATTTGACATAAAAAAATAAAATTTGTCATAAAAAGTACAGATCATTACGATTTATACCTTCACTCTACATTGTAAATGCATTATTTTTCGTAATTATTTCCTCAATATTTCATAAAAATCAGCGTTAAAAATTGAATCACAAAACAGTCCCGCTAAAACAATACTTTCTGTTGTGTGACGTCACACGATAGTAGATGTCAAATCGGCCCATATGGTCTGTCAGCATCGGCATCGTCGCCGTTTGGTAATTGTGTAGTATGATGTGTTGTTTTCACAATTTCTACATAAAAATGGGTTATAAATGGTGTATAAATCCACAATGCAGAAATACGTCAATAAAAACTCCGGATAAACTATTTGTAGCTGTTCCGCAAGATTTGAAACTGCGAAGAGAGTGGTTGGCTCGTAAAAATCCAAATGAAATAAATAGCGGCCAATACAAGTGTTTTTTGTTGTGAAGATTACTTCGACATAAGTAAAACTGACTAGAATAAGTTATCTATCGTGTTTTCGAACCAGGTATTATCTGATCTGACAGCTTAAGGTTAGAGCTAACCTAACCTACAAAGTTATGCTTACATGGCACTTTAGTGCTATTAAATTCAAACGGGAGAAGCATAAGAGCGAGTTCGGATAATCGGGTAGGGTGCGGTGAGAGTGACGCGCTGCATAATAGGCGGACTAACGTCATACGGTGTTTATCTACATATAAGAGAGAGACAGCCGATCCAGGTTATCTGAGCATTGCTCTCCCCATACCCTACCCTGACAAACCGAACGCGCTCTAAGCGTACTAACGAATGACGTCCCTGGAGACTGAGCCAATTACAGAGCGTTTTCAATCACGTGATAGGACGTGAATAAAATTCAATTTTAATTTTGGTTTTTAATAGAAATAATGCATATTTGTTTTGAAAAGTAATAACAAATAGTTTTCTTAAACTGTAATCTATTAGGATGACTATAATACAAGCCATATTTTTAATACAGTCAAAACTTCAAAATTTCAATTAATTATGCATGTATTCATTAACAGAACGGGCAGAAGATTCTACAATAATAATTGTAATTAAAAATTCCTCATCCCCCCCGCCCGCCGCGATGTTGCTCTCAATTAGTGAGTTTTCGGGCTAACCGGCGTTTCGGTTAATGACTTAATAAATTGCCAAGCTCGCTCTTAATTAATTACACTTTCCCTAATCACCGCCCACTTTGCTGTCCATCGGTATCGCGCGTTCCCATTTCGCTCTGTCAACGTTCGACGTCGCTTTTTCGCCCAAATTGTGCCGACATCGACATCGTCGTCGCCCGCGCGCGCCCTCCCGCCCCGACCCTGCATTTGCCTCCGAAAGAGCGACGCGCATCGATTCCGAATCTGTCAATCTGCCTCTAGAGGCAGCCGTTTACGCCACAATCTAAACTTACGAATGGAGTGTATGTGCGCGCGCGATGATCTTTTTCTGATGGCGAAACCGCGAGGATTTATGTAGGAAATGTTGCGAGAGACTTAGATAAGAATTCGATGTGAATCGTCACTTTCCCACAATTCGTACATACACTGAGAAAAATAGCTGTAAAGTTACACATAAATCAATGTGTAAATTACAATAGAAATGTGGTAAGTATAAAAATTGCACGTAATTCCAATTACTTTTACAAGTCTGTGTACTATTACAGCGATATTGCTGCTTTATTTCAATTAAAATGATCTTTTAGTAAAAATACAATGGAAATATACCTTAAATTCGTAAAATTACAACGTATGTTGTGATTTTACTATTATAATAGCGGGTTTGTTGATATTGTAACGCCCAGACGCATGCGCTACGTTTGATCAGCTGTTTTGCAAACGAACGCCGGCTCGCATACCATCGAGTGCAATATGTAGTTGGGCGCGTTGTATTTCTGTCTCCGGTAAGTAACAATGATACAGTGAACTAAAACTTATCTAGATACCATGTACGTGTAGGTTAATAGTATATTATTATACAAGTTTTATAAGACGTCAAATTGGCGCACGAGTTGTTTTGGGCACGACGAGCGTAGCGAGGAGTGCCCAAATGGAACGAGTGCGCCAATACGTCTTATAAAGCGAGTGTAATATACTATTTTTTCTACTTTGCGTCATTAATTTTATATAAATTTAGAAATTGTGGTTACTATATTGCGCTAAATTAGAATCTAGGGTATTTCGCGGGTACCACGTGGCTGCACTGTAGTAACTGTCAACTTCGTTAAGGATGAGATCGATGAAATAAAATCATGACAAAATCTAATTGTGAATAAAATTACTCTACTTTAGCCTACAAGTTTAAATAAATATTCAGCGAGGTCTCAACGATGATCATAATGGAGCTTGGGGCAACGCTTTTAACCCTACTGTGATAAATATATGAAACTTAACCTAAAAAGTCAACAACTTTAATAGTGGTTTTATAAGTATAATAATCAGAATAGAAGTGTTTGGCGGTGACTGATTAGTTACTTCGAAGAACAAGAACTTACTAAAGAATTGTTTTAACACCTAACGTTTAATAGCGGTGTCTACCTAATTCCGCTACGTAGCCGTTGCGGCTTATATATTTACAAGCACTTATAATTGAAACCCAATTTTAATTTCGGCAAAGTAGTTTATTAGAATAAATTATACTTAGTAAAATTACATGTGATGGAGGTAATACAAATATGTTGCACACAACCAGAACTAAGACGAAGTCGAAAGCGACGGACAAAAATGAATACGAATTGAGCCGAACAGAATTCGGTCCAAAATGTTACCGAAAACTTATACGTTACATAAACTAAGAAATCCTCTACTTTAAATGTACTATAGCTTCATACGTGTATGCTGATAAACCATTGATTGCGCATATACAATCTCGTAGCAGTAATTAAAATCATTCATAACTACGATGTAGGTTTGATCTTCGCATAATACCTTATTAAAGTAAATGTGGTCCTTGAATTATATCTGAAAAGGGGATTTGATGTTTAGTTGAAAAGAATGATAACGATCACTTACCAGAGTCGTAAAACATCACCGAAAACGTTATGCTGGCGTATTTTGATGAACACAGCAAAACTAAGAAAGTCACAACCTTTGGCCATACTATAGCAGGCTACACGCATGTTTAAATATGTATAGAATATTGATATTTCGCAGTTTATGCGATTGCAAGAGATTAAAAAGAGGCAGTGTGTGGTTATGTATTGTACGTTTGACATTTGGCATTTGATATCAATGTGTACCAATCCTGGCAATCTTAGACAAAAATGTTACTGTTTTCGGTGTTACAATGTGTTAATTGTAACACCGAAAACAGTGTTACAATGTGTGCATTGTGAATGCAAAGTAGAAAAAATACCATGTCACACTGCAGAACAATTGTATTGCCTTTGTAGATCACCAACGACGACAATTAGCCATTAGAAATTGATGTCTTAACGCTAACGCCATACCTGGATGAAAGCTGTAAGTACAGTCTTCTACGTTTCTTTGTGAATTTTTTTTTTAAGATTGAAGGATTTTATACCAACAGAACGATAATGTGCAATCTTCTTTTTAGGTTAACTTTTTTGTGTCTGTCTAATATGTTTCCTTGTTCTTACAGATACAGATGCGGAACATCTTGCACCAAGTGTGTTTGTCAGAAAAAGAGTAAACGAGTATGTGTGTTCATGGTTGACCGAAGTGCATTTATATATTTTTCTACTTTGCATTCACAATGCACACATTGTAACACTGTTTTCAGTGTTACAATTAACACATTGTAATACCGAAAACATTAACATTTTTGTCTGATTGGTACACAGTGATATCAAATGCCATATGTCAAACGTACAATACATAACCCAACATAACCACACACTGCATCTTCTTAATCGCTTGCAATCACATAAACTGCGAAATATCAATATTCTATACATATTTAAACATGGATGTAGCCTGCTATAGTATGACCAAAGGATTGGGGCTTTCTTAGTTTTGCTGTGTTCATCAAAATACGCCAGCATGACGTTTACGGTGATGTTTTATGATTCTAGTAAGTGATCGTTATCATTCTTTTCAACTAAACATCAAATCCCCTTTTCAGATATAATTTAAGGATCACATATACTTTAATAAGGTATTATGCGAAGATCAAACCTACATCGTAGATACGAACGATTTTAATTACTGCTGCGAGATTGTATATGCGCAATAAATGGTTTATCAGCATACACGTACGAAGCTATAGTACATTTAAAGTGTAGAGGATTTCTTAGTTTATGTAACGTATAAGTGTTCGGTAATATTTTGGACGCTTGGATGCTCGGTTCAATTCGTATTCGTTTTTGTCCGTCGCTTTCGACTTTGTCTTAGTTCTGGTTGTGTGCAAAGTATTTGTATTACCTCCATCACATGTAATTTTACTAAGTATAATTTATTCTAATAAACTACTTTGCCGAAATTAGAATTGGGTTTCAATTATAAGTGCTTGTAAATATATAAGCCGCAACGGCTACGTAGCGGAATTAGGTAGACACCGCTATTAAACGTTAAGCGTTATAACAATTATTTAGTAAGTTCTTGTTCTTCGAAGTAACTAATCAGTCACCGACAAACTTCTATTCTGATTATTATACTTATGAAGCCACTATTTTAAAGTTAACTATTTAGGTTAAGTTTCATGTATTTATCACAGTAGCGTTAAATGTGTTGCCCCAAGCTCCATTATGATCATCGTTGCGACCTCGCTGAATATTTATTCAAACTTGTAGGCTAAAGTAGAGTAAAATTATTCACAATTAGATTTTGTCATGATTTTATCTCATCGAGCTCATCTTAACGAAATTGACAGTTACTGCAGTGCTGCCACGTGGTACCCGCAAAATACCCTAGATTCTAATTTAGCGCGATACAGTAACCACAATTTCTAAATTTATATAAAATTAATGACGCAAAGTAGAAAAAATAGTATATTACACTCGTTTTATAAGACGTATTGGCGCACTCGTTCCATTTGGGCACTCCTCGCTACGCTCGTCGTGCCCAAAACAACTCGTGCGCCAATTTGACGTCTTATAAAACTTGTATAATAATA
Source organism: Aphodius sticticus (assembly GCA_963966075.1). Lineage (NCBI taxonomy): Eukaryota > Metazoa > Arthropoda > Insecta > Coleoptera > Scarabaeidae > Aphodius > Aphodius sticticus. The sequence goes on along the minus strand of OZ014508.1, from coordinate 420,276 downwards.
TACTATTATCCGTGTGTTTTCTATGTTTAAGTATTTGCGTACGCTAAGTATTTATTAATTGCTTCTCTGTAGTTTTAATGTATTTTTATGTCCCTCAAACTATTTTATACTTGTATGTACGTCTACATATTTATTTTTAAGTAATTTTATCTATGCCATTTTGTTTGGTCGTTTGTACTATTGTAACGTTTGACTGTGTGCATGATGTTACTGTTTTTTTGTATTATATGATAGATAATGTTAATATCTACTCAAGATCAGAATAAAATTATACAAATCAAAAATACTGCATATTTCATTGACTAGTACACTGAAATAGATGTAAAATTATTACGCATTACCTCATATTTCAATTAAAATTACATTTAAATTGATGTTCAAATATTACGCATTGCCCCATATATCCCCATACAATGACAATGTAAAAATATAATTGAAATGTAAAATTACAGTGATTGTCGCAGGGCAAAAAAACCTACTATTCCTACTGTACATTCACATCAAATTTTTTTTCAGTGTAGACATAACATAATAATCGTTTCGATCCCATAAAGTTTGCTCGTGATTCAACGAAAAATAACGACAAGGCACCAATGATCAAAATTTTCGTATGTTCGGCATGACCGGACCGCTCAAATAAATTCACGCAGATTTATCGGTAGGGGAAACAGGTGAATGTGCTGGTTGTACGTACCGGTAAACAGGTGGTGTACCCGGGGGCGTATATCACGTGATCGCAGGCACACTGGCAATCCCTCAGCTGCTCGGACAATTCGAATATTAATTCCGGTTCGTCCATTTCCGTGTCCATTCCGTCGCCGGCCGGCCTTCTTTTACTCCGAGGCGGGTTGCAGTTCGACCTAGAAGCAGAAACGGAAACGGTCAGTTCGAAAGTTTAACGCTTCGAGGCTAACAGGAAATACAATCAAACTTGGGGGATGCAGATTAGAGTTTACGATCTGCTGTGGTTACGTCGGTTTCAGACTTAGTATTTGACGTTCAGAACTAGGTTTAAATGTACAGGGTGTGTATAAAATGTCTCCGAATAAGCGTTATTATTGAATCTGTATTGATTGAGAAGCTGCAGTTTTGAATAAAGAGTTTGTGGATTATTTTAGGGCTTGTTTATTTAAGGGGGGATTCCGGTTTTCTGATGAAAAATAATTATATTATTTAAGGACTTAAGACATATTGTTGTGTGTACAAAGGCAAAATTTGCAAAATTAGCCAAGTTATAAGCAATTAGCTAACGCCGTGGAAAAATACGCAGCGCGCGGATCGGTCGGATGGCGCGCTCAACAATTTTTCCACCCGAGTTTTTCGAGCCAAAAAATCTTGCAATCTGTGGTTTATTATTCTGTGAAATTCTCTCGTGAACAGTCATGGATAAGAAGCACTCAAGGAAAACTCCTACACATGCAGATGGACAACAAAAAAAATCTGATGTGGCCACGCACATGACTTTATCAGACAATATATAAAATTAGTAGTTTAGCTGCATGAGATTCTATTTGATCGAGATCGGCCATGTCTGCATTAAAATAAAACTAGTAGAACTAGACAGATATGTCGATTAAAGCTGCGTTCGGATATTGTACTCCGTTGAGACCAGGTACACCGTCCAAATGACACTCACGTCTTATTGGGTGTAAAAAGTGTAATACAATATCTGAACGCAACTTATATTGACAGCAGTTATTGTCAAAACATTAGCGTTTGACACCTTAGACCATCTATAACTAGACGGAGTACGGCCTATCCCAATGCATTGGCTTGTTTTGGCCCAACATACCTTGTCAATAAGGTCGAATTTCGTGTAGATTCTCGTGCACATTGTTCGCGCATGCGCACAGATGCTAGATACCGCCATTATTTTGAACATATGTTTACATCGAGGTTATGAGTTTGTTTACCTATGTAGATGCATGACTGCATGTAGATGGTACCTTGGATGGTTAAGAGGTAACAATGGGGCGAAACTGCTGCTTTTGTAAAAAGGCAGCATAAAAAAATATAACGTGTCACAGGTATGACCTTTATTACCGCAATACAGTAATATTTAATTATAACATATACCTTCTCGTAGATTTCCAACAGTTCAAGACTCAAAACAAGCTCGGATTGAAGCTATACCTATAAAAAGTCGGGGTTTTAAAACAACTGTGTTGTGTTCAAGACACTTTTCTAATAGCGATTATAAACTGGGAAAAGACGGAAGACCATAACTCTCCCGTAGTGCGGTGCCAAGTATTTTTGTTACGAGTGATCTACCAAATGAAAATACGGACACAGATAGTATGAGCGATGCAGTTGTAGCAGACACTAGTGGACACACAGAGTCAACAATCACTGCCACGGCTACGAGCTTTGAAAGTGCCACACAGCGCAACACCAACGGAACATCCTTCAGCACTGCCAAGAAAAAGGAGAAAATTTATGTAATATGTAACTTTGTTTTAGGTATATTTTAACGTTATTTTATTGTAGGTACAATCCTCGATATATGGGTGACGTACATACTTCAGACTTATCTTCGTCTCCTCAAGCACGGGCAGTTTTAGCATTAGCAAGAACTACCATAAGCAACAAAATTGCTCGAATTCGCCAATTGTCTCGTTACAACATGCGATTAAGACAAAAAGTGTGCAATTTATCAACATTAATGGAGCATTATTTGTGTAAAACCATGTTATTAGAATCAGAAAAAGAGTTCGAAGTTCTTACACCAAGACCATTTTGTTTAAAAACCAGTAGTTAAATTATGTTCAAATAAAATATTTTCCTATTATAAGTTGTATTTTGCTTGTAGTTTATTACCCATATTCCTATTAAAGAAAATAAACAAATCATGTATAGTACAACCAACTTAAACTTGACTCGACAGCGGTGCGCAGAGCGTAAATATAATGAGTACGTGACGTGAGTACTGCGCAACGCTCTCGATGCAAGTACTCGCTGGTCAAGCTATACAGAAACAAATAAAATCTTACACGCGAGAATACATTTTGTCGAAACCTATAAAAAAATGGATTCTGTTGTTACTATATAAAAGTTGAACAAACGTCACTCAAAAAGATTTTTGCAGAGAACTGGAATAGCGAATTAATTGCTCTTGGATGGTTTAATTGCTTTTTTAACAAATGTCACAATTATAACAGGTACTACAAATGTATGTACATTCAAAAACAGAAAAGGATTTTTATTTTGTGAGGTTACCTTTCACGCCATACGCGACTACCTAATTCAAATTTCACATATAGCCGCCAGTTTAATCTGACCGCGCATTGGTGCGTTACATTGGGAACGAGAAAATATACGACTTTCGACCTTATTATCTTTGGCCACAAACAAAGCCCGTCACGCTCCCTCTAGTCATATAAGCTCGATGTTTGACACCACCTGCTGTCATTAGAATCAAAAAATCTGACAAATCCGGGCTACTAGTTTCAATGCAGTACGAACGATCTCGATGAAATAGAATTTGCTCATGCAGCTAAACTATTGATTGTACCAAAAAATGTCATAGTCATAAATTATTCAGAATTTCCTCATCATTAATTTATTATTTAACTACTTCGACGAAATTCCAGAAATGGCGGCTTATTTGCAAAATCTTTCAAAAATGCTAAGCCTAAACCTCCAGTTCCTTTGGACCCTTTTCAACAGAAAGCTTTTCAGCTCTAAGTTCGGTTATGAAACTTCTAAATATGAAGTTTCGTCCCGATACCTTTAGTAGTTTCTCCGGAATCGTCGCCACAAACACACACACACACACACACACACACACACACACACACACACACACACACACACACACACACACACACACACACACACACACACACACACACACACACACACACATACACACATACACACACACACATTTTTTTCTACCTTGGTCAAAAATGTTCAGGGGACCCAAAAAAACATATTTCCGCTAAAATCTCAAAATTTTTTTTTGGCACGATTACAATACTGTACATACTGCGTATGATAAAGTAAAAAGAAAGTTTTCTGAGAATGCACACTCGTGAAAGAAAATCATTTGCTAGTACGTCTGCCGATAAATTGTCGACAGCGGAAGACGAGAAAATTATAGTGGTGGGTTTTGGAAACGGGATACGGAAGAAGTGAGGCCACACTTCCGTTGTATAGGATCACTATATTTATGGATAAATTTATAACAAAGTGGTCCTGCCCTGTGGGATCACAGAGTTGGTGCAAATGGCGAAAAACTGAAGGCGAGAAAACTCTGGATTTATTCAATAACACTTGTTAACAATGTCGAAAATGCCATCAAGCCGATTTACAACGAATTGTAGTCGAGAGAGTTGCTAGAACAGTGTTTTGGTGGTGACACTCAAACAACAACTAAAGCTTCAATTCTACTGTCTTGTGCCTCGCACCCAAACATCTTCACCGTGGCTCAAAACCTATCAAAATTGTAACTTATGCAGCAGCAGGCATTTATAATAAAGGCTTTTTTGCAATCCTTTACACTATGACAATAATAGGAATCGTTATTTGGCACGGAAACGAAGATATTTGCAAATGTGCGCGAGAAACTGCGTTTGTTGAGGTCGTCGAGACGTGAATTAGATGCTGCGAAATAAGCTCAAACGAGGCGTAGAAATGAGCAAATGTCTCAAAATAAATTCTACTAAATGGAGAAAGGAATAAAGTATGGCCCTGGTATAGCATATTAGCAGAAAAATACTGTAAGTACTCGATGTCGCGTTATAAACTGTACTTGAATGTTTAAACGTGTTTTTCTCGTAACAGTTTTTTCGCGAACGGTTGGCATGATATTTCAAAAACTATTTGACCGATTGATTTCAAACTTTAACTTTATCGTTTTATGAACCAGATATGCAATAAGTTATATACTTTTCTTTTCATAAAGAAAACATTGTCAATTTTTTTGATAAAAATCGATATTTTGAGTTTAACAAGTCACAATTTCCTCAAATATAAATATTTTTTGGTTCATCAAACGATAACTACTTATGTATAAACTAGCCCGCTATTTGAAATTTTTTTTAATTCATCATATTTCTGTATTTTTTTTTGTAAATACTTGAAAGGCTAAATATTAGTGCCTAATTTGGAATCGATTTATTGCATAGTCTCGCCAATAAAAAATTCTAAAAGAGGCGGTAATTTTAGAGAAAGTAACCGGAATCCCCCCTTAAGACACAAAAATCTGTTTTCAATTTTCCTTTTTGTTAAAGAAAATTCGTTGTTGTCAAGTAAAAAATATATAAATAAATTCATACAAACTTATTTTAAGTAACTTAAATACCGCAATAACTATAAACTTAACATAGCACCATTACAATCATTTAAAAGAACATGGAAAGGAATCTATGTACTCAACTCAACAAGTTTTTAGTAAATAACTCTGTATAGCAAACTAGTCATTTCGCCAGTTATACAGTGTGATTTTTTTAAGATTCATATCGTTAGCTGATGGCAAATGTTGAGTTTAGCCCGCCTTGAGTGGCTCACGTATCCACTTAGCAATTATCTGCGATAACTTTTGCCGCAGTCTAGTGTATAGTGTGGGCGGTCGATGCCGTTGCAAAATTAATTCAGATAAAATCAGTTACTCGGAGATGATTTCCCATGAGGAGACGTATAACGTTGAGAGTACGTGCTAACGTTTTGGCGGTAAGCAGCTCCGTTGTAATAATAAATGCCAGACGCCATCATCCACCTGTTGGACAATTACGAATACGGCTTCGAACTATAGTTTAGGGAGGCCGTATACGTTTAATACGTCTCTTACTACAAATAATTTCAAGACAAGTTTCCCCAGGTGCAAACTGTATGTAAAATTAGAATTAGTATTGACGACATCAGTTTTTAAAAGATTTTTTACGCTGAATACGAATCTGAGGTTTGCTCCAATGTGGTTGAACTTATAGGGTGTTATGACTATTATAACTTGGTGAAATTGTCGCACCAAGTCCATTGTATTATAATTTACCCTCGTAAATTCGTTGCTACAACATTCGGCGTCGAAATTAACATTTCCATGTTCTACCATTTCCTCATTATTTCCGACCTGACGCAGTTTACTATTCAATTAATATGTTATAGCCTGTTAATACAAATTCTCCGAATTACCTGATCATTACCACATCGAACAAATATCCAAGATTAATTGAATTAATATTACAACTGAACTTGTAAAACAAAAACATTAAAAATGTTTACTTTGTAAACAAATATTACTAGCAACTGCTGTTAACAATTAAGGTAATTTATAGCCAAACATTGCAGCACCCTGTTAATTTTATTTTAGTTTATACGAACTAAAAATGAAATGAAATATTTTGCTGCAATTTTCGACTATATAATGAACCAAATTCGAAGCAAACAGCACGAGGCCAGAGAGTAAACGAACAATGCAAATATTTACTAATATTTCAGCTTTATAACACACACATGTACTGTATAAATTTATACAGTTGGCAAAATTAAATCAAACGGAATATAACAACAGTTTAATTAAACATAATTGTATAGCTAGATAAATATAAGACGCAATTTTAATTTAAATTATCGGTGTACGCATAAAGAATACAAAACGTATAAAAGTCAGTCAAGAGTGTTCGATATGAAGCGAAAAAATGGCAGATGGGCATGCATATATGAGCAGGGGGTTGGAGGGAAATATATGGATCCCTTGGGACGTCATCGTCTCGCGCTATAAAATCCTTTCTATATTATCACAGGGCCCCACATAAGCTCTTATCTGCGGTATTTCTGAAACATTTTTCTTGTTTCCGCCATAAAGAAAAATACTATTTTATCCATTTTTAATAAATAGCCTTGTGAGTGGATGCGATACACGTGCCGCGTCGGGAAGATCACGTGTATACTGAGTACTATATCATGTCACGTGTCAACAATGACTATAATAGAGACAATGGAGCCAAAAGAAAAACCTAAAAACTTGGGAACCAGCTGTAACGGAATATTATCTTTTTAAATGTTGGTTATAATTTCTTTCAGAATATATTTTAGATCATTCTTTTAGGTAATGAAGAAAAATTGGGATATATATCATTCATCCGGTTTCTTCGATTTGAACAATTCCTAAATAACCATATTGTATGTACACCAGAGATGTAAAATTATATTTGTGCAACAAATTTGAGGTTCCTGTTAAAAAACAATCCTAATTTCCTTTTTTTTTCTTCGGACTGTCCTGTAAAGTTTATAATAATGCACTAACATTTTGATAAAATTTGATGTCAAATAACTTTTGTAGTCTTAGACCGATATTAACGATTCTTTAAGGACATGTAAATAAATTTATCAGGATTATCACCTGTCTTTCTAAGTTTAACAAACAAATTTGTAGAAATTATTATATTATACCGAGAGAACCAACATGATGTTCTGTGGGTTTAAGTTTTAGACACCCCATGAAGTAAATAAAATTAAGCAACTTACATTATTCTCAAACTGTTACCAAGCCAGTAAAGTATATATTTACAATATTTTGATACATCCAAATAATTGAATGTTTGTAAAAGATGCTTATTTATTTAAGTAAAACTTTACATATTTAGTTTTAATATTTAATATATTCTATATTTTGATTAATCTTTCAGCACAAACAAATTTATCAATAATATCATACACCTTTGATATTGTGACGAAAACAAGAGACTGACAGTTTATTATGCCAGGAGAACAAAAATAATGATCTGATGGTCCAAGTTTGTAACAACCTGTGTTGATGAGGTTTTCAAAAACTCCCTTCAAAGCCATACAAAGTTTTTTATGACAACATTTGTAAAGTTGCTCAGTTAAAAGGAAACTTTCGAAATTTATGGTTTTTCGGAGTTGTGCAATTTGTTAACTGATATTAGATTTAAATGAGGTGGAATAATAATTTATTGAATGAATTCTTAGATAAAAAAAGTCACAGGCGTGTATATAAGAGAAAGTTTTAATAATTCTTGTAAAATGGGTTTGGATAAAAATCATGTCCATGCCAACTTGAATATTTTTCGATGTTGGTCGAAATTCTCATAAATCGTGTATTACAAACAAAATAACATGCTGGAATAGTTATTTATGTACCAAGGGCATTAAACGGATGTTTATGAACCGTTTTGCCCCGGTATCTAAGATGTAAAGTCACTTTATAATCATGTAGGACATAATTGATATAGAAAAAATTTAACTTATAATTTTCTTTATGTCCTGCATGATCATAAAGTGACATTTTACATCTTAGTTACCGGGACGAAAACAGCTATTTTTTGCGCCCTAGGGCGATGAAGATTCTTTATGCGCCTTAGGGCATAAAGTATTGCCATGGATATATGTTAAATATATCAAATATTTGTCATTCAAAATGTACTTTTTAAATCGTCAATGTCAATGATTGGCTTTTTTGACAATTGATTGTCTGTATTGTCACTCATCAATGTCAATTATTGGCGATTAAGGTTATGTTTGACAATTAATTGTCTGTATTGTCACTGAACTCCGAATCGTTTGTATGGTTATTCAACTCAGTAGATACGCTGTCAGTTGATGACGTCAAAATATTATTAATATTATTCAAACGGAGGAAAAAACCATTGTAGGACATAAAATTTTGTATGTACCGCGGGCATTACTTAATGTTTATACCCTCGGGCGACTTAAGAAGCTCTCGGGCCTATCGGCCCTCGCGCTTTTTAAACTGTCACCCTCGGGGTATAAACATCCGTCTAATGCCCTTGGTACATAAATAACTATTACGAGACCCTCTCGATTTGTTCTTTTATATCCGCAGTTAGTTCCTGTGAAATTTCATATCAACCTATTTTAACATATTTTGAGATCCTAGGAGCTCAAAATCGAGAATAAGTTCAATTTTATATTATTAATAGAAGAAGATTTAAAAAATATTTTTGTTTTGTTTCGCCACAAAACATTTACATTCCACAGTTAAGCTTAATCTAAAAAACCATTTATTTTTGTGTATATATATCAGTTTACAGTGTAAATATACAATGACAATGTAAAAATACAGTTGAGATGTAAAATTACACTGATTGTTGCAGGGCAAAAAAAACCTACTATTCCTACAGTAAATTCACATCAACATTTTTTTCAGTGCACCTCCGGTTACACCGGAAATGGTGTCAACTTTCATAATTCATATGAAACACCCTGTATTTTATAGAATTTTTAAAGATTCGTTAAACTTTAGGTCAACTGTAAGTTACGTACCCTTCGTCATGTGTCATTTTTGAGATATTCAATCTTTTCAATAACAAAATGACAGCTGCAAGATTACATTCAATTATTTAAAATATCCGCTGAGACTGAAAAAAAGTTGCCCGGCAAAATTGTTGGTAATATAATATTAAGGTAATTTATTATAGACACATCGGTAGAGTCCTTCGAAAAGTTATACAAAGTGTTCAAATTAGTTCAAATTATAAAATCAAACTTAAACTTGAGAAAAGTACAAAAAGTCGAGATTTTCAAATGTCAAAAAGTCATATATGATTTGAAACAAATTAGGTGTATGTGCATCTCTTGTTGAAATAACAGTACCCAGTCGATATGGCATCGAATTTGATCCTGTGGGATGCGGAATATTTAGTTTGGATCGCAAAATAACTATTACGAGACCCTCTCGATTTGTTCTTTTATATCCGCAGTTAGTTCCTGTGAAATTTCCTATTAACCTATTTTAACATATTTTGAGATCCTAGGAGTTCAAAATCGAGAATAAGTTCAATTTTATATTATTAGAAGAAGATTAAAAAAATATTGTTTTGTTTCGCCACAATAAATTTACATTCCACAGTTAAGCTTAATCTAAAAAAGTATCCATTTATTTTTGAGTTTACATATCAGAGAATTTCACATATTTGCAAGTATGTAATTTGTCAAAAATATAGTAATCTAAGGTAAATGACTATCTTGGCCAGCTAAGAACAAAATCGGAAGTCAAAACTGTTACTGATATGATTTGTTAATTTTAAAGAAAAAAAAACATTTTCAGCTTTCAGACTCGGATTTTGAGCTCCTTGGTGGATGTGTTAACATGTATTCATGTATTCAAATTTCACAGGAATTATATGAATATGTAGGGACAAATTGAGAGGATCCTGCCGATAAACATTAAAAGTTGAAATGTAAGAATAGAGCATCTTTCATGAACAAAATATTGGAAATTATATGGCTTTCTACACAGCGTGTCTCAAACTCAGACCACCATGGTTCTCCCAGAATAAGCTGCGTTCTTTTTTTGTCAAAACTGCAAAGGCGTGTGTAACTTTTAATAAATTTGTTCATGAGATGAACAAAAAATAATGTAAAACCAAAAACATAGTATTACAGATAATTCTCTTTTGTGAAACTGTGCCTCAAAATACCAATTAAATAAAAAAAATATAATGATTTCATCAGGATAATGTGAAGACAGGACTCAGCTGAACTCATGACAATGATATGCACCCTTGTACCATAACACCGCATTGAAATGGAAGTATAAATTATCCCCCATCTCGTAGCAGTCGCCCAACTTTTGTAAAATACGGCCGAATATTGTATAAATTGTCGCTCGACTAGAGGCGAATAAATCGCGCTTGTAATATTTTCGCGAGCCGTTATCTCCGCAATATATATAATACAAAAGGGGTTCTTCGAGGACAGACACACACACACACACACAGCCACACACAAATACATACCTCTCGCTCATGGCCCGCTTGAAGCTCTGCGCCCGCTTGAAACCGTAATCGTCACACTTAAAATCCTTATCGTACGCGTAAGATTTTATCGCACAATTTTCCGCTCCGTACCCGTCGTAAAGGACATTATTAGGTCCGCGGTGGATATTAATAATTTCCGGCGACTGCACTCTCTTCAGGGTCCTCGACAACCCCCTCTGTCCATCTTCCACCAACTCAACTTTCTGTTGGTGCTTCCCTTTCCTATCCAGACTGTACTGACTCGAATTCGGAGACGCAAAAGCTCTATTCGTAATAGCAATATTTTGCTCGCTTAAATGCGGTTTTAATCGATGTTGTTGTGGTTGATGTTGATGTTGGTGTTGATGTTGATTTTGTTTATGATTGGGATACATCGAACAATTGCACATCATCTCGAATTCTTCGCTGTGAATGTACTTGTTGGCGTTCGGCGTGTCGTCGTATAAAGTCTGTTGGGCGACTGTTGTCCGGTCGTAAGTGGTGTTTAGCAGGAGTTCCTCGCTATTATTGACGTGCTGCTTGTAGCCGGAGGTGGTAGAATGGGTTAATATGGCGGAGTCGCTGGGTTTTACGCTGCCGCCGCCGATGTTCTGCTGGTGATAGTCGGCGAAGTCGTTGTTGTCGTTCGGCGTGGTCACCTGAGTGTACTTCGAGGACTTCATGGTCCGAGCGCCGACCTCATGGCTCATGGCCTGAAACAATGATTAAACATGTATCAAATTGTTTAAACACGAGAAAACTACATACTCTAAAGTTTAGTGTATGTGTGTTAGTACTTTAATGACTACAATAGGGTATTTGACTGTATTAAAAATATGGCTTGTATTATAGTCATCCTAATAGATTACAGTTTAAGAAAACTATTTGTTATTACTTTTCAAAAAAAATATGCTTTATTTATATGAAAACCAAAAATTAAAATTGAATTTTATTCACGTCCTTTCACGTGACTGAAAACGCTCTGTAATTGGCTCAGTCACCAGTGACGTCATTCGTTAGTACGCTTAGAGCGCGTTCGGTTTGTCAGGGTAGGGTATGGGGAGAGCAATGCTCAGATAACCTGGGTCGGCTGTCTCTCTCTTATATGCAGATAAACGCCGTATGACGTTAGTCCGCCTATTATGCAGCGCGTCACTCTCACCGTACAATACCGGGTTATCCGAACGCGCTCTTATGCTTCTCCCGTTTGAATTTAATAGCACTAAAGTGCCATGTAAGCATAACTTTGTAGGTTAGGATAGCCCTAACCTTAAGCTGTCAGATCAGATAATACCTGGTTCGAAAATACGATAGATAACTTATACTAGTCAGTTTTACTTATGTCGAAGTAATCTTCACAACAAAAAACACTTGTATTGGCCGCTATTTATTTCATTTGGATTTCTACGAGCCAACCACTTTCTTCGCAGTTTCAAATCTTGCGGAACAGCTACAAATAGTTTATTCGGAGTTTTTCTTGACGTATTTCTGCATTGTGGATTTATACCCATTTATAACCCATTTTTATGTAGAAATTGTTAAAACAACACATCATACAACACAATTACCAAACGGCGACGATGCCGATGCTGACAGACCATATGGGCCGATTTGACATCTACTATCGGGTGACGTCACACAACAGAAAGTATCGTTTTGGCGGGACTTTTTGTGATTCAATTTTTAACGCTGATTTTTACGAAATATTGAGGAAATAATTACGAAAAATAATGCATTTACAATGTAGAGTGAAGGAATAAACACACTAAAATGGTTTTCCAATAATAGTCAAATACCCTATTAACGAATAAACTGAGCTAGATGTGAAATAACTGTTAAAAAAGTTAGTAAAGTATACAGGATCTTCCACGACGAGCTGAGATTAGAAATATATGAAGAACCAAATGAAATCAGGGATTGAAAATTTGTGGATTTATGTTGTTGGATAAGATCCTTTTAACTAAAATATTTTCACGTTTTGGGTACCTCCGGTTACACCGGAAATTATGTCAATTTTCATATAAATGAAACATCCTGTATTTTATAGAATTTTTAAAGTTCGTTAAATTTTAGGTCAACTGTAAGTTACGTACCCTTCGGCATGTGTCATTTTTGAGATATTCAATCTTTTCAATAACAAAATGACAGCTGCAAAATTACATACAATTATTTAAAATATCCGCTGAGACTGAAAAAAAGTTGCCCGGCAAACTTGTTGGTAATATAATATTAAGGTAATTTATTATAGACACATCGGTAGAGTCCTTCGAAAACTTATACAAAGTGTTCAAATTATAAAATCAAAAAAAGTACTAAAAGTAGAGATTTTCAAATGTCAAAAATTCATATATGATTTCAAATAAATTAGGTGTATGTGCATCTCTTGTTGAAATAACAGTACCCAGTCGGAATTGAAACCGGTTCGTAATAAAATTAAACTCAATCAAAGGATTAAGAGGTCTTTTAATTATCCCTTTCTACTCAATTTTCATCTTTGAAAATAGACTACTTTTCGAACCATACTTATTAGTTTCACGACTAAAGTTGGAGCTGAAAGAAGTTTTGTTCAAAAGGGTTCAAAGGGAATGGAGTTGACTCTTAGCATTTTTCAAGCATTTTAAAAAATGAGCCGCTATTTCTGTAATTTCGTCAAAATAGTTAAATAATAAATTAAAGTAGAGAAAACTTTGTATAATTTAAGTCTATGACATTTTTTGCTAAAATTTATAATTTAGCTGCATGAGCAAATTCCATTTGATCGAGATCGGTCGTGCCTGCATTAAAATAAAACTAGTTAGCCAGGAATTGACAGATATTTTGATTGATAGTATTGTCAAAACATCAGAGTTTGACACAGTTTGACACTGCTCAATAGTATGATAAAGTCATGTGTCTGGCCACATAAGATTTCTTTTCAATATAAGTAACCCAAACTACGAAAAATATAAAAAATCTTATTTTATAATAGCTCGCATGTTGTTCATAAAAAAGGCAAATGTTCTCAAAACGAATTCAGAATTTCAGCCACATTTGCAGAGTAAATAAACTAAGTGATAACATGCTACCGTAATGGGCGTGGAAATTATATGCCATCTAAAAAGACGATAATATTATAGAGTTAAGTGTGGTTCCCAATCAGCAAATGCTGACTATGATAGCCATAAATAGCAGATCCATAAACGGACGAATTATACTATCTAACAATTTTGGAAGCGAACGGACGTTTAATAGATTTTTCGAGCTGGCGTATGAAAAATTTTACGTTGTCGCCATTTTACTACCATATAAAACTCGTTAAATGGTAATCTTACTTGTATTTTATCGTATTTTATTTATTTACATGTATATTACTTACTGGGTACCTATTTATCTAATCTGTTTAATAACTTTAATAATCCATTATGGGAAGGTTTGAAAGTGCTTGTAACGCACCACATTGAAAGGTAATTGATTACTTGTGTATAAAATACCATAACGTATACACAAGAACACATCCTTGCAACCCGACTCTCGCCCATTGCAACCCCATATCCACTTCCCTTTGAATCCGAGCTAGAGCAAACAGCGCGGGGTGTGTTTTTCAAACGCAAACATTAAAATTACTTTTGACGAATCCGCAAGCAGCGAAATCCAACCCTGCATACTAGGTTATATAAGCAAACGCCGACGATGGCGACATCTACCGTCTGTCAAACAAACAGCAGCTACAAAAACTTTGTTTTATACGTGTACCTCTAAAATTGAATTTTACCTAAGCTCTTCCTATCAGTAAGGAGACGTTACATATAGGGTACGAATTGCTACAGACGATATATGTCGTTTGTGCCCTTCAGGCCGGTCGTTTGACGGAAATATGTACGTCTGAATAGGGTAGGGGAGCTGACAGCGCAGTCATAAAGAAAACTAGGTCCGCCCGACAATTTTCTATGAGAGATAGGGGCGGCACGTAAGATATGTCTCTCGGACCCGGACGCGAGAGTATAGATTTTAATTTCGGCTGATATTACTTTGCGAATTTATGAAAGCGAACGTCACTTATCGCCGCCCACAATGTTTTCTCGCGTCAGGCGACGTAAACATCGCGAAAAATGGAATTTTCGGCCCGTTTATCAAGACTCAAGAGACTCGTTTCCAATATACACTGCTCAAAAAAATTAGGTGAACACTTTTTTCGAAAACCTGTAACTTTTTTAAATAATAGTTCTAGGAAAGTCAAATTTGGTATACTTCAACGATATATATTTAACTAAGGCGAGATGCAAATTTTAAATAAATCAAAAATTACAGCCACAACCTGGATTCCAACCAGGGACCTTTCCGTTTCTAGCAGAATGCTCTCCCATCGGAGAGAAAAAAAAAACATAACAAATGTCATAGGCCTCAGTAGCTCAGATGGGAGAGCATTCTGCTAGAAACGGAAAGGTCCCTGGTTCGAATCCAGGTTGTGGCTGTAATTTTTGATTTATTTAAAATTTGCACCCCGCTTGGATATCACCATTTACTTTACATAAAGAAAATTACAAAAATATTGTTATAACTATGAAAATGTTTAACGACATAATTTGTCAAATTAATATTTATAGGTTAATAATATAGTGACATACAGGCGGGATGTAAATTTTAAATACATCACAAATTACAACCACAACCTGGATTTGAACCATAATATTAACCTATAATTGTTATAACTCTTAGTTACTTCTAAGTTACACTTAAAAAAGTAAATTAATAACGAAAAAAAAGTCAAATGTGTTTTGAATTCACGTATGAAAAGCCTACTAAAGATGAAAAATGAATTCAGTTGTAAATTTTCGTTGATTAGAAGTAAAATGAGGCATCTTAGTGAAGTGCAAGTTGCTTGTTCTGTCGCCCTTATTCAACATGGCCACTCTATTCGACATGTTGGCAGGGACCTTCGAGTTTCCCCTTCTGTTATTCAGCGTTTATGGAATCGGTTTCGGGAGACTGGCCAATATGTTAGAAGAGCTGGACAAGGTCGAAATCGAAAAACTATTCAAAATTAAGACTGTTTACTTGTCCTTTCCTCTCAACGTCAGCATACTGTCAAAACACGAGGCTTCCTAAACGACCTAAGACGAGCACATGGAATAGAAATTTCTGATCAATCTGTTAGAAACAAATTAAAAGAAGCGAATTTGAAACCAAGAAGACCTGGCCGCGCACCACTCCTTACGCAGCATCACAAAGCAGCGCGAATGAGGTTTGCTCTGGATCACAAAGATATATAGATATATAGATGACCTGGTGAACGCTACGCAGCCGCTACTATACAGAAAGTGGATAGATTTGGTCGTGGATCTGTGATGGTTTGGGCTGGAATCAATATAGACAACAGAACTGATCTTGTTGTGGTTCCTGGTAGACTAAATGCCATGAACCACGTTGAAAACATCTTGGGGGACCATGTGGTGCCTGCTGCATATGGCGTCGGTCAAAATTTCAGCCAAATGCAGGACAATACAAATCCACATACCGCCGGCATCACCAGAAACTTTTTACAAGAACGTGGAATTCAGGTCTTGGAATGGCCGGCGTTAAGTCCTGACCTGAATTCTATTGAACACGTGTGGGATCAGCTTGACCAGCATGTTTGCAAGCGCCTTAATCCACCACTAACCATAGAGGAACTGACACAACCCCTGATTGAGGAATCGGAAAGGTGTGAGGAAGTGATTCGTGCTCGTGGATCCAATCCACAGAAAACCAGACTGTCATCGATGTTATGAGAGTCATTTCCATTTTGTTTTGCGTTATGAATTTACATTTTTGAGTGTAATTTAGGAGTAACTAAAAGTTGTAACATTGTTTTTGTAATTTTTGTTTAGTTAAATATATGTCGTTGAAGTATACCAAATTTGATTTGCATAGAACTATTATTTAAAAAGTAACAGGAGAATTTTTATATCGCCCGCCAAAATGGACCTGAAAATCTTGTCTCGTAAGTAGCGAATTGTTATTCAGATTTCCTCCTGATTTCTGTGCCTAACGGAAAAAGGCGATAATACGCAGCGCTTTGATTCAGATATCAAGCGGGTGGATATAAAAGGAAACTGTTTTTCATAAAATTTTATGTTGTGCCTTCTTATCCCTACTTCAAATTTGAATATCCAAATTACCCTATCACACTCTGACACACACACACAAAGGTGAGTACTAAAAATAAGTCAATGCTATAATAACATTACTAAATAAGGTTCATAGAAACACTTTTCTAGAATTTTTGATATTGGTTATTCACATAAAAAATGTAAGTTTAGTTCTGCTCCCAGTCGATGCCATATTTTCTGTCGTACAGCCGTTAGAGTTTCCACTGTTTGCGGAGAAACATGAAAAATTCATTCGTGCAATTTCCACAATTGCAACTTTTAAGTAAACACTAGAATCGACTTGACATTTTACGTTCGTAGAAGTTCTCGTAGAGCACTCGCTCGCAAAAATGAAAACAGTTAAAATCCACGATCAAAGGGATAACGAAGGGTTTTAATTTAACCTAATTTTCGGTACGCCAAAACGGCCATCACATTCGACGACAGGCGAGTGCCGTTTTAATTAGCGCACAAGATAAAATTCATTCGTCCGTACGGACTGACCGAACCGGACGGTCCGTATAAACTGAAGCACCGTTTCGAGAGAGAGACAGAGGGCTTTTGCAACGGTTAAAGTACCGTTTTATGCGAATAAATTTTAATGTGCCCCGCACTCACGGCACGCGATACGTTAGAGCACGGTCCAAATCTTTTAATTCCCTCGTACGTATCCGCGTAACTACGAGTTGAAAACAATTTCCCGTTTGTTTGTAGAACGAAACGGCAACGGGAAGAAAAATATCTAGCTCGGTTTTCCCGGCAATCTTGTCCGACACTGATGTAATGCGATGCAACAGGGTTGAAAGTTAAATCTTTTGCGAAACCACTTTATATACCCGATATAGTTTACTACTCTACTTGGGTGGTCTTTTCTATTTCTGTCTTTCTCAGTCGTGCTCTTCCGCCATCGTATTTGCATTTAGAATTTGATTACCGCAGACAGAGAGAGACCTAGTTTTGAACGTTACCAAACCAGTAATTACCCTACATTCGGATAGTACTGTGTACGTTGCACAAAGTAGTTTGGCAAAGCGGTGTAAACTTAAAATTGCTTCCCGTTACAACGAACGGGCCGTCTTCTTCAATTTGAGCGCTTTGAAAGCCGCAAGCTTTTCAGATTATACTCTAAAGCTGCCAACGCACAAAGAGGTCTAAAACTATAAGCTTTTATTTAACGTTTGCGGACGTTTGGGCCAAAAACGGAGATTGCTCTTGAGGTACATTAGTTACATAATAAAAATAATCTGCTATTAAAAAAATTAAGCCCCGAAACGACTGTTCCATTGCGTTAAATTCGAATTTTTAACGAGGTACAATTATGGTGGAGGAGCCGGGACAGTCACTTTAAGCTCGATATTGCACCAGCAATTTTGAATAAAAATACAAAATATGATACCATTTATATTCTTCGATCTATCAATAATAATAAATAACGCAATACTAAAGATTATATTGATAAATAAATATTCGGCAATATTTTAAGTACCCCGCATTTTAATACCTGTTGGTTGTTAAATTAATTTCGGCCGGTAATAAATAGGACAGGCCGGTCATCCGTAACTTGATATATTCGTTTAATATTCCCGTTGATGTTGCTATGCAATATTTTTTGGGGTCGCCGTAATTTATGGCGCCCCTTTCATATATAACGGTTATTTATTATTGAAGAGTATGTAGAGCGGCGCAATTAGTAATGTTATCCTGATAGCTATATATTACCGGAAAACATCACACCTACAACCACAAAAAAAAACCGTACACCGTTCAGTGTTTAATTTATATAAATTTAAATTTAGCAAACCCATCGAAAAACCACAGCGAATACTGCGCTGTAGTTTAAGCGGGTCCTTTTAAATCCGCTTAACAACCCAGCTCAGACTTATTTTTTACTCGACTTGAAGGATAATGCTTTTGGGCATGGGCGTATCCGTATCCAGGGGGGAGGGGCAAGGGGGGCAGCTGCCCCGCCTTTTGTATTTTGGTATTATGTTTATTATATAGCACTATTACCCTTATGGACACTAGAGTGGTTATTTTTAGTTAGAAAGCAACGATCCCCTTCAAATCGTTTCCAAGTCCAAAAAAGTGGACACGTATTTTTTTTTAATTTTAATTTTTAATGGTGCCTTTCGAGGCCTCAAATTTACATGCGAAGAAGACACTTTTTGATCTTTTTCGAATAATTGTTCGGAGTTTGGGAAAACTTATGTTAAAGCTATAGGACTTGTAAAGGACTTCTCAAGGAAGAATTTGACCCATTATACATATGGATTTGATGTCCCCAATCCACCCCACAGGCCCTGAAAACTATCCAAATGAAAAAATGTACATTTTTCAGAAAATTGACCGTTCTAATAATTTCATCTAATCATTTTTTCTCATAGAAATCATCTTGTGGACTGTTTATAAACATTTGTCAGTTAATTTCCATTTGTTTAAATAAATTCTATTTATTTCAATAATTAGTTCTTTTCGAAAATCCGTCTCAATTCTGTTTTCTGAGTTCGAAATGGCAGTTTCTAATTATGGTAGAAAAGACTGTTTATTTGTAAAATTAACTTATAAATTTCATGTTCGAGATATCTAGTCTGTATTATCTAATATACCCACATTTGTTTAGACTAATGCCATTTATTTAAACATTTTTTTTTTGCATTTCGCATAAAATTATTTTTTTAGATCGGTCTGGCCAACTGTTATTCTGAAGTCTGTGACATCATTTCTATTTTGGGATGATTTCCAGTGTTTGAAAAATAAAATAATATTCGTTCTCAATATTTCATCAAATTAGAATATACAGGGAACAGTTTCTAGCCAGCAACAAATCAACATTATCTTGCAACACACAGTGGTAGGAAATTAGAATAAAAAATGTGATTAATAAATTTGTTGACTTTAGGAAATTTAATATTTTAAAAAGAAATGTTACTCCCCAATTTCCCGAAAAGAAGGATTTCAAATCATTTCAATTTTTTCGAATAAATGATATTGAGAACGAATAATATTTTATTGTTTAAACAATAGAAATCAGATCAGCCAGTCCGATCTAAAAAAAAAAGAATTTTAAGTGAATTTCAAACAAAAATTGTTTTTAAGATATGGAATTTGTTTATTCAAATGTGGGTTTATTAGATAATACAGATAATAAGTTTCTTAGATATCACGAATATGAAATTTATAAGTTAATTTTACAAAAAAGGTGACTTTTCTAGCAAATCAGAAAGAAAGTTGAAAATGAATAATAATTGATTGCTTAAACAATAGGAAGAATTTCTTTAATGAATAATGGCACTGTGAGATAATAATTTGCCATTTCGAACTCAGAAAACAGAATTCAGACTGATTTTCGAGAAAAACGAATTATTTAAACAAATAGATTTTCTTTAAACAAATGTAAACTAACTGACAAATGTGTATGAACATTTCACTAGACTTATAGTAATAATTTCTAAGAGAAAAAAGAGACTGAAATGATTAGAAGGATCTATTATCTGAAGCAGGTACATTTTTTCATTTCAGGGTAGTTTTCAGGCCACTATGGGGATGGGTTGGTGGCGTCAAATTCATATGTATAATAGACCAAATTCTTCCTTGGAACGGTTAAAAATCAAAATATCAACAAAAAAATACGTGTCCACTTTGGATTTAGAAACGATTTGAGGGGATCCTTACTTTCTATCATCACATAAATCTTTGCAATGCATTTTTGAACCACCCTAATGAGCACCCTTCTCCCATACAGCAAGTTAAATTTAGACAACTGCCCCCCCCCCTTCCGATTTGAGCTAGATACGCCCATGCTTTTGGGTATTATAGCTGTTTTACACTACGCAATTTAGTGCGCAATTTAGTACACAATTTGTGCAGTAGTACCTCCTTACATCTTAAACAAAAATTGTGATGATTTGTCTTATACTGACTAGTTTGTCTAGAAATTGAACCATTTTTTGTTTGCAGATTTCTGTTGCTTAACAACTTCTTGTGTAACTTCTTGCGCAAGAATAGCGTAGTGTAATACGGCTATTAGAATATTCATCCTCGTTGCCGTCATTTGATTGCAAACTGAACGTACAACTATGGTCCGTTAAACATGAGTAAAACTTGTTTTGGTTTATTGTACACCACTGAAATTTTAAAAGCATCCAGGACAATTTAATATGCAAATCCGCGGGTTTATTTAATAAATCCGGGCCGCTCTTAATTTATTTTGGCCGCGCTGTGCGGTTGCATGTGGCGGACGCAACGAGAAATAAAACAGTTTAATAAATGACCGAGTTTAAAGTTAAAACGGCGCCGAGGGCAGCAGTCGAAGATACGCGTTGTGCCGCGGCAACGCGAGAGGGGAAAGGACATTTGCATGACCATCTTGAAGGTTAAAGCACCATCACCATGAATTATACATGTGTCCCAAGGGTGGAGGTGCAGAAGCCAGAGCTTTACGCTTATTCCACAGAATAATTCCCGAATATTAAATTACGGCGAACAACGTCAAAAAATCATCCGAAAATCTCGGTCGGTCGGCCGTTTCGCATGAAATATTTCGGCGCTCTTCTAACGTACGTATATTTTATTTATATCTGACAGCTTTGGTAAAACGCAGCCACACTCGAGCAACAATGGAATATTCTGCGGCGTTAAGGGGATATGACATGAATAAGGATTTTATATGGTAGTCTCGCATGAAGGATTTTCAGACTATGACGTATATACAAATTTAGCTATTCCAATATATCCTACATCATATGTTTGTCTTAGACCGGGTATTTATTTGCGATCTATTAGAACTCCTAATAGTTCTTTTATACTCATTTTGGTTGTTTTGCTTCCATTAGATTACAAATGAAATATTTGAAATGGAACACCTGTATTCTATAGCATGTTCGTTAAATTTTTGATCAATTGTATGTAGTATACCCTATAGCTAACATGTGTCATTTTTGAGATATTCTTTTAATAAAAATTGCAAGCTGTAAGTTCACTTCACAATTATTTATAAATTACTCGCTGTGGCCATTGGCAAAAAGAAGTTGTTTGGAAAAATTATTGTGAAAGTAACATATTATCGATGCTTGGGTAGAGTTTTTCGAAAAGATATACTTCTAATTGTTCAGTTGTTTTCTAACCCAATCTAGAGTTGATGATCATATACAGTGTGTCCACCGATGGACTTAACTATAACTATAATGGACGAAATTTTTAATTTCTCGAGAAAAAGTCATTCTTTATAAAGAGTTTTGGATGTCCTAAAAAGTCGAAAGCCATTGTTAATATTTTGTTTTAACATCCAGGATGGTTAGAAAACACGAAAATGTTAAATTGGCCGAAGAGTAAACTATCGGTTATTCGGAATTAGATAAAAAAAATGTTATAGGTAAAAGTTGAAAAACTTGAATGTTCTATTTCAAATTTTACATCTCGGACCAGTAAAAAGACAAGCAATTTGTTGATAGATGCTGATTGAAAGTATGTTGACTTTAGAGCAAAGGGTGTATCTAGTTCTTTATTACGGCATAGGTGAGGTACCGCCGTGCTATTGAAGTTTTTAACAGAAAATACCCTGAGGTATATGTTTCAGTCAATTGTGTTTGTAAATTGGTTAAAAAATTTCATGCAACAGGAGACGTGAAAAATGTCAAGAAAAAAAGCGAAATGCCGAAGATAATGCAGGAGCTATGTTAGCTATTGATTCCGTCAACACTTGCCCAAAAAAATCGTTGAGGCAAAAATCTCGAGACTTGAACATCAATAAAAGCCACCTGCAAAGGATCTTTTCAAATCAAAAATTTCATCCTTATAAATCAGTACTGATACACACTTTAGTAGGAGATGATGCTTGTCGATTAGAATTTTGCCTATTAATGGGAGAACGAATTATGGTCGACAGATTTTTCTACAGAAAAATTATTTTCTCTGACGAAGCGACGTTTACCACAAACGGAGTTGTTAGTTCACAGAATTGCTGATATTGGTTTCAAGAAAATCCAAATTTCCGTATTATCTACAACCAATTCTCAAAAATATAAAAAAGTGGATGTTTGGTGCGGGATTTATTACAAGAAAACAATTGGACCATACTTTTTTGACAGTACTGTAAACCAAAACACTTATTTTGATATGTTGGAAAATTTTTTGCTACCTACTTTGGACGAAATCAACTCACTACACTATCAACACGACGGTTGTCCTGCTCATAGCGCATATCAAGTCAGGGATTGCTTGAATAGACATTTTCCGAATAAGTGGATTCGACGATTCGGCCCTATAGAATCGCCACCACGTTCACCTGATTTAACGCCGCTTGATTTTTTTCTGTGGGGTTATTTAAAACAGAAGGTGTATGCGAATAATTTTCATGATAATGTAGACATTCTAAAATTAAAAATTAGGGAAGCAGTAGACGAAATAAATGAAGAAACAATTAGTTTGGTATATCGGGAGTTTAGAAGAAGATTGGAAACATGTGTAGCTGAAGGAGGGGTACATGTGTAGTAATGTTTTGATAAATTACTTTGTTAAAAATAAATAAAATATAAAAATAAGAATACAACATTGAAATTTGATATCTGGGCATAAATTTAAATATAAAACAACTTTTACCAATAACATTTTTGTTCTAATTCCGAACAACCGATAGTTTACTATTCGGCCAATTTAACATTTTCGTGTTTTCAAAGCAGCCTGTATGTTCAAACAAAATATAAACAATGGCTTTCGACTTTTTAGGACATCCAAAACTCTTTATAAAGAATGACTTTTTCTAGAGAAATTAAAAATTACGTCCATTATAGGTATAGTTAGGTCCATCAGAATAACATTTTGTCTAACCAAATTCACGGTCAACAAATCATTATAATTATCATAGACAATTCGTAAAATCGGACGATTTATCGTATGGAACGCGTGAATGGTAAATAATTTACGGTTTTACGCGAGCACCCCGTCAGCAGCATCGGCAAACGGGCCTCTTTTGTATTGGACATAATAGAGATCGCATTAGCGTTCACCTATAAGTCCCGCGGGCGCGCACAAAGCGTCGGATTATTATGCGGGCGACATAACGCCGCCGCGCCGCGCCGGCACAAATTTTGTCAATTAGCGCGAATGAAAATCTCAATTCAGACGGCACAATACGCGCCCACATTCCACGTTTTAAAATACTCGCCCGAAACGAACCGGTATTAGCATAAATGAATTTATGTCCGGCTTTTATTTGCTTTACGAATTCGGCGCGAGAATTTTTATAACCCATTACGTCCCACAATACGAACCTACCCCCATCTCCCCATTGTGATTCGCTAATTTTCGAAAAGTTTATTATTTCGGCGGGGTTGCGCTAATAATGCCGTTTATAGCGTGATTAAAACGTGTGTTATGGCTCACGACTAATAAAGTAAAGAATATATCCGGTATTTGCTTTAGTTTCAATTAAAACAGAAAATTCGATGCATTCACATAAAAAATTGAAGTTTTTAAAAATAAAAATTAACTGTTTCAACAATGAATTCAATATGTATTGGGTCCATATAGAAAGGTTCAAATGAGTATTAATAAAAATAATTAGAAGCCTCTATATTTATCCTTGTGTTAATAAAAAATCTGATGTGGCCACGCACATGACTTTATCATACTATATATAAAATCAATAGTTTAGCTGTATGAGATTCTATTTGGTCGAGATCGGTCGTGTCTGCATTAAAATAAAACATGTTAGCCTAGTTATAAAACTGGCTAACTAGCTTTATATTAATGCAGACACGACCGATGTCAATCAAATAGGATTTACTCATGCAGCTAAACTATTAATTTTACCAAAAAATGTCAGACATAAATTATACAAAATCTCCTCTACTTTAATTTATTATTTAACTATTTTGACAAAATTACAGAAATGGCCGCTCATTTGTAAAATCCTTGAAAATCTAAACATCCAGTTCCTTTGGACCCTTTTCAACAAAAAGCTTTTCAGTTCTAAGTTTGGTCATGAAACTTCTAAATATGAAGTTTCGGCTCGATACCTTTTGTAGCTCCTCCGGAATCGTCGCCAAAAAAAGAAACTTGTACAGACACAGACCCAAAAAGACATTTCCGCTAAAATCTCAATTTTCTCTTTGGCACGATTACAATACTTTATCTTACTAGTATGATAAAGTAAAAAATTATTAACATAGGGAGCATATTTTGGTTCTTTAATCTATCTTCAGCTCTAAACTCAGTCAAAAAACAATCAGATGAGTAACAAAACATTAAAACAGCGACCAAAGTTTGCTGTTTTGATTGTCCATCTTATTTGTATAAGTTGTTACTCGTCTGATTATTTTACTCTTGTGTTAATAATGTACCTGATGACGTGACAGTTTATTGTCTATAATTTTCCTCCTTATTTGACAATTTAAGGTTGACGATGATTTAAACAACCGAAACATGTTAATAAATTCTTTATTAATGCAAGGATCAAATAATATAGAGGCTTCTAACTGATTTTATTAATGAATTCAATGTTCTGAATTTCTTCTTTTTTTTTCAAAAAGCAATAATAAATTAGTTATTGATAGAAGTATAGTAACAATACTCAAAACCCACTTTAATTATGCTAATATCTTGCCATCAGTCTTTAGCATACCCTCAAGTATGAGCATAACTAACAGTGTTTAGCATTAGTTATTTTAATTCCATCAACAAACAATTTTGTGTAATCTAATTTTATAAACAGGTGCTTATTATCATTATGTTCAACTATTACCAATATATTCACTACAAATTCCAATAAATAACACATCAAATCATCAATAAACTCACCTTTATACAACACGGGATTCATACATAACCGATATTCTCCGTAATAGCGCATAAATTCACTTAAAAATCCACAAAAACATCACCAATCACATTCTACACACGTTTACACCCATTTCGCAATATAATTTGACATTTCTCCCGCAATAAATCCGATACAAATCAGGAGAAAATGAACATTTTTACTCTGCGCCGCAAATTTGCCATATGGTGACGAAACACAGCCGGGTTGTTGACGTTGCTAGGCAACGCGCGCCAGCTGCTCAGCCAGGTACCCATCTAACTATGTATTGCGCGAAGCGACCCAGCATGCTATGACTACTAGATCTCGCGCTTTTGTGTTATTGTTATTAGCGCGTAGTACCGTAATAGGTGCGTATTGAGATTTTTTGTTGTGATAGGTGCGTTTTGGTACGTCTTATGTAAAATGTGAATCCTGCATAATAAATTAAACATTATGTACTATCTATTTTAATAGTAACATACAATTTTCAAATTAAAATCGTATTTATATATAAAATAAGTAAAGAATATATCCGGTAATTGCTGTTGTTTAACTTAAAACTGACAACTGCATGCATTCATATAAAAACTGGACGTTCTTTTTTTAAATAAATATGAACCGTTTCAATAATAAAATAAAAAATACGCCGAATGTTCGATGGGATGAATATTTTGTTACAATTCTGATTTGACGTGTAAGCTTTCAACTGTAGCGACCGCATATTTGATATTCCCTCGAAACTGCAGCGTGTATATATAATAACCGCGGTCGCGATGCATTTATATGCAGCGAGATTGAACTGCATTTCACATCTAACGCGATGAATAAATTTCCAGGAGAGGAAAGAGGTGGGAAGAAATTACTTACATCAACGTCCCGAAACCTGCCACAGGCACCGAATGAAAGTTAATATAGTCAGGTTCGGGGCGCCGCAAAATTTTAATATTAATGAAATCTATTTGGAAAATGTTGTTTGCGCTACCTACTTTAACCCTAGATCAACATTAATTAATGTAAACAAGTTTTGGGGGCAAAAACGTTTCCCCACGCGGGTATACGAGATCATAATAGAAGGGGATGATTATGATGAAGAGAAAGTGGTAGGGCGAATACTGGTTAAAATCTTACTTTTGATATTCCACCACTCAAGGCAATAAGTGTGCGAAGACATTGGATTATATGACATGCAAATTTTGTACTGCAGTTTCATACTTTCATACATAAACATAAAAAACAACTCAGTGATCACTGATCACTCAGTTGTATGCAAATGAAATTATTTCTGACGTACAATCAGGTTTTCGTGGTAAGCATTCATGCGAGACAATCCTTAATTTGGTATTGGCAAATTGAAAAGGAGAATTAGAAAATGGTAAATCTATAATTTGCAGTTTTTGTAAACTTGAAGAGACCTTCGATATGGTTAGAAAACTATTTAACAAGGTTCTGTTTTGGGACATGTTTTATTTAATTTGTACATAAAAACAGATATTTGACTTTCAATAAGTTGAGTAAGTTATGTTTGAATATAGAAAACGAATGCTATGACATTGGGAAATAGAAATTCGATAAACCCTACACCAGATATATGTAGTTATCGATAACAAGTGTGTCGAGATTGTGGACGAATTATAATATATTGGTGTCATATTAGACAACACGTTGAAATTTGCTCGTAATAAACATCATTAGGCCAGTCAATCTGGCTGGTTTTATGTGTGTAAACCCCAAAATAATTTCATACAAGATGAAAAACAGATACTGATAGATTCAGTTCATTTTACGCCTATGATAGCATAAAATTTAAACTAAAATTAAAATAAAATCAAATTTTAGTGAGCCACGAAGAAATAGTGTAAAAATAACGAAAAAAAAATTGGGAACTCGCTATATTATTATACAGGCTTAGCCGGAACATTACCGAAACACCTAAATAATTCTCCAACTGTAACATATATACAAAAAATTGTTCAAACAAAAATTTTTTGGCTTCAAACAAGAACCATGCTATCGTCTAAATATATTTTCAATATACACAGTGCTCATTTTATTATAGTAATTCGGTAACCTATCCTTTCTTAAATACAACACCCTATATATTATTACATTTTTTTTTTCTAAGATTAATTTTAAGAGTTTTTTTATAGGAATCATATTTTTATAAAATGCATTATTTTTTATTTATATGATATTAACCAAAAGAAGTCAAAATTTCCGGAACACCTTAACAATGCTACAACTGTAAAAAAATCTGTAAACAAATTTTTCAGATAATAGTTTTTTGGGTTTAAACAACCTCTCGTTCAAATACATTTATTATATACAGTGTGTTTATTTTATTATGGAAATTTGCAAACCTTTTTAGTTATAAGCAATTAATCAATACTCATGAACTTTTACTTTAACCAAAGGGGTAAAAAATGAAAAAGTCAAGAGAAAATAACTACGCAATTAAATAGAATTAAATTAAATGTTCAAACTATCACATTAAAATAAATGTGTATGTACGTGGGAAAATATTCTTAATTTGAAGTTCAGTAGTTTAGCTTAATTGCTCATAACTCATAAATAATGCTTTAAAAAAAAACTTATTTCTATAAAATGTTTTCAGAATTAATCTATCTTTGGTTAATAGCTTCTATAAATGCATTTTATAAAAAATATGAGTAGTATAAAGAATTCTTAGAATTAAAAAATGTAATAATACATCGGGATTCTACCTATTAATTAAAAAAAAAGGAAATGTTACCAAATTTCTATAATAAAATAAGCACCCTGTATATTGAAAATATATTTAAAAAAAAGCTTTTTTAACGCAAAAAAACTTTTGTTTGAACAATGTTTGGAAATTTCTTACGATTGAAGAATTATTTAGGTGCTCCGGTAATTTTGGCTAACCTGTGCAACGCTATATTATACAGGGTGTTAGTAAATAAGTGCGACAAACTTCAGGGGATAATTCTGCATGAAGAAATACTGACAGTTTGCTATATAAACGTATGTCGCAAATGCTTCGTTTTCTGAGATACGGTGTGCTAAAGTTTTTCTTAAAAACTGACGATTTATTTATTGCTCTGAAACCGATCAAGATGTGCAAAAGACATTTAGTGGGTTTTAAGAGGTAGTTATTGCGCATTTTTTGACATGCAATTAAGAATTTTATGTTCATCATTGGCGCGCATTCGGGTGCCAACATTTTTAAAGAAAAAAATGGTACGCCACTGGGGTATTTGAAATTAAAAATCATTTTGGAATTCCTCGTTTAATTTGTGACAAAAAAAACTCTCTCTGCCTTTTTTTTTCGTATGCAAAAAATAAAACATCTTAATGATCTCAATTTTTTTTTAAAGAACTATTTAATACAATAACATTAAACTAAAACAATAACAGAAAATTACACTAATAAAATTTTAAATAGGCGCAAAGCTACAAAAAATGTTGAAAATGACCTCCCTCAGACGTGACACAAGATTCAATCGTCAGTTTTTAAGAAAAACTTTAACACCCCGTATGCATTTGCAGACATAAGTTTATATAGCAAACTGTCATTATTATAGAATCACAATCAT
Organism: Aphodius sticticus; assembly: GCA_963966075.1. Lineage (NCBI taxonomy): Eukaryota > Metazoa > Arthropoda > Insecta > Coleoptera > Scarabaeidae > Aphodius > Aphodius sticticus. Next base: position 391,082 of record OZ014508.1, on the reverse strand, counting down.
AATATAGAATCACCCCCTGAAGTTTGTCGCACTTATTTACTAACACCCTATATAACTAGTATTATCTAGTATATAGGATACTCCAATTATTGATAGATCTCAATTAATTAAAACTATTTCCTGTAACGTTGGAAAAATCAACAATGCATTTTTGAATTCTGCCAAATTTTCTGAACCTATTGTATTCGACCGCAAACGTTTATTATTAATTAATTATTAATATTTTGGGTACAGGCAAAAACATTAAAAAATACAACTACTACACAATCGAGCAGTAAGTCATTTTCAATCATCATGTCAGGTTTATGTATTGTACAGTTTAAGTAGGTAGTTAATAAATTTAGTTCTAAGGAAACCAAATTTATTGTAATGAGTTAGCTTTTTAACTAAATAAACATTATTATTATGAAGAAATTGTTCTAACAATGTAATCAGCCGCTTGGAAGTTGGTTAACCATTGAAACCAAGTTTATAATAGCGTGCATAACTGCACGGCACTCGTGAGCGTGCGGCAATGATTTCGCTTCCCCAATTAGAAAGTGGGCCGAGCTCTGGAGTCTAATTGAACTCCATTATCTTTAATGAAATTAATTGTAATGTAGGGGCGCGCTATCAACCGCCATATACCATCCCCCGAAATATTAGATTCGCCTAACTCGGACGAACGCGCGGGGGAGGGCGGTTGGGCGGTCCTCTCTATAGCCCATGGCCCATAAAATAAATTAAGGGTTCAATTTGAGAACCGGATATCTCGATGATCTCCCGCTCGAGTCAGTCGCGTAACAATCGCCGTAACGCCCAATCAACTCGCCTTAAGCTATGCGGAATAATTGTTTCAACTAATCAGTCAGTCAGTCGGCGAGGACTGAGGATATCTCAGGACGACTGACCGGGAATTTAATTCACGGCCCGGGCGATCATTTGAGGAGCTGCGATTTAGCGTTCTGGGCGCCATTATTCCATTTAGCGCCGAAAGGGACGGAAGTTAACACTCGAATAATTGGATATAATCGATTCGTTCGGTCGTTCGATGTACAAATAGCGCGGCTTCCGCTAAATTTCATGAATGAAAAGCGGGGATTTTAAATAATTCATCGGCCCGGCGCCTTCGCCATTTGTGTATGCGGGGTGTAGATTAGCTAAACAGTACGAAACGGTCTCGAAATAAACCTTAAACGTTGTAATTTTGCATGAGTTGTGTTCTCCGCAGCCAAAATAAAAAATACGGTTACTTAAATGTGGTTAATACGTGAGCTTTGTTATGAACATAACTGACAAGAAAAATACCAAACTTCAGGAATCAACCTCAGGACTGTCCAATGTGGCGCAAGCGGTGATGTTAAATACCCGGGTATTTATTTTCAAGGGTAAAAACCCCGGATAAATACCCGGGTATTTACCCAAAGAGGGTATTTATAGGGGTATTTGTAAACATAATACTGTTATGAAAAATAGCAGTAAAAGGAAATATTTAATTACTAAATACAGGGTTTTCTTTTATCACAAAATCAAAAGGTATTCTCTTATCACAAAATAAAGGTTATTCTTATAAATAAAAAACATTTTTTAAACAAAGAATAAAAATATCTGTCGCATCTGACGATATATCGAGGGCAGACATTTCCTTGTCATCATCGTCCATTCACTCGTGTGTATTTTCCATATTTTCTGATTCTATTATCGAAGAAGATTTAGCAGAAACATGATTACATGTTAAGTATGCTTATTTTGCTATGAATCCATCTAAATGTACTGAATGTTCTTATATAAGTCAAATATTTTACATTATTTGTAATCAAGAGTACATCTACAGAGTGCACCATTTTTTCCCGCATAACTCTTTTCCAGATAGTAAATGCCACACTGAGTAAAAAGTTTCATATGGACCTATTTGTTTTCTTTATTCCTTAGAACATTACAATCGTTTGCAAAACTGTATATTAAATCAGCGTTGAATAAAGAAAACCTCTTTTCTATTTGCAAATAGAAAAGAGGTTTTCTTTATTCAACGCTGATTCATTGTTACTTGCAAGCATGGAACAATCACAATCCCAATGTATATTAAATGACTTAACTTCTTTAGGAATTGATAAACTCAATAAGTCGGCATGAAAGAAACTTTATATTCAGAATGACAATTACTTGTAGAGAAATAAATGACTAAAAAGTTTCATATGTATTTTGTTTTCGTTTATTTGTTATTTAGTTTATTTTTAACATTTTGAATTTTTTACTTACATTTATTTACTTTTCTTTTTGTTATGGTTATTGATTGTGCTCTATCTTAGTTTTAGCATTGTTTGATATGTTGTTTATTGTTTATTTTTCTTTATTTAGTTAATATTTCAAGCGGCTGTAACTTGGTGTTGAGAAAGCAATTAGGTCGATATGAAATGTTATACTCAGAATGACATTTACTATCTAAAAATAATTTTGCGGGGAAAAAAGTTATTACACCCTGTATAAATATCTCTGAAATGTTGTTAAATGGTGTTTTAAGGATAAAAAGGATAAATACCCACACTTTAGGTATTTACCCTAAGTAGGGGTAAATACCCGGGTAAATACCAATTTTATAAGTTCCCACCCGCCGGGGATTTGCCCGCCCACATCACTGGGCGCAAGTATTAAGCATTAAGTATTAATTTTTGTTTATAAATTATCATGAAACCTATAAACATTAAACATTATTACATCTAAAAATGCAAAGTTTTACTTGTATAAAATAAGCAAAAAACAATTTTATACCAACTTGACAATCGGTGTACGTGACAATTTCTTACTTCCTATTGGTCTGACGACAATCCATGTTAGATTGATATTGACATATCTCATAATTTTGTACAATAAAGGTTCTTAACGATCACATTTTACATATACCGAGTGACCGACGCCATAGGTACTCCCGTTTTTTGTTTGTTTATAAAGCTGGACGAACGAAATTTGGGAAAGTGTTAATAGACAAAAAATGCCATTCTTTGGGATACTCTTGAGGTTAATATGACTTCCGGTTTTTCCTGATATGACATCATCATTCAATTGTTTTCTTGTTGTATTATATGATAGATAATGTTAATATCTACTCAAGATCAGAATAAAATTATACAAATAAACAATACTGCATATTTCATTGAATATTACACTGAAATAGATGTAAAATTATTACGCATTACCCCATATTTCATTGAAAATTACATTTAAATTGATGTTCAAATATTACGCATTGTCCATTGGCATTGTCATTTTAAGTGTCATATATCACTTAAAATTACATTAAAATCGGTGTAATATTTCAGCCAAATTCTTGTAAAATCACAGTGTAAATATACAATGACAATGTAAAAATACAATTGAGATGTAAAATTACACTGATTGTCGCAGGGCAAAAAAACCTACTATTCCTACTGTAAATTCAGATCAAAAATTTTTTCAGTGTACAGGATCATTTCAAGTGGCATTATAGTTTATGATACCAATAACCAATGAACCAAAACCTTGTAGTGAAAAGTTGGAGTTTTTAGATTTATTATGTTCTTCAGACGAAAAAAAAGAAGTGTTTTAAATAAATTCCTCTCCTGTTTATTATGGGTGTTTTCCTAAACTAGTATCCTTTATTAGCATACATTTGAATGCATAGTTACAAGAGTTTTGTTACATTTCCGCAAAAAAACAACATGGGTATTACATAAAACACTTTCTTAGCTTTTGAAGAACATACCTCGGAAACGGTCAAGTTTTAACAGCATGGTATTGTTTTTCTTATTATAAAATATGATGCTCAATCATGTTTATAAGTAGGTACTTGGGACGCGGAATGGATCACCCAGAAGTAAATGTGATTCTGTCATTCTTTCATATGGACCAAATATGTATAGAAAAAGCCAGATGGGTTTGAATTTTTCACGAAGTAAACACCGTTATCTTTTGACCTATTTGACTGGGTTAAAACTAATATGGTTTTGTAACAGTCTACAGTCAACTGAACCTAACTCAGTTGTTTAATTTTTCCACAGGTTTTCTTGAACTTAGACCAAAATAGATATTACATCAAAATATTACATCTACGTATTCTTAAAATCATCACACATAAATGCAACCTTCGTCAATAGGAAGTGTAAAAACTTGCGGTCATATTTTCATATTTGTTGACCGCATATACTATACGAAAACCCAGAAGATATATGGCAGGTTAAAGGGTCGAAACGGTGCACATGTACGCATTACTCACAATAAATCAACTCAACGAATCACCGGCTCGGCCATTTATCATTAAAATGTTAACACGGATAAGTCATTCGCCGCTATTTGTGTTCTTTTGCAACGGCAACGCGACGACAAAATGTCAACGTTCAAATTATATATTTACAGTTAAATAATCACGAGTTTTGTTATTCGTAGTTCATTATTTCGTATTTACCGAGGGTTAATTACGTGCGCATAAAATGGATTTAATTATTGGGTATTCGTATTCGTGATTATAAATCGAGTTCGGTTGAACCTGTACAGTGTACAGTGTACACGGTTTATAAAATTCCGGTTAATGTATGTAAATTGCTATAATTAATAAATTCTACAAACGCAATTATGAGGGTGAGCTAATTATAAAAACCGTAATTACGTTTTAAACTGATAGTCGAATATGCCAACATATTTGGTTTGGATTTGAAATAATAAACTGATTTAGGGCCGTTTTTACAATAGTGGTATATACCTGTAATAACACTAATAAGTTTGAAATATGCATTTTACATCAATGGAACAACCGCGTATACTCTATATATTGTCGGGTTATCTTATACCGATGAAATTATGTGGCATAGTAGATTAACTATACCTAGAATATTCTTTATTCTTACTGGTTACATTAAAAGTCGAAAATTGCCAACAGTCAAGTAGTCACTTTGTCTAGTGCTGTCTACTATTTTGTTGTACTAACGTAAAGCAAAGATTCTTCACCTTAATTCAGATTAAAACGGTTTTTAAAATTTTTTTTAATTAGTATATCTTAAATAAAGAGGGCGCCTTTATTATCATTGTTCTGAGGTAGTCTATAATAAACAATTTGTCATATTTGAAAAACATTCTACAGCAAGTATTCTACAAAGTGTTAGTGGGGATTTGAAGAACTCTAATAATTCTCTTTAAATTTCCTTGCCGACAGTACCAGTAAACTGCTTTTCTAAAATAATATAAAGAAAATGCCATTAATAGAACAGCAGTTCTATATAAGATTAGATAGACGAAATGGAACTGTTTGGCAAATTCTTGGAGGCTGCTAGAAATACACAAAAGAAGAAGAAGAAAAAATACATGAAATATAATATAAATCATTAAAGACTTACCATTTATTAAAGTACCTTAAAATAAAAACATGATTGAGCTTATTCGTTATTGCATTATGTCTTCTACGTGATTTTACCATGATCTTGTGACTCGAAAATAGGCAATGTCACAATTTTCAATTTCCTCTGAATAAAACTGACATTTGATAAAAAGTCACAGGAACACCCTGTGTACACGCACCCGCATGTTGGTTTTTTTATATCCCCACATTTAATGTGGTGAAGGTATGTTGAGTTTGATACAACATTTTTAACACCTTTAAGTAGGCGTGGCAGATATAGACATATATGGATTTGATCAGAATTGAAAACCGAATCGATTTAGCTATATCCGCCTGTCTGTCTGTGTACACGATCTGCCGTAATTTGGAAGTAATTGATCTGAAATTTGGTATACAAGCTTAGCTCTTAAAAAGTAAGGACAAGTTCGTGAATTGGCAAAATCGCTTCACTTGTTTTTTTTTTTAATATTTTACAGTGGGGGGTATTTGAAGTTCAGCACGGCTGAAGATAATTTTCTTACTAGCTTTTTTTGACTTGTTTATTTTACGTCGGTCTATTTCCGGAAGTTAGGCCAATCACCGACGCAAGGGCAGGCTACACACACCCAGGAATTTTGTCGAACTGAAGGAATTCCAACCTCCACTAAGAGTTCTTTAACGTGCACGTCGCATCATGACAGCACACGGGGCCACCGGCTTTGCTTCCTCATCCGATGGAAGGCGGCATGCAAAGGTATTTGTTCCCTGCCTAAAATACCAGGACAGTCGATTTTAGCCCGAGCCGAGATTCGAACCCGGGCCTCCAGCTGCAGCGTAGATAGCAGCCGCTCTGTCCTGTATGCCATCGACCCCCGCCCCCATGTTGGTTATATAACTAGATTTTCGCCAAACTAGCTGACAAAAAGTTCCTAGACTTTCTCCGCTATTCCTAGTATATGTATTCTACAGACAAATGTCAATGTAAACGAACACGTTATTATACTACGGTATACGTTTCGTATCAGCTATTCCTGGAATAGTAATTCTTTATACTAGCATTCTAAAAACGGCCCTTATAGTATAGGGTGTTATTTTGACTTATCTACATATTGTCTCCATTCTCTTCTACACATATAGAAAATTTTGTTTAATTCAAATAAATATGCATTGACTCAAAGAAATCTGGTGTTTCAATACAGGCAAAGAAATATTACTTTGCGGTTAAAATGTATTTTTTTAAAAATATTTGTTTGGTAGAAAGAACGTTTATTTGTGTCAAACAACCTATGCCTTCAGTTAAAACTTACAATTTGTATACCTATTATAACGAACGAGATTTATTTAGTTCGAATAATTATGATTGTCTTGAGTAAAAGAATTATAATTTTCTAAATTAACGAATTGTTCGTTGAGTTAAAAGGCGACATTTTAAGATTTCAATGAATGGTTCTTTGATTAAAGAAATTATTAGTTTCTTGAAGGAATTAATGTGGACCTATTGTTGACTAGAACATTTCTGAGGGTACAGTAGAGTAAAATCTCCACGTGTCACCGCCTATTGGGATGTCGCACATCCTCGACCGGTGGTTGGTTTTCCCAGACCTACATACAGTCAAGATTAGGGTAGCAAAGTGTACGCTGATTCGGAATCGGTACTTGAACCTGCATCCACTGTCCTATATACTGCCGATCACACGGCCTTTTTTAGCAATTTAGCCAGACGGATGACATCAACTGAGCGGTAGGCTTTCACCAGTGTATTATTTATAGTCAAGATAAGCCCTGCGAGGAGAGAGAGTTTACAGCGCCATCTAACAATACATTTGGATGAGGTATTCACACTAAAGATATATTTCTTTGAATCAAAATATGATTTCTTTGGCAGAAGTAAACCTATTTGTTAGCAAAAGCAAAAATATTCCCTGAAGGACATATAAGTATTTCTTCTTGTATACAACAATAAGAAATATGTTTTGATCCAAAAGAATATATTCAAAGGAATATAATGCTTAAAAACAACAAAATCTTTTCTATCTGTGAATGTGTATATTGATTCTGTTCCATATAAAGACCTATTTGCAAATGTGTGCCAAGTATTTTTGGAGGCGTAAAACTGTACTGCGATGAATGATTTCACTTCACCCCCTTTCATTTCCGATCGCCCTTTCGACTGATTGTTTTTACTCCGGCCGAATCCCGAAACACGAAATGAGTATCCGCCCCCCCCCCCCCCGCCCCTTTTATTTACTCTTTTACAATTTCTAGACTCTATTTAATCCTCGGCGTTCTACCCTGTCGTCTAACTTCGTTGACTTCCTTTTTTTCCGTCCCTTGTCTGCCTGCAGACTTTAAAGTTTATCGGTTTAATTTGTAGACTTTAGATTAAAATGTAATCCGGTAATTTTACTCCGGTACATTGTTTTCGAATCGAAAAACGAAGGGAAAACACAAAAGCCGGCGAGCACCGGGCGGACGCGCGGAGACTTAAAGGGTTCTCGAATCCTCGTCCTGTGATTGTGGCCTGTCTACTGCGAAAAGTATTCACAGCTAATACCCTACCCGATTTAAGTTCGACGAAGGTCTGCTTTTTCGGAGCCTGCCTTCAGGCAGAATCAATATTTGTTTTAACTAATGCATCAGCTAGGCTAGCGCTGCTACGAAAGCTTCCCAAGGTAGTTCCTGAGGCCCTTAACACAAATTCTACCCATGGAACAAATCAACAAATAACAAGTATGTTACCTGTAGCTGCAAGTACTGTATTTTAAGAGTACCTATGTCATAGATATGTCGGTGAATATGTAAGAAGATATGTCAGAACTTACTACATACGTTTTCATAGAAATCTTTGTATTGGTCACACTCATAGCAAAAATTTCTTCGTGAAAATAAGCATATGTGACCCCGCACGAGAGAATCGCCCTAACTGCCATCTCTCGATTCGATAATATTGACTCCATTTGAAGCAGTGTTGCCAGATGCTGGAGTGAAAAACAGTAGATTTCCCGAACGTTGTGTAAATATTCAGATTTATTAATACCTCTTTTGCTTATTATTGTCTATTATGAACAATGTACTTCATTCTATCGCCTGATATGCTCGCAGACCTGTATTATTGAAGTGGATAGACCACCGAATAGAATGCGCAAGAACTAAGAATGGTAAACATTTAAAATTTTGAAATCAAGAACGAATATCAAAACGCGAAAAAACTATTAGATCAAAATTATACTTCTCATTTACTTGTAGCATCACAAGCTGTTGACTTCTATTTTATAATAAAATTCTAATAAATCTGTGTAAAGTTTTTAAATAACTCCTAGGATACGGCACAGTAGTTATTTTTCCAACATTTTGAGGTTTATGTAAAAGTTGAAAAAGACGGTGAAAATATCAGAAAAGCTAAAAAAACTGGCTTCAGAATTTTTACTATTTATTAACAGATTTTTAAACACATTTTGAGACATTTTGATTATAGTTATATTTAATTATAGAAAAATTAAATTCCAATTAAAAAACTGACAGCTTGTGACATCAAAATGAATTTAAAAAAAATATTTTTAGGGGTCTTGTAGTATTTTGATTCTAATTTGCGATTGCAAAATACCTTATCTCTATCATTCTTAATGCATGAAATAAGAAGGATACCGCATTATCAAGTTACCCTGTATAAGGTGCGAGTTGTCTCAACTTCCGCTTTCAACAATTTCTCTACAGTTTATACTATCACACAGATATAAATTTATTTGGCTATAATTGGGTACTTAAAACTTGCTCACTATTCAAAATGGTATTCATAGTTAGAGTAACATTTTTTACACAATTTATGACACTTCAAAAACTTAAACAATTAGCATACAAAAATGGATATTTGAGCTAGACTGGTAAAAATTAAAAACATTCAACTGGTAAAAATCATTTATTTTGATAGCAAATGTGCCAGTGCTAAAAAACAGTAGATGTCTGTAGCAAAACAGTAGAACAGTAGATGAATATCAAAAACACTAGATCTGGCAACACTGGCTTGAAGGCGCATAAAACTACCGAACAGAAAAAATTGAAATAAAGTGCCTGAATCACCTCCTGAATCATTTCTACATAAGTTGTACAACTGTCAACATTTTTTGCTCTCGGTGTTAACAGATTTTTGTACTTTTAAATTGAGCCACAAAAATTTCAATTTGTGTTCAAGTTGCATTTAGAGCCTCTTATATAGATTGGCGTTTTTGTTTTCTTCAATTTTTGTGTAATAAAGGTTGCGAACAAGATTTTCATGGAAGCGGATATCTCGGTAACTAACAATATTAGCACGATATCGGGATATGCATGTAATCAATAATAATAATCAATAATCAAATCGATATGCCATATTTTATTTAATGCGACTGTAGAAACAGTCGCCTTAAATTGATATAAATTTCATGCAGCGCGCACTACGTCAATCGTAACGGTAAATGGAAACGTAGCTGGGACAGTGGAAGATTATCTACTATTAGTACGATACGATCAGAACAATTTAATTACGGAATTTTGAATAGTAGTGCGAGTTAAATATAAATAATGAATTTAGTTTCACTGATCGCGTAAAAACTTTGCATCTCGTTCGACTGCCTCGCACCAAAACCCACAAGCGTGAGAAGCCGAACTGCGCAAAATGTTGTTCATGTTTATTTCAGTCTTAAAAATTAACAAATAGCCGGAATGCTATTAAATTCAAGGGATATGTATCGCAGTAAATAAGGATTATTTGCATGCTAACTGCGTTGTCCTGCTTACAGTCGTTCCTGAGATATCGGCTTCCATCAAAATCTTGTTCGCAAACTGCAAAAATCGGGTACTTTTTTCACTTCTCTCGCGCTCATGTTTACACCGAGAGGTAAAGAATTTTGACAGTCATACAACTTATGTAGAAATGATTTAGTATGACATACTTTATTTCATTTTTTCTGTTCAGTAGTTTTAGAGTTATGGGATTTCAAACACAGGAGTCAATACTATCGAAACGAGAGATGGCAGTTAGGGCTATTCTCTCGTGCGGGTCGCAGACTTCTCACGCTTCCATGATATAAAGTAAAATAATGTTTTGCATTTGTAAACAAGTTTTCTGACTTTTGGTTAAGTACCCAAAAAAAACTGTTGCAAAAGATGTCTTCTTTCTCTTACTCAAATGTTCTGTTTCTTGAAACCACTCTCGTGAATTTTCGCCATAATCAATATTGTCAAACCGAAATGTATTATTATGTTTTTCAATTCTGGTAATAATAAACCAGATTAGGTTGATGGTACGAAACGGAATGTGTATGTAGGGCAGATGAGGTAGGGCCTCCGCGAAAAATACGGATGATATTCGAAAAAAACGAGCTCCGAAACACCTCGCTATCGATTTGCAATACTTTACAGATTTTCGACAGCATTGCCGATGTTCAGACATGCATTTTATTAACCTGCCGGTGTCCAATTCCCCTGAAAAATGTACCGGTGGAAAATCCTGTGTGCATGTGCTCTAAATATTGCAGTACAGTCTACATGTCTGCACGAAACGTACATATAGCAAGGAGAAACCGCAATTTATTTATTGATGAAAGGCGCAACGAGTTGTGTCGATTGGAACATCTTTTCAGTCAGATTTACGTAGTGTTTTTGTAGTTTTTTAGCAAGAAGTATGGTGATAAAATTTTAAAAAAGTCACCTTCTATACAGTATGTCTCAACAGTGCTATCTCGAAAATTTTACGATAATGGAAATTAACATTACCTACCCTAAACTTTATACTTTTTGATTTATTGGCATTTTTATGGAAAAACAGCATTCTAAGAAAAACAGCCGGGTTGTTGACGTTGCTAGGCAACGCGCGCCGGCTACTGAGCTAGTATAGTAATACCCCTCTAACTATGTATTGTGGCGAGCGACCCAGCATGCTATGCCTACTTAGATCTCGTGCTTTTGTGTTAATGTTATTAGCGCGTAGTACTATAATAGGTGCGTATTGAGGTTTTTAGTTGTGTTTTATGAGTGAGTTTGGTGGATTATGTTTTACATAGTGATGTGTTGCTTAAAGTAGGTGCTTTTTGGTACTTCTTATGTATAATTTTTGCTTTATTAGTTTAAAAAAAAAACACCATCTTAAGAACCAAATTATTTCTGAACTACTAATAACCCAAGTTTATCAAGTTTAAAGTGATTTATAATTAAATTTTAATTAGAATGGACGGTTCCACTAATTTCAAGACAACTAGTATGTATACAGTTGTATGTATGTATACAAATAATGTTAAAATTTGTCCCCAACAACAAGTAGGTACATAACATAATTATTTTATGTTCGATTAGGTGCATTCCAACTGGAAAACCGGTTAGACGTATAGGCAAGTTCTGTAGATGATTTATAGTTTAAGATATATATCGTGGCGAAACGCGCTACGAGACAACCATTGTTACAGAAACTAGAAAAAGGATCGTTATGTCGGCTGTTATTAATTGTGTCCGGACTGAAATGATTAACGAACTTCTTTTAAACTCGCCAGAGCGTCAAATCGTTACCGTAATTATTATGAACATCTGACTCTCCATTCGCAGTTCGCGACACAGGCTTTATGTAATAAATTGAAACTGTTTAAAACTTTACATATGTAATTGAATCGGCGAGTTCGAGAACAGTACAAGCCCAAAATTGGCCATTTTGAACTGAAATAGCCAAAATGTTCACTATGATTTATTCTATCGAATATACCTAAAGAGAATGCTTGGGCAAAATAAACGTCCAGAACAGTGCTTCTTTGCTCGCTCATGCAACGCGTTTCTACTCAGTTTCTACTGATATCAGTCGTAAACATTCGCCAACTTCGTAATTTGTATTCAAATCGTTGTTGAGGTACGCCGAAGTAATCGATATGAATATCAATATCAAAAAGATAAATAATATTAAAAAAGTCCACAAGTATGTAACTGGTGAAAATTTAGAATTATTATCACGTGACTTCCGGACCGACTACCACCGAAGAAGAGGAAACTTAATACTATTACGTATATAATCATCAAACTCGATATCATACTCTATCATATCGCCATATATGTATAGGGTTAGTCAAAATTACCGGAACACCTAAATAATTTTCCAACTGTAAACAATTTCAAAAAATGTTTCAAGTAAAAGTCGTTTTGTTTTACACAATCTATCGTTTAAACATATTTTTATTATACAGGGTGTTCATTTTATTCTGGATATCTCGTAACCTTCCCTTTTTCAAATAGAACATCCTGTATAACTTTACATTTTTTAATTCTAAGATTAATTCTAAGAATCTTTTGTATGATTTTTTATAAAATGCCTTATTTTTGAGTTATGATCAATTAATCAAAAATAGACGAAATTACCGAAAACCTAAATAATTCTCCAACTGAGAAAAAAATTTGTGTTTAAACAAACTATTGTTTATTCTGGAAATTTGGTAACAGACATTTTTTAATTCTAGGATTAATTATTTTATAGAAATCATTTTTTTTAATGCAATACTGTCATTTTTTAGTTATAAGCAATTAATTCCTTAATTAATAATCCTTAATTAATTCCTGGACTTCAAATTAAGAATATTTTCCCACATACACACATTTATTTAATTTCCCAGCTTGAATATTTAATTTATATGGTATTTCATAGTTTAGTTATTTTTTCTTGATTTTTTTATTTTTTTTATCCGTTAATGATCATTTATATTTATGATGCATTTTATAAATTAGATTCTTACAAACTCTTGGAATTAAATTTTTTTAAATATTTATAATTTTCAGAATAAAATGAACATCCGTATATTGAAAATATATACCTTGTTTAAAACCAAAAAACTTTTGTTTCAATTTTTCTTTGAAATTCTTTACGGTTAAAGAATTAACTAATGTGTTCCGGTAATTTTAACTAATCATGTATAATCCGCCATTTTGAATTTGTAAATTAATAATGCAAAACAAAATGAAAATGATTGTCACAGTATCGATGACCGTCGGGCTTTTATTTGTTTTTTATTTGCAGAACTCTTTTATTTATTTTTTTTATTAGTAAGTGTTTTTGTTTCTGTTACATAAACAACGCCGATTTTGTAATCAGTTACATTTTAAGGGAATATAAAACTGAAAAATAAAAAAGCTATAACTTTCTAATGAAGCGTCAAAAGCCAAAAGTGCATATACACTTTTCGGATAGCAGTTACGTCCTCTATCAGCCCCCTAATTTTCGGAACACCTTTATGTCCATCCTGTATGTCCTTAAAGCATACCAAATTTGATTTGCCTACAATTATTATTTAAAAAGTTACAGGTTTCGAAAAAGTATTCGCTTAATTCTTTTGAGCATTGTATAATGAGAAGTTTTTCTTGAAATTCTTCTAGGAAAGCTTGCTCACTGATTAGTACTGAAACCAATCTCATTCATTAATGATACGGCCATCTCTCGCGGTCCCGCTCGCCCGACTTGAATTATTTATTTCTTGTAAATAACCTGGAGGTAATTTAATTCAGCATGAAAGATTTATTATTGGTTCTGCCGGCGGGATGGAGTGGCGACCTTTTCCCGTTTTTACGTGTTTCGGCGAAACACGCAGGAAATTGGCTACTGGCAAAATTAAATAGTAGCCGTTGCGTCCGCCGTGCCCGCGCGGCGCCACTGTCCGCCGGAACACAGGCCGGGCAAAGCAAACAGTTCGAGAGAGCCCGAAATTGAATTGTTGTTGTTATTACTTATTCAGGAGCATTTTCGTACACTATACTTCGAGTGTTGTGCAAACAACTGAGCCTTTTCGCAAACAAATTTCATGTTACAGAACTGGATAAATTCAAATAATATAAATACAATGACATGACACAAGTCTGTTTATAGACTACACTGAGAAAAATGGCTGTAAAATTACACATAAATCATTGTGAAAATTACAATAGAAATGTGGTATGTATAAAAATTGCACGTAATTCCAATTACTTTTACAAGTCTGTGTACTATTACAGCGATATTGCTGCTATATTTCAAATACAATGATCTTTTAGTTAAAAATACAATGGAAATATACCTTAAATTCGTAAAATTACAACGTATATTGTGATTTTACTATTATAATAGCGGGTTTGTAGATATTGTAACGCCCAGACGCATGCGCTACGCTTGATCAGCTGTTTTGCAAACGAACGCCGGCACGCATACCATCGAATGCAATATGTAGTTGGGCGCGTTGTATTTCTGTCTCCGGTAAGTAACAATGATACAGTGAACTTGAACTTATCTAGATACCTTGTAGGTATAGGTTAAAATACCATGTCACACTGCAGAACAATTGTATGTATTGCCTTTGTAGATCACGAACGACGACAATTAGCCATTAGAAATTGATGTCTTAACGTTAACGCCATACCTGGATGAAAGCTGTAAGTACAGTCTTGTACGTTTCTTTGTAAAAATCTGCTTTAAGATTGAAGGGTTTTATACCAACAGAAAAATAATGTGCAATCTTCCTTTTAGGTTAACTTTTTTGTGTCTGTCTAATTTGTTTCCTTGTTCTTACAGATACAGATGCGGAACATCTAGCACCAAGTGTGTTTGTCAGAAAAAGAGTGAACGAGTATGTGTGTTCATGGTTGATCGAAGTGCATTGATATATTTATCCGTGTGTTTTTATGTTTAAGTATTTGCGTACGCTAAGTATTTATTAATTGCTTCTCTGTAGTTTCAATGTATTTTTATGTCCCTCAAACTATTTTATACTTGTATGTACGTCTACATATTTATTTTTTTACAAGTAATTTTATCTATACCATTTTGTTTGACCGTACTATTGTAACGTTTGACTGTGTGCATGATGTTACTGCTTTCTTTTTGTATTATATGATAGATAATGTTAATAGCTGCTCAAATTCTTTTAAAATCACAGTGTAAATATACAATAACAATGTAAAAAATACAATTGAGATGTAAAATTACACTGATTGTCACAGGGCAAAAAAAAACCTACTATTCCTACTGTAAATTCACATCAAAATTTTTTTCAGTGTGCCATTAAGCCAATTAAAAGATACGTGTCAAATTCATTAAAAACAATATAGGGTTGTCATTTAAAAACATGTCGATGACGTCATCTGTTAAAACAATTGATGGTAAAAACGTTAATTTGATATCATAAGGTGCATTTTGATAATTATAAATCGACGTGTTCGAGGATTTTTTAAAATAGCAAACCGTTCTTGAGATGTTGTCATGATTCCATACTTTACGAGCTCACAGTATAGTTTCTAACAACTCTCAACAAGATATTGAATAAAGTACTGCCGTGGTATTGACAAGACGTAACTCGGTATTTATTTGGGTTAGCTTGGCGCATTGACACAGCTTTCCAGTTGGAACTAAAACAACGAAAATGGGGCTGACCTACATACTAAGTCGCACAGTTTAGTTCGGTAACTCATTGATAACTTTATACCATGCTGTATGCGTAGAGACCGCAATCAGTTTGCGAGCAAATTCGAATCATTCATGTTTGTGTATCAAACCGTGTGTGAGCCAATCCACTCAGGTAATCACAAATTCTCAACTTGTACCAGACTATTCCAATAAATAAGTTATTAAACGCTCTTGACAACTATCTAAAACTGGATTCAGAATTTAATTTCATTAATTCAGTATCTATATCGAAATCAGAGAACGTTACAACGTAGCTAAGAAATGTCATTAAATTCCGAAACTATATTTATAATAAGGGAATATTTCAAAGTGCCTTTCAGTTTAAAACGAAATCTCAAGACGTAATAGCGGATGGAGGGCGACGAGAAAAAGTTTTTCAGTTAATAAACCGGAATGAACGATTTGATTTTATTATCCGCTATTAAAAAAGTTTCGCACCGATTTATTCATTGTGCCGGGCGCCGAAAAGTTTTATATCATATAATTATGAGTCGTTTGATCTCTTGAGTGACGTCAAGCTGAAAAAAAAAGTTCCCAACGCCGCCTGGGAAGTCTAATTATTATAAAATATTACCAACCCGGCGCCGCCACCAAATATGAAACTATGCGAAATTAGCATTATAGTTTTGGGTCACTTCCTCTACAAATAACCTGAATCCAATGATGTGAAGATATGATCTATTATCAGATGAATATTTGGACCTAAGAGAAGTAAAAGCAGGAGTACCTACCGCAGGGTAATGTCTTAGGACCAATTCCCTATCTATTATACAGGCTGTATATTAAATGAGTGCAATAATTTCTAAGGGTTATAGATCTTCATAATTGGAGTAAAAAATTCAAATGTTTTTTCTCTAAGTGACACCAGTATTGAGTAACGTTTTTAGAAAGTGTAGTAGCGATTTGACCTAGAGCCTGTGGCGAAACAGCTGACAGCTGAGCGAGGGGAAGTCCCGTGCGTGCTTGAGTTTACGCTCTGCAGTTGTTTCTGTTTATCGGGTTTCTTGGTAGTTATTTTGTGGTTTTGTGTTTCATGTTACTTGTTTATGGTGAATGCAGAAAAAATGCAGCGGCCGCTCAAAGACTTTATTCGCAACGATTTAGAAACCGGCGCGTCCCTAATAATAGAACTTTTGTTTCCGTGGTGCAACGGTTAAGGGATAGTTCTGCTCGGGTATTTTAGCCTAACCATGGAGGAAGAGGCCGTCCACGCGATCGTAATATGGTAAATACCGAAGAACAAATCTTGCACATGGTCCACGAAGATGATCGACGAAGCACTAGAACAATTGCTCGACAAGTCGGAGCTTCCCACGGGATAGTGCACAGATCACTACGCGAAAACTTACTTCGGGTATATCGGGAAACGCGTGTACAATATTTGCACCCACAGGAATGAAAACTTTCCTAATTTGGCACTTCCACTGATGAAGCGATATTTACCCGAAACGGAATTTTGAACAGCCGGAACATGTGCCACTGGACCTGAATTATACGACGTACCAATTTTCACCACCGATTTGCCATTAATATCTGGGCCGGAATTATTGGCAATTGTTTAGTAGGGCCAAAACACACTACCAGGTTTGTTGGAAAATGTGCCGCTTGATGTTTGCCGTGAAATGTGGTTTATGCACGACGGTGCTCCTGTACATAAGAGAGTGCAACATTTAAGTGAAACATTTAGTGAAAAGTGGATAGGGATTAATGGACCAAAACGGTGGCCAAGTCGTTCTCCAGACTTGAATCCTCTGGATTTTTATTTCTGGGGTTATTTAAAAGGATTAGTGTATAAGACGGAAGTAAACAATGAAAATGAACTCCGTGAGCGAATTTTCAATAGTGCTGAAATTGTGCGCGATGACATTGAACGCTGCTCTTTATGTGCGAATTGGAGGCGCCGGGCAGAAGCGTGTTGGGATGCAAACGGTGCGCACTTTGAGCAGATTCTTTAAAATTTTTGGTAAGTTTACTGTTAAATCATTGAATACATCGTTATTTATACGCATTTCGTGAGCTCCGCGTGCTACAGATAGGTGCGGGCTAGTTTTCGACGGAGTACTACACATCATGAAAACATGTGGGTAGCGGCAATGGAACTTTCAACTGCAAAATTTTGAAAAATTTTATTAAGATTTTTTGTTCCTCATATTGAGTTACATCACCGCTCCAAATTATTGCACTGAATGATTATACACCCTGTATACAAGTGACTTTCGCTGATCACACGGCTCTAATCGAATTCTGGTTAACTGTTAAAGAATCTATTAGGAATTTTTAACAAGCTAGTAATAAAATACACCATTGGACCAAAAATTGGACGATCAAGCCCAACGAACTGAAATCTGTCCACATTATATAAATATAAGACATCAGTGGATAGCCCAATATGGCCAAATACCTACTTTTAAGACGTCAGATTCTTGCGCTTATTAATTAAAATTCCTCAAATGAACCGTCCTAGAATTTCGAAGTGAGCTGCTCTAAAACGTCAAGCGCATTTTGATATTCCATGACAGCCGCCATTGTTATTAAAAGCTTGTCCGCGCTGGCTAGTGGTAATATTCACGGTTGGACGAACGCGTACCAACTACTCCGTTTGATACAAGACAGTTGCTATCTAGAACAGCGCGGCGCCAACAAAACAAAACACGAAAAGAAACGGGAAAGTTTAACGCTGATATCCGATTTCTTTCTACCCATCCGTCTAGTCTTTTTTTTATTTTTATTTAACGTTGCCAGAAGTCGCCAAAGACATTCAATTTTGTTATTACGCTTTCTACATGTATAGAACAAGGACGAAGCGGTACTCTGGAAGGGTGGGTGGGAGGTAAATCGTTGAGCGGCAAAGCACAAAACGATTTTATTTAGGTACGGTCTCGTGAACACTTCTCCCTTCGAATTCTTACTACGTAATTTTTTATTTTATTTTCCTTTACACCAGCTGTACAAGACGTGTATATTTAATCAATAAAGAGAGTGGTACAGATTTGGGAAAACATTTAAACAGATGTTTAGATTTAATTAAAAATAAAATCAATTGTAGCTTTCTGCATATCATTTTGTTAATTTCTGAATTTCAATTGACATATTCTAACTTACAATTGCTACTATCTGAATATCGTTTGAAATACACTGCTCAAAAAAATTAGGGGAACACTGCAAAACAAAAGGGAAAAAATGTTCAGTATGCTTTGAATTCACGTATGAAAGCCTACTAAAGAGAACAAATATATTCAGTTGTCAATTTTCGTTGATTAGAAGTAAAATGAGGCATCTTAGTGAAGTGCAAGTTGCTCGCCCTTATTCAGCATCACCACTCTATTCGACATGTTAGCAGAGACCTTCGAGTTTCCCCTTCTGTTATGCTTATGCAGCGTTTATGGAATCGGTTTCGGCAGACTAGCCAATATGTTAGAAGAGCTGGACAAGGTCGAAATCGAAAAACTATTCAAAATCAAGACCGATTTCTTGTCCTTTCCTCTCTACGTCAGCGTACTGCCACAGCACGAGACCTCCTAAACGACCTAAGACGAGCACATGGAATAGAAATTTCTGATCAAACTGTTAGAAACAGATTCAAAGAAGCCAATTTGAAACCAAGAAGACCGGTCCGCGCCCCACGCCTTTCGCAGCATCACAAAGCAGCGCGAATGAGGTTTACAGACGAGTCCAGATTTCGTTTAACTCGTTGCGACGGTCCAGTACGTTTATATAGATTTCTTAGTGAACGCTACGCAGCCGCTACTATACAGGAAGTGGATAGATTTGGCCGTGTGTCTGCGATGGTTTGGGCTGGAATCAGTATAGACAACAGAATTACATTGAAAACATATTGGAAGACCATGTGGTTCCTGCTGTATATGGCGTCCTATTTCATCCTAATGCAGGACAATGCAAAGCCACATACCTCCGGCATCACCAGAAACATTTTACAAGAACATGGAATTCAGGCATGGAATGGTCGGCGTTAAGTTCTGACCTGAATCCTAGTGAACACGTGTGGGATCAGCTTGACCGACGTGTTCGCAAGCGCCCTAATCCACCATTAACCATACAGGAACTGACACAAGCCCTGATTGAGGAATGGGAAAGCATACCCAAAGAATCTCTTCGCAGACTAGTGCGAAACATGCGCAGGTGTGAGGAAGTGATTCGTGCTCGTGGAGGGCATACACTGTATTAAACCTCACCAATCCACAGAAAAACCGACTGCCATCGATACTAGGACAGTCATTTCCATTTTGTTTTGCGTTATTAATTTACATCTATAAGTGTAACTTAGAAGTAAGAGTTGTAACATTGTTTTTGTAATTTTCTGAATATCAAGTGCTACTTTCTGAATATAAAACTCGAAAATAAAGGTGTAGTAGTAACCTCAAATAAAGCTATCGCGTTTCTGAATCAAATATTTGATTTACCAACACGTAAAAAAAGACAAAAAGTGAACTAATTAAAATGAAATAAAGTATAATTTATGGTAAACATCCATTTTCGGTGCAACACATGCCGAAGATTGTAAATCTGGCGGTGCGTTGCGGTGTGGCGGTCGACATCTGTTGCTCTCTTGTGTCCTCCGCATAAATTGATTTTTTCATTAAACCCTTGCGGGTGGGTGCCATTTTTTTTAATGAGTTCACCGTCAAACGTTTCGTTTCCATTAGCCAGGGGACATTACAATGCTTCGCCAAAGAAAATTTCATTAAAAGTAAAGCCATTTTTTAATTATGTAATAGCCGACAGCACTAAAGGAATAATTAAAACAGGGAGGGGGAGCCGGCTTTTCTTTTCTCTCAGGTAGGAACATTTTTATCAGGGATGTTCCACGAAGCGACTGAAAATCGGTACCTGTATAAATATTACAGCATATAAAATAGGTATGATACACAGATAGAAAAATTTCTCGTTTTTAATATATTTGGATACAAACAAAAATTACTTTCCCTTAAAGTAATATAATTAGAGTAATAGAGATTAATTTCCATCTTTGAGTCAATGCATCTTTATTTGAATTGAACAAAATCTTCTATCAGTGTACACTGAGAAAATAGCTGTAAAATTACACATAAATCATTGTGAAAATTACAATAGAAATGTGGTAAGTATACAAATTGCACGTAATTCCAATTATTTTTACAAGTCTGTGTACTATTACAGCGATATTGCTGCTTTATTTCAATTACAATGATCGTTTAGTAAAAATACAATGGAAATATACCTTAAATTCGTAAATATGCAACGTATGTTGTGATTTTACTATTATAATAGCGAGTTTGTTGATATTGTAACACCCAGGCGCATGCGATACGTTTGATCAGCTGTTTTGCAAACGAACGCCGGCACGCATACCATCGAGTGCAATATGTAGTTGGGCGCGTTGTATTTCTGTCTCCGGTAAGTAACAATGATACAGTGAACTAAAATTTATCTAGATACCATGTAGGTGTAGGTTAAAATACTATGTCACACTGCAGAACAATTGTATTGCCTTTGTAGATCACCAACGACGACAATTAGCCATTAGAAATTGATGTCTTAACGTTAACGCCATACCTGGATGAAAGGTGTAAGTGCCGTCTTCTACGTTTCTTTGTGAAGTTTGCTTTAAGATTGAAGGGTTTTATACCAACAGAAAGATAATGCGCAATCTTCTTTTTAGGTTAACTTTTTTGTGTCTGTCTAATATGTTTCCTTGTTCTTACAGATACAGATGCGGAATATCTTGCACCAAGTGTGTTTGTCAAAAAAAGAGTGAAGCGTATGTGTGTTCATGGTTGACCGAAGTGCATTGATATATTTATCCGTGTTTTCTATGTTTAAGTATTTGCGTACGCTAAGTATTTATTAATTGCTTCTCTGCAGCTTTCATGTATTTTTATCCCCTCAGACTATTTTATACTTGTATGTACGTCTACATATTTATTTTTTAACAAGTAATTTTATCTATACCATTTTGCTTGACCGTTTGTACTATTGTAACGTTTGACTGTGCGCATGCTGTTATTGTTTTTTTTTGTATTATATGATAGATAATGTTATTATCTACTCAAGATCAGAATAAAATTATACAAATAAAAATACTGCATATTTCATTGAATATTACACTGAAATAGATGTAAAATTATTACGCATTACCTCATATTACAGTTAAAATTGCATTTAAATTGATGTTCGAATATTACGCATTGCCCCATATATCACTTAAAATTACATTAAAATCGGTGTAATATTTCAGCCAAATTCTTGTAAAATCACAGTGTAAATATACAATGACAATGTAAGAACACAATTGAGATGTAAAATTACACTGATTGTCGCAGGGCAAAACAACTATTCCTACTGTAAATTCACATCAAATATTTTTTTCAGTGTAGGCGTAAAAGTTAGTTTTATAACGATGAAACAATTCATAATTGCGCGAGAACGTCTCACCATAAAAGTAGCGCTGATGAAAATTTATAAGATGAATTTTCCTTCCTGTCAGAGTTTTATATGCCCTCCCCCGGACGGTATTGTATATTACGGATACATAACTCAACATTATGAACACTTTTAATTAAGTTTTCTTAGTTTTGCGACTGCATGCCGTGAACGCGGTACGCGCTTTTTATCTTAAATTGCTCGAGATTATGCTGATTTATGGTGCAATTTGCAAAACTAAAACGTTGCCGGACGGAGCCAGTGCTGGAACGAACAGAAGAACTACAGCGCGGCCGCGGCGGGCGCAAAAAGGCCACCCGGCAATATGTATCATTTACTCGGACTTGCTTTTTTATAGTCGCATAATGAAGCGCCCATATTGGGGCTCAGGCCGCTAGATTTATTATGTCCATATAGTTTAGCTAACATGTTGGCTGTTAGCATGGACTAATGAATTGGTCCAAGTAAACGATAATAGAGAGCGAATTTATCTTTTTACAGGATTTAGATTGATTGACAGCGTATAATAGCACTAAAATGGCATAACCAAAGTTTATTATATTTTCTCACGAAAAATGTACAAGAAATTATAATCTAAAAAGCAGTTAAGTATATAAATCTAGATTTTTCTGTTGCCTGTTTGCTGTATAGTGTTGTATATAAGTATACAGACTTGTGCAACAATCGACATTTTTATTCTGCAAGACCCTCTCAATTTATTCCTTCATATCCCCACACTTAATTCCTGTGAAATTTAGATCGATGAATACATATTAACCAGTTTCTTAAAGGGCTCAAAACTAAGGTGAGGTTTTCAAACCCTGTGCTACGCCATATAAAATGCTTTTTGAATTGTCCCAATATCTGAACATTTGTAAAGTTGCTCAGTTGAAGCAAAACTAGGGAAATTTAGGTTTCTTCTTTTCAAAATGTTTTATTTGTTAACACGTATTTGATTTAAGTTTAATTTGGAATAACAAATTATTAGATGATTTCTAAAATAGTGTTAACAGTTCTTGGAAAATGGTTTTTATAACACATTTGTTCCTTTATATCCCTACTTAGTTGTAAAATTTGAGATTTATGAACACGTATTGACACGTGCCTCAAGGGAGCTCTAAATCCTTTTTATTTGGTTTTATTACAATAAATTTAGATACCAGTGTAAACAAAATAATCAATTAACTTTTGAGTCTAGGTATCAGAGCATTACATACAAACGAGTATTTAATTTGTCGAAACTACAATGATTTAAGCTATGTGACTATCCTAACATAATCACTGGACATATTCTAGCAAGTGATAACTGTTGGTATGCAATTTTTACGTAGAATCCTACGGAGAAGCCTAGTTTTTGAGAATAGTAGTGCGAAAAAACATACAACTGCATTTTTTGGGCAAGAACTTAATAGAATTTGGAATGTCTACTACATGTTTCAGATTATACGGAACAAAAGTATACCAGAAACAATTTTCACTTGTCCCAGTTTGTTCCTTATTGGCCAGGACAATCACTCCTCATAGATTATGGTCTTCTTATTTAATAAATTCTAAAAAACAAATGCAGGAAGTAAATTCATATGAAACCTTTTACTGTTTTTACTGTTTCATACATAGGTAGTATGATAAAGTATTGTAATCGAGCCGACAATTATTCTTCAGATTTTAGCAGAAATATGTCCTATTGGGTCCCCTGAACATTTTTGACCAAGGTACAAAAATGTCTGTGTGTGTGTGTGTATATGTGTGCACCCGTTTTGTGGCGACGATTCCGGAGAAACTACTAAAGGTATCGAGACGAAACTTCATATTTAGAAGTTTCATGACCAAACTTAGAACTGAAAACCTTTTTGTTCAAAAGAGTCTAAAGAAATTGGATATTTACTCTAAGCATTTTTCAAGCATTTTGTAAATGCGCCGCAATCTCTATAATTTCGTCAAAATAATTAAATAACAATTTATAGAAGAGGAAATTTTGTATAGTTTATGTCTATGACATTTTTTGGTAAAATTAATAGTTTGGCTGCGGGAGCAGATTCAAATTGAGATAGGTCGTGTCGGCGTTAAACCTAGGTAGCCAGGATTTTACAGATATTTTCATTCTAACGACAGTAGGTAGTGTCAAACGCTGATGTTTTAACAATACCTACTGTCAATAGAACTAGAATATCTGTCAAATCTTGGCTAACTAGTTTTAGTTGAATGCAAACACGACCGATCTCGATCAAATAGAATTTGTTCATGCAGCTTTATATATATAGTATGATAAAGTCATGTGCCTGGCCACATCAGATTTTTTTTCTAGAAATTAAATGTAATTCGCGTAAAAAGTTTCATATAGACTGTTAACTGAAAATAAATCCATATGAAACTGTTAATCAATATAACATTTACAATCTGAAAAAAGTTTTGCGGGAACAAAAATGGGACAGTATAAAAAAAACACAAAAAGTGGGACAGTAGAAATGACCATATTTAAAAAAAAATAGGTTCTTTGTTGTTTTTTTTTTTTTTAATTTAACAGGTTTCTCTATAGATTATTAGAGAGCACAGCAGGGAACAGATCTTAAAAATACGCATTAAAAATGATCTTTTATATGAAACTACCTCATTTGAAGTTGACATGTGTTCTTTTTTTCTTAATTGGTTATTTTTTTGCAAACTTATTTGTTTAAAAACTTGTATATTCAAAAGTATCACCATACTACATTTACAACGACATCCAACATAGTACGTCCAGAGAAGAGGAATTCCCATTGGAAATAAAAAAAAAAACAAGTACGGCTGAAAACCCCGGTCTATGACCATTCCAGAAAAAATATTTGTGTGGACATGTCTTATTATTGTATTGTGTACAGATTTATAGCAAAAAAAACTCCTGGAATAAATTAATTCTAATCTAATCAAGAGTATTTCACATTAGTAGCAAAATACGTAAATTTTGATTAAAACTTCAAGATAAAATTGCAAGGTTATACCTAATGCTCTTCCATATATATTATAACAACCAACAAATGTAAGTTTCTTCTTTGTCAAAACATAAAAAGCAACCTATTCGTCTATTCAGAGTTAAAAAAAATTAAATGACCAAACAACCGATACATTGCAATTGAAAACTGCAGGAAGCTCTTCCAAAATAGATACCTTAAACTTTCCTGCTGATAGCTCTCCTGTGCAAACTCCACTCACTGTTCAAATAAATCACCACGATATGTTACCGACGGACCGACCGACCGACCGCGACGGGGGCAAAAGATCAAACAGAATAGAATCCTCCGATTGTCTGGTTCGAAAAAAAGAAGTCCAAATCACGCGACCCCCTAATAACAACGCGAGTAACACGTGCCGATGCCGAACACAATCCCATCAATCATTCCATCCCGCTTACCACTAACAGCACCAGCAGCAGCAGCAGCATCCAACCACGAGCGAGAAAAAAATTCGACCACCGCACAAACTTTCGCCGGCGCGATCATTTTTCAAGTGCGCGCGTGTGGTGACCGCGCAAAACGGAAGGAACGAGCGACCCTTTCGGCGAAGCCCTTCTATCAGCACGGACGGCGCAAGGCTACTGACTCCTGCGGCTCCAGTGAAAGCTCAGCTTTCCATACTCCGGTGCAGTCGGGGCGCGCTTGCGTCCCCGTCCGGCTCTCTCTATCGTTTTCGAAGCTTTGACCTGTTTAGTTTGACACCTTTGCTCTCCGTACTGCTCTGCCAGCGGCTGGATTCTATCTACATCTTTTCAGCTGGGCCTCGGCCGGACTGTCTTTTATCAAGACGAGGAATAAGAATAAAAGAAGAAGAAGAAGGGTGCCCGTCTTACGGCGCGCGGAGCTTGACACGGAGATGCCGTTTTGTCCTTTTAATTTTAGAGGAACACTCTTTAAGATAAGAGGACCTACTTCATTAATATAATTTATGCAGCGGGCGCCGTGTTGACGTTCCTGCCGTACTGTCGCTATTGTTGAATTAATTTGCAGACAAGGCCAGGCTGTGGTTTTCGTTGCTCTTTATAATGGGTATGTCGAAATATAATTTAAAAAAAAAAGGAGTATTACTGTGAGTATTACTAATGTTTACTAATTAAGATTTTACTTTTCAATTCATTTTTGTTCGTTTTTGTGTTACATTTGTTACGTGATTACTTTTGAGCTTTTGGCTGATGATGATCTAAGGATCGAAACTAGTACCAAAGTAAATTAGTTATTTGTGCAAAATTAAGAGGTTTTAATTAACTCCTTTCATTTATCAAATTTTTTGCATTATGGACCTTTACCAGCAAAATTTTGACTACATGTTTATTGGTTCTTGTTATCATAGAAGTGCATCATAAATTATGATAAAAAATCTGATATGGTCAGGCACATGACTTTATCATACAATATATAAAATTAATAGTTTAGCTGCGAAGGTTGCATGAGATTCTATTTGAACGAGATCGGTCGTGTCTGCATTGAAATAAAACTAGTTAGCCAGGATTTGACAGTTATTTTGATACTATTGACAGTTGGTAATGTCAAAACATCACCGTTTGACACCACCTATTGTCATTAGAATTATGGCTAGCTAGTTTTATATTAATGCAGACACGATTGCTCATGTCGCTAAACTATTAATTTTCTCAAAAGATATAGACATAAATTATTCAGAATTTCCTCTACATTAATTTATTATTTAACTATTTTGACGAAATTTCAGAAATGGCGGCTCATTTGCAAAATCCTTAAAAAATGCTTAGAGTAAATCTTATTAACAATATTTAAAACACTGAATATTTTCTTGAATGTTTGTATTTGTCGGAATAATGTACCACAAGTGTCTGATTTAGGATCACTGTCTGAATTAGATCTACTGAGGTGACGGATTTCGGATCAAAATATACGGTTATACGGTTAAACATAAATAAAATATAATATAAATTATATATTACTGTTAACAATTTTCTTTACAAATGAATAACCAGATATTAGAAAGGAAGTATTTGTTTAAAAAAAAGTTGACATAGTCATTAGCACCACATAAATAAAATTTTACAGTTACATATGTAACAAAAATTCTTTAACCTGTCTGAATTTGGGGCGTTTACCTTATATGATAATGTTGATGAAATTTTTGGCAATGTACAGAAAAAATAGGCCAAAGACTACCAAAGTGGTTTCAAGATACTTCTCCGCAAAGAGACTCCCTCCTTATTATTCTTACCCCTATCCGTTACGCATATCCGCTATTTGAACGAAACGAGAACTAAACGTCAAAACAATTTACGTCGATCTGTTGCGCACGATAACCACAAATAAAATGGCGTGAGCTGTCATGAATACTCGAAAATATGTCCGTTGTCAATGTGGACAAGGGCCTCGAAAATGAAGAAATCAAAAACCCGGGCCCTATCGAAGTACAAGCTCCAGTGCCAATAGACATCTTAAGCATTTCTTCAACCTTTGAGAGCGACAAATCGCGACCGGTGTCGGCCGTCTCCACCAGCTCGATAGTCTGTCG
Organism: Aphodius sticticus; assembly: GCA_963966075.1. Taxonomy (NCBI): domain Eukaryota; kingdom Metazoa; phylum Arthropoda; class Insecta; order Coleoptera; family Scarabaeidae; genus Aphodius; species Aphodius sticticus. The sequence goes on along the minus strand of OZ014508.1, from coordinate 363,405 downwards.
AATATGCCAAACGCACTCCGCCCACGAAGTCCTTATATCGCCGTGCAACTGCAAAGGTACACTCGCCTACGTCCACCTACCATGCTTGGAACGCTGGCTGAATCAAGTGAGCCGAACCTACTGCGAACTGTGCATGTTCCGTTACAATTCGATACAGACGCAACGTTACGGCCTATGCGAGAGCATACGGATATGGGTACGGCATCCCAGGAACAGGAATCACGTCCAATCGGACTGCGTCATCGCGGCGTTACTGACGACCATCACGGTCGGACTGATTGCCGTTTGCATCATGGGAATGCAGTATTTCGTACTGGAGGCGAACAAGCTCGGGATCGCGCACATGTGGACGAAAGGATTCGTTTCGGTGTTCCTCTGTATTATTCTGCTCGGTTATGTGACGACTCTGTATCTGATAGTTAAGGATCAGTTCCTGCCGTGGTACAACTGGTGGAAGAATACGGTGGACGTTAAGCTGTTGCTGAATCCTTCGGTGGCGATGGTCGAAAGGCACTCGGCCAACGTGCAGTAGAAGTCAGTTTGTGCTCGGAATTTGTAGTTGTAATAGTTCCAATAAAAGATTGAAGAATGCTGTTCTATTCGGAGGGCTTTATCAGGAATTACAAGAAAACTAATTCAGATAGAGATAATTATTATAGGGTGTCTTGAAGTGTCTACTAGACAAATCAGTTTGCTTGTTGGATTCAAATAGAAAACGCGTATTAAAATGATTAGAAGACCAATTCTGTAACCAATCATGGTCACGTAATGCTCCGTCCTTTATATCCTTAACTTTTATGGTATAGATTTTTTTATAGCCCAGTGACAAAGATATCACTTCGGAAAAATGAGAAAAAATGAGCGCGAGAGAAATGAGAAAAGGCGCCACAAAATTTTAAATTTTTGTTCAGGTTACATTTAGAACCTCTTCTATAGATCGGCGTTTTTGTTTTCTTCAGTTTTTGTGTAACAATGGTTGCGAACAAGATTTTCATGTAAGCGGATATATCAGTAACGAATATTAGCACAATATAGGGATATGCACCTAATCACTCGACATATGTTATTTAATGCGACTGTAGAAACCGAATTGCATAATAATTTTAAATTTGTAACATGAATGATATAATATAATATCGTGCAGCGCGCACTACGTCAATCGTAGCGGTAAATGGAAACGTAGCTGGGACAGTGGAAGATTATTTACTATTAGTACGATACGATCAAAACAATTTAATTTCGGAATTTTGAATTGTGTTGCGAGCTAAATACGGGCTGTTCCTAAATATCATGTAAATACGAAAAGGGGTAATTCTTTGGCTTATTTAATGACTAAAAATTCATATAAACATAGATCCGCAAACGCCTCTTTGCCGATCTACAGGGTGTTGAAATTTCAAGATTTTTTTAGTTTTTTCTTTATAGCTCTTGTATCCTAGTTTTAATTTTTAACAGTTGGTGGCGAATAAAATGTCAAAATAAATACAAACAATAGGTTATCTAAATCAAGCCCAGGCATACTAGACCAATTATTTTAAAAAATTTAATTTCATCTAGCGAAACACAGAAAAGCTTTTATTTTTTTTCTCGATAACGGTGGTAAATACGAAAAAACTACAAAAGATTAAAATGCTTTAGAACAAAACAAAAAATGGATTTTGTATTTTAGAGTCCACCAGCGGTGCACCGCAAAAAAGTTCAAGGGGAGAAAAGGGGGCATGAGCCCTCAAAAAATATCTCCCTGTAGATTCTTAAAACCATTTGGTATGCCCAATGATGTAAGTCCTACAGCGTAACCTACAGCGTATTCCAAATTAGAGCTAAATATCTCAAAAACTACAAGAGCTATGAAGAAACAACTCCAAAAATCTTGAAATTTCAACACCCTGTAGATCGGCAACGAAGCGTTTGCGGACCTATGTTTATATGAATTTTTAGTCATTAAATAAGCCAACGAATTACCAATTTTCGTATTTACATGATATTTAGGAACACCTTGTATAAATAATGAATTTAGATGTACAATTAATTATACCCAACAATATTTTACAAACACGGATTCTAACGCATTCACTGATCGCGTCAAAACTTCGCATCTCGTTCGACTGCCTCGCACCAAAACCCACAAGCGAGGGAAGCCGAACAGACTGCGCAAAATAATGCTATTAAATTCAAGGGATATGTATCGCAGTAAATAATAATTGTTTGCATGCTAACTGCGTTGTCCTGGTAACATTCGTTCCTGAGATATCGGCTCCCATCAAAATCTTGTTCGCAACTTTTATTACATAAAAACTGAAGAAAACAAAAACACCAATCTATAGAAGACGCTCTAAATGCAACCTGAACAAAAATTTAAATTTTTGTGGCAAACGGTTTACGAGGAAAAAAATGGAAAGACGAGCGTTAATATTAAAGTGCAAAAATCGGGTACCTTTCCTCATTTCTCTCGCGCTCATGTTTACACCGAGAGGCAAAAGATGTTGCCAGTCATACAACTTATGTGGAAATGATTCGGGAGTATGAGACACTTTATTTAAATTTTTTTTTCAGTAGATTTAGAGTTATGCGCCTTCAAACACAGGACTCAATATTATCGAATCGAGAGATGGCAATTAGGACGATTCTCTCGTACGGGATCGCATATTCAATAATATACAATTAAATGATAAAATGAAATGTTTAGAAAAATAGATTGATACGACTACAACCAAGAGCATAATGGGAATCTTAAACAATTACGGTAGAAGGGCAGGTTGAAGGGCAGGTCGAAGTTCAGGCGGGTTAGTATAAAACCATAAAACATCAGTGCGAGCACATGTTTAACTTTATTTCCGTCATTTTAATAATAGCCACTGAAACAGTAATAGTTACGTAACGCCACTTTATTACACTTGTTTTAATGCTAATGAGAGCAGTGCCCACATTACAGTTCGGCCATCACTGCAATAAAATTTTATATCCGCATTACTGCCCCTTGCATTCAGCAGCATTCGCGAGCAGAGATTTTCGCATCGGTATAGATAAAACGTGATGGAGATATTTCACGTTCGCCACCGGCCGGATGGGTCGTTCGTTTGAAGTGTGTACCTTATACGGGTCAATTATAAATACGTCATATACTTTTACGGCTCCCCAAAGATCAGAACCCCATCGATGTGTTAGCAGAAGAAACCTCCGAGTGGCCTCTTCAATACCGCCAGCCGAGTTATGAGTGTTCGCCGAGAATTCTTTATTGCGATAGTTCACTACACATTTCGCCCTCTCTTTCTCCACGTATTATACTAGGTGGGCAGAGATCGTAAAGATTCCAATCTACGCGGTACATACTGAATAAAGTATACGATTGTTATGAGGCTGATATACACTGTGAGCCAAAAAGAAACCGGTACAAATTTTCAATCACTCGTTTTTCGTATAATATTCAGTCAATTCAAATATTTATTTAAAAAACGAATTGCTTGTAGTGAGAAGAATGAAACCATACCACATTTGCAGTAGCAGAACCTTTCAACCCAAAGTTGTGTTGCTTTATATAAGGTAAAAGAATCACCCTGTATACGACGCTATAAAATCTCTACTGTTCCTTTTGACCAAAAGAAAACAAATGTCCCGATATTATCAGAAATTGTGCATAGCCATACATAAAGCAACATAACTTCGGATTGAAACGTTCAATTATTGCGAATATGATATGTATAACCTATGAAATATCGCCCAATATCGCTGCTACCAATGATATCGAAGCTCTTTGAAAAGCTGCTTCCAAAGAGAATGAAACCTATCATTGAGAGAAAGGAACTAATTATTATTCCTAATCACCAATTTGGTTTTATAGAAAAGCATTCCACTATAGATCAAGTTCATAGAATAACAGATAACAGAAAGCATTAGAAGAAAAGCTTATTTGCTCAACAATCTTTCTTGACGTGACACAAGCTTTCGATAAGGTTTGACACGAAGGATTGATACACAAACTAAAGAGTATGCTACCCTACGTCAAGCAGCTAACATCCTATATATCTGATAGACTATTCAGAATAAAACAGATCGATGATACTCGGAGCTAAAAGAAGTAAAAGCTGGGGTACTTCAGGGTAGTGTATTGGGACCAATTCTCTATCTACTATATTCAAGTGACCTACCACAGCTGGAAAATGTAACAGTCGCCACATTCGCAGATGACACGGCTCTAATGGCAGTGGTATCAACTATTGGTGAATCTACTAGGAATCTTAAAACAAGCTAGTAATAAACATTAACTTTACAAACAAAAGAATCGAGGACATACCTCATGTCAAGATTGGCGACGCCATAGTTCCATATGCGAACACTGCAAAGTATTTGGGTATAACTCTGGATACAAAACTAAGGTGAAAAGAACACGTTAAGAAGAAAATAGTAGAGCTTGGCCTCAACTACAGAGAACTGTACTGGCTTCTGGGAAGAAACTCTCAGTTGTCCGCACATAACAAAATACAAGTTTACAACCAAGTACTAAAACCGATTTGGTTATACGGCATCCAGCCTTGGGGTTGCGCGAAAATCTCCAATATACAAGGTATCCAGACTTTCCAAAATAAACTACTAAGGAATGTGGTTAACGCTCCTTGATACATACGGAACAGTGAGCTGCACCGTGATCTTGGTGTCCCACAAGTCATCCAAGAGATAAAAAGATTCGCCACTAAGCATGAATCTCGCCTAAGCCATCACGTCAACGTAGAGGCCCTGCAGCTACTGGACAACCAGAATCTAGTGAGAAGACTAAAAAGAACTAAACCCTTCGAACTAGTGAATCAGTGAAATGTGTAAAAAGCAGAGCTTGTTTAGAGACAAGTACCTAGTTTTAAGAGTTCAGATTTAAATTGATGGTTAATCTTTTAGATTAGTTTCAATATGTTAAGTATCTTATGCTTATTAAAAAAAACTTAATATCTTTGGAAATATGAATAATTGAAAATGTGTACTGTTTTTTTTTGCCCACAGTGTAAATATAGCTCCTTACGAAACTTTAGATAGTTTCAAATTGGTAATTTTCGGTCTGAATTATCCCTTTAACTCCGTATATACAGTCCGTAGGCACGCGTCAAACTGTTTACGGTTCATGCGCTGAATAAAATTACGGTTGTAACGGGAAGGAAGCAAGGAAGCAAGGAAGATGCTGTTGTGTACCACCAACCATTATAAATAATACACGTATCTTATAACAGGTGTTTTTTTAGAGACGGAAAACTTTCAATTGAAATTAAACACACATTTTTATATTTATATATAAATGAATTGTTTTTTATTTCAAAGATAATTGTTTGGCATTAACATTTAAATATGATTTCGGGCATGTGGCTCCCACGACTGGTGCGTACATGGCGTAATCTAGAGGTCCAATTTTCACATATCCTTTTGAGTACTTCAGGCTGTATTTCGGCAATCACGAGTCGAATGTTGCCTTCCAAGTACTCAAGTGCTTCGGGTTTATCGGCATAGACAGGTGACTTTACATATCCCCAAAGAAAATAATCCACTGGCGTCAACTCGCCATTAATAAATTTTCGAGACAAAACTTTAATTTGGCAACACTGTTCTCTGCAAGAGCCAATGTGACAGTTCTCGGCAATTAATTATGAATAGACTGACGCCAGAGCAACGTTTCGAAAAATGCTCAAATTTTTTTTTGTTCAGTGATGAAGCACACTTTTGGTTAAATGGTTACGTGAACAAACAGAATTTCCGAATTTGGGGCGATGAGACTCCACGAGCTATTGTCGAAACACCATTAAATCCACATTATATCCAACATTATATTTTATAATAAGAAAAACAATAAATGCAGTTAAAACTTAACCATTTTTGCAAGTTTTTGCAATTCCAATAGTTTAAACTTTTGAATACCTAACATAAACAACACTTTTGTTCCTTTTGTATCTTTCAAAATCCCTTTGGAACGAGCTGCATATGCATTGCCTAAATGCGTATCTTAAAGTCATAATTATGTAGTACTCGTAAAATAAAACAAAAGCAACAATACGTCAAAAAAATCGCAATATTCATTCACCGCTATATTGTCTCTAGGTCCATCCGTATTAAAATTCCCTTTATTTTATTTTATGATTCCGCGCGCGTACATAAAAGATTGAGCAAAAAATGAAATTGTACTGGACCCAATGAAAAACTTTAGGCTTAATACCGGAGTGGCCGGAGTGAACGTTGCGGTATGGCGGCGGACAGGCTCTCTCCCTCTCCTGAAATCCAATATATTGTTTTTCCGGAGGGGATCTCGATGGACATGTAGCGTCCAGAGCGTGCGGTGGCAAGGGCCAAGGGCCACCGCTGGCGCTGCCTGTCCGGAGCCCACGCAAAAAGCCGGACCCGTCCGAGCGTGAAAGGGATATAAAAATGTTCATTGCAACGCAAGATAGAGGACGATACATCTTATCAAACATGTTTTCTTTTCCTTTTTATTTTATTTATGATGTTATTCCATCACAAATATACCAAAAAATATAATAGTTAGCATAGCAGGTAAAGACACCCGCTGAATGAGATGGTTTGAATGTTTGAAAATGCCAAACTTCGGAAATGCACCAAGATACTAAAAAAATAAAACGGAAAAGGACTCACCGTGTTTTTGAGTGCGTTGTTTATTTTAAGATCTCTCCAGGCGTTCCTACTCTCTCCAGGCGTTCCTCCTCTCTCCAGGCGTCCTCCCCTCTCCGGGCGTTCCTACTATCTCCAGGCGTTCCTCCTCTCTTCAGGCGTTCATCCTCTCTCCAGGCGTTCCTCCTCTGTCCAGGCGTTCTTCCTCTCTCCAGGCTTTCCTACTCTCTCCAGACATCTCTAACAGACGTTCCTTCTTTCTCCAGGCATCCTGCTTCTCTCCAGATTCTATGCATTTCAATCGGAAATTAAAAAAACAGAGAAAAACATGGAGTTATTTCATGTTATCTTTCATTTATAAATAAAAAAAAACGGGAAAAAGGTAAATAGCAAAGAGGAATTAAAAGAAAGATAAATAATCTAGAGATAAGATAGAAACTTACCATGTTTTCCAGTACATTCCAAACCGCTGCAGGTACCCAGAATTACTGACCTGAAATTACAAAATAACACACTTTATTTTATGTTATTCAAGATTTCCGATATCAAAACATAAAGAACATCGAATATTTCTATACGTGCATGTTTGCGGGTTTTCGCAATTTACCATAAAACAGTCACGATTTCGCAATTTTGGTTCATGATAAAAAAAATCACCATAAAATTTGAAATTTTTATGGAAAAGCAGCACTCTAAGAAAAATTGTATATGTCAATACCTGCTCTTAGTTTTATTGCGCAAGCTTCGATTATGATTAAGTAAGAAGCGTTCTATTTGCGTGTACAGCTTAGCAAACAGCTTATCCTAAGAAAGTTAATTTTTTAAATGGAACACCATGTATCTAATTAAATTTTTGTATTCCACGCATCGTTCTACACAAAAAAGTACTACACCCGTGCTAAAATAAACAATTGCAGAGATAACTAGTCTTCTTCATTAAAAAATCGATTTTTCTATCAATAAGTGCTTCTATACCTACATTAACCATTAAACTAGCCATTTAAAAATATTAACTTTCTTACGAGAAACTATTTCCTATATTTTGTTGCAGATTATTACCACTCTGTACACAATTTGGGTATGGTAGGTAATCACGCTAATAGAACACTTCTTACTTAATCATAATCTAAGCGTGCGCAATAAAATTAAAAACAGGTATTGAGATAAACAAATTTTCTTAGACTGCTGCTTTTCCATAAAAATTCCAATAAATCAAAAAGTATAAAGTTTAGGGTAGTTGATGTTATTTTTCATTGTCGTAAAATGTTGCGAGGAATTCAAAATTGTGCCGAAATATAGGTTGTTCTGTGTAAAAAAAAACATAAGGTTGGGTTGATACTACCTCATGGAACAACCTGTATACACGCTAATAATTTTAAAATGTGCGCCTCGGCGTTCTGTATATATGAGTGAAATCAGTTTTAAAATATCTTCATTAACAGAGGCACAATCTTCCGAGATCGCACTGTTGGGCCACCCTGTATACTGTAACACATGCCTCAGGTGTGAGCAAGACCAACCATGTTTAGCATTAATTACTTAAATTCCATCAACACACATTTTTATCTAATTTGATTTTATAAATAGGTACGTCTTATCATTATGTCCAATATATTTCGTACATATTCCAATAAATAACACATGAAAGCTTCGATAAACTCACCTTTATACAACACGGGATTCATACATAACCGATATTCTCCGTAATACCGCATAAATTCACTTAAAAATCCGTGAAAACATCACAAATCACATTCTACACACGTTTACAACCGTGTCTCAATATAATACGACATTTCTCCTGCAAACGTTCGATACGAATCAGGAGAAAATGAACATTTTTACTCTACGCCGCAAATTTGCCATATGGTGACGAAAAACAGCCGGGTTGTTGACGTTGCTAGGCAACGCGCGCCGGCTACTCAGCCAGGTACCCCTCTAACTATGTATTGTCGCGAAGCGACCCAGCATGCCATGACTACTAGATCTCGTGCTCTTGTGTTATTGTTATTAGCGCGTAGTACTGTAATAGGTGCGTATTGAGATTTGAGGTTTTTAGTTGTGTTTTATGAGTGAGTTTGGTTTAAAGTAGGTGCTTTTTGGTACGTTTTATGTATAATTTATGTAATTTATATATGTATATGACTAAAAATGCTTTATATTTTTTATATTTATTTTACATTTTTATATTTATTTACAAATTTAAGGGTGTCCGAATTAGGTACATGTAAATATAGCACGTCCGTAAATCACAGATATGTGTCGGAATTGTGTACATGGTTAGAAGTAATACATTTGGCTCTATTGCTGTCTACACAAGAAAGTAACATATTTTACATCGTTTGCTATATTACGAGTGCCCCAAAATAGGAGTACCTTTTTTTGCTACTTTCAGCCCACTGTCGTGAAAATAAGAGTTCTCAAAAGTTGTAGGGCAGATGTTAGTGTTGAATACTTAATACAATACTATAATTATTGACGGAATTAAACGTAAATATCTTTATTTACAAAAGGAATTATTGATATTGGAAGTTGGGAGCTTGGAAGCTTTGCAATTTGCACACGAAAATTAAATTAAAACAGGCCCCAAAACAGAACCTTGCGGTACCCTAAGCTATTTATTAATTTACTGTCGCCTCATCTCAATTCTTTTCCTCTGTTTCCGTAAATTTCTCTATTTACAAAAACTGCGTATTATTTTCCCGTCTTCTTATTCTCCCTTCCAATTTACCAATAATAAATTTAGTGTATCAAAAACTGCAAAACATTGCATGCTTAAATTTTTCATAAATATAAAAGAAACCTATAAAATAAATTTGAATCGTCGCAATATTTCCTTATACAAAAACAGCCGTAATGAAAAGACGACCTTCTTGGGGGTTTTATTTGAAAGATGGTCGATGGACTTATATATTTAATTTACTTAATGAAATGTTTTACAGTGCCTCGACGCCGTTGAAGCGCGACATAAATCTGATTACTTTTCGCGTTTTATAGTTGCTCCTTCTTCGAAAAGCAGCCTTCCTAAACCCCTAAAAGGGCCAGTCGACCGCCTCCGATGGGATTAGCGCGAGGAGGCGGGCGGTGAGCGCCGGAATCAGGGACCGCCGCCTACTGCTGCTTATTATTTTTTCACGCGGACACGATTTTAGGTTATGTCGGCCATCCGGGAATTGAACTATTGATTCATCCTATCCTATGACAGCCCGCAGCGAATTATACGATTCGCAGATGGGCCTCAATATGGCAACCCTACTGCTACAAGTTGATGCACTTGTCGGTCATTACCAGTGGCCGGACAAAAATGTATGTCTCGCAGTGCTAGAAGTCGCCCAGCTATGAGTGTGCGTAGCGGGCACGCATGAGTCAATGACGACTTATGCGGTCGATTGGATTGATATCCATAGACGCGAAGCGCCTGGCGGTCGGTAGTAAACCGAGTGAATTTAATATTAAATGTTTGTCGTAACTATATGCAACACGTGCCCACTAAAATATTTTACTCATTTCTTGGATATGCATTGAACGATTGTATTACTGCATATTTTTCTAAATTATCTTCAGTAAAATTATTTCGCTTAGATGTTTTAAAATGTCTTTAAACCTTGAAAATGATCTTTCTACATCGCAGCTAGTCACAGGCGCAAAAGAATAAACCAACACCAAATTGGAATATTTTTGAGAAATTCCTTCATCCGTAACTGAATTCGTAGAGATTTGTTTTAAAATATTAAAATCCGGATTTCTATGTAGGTACTACCGCATCCATTTTCTTTTGTAATTTTTTACTGATTGGTGCTTCAATGCTTCGTAACCTTTCGTACAGAGATTCAATCCTTTGAAAACTGCTTGCAAGTTCAACATTTTGTTGTTCTAGAAACTTTATGGTTGGCAATACTTGCGCAAAATTTGTATCAATAAATTTTAATTGTTCATGCAAATCTTGTAATGATAGAGTACTCTTTTGCAGGTTTTACAACTAACTGGTTCATCAGGCAAATTTAAGACGAAGGTTTGATGATATCAAAGTTTCTTGCATAAAAAAATTGCCGCTTCTAACCATGTACCCCATCTCGTAATAACTGGTTGTGGTGGCAAAGGTAGATTTGGGCACTTTTCCTTGTAAAGAGACAATCTGGAAGGAGCTCACAATAATATTTTTTTGCATGTGCTTATTAGCGTATTCACGTCTGGAAATTCTTCCCGAATAAATTCACAAATTCTATTAATAGCGTGTGCAAAACATGTCAAATGCAGAGTATTTGAAAAATGTTGTTTAAGTAATTTTCCAACTTTTAACATAATCGCAGCAGCGTCAGAAACAAACAGTAATACTTTCGTAGCGTCTGTGATTCCTACTTTTTTTATGGCGTCATTTACTATTGTACATATCTCTTCAGCTTTGACGGTACAGCGAAACTGAGTAGATATTAAATAAAATAAAATAAATAAAATAAATAAATGTTTATTAACTTATAGCAATGAAACAAAACAGTAATAACAAAAGTAAGTTAATAGGGGCCAAGTCAATGTGCCCAAATAGGGCAGTATTGTTTTTCATTGGCCCCCTTCTTGAGAAAAGTAACAAAACAAACCAAAATTAATGAGAATACAAAAAAGAAAAAAAATATACCTTATAGAGGAATATAAATAAAAATATAAAAAAAATAAATATGGTTTATATGTCTTGCGGGTCCAACAATCCGACAACGACGTTGACCACACATCTACCCTTCATATCCGTAGTTTCATCTGCAGAAACCCAAATATATTTATCGGATAGTTTTGACTTTATTTTAGAAATTGTTTTGTCATATTGCCCTTGTACGTAATATTTTCTAATTGTGGATTCATCGGGTAAGTCTCGTCCAGTATACTTTTTAAAAACGGGATTATTAATTTTTGTGAAGGTATATATTAGCAGAAATAAATGTTTCACATAAATCACCAAAAAAGTTTTTAGTCCAGAATCATTTAGAAAATAAACTGCTTCCGGGTTATGCCATGTGTCAAGATTTGTTAATGCTGACGTTTCGCGAACCATGTTACTCGCTTCTTCAAAGCTAATTGAATACTGTATTCAATTAGCTTTGAAGAAGCGAGCAACATGGTTCGCGAAACGTCAGCATTAACAAATCTTGACACACGGCATAACCCGGAAGCAGTTTATTTTCTAAATGATTCTGGCCGTGAAAGCCTACGTACTTACTTAATTTATCCAATGTTATTTTTTTAATATGTCCATGTTATTGTTTTAAAATATAGTATAAATAACATTATTTACTTAGTTCTATTTAGTCGTATGATACTGCTAATTTAAAATTATTTAATGACAACTTGAATTTGTTAATTGTCAGGTTGAATTTGTTAATTGATTAGTGCCAATTTAAATTTGAAAAGGTATAGTATCGAAAAATGGGGCAAGAAACGTTTAAAAACACGCTTGTGTTAATTTTGGTGGAGGAGCCGGATGAAAATGGTACCATTATTATCCATGAGATTAATCCTAGCTGGACGGAATTAGACCGATGTCCTATTCACGAGGCGCCGTAGCCGCATGCAGGAAACATCGCTACGACGAGTACGAACATGTGCTGATTATTAATGGTGTGTTTGAACAAATGTACCATGGCCAACGTCCATTTCTCATTAATGCGGTTAGTAACGGACGTTGCTATACGTTAGCATTGTCCTGAAATACATAGGCGAGGTAGTTCGTAGCGTACGCAACTGTATAACAAATGTGACTTTATGCGTTAGAACTGATTGTTATATTCACCCTGTATACGTATTCATTTATTCTGATGAAATATTGCAAAGAAAGATGCTGGAGAATTTATGAATGCCATCAATAATGCGGCAAAATCCAAAAGTGGAAGGAATTGAATGCGTGGGCTGGTCATATACTATACATATATATGTACGCAGATATAAATTATTGACTCGGGAAAGCCCGGGGAAATTCTACACACATATTTTCGCCCACACACACTCCGCACTAACAGCCATTAATTTACTGCAAACTGTGAGGAATGTCGGGACGTCCAAAACAGATGCCGCTCGCTTCCGCAAATTTCAATGTACGAAACGTTATCTAGTTGAGAATTATAATAATATTTTTGTTAGGGGAATTTGTTGATGGAATTAAATCGAAACGTTATATTAGCGGTATAAATTTTTGCCGCCCGTCAAACTTCAGATGTTTCATTACGGCGACGGCCCGGCCGCGGAGGCCGCTATGCGCGGAATTTAATATTCTTGCAAAGTAATTCCTAAGTAGTTTTAATACTCACACAAACAGGCAGGGTAACGTGACATCAACGTTATAAACGACCACCGAAAGTTGAACATCCCGCCCGGCCGAATTACACGGGTCCTCGTAGTCACACCGGAAGTAGACAAACACCCGCGAAAGGCCGTAATTGTTTGTTAGTCCCATTTCAATTCGAGTTTAGAACAGTTCATTCTACAGGTGAACCTAGTTACTGGCTCACTGTTATAAAGAAGATCATCCCAGAGAAATTTATTACTAAAAAGTTATCGCCCGCTTGTATTGAAGTGCAAGAGGAATTTAACTTTAATGCTACCTCCTGACTCAGCCCGAATAAATCGGCGAAAAGTTCGGCGAGGCTGGCTGAGACATAGCGGTCAAAGAAGGCCATCCACATTCTCGGCGCTCGGCTCGTGCATTCTCTGTTCATCTGCTGGTGACTTAGAATGGACGTCGCTGAAGTAGCCGCTGCCTCAGCGTATAGTGTGTGTGCATACTTTCATTGAAATTCTGGTTATTATTAATTAATAATTAATTGAATAACGTACATAAAAATGTAATATAAAATATGAAAAATATTTGAAAAATTTCTTAAATGCAATTGATTTCTTATTCTGATCATTTATATTAGATACCATATACTAATATAAGACATAGTAATACGATTGTCCATAAAACAAAATTAAATAATTGCATAATTATTATTTTGTATAATATATTGCGTTATAAATGAAATATTATAGTGCATATTTAAACAGAGTTAGTTAAAAAAAACATTTTTTTTTTGTTTTAAACTAGCTATCGATATTTGGTAACATTTCCCTTTCAAATAGAACAGTACTGTATGTTTTAAATTTTTTTAATTCTAAGATTATTTCTAAGAATTTTTTGTAGGAACCATTTTTCATAAAATGCATAATTTTTAGTTATCAGCAATTAATTAAAACTGCTGAACTTTGAACCTGATTTTTTTCCCACACATACACACATTTATTTTAATTTGCTGTTTGAACATTTAATTAACATTTAATTTTATTTTTCTATTTTGTTGTTCTGCTATTCTTTATCCGTTTAGTTAAAACAAAAGTTTATGAGTTTTGATTAATTGCTTATAACTAAAAAATGATGCATTGTATAAAAAATGATTCTTACAAAAAATTCATGGAATTAATCTTAATTATAAAATGTAAATGTATGTGTTATATTAGAAAACGGACAGGTTGCCAGTTTCCATAATGAAATAAGCACTGTGTATATTAAAAATATATTTAGACGATAGCTTGTTTAAAATCAAACAACTTATGCTTGATTTTTTGAAGATGTTTACGGTTGGTCAATTATTTAGGTGCTCCGGATATTTTGACCAACCCTGTATACTGGTATGTAACAACGATATTATCAATCAATAACTTAGTAATTGCCCTATGTAGATCGCAGTCGTAATTTGCATCAAAGAACTGTACCAAAACGATACAATAGATTCAGACATCATAGAAAAATAAGACTGGAATAACTTGGAACTGATAAGATTTATTTGAAAGAGATAAATAATATATTCTTTAGTTTTAATTAATTATTGATTTAATATTGGTATTAATATTAATTTTCATTAGTAGTCTTATAATACGGATGGTTAATTTATTGATATGCATTTGCATTTCTTCAATAATACAGAAATAAATATCATTATCTGGTATATTTTCCATTTTAAATGACAAATTATAGTAATGGGGACGTCACAAATAGAGAAAAAAATACTATCGGATATTTAATTTATTCTATTCGTTACCTGCATTTCGGGTTGCATTGATGCTCGAAGAGCCCCTTCACCCCACGTGTTAGATGTTATAAATCAGACCCCTGTCGTAAATAATACCTTCGGGTACACACAAAAACTGCTATGCGCCTCGTCAACAATCCAGTTTGAATGGATCAATACGAGAGCGCACAACTGAGGTGAGTCGCTCGGCGAACGCGTGATTTTTATCCGACTATCTGCATCCGTAGAGACTTCTGGCATTCGAATGTTAGCGAATTTGGGCGAGTGTGGCATTCACACTCTCCCGATTCGCGGTCTCTCGCTACGTCTCGCGAGAGTCTGGAAGAGGTATTACGGTTTATTCTAGACAACCTCAACAAGATTGCACGTACAATATACATACACTTTATACTGTCTGCAATATAATTTGAATATTTATTATACGCGTTTCGCGGATTACAATTACCCTAACATTTACTTTTACGACTAACGTGTACAATAAAATAAACCGTGCTCAGTTTGATTATTCCTATACGCTATGTTCTCCGATCGAAAGCGATCGTAACAATTGACATTCACGTCTCCGCGTATAATACATGTCGGGCCGGGGTATTGTGCCCCGTTTGGGATTTACGTACACTTATTTATTGCAACATAATGTATTCCAATTTCGCGTCCGCCGTACGCCCGGATCCAAATCTTTAGTTATGGGCGCGGGTCTGAGTCCCGGACATTCAGGTCTACCTACATTTTTTACTCGCCCTTTACGATTTTAACGATTCCCGGGAGTCTCGTGCGAAACTTGACCCTATTGCATTTACAGAAGAAAGACCGATGCATGAATAAAAGATTCGCGCTCTTAGCGCCGTTTTATTAATGTTTTATCAGCTGTGCGCTTAACCCGAATCAGTACTTACAACCCTTCGGTTTTATACTCCGGTGTAACCGTTAGTATTATGTGTCCCCCGATGGACCTAACTATACCTACACTGGACGTAATTTTTAATTTCTCGAGAAAAAGTCATTCTTTATAAAGAGTTTTTGATGTCCTAAAAAGTTGAAAGTCATTGTTAATATTTTGATTTAACATACAGGATGGTTAGAAAACACGAAAATGTTAAATTGGCCGAAGAGTAAACTATCGGTTTTTCGGAATTAGATCAAAAATGTTATAGGTAAAAGTTAGTCTGAATTAATTTTATGCTCAAATATCAAACTTGAATGTTCTATTTCAAATTTTCAATCACGGACCAGTGAAAAGACATTACATAAAGGTGAACGAAAAATTTAGAGACCACAATTATGATTGATCAGTTGACAGTAGTAACAGCGTATCCAAGCAATTTGTTGATAGAAGCTGATTGAAAGTATGTGGACTTTAGATCAAAGGGTTTATTTAGTTCTTTGTTACGGCATTAGTGAGGTATCGCACCGCCGTGCTCTTGAAGTTTTTAACAGAAAATACCCTGAGATTTACGTTTCTGTCAATTCTGTTCATGAATTGTTTAAAAAATTTCATACAACAGGAGACATGAAAAATATCAAGAAAGAAAAGCGAAATGGCGAAGATGATGCAGCTATTGATTTCGTGAACTTGCAGAAAAAAATCGTTGAGGCAAAGATCTCGATACTTAAACATCAGTAAAAGCTACCTGCAAAGGATCTTTTCAAATCAAAAATGTCATCCTTATAAACCAGTACTGATACACACTTTAGTAGACGGAGATGATGCTCGTCGATTAGAATTTTGCCTATTAATGGGAGAACGAATTATGGTCGATAGATTTTTCTACAGAAAAATTATTTTCTCTGACGAAGCGACATTTACCACAAATGGAGTTGTTAGTTCACAGAATTACAGATATTGGTCTCAAGAAAATCCAAATTTCCGTATTACAACCAATTCTCAAAAATATAAAAAAGTGAATGTTTGGTGTGGGATTTATTATTGGTTGAACAGACATTTTCCAAATAAGTGGGTTGGACGATTCGGCCCTATAGGATGGCCACCACGTTCACCTGATTTAACGCCGCTTGATTTTTTTTCTGTGGGGTTATTTACAACAGAAGGTGTATGCGAATAATTTTCATGATAATGTAGACATTCTAAAATTAAAAATTAGGGAAGCAGTAGACGAAATAAATGAAGAAACAATTGATTTGGTATATCGGGAGTTCAGAAGACGATTGGAAAAATGTGTAGCTGTAGGAGGGGAACATGTGGAGTAATGTTTTGTTAAATTACTTTATAATAAAATTATAAACCCCTAACCACAACAAGTATTTTAGAACCTAAATACGTATTTCAGCAACTAAGTTGCCATCTTCAGTAGAAACTAAAAAGAAAAGAGATTAGCACTTCATAGTATCTTTACTGGATATTGTCCAAGCAAATCACTAGTGGAAGTGACGTCCATGTTAAAAATTAGCCTATATATACCCAATGTTCGTCACACCTCAGTGAATTTTGATCACTGAAGCGTAAAAAACATGTTTTAATTAAAGCAGGTCAAACAATGGCGAACTAGGTATAGGACCCCTGTCTGAATTTATTAATTTATCTCTATTCAAGTGAATAAAGATACTTTCCAAGCTGTTTAGTTCCCTATTATTTGACACAGCTTTTACAAGTTTTAAGTCATCTACAACTACTTTATGACCTGTGTCTAAAATATGTTGAGCCACACTCGATTTTTCAAAACGATTATATTTAAAATGAGCTACATGTTCTTTGAACCTAGTTAAAATTGTTCTTCGAGTCTGGCCAACGTATTCTTTTTCACAGTCATGACATTTGATACAATATATACCAGATTTATCAAGTATATCTACCTTATCCTTTGGGTTTCCAAGAAGGTTTTTTTATGCTATTATGAGTCGAATATGCTATACAGAGATTTTGTGATGTAAAAATACTTATATACGCATATACGAGGGGTTTGAGAAGTATTTTTACATCACAAAATCTCTGTATAGCATATTCGACTCATAATAGCATAAAAAACCTTCTTGGAAACCCAAAGGATAAGGTAGATATACTTGATAAATCTGGTATATATTGTATCAAATGTCATGACTGTGAAAAAGAATACGTTGGCCAGACTCGAAGAACAATTTTAACTAGGTTCAAAGAACATGTAGCTCATTTTAAATATAATCGTTTTGAAAAATCGAGTGTGGCTCAACATATTTTAGACACAGGTCATAAAGTAGTTGTAGATGACTTAAAACTTGTAAAAGCTGTGTCAAATAATAGGGAACTAAACAGCTTGGAAAGTATCTTTATTCACTTGAATAGAGATAAATTAATAAATTCAGACAGGGGTCCTATACCTAGTTCGCCATTGTTTGACCTGCTTTAATTAAAACATGTTTTTTACGCTTCAGTGATCAAAATTCACTGAGGTGTGACGAACATTGGGTATATATAGGCTAATTTTTAACATGGACGTCACTTCCACTAGTGATTTGCTTGGACAATATCCAGTAAAGATACTATGAAGTGCTAATCTCTTTTCTTTTTAGTTTCTACTGAAGATGGCAACTTAGTTGCTGAAATACGTATTTAGGTTCTAAAATACTTGTTGTGGTTAGGGGTTTATAATTTTATTATTAAGTTCGCCACAGTCTCCAAAATATTGTTATTAAATTACTTTGTTAAAAATAAATAAAATATAAAACTTAGAATACAACATTGAAATTTGATATATGGGCATAAATTTAAATATAAAACAACTTTTACCTATAAAATTTTCGTACTAATTTCGAAAAACCGATAGTTTACTCTTCGGCTAATTTAACATTTTCGTGTTTTCTAACCATCCTGTACGTTAAATGAAAATATTAACAATGACTTTCGACTTTTTAGGACATCCAAAACTCTTTTTAAAGAATGACTTTATCTCGAGAAATTAAAAATTACGTCCATTAGAGGTATAGTTAGGTCCATTTGGGGGACACACTGTAGGTATATAGACTCCCTTCGCATTTTGATACTCTTCTCTTCTTATCACAGACACTATTTTCACCAATAAACGACTAAACAATTTCGAAATCTGACAAAGACTGTCGACATACATCACGTCCGTGGATGTCGGTGTCGTCCTTCTCGATCCCGGAAAGTGTTATACATGGACGAAACAAAAACTGCTGATCCGGGCGAAGTTTACGGTTTAAGGTTTACGGTTTAAGGTTTAACACAGAAAATTCAATTTTTCTCTGACATCCAGAACGTGATCTTACTATTGTACGTCTCTTATTGTTGCTTAACATTCAAGTCAGACGAACGAACCGCCGGCATCACGTCAGATAGATCTACTCGGATCAAGCACATCACATTTATTTTATAAAAATCACATCGCATCGGCGCGCGCGAAATAGCACGAAGTAGAGTCCGGGGCACAAAAAAACAGACATATTATTTGAAATTTATTTGTATTACGGTATGTTTGCTCAAAACCACAAAGTTTTGGCACTAATTTTCATATCAGGCTGCACGGTTGTGGAATGCTATTCCTGTTTCTTCGTATTACACTCGGTCATATTTTTGTTTTTGTATTGTTTCCGTTTGGTGCAAGTAAAATCAGTGGCTTTTAGCCTTTTCTGTTCGTGCACTTATTGAGCTGTGAACTGTAAATTGTTTTTTCTTTAATTATTATATCTTTAACAGCTCAATAAACGATTTATTATCATAACTATCATTATTATTTTTTTTTTCATAAAATTTGAATAACTTTAGATAACTATCGGAATCTTTGATTGATTTTAATGATTCTTTCAGCAGATTGAAAATAAATTTATGAAGATTGCCACCCGCCTTTAAATTGAAGAAGTTACAGAGTCTGATGGTTTAAGGGGAGGTTTAACCAAAAATCAAAATTCATTTCGTTTCAAATCGTTATAAATAATATAATTATATTAAATTACACATATTATGAGATTCAGCCACCAATAAAAAGTATTTTCGCTAAGAGAATAAAAGAATAACTCGATGCGTTAAACGATTCAAAAGTAATCGCGCATGTCAGTTTGAAAGATCGTGTTTCTAGAAAAATGCGTCTGTTATATCGGTGTAATAAACTCTACAAGAGAAGGTAGAAACCTATAGTTTCTAAAACTCTTTTTCTATATGAATTCATTGAAATATAATAATTTACACTAAATAAGCACCTAGATATATTCGTTCTCTATATGAGCGATTCTCAAACGTTGGGTCGCGACCCAAAATTTGGTCGCGCCGTAATTTTTATGGGTCGCCAAATTATTTGTAAACATTAGCGATTAGCGTAAAGTCAACGATTGATACCCAGTACAAGCAAACCAGTAGCAAAAAATGATAGAAGATTCAATTTCACTTAGGTATAGTTATCCAGAAAAAAAAATATTACATTCGGATTTACATTTAACAGTAAACATGGAATAGATTTACCACAGTGTGTAATCTGTGGAAATGTATTGGCCAACGCTTTAATGAAACTACTAATAACAACTACTAATAAACTAATGAGACATTTAGAATCAAATCACAATCAATAAAAAAGTAAACCCAAGGATTTATTTTGAATAAATCGTTATAAATTAAAAACAAGTCAATCTTGGAGAAACATTGTTAAAGCCTTGCATGAAAGATATTTGCAGAGAATTGTCAGCAAGGAATTTTAAATAAAAATTAGTGCTATACCCATGTCAAATGATACGGTTCGTCGCTGAATAGAAGACTTATCTTATGATATTAAATTGCAATTAGGAGAAAATACACAGAAATCTAAAATTACGCAGTTCAACTGGGCGAATCAACAAACGTTTCAAATGAGGCATATTATTAGTGTACGTCAGTTATATTGAATATACAGCCAAACAGGTACGTGTAGAATTATGTTGTTTAAAATTGGAAGCCAGAACAACATCCGAAGAGATATTTAGAAGTATCAATTCTTATTTTGCAACAAAAAAAAGCTTGTATTCTGATGGGGCTGCGGAAATGACTAACAAGGGCTTAGTAGCGCATTAACAATAAGGTACACATAGTGAACTATATTAGAAAGACTGCTATAAAAACCCGTACAACGTTTGATAAAATAGCTTCAGCTTATAAACAGGGGCTATTCTTATTCACATATCAGCTGGCTTTTAAGAAGACAAGTTTTGACACGATTGTTCGAACTTCGAGTGTAAATTGAATTATTTTTAAGAGACCAGAAGTCATCACTGAATATTTTGCTTATGAACGACGATCTCTGCAGGGTTAACAGACAAACCTTTTATTTTGAATAATAAAATTAATAAAATAGAAGCCTGTAAAAACTGGAATTCAGGGCGAAGAAGGTCAAACACGAAAATAACTTTGATGTGTTTCCATCATTTACGCAGATAGTGGAGGACAAAATAATAACTAAACATGAAACTTACATTATGCAAAGAGGTGATAGAAAGGCTCCTTATTAAAGGTAAAAGAACAACTTATAATTTTTTTTTCCACCCAAAGATGTTATTTGTTTGGGAAATATGTAGATCATAAGTCCCTTCAAAGACGATACTTCAAATAATTTAACTTTAGTGGAAGAGCAAAAGCTGATCAACAGACCGAGGATTGTAAATAAGATTCAAAGAAACCTAAACTCATGTTAAATGTTTAGAACAAATAACCAATTTTGTCCGAAAATCGATTAAATTATTGCTTCCGTATCGCCGACAACTTATCGGCAGAAAGTGTATTTTCAACGATGATTATAACAAAACACAAATTCCGTAATCCACTAGGTAGAAGTTCCGCAGAGAATGTTATTATTTTTTGCTAAAGATGATAATACATATATAAAAAATAACCGGTCGTTTATTATTTAACAAGCGACACTTTTTTTTGCGAAAATGTCGAAGTATGATACCCAGAGATGTTAAATTACCGCGGCAATTTACGGAGTTCATATTAAACTTATGGGGTAATACATAGGAAATCTGTAAATTACGGTGTTATATAACCCATTAGAATAACATGTGCTCCGTAAATTACCGCAGTAATTTAACATCTCTAATGATACCTAATTTTATAATGGTTGGGTCGAGTCTTCAGTACAAACAAATTACTTGGGTCGCAAGTTTGAGAAACGCTGCTTTGTACCCAAATTTCGATAAGTTTGTGTTAAATAATTAAAAAGCACCTAATATTGTATTAGCGGACTTCGATATTTCGACAGGTATTGTGTTTTATTATCTACGACGTTTTACAATATAATTTTGATCAATAATTGTGAAATAATTGAAATAATTGTGAATAGGGGCATTCGACAAGCACGTAAGTAACACTTAAAAAACATCATTAAAAATTATGTACATTTTAAATTCTTCTCATAAATTTGTAAATGAAATTTTATCCCCTATTTAAAAAGTGCTTCGATTTAATTCGATTGATGAAAATTTCCACCTGATCCATATTTAATGTGAAGGTTAAATAATAGGAAAATCGTAAAATATGGAATGTAGTTTTATTCAAACTGATTCAAACTGTTCTTTTAGTTATTCAAACTGTATTTTTTAGTTTTATTCAAACTGGTTCGATTTGATTTCGTAAATTTGCCTCTCTTCTTGCATGGGCTTAGCTCATTTTTATTTCACAAATTAATTTCTCCAGATTATTCAAGATAAATACCCCACATCACCCTAAACGTTTATTAGGATGAATTCACAAAATTCAATCCTCACCGATTTACATGACCAAAAATATAATCTCTGTCACCACGCAAATATGAAATAGCAATAATAAATACATATAATATACAAATATGTATAGTCAATACTATACTCAATTTGTCAAAAGTTGATAAATAGGTTTGTCTTGGTTTGTCGATATAAGGAATCCGACAAAAGGAGACCGACGATTCTAAAAGCAACAAAGAATGGAATGACTTTTTGTCATTCTTAGCGCCGAAACTGTGACACAAACAATATGTGTTTTACGTCTATATGCGTACCTACTTTCCTAACACAAAAAAAAACAAAAAATTTATGTCACCGTGAAAAACGAATACCGACAACGACATTATGTTTATAGACGGGGTAGGTGCTATAAAAGAAGACAAAACGCCATTATTCTGTTACTTTTCATTTCCACTGTTAGCATCGGCACAAAGATTGAGAAATTAAAAAAAAATAAATAAAAGCAAGTGACAATCTTCATGAGTGTCATTGTCACTATGTACCGAAAAAATAATCAAATCAAAGTAGTTCAACAGTTATTCGACGTCAAAATAACTAGATAAAAATATTAGGTATCCATAATTGGTATCAATCATTTATTTTATATGATTTATTTCATTCATGGCATAAGTAAAGATTGCGTAATTTGTAAGAAATGTATTATCACGTATGTACCACGCTGACTTAGATCGCTATACGTCCACCTCGGCAGTTACACAAATAATGCCCCCCACTTTATTGTTAGTGAGTTAAGAAACGCCCAGCTATCCTATTTACATTTCGAAGCTGACGTGCAATATTTAGCGTGCTGCACGTCGGCTGTTTAGTTTGTATAGCTCTATCTCATTCTGAACTTTCGTCGCCCCGTCGATGGCTTGCAAGGCAAAAATTGTATAAACCGCCTTAATGCAGAAAATTTCGACCGGAGAATACCATATGCTATAAAACCGTAAAACTTGCGAAAATCAAACTGAAAATCAACTATTTCAGGGGCTTATTTTATACGCTTCAAGGTTTCAAAATATGAAAGAAAATTTGTACCGAGAAGTACCACCGTTTGAACAATCGTTATGTTTAGAATCGCCCACACTATTTGATATGTTATATTGTATCACATCAGATTAAATTTATTCAGATCCATTACGAAATATGAGGTATTCTTTTTACAGCGATGTGGGAATTAAAGACACCTATTACCGCGAAAATTGCTCAATTTACAAGCCATAAATTCATTCAGTTAATTCACATGTTGGACCCTGTGACGGGGTTTAACAGAATGCTTCATTGTTTCGCTCTGATTGTGAATGGCAAATCGATTTTGTTCCGTTTTTTTTTTTCCCGGTTAATGCTTTATTAAGCAGGGATAGGCTGTGTTAATGGAGTTTAGAGTATCATATATTTCGTTTTTAAGCGGAAGTCGTCATTCAAAGTAACCCTCTTGTCATCTGTAAATATTTTATTTATGCCATTCACCGGGGGTTATGAAAATGTATTCCGCGCTTAGAAAATCCCAAAATAACAAAAGGAGCTTTACAATGTGTATGCATGTTTTACGACGCAACCAAAGTATGCGTTATGTATGTTCTACTAAAAACTGGACGAAAGTCTGTGAATTCTGGTTTCGTTATGACCTGTAAAAGTTTTATTATGTAGTGTGACGGTCTAAAATGGAATAAATCCAATATCTCGGTTATGTAAATCTTACAAGATCTTTGTAGTGTAAACGTAGTAGGTAAACCTATTATTTGAATTATTATTTTATTAGAAAAAGCCCTTTGTGTACATTATATAGGTCAATCATATGCCAGCTCGAAACACAGTAACTACGATGCTCACATATGCAATTAAAAACTTTGCGAAATGTTGGACACCAGCAGATTACATAATGCGAAAAATATAATTATTGTACGGGAAACTTTTTTGCGAACTTCGACGAGCGCGCATCCCTCCCTCTGTGAGGCCGAGCGCGAACTAACAACGTCCATTTTTACAAACTCAATTTATTTTCTGCCAGCGGCAGGTCAAGTTAAAATTTACTAAAAAAAAACCGGTATTTGTGTCAAATCTTAAAACTGATGGCTTATAGAAGAGAGGGGGGGTATTGGGGGTCGTACACCCCTCCTCGCAAATCAATTTATATTTCAGCCGATGTCCTAATACATTTCTTGGTCCCTCTTTCTGTATAAAACGTCGTATCCTGGGCATAACATTACGTGAAAATTGTAAAAACGGTTCAGCTGTAAACCCACGTCAATGGTGAGTTGACGTTTTGATTTTGCTTTAAATTGAAATAAAATTACGTTTTGTGTTGAATTTTATATAAGATTTGTTGATTGTTAAAGCCAGTTTGCATAAAATTATATTTTGTGCTGCTGAAACCAGTTTAATATTTGCTTATTTAGTTAAGGATTAACGCCACCTTTGAAGTTGAAAATAATTCATTCAATTGATCTTGTATTAAAAGTTCAAAAGTCAATTTCATTAAAAAAATCAAATACATCTCTGTTTTGCACAAGTCTTTAACTTCATGATCACGTAATGAAAAAAACAAATTAAGCTAATTCACACGTCACACCCAATTGACTTGAAATTTCTGTGATACATACACGGTAGGATTTCATCGAAATTTTATTACGGTATTTGTTTGCAAAATTGTCGACTAAAAAGTGTTCAATGACATGCCAAATTGTGAAAAATAAGACTCACAAATCAGCTGCTACATGGAATCACTCGGGTAAAACTCATGAATTGAGACTATAAATTATGTTCGAAATATGAAGGTTGCTTTTTTTATGTTAATGTATTTTTGTTTTCAAGTTCGATGTTTCAGCTAATAGCTAATTTATTATTGCTGTTCGACCGAAAATTTAACTTCAGAGCAACTACACCTGAGAAAAATGGCTGTAAAATTACACATAAATAATTATTTTTACAAGTCTGTGTACTATTACAGCGATATTGCTACTTTATTTCAATTACAATGATCGTTTAGTAAAAACACAATGGAAATATACTTAAATTCGTAAAATTACAACGTATGTTGTGATTTTACTATTATAATAGCGGGTTTGTTGATACTGTAACGCCCAGACGCATGCGCTACGTTTGATCAGCTGTTTTGCAAACAAACGCCGGCACGCATACCATCGAGTGCAATATGTAGTTGGGCGCTTGTATTTCTCTCTCCGGTAAGTAACAATGATACAGTGAACTAAAACTTATCTAGATACCATGTAGGTGTAGGTTAAAATACCATGTCACACTGCAGAACAATTGTATTGCCTTTGTAGATCACCAACGACGACAATTAGCCATTAGAAATTGATGTCTTAACGTTAACGCCATACCTGTATGAAAGCTGTAAGTACAGTCTTCTACGTTTCTTTGTGAAAATTTGCTTTAGCATTGAAGGGTTTTATACCAACAGAAAGATAATGTGAAATCTTCTTTTTAGGTTAACTTTTTTGTGTCTGTCTAATATGTTTCCTTGTTCTTACAGATACAGATGCCGAACATCTTGCACCAAGCGTGTTTGTCAGAAAAAGAGTGAACGAGTATGTGTGTTCATGGTTGACCGAAGTGCATTTATTTATTTATCCGTGTGTTTTCTATGTTTAAGTATTTACGTACGTTAAGTATTTATTAATTGCGTCTCTGTAGTTTTAATGTATTTCTATGTCCCTCAAACTATTTTATACTTGTATGTGCGTCTACATATTTTTTTTTTTTTACAAGTAATTTTATCTATACCATTTTGTTTGACCGTACTATTGTAACGTTTGACTGTGTGCATGATGTTACTGCTTTTTTTGTATTATATGATAGAGAATGTTAATATCTACTCAAGATCAGAATAAAATTATACAAATAAAAAATACTGCAGATTTGATTGAATATTACACTGAAATAGATGTAAAATTATTACGCATTACCTCATATTGCACTTAAAATTACATTTAAATTGATGTTCAAATATTACGCATTGCCCCATATATCACTTAAAATTAAATTAAAATCGGTGTAATATTTCAGCCAAATTCTTGTAAAATCACAGTGTAAATATACAATGACAATGTAAAAATACGATTGAGATGTAAAATTACACTGATTTTCGCAGGGCAAAAAAAAACCTACTATTCCTACTGTACATTCACATCAAAATTTTTTTCAGTTTACCATTTACACAACTTTTCCGTTCTGACTAAATCAGTAAAATATTCAATTGTCAAATTACACAGCTTTTGTCCGTTTCCAAAAAACGTCCGATTTGGACTTACTCTGTTCTTCCACTCACCGGTTCAAGTATGCTAGCACTATGCTAGAGATAAAGTCCAAGATTTTATTAGGGCTGTAGCACGTCCTTTTCGGCAGCAAAAAATTCAACGTCGAATATTCCTCTCAGCAGACACACTCCTTTATTTCAGGCTCTCTAATTAAATTTGGGGGACAAACAACCGCGTGTGTAATTTAGTTGCCGGCCTGGCAGAGCGCAGGGAAATTTTTCTTGAAGGGCGATAAATATTTTTTCGTCCCAGCGTATGAATATAATTAACGCGGATAATAAAAGAACTCGGGCGGGATGAGCCTCATCAAAAAAAATAAAACTCAGACCTACCAGTGTGTGTGTGCGAGCGTTGTTTGTTTGTTTGTTTTAATTCGCAGACGTTCGAGGTTATTAATGGATGACAATGGATGAAACTTTCACTGAACGCGTATAAATGTTAATTTAAAAATTCAAGTCCTCAAACATAGTAGAATTGGAAGAAGGTTTTCAGTTGACACTTTTTACTTTATATTACGTAGTATCATGGGCGTACCCAGGGGGGGGGGGGCATTGCGTTTTTTGGTACGTATTATGTTTAAGTAATACATAGCACTATTTTCCTTATAAACACTAGGGTGGTTACTTTTATTTAGAAAACAACCATCCCCTCCAAATCGTTTCCAAATCCAAAAAAAGTAGACACGTATTTTTTTTTCGAAATGTCAAATGGTGCCTACCGAGGCCTCAAATTTACATTGGAAAAAGACATTTCTTAGTATTTTTCAAATAATTGTTCGGGGTTTGAGAAAACTTATGTTAAAGTTATAGAACTTGTAGAGGACTTTCCAAGGAAGAATTTGACCTAATATACATACATTATGGGTTTAGCGCCCCCAACCCACCCCCAGTGCCCTGAAAACTACATAAATAAAAAATTTACATTCTTCAGAAAATTGACCGTTCTAATCATTTCATTCTTTTTTTTTCTCATAGAAATCATCACTAATTCTAGTGGACTGTTTATAAACATTTGTTAGTTAATTTCCAACAAATTCTATTAGTTTAAATAATTCGTTTTTCTCAAAAATCCGTATGAAGTCGAAATGTCAATTTATTATCTTAGAATGACATTATTTATTATATCGGTCTGGACAATTGTTATTCTCAAGTGACATCATTTCTATTTTGGGATTATTTAAATAATAAAATAATATTCGTTTTCAATTTTTCATACCGCGGGTACAGGCAGTACTGAAAAAAAGGGTTTCAAATCATTTCAATTTTTTCGAATAAATGATATTGAAAACGAATAATATTTTATTATTTAAACAATGGAAATCATACCAAAATATCTTCTTCTCTTCTTCTATTGTGCAGGGTAAAAAATGGAATTCGAGCCAGTCCTTTGCTCCAAGTCACGGTCTTGAACAAAATTATTCAATATGTGTCCGAAATATAAATGATGTCACTTGAGAATATCAGTTGGCCAGACCGATCTAAAAAAATGAATTTTAAGTGTGGGTTTATTAGATAATATAGATAATAGGTTTATTATATATCTCGACCATGAAATTTATAAGTTAATTTCACAAAATAAGCTGACTTTTCTACCATAAATAGAAAAAAAGTTGAAAATGAATAAAAATTGGTTGTTTAAATAATAGATACAATAGAATTTTAATTTTAGAAACAATAGAAATTTTTTAGTGAATAAAGTCACTCTAAGATAATAATTCGACATTTCGAACTCAGAAAACAGAATTCAAACTGACTTTCGAGAAAAACGAATTATTATAGTAGGTACAGTTTCTTACCTTTTATATTATGCTTGTACCTAGTACATACATTACATTATCTGTAGAGACGGTTACCATATCGTGAGGAACACAACAGTACGAATTTTAGTACGGAGTTTGTCCATTCATTCTATTAAAGGGAATATTTATGGTGTTCTAGGTAGAGACTTTACAGGTAGGTAGCGGTGGGAAGGTAATATATAAATCTCTATGCAGCCATGTAAAGGAATAAGTACGGTGATATAAATAAAGCAGATTACCGGCCAGAACACGTTACAGCAGCGGGTCGACTTTTATTCAGATCCTGGGCGCATATATTCGAAAAGCAACGAGTGCTGCACTAATGTGACCTATAAACGTGATTTATTTGCTATAGCTTCCTTAAAGCGGTAACTGAGAAAAATATGCCACGAAATCGAATTTACCAAGCACAAGAAACTACCTACCCTTCGGTACATTATCCTATAGTTAGCATACACAATTAGCTATGCTCGAAACAAGGGTAAATTTAATTGAAATTCGTGTACGTCGAGGCTTGATTGTATAAAGGCGGACAACTTGCTTAAACAAACCCGTAGCGTGGGGGCGGGGTGGATGTATATCTATTAATTTGGCGACTATATTAGGACCCTCGGCGGCATACTGACTGATCAAAGTGTTAGAAAAGCCGCGCTCCAGATCACCTGCATTAACTAATCAGGGCCGCCCCGTTGGACACGGGTTTGCGACCTGCCAGCAAACAAACCCCATGCTCGCCCCGGTCACGTGACACTTTGTACCCCTTAAACTTTACCAGATCATAATTTCACTTAGTTATTCTCCTTCAATTAAGTATATTTAGTTTTATCAGATTTTAAAACATTCGTCATGAAATGTTTGCGTCAATATCTTCGAAAGTATCAAGCTTAGCAGAACATACTGTACACCATATTGCACAAGTTGTAAAGAAGGTTAAAAACGAGTTTTGCTACTTTGCGTTCGTTATAAACTCATAACGCAACCGCTTTCGGTGTCGTTATGAAAAAACTATATTACTGACTTTTAGTAACTTTTAGTTTTGCAAGATTGGTGAGATTGGTGTCAAGTATCAAATGATCTCAGTCGTATTTGGCAGTTTTACCACAACTACCAACTGTTGAAGATAAAACTACTCTATATAGATGGTAAAATGACAGCTGAAAATTTCAAAATGTATGTAAAATTAATGTCACAAAGTGGAAAAAATAGTATATGACACTAGTTTTATAAGACGTATTGGTTCACTCGTGCACCAACTTTTGTCTTATAAAACTTGTATTATAATATACTATTTCAGAATCGAGGAATTATGTCAATATCTGTCCTGTCAAATGATTTGTCATAATATCTCTGTTCTGAAAACTCGTATTTTTGCCTTTTTCCAAACCTAAGTACATCCTGCAATATCTATAATTAATTCTTTTTTATCTTGTACCCACATCCTTCGTCTTTAATATGATGATTTGTTCTGAAATTTCTTCTGTTAAGCTTAATACTCGGAAATAGCAAACGTAGGTGGATAACATTTCATGACTATTTTTTTATAATTTTTTAATTAATCTAAATAATATTGTCATCAAAAATCAACTTTTTTATTACAAAATATCAAATGACTGCTTTTGCATCTATACGTTTTATACAGTGAGCGCGTAAAGTATGGAAACATGACAAAATCTCAAGAACGGTTTGCTATTTTAAAAAATCCTCGACCACGTCGATTTATAATTATCAAAATACACCTTATGATATCAAATCAATTTTTTTACTTTATCAATAATTGTTTTTAACAGATGACGTCATCGACATTTTTTTTTTAAATGACAACCCTATATTTTTTGTAACGAATTTGACAGATCTTGTAATTGTCTTAATGGTAGCATAATATTTTTATGGCCTTACATCAGAAAATTTTCGAGAAAAAGACAATTGAAGGTTATGAAATAAAAGTGACAAAATCTCCGGAACGGCTCGACCGAATTTAACGAAATTTTGGAATTAAGTATTTTACAACCATGTGAAAATTTAATTTTATATACCGGGTGACCCACGCCATAGGTACCCCCGTTTATTTTTTTTGTTTATAAAGCTGGACGAATGAAATTTGGGAAAGTGAAAAATGCCATTCTTTGAGATACTCTTGAGGTTAATATGACTTCCGGTTTTTCCGGAAATGACGTCATTGTTGAAATTTTAAATGGCACCCTATATTCTTTGTGTGATATTTTCAATCAGGATGACATTCTGACAACAAAAACACATCAATCGTCAATTTTTAGCACCAAGGCAACTCAAAAATAACTTTTTTGGGTTATTTGTGTGATATTATCAATCAGGATGACATTCTGACAACAAAAACACATCAATCGTCAATTTTTATCACCAAGGCAACCCAAAAATAACTTTCTTGGGTATTAATCTAGTTGGCTATGAATTGGTGAAAATAGTCAAAAATTGTCAAATAAACACTAACTACTCCGATTTTGGCCTGCTTGCATTACTGGCACCCTCTAGCGTGATTTAATTGGTTTTTGGCCAGTGAATCATTTTTTTCACGGGTACCCAATGGCCACACCGTGATTATTCGATAGAAAACATCTTTCCGATTACAATTAAATTGACGATCGATATGTTTTTGTGTTCAGAATGTCATCCTGATTGAAAATATCACACAAAGAATATAGAGTACCATTCAAAATTTCAATGATGACGTCATTTCCGGAAAAACCGGAAGTCATATTAACCTCAAGAGTATCTCAAAGAATGGCATTTTTTTCTCTATTAACACATTCCCAAATTTCATTCCTCAAGCTTTATAAACAAAAAATCTGATGTGGCCAGGCACATGACTATCATACTATATATAAAATTAATAGTTTAGCTGCATGAGACTCTATTTGATTGAGATCGGCCATGTCTGCATTAAAATAAAACTACTACAACTAGACAGATATGTCGATTAAAGCTGCGTTCGGATATTGTACTCCGTTGACACCGGGTACACCGTCAAAATGACACTTACGTGTTATTGGGTGTAAAAAGTGTAATGCAATATGCGAACGCAGCTTATATTGACAGA
Organism: Aphodius sticticus; assembly: GCA_963966075.1. Taxonomy (NCBI): domain Eukaryota; kingdom Metazoa; phylum Arthropoda; class Insecta; order Coleoptera; family Scarabaeidae; genus Aphodius; species Aphodius sticticus. The sequence goes on along the minus strand of OZ014508.1, from coordinate 331,932 downwards.
AGTTATTGTCAACACATTAGCGTTTGACACCAAGACTACCTACTATGATTAGAATCAAAAAATCTGACAAATCCTGGCTACTAGTTTTCAGGCACTACGACCAATCTCGTAGAAATAGAATTTGCTCATGCAGCTAAACTATTGATTGTACCAAAAAATGTCATAGTCATAAATTATTCAGAATTTCCTCATCTTTAATTTATTATTTAACTATTTCGACGAAATTCCAGAAATGGCGGTTTATTTGCAAAATCTTTGAAAAATGCTAAGACTAAACCTCCAGTTCCTTTGGACCCTCTTCAACAGAAAGCTTTTCAGCTCTAAGTTTGGTTATGAAACTTCTAAATATGAAGTTTCGTCCCGATACCTTTAGTAGTTTCTCCGGAATCGTCGCCACAAAAAACGGGTACACACACACATACACACACACACACACACACACACACACACACACACACACACACACACACACACACACACACACACACACACACACACACACACACACACACACACAGACTTTTTTTGTACCTTGGTCAAAAATGTTCAGGGGACCCAAAAAGACATATTTCCGCTAAAATCTAAAAAATTTTTTTTCATGATTACAATACTTTACATACTGCGTATGATAAAGTAAAAAAGTAAACGGTATACCTATGTCACATCAGATTTTTTAAATATCAATTGATAGCTTTTGACGTCACATGCAAAATATTAGTAAAACAATTATCTTTAGGACATAGTCTTGTAGTAGTTTGATTCTAATTTCTGACTCCAATATTTTAGATCTCTGTTATTTCTATTAATTACAGACGTTTGTGAAGAGTTATCAACATGTATAGAAGAATCGCATTATCTTCAATGCCACGAAGACTTATGCATATCCGCACGCACATCTTTAGAACTCGAGTCGTAAGTGATCTCACAGTTAGAAGAAATGTGCATAATGCATATAGGTACGGTATTATGTGAGTTTATAAATCTCATTAGATCATATTATGACACACAATATTAACGCTCGCTGTTAATCATAATCTCCACTCCCGATATTATCAATAGCGATTATCGGTTCATATTGTATACCGCGCTGTTATGCCGATATGTAAATTTGTAGATCGACGTGATCACAATGTTGATCATCTATCATCTCCGTTTCACACTCGAATGCACAAAAATCGTGGCGAGGCGTGCGACTCCAATAACAGCGTTTATTATTAGATCGGCCGGCTCCTCCGACATGCTTGCCGCTACGAAGATAGCAAGGAGCACTTTTATAATACAAGCCGCGGCCGCACACCACATTATAATATTATCGTAGAGTAGCGAGACACTGTTTACCGATAGTCTATTGTGGACGCACCAAACACTTGAAAGACAACACTAGTAGGTGGCAGATCGGTCGCGGAAAATAACTGTATCATCGAGGCTTCGCATTGGTTCGTTTTCGACCGCAATAATAATTAATCAAGTGAGTATTGTGTGTGCGTGAGTGTGTGTGTGTGACATTTGTTAGGACAAAAATTGTGCGCGTCTTTGCGCTCTGCATCTTGAGTCGCTCTGCATCTTTGTTGTTTGAGGTTATCAACTGAAATAAACTGTTATTTATAGAGGCGCTAATCAAGGAGCGCTAATAATTTATATAAACACTCGCTGACTGAGAGATACTGGAAATTTTTCGGTTGGATGTTTGCTTATTTTCGGAGACTCGGTCGCAGATTATTAGCGCTAGCTTAACCTGTAGTCTGGAGATAATAATAATATATATGTAGGGATATATTATTTAGTTGGATATTTACACGGTTTGGGCGAAAAATGTTATCAATTTGTTGTTATTGTACTATTATTAGAACGATCATCTCTTAGTAACGGGCGTGTTATCGCAGAATTGTATGTGTAATATGTGAAGGAAAAGATGTGTTTGTCTGTTATTCTTTTTTGGAATGTCGATACTCTATAGAAATAATCAATAATTGCTTGATATTTTCAAATTTGAAATAAAATAAAGTTAATTTACTTTTAACGAGTTTTTCATAGTTTTGCTAACAAAAAAAATTACATTCTAATACTTGCACTTTAGATTTAAGATAATCCACAAATTTTCTGAAAACATCAATATATAATAACTGTGTTCAACTTTCTGCCGGACACGGTATAATGTATGTATATAGGTTATCATGATGTACTATGTTTTCAAGATTTTGATGCGTTTATCTGTTTTCGTTTCGTTGCTATAGCAACGTAATCTATTTTCCATTCTGCCTGTTGAGCATTCTTATGAGTGTGTACATATTTACATAATAACATTTCATCAAATTATGTCATTTCTTTTAATTTTATGTCCAATTACTTGTTTTATATTTTAATTTACTAATTTTAATTCTTTTTACATTTTTACATTCTTTTTAAAAGGAGATAAACAACCATTTGAATACCACTTGCAAAACTGAATAATATTTTGATTCAACCTACAGCGTGGTCAAAAGTAAGAAATTCTCATTTTTGTTCATGTATAAAGTATCATTTTTACAGTTTTAAATGGAATTTTATTGTCTCAATCTCAGATATCGGTCCAGTTCTTATAAATAAAAGGGATGTAAAATGTTGAAGTCAGGAATTAGGATCAAACTACTACAAGACTATCCTAAAAATAATTGGTTTATTCACATTTTGCATGTGTCACCGACTACGCAACTTAGTATTTTAAAGCAGAATGTGAAAGTCAGAAATTACTAACATTATTTCTAAATAACATCAATGCCAACCTTATTTCGTAAAAAATATCTTAAAGTTGCTTTTTCTTGCATCAAAAGTACTTATTATTGTAAACAATCAGCACATTTAGTCTCAAAACAAACAGGTAAAATTTTCCGTCTTATAGCGCATTTTGATAACTTTATCAGTTTTTAAAAAAACTAGAAAAGAATTCTGACAAAATAATTTACTGATTTTAATATTTTTTTACAGAAAACACAGGGTGTGCATCACTTAATATTAGCAATAGTACATTATCAAATGCAGTTGCCGTAATCTGTTATTAATAAAAATGTTGACTCAAGATCAGACGATAAAATAAGAAAGAAACGATAAAGACACAATAATAGAGTTGATATTCAAATTTGATATCCGAGTGTTTTTACTTAAAATAATTCTTTTCTATGATATTTTTCGTTAAGGGGTTATATCTAGTCTAAAGCAAAAAATAACAAGGTTTTTTGTAAACTTTTTGTAACTTTACTTAATGAATTGATCAATGTAAAATGTTGAGTGCTCATTACACTTGTCTTGAGGTGTAAAGAAAAATTTTTTATTTTACTTTCTGCGACAAAATGGCGGCTCAGCAGTGCACAGAAGGAAGGTCGATTTTTTTAGGCGTCCCGCGGCTAGCTAGCAGCACAAGTGTCGGACGAACGTATCTGGAGCAACGGAACATATTTTTCATGATATACACGAGTATAGCTATAGAAGTACACATGGATATTCAGAAATATTGATTTTTGAAATTTGGGAGCACTTCGAACAAAAAAGTTGATTTTTCGACTAACAAATTGGCCCTCATTTGTCTATAAAAATCGTAATTGTTTATCAATATCAAAAATCGTGTGTAACTTCTATAGATAATCTATCTAAGAGAGTACAGCCAAAATTACAAGTCTATCGGATAAAAATTACACGAGGCTACACAGGCAACATACAGGGTTGGCCAAAATTACCGGAACACCTAAATAATTCTCCAACGGTAAGAAATTTCAAAAAAAAATTCAAACAAAAGTTTTTTTTCTTTAAACAATCCATCGTTTAAATACATTTTTAATATACAGGCTGTTTTTTATAATATCTATATATTTTATTATAGAAATTTCGTAAATTTTTTTTCAAATTGAACAGCCTGTATATTTTTACATTTTGTAAATTTAGGACTATTTCTACACATTTTTTATTAAAATAATCTTTTTTTAAAATGCATCATTTTTGAGTTTTAAGCAATTATTTAAAATTAGCCAAAATTACCAGAATACCTACATAATTCTCCAACTGTAAAAAACATTTTTTTCTATTTTATGCACAATAATCCAATAAAACCAGAAGAAATCACTGAAGAGACAATAGTTTTAATGTGGTAAGCTTATTCCACATTGCATCCTTCAAACCAATTCATAACTTCAGGAGTTTTGATTAATTGCTTATAACTAAAAAATGATGAAATTTATAAAAAAATTATTCCAATAAAAAATGTTTAGAATTAGTCTTAGAATTATAAATTGTAAAAATATACAGGGTGTTATTCCATTTGAAAATGAAAAGTGTAGCAAATTTCCATAATAAAATAAACACCTGTATATTAAAAATATATTTTAATGATAGCTTGTTTAATGTCAAAAAACGTTTGCTTGAATGCTTTTTTGAAATTTTTTATGGTTGGAGAGTTATGTAGGTGTTCTGGTAATTTTGACTAATTTTAATTAATTGCTTAAAACTAAAAAATGATGCACTTTATAAAAAGATTATTTTAATAAAAAATGTTTAGAATTAGTCCTAAAATTACAAAATGTAAAAATATACAGGGTGTTCCATTTGAAAAAAAGTTTACAAAATTTCTACAATAAAATGATATTAAGATGATATTAAAAATATATTTGAACGATGGATTGTCTAAAGTAAAAAAGCTTTTATTTGAAATTTCTTGAAATTTCTTACCGTCAGAGAATTATTTAGGTGTTCTGGTAATTTTGGGTAACCGTGTATGTTCAATATTTGTTTAAAACTACCAACTAACGCTATCTCTACCTCATTTAGAAAGTATACCTATAGTATACCGCCGCTAATCAGTAAAAGGGGCGAAACTCATCCCGAAACTCAATGTCATTTTGAACGACATTAAGGCTAATAAAAAAAAGAATGCATCGAACAGCATCGAATATTCAAATATCCATGCATACATACAGTAAAACAGGATCAGGATCGTGATTGCAGCAATTATCACGTCACGAGTGCATAGAGAATTGACACAACCACTAAACTTATAGTTTATGTACAATTTGGCGAATATTTCAGGCAGGTGGTCGGTACAGGGGGGAGAGGGGCGGTGAGCAAAGTGGCGTCCGCAACACCTGTAAATAATGCCATCAGGTATTTGCGAACGTTAAGTGCCGACGATGCTCGGTGCACCGGGTACTTTGCACCCGAGTCCCGGGGTACAGTAGCTATATCTCCTCTATATAGCAGCCTAGAGCGTCGGCGTCAAAACCTGCCCGCTTGTAATCAAGTCCTAATTTAATTATGTTACCCTCCACCGGTTTAGTAATTAAACGGACTGCCTGGGCGAATGCCTTTTAACTCAAATACCTACCGGTATTGCCGGTGTCCTTCGAGCGACCTCGCTAAACCGTTAATGACGGCGAAGATTCAAATTAAAAGAAATACCCCAGGTGCTTATTAACATGTTAAATATTAAGTGTTAAATGTCAGTACTGGACAGGGTATTTAAGGTTCATGTTGGTTCGATAACACTTTGTTACAGTTTTCACGAGATATATTGTACACAGAGAGAAAATTTTGTTTAATTCAAATAAAATAAATATGCATTGACCCAAAGAAATCTGGTGTTTCAATAGAGTGTTTCAATAGGTAGAAAGAACATTTATTTGTGTCAAACAACTTATGTTAAAACTTACAATTACAACTTACATAATATTATATCGAACGAGATTTATTTAGTACAAATAAATATAATTGTGTTGAGTGGAAGAGTTATAATGTTTTAAATTAGCGAAATTGTTCGTTAAGTAAAAAAGGGATATTTTAAAGTTGCAATAAATGGTTCTTTGACTAAAGAAATTATTAGTTTGTTGAAGGAATTAATGTGGGCCTATTTTTGACAAGAATTTTGCGGTGGGTACTGTAGAGCATAATCTCCACATGTCACCGTTTTCCCAGACTTACATACAGGGTTAGCCAAAATTACCGAACACCTAAATAATTCTCCTACCGTAAAAAATATCAAAAATTGTTCAAATAAAAATTTTTTGGCTTTAAGTAACCTATCGTCTAAATATATTTTCAATATACAGAGTTCTCATTATATTACAGAAATTCGGTAACTTATCCGTTTTTTAAATAGTACACCCTATATATTTACATTTTTTAATTCTTAGATTAATTCTAAAAATTTTTTATAGGAATCATATTTTTATAAAATGCATTATTGCTTTATTTATATGCTATTAACCAAAAAAATACCGGAACACCCAAAAATCAAAAAATGTTTCAAATAAAAGTTTTTTGGGTTTAAACAACCTCTCGTCTAATATATTTTTAATATACAGGGTGTTTATTTTATTATGGAAATTTGCTAAGATTAATTCTAAGACTGTTATGTTGGAATTATTTCTTTATAAAATTTTAATTTTTTAGTTTTAAGCAATTAATTAGGTAAAAAATAAAAAAAAGGAGAAAATAACAACACAATTAAATAGAATTAAATTAAATGTTCAAACTGTCACATTAAAATAAATGTGTATGTATGTTGGAAAATATTCTTAATTTGAAGTTCAGTTTTTGCTTAATTGCTCATAACTCAAAAATAATGCATTTTCAAAAAAAAACTTATTACTATAAAATGTTCTAATGTTCTAATCGAATTAATCTTAGAATTAAACAAACAAAAATTTACAGAGTGTCTATTGGAAAATGGAATGGTTTGCAAATTTCCATACAAAAACAAACACACTGTTAAAACTATATTTAAACAAGAGGTTGTTTAAGCTCAAAAAATTTTTATTCGAAAAATTTCTGGAATTTGTTTGGAGTTGGAGAGTTATTTAGGTGTCCCGGTAATTTTGACTACTTTTGGTTAATAGCTTCTTATTACAAAATAAGGCATTTTATAAAAAAAAATTATTCGTATAAAAAATTCTTATAATTAATCTCAGAATTAAAAAATGTAATAATATATAGGGTGTTATATTTAAAAAAAAAGGAATTGTTACCAAATTTCTATAATAAAATGAGCACCCTGTATATTGAAAATATATTTAAAAGATACCTTGTTTAAAGCAAACAAACATTTGTTTGAACAATTTTTGGAAATTTCTTACGGTTGGAGAATTATTTAGGTATTCCGGTAATTTTGGCTAACCCTGTATAGTCAAGGTTAGGGTAGAAAAGTATACGCTAATTCGGACATGTCGACATTTAGCCGCGATTTAGCCAGACGCATGACATCAACTGAGCGGTAGGCTTTCACCAGTCTATTATTTATACTGAAGATAAGGCCGAACTGCGAGGTGAGTGTTTACATCGCCATCAAACAATACAGTTAGATGATGTATTCACACTAAAAATTATTTATTTGAATCAAAATATGATTTTTTTGGCGGAAGTAAACCAAAGCAAAAATATTTCTTTGAGGGAAATAAATCTCTTCTTGTATACAAATATATTTGTTTGAATTAAACTTAGATTTCTTTTGAGTAAAGAAATGTCTTTTTAAATCATAACTAAAATATTACGTTAAAGGAAAGTAATTTTTGTTTGTATCCAAATATATCTATTTGACTTAAATAAATATTCCAAATAAACTAATCTCTACAAGGAAATAAACTAGAAAATTCAACGAAGTAAATATTGTTGGCGTCAAAGAAATATGTTTTGATACAAAAGAATAAATTCAAAAGAATATATTTCTTAAACAAAAGAAATCTTTATAGGTTAATAATATGGTGACATTAATAATTTACCTCCCGCCTGTATGTCACCATATTATTAACCTATAAATATTAATTTGACAAGTTATGTCGTTAAACATTTTCATTGTAAAAGAAATCTTTTCTATCTGTGTGTAATCTACGCTTAGATCGTGACTTCTATTGACAAACAACATTAATTATTCACCAGTGATATCAAAACAAGAGATTATAAAATTGCTCGAACATCAAATATTGGATGGAATAAAATTAAAGAAGTATCAATACACTTTGTGGTAATGCGAATTTCAGTTGTATCCTTATGATCGAATCGCGGTTAACCCCGCTCCGCGCCCACTCGATATTGCTTTAAGCTCAAATAAGCCGTGAGCTGCCTATATCGAGATCAAAGCTTTCGCCCTGATTGAGTCTAAACGATTTCAAAGACGTAAACAAACACGACCCGAGCACTCGACTACCCAACAGGATCTTACCTCTTCTGGGAGAGAAGCACATATGTGTACGTTTCGCTTGACGCGGAAAACGGCTGTCCCCACATGTTTTCTTTTTTGCTCAGGTACAATTTTTGAATTTATACTTTACCCACTATATGCCATGCCATATGTACCAAAGTTGCTCAGCATTATAACGCTCTGAACAAGTTTTTCTGTGAATGTGCTGAAGTGCACGTTTGAGATTATTATTGCTAGTTTTCGTTGTGTATAGGTATAAAGTGTTTGTGTTATGTGCAGTAAAAATTGGTAAGTACTGTTTCAGGATCTAAACTATGTTGTTTTATCAAGATAATAGACACAGTTTTAATTAAATTAATCTTGATCATCTATATAACCGTACACATTTATGTACATGATTCAAAAGCATATTTAGTGCTGTTTTTACTATAATAACTAATGTGTTGTCACATTATGTATCTTTTTCAGAGTACTGTTTACAATGTCCAATGCCAAACCCTCAAGCACCCTTTATGGTAGAAAAAGATCACCAACTCGCATTCTGGATTCAATTCAAAATCCATGTGACTCGGATTTGGAAGAAGTAGACATACTAGAAGAATTTTCAGATAATGATGTGGGTGATTTAGATATTTTACCAGCAGATAATAATGTTAGTGATAGTGATACGGACAGTGAGAGTGATTTGCCTCTGAATGAACTAGCTGCAAAACTTCGTGCTAGCTGCACAATTCCAACAACTCCTCCCGAAAAGATAACATGGTATGCTGAAAGAGATAATGAATTCTGTGATAATCCGCCAAATTTCCAAAGTTTGCACCAAGTCAATATTGATGGCAATACCCCTCATTCATTTTTTTTCAAAAATATTTAGCGATGATGTTTTCAATTTGATTACAACTGAAACTATTCGGTTTGCCGTTCAATCCGGAAGAGATACATTCAATGTTAGTGTTGTTGAAATGAAGCAGTTTTTTGCCATAAATATTATAATGACGTACATACGTTACCCATCATATCGAATGTATTGGTCTTCAAATCGTGGCTTGCGGTTTGATATTATTGCAGATACTATGCCTCTGAAAAGGTTTGAAGAAATAAAACGATATCTGCATTTCAAAAACAATGAAGAGATTCAGGACGATAACAAGGATGCATTTATAAAAGTGCGCCCTTTCTTGGATATCCTAGCAACAACTTTTGCTGATGCTGCAACACCAACCGAATTTATGGCTATCGACTAGATGATCATTCCTTTCAAAGTCAGAAGCAGAGCAAAGCAGTACATAAAATCAAAACCAAAAAAATGGGGCTTCAAAGTTTGGGTTCGCGCTTCTGTAGATGGGTACGTATCTAAATTTGAGATGTACCAAACATCAGCCAGCAGGGAGAAAAGTCCGTTAGGTGTAATTGGTGACACGGTTGTCAGATTATGCGCAGGGCTAGAAGGTCTGAATCACAAAATATTCCTAGACAACTTATTTACTTCCATCCCAACAATCACCTATCTGAAGGATCGTGATATTCATGTAGTAGGAACAATTAGGGTAAATAGAATCCATGGAGCGAAGGAAAAGCTAATTGATGGAAAAGCTCTTCAGAAAAGCGATAGAGGTTCGTGTTCGGTTACAACATCAAACAATAATATTACAGTATTGCGTTGGGCAGATAACAATCTGGTCCACATGATTTCGTCATACGTCGGTAAAGAACCCACAGATATCGTTCGAAGGTGGGACAGAAAATCGAAAACTTACATTGAAATTTCAAGACCACAGGCTGTTGTTCAATACAATCGTTTTATGGGTGGGGTAGACTTGTGCGATAGGATGACTGCTTATTATCCTCACGCTCTGAAGAATAAGAAGTTTTATTTCCGTATTGTATTTCATTTCATGAATGTCGCCATAATAAATTCCTGGGTGCTATATCGAAAAGTAAACAATTCAAAAATGCCATTGTTGGAGTTCAAATCATCAATAGCATCAACACTTATCCAACTAAATGGAAGTGTACGGAAGAGAGGAAGACCATCAGCTCATCCTACAGATACGCAACCTACGAAAGAAAGAGCGTGGACAAAAGTAATACCGGAAGTTCGAACCGATGGGGAGGATCACTATCCCATAAAAATGGAGTACAAAAATCCACCAAGGTGTCATGAAAAAAATTGCACGCGCAGAACAAGATACGCGTGCAAAAAGTGCAAAGAAAGTATGTGTCCTGAATGTATGGAGGCATTTCATCAGTGACCCACATGATATATGGCAACATATGTGGACGGAAGTTTTTTTTGCGTAAACTTTGTTTTTGGTAGTTTTTTATTTCATTTTTACAACTGATAAATGTTATTAAAGAATTATATAATTTTTCACGTATTATTAAATCCCAAAAATAAATTGTCCCTGAAGAGGTTAATGTTTGACGATTTATTTAATCACAATAATCACTTAAAAAACAGTTGCTCTTGTAAAAGAAACGTTGAACAAAATTCATTAAATTTAAACTGTACTCCTTAATAATATATCCATTTTTATATAATTAGCACCATATGGAAAATATCTTTAGTATCCATGCTTAGAAAATTTTATTCTTAATAAAAGTTGGTGGTTGAGTTCACGATTTTTGTCACTACGTTTTCAGGACTATAATCTGTTGAAAGGTATTTAAATACTAAAATATTTGAGCTTTAGTGTTTTTGTTTGCCAATATTTTGATGCTGGATAGTAACTTGAATTCCTGAGCAGTAATTTTGAAATGGAAAACTTTTTTTACGATTGACTAATCATGATAGTCACTTTGTTTTATTTATTCTTCATATTCTGAACTAGGAATTGAAAACCTAGTCGACAATTTAATTTGCCAAGTCTTCAATAAGCATTAATAAACAGGACATCAGCTGTTGGACTCAAAAAATAGAGCAAAATAAAATATTGGCAAATAGACTGCCACCAACTTTTATAAAGAATAATAATTCCAGGACTTTTCTGGACACCCTATAAAAATGAACTTACCTCAATTTCTGCTGCGTGCCACCTCTATCCTGATGACTCTCTTCCAATTGTGTCTTTCCAATTCTTGCAGTGTACCGGAATATTTGTCTAATCTTCGGAACGGCTTGCTGAGATCTGTCGTTAATACTAAAATAGCTCGGGCGACTGCGCTGCATGATTCCATAAATTTTTTCAGTTTATCTCTCTGAAAACAAAATGGTAACTTAAATGACACTATATTCTTTTTGTTATCTATGTAAGAGCATATTATAAAAACACGAAAATTAATGTATTTTTGCCAAACAACAATTTGGTAAGTATATGTGACCCCGTACAAGAGAATCGCCCTAACTGCCATCTCTCATTTCGATAATATTGACCCATGTGTTTGAAGGCGCATAACTCTAAAACTACCGAACAAAAAAAAAATGAAATAACGTGTATCATACTCTTGAATCATTTCTACGTTGTATGACTGTCTAAGTTGTATGACTGTCAACATTTTTTGCCTCTCGGTGTAAACATGAGCGCGAGAGAAATGAGAAAAGGTACCCGATTTTTACACTTTTAAATTAGTTCGTCTTTCCATTTTTTCCTCGTAAACCGCTTGCCACAAAAATTTCAATTTTTGTTCAGGTTGCATTTAGAGCCTCTTCTATAGATTAGTGTTTTTGTTTTCTTCAGTTTTTGTGTAAAGAAGGTTGCGAATAAGATTTTGATGGAAGCGGATATCTCAGTAACGAATATTAGCACGATATCGGGATATGCACGTAATCAATCGTCATATATTATTTAATGCGACTGTAGAAACAGAATTGTATGATAATTTTGAAGTAATGCGCATTATTTATAATGCGATTTAATTTGAATGATATAAATTTCGTGCAGCGCGCACTACGTCAATCGTAACGGTAAATGGAAACGTAGCTGGGGCAGTGGAAGATTATTTACTAATAGTACGATACGATCAGAACAATTTAATTTCGGAATTTTGAATAGTAGTGCGAGTTAAATATAAGTAATGAATTTAAATGAATAGGTCGGTTTGAAAACACTACAAGTCCAAAAAGTGAGTTTTGCTAAAATTAACAAAATTATTTTGTCAGTGCAATAAAGTATAGCAGTTAGTTATTTTGTGCCAACAGACAAAATATAAAGTAGTTCACAGAGAATTAAATGTATTACATATTTTATTTATATTTGCATTCAAAGCAGAGCTATGATTAAAACAATCATCATGGACATGTACTGTTTTTGAACTCGACAGAAAAATAGCGTACATTTTTAACAATATTTGTTTATTTAAAGCATTTAAATAATATTTTTATTGTGATGTAGGTATGTATAGTGTTTTTGGCGTCAACAATAAATTCCTTATTCATTTCATATTATTATATTCTCCGAAAAGCGTTAGTAATGCAGCAAAAACAAACATGTGCATACTTCGTACAAGGATATTATTTCCTTGTCGAAATTGAAATATAAAAAGACATCTCGACATGCCTCCAAAACAATTTCTTTCGACAAGAAAAATGTATTTTTCTGTGGAGCATTGACGGTAAGAGTATGTTTTCGTCAAATATTCGAGCAACATTCGGCGTAGTTATTTTTCAACCATAATAGAACACGTTTTTGTCCAGCCGGCCGGTCCGCTTCGAGAATTTGAAACGTTTTTTCTAAGTGCACATATGCGATCTCAGTTTAATTTGCTTAGACGAATAATATACTGGGTATTAAAACATTAAAAACATTAAAACTGTGTGTGTGTGTGTGTGTGTGTGTGTGTGTGTGTGTGTGTATGTGTGTGTGTATGTGTGTGTGTATGTGTGTGTGTGTGTGTGTACCCGTTTTTGTGGTCACGATTCCGGAGAAACTACTAAAGGTATCGGGACGAAACTTCATATTTAGAAGTTTCATAACCAAACTTAGAGCTGGAAAGCTTTCTGTTGAAGAGGGTCCAAAGGAACTGGAGGTTTAGTCTTAGCACTTTTGAAAGATTTAGCAAATAAGCCGCCATTTCTGGAATTTCGCCGAAATAGTTAAATAATAAATTAAAGATGAGGAAATTCTGAATAATTTATGACTATAAATTTTTTGGTACAATCAATAGTTTAGCTGCATGAGCAAATTCTATTTCATCGAGATCGGTCGTACTGCATTAAAACTAGTAGCCAGGATTTCTCAGATTTTTTGATTCTAATGACAGTAGGTAGTGTCAAACGCTAATGTTTTGACAATAGCTTCTGTCAATATAAGCTGCGTTCAGATATTGTATTACACTTTTTACACCCAATAACACGTGTCATTTGGACGGTGTACCCGGTGTCAACGTAGTACAATATCCGAACGCAGCTTTAATCGACATATCTGTTTAGTTCTACTAGTTTCATTTTAATGCAGACATGGCCGATCTCGATAAAATAGAACCTCATGCAGCTAAACTATTAATTTTATATATATACCTATATATATATAGTATGATAAAGTCATGTGCCTGGCCACATTTTTGATTTTTTGATTTTTTTATTTCTGCAACGAATTAAATTGAAAATTCTAATACTTCTAGTACTGTTGTTGGACTAAAATTCTTTGTTTTTTTTTTTTTAATTAAGGATTACATTATCTAAATAGACACCAGATCTAACGATGCTATAAACACAACAAAACCGGATACCCAATGAATTTTTAAATGAAGATTTGCAAACAAAAACTTATTTGTTGATTTATCAAAATGTAGGTACAATTAATTATACCCAACAATATTTTACAAACACGGATTCAAATGGATTCACTGATCGCGTCAAAACTTCGCATCTCGTTCGACTGCCTCGCACCAAAACCCACAAGCGAGAGAAGCCAAACTGCGCAAAATATTGTTCATGTTTATTTCGGTCTTAAAAATTAACAAATAGGCGGAATGCTATTAAATTCAAGAGATGTTTATCGCATTAAATAAGGATTATTTGCATGCTAACTGCGTTGTCTTGCTGTAAAAGAAATATGTTTTGATCCAAAAGAATAAAATCAAAAGGATATATTTCTTAAAAACGAGAAATCTTATCTACCTGTGTGGCAATGAAAACAACAGTATCTCAATATTTGTTGAGATACACCATTAACTTCAATAAAAAATTAGCAATTTTAAATGCAGTTGGACCTTGCTGTAAATGTTACTCAATTATTGAGAGTATTTATTTATCTCTTGTTGATAAACAGCACGCAGTCGACCTGACATCGCATGAATAAAAACTTTAAAATTGGATCCTTAGGGATATGTGGCATAATATTTAGGCTACAGGCCAAACCACAGAACAAAATGATGAGAATAGATAAATGTTTGCAACAGAGTACTTGAGACCATGACCAAGGTCCTTATTTACTTGTTAGGACGTCTCAAACTTATCGTTATATATTTAACGACATTTACGACAATAAATACAGTAAAAGTACAAGGAAATAATTACTCATTTCATTAAATTTCTAACGTAAACACCTAATTAAGTTTAAAAAAATACACCGATAAGCGCACGTTCATATTGCGGAGTCCGTCAAAACAAAGACGAGATAACGCGCCGAGCCACTCCTGATAACGGACAGAGATAATCACTCTCTGTCAAGAAACCCTTTGAAACGTTCCTAATAGATATTTTTATTATTAGTACGGCCACTGTTTATCAACACACTCAGTCTCGATAGCGAAACAAGTTCAATAACACCGAAATCCGAAACGATTAAAGCGAAAAAATACGATGTAAAAACCGAGTTTACACAGAAACACAAGTGCGCAATTAAAATGTTGTGTTTTCTATAGGAAAATCGGTATCTTTGGCCGCGAAGCAGAGGGGTTAATGGGTCCAATACGTAAGCGTAATTTTAGTTATCTCTCGCCTCTGCTGTACTCTTTCCTATAAATAGCAAGTTCAAGTTGATCTCTTATATAGTAGGTTATAGTCGTATGCATTCGAACGATGTCTGTTGCAGAATCGAGAATGTCGCCGGGCAGTGGTAGTTCGATACAAAGGCACATAATGGACCCTCCGCTGAACAATGAGGGCGACATTGTCGTCCTGGACGGCGGGTTCGCCTCACAATTAAGCTGCCATGTCAATCAGCCGATAGACGGGGATGTCTTGTGGAGCGCCAGGTTTCTGGCCACCGATCCTGATGCTGTCGTCGAAGCACATCTAGATTTTCTAAGAGGTAAGTTTATTTTTACTGTATCATACGTAGTATGACAAAGTATTGTAATCGTGTCGAGAAAAAGTTTTGAGATTTTAGCGGAAATATTTATATCCTCTTGGGTCCGCTGAACATTTTTGACCAAAATACAAAAAAAAATCTGATGTGGCCAAGCACATGACTTTATTATATTATATATTAAATTAATAATTTAGCTGCATGAGATTATATTTGATCGAGATCGGTCGTGCCTGCATTAAAATAAAACTGGTAATCCAGGATTTGACAAATATTTCGCGATACACAGATAGAAAAGATATCTTGTTTTTAAGAAATATATTCGTTTGAATTTCTTCTTTTGGGTCAAAACATATTTCTTTGATGCCAACAATATTTACTTTATTTAACACTCTAGTTTATTTGCTTGTAGAGATTAATTTATTTGAAATATTTATTTAAGTGAAATAAATATATTTGGATACAAACAAAAATTACTTTCCTTTAAAGTAATATTTTTATTTGATTTAAAAAAACATTATTTTACTCCAAAGAAATCTTGATTCTTTGACTTAAAATAGGTTAACTTCCGCCAAAGAAATCATATTTTGATTCAAATAAATATATTTTTAGTATGAATATCTCATCCAACTGTATTGTTAGATGGCGCTGTAAACTCTCTCCTCGTACTTCGGCCATACCGTCAGTATAAAGGCCTTGTGATCGACAGCGTAGACATAGAGCCACATAGAGTACAGTGCTTGCAGGCTCAAGTTCCGATTCCAAATCAGCGTACACTTTACTAACCTAACCATGACTATATGTAGGGCAGGGAAGACCAACCACTGGCCGAGGATGTGCGACATCCCAAAAAAGCGTTGACACGTGGCGACTCTACTGTACCCTCCGAAAAATTCTAGTCTATAAATAATAGTTCCACATTAAATTCCTTCAACAAATTAATAATTTCTGTAATCAAAGAACCATTTATTGCAAACTTAAAATATCGCATTTTAACTCAACCAACAATTTCGTTAATTTAAAAAAATATAATTCTTTCACTCAACACAATCATACTTATTTGAAGTAAATAAATCTCGTTCCATATAACATACAAATTGTACATTTTAACTGGAAACATAAGTTGTTTCACATAAATAAACGTTCTTTCTACCAAACAAATATTCCAAACAAATGCGTTTTTATCCGCAAATGAATATTTCTTTGCCTCTATTGAAACACCAGATTTCCTTAAGTCAATACATTTGAATTATTTGAATTAAACAAAAATTTCTATTTGTGTACTGACAGTAGGTATTAACAAAACATCACAGTTTGACACTACCTGCTGTCATTAGAATGAAAATATCTGTGAAATCCTTGCTAACTAGTTTTATATTTATATTAATGCAGGCACTACCGATCTCGATCAAATAGAATTTGCTCATGCAGCTAAACTATTAATATTACCAAAAAATGTCATAGACATAAATTATAGAAACTCTCCTCTACTTTAACTTATTACTTAACTATTTTGACGAAATTACAGAAATGGCGGCTCATTTGCAAAATCCTTGAAAAATGCTTAAAGTAAACATCCAGTTAATTTGGACCTTTTTGAACAAAAACCTTTTCATCTCTAAGTTTAATCATGAAACTTCTAAATATGAAATTTCGTCCCGATACCTTTCGTAGTTTCTCCGGAATCGTCGCCACAAAAACACACACACACACACACACACACACACACACACACACACACACACACATATGTATGTGTGTAACCATTTTTTGTGGCGACGATTCCGGAGAAACAACTAAAGGTCTCGGGTAGAAACTTTATTTATAAGTTTCATGACTAAACTTAGAGCTGAAATAATTTTTGTTCAAAAGGGTCCAAAGGAACTGGAGATTTACTCTTAGCATTTTTCAACGATTCTGCAAATAAGCCGCCATTTGTAATGCCGTCAAAATAGTTAAATAATAAATTAAAGTAGAGGAAATTTTATACAATTTATGTCTATGACATTTTTGGATAAAATTAATAGTTTAGCTGCATGAGCAAATTCTATATGATCGAAATCGGTCGCGTCTGCATTACAACTAGTTTGCCAAGATTTCACAAATATTTTGATTCCATTGACAATATTGTTAAAACATCAGCGTTTGACACAGTTTGACACTACTGCATAGTATGATAAAGTCATGTGGGTAACCTCATCAGATATTTTTGTTGGCTTTGAGGTATTGAGTTATTGGATTTGATGTTATCTGTGAATTTCTGGTCATTACCTTTAAATAAAATCATTGCTGCTATTAAAATCAATAGTTCATACTCTCAATCAAGTAACATTTGCTGCAAGGTTTAACAGCATTTTAAATTGCAAAGGTTTACATGAAATTGTGCATCTTCCAGAAAAATTAAGATATTTGGAAGAACCAACAAACGAAATAATGTGGCTTTGTGTCTTGAACTTCAAAATTACAATGTAATGCGATAATTTTGAAGAATTTCTTTACAATAACAAAAGAAAATAATGAAAATTGGTAAAAGATTACAAAAGTTCTTGAACATCAACAGGTACTGTTGTAAGCCAGTAAACCAGTAAGTACTGTAATGACCTATCTGAATGTTTGTAGAAGATACGCAGTTTCAAGTAAAATTATTCAGTGTCTGTACATCCAAAAACTCTGGTTAGGTAAAAAGGTATTTTACTCTGTATGCTGAATATACCGCTATTGCTTAGGATCTAATGTTAAAACCACATCGACTGAGTGCTGATATTTCAACCGGAGGTGGACATATGTACACCTTATTAAAGTAATTCGTACACATTAAATTCATCATTATCGTAACAATAATCTAACTAACTACGCTTAATTAAGTAATATTGTGCACCTTCCACAAAAATTATCTCCTAAATATTCATAACCCCAAAAAACTCACCTATATCTACGTACAATGAACATTGTGGATATATCGGGTACTCTCCATAAATTCACATGATCCATAAATTCACATGAAACTAACTATTTTAACTACTTTGACAAACATTTCACAAGATAGTTTACCGTTTATCCCGCGAAAATCCGAATAATATCGCGACGAACAAGCTTTTTTCACTGCACGCACAGAATCCGGCAACATGGCGTCATATAGACAATTGAAGGGCGCTATAAATCAACAAGCCTCGCGTCGCCTCCTTGGTTACCGCGAGTATACACTTCGGACCGCTAGGCACGGGCGACTAGATCAGGCCTCTATCTTACGGGCCTCTAACGATACTGTATGCTTAGCAGGGGCGGCTCGTTATATAGAGCCAAGGAGCCATGGCACTACCTGTAGTTTCAACCTCAGCAAGAATTTTTAATTAATTCTAAAAAAACTTTTTATTTCATTTTAAATGTTAAACAATGCCTGCGTAAGTTTAATGAGTAGTGAAACATCGCAACGCATTTCTCTCCCCAACACAACGCGGTTAACCGTGCTATCATACCGCCAACCGGGCCAACTTATTTCTGGCCCGGCAGATCGATAAACCGCGGGGTGGTGCGCGGGTGGGTGGGGGTATAGCGACGTCGCCTTCTATATGCGTATTTGGAGCCGAACTCTAGCTGGCTCAATCGAGTGCGGCGTGCATGTGTTACCCGTATTTCGCGTCTCATATCGTCTAAATCTAACACAAAAAGTTCCGCTCCGTGCCATACACAATGAATCAAATTAGTTCATTACAGAATAAGCCTTTTCTAACATGTACTATTGAGGAAAAAGTGCAAATTAAACAGTTAGGTAGGCCTTTACCTGATTTGATAATAAAATTGTGAAAAAAAAACAGACTGTGGCAACATCTTCAAGCTCTAATGCGTTGACTCGTAAAGATCGAAGATTTCAATAAGCGATGATTGAGTTATTTGCAAGTACAAAAGAACGTCGAATGGACTTTATATATCGCAAAATATAACTTTGAGTTTATTTTCAGTTAATTTTTACTTTATCATATGCAGTATGTAAAGTATTGTAATCGTGCCAAAAAAAAATTAGAGTTTTAGCGGAAATATGTCTTTTTGGGTCCCCTGAACATTTTTGACCAAGGTACAAAAAAATGTCTGTGTGTGTGGATGTGTGTACCCGTTTTTTTGTGGCGACGATTCCGGAGAAACTACTAAAGGTATCGGGACGAAACTTCATATTTAGAAGATTCATAACCAAACTTAGAGCTGAAAAGCTTTCTGTTGAAAATGGTCCAAAGGAACTGCAGGTTTAGCACTTTTGAAACATTTAGTAAATAAGCCGCCATTTCTGGAATTTCGTCGAAATAGTTAAATAGTAAATTAAAGAAGATGAAATTCTGAATAATTTATCACTATGACATTTTTTGGTACAATCAATAGTTTAGCTGCATGAGCAAATTCTATTTCATCGAGATCGGTCGTACTCCTTTAAAACTAGTAGCCAGGATATGTCAGATTATGTCAGATATGATTCTAATGACAGTACGTAGTGTCAAACGCAAATGTTTTGACAACCTACTGTCAATATAAGCTGCGTTCGGATATAGTATACCGTACACTTTTTACACCCAATAACACGTAAGTGTCATTTGGACAGTGTACCCTGTGTCAGCGGAGTACAATATCCGACCGCAGCTTTATTCGACATATCTGTCTAGTTCTACTAGTTTTATTTTAATGCAGACATAGCCGATCTCGATCAAATAGAATCTCATGCAGCTAAACTATTAATTTTATATATAGTATGATAAAGTCATGTGCCTGGCCACATCAGATTTTTTATACTTACTATCTAACTACATATGTATTACTTTACTAAAAACTGTTTGAAATTATAAACCTTAAAACAAGTTTTTTCTTTATTTAAAAGCCAAGGCATATTTTTCATGCTCTGTGGCTCTACCATTAAAATATACCACGGGCCGCCACTGATGCTTAGTATTGGTTGTGTGGGTATGGGATTTTTTTATTGTTTATGCTCGAATTACGTAGTGTATACATAATTGAATATGGTTGCTTTTTGGTTATTTATTTACATTGGAACCACACCGTCACAAATATGAAATTCATGAAAAACAAATAACTTCTTCCAAGTATGCTTGGGTATGCCCAGTAATTATTGTTTAGATATACACCCGATTGACTAGCTATTTATTAATATTTTGCATATTGCAAAAACTGCGATAGTTTCTTCCTTAAATACGCCATCGTCAAAATATTTGTCCTCTGAATATGTGCCTATAATTTGTGATGCAGTTTTTATAGTTTTTTGTTATTTTAAATAAACTGTAATTCCTTCTTTCTATCGTAACGTGTCAATATCTGTTCCTCAAAGTTTAGAAGAAAGGAACCAAATAAAAATTTTAGGAGAAGGCTTAAGCTAGAAACTTGAATGACTTTAGAATAGACAGGGTGATTCATTTGTAAAAGACTAAATTCCATTTTTGCTTTATCATGCGTAGTATGTAAAGTATTGTAATCGTGCCGAAAAAAAAAACGAGATTTTAGCGGAAATATGTCCTATTGGGTCCCCTAATAGCTTAGCTGCATGACCAAACTCTATTTGATCCAAATCGGTCGTGTCTGCATTAATATAAAACTAGTTAGCCAGGATTTGACAGACATTTTCATTCTAATGACAGTAGGTAGTGTCAAACTGTGATGACAATACCTATGTCAAAAGCAGGGCTGTGGAGTCGGAGTCGTGGAGTCGGAGTCGGAGTTCAGACAAATTTCAGAGGAGTCGTAGTCGAAGTCGGAAAAAATGTACCGACTCCGACTCCGAGTTCAAGTTTAATTTTTGTAGAAAAAGAAAGACATGCGAGATGGACGTTGCCTCAGTAGACAGTAAACAAATAAAACTTAACATTCTATTAGGTCTTTGACAAAGTACCTACCTACATACATATGTAAATAATACAATTACAAAACACACTGTTCAAACGAAAGTGAAGACGATTAACAAAAGTAATCAGGCAGAAATTTGAAAAAGGTAATTTGAACAAAAGATTTTAAATGAGATTGAGAAAGTAGGGCCGTAGTTCAATGTAGTATAATCATTTATCCAGATTGCCTGTTACAGCCATAGTTATGCTGCTTTGACGTCAACTTTGAAAATAATTAAAAATTATGTCAGGGCATCCTTGCAGGATGGTTGGAGCTATTCTGTTCCTCACAACAATTTTATAAACACATTTTGCATTTAATTCTGTTTTTATTCAAATAAATTTTATTTTCTATTATACACCTATGTCTTATGGATGATTTTGTTATTATTAGAGATAGAAAGTCGGAAATGGACAAAGTAGTGCCGATTTGTATGTTCTCTGGAGAAAACAGTTAAATACATAATGATGTCAGAGATATTTTGAGTAAACAAATTACAGAAAGAAATTACATATAATTATGTGGTCATAACTTTTTTATTTGTGGTCCGATCAGTAGGCCTTTTTGCATCTTATAGGCCGTTTTCTATTTACAATTAGATTGTCAGTTTAAATATGTTTGCCATCAAATTCGCTGGACAGTGGACACAAATAAAACTTCTGTTTTGCTTATGGTTTCAGCATTTGGTTGTGAGTAATTGGATATTCACAAGCCATATGTTTAATACAATCAGATACAATACTAGATTATAAACTTAATTTATTAAATTTGTTTCTTTTTTCCTGGTAGTGCTTTTGTTTTCATAGCAAATTTAATGTTGCTCGGTTGTATTACTCTGCGTCAAATTTATGATTATTTACATATGTAAGTATGTAAATACTTACTCCATTTACATATGGAGTCGCAGTCGAAGTCGGAGTCGGAGTCGGTCCACGAAAAGTATCTGGAGTCGGAATCGGAGTCGAGAATTTTTCAAAATATCTGTCAAATCCTGGCTAACTAGTTTTATTTTAATCCAGACACCACCGATCTTGCTCAAATAGTATCACATGCATTAATTTTATATGATAAGTGAGTATGATAAAGTCATGTGCCTGGCCACATGAGACTTTTTTATACTCTTTTGATAATGTTACAAGTCGATAAAATGTTAAAAGATAGCACTTAAACAATATTAAAATGATTTCTAACTAGTCAATAGCTCCTCGTTTTTGAAAATGACTTAAGCTATAAAATACGAAATGCTATTGAATATAAAGTGTGATTCATTTCTAAGTATTTCAAATTTGTAGCTTAAGCAATTTCCCGGAAACTTTTATTGGAATCTTTTTCTTGTCAACTTATTACAAAGAAATATATTGAGTGGTTACGATGTTTTTTATACACACTATGGATTTTGAAAGATTTACAGCATTTTGCAAATCGCAATTTTTATTTTAAAAACTGCTTTTTTGGAGCATTCATCTTTACAGAATATAATTTCATAACAAAACTGAAAATCTTCGAAGAATTCATACAGTTTTTCTCTCTTCAAAGTTAGTCAAGGGTTTAGTCTCTTGTTTCTAAGATAATGTTTCTTTTATGGTAAAAAAAATGGGTTTAACTGCTAAAACTGCTGTTGAAAATTGAATAATATATCCGAAAAAGGAAAACTCGCCTGGCAGACGTCAATAAGATTTAAAATTATGCAGAATAGACAATAGAAATTCGTGAATTCGGTAGCGGTTTAGATAAATTGGCACGTCAAAGGCAATTTTCGATGTATTATTCTCTCTGGACATCATCGATCGGGCGAATCGTCAGGATCGTAAAAATAATTTACGTCATCTGGCCGGGCAGGGGAATATTTCACAAACCGGGAGAACCGGGAGCACCGCAGGACGGGACGAGGCATGGGCATAGGACTGGACGATGTGCAGGTGATCCGTATTGGCAGGATCTGCTGCTATTGGCCTGAAGGCAGAACTGCAGGCCGCAGTGTGGACGAACGAGATGGGTTTCCGACCGACCGCGAGACCGACGTATTTCAACTTGCTCTTAATTAACTTATAATGGAATCGGGGACGTGTTGTGGGGAGTTTTTATAGCGCCATTATTTTACGTCCGATCGGTTCAACTTTCGCGGCCATCGTGTTTAGAAAAGTTCTGATTTTATGAAAATTTAGCGCGATTACACGAGCAGTGTTTGAGGGATGACAGATGATTGAAATGTGCCCGGGGCGATTTAGTGAAATACGTTTGTTAAACGCACGAATATTAAGCATGTTCTTGTATAGAATTCTAGTAAATTTAGTATTGGCAAATTGGAAAAGAGAATTACAGGACAGGAAAACGATTGTTGCAGTGTTTGTAGACTTAAAAAGAGCCGTGGAAAGAATTGGAATAGTTTGAAAATCTGTTTAACAAACAGGAGACAAAAAGTTACGATTGGAGAACGGGTCAAGTTAATAGAGTATGATAATGCAGTTACGTATTTAGTGGAGGTGCCAGGACCATTGCAACCAATAGGGTATTTGACTGTATTCAAAATATGGCTTGTATTACAGTCATCCTAATAGATTACAGTTTAAGAAAACTATTTGTTATTACTTTTCAAAAATAATATGCTTTATTTCTATTAAAAACCAAAGTTAAAATTGAATTTGATTCGCGTCCTACCACGTGATTGAAAACGCTCTGTAATTGGCTCAGTCTCCAGTGACGTCATTCGTTAGTACGCTTAGAGCGCGTTCGGTTTGTCAGGGTAGGGTATGGGGAGAGCAATGCTCAGATAACCTGGGTCGGCTGTCTCTCTCTTATATGCAGATAAACGCCGTATGACGTTAGTCCGCCTATTATGCAGCGCGTCACTCTCACCGTACAATACCGGG
Organism: Aphodius sticticus; assembly: GCA_963966075.1. Lineage (NCBI taxonomy): Eukaryota > Metazoa > Arthropoda > Insecta > Coleoptera > Scarabaeidae > Aphodius > Aphodius sticticus. Next base: position 307,840 of record OZ014508.1, on the reverse strand, counting down.
TTATCCGAACGCGCTCTTATGCTTCTCCCGTTTGAATTTAATAGCACTAAAGTGCCATGTAAGCATAACTTTGTAGGTTAGGATAGCCCTAACCTTAAGCTGTCAGATCAGATAATACCTGGTTCGAAAATACGATAGATAACTTATTCTAGTCAGTTCTACTTATGTCGAAGTAATCTTCACAACAAAAAACCGCTATTTATTTCATTTGGATTTCTGCGAGCCAACCACTTACTTCGCAGTTTCAAATCTTGCGGAACAGCTACAAATAGTTTATCCGGAGTTTTTCTTCACGTATTTCTGCATTGTGGATTTATACACCATTTATAACCCATTTTTATGTAGAAATTGTGAGAACAACACATCATACAACACAATTAGGAAACGGCGACGATGCCGATGCTGACAGACCATATGGGGCGATTTGTCATCTACTATCGGGTGACGTCACATAACAGAAAGTATCGTTTTGGCGGGACTTTTTTTGATTCAATTTTTAACGCTGATTTTTATGAAATTTTGAGGAAATAATTACGAAAAATAATGAATTTACAATGTAGAGTGAAGAAATAAACACACTAAGATGGTTTTCCAATAATAGTCAAATATCCTATTCTGTAGAATTAAAAATGTAATATCTGTACGTTCTGTAGAAATTTAAAAACTCCTATTTGCCTTTATAATTATCAAAAAGTATGAGCTTTCAAATACAATTTTTGCAACTTTTTATACTGTATAAAGTTGATTTTTACTTTATCTTACGTAGTATGATAAATTATTTATTTTTATTTTTTATCATACTATATATAAAATTAATAGTTTAGCTGCATGAGATTGTATTTGATCGAGATCGGTCGTGTCTGCATTAAAATAAAACTAGTTGGCCACGATTTGACAGATATTTTGATACTATTGATAGTAGGTATTGTCAAAACATCAGCGTATGACACTAGACACTAGTCATTAGAATGAAAATGTCTGTCAAATCCTGGCTAACTAGTTTTATATAAATGCTGTCACGACCGATCTCAATCAAATAGAATTGGCTCATACAGCTAAACTATTAATTTTACCAAAAAATGTCATAGAAATAAATTATACAAAATTTCCTCTATTTTCGTTTAATATTTAACTATCTTGACGAAATTACAGAAATGGCGGCTCATTTACAAAATTCTTGGAAAATGCTTAGAGTAAATATCCAGTTCCTTTGCGTCAAAATTAATTAATTATAGTTAATTGCGTCAAAATAGTTAAATAATTAAAGTAGAAGAAATTTTGTATAATTTATGTCTGACATTTTTTGAAAAAATTATTGGCTTAGCTGCATGGGCAAATTCTATTTTATCGAGATCGGTCGTGTCTGCATTAATATAAAACTATTTAGCCAGGATTTGACAGATATTTTCCAATAACAGTAGGTAGTGTCAAACGCCTATGTTTTGACAATACCTACTGTCAATAGTATCAAAGTTTTATTTTAATGCAGACACGAACGACCTCGATCAAAAAGAATCTCATGCAGCTAAACTATTAATTTTATATATAGTATGATAGTCATGGGCCTGGCCACTTCATCATTTAATTTTTGTTATGGTTAATTTTTATTATTTTTATTAACTTTTATTAATTTATTTAGATCTTGTTCTTGTGAAGGATATTTGTGGTGCTTTTTCCTTCCTTCGTTTTTACATTGTTTGAAATGTTCCTTTCCTTTTGTTAATATTTTAAACGACTGAACTTTTGTAGACATTTGAGAAAAAAACGACTAAGTTTGTACACACAGAAAAATGTTATTAGAAAACTAATACAAAAAAACGCTGTAAAAATAACGATAATATGTAGGTACTTAAAAGTTAAATAATCTCCTGTAATAAATTTCAGGAGTAATGGTTTACAAGATTACGCAGTTACTTGCGTTACCTTTTCGACTGCAATCTTCTTCAATTTCTACTGCGTTATAACAGTAATTTTACAGGATAGTTTGCAATTTCACACGAAAAGTACGGTAATTTTACAGTAGCTGTTATCTTTTACAGTAACTTTACTTGATACAGTTTACTTGATACATTGAAAGGTTACAGCTTTAGTTTAAGAGCATACACAATTACACATTCCCCACATTTACAACAATTTGTGTAGTCATTGGTCCGCATGAATCGTATTCGGTTTACAAATGCATGCATGTCTGTATATGTTTAGAAACACGCTGCAGTTTCATTTTCAACGAGCGACCGCGAGTGATGCGGCCGCAAAATGTGGTCGATCAGCTAATTAGATTAATTGATTGGAAGCGATTTAATGTAGCGTACCTACATAAGTGTCCGCTAGAGAAGCACCAAATTAAGTCTCGTTTCTCGTTTTATTTTGCAGCCGGTGCGGACCTTATTATGACAAACACGTACCAGGCGAGCGTCAGCGGCTTCGTGGAACATTTGGGACTCACCGAACGCGAATCTTACAATTTGATCAAGAGGGCAGTGGAATTGGCGAAATCTGCATGCCAGAAATTTCAGGTCGAATATCCGGAACTCGGTAAGTACAAAAATTTGATTGAAAATTGAAAATGGTCTGATTCTGGAACTAATTTCGTTATACCTCATTGTGGCTATAAATCACGACAAATTCCTTCTAAAAATCCATCATACATAACTATATTTGACTTTCTGGTTGTACCATTCGGTTCGTGCTATTTTTCTAATATTTTCTAGGTCACCGTGCGCCCTTGATAGTGGGCTCAGTGGGGCCGTACGGGGCGTCCCTGCACGACGCATCCGAGTACACGGGATCCTACGCCTCGGCGACCTCGATAGACACTATGAGGGAATGGCATAGACCGCGCATCGCCGCTCTCGTCGAAGCCGGCGTGGATTTATTAGCGCTGGAGACAATACCTTGCCGGATAGAGGCCGAGATGCTCTTAGATCTGATCAAGGAATTTCCAAATATTAGGGCCTGGCTCGCGTTCAGCTGCAAGGTGAGACAACCCGCAAAATATGTGACCGTAACCTACCTATCTACTACATATAGTATGTTAGGTTCCATTCCCTGACAAAACATCGGGCTGGTATATTGGTTTGTGCTTTGGAATACATTTTACCTTTACCAGTACGTGTGATGTGCGACATAAAGAAGATAGTTTGCGTTTTTCAATTTGTCGACTGACTCCCTGATCACATTCTATGTACAGAATTTATTGAAAAGTTGTACCAGGTGAATGATATCGTGATGTACATTTTTTTTATATCAAACAGTTCGTAATCTTTAATTCAAAATCGCATATTTAAAATCTTTTTATTCTAAATGTCATATTGTAACATACTTCAATAACATTTACCATTAAAAAAATTGAAAAGGAAGTTAGAGCTGATTATAGACAGTTATAGACTTAAAATGATCTTTTTGGTCTAAGTTTGAGACACATTATGGGGTAACTAAACAACTTGTGGAGGGTTTCAAGTACTCTGTTACAAAGTCATATAAATTCTTAACAGTTGTTTTTTTTTAATTCATCCCAATATCCGATTTTTCGTAGAAGATACACAACTTCAAGTAAAATTTTGCATTGTTTTTGCACTAAATGGGAAAAATTTTTATTATTATCTTTTCAAAAAAATGTATACTTCATAAAAGCTTGTGGATTGTCTTGAAATGCGCATATAAGAATGTAATTATTTGCTTGCATATACCGGGTGTTACTAAAACTATGAAAAACTCTTATATTTAGAATTTTCATGATGAATTTCCATTTTGCAAATGAGCCGCCATTTCTGTAATTTCGTCAAACTACTTAAATAATAAATTAAAGTAGAGGAAATTTTGCATAATTTATGTCTATGATATTTTGTTGTAAAATTATTAGTTTAGCTGCAAGAGCAAATTCTATTTGATTGAGATCGGTCGTGTCTCCATTAATATAAGACTAGTTAGCCAGGATTTGACAGATATGATCATTCTAATGACAGTAGGTCTACTGTCATTAGAGAGACTACAGACTACTGTCAAGATAATCAAAATATTTGTTCTGGCTAACTAGTATTATTTCCATGCAGACATGACCGATCTCGATCAAATAGAGTCTCATGCAGCTAAACTATTAATTTTATATATAGTATGATAAAGTCATGTGCCTGGCCACATTAGATTTTTTATTATCTTTTCAGAACATAAACAAATTTATCAAGAATATCACATGAATTTGCAATTAAAAAAAAATAAAATAAGCCTGCAGCTTATTATACAGGGAAAACCAAAATGATGGTCTCGTGGAGAAATTAAGATGCTTGGCTGGGTTCTCAAGTACACGATTGCAAATCCATATCAGTTCCCAACATTTTGATTTTGTATTGTCTCACCGTTTTCCAAATTAAATTTTAAATTAACTATGTTCTGCACAATTTTGAATAAAAACTAAATTCATCAACTGAGCAATTTAAAAAATGTTCAGATATTGGGACATATCAAAAGACCTTTTTATATGGCCTTGCACAGAGTTCTTGAGATCCTCAATATTTTTAATTTCTTCACAATCTCATGTTGATTTTCCCGGTATAAGAAAATGACGAATTCTTTTTTCAAACTTGCAAATGTGTGTGATAATTTTGATTATATTGTTTATAACATATTGATAATATTATATAAATACATCATTAATTACAAAGCTTATTAATCATCAAATATGTAAAATAGAAACAGTTTTCTAATGTTTCGAAGTTATCTATAACTTCGAAACATTAGAAAACTGTTTAACTAATATTTATAAATACACAAAATTTTCAGAAAATGTTATTATAAACGTTTCTAGATTGACTTAAAACTAAAATGCAAATATTAGAATGTAATTATCTGCTTGCATGTACCGTGTGTTACCAAAACTATGAAAAACCCTTAAGAGTAGAGCATCTTTATTTTAAAACCCATGCAAAAAGGTTTTTCGAAAAAAAAAGTGTTTAGAAATATTAGATGGCATTAAATACGAAATTATAATGTCCTTCGTCGTTGCACGAACACCCGGTATGTATATGGAACACATATATGTGGTACATATGTTGTCACAGGTTACTATAACTTCATATTTAATCCCTTCTAATATTTACAAATACTTTTTCGAATAACATTTTTATATATCTTTGAACATAAAGTACTCACTTTGAACATAAAACACTTCAGTGTTTTTCATAGTTTTGGTAACACTCGGTACATGCAAGCCGATAATTACATTCTAATATTTTAAGTTTAAGACAGTCCAGAAGCTTTATGAAGAATAAAATATTTTGATAAGTTAGTAATTAAGTAACATTTTCTGCAATGTTTAAATTAACCACATTATAATTGTAAAGGTTTACATGAAATTGTGTATCTTCTACAAAAAATTGGAAAGAACCAACAAACAAAATGTTGAAAATTAATGTGATTTTATAACAGAACACTTCAGAACTTGCACAAGTTCCTCACTTATTCCACAGGGTGTACCCTTTCTATACCAAGAACCCTTTTTATTTTATCTAAATATCACTTTAAACCAATTTGGAATTGGCATTTTTTTACATCTCATCCTATATAATCTTATAAATGAACCTGTAGATTACGATAATCTCAATTTTTAACTTCAGTATTATCTTTACCATCGAAATTCCCATCAAATTTATTATCGAAAACTATGTTCGACGAAAAGAGAGAGACAAAGCGAAAAATGTAAATTCCCGTCGGTAAGACGGGTCGCGTTTATTCTTCCGCTCTTTTCGTAGCCGCTCGCTGTTCGCTCTGTTAGGTAAATACTTCAACATTCATTTCAGCAAGACGGCAAATCGATAGCTAATGGAGAAAATTTCCAAGAGGCGGCCAGAAGGTGCTACGACTTGAATCCGAGGCAGTTAGTCGCAGTCGGGGCGAACTGTCTCGCGCCGAGACTTGTTGAATCATTATTCAAAGATATAAATAAAGGCAGGAGACAGAATCCGGTGCCGCTCATCGTCTACCCCAACAGCGGCGAGAGTTACAACGTTGAACAGGGGTAAGTTTGAATATACCTCATCCATTACCTGTATAGCTGCGATGTAGAATACTACCTACAGCGCCCCCTACAGCACCGGTATAATAATTTTAAACGGTTTCACTCGCCGCAACAGACATCGAAAATTCAAACCAATTATTTTAACGTTGAGAGCAGTTACAATACAGACTGTTTTTTTCCATATACAGGTGTCTCAACAGTGCGATCTCGGAAGATTGTGCCTATATTTCGGCACCATTTTGAATTCCTCGCCAAATTTTACGACAACGAAAAATAACATTACCTACCCTAAACTTTATACTTATTGATTTATTGGCATTTTTATGGAAGACCAGCAGTCTAAGAAAAATTGTATATCTCAATACCTGGTTTTAATTTTATTATTATAAGTGTAGTGGGATGTTTATAAACATTTGTCAGTTAATTTCCATTTGTTTAAAGAAATTTTATTTGTTTAAATAATTCGTTTTTCTCGAAAATCCGTCTGAATTCTGTTTTCTGAGTTCGAAATGGCAGTTTATTATCTTAGAGTGACATTATTCATTAAAAAAATTCCTCCTATTGTTTAAACAATAAATTATTATTCATTTTCAACTTTTTTCTAATTATGGTAGAAAATTCAGCTTTTTTGAGAAATTAACCTATAAATTTCATGTTGGAGATATCTTGCCTATATTATCTAATAAACCCACATTTGTTTAAACAAATCCCATTTGTTTAAACAATTCTTTGTTTGCAATTAAACTAAAATTATTTCCTTCTTGATCGGTCTGGCTAACTGTTATTCTCAAGTGACATCATTTCTATTTTGGATGATTTCCATTGTTTAAATAATAAAATATTATTCGTTTTCATTATTTCATCAATACAGGGAACAGCTTCCAGACAGCAACAAATTAACATTATCTTGCGACACACAGTGGTAGGAAATAAGAATAAGAAATGCAGAAAGAAATATAATTAATAAAATTGGTTGACTTAGTAAATTTAATATTTTTAAAAGAAATGTACTCCCCAATTCCCCGAAAAAAGGATTTTAAATCAATTCATTTTTTTCGAATAAATGATATTGTAAACGAATAATATTTTACTTAATAATGATTTGAACCAGGTCCCAGGTCCCTGGTTCAAATCCAGGTTGTGGCTGTAATTTTCAATTTATTTTAAAATTTACATATCACCATTATGCATTTGAATAATATTTTATTAGTTAAACAATGGAAATTATCCCAAAATATAAATGATGTCACTTGACAATAACAGTTGACCAGACCGATCTTAAAAAATGAATGTTAGGAGAATTGCAAAAAAAATGTTTAAACAAATGGAATTTGTTTAAACAAATATGGATTTATTAGCTAATAACATAGGCAAGATACCTCGAACATGAAATTTATAAATTAATTTCACAAAAAAGCTGAATTCTACCATAATTAGAACAACAGTTGAAAATTAATAATCATTGATTGTTTAAACAATAGGAAGAATTTGTTTAATGAGTAATGTCACTAAGATTATAAACTGTCATTTCGAACTCAGAAAACAGATGTTCGACGGAGTTTCGAGAAAAGCGTATTATTTAAACAAATGGAATTGTTTAAACAAATGGAAATTACCTGACAAATGTTTATAAACTTTCAACTAGATTTATAGTAATGATTTCTATGAGAAAAAAGAGAATGAAGTGATTAGAAGGGTAAATTTTCTGAAGAATGTACATTTTTCATTTAACGGTAGTTTTCAGGGCACTGTGGGGGTGGTTTGCGGGCGTCAAGGCCATATGTATAATAGCTCAAATTCTTCATTGGAAAGTCCTCTATAAGTCTTATAACTTTAATCTTAAGTTTTCCCAAACCCCGAACAATTATTCGAAAAATACCAAGAAATGTCTTTTTCCCATGCATTTTCTTATGTAAATTTGATGCATCGATAGGCACCATTAAAAATCAAAATTTCAAAGAAACAAAATACGTGTCCACTTTTTTTGGTTTTGGAAACGATTTGGGGGGATCGTTGCTTTCTATCATCACAAAAATTTTTGCAATGCATTTTTGAACCACCCTAGTGTACAGGGTAGTCATAATCTGCAACGAAATATAGCAAATACTTTTCGTAAGAAAGTTAATTTTTTTAAATATAACACCATGTGACTAATTAATTTTTTTAATTCTACGCATTGTTCTGCTCAAAAAAGTACTAGCACACACCAGTGCTAAAATAAACAATGGCAGAGATAAAATTGATTTCTTTATAAAAAGAAATCGATTTTTCTATCAAAAAGTGCTTCTACACTTACATTAATCATTAAACCAGCTAAGTATTTACCTAAATTACTGTTTCCTCGCATGATATCATCTTTTTTTTTTTAAATAAATCAAAACATTTCATCACATCTGCAATTTAATATTATAATTTGAAATAAAATGTTACTTATACCCTGTAGGCTATGAAAAACTGTGCTAAACAAGTTATTAAGCTTTTAAGCTGATATAAAGTTGTTGCTAAACAGCAGGTGTTGTTTTACTTATGTATCTAAAAATAAAAGCAATTCATAACGCAACTCAATATCCAAGCACTGTACATTTATTTTTCCATAAAGATTAATACTTAATATTGTTTTGCAAGAAATAGAAATTTATAACGGTAATTTTATGTAAAGTTTTCGCCAAGAACCTACACCATGTTAATTAGTTCCCCCTGAGAAAAGTTCGCCATATTTCCAAAAATTATGCAAATCTAACCTAACAATATCACCACCACTGACAGATACCTTAATAACTTGTTTAGAACTTTTTCATAGCCTACAGGGTATAAGTAAAATTTTATTTCAAATTATAATATTAAATAGCTGATGTGATCAAATGTTTTGATTTATTAGAAAAAGAATAAAAATAAATACTTAGCTGGTTTAATGGTTAATGTAGGTGTAGAAGCACTTATTGGTAGAAAAATCGATTCTTTTATGAAGAAGACTAGTTATCTCTGCAATTGTTTATTTTAGCACTGGTGTGGGCTAGTACTTTTTTGTGCAGTACGATGCGTAGAATACAATAAATTAATTAGATACTTGGAGTTCTATTTAAAAGAATTAACTTTCTTAGAAAAAACTGTTTGCTATATTTTGTTCATGCTCGCGATGTATATCCTTAGTTATTTGCTCGTCAAATAATATACTATTTATGATAATGTGGAAATATTGCTAAATATTTTTGTCTGTGATACCTATACTTATATTATTATAAATCATGCAACATTGACTTACCTACTTCTTCTTTTTATTTTGCATTACGGCCTCATATAGGTGGCATTACAGATCTCCTGAGTCCTCCTGGGTCTTCCTGGTCCTCCTGGGTCCTCCTGTTTCCTCCTGGATCCTCCTGGGTCCTCCTGTTGCCTCCTGGGTCCTCCTGTTTCCTCCTGCATCCTCCTGGGTCATCCTGTTTCCTCCTGAGTTCTCCTGGGTCCTCCTGGATCCTCCTGTTTCCTCCTGGATCCTCCTGTTTCCTCCTGGATCCTCCTGGGTCCTCCTGTTGCCTCCTGGGTCCTCCTGGGTCCTCCTGTTTCCTCCTGCATCCTCCTGGGTCATCCTGTTTCCTCCTGAGTTCTCCTGGGTCCTCCTGGATCCTCCTGTTTCCTCCTGGATCCTCCTGGGTCCTCCTGTTGCCTCCTGGGTCCTCCTGGGTCCTCCTGTTTCCTCCTGCAACCTCCTGGGTCATCCTGTTTCCTCCTGAGTTCTCCTGGGTCCTCCTGGATCCTCCTGTTTCCTCCTGTATCCTCCTGGGTCCTCCTGTTTCCCCTGCATCCTCCTGGGTCATCCTGTTTCATCCTGCTTCCTCCTGTTTCCTCCTGAGTTCTCCTGGGTCCTCCTCGGTATTCCTAGGTCCTCCTGCTTTCTCCTGTTTCCTCCTGGGTCCTCGTGGATCCTCCGGCTTCCAGAAGTTTATTTCTCCAGGATTTCTTGCCTTGTGCTGACACCACCCCCTTAATGCAGCTTAGGTGTTACACGTTACTGGATTCTTAATCTGCAAAATCCGACTTGAATGTCCAAAATTATCACCTATAAACAAATATTACAAGTTATAATAGAACTTCTCACGTGTTGCTTACAAACATAACACCAAAATTACCGAAATTCATAAATAAAACCCCAAACATCAACTGACGGTTAAAAATCTAAAGAAAACGCCCAAAATTACTCAACAATCCTCTAAATTCAAACAATTGCCCACTACAAAATCCCGAAAATCGATTGTCCAGCTAAAATACAATAAATTAGCGTTTCGTAGCTCCCGACGCTTCCGCCATTTTGTCTATATCTCTTAAATCACTGCTTATACAAAAAAAAATACAAGTAGAAACCATGCCAAACACTTACGTTTTCCTGTAGTCCCATACTGCTCTAAAATCACGCTGAAATCTTTGGAACCATAACCTGTAAACAAAAAATAACATACAATGGTTCGCAGTTACTACAAAATTAACAAAAAATGACGTAAAATACAGAAATTAGAGCAGAAAATACACAAAATCGCCCAAAAATACGACAGTCCAAGTAAATTTGACCAAATTCAACCCCAGAATGATAAAATTAATTATTTACCAGCGATACAATAGATACATATCTTTTGCATAGCTTCGTACGCATCCGCCATTTTGTGTAAAAGCAAACCCTTGACAGTCTCGACTTTCAAAGTAGTTTTACGGAGAAATGCTTACCGAGCCGTACGAACTAACGGACGAAAACTTAAGAACGGGCATCGCGGAAGACTTTCGCGTAGTTTTCCCGGCGGTTTCCGACCTATTTTACGCAAAAATATCGAAAACGAAAGCTCCGATACACTAAGCTCCCGGACAGGACGCCATTATCTCGCCACCTGTCGCGAAAGCGGCAAACTATCGCCTATAACGTAGCCTGCTGCGTTCGAAAATTGTTTTAGCGCTAACCTTGAAATGTCATTTAGGGGACAATTGAGCTCTACATATCTGAGGCGAATTAATATCTCTTATATCACTGCTTATACAATAAAATACAAGTAGAAACCATGCCAAACACTTACGTTTTGCTGTAGTCTCATACTGCTCTAACATCACGCTGAAATCTTTGGAACCATAACCTGTAAACAAAAAAATAACATACAATGGTTCGCAGTTACTACAAAATTAACAAAAAATGACGTAAAATACAGAAATTAGAGCAGAAAATACACAAAATCGCCCAAAAATACGACAGTCCAAGTAGATTTGACCAAATTCAACCCCAGAATGATAAAATTAATTATTTACCAGCCATACAATAGATACATGTCTTTTGCATAGCTCCCCACGCATCCGCCATTTTGTGTAAAAGCAAACTCTTGACAGTGTCGACTTTCAAACTAGTTTTATAGAGAAATCCTTACCGATGCGTACGAAATAACTGATGGAAATTCAAGAACAGGGATCGCGAATGAGTTTCGCATAGTTTTGTCGGCGGGCTCTGACCTATTTTACGCCAAAATTACGAAAAACCAAGCCGCGATACGCTAAGCTACGGGACATGACGGCGTGATCTGACCACCTGTCGCGAAAGCGGCGAACTATCGCTTCCCGCGCGAAGCCGGCCGAGTTCGAAAATTGGTAACCTTGAAATGTTATTTAGGGAAGAATTGTGCTGTACATATTTAAGACTTCTTATAGAAAATATAAGTATAGAAACCATGCCAAACACTTACGTTTTTGCTGTAGTCGCAAACTCCTTTAAAATCACGCTGAAATCTTTGGAACCATAACCTGCAAACAACAAATAAGATACAGCTACTAGAAAGTTAACAAAAAATAGCGTAAATATAGAAATTGGACCAGAAAATACACAAATACAACAGTCCCATTAGATTTGCCTAAATTTAACCCCAGAATAACAGAAATAATAATAAATAAAAGCCATACAATAGATATAAACCCCCTGGCAGCGTAGACTTTCAAAGTACTTTTACGGAGTAATGCTTACCGATACGTACGAAATAACTGACGGAAATTCTAGAAGAGCTATCGTGAAAGAGTTTCGCATAGTTTTGTCGGCCGGCTCTGCCCTATTTTACGCCAAAATTTCGAAAACCCAAGGACCGATACTCTAAGCGACTTGTCATGACGTTGTGATCCTGCCGCAGTGCCACCTGTTGCGAGTTGCGACAGCGGCAAACTATCGCCTATCGCAACTTGTTGGGTTCAAAAATTTCTATTTTATTATTTTATTTATTAAATATATAACTCGGCTGTATAAAGTTATTCTTTGTTTGTGAGTTAGAGTTAGTTAAAGTTATATAATATAAATGTGAACAGCAATATGAATGGAGATAGCCAAGAACTTGCGGGCACGGTAACCCCTACCGTTTATGCAACCAACTCTTCACGTATAATTATATACGAATGAAATTTGTACTGATATTAATTTAATTTTGATAATAGATTACCAATCTTTCTTTTACCTGCCCAAGTATTAATTAATGATGCATCTTACCACTATAGTTATGTTCTCTTGCTGTCGTTCTTTTGCTTGGGTATTCGTACTTATCGTATAGACATTATATTCCCAATTTTATCTTAGTTATATAAATAAATAATTATGAATATTTTTTCAGATGGATTGATAGAGAAAAATGCGAACCCGTTGAGAAATACATACCTCACTGGCTGGACCTGGGAATCACATGGATTGGGGGCTGTTGCCGAACATATGCCACAAACGTCATGATGATCAAGAACGAAGTTAAAAAGTGGCAACACAAACGAGACCAAGAATCAAACGAACTCTACGAGGCACAGACACGTAACGGATTCAACCAGGAATTAACGTGCCAAAACTGATCTCTGATTACAAGACGATAAAACAAATAAAACGATAAATAAAACACAAATATTCTGTATATACAGTTTATATAACAAACTATTTTATAAATAAACAATTATCGATTACATTATTGCTTTTATCTTATTATTATTTTATGTAGAAGACGCGGACGGTGGCACAGTCATTATGTTGCCGTTACCGCTATTGGGGCCAGGTTGGGTGAGGCGCCCCGCAGGCCTCCCTTGCGTATGTTTTACTTTGATACGATCTAATTCATTCACTCGGGATCGAGCATGCTCCAACCTATGCCAGGCCATTTGCAGAACTTTCTGTGAAGAGTAACCCGAACCTTCGTGGGGCTGCCCAGTAGACACCTGCGTCAAATAATTAATCTGCTCGGTCAATTTCGATTCAACGTTTCCGAGCGTCTTTAGAAAAGTGTGCGTGTGATTCTCAGCTTGCTTCAGGCTAGACTTTTCTTTACTCAATTCGACAAAAACTTGCCCTGTAAGAGTTATAGGAAGAATTATATAGAGGAATTATAGGTTATGTTGCAGCGACGACTAATATCTTACCCGCACTGTGCAAACACGTTATTATATCTTTTTCTATGGCATCTAAGGTGTGTATTCGTTCAACTGGTGCCGACATTTTAACTGATAATTAGGTACTTTTACTACACAGGCGAGTTTATTGTTGTTATTGTTGACAACAAAAACTTGTGTGATCGGATATTCGGATCACAGGAATTTACCATACCGGCCGGTATATTCCAGTCATCGCTAACGTAGATGGCGCCATGGACTAGTCTCATAAATTCAAAGAAAAATTAAATTAAAAAATATTTAAACGACCATTCCAATAAGATTTTATTAAACTTTATATCATAAAATATATTTCAGATAAAAAATACTGTTCGCTATCGGATAATTATCACAATAGATTCTTAAAATACAGAAATACTGGTAACGTAAACAGCAATCTTGCTTTAATACATCGTATCGATGGATAATTATTTCGAGTGGATCCAGTGCTGAACCTTCTGGCGAATCAGCTTAATGTCTGTATCGTACATACGGCAACAGCCACCAATCCATTTGACGCCCGAGTCTAACCATTTGGAAACGTAGGTTTCTATCGATGGACAGTTTTCCTTAGGAACCCAACTAGAAATAGAATTAGTATGAGCACTATATGTAGCTTTAATTTCTGATGGCGCTGCCGAAGAAGCAGCATTATCTTTAAGATCTTGTAACTTTGACGTTAACAACAATAGAAACTCGAACAAAAAACATAAATGATCAGAACAGACGAGACTACAAGCTCCTTTTGTTTAAAGTTAAATTCTTTTGTCGGTGCATCCCACAGCAAGCTTCAAACTGTAGGAAGAAAACAAGCAATAACGTTATTCACCATTGCTGAAATGGAAGAGCGCAAAAATGGGTAGCACACACAGAAATATTGGCTAAAAGTAGACCTTTCAAATAAAAAAAAACTCATTCAAATCGAGCAATACGTTCAAAAGTTACTGCAGTTTGAAACTGGTCATCATTTTAGGTGTTGCGTTTTTTATGCCGCTCAGTGTAGTTCATGTCACGTGGCCTTCGGCCAAGCATGCCACGTGACACCAATCACAGCGCGTTCATATTTAAAGGGACGAGGTCGATTTTAATATTATTCATTGTGTATGAACCAATCTATTCTTAAAAAAAAAAACTTTTGCGGACGGTTCTGGTATACGTTTGCCATTAATTGAGCGTATTAATTTTTGATTTTTAGACTTAGTGCAAGACCCCTATTGTATTAATGGTAACGGAAACATTTTATGGCATCACATCAGCAAATCATTTTGTTCTTTGATCGAGTATCTGAATTTTTGTAGATTTACATTTGTAAATTCAAGTAAAATTTTGCAATTTGAAATGCTATAAATGTTACGTAATTGCGAGTATTAATTTATTTGTTGTTGATATAACATTAAGCGATGTGGTATAATATTTGGGCTACAGGCTTGGTTTACTTGAAACTGTCATTCTTTTACAAAAATTTAGATTTTTGGATGAATTAAAAAACAAAATGAGAATAGTGGAATATTTGTAGTAGAGTACTTGAGACCTGACAATGCCGAACATATCATAAAAATCGGTGAAGTAGTTCAAAAGTTATCAAACATCAGAGTTTAAATTAAGTAATAGATATTAAAAATTTTGTGTTCATAATTATAATTATTAAAATTTGTATTATAAACCGGCGTAAAAAAAATATTTGTTTGTTTTTGTTAGATAAATAAACATTAATTATTAGTATATTGTCTTTTTGTAGGAAAGTTGTTTGATTTATTTATTACTAACACCAACATTTGTACTAAAACGTGGTTTTCCTTCTTTTTTCAAACGTATGGAAAAATGAAACCACTAGCAATTCTTTTATGGCCATATTCGAAATCAGCACGTTCAAATTAACAAAAATAGTATACATTTAGGTAAAAGTTGACTGACAATCAATACAAATTTGTCGACCAGCATTATTATTAAAAATTATACCAGGAGAACTAACATGATGCTAAGTTCAAGACACCCTGTGAAGTAATTGAGGAACTCGAGCAGGTTCTCAAGTATTCTGATAAAAAGCCACATGAATTCCCGACATTTTCTGATTAATCCCAATATTCGAATGTTTGTCAAAAATCACAATTACAAACAAAAGTTGCAATTTTAGACATGATTTTCAATATCTTTGGAAATCTTTGATCAATATTGCTGATTTTATCCATTTTTCAAACCAATTTCTGAATGTAATATGATGTAAAAGACACAGTTACAAATAAAAATTTGCAATTTTCGCTTTAAAATTGGTAAACTTTTATAATCTTTTACCGATTTTGCTGATTTTTTGGTAAAATTGAAAAGTTGAAAGTTTATTAAAGTATATCTTCTAGAAAAATGCGGATATTGAGATGAAAGAAACAAATTATATCAAAATGTTCGGTGTCCAGTTCTTTTTTGCTGACAGAGTAAAGACAAAAAAAATCACCCTTCTTCCTTATTGTAGTCTTCTCCGCTATTCGGATACACAATCAGAGGAATAGCGTCGTCCCCGTTCCTGTCCTTATTGATACCCGCGATCAACTCTTCGACGAAAACCGGAGACACGCAGTTCACTCCTACTGCTAACAGTTGCGAGGGATTTATGTTGCGGCAATGATTAACGGAGTCCAGGAAACTTTCGCCCGAAGCCAGAGACGTTCCGTTCTTGCAGTTGAACGACAACCACGCCTTCATCTCGGGGTAGTCTTTCAACATTTCCAACAGAACCTCGGCTTCGATCTTGCACGGAATCGTTTCGAAAGCGAGAAGGTTTACGCCGCCCTCGACAAGCGCGTCTATCCTGGGTCTGTGCCATTCCTTTAGGATTTCTTTGGTGACGGTATTACGATATGTTCCGGTATACTCGGATCCATCGTGTAAGGAGGCCCCGTACGGTCCGACAGATCCAGCAACCAATGCAAGCTTTCCTGAATAGGTATATCAGAATTATTTGAGCATTAGGAGAATTGAATTGAATTGAATAATGAGCAAGTGCCAAAATGATTGTTCCGAGATATTTAGAAAATAATAATATTTTTTGTGAATACTTAAGCAAATATTAGATAATATTCTTGGAATAGAGAACTTTGAGTCCTGCATGAGTTATAC
The DNA here is from genome assembly GCA_963966075.1 of Aphodius sticticus. Classification (NCBI taxonomy): domain Eukaryota; kingdom Metazoa; phylum Arthropoda; class Insecta; order Coleoptera; family Scarabaeidae; genus Aphodius; species Aphodius sticticus. The sequence goes on along the minus strand of OZ014508.1, from coordinate 291,306 downwards.
ATGGGGTGTCGTTTATTTAATGATACAGAACCGGCCTTAGCTTCCTCGGCTCAAAATTACAAATTAAAATTTTTCCATTGTCAGTACAAAGAAAACATAAATCAGCGATTATGTCAACTGAAAAAAACGTATATTACAACACTACAAACATAATTTGAAACTACTTTTATTAACGTCCGAAACTAACTTTTCATGCCTTTTTATCGACGAATTCTTTACTAAGATGAGTAAGAGCAGAAAATTCGAGATTTTTAGCGAGTTCCTAAATAGTACATTTAAATTAGCAAAAAGAAGAGGAAAAAGTGTTGGATTTCAATACCTATGACGACGTGATTTTGTCATGTTACATACCTACTTAATTAGGGTTGCCATCCGTCCCGATATATCGGGACTGTCACCGTTATTGGCCTAGTTGTCCCGACGTCCCAATAAAGTCGTGTAAAGTCCCGACGCGTATGGTAGTTATTTTATTTGTATATTATATTTTTTCGTAATTTTAATCGACATCTTGTCTCAAACATGTTTTTGACCTTTTTAAAATGTTATATGACCTGAATAACAATTACAGCATTTATTTCATAAGTCAAGCATATTTTTAATTTTTTTTAAAATAAAAACATTATTTGTATGTATTTTTATGTGTATTCATTTTAATAAGTTTGCATACAATATTAATAAAAAAAATCGAACAAATTACAACCAGTTCTGTTATTCTTTGTCATAGAAACTGGATCAAGTCAGAAAACATAAATTGTGGATTGACTCCAGTTATTGTGAAAACCAAATACCAAAGAAAACTGTTTTGTACATTTTGGCACTAATTTTCTCAAAAACTGGACATAATTTAGAATATCGGCATTCATACTAAAATTCTACGGAAAGACTCACCCTATTTTTACATCTTTTTTTTATTTTTACAATGTTGTGACCAATCTTTTTATTTACATTAACTATGGTTGCATAAGCAGGTATATTAATTTTAAAAACATTATTGTGAATTTAAAAGATAATTATCCCCACCGTTATATTACATTAAAGAAATTTTCAAAAAATATTCCAAGCAAGAACAAGAATGTTGTGTTACAAAAAAGTTTTTTCGATGCGATTTTGATTAGGAATTATTGCGTGTATTATTGCTCCTTAAATTTTTCTTCCATCTCTTATAATAAAGTTATTGTTAGCTTAGACAAGTAAAATCACACTGTGTATTTTCCCGGTCACTAATGTCCCGACAGTGTTACCATAAAATATGGCAACCCTATACCTAATGCACTCACTGTAGTTTGGTTCTTAAATGGCAAACTCCTTATATTGGGGCACTTGCAATTTAAGATCCAATGCATTTAGAAAGTGAAGAAAATACCTCTGTTGTGCAGAATTTTATAAGAATTAATAAAAATGCAAAATTGTGATCGTTTTGCGGTAAATCGCGGAAATCCGCGAACGTGCATGTCACTTTTAGGGGTTCAAGGCTCTAATAAAATTTGCGGACACCATAGCATATTGAAACTCGACACTTTCCGCACCGGATAGCAAAATGGTAATAGCGTGGCAGTAGAACATTTGATACTGCCACGGGTAATATTATTGGATTTTCTTTTCTTCATAGGCCGGCTTTTGTCTAATTTAACTGTACTAAAACTCAAAAGTCAGTCTTGCCACATTGTAGATCTTAAATATGTTTTTATTTTTGTAAGAGTGAGCGCGAAGCGTGATAAGCGCCCAGCGTTTTATTAATTGTTTGATATTGCAACATTGTTTTTGTAATTTTCTTTAGTTAAATATATGCAGTTGAAGTATACCAAATTTGATTTGCCTAGGACTATTATATAAAAAGTTACAGGTTTTGAAAAAAGTGTTCTCCTAACTTTTTTGAGCAGTGTATATCCAATGTGATCTGCTATTATATTTTTGGTGCTACGGTATTTATTTTTTATAAAACTTAGCAAACAATACAGTGTATTACAGTAAGATAACAAATAGTGCGTGTTTGCATCAGCTTTATATAATTTTCCATATGTCTACTCTATCGAAAATCTTTTTTGTCAAATAAATGGTGGCACTTAGCTCAGTATATTCCCAGTTATTTATGTCAAAGATGGTTTAAACCAAGATCAGTTTAATACAATACAACTGAATTTTTGGCACTTAGCTCATTATTTACTTCAAATCTTCATTTGTTAACTTACGATAGGGATTTTCGAGGATATATGTGTCACGAGCTGTCTTTGCCAAGTCGACAGCTTCTTTTATCAGTTCATAACTCTGGTCCCGACTTAAATTTAGATATTTAACAAACCCCTCGATGCTAGCTTGGTACGTATTGGTCCCAATAACGTCGGAACCAGCTAAAACAAACAATTAGCACCTGTTAGTTTTGTGTTTGATAAATCGAACAACGTACCCCGCAAAAAATCCAAGTGGGTGCTGATAACAGCTTCTTTGTTCGTCGCTAATAATCGTGAACTCCAAAGGACATCCCCATCCACAGACTGTCCAACTCGTTTGCTGATCTGGGTTCCAAAGCCTCCATCGAGAACCTTAATTTCATCAAATTCGTATATGCCTTCGACCATTGTAGACAACCCTATCGAACGCAATCAGCGTTTGGTAATGGCAGTCATTACAGTAAGATTTCAAAACTTGGAAAGATAAATCGTATTTTTAAATTTTTTGTAAAATGTCACATAATTAAGTGAAGATAGATGCAAACCCGACTGCCAAATCAAAACTGCAACCTAAAGGACTTAAGTTTTTTAACGCTAAAAGACATTTGTTGCTTATTACTATGTTTATTTTTGCGTTATATATTCGTAATATTGTTGGGAATAATCTTAAAGAATATATTGCATTTGACTAATTAGATATTTCGTGTTTTAGTTGCCCTTCTAGATTTGTGCGTAAATAATAAGCTAACTTCACCGTGGTTCATGGTAATTGTGTTTTTATGATATATTTCTCAAATGATTAATTTTATAATTATTTCTGTAAATACGGGACTGAGATAATGGTTAATATTAGAGTCATGTAAGTATAATAGTAGTTTGTATTTGCTTTGGAGATTATTGTCGGTGGTAAATACCATATAAAGAAAAATTTGGATCAAGTAATCTGTCTCTGTTAAGGAAAGATAATAATTATAAATCACTTGACTATATATTAAGAAAAGTGTGTCCTAAAATCGTAGATAAGCCAACTTGGATTTCCGATTATGGTACATTTGAGTCATACATTGCTTTGCCGGACTATTTTTAAAATAATATAGTTTTCCATGGTATACGTTTGTTTATTTCTTAGACCTAAAAAGCGCTATTTATAGCCAACGGCCGACCGCGATCGCTTCTCTTTGGCCGTATTGAATTCTTTGAAATGAAAAAGAACCCTGGAAGAAGGTAAACACAAAATTCGCAATTATGAATTAGTTGGCACGGTTCCAGCAAGAATACCGACTGACGCGTACTTGCCAAGAATGTGACAACATGCAGAAATTACTCTAACGGCGGATCATGGCCAAAATTTCTTGTCACGGCTAACCTTTTTATAGAATACTAATGCATGCGATATTGGATTCATTTTAGCAATTAAGATGATTGCGGAACCACTCGTCGTGCAAGCAATATTTTCGTTCAAAGGGACAAATAACGACGAGGTAAGTTCGTACTGTTTGGTTTAAACGCATCGTTAGTAGGAAAATCGGTTCGTTGTTTCAGTTATGTTTCAAGAAAGGCGACCAGATAACTGTTACTCAAAAGGAAGATGGAGGTTGGTGGGAAGGGACATTTGGTGGTAAAACAGGCTGGTTTCCAAGCAATTATGTTAAGGAATGCAAAGGTAACGTATTTTTTTTAACCTACCAACGTTCATCGATATTTATTACTTACCGATGTAGATATTGCTACTACGCCATCACTTACAACTTCGGCTCAACAAAAACAATACCGAGAGGTGGTACTCAAGGATATTGTTGATTCGGAAACAGCTCACGTGACGGAATTGCAAGGCCTGCTCACGAATTTCTTAGTTCCGTTGGAGAAAAGTGCAATGTACGTAGTTTTTGTATGTTTTAGTTTAAGAAAACCGGTAACGTGCTTTATTGTAGATTATCTTCGGATGAGTTTCAACAGCTGATTAGTAATTTGTACGATGTTGTCGATACGCATAAGCAACTGCTGAACGTGTTGGAAGAGGAGGTGAAATTAAATCACGACGCTAGAATGGGGCACATATTTCTTACTAGATCGCCGAAGATAAAAGCCGTACATCAGACTTATTGCTCTTTGCATCCCAGAGCTGTTTGTATATTGGATAAGTACAGGTGAGTGAATATAATATAATAATTGTTTAATAAATAAGGTAAACGCTTGTAACGGTAAACAGCTGTAATTAGAATTTATATTTATGTGGTGATAATGACTATGTCAACTTTTTTTAAACAAATATTTCCTTCTAAATATATCTGGCTATTCATTTTTAAAGAAAATTGATAATACACATGTCTGATTTATGGACGTGCTATATTTACATGTACCTAATTCCGACACCCCTAAATTTGTAAATAATAGTGGTTAAAAGAGTAGTACACCGCATTATTATGAAATTATAAAGCATTATTAGTCAGCCTAAATAGATATTATTAGAATTTTCTTAATTACTGGTATCCTGTAGCGATGTAAAAAGAAGTCAAATAGCAGTTACCTTATAAGGAAAAAATCAACTTTTAGCATAACCCTCAATTATCAAGATCAGTCAAACTTCTAGGTTACATTCTGACCGTTAAAACATTGGTAGATTAAGAAGCGATTGTGGGTTGAAAAGTGTAATGTCAAATCAATAAACCGGATTTCCTAAAATAAAGTTCAATGCTGTAGATTTCTTATTTTATCCAACTAAACAGAAATATGACAGCATTTAGGACAGTGTCTGAATTTGGGACGTTTACCATAATATATCTACCAAAATCAGTAAAAAGGAGTTAATGGTGTACCACTACAAAAATTCAATATCGCATAAGTAATCTTTTGATTTTCTGGAGTACTCTATTCTTGATCGTTTTGTTTTCAGAGATGAACTGACAAAGTTTATGGAATCATGCAGCGCCGCTGCCCCAGGTATTTTAGTATTAACGACAGGTCTCAGCAAGCCGTTCCGAAGATTAGACAAATATTCCGGCATGCTGCAGGAATTGGAGAGGCACGTGGAAGAGAGTCATCCAGATAGAGGTGACACGCAGCGGTCAGTCATAGTTTATAAGGAAATTGCCGTAAGTTAATTTTTATAGTGTGGCGAGGAAAGTTTCTTTATTAACCATGTCATGTAATCTTTAGATCTTAAGAGAAAATAGCATGTAAAATTTAATCAAATTTTCGATAAATAGATTAATAAAAATCCAAAGAATCAATGGTAGCAATTAATATGTATCACTAAAGTGAGTGGTGATTTATTTAATGGTGTTTAATTCTTAAAAAAGTAAACAACCTTTGCATATTATATTTCTCTTTGGACCCTCGGTCAACGTTTATTAAGAATTAATAATTTTCCGAGAATGGTTAATAAGGAAATTTTTGATATGATGCATACATTCCTGGACACACCGTACTTTGTTATTTCTGTACAAAAGAATAACGCAAGACTTTTTACGTGAAGGCTACGTGTGCGGCAACTAGAAGGCAAAAGGAATTGGAGCTTCAAGTGCTAACAGGTCCCGTAAGAGGTTGGGAAGGACAGAGCCTTTCTGCGTTGGGAGACATCATCTATATGGGCTCTGTTGCTATCGGTCCGCAGCACCACGATCGATATTTGGTATTATTCCCGAATACACTTCTGATGCTGTCCGTTAGCAAGAGATTAAGTGCTTTTATATATGAGGTAAGAAACTATGAGATATGATAGAAACACTGTCTATTCGAGTAAAGAAAATGCTGTTGATTTTTTATTGAATTATTTAGTTAATTAAAAAATTAATTATCAAAATTCAAAATACATAATTTGCCATATTATGCATTTAACTGTAGAACTTTCTTTTTAAGATTCTACAGAAGAAAACTAAATGGCGACGATGTCCGTTCGAATAGCAACATATTTCTTTCAGCTTATGCAGCAAAATGTCTATAACTTTTGCAAAAATTCTTGTATAAATTTCTATCATACCTCAAATTGTAGGTAATTAAAAGTTCTAGTAGCCGTCAGACCCTCAGAGTTTTGCCCCCTCGACATAAAGCCCTTAATCGCGATAATATCCGTTCGAATAGGAAACGTATTTCATTCAGTTCTTTCAGCAAAATGTCTATAACTTTTGCAAAAATTCTTGCATAAATTTCTATCATACCTCAAATTGTAGGTAATTAAAAGTTCTAGTAGCCGTCAGACCCTCAGAGTTTTGCCCCCTCGACATAAAGCCCTTAATCGCGATAATATCCGTTCGAATAGGAAACGTATTTCATTCAGTTCCTCCAGCAAAATGTCCATAACTTTTGCATAAATTCTTGCATAAATTTCTATCATACCTCAAATTGTAGGTAATTAAAAGTTCTAGTAGCCGTCAGACCCTCAGAGTTTTGCCCCCTCGACATAAAGCCCTTAATCGCGATAATATCCGTTCGAATAGGAAACGTATTTCATTCAGTTCTTGCAGCAAAATTTCTATAACTTTTGCGAAAATTCTTGCATAAATTTCTATCATACCTCAAATTGTAGGTAATTAAAAGTTCTAGTGGCCGTCAGACTCTCAGAGTTTTGCCCCCTCGACATAAAGCCCTTAATCGCGATTATATCCGTTCGAATAGGAAACGTATTTCATTCAGTTCTTGCAGCAAAATGTCTATAACTTTTGCAAAAATCCTTGCATAAATTTCTACCATACCTCAAATTGTAGGTAATTAAAAGCTCTAATAGCCATCAGACCCTCAGAGTTTTGCCCCCTCGACATAAAGCCCTTAATCGCGATAATACCCGTTCGAATAGGAAACGTATTTCATTCAGTTCTTGCAGCAAAATGTCTATAACTTTTGCAAAAATTCTTGCGTAAATTTCTATCATACCTCAAATTGTACGTAATTAAAAGTTCTAGTAGCCGTCCGACCCTCAGAGTTTTGCCCCCTCGACATAAAGCACTTAATCGCGATAATATCCGTTCGAATAGGAAACGTATTTCATTCAGTTCTTGCAGCAAAATGTCTATAACTTTTGCAAAAATTCTTGCATAAATTTCTATCATACCTCAAATTGTAGGTAATTAAAAGTTCTAGTAGCCGTCAGACCCTCAGAGTTTTGCCCCCCCCGACATAAAGCCCTTAATCGCGATAATATCCGTTCGAATAGGAAACGTATTACATTCAGTTCCTGTAGCAAAATGTCTATAACTTTTGCAAACATTCTTGCATAAATTTCTATCATACCTCAAATTGTAGGTAATTAAAAGCTCTAATAGGCGTCAGACCCTCAGAGTTTTGCCCCCTTGACATAAAGCCCTTAATCGCGATTATATCCGTTCGAATAGGAAACGTATTTCATTCAGTTCCTGCAGCAAAATGTCTATAACTTTTGCAAAAATTCTTGCATAAATTTCTATCATACCTCAAATTGTAGGTAATTAAAAGTTCTAGTAGCCGTCAGACCCTCAGAGTTTTGCCCCATCGACAAGAATCCGTAAATCACGATAATGTCCGTTCGAATAGCAAAAGCGATTTTATTGTGTTTTGGTGTTTCGTGCTTTATTATTATTTATATTTCTATTAGGGAAAACTGCCTCTAACTGGAATCATAGTAAATCGTCTAGAAGACAGCGAACATTTCAAGAACGCCTTTGAGATCAGCGGTCCCATGATCGAAAAGCGTACTGCTGTATGTCAGAGCAGAGACGAGGCCAACCACTGGGTGGAACTGTTGAGAAAGCACATGCCCAGCCGATCGAATAGCGTGCATCAGAAGCCGCAGCCGGCACACGTCGAGATCGTCCCGCAACCCCACGTAAGCGATTCAATTAAAAAAATATATAAAATCAATAAAAAATGTTGTATCTCAGCCATCTGGTCGAAATTTACGTTCCATTATTTTATGTGTACAGCTTAATCGACGGGGCTACAGCACTCGCACTTCCGTCCTAGCGTACGCCCCGCACGTTAATTTCACCCCCACTCACCCCCCCGACGATTACCCCCCTGCCGCTCCGTACGCCCGTCTCACCGACCTCATCTTCAAACTGATCAAGAAGAAAATCATCAACAAATCGCTCGTGAAACGATTATTATACCCCGAGTATTTCGATAGAACCTACGGTGAAGTGAAGAGGCGTGTCCATCGGACGGAATTTGTCATCCGGAGCGATTCCCGAAAACGCGACAACATAATCAAGTGCAGCAGCGATTCCGACACCGACTCGGAATCGGACTCCGACTCGGAATCGGACTCCGACGATTCCAGCTCGGGAAAGGAAGGCCCGAATAAGATTTACCGGCAGGACGCCGTCGATAACAATGATTCCGACGATTCAAGTAGTACGAATGGGGAATTCGGGTACGTTCGGTATTACAATCCGCGTGTCGGGGACGAACAGGTTAGATACGAGAGTATGATCGATTACGGGGAGGTGGCGACGAGTCGAACGAACAAGCCCAGTATTATACTTACGTCAACCGCTAATTTACAGTTGTTAACGAAGCAATATTCGGAGTCGTCAAATGCCAGTTCAGCGTTTGTTTCGAAACCGTTTACAGCCTGTCAGGATCTTGTTAATTTGGATAGTAGTTTTGAGATGGAGGCGCAAGAAAGTTATGTTCCGACGACGCGGCAGAGCTGCCCCACGAAAATGATCGGGAATAAGTTTAACAAGTCGAGTTTAACGACGATCTACATCCCTAGTTGGCAGTCGAGCAGCGATAACAACTTGAACGTTCCGAGTTTTAAATCAAACGAGGGAATAGGGCGACGAGAATCAGAGACTTCGAGCAGTACGACGCATTCGAGTAGCATCGACATTCCAGTTAATTTCGCTCCGTTGCCGATAACCTGCGATAAAGATGATTCCGTGGAGAGCGATCGAACGGAGATTTCCGCCCAAACAGTGATTAGACCTCCTTCAATGTTTCAGAATAACGATTCGACGAACACAGATGTGGGACAAAAATTAACGATAAGCCCGGTTGATACGAAATTCAGAGCGCACAGTATCAATTCGGATAAACCGAAGAGACGCTCGAGCGTCCATTTGGGACGTTTGGACAGCAGGGATCTGTTACGTCGATGCGTCAGCTACAAATACTTGGAGATGGCGAAACGCGGGTCGAACGCGAACAGCGCCTCGTATTGCAACTGCTGTCAGAGTCCGAGATCGTCCGATTCGGGAATGGCCGGAAGCTGCACGTTAAACTCACCGGACATAGCGCCGAACGAACTCTACAACAATCGGGAACTGTTCGAAAAATACTCGCACCTGAATCGATTCAGCGATATCGAGGCGAGGACTTACGAGTCGCAGTGTCAGTGTACGTCGCCTTTCGGATCGACGCCGAGAACTTCGTGCCAACCGTCGATATCGATATCGGATACCCACTCGACAAAATCGTGGGAAACGGAACATCGAATACATGACGATGCTACGTTGAAGCGGACATTGTTTAAGGAGGGAGCGCAGAAGTCGAAATCGCTGACGAATATAAACATGTTGGTGCGCGACGGCGGGTCGAAGTTGAGCGTTGGTGAGACGGGCGGGGACGACGAGGAGGGAGGTCGTAAGATATACCGGAGCGGGTTGTACGCGCATTGGTGGATGAAGGCGAAAATCCCGGCGGAAGTGGTTAAGGGGATTTACGAGGAGGCGCGGTCTTCCGGCGGTCCGACGGCAGGCAAGGGTGCGCGCACGTGTGGAGAGTTCGTGTTTTGGCTGACTGTGCTTGAGAATTTCATCTAACAACCACCTGGCTTGAGTGCAACCCTTGCCTGTTTTGCCTTGTTTTTTGTATTAATTATTTTATTTCATTATTATTATTTCATCGCAGAAATTATTCATTAACTAATCACATTCGCTTCAGAATCTAATAAAATTAAATTATTTGACGACGTAACGGTAAAATTCAGAGAGATGAAATCGTACGAGCGATGCATCTCAATACGTGATGCGTCTTTTCCTACCATCCTGTTTTAGTTTTTAGTGAATTGAAAAATTATACTTACGGTGATTATTAACTGGTGCTCCGCGAGCTTGTGCCCCTCAAAATTATAAAAACTGCAATTATTGTTGGCCCATCTATTGTATGTGATTTGAATTGCACCTTTGCGTGGAAACAGGGGATTCCAAAGAATTTCCCTTGCGTTTATATCGTTCCAACAACATAATGCCTAATATCCAGTGGCTCATAATCCGTATAGCAAAAGGGTAAATTGGCTGAATTGTGAAGATATTATTAGCATAAAAACAACTCCAACAAAACTATCAAATAAAATATTAAAGCTTTTCAAGCAGTAATAAATATGAATAAAATAGATAAATAATTCTGAACAATTAAAACAAAAATGCGGTCATCTCTGCTACTCATGTCACATCCAAAAATATGCAAGAATTTTGAAATTTATTTCCTAAAATAAACATAATAAATATGAGGGAAAATGTGCACCCAATGTTCGGAATTATTTCCACATTTTTCTTTTTGCCCTCATCTATATATACATATATATCATCCAAATTTTGTATGTGGATTTAATATTTATTAAGCTATATATTAGTATTAAATTGTATTAAAAATGAGCTTGTCAAAAGTACTTGAGTAAAATATGTTTTTGAAAGTTCTATTATAGAATAGAATAGAATATCAGATGCTTGGAGGAACTATCACAATATAGCACTACCAAAACGATAGTGCTATATATAGTTTAGCATTTCAAATAACCAGGTGATGTCCAAGAACAGAAAATGGATCCAGAAAATCAAAATATGCACACATAAAATGTAGAAAATATGTTGATGCGGGCAAAAGGAAAAGTTTGGGAGCAATTTGGTACATGGAGAGCGTTTTTTCCCTCAAACAATTACAAGAATTTGTTTGTGGAAATAAATTCCAAAATTCCCATACATTTTCGGAAATAATTTAGTATGTGTCTGAACAGTTAGCGTTTTAAGTTCTTTATTAATTGTGTTCAACATATTTTATTTTCGTTATTTATTTTATTTGTTATTTTACTTTATTACGTTGTCCGTGGAAAATCTTATGTTTTTGACTATCATTCTGGTGTTCTGCGAATTTTTCGTATGGTCAAAAGTGCTGCCACATTTCAAAAAAGTTAAGAATTACTGTTTTAATTAATATATCACCATTGCTCTAATGGATATACAGCATGTCCCTGAATCAAGTTACAAAGAGGAAAACAAATTTTGTTACTGATTTTTCAAACATGTGTCGGATGTGTTCAAACTCCTTAAATCGTGCGAAATTTATACTCTGACTATGAAAATTAATTAATAACTTCAGTTTTTATGTAAAAATAGGAGTTGGAAGAAAGGGCCATTTCGTCTAATCAATTTTTGACAAAATTGTAAATACAACCATTGACTGTATAAAATTAACGGGTAATTCACCAAGTTGTTAATTAAAGTAATTTTGTAACATATCCTAATATGTGGATTAACATTTCCATAGAGGAAATAAGTCTTCTTTGTTTTCAGTTTCTTTTTCTGCTTCTTTATTTGTTAAATGGAGATATGTTAGAAAAGCAGTAATACACATTTTCTATTAAAAACCAAAATTAAAATTGAATTTTCTTCACGTCCTATCACGTGATTGAAAACGCTCTGTAATTGGCTCAGTCTCCAGTGACGTCATTCGTTAGTACGTTTAGAGCGCGTTCGGTTTGTCAGGGTAGGGTATGGGGAGAGCAATGCTCAGATAACCTGGGTCGGCTGTCTCTCTCTTATATGCAGATAAACGCCATATGAAGTTAGTCCGCCTATTATGCAGCGCGTCGTTCTCACCGTAGCCTACCCGATTATCCGATCGCGCTCTTATACTTCTCCCGTTTGAATTTAATAGCACTAATGCCATGTAAGCATAACTTTGTAGATTAGGTTAGCCCTAACCTTAAGCTGTCAGATCAGATAATACCTGGTTCGAAAATACGATAGATAACTTATTCTAGTCAGTTTTACTTATGTCGAAGTAACCTTCACAAGAAAAAACACTTGTGTTGGCCGCTACTTATTTCATTTGGATTTCTACGAGCCAACCACTTTCCTCGCAGTTTCAAATCTTGCGGAACAGCTACAAATAGTTTATCCGGAGTTTTTCTTGACGTATTTCTTGTGGATTTATTGTGTGGACGCATTGTGGATTTATACACCATTTATAACCCATTTTTATGTAGAAATTGTGAAAACAACACATCATACAACACAAATACCAAACGGCGACGATGCCGATGCTGACAGACCATATGGGCCGATTTGACATCTACGTCACACAACAGAAAGTATCGTTTTGGCGGGACTTTTTGTGATTCAATTATTAACGCTGATTTTTATGAAATATTGAGGAAGTAATTACGAACAATAATGCATTTACAATGTAGAGTGAAGGAATAAACACACTAAGCTGGTTTTCCAATAATAGTCAAATACCCTATTATACATAATAATGTATAATACTTTATATGGTTTAAATATGGTTTGTTTTTGATTTGTAATTGTTGATGTATTATTGCAGCCATCGCCTCTGATACCGTTGCCGAGAACGTCCGTAAGCAGTCGGCAAGGAGGCTCGACATGTGAGTCGTCCCGTCTGACGCCGACCCTGCCTTCGCACGGCGCCTTCAACAATAACAACAACGACTGGTCGGCTTGTTGCCTTCGCCCGGCGCCACCCCTGAGCCCTTGTCTCGCCCTCGGATCCACGCCGAACGGATCTCCGCTTCGTGTCAACCGCAAGTTGACCACGTACAAGGACGACGCCATCATCCTCGACGTCATCGAGGCGTACTGCTGCACCGGCAAGCAGAGAAATACCGTCAATTCAGGTGAGCTCCGATCGTCGGTATAGCTAATAAGTTCCTAACCCATACGAGGGGGGGGTGTTTAGGGTCGCAGTGGCGGGATGTAAATTTTAAATAAATTAAAAATTACAGCCACAACCTGGATTTAAACCAAGGACCTTTGCGTCGCTAGTTTTTAGAAAAGGCTTGTAAGAGCTAATTTTTTGACAAACAATTAAATATCTTAGGAACTATTTTCTACATGGTTACAGTGTGATACAGATAAAAAGACAACTTCTTTGGTTATCATCATATTGTACAATATACAGGGCATTCATGACATACATGAAAATAATGTTGTATTGTAGAAAATGGTGTTCCAAATAACTAATGTAACTAATGTATCGACCACTGCAACTCTAATGACTTACCCTGTAAAGCCCAGGAACTAATTGGACTTGGACTACTTGTGTCTATTGTGAACGTTGTGCTTGAGCACAATTTTTCAATTTTTATTAGTAAACTATTTCGATAATTTATAGGTAATGATAAATTTAGTACCTATATTAGTTTGGGTGCGATTTAAGCTTGCATTATTTAAATAGATATGTGCAATAAAATAAATACTTTGAGCATTAAAATAATAAATATTGTGCATTCCATAAATATGAATATATTACATAAAAAGTATTAGTATGAACTATATTTTATTCATATTGTACCCTAAAATGAATGACCTGTTAGTCTGTGCATTAGACTAATAAATATTGCGTACTAGATCTAACGCTGATCTGATTTTGACGATTCGTATGTTAATGATACGAACTTTCAATAATATACGACCTTATTAATTAATTCAAATGGCTCACCCTACATGTTATGTTAAAGGAAAATTATACTGTTTTCGAATTATGACGTCATTGACACTTGGTATAAATTTGTCAAAATTACCAAATCGCATATATTACATTTTCCCCACTTTTTCTTAAAAACCTTGCACTTGCACGTTAGAAAATTAGATTATTTTATTAGATTGGTTTTCAGGGCAATTAGTTCTACCCAAAACGCAATTTCATATTCAATTTACAAAATTTATTTTCCCAAACTTATATATTTTTCAAATTTCGATTGTCTTTTTGTCAAAAATTTCTCTTTTGTAAGTACGTAGAATGTTTCCGCTGCCATTTAGACAGTTAAATGATCTACCAGTTTCAGTACAAAGAAAATGGTGTCGCATTTAAAAAAAGGGCGATGACATTAAAACTCAAAAAATGTGTTTCAATAATTGAAAATCGACGTCTACAAGGATGTTTTTAAAATGACACAACTTTTCAGGGATTTTCCCATGTTTCCATACTTTACGTGCTTACTGTATGTGCACTACGGGTTACAGAACTTAATGCACATTATATTCTTTCTTTCAAGTATTTTTTAAGCTGCTCATTATACTTTTATAGAGGTAACGATTGTATTGCACACTTATTTATTTAAGTGTACTAATATATTATCAAAGGGACATTTAAATATATAAATGCACAATTATTTATTCTGATGTACATTTATATAAATTTATAGCACATTTATTTTTTTAATGCACAACTAATTTTTTGAAATGCTCAAATATTTTTGGTATTGGTCAAATATTTTATCAAATGCTTACAATTAATGCACGTTTTATTTTATTTATTGCGCATATAATTTGTACTGTATTAGTTTTGCAAGTTCGTTATTGTAGCAGCTTTTGGATAAAGTAGTCATTTTTTCCCCCTGTTGGTATTGTCAAAATTGGTAGTTATCGAAAGTACGTATTGTAGGGTTTACTAAAACAGCTTGGCTAATGAAATTCTGATTCTATGTTTCTCTAATCTGTTCCATTTCTTTGGTGGTGGTAATCGCAAATCGCAGTGGAGCTGCTAACCGGCGGTAACGTACAAATGCATGACAAACTTGCACGCTCGCACTTGTGTAGGTCCAGCGTCGACCTCGAGATGTCCTCGCCCTCCGCCTTCGTGCCCCTCTTGCACCCCCGGAGCTACAGGCCGCACGCGCCGCGCGCCTCCACCTGGTGCTGCGGCAATTTCGTCATACGCCAATTGCGCAAGACGCAGCATCTCGAATAGTTCTCACTTATTATTGTCTGTACTCTGTAGCAGTCTAATTAACCGATCCAGTGTACACCATTTCTTTCTAGTACTTATTCCTTAAGGTTACATTCTGGTGTAACATTTTCAAACATTATTAATTTTTTAGTGCGTATTTAGATTACACAACCTTTAAGGAATACACTGTAAAAATTTCACAAAGAAGTTCGAAGAATTAGTGATTCTACAGCTTACATTAGATGTCACAAAATAACGTAAAGCCATCGTAAAACCCCCTTAAAAACTTCAGTAAATTTGTGTGAGTTGTTATTCCATGACATACTTTTAACTTCGGAGTTTTGCTGTTTAAAAAAACAAGGTTGCGCTAGAAAAACGACCATCAAAATTTTGGCAAGAAAGTTATTTAGAACTTCTTTTTTGTAGATGTTGATATTTTTCTTAAATTAAAAATACCAAATTGGCATCTTATGATGCCACAATATTTAAATATAATAAGAAAAATGTCTGTGCGACATTGTCAGGTAGTACTTTGATTTTAACTCCCGTTATTGTTATTAATGTCTTTGACAAGATTATTGGCAATTTATATGCTTATTCTAGCTACTACACATGATGCAATCAATAGAATAGTAGCTAGCCTAAGCTTCACATAAAAACTAGAATTATTTATTAACTTTATTAGAATATAAACTTTACACTAGGGTCATTCCGCTAATTTTTAATTATAGGTTATGAAAATCAAGAGATCGCTGTGCTGGTAACGACCGTCACGGCTATTTAAAATGGTTTTTCATAAAACTTATCAGTTTGAACATCTATCTACAACACCCAGCAAAACAAGGTTTCGAGAAAACTGCGTTTAAATTGTGGACGTATAATGACATTCCCGAACTTTTATCTCGTCCTCTCATATGTTTCCATAACTCCAAAACTATTAAGCTCATCACAATAAAAGGTACGTCATTTTATTGAGGAGAAATGTGGGTATACTGCAGAAAAGAATTTCTGAAAAATATTGAAAGATGCACGTATTGGAAGTGGTTGAAAAAGGTTCCGAGATATAATCGAGATATACATATATAATATTTCGAATTTCGTTCTGAAATTTTTACAGCGTATTCTTAGTTGTTGCGCAATCAAAGTATGCAATAAAAAATTCATTTATTTCTGAAAATGATACACCAGAATGTACCCTTAATATAAACACTTACTTAATTTAGCAGTATTTTTCTCTCGTGCCTTGATAAAAATTTTAAAGAAGGGTCAATCTATCTGAAGTGGTCCAGAGATGGTAACTTGACTATTTCAGTAAAATAAGAAAATAATAAAATTGATTTTGCAGTCCGAGATATTTTTGTAAAATAGTCAAGGTACCGACGTAATTTTTTTTTAAAACTCTTTCATATGAATTGACTCTGAATCCTTAAATTTAAAGTGTGTGTATATTTTTTTATTGTATGTGTACCTAACATAGCTATGGTATAATATTTATATACGTGAGCTATAATTACAGAAATTGTGATTGATATTGTTTGTTTGTGTTTCGAGATTTTCTTCTTCTATTTTTAATAACACGCTTTTATTTTACGACAAAGAGAGCTACATTGAATGAATTTTTTGGCGTAGACTCAAAAATAAAAACTGTTGATCTCAAATAACCGCTAAAAAAATTTCAACGTAGTTTTCTCGTGTTCCGTGTTTTGTAACTATGATTAATAAACTCCTTTCCATCTACGATTTGGGTAGTTTTTGAAAGTGTTTAATCGTAATTATGTTACAGTGAACATTGTGAACGCCGGCCAAAAAAATAGCCAAGTCGAAAGAAACATGCAAGACCTGATACAGATTCTGCAGGGTCAAGTAAAAAATTTAGAGAACAGTACGATGACGTTAGCGACACAGCTTACCGAGGAAAAAACTGCCAGATGTACGCTTCAGTCGATAGTGAAAAACTATATCGTAGGAAATTCTAAAGACAGTGACAAAATAGAGTGGCCCCCACTAGAGACTAGTATATTAACTTGAGATTATTTTTATAGAACAATATGTTATTCAGAATATGTAGGTATTTAATGACGATGACGAAGACTCTTCGAGACAATAAATAATTTGTTCCAATATAGTGTTCACTAATCTAACCGTTATTCGACCGTTATTAGAAGCCTCTAATGAGATTTCTATGTATAAATAATTTATAATTATGTTAAAGGCTGATAACAATACTATGTATTTATATGTAGTTTAACAAAAAATAAATAAATGATGTATACTTAAGGCTTGTTTTATTTTACCTTCATGTGTAAATATTAAATAAATCAGAAAACGGATTCGGTTCCCCCGTACGTCAAATAGTTTTTGAATTATCGCCATTTATAGTAAATAGTAAAAAATACGTGAATTTTGAAATAATTTTACTTCGATTTTGATGAAACTAAAAACAAATTGTGCGTCTCGATGCTAGGATCAATATTTGTTTATGAGATTTTGCGCTAAAATGTATGGTTTATTAAATATTAATGAAAATAGAATTTTCTCATTTATTCGATTAGATAGGCAACCCAAATTATGTACATACACGCATGTTTGAGCGTTCTATAAATAGACCACAGAAATAGACGAGGAATGCCAAGGTCACGACATGGTTAATCTTAAGATAATACGCGGAGAGCCATTTGGGGGGTGGGGCGAGGTCCACCGATGTCGTCACAAATCAATTCTTCCACCGCTGACGTCACCTCTTCGTGATGTACCATTTTTCCATCGATTGAGATGAAACAAAAAGCTAAATGATCCTTGCGACATTGCGAACAAATATTATTCATGTAACTTTTTCATATCATTTATATCTTCGGAGCTACTAAATAAAAATTGGGCATTTTACAAATTTTAAAACTTCATCCATCATTTCCACCAATTTCCACGTTTGACAGAAACAGAGACAGCACTTTTTACTTTCCTTGGGAGTACGTTGGGAGTTGGGGGCACACAAAGCAAAAGCGCCATATAATTATCATGTATTTCTGGCTTTCTAAATCAGCTTAAAATAAGCGATTTGGTGCGAAAGTGCTTCAGCTTGAATTTTTTTCTGGGTATGTGTACCTTATTCAATACGTTTTGAAGCTAATTTTTGAATATTTCACGAGTGTTTTTCTTTAGTTTTAGTTTTAAATCGGGCAAAATCTGTTGCGTGGTTAACTGCAAGTCGCAAAGCCATCGAGATAAGGATACTTTCATAAATTACCAAAGTGCTCAAGCCAAATTATCCCGATAGTTTGTTGTCGCATTTTAGAAGGGAACGATGGCTATAAGCCAACTACAAAATTGGAGGGTTTGCAGTAAGCATTTTATTACAGGTATGAGTTATATAAAATATAGATTTGAAATATTTGTTCAGAGTATTTGCTAGCTTTCTAAATCGGCTTAAAATAAATAATTTTGTGCAAAAATGCTTCTGGATTTTGTCTGGGTGTGTGTACCTTATTGTATAAGTTTTGAAGCTAATTTTTTAATATTTTACTGTGAGTATTATATAAAACGGTGTTAAAAAGTTACTTCAGAAAGTGAGGTTATGTTTATTATGGAAAATATTCAATTTATATAGTAAGTATTTTAAACAACTAGGACATTCTTTTTTTATCAAATTCAGGTTACACATCGCCAATATTGACTTTGTTGTATGGTCAAAAAACGAATTTGTTCTGCGTTGAATTTTTAGAGACGATCCATTCTGGGATTTTAATATGCAAATTTGTTTCCAGTTACACAAAACAATGGTCTTACCTGATGTTCTATGTGAATATTTTACTAAACCTGAAGGCAAGGGAGTAGTCACCGTAGAAGAATAAATCAATAAAACAATGATTGCCAATTCATTATTTAAAACATCTGCGGTAAGTACAACATTACATTACATTCCTGAATCAATGTCATGCAGGGCACGAGGGCTATCCAGCGCTCGCTTTTTTCGTACCGAACACAGACATTTTTGATTAACTGTCATTTTGTCACACTAAAATTTTGTTTCTATCATACTACTGGTGCCCTATGTGCAGGCTTATTTTGACAAGTCGGTTTCAAATGTATTCAAACACTTAACACTGTGATTTCAATGCTGATGTAGACGGTAACGCTGTGAAAATATAATCATAAATATATAATATACAAAACAAGAACTAGTATTAGCCTTACATTCGGAAGGAACCTCTTCAACGAACCATGTTGCTCGCTTCTTCAGACCTAACTGAATACTTAGTATTATAAATGTAATACTAAGTATTCAGTTAGCTGTCTCATTTTGGTTCTCCCGTATAATCAACTGTAATATTTCTTTTTTCAAAAGTTATTGATCATCATGTTTAATTAAACTGCTTTATCTAAGACTCACATATAATAAGTTCAGTGCATACGTATCTATGACTATATAATCCCCATCATGATACAAGCCAATGAGGGCGTGACACTAGCGTATAATGACAGTTCGTTCAAATAATTACTTCATTATTTGAACGAACTGTCGGCATTATACAACGCTAGTGTCAAAGTCTGCCAAAACCTACGTGGATGTGACAGTTCGCCTCGCTATCATTGACAAATACATTTAAAGTGTTTGATATAAAATGGAATGTATGAGTCATCGATAAAACTTCATATTCAAGTCGCACACAACAAATATAAATCGCTCGCATGTTTATACCCTCGCCTACGGCTCGTGTATAAACTTCATGCTCGCGATTGATATCTTTAGTTATGTGCTCGTCAAATAATATACTATTAAACATTTCTTTAATTGTGCCAGTCAGTTTATTTTGTAATCTTGAACAACCTTTACAAAAAATCGTACGATTATTTCCATTTTGTTGCTATTATTTATTTTTTTTAGAATAATTTTTTAATGATGAAGATTTACGATCAACTGCTCAACAGGATACAGACATTACCATGGAGGATTTGGACCAACCGTAAGTTTTTATTTTGTTACTGCAGATACGAAATTTTTATTTGTTTCATTTTTTACAGAAGCATTAATTATCAAGAAAAATTTAAAGCTTTCTAGATTGAGGTGTCTTTTATGCGAAATCATCAAAAGCAATTGAGCGCAGCTTTGAAGAGAATATTTACCCCTTGGCAAGTAAAGAAAATTTTAAGCTCTATAGTGATAGATGTTCAACCGATGACCAAGGTATGTACCAAAATATCTATCAGAATATCTATTTAGATATGACCTTATTGAAAAGTCGTCAGTGTAGTTTCTAAAATGGTAAAACTCCTACTATTTTACTGCAAAATAAGCTCATTGTGAAACTATTTCGATACTTAATTAGAAATTTGAATGGCACATCTAAAAGTTTTTGGCAGTTTATTTGCTAAAAGATCGCGATAAATTTTTGCCATTTAGATCTTCAGATGCACATTATTTGGCCGTTCAAGATGGCTGTCCAGTACATTATACAGTAGCATTAAGAAATTATTTGCACCAATTATTTTATCCGCACAGCTGTGTTGGTCCAATAGGGTATTTGACTGTATTAAAAATATGGCTTGTATTTATAGTCATCCTAATAGCTTACAGTTAAAGAAAACTATTATTTATTACTTTTCAAAAAAAATATGCTTTATTTCTATTAATAACCAAAATTAAAATTGAATTTTATTTACGTCTTATCACGTGATTGAAAACGCTCTGCAATTGGCTCAGTCTCCAGTGACGTCATTTGTTAGTACGCTTAGAGCGCGTTCGGTTTGTCAGGGTAGCAGGGTATGGGGAGAGCAATGCTCAGATAACTTGGGTCGGCTGCCTCTCTCTTATATGCAGATAAATGCCGTATGACGTTAGTCCGCCTATTATGCAGCGCGTCACTCTCACCGTACAATACCGGGTTATCCGAACAGGCTCTTATGCTTCTCCCGTTTGAATTTAATAGCACTAATGTGTCATGTAAGCATAACTTTGTAGGTTAGGATAGCCCTAACCTTAAGCTGTCAGATCAGATAATACCTGGTTCGAAAATACGATAGATAACTTATTCTAGTCAGTTTAAATTTGTTTTCCTTTCAGAGTGGAGCAAGTGGATTCCGTAATTGGATAATGACGTCCAGGAAGTACGGTTTTCTTTCTTAGTATTCGCCAACTGGCAGGAGAGGATCAAATACCTACCCCGATATCTCTGATGGCATTTTCGAAGAATCAGAACCTCGCTGAAACGTTCTCGTAGCTTGAGCAGTATGTTAGATACGGAAGCAGACTTGGAGGAGTCAAAAGCAAATTTGCCAACCGCATCCACCTTGACGCAGGCAAGTCTGCAGGAACAGACGGAGAAGGAGGTCCTCGACGCTCAGCAATGCCAGTGCCTCGAAGCGAAAACAAAATTTTACCGACAAGTTAGATCTTTTATTAGAGTTGTGCAAGAATTGAGTGGCAACCAAATATACTTCATTATTTTCTAATAAGATTTACACCAAATTGATAAGATAGTTCCATTCAAATTATAAGTTATAGTGAACTTGTAGCCTTTGCCGATAGTAGAAAAAATGTCCGGCTCAATTCCGTAGAGTCTAGGTGACAGATTTTAAATTTATTGGTGGTCTTCTTCTTACACTTGGCAGAATTGAACCAGATATTTTCTTTTATTATTAGCATAGGTATAAAATTTATTCTAACATATATTTTTAATGCATAAACTTGAACATGTTAACATGACCAATTGAAAATTATAACTGCATTTCTGATTTAAACGCCACTTAAGAAATAGTATTTTTTAGAAATGAAAATTTGTCTTTGTATAAGTGTATTATGTATTGTAAAGCATTTTACCTTGCGTTCTTTGTTGAAAATAGGGCATGTGTCCTGGCAAGCTGTGAATAGGTTAGGTGCCAAAAGATAGACAACTCTTTTTCTTCTTGCATGCCAAATTAATAGCGCTATCTTTTGGTAAAATGAGTGTATTAGGTTTGTTCGAGCAGTCGCAAAACAGTGCATTTGTGATTGACGAGATATGTATGTTGCTATAACTGCATTATAAATACCAATGACGCTTGGTTTTTCACAAAAGCACTGTTTGTAAACTGGTTTTGCCACTGCTCGAACAAACCTATTGTAATTTGTTTCTCCACATTAGAGAACAAGCTAACCAGACGTGATGCCAGGTGCGACGCCTCGTCTCTTTACAAGGTGCATACGTGTCCTCCTACTCGTACAAGGTGCATGCGTGTCCTCCTAAAGGACACTCTGGTCAGCTTAATAGAAGCGTCCTACACAATACGCAGCATGTTATCGTGGAATAAAGTGTGGGCGTTTTTTCGTTTCAAATATAACTCAATCATCGCGTGGTCTATGTTAACCTGAAAACATTTTGTAACTGTTTCCCATTGTTTTTCTTTTTTTATGTTGTGTTTTAAATATATTTTAACACAAACACACATACACCCAGATATACACACACACACACAGGCGTACACATGCTCACACAAACACAGAGGTGCGCGCACACACACAGAGCTGCACATGCACAGACGTGCACACCAGCACGCAGTCAGCACACAGACAAACGTAGTCAGCACACAGACACAGTCAACCCTCAGACACACAGTCAACGCGCGCACACTCATTATTTTCATTGTATATACTGTATAAATATAAAAAAAATGAAATGTATGTAATTTATACATGGATTTAATAAAATTTCTGGCTTAGATTATTTTGCCTTATTATCCCCTTGTTTACTCGTTTTTTTGCGATCCTGTTTCATAATGGTAAGTATGGATGTAAAATTTTATCTAAAGAATCCAAAATTATTTTTCCATTAGCCCCTGGAGTATAGTAGAGAATCAGTATTTTGGCTATTTTGACCAATTTTTCAAGAAAGAGCTCCTCGTTAATTAATTTTCATGTGCTCCTGATACCCGTCGGAATACCCAATTTACCTCATCATGTTCATGTGATCCTGGTAGAGACTCAGGATTTTGGGTATTTTGACCAATTTTTCAAGAAAGACCTCGTAAATTAATTTTCATGCGCTCCTGATACCCGTCGGAATCCGCAATATACCTCCTCGTGTTCATGTGATCCTGGTACTTTATAGAAAAATTGGTCAAAACAGCCAAAATCAGGAGTCTCTACCAGGATCACATGAACGGGATGAGGTATATTGGGGGCATCAGGAGCGCATGAAAATTAATTTACGAGGAGGTGTTTCTTGAAAAATTGGTCAAAATAGCCAAACTACCGATTCTGTACCAGGATCACATGAACACGATGAGGTATATCGGGGATTCCGACGGGTATCAGGAGCGCATGAAAATTAATTTACGAGGAGGTCTTTCTTGAAAAATTGGTCAAAATAGCCAAAATACCGATTCTGTACCAGGATCACATGAACACGATGAGGTATATCGGGGATTCCGACGGGTATCAGGAGCGCATGAAAATTAATTTACGAGGTCTTTCTTGAAAAATTGGTCAAAATAGCCAAAATACTGATTCTGTACCAGGATCACATGAACATCATGAGATATATTAGGGATTCCGACGGATATCAGGAGAACATGAGTCATGGATTTACGAGGAGGTATTTATTGAAAAATTTGCAAACGTGCAAAATTGCTAAATTTTGGATTTCCTACCAGGACTACAAGAAGGCAAGGTCTTTTTAAATGTTTGAGGTGTCAATTTGGTTGCCTATACTCCAGGGACTAACGGAAAAATGCTCATACTTACCTTTTAACTTCATTATATATGTATTATATCAATTTAATTAAAACGGAATGGGATAAATAAAACATTTGTTGTATACTGAAACACTTTATTACAATATTATAAACATTGTTGCCCAGTTCTCAGCGTTAAAGAACTGATCTTGCAAAATAACTGCTAAAATTAAGTAATAGTCACCATCACTTCTCTTGAGACCTATACAGGAGGATGTTCCTGAAATAACGGCAAACCTTGAAGGAGCATATCTGCCAAGAAAATCATTTTGCATATGATTGTCTCTGGTAGAAACACTCAAACACTTACATCTTATGATGTAAAATTACCCGGTAACTTAACTTCACTACTTACGTCCTTGTTCATATACTCCTTTGCTATTATTTCAGAAACACACCGTATATAAATTGTTCACAAGTAGAGTTCACAAACTAAATACTGTACATGCGCTACACAATAAAACGGAATAAGTAATCGTTAATATTTGTTAATAACAATAATAATACGGTCACCAAGTTTGTGCCATCGGAGGAGGACATCTGGGCAGCGGCGGCGGATGAAATTCCAGTAGAACTTGCACGACAACTTGTCTCCCCAGCAACCAGGAAAAAGACCACGAATAACAGCAGCAGGTCACGCACTCAAAATAATCCTTGATATCAGATTATTTTGTGATCCTCTTGGTAAACCTGCAGAAAAAAGAAAAGCTTTAGTTTAAAACTAGGAGAATGTGCAGGCCTAATAGGCCTGCTGGTCGACCTAGGTAGATCGCCGAAGCGTTAAGAGGTAAACAAAAAGCACGGAAAAAAAACCGTTTGAAGCGGTTACGGGGCGCCATCTATTGCTTCGTAGCGTAATCCCGTGTGCCGCCGTCTGGTGACCGCGTCGCGAAGGGCGCGGCCGTTGCCTAGCAACCTCGATAGGTTGCCATGGCGACGCGCTGACCTGTACACTCCTAAAGCATAATCCATAAATTTACCCGAATCGAGTTAAAAAATAACGAAAACTGGGCCGAAAATGGACGAAATCGAAGGCCTAAGCGCTGTAGAATCAAATTTTAGGCGGAAAATCGGCGCCTGCGGCGCCGATTTTCGCTTCTTCGAGGAGCAGACCCTTCCCCCGATTCGCCGATTTTCGTAAACTTCTTGCGCGGACTGTGTTAGACTTTTAGTATATAGTAGGGACTAGGAGAATGTGCAGGCCTAATAGGCCTGCTGGTCGACCTAGGTAGATCGCCGAAGCGTTAAGAGGGAAACAAAAAGCCCGGATGCTGCTACACGCGCGACGTGATTATCTCGTACGTTCGAAGCGGTTACGGGGCGCCATCTATTGCTTCGTAGCGTAATGCCAACAGCGACATGATGATGTGCCGCCGTCTGGTGACCGCGTCGCGAAGCGCGCGGCCGTTGCCTAGCAACCACGATCGGTTGCCATGGCGACGCGCTGACCTGTACACTCCTAAAGCATAATCCATAAATTTACCCGAATCGAGGTAAAAAATAACGAAAACTGGGCCGAAAATGGACGAAATCGAAGGCCTAAGCGCTGTAGAATCAAATTTTAGGCGTAAAATCGGCGCCTGCGGCGCCGATTTTCGCTTCTCCGAGGAGCAGACCCTTCCCCCGATTCGCCGATTTTCGTAAACTTCTTGCGCGGACTGTGTTAGACTTTTAGTATATAGTAGGGACTAGGAGAATGTGCAGGCCTAATAGGCCTGCTAGTCGACCTAGGTAGATCGCCGAAGCGTTAAGAGAGAGAGACAAAAAGCCCGGATGATTATGATCGTACGTTCGGTGCGGTTACGGTCGCGCCATCTATTGCTTCGTAGCGTAATCTCAAGAGCGACATGATGTGTCGCCGTCTGGCGACCGATCGATTGGCATGACGACGCGCTGTACAGTCCGAAAGGATAATCCATAAATTTAGCCGAATCGAGGTAAAAAATAACGAGAACTGGCCGGAAATTGGACGAAATCGAAAGTCTAAGCATCGTAGAATCCAATTTTAGGCGTAAAATCGGCGCCTGCGGCGCCGATTTTCGCTTCTTTCAAAAGCCTTTGCATTGCCAAGTTTCAATATGTTTCTAAAACTCTTGTTTTGAGTGTGAGTCACGTTTAGTATATAGTAGGGATAGGGATAGGGATAGGGATAGGGATTAATTATTACAATCTCTGCCCTACAGTAAGTGTCAAAATTTCTAACAGACGTTTAAGAAACAGCATTATTTAACACTATCTAAAGTTGAAACGTTACAAGTAATCGTTAAATGAAAAAATACACTATTTTTGAGGCTGAGAGAAGCATGATTACTTACCAATGACAAAGTAGACCTGTTGCAATTTCCGGATACATTCCATCTCGACTTCAGATGTTAAAAAACAAGTAACCTGAAGTCCAAGAAATCTAAAATCTGGTTTGTTACAAATCCAGCAGAGAAGAGTTGTGATCCTGGAAGAGTCCTTGAACTTGAACTGTTGCAGCACCTCAATTAAGCTGGTTCCAGAACGAGACAGAGTTACCTGTATGACACAGAAAAAACATACAGAAAACATGAAATTATTTAGATACTGTATCTCCGCTACTTGGAGGGGTACTATTAGGGTTGCTAGACCTTACAATATAGGCAGGTAGCTCCCGATTTTGAAACTTTCCTCTCGCTTTTTAAATAAATGCATAATGTCTAATAACAAATCAATACTACACATCTTCTTATTGCCGTTTTATTAACAAACGGACAGAAACTGTTGTCTGTCTAGTCTGACTGTGCTTGTGTCTTGTTAAGCAATCTTACTTGTTATTTCCAGTAACTTGATACAATGTTGTAACAAACGCTGGAGTCACATGATTGAAAATCTGCCGGTTATTGGGTTAAATATTAAAAAAGTATAAAATAAATCTCACATTTGGAAAATAAAATAGGAAAGAATGTAGAAAAATTAGATATTAAGAAAACCAGACAGCCTGTTTGTGTGCAGGATTATAAATTATGACATATTAAGAAAAAAATTGTAACACACCTGTCACAATTCCATCCTGTACCATTCTGTGTGGGTTTATAACGTTCTCTAAGAGCTCTTCTCTAAGAGCAAACCGCTCCTCAACGAGGCACATAAGACTGTCAATTTTACAAAATTAAGATGTAAAAACCCGTAAAAATTTCCAAACTTACTTTTCATTATTGCAAGCTTCCCCGGAATCATCAACCCGTATCATCGTAATAAATCGGTGATAAGAAACATCGGGATCGTGGTGAATATCGCGCGATTAATGCGAAAAAGGAATAAACTCCGACAACAGCGAAAACAATACGGTTTCGGACATCGCGCTTCCCCCATGTTTGTTTACACCGTTTGAATCCATTTCTACAAATAGATCTGTGATATATTGGTTGCCGAAGTAAGGACGAAATAATTAATCTTATATTTTTTTAATCATTTTTCAATATAAGCATTTCAGCAATTAAATTCAAATATTGATTTTTAAAAAATTATTACACACGTGGCGCCATCTATACCCAGGTAGGCAGAGCCTAGCGTGCCGATAAGAACGCTACCTAGGGAGCGTTCTTACCGGCCCAACCCGGCACGCGTGCTTTACCACCTGCGTATAGATGGCGCCACGTGTCTAATAGCTTAAATTATAAATTTGGACGGTGTAAGAAGAGCCGTGTTTCTTTGCATTAATTTATTAATTTACATGGGAGACATGTTTCGGTTTTTGACCATCTTCGGTCGTAAATAGTCATTTTGTGAAACTACCAACAATCATTATTAGGGTTTCTGGCTATTTCTTTGGATAATAATTGGCCTTGGCAGTGACTTGATAGTCTCAATTTATTTCAAAATAGCGTTTTCTTTTAGTAAAACTCGGGCGCACCAGTGCACAATTTTGTGTTCTGTTGGTTGCACTCAGAAAGTGTTCCGTGTTCTGTTGGAAATCCGGTTCAGCAGAATCTGCACTCAGTGCACATTTTTCTCCACGAGCTCCACGGGATCGCACTCGCTTGCCCTCCACTCGTGAAAAATTGCACCAGTGCGCTCGGTTTTTACCAAAAAACAAAAACGCTATAAGGATGTTTGCATGTTTACACGCTCGGCTACGGCTCACGTATAAACTTCATGCTCGCGATATAAGTCCGTTGTGTATGAGTCGAATACGACGTTTTATCTACGACTCATATATCTATATCTATATCCATAAATTCCATTTTATATCAAATTTTTAAATGTATTTGTTGATGGTGAGGCAAACTGTCACATGACTGTCATCCACGTATGTTTTGACAAGAAAACTTCATGCTAGTCATTTGTAAGAAATGCGTACGTAGCTCCAGAAATGATATAAGATTTGAGAATAAAGATACGATCGCAGCTTCCACAAAAAAAACTGTAAAACAGTGTAAGGGCAGTGGGTCTACCTCTAATAAATAACCATTTAGCTTACACTGGCTTATTTATTAAGAGACAAAAGTTACCAAAAAATAAGTAAGCAAGTGAAATTGTCAGACAGAAGATTTAAATTTTACTGGTATCTATCACTAAATTATGTGGATTTGCCATCACCGGAAATGTATATATATATATATATATATATATTATATAAGCTCCACTCCAGACCGCTCAACTTAAATGAAACAAACAGTAAATACCTTTTCATTTAAATAATAAACAAGATACAATCATGTGATGTGATGTCTATTGTCTACACCCTATTTCATCGAATACATTCTGTCCACAAAAAGTGAGATACACTTACAAGCTTAAATCATTAATTATATTTACAGTCTACTTACTTGGTACGTTAATTGCTTAGGCCTATTACCGTAACTACGCCTCAATAAATTAGTATCACAGGAACGTAAACTTAATAGATATTAAAACGAAATTAGCAATCCTCATTTCTGGAAGAGACCTTCTGTTGAGCGATCGTGTGCTGCTTGACGTACCCCGCGTACATCTGCCTTGCCTGATTCAGCACTTTGGTGACGTTATGCTTTCGCACCATCTTATCGAAATGCATAGCCATCTCGTTATAGTCCATGGCGTTCCCCATTATATGCTCCCTGTGCTGGAGCAGCACCGTTATGCACAAAAACATGAGGAACGGATTCCCTCCGCCGAACTCAGTCGGAAGCGGCAACAGATTCGACGTTTTTATTATTTCCGTAACTTCCTCGCAGGAATTCGTCAGGGGCTGCACGGCATCGAATTTGATGCAGTCTTCTTGCGGTTTTAACAAGTCGCCGCTCTCTTTCGTCTTGCCAGTTTCACATGGAGCTTTTTTTGTTAAATTCGTCAGTATTTTGATGGGAGTCACGGTTCGTTTCGAGGAAACTTCGTCGACCATCTGTCCCAATTCGGAATCGTATTCTAAATCGGCCTGTTCGTCGGGAGTGTGAATGGCGTTGAGCATTTTAACGGCGCCCGGACTGGTTTCGTGCAGGGGGTTCTCCCAAACGAAAACGTCGTCCTTGCCCTTAATCTTAATAGTATTCAGTTCTTTTATTTCGCATATCTCGGTGTTTTGGGTCAAAGATGGGAGTCTGACGTCGGTCTTTAAGTCCCTGCAGTCGCTCGACGGTGAGTCCGATTCCAACAGTCTCTCGTTATACTTAGTACCTGCAAATAAACGAGATATAGTTTTATTATTTTTTTTATTTTAATTAAATTTATTAAATTTATTTAATGGTTCAGAAATGGCAGCCATTTTTGTTTCGCCTTTGCTTTGTTTCGGTTTACCAAAGAGTTGAAATAAAACCCGTACTATTTAGTACATTCCTAGCTATCCGTTTCAAAATTTTTCTTCCGGTATGAAGTGGTACTTAATTTGTGCTTCCAATAAAAGCAATAGCTATCTTACTCCTTCTCCTTCATTATAGCAAGCTATTGAAATTTGATATTTTTTAATTTCCTCGATATTTAAATCCTAATATCTCTAGTGGGACAAAACATAAAAATCTGATACTTTCATAATTAGTACGTCTTTTTATAAGATTAAAGAATAAATAAAAATATTCTTGTGTTTGATATAACAGTCTTCAGTCTAACAGTCTTCCGGGTTATGCCGTGAGTCAAGATTTGTAAATGCTGACGTTTCACGAACCACCATGTTGCTCGGTTCTTCAGAGCTAACTGAATACTGTATTCAGTATATTCAGTATAGTGTATTTCAGTTAGCTCTGAAGAAGCGAGCAACATGGTTCACAAATCGCATTTACAAATCTTGACACAAGGCATAACCCAGAAGCAGTTTATTTTCTAAATATTATTATTCATATTACAAATTGTTAAGAGGTACACAGTCTCTATGACTTAAAAGTATGTGGAATTGTCGTATTTGCTAGTAAGTGCAGCTCAGTAAGTGTTTTCCCCCTGTGCAAGGGATTATTATCCCAAACACAGTGAAATACACACAAAAGTTTTTATTGAACATTATAATAAGATGAATTAATTATGACAGTTTCAGATTGTTAAGTCTTGTCCCATCGGAGATATTGTTAGGCATTAAATATCGTTGAAATGAAAATTTTTCAAAATTCAATAGCTTATTATCAAAAAGGGGAAAACGTAAGACTGCTATTTTTATATCTCAAGCCCTTTGCATTTACGCTGCATCAAAATGTCTAACTTTTGCAAAAATTCTTGCATAAATTTCTATCATACCACAAATGTAGGTAAGTTAAAGTTCTAGTAGCCGTCATACGCTCAGAGTTTTGCGCCATTGACAAGAACCCCTAAATCGTGATAATGTCCGTTTGAATAGCAAATGTACTTCATTCAGTTGCTGCAGCAAAAGATCTATAACTGTTGCAAAAATTTTCGCATAAATTTCTATCATACCTCAAATTGTAGGTAAATAAAAGTTCTAGTAGCCGTCAGACCCTCAGAGTTTTGCCCCCTCGACATAAAGCCCTTAATCGCGATAATATCCGTTCGAATTGGAAACGTATTTCATTCAGTTCCTCCAGCAAAATTTCTATAACTTTTGCAAAAATTCTTGCATAAATTTCTATCATACCTCAAATTGTAGATAATTAAAAGTTCTAGTAGCCGTCAGACCCTCAGAGTTTTGCCCCCTCGACATAAAGCCCTAAATCGCGATAATATCCGTTTGAATAGGAAACGTATTTCATTCAGTTCTAGCAGCAAAATGTCTATAACTTTTGCAAAAATTCTTGCATAAATTTCTATCATACTTCAAATTGTAGGTAATTAAAAGTTCTAGTAGCCGTCAGACCCTCAGAGTTTTGCCCCCTCGACATAAAGCCCTAAATCGCGATAATATCCGTTTGAATAGGAAACGTATTTCATTCAGTTCTAGCAGCAAAATGTCTATAACTTTTGCAAAAATTCTTGCATAAATTTCTATCATACCTCAAATTGTAGGTAATTAAAAGTTCTAGTAGCCGTCAGACCCTCAGAGTTTTGCCCCCTCGACATAAAGCCCTTAATCGCGATTAATATCCGTTCGAATAGGAAACGTATTTCATTCAGTTCTTGCAGCAAAATGTCTATAACTTTTGCAAAAATTCTTGCATAAATTTCTATCATACTTCAAATTGTAGGTAATTAAAAGTTCTAGTAGTCGTCAGACCCTCAGAGTTTTGCCCCCTCGACATAAAGCCCTTAATCGCGATAATATCCGTTCGAATGGGAAACGTATTTCATTCAGTTCCTCCAGCAAAATGTCTATAACTTTTGCAAAAATTCTTGCATAAATTTCTATCATACTTCAAATTGTAGATAATTAAAAGTTCTAGTAGCCGTCAGACCCTCAGAGTTTTGCCCCCTCGACATAAAGCCCTTAATCGCGATAATATCCGTTCGAATAGGAAACGTATTTCATTCAGTTCTTGCAGCAAAATGTCTATAACTTTTGCAAAAATTCTTGCATAAATTTCTATCATACTTCAAATTGTAGGTAATTAAAAGTTCTAGTAGCCGTCAGACCCTCAGAGTTTTGCCCCCTCGACATAAAGCCCTTAATCGCGATAATATCCGTTCGAATAGGAAACGTATTTCATTCAGTTTCTGCAGCAAAATGTCTATAACTTTTGCAAAAATTCTTGCATAAATTTCTATCATACCTCAAATTGTAGGTAATTAAAAGCTCTAATAGGCGTCAGACCCTCAGAGTTTTGCCCCCTCGACATAAAGCCCTTAATCGCGATAATATCCGTTCGAATAAGAAACGTATTTCATTCAGTTCTTGCAGCAAAATGTCCATAACTTTTGCAATAATTCTTGCATAAATTTCTATCATACTTCAAATTGTAGGTAATTAAAAGTTCTAGTAGCCGTCAGACCCTCAGAGTTTTGCCCCCTCGACATAAAGTCCTTAATCGCGATAATATCCGTTCGAATAGGAAACGTATTTCATTCAGTTTCTGCAGCAAAATGTCTATAACTTCTGCAAAAATTCTTGCATAAATTTCTATCATACCTCAAATTGTAGGTAATTAAAAGTTCTAGTAGCCGTCAGACCCTCAGAGTTTTACCCCCCCGACATAAAGCCCTTAATCGCGATAATATCCGTTCGAATAGGAAACGTATTACATTCAGTTCCTGCAGCAAAATGTCTATAACTTTTGCAAACATTCTTGCATAAATTTCTATCATACCTCAAATTGTAGGTAATTAAAAGTTCTAGTAGCCGTCAGACCCTCAGAGTTTTGCCCCCTCGACATAAAGCCCTAAATCGCGATAATGTCCGTTCGAATAGGAAACGTATTTCATTCAGTTCCTGCAGCAAAATGTCTATAACTTTTGCAAAAATTCTTGCATAAATTTCTGTCATACCTCAAATTGTAGGTAATTAGAAGTTCTAGTAGTCGTCAGACCCCGGCTACTACTCTAGTTTTCCTTCGTTGAGTGGGCTATTAATATTATTCAAACGGAGGAACAAAACCGGGCGACTTAAAAAGCTCTCGGGCCTCTTGACCCTCGAGATTTTTAAATGGTCGCCCTCGAGGCATAAACATCCGTTTAACAAATAGAATAGAATAGAATAGATATAGCGTATTATTACGTACCAAACACCTGTCTGTCCAGATTCTCCGATTCTATCCGCAATTCCCTCGTAACGGACGTGGTCATCGGGAAGTACTCCTGCGAATCGTCCGGACTGCACTCGTCGAACGTGTTATCGTTGGACGTAGTCGACGACTGCATAGTCTTCGAGGACTGAACGCTCGAAGACTCGGACTCCTCGAAACTCGATTTCGTCAGCATGATCTTCGGCTTATTCGCGGCGTCCGGCAGACTATTTATCCTCATCAGCTTATCGGAAATCTTATTCTTATTGGTCGCCGCAAAGTTCAGAAACTCGTTCAGATTCTTCACCATCTTCCCTCTATGTTTCTCCGGCGCTGCGTCTTTATTCAGCGATTCCGACGACGAAAAAATGCTAACTCTATTGTTCGTTAACCGGTCTTTTAATTCCTTGAAATGGCCGTTGCGTTTTGTTGTTGTTTTAATTAAGTTTGACATACTGGAAGACAGGCTGTTACTTCTAGGCTTCTCGAGGATATGAGCGTTGATTTTATTGTTTAGAATCACCGAGTCGGACTTTTGCTCCAGCGGAGAGACCGATCTCGGTCTTAATTCCGATTTGGGCGATAAAGAGCTCTTCGATAGTATCGAATACGAACTCTCTTTACTAGAGTTAACGGGAGATTTTTCCAATTTGAGCAGGCTAGTATCGTCCAAG
Organism: Aphodius sticticus; assembly: GCA_963966075.1. Taxonomy (NCBI): domain Eukaryota; kingdom Metazoa; phylum Arthropoda; class Insecta; order Coleoptera; family Scarabaeidae; genus Aphodius; species Aphodius sticticus. Next base: position 257,841 of record OZ014508.1, on the reverse strand, counting down.
CTTTGATGTTTCAATTTGGTCTCTAAGGTGTTAATTCTCGATCGGCCGATGGTTTCGTCGAGGCTGTGATTTTGACGCTTCACGGCCACAGATTTCTTGCCCTGGTAACTGGCTAAGGATATTGAGGAACTCTGTCGACGTAAGGCGCACACCTTGGTGTAAGGGTTTTCCCGGGGCGTCTTTACTAAAGGGCTGATCGGTGGCGTTACAGACGGCAGTTGAAACTTGACGTCGAACAGTCGCAACTCTTTCTCCGGCGGGTCTGCCGGCAGTGAGCTCCAAAGGACCTCGAGCATTCTGAGGGAATCGTCGAATGCAAACTCTCGCTTCATTTCTAATAGGAGCCAACGGTAGCAGAATAGGAGATCGTCCGCCTGAAGAGACAAGGACAACGGTTAAGTCAAGTAAGCGAGTAATATTTCAATTATTTTTACAACTATTATGGTTTTATTTTCTTTTACCATAATAAATTTACGTACCAAAATTATAACCCTAATCGAAAAAACAATAATCTCTTAACTTTTCGAGTCTAGGTATCAGAGCATTTCACATATTTCCAAATTACGTACATTTGTTAAAAATACAATAATCTAAGCTCAGTGACCACCTGGCCAACAAAAAACAATAAAGTACAAGTGAAAACTGTTTGTTATGCTTTTTTTCCGTTCAACTTGAGCTGGACAGCAAAAATTCCAAATTGTGCTTGGTTATTGAGAAAAATAAAACGCAAATTGGGTTTTTTGCAGTTATTTAGTATTGCTTTTCTCCAAAACTACGCTCAAGGCAACATTTCCATATTCAGATTCAGATTCTATGGAAAAAAGCATACCAAACAACGATAATTATCACTTTATCACGTTAGATTGTATTCATTGTTGGTCAGGACAGTTATATAACTTAGATTATTTTGACAATTAAGTACTTGACTTAAAAGTTAATCGATTCACTTTTTTCTATCAAGTTAAGAACTGAGGTACGTCAATTTATTGTCGTACGACAAAATAAAAACTTTTCTTTGTTATTATTACAACGTATTCTCGATTTTGGGCCCCTTGAGCAACCGGTTAATATATTTTGATAGATCTAAAATTTCACAGGAATTAAGACTGGATATAAAGGAATAAATTGAGAGGGTCGGACAGAAAATATTTTTGTTTATTTACATACTACGTTTTTGTAAATTTGGTTGTAAACTGAAACTAAAGGCTATCATTTATGTTGCAATATCAATTAACTTATTAATTGATGAACAAATCGCATTAATTTTTACATTGTACGATAAAGATACTAAAACACCCTAAATCTACTCTAGATGGTATATAATTTACCTGATGCATTTTTAAATAATTGTAAAATTCCGGATCGTAGTGTAGAAGGCCTTCGGCTAAATGCGTAAACTTCTGCGTCATTGCTATTCCGTCTATCATGAAATTGGTACTTAATCGAGACATGAGCGAACAGAAGCATATGTAGGCGTGAGCCTCGTCACCCATGGTTACAAGGAGCGGGGATGCCAAATCACTCATTCCCTGGCAGTAGCTAACTTTTGGATGATTCAAAGCGTACCTAAAACATTCATTTATGTATTATTTTACTTTTACGTGGTATTGATGAAATCCATAATTTGATTAAGGGGTAATACCTAGTCTGAATTTTTTTTAAATTTTTTTATTGGCTTAAATGGCGTAAAAACATGTCAAGAATAATGTCAGATATCATCCATTATCGAAAAAAAATTTTAGGTGCTCGAGAAAGATGAATTTTCGAAGCAAGTCCGAGCGCTTCAAAATAACAAATAGAGTTACGCGGTGAGTTTCGCCCCTTTTACTCATTACGGGCAGTGCACTATATGTGACCCCGCACAAGAGAATCACCCTAACTGCCATCTCTCGTTTCGATAATATTGACTCCTGTGTTTGAAGGCGCATAACTCTAAAACTACCGAACAGAAAAAATTTAAATAAAGTGTATCATACTCCTGAATTATTTCTACATAAGTTGTATGACTGTCAAAATTTTTTGCCTCTCAGTGTAAACATGAGTGTGTGAGAAATGAGAAAAGATCTCCGACTTTTGGACTGGTAAATTAACGTTCGTCTTTCCATTTCTTTCCTCGTAAACCGCTTGCCACAAAAATTTCTATTTTGTTCAGGGGGCATTTAGAGCGTCTTCTATAGATTAACGTTTTGGTTTTTTTTCAGTTTTTGTAATAAAGGTTGCGAACAAGATTTTCATGGAAGCGGATATCTGATATCTCAGTAACGAATATTAGCACGATATCGGGATATGCAAGTAATCAATCGTCATATTTTATTTAATGCAACTGTAGAAACAGAATTGCATAATTTTTAAGTATAAATTAATTAATAATTTTTAAAGCGATTTAATATGAATGATATAAATTTTGTGCAGCGTGCACTACGTCAATCGTAATGGTAAATGGAAACGTAGCTGGGACAGTGGAAGATTATTTACTAATAGTACGATACGATCAGAACAAATTAATTTCGGTATATTTAATAGTAGTGCGAATTAAATATAAATAATGAATTTAGATGTACAATTAATTATACCCAACAATATTTTACTATCACGGATTCAAATGGATTCACTGATCGCGTCAAAACTTCGCGTCTTGTTCGACTGCCTCGCACCAAAACCCACAAGCGAGGGAAGCCAAACTGCGCAAAATATTGTTCACGTTTATTTCGGTCTTAAACATTAACAAATAGTCGGAATGCTATTAAATTCAAGGGATATGTATCGCAGTAAATAAGCATTATTTGCATGTTAACTGCGTTGTCCTGCTAACATTCGTTACTGAGATATCGGCTTCCGTCAAAATCTTGTTTGCAACCTTTATTACATAAACACTGAAGAAAACAAAAACGCCAATCTATATAAGAGACTCTAGATGCAACCTGAACAAAAATTGAAATTTTTGAGGTAAGAGGTTTAGGAGAAAATAAATCGGAGAGACGAGCATTAATTTAAACTGCAAAAATCGGGTACTTTTTTCACTTCTCTTGCGCTCATGTTTACACCGAGAGGCAAAGAATTTTGACAGTCATACAACTTATGTGGAAATGATTCAAGAGTATGACATACTTTATTTCATTTTTTTCTGTTCAGTAGTTTTAGAGTTATGGGCCTTCAAACACAGGAGTCAAAACTATCGAAACGAGAGCACTTGGTCACATAGGTTGATGTTCACATATAATTTCTAAATGAGGTACAGATGGCGTTAGTTGGTAGTTTGAAGAAATGTCCCTGTATTTAGAGAGTACTGCAAATTGCTTATGCCACTACTAGGAGACAACTTGGAGACGACTTGACTTTTTGGTTTTAAGTGCAAACAAGATGCTTGGCTTTGTAAATCGGATGATGCAGTCTTTCTCGAACCCTAGAACGTCAACGCTTTTGTTCGTTTCTTTGATTAGATCTCGGTTAGAGTACTGTCCTGTCATTTGGAACCCGTATTTTGAATCTCATATTGATAGAATTGAACATGTCCAAAACCGTTTTGTCGGGGGGCTAAAGAATAGACTGTATCTGGGGGGAGGGGTGGATCTTGATTTGGTGCGAACCAGGCAGTATTTGGGCTTGCAGTCGTTGAGAGATCATCGTGGGTATATAGTTCTGTACTTTGCATTTAAAGTAATAAACAGTCGGCTGGATTCTCCGTCAATACTCGCACAGTTTAATTTTGCAATACCCACAAGGCAACTTAGGGAACACAGGTTGTTGGCCAAAAGCTATTGTCAGACCCTTCAACACTACAACTCCCCTTTGGTTAGAATAATACGTTTGGTCAATTTGCATAGTTAAAATTTGAACTATTTTGGTTGTACTTTTGAGGGATTTAAAAGAGATGTGCTTTGTTTGATTTGTGATTGAGGAAATTGATTGGGTTTTTTGATGTTGTATAGTATTAATTTGTATTTGAAGCTATATTGTATACTGTTGTAAACCTGTTGTAACTGCTACCATGCGTTGAATAAAGTTATTATTATTATTAAAATGGTGGGTGCGTTATTTTTGTTGGTCCGGTAATGTGCGCGTAAATTTGCCGCTTGCTTTTTGTTGGAGATAAAATGGCGACTATTGCGGTACTCTCTAAATACAGGGACACTAGTTTGAAGAAAATATTGCACATATATTGCCTGTGTAGCTGCGTGTTGCAAGCGTTACATAGGCAGTTTTCTCGGAACCATGTTTTCAAAAACGGCTAGCAGTAGAACTCGAGTAATTTTTATCCGATTGACTAGAGTTTTTGGCTGTACCCTCAGATTATTTATAGAAGTACACACAATGTTTGAGTTTGATAAACAATTAAATTCTTTATAGACAAATGAAGGCCGATTTGATAGTCGAAAAATCGACTTTTCTTGTTCAAAGTGCTCCCAAATTTGAAAAAATCAATACTTCTGAATATCCATGTGTACTTCTAAACTCTACTACTTCGAAACTAAACTCATGTGTATCATGAAAAAATGTCCATTGCTCCAGATACGTCTATCGGAGACTTGTGCTGCTAGCCGTGAGACGCCTAAAAAAACGACCTTTCTGTGCACTGCCGAGCTGCTATTTTGTCGATAGTTAAGTTGAAATAAAAAATGTTTGTCCCTCAGGACGAGTGTAATATGAGCCCTCAAAATTGCGCATTTTTTGCTTCAGACTAGATATTATAACCCGTTAATGATGAAATTTACGGCACAGTCTCTATGAGTTGATTTGTTAGTGATGCAAGAACTTACGTGGTAAGGATATTAAATAGGGAAGCAATGTTTTGATTATCGTCACTACCGGCATAAAACGGATGATGCCTGTCCGTTCGGAGGACGTCTTTCTTCACCATTCCCGTCGTGTAGGCCAATTCTCCGACGACGGGACCGGTCGCGACGGCAGTTTTCCACGTATCCTTCAGTTGGACGTATTCCGACGCCTTCTTCCTAATATAGTCCATGCGTTCCTTTCCCGTCATACCGTCCGGATAAACGTTTAAGATGTGTTTCCATACCACCTTTCTACAATTATTGGTAAAAAGAAAAAAATAACTACACTAAGATTTGTAAATATATGTCGGTAATTGGAAAATTTTCTATATCAAAACCAGAAATGTTTGGGTTATTTGTTAGTATTAACTATTCTAAAAGAATTCACAACAAGCATAAAAATCGGAAGGATTCGCCTTAAAAATCTCCATCGCTCTTATGGTTGTGACATTTTTTACTCAACGAAACTTTATATTTAAGATAAAAACGTCTGAAAAAATTTATAGCAATTTTATTGTAAATTGTACGAATTAAATAGTTGTTTCATTTTACCAGGGTTTTCATTCAAAAACAATAGAGTTCCTGTTTTTTTTGTGGATACAGATAATCTCAACGTCAGATAACAACTTTGTAAATTTTATTTTATTGTAGTGCCAATTGTGATCTATCAACTTCTCGAAACTGTTTCCAAACACCCTGACGAAGATTATTGACAGTGGCGGCGTAGCGTCGGTTGGCACCCAGGGCGGTTTTCTAATGAGCACCCCCAAAGTAAAACAAGAAATACTAAACGTGCTTACGGGACTGTATTTTACTAAAGTGTTTACATTACATTATCAAAATTAACTTTCCTGTCCTTTTCAATAGATAAAATTGAAAGATTGATTAGTCGCGTTTGGCTCATTGTGGACCTTATGTTCATAATTTATAATAATATTTTGACTATTAGTGATAGTGTTTGCTTTTGTTTAATGAATTACATACAACTATCAACAGCACCTGTCTCTTGTTAGATGGACAAACTCAGCCGTATCCAATATGACCATTAATATTTCTTAAATATTGCTCTTCTGTGTTAAGATAAATTTAATCAGCATTTGTTACTAATATAAAATAAACTCGTCTATTAACCAAGAAAATATGAAGTCAATATCATTGAAAATAAATGTCTGGTAAATCTTTGCGGTTTTCTCGGATTTCATTTCAAAGGACGTGTCGCATTTGCATATACACCCCTAATTTGATATCGATGCCACCAATTTTAGAAATCTAATAGTTACTAAAGACTGTGAGTAATAAAAATTTGTTGCATTGGAACAGCTAAAAAGTACTATGTGTCAAATGTTAACGCAAAGTAGAAAAATTATAATGAAGATGAATTAAAGTCAAATCAAAACTTTGTTAAATCTATTGACTTCTAAAAACAAATTTTGCGTTCCATAGTGCGACTACGAACATCATTGTATTTTTTTTAAATTAAATCATTTAGTTAAATTAATTTAATTATGTATTTGTTCCACTAATGGTGCATTAAAGTGTAAACTGTAAACGTTTGAAAATCGTTGGTTGGGTTGGGTTGAGATAATTATTTTCAACAATTTAAATTAATCAAAATGTATTCATAATTCAAATACTTTGCCCAATCTTAGCCTGTTTTGTACATTGTCTAATAAGCAATATTCGCATACATTAGCTGTGTTCGTTTATTCGGTTCTGGGTTCGGTGTAGATAGTTTCGGTGCGCTGTCACGTGACAACGGTGTAAGGGTGGTGTAAGGTGTAGTTCACAGGATTTTCGAACGCACCTGGGCACATGGTGCGCGTCAAACGTCAGACTGGTCAGCGTCCGAGCTGTCAGTGTCACGTGTGTCAAAACTTTGCTATGTTCTAATACGAAATCACCTCACTTAACACAACTTAACCTAAAAAAACACTGACAAGATTGACGTACACCGCCTCCGTACACCGCGCTCCACCAAAATTGAAGGTGTAGATAGTGCACGCACTACGTACACCGCACTGCCTCCCTCTAGCTATATCCGAACACGAAAGTGTCAACACTGCTACACCGCACCGCATAATAAAACGGCTCTGTGTCACTTGGTGCAAAAAGTGTCAACAGTGTAGAACATCCGAACGCAACTATTCATGAAAGGTAAATGTAAAAAAATGTATACAGTGTGTCTCCGTACATAATAATACCTAGAAATACAATAGACCTAAGTTTTCATATCTCGGGGGAAATATATGCATTATAAAATAGCTTTAATAACTTTTAAAAAAATCTGTAGCCATAGTAAGTATTTTGATTGACCTTATTATGTGAACTCATTCCTTTAGGAAATTATATTCGAAAGTAAATGAAAATAAAGTTGCGATACATATTGAGATATAATATAATATTAGCATGCATATAGATCCTAGACTCTAGAGTATGTAGCTATTTATTTATTTGTATGTCTTTGCGGAGTGATTCTTCTGTAAGTATTCTTTGGCTGTGCGAGTGAGTTGTCGTTGTCACCCCTAGCCACCACCCTCCCTTTACGCCTCCACTGATTATTGAGACTTAATACTCAAATCGTCAAGATTCAAATATATGTCATATATGGAAATAGTCCAAAGAAGTTAATTGTTGAGTGCAGGCCGATTCTTTAAATTATTGAAAAAGTAAGTAAATGCGTTTGTAGATTATATTAATACAACGGCAGATATATGAAGTTATGCTTTTCTATGCTAACTAAAATTATTAGAGTTTGATGGGTGTTGGCATTAGACACAGCATATGACCCCGCACGAGAGATTCACCCTAACTATCATCTCTTGTTTTGATAAATTGACTTCTGTGTTTGAAGGCGCATAACTCTAAAACTACTGAAAGAAAAAAATTAAACAAAGTGTGTCATACTCCTGAATCATTTCTACATAAGTTGCATAACTGTCAACATTTTTTGGCTCTCGGTGTAAACATGAGTGCGAGAGAAATGAGAAAAGGTAGCCGATTAATGCTCGTCTTTCCAATTTTTTTCCTAGTAAACCGCTTGCCACAAAAATTTAAATTTGTGTTCGGGTTGCATTTAGAGCTTCTTCTATAGATTGGCGTTTTAATTTTCTTCAGTTTTTGTGTAATGAAGGTTGCAAACAAGATTTTCATGGAAGCGGATATCTCAGTAACAAATATTAGCTCGATAACGGGATATGCACACAACTAATCGTTATATTTTATTTAATGCAACCCTAGAAAAAGAATTGCATAATAATTTTTAAGTAATTTTTAGAGCGATTTCATATGAATGACGTAGTGCAGCGCGCACTACGTCAATCGTAACGGTTAATGGAAACGTAGCTGGGACAGTGGACATTTGTTATTAGTACGATACGATCAGAACAGTTTAATTGCGGAATTTTGAATAGTAGTGCGAGTTAAAAATAGATAATGAATTTAGATGTACAATTAATTATACCCGCATCTCGTTCGACTGCCTCGCATCAAAACCAACAAGCGAGGGAAGCCAAACTGCGCAAAATATTGTTCATGTTTATTTCGGTCTAAAATTAACAAATAGTCGCAGTGCTATTAAAATCAAGGGATGTGTATCGCAGTAAATAAGGATTATTAGCATGCTAACTGCGTTGTCCTGCTAACATTCGTTACTGAGATATCGGCTTCCATCAAAATCTTGTTCGCAACCTCTATTACATAAAAACTGAAGAAAACAAAAACATCAATCTATAGAAGAGACTCTAAATGCAACCTGAACAAAAACTGAATTTTTGTGGTAAGTGGTTTAAAAGAAAAAAATCGGAATGAAGAGCGTTAATTTAAAACTGCAAAAATCGGGTACTTTTTTCCATCTTGCGTGTTCATATTTACACCAAGAGGCAAACAATTTTGACAGTCATACAACTTATGTAGAAATGATTTCGGAGTATGACATCTTTTCAATTTTTAGTAGTTTTAGAGTTATGAGCCTTCAAACACAGGTGTCAATACTATCGAAACGAGAGATGGCAGTTAGGGCGATTTTCTCGTGCGGGGGTCACATATAACCAGTCAAAGTAAAACTGGCTTTTATTTAGCGTTTTTTAAATCAGATATAAAAATTACTACATTCCTAATTTGGTTTCTAAAGTTAGTACCATTTCCGGGCATACCTTAAACTTGGATCTATTCCTCCGTAATAAATAACCGATCTCAGTTCCTTCGTATAAACGATCTGACCGAGCGGGTCCAGAAATTTTCGGAATTCCGTATCCGATAACGGGGGCCTAGGCGGTTGCAAGGAGGGACCGCCGTCTTCCCCAAAAGTCAGTACGCGTTGAACCATGTTCAAAGTTTTACCCATCTACAAATACAACAGACGCTAAAACCTCTAAATATCGTTACTTCGCAATTACGAGACCTACTTGATTAAAAATACCGTGCAGTCTTGGCGCGGCCCTATTCTCTTGATTAGTGGAACGAATCTGAGTAATGACAGACGAAGTCCTCAGATCCCACTCTTCCGAGCACTCTTCGAATGATTTCAAGTCGACACGTAAACATAAACAAGGCTCCGTACAACTGGCGACAGACATGTTGTGCGCCCTAAAAAACATACAAATTAGGACATTCGGCGGAACAACAGATAATACAATGTTTGTGTGAAAATATACTTTATAAACGCAGCATCTAAGTCCCAATCCGATAACAAAGGCATATAGGTATCACAACCGGTCACATCTTGAACTTTGTAGCTAATCGAGAAGTCTCCCTTCAGATCGAAAGCCTTCGCCAAAATGCTCTGCAATACTTCGAACGAAGTAATCTGAGGATCGACGCTGAATTTTCGAAATTCCGGTGCTAACGAGCCTTCACATTTCTGCGCAAAGAGAAATTCGATTATTGGCTAAGAAGCAGCTATGCAGAAACTGTGATACGGTACCTTTACTTTAACCCGGACGGCCTCCCGGCTGAAGCCGAACACGCCGGACATGTCTGGTGCTTGAATATTAAAAATTTATTAGATTTCAAACAACACAGAAATCAATTGCGGCTCGGTACGGTACGCGTAGCGCATTTACGCAACGCATCGCTTCGGCGTTACCGTACCGTTTCACTTTCATTCGGGTATAATTGGTACGCAATTAGGACGAAACCAATTAAATTTCAAAAGTTTACGAATAACGAAAACATAGGTGTTAGGTTGACAGTTGCTTGTTGTCGAATGTCAAAAAGTCAGGCTTTCAAACTGTGTAAACAAATACAACTGTTCATGGACTTATATTCTGAATCATAATTACAGATTCAATTATGAATATATGAACAATCGGTTTACGTTTTTCATTATTCTAAAACGAATAAACATACAATGAATTATTATCAACTATTGAATAACTACATGGCGCTACCAACTTAGTTGTATACGTTTCCAGCAATCGCCGATAGAGGGCACTACATATTCCAATGCGAAACGTTCGAAAGTTGTCAAGCGCGAAATACAACCAAAGAATGACAACTGACACGAGCCAATATTTCCAATCGTCTTGCCAGGCAGGTTCTACATTTTGACGGACCGAATCGAACCAACTGCAACCGTGACGTCATCAATCGCCATGTGAAAATGAACGGTTCAAATCGGTAGTCGAACCGCAATACTAGAGTATTCAATTAGCTTTGAAGTAGCGAGCAACATTGTTCGCGAAACGTCAGCATTAACAAATCTTGACACACGGCATAACCCGGAAGCAGTTTATTTCCTAAATGATTCTGGCCGTGAAAGCCTACATACTTACTATGTTTATTTAATTATGTTATCATAAAATATGATGGTTCTTGAAATTCCTCTGTAAATTTTAAGGACTCTGAAGATGATACATAGTATACAATGTGTGCGGTGCTTCCCTTACGTATACATATGACATTTAGTGTAAATGATTAAAATATCTAGCAATTTTATCCTAATTTTCACTCGACGATTTCGAAAAATGAGCCAAAGCGCCGACAACAAGTAGCAACGAACACATCATACATATATCATACAGGGAATCACAACCCGGGTCTCTAAAACGTACAGTGTCATTTTAAGAGGCATCATATTTTACGATGAAAATACCAATAAACATGTAGGTAGTCAAAAGTTGGCGGTTTTTCGCGGAATGAATAACCCAGTTGCACATAAATACGTTATTACTCTTACGTGCTTTAGACGTATTTTGAGATGTATAACTTGAAAACATCAACTCGTACTTAAACGATGTACATACCTATTAGAGAATTAAAGTGTCTAGAAATTTCCTAAAGAATGCCAAAGGTTCTATAACTCATAATTTTAAAACTCCTGAACAGAAAAAATAGAAATAAAGCGTGTCCTACCCGTGAATAATTTCTACATAAGTTGTATGACTATCAACATTATTCGCTTCTCTGTATAAACATAAATGCATTTTGTAAATTATCGCTCGTCTTTCCGATTTTTTCTTCTAAACACCTTACCACAAAATATTTCAGTTTTTATTCAGGTTGCATTTACAGTCTCTTCTATTGATTGGCGTTTTTGTTTTCTTCAATTTTTATGTAATAAAGGTTGTAAACAAGATGTTGATGGAAGCCGATACCTCAGTAACGAATATTAGCGGGATAACGCAGTTAGCACGCAAATAACCCTTATTTACTGTGATACATATCCCTTGAAATTCTTGGCATTCCGACTATTTGTTAATTTTTAAGACCGAAACAAACATGAACAATATTTAGCGCAGATCGGCTTCCCTCACGTGTGTTTGGAACGTTTTGACGATTTTAGTTAATCCGTCTGTATCCGTTTTTGTAAAACATCATTACTTAAAACTAATCCTACATCAAAATTCATTGTATTATATTTTAATCACGCTACTATTTAAAATTCCGAAATCGTTCTGATAGTAATTAGTAAATCATCCTACTAGTACTGTCCCAGCTACGTTACAATTTACCGTTACGATTGACGTAGTACGTGCTGACGAAATTTATAACATTCATATAAATCGCTTTAAAAAATTAGTTAACAACTTCTATACGATTCTTTTTCTACAGCTGTATTAATTAAAATATGACGATTGTTTACGTGCATACCCAGTTATCGTGTGAGTATTCGTTACTGAGATATCTGCTTCCATTAAAATTGTGTTTACAACCTTTATTACCTATATAAAAATTGAAGAAAAAAAACGCCAATCAATAGAAAAAACTCGGAAAAACGACCGTTAATTTAAAAGTGGAAGAATTGGGTACCTTTTCTTATTTCTCTCGCGCTCATGTTTACACCGAGATGCAAATAATGTTGATAGTCATACACAGTGATGTTAAATACCCGGGTATTTATTATCAAGGGTGAATACCCCGAGTAAATACCCCGGGTAAATGCCCGGATATTTACCCAAAGTGGGTATTTATAGGGGTATTTATACACATAATATTATAATATATATTTATAATATTTATAAACTAAAAACATTTTTATACCAAAGAATAAAATATCAGTCTCATCTGACGATATGTATGTTGGCAGCAGACATTCCCTTGTTATCATCGTCCATTCAATCGTGTGAATCTTCCATATTTTATGATTCTGTTTGTTATCGAAGAATATTTGGCAGAAACTTATGATTCAATGGTAAGTAGTATGGCAACTTAGCGGCTTGTGTCGTTTTTAATCAATTTCCTATTTTGCTTTGAATCCAACTAAATGTACTGAATGTTATATGTATAACTCAAATGTTTTACTATAACTGTGTTCGACTGGCCGCGATCTTTGCAATTGAATCGGATTTCCATCTTTTTGATCGCAAATTTGAAATACTTGCCTACGTACTTACTTGCTTCCTATTGATGGAATCAGTTTGAGTCAGACGTCAAACGAGCAATCGAACGGCACTTTAGCCAAATGATTACGAATCATATTTAACAGAACTGATCACGGCCAGCAATCGAACACAAGTATTATTTATAATCAAGAATACACATCAACAGAGTGTCCCATTTTTTGCTCTTTTGCTCCGCAAAACATTTTTCCAGATAGTAAATGCCACACTGAGTAAAAAGTTTCATATGGACCTATTTGTTTTCTTCATTCCTTAAACAATTACAACCGTTTGAAATAATTCTAAAATAAATGCAAAATTGACTTAACTTCTTTAGTAATTAATAAACCCAGTAAGTCGGCATGAAAGAAACTTCATACAGAAAGAAAGTAATGTCTAAAAGTATCAAACGTATTTTGTTTTCGTTCATTTGTTTATTTAGTTTATTTTAAACATTTTCAATTTTTTACTTAAATTTATTTACTTTTAATTATGTTATGGGTATTGATTGTGGTCTTAATTGTTTTATAAGTTCCCACCCGCAGGGTAATTAACCGGCCCACATCACTGGTCATACATCTTATGTAGAAATGATTCAGGAGTATGACACACTTTATTTCATTTCTTTCTGCTCAGAAGTTTTAGTGGTATGGCCCTTAAAAGATAGGAGTCAATATTATCAAAACGAGAAATGGCAGTTAGAGCGATTCTCTCGTACGGGGTCACATTGGTATATGTTAATAAAAAATACACATTTTGGTGCATCCGGCAAATTGCTGCTTTGATATAACCAACCAAAAGTGTTTACTTCAAATTTAAGTTTCTTTGCAGATATTCAACAGTCATGACGTATATTTGACTTCAATAAAATTTTCCGACATACATGCATTTTTCCCCGTGTGTAACGTGTCCAAATCATCCCCGCGGCGCGCGCACCCCCTTACACAATGGGATGGGAATAAGACCGAAATTGCGCTGTGCAAGCGTAGGGTAGGATCGGCGTCGGAGTTTTCAGCTTTCAGTGACCCCTGCGTCGCGAGGTAGTGAACTACCCCCATCTGTACAGTGCGGAGTTTTTACAAGACTTGACACTTCGCTGCCCGATTTCCGATTTGTACGTTTCGCATTAACTTTCTACTACTTATTTTATTTTACATATAACATCGCTTTCTAGAGCATGTGTAGACTTATTTATTATTATTATTATTAGCTGGTTGATGTAGGTAATACGTAATTAGATAATTATCTACGTATGTATGTAATAAGATTACTTATAACTTGATTAAAATATTTGAAATATTTTTTTTAAATAATAATTTAATTTTGTAATAGGTACATATTGCGTTTGAACAGTATAGATTCTGAAAACATAATAGGTTAATACTGTATAAATGCGTTATCTATTTGGTTATAAGATTATTTGCACAATTGGCGAGGTTTGCAAAGTTTCGAAAACAGTGAATAGTTTTGCAGTATACTTCTAAATGGTTGACTAAAACATTGTCTATTACAGTCAGACTGAATGTCAGAAATAAATAAGTTTTTAATTGTTTTCGAATATCTAACAATAGGATAATGTGAGATGAATGGACGTCACTGGAATTATGGAATATTCAGTGAACAACGCAAAACACTAGTAGATAAATACCTTACCCCTTATTATTTTCGCTTTTCCCATAATGTATGCACCTGGTGTATTTGTAACCAATATCGCTTCCAGTTGTCTAAATAGATTTTCCGGGCATTCAGGTTAATATAACGGTATATTCACTACACGTACGCGCGCTAGGGGTGTTATCTTATCGAATAAATTTCGCGAGCGCTGTCATCTTTGTTCATACGTTGCGATGTTTATCCGCGGCTGCGACTTTTACGCTCGGCCAAATTTTCGTACTCATGTTTATAAATGTCTTGATATGGGTATATTTAACGTATGTAATATGTATGTATGCAAAAGCGGAATGTGTCTTTGACATACATTTTACTGTCGCGGCGGGCGATATGATAAGGGTAGAAGGTTTCGCCGCGGTCGTCGCGTCGTTAGCTATTTAGGTCGTTTGTTATTACTTAATAATATATAATATTAATAATATTGTACCTTGGAATGGAACCAGAATCGCGAAAATTACTAAATGTTGATTTTATCAAATGGCCTTCCTATAATCATATAAATAACTGCATATTGGAATTCTATGAAAAATGTTAGATCAACTTTGTGTAAGATGTTCTATACATAAAATACATTTTTACCTACTTATTAAATTAGTGCAACTATCGATTTTCCGTCTTCTAATTCTCCATTCCAATTTGCCAAAATGAATACCTCATCATCTTTATAAAGTAATTTGCACATCTAATACATTACTTACTTTCCGAACACTTCTGATGTTGAAATCTATATATGTGACCCCGCACGAGAGAATCGCCCTAACTACCATCTCTCGTTCCGATAATATTGATTCCTGCGTTTGAATGCGCATAATTCTAAAACTACTGAACAGATAAAATTGAAATAAAGTGTGTCATACTCCTGAATGTTTTGTACATAAGTAGTATGTATGACTGTCAACATTTTTTGCCGCTCGGTGTAAACATGAGCGCGAGAGGAATGAGAAAAGGTACCCGATTTTTGCACTTTTAAATTAACACTCGTCTTTCCAATTTTTTCCTCGTAAACTGCTCGCCACAAATTTAAATTTTTGTTCAGGTTGCAATTAGGATCTATTCTTCTATAGATTGGCGTTTTTGTTTTCTTCTGTTTTTGTGTAATAAAGGTTACGAACAAGATTTTCATGGAAGCGGATATCTCGGTAAGACATATTAGCACGATAACGGGATATGCACGTAGACAATCGTCATATTTTATTTAATGCGACTGTAGAAAAAAAATTCCATAATAATTTTTAAGTAATTTTTAAAACGATTTAATATGAATGATATAAATTGCGTGCAGCGAGCACTATGTCAATCGTAACGGTAAATGGAAACGCAGCTGGGGCAGTGGAAGATTATTTACTATTACGATCATAACAATTTAACTGCGGAATTTTGAATAGTTAAGATAAGAGAGATAATGAATTTAGACGTACAATTAATTATACCCGCATCTCGTTCGACTACCTCACACCGAAACCCACAAGCGAGGGAAGCCGAACTGCGCAAAATATTGTTCCTTTGTTTCGGTCTTAAAAATTAACAAATAGTCGGAATGTTATTCAGTTCAAGGGATGTGTATTGTGTATCGCAGTAAATAAGGATTATTTGCATGCTAACTGCGTTGTCCTGCTAACATTCGTTACTGAGATATCGACTACCATCAAAATATTGTTCGCAACCTTAATTAGGGCCATTAGGGGAGACCGGGACAGATTGGGACACGGGGCACATTGGGACACTTTAAATTCACCGCCTTAATGACTTGCGATTAAATGCGCATTCACACAGAATGTGCGTTAGTGAATATAAAAAACAATATCCAAAAAAGTTCCAGCACGTTAGTGTCGAAACTACGTTTGTTGATGAATGTATCAGATTTTGGTTAACCAAGTAAGTATTTTCTACGTCTGTTCGTAAGGCTCTACACAAGTTTATATGTTATATTGTATAATATTATGTATATTCATACAATTATACATATATTGTTCATAAATTACCGCTATTGGTGGTTACCAAATCATAATCTTCAATTTTCTAGAATTTTTAATTCATAAAACTCATAACTCAAACTCGTGTGTGGTCACATATATATTTTATGGTATACCAATGTATAACTAAAACTTAATATAATAATAGTGATAGTATGTTAAAAATATTCAGGCGTCGATATAGATTTTGCATCAAAATGTAAGATCCCGAATTTATGCGTTCGGTAAACTTGTATAGGCTTGTCATCTTTTTGTTTTGTTCTCGATATTACCCATTACTAAAAAGGACGAAACCGTCGCGTAAGTAAACGAAGAGCCGCAAGCGACGCGCCGCGACGCTGACGGCGACGGACGCCTTAATACGAGAATGCTTTTAAAACTTCGGAATACTGACGCTCGCAACCTAGTTTTAATTACTTTTTGCTTGTGTTACTATTTTTGCAGTGCCCGCAAAGCATTACCCGAACAACTCGCGCTGAATGTTTTCTTGTGCAAGCGCCTATACAGCGTACACAGCGCACGGCTAAGCTCCCGAAGACCCCACAGAAAACTTTTCACATCGCAGATTTTACGGCTAGAGTTTAGATAAAGTGACGGCTTAAATAAAACATGGAAGGCCACGCGAATAACAGCGTATGAGATAAGAGCAGAGATTACTGTGATACATGTAGGGTTTATATGTATATAGGGTGATAACTAACGCGTATACAGGGGGGTCATACATCTTTCCAGACGATACACTAAAATCAATTTGAAGGAGATCACTTACCTAATGTAATCGCGGCATCGAACTCTGAACTGGCGTCGATATCAAGTTGGTACCTATAAAGAAGATTAGTTATGTTTTAATGTGATGAAAACGAAAGCTATAATATTGGGAAATAGAAATTCGGTAAACCATACACAAGAAAGAGTTATCGATAACACAGTTGTCGAGATAGTAGACAAACTTAAATATCTAGATGTCATATTAGCCAACACGTAGAAATTTACTACTAATATAGATTATATAGTTAAATAGGTGAACCGAAAGATTACCTACTTAGGAAGACTATGTAACACTAAAAGCTGGAATATCTTTATACCATACGATAATAAAACAATATTTTAATTATTGCTGTAGTATAATATTTTTTTGCGTACAGACAATAAAGTTGCAAGTACAACAAAATTGAGCACTTAAAATTGTATATTACAATGCCCCAGGTTAACTATAGTATCGAGTCAATGTTGAGTAAATTAAATTTCTTAAATATTAAACAAGGAACGGCATATCCGGCACCCACTTTAGTATATAAATGTATAAATAATAAATTGCCCAATTATATGAGTAATCATTTAATATACATACAATAGTCAGCAGCAAGTATACAATACTAGGCAAAAAGCCACTTTAGATTACCAAAATATACAAAAAGCAGTACGCAAAATTAATATTATTACAATGCATTGAAGATGTATAACAGCCTACCAAGTAATATTAAATACAGCAGGTCGCTAGGTCTCTTTAAATCATCATGTCTGGTGTATGTATTGGCTAATTTTAAATTGTTTTAAAAAGTTTAGTACTAAGGAAACCATTCTCATTGTAATTATTAGTTTCTTTTAACTAAATAAACTATTGCGGAACCATTTTAATTCGGTCAGTTAATTTGCTTCATATAACGGGTGATCTAAAATGAGTGAGGACAGGTTGAATTTCCCGCCACAGTTTTGAACTTATTTAGTGTTACTAAGATGGTGTGCGTGGATGATACAGGTTATGAGCACTGTCAGATACCATAGTGAACTCGTCAGTAAGGGTTACGTTCCTCTGCAACGATATTTCATCTTTTTTTCTCAATAAAGGATGTCATTTTATTATTTATTTAACCCTCACGGGAATTAATTTGAATTGAAACTATATATGTTTCAATTAATTAAATTAATAGTTTCAATTTAATATACCTAATTATAATCAGAGAATGAATCCCTTTACAAGAAGGAACACGCCACTGGACCAAAATAACAGCTGTCATTTGCAACCATTGCCAACATTACAATTATTCAAATTGGCTGGAAATAAAATCAACCTGTCCTCAGTGATTTTAGATCACTGTGTAGGTAATTTAGTGATTAATTTTAATATACAGTCAATATTTTAGCGTAGGTGGGTAAATACTCCGACGAATAATGTCCCATTTGTTCGATTTTTTAATTAAAATAAATAAATCAAACATTTCGGTGATGCTCGCATTTCATATTTTCTGACAATTCCATTATCGGGAAAGCCTCTTTTTCGCTCTAATAATTTGAAAATTGTTATTTGTTTTGTTTCCGCCTAATTTTTAATTAATACTTACTGTAGTTAGTGAATAATTATCCAATAAGATAACAATTATTATAGCGAGATTGTGAGAAATTTGGAATAAAATTTCAAGTGTCTCTTCGGCCTGGTATAATTATTCGTTACGCCAAGTTCATTCGACGAAAGCTTAAATTAGTACACAATGCAGCGCGCGGGTTGAGAAGTCTTTTGTTTGATTCCGAACTTGAGTTGATTTAAACTTCTGCGTTCAACCCGTCTAGCACTTTAATTAGAACGTTCTTAGCGGAACAACTCATTTACAACCAGGTTTGAGGATTTTTATTGACTCTTAACTATGTTCTGCTGTAGTACCTACCTAACCCTTGCTATATAATGGTACAAGTGATTTCGCCCATAAGTCCGGTAAATTAGCGATTACGCGACCCCCCTAGCTAACATAGACGTTTGCACAACCCCAAAACTAGTCGCACAGCACTCTGGGAACTTCAATTAAGAGTTCGCATCGCCTTCGCCGGTAGTTTAAGTTTTAATGAACATGTTGTTTGCTTTTACGGTTGGCTTCGTGCCAATTTTACGTGCGCCATATACAGGGTGTCTCACGCTAGAAACAAAGTACATTGCCATAAGAATTGGAATTACACATTTCTTGTATACAAAAAAGTTGTAGATAATCATTCGCTCGACACAGATAGAAAATAGATCTTGTTTTTAAGAAATTTATTCTTTTGTATTTATTTATTTGGATCAAAACATATCTTTTTGACGCCAACAATACTTACTTCATTAATACTGTAGTTTATTTGCCTGTAGAGACTAATTTATTTGGAATATTTATTTAAGTAGAAATAAATATTTTTGGATACAAACAAAAATTATTCTTCTTTAAAATAATATTTTTGCTTTGGCTTAGAAACAGGTTTACTTCCGCCAAAGAAATCATATTTTGATTCAAATTAATATATTTTTAGTCTGAATACCATCAACTGTATCGTTAAATGGCGCTGTAAACACTCTCCTCGCAATTCGGCCTTATCTTAAGTATTAATACTAGACTTGTGAAAGCCTACCACTCAGTTGATGTCATGCGTCTGGCTAAATTGCTAACAAAAAGGCCGTGTGATCGGCAGTATAGAGCACAGTGCATGCAGGTTCTACTTTCGATTCCGAATTAAGGTGCACTTTGCTACCCTAACCTGGACTATATGTAAGTCTGGGAAAACCGACCACTGGTCGAGGATGTGCGCCATCCCAAAAGGCGGCGACACGACGAGATTTTGCTCTACTGTACCCTCCAAAAAGTACTAGTCAATAATATGGCGTTTTAACTCGACGAACAATTTCTTTAATATTATTAAAAGATTATAATTCTTTCACTCAACACAATCATAAATATTTGAACTAAATAAATCTCGTTCGTTATAATATACAAATTGTAAATTTTAACCGAAAACATAAGTCGTTTGACACAAATAAACGTTCTTTCTACCAAACAAACATTTCAAACAAATGCATTTTTATCCGTAACGAAATATTTCTTTGCCCTTATTGAGATACCAGATTTGTTTGAGTCAATGTATATTTATTTGAATTAAACAACATATTCTGTGTAGTGTCA
This sequence comes from Aphodius sticticus, assembly GCA_963966075.1. Classification (NCBI taxonomy): domain Eukaryota; kingdom Metazoa; phylum Arthropoda; class Insecta; order Coleoptera; family Scarabaeidae; genus Aphodius; species Aphodius sticticus. The sequence continues at coordinate 237,682 of OZ014508.1, read as the reverse complement.
TCGCATTATTTCGATAAAAAAGCTAAACAATATACTCGTGCATCTGAGTTGAGTGTAAGCCTTTGTTAGATGTGCGTACCGTACATAAAAGAAGCGAATCGATTCGAAGAATGGACGCCTTCGGCAGTAATATAACGCTTTATTCTATTGATCGGACCTCTCCGTGTGGTCTGTGCCCCCTTGAGACGTTAGAGGGCCAGTAAAACTGAAGAATAAAAGTAAATAACAGGGCCGTGGCCGCCCGCCGCGCCGGTAGGATTTTTGTGGCCGACGTTAAATGTAAATTTAAGGATTGCAACTTTGAGCCTCGCGTGACGTCAGGTGGGTAAAAATGGGAAAGCGGATACGTAGAACAAAAGACTGTCGGCTCCTCTAATGATAACATAAACTCGGTACGGTACAATTTTCCGCGACCGGAAGCATAAAACTAAAGATTGTGGAATTCGAAATTAAATTTCCTTCCAGTCCGTAAGGCGATTATCTTTACGTCGCGTCGCGTAACTTTTCCGCAGGAGGAGGAAATTAAAGTTGAAAGAAAATAAAAATATGATTCTTTTATTTTAAACGTTCCGTATCGACCTAGTCAAGTATTATGCGAGAAAATACAGTTTTCAGTCTGTCTACATAATAACCGCTGCCCTACTATGGAATGAATAATGCTGAAGGATTTTAATAAAGTTTAATATCGCGTAGGACCTTTTGGTAGCTCGCGCAAGACTCGAGCACTCTCCAACTCCACTCTCTACCTCGTTATTGAGTACGAACACGTCCCGAAACGGACTTAGTTAGTTCAGCTTTTGTCTGGCATTCTAACTATAAATATTGCCGCAAGCGCGTATTTTGAAATTCAATTAACCCAAAAACGTATTGTCCTCGCGTATCGCCCAACAATGCGCAATGTATTAACTTGATATTGCATTGCATAACATGATGTGTTATGTTTCCTTTGTGTATTTTAGCGTTGCTTTACTGGTATTTTTGCATCAGAATAATTAATTGTTTCTTAAGACATCAAATATGTTGGGTGAGAGTTAGGTACACGCGATCAATGTAACGATCAATGTATAGCTATTTTTACTCTGGATATTTATGGCGACCTAAAGTTCTACTTCAATATTATGAATATTACAAAATTGCATGTCTAACTTTAAATATCTAATAGTTCTAGGCAAATCAAATTTGGTATACTTAAACGGCATATATTTAACTAAAGAAAATTACAAAAATAATGTTACAACTATAGTTACTTCTAAGTTACACTTAATAAAGTAAAAATGTAAATTAATAACGCAAAACAAAATGGAAAAGACTGACATAGTATCGATGACAGTCGGGTTTTCTGTGGATTGGTGAGGTTTAATACAGTGTATGCCCTCCACGAGCACGAATCACTTCCTCACACCTGCGTGGCATGCTTCGCACTAGTCTGCGAAGAGATTCTTGGGATATGCTTTCCCATTCCTCAATCAAACCTGGTGTCAGTTCCTGTATGGTTAGTGGTGAATTAGGGCGCGTGCGAACACGTCGGTCAAGCTGATCCCACACGTGTTCAATAGGATTCAGGTGAGGACTTAGCGCCGGCCATTCCATGACCTGAATTCCACGTTCTTCTAAACAGTTTCTGGTGATGCCGGCGGGCGGTATGTGGCTTTGCATTGTCCTGCATTAGGATGAAATTTTGACCCACGCCATATGCAGCAGGCACCACATGGTCCTCCAAGATGTTTTCGATGTAGTCCATGGCATTTAATCTACCAGGAACCATAACAAGATCAGTTCTGTTGTCTATATTGATTCCAGCCCAAACCATCACAGATCGACGACAAAATCTATTCACTTCCTGTATAGTAGTGGCTGCGTAGCGTTCACCAGAACGTCTATATACATTAGGGTGTATCGAAAAAACGTTTTTTCCTACATTCAAAATTTCAAGTTCATAAAAAGTTGTCCCTATGGACCCATATATACCACAAAAAAAAATGGTGCAATTGAAAAATATTGAGGTCTCCCGCAGAAGGGCTAAAGTTTATAATTTTCTTTAAGAATTAGAATTTTTTTTTCAATGAAAGATTAAGTGATTTTTCTTTTTCAAATACAAAAAGTTTAACAATAAGGTGTGAAACTATCGTATACAAAAATATATTACTCTAATGCAACATTTAGATCGCCTGCAGTTTATTTAGATTCGATACCTACAATTTTTAGCAAAATGACCGTTTTCGTATAATTTAAAAAATGTGCTTTAATGGTGATAAAAGTTTAGTTGTCATTAAATTTCTTATTATGTGCGTACATGTGGGCTTTGAAAAAGAAAAACCAATTAATATTTCATTAAAAAAATATGAAAAAATTAGAATTTTTAAAGAAAATGATAAACTTTAGGCCTCCTGCGGGAGACCTAAATATTTTTATTTCAAGTGGACCTATTTTTTTGTGGTATATGGAGGTCTACAGGGACAACTTTTTATCAACTTGAAATTTTGAATTTCGAAAAAAACGTTTGGATACACCCTAATATACACGTACTCGTTCGTCGCAACGAGTTAAACGAAATCTGGACTCGTCTGTAAACAGTACAGGCGTCCAGTGACAAACTTGCCAATCTCTGTGATCCAGAGCAAACCCCATTCGCGCTGCCTTGTGATGCTGCGTAAGGCGTGGTGCGCGGACAGGTCTTCTTGGTTTCAAATTCGCTTCTTTTAATCTGTTTCTAACAGTTTGATCAGAAATTTCTATTCCATGTGCTCGTCTTATGTCGTTTAGGAGGTCTCGTGCTGTGGCAGTACGCTGACGTAGAAAGGACAGGACAAGAAATCGGACTTGATTTTGAGTAGTTTTTTGATTTCGACCTCGTCCAGCTCTTCTAACATATTGGCCAGTCTCCCGAAACCGATTCTATAAACGCTGAATAACAGAAGGGGAAACTCGAAGGTCTCTGCTAACATGTCGAATGGGCGAGTGGCCATGCTGAATAAGGGCGACAGGACGAGCAACTTGCACTTCACTAAGGTGCCTCATTTTACTTCTAAGGACGTTCCTAATCAACGAAAATTGACAATTGAATTAATTTGTCATCTTTAGTAGGCTTTCATACGTGAACTCAAAGCATACTTGAAATTCTTTTCATTTTGTTTTGCGTTATTAATTTACATTTTTATGTATAACTTAGAAGTAACTAAGAGTTGTAACATTGTTTTAGTAATTTTCCTTAGTTAAATGAAGCACCAGTTTAAGTTAAAGATGGGCGCAATTTTAACATTTACGCAGCTTTACAGGCACTAGAAAGCAGGTAGCTATCTAGTGCTTCTAGCATTTGAAGGGAGGAAAATCGAGGTGGAATAAGTTTAAATTAGGTGTACATGCAAGTGTACGTGATAATGTAATACTATTCCATTGTAGTCCATCATGAATACAACGTATGTACATTGTATATGTACATGCATAGACAAGCGCAAACAGAAACACACGTGACTGAAATAAATGCGGATATCGGGTGAAGTTTTATTGGAATAAATTCATGAGGAATCCAGACACATTTTTGCGGAACACTGAATTCGTGCTAATCGTTCATTCCTTAAGAGTAGTTTCACTTTCGAATAAAATAAATATTAAGCTACTTGGCTAAGGTCTCTCCCGAGGGTCGACGAAGTAACCTCAAGGCGTTTCATCCCTTCGCAGTCCACAGTTTCGCCTCTCCTACCGCGCGCTGAAATTACTATCTTGGGGCGAGTAAAGCGACGCAATCCTAATTAATTTTATGGCTTCGCGAAGGAAAAATAGGTCAGCAGAACTCTAACAACCCTCATACAAATGAGGAATAACAGCCTAGATGAGAATAGGCGGCGTCTCGTAGCTGCAATATTAAAAATTCTACATTTTTGCCAAAATGGTGGATGCGTCGGGATTTGTTTATTTTTATTCGCACATATTTGGCGCCGCCGTGCCATAAACTTCGTGAGCATCTTTGGCGGAGTTTTGCGCAAATGCCGTGCGAAAATTATCCCGCCTCAATTTGCATGTTCTCAACGTCCATCGTCGCGGGCGAGAATGAGAGAGAGAGAGAGAGAGAGAGAGACGACTGACGCGCGAAGTCAACTTTGGCTATAAAAATAAGCAGTTACGTGGGTGCGTGTGCAATGGAGCGACGCTGCGCGCACGTCATTAAAAGTTAAAGTCCTTTCCGTGAACAAACATCGCCATTAATCTCTCAAAATAATTTAAGTCGCGTCGCGCTTTTGTGTTTATGAAAGGGACAAATCCAGGCAAGAAGATGTAGATCGTTGGGCACGTCACCTATCCAGCCGACCGCATAAAAAAGCAAAAAAACCATCAAGAAATTAGTCGTAGCCTTTTTCAACAGGCAGAAATTGAACTACCGACCGACGCACAGAAGCGGCGAGAAATCTCGAAAACATGGCCAAAACTCGTAATAAGCTTGGGCTTATAAACATGCTCATAAGAGGTTTTTGGGGACTCTGATTCCAAATATGATATTAGATTTTCAAAATTCAAAATGGCGGAACCAAGACGGCGGCAGAAAATGATAAAATATATCCGATTTGCATGAAACTTAGTTCCTGCGATATTGCTAGACTTCTCATTCCTAATCTAATAACAGATTTTTTTAAATTCAAAATAGCGGAGTCAATATGGCGACCGAAAATGTAAACAATTTGCGAATTGCATGAAACTTGTATCCTGCAATATGTCAAGACTTCTGATTCCAAATATGCCATCAGATGTTCAAAACTAGGAATGGCGGAACCAACATGGTGACCGAAAATGTAAAAATATATCCGATTTGCATAAAACTTATTTCCTGTAATATTACAAGCCTCCTGATTCTCAATCTTATATCAGAATTATTCAATCTGGCAGAATCAATATGGCGACCGAAAATTTTCGATTTGCATAAAACTTATTTTCTGCAATATTACAAGACTTTGCTGTTAGGGTATAGATGAACATGTGAAAGAGCTTAAAATTATACATATATGTACCTATTGATTGTTGAAAAAATATGAATGTAACAATCACCCTGTATATTGTTGCATTTTATGAATTTGGTATAGTTTTCACACAACCAAGTACTATTGTGCGTTTTTCCAGTGCTTTTCTAAATGCTTGTAAAAGTAAATTCAATTCGATTAATCATCCTGTGAATTCTGTTGAAAATTTAACATCAGATTCGAAATCGACACATTAAATACCACAGGAAATAAGTTTCAATTAAATCCGACATTTTCTAGACCTTGGTTTGCAATAATAAATCCGCCATTTTGAATTTTGAAAATCTGACAACAGGTTTGGAATTAGAGATCCTCAATGGTCGCCATATTGACTCCGCCCGAATTTGAAAAAAAAAATGGTACAGATTTAGAATCAGTGACACCAAAAAACAATTTGTCAACATACTTAATGTATATTTTACAATAACCCAGGAGTGTGAATTTTCCCACATTATTCAGTCTCCGGGTTGATACTGCGATGTATATTAGTGTTCATCTCAATAGAAATATATTGCATTTCATATAAAATCGGATGAAGTTGAATGACATTTTCATACTATCTGAAAGCTAAATGTAGGTACTACCCATCTGGTAGTAGCACCATTCGGCAGGATAGATTGAGTGGAATATGTAACTTTTCCACTACTTAAAGTCAAATAAACGCAACGAATACTAAAAATACGAACCAGCTATTTTCCAATTTAAATTATAACGAAATGTTTTATGTTTTTATCATTATTAAGTTGCATTAAGTAAGCACAAACCTCCAGGAAGAATATCCATTGTAAAAAAATTATCTACGTAACCATGAATACAAAGAAAATTGCACTTGAAAGCAGTATTGAATTATTGTACTTACAGCAAAGAATGATTATCCCGCGCAACAAGTTTACTTTTGGGCTAATTCTACGAACTAGTTACAACTGGAAATGAAGTTTTTTTGTGTTCCACATATGCATTGGTACCTTCTCTTGGTAACTGAAATGGATTTTTGGCAATTGCAGCATTTTCATTATATCAGGTTTTGGCCAACTTTTCGGGTATTTTCGTCATAGTGCGACGTGCGCAACAATGCTGACTTTTGAGGGTATAACAACGATATCATTAGGATTTAAACCGTTTCTATTTAGTTTCGTCGAATAATAGATAGTACCTAGATAAAGAATACACGACATCTTGTCACTACATCTGTATTAAAAATTATACTTTCGCCAAAATGGTGGATGCGCCGGAAAATATATAATTATCGAAGGAGCCACAAAATGTTTACAAAATTTTGATTCGTTGCGTTGTATGTGTGCCTATTTACATATTATACGTATATCCATAATGGAGTCTTCACAATCCACTTTACTGTTTGCATAGGAAGCTTATATTTGCTTTGATAAGCAGAATCGGCACTAAGCTCCCGTACGGCGATGCAAGGCGTACGTAGTTATTATCGGTCCATGTAGTCCGCAGCATTTGGGAATTGCCGATTGCCGTTCGCGGAGCGCCAAGCGGCCGCGGCCGGGTCGGCGTGTCAGCGTTGCGCTCGTCCTAATCCTGCAATTCATGCTCGACGGGCTTAATCCATATCGAATCGACCCCTAAGGTTCTCTACACTCGTACAGTCGACGACGTCAAATTAATTTTTTAAATAGCATTTGATTTTAGGACATTGGTAGCAAATTTTAATCTAATCGAGAATAAATTGTGTTTTTGGGTTTCTACTCACAAGGAAAAATTTTTGAAATGTTGAGAAAATTCAGTGGCCATATATATTTCTAATAATTGGATTCACCAATGAGTGTAAACAATAACAAAATATATACTAGCTATTATTTAGTTTATAGGGTTTGTATGTTAGGAGTTCTTTACGATGAATGTAATCATTCAGATTGATGCGAATTGTCGTGAAAACTGATTTTCAGTTGCTCTAATAGAGCTAGCAGCTCTTTAATTTGCAGGTAAGATGCGCCTAGCGCGCGCGGTCGTACGTTACAGAACTGAAGATTACAGGCACAATAGGTATTAAGGGGCTGAGCGAACTAACTTGACGAACTCAACTCGAGAGTTAACAAGAAGTTATACAAGAATTTCCACGCAGAAATTGAGAATTAGCATATTCCCGAGGTGCTTTGTAATTTCGAATTCAACGATCGACCAGATTCCCGCGACTAATCTAATCGAATCCATTCCACCTAATTATACCCCAGATAGTCTTTAATATTACGCATTATAGACTCAATTTTATATCTAGGCGATTTTCTACACACAACGAAACGTTGTCCCAATTCAAAGCAACTATTGTTAATCGAAAACAATGGGTGTTTTATATATACGCAAGAATATATATCGTTCATTAAAGAAAACAGTTGTTTTGACCGGTTGTCGTACTTTAAGATTGTACAGTTTCAAATGGATACCGTGGATACTATACTTACTTGACTTAAGAATTTGTTCTTTTAAATCTAAAGGTTGGGTAGTTAGATTAATCAGCTCACATTCTTGGATCAAACATTTACCTACTTCTTTTAAGTATGAACATGTTATTATGAAAGCAAAATATATTACATCGAATGCAATTAACGCATCCTCTCTTCTGTGAAGCTACGAGTCATTAACGGCAAGGACATACATTTGTAGGTATTTCTTTACAAATATAGTAAGCGTCGCAAATTGTGTCGCTTAACTATTGACAGAAGATAAGTATGTGGCTTCTATTGTATTATCATATATTATTATATTATTCATCTATACTTTATAATACTTGCTATAGCTACAACTAGATGGCACTAATACCAATCAATTTAAATGCGTGTAAAACATGCATAGAAAGTATATTCCAGATACATATCATCTTCTTTTATTCTGAACTACAATATTGTACGATCATTAGTTTGGTGGTGGCAACATTGCTCACCTCTACAAACAACATACTTTACGACGATTCGTGTATGCTCCACCCCAGTATTGTGTCAGATCGCTTGTTTTTTTTTATTTTATCGCGCTCGAGCGTATTGTTTTTTAATATTGTGCGTTATAGTGTTTTGTGTGGTGTTTCCGAAAATAAATTTTCTTTCGTAGAACTTGAAGTCGTACAGAATGGAAGTAAAAAAAGTCAAACAGCACCTTCTAACTTTCTTTGGTAGAAGCACGGACAATATTCAGGAGAAAAGTACTGATGGTATCGAAATTAAGCCAAGTGTAGAAGGACCACAGAAAAACATTAGTCGATACTTCTGAATATACAATACAAACAAAAAAGAGAAAAGAACTTTATTAGGCAATATGCTAAGGAGTATTTAAAGTTCGGTTTTATTGTACCCTGGCAGCGAACTATCGCCACTGCCTTTGTGTGTAGTATGTTCAGAAATTTTTTCAAATGAAACTATGAAGACTTCAAAACTAGGTCGTCATTTGCATTCAAAGCATAAACATTTTACTGATACACCACTGGACTTCTTTGAAAGATTACATGATCAGATGAAAATTCAGAAAAGTAAACTGAAAATTATGATGCCTACTATAATAAAAAAGTCACTGCTTGAAGAGTCTTATTTCGTAGCTCTTCGACGAGCTAAACCAAAAAAACCATTCACTATTGGTGAGGAGTTAGTAAAGCTTTGCGTCTTAGATGTTGTTCAAGAAATTTTGGGTCCTCAAGCTGCTACAAAATTAGAGGCTGTACCACTACCGGATACCACAACTCAGAGAAGAATTAATGACATGGCCACCGAAATTGAAATACAAGTTATAATGTTTGTATAATTGTCCACTTTTTAGGTCGAAAGAAGTTATTCAGAAGTTACAAAATTTACACAAGTCTTTAAAATCACGTACTTAAAAAAACATTAACAAATATCAAAATGCCTGAGGAACGGCATTTCTCCTCAAAACTCGTTTTAAAATCATCAAATACGTTGAGTAGGATATCTCAGCCAATTCATAACCGATTGACTTGAAATTGAGACACTCTTCTCCGATACATATACCAGCCTAGCGAGGCTTTTACGAAATTTTCAAAACTTCTTTGTGGTTACAGCTATATAGTTACAAAATTCTCGAATAAGTAGTGTTCAATTTGTGTTCAATAACATGCCAACCTGCAAAAAATACTATTTGCTAAAATCCTACGTACTGGACTGGGTATTGTATCAGAGAATACATAAAATCTGTCTATGTAGTAATTTTAAATCAATCAGGTGTGAATTGGGTGAGACATCCGACCACTAGTTCATGCTTAAAGTTAGGTAAAAAGGTTGAAGAACGCTGCTCTAGGAGACCTCTCCTACGACGAGAAACTAAAGCGCCATCTATCGGAATCCTTTACATTATTTTCAAAACAACGTCTTTCTTAAATTAATACAATCGCTTTCTTAGAGCAAATATTTAAGTTGTTTTATATTAAAGAAATATTCTTATTATAAGTATATGTTGTCTTAAAACAGACAAATTATGTTAAGAATGTTATTTTCTTAACATTAGACAACCATTTCTCTGTGTGTAGGCAAACGCATAAAATACACCCGGATTTTGTACTATTCAACCATGCCATTAATTTCCCAATTAACTAATTGGCACGAAAGCTTAAATTCGCTCAATGTGTGCCTCAAACTCAATGCGGATGGAATAATCTCGACCCGATCTTGAGATACAGTTGACTGGTGGCTGAACTTGAGACGTTCCGGAGTTTTATTAATCCTCGAAATTTAGGCCCCGCAACGATGCCATTACTGACGCGTAATTTGCGGTTAAATCGAAAATCGATGCCATTTGAACGCGGCCCCCTTCCTCGGCAGCAACGACGCGCCACCACAACCAACCACCCCATCCCCTAACATCCCCCAACAGTTGAACGCACGATGACGTCATCGCTAAGGACACCAAAGGCATTTCATCGAAATGTTATTACAGCTGTCAGCTAAGTACTACTACTACCCATACAATACTAACTTTTGATAACTTTTGCGATAATATTGGACTTACAAAACCGCTTTTTCTGAATTACACTGTCAAAGGTTTGACAATTTTCACACAGAGGAAAAAAAAACAGTTGAAGAGTTTTTTAAGAGTTGAATCAAAGATTCAATTCTTAAAAAAATATATCGGACATAAATAGATATTTTATTAACGTAAACAGTTTTTTGTTTATAAAAAAAGAATTCAGTTTCTTACATGTTTTGATTCAAATAAACACATGTTTTGATGATTTAGTAACAAAAAAAAATATTTGTTTATTTGAGACTAATACATTAACAATTCAAAAGTACGGAAGTATTGAGTCGCCGCTCACACACAGAGAAGCGGTTGTCTAATGTTATGAAAATGACATTCTTAACTTCATTTGTTTGTTTCACGACACATACTTGTATTAACAATATTTAGCCAAAATAAATGATTAAGTTATCCAATTTGTAGGCAATTTAATGTAGTTTTATCAGAATGTAAGCTGTTTTGCAATTACACGTACATTACATAAAGTAGGAAATCTGGCCTTCTTTCAGCGCGCTCTAGCGGCCAAATCATTCAACCAAAAAATACACTGGAGGGTGCCTTTGATAAAAAATTTAGTGTACTTTATTTTTGTATATAGTGGTCTACGTCGAAAAGTGCAAGTTTTATGACTTTTGCGCAGAACACTGAAGAAAAGACGAAAATGTTGAGGTTTTTTGCAATTTTCGTTGTGAAGTTATATATTCGTGGGAAGCAGCAGAGTTGAAACTCGGATTTAGCACCCCAAAAATCATATAGAATGAAAGAAAAAAATTTTTATATTTTTTCCTCGCCAAGACACCATTTGACTGGACTACCACACAATACTAAATTTTGATAACTTTTGTGAATTACACTGTCAAAGGTTTGTCAATTTTTATTGACAAGTTCTTTCAAATGTTTGATGGAAAGTTCGTGAAGTTTCCATCAAAGTTTTGCCTCATTGACATGGTTGACACTTCGCAATACTTTGACGGAAATTTCATGAACTTTTCATCAAAGATTCGACAAGAACCTGTCAAACAAAATTGTCAAAACTTTGATAGTGCAATTCAGGCATAACAACAAAAAAAAATCCAAATTAGAAAGAATCTAATAGATTATCGTAAAGAAGAATCGCCAGAAGCTTACCAGTACCGCATTTTAAAATCGTCGTAAAACGTATTCATGGAAGAATTTTTACGGCCCTCATAAATATATTCATAAAATAATATTGGATATCAGTATTTTTATGCCGGGCGCAATAAAAATATTTTTAGAGTTTTAATACTTTCTCTTGCCGAGACGACGGCTAGGGAATTGCTTATAAGAAGGGTTTCGAGGGAAAATAATCGATGTGCCATCCTGAATTCCACTTTGTTCCGTTTATAACGGGACAGCCGTGCTTCTTTCCACCGAATTTTCCGGTCGGTGCGCCCTCATAATTATCCGGTCGTTAATTAAATTCCAATCGCTGTAAAGTTACGGATACGTAATTCTTACTGTCGACTGACATAATTCAAATTGACAAATAACTTTAGAGTTTTGAAATGGAACACCCTATTGAGTTGAGAACAGTCTGTAATTTGCAGGGTAGTAAAGTTTTAATGTTTTAATAGTATTTCATTGGTCACAAGAAGTTTAAAAAACAAAATCGGTAAGTACACTGCTCAAAAAAATTAAGGGAACACTTTTTTCGAAACCTGTAACTTTTTAAATAATAGTCCTAGGCAAATCAAATTTGGTATGCTTTAAAGGCATATATTTACCTAAAGAAAATTATAAAAACAATGTTACAACTCTTAGTTACTTCTAAGTTACACTTAAAAATGCAAATTAATAACGCAAAACAAAATGAAAAAAATGTCAAGTATGCGTTGAATTCGCTTATGAAAGCCTACCAAAAGATGACAAATGAATTCAGTTGTCAATTTTCGTTGATTTAGAAACGTCATTCGAAGTAAAATGAGGCATCTTAGTGAAGTGCAAGTTGCTCGTGCTGTCGCCCTTATTCAGCATGGCCACTCTATTCGACATGTTAGCGGGGACCTTCGACTTTCCCCTTCTGTTATTCAGCGTTTATGGAATCTGTTTCGGGAGACTGGCCAATTTGTTAGAAGAGCTGGACAAGCCCGAAATCGAAAATCTACTCAAAATCTGATTTCTTGTCCTTTCCTTTCCACGTCAGCGTACTGCCACAGCACGAGACCTCCTAAACGACCTAAGACGAGCACATGGAATAGAAATTTCTGATCAAACTGTTAGAAACAGATTAAAAGAAGCGAATTTGAAACCAAGAAGACCTGTCCGCGCACCACGCCCTACGCAGCATCACAAAGCAGCGCGAATGAGGTTTGCATTGGATCACAGAGATTGGCAACTTCGTCACTGGACGCCTGTACTGTTTACGGACGAGTCCAGATTTCGCTTAACTCGTTCTGACGATCAAGTACGTGTATATAGACGTCCTGGTGAACGCTACGCAGCCGCTACTATACAGGAAGTGGATAGATTTGGTCGTGGATCTGTGATGGTTAGGGCTGGAATCAGTATAGACAACAGAACTGATCTTGTTGTGGTTCCTAAACGCCATGAATTACATCGGAAACATCTTGGAGGACCATGTGGTGCCTGTTGCATATGGAGTCGGTCAAAATTTCATCCTAATGCAGGACAACGCAAAGCCACATACCGCCGGCATCACCAGAAACTTTTTACAAGAACGTGGAATTCAGGTCATGGAATGACCGGCGTCAAGTCCTGCCCCGAATCCTATTGAACACGTGTGGGATCAGCTTGACCGACGTGTTCGCAAGCGCCATAATCCACCACTAACCATAGAGGAACTGACATAAGTCCTGATTGAAGAATTGGAAACACTGTATACACTGCATACACTGTATTAAACCTCACCAATCCACAGAAAACCTGACTGTCATCGATACTATGACACTCATTTCCATTTTGTTTTGCCTTATTAATTTACATTTTTAAGTGTAACTTAGAAGTAACTAAGAGTTGTAACATTGCTTTTATAATTTTCTTTAGTTAAATATATGCCGTTTGAAGTACACCAAATTTGATTTGCCTAGGACTATTATTTAAAAAGTTACAGGTTTTGAAAAAAAGTGCAAACTCGAGTTTGGGATGTGGCAACCCTAAATGTGGAATAAAAAATACCCAAAAATAAAACATTCATGAGAGTGTCCACTCAGCTGAGTGCTCTCCAGTAAATAATAAAAGTTCAATGTTAATTATAGGGAACAGACATAATAAACCCTCCTAACTAAGCTAGCTTATTTATCTTAAGTGGCGCGCAAGAGTCGGGTTCGGCTGTAAAGTTCATTTGACTCCGATGGCACGGTTCTAAATTTTAAACGGGCTCCCTTATTAGGCGGCATCTGCGAGAGTAATTTCTCCTCAAATAATCCACTTTTATTGCGCGAGTATCTAATAAAATGCCGTTATAGAAGAGACCGGGCCGGAGCGGTCGATGCAGTACGCAAAGGTTTTGTATTTTACCCTCGCATTAACAATCCACTCATCAAATTAACTCGCCCGCCTTCGTCCGTTTCGCCAAACTAACGATCACGCCGAAAACGGATAAGTAATGACCGGTATAAACTCTTATTAGCTGAGGATAGCTTACGACGTGAACCTACATTTAAGAATATCCTCACTTCAGGGTTTAGACATAAAAAAAGCACAGAGAGGAAAAAAAATAGTATTAAATCAAAGAATCCATTTCTTAAAAAATATACTGGCGCTTAACATATCTATTCGTACATAAATAGATTTTCCTCTTTGGATGCGTTAGTTGCATTCGATGTAAAATATGATTGCTTTTATAATAACATGTTCATATTTAAAAGATGTAAGTAGGTTAATGTTTAATCCAAGAATTTGAGCTGATTAATCTAACTACTCAACCTTTTGAATTAAAAGAACAACACCGTACGTACGTTTCCCCGAACGCTAGGCATAGCATTTTCGGAAGAACGGCAACATCGCTCTCCCCACCCGGCGTATTTGTCAGCGGCTAAGCGGTTCTCCGGTGCGCGCTTCGGGTGCTAGTAGTTTGTTGTTGGCAGGACTGTGTGCGCTCGCATTTGTGCGTCTTTTAAAAATGCACGTACATGGTGCATACATAAATTCTAGGTCCATCGGGGGACACACTGTATATATATATATATATATATATATATAAAACAACCGTTGTTATGGATTAACAAAGATTGCTATGAATTGAGACAATATTCCGTTGTATGCAGTTTACTCAGTTTACTTACAATATATAATATAATATTTTGCTGTATCAAGCAAATTGCTGCTTTGATATAACTAACCAAAAATGTTTACTTCAAATTAAAGTTTCTTTGCTGATATTCAACAGTCAAGTACCAATATGTGACTTAAATAAAATGTACTGACGAAGAAATTTTTTCATCTGTGAGGGAATAGAATGGGGTAGTCTGAAAATCGTTTTCACTCGAACGGCTAGCACGGACCGTGACTATAACTAGCCCAAAGATTTAATTTAACGGCATAATCCGGACCTCAAGTAATTTCGTTGCGTTACCAATTCTATAGATACGGAGATACGAGCGACACTGTCACCACGCAAAAGTCAAATCCAATCTATTTGGGGCTTGAGCGTCGAACCGGCCGCAGGCAAATTGCTTCTCCAACCACCGTTGGGTGTCCTCTAGACCTAGAGGAGACAATTTACTTTAAATTCAACTTCCTCCTGCTGATTGAGGACTTACTTACTTATTAGGGAATTACTTAAAAAAATAAGAACAATGGTGCAATTCCAGAAGAATGCGTCATGGTAGACAAGTTCAATACATATTTCATTGACAGCATCACTCAAATAAATAGCTCAGTTTTAACCCCATCAGCAACCAAGCAAGATCCAAATAAGTCGCGCTACACTACAATTTCAGTTTCGGCCTATCCATATGTTACCATGCTTGAACAAATACTAGAAATCATTGTTACACAACAACACAGTGATTACTTGAATGAAAATGAATTATTACTGAACAATAGTCAGATTTTCGTGCTAAAGATTCACGCAAGGCAGCCTAAAATTTGATATTCGACAGAAGAATTAGAAGACGGGAAAACGATAGTTGCAGTTTAGTGGACTTGAAGACTTTAAGACTAATTGTCGTAAAAAGTTTTACGAAAAAAATGGAAACGGAATTAGAGGAAAAGAATGGAAATAGTCTGAAAATTGTTTAACTAACAGGAGAAACAGGGTTAGGACTGGGGCAAATAGTCAGGTGAATTAATAAACAGCTTGGGAATACCACAAGGTTCTTGTTTGGGACCAATTTTATTCAATTTCTACATATACGCTGTTGCTTGTCTAGTTAAATCTTGTGATATGCACCTCGTGTTTTGCAGACGAGACACTAATATCAATTGCAGCAGATCATTTACCTAATGTAACCGCATCATTAAACTCATATGATGCGATTGAAATTTACTAATAATACAGATCATACCTATAGATAAAAAGGTGAGTCAAAAGATTAGCTACTTAGGAAGAATATCAAATAAACTAACATTAAAAGCTAGAATCTCTTTATATCATACGATAACAGGACCATATTTTAATTATTGCAGCAGTATAATACTTTTGTCTACAGACAAAGCCGTTACAAAAAACGTAAGTAAAGTAAATTAAATTTCTTGAATGTTAAACAAGGAACGGTATATCAGGCCACTCACAATGGTGTATAAATGTATAAATAATAAATTGCCAAATTATTAACGTAATTACAGTAATTATTTAACATAGAATAGCCAGCAGCATGCATACAATACTCGGCAAAGGAACCACACAGATTATCCAAATATTTTTAAAAAAAGCAGTACCTACGCAAAATTCATTTTATTACCAAGCATTGAAGATGTTAACAGCGTACCAAGTGATATTAGATACTGTTCGCTAAGTCCTTTTAAATCATCATGTCGGGTATATGTTGGGCTAATTTTAAGTAGTTGATAAGTTTAGTACCAAGGAAACGACGAGCCTGCAGTGTCTGTAGTACAATAATACATGAACCAATCAAAAATTATATCTAATAGTCGTTTTGGCCAGGAAAAAAATATAGGAGTTCAAATTTTCCTAGTTTGTGTAAAGCCCAGTTTTCGAGTTAGTTAAAAAGGCTAGGATTGTGCTAAAAGTACATTACTTTTCCTACAAATTGCACATCTTAATCATTTATTTTGGCCAAACCGTGTAGCTGCGAGAACTGATAGAGTTTATTTCACGACAAGTGGCAGTGAGCCGATGACATAATGTGCAAACGTTCCTACGCATTGACGTGTGTTAGAATGAAATAAAGAAGATTGCTATTTCATTCTAACACACGTCAATGCGTATATATAGGAACGTTTGCGCAGTATGTCAGCGGCTTACTGCCACTTGTCGTGAATTAAACTATATTTTATGTCATATTAAGCTAAGCGAAGCCACTAAGCTAAGTCAAGAGCCCGAATGTTTATGTTAATGTTTTTTACAAAAAAAAAATACATAATACGTTAAGTATCAATTAAAAAGAGCAAATATATAGTTTTTAATATATAAATAGTAATAATATGGGTATCTACAGGATATTTGGTGAAGGGCTCATCTTGACTGAGCGGTTTCGCGTAATGAAATTTCAACGCGCTTTGGCGGCTACGCAGCTTTGCCAAAATAACTGATTGAGTTATCCAATTTGTAGGGAATTATTGTAGTTTTATCAGAATCTAAGCCGTTTTGTAATTACACGTACATTACATAAAGTAGGAAAATTTCGCCTTCTTTCTGCGCGCTCTAGCGGCCAAACCATTCAACCCAAAAATACACTTGATGGTGCTTTTGATAGGAAATTTAGTGTACTTTATTTTTGTGTATAGTGGTCTACGTCGGAAAGTTCATAGTTTTGTGACTTTTTCGCAAAAAATTGAAGAAAAGTCGAAAATTTTTAGGTTTTTTGAGATTTTCGTTGTGTAAGTAGCAAAGATGAATTTCGGATTCGGCACCCCAAAAAATATATAGAATGAAAGAAAAAATTTGCAGTCAATTTGACTGGACTGCTACGGTAACCAAATTTATTGCAATTGTTAGTTTTTTTTACTAAATAAACATAATTATTATTGAACGATGAGCGTGTTGTGTTTATAGTTGGGTTATTCATGAAGCAATCAACAAACATATCTAATAAATGATTACTATTTCAATTTTATTGACTATAAACTGGACTCGTTTCATATTCAGTAAATTGAGCACTATTGCAGCACTATTGATTATCTTGAGTTCAATTTCAACCCCCGTCGCACACCCTTTGAAAATATGCGAGAAATTGATTGTAGTCTTCTCGACATCAACGCAATCAATAAATAAATCAATCGTCGTAAATAATTCTAGGAACATTATAAATAAACATAAAAACATTTCAACTTCCTCGAATTATTCTTGCAATACAAAACAATTACTTGGGTTATCGCCCGATAACCCCATAATCTCGAAAATACACGCGAGTTCATATTAGTATAAAAGCATCTTGTATACGTGTAGTATGCACAATATTCGCTAAAATGTTGACAATAATCGCGTGTGCACTTCTTCTAACCAACTTTGTGCAATGTAGCAGCGCAGACACTCCAGGATGCAATACAAATTTGGACGATATCCTTATCAGGTGGTACAGCAGACCGTTGGGGCAACCCTCGGAAACCAGGAAAGGATTGACCAATCTATCCGACGCTTATAAAATAGAAATCGTCAACCAGAGCGTACCGATTCTCTGCCAGAATTCGCTCAAAAACTTGGACCATCTCTTCGAACTGGATCTCAGCCATAATGGGATACTCGAGTTGCAGCCCGGAGCATTTTCGGGCGTGCCCAAACTGAGCGACTTGCACCTCGACGGGAACGCACTCGAAGAAATCAAGACCGGAGTTTTTAACGACATTCCCATAACCATACTCCGCTTGCAGAATAATTACATTCGCGTGATAGGGCGGGACGCATTCGACGACATGCCGCGTCTGAGAATTCTGAATCTCGCGAATAACTCCATCAACATGGTCAACAGCGATTGGTTCAAGAATACGCCGATGGTGCATCAGCTAAATCTCGAGGATAACGCGATTACGTCGCTGGGACCGCACGCGTTTAAGCATCTTCAAGGTAAACAGATTATTTACGACATTCCGGCAATTTTGAATATCGATCTCAGCAACAATCGAATAGTTTCGATCGATCCGAAAGCTTTCGACGGATTGGGAGAATTGGGGCGGCTGTCATTGGATGGAAATCTGCTCGAAAAACTGCACGAAGATACGTTCTCCGAACTGAAGACGATAAAGTCCGTCTCGCTTATGTACAATAGATTTACGTGTTTTCCGATCCATGTACACCACATACTGAAAGCCGAAGTAACATATTTGGAAAATAACCCATGGAACTGTACATGTTTGACCAAGTTAAGCGGTCAAGTGAAGAGGAAGAGACTCAACGTGCATATAAATTACGAGGTCATCAAGTGCAAGATCGACGTGTTAAGCGCAATTGTCAGAGATACTCTGGCAGAATATGATAATTAATTGGAAAAATAAATAAATAAAAATCTTGACAGTAATCAATTTGCAGATATTTATTTCAATTACAGGAACGGATAGTACCATTTAAAACCTATACTTGAATGTGTTTTATTAAAAAAAAAAAACCAAAGACCCATTCAATTTTGGAAGACGACTTTTACGAAGAAATACAGAACATTCGTTTCATAAACTTTCGATTACATTTTAGTAATGTCGGAAAGAACTGGCATGCGCGTTCGCGTAGCATTCCGCCCGAATACCGAGAATATTCTACGCCAAACTGCTCGGTTCTCCTCATTGCAACGGCCTGAAATTGTCCTTTAGCGGGGGTGCAAGGCCTAACGAAAAATTCCAACCTGATATGCCCGGCCCACGACACTTGTGAGCAAAAATTTCAAAGTCAACTTTGAATACCTACGTGTGCGCCATAAGTTATCAACTATAAAATTAGCCAATACATAAACCCAGCATGACGATTTAAAAAGACTTAGCGAACTACTACTGTATTTAATATGAGTTTGTAGGCTGTTTCACATCTTCAATGCTTTTGCATTGCATTGCATCTTCAATGCAATGAATTCTGCGTACTTCTTTTTGTTTGAATAATAATTACTCATATAATATAAGGTTCTATTATCGTAGGATATAAAGATATTCTAGCTTTAAATGTTAGTTTATTAATGGTGTATTATTAGTAAATTTCAACGTGTTGTCTAATATGAGTTTAATGACGCGATTACATTAGGTAAATGATCTCCTGCAATTGATATTAGTGTATCGTCTGCAAATAGGTGCATATCACAAGATTTAGCTAGACAAGCAACAGCGTATATGTACAAATTAAATAAAATTGGTCCCAAACAAGAACCTTGTGGCACTCCAAAGTTGTTTATTAATTCACCTGACTATTTTCCCTAGTCCTAACCCTGTTTCTCCTGTTAGTTAAATAGTTTTCAGACTATTTCAATTCTTTTCTTCTAATTCCGTAAGTTTCCATTCCTTCGTAATAACTTTTACGACAAATACAGTGATGTACGGCTAATCTGAGCCCCTTCTAATCCGAACTGCTGGGTAGTCCGAACGGCCCTCTTGTGTAAAGTGATATGCATTGCATAATGCGAACGACATGGTATGCGTAATCCGAACAAAAAATATTTTTGAATGCTGGCGCATTTGCGCACCCTATCGTATGTCGAACTTAAACTACCACTACTTTAGTTAGTAAAGATGTCTACGAGATAGCACATTATGCTAACATTAACCCAAAAAGAGGAAATAATAAACTTAATAGACAAGGGCTTGTCTAATAGCCGTTTTACACTACGCTATTAACGGCGTAAGAAGTTAAATTAGAAACGGTTTAATATATTAAGCAAGAAGTTAGTTCATTTTAATTTGTTTGTGTGTGACACTACACAGTTTGATGAAAAATTAGATTACTTGCGAGCATGCGCGTACGCAATAATTTACATAAACTGTCCTCTAACGGTGGCCAGTGGCAACCACGGTAAAGCATTGTTGTCATATGGGAGGGAATTTTTAAGGAAATAGTGACAATAGGGTATTCCGGTGTTTTTGAAATTGTCATTTTTTACAAAGTATGGGTGCTACTGTTTGCTACTTCACATGTAAAATATCAAACATTGTTTTAAATTAAGAGAAATCGTTGTTTGAAGTTTGAATTAGGATTGGTCTTTGTGACGTCACAAAGACCGCTCAAAGTGAGCGACTTGACAACGTTGCTATATCTAGGGTGCACGTAGTAAATTTTTGTCTTCTGTTGTGTCAACGTTTAGAATCGCTCGTTTGTTGACACCTGCTTTGGTTATTGAGGTTATATCAAACACTTGTTCAAAATGTATAAACTCCAACGCCGACATTGGTTGCATTCAGCAGATCACTCCGGTTGGTAACTGTGAAGTAACAGGTTAGCGAAAATCTGCTATATGTCACTTTTGTTGACCGGTAGATACCAACTTACGGTGGATCAGACGCCATTTTTGGTATCATATAATTTTTACGGTTAGCGGTAGCGGTGGATTGTACCAGTGTTGGTTGCAGACCTGTCATTTTACATTTAAAATGGAAGAAAGAGAATATTGTTTTAATATATCATATATACGGTATGTGAGAGTCTTGAAAGCCAAATAAATGGCAAATAAAGCAAAATAACCAAAATAACGCGTACCTCTATGCGAACAATGAGGTTATGTTCAGCGTTTTTTCATATAGCGCCTCCTATTGGACGAAAAATAAACTTTGGTGCATTATAGCGCCATTCAGCAGATACGAGACTGTTCCGGATCGGTATCGTAAATCGGTTGGTATCGGTCCGGTACCGGTAGATTCTGCTGAATGCACCCATTGTTCTGTGCCGGGCTGTAACAGCAGTAAAACAGTAACTCCTGATAAGATTTTCTTTACATTGCCGACTAGCGAGATGAGAGATGTTTGGCTTCAAGTTTCAATGATCAAATCATCTCTCAAAAAAAAGTTACCTTTATTCGTTGTCAAACAACAGGGTCGCCAACCGTCAATTTGGCCGATCAGCTGTTCGAGAGCTGTCCGCTGTTGCCACCGCTACTAGGGATCGGTAATCATCGTGTATTTCCGAGGGTGGTCGGTGAATTCAAACGAAATGCACTTTCAATTGCAATTATCTCATAGAAAAACTAAATAAAAAAGCTCATAGCTTAACTTTATGAATCCTCATAAATTGTACAATAGGTTAAACCGAATATCTGCTTAAATTTTGACATGACCGGAATACCCTATTGGATTATTTGTGTATTAGAGAAAATTATCATACTTTTGCAAGCTCCTAGTATCAAATGTATAATATTGGTTGAGACGAGACTCTTTATTATTATTATAGATATGATTATTTATTATACCTAGAACAATAGATATTATATTAAAAATAAATCTTTATAAGTGAAAATATTGTTCTATTATTCATTGATTTGTCCGTGGGTAGCGAGTATTTTATTTATCGGCGCTGTATCGACACGGTTCGGCGGTAAAAGATTTGCCCACCATCAAATTTAGGTTACTATAGCATTTTTTGCATAATAAATCATTATTGTATAATATTTATAGAACAAAATTGAAAACAAAACCGCTTGGGTGGGAAATCAGGCCAAAAAGTAGGAATTTTTCATATAATGGTGAGAATACAGACGCTTGGGATGTGACAACACTGGGTGGCAAGGCAACAGTGTCAGATCTACGTATATAGAGACAGATACATGTAGGTTATGTTTATCAAACTCCATTACTTTCGTTTATTATGTATGTACCAAAGGAATTAATAAGGGTGGGAGTACAATTAACCGTTGTTTTATTACAAAGAATTGGTGTAAATATGCTTCGATCGAAACTATTGATCGAAGTTGTGGACATATGGTGGACATGCGGTTACGAATTATACGGCCGCGCGCAATGCGCATGACACGTCCAGAAAATTGTGTAGAAATAGAACAGGAGAAACAATTTCGAACACTAGACAGTTTTTTTTAACGCAATTTCTGTATGACACTACGCAATTTTAGATTGCTTCACGTTTAGAGTAACTTCTTACGCCGTTAACAGCGTAGTGTACAACGGCTATTATAGTTCATTCGCAATACGCCAAAATGTAGGCCCACAATCGCGAATATTAAAGCCAAAAAAGTGCAATTTTAAGATATGTGCCACGAACTGAAAAAGGATAGGGAAATCTCAAAACTATTTGTACCGACGAGTACCCTGATGAAGACCAAGCGCTGTTTCCTGGTTTTTGCAGCAGCGTGAACTTAATCTCTGCTGCCATAATGGAAGAAAAAGCGCGAATACTTTACAAACCACGTTAGATTCGTTTGTAATCGACCAGTGAGTGGTTACAAAGGAATCTAAGAGTGTTTAAACGAGTTCATATGTTTTTCTTTTTGTATCTTGAATGTTTGATTATTTACGTTTTGTTTCTACATATTGTGTTACTTTCTATAGTTTAAAAAAACAACGTTTATATACATGTACCTATTATTTTTCCAACTGAAATAAACAAAAACGTGTTCTGATTTCTAGTACACTAGCAATAGGTAACTAAAAGGTATCTATAATCCGAACCTAATTTGGATTATAGGTACCATTTTAAAATACGTAAAATAATACAAAAAAATGGATACTTTACACCGAACGCGGCGCCGTTCGGATTATAGATACATTTTATACGATATGGGTAATCCGAACGGGGTCTGCCAACTTTCTGTTCGGAGTAGCCGTACATCACTGTAGGCTCAAAAAGGCTCTTTTCAAGTTTGGAAAAACTACAACTATCGTTTTCCCATCTTCTAATTCTCCTATACAATTTTCTAATACCGAAATTAGGTCTGGCTCGCATGAATTCTTAGCACGAAAACACAGAACAACAGAAAACAGTTGTTTAACAATGATTTCTAGGTGATGGATCCTTTATTACCTTAACTGATACCTAGAATCGGTGCTGTTTGTTTCTTTTTTATTGCATTTATGAGTAAAGGTGTTGTCACTAAATGTCTAGTTTTCCTTTTTCTTTTCTCTGAAACACAAAAACAAACAACGCCAGTGAAGTTGCAAAACGTATCGAAAAGTTTTACGCGGTTTGTTGCACGTATGTAAAATGTGAATGGGCCTTTGAGGGTGCGCACGCCGCGCGCCGTCGAGACGTCGTCTGTCAAATGTGGCGTATTTGAACCTGGGCGTCGCCATCCTCGATCCGCAGTGCACGACGCCACCGTTCCACACCTGTTTGTGAACCGCATAACAGGACTGTAATCTGTATACGATTCGTTGGCAACGCAATCGCATAGTGCTGAAACGTGCGGACATTTCTCTACCTTTCTACGTCGAATTCGTCATTTCACCGGACCGCAACCGGTATCACTGCTGTCGTTCGATATTTCGTTGAATAAAAATGGATATCGACGTGGACCGCGGTGAGTTCATTCGGTTCATTTTTCTGCACTCGCTTCCATCAAATTTTCGAAGGCCACACGCATGGTTTCAACACTATATCCGCCGACGCATATCCGTTCAATAAATAAACAAACGCGGTGTTGCGGTCGGTAGGACGAATACCTCTGACGTCCGACATTCAATCGTTATAGTATATTACATTACAAGAGCTGTAACTAGCATATTACGTACGAGTGGAAATTTAACATACGAGCCGCGAAGCGGCGAGTTTTGTTATTTTCCACGAGTATGTAATATGCGTTAAAGCTCGAGTATTGTACATAATTTTACCTACGACCGACAGTTTCAATAAATTGTATCAAAAATGACAAACAAATACAGGTAAGAATATTTGACGGTTGACCAATCAATGTATTCGCGCGACATCTATTGCAACTACGGAGAACTTTGTCTGAAGTGTCGATCGAAAATTCCAGTACAAATTCAACCTAAATTATCACGTCCTAGTAAGAATACGTTACAGCTCGAGTACTTACGACCGAAAATTTCAATAAATATAAATTGTATCAAAAATGACAAATAAATAATGAAAATATTCGCGCGACATCTGTCATTATGACATTAGGTCGTGCGTTAAAAACACAAACGCACAGCCAAAGGCACACGTATGTTATAAGCGATATACGAGCTAAGTAGTCCGTGACGTAAGGGACATTTACACATACGGTCGTAGGTAATAGTATATTACATTACAAGAGCAGTAACTAGCATATTACGTACGAGTGGAAATTTAACATACGAGCCGCGAAGCGGCGAGTTTTGTTATTTTCCACGAGTATGTAATATGCGTTACAGCTCGAGTATTGTACATAATTTTACCTACGACCGACAATTTCAATAAATTGTATCAAAAATGACAAACACATACAGGTAAGAATATTTGACGGTTAACCAATCAATGTATTCGCGCGACATCTATTGCAACTACGGAGAACTTTGTCTGAAGTGTCGATCGAAAATTTCAGTACAAATTCAACATAAATTATCACGTGCAAGTAATAATATGTTACAGCTCGAGTATTGCACTTACTTACGACCGAAAATTTCAATAAATATAAATTGTATCAAAAATTACAAATAAATAATCAAAATATTCGCGCGACATCTGTCATTATGACATTAGGTCGTGCGTTAAAAACACAAACGCACAGCCAAAGGCACACGTATGTTATAAGCGATATACGAGCTAAGTAGTCCGTGACGTAAGGGACATTTACACATACGGTCGTAGGTAAAATAATTATAATTACATTAGACCACATCACTCCATGTATTAGGTACAACTTAAAACCGTCCTGAACCCTAATATCCAGGGTGTGGCGTGTAATTTTATTAATTAACTCTTACCAAAAAGGATATTATTCACATATCATCACAAAATCCAGGTTCCCCACAACTTAGTCCAGTCGTTCTAGACTTTTGATACACGTTGTATTTGCATCGACTGCATTTAATCTTCTTAGATTAAATGCAGTCGATGCAACTGATACCAATCGATAGTTTATGGTTCCAGTACTAACATATTAAAATGTTTAGAATCATAGTTAATAGGAAAATATGTAATTGATTAGAAACCATTAAAAAATTGTGCCTGACAGACTTTAATCCTTCATTCCTCGAATCTCACTCAATTAATCGTAAAACTAAGGTTACCACGTTGTAGCGGACAAAATTTACTATCAAAATGATTCCGGAAACTATACGAGACAATGAGTAGGTATAATCAATAAGTATAATCAATTATAATTGATTAAATTATCTTTTTGCGATTCTAAGTCAACCGATCGTTTGACATTAGAACGGGCATTTCTAATTTCATCTGACCAGATGACGTGAAATCGCAAAAAAAAACTTCAATCAATTATACAAAATTTTCATTTCTCGTTCATTTTCTCGTATAGGCTCTCGAATCCTTTTGATGGTAAATTTTGTCTGCTGCAGTGTAGGATTTCTAGTTTTGCGATTAAGTGAGTGAGATTCGAGGAATGGAGGATTAATGTCTGACAGGCACAATTTTTCAAAAGTTTTTCGTTAATTAGAAATTTTCCTATTAACTGGGATTCTAAACATTTTAATATGTTACTACGAGAGCCATAAGCTATCGATTGGTATCAGTTTCATCGACAGCATTTGAATTTCCGAAGAATTTCCGAGTTAAAATAGCTATAGTTACAAAGAAAAATCTGATGTGGCCAGGCACACGACATCATACTATATATACAATTAATAGTTCAGCTGCATAAGATTCTATTTGTTAGAGATCGGCTATGTCTTCATTAAAATAAAACTAGTAGATCTAGACAGATATGTCGATTAAAGCTGCGTTCGGATATTGTACTCCGTTGACACCGGGTACACCGTCCAAATGACACTTACGTGTTATTGTTATCCGAACGCAGCTTATATTGACAGTAGGTATTGTCAAAACATCAGCGTTTGACACTATCTACTGTCACTAGAATCAAAATATCTGACATATCCTGACTACTAGTTTTAATGCAGTACGACCGATCTCGATGAAATAGAATTTGCTAATGCAGCTAAACTATTGGTTGTACCAAAAAATTTCATAGTCATAAATTATTCAGAATTTCCCCTACTTTAATTTATTATTTAACTATTTCGACGAAATTCCAGAAATGGCGGCTTATTTTCAAAATCTTTCAAAAATACTAAGACTAAACCTCTAGTTCCTTTGGACCCTTTTCAACAGAAATCTTTTCAGCTCTAAGTTTGGTCATAAAACTTCTAAATTTGAAGTTTCGTCCCGATGCCTTTAGTAGTTTCTACGGAATCGTCGCCACAAAAACACACACATACACATACACAACACACACACAGACGTTTTTTTTGTACCTTGGTCAAATATGTTTCCGCTAAAATCTCAAATTTCTTTTTCGACACGATTACAATACAGCCTTTAAATAGAAATACCAATGACTATAATGATATTTTCCAAAGAGTAAATGGATTTTAGGCCATTTAGATCATTTATTGATCGCATCCTTCTGTAAAATACACAAAATATCAATCGACACGCATATACTATACATATGTACTTATATCAGAATATTCTGGCCGACAATCATATTAAGGGTGTGTTTCTAATTTCAGGATACAAGCATGCGTCTGAAAAGCGCGGAAGGCCCATTGTCCGTCTACAATGGTAATCCGGACGTAATAAATTCGCCAAAGCGCAACAACACCGTTCAGAATAGTAACCTGGCCGTAAGGGCGATCTACAACAATTCGAATTTGAGCAGCAGCCATTACGTCAGCAGCAACGACAATTGCAATCTGGTCAGAATCGTAGGCACCGAAAGAGATGACAATATCACGAATAGCGAGCACACCGAGCAATGGTACAGCAGTGCAACAGCTCGCGGTCCATTTCACGCGATAAGCGACAACACTCAAAACCGAAAGCAACTGTTCAACATCGACAGCACACTGGCTGTCTCGTTGGAAAACGCGCGACAAGTGAGAGCTTTGTCTACCAGCATCTATTCCGAATCGTCACCAGATGATAGTCTTCTAGATTACGAAGGTATTGTATATCTATCAATTTCGCAAATTACACACAGAGAGAAAAGACAAGGTTGAATCCAAAGAATCCATATCTTAAAAATATACAGATGTCTCGACAGTGCGATCTCGGAAGATTGTGCCTCTGTTAATGAAGATATTTTACAACTGATTTCACTGATATATACAAAACGCCGAGGCGCACATTTTAAAATTATTAGCGTGTGTACAGGGTGTTCCATAAGGTAGTACCAACCCAAACTTATGTTTTATTTTAAATGGAAAAACCTATATTTCGGCACAATAATTTTGAATTCCTCGCAAAATTTTACGTCAATGAAAAATAACATTACCTACCTAAACTTTATACTTTTTGATTTATTGGCATTTTTATGCACGAACAGCAGTCTAAGAAAAATTGTATATCACAATACCTGTTTTTAATTTTATTGCGCACGCTTAGATTGTGGTTAAGTAAGAAGCGTTCTATTAGCGTGATTAGCAAATGGTTTTTCGTAAGAAAGTTATTTTTTTTAAACGGAACACCATGTATCTAATTAATTTTTGAATTCTACTCGTCGTTCTGCACAAAAAAGTACTAGCACACACCAGTGCTAAAATGCACAATTGCAGAGATAACTAGTCTTCTTGATAAAAAAAATCGATTTTTTTATCAATAAGTGCTTCTACACCTACATTAACCATTAAACCCAGCTACGTATTTACCTGATTTCATTATTTTTTTAATAAATAAAAACATTTGATCACAGCTGCAATTTAATATTATCATTTGAAATAAAATTTTACTTATATCCTGTAGGTTACGAAAACCTGTGCTAAACAAGTTATTAAGGTATAAAGCTGATATAAAGTTGTTGTTAAAGTGCAGGTGTTGTTTTACTTATCTTAAAATAAAAGCAATTCATAACGCAATTCAATATCAAGCACTGTACATTTATTTTTCCACAAAAGTTTAATACTTCATATTGTTTTGCAAGAAACAGAAATTTATATTTCTGTAACGGTTTATTTTAGAACTAGTGTGTTGTAGTACTTGTTTGTACAGAACTCAGGTGTAGATGTGAAGGTCAATTAGTTCCTCCTGAGAAAAGTTGGCCATATTTCCAAAAATTATGCAAATCTAGCCTAACAAGCAACAATATCACTACCACTGACAGATACCTTAATAACTTGTTTAGCACAGTTTGTCATAGTCTACAGGGTTTAAGTAAAATTTTATTTCAAATTATAATATTAAATTGCAGTTGCGATCAAATGTTTTGATTTATTAAAAAAAAAATTAAAACATGCGAGAAAAAAGTAGTTTAGGTAAAAACTTAGCTGGTTTAATGGTTAATGTAGACGTAGACGCACTTATTGATAGCAACTTCGATTTTTTTTATGAAGAAGACTAGTTATCTCTGCAATTGTTTATTATAGCACTGGTGTGTGCTAGTACTTTTTTTATGCAGAATGATGCGTAGAATTCAAACAAAAAAATTAGATACATGGTGTTCCATTTAAAAAAATTAACTTTCTTACGAAAAACTATTTGCTATATTTTGTTGTAGATTACGACCAGCCTGTACCCAATTGAGATATGGTAGGTAATCAGTAATCACGCTAATAAAACGCTTCTATTAGAACGGTTTGCTATTTTAAAAAATCTTCGAATACGTCGATTTATAATTAAAATACACCTCATTTTATCAAATTAATTTTTCACCTTCAATTGTTTTTTTAACAGATGACGTCATCGACATTTTTTTAAAATCACAACCCTATATTTTTTTTAATGAATTTGACAGATCTTTTATTTGTATTAATGGTAGCATAATATTTTTATGGCCTTACATAAGAAAATTTTCGAGGAAAGACAATTGAAGTTTATGAAATAAAATAGACAAAATCTCCGAAATTGTACAGTTTCTGAGATATAACATAAAACTTTTGAATTTGAAATAGAACACCCTGTTTGACATTTTCATTATTATTTTACAGTGTTCATTATTATATTAAAAACATCTAGAAATTAACAAAAACCTATATTACTCAGGTCTAAAAATTTACAAAGAAAAAAATTATAACAAAACATTATTACATTTTCTACTGCAACTACTCTAGTTGGTTTATGAGGATTCTCAACCATTGACAAGAACACATTGTTTTAAATTTGATCGATTTATTTTTTGTTGTTATTTTTTGTTACCAAGTTTTTCTTTGTAAATTTTTAGACCTAAGTAATAGGGTTTTTTGTTAATATCTAGACGTTTTTGGTACCTTTTGGTACCTAACTAAAGACTGTAACAGAAAATGTCAAAATATACATGGTGTTCTATTTCAAATTTAAAAGTTTGAGGTTATATCTCAGAAACTATAAACGCCAGTTACTTCACATTGTTGCAAAGGGCTTAATTCCAAAATGTCGTTAAATTTGGTCGAGCCGTTCCGGAGATTTTGTCACTTTTATTTCATAACGTTCAATTGTCTTTTTCTCGAAAATTTTCTTATGTCAGGCCATACAAATATTATGCTACCATTAAGACAATTGAAAGATCTGACAAATTCATTAAAAAAATATAGGGTTGTCATTTAAAAAAAATGTCGATGACGTCATCTGTTAAAAACAATTGAAGGTAATAAAACTAATTTGATATCAGAAGGTGTATTTTGATAATTATAAATCGACGTGTTCGAGGATTTTAAAAATACCAAACCGTTCTTGAGATTTTGTAGTGTTTCCATACTTTACGCGCTCACTGTATAAAACAGCCGTTGTTTTGGATTAACAAAAATTACTTCGAATTGAGACAACGTTTCGTTGTGTGCAGTAATTTCGTTTTCCAGATGTTCATCAAAGTTGTACCTCATCCGACTCATCGCCGCAAGACGAGGACCGCATCTTCGACATTTCCGACTGCGAATCGCCGTCAGAAGATGTCAACCTGAGCAACAGCGGAAGCGCAGTGTGCAAACGTCGCGGAATCGTCAATCCAAATTATCCCGGCTTTCAACATTTCGCCCATACGTTGGATTACAGCATTAAAGCTTCGTCCGACACAGACCTGACAGACGACGACGAATTCGAAAGTGAATATGTAACCGAAACCAACAATATCAACAATAACAACAACAACAACAATAACAATAACATCGAGAGAGAAGCTTCCGAATGTCGCTCAGATAAGATCGACGGTGTTAATCGGTTGGACAGTGACGAGAATACACAGAAAGTGTTCTACGATAAAGACGTATTTAACATATCATTACAAACTGGGGGAAACGATTATCAAGAGAGTTTATTAAGTTCAGAAAAGGTGAATATCAATAATAATTTTCCACTTGCGGGGGAAGAAAGTGGTCAACTCTCTCAACTTGTACAGATAGACTTAGAGAGAGCCGCTGAAAAGCTGACGGCCGCTGAAGATTTGCAACCGACCGCTGCGAAATACGAATACGAACCGAACGTCGAAGAGCCGTTTAATAAAACGCGCTTCGATGATAGTTTAGATATGAAAGTTCCCGTCGGCGTCGTAAGAGCGTTTCCGGAAGAAAGTTTGAAACTGAAATTTTCCGACGCTTTCCTATCGGATGTTCAGGACTGCATCCCCGTCTTCTATAGCGAGAAGGTGTCCGATGAGAATTTGAACGATTTCAAGCTGGGCGCGATGGAGTTTGACGTATCTGATAAACCGATGCTGTTCGATAACGATTTGGCCGACATCGATTCTTACCGCCAGCAGAAGAAAGTATACGATAGATCTGCATTTAGTCAGGTACTATCTAATACATATTATACTATAGTTGTTTATGTACCAAGGGCATTAAACGGATGTTTATGCTCCGAGGGTGACCGCTTTTCAAGTCGCCCGAGGCCCGACGGTATAAACATCAAGTAATAACCGTGGTAGTACATACAAAATTTTATGTCCTACAATGGTTTTGTTCCTCCGTTTGAATTATATTAATAAATATTTTGACGTTATCAAGTGACAAGCCTATCTACGGAGTTAAATAACAATACAAACAATTCGGAGTTGACATTACAGACAATTAATAGGGTATTTGACTGTATTAAAAATATGACTTGTATTATAGTCATCCTAATAGATTACAGTTTAAGAAAACTATTTGTAATTACATTTCAAAAAAAAATATGCTTTATTTCTATTAAACACCAAAATTAAAATTGAATTTTATTCACGTCCTATCACGTGATTAAAAACGCTCTGTAATTGGCTCAGTCTCCAGTGACGTCATTGGTTAGTACGCTTAGAGCGCGTTCGGTTTGTCAGGGTAGGGGGAGAACAATGCTCAGATAACCTGGATCGGCTGTCTCCCTCTTATATGCAGATAAACGCCGTATGACGTTAGTCCGCCTATGCGGCGCGTCACTCTCACCGTACAATACCGGGTTATCCGAACGCGCTCTAATGCTTCTCCCGTTTGAATTTAATAGCACGAAAGCGCCATGTAAGCATAACTTTGTAGGTTAGGATAGCCCTAACCTTAAGCTGTCAGATCAGATAATACCTGGTTCGAAAATACGATAGATAACTTATTCTAGTCAGTTTTACTTATGTCGAAGTAATCTTCACAACAGAAAACACTTGTATTGGCGGCTATTTATTTCATTTGGATTTCTACGAGCCAACCACTTTCTTCGCAGTTTCAAATATTGAGGAACAGCTACAAATAGTTTATCCGGAGTTTTTCTTGACGTATCTCTGCATTGTGGATTTATACACCATTTATAACCCATTTTTATGTAGAAATTTGAAAACAACACATCATACAACACAATTACCAAACGGCGACGATGCCGATGCTGGCCGATGCTGACAGACCATATGGGCAGATTTGACATCTACTAACCGGTGACGTCACACAACAGAAAGTATCGTTTTGGCGGGACTTTTTGTGATTCAATTTTTAACGCTGATTTTTATGAAATATTGAGGAAATAATGACGAAAAATAATGCATTTACAATGTAGAGTGAAGGAATAAACACACTAAGATGGTTTTCCAATAATAGTCACATACTTACCCTATTATCTGCCTACATAATACAGGCTGTCCGAAAACTCGTCACGACCAGAATATCTAAATATGACCTTACATTCCAGTCATTCTAGATTTTTACTCAGAAATTCAAATGCAGTCGATGAAACTGATACCAATCCATAGCTTATGGCTCCCATAGTAGGAACCTTTTTAGTAGACGAAAAACATTGAAAAATTGTGCCTGTCAGACATTGATCCTTCATTCCTCGAATCACTACACTTAATCGCAAAACTAAAAACCCACACTATTGCAGACAAAATTTACCATCAAAAGGATTCGGGAACTTATACGAGAAAATAAACGGTTAATTTTGTATAATTGATTGAAGTATTTTTTACGATTTCACGTCAAACGGTCAGATGACATTAGAAACGCCCGTTCTAATGTCAAACGATCGGTTGACGTGGAATCGCAAAAAATTAGTTGAATCGATTATAATTGAGTAAACTAAATTAACCGTTCATTTTCTCGTATTGGGTGCCGAATCATTTTGATAGTAAATTTTGTCCGCTACAATGAGGCATTTTTAGTTTTGCGATTAAGAAAGTGAGATTCGAGGAATAAAAGATTAAAATCTGACAGGCTATGGTTTTCAATAATTACATATTTTCCTGAAACTGCGCTAAGATGAGCGCATTTGACAAAAATTGATAAAACTGTCAATATCTCGAAAACTAACCACTTTTTACTAAGGTCATTTTTAGATATTCTGGTCAGTCTCTAGTTCGCCTGTCATCCGTCCACGGCAAGACGTTGAGTTTTGGGACAGCCTGTATGTAGATCAACTGGTTAAACATAGGTACTTATTCTATTATACTCAGGGATGTAAAAGCGTAATTTACCAAGTAAATTACCGTAATTAATGGTAATTTATCGATTTTTAATTACCGTAATTTACCGCTGGCAATTTACCGACAATTTTAATTACCGTTGGTAATTTACAGGAATTTATAAATTAATTTCAAAGACTTTCCATCAGTAGACGCATGAATGCGCCTCACCCCTCCTAAGCAGTCGACAAGTGCATTGTTGTTTGCGTTTGCATGGGAAGTACCTAACAATCCGCGCGGTGCATGGTAGGAATCGTGCATGTTACATTGTTATTCAAGGTGTCATTTAGCCAATGGAAATTGGTCTATGGGTAAAGTTAACACATCTAATGACAGTCCCATTGCCCGTAAACGTTATATTTTTACTATTTCAAATCATCCGACATTACTTGAGAAAATACACAACTAATATATTGTATTTAATGAATAGAGAAGTGGAAAGCCCCTTCGCCAATGGCGACCAATCCAACAAATCCGATAATGCAGCTCTGAAATCAGAAGCCATTTATTATCAGAATACAATTTTTAGTAAATATGCCAGTGTTAGAAAAATGACAAACAACCCTCTGTGAACCGGAGAGTTATTTTGTGAATGTGGACATAATTAAAGTGTTTATTTTCTACTATTATTATTCTGTTTGATTTTCCAGTTTTTGTAGTAGTGCTATAAATAGTATTTGTATGGTCTTTGCTTTTGTTTTAGTACTATCAAATCAGGCAAAAGATCAGAGATAGCTAGTTATCCACAAAATAATGATTTAAGGTTTTACAAACATTTTTATTAAGATTAGTAGTAATCACAACTTACAGTGATCTGTTTAATTTAACATTTTGAACTTTTAATTACTCGGTAATTTAAACCAGCGTAATTTAACATTTTGAAGTTTTAATTACCCGGCAATTTAAACAGGCGTAATTTACCATTTTGAATTTTTAATTACCCGGTAATTTAAACCAGCGTTATTTACATTTTGAATATTTAATTTACCGGCAATTTAAACAGGCGTAATTTACCATTTTGAATTTTTAATTACCCGGTAATTTTTACCAGCGTAATTTACCATTTTTAATTTTTAATTACCCGGTAATTTATACCATCGTAATTTACCATTTTTAATTTTTAATTACCCGGTAATTTATGCCATCGTAATTTACCATTTTTAATTTATAATTACGTGGTAATTTAATATTTGAAATTAATAATTAATAATTTCAACGGTAATTTACGAAAAAAATTAATTACCGTAATTTAACATCCCTGATTATACTTGTTGTTTTAGAATAAAATTATCGCGTCGGCGGCGGCGGATCAAAATGACGATGCGGAAAAGTTCTGTAAGGAAGATAAAACGAAAGATGAACCGGAAAAGGACGAAGACAGTGCGGTTCCGCGTAAGAAGGAAAAGATCGAAGTAGCCGCTACGACTAATGTACGAGACAATCAGCAGCATATCGGGGCCACCCCGCAAATCGCCGCTCCCAGGCGAGAACACGCCGGGGGGAAATGTCGCGAAAATTATAATCGACATACCATACCAGGAATGAGGGAAACCAAAGCCACTAACTCGGAATTCTTTGGTAAGTGAAAATTGATACGGTACAGACGAGGCGTTATTCTAATGTTCTGAAAACAGCTGCTTATGGCTGTTTTTTTACAAATTACTCGGATACATTATCGATACATTTATCATACGTTTCTGGTGCTATTTAGCAACTGGATAAAGCTGATTTAATGTCTTATGATCAATGTTTATCGTTGAAAATGCAAAAGTTTGTGTATTTTATAAATCGTTAGCTTAGCATTTTAATAGAGGGTCATTTAGTTTGAATGAGAAGCTTTGAAACGTCATAGCTCGTGAGTCCAAAACAATTCAAGGTCGGACAATAAGTTTGATATAAATATAACAGACCAGTCATTCTTGATTTTAATTCGGAAATTAAAATGCAGTCGATGAAACTGATACCAATCGATAACATATCAAAATGTTTAGAATCTTAGTTAATAGGAATTTTTCTAATTAACGAGAAGCCATTGAAAAATTGTGCTTGTCTGACATTAATCCGTCATTCCTCGGATCTCACTCACTTAATCGCAAAACTAAAAATACCGCATTGTAGCTGACAATATTTACTATCAAAATGATTCCAGAACCTATACGAGAAAATGCACAGTTAATGTTGTGTAATTGATGAAAGTATTTTTTTTTTTCGATTTCACGTCAACCGGTCAGATGACATTAGAAATGCCTGTTCTAATATCAAATGATGGTTTGAGGATTGGTTGACATTAGAGATAT
Organism: Aphodius sticticus; assembly: GCA_963966075.1. Classification (NCBI taxonomy): domain Eukaryota; kingdom Metazoa; phylum Arthropoda; class Insecta; order Coleoptera; family Scarabaeidae; genus Aphodius; species Aphodius sticticus. The sequence continues at coordinate 202,399 of OZ014508.1, read as the reverse complement.
CCGTACTAATGTCAAACGAATGGTTGACGTGGAATCGCCAAAAATTAATTGAATCAATATAGTTATTACCAAGGGCATTAGACGGATGTTTATGCCCCGAGGGTGACAGTTTAAAAAGCGCCAGGGCAGATAGGCCCGAGAGCTTCTTAAGTCGCCCGAGGGTATAAACATCAAGTAATGCCCGAGGTACATACAAAATGTTATGTCCTACGATGGTTTTGTTCCTCCGTTTGAATAACATTAATAAATATTTTGACGTTATCAAGTGACGGCGTATCTACGGAGTTGAATAACCATACAAACAATTCGGAGTTGAGTGACAATACAGACAATTAATTGTCAAACTTATAACCTTAATCGCCAATAATTTTATTGTCGTTGATGAGTGACAATACAGACAATTAATTGTCAAAATTATAACCTTAATCGCCAATAATTGACATTGACGGTTTAAAATTTACAATTTTCATGAAAAATATTTGATATATTTGACATATAACCATGGCAATCCTTTATGCCCTAGGGCGCATAATAGTATATTATTTGACGAGCACATAACTAAGGATATAAACATGCGAGCGATTTATATCCGTTGTGTGCGAGTCGAATACGACGTTTTATCTACGACTTATAAATTTGATTTTATATAAAATTGCTTAAAAGTATTTGCCAATGATGGCGAGGCGAACTGTCACATAACTGTCATCTACGTAGGTTTTGACAGACTTTGACACTATATGACATATAGTATATGACACACATATAATGATGACAGTTCGTTCAAATAATGAAGTCATTGTTTGAACGAACTGTCATTATTATACAACGATAGTGTCATTATAATCATCGGCGTGTAATAATGATGGGGATTATATAGTCATTTCGTATGCAATGAACTTATTATATGTGAGTCGTAGATAAAGAATCTTTATCGCCCTAGGGCGCAAAAAGTAGGTGTTTTCGTCCCGGTAACTAAGATGTAAAATGTCACTTTATGATAATGTAGGACATACAATTATAATTCATAATACTAAATTAACCTCCATTTTCTTGTATAAATTCCAAAATCATTTTGATAGTAAATTTTGTCCGTTACGATGTGGAGTTTATAGTTTTGCGATAAGTGAGTGAGATTCGAATAATGAAGGATCAAAGTCTGACCGGCACAATATTTTAATGGTTTTTAATTAATTACATAATTTCCTATTGACTATGATTCTAAACATTTTAATAAATAAAAATCTAGAATGACTGAACTAATATGCTCAAACCTGAAATCGCTGTATTTTATCGATAAGTTACTTTTTAGGTGGCTTTGACGTCTACAATATCGAGACTGCCATGCCAAAAATCGATTTAGAAGCTATCGAATGGCATCTCAGAGCGGCCAGAGAGGAAGAACGAAGGGTAAGAATACTGTTTTTGAAAATTCTGAAATTTTTCTGAGTAACCTAATAAATATACAGAGGCCATCGCGACGAGCTGCGATTAGAAGTATACCGGGTGACCCACGGTATAGGTACTCTCGATTATATTTTTTGTTTATAAAGCTGGACGAATGAAACTTGGGGAAGTGTTAATAGACAAAAAATGCCATTCTTTGGGATACTCTTGAGGTTAATATGACTTCTGGTTTTTCCTACAAATTTCAACAAAATATCAAGTATTTGGTATTATTGTACTCGGAAACATGTTTTCTATCAAATATTCAGGGTGTTATTTTTGTAAGTTATTTTTGCGTTGCCTTGGTGATAAAAATTGACGATCGATATGTTTTTGTGTCCAGAATGTCATCCTGATTGAAAATATCTCACAAAGAATATAGGGTGCCATTTAAAATTTCAATGATGACGTCATTTCCGAAAAAACCGGAAGTCATATTAACCTCTAGTGTATCCCAAAGAATGGCATTTTTTGTCTATTAACACTTGCCCAAGTTTCATTCGTCCAGCTTTATAAGCAAAAAATATAAACGAGAGTACCTATACCGTGGGTCACTCGGTATGGAGAACCAAATGAAATCAGGGATTGAAAATTTGTGGACGTATGTTATTGGATGCGATCTTTTTAACTAAAATATTTTGAGTTTTTGATTACTTCTGGTTTCACAGGAAACGGTGTCAACATTCATATTTCAAATGGAACACCTGTATTGTATAGGTAGCATTTTTCAAATATAACTTAGTATAATTTCTATAAGAATCTACCGATATGTCGATAATATGTTACCTTTACAACAATTTTGCCAGACAACTTCTTTCCAACGGTCACAGAGGATAACTTATAAATAATTTAAGGCAACCTTGCAGCTGTCATTTTTTTTTGAAAAATTCAATATCTCAAAAAATGATATGTCAGATATAGGGTACAATAAATCACATACAATTGACCTAAAATTTAACGCAGATTTTAGTAATGCTATACCTATAATACAGGGTATTCCATTTGAATTATGAAAGTTGACACCATTTCCGGTGCAACCGCAAGCAACTGTAAACTCAAAATATATATTTTAGTTAAAAAGATCGTGTCGAACAACATTGGTCCACAAATGTTCAATGGCAGCTCGGCGTAAAAGACCCTGTATACCGGGTGATTCAATTTCGAGGCTCACCATGGGGATCTCGCTTATTAGTGGAGATAGAGCCTATGTTTGAATTTGGCAAAGTTTCGTATTTTTGTGTTGGTCAATTGTCTGAAAAGAAATTTGAACTATCATTTTTCATTTTGAAGATATCCGCAAAAAACTGAAATGTTAAGGTATCGTTTTTAATTTTTTATTCAAAACCAAATATAGCTAGACATTTGAAACAAAAACAGTCTACAGCTACTTTTTAACAAGGAATGCAGTGTCATTTTTTAATTTGAAATAACTTGGATCAAGCGGCGCACTCAGCGTTGGGTTTGCCATTTAATCAAATAAACCTTAATTGTGGTTGATTGTGGATGTAAAATGCCGTTTACCAATAACGAAAAACGTGATATGATAAGGGTTTATTATCGTCTCATAGAAATGCCCAATCGTACAAAATTCCTAACATTTGACAGAAATTTAGTGGACCATGGATCGTTTAGTAAACCCCGCAATTCTTATAATCCTCATGGAAATGTTGAAAATGATCAAGGAGATATTTTGGAAATGGTAAACATTAGATTACCATTATTTGCAATGTTTCAACTGCTGGTTTTTAGATAAATGACGATCCTCGGATTTCTACGCGGGAAGTAGCCTCTAATTTGGAATTGCCGCAAACACATGTTTAGAGAGCATTACGAACAAAGAAATTGAAACCGTACAAACCCCACACAAGTCAAACTTTGTAGCAGTTGTACGAAATTATTTGAATCAACAACTTTCAAATCGCTGGATTGGTAATGGTGGAGTGGTGAAAAGTCCTGCTAGATCCCCTGATTTAAGTCCTCTGGACTATTTTCTATGGGGAACTGTGAACGACGAAATTTATCACGATACTCGCAGAAATATCGAGGAACTGCGGGATCGAATAACAAACGCGGTCAAAGCTATTCCTGGAAGAACAGTTAGAAGAGTATAACATGTCGAAGCTGGCTCGGTTTTATGCCTTCAAGAAAATGGCGACCAGTTTGAACATTTACTTAAAAAATAAGCTTTTTGTTGTATAAACTTTCTTCTTTTACAATCTGAATGTTTTGAGCACTCTGGTCAGTCTGGCGCCGGCGGTCTGTAACCAAGCACCAGTGGGGTACCTGATAAGCACTACAAACAACGAGAAAAAGAAGAAAGTTTTTTTTTATTATTAAACCATTGTTTTAAAAAATAATGCCAACACATTATGCATAGCGGAAATGAAAAATAAACACGACTATCGGAAAATGCCAAAATTCAACATGGCGCCTATAAGAAAAACAAAAGTTGGCCATGGTTACGACGTTACGAATTTCTTTTCAGATAATTGATCAGCACAAAAATACGAAACTTTGCCAAATTTAAACATAGGCTCTATCTCCACTAATAAGCGAGATCCCCATGCTGAGCCTCGAAATTGAATCACCCGGTATACCTAACAGTTGCACGCTTGGTATACAGATTATATTTTGTCGCCGACTTCCACTGTATAGTCATCCTATAACATGTGCAGTGTGCACTAATAATGTGTAGCAATCAAGTCCACAGCGATGAGTTTCGACTTAATAGCGTTTTGAGGTCAAGCGCAAGTGACGTTATTCCAACGAATTTATTGCACGGATATGGCACGGATCGACCGACATGACAGTATCGCACGTTATCATATAAGTATGTATGTATACGCGTAATGTTCAGTGTACGCAAAGATGGACAAGAAAAGAGTTCACATAAATAAGGTATATACTCGTATATTACAACATTTTCACTAATATAATAACAATATATCAATTTAACAATACATTTTCACCAATATTGATGCAACACCTAGTATATGTAGAAGAATCATTTTGAAAAATTATATCAGGCGATTTCCTTTTACATTAGCACTTTAGCACATCACATACATTTAACATTTTAACTTTTTCCAATCACATTTGACACGCAGCTAGCTATACCGCACGAATTATTCTAGTATCTTTCGGAGATTTTCGCTTATTAGTAGAATCGGTGGCAGTGGCGTCCTCCGTGGGGTTCAATTTTTCATCATTTTCCTGCACAACGATCAGGGGCAGGGGCGTCTTGTCGTCGGGCTCTCTTCCACTGCGCATTTGCGTTTTCATCATTTTAACGTTCGCGTCCCTTTGGACGACGTATTCCTTTATCACCTTGGCCAGCTTCTCGTCCACCACGTCCTCCCTAGTTAACCCTATCCCTACCGGTATCGGATTTGGTGAAATTTTCAACCGCACGTCAACTTTCTCTTCTTCGGCGGTTACGGTTTTCGATCTAATTTCACCGAAGGCGTTGTAGTACGGCAACCTCAGCTTGTCTATCCACATGTCCTTGTTGTTCAGAGGCTCGCTGGACGCGCAAGGGGCAAATTGCCGCCGACGCCCGCGCACCGGCGCCGCCGCGGCTTTATTCTTTTCCTTATTTTCCTTCGTATCATCGAAATCTGCACTTATCTTTCCTGATGCTAGCAATCTGAATGTGTGACGAAATGATTTCAAACGTCGATTGATATTTTTGGTTCGCCCAATTAATGACGCAGACATCTTGAATTTTAAGATTTATACAAAAAAAAAGTCGGTAAAAATAATCTGACGGGAGAATGTGTCACGGTTACGTCTCCATAGTTCTATTGTCAATTATTGAATTAATATTTCCCGATTAAAATTCCTTCAATAATTATGGTTCTGTATTAAATATTCAACAAAAACAGTTGTCTAGAAATCTTTTTTAGAACTCTTAAACTTATAGACTTATAGACTTGTAGGTAATCACATTCACTCTTCAGCCAGAAAATATCCTAATGCTACAGGCTGTCTGGTCCCACAACAACGTACCAACAGAAACTGTTGGTATTGTATTATTGCAATTTTTATTAAGATTTGTATCCTAATTGTTTGGCTTTAATTAAAAATCATTATGAGGTAAATAACAAAGATAAAGAAACAAGTGACTCGCTTTGGATAGAAACAATATCACGCTATAGTCCAGTGAAATGGTGTTTTGGCCACATCTATAGAAGTTTTTCCTCCTTCATTCTATATGTTGTTTAGGGTGCTGAAGCCGAATTTCAACTTTACTACTTCCCACGGATATGGCTTCACAACGAAAATCGCAAAAAACCTAAAAATTTTCGACTAATAATTTTTTAAAACGAATAATTTTTTTGCGAAAAACTCATAAAACTATGCACTTTTCGACGTAGACCACTATATACAAAAATAAAGAATTGATACATGTACTATGTATTTTTTGTAAAAAAAAAAACTAAATATAAACATTAGGGCTCTTGACTTGGCGGCTTCGTTTAGCTTAATATGACATCAAATAACCAGTTCTCGCGGCTACACGGTTTGGCCAAATTACATGATTAAGATGTGCAATTTGTAGGGAAATTAATGTAGTTTTAGCATAATCCTAGCTTTTTTAACTAACTCAAAAACAGGGTTTCACACAAAGTATGAAACTCTGGCCGTTTTCAGCACTCCCTAGCGGCCAAACAGCTCAACCAAAAATGCATTTCAGGGGTACTCTTATAGGAAATTTACTTATTTTTGTATAGGTCTACCTCGAAAAGTGCATAGTTTCATCACTTTTTCGCAAAAAACAGACAAAAAAGTCGAAAATGTTTAGTTCCTTTGCGATTTTAGTTGTGAAGCCACATCCGTGGGAAGTAGCAAAGTTAAAATGCGGATTCACCACCCCAAAAACATATAGAATGAGAGAAAAATAAACTTCTATATTTTCTTCTGGAACAGGCACTCTCGGAAACGATTTGACTGGACTACTATTCGATAGTATTTTAGAATTTTAAATGGATCACCCTGTATGGTGGGTTTATCGCCTAAGCTATAATATGATTAAAGTTATTATACTTATAAGACTAATGTTATAATAGCGTATTATAATACAAGTTTTAAGAGACACAAATTGGCGCACGAGTTGTTTTTGGCACGACGAGCGTAGCGAGGAGTGTTTCGAGTAGTTTCGAGTGGTTTCGAGTTTATAACAAACGCAAAGTAGAAAAAACATTTTTTCTACTTTGTATTCGTTATAAACTGAAAACGGTGCCAAGCGTCAAATAAGGCTGACATCTCAATCGCTATTAGCTCGCCTCAATCGTATTCGTGAATTTTACCACAACTTTCAACTGTTGAAGTCGTTGAAGATATAACTACTCTAGATTGTAAGATGATAACCGCAATTTTCGAAATTTATGTAAAATTAATGTCGCAAAGTAGAAAAATAGTATATGATACTCGTTTTATAAGACGTATTGGCGCACTCGTTCCATTTGGGCACTCCTCGCTACGCTCGTCGTAAACTTGTATTATAATGTACTATTATTTCCCTTCTTTTAGCTAGTTTCACTGTATTTAATAAATACATTCTTTGTTTTCTGTCGAGTGCTCTCTCACACAGAACAAATCAGCTTTCTAAAAAATGTACCGGAATAAAGAATGTTACGCTTTACGTACCACACGGCACAGAATATTATTAGTTCGTCTGGTTCGCATTTTAACGTCAGTTCAGTTGCATTGCATGTTTCCTTCCGCGCGATGGAAGTTATTTCACAATCCGGCCACAGTGTATTTTGCGTATTTTCCAATAAAAAAATTATAGTAATTTCCGGCGAGTGTACCAAGTACAAGGCATTTTACTGGAACGCGCTTTTACTCAAATGTCGACGTTACAAAGAAAACGCCATTACAAAAAGGATACGCGTTACCTATTGGATTTGTATACATTGACGTTCGATAATCATGAATCGTTGGAAAGTTTAGGTGAAATAGTAAGTAGAAAAAGCATAATTCGTACCACAAAATTGCTGCACATTTTGACAAAGAGCTTCTATAGTGATTTTTGCACTGTGGCATGGGCGTATCCAGCTGAAATCGGAAGGGGGGGCCAGTTGACTAAATTTAACTTGCTGTATGGGAGAAGGATGCCCGTTGGTTCAAAAATTCATTGCAAACATTTTTGTGATGATAGAAAGCAACGATCCCCTCAAATCGATTCCAAACCAAAAAAAAATGGACACCTATTTGTTTGAAATTTTTATTTTTAACCGTGCTTGTCGAGGCCTTAAATTTACATGGGAAAATGCAGAGGAAGAAGACATTTTTTGGTATTTTTCAATTAATTGTTTGGGGTTTGGGAAAACTTATGATTACTTAAGGACTTCTAGAGGACTTTCCAAGGAAGATTTTGACCTATTATACACATGGATTTGACGCCCCCCAACCCAACCCAATAGTACCCTGAAAACGTACTTAAATGAGAAATAGTACAATCTTCAGATAATTGATCCTTCTACTCATTTCAGTCTCTTTTTTCTCAAAGAAATATCATTACAAGTCTAGTGAAATGTTTATAAACATTTGTCAGTTAATATACATTTGTTTAAAGAAATTATATTTGTTTAAATAATTCGCTTTTTTCTCGTAAATCGGTCTGAATTCTGTTTCCTGAGTTCGAAATGGCAAATTATTATCTTACAGCGACATTATTCATTAAAAATGTCTTACTATGGTTTAAACAATCAATTATATTATTCATTTTCAACATTTTTTCTAATTATGCTAGAAAAGTCAGTTTTTTGTGTGAAATTAACTAAAACTAAATTTCACTTTTCTACCATGACTAGAAAAAAGTTGAAAATGAATTATAATTGATTGTTTAAACAATAGGAAGAAATTTTTTAGTTAATAATGAATGGTAATAAACTGCCATTTCAAACTCAGAAAACAGAATTCAGACGGATTTTCGAGAAAAACGGATTATTTAAACAAATAGAATTTGTTTAAACAAATGGAAATTAACTGACAAATGTTTATAAACATTCCAAGACTTATAGTAATGATTTCTATGAGAGAAAAGATAATGAAATGATTAGAACGGTAAATTTTCTGAAAAATGTACATTTTTTCATTTGGGTAGTTTTCACGGCACGGGCATTTGGGGTGGATTGGGGGCGTCAAAACCATATGTATAATAGGTCAAATTCTTCCTTGGAAAGTCCTCTAGAAATCCTATAAGTTTAACATAATGTTTCCCAACCTCCGAACAATTATTCGAAAAATACCAAATAATGTCTTCTTCCCATGTAAATTTGAGACCTCGAAAGGCACCATTAAAAATCAAAATAAATACGTGTCCACTTTTTTTATAACGGAAAGAGAGCTATGTGATAAACATAATACCAAAATACGAAAGGGGGGGCAGCTGTCCCCCCCTTGCCCCCCCCCCCTGGATACGTCCATGCATTCTGAATTATACATATTGTCTTTATGCTCGAAACGAAAGTTTGAATATAAATGTCTACAACATTATCATTTTTTAGGAATCAACATACACCCGAATAAAAGTATCATCAAAACACGTTGCGCGCTACAATAAGAAATCAACTTGAAAATTGTTATATACAACACAGGCATCGCGAAAGATTTTCGCATAGTTTTCCCGGCGGTTCGTGTCTCCTGACCTATTTTACACAAAAAAATTGCAAAACCAAGGTCCGTACGCTAAGCGACTAGACATGACGTCGTGGTGCCGCCACCTGTCGCGAAAGCTGCAAACTATCCGTACACTATACACAAAATGCCAAATTTAATAGTTACAGTATCGCTTTTAGAAGATCCAACAACTTTTATAAAGAATAAAATTTTCTGAAAAATCAATAAGAAGAAAAGTTTCCCAGTCTAGCTAATTTCTAATTTCATAGTACTATTAGTGCGCAACGCATATATAACGCAGATCCCCATATAACGTAATAGGCAAACATTGTTTTATGATAAGGTGGAAGTATTGCTAAATATTTTTGTCTGTGATACCTATACTTATAATTACACTAATCAACAAAACTAAAAAAAAAATTTAGATTAGGTGCCACTATTTTTTCTTATATACTTACCGTTTTGGAGATATGATTTTTGAAAAAAAAATATATTTTTACAGTGATAGTTTGACTAATTGGAGTATATCTCGAGCTCGGCACATCAAATTAAAGCCAATTGAATCACCAATAAAAGTTATTAATATTGTTTTCCAAGCGCTTCAGTAGTTTCCGAGCAATGGGCCACATTTTGGAAAATGTTTGGCACAAATGAAAATCGAACAGTTACTGAATCGCTAGGGAAATGTAGAAATCGTGAAAATATGCTCAGTTTCTTATTTTTTACGTAGAGTTTGCACTTTTACAAAGAGAACAGGGTATTTACGATGAAAATCTATGAAAAAATGACAAAGTTATGATCAATTATGATTGCTGGGTACCAAACTACCAACAGTTGTGTAAATTGTGTTGTGACGCATCATTTAACATCACCTGTGTAACCTGTGTTGTGATCCCCATATACTTTCATTTCCATTATTCATCAATCATTCTGCTCATATAGATACACATTATTGACTTTGCATTCCATGTTTATTGTAATACGATATGTTTGTAAACAACCATGAATTATTGTTTAAGTTCTTACTGCATATTGTTATTGTTGTTTGTTTATGTACGCGATTTGTGTAATGTTGTTTTTTACTACAAATGCTGTCCTTTCAAACCATTTATTGAATACATTGAATTGTAATAGGTATATAATAATAATAATAATAAACTTTATATACAGAAGATATGGAGAAATCAAATGAAAGCGATTTCGCTGGGACTGTAGGGCACTATCTCCTAAGTCAGGCTGAATTGAATGATTGGGTGAGAGAATTGGATCTTTCAAAAGATAAAGCAGAATTACATGCATCTCGGATGAAGCAATACAACTTTTTGGCTCCGAATGTTAAACCAACTTACTACAGAGACCGCGACTTACTACAGAGCTTTAAGCCATGTATTATACGACAGAAGATAACATATGCTTTGAAGTAAGAAAGTTTGAACGCAGTAATTTTGCATAACGGAAACGAGAAACCATCGATTCCCATCGCACATGCAGTCAACACTAAGGAATCATACTAGACTATGGTCAAATTGTTGAAATTTATCAAGCATGAAGAACACGACTGGAAAGTTTGTGCCGATTTGAAAGTGGTTGGCATGTTATGTGGAATGCAAGGTGGCGGTGGCTACGAGAACATCATTATAAGAATACAACATTAAATATGTCCCACTCATCAAAAAAGTAAACATTATTCTTCCACCACTACATATTAGACTTGGACCCTTCAAAAACTTAGCTTATTTGCGAACTGTTTTACTTTACTCTTTCTTTTGCGAAAATCAAGGAAGAGATTTTTGACGGTCCACAAATAAGAAAGCTGTTGAAAGATGAAAAATTCCAAAGATACTTGTCATCGGATGAGGCAGCAGCCTGGAATTCCTTTAAGCTAATTGTTTCTGATATCCTTGGAAACAATAAAAGCCTGAACTTCCGGACAATTGTTGAAGATTTGCTCCAGAAATATGCAAAAATAGGTATAGAGTACTGTTATTCTATTCATTTTCTGATATATATGCTTTTAATTTTCTTAATTTTTCCAACAGGCGTCATTGTGTCAACATCTCTCTGAGAATTCATTTCATTAATTCACATCTGGATCTTTTTCCTGAGAATCTTGGTGAGGTTAGTGATGAGCATGGTGAGAGGTTCCACCAGGAGATGAAGACCATTGAGAGGCGCTACCAGGGATTTTAGAATGAAAGAATGTTGGGGGATTATATATGGTTCCTCATAAGAGAAACAGATACCGACAAGAACAGAAGGCGAAGCAGGAGCCAGAATCACTTCTAATGTCATTATATATTGCAAACATACAATAAAAATAAACGAAATTGATCAAACTGATAAATAGAGAAAAAGTTGATTTTTGTTAGTTTGGTACATATCAATCATAATTGCTCATAACTTCGGCATTTTTGCATAGATTTTTATCGTAAATTCATTGTTGTCTTAGTAAAAGCGTACACTCTACGTAAAAAATAAGAAACTGACCATATTTCCACGATTTCTACTTTTCACCGGTGATAGAGTAAATGTTCGATTTTCATTTTGGCCACAATTTTATCATATTGTGACCCATTGCGTTGAAACTACTGAAGCTATTAAAAAACTATCTGTGTAAAATTTGTTGGCGATACGATTAGCATTAATTTGTTGTGCCGAGTGACCACATTGGACGTTCCTAACTTGAGCTATGCACCAAATAGTGAAACTACCTACGAAAAAACCCAAAAAAAAGAAAAAATTCATAATTCGAAAACATATCCGTTAAAAAATGTAACGCGTTTTTTGAGTTTGGCAGACTTAAGTACATAAGAAAAAAACAGCCGCATCCAATGTACATTTTGACTGTTGACTAGTGTTATAAATCATGCAACATTGACTTACCTACTTCTTCTTTTTATTTTGCATAACGGCCTCGAATAGGTTGCATTACGGTCCTCCTGGGTCCTCCTGTTGCCTCCTGTTTCCTCCTGGATCCTCCTGTTTCCACCTGAGTTCTCCTGTGTCCTCCTGGGTCCTCCTATTTCCTCCTGGGTATACCAGATTCCTCCTGTTTCCTTTTAGGTCCTCCTAGGTTCTCCTGTTTCCTCGTGGGTCCTCCTGTTTCCTCCTAGGTATTCCTGGGTCCTCCTGTTTCCTCCTGAGTTCTCCTGTGTCCTCCTGGGTCCACCTTATTCCTCCTGGGTATACCAGATTCCTCCTGTTTCCTTTTAGGTCCTCCTAGGTTCTCCTGTTTCCTCGTGGGTCCTCCTGTTTCCTCCTAGGTATTCCTGGATCCTCCTGGAACCTCCTGAATCCTCTGGCTTCTCAAGGATTTCCTGCCTTGTGCCAACACCAATCCCACAATGCAGCTTAGGTCTTTCATGTTACTGGATTCTTAATTTGCAATGGAATCCGAATGGAATCCAATATTATCACCTATAAATAAATATTACAATTTAAAATACAACTTCGCACGTTTTTCGTACAAAGATAACACCAAAATTTCCGAAATTCAAGAAGAAAACCTCAAACATCAACCGACGGTTAAAAATTTAAAGAAAACGCCCAAAATTACTCGACAATTCTCTAAATTTAAACAATACCTACTATTAAAACCCGAAAATCAATATCTATAATACCTACAAGAAATAAATTAGCATTTCATAGCTCCTGACGCTTCCGCCATATTGTCCAAAAGCAAAGCCTTGACAGCGTCGACTTTCAAAGTAGGTTTACGGAGAAATGCTAACCCATCCGTACGAAATAACTGACGGAAATTCGAGAACAGGCATCGCGGAAAATTTTCGCACAGTTTTCCCGGCGGTTTGCGACCTATTTTACGCAAAAATATCGAAAACCAAAGGTGCGATACACTAAGCTCCCGGACATGATGCCATGATTTCGCCACCTGTCGCGAAAGCGGCAAACTATCGCGGATCGCCTCCCGCAGCCGGCCGCGTTCGAAAATTGTGTTTTAGCGCTAACCTTGAAATGTGATTTATGGGAGAATTGTGCTCTACGCATTTGAGACGACTTAATATCTCTTAAATGACTGCTTATACAAAAAAAAATACAAGGAGAAACCATGCCAAACACTTACGTCTTGCTGTAATCCCATACTGCTCTAAAATCACGCTGAAATCCTTGGAACCATTACCTGTAAACAAAAAATAAGATACAACGATTTGCAGTTACTACAAACTTAACTAAAAATGACGCGAAATACCGAAACCGGAGCAAAAATTGAAAAAAATAGCCCAATAATATGACAACCCCATTAATTTTGACCAAATTCAACCCCAGAATAATAAAATTAATTATTTAACAGCCATACAATAGATACATGTCTTTTGCATAGCTCCCTACGCATCCGCCATTTTAAGTAAAAGCAAACTCTTGACAGTGTCAACTTTCAAACTAGCTTTATGGAGAAATGCTTACCAATCGGTACGAAATACTGATGGCAATTGAAGAACAGGTATCGCGAATGAGTTTCGGATAGTTTTCCCGGCGGGCTCTGACCTATTTTACGCCAAAATTGCGAAAAACCAAGGCGCGATACGCTAAGCTTCGTAACATGACGGCGTGATCACGTGACCTGTCGCGAAAGCGCCAGCCGCGCCAGCGGCGAACTAGAGTTTATTTCATTTCACGACAAGTGGCAGTAAGCCGCTGACATAACGCGCAAACGTTCCTATACGCATTGACGTGTGTTAGAATGAAATAGCAATCTTCTTTATTTCATTCTAACACACGTCAATGTGTAGGAACGTTTGCGCATTATGTCAGCGGCTTACTGCCACTTGTCGTGAAATAAACTCCACACTCCTTTAAAATCACGCTGGAATCTTCGAAATCATAAACTGTAAACAAAAAATACGATACAGCTACTAGAAAGTTAACAAAAAAAATGGCGTAAAATACAGAAATTGGAGCAGAAAATACACAAAATCGCCCAAAAATACGACAGTCCCATTAGATTTGCCAAAATTTAATCCCAGAATAACAGAATTAATAATTTAACAGCCATACAATAGATGCAAACCCCCTGACAGCGTAGACTTTCAAAGTAGTTTTACGAAGAAATGCTTACCGTTCCGTACGAAATATCTGACGTAAATTCAAGAAAAGGCTTTGCGAAAGAATTTCCCATAGCTTTTCTGGCGGGCTCTGACCTATTTTACGCCAAAATTTCGAAAAACCAAGGTCGATGCGCTAAACGACGATGTGACTCGGTGATCCAAACTATCGCCCTTTGGAACTTGCCGAGTTCAAAAATTTATATTTTATTATTCTTTTATAGGTAGTATAATGTACCTTTATTAATTTAATATTAAATATATAATTCGGCTGTATAAATTGATTGTTTGTTTGTGAAAGTTTAGATTCTGACGCGATTTCAAGCCAGTATTGCCAACTCCTTAGGTGTAAAAACGGCATAAATGCCCTGCAAAAATTGCTATAAATGGTTAAATTACCTACGTACTTAAAATAAACTAGAGAAAACCCCGATTTCAAGTATTAAAAAATTAAATAAAATTTGATTTCTAAATAAAGAAATTAAAAACGAGATCGTTTGGCTAGTTTCAGCCATAAATGGCTGTAGTTGGCAACACTGTTGCAAACAACTTGTCAAAAAGTGTGGTTAAGTGTGCTGAGATTGTTATTTTAGTTACTGTATGGTTACTATAGTTACTACACTACCTGAGACACTTTTGATGTAATAATAATGTTCGATAATCTTATAAGTTCAATTAAATACAAAACTAATACTCTTACGGACAATGCGAAATCGAAATCAAAGAAGTTAACGACAAGTTTCACTCTATTAAAGAAGAATGTAATCGATAGAGGTAGTAAACCGCAAACTTTTATTATCAGAGACGAAGGGAAACGTGGCGAATATTTTGATAACGATTTCCTAGCACCCAGGGCTTGTTCTACGAATTTGAACGTTCAGTGGCCATCGGTTAACGATAATATGGAATGGGTGCCATTTGTCCCGCCTTCTGTCGACGAACAGAATATACTAGATAGGTTTATTAGAGTTATAACGATAAATGACGATTCGAACAAAGTAAGAGTTACGCCATCAATGGAAAATCGACTAAGATCTGTAACACGTTATGCTTTTCATTTTGCAGAGACGAACGGACCGAGAAGAAATAAGGAAACGATTAGCAATGGGCTCCGAAGATGATCATTATAACCATCTAGACAGACCAGGGCGGAAGCCTAGTTTGCAAGCACGCTTGCAAAGCGGTAAGAATTACGAATAAACATTTACAGTCAAACGTTCCTAACCTGAATTATTCCATAACTCTAATATTTTTTGCGAACAAAACATTTAAACAATTTTTATACATCATTTTATCTCTATAATTGAATTTCTATTTCTCAAATTTTTCTCTTACTCGAAGTAATTTGTTATGTTGGTAAGGTAAATGCCCCAAATTCAGACAGGTTAAGGAATTTGTGTTACATTTGTAACCGTAGAATCTATATTTATGTGGTGATAGACTATGTCAACTTTTTTTAAACAAATTTTTCCTTCTAAAGGTATCTGGCTATTCATTTTAAAGAAAATTGATAATAGTTATATAATTTATATTATATTTTATAAGTTCAATAATTGCCCCTAATTCCGACACTACGCGTATATTTTGATCTGAAATCCGACACCTCAGTGAATCTAATTCAGACAGTGCTTCTAAATCAGGCACTTGTGGTACATTATTCTGACAAATATAAACATTCAAGTAAATATTAAGTGTTTTAAATATTGAATAAGATTTATTATTATGTTTTACCATTTTTAATGAAACACAGTATAAAATAAGTCCTTAGTATTCTTCAGTCTGCCCGCTCTCCCTCATCTGGTTTTTAATGTTTCTTGCACCTGGAGTTTTTTGTATTTATCTTGGCGCAGCATTTTATTCAGTTCCTCTTTTGCTTTCTTTCTTATTTCGCCAGAATGATTTTCTTCTGTGCTTACTTCTTTTTTATTAACAAATATTATCTCCAAGCATTAGGTAATAATGTTACAGAAGAACAGTTTCTTTTTACTTTATTTGGGTGTTTCAGGCCAGAATAATGATTTTTTTTAATGGAGATGGCATGAGTTCAACTGTTATCTCCGAAGGTGGTGTATTAATGCCAAAAGCGCTACTCTCTGCTGCTAGGGTAATAAAGTTAGGGATTATCGATGTCCGTAATTCCGACACTCGTGTCGGAATTTGGACAAAATACGTACAATTAATTGTAATATAGCAAACAATGTAAAATATGTTATTTTATTGTGTAAAGACGGCAATAATAATAATAATAATAATCATCTTTATTCATTAAACAATAACACATTGTATGGAACACGTCAAAAAAAATAGAGCCATACGTATTACTTCTAACCATATTTACAATTCCGACACATGTCTCATTTAACAACGTGCTATATTTACATGTACCCAATTCCGATGCCCCTAAATTTGTAAATAATAGTGGTTAAAAGAATAGTACACCGTATTATTACGAAAATATAAAGCATTTTTAGTCAGTCTAAATAGAAATTATTAGAATTTTCTAAATTACTGTTATCCTGTAGCGATGTAAAAAGAAGTCGTAATGCGGTTACCTTATAAGGAAAAAATCAATTTTTAGCATAACACTCAATTATCAAGATCAGTCAAGCCTTTTGGTTATATTCTGACCGTTAGAACATTGGTAGAATAAGAAATGATCGTGGGTTAATAAGTGGAATGTCAAATCAACAAACCGGATGTCCTAAAATAAACTTCAACGTTGTAGAATTCTTATTTTATCCAACTAAACAGAAATGTGTCGGAATTTAGGACAGTGTCTGAATTTGGGACGTTAATCTTAGTCTTTTTTTTTACTTTATTTATTTTTACAACAAGCAAATGCAAACTGAGCACGTATACTTCACAATTTATTTCAAATAATTGTCACAGAAGTTCTGTAACCTGAAAAGCCGATCCAAATAATACCTATTAACGTTTTTTTAAAAGGAAATCATGCTTTGAATTAATTTTCAAGATACTTATTTCAAAGGTTTGGATAATTCTGAACTACACGTATAATAAAATATTGAGAGTATCGAAAATGAGAACTATTTCCATTTTTATTTGCAGGTATGAATCTCCAGATATGTTTTATGAACGAAACCGTATCAGACGGCGAGAGTCCGAATTCGGACACGGAATCCGCAACGACGAATCCGAAGAGTAAACCGTCGAGGTCCAAAATAAGGTCCGCGGATCAGGAGCAAGAGAAACGTTTGCACGCGGTGCGGCCGGCGTCGTTAGCGATCGGACAGTCGTTGCTGCATCGCGCCTCCGTATCTTCGCAGCCGATGACGGAGAGCGACTTTTTCGCCAGGCAGGGAAGATTGCAGACCGAAGCTCGAATGGCCCTGGCCCAAGCCAAGGAGATGGCCAGAATGCAAATGGAGGTGAGTAGCGAGTAGCGAGTGCTGAATTGAATTAGATGAAATTTTTCTTTTTTGATATGACTTTCTATAGACATGTAAAATGTTATGGAAGAAATAAACTCTTTCTTTACTTTACTGGCCTAGAAATGATACATCGGAAAACACCTTCAACCCAACGCGTATGGCGTATGACATGAACATGAACATGCCCTCTACTGCTGGGAACAAACTTTATCATCTCGTTTTGGTATGATTAAGTAAAGGTTCAAAATAAATATCATCATAATCACAAAAGTCTTTCAAAGAAGTTCTCACCGTATAGATAGAAAAATAATTTAAAATCTTCATAGTAACAGACTCTACATCTCACTCTTTAAGTTGACATAATGCCGAAGGTTTTTGTGAATAATCGGGACACCCAATTCAACCAATTTTAGACCAGGCAAAAATAGTATCAGCAAGCTGACGGCCCCAGGTCATGTGGAACAGTCCGTAGATGTATTGTGATGTGTTTTCGACTCGCAAATATCATTACTTAATTTTTTATAAACAAAAAACCTCAAAAAATCGTGCGTTTTTTCATTTTTCGCTTGTAAAAGCTGAACCGCTGGTGCAATCTTGATGCCTTCAACAGACGAATTGTAGAGAATGAAAAGACGAAAGAAATAAATCGTACACGGACCCGATCGGATTAATATTAACGGAGGAAATTCGGAAAACCCGGAATAGTTAAATTTTCTTTTTGAGATCTCGGTAAGCAACAGTGATGTAGACCTTGATATTGACTACATTTAATAAAATATGCGTGCTTGCCTGATAAATTTTGATACATTTTTTATTTAATTTTTATTTTTATATAAGGTGTTTTTTATGTTGGACTCTTAAATGCTGCCTTTATATCCAAATGAATTGCTGTGAGACTTGAGATCTATCAATCCATATTACCTCGTACCCCAAGCGGAGCGGTTCAAAATACAGAATACGTTTGAATTAACCACCTTAAAATACGAATAAAAACATTTTTGTGTTTCACTTCAATAAATTTACATATCACAGTTATTAACTTAATGAAAATATTACTCAATTAACTTGATGTTTAGCGAAGATTGGTATTTGTTATAATGAATATAAACCTGAAGGCAGAAATTCTTAATTGAGAGAGAAATTCTAATTTCTGAGAAAAAAGAACTGCAAAAAACAAAAATCCATTTTGCTCTTGCAACACCCCCTCCCTCCTGCGGTCAACCCTCTTCGGTGGGGAACCTGAACTGACAGACAGATACACAAACCACGTTAGCGCTTTATTGCTTGATTTGGAGTACGATGATAAATTTTTTAAGAATATTTTGAAAAACTATGCTCATAGATAATTAAAAAATATTAAAACATTAGAAGAATGCCTGGAATATGGAACCTATACTGCAATATGCTTTTGCGAATTCTTTGCAATGTTCTTCTATATTTTAGCTTTAATAGATGGAACAACCAATCATTCCATCTTTAGATTTGATCGGAAAAGGTAAAGTGCTAACAAATTGTCAGATACGACCTTTTAGCTTAGCGCGGCAGTATCAGTATTCATTGATGTATAGTGCATGATAAGTGATGATGAACGGTATACTGACATATTGCAATAGCGTGTTGTCAAATCGCAATCTGATTACAATTTGCTCTAAGCTGCTCTAAATACACTCCTACTATTGAGCAGGGTCAAGAAAAACTGCTCCGAGCTTCTTAGGTTAAGCTGCCCGTAGTAGCTCGAACTCCAACGAACAGAGTGCAAATGCCCAACAAACGCTATATGCATACTCTAAGCTGCCCCAAGCTGCCCTGACTTACCCAACGAACAAAGCTTATGAATTGAAGCATTTGTCATTTTATTGAGCATGATGAAGAATATACTAATGAGCATACTTTATGCTTATTAGTATAATCTTCATAATATACCCATTTTTAGTCATATTACCTGTTTTGTTTTATTTTATTTGGTTTTCAAGTCAGTTTCTAGACATTCAACAGAAGTCCCACTGTATTATACTGTCACTATAAATTCATTCATTCTGTCATTTATTTACCAAATTCCTCATCAATTTTTATTGTAGCTATTCGCACAAACAAGAAGATGCTACAGCTATTGAGTCAAAATATTCACGTAATTTAAAAATCTCTACATACTAAAATGACAGGTTCGCAAGTTAAATAAAATACAACAAGTCCATAGGCTCTAAAGTTGCATAAATTCCCAAAACGCATGTGTTGTTTTAATAATCTTTTTCAAACACCTATAGATTGAGCAAATTTCCAATCATAAAGTCCATGTAGCTAGCTAGATACAACCATTTAAGAAGTAAATGTCTTCCTTTCTTTTGAGATAAGCCCGGAACGTGGGAATTAAAGACAATTAGAATACGATAGTGTAAAAAATCATTCATATTAATAGATTAAAGAAGATAAATTCATACTATGTACAAATTATAAAATTGCTTGATATTTGTGCAGTGGTAAAAAATCTAGAATAAGAATAATGCCTCCATGCACTGTTATCAGATCGAGCGTCAACGGCAGGAAAAGAGTCCCATAGCGGAGATGGTACGGCACAGCCTGGAGAAGGTCGGCATCCCGTTTCCGGAAGACAGAAGGAGACTCTCTCGCCAGATCCTAACCGAGATGAATCTCGCCCAACTTCAGGTGATCGTGAACGACCTGCACTCTCAGATCGAAACCTTGAACGAGAACCTGGTCAAGTTCTTAATGCACAGGGACGATCTTCATATGGAGCAGGATTCGATGTTGGTCGACATCGAAGACCTGACGCGATATTTGTAAGTTGAGATTTTAACATTTTATTTTATTTTTTAGGAACTTAGAAAACGCTAAAAAGCTGTAACTTTTTAAATAATAGTTCTAGGCAAATCAAACTTGATATACTTCAACTGCATATATTTAACTAAAGAAAATTACAAAAACAATTTAACAACTCTTAGTTACTTCTAAGTTACACTCAAAAATGTATATTAATAACGCAAAACAAAATGGAAATGACTTATCATAGTATTGATGCCAGTCGGGTTTTCTGTGAATTGGTGAGGTTTAATACGTGTAAGCCCTCCATGAGCACGAATCACTTCCTCGCACCTGCGTGGCAGGCTTCCCACTAGTCTGTGAAGAGATTCTTGGGGTATGCTTTCCCATTCCTCGATCAGGGCTCGTGATGCTGCGTAAGGCGTGGTGCGCGGACAGGTCTTCTTGGTTTCAAATTCGCTTCTTTTAATCTGTTTCTAATAGTTTGATCAGAAATTTCTATTCCATGTGCTCGTCTTAGGTCGTTTAGGAGGTCTCGTGCTGTGGCAGTACGCTGACGTAGAGAGGAAAGGACAAGAAATCGGTCTTGATTTTGATTTCGACCAGCTCTTCTAACATATTGGCCAGTCTCCCAAAACAGATTCGATAAACGCAGAATAACAGAAGGGGAAACTCGAAGGTCCCTGCTAACACGTCGAATAGAGTGGCCATGCTGAATAAGGGCAACAGCACGAGCAACTTGCACTTCACTAAGATGCCTCATTTCACTTCTAATCAACGAAAATTGACAACTAAATTCATTTGTCATCTTTAGTAGGCTTTCATACGTGAATTCAGAGCATACTTAACATTTTCCATTTTGTTTTGCATTATTAATTTACATTTTTAAGTATAACTTTGAAGTGACTAAGGGTCGATCTTACAAGTGTACGTATAAGTAGTGGAATAGCTATTCCCAGTATAAATAGTGCTATTCCGCCTCCCTTTGGCTAAAATATCTGTGTTGTCATAGTAATAACAACTTATACTGGTATTTATACCAATATTTAGTTATACCATGGTATAACGTGCTTTGTAAGATCGGCCCTAAGAGTTGTAACATTGTTTTTGTAATTTTCTTTAGTTAAATATATGCAGTTGAAGTACCAAATTTGATTTGCCTAGAACTATTATTAAAAAGTTACAGGTTTCGAAAAAAGTGTCCCGAAAAAAGTGTATCTGAATTTTTTTGTTCAATTTTTTTTTATCGGCTTACATGGTGGTAAAAACATGTAGTCTATTGTCAAACAGCATCAATTGTAGAAAAATTGTGCTTGTAGAAGCCGAATTTTCTAAGCAAATCCGAACGCTTCAAAATGACAAGGCCTCAAAATTTCGCATATTCGCATATTTTTTGCTTCAGACGAGATATGTCCCGTTAACAAGTGACTTGTTGTTTTGTAGGGGCGCGAAGGAGCAGTCCTTCAAGGAACAGAATCTGAATCAGAATCAAACGACCGTACAACACAACAATAATATTTCACAGCCGCCATCTCCTGCACCTTCGGCTTTGTCTCTCCCAATTCTCAACGGTGGTGGTGGTGGCTTCATACCGCTGAAGCCACACTTTCATACGATAGGAAATCTACTGAAGAATTAGTATTAGTTGCTTCCGTATAAGAACGTGTGTGTATATAATTTATTGATCATAGTGGAGAAAGGCAAATGCAACAAGTTATGTCGAGTTACGAAAAATTTAGCCGCATGTATGTTACTCCCGAATAACTGCTGCTCTACTCGCAACTATGGATGTCTATTTGCGTAAGGTTTCTACAGTTATTTGCAAATAGAACGAAATGTGGTAAAAAATACCGAGCTGAAAGTAATTTGAGTGATGTCGCCTGGTTCAATAATTGGGTTTTCGCCCAACAGGAAGCATTTAAACTTTTATATGTAACAATTAGCAAATATTAGTCAAATGTCAACATTGTTTAACTGGTAGATTAGTATTTAAATGCTAAATATGATCATTTTTGAGAAGAACTGTATGATTGCCACGTGTTGTTACATTTGTTAGAGTCAATGGTGACATCTGAATAGGCGGAATCAGGGATGGAAAAGCGTAATTAACCGCGTAAACTACCAAATTAATTACCGTAATTAATGGTAATTTACCGATTTTTAATTACCGTAATTTACGGCTTAAATTACCAATGGTAAATTATCGTCAATTTAAATTACCGTTGGTAATTTATTGGGTAAATTACTAAATAAATTACTGTAATCAATGGTAATTTCCAGATTTTTAATTACTTAATTCAGCAGAGCCAATAATGCACATTTTAAATTGGAAGCCATCTACCTAAGTTCATTATTTAAAGAAATGTTCTGGTGATCCGGATAAAAAGTGATCAGTGTTTGTGATACCGGGCGTTGTCGTTTTGTGAGTCGGTAATAAATTACAGTATTTTATACTATAATTATGCTGGTATAAAAAGTATTTTTATTGTACTCCCTGCTTTCATTTTAATAATGAATTACTACTATTAAATCAGGAAAAGCATCAGGCGATTGGTGGTTATCTACTATATAATGACATAAGGCTGTACCCAAATTTTTTTTTATGTAACTTACTGTCATTGCTAAATTATCATTTTGAATTACCCGGTAATTTAAGAATATATAATTTACCAATTGCAATTTCAATTATCTACAAACATTTTTATTAACATAAGTAGCATTCATAACCTACAGTAATCGGTACTAACGCCGGTTTAATTTAACATTTTGAATTTTTAATTACCCGGTAATTTAAACGAGCGTAATTTACCATTTTGAATTTTTAATTATTTGGTAATTTAAGCCAACATAATTTACCATTCTTAATTTCTATTTACGTGGTAATTAAATATTTGAAATTAATAATTTTAATTACAACGGTAAGTTACAAAAAAAAATAAATTACGTAATTTATCATCCCTGACTGGCCATAATAAAGCAGGCATAATTTTGTAGGGTGATCCACTTGACTCTGAAAAACAATAATAATTGATATCCTCACGTCACCGTGGTTCTTAGGTCTAGAGCAGTGTTTCTCAATCTTTTTCCGCTGTCCTTCTCCCGCACACGTCAGACGCATAGGGCCGCTGCGCTCATAGGGTTCCGCGGAACACCGGTTTGAGAAACGCTGGTCTAGAGCAACCAGATTACTTAGTCACCATTAAAAGATAAAATTATTATCATTTGTAACGCTGAAATTCTGTTGTTTTTTATATTCACACCATATTCACTACCAACAAATCACATTATTTTTTTAAAACATTGCATGAAATGTACTTTAATCATTGTTAATGCTTTAAAATAAGTAAAACATAAATTTTATTAATATTCTTGTAGTTTTTTCTGTGCATATCCTGTCTTTCCCAATTCGAAACACTAGCGACTATTTAGAGTAGGTATGAAGAGACACTTTTATGTGTTAAACAAGCTAAATAATAAAAAAAAAGTCTTTAACAAGTTTGATATTTTTTTTGTTTTTGTTTGATCTTTAACAAGTAACATATTAAAATATTTAGTGTCATAGTTAGAACGGGCCACTGGCGTAGCTACGATTTTTGGGCCTGTAAGCAAACATCAGGAAGGGGCCCCGGTCCCGCAAAACTACCCCCAGCATATCCGGCAAAATTTGCAAAATGGCATCGGTCTAATTATAGAACAACGTTTATTACAATAGTAGTACAGTCACCTCGTGTTGATAAACGCTAGATTTAAGGTTCAAGTAAGCACTTTGAAGTAAACAAAAACGTTCCGGGCCCCAGTTGCTTGAGGGCCCGTAAGCTTTGTTTACACTGGCCTTGCGATAGCTACGCCACTGGAACGGGCATTTCTAATGTCATCTGACTGGTTGACATGACACCGCAAAAATACGTCAATCAATTATACAAAATTACCGTTCTTTTTCTCTTATAGGTTCCCGAATCCTTTTGACGGTAAATTTTGTGTGCTACAGTGTGGTGTTTTTATTTTTACGATTAAGTGAGTGAGATTCGCGGAATGAAGGATTAATGTCTGACAGGCACAATTTTTCAATGGTTTTTCGTTAATTAAAAATTTTCCTATTAACCCTAAAACATCAGACATTTGTAAATTGTACGACGTGAATGTCTGATTATCGACACGATATCAAAATAGTTTGGTATTCTAGGGTTAACTATGATTCTAAACATTTCAGTATGTTACTACGGGAACCAAAAGCTATCGATTGGTATCAGTATTGTCGACTGCATTTGACTTTCCGAATCAAAATCTAGAATACCTGGACTATACTTTCGGAGATATTTGATGCAAACATAGGTGGATAACAACAATTACTTACGATTAACTGACGAGTTTTTTTCGACTTTTTCGTAGGGATATTTTGGGAAAGACGTTACACGGCAAAATGAGAAGACGGTAATTGGAGAATCCTCGCAAACGGAAAGACTCTTTTTGCATGGTTTTGTCTGTGCGCTGTTAATAGAATGGGTTATCTCTGCTACTAAAACTTAAGTTGAAAATTATCATAAATGTTCAATATATCGTGATTATTAAACACACTATTAGTACCTACTATACTTGCAGTAGTGTTGCCGTCGTAATTATTAAATATTTCAATAAAAATAATGCCGAATTTACTGTAAGGTTTGTAATGATATATTGATTTCCGGGTGGAAAACGCGTTGAGGACTTTGAAGCAGTCAACGTTTCGCGCTCTGTTGCAAGAGGCATCTTCAGGACTAAGTTATCGAACCAACTGCTAATAAGATGCGGTTCAGGTTTGTAGGTTATGTACTGTAAGGACTTTGACAGTTGCCCAGGTTTCACCATCAAAATAGGAAATATCGTTTATATTTTTATCAGAAAATGTCCGTGGAGATCATCATATAGTTCTGTTGGAAAGATGTTACAGTTTTATGAGGAATATCTGGCAACACGGGCATAAACAGTAGTGACGTTCGTTAATGCAAACACAGTGCTGCAAACCTGATAAATGTGCTGAAAAGTATTCAACATTGCGCGGTTGAGCTGATTTACTTGAATTGATAAACGTAGAAATTGTGGAAAATTCTCACTGCAGTTTAACTTCAATATTTTAGTTTAGCTAAACTATTCCAGATTAATTAATTATTCCCGATTATTGGGTTGGCAACGCAACAGCTGTGAATATCGTCAGGTTATGTCAAGTGTCAAAATATATTTCAGATCCATTGTTTTGGTAAACCGCACGTCAAGACGGTAGTAATTGTGCAATTTTGCGCAAGTACTATATTTCGACACGCAAATTCTCAAGTAAGTAAGTACGGACGTCACCCCGCACCGCAAACAGTTCTATATTACTTATAAGGCGGACGTACCCATTTTTTCAGAAGTAGCGGCTCGTTCAAGACATTCATGAGCAAACCGATTACACGGTATGGCTTCAATGTTGATGACACGCTTATGCTGCTCGCCGTCCGTGCGCGCGAGCAACATTAAGAAACTCCCCGTTGGAAGATTTATTCGTAATTATGCCAGCGACTCCAGAGAGACGATACAGCAAACTGCTCGCAGGCGAACGTTACGGGAGCGAGCCATGGCTCCGGCTACCGACACTGGTAATTTTATAGTTGTCAAATGGCGGCGCCTAACAACGCTTCAAATCAATTCGTCAAATCTGTGTTTTAGCGTTCAATGTGGGCAAAGGCGCGTTGGCCGGCGGAGCTGTACTTGGCTTGGGGGCTCTATCCTATTATGGCCTCGGCCTGTCGAATGAGACCGGCATCCTAGAGAGATCTTCGTAAGTTGGAAAGTGATTAAACAGATTTTTAGCGTTTATTTCTCTATAGCAGCGTTTCTCAACCTTACCTTGATAATTACTTCTACATTGAAGTTGCAGCACTTTTCCAGCAAAATTTCAACAATATTCTGCAAAACTACAGTAACAATGTAGTATTTTCACAGGAATATGTAGGTATAGTCGGGCCAACTTAAGTAGACGGGTCCGAATATAGCTATTTAAATGTATCATGCTTTCATTACCAACTTCAGATAAATTAAAAACAAAGTACCAAAATGCAATTAAATCAATCAGTAGTGTGCCCAAAGTATGCGTCTTAAATTGCTATTTAATGTTATCATTATATTTCCAGATAATTCCTGCAAAAGATCTAGAAAAAATGCATATTTATACAAATTTTATTTTGTTAGGTTGAATTTTGCAGTTTGACACAAGGGAAGACCTAATACGAGGTGTGGTCAGAAATGTTGTATATTGCGCTAGTAGAAATAATATTAAATTGCCGCGAGACCGTAGCAAACAGAGTAAAAAGCTGATTGCTAAATTAATAGCTTATTTTGAACGTGAACGTGAACATGACCACGGCGGCTCTTTTCAGCCACTGACCTCTATGCAACTTAGTTTTCACCAGCAAAAACTTGTTGCACGCACCCTATAGACGTAAACTGCTGCAAAATATGAAATGTCACTATCTCTACCTCTGTCACCCCTCTACTAATATTGGCTCAACTATAGCATATGAGAGTTCTGTAAAAAAAATGCAGCAATGTAGCTAGTATCAAATAACCAGCAATGTTTATTTTTCTTCTACAGCATTTTTTGTTCATTTGCCGTAACTTTGCTGATATTTGTCCCTGTGTAAATTTTTTGTGGTTTTCATTTCCTTCAAAAGTTACAGACAGCCCTTTTAAGTATTACCACAGGAAGGATAATGAAAATTCGAATAAAAAATACAAAAACTCAGAATTCAAATAGTAATTATTACAATAACTAAATAGCTTGGATTATCAACACTCTACTGTATATAACATAGTATATTTGCTATCAAAATTACACAGCACGTCATTGTTATATTTTCTCTTAAAATTTCTTAAATAAAGAGCACAATGTTGAAAACCGCACTAATACAAGATAATTATAATCCGAGGTGCAAAATGTATGTTAAACGCCAAATTTAAAGTAAAAAATAAGCTGGTAGGCATGTTCAGATTCAGTTTTAATTTTTGCGTTGTTAAACTTTTATTAGTACTTACTTGTATTTAATTAATTATTTTTTTAAATAAATGCGTTCACAACAGTTTAAATAATTAAATTTAAAATTAAAAATAAATTTTACTTCACGTTCCAGTCCGTTTTTTCGGAAACAAAGCATTTTTCTATTATAGCTTTATTATGATTATT
The DNA here is from genome assembly GCA_963966075.1 of Aphodius sticticus. Classification (NCBI taxonomy): domain Eukaryota; kingdom Metazoa; phylum Arthropoda; class Insecta; order Coleoptera; family Scarabaeidae; genus Aphodius; species Aphodius sticticus. Next base: position 174,905 of record OZ014508.1, on the reverse strand, counting down.
GAGTAGCCATATAAATTTTCACCTAGAATTGCAATTCACTGTGTGTATATTTATTGATTTCCTATGAATGCTATAGCCACAAAACTTGTGTGGCAATAGGTTAGTAATCTTATCTGCAATTTGGAAATAGTTAATACAAAATAGTTATCTGCAATGTAAGACCACATTGAAGTCTACAATTCCCCACAATAGGGTATTTAACTGTATTAAAAATATGGCTTGTATTATAGTCATCCTAATAGATTACACATTAAGAAAACTATTTGTTATTACTTTTTAAAAAATTATGCTTTATTTCTATTAAAAACCAAAATTAAAATTGAATTTTATTCACGTCCTATCACGTGATTGAAAACGCTCGGTAATTGGTTCAGTCTCCAGTCACGTCATTCGTTAGTACGCTTAGAGCGCGTTCGGTTTGTCAGGGTAGGGTATGGGAAGAGCAATGCTCAGATAACCTGGGGCGGCTGTCTCTCTCTTATATGCAGATAAACGCCGTATGACGTTAGTCCGCCTATTATTCAGCGCGTCACTCCCACCGTACAATACCGGGTTATCCGAACGCGCTCTTATGCTTCTCCCGTTTGAATTTAATACCACTAAAGTGATATGTAAGCATAACTTTGTAGGTTAGGATAGCCCTAACCTTAAGCTGTCAGATCAGATAATACCTGGTTCGAAAATAGGATAGATAACTTATTCTAGTCAGTTCTACTTATGTCGAAGTAATCTTCACAACAAAGAACACTTGTATTGGCCGCTATTTATTTCATTTGGATTTCTACGAGCCAACCACTTTCTTCGTAGTTTCAAATCTTGCGGAACAGCTACAAAAAGTTTATCCGGAGTTTTTCTTGACGTATTTCTGCATTGTGGATTTATACACCATTTATAACCCATTTTTATGTAGACATTGTGAAAACAACACATCATACAACACAATTACCAAACGGCGACGATGCCGATGCTGACAGACCATATGGGCCGATTTGACATCTACTATCGGGTGACGTCACACAACAGAAAGTATCGTTTTGGCGAGACTTTTTGTGATTCAATTTTTAACGCTGAATTTTGTGAAATATTGAGGAAATAATTACGAAAAATAATGCATTTACAATGTAGAGTGAAGGAATAAACACACTAAGATGGTTTTCCAATAATAGTCAAATACCCTATTCTGATCTTCTCCTAAAGTCAAGTCTATTATGAGCAGCAACTTCAAATTATAGCAGCACTAGAATTGCGGTGGTCGATACTGCATCTGACTTAAGAGCTAGAGAAAAAATATTTTATACAAAAGTCGTTTGACCCAACATTTTCTACAACGGGAAATTCTTTTCATTTCTTTTCCAAATATGCAAAAAGCAAGTTGGTAGGCATGTTTAGATTCAGATTTTTATTCAGGAAAAAGAAATCTATCAGACACCTCCAAATAACATACTTCCCATTCGTGTTATCAAATGTCTGCGCAGAATTTTCACTCGAGTCCCTCTAAAAGTACGCAGTTTATGATTTACATAAGGTTAAAACTGAAGTTTCTAGGTTTCCGGGTTCGTTTGCTATATGTTTGCAAAAATGGCAAAACACTTTAAATTATGCAATATCTTGATAACTTTATTACTTTGTATATAAATAAATTTATCTACGACTCACATATAATAAGTTCATTGCAGACGTATCTATGACTATATAATCACCATCATGATACGCGCCAATGATTATAATGACACTAGCGTTGTATAATAATGACAGTTCGTTCAAATAATGATTTCATTATTTGAACGAACTGTCATCATTAAACGAATGTACTGGTCAAAGTCAGTCTAAACCTACATGGATGACAGTTATTTGACATTTTGCCTCGCCACCATTGACAAATACATTTTAAACATTTGATATAAATATGTAATTTATGAGTCGTAGATAAAACGTCGTAGTCGACTAGCACACAACTGATATAAATCGCTCGCATGTTTATACGCTCGCCTACGGCTCGCGTATAGTTATGTGCTCGTAAACTAATATACTATTAATTAAATAGGTTCTAAATAGCCTCTTTAAATATTTTTCACATTGTATACGTAGCAATATTAAGGTAGTAAAAAAGCACAGTACTCTTCTAATTTCAAATATCAAAAACGCTTATAAAATAGATATAGGATATACAGAATATAAATTAAAAATAACTTAAGGGACAGTGCAGTTGCCCAATAATATACAGGCTGTTACATTTAAAAATCTCCGTTTTAGGTTATGGCCGCAATACGTCAAAGAGAGAATATCGACAACGTACATGTATTTTGGCGGTTCTCTGGCTATCACGGCAGCGAGTGCCGTTGCAGCATTTAGAACTCCAGCTATCTTACGATTAGTTGCTAACAATGGTTTATTGGTAAGTAGGTTGTACTGTCGCTTTCAAATAAGGGTCCGGTCAAAGGAATTTACCGTCGATATGACGCAAAAATACTTTGTGTGCAGTAATTAATCCTTTATTAATCTAAACTGATTGGAAGAAGGGATACAAAACTATGTGATAATAAGGAGCACATTATGAGAAAAACAATTTTGTTCTTATGTTTCTGAATATTTAAATTAGTTTAAATTTTTTTCCAAATATTATAATATAAATATTTATGTCAAACGTATTTATCAGGTGGCACTTATACTCGGACTGGCAAATTTAAAGGAACGCCTGGTTCTATTTTGCTAAATGTTTGATGTTGAAGAACTTTTGCAATATTTGACCGATTTTCATTGTTTTTCTAGAAAAAAAAAAGATACGGCGTAAACCAAAGTGGTGTTTCTGGTCTATGTTCAAGACACCCTGTGAAATAACTAAGGAACATAGGCAAGTTCTGAGTATTCTGTTGAGCCATATCAATTCTCAAAATTTTCTTGTTGATTCTTTTCAAATTCTCAATTTTTGTGGAAGATACACAATTTTCTGTAAACCTCTACACTTTAAAATGCCTGAAAATTGTTTTTAATACCATCGATAATTTATCTTAAAGGTAATCACTACCCACGAGCAGATAACAGATGGGTAAAAAGTTACATTTTAATAAGTTAAACTTAACGTGTACTTGATAATGTAATAACGTGTAATCTCAACCTCTTGTTGAAATTACATCACGCAGTCGACGTGGTATCGAGTGGACACATTTTAATATTTAACACTGAGACATCGCGGAAGAGTAACCCTGCATTGCTAACTCAGTTCTACCATTGTTTCCGATAGTAAACTTATGTAAAATTTTACTTAAAACTGTTTATCTTCTACAGACATTGACATATTGGGATGAATAATATATGGATAAATATATTATTATGATTAATTAAAAAACAAAATATTTAGCATTAATATGGCTTTGTGACTGATTACTTGAAATCCTCCACAAGTCGCTTAGGTACCCCACAGGCAGGGTTGTTATGTTTGAAAACATTTGTTTTAAAACATTGTTTTAAACATGTTTTAAAACAAATATTTTGTTTTAAATCATTTTCTTTAAAACATGTTTAAAACAGTTTGTTTTTTAAGTGTTTAAGTGTTTTATAAAACACTTTTTTTAAAACATTCTTTTAAACATGTTTTAAAACAAATATTTTGTATTAAACTATTTTATTTTCAACTTGTTTAAAACAGTCTGTTTTAAATGTTTAAATCATGTGTTTTAAACTACCGAAATTTTAACAAAATATTTAATTATTTAATCAGAGTTGTATGGTTTTCAAGATTTTTATGCATTGATCAATTAAAAAATCAAAAAAATATTTTAATATTGTATTTATTAATAAAAAAAGTTCTTTATAAAATATAATAATACATTCAGTGATAGCATGTAACTACAATAAACAAAAACTTTTATAATAACTTAATAACATACCGGGTGACCGACGCCATAGGTACTCCCGTTTATTTCTTTTGTTGATAAAACTGGACGAATGAAATTTGGAAAAGTGTTAATAGACAAAAAATTCCATTATTTGGGATACTCTTGAGGTTAATATGACTTCCGGTTTTTCCGGAAATGACGTCATCATTGAAATTTTAAATGGCACCCCTATATTCTTTGTGTGATATATTCTATCAGGATGACATTCTGAACACAAAAATATATCGATCGTCAATTTTTATCACGAACGCTACCCCAAAATAAATTTTTTGTGTATTAACCTTGGTGGCTATGAATTGGTGAAAATAGTCGAAAATTGTCAAAAGAACACTAACTAAATCGATTTTAGCCGACATTGCATTACTGGCGCCCTCTAGCGTGATAACAAAACGTCATTCACACAACAGATTTAACTCCACTGTGAACTGACGCGGACGTATAAAAAAACGCCGATGAAAATGTTTACAAATGAACAATTTCGTGATTTGAAACACGTTTAAAACAATTTTTATTCCTTATTTAAACCATGTTTTCTTTGGGTGATTTAAAACATGTTTTTTTTTGCGAAGTGTTTAAAAACATCATTTTATAAAAAAAAACATGTTTGTTTTGTTCAAAATAAAAAAAACGTTTTTTATAACAACCCTGCCCACAGGGTATCGCAAACGTAGACAGAAATGTCATTTTGGTTCTCTCAGTATAATCAATGGTAACATTTCTTTCAAAATAAAATTTAAAGTAAGTATATCGTAATTTTGACGAGTTTCTTTACAACGTCCAGTAAAATGATAAAAATCTGTCAAAGATTCAACAGTCAGTAAGTTATGGAACATTACAGTTTTGTTAAATTGTCTTGGTTTAAGTGGGCCGGTCAGCATAAAATAGTATATTGTGTATCAAGCCGAGAAAGTGGTTCTTGGCTTGGTTCAATCACTTTCTGGGCGCGGTGCACACATAATATTTTATCCTAGCCAATATCGTAAAAAATGACCAGTTTCTAAAGACTAATCACTGACATATTGGCTTTTGACAAATAAACAACGTGGAAAATGACATTTTCGCATAGTGTAGATAAAAATTTATCACACTTATGAAACAAACGGTACATACATGCTTTTATGTAGAATTTTACGGTTTTTTTTGCAAAATTTTCAAAATATAAAATGGCTGATCCAATTTGGCGACTAATCGTAAAAATAATATACGTAGGGAATCGGAATAAGTCTGGCGGCCATTATCGGTACCGGCATGTTGGCTCAAGGAATCGAATATAAGGAAGGCTTTGGGGCGAAACAGTTGGCCTGGCTGCTCCATTCGAGCGTTATGGGGGCAATGGTTGCCCCGTTGTGTTTCCTCGGAGGCCCCATCCTCATCAGGGCGGCGTGGTACACCGCGGGCATTGTCGGCGGATTGAGCACAGTCGCCGTAAGTAGTCTGATCTAACGTAGTAATTGTGAACGGTTTTTACAAATTCTGGATTTCCGCGTAGATATGCGCTCCGAGCGAAAAGTTTTTGATGATGGGCGGCCCGCTGGCGATGGGCCTTGGCGTGGTCTTTGCCAGTTCCATCGCGACCATGTTCTTACCTCCGACGACGGCGCTAGGAGCCGGCCTATACGCCATTTCGTTGTACGGCGGCCTATTGCTATTCTCCGGATTCCTACTCTACGATACTCAGCGGATTGTGAAGCAAGCCGAGACGCATCCCGCCACTCCGGCGTTGTACGGAATTCGCCCGTTTGATCCCATAAATGCGTACGTATTTCTTTCTTTCATTTAGTTCTTTCCGTGATGCTTTTTTTTATTTCAGGGCGATTGCGATTTATTTGGACACTTTGAATATATTTTTCCGGATGGCTACTATACTGGCCGGTGGTGGCCAACGACGAAAATAAACCAGCTGGTCTTTCAATTTTTTTGAAATTCTTCATTTGAAAACTGTAAATAAATACATAAGTTTAGGATTTAGTTTAATATTATATTAATGTATGGTCTGTTTTCTCTTAACTACGATTGACTATAAATTTAATCCTACTTCACGCTACGTTCTTTTTTTTTTCTTGCCTCGCTTGCCAACGGCACTGGAATGACGGTACTATCGGTACTGAGGTAGCCTCTAGTTGAAAGTACATTTTCCACAAAGCAAAATAGCACTAATAAAAACAGGCCAAGTTTCTTGGAGTGACCTACACTGGAGTGCTCATACTGAAATCCTGAAGAAACGACTAACATCAGCACTTTATTGCATGAGAATTGTACAGAGGAATCTTACCCATGACAAGGCACTCACAATTTACTATGCATATTTCCACAGCATAGCAACTTATGGAATACTAATGTGGGGATTGGCGCCTGAAAGGCTGTCGGTCTTTGTACTTCAGAAGAAAGCAATCCGAATAATTAAGGAACTTAGCCAACGAAACAGCTGCAAACGTCACTTCAAGGAACTTAAAGTGTTAACATTACCATCCTGTTACATTTTTGACTACCTCAAGTACACCTACTCAATAAAGGACCATCTAAATACAAACTCTGAAATGCACACTGAAATGCACGACACCAGATATGGAAACGAATTCAACATTCCGTACCATGAGTTAAAAGGGCTCAACAAGGAACCAACCATATGGGCATCAAACTGTTTAACAAGCTTTCTGATGAGATTGTAAACCTCAGTGATAACAATTTCAAGAAGAAGATCAAAGAAATTCTACTGGAGAGAGCATTCTATTCGGTTCAAGAATTCTTAGAAACACAAAACAAATAGTATTTAGTGTTTAATTTATTGACCCCCAATATACATATATAAAAAAAACTTTATCAACATTTAACACATTTTTTATATTATACGAAAGTTGTCCTTTTTCTAAAAATTGTATCGAATCTAAATAAACTGCAGGCGATCTAAATGTTACATTAGAGTAATATATTTTTGTATACGGTAATTTCACATCTTATTGTTAAACTTTTTGTATCTGAAAACGAAAAATCTTTTATTGAAAACGAAAATTCTAGATCTTAAAGAAAATAATAAACTTTAGGCTTTCTGCGGGAGACCTAAATATTTTTCAATTGCGCCGATTTTTTTTGTAGTATATGTAGGTCCATAGGGACAACTTTTTATCAACTTGAAATTTTGAATTTAAAAAAAAAACGTTTTTTCGATACACCCTAATATCCATGTGGGTCATTCTTTTACAAATCGTACACCTTTTATGAAGTCACATTTTAGATTTGGATGAAACTTTTTTTATAAGTTGTATGCACTAAATAAAGATATATCTGTATCAGGATTTAGTCGAAAAAAAATTATTTTCAGAGATATGAAAGTTTTAAGTTCGGATATTTACGATAATTTGCCTAACCTGGCCATATTCAAAATTCAATATCTTTGGTTCAAGTAATCGTATTGGACCCATTTTTGTTTTATTTTAAGGTTAAAATATTTGCTAGATAACTGCGTATAATCATTATTTTAATTTATATACGTAAAAAAATTAAAAACAATTGAATTGTTTGAATAATTATTACATAGTCGCCCCCACAATGGATATAATCGCAAAAATATACATAATATCCGCTACACTTTTACCATTGATTATAGGTATGTTCGATTGCTGGCCGCGATCTTTTACAACTGAGCGCGTTCTGTTCTTTTTGATCGCAAATTTGAAATACTTGCTTCCTATTGGTGGAATCAGTTTGGCTCAGACGTCAAACGAGCAATCGAACTGCACTTTAGCCAACTGAGCGCTAATCAGATTGAACAGAACTAAGCGCGGCCAGCAATCGAACACTACTTATATATACAATCCAAAAGTGTGTAGTATATGCAGCCGAATGTACATACGCGTAAATATAGTGCCCTATACAAAAATAAAAATTATTCCCATAAAGTTCAGAAATGAATAAAATGAAAACGCATGTTCAAAAGAAAATACACTATTACTTATCGATACATTTATTAACAAGATATAACCAATATAACAAATAATAATGAAATTGACGTAACCGCTTAAATGAAACCACGCTTCATCGGAAAAAAAGGAGGACTTAACATCATCTTCCAGGGTGTCCCTAGCCCAATTGCAAAAATGCACACTTCGACCAAAATCAAGGGGATACAGTTCCTGGACAACCGATATTTTGTACGGATGCATCTTCAGCTTTTTTCGCACTGCAGTATACATCGTTCCAGAAGATATTCCTACAAAACTACATTAATTATTAAACATTAGTAAAAACCTCATGGTGATATTAATCAACAAAAACTAAAGACTGCCGTCCATTGTTTCCGATGCTATACAACGCTGTGCTATGCTATGCCAGCAAGCATGTTAAAATTTATGTTTCAATAAGCATCTACTTATGCCATGCTGTGTTTACAACAAAAGGAGTCCCACAGCGTAGCATAGCATCGCAAGCAGTGGGTGCCGGGCTTTAGCCAGAAAATGTGCTATACAATTATCGTCATTATAATTTAACCAGCAATAAATGTGTGCCTTGCCTACCCGCTTGTTGCGCTCTCCTATGCACTGATTTGTTAGGGCTGCGTACAACCTCAGCTCTAATATTTTGTAGCACTTCTTCGGTTAATTTTTGTGGTTGTCATCTGCCTGGCCTCCTATCTATTGACCCTGTCAATCAAAATTTGTTTACAAGACGATTTATATGTCGTCGTAACGAAGAAACATTGAACTGACCCGGAAACTTTTGAATAAGCTCTTCGGCGCACAACGTAACCGAAAAGGACCATTCCCCATTTTCTGGCACTTTCGGAAGTAGGCCTCCACAATAAACGTATCTTGTTCATTTATGTAGGGCATCCTGAAGAACAATCATTCACAAACACATAGCACAATGAACTGCAACCACCCGGGTGAAAGTTTAAATGGCCGATTTGGAAACACGGTGACGTAATTTTGCGTTGGTTTGCCAACCTACCGTCAGAGGGAGCTTGCGTAAAATTTTCTAACGTGAAGTTAGCTTAATAGTATTCTATGAATAGCACTAGGCATTTGTAACTAGGTAACTAACCATAGCTAACCTCTCATAAATGCGGTCCCGCCATAACCTAACATAACAAGCGTCATAATTTGCAGATTTGCAGAGTTGTGCGGGTCAGTTTCGTTCAAAAGCTATGGTATGAATCAAATTACATATTTAATACTCTTGTATAAACTACTACTTGCTTTTAGGATCATTGTTTACACAAAGGGACAAGTGACGAGATAGCTGATGCGGGTTAAGAGGAAAGGAAGCGGAAGCACTTTAGGTTAAGAATGTAGATATACTAATTCGGCAAGGGACGAAATGACTCCATTTTTCATCAACGTAATTAAATAAATGAAACTTCATTGCTGATGATTAATATTTATTTATTGATTTTTGGCATATCTAGATTTCGGATGTCATCCCACATTTACGAACTTAATATCAGGACAGGTGGCTTTTACAATTCAGGGACATTCTTGCAGAATTTTCGTGGTGACAAACTTCGTGTTTGTTCACGAACGCTTGGTGAGGAGGTTCCTTTTTTAATGTTGAGAACAATATACAGATTTGATTGTTACACTGGTTAATAATGACGACAATACGGAAATATTATATCAGACGATGCAAATCACGATATATAATCATCAGCAACGAAGTTTCATTTAGTAGATATATTAGTTATCGGGTGAGTATATTTTTAAATATTTTTATAAGCTCCATTGCTTTTTCTCTAGAATGGCATATGTATCTCTGGAACGTAGAATGTTCATTTTAATTGTTGTTATTTTTGTTAAAAACAGAATATTTTATTTATTTTAGTTTATTATAATGTTTATTTTGATCATTACAGAATATTTTATTTGTTTTATTATATTATTATGTATTTTGTATTTATTTTATTCTATTATAATGTAGTTTGTATTTATTTTATTATATTATAATGTATTTTGTATTTATTTCATGGTATTAATAAATAATACCCTAAAATGTTTCTTGTTTTATTCCAAAACTTGTGTAATGTTTTATGGTTTTAAATTGTTTGTTTAGTACTAAACAAACAAAAATAGAATAAAATTTAAAGTAGTTATGTATGGTACGTATGTATACCACAGGTTTAAATTTCCCGCATTTTTGCCTCGAGCGCACCCTGACGGTAGGTTGCTCAGTTAATGTAAATCTATCTTTCTCTCTCTTTTCGTGTTGCGATATTTTAACGTGAAGTTAGCATTTCTAACTATACTCTATTTTCTTTGACTGCAACGAACTAAAATAACAGCCCCTTAAATCAGCTGACTTGCACGCATGATACGCCAATGGCGTGTTGCTAGTAGGAAGAAGATAAGCAGACAGCCAATCAGATCACTCCTAGCATATGAATTTGTTTCGCGCCCCAAGTGGAAGTAAATTTTGATATGCGCTTAGCGGAAAAAAGGTTTTTCCCGTAGACGCTCCATTTTGATGACCCTGTAGATGGTTAACCAAAGCGCCTCCACCAAATTCTGCCCGCTGCATAGTGGCGCACCTAGCGGGAAATATGCGAAGTAGTAGTTATCAATGAAACCCGAAATAATATGCATATGCAACCAAATTAGCTCGGGTATTGTGAATGTATTGAAGTACGATTGAAGACATTTTAATAAGATTGAATATAAGAAACTGAAACTAACTAGACGTTATTTTAATAACTTAAAGTTCAAGATTTCATTATAATTTAAACAAACTTCATTTTGAAATACGAAATAAACTACTAACAAACTTAAGTTTAGTTACCTACCAGAATACTCGGTGATACTTTGCTATATAAAAGGTACGGTAAGTGGAAAAAGTCTCAAGCTGAAAAAGTTTATTAAATTTAGAAATAACACTACAAATTACAAGCAGAAAAACTTTATTAAATTTAGAAATAATACTACAAATACAAGTACTTCAAAATGTTAAAAATATGTTACACAACAGTAATTTCAAAGCTCCTTGTAAACCAACCATAAATTATTTATTTATTATGTATTTATTATTTATTTATTATTTATTTATTATTTATTTATTATTTATTTATTATTTATTTATTATTTATTTATTATTTATTTATTATTTATTTATTATTTATTTATTATTTATTTATTATTTATTTATTATTTATTTATTATTTATTTATTATTTATTTATTATTTATTTATTATTTATTTATTATTTATTTATTATTTATTTATTATTTATTTATTATTTATTTATTATTTATTTATTATTTATTTATTATTTATTTATTATTTATTTATTATTTATTTATTATTTATTTATTATTTATTTATTATTTATTTATTATTTATTTATTATTTATTTATTATTTATTTATTATTTATTTATTATTTATTTATTATTTATTTATTATTTATTTATTATTTATTTATTATTTATTATTTATTTATTATTTATTTATTATTTATTTATTATTTATTTATTATTTATTTATTATTTATTTATTATTTATTTATTATTTATTTATTATTTATTTATTATTTATTTATTATTTATTTATTATTTATTTATTATTTATTTATTATTTATTTATTATTTATTTATTATTTATTTATTATTTATTTATTATTTATTTATTATTTATTTATTATTTATTTATTATTTATTTATTATTTATTTATTATTTATTTATTATTTATTTATTATTTATTTATTATTTATTTATTATTTATTTATTATTTATTTATTATTTATTTATTACTTATTTATTACTTATTTATTATTTATTTATTATTTATTTATTATTTATTTATTATTTATTTATTATTTATTTATTATTTATTTATTATTTATTTATTATTTATTTATTATTTATTTATTATTTATTTATTATTTATTTATTATTTATTTATTATTTATTTATTATTTATTTATTATTTATTTATTATTTATTTATTATTTATTTATTATTTATTTATTATTTATTTATTATTTATTTATTATTTATTTATTATTTATTTATTATTTATTTATTATTTATTTATTATTTATTTATTATTTATTTATTATTTATTTATTATTTATTTATTATTTATTTATTATTTATTTATTATTTATTTATTATTTATTTATTATTTATTTATTATTTATTTATTATTTATTTATTATTTATTTATTATTTATTTATTATTTATTTATTATTTATTTATTATTTATTTATTATTTATTTATTATTTATTTATTATTTATTTATTATTTATTTATTATTTATTTATTATTTATTTATTATTTATTTATTATTTATTTATTATTTATTTATTATTTATTTATTATTTATTTATTATTTATTTATTATTTATTTATTATTTATTTATTATTTATTTATTATTTATTTATTTATTATTTATTTATTATTTATTTATTATTTATTTATTATTTATTTATTATTTATTTATTATTTATTTATTATTTATTTATTATTTATTTATTATTTATTTATTATTTATTTATTATTTATTTATTATTTATTTATTATTTATTTATTATTTATTTATTATTTATTTATTATTTATTTATTATTTATTTATTATTTATTTATTATTTATTTATTATTTATTTATTATTTATTTATTATTTATTTATTATTTATTTATTATTTATTTATTATTTATTTATTATTTATTTATTATTTATTTATTATTTATTTATTATTTATTTATTATTTATTTATTATTTATTTATTATTTATTTATTATTTATTTATTATTTATTTATTATTTATTTATTATTTATTTATTATTTATTTATTATTTATTTATTATTTATTTATTATTTATTTATTATTTATTTATTATTTATTTATTATTTATTTATTATTTATTTATTATTTATTTATTATTTATTTATTATTTATTTATTATTTATTTATTATTTATTTATTATTTATTTATTATTTATTTATTATTTATTTATTATTTATTTATTATTTATTTATTATTTATTTATTATTTATTTATTATTTATTTATTATTTATTTATTATTTATTTATTATTTATTTATTATTTATTTATTATTTATTTATTATTTATTTATTATTTATTTATTATTTATTTATTATTTATTTATTATTTATTTATTATTTATTTATTATTTATTTATTATCAAGATTATTTTGCGACGGTGGCGCCAAAGATTCCCCCGTGGGAAATAGCTGAACTAACCGCAAGTTTATTTTGCGACGGTGGCGCCACGGATTCCGCCGTGGGAAATAGCTGAACTAACCGCAGAATTATTTTGCAACGGTGGCGCCACGGATTCCCCCGTGGGAAATAGCTGAACTAACCGCAGAATTATTTTGCAACGGTGGCGCCACGGATTCCCCAGTGGGAAATAGCTGAACTAACCGCAAAATTATTTTGCGACGTTGGCGCCAGGGAATCCCCCGTACGCGAACATACGCGAACATACCCGAACATACTCCAACATACACCAACATATCCCAACATACCGAACTACACGAAGATACACCAACATACACGAATATACGCGAACATACACGAACATACACAAATATACGCGAACATACACGAATATACGCGAACATACACGAATATACGCGAACATACACGAATATACGCGAACATACACGAATATACGCGAACATACAGGAATATACGCGAACATATACGAACATACCCGAATATACGCGAACATAACCGAACAAACACGAATATACGCGAACGTACACGAATATACGCGAACATACACGAACATACATAAATATACGCGAACATACACGAATATACGCGAACATACACGAATATACGCGAACATACACGAATATACGCGAACATACACGAATATACGCGAACATACACGAATATACGCGAACATACACGAACATACCCGAATATACGCGAACATAACCGAACATACACGAATATACGCGAACATACACGAATATACGCGAACATACACGAACATACACGTACATACGCGAACATACACGAACATACACGAATATACGCGAACATACACGAATATACGCGAACATACACGAATATACGCGAACATACACGAACATACCCGAATATACGCAAACATAGCCGAACATACACGAATATACGCGAACATAGACGAACATACCCGAATATACACGAACATACACGAATATACGCGAACATACACGAATATACGCGAACATACACGAATATACGCGAACATACACGAATATACGCGAACATACACGAATATACGCGAACATACACGAACATACCCGAATATACGCGAACATAACCGAACATACACGAATATACGCGAACGTACACGAATATACGCGAACATACACGAATATACGCGAACATTCACAAATATACGCGAACATACACGAACATCTCCGAATATACGCGAACATAACCGAACATACACGAATATACGCGAACGTACACGAATATACGCGAACGTACACGAACATACACAAATATACGCGAACATACACGAATATACGCGAACATACACGAATATACGCGAACATACACGAATATACGCGAACATACACGAACATACCCGAATATACGCGAACATACACGAATATACGCGAACATACACGAGTATACGCGAACATACACGAATATACGCGAACATACACGAATATACGCGAACATACACGAACATACCCGAATATACGCGAACATAACCGAACATACACGAATATACGCGAACATACACGAATATACGCGAACATACACGAACATACACGTACATACGCGAACATACACGAACATACACGAATATACGCGAGCATACACGGATATACGCGAACATACACGAATATACGCGAACATACACGAACATACCCGAATATACGCGAACATAGCCGAACATACACGAATATACGCGAACATAGACGAACATACCCGACTATACACGAACATACACGAATATACGCGAACATACACGAATATACGCGAACATACACGAATATACGCGAACATACACGAACATACCCGAATATACGCGAACATAACCGAACATACAC